>OZ014520.1:292698454-295203880 GCA_963966055.1 Lathyrus aphaca
ACAACGATAATGGAGAATGTGTACATACCAGAAATGTGATGAGAGACTCTAATAAAAGTGTTGGTTTGAGGTTCGAGGCTTCCTTCCTCCTTAGAGAATAATGGTGTTTCAGTTTCGTTCGTTGGAGAAGAAAAGTGTTTCAGTATCGTTCGCTAGATAGGGCGTAAAAAGTGAATGAGACTTAACATTAAATGTAATTAAAGGAATAAAAAAGATGTTAAGAGAGTTTTTATCTCGGTTTTATTGAAAAACTAAGGGAACATATATGACGTTAAAACTATAAAAAGTATAAATGAACCTTTTTAGTTCAGAATAAAATATAAAATTGTTAAAAGAGTTTTTATCTCGGCTTTATTGAAAAACTGATGGGAACATATATGACTTTAAAACTATATAAAAAATTGCAAGTGCTGGGAATCGAAACTCAAATCCAACCAATTTTTTATGTTGGTTTTTGGGAAAAGCGAGGTAAAAGAGTAAGTTTTTTATATAAAAAAATAATAATAAACGATGCGTTTCAAGTCAATTGATCTCGATTTTTCAATATTTAAGATGAATGTTTCGTCATAAAATATATAATTTATAATAGTGATTATTCATATTTTGTCAACCGAATGCCGCGCATATGTACGAAAACATCGTGTCCATGAAACATTTTCTTTAAATTAATTAAAGGTGGCAAAGATTGCTAGATATGACTATTGATTGCTAGGGTTGTGATGTTTGGGATTCCATTTTCTAGAGTTCTCCAAATTTGTTAACATGTGTGGAAAGGGTTATGATTCATGAATTAGAAAGTGACACTATGAGGAGGTTGTGAAGTCTCATTCCAGCTAAATTGGTTGGAAATTGCTATGTGGATCCTCGAACTAACTAGATTAATTGGGATTGCTATGTGTGGATCCTCAGATCAGCAACTTCATGTTCAAAAATACTAGACTTTTATGAACAAATAAATTGCCATTGCTTTGCTTTAACCTCATCCTTGAATAATTATACTTCATAATTATATTCATTCAACAAAGTCCTTTAATTAGGTATGAATGGAATATTATACTAACTTTACATTGATATGCTTTTTGTTTTACTATCATGGCTTTCTGTTAATGTATAGCTAGAAACAAAAGGACTTTATATTCTCTTTCTAATCTCTCTGAGTCTTTTCCCAAAAAAAAGTTAAAGAAAAAGGAAATATCTCTAATCATTTTGCATGGCAAGTAAAAAAGGGTACAAGGGTGTTTATTAAAGGTGGGACACATTGTTTTCTTTAGTAGAAAAGCAGCTGGACACATTGCATATGAGGATTTATGACATTTTCAATCAACATCAGTAGATAAATAAATGCTCCTAAATAGGATGATGAAATATCAATTGTGATTTCTTTCATATCACATATAAGAAATTGGATATAACGTGTTTAGTTTGTGTAGATTTTTAAAAATATTCTTTCATATAGAAAATTAAAAATTAATTACATATTTATATAAATTTATTTATCTACAAGAATCGTGTTATATATATATATATATATATATATATATATATATATATATATATATATATATATATATATATATATATATATATATATATATATATATATATATATATATATATATATATATATATATTTTATGTGGCAAAGAAACAATTTAGTGGCAATATATTCTAATAAAAACATTATATTTAATAGCGTGGTACGTTTAACTCTGATAAATTGATAAAGTTGGAAACTCTTACATATATTATTATTGTTAATATTATTTAGTATATTGCTCGCCTTTTTTATGAGTTGGTGTAAACTAGTTTTAATATTATTTTTGTATAGTTTATGGATCACTCTTGATACGTTTGATTAGCTTACCCAATATAAATATTTGTATACGTATACGGGGTTTGTTTATTTTAACTTTAGAAAAATAGATTTTTATTTGTAATTTTGAAAATGGATTTTTGTAAAATCGTTTTTTAAAATATTATAAGTTTTTATATATTTATTTTTCCTAAATTGAAAGATTAATATATTGTACAACATAAATACGTATTATTGAAGATTAAAACATAGTCGAAATCACTATTTTTTGAAAAAAATATATCTCGAAAATGATTTTTATGAAAATCTATTTGAAATAGCTTCAAATTAAATGATTTTTTGATATTTTGATATCCAAAAATTTTTCTCGATAAAATGATAAAATATTTAAAATAACATTTTAAGAATAACTATTCAAACAAAATTTTCATTTGAAACTTTTATAAAAAATTTCTTTATAAATTTTTTTTCACCAAAAATTATGTTACACTAAAAAATTATTTAAAAAAGAAAATTAAAATAAACCGGCCATAATATGTACAAAATTAATTTTGATGTAAATATGTATAGTTTTTGTTTTTCCTTTATAGCTATTAAATATATGGTTTAAAATATGCTATTTTGAAAAAGAAAAAAAACAGTTTATATCCAAATAAAAACATGTAAAATTAAAAAGAATTATTTTTTAAAAATACAAGGGATTTCATATTTGTTAATAGTCTTAACCGATGTGAAAAGTAGTCCTATAACCCATAATCTCAAAATGTAAAATGTAAGGAATTTATCCTTGGTTAACCCAGCTGATGGGAAAGTGGTGCACTTTCCAGATTTTTGTTTTCAACTAGTGGTCTGAGGAGAAAAATAGCACACCTTTTGTTACACCCTACCTTACCTCGACACCCTAACCTAGTTAAGAAGTCTTTTTTATATTTGTGGTTGCGCCATAACGCAATGTGTTTGTGTGGAACAATGTGTGTTTGCCAAAGAGGTGGTATTTTTTAATCTTTTTTTGGTATGAGAGAAAAACAAATAAGTTTTCAATAGAGATAAAATTATATAACAAAGAGAATGATTATTAACATTTATTATTCTAAAAATGGGAAGATCTTTAGGGATATATATATATATATATATATATATATATATATATATATATATATATATATATATATATATATATATATATATATATATATATATATATATATATATATATATATATATATATTGTTGGAATTAATCCCAAAAGTTTTTGGAAATTCCGACAATATCTTTATGAATAAGAAGAGCTTTTAGCGTAACAATAACAAAGAAAAGAAGAAAATAGAGAAGAAGAAAAAAGAAATTGGGGTTCTAAGAGAATTTGGAGAAGAATGTTGTGTTACCCACAAACTGTGAGATTTTTTCTTTCTATTCACATGCAACTGCAAACCGTGAATTACAATGTGTTGATTGATTACAAAATATAAGGGTTGCTCCCTATTTATAGAATTAGGTTTGCTTACATCCCAAGCAAAAGTCCAAAACTATAAAAGCCCAAAATACCTATTTTGGAACTAAATCAAATCTAAATCAAATATGTGTGAAACAACTGTCTCGACACACCATTCCTTCTGTCGAGCAACTTACTTCGACCCAAGGAATTACAGTTTCAACATACCACCTAATTCATTGTGTTTAAGATATCTACATTCATCATAGACCTTAGCATCTTGAACACTTCGACCTGAACTCCCTTCGTCACGATATCTACAATCTGATTCTAAGTTCTGCAGTGTTCCAAATTCATCTCCCCTTCTGCTACCTGCTCTCGAAGATAATGGAACCTCATTTCGATGGGCTTTCTTCGACCATGTGCTATTAGATTCTTCGCCAGATTAATAGCTGACATGCTGTCAATCTTCATGGTGATTGCTCCATGACTCTTCAATGTAATCTCTTCGATCAGGTTCACCATCCATGTTACTTGACATGCACAAAGAGAAGTAACTATATATTATGATTCGCATGATGACAATGTCACTACAGGATCCTTTATCGAACTCCAAGGAACCGATGTCCTTCAACACAATGTAAGGTATCTTTCTGAACATAGAATAATTTTTTTTGCTATTAGCATGTTCAATGATCTAGACTATTGCACTAAAATTGATCATGGTGTGTTGAAACTTTCTCTCTAAAGGGTCTAAAATGTGTATATTGTATAGCTAAACTTTCTTCCTAATCAATAATTGCATGACAAAACTAAACTATGGCATTTGAGACTATGAAATGCTAGTAATAGATGTCTGGTTAAGCTAGCTAAACAAGGTTTGATAGAAATTGAAAAATTGAACAAACTAGAATTTTGTGATCATTTCATACTAGGAAAACAACATAAGGTGAAAATTGGGAGTGATATTTATATTTCTAGTAGATAGTTTGAGTATGCTCACTTTGAATTTTGGGGTCCTCCAAAGGTGGAAACCCATGAGTGTGATTTATAATTCCTATCTATTATTGATGATCTCTCTAGAAGAGTATGGATGAAAATTTTAAAATATAAAATTGATATCTTTGAAAAGTTCAAGGAATTACATACTTTTATAGGAAATCAATTGGGAACTAAAGTAAATGTGTTAATAACGTACATTGTCTTGTAATTTGTTTTAGATAAGTTTCATAAATTTTGTAGTAAATAAGGTATCAAGAAAAATATAATCGTTGATGGTACACCTCAATAAAGTGGCCCATATAAACTCATGAATAAGACCATTTTAGAGGGGATAAGTCACATGTTGTTGGTAGCTGGATTACCATAGATTTTATATAGTGAAGTTGTTGCTACTAGAGCTTTCTTGATTAACAATGTCTATCTACATGAATATACTTCTATACATGGAATTTTAGAGTGTGAAACCGATATAAGACTCTAATTTTAAGTTTAGAGCCTTGGTGTTTGCATATATCAAGAAAGTTAAGCTTGATTTTAGTTAGAAAGTGTGTCTTTATTAGTTATCTTGAAGGTGAAAAGGGTTATAAGTTGTAGATTTTGGAACTTAGAGGAACCAAAGTTATTAAGAGTGTGGATGTCACTTTTGAAGAGACTCATATGGGGATAAAGTGAAAAGATCTAGATGTGAAAGAATCAAAAACCATGGTAGCGAGAACTCAATTTAAGGTGGAGGTTTATATTAGTGATACTAGATGGGAGGAAAATGTTGAGGCTCTTACTTCTAGTACTAGTTAGGGACAACCTAAAATGGCTCCAAACTATCAATTGGCATGTGATAAGGTAAATATGGAAACTATATCACCTCAAATATTGAATTATGCTCATTTTATTTTCTATGCTTTAAATCTGGTTAAAGAGTTGCAAGACTGAGAATCAAAGCCTTCAAGGAAGTCTTTCAAAAGAAATTATATTAGAAATTACTTGAAGGGGATGAATGATGAGATGAATTCACTAATGAAGAACCATACTTATGAGCTTGAGAGACTACCTAAGAAATAAATGGTAGTTATATGCAAGCTTGAGAGACATGTGAAAATGTCTTCACTCTATTATCTCCAAATTTCGACACTAGAATTAATGAGGTTGTTTAGCTTAGAAAAGAGTTTTGTTATAAAGCTAAAAGTGAGGTTTTCTACCTTACTCATTAAAAGGATGAGAGTCGAAGGAATCCACCTACAGGTTTTGTACTTAGAAAAATTGTGAGTTGAAATATTTTCTAAGTGTTGGTAGGGTTAAACCATGCATGCATTCAATGAAGATGGAAGTTACATAAGTCTTGCACGTTCAAGTGTGGAGGGAAAATGTATAATTTTCAATTCAAATACAGGGACAAGTGGCACAAGATGAAGCTTCTTCAGCATGCAGTGGGACAAATGTCATCATCTTAGAGTGGTCTAAGGAAGAAACCGTCGAAAAACGGTTACTTTGTAATATTTATAAATATCTTAGTCTAGTGTTAGAATAAGGGTGTGGAAATCATATTGTACTAGTAACTCCGTAACACTCGAAGTATCCACGTGTAGAGAAAAGAGGGCAGTGATAAAGTACGTGATGTAAACACCACCAATTTATCTTCAATATTAATTTATCTTCAAGTTATTTATATTTGAAGCCATTTAATTTTCAATTCTTTTATGATAAAGCATTTATCTTTCAAATTCATTTACTTTTTAAGCAATTAACAGCATTTCATTTACAATTCCTGCCTTTTAACATTCTTGCCTCACACTTACCTTTCCTTTATATTTTCAGTCATTTAAACTTCCTTGCTTTGCTTTTTTACTTTCATTTATCTTTTCCTCATTTACTTTGAAACCTTTCTTTCTCCTTTTTACTTCATTTATTTGTTTTTAACACCTTTTGAGTCCCATCGAAGGATTCAAGACCTTTTTTCCCAAAAACATTACAAATTACAAACCGTTAGCACATGTCCTAGGATCAATCTGGTCGATCCTGCGAGTAACTGAGGGTATTTTGGTATCTTCAGAGGACCAGTGGTTGTTTACCAATTTTGGGGGTAAACAAATTGGGACGCCCAGTGGGACAGTGCTAAAATGGTTTTTGGAAGTTTTATAACTTCTCTTTTTTATAACTCCTTTTTATAACTTCTTTGATTGTATAACTTCTCTTTACGTGGGCATACTGGTAAAAAAACGGTCACTTTTGTTGCATGCATTTGAAAAGTGGGAAAGTAGCCAGTACATATCATTATATACCAAGAAGAAGAAATACAAGGAAGATGGCATCTAGCCAAGGAAACCCAACTGATTCAATCCCCGTAACAAGTGGGTAAAATCCCCAAGTGAGAAGTTCAAATGTTTATAGTGCGAATACACAAGATGTGCCTAGGAGTGAGGTCATTTCAGTCTCCAACCCTTCGACGGGGGCGTCAACAACACCAAGTGTGGTATCAGAACCTACTCCTTCGACATGGCTAGGAGAAATAGTTAATAGATACTATAATCTGCCAGTGTTGGAGTATATTGGGCCAAACCCTCAAACTCCACCACCAAATTTGTCTGCATTTAGAACCATCATACCTCTAGGATTTTCTCAGCCTTTAATAAGAAATCCACCCTATACAACCATGATGATGGGCATAAGGAATGCACCTCAAGTTTTTTCCTACAATGTGGTTCCTTCACCTTTGCAAGAAACTAGACCTGGAATAAACACGGGAAGGAATAGCCAAACTATTTGTTTAGGACATTCGACTCAGAATCACGCTCTAATAAATTAGTTTGTAGCATATTTAAGACAACAGATGGATGAGAGAAATATGCAAATGGTTCACACTTTATCCCAAACCATGGGAGAGATATTTCAGCCTTTGATTTAGAATACAACTCAGATGAATCAACAAATGGTGTCTCAAATGGAGCGTATAGCAGAATTCATGGGATTCCCAACACCAGCTCGACAGCCCAATCACATGGTGAATGTAGGAGATGCTATGCAACCACCAAATCAAGGAAATCAGGAAATAATCGAACCATTAGAAGTTGATGCCATCAGGAATCAAAGGAAAATGCTAGTAGAGGAGGAACCAATAGTGATGGTGGTAAATAGGCATCAGGATGCAGACCATGTGGTTCAACAAGTTCGACAAAATAATTTGGCAGTAGAAAATAACTTGGCAGCCCTTGTCGAACAAATAATGGCTCGAAGCGGGATAAATACAGGTTTCGCTAGGCCAAATTTCACTTCACCAATAGTGGAATATATACACCAGTCAAAATTGCCTCCTAGGACAAAGGTTCCAAAGTTCACTAAGTTCTCAGGAGATGCGACTAAATCTACGGTCGAACATGTGGCACGATACATGATAGAAACTGGGGAAATTGCTAATGATGAAGTATAAGGATACAATATTTCCCTAGCTCTCTCACTAAGAATGCTTTTACTTAGTTTACTACGTTGCCACCTGGTTCAATTTGTAATTGGACTCAATTAGAGCGTTTGTTTCATAAGCAATTCTACATGATTCAGACTAAGATCAATTTGAAAGAATTGGCTAGCGTTAAAAGAAAGTTCAATGAGTCCATTGATGATTACTTGAACAGATTTCAACTGCTCAAAGCCAGATATTTTACTCAAGTACCTGAGCGTGAACTAGTTGAAACAGATGCTGGTGGCCTTGACTATTCTATCAGCAAGAAGCTGGATACCCAGTACTTGAGAGACATGGCCCAATTAGTAGATAGAGTTTGACAGCTTGAACGTCTGAAGGATGAAAAAGCCAGGGCGAACAAGCATAAGAAAATAGCTTACATCGAGTATCAGGATGGGGTGGAAAACATCTACGAAGAAACTCTACCTCTAGATGATAGTGAGATAGACCTAGCTGAACTTAAGCAGGGTCCTCCTTATTCTTGTAAACTTCTAGTTCCCTCAAATGGAAAGAATCCTGTCGAAACTGAAAAGAGTGACAGATTTCCAAGTAAAACATACACTTTCGACGTCACCAAATGTGACGAAATTTTTGTTTTATTAGTTAAAGATGACCAAATGCATGTGCCCCTTGCTGCTAAAATGCCACCCTTAGATTAAAGAAAGAAAGGAGGTTTTTGTAAATACCATAATTATTTGGGTCATAAAACTTCTCAATTTTTTTCTTTTTAGGGATTTGGTGTAAAATGCAATTCAGGAGGGAAGACTCAAATTTAGAGACAAACCCAAGGCATAGATGAATATTGACACTGATCCCATTTAGGTGGTTGAGGCACACTATACTTAACCTTCTACAGTGAACTGGATTGAAGTGGTTGAGCAATTTGCTGATGACAACAACAACCTTGATTCAGTCCAAACCATGGTAAATCCAGTGGTGGTTGAGGTTACTTAAAACTTCAACAATGATGCTATGCTGATCAAGGCTGGTGAAGAGCTAACCAGCGAGTAATGGGAACATTTAGTATGCATGGCAGCTAAAGGTTTCTTTAAGATATCACCTAATGTCTAAAAGTTCAATGTAGGAGTCACCATCATCCTACAAGAGGATGTCGGAGGATCGGATCTCCCACTAGTCACAAAAGAAACTACTGAGAGTTTCGTTAAGATGGATGAGGCTGCTGATGGCCTTGAATTAAACTTCTCCAAGATGGAGCTGAGGGATGAAGTTAATGTCAATATGGTCGAAGTGACAAATTACCAAGTGATGGGGGTGGATGACTCTGCACCTCAAGAGGATCACTACAAGAAGGCTTATCCTAAGGAAGATGAGACAATTGTTGACTTCTTTCATAGATTCCAGAGTAAGAAGTCATAAGTAATGATTTGTCCAAGATGCAGTTCCATCTTCGATAGAGAAGCTACCAAAGGCCTTCAACAGGTGAATAAGGCTAATGGAGGGCAGAAGCTAAAGGCTGCCCAAAAGCAAAATCACTTAAACCCAAGGTGTGCTAACCCCCATCAACAAAGTAACAAGCCCCAATCCCTCAAGTCGAGACAACCCACATTCAAACCAAGTGGAGAAGTCCTTAGTGACAAGTGGGTTAAGCCTGATAAGTCAGGCAAAAGGGGAAGCCAAAAATGGAAGAAGTTCGATGTTGAAAGATGGCCTTCGATGGGATATAGAAAGGAGGTCAGGATATCAAACAAAGTTGTGTATGTTTATGAAAACTAAAAGGGTAAAAACCTTATGTCTAGGTCACAACGGCACAGAGAACAACGCGGGAGGAAGGCTCAGAGAGAAGCCTCCAAAGGAGATTGTGCTGAATCAAGCACACATGTTCCTGGTGAAGGTGTAGACAACTTCAAGAAAAAATTAACAAACAAGGTGCCTATGGGGCGCAAAGGATTTTCGACTAGAAATAAGGAAGCTGAGATCAAGGCATAAATAAAGGCTGAACTGAGAGTTGTCGAAGATGAGGATATGACAGACAATTTTGACTGGGAATCTGAAGCTTCTCTTGACATCTTAGTCAATGTAGTGTCAGTAATGCCCAGAGAATATAACCTCATTACTAAATTCAAAAATATGGATGCAAACACTGAGGCATAAATGGCAGCACATCAACCAGTGTGCTACTATGTGATGAACAATGGGTGTGTCGAAGAACATAATGATTTCTTTAAAAGACCCACTAAAGCCATGAGGGGGAATCTAAATCCCCTATATATCACTGGAAAAGTGGATAACGTGACCATCAATAAAATTCTGGTTGAATGTGGCGCAACAGTAAATGTAATGTCACACTTCTTGTTGACCAGAATTGGAAAGTTCGACACAGACCTCAAACCTCACAACCTAGTCCTGTCGAACTATGAGGGCAAGATTGAACCCGCTATTGGGGGTTTTACAGGTTAATTTAACTTTGGTAACAATCACAAGACCCACTCTATTTATGGTGGTCGAAAGTAAGGCTAACTATAACCTTTTGTTGGGAAGGGAGTGGATACATGGCATAGGTGCAGTGCCATCTTCAATGCATCAAAGGGTGACCATTTGGAGCCCAGATGGCATTGTGGAAAATATTGAAGCTGATCAAGGGTACTTCAAAGTGCCAGTAAATCATGTGGAAGGTGTAGAGTTCGACAAGAACTTAACACACATTGGCCCATGTGCACCGACAGAATTTGAGTTCACACCCAATGATCACGCATTCTGCTCATTACACATTCATCCTGTCGAAGGTTTTCGTTGGGATAGGGAGGTTATAGAAGAAGCAGGCAATTACCCACCTTACTTCGGAAGCCTGTAATTCAGCCCATGGGATGGGGAAACGAAGGCAATAGCAATGACTGACTTCGACGCATTAAAAATAATTTCGGCCTATGTGGCTGAAATAAGAATACACGCGGCCTTAGAGGCTGTAGGAAATTATATGGTTGTTGAGGCCATTACAGAGTTTTCTGAGGAAAATCTTGTGAAAGATTTCGACCCAGAGCCTCCAGATAAGGCTCAAAAAGACTCATAATAAAGGCTTGATGCAATATATGATAATGAGCCTCTAGGATTTGAAATGGACCCTTTTTCAGAAAGCACCAAAATGCTGGCTCATGATCCTTTAGAAGAAATTGACCCGTGATAAGGGGAGTTGAGAAGGCCTACTTACATCAGTGTCAACCTCGACCCAGAACTCAAGGTTTAAGTGGTCCACTTGTTAAAGGAATTTAAGGATTGCTTTGCTTGGGACTATGATGAAATGCCTGGTTTGAAAAGAGAGCTTGTCGAACATAAGCTGCCAATTAAACTTGGGAAGAAGCCTGCCAAACAAAATCCAAGATGGCTCACCCCAGCAATCCTCACCAAAATCAAAGAGGATATTGAGAGGTTGCTTCGATGCAAGTTCATCCGCACATCTAGGTACGTCGAATGGTTAGCAAACATTGTACCAGTAATTAATAAGAATGGCTCTTTAAGGATGTACATAGATTTTAGAGATCTGAATTCATCAACCTCTAAAGATGAGTATTCAATGCTTGTGGCAGAAATGTTAATAGATTCTGCTGCAGGACATGAGTATCTAAGTATGCTAGATGGCTACTTAGGATAAAATCAGATATTCATTGATGAGGAAGATATCCCTAATATTACTTTTCGATGCCCAGGGGCCTTGGGCACCTACGGATGGGTAGTAATGCCTTTTGGCTTGAAAAATACAGGGGCAACTTACCAAAGGGAAATGAATTCAATTTTTCATGATTTCATGATACATTTATGCAAATTTATATTGATGACATAGTTGTTAAGTCTATTTCAGGACTAGACCATGTCAATCATCTTCAACGATCTTTTGAAAGAATGAGAAAGCATGGTCTTAAAATGAATCCTTTTAAATGTGCTTTTTGTGTGCAGGCAGGGGACTTTTTGGGATTTGTGGTCCACAAAAATGGGATCGAAATCAATCAAAATAAGACTAAAGTTATTATGGAGGCAAAGCGCCTTCAACAAAGAAGTAGTTGCAATCACTCTTAGGAAAAATAAACTTCCTAAGGAGGTTCATATCAAACCTAAATGGCAAGATGAAAGCCTTCTCACCTTTGCTACGGATGGGGGAAAGAAGGATTTCAATGGGGGCAAGCTCAACAAAAAGCCTTCGACAAGATCAAGGAGTACTTGAGTCATCCTCCAATTCTTTCTCCACCTTGTAGGAAGAAAAGTATGAGATTGTACATACCTACTTAAAATAGAACTTTAGGGAGTATGTTAGCCTAAAAGCATGATAGTGGCATCGAAAGAGACATTTATTACCTTAGTAGAGTTTTAATAATGCAGAAACTAGGTATAGTATGATAGAGAAATTATGCCTATGTTTGTATTACTCTTGTACTAAATTGAAGCAATATATAAAACCAGTTGATGTTTATGTTTCTTCTCATTTTGATGTTAATAAGCATATGTTGTCCAAACCTATTTTGCCTAGTCGAATTGGAAAATAGGCATTAGCATTAACTAAGTATTCATTGACTTATAAACCCTTAAAAGTTGTTAAAGGGTAAGTGTTTGCAGATTTTATAGTCGACCACTCTATAAATGAAAGTCCTTTAAATTATCTAGAGATTGAGCCTTGGAAGTTATACTTCGACGGGTCTAGTCATAAAGATGGGACTGGAATAGGGGTACTTGTTATTTCTCCTAATAAAATTCCAACAACACTTAAGTATAAAATTGATGGCCATTGTTCTAACAATGAAGATGAATATGAGGCTTTAATAGCTGGACTTGATGTATTGTCGGAATTGGGGGCAACTCATAACGAAATAATGGGAGACTCAGAGTTGGTAATAAAACAAGTCACCAAAGAATACAAATGCATAAAAGAAAACTTAATTATGTATTTTGTAGTGGTAAATAGACTTCTGAAAAAATTTGAAGCAGTTACCTTTCGACACATTCCTAGACTAGAAAATCAAGTTTCAAATGACTTGGCTCAAATTGCATCAGGGTACATAATCTCAAAGGAGATATTACAAAGTGCAATTGAGGTTAGAGGAAAAGTTGTGTCGGTAGGATTGGCCCCATCAGATTTAGAAGAAACTAAGCTTGGGTATGCTGATGAAGAAAGTTTTGCAATATTGGTGGTCGATAGCATAAGTGACAAGGATTGGAGAAAGCCCATAGTGGACTATTTGGAAAATCCAACAGCTTCGACAGAAAGGAAGATCAAATACCAAACCTTAAGTTATATTCTCTTGGGGAATGAATTATATAAAAAGACTCTTGAAGGAGTATTGCTCAAATGCCTAAGTGAGGCTGAAGCATACATAGCTCTTTCAACTGTCCATAGTGGGGCATGTGGAGCATACCAAGTAGGCCACAAAATGAAGTGGATTTTATTCCGACAAGGTGTGTATTGGCCCACTGTGCTAAAAGATTGCATCGAATTTGCTAAAGTATGTCAAGAATGTCAAGTACATGTGGGCATCCAACATTTTCCTGCAAGTGAGTTGCACTCTATAGTAAAACCTTGGTCTTTCAGAGGATGGGCTTTGTACCTGGTTAGAGAAATTTGACCAGCATCTTCAAAGAATCATAAATACATTTTGGTAGGAATTGACTATTTTTTTTAAATGGGTCGAATCTATTCCATTGCCAAATGTTGATCAAGAAGATGTAATTGAGTTCATTCAGAAGCATATCATCTATAGATATGGGATCCCAGAAACAATTATTACAGATAAATGATATGTGTTTATTGGTCGAGAGATGCAAGAGTTTTGCCACATAAATGGGCTTTAAACTTTTGACATCCACTCCTTACTATGCCCAGGCTAATGGCCAGGTCGAAGCGGCAAATAAGGTAGTCATTGGTTTGATCAAGAAACATGTGGGTAAGAAGCCAAGAAATTGGCACAAGACATTGGACCAAATCCTTTGGGCGTGTCGAACTTCACCTAAAGAAGCAACCAATACTACCCCGTTTCAACTCACTTAAGGGCATGATATAGTTTTTCCTCTTGAAATCTACCTTCATACCACAAGAATTCAAAGGCACCATAAGATTCCATATGAAATCTATTGGAATATGATGCTAGATGAATTGCTGGATTTGGACGAAGAGAGACTTCATGCCTTAGAATTGTTACAAATGCAGAAGAAAAGGGTAGATAAATCCTATAACAAGAAGGTTAAGTTAAAGACCTTTTCAGTCGGTGAATTAGTGTGGAAGGTAATCTTGCCCATGGATCGAAAAAGTAGATCTTTAGGGAAATGGTCACCCAAATGGGAAGGTCCCTTTCAAGTTGCTAAGGTATTTATTGTAACACCCCATTTCTAACCGACTTTAATTAATAAATTAGAGTTATAAAATTTCATCAACAAACATGGGATATCACATTTTTCCAACTTTAAAACCAAATAACAACTTCATTAATATAAGAACTTTGAAAAACAACGCAGTGAATCAACATGTTCGAATTTTAATTCAACTTCAAATAAATCAACATCAAAATAACCTCAACTTAGTTCTTCAATATAAAATAACTTAAAACTAGTTCATAAACTTAAACAAAATCACAAAGACAAAACATGCGTTCATCCTCCCCCCAAAATGCTACATATCAGATCAACAAACACCAACTCGAAGCTACTAAGTACTAGATTCTTCATTACCTGCACGTTACCAACAGAGGGCAACATTCAAAAATAAGGGGTGAGATATTGAATAACATAAACATGATACGATAATCAATATGTAATCAAGATAATCATATAATCACACCACTTCACAAAACAACAATATCAACAATTGCAACTTACAACTAACAAACAACATAATTATTATGCAACTCGATGTGACTCAATGTATATGCATGTGGTACCATTTGGAGTAAACTCCCAACTTAAAACATTTCCAGGTTATCGAGGCATTATCAGCTTATTTGCCAATCCAGGCAAACTTAAATCGAGCATACACTCCAACTTGAAATATGCACATGTATGCAACTATTAATGGCATACAACAACAACAACAACATAATCATCAACTTAACAACATAACAACTGGAACAACTCAGCAACATGAATCAACATTGGTCATAAGACCTACAACATATTAATCTTCCCAAAAATCGAGACAACACAACTTATAACAACTTCAACGCGAAAATGACAAATATTATGGCTAAATCAACTAGATTACTAATTTAATTATTTTAAACTCTCAAATCTACTATAAACACCTTATTTTATTTTTACTTTAAGTCCAAGATCAATCCAACTTGAAACGGATGTGAAAACAGGTCAAATCGCCAAAAACCGCATTTATCCGCACTAGCCCTACCCATACGCGTATAGCCTCCTTGGTACGCGTATTGGTCCTGAGTGATATGCATATGGCATGCGTAATAGGGATCTTTACGCGTATGGCCTTGTCTGTTACGCATAACACCAGATCTGTTATGCAAATTACCAGAATGCCTCAAAATCCAACTTTGCTACGATTTCTCACACTTTCTTCATTTTGTTCAATCTTAATTGGGTTTTTACATTGATTTTACTCTCAAAAACTCATGTATCTATTCATCTATCAAATTCTATGATCAATTTTACGAACCCTAACTCCTTCTACACGGATTCTACAACATAAACCAGTTCAACAACAACATAGACAGTCTCACAACACATAAACAACAATAATTATCACAACAAGAACAACAGAATTCATCATGAAATATCAACACGAAATCGACCACAAGATTCATATAAATCACAACAACTAAATTATACGAAAAACCCAACCTACATATGATCATCTAGTCCCAGTTATGGAATACGAACCCCACCCTTAGCTTGGAATGAAGGAAGCTCGAATTCACCGCAAAAGTTCCCATGAAAATCTTCAACCTAGCCTCTTCTTGATCTCCCTCTAAGACTTGTTCTTACTTCTCTTACAAATTCAGATTATTTTTGTCTAATTAGGTTCCAACATGTTTTTACTAAACTCCCACTAATTAACCTAATTACTAATGGGTCCAACTTAGCACCCCCAAATTACTACTATAACACCACAAAACTAAGCCCACTTAATACTATCTCATTAACACTTATTTTATTCAATCGACTTAATTTAATTAATTAAACCACCCTAATGCAACTTAACCAGCAACATACAAATCAACTTAACAACTTAAACAAATTAACGACACGAACGACAAAACAACACTCAACAACCAATAAATCGGGAAAATATGACAGTCATCTGAATTATACTTATGCAGAGAAATAAAATGCAATTTGAAGAATAATAAAAAGGGCTTGATGCATAAAGTAAAAAGGGGCCAAAGAATGCCCAAAAATTTCATTACATAAAAAGGCCTTATTAGGGCCAAAGGATTAATACAGAGGAGAAAACACAAAATCCTAAATATTACAAAAGCCAATAAAATCAGAAGGGGAGTCTCCCTTGCAGCTAGAGAAAGCAAACTTATGAACCTGGAGACGATTCTCACATAGAGACTTTTCAATCTTGGTTGTCGATAGATCTTTGTCAAGAACTTCAACAACATCAATAAGATCAATGGTGCGCTTTAGCTCAGCCTCCAATTCAGTACTATTAGATTGACTTAGCTCAAGGTTGTGTTGTTTAGCTGTAGAGATTTTTCTTTGAAGCTCCTCAATCTCTTTCTCCCACACTGCAATGGTGTTGTACCCCAAAATTTGCCCTCCCATATTCAAGATAATGTATCTCAAGAAGTCTCCTGATGGTCACAAGATTCACAATTGCTCAAGGGATTTCAGGTTTCATCAGACAAAGCATCCTCCAAAGCAATGGATCTCAAAAATAGGGTTTTGAATTTATCAAAGAAAATTGGACTTTCAAAGCCTCAAATGGACTTCATGACATCCCACATACCTCAAAGAATCCTCATGTCAAGTTTCAAGGTCTTCCCTACAAGTTTGGTCAGTCAGATGCTCATATACTTAAAAATCAGTTAATTTGGTCAATAAGTCAATTGTGGTCAACATAAAGTCAAACTTCAAGATTTTGGGTAAACATCAAGATTATGAGGTGAAATTCATCATTTGATCAAGGGTTGGTCATGATTCATCAAGGAAACCTCATAATCATCAAGAATCAGGAGTTACTAAATTAGGGTTTTGTGTAGGAAAAGTCAACTGTATTTTGACCAGCCATAACTTTCACATACTTCATAAAAAATTCCCATCCAAAGCTCATTTCGAAGTAAATTCAATTCTCTACAACTTTGTGCCTCACAAGCCAAGTCCAAAAATGCTTCATTTGGAAGATATGAGTTAAGACATTACAGGTCCTTTTAAAAGTCAACAAAAAGTCAACTTCTTCCAAAAACTCATTACTTAAAAATGGAAAATGATATGTACATGGGACCAAAAGTAGAAGTTATAGAACACTCTAATATTTCTAAAAAGTCCTAGAATACCTTCATGGCATAAAAATTGAGGGAGTTATACATTGTTGAAGTTGAGTAATTTTGAGGAGGTGTATGAAGCAAAAAAGGCCAAAACTCAAGTTTTCTTTAAATGGGCCCATAATATTTCAACCTAAACTCAATTCTAAGACTATTCACGACTCATTGATCATATTTTCTGATTTTTTATTTTATTTTATATTATATTGAATTTTAATCATTTTAATTCAATTTTAATTGAAATAAATCATAAAAAAAATCAAATATTTGATTCCAAAATTATTTTGCAATCAAATATTTGATGATTATATTGATTGATCCCTTCCAAATTCGTGCAAGACTCAAATGGGATGATTTTATGTGGTTGTTACAATTTTACAAATGGGATGACCCTACGCATGTCCCTTATCAAATCCAAGGTAATAACTACTTACTCCATAATAGTAAGGAAAATCTTACCCTTGAAAGGAAATAGAAAAACATGAAAGACCAACTTAGGGTGGGTAGCACTTAATTACTTTCTCACTCTTTCAAAACTCTTTTCACACCCCACTTTTAAAGAAACATTTTCAAACTAAACACTTTGTATACATCCATACGAGGATCATTGCAAAGTTAAAGAAATTTTTCTAAACACACACTACACATTTTTCAAACAAGTTAAAGCGAGCTAAGTAATTAAGAGCCCATGGATAACCATGGATATAAAAGGTGCTAACACCTTCCCTTTATATAACCTACCCCTCGAACTCAAATCTTTTTTAAGATTTTTCCTGTTCTTTTATATCCGCACATGTTTTTGTCAAAAAAACACCCAAGTTAGTTCTCCCACCGTGTTACAAATGGCAATGTCACTGGCAGCCTTTTCCTTTTCCCCTTTTACCTTAATGCACTCTAGTCTTTCGACTTGACCCTCATCTTCCCGCGCTTGATCCCAGGATGAACAACTCTTTATACCAGTTGCGTCAATAATTTTTTCGACCTTTGAAATAAATTTAAAATCATCATACATATGGTTCACCAGAATAGTCAATTCAATGAGGGAGTTGGAGACCTTAGGGTCAAGTGTCAAACGATCCAGCTTTTGCAGAGTATCCTTTAGGAAAAGAGGTGCAGTTGGGTCTGCATTCAAGGTAATGTGGATATCCCTTTCGAAGAACTTGTCCTTGGTCTTTTTGAGGATAGGACCAACGAAGTCATCTGAAGGTGAGCCCCTAGGAGCTGTCAAAGTACTGCTCCAAAAAGAACCAAAACTCTTCCCAAGCTTCATCCTGGCATACTCCCTAGGGTCTGACAACTTTAGAGCCAACAGTTGGTCCCCAATTATGTCTTCTTTTGGAGTCGAAAGTTGAAAAGTAGAAAGGTGTTGGAAAGTTTTCTCAAGCAAGGTTTTTTGAGTCTTTTCAGGCTCTTTTTCTTTATCAACGTCATCCTTGTCCTGCTGATCATCTTCCTTTTCTTCTTCCTCCTCCTCTGGAATATCCATAACATCATCTTAAGCATTAGCTTGGGGATCTCCCATATTCTTTGGCTCTTTATTTTTTGGACTAGAGGGGGTATGATCCTTAGTTTTCTTAGTTTCTTCTTCTTCTGCAACAAAGGCTGCACTTATTTCCCTGGAAATTTTGCTTGCTTGGCCAAGGCAGTCCTTGATAGAAACATCGTCATACTCACGCTTAGAATCCTCAGTGTGAGATTGTTGAGTAACAGTTTTAGCAAGCGAGTTTCTAATGACTTTGACCACTGGGGGAGGAGCAGCTGTTGTAGTAATGGGTTGGTTAATCTCACCCAAAGAGCTATAACCAGATCCAAAATTAGAAGTTGGGGATAAGTTGGCTCACCTTGGCTGGTTAGAAGAATTGTGGGTGTAAGAGTGATAATCGAAGGAGGTTGAGAAACACCTACTCCAACCCGTTATAAAGAAAGATTAGGTCGAAGTTGCAAAAAGAGATTTAAAAGATAAGAGACAAAAGTATAAATACCTCTTTCTTTCCACGTGGGCTAGAGTTTGCGCTTTTAGGAAGGCCACCAGTGGGTTTCGCCACTGTCGCTCCCGGGATTTTCATCCTAGTACAAACGCGAAAGTGGCGCGGAAAGGTTAGAGTCGCCAGCCAGACATTTTTATCCTGAAAGAATGGGAAAGGTAATGTTGCACAAACCTGAGGAAGAAGGAAAAGGACGAGGCCTTGCGAACCAAAGATCTGGATTCGGGAGTCGGTTACGAACTGGGAAGGTATTAGCACCCCAGATCGTCCGTCGTACCCGACGGGATCCACGCTTGCTTGTTTTGTTTCAAAGGGTGATAAAAGTATAACTGTTGCTGAATAAAACCGCTAACTGGAACAAAGGGAATGGAAATGAGAAAGGAATTAAAAAGAATAAAAAGAAAGAATGGGGAAATGTAGGGAAAATAAAGAATGTGCTCGAACGGGCCCTACCCCGATGCCTACGTACCTCATCGGGATAATGAGGATCAGAGTCGACGTAGTTCGCCTAACCTAGGCGGGAACTATTTGTTTGTGTTTTTTACAGCTGGAACTGCGTATGTCTATGCTCAGGTGTTGCAGGCTCGTCTGGTACGAGTGCGTTAACCGTCTTGCATGCGAGACAAGTAGTCGCGAGTTCGCGTTGTGAGTGAATGAGATGAGAAGAGAAGTTCCCGCAGGATAGTCGCTTATTGTTTGTTTTTGTCTTTTAAAAGAAGTGTTTTGAATTTTTGTTTGTGAACTGTCTTGTACTAAGACCTATCCATCGCGGTGAGTATTTACACCTCGCCCCGAAATAGGACGCGTATAAACACTCCGCAACAAAGTCTCGTGTCGTACAAGATTGTTCGGTTTTTATTAAGTGTTTTATTGCTTTTCTTTATGAGATGAGAAAGAATGACTCAAGTTGCAAAAAGGACAAACTAAGGGGATTAAGACACAACCCTAATTTTATTTGTTTATTTACAAGATAGGTCCTATGGTTAATGAGGTATTCTAATCCTAAGGAAGAAAAAGAAAGGAAGAAAAGAGAGTTAGAAACTAACTTACTTCCTAAGGAAGTTAAGTTGTCTCTAAGGAAAGGGAAATCCTAAAAGCAAAGCACAAAGTGCTAAGGCAAACACAATTAAAATGCATAAGAGATAGGAATGAAGTAATGCTTACCTCAATCTTCCCCCCTACAAAACAAAAGTTAGCATGACAATGCATATTGAAAGTAAAATCGAAGCATGAAAGCGATTAAGTACCATAAACGTCCTAGAATGGAACTAGGGTTAAAATAAGACCTAAGTCTAAAGGTGAAGGTACCTAAAGGTTACATGACTTCTAAAGTCAGTAGCTACATTCTATATGTCCCTAAGTATGCTAGTATATCTTACAAGATCAAACTATGTCAAACTATGTACAAAAAGTTCACCTAAGTTCACATAAATGCCAATTAGGGTTTATGAATGAAGTATGAATGCATATGGCTTACAAGCATGAATTAGTACATGAAATGAACATTAAAGTCAGTAGTGAATGCTTATGAAGATGTATGAATGAATATACAATCATGGATGCAATGGATTAGGCATATGGAGCAATGAGAAGAAGATATGAGAAGAAACGAACAAAAATCGCATAAGATCGCACATGATGAAAGTTAAGGAAAAATGGCATGTGAATATGAATGAAATGATTATGGGTCAGTAGCATACAAGGTATGAGATGCAATTAGAATTCATGAATAGGCATTAATGTTTTCCACATAATTCAAGTTATTATGAGAAGAGATTAGCAACCCGTTTAAGTTAAACTAATTCACATAAGTATGCATTTTGAAACACTAAAACAAACCAAAAGAGTATGGTTCAAAAAGTGGCATATAGCTGGAATTAAGGGCTTAAAAGTGACCTATAATTAACTCCTAAAAGTTACCAAAAAGTTCCTCAATCAAATGGCATGAATGCCTTCCTATCATTTAAGTTATGCAACAAATGAACACATGAATCAACCTAGGATCTAGGTGACATGGAAAAATAGCAAAAAGCCTTTAAAAATTATGAAATTAAATCCCTGCAATGATAAAGTCATTATCTCACATTTTCCAAAAGGATTCCACAAAATTATGCACCAAAGTGCCAAAACACTTACTTGACTAGCAAGGTAGCAATGAATGATCACCCAAAAACAACTCCACAAAGTGGATCAAAAAGGGCACTAAAAATTATGAACAAAATGCCTAATGAGCATCAAAATGTCACAAATTACAGTGCTTAATCATACACAAAAAATAGGTTTCACACCTATGGGGAAAAATCGATTTCGGTCCCTTATGCCAAAACCTTCCTTTTTGGGACAGCTTGTGAACTAAAATCCAAATAAATTATTAAAACCACCCAAATCTGGAAACAAAAAATATGACAAATTAACTAAGAGGATGAGGATCACTCATGAATTTTTCCAGAATTTTATATCACCTAAAACTATTTTTAATAAATGTTACGAAACGGACAAAAATGTGAATCTTAAGGGGAAGTGAAAGGAAGTGATCCTAATGGTTCTTAACCTAATCCCTAAGTTCCAAAATCGATACATATCATCAGAAATCACAAATATAACCAATGCCTCAGGTGGGAGGGCTCAGATGCACCTTAAGTTATATGGTCCTAAGCCGCATACGACTAGAATGATGCTTAAAGGCTTGAAATCACTTACTTGATCGAAGTGCCGATTCCTCACAAAAAGAAATCCGAAAAAAAAACCTTAAGCAATGTCTTGTAGTCTCCCATAAGCAAAATAAATGCTTATCATCCAGATTTGCTTTTGTGAAGCCCCCTCCATAATTGAAATCGATTTGAATCGATCAAAAACACTCATAAACAATAGTTAATCCAAAATTAGTGCTAAATAATAATTAAAATTAGCAACAAAAATTCTAATGAGAAAAATCACAAGAAAAGAAAAAAAGATTAGGATATAAATCCACAAGGAAATATTAACAAGAAAATTAATTATGATTTTTCTACAAGAAATAAAATGGCCATGAGAAAACCAAAAAAAATAACAAATAAATGGTCCATGGGAGTGCAAAAGGAAACCGGGAATTGTAAATAACAAAAAGCTGTACCCAAGGCCCAGTTTCATGTTCAGTAAACCCGCGGAGGGGGTGTATTGAGTGATACTGACAGGTCTGAATAGCAATTTCATGGGGGATATAGCCCAACTCACATAAAGCCTGCAGAAGGGGTACAATTAGGAATTTCGTGGGGGCGCCTGCAGCAATATATGGGCTGAGAGGAAAAGCCCAATCCATAACTCTTCATGAACTTAACCTAGAAATGTGAAGAGTGAAACACAAAAACACAGCACAACTTCGTCTTCTTCGTAGTGTCTCCTCCGCCGTCGTCCTTTTGGCACCGTGACCTCATCATCACTTCACCGAGCTCGCAGCGAGGTCTCCATCTCCGACGGTGTCCTCTCCATCTCCAACGTTGGCCTCTCCATCTCCAACGTTGGCCTCTCCACCGTCGCCGCCGGAGCCGCCATCATCATCTTCGCCACTTCTCAAAGAACTCGCCGCCGCAAGATACAAGACCCCGTTTCATGGCCTCACCCCTCGTCTTCCTTCTACTTCAGCGCCGTTTTTCTTCTTCCTCGAGACACCATTGTTCATCCCTTCTTCTTCTTCTCAAAAACGCTCGTCGGAAACCCTATGGCCTCCCTGCGTCGGCGTTGTTCCATCATCTCCAAATCACCCGCCGACGACTTTCTTCGGTGGCCCAGCTTTCGTCTTCAACACGACCCCATCAGTCCCTCTCTTCGACGCTACCAACTCATCTCGTACGTCTTCGAACCACCATCAGAGTTCAACACATTTTGCTCGGCAAGATCCCGGATGAAATCAAAACCCTTCCGAAGAGGACTTTGGCGGTAGCAACACGATGGTGGTCGTGACAGACTCTTATCCACTGAATCTTCTTTGCTCTTGTTCGTTTCAGATTCAATCAGTCTCCTTCCACGATGTATCGCCCTGCTTATGCTATTCCCAATCACCGAACGAAAACGGAAACACGATTTCCAGGTATGGATTATTCGATTCCTCCTTCTGAAAATTTGCATTCTGAGTTCGTTGTTGAGTTGTCGTCGATCGACGAACTTTATTTTCGGCTCTTAACATTTTACAGGTTGTTGTTGATGAATTGAAGGAGCAAAATTAGGGATGGTGCGACGCTGTTGATAATGACGTGATGCGCACAAGGATGGTGAAGATTAGGACTCGTGAATCTTTGGTGAGAAAGGGAGCAAGATCGATGACAGACGAAGCCAAGGTTGATAGGGAAACGTTCTTTGTTGAGAGGATACTGGTGTGGCGTCGGTACGGTTTCGATGCTGATCAAAAAGTGTTGCAGCTGTGCGGCTTGTGTGGTGGAGGAAATGGCGTCTCAATATTCCGGTACCTCCGCTTCTTTCTCGATCTCATTTCATCTGCGCTGAATTCTTGATGTGAATGGGCGAACGTTCTTTTTCTTCTGCTGGTAATATTGTTATTGACAAATCTTGCGATCGTTGTCGTTGATGACTTGCAGGTTCGAGAATTGGCAAAGATTGTGGCACTTTTGATTATTCCGAATTCTTGCAGGATTGGAAACTGTTCGAAGATGAAGCTCGTTAATGAAGATTGGTTTCTTTGTTGATTGAACTTGGGAGAAGATGACGATTGATGCCGTGAGTTCTCCTGTTACCATTGATTGAAGGTTTGAAGATATAGGCTTTTGAGATATTGAAAGGGCTGTGATATTGATGAAGAGTGATAGAAGAGTTTGGAAAGTGAAGGTTCTTGAAGGAGATTCTGAGAGATTCGGCAATATGAAGATTTCTCTCTATTTTGTTATTGAGTTTTTCTGATAATTGAGTTCCCCTCTTCTGTAACTAAATCCTTTTTTCTTATACCTTTTTGAAAATTGTAACTGAATTTTAGAACTTTATTTTTTGTATCAGTTAGGCATTGTTAATAAAAGTAACTAACTTTCTGAACACAGTGTATATATATTTTTGTTATCAGCTTCTTACCACCCAATATCTCTCTTATTTCCTGCTTAGTAAAAAATCCTTCTCAATAGAAGCTTTTCTCTTTATATATTTTTTAGCTTGCTAATGGACTATAGCAATACAAACAATGGACCCAAATGAAACTTGGTCCAAAAATGAAAATAAATGGCCATTTGGCTTATGGTCTTTATGAACAAAAGTAATTGGGGATATCACGTGAATTAATGGACTCTTGGAACAAAAATGGTTTAAAATATGGAATATAAGTCAAAAGAATATTAGTTGGAAATGAAAAGGTATTAGAAATGGATTTTATAGACACATGGGCTTGAATTTAAAGTGGGCTTAATGATATAGTCTTATAGTACCAAAAAGAAATGGTTAATGATGTTCAAAAGTAGGAAGATGGAATGATAAAATGGATCATGAATTAAGTTGAATCGAAAAAAAATGGACTGGAAATGAATATTGCGGACCTTCAAATGAACTTGAATTACAATCTCCCTTGTGATAACGATGAACCAAGAAAACTCAACGAAACCAGCATGTATCCGAACAACATTTCAATCCAAATAATCTTTGCAATCGGCCATAATGAAGTCCTCGAAGTTCACTGAATTAGGGAAATAAACCCTAATTAAGTGACAAGAGCACAATAAGATGAAACTGTTGACGACCACATAACCCAGATTTTGAATTTATCATATAACCACATATAAGGTGCGAAGCCCTAAATTCATAATCCATGAAACAAACTCTGGTGACGTAGGAACCACAAACCAATGGAATAACCTGGCTCTTCAGATGGTATTGATCTCATGCCTGAGGAATTTAATGAAATGCATGATTGCAAATGTTGATGACCAAGTGGAATATGCAGATGAATGCGAAGCGATAAGCCAGTTAAGGCAAAAAGAATGAGGGCAAATTTTGAGGTATTACAGCTGCCCCTATTCAATCATCTGCAGACCTGAATGAATAATTGCAACAGCTTTTAGACGTTCAAGGTATGGAGTGATTGAATACTCGAATAAAACCTGAAAATTTGCACATCGAGGGTAATGGAAATGCCATTTGCCCATTTATTTATTTATGTATTTTCTGATTTTGACCTCTGAATAGGTAGCGGAACATAAGACCAGGTGAAAATATGCTAGGAAGAATGCCATCCTCGAACGACAACTCACAAGGGATCCTCGAATCCAATACTAAAACCATCCTGGAATAGAAACACGATAGTATATCGGCCGCAAGCGATAACCATCAACAACAAAGACTGAACTCGGACAGACTTTGCAAAAGAGACAAACTGACCTCGATCAATAAGCTCCAAAAAGTGAACCAATATCCTCGAATAATAGCCACAAAAACAAGACCAACCGCAGAAGTACTTGAAGAAAAGAAATGTCATCCTCGAGGGACAATCAAAAGATCCTCGGATCTAACACGAAACCATCCTCGAATGGAGACGCAAAGGTATACCAGCCTCGACTGATAACCAAACACAAAGCTGACCTCAGACAAACTTTGCAAAAGAGACAAACTGACCTCGATCAATAAGCTCAAACAGTGAACTACTATCCTCGAATAATAGCCACAACAACAAGACCAACCGCAGAAGGACTTGAAGAAAAGAAATGTCATCCTCGAATGACAAATCAAAAGATCCTCGGATCTAACACGAAACCATCCTCGAATGGAGACGCGAAGGTATACCAGCCTCGACTGATAACCAAAAGACAAAGCTGACCTCAGACAGACTTTGCAAAAGAGACAAACTGACCTCGATCAATAAGCTCGAACAGTGAACTACTATCCTCGAATAATAGCCACAACAACGAGACCAACCGCAGAAGGACTTGAAGAAAAGAAATGTCATCCTCGAATGACAAATCAAAAGATCCTCGGATCTAACACGAAACCATCCTCGAATGGAGACGCAAAGGTATACCAGCCTCGACTGATAACCAAACACAAAGCTGACCTCAGACAGACTTTGCAAAAGAGACAAACTGACCTCGATCAATAAGCTCAAAAAGTGAACTACTATCCTCGAATAATAGCCACAACAACAAGACCAACCGCAGAAGGACTTGAAGAAAATAAATGCCATCCTCGAATGACAAATCAAAAGATCCTCGGATCTAAAACGAAAATGGTATCAACCGATCCAACCCGGAAAGCGAGAATGTAATATCATCCGATTTACAACTCGAAGAGAAATGATATCAACCGATTCATGACTCAAATAAGATCAACCGATCTAACATGGAGATGGTATCAACCGATCCATAACCAAGAAAAACGAGAATGTAATATCATCCGATTTACAACTCAAAGAGAAATGATATCAACCGATTCATGACTCAAATAAGATCAACCGATCTAACATGGAGATGGTATCAACCGATCCATAACCAAGAAAAACAGGATCATTGTACTTAAATGATAACCCGAGACGCGACCGTTGTACTGAAACGGAGACACGAAGAAATGAGACTGTTGTACTGAAACAAGACTCAAAGACGAGACCATTGTACTTAAATGGAGACTCGAAAGGAACGGGATCGTTGTACTTAAACGAGAGCCCGAGATGCGACCATTGTACTGAAACGGAGGCATGAGAAAAAAAAATGAGATTGTTGTACTGAAACAAGACTCAATTGGGGATAACAACAAGACTTGGTAGAAGTATCCACCCGGGGAAATGAAGTTGTATTCTGTGGGGAACACTTCAATCTGATTGGAGATGTGACGGATCTTATGTAATATACCTCAATATACCTCAAAACTGGCCCATGCTGGCATGCATATGTTTGGATTTAGGGCGTAATGCTCCATGACGATGGAAATGCTACGCTTTGGAGGATGCAAATGTAATGTTGGTTACTGGATGCAAATGCAAATGCAAAGGGGTCTCCTGATGGGGAGATAATAGATATCCCGGATGGCTTGATTGGGAGGAACTGATGATCACTGCATTGATCTGATTGATGAAGACAACTCTGCGGGGAAGGCTGTCAATGATACACCGGCTCTGAACTGCCGCCATTGCCAAAAATAAATTGGACTTTGAGATTGGAGAGCCAAGACCTGCTGGAGATGGACTCTTCTTGAACTCTGACGGGGAAGTGAGGACCTTCTTGACTTGGCTGAGAACCCAAGGTATGATACTGCTGAGGAAACAATTGCTGGGGAGGCAAGACACTCCTTATACTGCTGAAAATTGCCCCTGTTTGAAGGGAAACTCCTGCTTGGGGACAACACCCACTCTCTGCTACCTTGCTGGGTGAAATTTCAACTTCCACATGGCTGGGGATGACGGGTGATATCAATGATAAAGCTTCCTGCTGAAGATAAAAGCTCAAGCTGCCACTTGCTGGGGATAAGAGATAAATCCTCTCATGTTGGTAAGGCGTTTCATGCTGGGGATGAGAGAGATAATACCCTTCTGTTCAAGAAGTAACTTTCGCTTTGCCACACAGCTGGGGAAGGGATTGTCTAACGAGACTAGCTAAGACATTTTGATCAATGAAACTTGCTGATGAAATACATCTTGAAGTACTACGCTGACAATGGTTTTGCCCCTAGCCCTGGGTTGATAGGTTGCCGACTAATCATGAGTGAACAATGGTTCTTTTCAATTTTCGACTCGCCTCAGATTAAAGTCCATCATAAGTAAATGTCTCAAGAGGATTTTACAGAAAACATGGCATATGAAATGCCTCAGTGTCTTCAAACTCTTGGAGAGATTCATCGGATCTCGAAATAACTGCCCCAGACTGCATGGTCTGTGCAAGAATTTGCCTCGCAAGGATTCATGAAAAGCCTCATATCACTGTGAGATATTCTGCCCCAGTATTTTGAACTTCGGATAGGCGCTTTGAATTGACGGTCTTCGGGAGAGAGTACTTCCCATGCTCTTGGGATGGCCTGCCCCAGTACGAGCCTCGAAGTGATCACCTCTGACGGACTGTGCTTTGAAGAAAACACCTATGCCAATCGTTCTTTGAGAGATTGGATCTCGAAGTGATTGCCCCAGTTTGGCTGAAATTTGAATAATGCTTCCGCCTGATGGCTCTTTGAGAGATTTGAATCTCGAAGTGATTGCCCCATCTTGGTTGAATTTTGAAGAACTTGCTCGACGTGATTGCCCCGGCTTAGTTGGCTCTTACCACGACTGTCGGGAAAGTCCCTACTCAATGGAGTCTTCTTGAAAAGTGCACCTCGATAGATTGTCCTTTGGAAGTTTTAGCCTTCTCAACTCGGCAAGATTAAGCTTCTGGACTGAAGTTTCGTATGTGAATTTTTATGATGTCCAACAAATGTATGCAAGCAGAAAATGTTTATTCTAAGAATGAAAATTCTAATGCAACACACATATTAATCTTGAAGTTTTACTGAAAAAGATGTCGCAAACCTTGGTGAGCGAATCACTGGTTAAGATACGACATAAAATTTGTTTGAATAATAAAAAGCATGCACATGCAACACCAACAAGGATCTTTCAACACCACTCATAGGAGTCAGGAACGCGGTCTCGTGGTAGTATGCTCTCAAAAATAACCCTGTTTCAGTTAGGACTTTTGAGGGTTGTATCGTGGCCCGGTTCACGGTTATAGAAACAAAAGATATAGGCTCGAAATTTATATGTGCCCACCCATCTTCGTGATGTTCTCCATTCCTATGTTCAGCTAGCTTTTACAAGCGCTCACCTCTCAAAAAGGGTTTTGTGATGGTTGAGGAACCAATTACACTAACGGTTTAAGCACCAATCAAATTATTGTTTAGAGTCAGTCACCCCTATTGTCTTTTGTGTCTGTATCACACGACTTTGTTCCTGCTCAAGGATCTTTCTTGTGTAATCCTTTTCGTCTTTCACTTTTGCATTATTTTGTTTATCCCTAACTTTTGCCTGGAATGAATTCTTGTGAATCTTTGATTGTGAAGTCCAGCGGGATGCCCTAATTTTTGCCTAAGTCGCTTGTTTTCAAGTTTCGACTTAGCGGGCTTTCTCATTCATTTTTTTCTTTTTTTTTTTTGAACAAATCGTGTGACACTATTTGTCTTGAATGCTTTGCGAGGGTCGTGACTGTCTCACTCCTTTGTTGTTGAGGAATAACCATTGTGGTCTCCGGTCTTTGAACCTCTTGATTGGGATAACCATTGTGGTTTCTGGTCATTAGACCTCTTGATTGGGATAACCATTGTGGTTTCTGGTCATTAGACCTCTTGATTTGGTACCACGAAAGGTAATGGATCCTCAAATTTTCATTCCTTTTTGAAATTTGAATGCTCGGTCAAACTAACTGATGCCTACCCTGCCCCTGGGTTAAGTGCGAGGGTTTTTTCATGCAAAAAGAAACTCCTACTTCAAGGCTCAAATGGGTTGGCGAGGGTCTATCTCCCTTATATCTTCGGTGTTTAGGATTTGAAACAATGCCTGTACATCGTCAACAGGGTCTTTCTCAAAAGCACACAATTAGAGTTTTTGCGTTTTCATTTCGTCATCCTCCCTGATAAAGTTTAAGCACAACAGTTGGTATTGCAATGCACATACATAAAATCATGAGTGAATACGAATGGATTACTTCAAGAAAAACATGTGCATTTTATTATGGTTATCATTCAAAAACAAATAAGTTTCATTCATGCATACAAATGTTTAAACAAACAATATAAACTACAAGTGAAAATGTAGTAAAGAAGCTGAACATTGCCGTCATTGAGGAGACTTGACTCCGTATGGACTTATTGCTTCTGAAGATGCCTTTGCATATTGGGAGACCCATTTGATGAGGAGACTTCAATATGTGAGCAGACTTTCTGGCATGATGACCTTTGAGTCGATCAAATTCGGGACCTTGTCTTCACCTTTACCTCTGAAAGACTTGCAATCTTCAATTAAAAGGCCAGGTGCCCCAGAATGGTAATCATACTTGGCATTGAAACCCCAAAGGAAGCTTTGTCGGAGATGATCCTGATGTAACTAGCCCAACTAGCCTGAATCTGAGCAGATGAGGAAAGCTGTTGCGCGTACAACATGAAAATATGATCAAACTTTTTCTCAAGTTGTTTTTGGTCTTTACCCATATGATCTTCCCCTAGGATTCTCTTGGGAAGCTGAGGTTAGATGCTGACAATCGACGTCTGGAAGGAAGAGGTTGATAATAAAGTTGATAAATAAGGTTGCTCGGAAAGATCTTGCACGATCTCCTGCCTACGTATCTCCATTGACCAATGGAGAATCAGAGCAGCGTAGTTCCCCTCAATAGGGATAAAAATAGCTTCATTTCCTTGACACCACATTCAGGATTTCCATAACCGGCTCATCTGAGTCTTCATCTGGTTGACTTCCTCTTTCAACAGTTTCTGGTTCTGAAATAAAGCTTGCACCTTTGCCTGAATTGCCCCAGTTGGGTCTTCCTTTCGGTTACCTCCGCCCGAAGTTGCTTCAGATATATACCTTGATGACTGTGATTCAAGTTGACCATTCTGATGAGAAATCAAGTCAGGAAAAGAATTTGTCTCTGAACACCTGTCAAGAATGCAAGGATGTATGCAAGTGCCATGTTCAATTATTTCTGCTTTGATTCAAGTTTTGATACAGAAAAATCCAACAATATGATTCAGATATGTGATCCACAGAAATAATTAAACATGTGTGCAGAAATGCTATGATGTCATGTATGCAACAGGCATGTGATCAATGGTCTGATGTTGGTGCCGGTGTTGAGAGATGAGTCAAGTGTCTGAATAGAACCATAATAGTAGCAACATCTCTGTACAGAATCCCATAACTGAGAACCCAATAACTGTAGAACTGGATCACATAATAGAATAGTCACTGATGGTGTTGAAGTTGAACAACGAGCCAAGTGTCTGTGGAGAATCATAATAACAGTCACAATGTCAAGGTCGCAATGGTAATCACAGTAACAATTTCTCTGAATAGAAATCCCTAATCTCAGAATCAGAGAACCATAGAACACTGAACAATACTGACAAAGTGGGTATGTTGAAGTTTAGGGTTCCTGCAAACCTGTAAACCCCTCCCAATCTCACGGGTGTGCTACTCGGGTCAACATCACGGACTCTCAAAGCCGAATAGCAATAATACGTTCACCATTTCCGAGAAATGGCTCATGACCAAATCAGGGAATCGGTTTGGCATTATGTACTACTCAGGGAGGCCTCAGCTGAGTCCAAGGAAAAAACAAGCATCCCTCATAAGTCCTCAGCTTCAAGCACTGAGTCGAGAAACAATAGTACATTCATCCCGAAGGGTACAATACTATCGTCATACGAACAGTTTGCCTTGACTGGATTCCTATGAGAGAACCAGGCCATCCTATGCGAGTTCCCAGTGGGCCCTCGGATGCGAGTGGGTTTGCCAACAAATGTGGTCTGCCACTGTCATCACTGGAGAGGGATGTTTCCACAAAGGTTCTCAATGATCGGTCCCCTGACTGCACATAACTATCAAGGTAGCGCATCAACCCAGAAAGATTCCGGTATCAATACATTCCCGAGAAGGTCGCAAGTCAAGGTGTGGAACTCACTACTACCAACATAGCAAGATGCCATGAAGCCAAAGTGGAACCACTCTAAGTCCTAGGGTGCACTCGAGCCCCGGTTACGAGCTCATCTCACAGTAACTCCCATCTCACAGAAAAAATGAAAACCAGCACAGCCAGACAGTCCAGTATAATATGATGCATGGAAAATAAAATACTGAAAGCGATAAATAAATGCGATAAAGTAAAGCTGTAAAGTAAAACTGTAAATAAAACAGTAAAGCTAAACTAAAGCACTCAGCATCAAACAGAAAAACACCCAAAGAAACAAAACCAAACAGGCGCTAGGATTGACTCTACAAGGGAAACCGGAAGAATCAGGTATATTCCCCAGCAGAGTCGCCAGCTGTCGCTCCCGGGATTTTCATCCTAGTACAAACGCGAAAGTGGCGCGGAAAGGTTAGAGTCGCCAGCCAGACATTTTTATCCCGAAAGAATGGGAAAGGTAATGTTGCACAAACCTGAGGAAGAAGGAAAAGGACGAGGCCTTGCGAACCAAAGATCTGGATTCGGGAGTCGGTTACGAACTGGGAAGGTATTAGCACCCCAGATCGTCCGTCGTACCCGACGGGATCCACGCTTGCTTGTTTTGTTTCAAAGGGTGATAAAAGTATAATTGTTGCTGAATAAAACCGCTAACTGGAACAAAGGGAATGGAAATGAGAAAGGAATTAAAAAGAATAAAAAGAAAGAATGGGGAAATGTAGGGAAAATAAAGAATGTGCTCGAACGGGCCCTACCCCGCTGCCTACGTACCTCATCGGGATAATGAGGATCAGAGTCGACGTAGTTCGCCTAACCTAGGCGGGAACTATTTGTTTGTATTTTTTACAGCTGGAACTGCGTATGTCTATGCTCAGGTGTTGCAGGCTCGTCTGGTACGAGTGCGTTAACCGTCTTGCATGCGAGACAAGTAGTCGCGAGTTCGCGTTGTGAGTGAATGAGATGAGAAGAGAAGTTCCCGCAGGATAGTCGCTTATTGTTTGTTTTTGTCTTTTCAAAGAAGTGTTTTGAATTTTTGTTTGTGAACTGTCTTGTACTAAGACCTATCCATCGCGGTGAGTATTTACACCTCGCCCCGAAATAGGACGCGTATAAACACTCCGCAACAAAGTCTCGTGTCGTACAAGATTGTTCGGTTTTTATTAAGTGTTTTATTGCTTTTCTTTATGAGATGAGAAAGAATGACTCAAGTTGCAAAAAGGACAAACTAAGGGGATTAAGACACAACCCTAATTTTATTTGTTTATTTACAAGAGAGGTCCTATGGTTAATGAGGTATTCTAATCCTAAGGAAGAAAAAGAAAGGAAGAAAAGAGAGTTAGAAACTAACTTACTTCCTAAGGAAGTTAAGTTGTCTCTAAGGAAAGGGAAATCCTAAAAGCAAAGCACAAAGTGCTAAGGCAAACACAATTAAAATGCATAAGAGATAGGAATGAAGTAATGCTTACCTCAATCTTCCCCCCTACAAAACAAAAGTTAGCATGACAATGCATATTGAAAGTAAAATCGAAGCATGAAAGCGATTAAGTACCATAAACGTCCTAGAATGGAACTAGGGTTAAAATAAGACCTAAGTCTAAAGGTGAAGGTACCTAAAGGTTACATGACTTCTAAAGTCAGTAGCTACATGCTATATGTCCCTAAGTATGCTAGGATATCTTACAAGATCAAACTATGTCAAACTATGTACAAAAAGTTCACCTAAGTTCACATAAATGCCAATTAGGGTTTATGAATGAAGTATGAATGCATATGGCTTACAAGCATGAATTAGTACATGAAATTAACATTAAAGTCAGTAGTGAATGCTTATGAAGATGTATGAATGAATATACAATCATGGATGCAATGGATTAGGCATATGGAGCAATGAGAAGAAGATATGAGAAGAAACGAACAAAAATCGCATAAGATCGCACATGATGAAAGTTAAGGAAAAATGGCATGTGAATATGAATGAAATGATTATGGGTCAGTAGCATACAAGGTATGAGATGAAATTAGAATGCATGAATAGGCATTAATGTTTTCCACATAATTCAAGTTATTATGAGAAGAGATTAGCAACCCGTTTAAGTTAAACTAATTCACATAAGTATGCATTTTGAAACACTAAAACAAACCAAAAGAGTATGGTTCAAAAAGTGGCATATAGCTGGAATTAAGGGCTTAAAAGTGACCTATAATTAACTCCTAAAAGTTACCAAAAAGTTCCTCAATCAAATGGCATGAATGCCTTCCTATCATTTAAGTTATGCAACAAATGAACACATGAATCAACCTAGGATCTAGGTGACATGGAAAAATAGCAAAAAGCCTTTAAAAATTATGAAATTAAATCCCTGGAATGATAAAGTCATTATCTCACATTTTCCAAAAGGATTCCACAAAATTATGCACCAAAGTGCCAAAACACTTACTTGACTAGCAAGGTAGCAATGAATGATCACCCAAAAACAACTCCACAAAGTGGATCAAAAAGGGCACTAAAAATTATGAACAAAATGCATAATGAGCATCAAAATGTCACAAATTACAGTGCTTAATCATACACAAAAAATAGGTTTCACACCTATGGGGAAAAATCGATTTCGGTCCCTTATGCCAAAACCTTCCTTTTTGGGACAGCTTGTGAACTAAAATCCAAATAAATTATTAAAACCACCCAAATCTGGAAAAAAAAATATGACAAATTAATTAAGAGGATGAGGATCACTCATGAATTTTTCCAGAATTTTATCTCACCTAAAACTATTTTTAATAAATGTTACGAAACGGACAAAAATGTGAATCTTAAGGGGAAGTGAAAGGAAGTGATCCTAATGGTTCTTAACCTAATCCCTAAGTTCCGAAATCGATACATATCATCAGAAATCACAAATATAACCAATGCCTCAGGTGGGAGGGCTCAGATGCACCTTAAGTTATATGGTCCTAAGCCGCATACGACTAGAATGATGCTTAAAGGCTTGAAATCACTTACTTGATCGAAGTGCCGATTCCTCACAAAAAGAAATCCGAAAAAAAAACCTTAAGCAATGTCTTGTAGTCTCCCATAAGCAAAATAAATGCTTATCATCCATATTTGCTTTTGTGAAGCCCCCTCCATAATTGAAATCGATTTGAATCGATCAAAAACACTCATAAACAATAGTTAATCCAAAATTAGTGCTAAATAATAATTAAAATTAGCAACAAAAATTCTAATGAGAAAAATCACAAGAAAAGAAAAAAAGATTAGGATATAAATCCACAAGGAAATATTAACAAGAAAATTAATTATGATTTTTCTACAAGAAATAAAATGGCCATGAGAAAACAAAAAAAAATAACAAATAAATGGTCCATGGGAGTGCAAAAGGAAACCGGGAATTGTAAATAACAAAAAGCTGTCCCCAAGGCCCAGTTTCATGTTCAGTAAACCCGCGGAGGGGGTGTATTGAGTGATACTGACAGGTCTGAATAGCAATTTCATGGGGGCTATAGCCCAACTCACATAAAGCCTGCAGAAGGGGTACAATTAGGAATTTCGTGGGGGCGCCTGCAGCAATATATGGGCTGAGAGGAAAAGCCCAATCCATAACTCTTCATGAACTTAACCTAGAAATGTGAAGAGTGAAACACAAAAACACAGCACAACTTCGTCTTCTTCGTAGCGTCTCCTCCGCCGTCGTCCTTTTGGCGCCGTGACCTCATCATCACTTCACCGAGCTCGCAGCGAGGTCTCCATCTCCGACGGTGTCCTCTCCATCTCCAACGTTGGCCTCTCCATCTCCAACGTTGGCCTCTCCACCGTCGCCGCCGGAGCCGCCATCATCATCTTCGCCACTTCTCAAAGAACTCGCCGCCGCAAGATACAAGACCCCGTTTCATGGCCTCACCCCTCGTCTTCCTTCTACTTCAGCGCCGTTTTTCTTCTTCCTCGAGACACCATTGTTCATCCCTTCTTCTTCTTCTCAAAAACGCTCGTCGGAAACCCTATGGCCTCCCTGCGTCGGCGTTGTTCCATCATCTCCAAATCACCCGCCGACGACTTTCTTCGGTGGCCCAGCTTTCGTCTTCAACACGACCCCATCAGTCCCTCTCTTCGACGCTACCAACTCATCTCGTACGTCTTCGAACCACCATCAGAGTTCAACACGTTTTGCTCGGCAAGATCCCGGATGAAATCAAAACCCTTCCGAAGAGGACTTTGGCGGTAGCAACACGATGGTGGTCGTGACAGACTCTTATCCACTGAATCTTCTTTGCTCTTGTTCGTTTCAGATTCAATCAGTCTCCTTCCACGATGTATCGCCCTGCTTATGCTATTCCCAATCACCGAACGAAAACGGAAACACGATTTCCAGGTATGGGTTATTCGATTCCTCCTTCTGAAAATTTGCATTCTGAGTTCGTTGTTGAGTTGTCGTCGATCGACGAACTTTATTTTCGGCTCTTAACATTTTACAGGTTGTTGTTGATGAATTGAAGGAGCAAAATTAGGGATGGTGCGACGCTGTTGATAATGACGTGATGCGCACAAGGATGGTGAAGATTAGGACTCGTGAATCTTTGGTGAGAAAGGGAGCAAGATCGATGACAGACGAAGCCAAGGTTGATAGGGAAACGTTCTTTGTTGAGAGGATACTGGTGTGGCGTCGGTACGGTTTCGATGCTGATCAAAAAGTGTTGCAGCTGTGCGGCTTGTGTGGTGGACGAAATGGCGTCTCAATATTCCGGTACCTCCGCTTCTTTCTCGATCTCATTTCATCTGCGCTGAATTCTTGATGTGAATGGGCGAACGTTCTTTTTCTTCTGCTGGTAATATTGTTATTGACAAATCTTGCGATCGTTGTCGTTGATGACTTGCAGGTTCGAGAATTGGCAAAGATTGTGGCACTTTTGATTATTCCGAATTCTTGCAGGATTGGAAACTGTTCGAAGATGAAGCTCGTTAATGAAGATTGGTTTCTTTGTTGATTGAACTTGGGAGAAGATGACGATTGATGCCGTGAGTTCTCCTGTTACCATTGATTGAAGGTTTGAAGATATAGGCTTTTGAGATATTGAAAGGGCTGTGATATTGATGAAGAGTGATAGAAGAGTTTGGAAAGTGAAGGTTCTTGAAGGAGATTCTGAGAGATTCGGCAATATGAAGATTTCTCTCTATTTTGTTATTGAGTTTTTCTGATAATTGAGTTCCCCTCTTCTGTAACTAAATCCTTTTTTCTTATACCTTTTTGAAAATTGTAACTGAATTTTAGAACTTTATTTTTTGTATCAGTTAGGCATTGTTAATAAAAGTAACTAACTTTCTGAACACAGTGTATATATATTTTTGTTATCAGCTTCTTACCACCCAATATCTCTCTTATTTCCTGCTTAGTAAAAAATCCTTCTCAATAGAAGCTTTTCTCTTTATATATTTTTTAGCTTGCTAATGGACTATAGCAATACAAACAATGGACCCAAATGAAACTTGGTCCAAAAATGAAAATAAATGGCCATTTGGCTTATGGTCTTTATGAACAAAAGTAATTGGGGATATCACGTGAATTAATGGACTCTTGGAACAAAAATGGTTTAAAATATGGAATATAAGTCAAAAGAATATTAGTTGGAAATGAAAAGGTATTAGAAATGGATTTTATAGACACATGGGCTTGAATTTAAAGTGGGCTTAATGATATAGTCTTATAGTACCAAAAAGAAATGGTTAATGATGTTCAAAAGTAGGAAGATGGAATGATAAAATGGATCATGAATTAAGTTGAATCGAAAAAAAATGGACTGGAAATGAATATTGCGGACCTTCAAATGAACTTGAATTACAATCTCCCTTGTGATAACGATGAACCAAGAAAACTCAACGAAACCAGCATGTATCCGAACAACATTTCAATCCAAATAATCTTTGCAATCGGCCATAATGAAGTCCTCGAAGTTCACTGAATTAGGGAAATAAACCCTAATTAAGTGACAAGAGCACAATAAGATGAAACTGTTGACGACCACGTAACCCAGATTTTGAATTTATCATATAACCACATATAAGGTGTGAAGCCCTAAATTCATAATCCATGAAACAAACTCTGGTGACGTAGGAACCACAAACCAATGGAATAACCTGGCTCTTCAGATGGTATTGATCTCATGCCTGAGGAATTTAATGAAATGCATGATTGCAAATGTTGATGACCAAGTGGAATATGTAGATGAATGCGAAGCGATAAGCCAGTTAAGGCAAAAAGAATGAGGGCAAATTTTGAGGTATTACAGCCACATGGGTTGGAGGTTCAGCTTCGACACCACCTGTATCAGGTGCCTTCTCGACAACTTTAGCCACCTTAGAGGAAGGTTGGCCAGCAGTACTTGGAGACTATGCAGTCTTTCTTTTTCTTTTGAGGGGATTCTCCTCAGGAGATTGATCATCATCTGATTTGATGATGACGTTGGAAGCCTTTTTTCTCTTCTTCTGGGGCGTCGAAGGTTTATTTGTTGTTTGAAAAGAGAATCAAAACATTAGAAGGAAAGCATGTAAAAAATGCATGAATAAGGATTGTGAAGTACCTTGGTGCCTTCGTTGTTCTCAGGCTTTATCACCACTCCTCTGTTGGTAGTGGGTTTTTTAGAAATTGTTGGAAATGACAAAGACAATTATTATGAGTTAATAATTGATCGGTCAATAGGAGGTGAATCAAGACCTCAAACCTTCATATATGTCGGATTCGACATGAACGTCTTAGATCCCTATATGAAGGTTCCCTTTGAAACTGTCCAGTGTGTGTTAGTCGCAACCACCTTTTTGGCTTTCGACTGAGATTGTTGTCGAAGGATTATTATTGAATCCCCACAGACAAACCAGTCTGGAAATGGAGGGGCAAGTGCCACTCCAAAATCAGCAGTAGGCAGTCGAGGAAATGTTGAAGGAAAGAGTTGGAAAGCGATCTCATAACACCTCTCAGGAGGAACTTTTGAAGGGATTTTCAACTTATCCATCTTTTGCAAAAAATTCTCCTTCAAAGTGATAACAGCCTCACGAATAGTTCGACTAAGATCATCTGGTCGATAGACATTTTCAAAGTATTTTTGAAAAGCTTGTATCTCTTTGATATGAGTGAACTTACACTTCTTGACCCTTTCCTGCACGTCAACGAAAGCTTGGTCATGTAAAGTGGAAAATTCAACAGCAGTGAGAAAATTATCACTATAATACTTGCGCCACCAATTATTAAAAGTGTGGGTGCACAAGGTAGTATATTGGAAGAATAATGGACATAGGATTGCTTTTTGAGCATCCCATTTGTCGAAGATATCGGTAAGGGTGTCCTCGTCGAAGAGGTTGTTATGAAAAATTATTTGGCCCTTCTTTTCATAAAGACATCTGGGAAAACTTTGGCCCAGTCCAAGCTGCCTAGAAACCAAGTTTGGTTGATAAGCAATAAGGATTGTATCTAATTTCCCACCATTCAGTCTGTGAACAAGGAATCTGGGAATTAGAAAAGCCTCCCAAACTAAAATGGAGTCCAGAAAAAGCTTACTTGAAGAGGAATTTAGGAACGTCCTGGTAAACCATTTAGGGTCATACTTCCTTTCAGCAAAAGGAGTCATGAATGGTGTAAATTCGTACTGATGTGCAAACATCATTATGAAAGTAGAGAATTCCCCTTTTAGGGTTTCTCCTTCATCACTGGGAGTAATTTTGGCTAGTCGAACACCTTCAATGTGTTTGTGCCTAATTTCCTCTGAGTCTTCATCAACTTTCCCTTTTCTTGGAAGGATAGGTTCAAAAGTGGCATTTAGCCAAAGTTGAAGAAGCCAAAGAGGGCCATTTAGACTCATGGCACCAGAAGTTGTTATTGGGTTCCTCAGTCGAGACACACCCACACTTATAGATTTGTAGAGGCTGACCAAGATTATCTCACTCAAGCAAACCCCTCTATTGTTGTGAAGCTAGTTTGCTAAAGGCAAGTATTTCTTCGCCACCTGCAAGGACTTGGTGCAGAAGACATATCTTGATAACTAGAGGGTGAGGAAGGAAATTTTCTCCTTTTCAGAGACCTTTTCATCATTTGGTTTGGAGTGGTGTTTCATGAAGTAAGTGTACGTTAGCTTAGACTTGTTAAAGCCAATAGTATCCTCAGCATCAACAAAGGGGTCATATGTCGAACCATCAGGTCGAAGCCCTGTAATAGCGACTATATCAAAGAGAGTGGGGGTAATCATCCCACAAGGAAGATGGAAAGTGTAATGGGTACAATCCCAGAAGTATAGGGAAACATCCAAAAGGTTTAAGCAATGAGGGATGTTTGTCTTCGACAACATCAACAAATCATAAATCCCTATGGCTTTCCATTGTCCATCCTTAACTTTTTCCATCCTAGCCATCCAAAGATCAAAGTCGTTGAATTGGCTAACATCCCTAACCAATCTAGTACCATCATAGAGGCAATTTAAGTCCAGTTGATTGGAAGGAGGTGGGTTAGGTGAAGGATCATCAACTTTGGGGAAATTTTTATGCCCTAAGGGTTAGGATTTATGATAGCAAGGAAAGAACTCGCTTAACCTTTCATTTGTGTTCGCAACTTTGGCCAAAGGGACAGATAGAGCATAAGGACATTCATTAACAGTGAAAGGGATCATTACCTGGGAGTTATATAAACTCCTTATTTCAGCATCCTTAGGCTCTGGTATGAACTGACGGCTTTTAACCGTCTTAGGTTCAATGAGGTTGTTGAAAGATGGAAGAGCTTGTTCGAAAGTGAAAGCCTTTGCTTTTTGACTTTTCTTCTGGGAAGTGTTAGCCTTTGAGGACGCCATTGTTGGAAATGAAAATGGAGGTTTTCTAGGGTTTCTGGGAAGAAAAGAGGGAGACTTTAGCAAGAAGGAAACAAATTTTTTAAGAGATTGGAAAAGTTTCTTATATTTGCTAAAGGATGTATTATAGGCGTAGGCAATGAGAAGTTGGGAAGCCTAGCCACTTAATGCAGATGTGAAGTGGTGAGACACGTGGCACTAGGGATTAGACACGTTGAGGTAGCAGTTAAGACAAGACATCTTGGCACATTGTTTCAAGAAAACACTCATGATCAAGAAGCATCAGATACAACTTATGGGACTTTTGGGATATTTGCCATTATGACATGAATTCATGCACGTGTTTGGAGAATCAAACAGTTTTTAGAAAGTGGGTTAGGTGGTTCCAACCATACTTTCGTCTGACCAAAGTTGGCTTCGAAATAATGAATATCAAAAAATGATATTTTCATAAACATGGTCGAAAATAACATTTTTGGGGACAATTTGTTATCTCCAAATTTTGACATTAGCATTAATGAGGTTGTTTGGCTTAGAATAGAGTTTTTTTTATAAAGATAAAAGTGAGGTTTTCGACCTTACTCATTAAAAGGATGAGAGTCGAAGGAATCCACCTACAGGTTTTGTACTTAGAAAAATTCTGAGTTGAAATATTTTCTAAGTGTTGGTAGGGTTCGACCATGCATGCATTCGATGAAGATGGAAATTACATAAGTCTTGCACGTTCAAGTGTGGAGGGAAAATGTGTAATTTTCAATTCAAATACAGGGACAAGTGGCACAAGATGAAGCTTCTTCAGCATGCAGTGGGACAAGTGTCATCATCTTAGAGTAGTCTTAGGAAGAAACCGTCGAAAAATGGTTACTTTGTAATATCTATAAATAGCTTAGTCTAGTGTTAGAATAAGGGTGTGGAAATCATATTGTACTAGTAACTCCATAACACTCGAAGTATCCGCGTGTAGTGAAAAGAGTGTAGTGAGAATGTACGTGATGTAAACACCACCAATTTATCTTCAATGTCAATTATCTTCAAGTTATTTATCTTTGAAGCCATTTAATTTACAAGTCTTGTATGATAAAGTATTTATCTTTCAAATTCATTTACTTTTTAAGCAATTTACTGCATTTCATTTACAATTTCTGCCTTTTAACATTCTTGCCTCACACTTACCTTTCCTTTACATATTCAGTCATTTAAACTTCCTTGATTTGCCTTTTACTTTCATTTATCCTTTCCTCATTTACTTTGAAACCTTTATTTCTCCTTTTTACTTCATTTCTTTGTTTTTAACACCTTCTGAGTCTTGTCGAAGGATTCAAGACCTTTTTTCCCAAAAACATTACAAATTACAAACTGTTAGCACATGTCCTAGGATCAATCTGGTCGATCCCGCGATTAAATGAGGGTATTTTGGTATCTTCAGAGGACCAACAGTTATTTACCAATTTTGGGGGTAAACACACTCACACATAGGAAATTTATTATAGTTAATTATTTTCATCTGTGGTAAAATATTGTTCTATTAGCATACTTAGTATGATTTCAAATCAATATAATCTTGAGTTAGAACAGATGGATGTAAAAAAAACATTTTACGTAAAGACCTTAAAGAGAGAATCTAAAAGGAGAAACCTAAAGGTGTTGAAAAGGACAAGTATATGATGAGGATAGTAGAGCCCGGTCTGATCACTACAAAAGTATTAGTGAAAATAAAGGGAATGGACCGTTTCGAAGAAATTTGTATGTGACTCTTGTTGACTAAGGGAAACAGAAAGCTACAGTTAGAAAGAAACCAAATTGAGAAAAAACTCATGCGTTGGTCCAGTTTATAGGTGTGTTGTGGTGTGATAGATCAGCGTGCCAATGAGTCCTCCAATACTGAGAAGAGGTGTTACGAGTGTGGGAAGATAGGGAACCTTATTGATGATTATAGGATCCAACCAAGAAATCTAGCCCAAGAGGCGGGGCCGAAGTCTAGCCTAAGAGACTTAGTCAAAAGATTATATGATGGCTTGATACAAGTAATACTTAAGAGGTCCAACGCCTTGCTTGAGGAAATTATATTCTCTTTAACCATGTTGCGTATAACTTTTTCTAAAGGACTTGGATTTCCCAGGCTATTTAAATCCTCTCCCGAGGGACTTAAAGTTTCTTCGGGCGAGATAAAACATATAAATCTCGCCGAATAGGCGCAATCGAATTCTAGCCTAAGAGACTCAATCACAAGTCTTGTTCGAGGGCTTGAAAGAAGTCCTGCTTGAAAGTTCAAATTCCTTGCTTAAGGAACTTATAGTCTTATCACCTAGAGTGCGTATAACTTCACTGGAGGAACTTAGATTTCACAAACTATTAAAACTCTTGCCTTAGGTACTTAGAGTTTATTAGAGAAGGATCAAACATAGAAATCTCTCCCAAGAGGAGAGACCAAAGTTTAGCCAAAAAGACTTAGTCACAAGTCTTTTTTGAGAGCTTGATCGAAGTATCATGTGAGAGGTCCAAAGCCTCGCTTAAGGGACTTATATTCTCTTCGGCTAGGCTACATATAATTTCTCCTTATGGAATTGGATTTCCCAAGATATTTAGACACTTTCCTTAGGGATACGAGTTTCATTTGGTGAGATCAAACATATAAATATCGCCCAAGAGGCGCACCCAAAGTCTATCCTAAGAGACTTCGTCACAAGTCTTATCTGAGGGATTGATAGAAGTCCCACCCTAGAAATCAAATGCCTTATCTAAGGAACTTACAATATCCTCAATCAGGATATGTATAACTTTTCTATAGGGAATTGGAGTTCCTATGCTATTTAAATTGTCACCTGAGGGACTTGGAGTTCCTTCAAGTGGGATCAAACAGATAAATCTCGCTTAAGAGACGCGATTGTAGTCTATCCTAAGAAACTTAGTCAATGGTCTTATCTGAGGGATTGATAAAAATCTCGTCTGAGTGGTTCAACGCCTCACCTTAGGGATTTATAGTTTCCTTATTTATGCTACATATAACTTTTCCCGAGGGACTTGGTTTTCCTAGGCTAATTAAACTCTCGCCTAAGGGACTTAAACTTTCTTCGTGCGGGATCAAACATTGATAGAAGTCCCACTCGGGAGGTCCAAAGCCTCATATGAGTGACTTATAGTATCTTTATCCCGACTGCATGTAACATTGCTTGAGGTACATGGATTTCCCAGGATATTTAAACTTTCTCCTAATGGACTTAATGTTTCTTCAGGAGGGATCAAACATTAAAATCCAACCCAAAAGGTGTGGCCGAATTCTAGCCTAAAAGACTTAGTCACAAGCCTTATCTAAAGGCTTGATAGAAGTCTCGCGCGAGAGGTTCAATGCCTCGACTGAGGGGCTTATAGTCTCTTTAGCCAAGCTACAGATAACTTCGCTTGAGGGAATTAAAGTTTCCTTGGACGAGACCAAACAATATAATTTCTCTTAAAAAAATCGGAGCCAAATAGGTCTAATATGTCACATATATCATCGAGAAACTTAGGGCCTCAATATATTCCCCGTTTTACTACAATCTAAAAACATTTCATCCTATATCAAGGGCCTTATGCTAGAGGGACTATGAAGTGTTATATTTGTAAAAGAAACCCAGCGAAGGCAATGGCCATAAGTCGCCCCCAGGAAAGGCAGTGACCATATGTTTTCCTCTCACCCAATTATATGAAATATGGGAAAAGATGTTTTTGGGACAGAGAGAAGTTAGGGTCAGCAGGTGACCCACAACTCCCTTAGAAATAGGGATTCAATAGTCCACAGTTTGTTAAGTGGGCAATGATCTTTTCCAATGAAACCATAAGCCCAAAAGCCTTTATAAATATTTATCTTCAACGAGAGGGAAAACTGGTCCTAATTCATCGCTTATACACATGTACTATCACCTCGCATGAGCTGGATCTCTAAACCACTATAAACACCACCATACAAGACTTTTTGTCATCGTGGGTAAGCTCTAACCACCATACATCATAATATACCTACTAAGGCATCTGAATATCCATTCCTTTACAAGAGTAACATGCACACTTATATTTTTTTACCAGTTCACACTCCAAATAAGAACCTAATTCCACATATAAGTAGCAAAAACACATCTAAAAAATAAATCATCAACTCTTTCTTCTTCAGCAAAATAGATAGGTATATTAAATTGTGAAATTATTTTTATAATTAATATAATAATTAAAATGGAAAATAAATTTATGAATATTAATTATTAAATAGAGAGATAGTTAGAAATAAATTATAAACGCATATAAAAGTTTGTAACTTATCCTATAAAAAGACTACAAATTTAAAAATACTTTCATAATCTTTAAGTTCATCGTCTGTCAAAATGAATAACTTATAACGAAATAGAAGGAATAAATCACAATGCAAAACATAAAATTTGTATAACATCAAGTACGAGTTATTTATTTCCTTCGTTCTACAATGAGTGATTTAGTTTGAATAAAATAATGTCTTAAAATGAATGATCCATTTTAACTGTTAATGTATTTTTTTTCCTTCAATTTTATCCTCTAATTATTATTATTTTCATCATTCCTAATATATAATACAAACAAATACTTTAATAAAAATATAATTCTTTCTCTTTCAATTATTCATTTTTCATAATATGAGAAATAGTCAACCAGATCATTCACTATGAGACGAAGGGAGTAATATATAAATGCTCATAATAATGTCTCAAAACAATTTATATAGTTTTATTTTTCAATCATCTGATTCTTAGAAAAAATGAGTCCTAGTAATTCTCTTCGGTCTGGGATCATACATCTGATCAAATATTATTTCCATCAGAAATTAAACTCGATATTTCTCGCACCTTCATTCCTTAAAAAAAAACTCTTTTATCACTCAAACCCAGTCTTACTTATTTATACAAAGTTTCTTTATAGACTAACTTCCTGTATATAGTCAAGTAATAAGTTTTGCTTCATATATTGCCAGCAATATTCTTACTTATTTGTACCCATGCATGTCGCTATGTCAACGGTCAACACTAAAAAAAAAGTACTTGAGCAATTAAAATATTCCACAACCTCTAAAGTCTTTTGGTCAATTGTATTTTAAGTATTGACATAATATGTTTCTATTTTTGTCCATGTCTTTGAAAAAGTACCTTTGAGTCAAAAATTAAAAAGAATACTTGGAAAATATGTCCAATTCAATAGGTATATTACAAGTTGGAAAAATAAATTTAATTTAAGAGTAATTGAGGTTAAATGTATTAATTACTATAATTATTATATAAACATTATCTGTCGGAAACTTTTTGAAACATTAAACGCTGTATTACAAAAATGAAGTAGGAAACAAGGTACGATTCAATTCAACTATGGTGTGCGGAAATTTGAAGAAACAAAGTCATGGTTGTTTTCTTGTACAACTTGAGTTTTGGTTTTATAATAAGTGCTTTTTGTGATCCTCGATCTTTCTATTGGATTTATTTCTTGTCTTCTTTTCTTCTGAATTTCTATGTCATTGCCTATAGCTATGCAGTAAAAAACACGTGAAAATAAACGTTTTGGCAAGTACTTACTCAATAGTAAAACACTTATCATATATGTCAAATCTATCAAATATTGATTAGGATCTTTAGCATCTGTTTACAATCACACAAAGACAAAACAACACAATCATCTAAAAAAATCAATGATACGATCAATTGTGTTAGTAAATAGATAATGACATATCTCTCCATTATAATTATTCACTAGAGTAACTTCTAAGGATGACTCATTCTTTAAGCTTTAAGGTTCGAGACTAAATTAATATCTAAGGATGACTCATTTTTTAAGGTTTAAGATTTTTCACCAAGATCCAAGTTGATTCAGATCATTTTCAAAACATCAATATTATTACAAATGTTGTCAACAATACAAAGATCCAATTATCATGAAAAGATCTTGCTTGTAATGAAAAAATCATGGATCAAAGTGGTCATCCCAAATTGTTTTGCAAAAAAAAAAAACAGATTTTCACAAACTTTTGAAATATTATTTTCACAAATAGATCAAACTGTTAAGCATCTAAACAATCATTACAAACCTGATCAAACCTGAAAATTCATGATTACATCATGAAATTCATCAAAATGACATTCATGAATTTCAACATTATGCATTTTGATCTGAGGGCCACCAAGCTCTAAAATGACATATTCTTGGATCTCTTGTTCAACAAATAATATGTGGACATAATTCAAGCATAAACCTTATGAGGAATGTGAAATTTGTTGCTGAATAGCTGACCTATTTGGGAAATTCATCATTTCATGTGTAAGAGATATTTTTACAAAGCATGACTCACAATTGTGACCTCATCTCTTAAATACTTAAGGGCTAAGTAATCTCAACATCTTTGCATATAAATAGAGACCTCATATGATCATAAAAATGACACCAAATCCTCTGATCTCCAAGCTTTCTCTCATTTGCTCTAAAGACTCAAAACTTGACATTTTGAGCAAACACTATCGGGTTTTGAGTTTGAGCCACAACAAGCTCAAACCAATTGCTCAAATACATCACATATGATGTTTATGAGGTATTCAAACACTTAGATCACCTCTAGAACACTTCCAACCCATAATCACTCTTCAAAACCTCAAAGAAGTTTGATTTCTGCAACTTGAAGGCCACAACTTGATCCAACCATTTGCAATCAAGTCCAAGTGTTCAAACACACTCCATATGGTGTTGGGAAGTTGTCCAAATCATCACAACATCTTTGTAACACCTCCAGATCGAAATCACAATTCCAGCTACAAGCTCAAGTTCAGGTAAGCCTCAAACTTGGCTAAATCATAATCCATGCATATTTCTCTGCATTATCTTTTTGTCATATGTGCATAATCATATTCTAAGTAATTCCCCTCAATCAATTTCACAAAATCATCATCATGTAGAATTTCATGAGGCTCAGGCCAAATTAGGGTTCTTTAGTGTTCTTCACTGATTTTTCACTCTACACTAAAAATAAACGAAATTAATTAGTACCATGGTGTTTGTGAGTTAAAAACTATCAAGATTGATGTTTATTTCATTTTATTTCATTACATATTCAGTGAGATATGAGAGATTTTCCCTATTTCTGGGCAAGAAGAAGAACACCGCGTGTGTTCTTCATTGTTCTTAGCGCCCTTTTTCAAATTTTTAAATATTTGAATTTTGTGATTTTATTTAATTCAATCCAAAATTAATCTCTCTGATTATTTTGAGTTTTAAAATTATTATTTTTTCAGTAATTCTAAAAAATGTTTAAATATTTTATTCCATGAAAAAAATCACCAAAAAATATATATTTTAATATATTTATTATTTTCATAAAGAATTAATTTTATTTATTTCTAAACATTTTAAAATTGATTTCTTTCACTTGATTTTACAAACAAAAATGATATTCAAGTTGTCTCATGAATAAATCATAATTTTTCAAACAATGATCCTAAGTTTCAACTTGTTTTTCAATTATGTTTGAAATTTTTCAAAGATTTTAAATATTTTAAATATCGAAAATATCAAAAACTAGGGTTTTGGATTTTAATCGCCCTCAAATTGATTTTTATGACTCTTGGGTCTCTTTTAGAGTGTAAGATCCATCTCTTTTTGAAAAATCAACCATTAGGATCCGTTTGGTTCAACATAGGGAGGGGGAGGGGAGGGAATTTAATAGAGGGGAGGGGAAGGGAGGTAAGGGGAGGGGAGATATTTTAACTAAATGTTTGTTTGGTTCAAAGAAGGGGATGGGAGGGAAGGGGATGGATTTTTAACTACACATATGTTTGGTTCACTAGGGGAGGGGAGGGATTTTAAAACCAAATTACTTTTTTATCCTTACAAATATTATCACTCGTATTTAGTAAAAACAATACTAAATAAAAATAATTTTGAATAAATTTCAACAAATAAAAAATCATTCATTCATAAACAACACAAATCGAAACAAAATATTTAGAAACATATTAAATTGTAAACAAAATATTCATAAAAGTTATAAGGCTATTATAAGATGATCAATTAGATGAGCCAAAAACCATTTGCATTATCACTGCTTTGCGTGCTTCAAGTGGACACTGGAGAATCATTCTAAGTTTGTCAGCATCTTTCATAATAGTGCAATATATATGAGGCAATGACTTTGCATCACATCCACACTCCTTTATTAAATTCCAAGTTTCTTCCCCTGAAATTGGACGCAACTCATATTTTTGACGTTCTCTCATAATTCATTTCCTTCTCGTATTGCAGCATTTCCTTATGTTAGTGCATTTGCAACCAAGACAATTGATTCTTGGAGTTCAGTAACATATTTGTTTATATCTTTGTTTTTAACCACTTTCATTTTTTTCCTTTTACTACTAATTAAAGGATCTGATGATTGTGTTTCAGGTACAGAAAAATCGTAAGTAGCATCAATTTTTTTCCAAATTCACCTCATTTCGGAAAACATGGTCATCAATATCTTGAATAGTTTCAACAAAATCTTCATTGGTGACCGATACATTTTCTTTTCTTGTCTCTTTTAAAGTTTCAAATTCCTCTCCATCAGCTCGGTTAGGTCCATATAGTTTCAACATCTTCTCAAAATTTGGAAGTGGTACATTTTTCCAGTTTGATGCTTTTGGTTTTGACTGAAAAAGTATGATAAATAAAAGATATAAGATTAATAAAAGTTATACAATTATTGATTAATAAAATATTTTAAAATAATAAATTTATCAACAATTACCTCAATTAGAGCATCCCAAACTTCTGACTCGGCATCCCATAATTGTGTAGTTGCGTTCCAAGAAAACCCACTCATACCACCTTTAAAAATGTCATAATATTTAGTGAAGTTTTTTTAAAGTTTTCCAACGATTTTTTATCTTCACCTTGTCAACTTTGTTTTCAAACAATGCACAGAGTTCAACTACAATATTTTCATATGCTGATGTAGTGAATGTACCATTAACTTTGTTACCTTTTTCATATTCATGCATAAAAGCATCAACAAGAGCATCATCCATGACTCTATTCCAAGTCAAAGTTCTAGAGTTACCACCATTAATTGGTAATTGATTTTTCGATCCCATAAACTGTAAAAATGAACAATTATAACACAACACAGTTAATAATTATAATAATCAAGAAGTCACAATATCACAATAAACATCATAATAAATTTGGTACTACTTCATCAAGGAACAACATACATAAAAGTAATAATATAAAATACAAGTCAGACTCTTTAAGCTAAATCGTTATTTTGATAATTTAACCACATTCGATGTGCTACACTATCTTTTATAGCCCCGTACAGAGCAAGGTCATCTTTATCACTTCTTGAAACGTGATGATTGTCATGAGATACATTTTGATTTTCAATTTCAGCATCTACCTCAGCTATGAGGTCTTCATCGGGGTCTACACTCATTAGATAATTGTGAAGAATGCAACATGCAAAAATGACTAGTTTTTGAGTTTTGACTCCATAATTTGGCTCTGTTGAATTAGATAAAATCTCAAATCTTTTTTTAAATACACCAAAGGCTCTTTCAATTGCATTGCGTAAAGACGAATGTCGAAGATTAAATAACTCTTTGAAATTTTGTAGTGGATTTCTAGCTGAATATTCTTTCAGGTGATACCGAACTCCTCTAGAAGGTGTAATTAATCCACTTGTCAACATGAATCCAGCATCAACAAGATAATATTTTCCTATAATAAAGGTAAATAATAAATGTGATAGTTTAAAATATATAATGTAAATAACAATAAGTCTAGGTTATTCTTATATTACCTTGAGGAATTTTAAGTTTATCTTCACGTGTTAATGCATTCTTTATTATTCTCGAGTCAGAGGCAGACCCTTTCCATCCCGCGAGCACATAACTGAGCTTTAAATCAAAAGTACATGCTGCTAAAACATTTTTTGTCGGGTAGTCTTTTCTACCGCGATATCTAGGAGCATCTTTTGCAGATACTTTGACACGTATATGTGTTCCATCTATTGCACCGACACAATCCTAACACAATATTATAATTCTTTATTAATAAAATTTATGACTACTAGAATTTTAGTATTTTTTTATAGGGAATATAATTTATTAATAACAATTTGTACCTTAAAATACGGGTTGAATCTATAACTATTAGAAATTTCTGGAGGGACTATTGAGCCATCGGGTTGGACAATAAATTTTTCTTCCAATTCAAGAATAGCTCTCAAATCTTGATGAAGATGACAACTAATAGTCTCTCCGGAACGACAAAACCAAAAGTTGACTTCATGAGTTTTAGCATTATGTGTTAATATGTAAATTGATTTTGCAACTTGCTCTTCCACACTTGACCATCGGGTAGCTTGTAATCCCCCTTCTCTTTCTAACATACCACATATACTCATAAAAGTTTGAGGACCCATTCTTAATATATTTCTACTAGTTTCACTGTTACTTATTCGATACATTATTTCTTCACAAATTCTTTCTCTTTCAAAGCTCATACTATAACACAATTTTCTCTTACGAGATATTCGAATATAATAATAAACAACATCACATACTAGTTGAAATATAGCTCTTCGACGCAAATCAAACCATCTGTTAATAACAATTCTTTGATCTGGATAATCCATGTAACCCAATAAAACAATTTATATAATTAAAACAAGGTAAAATAATTTTATAATGTTAGAATAAAAAATTAGACAAGTAATAAAAGAGAGTCTTCATATACCAACTTTAGAGGAGTCAAATTCATCAATCACAATAGAAAATAAGATATATAAAAAAAGTTAAACTTAACTGCTACAATACAATATAAGATATATAAAAAAATTTAAACTTAACTGCTACATGAAATTTCATCTAGATGCACCGTTAACAGTTGTTAATTCAAATCACTTCTCTTAAAATCCTTTGACCTTCTAGCATTATATTTTAGTAACTTTCTAGCATTATATTTCAGCATCTCTTTCGCATTACAATAAGGTAGCTATAAAAAATACTATAACCAATGTCATAGTAATTATGACAAGCCACGTGAATGCATCGAGTTTTTCTTCGATCCTTCCCTCTTCTCAAAGTAAAAAAACCCTTTATAACAAAGCATGCGCATCAGAACAAAACCCTTTGATTTACTTGCTTTACTAGCTTTATATATTACTAACTTCATACTGATAAAACAATTTGCAGCTACTACATAGCATTCATAATTGGTCTAGACATGATATACAAAATTGAAAAATAATTTATGTAACAACAACATAAAATAGTAAAAGGGAAATTCAACAAAATAAAAACGGAAAAATCACCGGAAAACAATGAGCAGCCGCACAATAGAAAATAAAAATGAAACTGAAACAATACAAAAAAAACCTAATCTTTAAATAATCCAATAAGGATAATCTTGGAATTAAAAAAATAACCAAGGATAAATTAGGGAATTTAATAAAATTCTAAATAATGTATATTTCGTCCCCTCCAAATCCCCCCAATTTGGAGGGGAGCAAAAAGTGAGTCTATGAGGGATTTTACTCCCCTCCCCCCCCCTACTCCCCTCCCCCCCCCCCCCCCCCCCCCCCCTCTTATGAAAAATGAACCAAACAAATATATTTAAAAATATCCCCTCCCCTTCCCTCCATCTACCTCCAACCAAACAAACCCTTAGGGTTCATCTGATCCATTTTCTAAAACTCAGTGCGATCGCCTTTTTTCACCGCATTAAGTTTTCATATGTGAATCTTTTTTTGTGAATATCCTTACACGTAACCATTTATTTTCTAAAATGAAATGTCAAAATATGTCATGAGGAATCATTTGTGTTTAGGACTCATTTTTTCTGTTTTAAACTTTCTCCGATTTGTTTTAAAACTCCGACAGACTTATGTATAAGTCATGAATCCACCAACAGTTTTCGATCTCTTATACAGAGATTATGGGCCTACTTGTTTACAAGTGCCATCCCATCTTTTCTCTTTTCAAAATTAAAGATCTAATACACCTGCAGTAGACTGAGCTTCACAACTAGGTGGAGTATCTTTTTATGCGGTAGATAAGTTTTTCCTTAAACGCCCTACCCTGTGTATGAAATCATCATATAATTAATCAACAAAACAAATTCCACAGGAATCCTGATGTTTAAGCCTTATTATTGGCTTCTAAGCCATCTCCCTCTTTCTAACTTCTCGTTGTTTTCTTAAACTGTTGTGCTTGCTTATAATAGAATTGTTTTCCAAAATTATCTTTCTTCACCTCATACTAAAGCAAAGATAATAATAAACTTCTTAATGACGAAGAGAATACAATGTAAAACACATATGTAATCTTTCTCCCTCGGGATTTTGAGCCTCAGCTTCCGAGTGTAACCCCCAACATCATTCTTAATAAAACAACTTAATAATATTCAAACCATAGCAAAATACATACTAAAAACTGTCAAACACATTCACTGACACCATTTGTTTGCATGCATTTCATCTATATATTTGCATCTGCTAGAATATCTAAGTAGTTAGGTTATCCTCATCCAAACAGATACACTATTCAAAACACTTAGGATTTTCTTTTACAACTTACTAGGGCTTTACAGAGATAAGAAGTTTCCCGATGAAGTGCTTCTTTGTAAACCATCCCTTGCCTCCTCTTGGGCTTCATTCAAGGACCCTCAGGCCTCTTAAAGGTGCCTTCTCTTAGGCTTAGATACTACTCAGCCTTCCCCAGCCTCCTCTTAGGATTTGTTCAAGGATCTATAGGCCTCATTCAAGTAACTTATCCTCCTTTTGGGCTTAAACACAAGGACCCTCTCATGCATCCTAAAAGCATAGGAACAAACCTTATAATCAAAAGCATACAATAGTCTCCTTCTTCCCGATGGATGACCAAGCTAGCCTCCTTTTGGGCTTTATACAATTGAAATCCCCCAAACAAAGGAATGTCTGATGACTATATAATTTCCAACAGACAAAACACTCTTCATACAGAGTCAGTCTCCCAACAATGTTCAGCCTCCCATCTTAGGCTTCATATAAGATATAGATAAACTAAGAGCCAGTCTCTCACAAATAAGCTTCATACTTGGGCTTCCAAATCAGGATACAGATAAAAATTTCCAACAGAGTCAGTTTTATTTGTTTAGCTTCAACCTTGGGCTTCAATCAAGGCACATATAAAACAAATCTTCCCTCTTTAGAGATGACAAATTCTCTCTACTGAGCATCTTTTAGCTTCAACATTGGGCTTCAATCAAGGCACATACAGTTAAACACTTGACAACATTCAACAATACAATCATAGTCTTGCACTTTAACTAAGCTAACAACATTCAATACAGTCATAGTATTAGACTTTAATTAAAATAATTTCCCACGATACAATCATAATATTGGACTATAACTAAGCTAAACATCCATCCTTTCTTGAGCTATGCAAATCAAGATAACCCATTCATCTGTCCTGAGATATGTAATTCAGGTCAACCATTCATTCCTCCTTGAGCAATGCAATTCAAGGTACCCATTCAGCATTTTTTGAGCTATGCAAATCAAGATACCATTCAGCTTATGCCTTGAGCTATGCAATTCAAGCAACCAACCAACCAGTTACAAACAACTATTTTTTATCTTCAATCATGGGCTTTGATCAGGACACAAAAAAATATTTCCAGCTTCAGTCTTGGGCTTTGATCAAGACACAAAATCAAACCTTTAAGCATCAACATCATGTGCTTTAACCATGATACTAATCAACCCTTTCCTCCTAGCTCTAGCCTTTTAGGAGGAACTACGATGCTCTGATCCCTCAATTCTCTTTTCGGGGGTATGTAGGAAAAATTTCGTAAGATCTTTGCGAGCACACAAAACAAAAAACAACAATTAGGTTTCTAAACCTAAGAAAAACTATAAGAAAATTATGATGATACAAAAACACAAAAACATGAACATCACCCTATCAATCAGCAGTCATCACATACCCAGACCCAAATCAAAGAACCCCCATCAATATCAAAAAGAACAAATCTTGCACTAATCCAAAGTTGAAATAATCTAAAGAATAACCCAAAACTATGTGGACATCTGTTAAATAACAGTATCCAAAGCGAGGTGAGTTTAAGATATCTTTTCCCTTCCATAACCAACTTCACCAGGAAAAAAATAAGAAATCAGAAAGTAGAAAAAATATGATAATGATTAAAGACCACAAAAATAGAGCTACATAAGGTTGACTCGTTCTTAATCATGTTTAAGGTTTAATACTTAAAAGTGTACTCATATCTGCTCTATCTTTAAATTATTAAAATTTGAGAATTTCTTATCTCATCAAATGGGTCTCTCAGGCACCATATGCATTTCTATTTTTGTCTTCACTGCTTCTGCTGATGTATCTCCGGATGCACCCTTTTTTATTTAAACATTGATTTGTTCTGTGGATACACCAGCATAACTTTTCCTCAAATGTAGTTGCGGAACATATTTTGATATATTTCGCGCGCAGAACCTTTCTCCTCCCTCACTTTCACTTTTTATCTTCCTCAACCTCAATCTCTCCAAACTCTCTCAAACCTCAAAAATTCAAATTCCACCAAACCGCATCATTTTCTAATGGGGTTAGAAGGGTGTTACATTAGTGGTATCAGAGCATATCGGTTCTTCGGGCCAGGTTGTCTAATGATGTTTGTTCCTTAGTACGCGACATGTGTGTGAAACATTGTTGGTACTTGCTTGTTTTCTAACCGTTTGTCTCCATGTGTCAGTGTGAAACAAGTGGGGGAGAAGATATTGATTCTATGAGTTGCTTTGGTTGTGGAGTGTTGGCTCAACGTGTATTGGATTGAAAGGTTACAAATGTTGTTAGGACGGTGTCGTTTCTGATTCTGAAGAGAATGCAGAGACTCGACTTGAGTCGACTAAGGAATTGTGCATGAGGTAATTGAGTACACAAGATGCCAAAAACGTTATTGAGTTTGGTGGATATTGTTTATGCTCCATCATGATTGTCGGCTATCTATCGACAAATTGAGGAATTGATCACCCTTAATATCTTGTTAATAATAGATGGAATCGTGTTGTATGGAATACACTTGTCTTTCCAGCTTAGATGGTGTGTGCAGTGAAGTAGGATGAAGTATGTCGAGTGCTTACAAATGGTTTTGATGAGTCGATGCAGAGTATTATATTTGATGATGAAGAAATTTTGAATTTCGTGTCTGTCGGTTAAGTTGGAAGGTCTTGAAGGAAAAAAATAGGTATTATTGATGTTTGCTTCTCGGGGAGTATAGAGAAATGTGACGGCTAGTGGTATGCTAGTAGTGTGTAACTCCTGATGTTTACCTAAAGATATTAGTGACTTGTCTCTGGAGCGTGAATCTAAGTTTGATGAAGGTGGAGAGTTATTTATTCCAATAAGCAAGTGGTTAAGTTTATGAAATATGGTGTAGAAGTGTTTACGATGTGAGTTTCTTTGAAGGCATAAGGAAACACAGTGGTTGGTGATTTATCTAAGGTGTGTTACTTTTGGATGTGTTCTCATATGAAATCAAGGGTTTTATGATGAAATCTTATAGGACACTTAGAGCGCGTTACTAGATTGAAAAAACATGTTTTAATTAATGAAGTTGAGTGGAATCATCATGTGTCTCTCCCAGGATTTTCATCCTAGTACAAACGCGAAAGTGGCGCGGAAAAGGTAGAGTCGCCAGCTAGGCATTTTTATCCCGAAGGAACTGGAAAGGTAATGTTGCACAAATATGAGGAAGAAGGAAATGACAAGGTCCTGCGAACCAAAGATTTGGGTTTGAGAGTCGGTTACGACCTGGGAAGGTATTAGCACCCCAGATCGTCTGTCGTACTTGACGGGATTCACGCTTGTTTGTTTGTTTGTTTCAAAGGGTGAGAAATAAAGTTGTTGAACAAAAGAATTACTGACTGGATTTGGGACTGAAATGATAAAGAGAACTGGAAAAGAGAGAAGGAAAAGAAAGAGTGGGGAAATTGTAGGGAAAATAAAGAATGTGCTCGAACGGACCCTACCTCACTGCCTACGTACCTTATCGGGAAAATGAGGATCAGAGTCGACATAGTTCGCCTAACTAAGGCGGGAACTATTTGTTTGTGATTTTTATGCGCTGGAATTGCGTTTGTCTATGCTCAGGTGTTGCAGGATCGTCTGGTACGAGTGCATTTACTGTCTTGCAAATGAGACAAGTTGCCGCAAGTTCGCGTTGAGAGTGAGTGTGATGAGAAGAGAGTTCCCGCGGGAAAGTCGTTTATTGTTTGTTGTTTGCTTTTTATGAGAGTTTTTATGAATTTGGCACAAGGAAATAAATTCACACTCTTTTCCATGGAATGTGTACTTGCTTCTACATTCCAAGATGGAATAATAGAACAAGCACACCAAGTAAGGAGAATTTATCCAAGACTTGTTCCCAAGGATTAAGGTTTAAGTTCACTGGCTTGTTGAACTTATTACATGTTTTTGTAGCTTTATGAAGAACTGTTTTTTAGGTTTTCTTTGTGAAATAACCTCTTGATCATACTTGTACATCATGCTAGACAAGCCCACACTATTCCAAGATGGAATGAATATGAGTGACCCCATGGAATAAGGCTATACACAAGAGACTCTTTCATGCATTTATTAAGTGTCTTTTGGAGTTTTGTCTGAAGATGAGAGAAGAGACTCAAGAGGAAAAAGGTTAAAGCTAAGAGGGACTAAGACACAACCCTAAGTTTTCTCATTATGTACAAAAGGTGATCCTATGGTTTGTGAGGTATTCTAGACCTAAGGAGAAGAAAAGAGAGTTAAAGTTCAACTTACTTCCTAAGGAAGTTAAGTTGAATCTAAAGAACAAAAAGGGAAACCTATGAACAAAGCACCAAGTGCTAAGGCAAACACAATTAAAATGCATAAGAGATAAGAATTAAGTAATGCTTACCTCAATCTTCCCCCCTACAAATCAAATGTTAGCATGATGAAGCAATTTGAACAATTATAGCATGGCAAAATTCAAAGAAGAACTCACATTAGCTAATAAAGGCCTTAATGGACTTCTAAACCTAAAACTAAGTTCTAAGGTCTTCTATATGCTAGCTAACTTCTAAGGGCAGAAGCTAAGTCATATTAAAAATATATAAAGGGATGAAGTGAATCATATTCACACTATGCCCTAAAGTGTTGTTAAACCCCAATGAAACCTAAGGATGAATTAAAGGGAAACCTAAGGGTTTTATCATGTCAAAAATCTCCTAAAATCAAAGGTGAGTGCAAAGTCCAGAACTTAACACTAAATGAAAATTAAGGATGAGATTAGATCATGAGAAATTAGATATTCAAGTCATGGAGATTCAAACAAAGGATTGAAAGATGAAAGAATGGATATGGACACATGGCTTTAAAAGTGAAACAAATGACTTAAGATGATAAATCAAAAATGACCAAGGAAGCTTGAACTCCCCATACAAAAACCAGAGGCTTGATTAAAAGTTAGAATGAAAATTAGATTCACAAACTACTCACAAATGAAATGATAAGAAGTGTCTTAAGGCTAAGTGTCACAAATTAGGGTTTTAAGGACCTTAGGATGACAAATGATGTTCAAAGGTATACAAGGACTCTAAGCTTGAAGTAAACACATGGAGATGATCACAATACACTCATGAGACACAAAACAATGGTTTCACAAAGTTATCTTATGCACAAATGGAAGTTTGAGTGGTTAAGATGGAAGAAGAAGTGAAATTAGGTCAAAGTAAAGCATGTATGACTTATGACTCAAGAAATCCCTAAAGATCAAAGGTGAAGACCTAAGGAGAGTAATAAATACTTGAAAACATCTAACATGACTTATAAGACTCAAAGTCAAGACCTTAAAGCAATGGCATAAATGCCTTATTCAATTTAGATCAAAAGGAGACAAAGAAAAGGACCAAATAGTGACTTATGGTTCAAGCAACTTAGAAAAATATCAAATGACTTAGGAAAATTTTGAAACTTGACAATTGGGATCACAATCCAAAAAGAGACTTATGTCCAAAAAATCTCACAAAAATTCCTATTTTTGAATGGTCAAATGAGGTGTGGAATGGGATTAGGGTTTATGTGCACACATGTGAAAGAATGGGATCAAAATGTGACTTATCATGACCTAAAAATTAAAGCAAAAATATTTTGGATAATTTTAATGGATCCTCTGGACAATGCAAAAATAATGGATCATTTATCATTTTTGGTTTAAGAGAACAAAATTGAACAAATAAATTGGTCAAAAAGAAGGAAAATAGGAAGAAATTAATTGGGAAATTAATTTTGCCTTAAAAATTAAACAAAAATGGAATTAAAAAAAATTAAAAATTAAAGAAAAATATGAAGATCATCCATGAATTTATTTGGAATATTTGGTGAGAAAATGTAATTTTTAAAAATGGAAAACAAAAACTGAATAAAATTGAATAAAAGAAATCAAAAGAAATAATTTGTGTTGGGCCTAGGGGGTGAAAATAGCAAGAATTTAAACTGGTTTGGGCTTGAGACAAACACACTGGGGATGTCAATTGGAGTCTGAACCTTTCCTTCACAAACACACGCACGTGAGTAGCATGAGAATTTTAATTCGCTGGCATGATCATGGCCCTTGGATGAGAAAGATCTAACAGATGCGTTATAATTTCACAAAATCAATTAGGGCACTATTCAGGCACCGGAGAAGGACAAAACTAAACCTAAAACACAAAATAAAACCTAAAACACAAAATAAAACCATAGACGCACTCGTCTCACTCCACTGATCAATAATCTGGCAAGGGAATCTTAAAACTAAACCTAAAACCATAGACGCACTAGTCTCACTCCACTGATCAATAATCCGGTGAGACTCTGGCTAGGGAATCTCAAAACTAAACCTAAAACACACAATAAAACCATAGACGCACTCGTCTCACTCCACTGATCAAAAATATGGCCTTGGTTTTCATGTAGGGTTCCTAGATTATGCAAATCGAAGCAAACAATTCCAGACCTAAAAATTGAATCTAAGCACCTAGGGTGCATATCAACTAATCAACATCAACTTTGCTTCTATTAAGCTCATAAAAACACAAAACAACTAACATCAATTGAATTTGTGCAAGATGAGTTCAGTGTGAAACCTGGAAAAACAAAGATGCTTGAGGTTGAAGAAAACCAGATATGAGAATCATGAGCTTTGCTTTGACTTGATCTTGAGCAATGGGAGTGAAATAAACACTCTGTGAGTTGAAGATCTTGGGGAGTTGATGAAAATACGGAAAAATTCAACTGGATGCAATGATGAACTCTTGAGAATTCAAGCTGTGAGTTCCATGGACATGATGCAAATCATGATGTTGATGAAGATTTGATGAAGGTTGAGATTAGACTGATGGAGTTTGAAGAGCTTCGATCCAAAATGCAGTGGAACCTCAAGAATGTGCAGTGATGATCCTTGATGAATCAAGCTGTGTAATCCATGGAGATTGTGTGTAAGATGATGATGATGATGATGATGATGATGATGATGATGAAGTGATATAAATTGGATCAAAATGGATGGAGATGAAGCTTCCTCGAATCCAAATGCAGAAGCAAAATTTGAGAGAATTTGATGAGTGAGGAGTGAGATTTTGAGCAGAATGAAGAGTGTGTCTGATTTCACTATGGTTAATCCTTTATATAGCATGAGTTGAACCCTTAACTAGCTCAGTTAACAGTTGGAACTTGAGTTAACTGAGTCAAGTTAGTTTGAGAGTTGGTTATGGTGAGTGGAGCTTGTTTGAGCTCGAGTTGAAGCTGACTGGATTTGATTATGTGCAATGGTGTTCATGCTTGATATGGTGAGGTTTAGTGCAATGCAATGAAGTTGTACTGATCAGATTGTGAAGTGATGCTTGATCATGCTTGAAGCTTAACTTGAATTCTCAAGGATGTGTATGATAGGTATAGTGCATAGGCAGCCATGTGATGATGCACTCTAAGTGAAGTGGACTTGTGATTTACACAAACTGAATGTAGTACACAACCTGCACTAATTTGAATTCATCCCAATATTTGATGGCTTGGAGTGCAAGAAAACAGTTGTATATGGTGATCTTCCAATGGATATTTCTTCATGAACAGGGCATCAAATGAAGCAATGTTTGTGATCAAATTGAAGAGTATGTTTCATAGAATCTATTTGATGTTCAATCCAAGATGATACATGATCTCTAAGTAACTCAAAAAGACCATTGCAGTTCATGCCATGATGCTGCATAACTAGCCTGCACCTATTGCCTTGCCATGCGCCACGGTGCTTATGCCTGACCAGTTTCAACATTCATAATTTTCCCTCCCCTATCTCTCAAACTAATGGCCAAATAAAAAAAATCCTTGAACACCAAAATTGTAGGAAACATGTAAATGAACAACTTTGCAGTTCAAAGAAATTACATTTGAGGCTTGCTTGATGAAGAAAAATGACTTGCCTTTTTGAACACCACCTATTTGAGGAAATGCTTGGCAAGACACGCGCGCTGGCCAGCAGGCTGCCTCACCCATGACCTAGTTATTGCCCTATTTTTATCAAACTTTGCATGACTCAAGGTATAATTTTCATAGCCCTTGTATTTTGGGAGAAGGCCTCTCTCAAAGTGGCTGCAAAAATTGCCAAAACTTGCCATTTTTGGAAACCCTAATTTTCCAAAAATGGTAAGTTTTGGTTTTCTTGATTTCTCTTGCTTCCTTCATCATTTCTTGATTAAATTTGAACCATAGGATCCTTGTAACCCTAATTTCATGATTTTGACCTCAAAAAGTCAGGAGTTGACTTTTTCCTCAGCATGGTTGACTTTCCCCCAATTCCTTGATATTCAATCATCTGACCAATTGAACCTCTTCCAAAATGATTCCATGGATGAAATTTAAACCCTAGGCACTTGACATCATGTAAAAAACAATGGAATCAACTTTGGATCAAAATTTCACCGAGAAGCCCAGTAGAATAGAAACCCTAATTTGGCCCTTTTTCATCAAGAGATGTTGCACTACTTGCCTCCTTTGATCAATTCAATCCTTTTCAAGACTTGGGGCCTCAAATAAAGACTTGTGGGATGTTGTGAACCCTTTTCACAAGGTTTAGAAGCTTTGTAACCCTTTGGTTGTCTTCGTATAGCCTTCAACTGCTTCAATCACTAGTCACAAACCTATACTTCAGCTATGATGAACATGATGCAATGTTTTTTGCCTATGGCATGAATTTGAGTATGCAATATGATATGCTAAATGTTAAAAAAGTGAGAGGGAAAATTTTGAGGTATTACAACTGCCCTTATTCAATCATCTACAGACCTGAATGAAAAATAGCGACAACTTTTAGACATTCAGGATATGAAGTGATTGAATACTCGAATAAAACCTGACAATTTGTTCTACGTGAGACAATGAGGATGCCATTTTGTTCTTGCTATTTTTTTTATATATTCTTTTTGTTTTTGTTTTTTTGAAAGGAAGGAGCCTGTTGTACTTAAATAGGGCTTGGAAAGAAAAAAGGGCCTGTTGTACTTAAACAGGGCTTGAACGAAACCATTGTACTTAAACGGAGTCGTAAGAAGAAAAAAAAGGGGGGCCTGTTGTACTTAAACAGGGCTTGAACGAAACCATTGTACTTAAACGGAATCGTAAGAAGAAAAAATGGGGCATGTTGTACTTAAACAGGACTTGAAAAGGAGAACAGAGGGCCTGTTGTACTTAAACAAGGCTTGAACGAAACCATTGTACTTAAACGGAGTCGTAAGAAGAAACAGGGGGCCTGTTGTACTTAAACAGGGCTTGAAAAAAAGAACAAAGGGCCTGTTGTACTTAAACATGGCTTGAACGAAACCATTGTACTTAAACGGTGTCGTAAGAAGAAAAAAGGGGTGAGACCGTTGTACTGAAACAAGACTCACTGGGGATGACAAACATTGACTTGGATAGACAATGATGCTTGGAAAAGGGTAATGGTATCCTCTGTGGGGAGTACTTTAGGTTGAGAAGATGTTCCGGGTCTTATGTAATATACCTCAAAACTGGCCCATGTTGGCATGCACATGTTTGAACTTATGGCGTAATGATCCATGATGATGGAAATGATACGCCTTGGAGAATGAAAATTTAATGATGATTATGCATATGCGAAGAGATATCATGATAAGGAGACTGCAAGTATCCCAGGTAGCTTGACTGGGGAGAAATGATGATCACTGGATTGATCGGGTTAATCCTTGTGAAGAGAAAACAACTCTGTGGGGAATGTTGTTAATGATACACCGGCTCTGAACTACCGCCATTGCCAAAAATAAATTGGACTTTGAGATTGGAGAGCCAGGATCATGTTAGAAGTGGACTCTTCTTGCAAGGTACGCTACCCGTTGAACTCCGATGGGGAAGTGAAAACCTTTTGGCTTGGATGGGGAACCAGATGTATGGCACTGCTGAGGTAGCAACCTGCTGGGAAGGAAAGAAACTCCTTGTACTGTTGGGGATTTCCCCTGTATTGAAGGGAAGTCCCTGATTTAGGGAGACCATCAATCTTCTTTCACCACTGCTGGGAAACATTTCTACTTTCACTCTACTTGGGATAACGGAAGACACACAGGAAGACACTTGTTCTTGTTCAAGCATATTGTTGGGATATTCCTCCTGGAAGTTTTCATTAGCTCTACTAGCAACGCCTGTACCTGCACCTGTGTAAACACCCCAAATTTTCCCTCACCCATTCACACCATGTCTTGTGATCATTTCATATGCATAAACACAATCATATCATCTCACATCTCATTTTTGATTCACTGCATAGTTTCTAAGTCATCTGCACCTAAGGTTTGTGATCTGAGCAATCCAAGAGCCTCTTGAGCCATTCCAAAGGCCACCCATAACTTAAAAGGGATCCATGTGTGTTCTTATATCATATTACATCCTCTCAAAGTCAAAAATGCAAAAGAATCACAAGAACTGGGATTGGTATGGATGCAGAGCCAGGTTTGACTGCACAGTTGACCTAAAATTAGGGTTTTGGTTTCAGAGGCCATAACTCCAAATTTTTTGGTCATTCTTGTTTCCATTGGTCTCTATATGGTATAGGGAGTATGCATATCAATTTTCATGAAGATATTCCATGGGGAAGTCATCTGATCAAGGGTTGACTTTTCAGACAAGTCAGTGCAAAATCAGGGCATCTGAGGCCCCCAATGACCCAACCAAGGGGTGATCTTCATCATTTTGAGTGTATATGATATTTATTTGATCATGGAAGAAGGTTGAAGTTCACAAAATTCAAGAATTTGAAGTTTTGCAAAGTTGACTTTTTTTTGGGCATAGTTGACTTTTCAAGAATATGTCATTTTAGGTCATTTTTCAAGCCTTGATTTTTGATCCAAAAGAGCTTCAAATGGAAAAACTTTGGTCATGAAAGTTGTAGAATACATTTTTCCCTTTTCAAAAAGTACAAGAACATGACCTAATTCATTTTGGATCAAAAGTTATGGTGTGACAAAGTTGGCAAAAATCACTAATTTTCAAGTTATGCACTAAAAGGAAAATTTGCAAAATCATGAACCAAGGCAAATTGTAACTTCTAATTGTCATCAAACCATTACACAAGCATCATGCAACTCTTAAAAATCAGATTTGAACCAAGTTTCTCATGGTTTATGGCTTGTTGGACAAGGAAATCACATGTGAACCAAAGTTGAAACAACTTGCAAAACTCATGATCACACCTCACCAACTTGCTGCATTGGTTGCTGAACCTTCCTAGCATCACATACACATCTTGCTGCGCCAGCCCCATGCTTGTACTAGCCTAGAACCAAGCCCATGCTTTCCTTACACAAGAGTGGACTTTCTTGCAAAAGTAAACTTACCAATCAATAAAGGCCAGGTCACATCATCTGACCTATGAGAGTTTTTTATGCAAGGAAAATGCTAGCCATTTCACTTAACAAGCCAAGCTGAAACACACCACAACATCACATTCACAAACTCACTCCATTTTGCATTTTCCTTCGAATCTGTCTCCACAGGCCTCAAACACTAAAACCAATCCCACATATCATCTCACCATGCTTCATTGGTCCCAAACCAACAAGACCCAAGCCTGAAACCAGCATGAACTGAGCTTCACCATTTCTCATTTTCAAAACCAGAACTCTTCGAATCCCATTATCCAGCCATCAAACACACCATTTTTCTTCACCAACAAGTCAAGCACACCTAAAGGAGCAAGAATCCACCATTGGAGTGGCCTGAAACCTCCCTATTCCTGACTGTGCCATCTGCTACACCAGAACCATTCCTCTCAAATCAGCCATCCACAAGAGCTTTGAGGTATCCCATTGAGTTCAGGAGAGTCAAGGAGGTTCATTTGCACACAAAGAAGGCCCTGGAAGCTCAGTTTTGAAGCTTTCCAGCTCAGGTATGATCATGAACATTTTCTCCCAAAGCTTGCATTTTAAGTTATAAACTGGTTGCCTTTGTCTTGCTGATCATGGGGATGGTTTTAGAATTGGAAATGAGTGAGAGATGATCATTTTATGCTTCTCTGAAATTTCACCCGTGGATTTTGTTTTCTTCGATTTGCATGATTCTTGGGGTTTAAATGATGTTTGAGCATAGATTCATGACCTAGGTTGTTAGAGGATCTTTAGGCTGTGTTTAATTTGTTGTTTAGAGGCCTGAATCGTGAATTAGGGTTGTATTGCCGCCGGAGAAGATGACCGGAGCTTCTCTCCGATCACCTGAATGTGTTTAGCCCTAATCTCAGGTCATTAGTGCCATTTGAATTTTGAGCGTAGGATTGCCTTGACCCGTTGACTTCCCGCGCGCATGAAGGGCTCAGATCCTTTTGCTTTGCCCTAATCCACTTTAATTAATTAAATAAATCACAATTAGGTTAATTAACTCAGATGCAGTCCCAGCCGTCCAGATGCGCGCTGGTCAACACTTTTGAACCCAGAAGCAATCTCCACCCTTGGATCTGAATACTTTCCATTTTTCTTATTTTTATTTCATTTTTTTGTCATTTAATTTGCATAATTTATTTAAAATAGCAAAAATTGTCTAAAAATTATGAAATTTTTTCTCAAGAGTTTCATTAATTTTTATGACACAAAAAATATTTTTATTTTCATTTTTGCATTTAAAAAGTATTTTAAAATATTTAAAAGATTATTTTTAATTGATTAATGAGAATTAATTTATTAAAAATACTTTTAGGTATTTAAAAATCACCAAAAAATTCATGAAATGTTCTAAGACATTTAGAAACATTGTCCAACCTTCAAACCAAATTTATTTTTTGATCTTGATGCATTTTAAGAATTTCTCATTGAATTAAAATCATTTTTGTGCATTATTTTGATCCAAAGTTCAAAAAATCATTTCTGCCTATTCATGAAGAGTTGGACATTGATTCTTTTTGCATTGCATTGTGTTTAGCATGTAGTTTATGAGATTAAATGGCCATGATTTGATCTCTCATTTTCAATTTGTTTGTTAATTTTCTTGTTTGAAAAACCCTAAAACCCTAAAATCTTGTAAAAATCATAGCTTGAGATTGGTTAAGAGTTGAGACCTCTCCTTTGGGCATTGGTTTAGTATAGGATTAGGGGTCCTTTGTGTGGCATTTTCATTTTTTTTGTAATGTTGTTTGCTTTTGATTTTGGTTTGTGTTTGATGTATGATTCATAAACCCTAATTTGAGCTTTCATATGCATCCACCTTGCATTTCCTTGCATAGCATGACTTGCCTTGACATTTCAAGCATCCATTTGATTCATTGTACATCATAAGACATATTGAAAGCATGTTTGATCATTGCATCATGTGTTTGCCATATTGTATGCCATGTGCACTTCATAACTTTTCATGTATGTTCATGCCTCCTAACTTGCTTCATTTGCATTCATGAACTTGTATGATCATCTCCATGTGCTGCCTCATGTTTGTAGCATCTCATAGCATCATTAGCATCATGTATATGCTTCTGGTTTTGTTTCTCATCATACCATTTCATCTCATTTTGCATTGCATTGCATTTCTTTCCTAACCTTTCAGGTGGTAAGTAATTTTGGGAAGTGAATTTGCCTTCACTTCTCATAACTTTTCTTTTCATCTCTCTTGCATCCATTGCTGCATTCTTGCATGTGTTTGAGCTTGAGTTTGCTCATTCTTCTTCTTCCTACTTTCTTTCTTCAAGTGACTTGACTTCTTGAATGAAGCAAGTTTGCTTTGCTTCTCTTGATCCTTTCATCTGCTTCCTGGTGTTTCCATTGAAGACTTCTCTTGAAAACCTCACAAACCTTAGGAACAAACAAGCATGACAATGATTAGGGTTTTGATTAGTCTCCCCTCATAGTTTTACCTTTGTGTCTCTTTGAGTCTTCTCTTCTCATCTCATAATCAGGGACTAAACCCTAAAGGCTTTAAGGCTTTGTGATTAAGCTTATGCATGCATCCTTCCCTTAGGATGGAGTGTATAACTTTAATCCTAAGTGTTAAACCCTTAATGTGTTTAAATCTCTTAATCAATCCACATAATAATCATCAAGACATCACACTTGTAACTTGGGCCTTGCATTAGGGTTCTAATTCTTCCTTAATTGGTTAAGAAGGACTAACCCTAGTGTTAATGGACAAGTCCCCCTCAAGTTGTCTTACAAATCATAAAATCCACCTCATCATCATATCATTAAATAAAATCCACTTAATCAAAGGCTTTGTTTTGTCATGAGTTTAATCCCTAATCATGGATTAAGTTGAGGAGTTTTCCTAAGCTTAAACATTCTCATCTATTATCCTTCTATTAGGATGGTGTAATGAGTCTGTTTAATCCCTGATTATGGCTTAATCTCATTACTTAACACTAAACAAAAACAACAAAAACATCTAATTAATCACAAGTAGGTTAATGATCTTAATCCTACACCAAAGGTGTTTAAGTGTGAGAAGCTGACTTCACACTTAAGGTATTCTCATTACCCCTAATCAGAGGGAAGATGTGATGAGTTTACTAAATCCATTGGTTTAGGCTTAAGCTCATTAACTTATGACAAACTTCAAGAGTAATAAAAGACTGAAAACTCAAAAACAAACAATAATCGTCTCCTTCGGGATTCTTTTCTCATCTCATTCACTCACAAACGAGAACTTGCTTCTTCCGTCTAATGCAAGACAGTTTGCACCTGAGCCAGACAGGTCATACACTTGAGCATAGACAAGTAAGCAGTTTACAAGTCAATTTATCTTTCAGTCTCTTTGGGTCGAACTACGGTGTTCTGACTTCCTCATTGCACGAGAGGATACGTAGGCATAACTTAACGGTTATCGAACAAAAGTCTCTGTATATCCCCCCTCTTTTCAGCTTTATTCTTTTAGCCTCATATTCTTGAGCATTTCATTCTTGTTCCTACACTGACACATCATTTATACACTTTACACTTCACTCCTCTTACACTGACACCTGTACATCTTTTCCAGCTCTTTTACACACAAATTGCACTGACACTACCCCTTTAAAACACAAATCTTTTAAGCGTGGATCCCGTCGAGTACGGCGGACAATCTGGGTGCTAATACCTTCCCAGGTTGTAACCAACCCCCTTTCTCAGTCTCTCTGGTTCGCAACCGTCTTATCCATCTTTTTTCTAGGTCTATGCAGCATTGCCTTTCCTCCGGGATAAAAATGCCTAGCTGGCGACTCTATTCACCTCCAGTGAGTTCACGGCTGTGTGTTCTCATTGTCCCTTTCGCCGACCGTTCGCGTCTGTACCCTATCTGACTTAGCTTCACTTATCGGGAGCGACAGCTTGGCGACTCTGCTGGGGACCCTTATACTGCAACCAGGGCTTCTGGTTCTTTTTGTGGGTTCCTCCTAGCGCTTGTTTGATTTGTGTTTACTAGGTTGTTATGTGTTTATTTGTGTTTATATTTGTTTACTTTTGCCTTATGTACAGTTGTTTATTTGCTTTATTTATAGCTTTACATATATCATACTGTCATGCTGTCTGGCTGGATCTGGTTTTGCTTTGGTGGGTGGGTGTTTCATTGAGAGTTAAGGTCCTATACCTGGGACCTAAGTGACACCTAGGCTAGAGTGAATCATATTCTTTCCCATTCCATCTCGGTCTGGTGCGGGAATATGAAACACGGTTCAGATATGGGTTTCTTCTTGAGAACTCTGTGTTGCAGATTTCCTGCAATGCTAGGGCTATCTGGGAAGCCTGCTAAGTCTGGATGACCTTTTAGTATGGACCTTCAGAAACTGAGGTGAATTAGAGGAGGAACTTTTATGGTTATTGTAAACACTGTACCTCCGGGTTAGAAGTGTTTACACTTCTCATAACTGATCCAAGTCTGAGGATCCTTGTTCTAGAACACTACCTGTGAGGGGGTTGGGCTGTTTACAGGTTTGCAGGTACCTTGACCTCAGAATACCTTGTTACTTTGTTTGATTAAGAATACTCCATGTTGGAACAGTTCTTGTGATTCTAAAACCCAGGACATGTGGCTCTTTATTTGAGCCCCCCACCTTGGTTACTGGATTTATAGACCTCCATCTGGTATTCTTGAATATGTCTTGGACTTATATCAGAGCTCTTGATCAGATCCAGCTCAGTCACAAACCCTTGCATATCATTTGCATACATAAACATTGCATCATATTGACATTTGCTTATTTGTGTTTCAGGGTATCCACTTTCATCTCTAGTTCTGGTTTTGACCCCATCTTCAGCATTGACCCATCTTCATCAGCATTTGCTTCATCTATCTACTTCAGTTATCTGCACCAGCCAATCAGTGGCTCATTCTTCAGTGTTATCATCAGCATCTGTCTCCACTCATCTTCAGAAACATGGATCCTAAAAAGAGCAACATCACCTATCACTTTTTCCAGCCAGAGCTATCTGATATCAGGAGGATTCAGACCCTGATCACTCCAGATCACATACCATTGTTCAGGGAACATTACGGAGATATACTTGATATGGTTATGGATCTGGACCCTTCACAGAGAAGCCTGATCCACACTTGCATTCAGTTTTATGATCCCCCACTGAGATGTTTCACTTTTCAAGACTTTCAGTTGGGCCCTCTACTAGAAGAATACTCATTATTGGTTGGCATGCCTATCAGGGGTGGAATCCCTTTCAACCCTGAGATGGTCTTTCCTGGTAATGAAGAAGTAGCCAAGGCTTTGCATCTGGAACCTGTCCTGATTGAGCAGCATATGACTTCTAAAGCTGGAATCCCTGGCTTTCATCTGGATTTCTTGATCTCTCAAGCTACCCTGAAAGCTTCTTTAGGAGAGTGGAAAGCTGTCTGTGCTTTACTGGCCTTGAGTATATATGGAATTGTATTGTTTGCAGATGAGCCTCGATTCATTAGCAAGAATGCAATCCATCTGTTCATCTTGAAGAACCCAGTGCCCACTTTATTGGGGGATCTCTATTACTCAGTGCACCAGAGGAATGAAAAGCAGAGGGGAAGATTAGTGAGGTGTTGTGCTCCATTGTTCCATACTTGGCTTCTCAGGCGTCTACCCAGGACAGATGCATTTTTGAATCCTCATCAGCAGAAAAACTGGGCTAAGAGACTCACTGCTCTAACTTCAGCCGATATCAGATGGTGCACTCAAAGCACCAAAGGCAGGGATATCATCACCAGCTGTGGGCATTTTCCCAATGTGCCCCTAATAGGAGTTAAGGGTAGTATCAATTACAATCCTCTGCTGTTCAGAAGGCAACTGGGCTATGCACTGGTCCACACTCCTAAGGCACAGGACTTGGTTGAAACTCTTTATTGCGAGAACAAGATTAATCTAGCTACTGTTAGGCAGGCAGCCTGGGCTTGGGATAATGTTCAAACCAAGGGAATAACCATTTTGGGGAAGTGCAGCAATGTGGCATCAGCACAATATTATGAATGGTCCCGTGCCAGGGCTCAATTCTCTGGAATGCCCTTTACTATAGAAGATATGCCTGAGTCATCTTCAGCACCATCCCCTGCCACTGTCAGTTTGGAGGAGTTTGAGAGCTTGAAGGAAAGAAATGAGAAGTTAACCCAGGCTTTGCAGAAGACTCTCCGAGAGAGGAGTGAGGGCAGGATGGAGATTGAGAGGTTAGAGAAGTTGAGAGTGGAGCATTTGGTTAAGATTGAGAAGTCTGGGGATTATATCAAAAAGTCTAAAGCTGGAGAACAAATTCTGAAGAATGCTTGCAAAGAAGCCCAGTTCCAGAGAGCAAGAACAGACTTGTATCTGAAGGAGAGTCAGGCTAAGTGGGTCAGGATCACCGAGGCTCGTACTCTGGAGGACAAGAGAGTTCAAGAAAAGATGGAGCAACTGGAAGCTAGTGCCAAAGAACAGCAGGAAGCCCTGGCAGCCGCCCAGAGGGAGATATCAGAGCTGAAGATCAAAGCAGGAGTGAAGAGGTCAAAGGACCAAAGCCAACATAAGAAGCTAACAGCAGCTGTTACGACCCGGAATCTCCTCATCAGGAATCTCACGGAGCGTCCGGCTGATCCTGTGACCGAAGCACTTCTCAAGGAAGTTCGTGAGGATGAGTTTGGTCTTGGTGTTTGACCATTTGTTTGTTGTTGCTTTCATTCCATGTACTTTTATTTTCCCGTAATGTATTTTGACCCCTCAGAGGGCTTGTATTTGTAAACAAACTATGTACCATTTGCTTTTGTAATATATGTATTAGTTTGTTCCATCCGAGTTTCACTTCAAAAGCAACATCAACGACATCTCCAAGGGTCTGGAAGGGTCAAAACTGAATGCCAAGCCGGATACCTTGAAAGCAAATAAGCATACTGCATTGCATGCTAACCCCTTTTGTTTGTTTTGTAGGTTTTTGTTTTATTGCCACTAACTCTGTTGTGATACTCAGGAATTATTGCTCGGCGCCGTGTATTTCCCCTCAACCGTCCGCACCGTTATCCGACAAGTAACAACCTTCCGGGCATTCAAATGGATCAGATGCAGCAGGACCTTACTGAGGTCAGAAACCAAATGGCAAACGAAAGATTGGAAATGAGAAACCAGATGACTCAGTTTATGGAAGTGATGAACAACATGGCTCAGAGCCAGGAAAGATTGAGGGCCATGGTGGAAAGGCAAAATCAAGAAGATCCATATATAGGGACTGCCGGCACCAGCAACAATGAAAGGGTCCAACCTCATGTCAATCCTCCTGTATTTGGGCCACATCTCCATCCTGAGGTCAATATCCCTGCAAATGTTCAAGGGACTGCCACTGCAGCCAGGGTACTTCAAGAAGACCCCCAAGAGGACCAATTCACAGTAATGGGTGCTGGGGAAGAAGCTTATGATAGAAGGTTGGATGAGATAGCTGAAAAATTGAGGTCCTTAGAATCTCAAAATTCTCTGGGTTTCGATGTCATGGACATGGGCTTGGTAGACGGGGTCAGGATCCCCCATAAGTTTAAGCCTCCTTGTTTTGAAAAATATAACGGGACTTCATGCCCCCGGACTCATTTGCAATCATTTCTGGGAAGGCTGAAGGCCTACACTATGGATGAGAAGCTCTGGATGTTCTATTTCGAAGACAGCTTGACTGGAGCGTCAAGAGAATGGTACGCTCACTTGACAAGGGCAACTATTAGATGCTGGAAGGACCTGGCAGAGGCCTTTATCAGACAGTATCAGTACAACTTAGATATGGCACCCAACAGGACTCTCCTAATGGGAATGTCACAGTCGTCAAGGGAAAGTTTCCGAGAATATGCCCAGAGATGGAGGCAATTGGCTGCTGCTGTTCAGCCACCTATGTCTGAAAGGGAAATGGCAGACATGTTTATGAACACCCTTCAGGGGACATATATTGACAGGCTGGCTGCTTTCTCTTCCACTAGCTTTGCAGATGTTGTCATAGCCGGGGAGAGAATTGAAAGCCTATTAAAGATGGGTAAGATTTCTGACAACGGTGCAAGCTCGTCCAGTAGTACAAGAAAGCCTTTTGCAGGCCCAAGAAGAACTGGCGAGACCAATGCCATCCACACCAACAGGGGCAGGCCCCAATATGTTCACAGATCAGTGGCAGCAGTCACCATTCCTGCTCCAGCTCATCCTCAACCAGTTTATCAACCTCCGCAACAAAACTATCAGCAACAACCTCAGTACCATCAACAGAATCAGTATCCTCCGAGAAATCACAACAACAGCAACACCAACAACAATCAGCAAAGGCCATTCCAATAGAGGCCTTCTCAAGCCAACAGGGTAATCGATCCGATCCCTATGCCATATGCTACATTGCTGCCACAACTCCTGAAACTCAACCTAGTTGAGCTAAGGACGTTGGCACCTCCAGATCCCAACAGTATACCCAGGAATTATGATTCCAACGCCAGATGTGCCTTCCATTCAAATGCACCTGGCCACAGTACAGAAAAGTGTAGAGCCTTGCATATGAAGGTACAAGACCTGGTAGACTCGAAAGCTCTGAATTTCGCACCACCACCCAATGTCAACAAAAATCCTATGCCAAATCACGGTGGTCCCAGAATTAACGCTATTGAAGAAGACAAGCCGTCTTATTTAATAACCAGTGTGGGTCAGATCAGGACACCGTTGGTAGAAATTAAGGCTCAGCTCCTCGAATGTCAAATGTTCCCGGGGTGTGAGTTGGGGTGTGCTTACTGCAATATCTCAGTCAATGGGTGCGATGACCTGAGGAATGGTATAGATGGTCTCATACAGAGTGGCCAACTTCAGATCACCACATCATTTCCAACAAATCCAGCAATCTCATCAGCAACAACTCCAGAACCTCCTACAACTGCAACAACCATTGTTCCTGACAATTCTTCGGCTTCATCAACAAGTACTTCATCTATTATCTCAACTGATCAGTTATCAACAAATTTTTCTTCTACAATTCCAGCACCACTTCATTTTGAAACTCCTACAACAACAACATCCATCCTTCCACCAATGTCTCCTACAACACCAGCAACAAATCATGAAGATGTCTCAACTATCACAATATTTTATGATCCTGAAAGCAACTCTGCCTACAACTCAGAAGGTGCTGCTCCCATCAGAGCACCAGTCACAATTTATTATGATCCGCAAACTATCACAATTCCTTCGGCAGCCGCAGTCAGTCCAGTCACTATCACGGTGCCTGGACCAGTACCTTATGAAAGCAGCAATGCCATCCCGTGGCATTACGGCTCTGACCTGTACTGTGAAGGGCAAAGAATCACTTTTGAATCATCAACCCCTGCACCACAAATTGACAATGTGGGAGGAGGCGGAGGCTTCACTCGAAGCGGACGTCTTTTCGCCCCACAAATTCAGAGACCCACTGCCGAAGCAGAAGCTGCTGCTAAAGAAAAAGGAAAAAGCTTGGTGCAGGAAGAGCAGACTGTTAAAGAAGCCTTGAAAACACCCTTCAATCAAGAGGTTGATGAGTTCATGCGAATCATCAAGAAGAGTGATTATAAAATAGTGGATCAGCTTCATCAGACGCCTTCCAAAATCTCAATCCTATCATTGCTTATGTGCTCCGAGGCCCATCGGGATGCACTACTCAAAGTCTTGCACGCAGCTTATGTGCCTGAAGAGATCACTGTCAATCAGCTGGAAGCTGTAGTTGGAAATGTTAATGCTAGTCATGGACTAGGGTTCACCAACACTGATTTGACAACGGAAGGCCGCAACCATAACAAAGCCTTGCACATAACCATGGAATGTAAAGGTGCTGTCCTTTCCCATGTGCTGGTAGACACGGGGTCATCCCTCAATGTCTTACCTAAAAAGGCCCTGGTGAAGCTAGAATATGACGGATTGGCGTTGAGACCCAGCAACCTGGTGGTGAGAGCCTTTGATGGTTCAAAGAGATCGGTTCTGGGAGAAATTGAATTGCCCATAACGATTGGCCCACAAACCTTTAAAACGATCTTCTATGTGATGGACATTCAGCCTGCCTACAGCTGTTTGTTGGGTAGGCCATGGATTCATGCCGCTGGCGCCGTGACCTCTACCCTCCACCAGAAGTTAAAATATGAGTGGGAGGGTCAAATCGTTACAATCTGTGGAGAAGAGGATATTTTTGTCAGCCACCTGGCTACCTATAAGTATATTGAGATGGATGGGGAGATCCATGAAACGATGAGCCAAGGTTTTGAGTCCTTGAACGTGAATGAAACATATGCTGTGCCTGGTACTTCAATATCATCATACCAACAAGCCCGGAAGGTTGTTGAGGGAGGAAACGCCCAAGGCTGGGGCAAACTATTATCGGTGGAGAAGAAAGAGGACAGATTTGGGTTGGGTTACAAACCAACTCAACAAGATCAAGCAGAGGCTGCAAAGGAGCCCAACTTTGTGAGTGGGGGGATGCTCACCCCTGATGCTGTCAACTGTTTGGAAGACGAGCTGGAAGAGGAACGCAACCTGGAAAGCTGGATTCGTCCAAAGATCCCGGGGAGCAGTATCTCAAACTGGTCTTCCCAGGAAATTATAAGAGTTACTCATGCAGAGTAATTATTATTTCCTGTAGCATGCATCAAAGTCTTGCATCTTGCCCAAGATGACAAGACTCATTTTGTAATCGGGCCATCTGTACTTTTTGTGCAAACAAGATTAATCAATGAAATATCAGACATCTTTTTGCAAATGAGTCCTTTTCTTTTCCGCTCACTGTTTTTCCATTTTTCTTTTTGTACAAAAAATAAATGGCAGTGTTTTCAAAATGATAACTTTATTTCACTTTTCTAAAACAAGATTAAAATCAAATCACTAAAATGAACAAACTGAACCCTTGCAGAGAGTGCCTTCCCGACAGCACCGACAACAGCACGGCTATGACTTCGTATGACTTTGACAATCCAATCAATCAAGCTGACGAAGGGGTTGAAGAAGAATATGAGCTTCCTGAAGAGCTAGCCAGATTGTTGAGACAAGAGGAAAAGGTTATTACTCCTCACCAGGAGGAGGTTGAAGTGATTAATCTTGGTACAGATGAAGACGTGAAAGAGGTTAAAATCGGGGCCTGCCTGTAAGGCTCAGTGAAGAGACAACTGATTGACCTGCTTCAAGAATATGTGGACGTGTTTGCTTGGTCTTACCAGGATATGCCAGGGTTGGACACCGATATTGTTGTGCACAAGCTGCCTTTAAGAGAAGAATGCCCACCAGTTAAACAGAAACTGCGCCGTACTCGCCCAGACATGGCAATGAAAATCAAAGAAGAGGTACAAAAGCAGTGAGACGCCGGGTTCCTTGCTGTAACTAGCTATCCACCGTGGGTTGCTAATATAGTACCTGTGCCTAAGAAAGACGGCAAAGTAAGGATGTGTGTAGACTACCGGGACTTGAACAGGGCCAGCCCGAAAGATGACTTCCCATTACCTCATATTGATGTATTGGTGGATAACACGGCTCAGTTCTCAGTATTCTCCTTCATGGATGGATTTTCAGGATACAATCAGATTAAGATGTCACCTGAAGACATGGAGAAGACAACCTTCATCACATCCTGGGGCACGTTCTGCTATAAAGTGATGCCATTCGGATTGAAGAATGCTGGTGCAACATATCAACGGGCTATGGTAACATTATTCCACGATATGATTCATAAAGAGATAGAATGTTATGTGGATGACATGATTGCCAAGTCCCTTACTGAAGAAGATCACCTGGTGAATCTCCTGAAGCTATTCAAGCGTCTGAGGAAGTACCAATTGAAGTTGAACCCCAACAAGTGCACATTCGGGGTACGATCCGGTAAGCTGCTGGGCTTTATTGTAAGCGAGAAAGGGATTGAAGTTGACCCTGATAAAGTCAAAGCCATCCAAGAGATGCCTGCACCAAAGACAGAAAAAGAAGTTCGAGGGTTCTTAGGTCGATTGAACTAAATTTCACGGTTCATATCTCACCTTACAGCAACCTGTGAACCCTTGTTCAAGCTGTTAAGAAAAGAACAGACGGTCAGGTGGAACGAAGACTGCCAAAGGGCTTTTGACAAGATCAAAGATTACTTACAAGAACCTCCAATCCTTATGCCTCCAGTTGAAGGAAGACCTTTGATAATGTACTTGACAGTATTAGAAGAGTCAATGGGGTGTGTGTTGGGCCAGCATGACGAGTCTGGTCGAAAAGAGTATGCAATATACTACCTAAGCAAAAAGTTTACCGACTGTGAACAACGTTATTCACTGCTCGAGAAAACTTGCTGTGCTTTAGCGTGGGCTGCTCGCCGACTGAGACAGTATATGTTGACCCACACTACTTTGTTGATCTCAAAGATGGATCCAGTTAAGTACATTTTTGAGAAGCCAGCTCTTACCGGACGGGTTGCAAGATGGCAAATGATCCTCACAGAATACGACATCCAGTACACCTCTCAGAAAGCCATCAAGGGCAGTGTACTGTCTGAATATCTTGCTGAGCAACCCCTTGATGATTACCAGCCTATGAGATTTGACTTCCCTGATGAAGACATCATGTTCATAAAAGCAAAAGATCATGAAGAGCCTATTCACACTGAAGGGCCTGACCCGAAAGAAGAATGGAATATGATGTTTGACGGGGCTGTTAACATGAATGGTCGTGGTGTTGGTGCAGTACTCATTACACCTAAAGGAGTTCACCTGCCTTTCTCGGCAAAACTCACTTTCAACTGCACTAACAACGAAGCTGAATACGAAGCTTGCATTATGGGTCTTGAGGAAGCCATTGACCTCAGGATCAAGACGTTGACCGTATTCGGAGATTCAGCTTTGGTAGTCAATCAAACCAACGGCAAATGGTACACCCACCAGGATCATCTGATACCCTACAGGGATTATACAAGGAGGTTATTGACTTTCTTTACAACAGTCAAGCTTGAGTATATCCCTCAGGACGAGAATCAGTTTGCAGATGCCCTGGCTACCATTTCGTCCATGATCAAAGTTCAGGCTGCCAACTTTGTACCTCGGATTTCAGTGTCCAGACTTGACAGACCAGCATATGTGTTCGCAGCAGATGTTGTTAAAGATGATAAGCCTTGGTTCCACGACATTAAGTGCTTCTTGGAGGATCAAACATACCCACCTGGGGCATCTTCCAATGATAAGAAGACTTTGAGAAGGCTTGCTGGTAGCTTCTTTCTGAACACTGATGGGTCTTTATACAAAAGGAACTTTGATATGGTACTCCTCAGATGTGTTGATAAGACAGAAGCAGATTTGTTGATGCATGAAGTGCACGAAGGATCTTTTGGTACCCATGCTGGAGGGCATGCCATGGCTAAAAAATTGCTAAGATCGGGTTATTACTGGATCACGATGGATGCTGACTGTTGTGCTTATGCCAGAAGGTGCCATAAATGCCAGATTTATGCAGATAAGGTGCATGTGCCTCCCAATCCTTTGAATGTAATGTCTTCACCCTGGCCCTTTGCCATGTGGGGCATTGACATGATTGGTAAGATTGAGCCAACTGCTTCGAATGGCCACAGATTCATCCTGGTCGCCATTGACTATTTCACCAAATGGGTTGAAGCAGCATCCTATGCCAATGTTACAAGACAGGTGGTAGCCAGATTTCTGAAAAGAGATATCATCTGTCGGTATGGAGTGCCCGAGCGAATCATTACTGATAATGGTTCCAACTTGAATAACAAAATGATGGCAGAGCTGTGACGGGACTTCAAGATCCAACATCACAATTCTTCTCCTTACAGGCCAAAGATGAATGGCGCTGTTGAGGCAGCAAATAAAAATATCAAGAAGATTGTGCAGAAGATGGTAGTCACTTACAAAGACTGGCATGAAATGCTACCGTTTGCCTTGCATGGGTACCGCACGTCAATCAGGACATCCACTGGGGCAACACCGTATCAACTTGTGTATGGTATGGAAGCAGTCCTACCGGTTGAAGTTGAATTACCCTCTCTACGGGTACTAATGGATGTTAAACTGAACGAAGCAGAGTGGGTTCGGTCCCGATACGAACAACTAAGCCTGATGGAAGAGAAAAGATTGGCTGCAATCTGTCATGGGCAGCTGTATCAGAAAAGAATGAAGAGAGCCTTCGATCAGAAAGTCAGACACCGAGAGTACCAAGTGGGAGATCTTGTGCTGAAAAGAATCCTCTCTCCTCATACAGACCACAGGGGCAAATGGACTCCAAACTATGAAGGACCATTCGTGGTAAAGAAAGTTTTCTCTGGTGGAGCACTGATGCTCAGCACCATGGATGGTGAAGATTTCCCATCCCCTGTGAATTCAGATGCAGTTAAAAAATACTTCGCATAAAAATGACCCGCTGGACACAAAAAACAGAATGTAAGTCCAGGCAAAAATAGGGCATCCCGGCGAGTCAAAAACAGAATAAAAGACTCGGGCAAAAATAAGGGAAAATAAACAAAAAAAAATGTACACCCGCTGAGTTGAAAAGCCGCATTGGACAGCTCAGGCAAAAATGGGTATCCCGATGGATTGAAAACCCGAAAGGGCGATCCATGCAAAATAAGGGAATAAGCGAACAACTGCATTCTGAATTCGTCTGTATCACCTACAACTTGGTAAGCTTCAAAAAGATCAAGCTTCAATCAGAATCAACATTCTTCAGAAAGCCAGATGAGAAGAACGTCAAAAGTCATACGGGTCATAGCGAAGGGGAAGCTCCTTAAAGCGTCATCAACACTGCCAGATTTTTGTTTCTCAATTTGTAACAATCTCCTCATTCCAGGGGATATGTTTCTTTGACTGTATCTCGCCAATTCAGGGCACATGAATTAATAAAATCAGATTTTCAGTCATGTCTCGTTTTGTACATTTTATTTGCAAAAAATGTCTGATGTCTTAAAAGAAAAAACTGATTGCATAAGAATACAGATGCTTATCTTCAAATAAGAACACGTGCTTGCAGGAAATATACTTACTCTCAGAAGTGCCTAACTCCTATGACGGAATCCAGTAAGGGATGCCTTGGGATTATCTTGTGCATTTCTCTATCTTTTTCAGGATTGCAGGTATCCAGAATGCAACTCGGGGCATGAAAACTTTATCCTAGCAAGTTGGCAAATCAACACTCGTTTTTAGCACCCGAAGTACTCTCTCCCCAGCTGGGTTGCCTCTCATGACTTCCCCAGTTGAGTTTGCCACTTATTGCTTATCCCCATCAGAGCTTCCAGGCATCACAGAAGGCACCTATATCCCTGGCTGAGTCAAGAATCTACTTCAGCAGAATCCCTAGGGAGGTCTTTCAGTGATTCCTCTCTTTCTCCCCAGCCAAGTTGCCATCTCACCCTCGGTCGAGCGCAAAAGTCAAAGAGCTATCTCCCCACAGAGTTCCAGCCTCTATCCAGAAGAGCAGCGCATAGAAGATCACAACAGAGTGAAGAAAGCTTCTACAAACCCCAGCTGGGTCTCTCATTTATAAGGATAGGTCTATCAATGACCTATATCCCCAAGCAAATATTATATCATCAGATCTACCAATGATCTCATCCACAGCTGGGATGTCTACTTCAAACAGATCGATCGAAGACCTTCACAAGCAACGGGATCCGAAATCCCGGTTTGGTATCTTTGCACAATCATAGAATTCGCATCATATTCACCCACAAAGCGTAGCATTCCGTCTAACACGGAGCATTACGGCAAAAATCCAACACATAGCATAATCATAAGCCATGTTCTGAACCAACACTTGTGAATAATGACAGTTCATCAACGTACAGAAAAATCTCCACCAGAGTCCCCAGCAAAAGCAGTTGCCTCGCAATCCACAAACACCAGTATATACTCCTTGACACCTGTCCATGTCATATCTCCCAGCAGAAAGCCAAAGACATCCTCTTTGCACTCACATATACCTATATACAATTCCTTGACACCCGTCCGTGTCATATCCCCAGCACAGTCATCTACACTTTGTATATCAGATACTTGTTCATATTACACTCTTCTCCTTTTGACACTCGTCCGTGTCGTTCTCCCCAGCAGTTAACTACTCATACTACTCAGATACTCGTCCGTATCTTGTATACACCATTTATATCCCCACAGAATCAACACTAGTCCTTGTTCTTCGTTAACCCGTTGGTACTCGTCCGTACCATCATCTCTGAACATGCGTCCAGCGTTTGTTTTTGCATGATACTCGTCCGTATCATAACCTTAAGGATGCTCGTCCGCATCTTTAATCCATACACTGTGTCAAACACTTTTGTCTTCTTGGATATAGATACTCGCCTGTGTCTACTATCCCCCAGAAGAATCCTCTCAGATTTAACACTCGTCCGTGTTCTCTGTTAACCAGTTGATACTCGTTCGTATCATCATCTTTGAACACGCGTCAGTATTTGTTTCTACCCGATACTCGTCCATATCATAGGGATGCTCGTCCGCATCTTTAATCTATACACAATACCCAAACACTCATACCCTTTGTTTCTTGGATGTGAACACTCGTCCGTGTTTACCATTCCCCAGTAGATCACCAACAAACAAATTTCTTTTTATCTAACACTCGTCCTGTATTGTGATAAACCTTGAGAGCAGCCGTACCCTGCTAGGTGGTCGTCCTCCACCTCTTGATGGTCGTCCTCCATCATGCTCATCCGATGGCCGTCCCCATCGTTGATTTTTAGCAGCCGTCCCCTGCTAGGTGGTCGTCCTCCACCTCTTGATGATCGTCCTTCATCAATTTTATCCAATGGCCGTCCCCATTGTTGATTTTGGTTATCTGGCATTCGTCCTATGTCATGATAAACCCTGAGAGCAGCCGTCCCCTGCTAGGTGGTCGCCCTCCACCTCTTGATGGTCGTCCTCCATCATACTCATCTGATGGCCGTCCCCATCGTTGATATTTTCGGCAGCCGTACCCTGCCAGGTGGTCGTCCTCCACCTTTGATGGCCGTCCCCATCATATTTCTTTTATTCCCCAACAGAGCAGCCGTCCCCTGCTAGATGATCGTCCTTCATCTTTGATGGCCATACCCCATCATCTGTTTATTTCATTTATTCTTTAACCCGATGGCCGTCCCCGTCATGGTCCCTTTTCTTTTTAGCCCGATGGCCGTCCCCATCGTCGGTTACCTTGCTTTATGAACTTGATGGCCGTCCCCGTCATGTTTCATTAATCCCCAGAGAATCTTTACTTTATCTTGATGGCCGTCCCCATCATAATTTCTTACTTTCCCCAGCTAGTCGGCCGTCCCCGTCTTGGCTTTACCTTTTATCCCCAGCATGTCGGCCGTCCCCGTCATTGCTTTATTTTCAGCATTTTCCCAGCATGTCGGCCGTCCCCGGCATTGCTTTATTTTCAGCACTTTTCCCAGCTAGTCGGCCGTCCCCGTCTTGGCTTCACACACTTTCCTCAGCATGTCGGCCGTCCCCGTCATTGCTCTTTACCCAGCAGTCGTCCTCTGCTCGACGGTCGTCCTCCGTCGCCCGCACTTTACAATATACTTTATTTTTCTTTTACAATATATATCCCTTTTCTTCTTCATTTGTGTGAGTGCAAATTTTGGACTATCTTTGGTATTCAACCGCAAGTTATCTTGTTTGCCTGTTAAGCCGTCGCTTACATCCTGCACAGCTAACTCGTGTTTGAATAGGGGCAGCTGTAAACACCCCAAATTTGCCCTCACCCATTCACACCATGGCTTGTGATCATTTCATATGCATAAACACAATCATATCATCTCACATCTCATTTTTGATTCACTGCATAGTTTCTAAGTCATCTGCACCTAGGGTTTGTGATCTGAGCAATCCAAGAGCCTCTTGAGCCATTCCAAAGGCCACCCATCACTTCAAAGGGATCCATGTGTGTTCTTATATCATATTACATCCTCTCAAAGTCAAAAATGCAAAAGAATCACAAGAACTGGGATTGGTATGGATGCAGAGCCAGGTTTGACTGCACAGTTGACCTAAAATTAGGGTTTTGGTTTCAGAGGCCATAACTCCAAATTTTTTGGTCATTCTTGTTTCCATTGGTCTCTATATGGTATAGGGAGTATGCATATCAATTTTCATGAAGAAATTCCATGGGGAAGTCATCTGATCAAGGGTTGACTTTTCAGACAAGTCAGTGCAAAATCAGGGCATCTGAGGCCCCCAATGACCCAACCAAGGGGTGATCTTCATCATTTTGAGTTTATATGATCTTTATTTGATCATGGAAGAAGGTTGAAGTTCACAAAATTCAAGAATTTGAAGTTTTGCAAAGTTGACTTTTTTTTGGGCATAGTTGACTTTTCAAGAATATGTCATTTTAGGTCATTTTTCAAGCCTTGATTTTTGATCCAAAAGAGCTTCAAATGGAAAAACTTTGGTCATGAAAGTTGTAGAATACATTTTTCCCTTTTCAAAAAGTACAAGAACATGACCTAATTCATTTTGGATCAAAAGTTATGGTGTGACAAAGTTGGCAAAAATCACTAATTTTCAAGTTATGCACTAAAAGGAAAATTTGCAAAATCATGAACCAAGGCAAATTGTAACTTCTAATTGTCATCAAACCATTACACAAGCATCATGCAACTCTTAAAAATCAGATTTGAACCAAGTTTCTCATGGTTTATGGCTTGTTGGACAAGGAAATCACATGTGAACCAAAGTTGAAACAACTTGCAAAACTCATGATCACACCTCACCAACTTGCTGCATTGGTTGCTGAACCTTCCTAGCATCACATACACATCTTGCTGCGCCAGCCCCATGCTTGTACTAGCCTAGAACCAAGCCCATGCTTTCCTTACACAAGAGTGGACTTTCTTGCAAAAGTAAACTTACCAATCAATAAAGGCCAGGTCACATCATCTGACCTATGAGAGTTTTTTATGCAAGGAAAATGCTAGCCATTTCACTTAACAAGCCAAGCTGAAACACACCACAACATCACATTCACAAACTCACTCCATTTTGCATTTTCCTTCGAATCTGTCTCCACAGGCCTCAAACACTAAAACCAATCCCACATATCATCTCACCATGCTTCATTGGTCCCAAACCAACAAGACCCAAGCCTGAAACCAGCATGAACTGAGCTTCACCATTTCTCATTTTCAAAACCAGAACTCTTCGAATCCCATTATCCAGCCATCAAACACACCATTTTTCTTCACCAACAAGTCAAGCACACCTAAAGGAGCAAGAATCCACCATTGGAGTGGCCTGAAACCTCCCTATTCCTGACTGTGCCATCTGCTACACCAGAACCATTCCTCTCAAATCAGCCATCCACAAGAGCTTTGAGGTATCCCATTGAGTTCAGGAGAGTCAAGGAGGTTCATTTGCACACAAAGAAGGCCCTGGAAGCTCAGTTTTGAAGCTTTCCAGCTCAGGTATGATCATGAACATTTTCTCCCAAAGCTTGCATTTTAAGTTATAAACTGGTTGCCTTTGTCTTGCTGATCATGGGGATGGTTTTAGAATTGGAAATGAGTGAGAGATGATCATTTTATGCTTCTCTGAAATTTCACCCGTGGATTTTGTTTTCTTCGATTTGCATGATTCTTGGGGTTTAAATGATGTTTGAGCATAGATTCATGACCTAGGTTGTTAGAGGATCTTTAGGCTGTGTTTAATTTGTTGTTTAGAGGCCTGAATCGTGAATTAGGGTTGTATTGCCGCCGGAGAAGATGACCGGAGCTTCTCTCCGATCACCTGAATGTGTTTAGCCCTAATCTCAGGTCATTAGTGCCATTTGAATTTTGAGCGTAGGATTGCCTTGACCCGTTGACTTCCCGCGCGCATGAAGGGCTCAGATCCTTTTGCTTTGCCCTAATCCACTTTAATTAATTAAATAAATCACAATTAGGTTAATTAACTCAGATGCAGTCCCAGCCGTCCAGATGCGCGCTGGTCAACACTTTTGAACCCAGAAGCAATCTCCACCCTTGGATCTGAATACTTTCCATTTTTCTTATTTTTATTTCATTTTTTTGTCATTTAATTTGCATAATTTATTTAAAATAGCAAAAATTGTCTAAAAATTATGAAATTTTTTCTCAAGAGTTTCATTAATTTTTATGACACAAAAAATATTTTTATTTTCATTTTTGCATTTAAAAAGTATTTTAAAATATTTAAAAGATTATTTTTAATTGATTAATGAGAATTAATTTATTAAAAATACTTTTAGGTATTTAAAAATCACCAAAAAATTCATGAAATGTTCTAAGACATTTAGAAACATTGTCCAACCTTCAAACCAAATTTATTTTTTGATTTTGATGCATTTTAAGAATTTCTCATTGAATTAAAATCATTTTTGTGCATTATTTTGATCCAAAGTTCAAAAAATCATTTCTGCCTATTCATGAAGAGTTGGACATTGATTCTTTTTGCATTGCATTGTGTTTAGCATGTAGTTTATGAGATTAAATGGCCATGATTTGATCTCTCATTTTCAATTTGTTTGTTAATTTTCTTGTTTGAAAAACCCTAAAACCCTAAAATCTTGTAAAAATCATAGCTTGAGATTGGTTAAGAGTTGAGACCTCTCCTTTGGGCATTGGTTTAGTATAGGATTAGGGGTCCTTTGTGTGGCATTTTCATTTTTTTTGTAATGTTGTTTGCTTCTGATTTTGGTTTGTGTTTGATGTATGATTCATAAACCCTAATTTGAGCTTTCATATGCATCCACCTTGCATTTCCTTGCATAGCATGACTTGCCTTGACATTTCAAGCATCCATTTGATTCATTGTACATCATAAGACATATTGAAAGCATGTTTGATCATTGCATCATGTGTTTGCCATATTGTATGCCATGTGCACTTCATAACTTTTCATGTATGTTCATGCCTCCTAACTTGCTTCATTTGCATTCATGAACTTGTATGATCATCTCCATGTGCTGCCTCATGTTTGTAGCATCTCATAGCATCATTAGCATCATGTATATGCTTCTGGTTTTGTTTCTCATCATACCATTTCATCTCATTTTGCATTGCATTACATTTCTTTCCTAACCTTTCAGGTGGTAAGTAATTTTGGGAAGTGAATTTGCCTTCACTTCTCATAACTTTTCTTTTCATCTCTCTTGCATCCATTGCTGCATTCTTGCATGTGTTTGAGCTTGAGTTTGCTCATTCTTCTTCTTCCTACTTTCTTTCTTCAAGTGACTTGACTTCTTGAATGAAGCAAGTTTGCTTTGCTTCTCTTGATCCTTTCATCTGCTTCCTGGTGTTTCCATTGAAGACTTCTCTTGAAAACCTCACAAACCTTAGGAACAACCAAGCATGACAATGATTAGGGTTTTGATTAGTCTCCCCTAATAGTTTTACCTTTGTGTCTCTTTGAGTCTTCTCTTCTCATCTCATAATCAGGGACTAAACCCTAAAGGCTTTAAGGCTTTGTGATTAAGCTTATGCCTGCATCCTTCCCTTAGGATGGAGTGTATAACTTTAATCCTAAGTGTTAAACCCTTAATGTGTTTAAATCTCTTAATCAATCCACATAATAATCATCAAGACATCACACTTGTAACTTGGGCCTTGCATTAGGGTTCTAATTCTTCCTTAATTGGTTAAGAAGGACTAACCCTAGTGTTAATGGACAAGTCCCCCTCAAGTTGTCTTACAAATCATAAAATCCACCTCATCATCATATCATTAAATAAAATCCACTTAATCAAAGGCTTTGTTTTGTCATGAGTTTAATCCCTAATCATGGATTAAGTTGAGGAGTTTTCCTCAGCTTAAACATTCTCATCTATTATCCTTCTATTAGGATGGTGTAATGAGTCTGTTTAATCCCTGATTATGGCTTAATCTCATTACTTAACACTAAACAAAAACAACAAAAACATCTAATTAATCACAAGTAGGTTAATGATCTTAATCCTACACCAAAGGTGTTTAAGTGTGAGAAGCTGACTTCACACTTAAGGTATTCTCATTACCCCTAATCAGAGGGAAGATGTGATGAGTTTACTAAATCCATTGGTTTAGGCTTAAGCTCATTAACTTATGACAAACTTCAAGAGTAATAAAAGACTGAAAACTCAAAAACAAACAATAATCGTCTCCTTCGGGATTCTTTTCTCATCTCATTCACTCACAAACGAGAACTTGCTTCTTCCGTCTAATGCAAGACAGTTTGCACCTGAGCCAGACAGGTCATACACTTGAGCATAGACAAGTAAGCAGTTCACAAGTCAATTTATCTTTCAGTCTCTTTGGGTCGAACTACGGTGTTCTGACTTCCTCATTGCACGAGAGGATACGTAGGCATAACTTAACGGTTATCGAACAAAAGTCTCTGTATATCCCCCCTCTTTTCAGCTTTATTCTTTTAGCCTCATATTCTTGAGCATTTCATTCTTGTTCCTACACTGACACATCATTTATACACTTTACACTTCACTCCTCTTACACTGACACCTGTACATCTTTTCCAGCTCTTTTACACACAAATTGCACTGACACTACCCCTTTAAAACACAAATCTTTTAAGCGTGGATCCCGTCGAGTACGGCGGACAATCTGGGTGCTAATACCTTCCCAGGTTGTAACCAACCCCCTTTCTCAGTCTCTCTGGTTCGCAACCGTCTTATCCATCTTTTTTCTAGGTCTATGCAGCATTGCCTTTCCTCCGGGATAAAAATGCCTAGCTGGCGACTCTATTCACCTCCAGTGAGTTCACGGCTGTGTGTTCTCATTGTCCCTTTCGCCGACCGTTCGCATCTGTACCCTATCTGACTTAGCTTCACTTATCGGGAGCGACAACCTGCATAAACACAACTGATAGTGCCTGCAACATGGAGAGTTAGTTTGGGCCCGTATGCCCCGGGTTTATGGCATGAATCACCACCCCCGTCACTTAACCCTTTTTAGAGTTATATTAAATGTTTATGTCCTCCTGCATGAGTTAAAAAGTATTCAAGTGTTCATAACACAATTTTAAATCACGATTTGCTGGACGCTTTTGCAATCAATCAATGTTAGAGGAAAAACAAACACAAATGGTCACAGATTTGACTGAAATTGAACTTTATTGATTTGGAAAATGGCCCTAAATAGGAATTACATCAGGAAGCAATCCCTGGAAAGAGGAAATCACCCAAAAGGAAAACCAACTATCCTATTGGCAATGTGAAAAATGGATCTCATCAAGTTCCGACCCGGCTATGACTTGTATAACTCTCCGCTTATTTCTCCCTTGAGAAAGGCGATTGGATTGGTCTTCAACCCTTGGGATGTCTTTAGTTGCAAATGGATCACAAATTTCGCAGACCGCAGCCGTTCGTGTTAGTCCATTTTTTGCGTGGATTGCCCTTTCGGGTTTTCAATCCACTGGGATACCCCTTTTTGCCTGAGTTGTCCGATGTGGCTTTTCAACTCAGCGGGTGCACATTTTTTTCAATATTTCCTAAATTTTTTCCCAAGCCTTTTATTCTGTTTTTGGCTCGCCAGGATGCCCCTTTGGCCTGTATCTTTATTTTGTTTTTATCCAGCGGGTCTTTTACACGAAGTATTTTCTTACTGCGTCTGTGTTGATGAGGGAAAGGAAGTCTTCACCAAGCATGGTTGTTAGCATCAAGGCTCCGCCTGAGAAGAACTTTTTAACCATGAATGGACCTTCATAGTTGGGTGTCCACTTTCCCCTGTGATCATTGAGAGGAGGAAGAATCCTTTTCAGTACCAGGTCACCTGGTATGTACCGTTGAGGCCGTACTTTCCTGTTGAAAGCCTGTTTCATTCGTCGTTGGTACAAATGTCCATGGCATACAACTGTTAGGCATTTATCTTTAATGAGGCTCAATTGATTGTACCTGGATCGGAGCCATTCAACTTCATCTAGCTTAACTTCCATCATTATTCTCAGCGAGGGGATCTCAACTTCGACTGGTAGGACTGCCTCCATACCATACACCAATGAGAACGGGGTTGCCCCTATTGAGGTACGCACAGACGTTCGGTACCCATGTACCGCAAACGGTAACATATCATGCCAATCCTTATATGTCACAACCATCTTCTGCACGATTTTCTTGATGTTCTTGTTGGCCTCCTCGATGGCACTGTAATACCTCAAAATTTTCCCTCTCATTTCCCCAACATTTAGCATATATAAGTTCATAAAATAATAAAAAACATTGCATCATATTTATCATGGCTAAGGCATAGGTATGTGATCAATGATTGGAGCAATTGAAGGCTATACAAAGGAAACCGAAGGGCAACAAAGCTTCTCAACCTTGTGCAAAGGGTTCACAACATCCCACAAGTATTCACTTGAAGCCACCAGCCATTGAAAGATTTGATTTAATCAAAGGAGGCAAGCAGTGCAACATTTCCTGATGAAAAGGGCCAAATTAGGGTTTCACATCTACTGAGCTTCTCCATGAAGTTTTGATTCAAAGTGGATTCATTTATCTTATATATGATGTCAAGTGCCTAGGGTTCAAATTTCGTCCACAAAATCATTTTGGAAGAGGTTCGACTGGCCAGATGACTGAAAATCGAGGAATCGGGGAAAAGGCAACCGAGCTAGGTAAAAAAGGCCGACTCCTGACTTTTAAGATCAAAATCATGAAATTAGGGTTACAATGATCCTATGGTTCAAATTTGGTCAAGAAATGATGGAGGAATCATAAAAAAATAAATAAAGAAAAAAGAATCATTTGAAAAGTGGTTAATTTCACCTTTCCCTCCACTTTTCTTTCCACTTTCCTTCCACATTTCCTTTCATTCTTTCCCTCTTGTTTTTCCACTTCAATTCCACTCCATTTCCTTTGGATGCTTCTACCATGTTCCACAACCTTCTAGAGTATTCCAAGGAATATTCCTTCTCCAACCCTAACCATAACTAACTACAAACCTAACTCCATTCATAAACCTAATTCCATTCCCAAACCTAGCTCCAAGCCTAGCCCCTATATAATCATTAATCACTTCAATGCAAAAGGTTCCCAACTTTTCACTTTCTCACAATTTCTAGAATCACTTTTTCTCTCTCACTTTTGCTCCATTTCCCTTTTCACCAAAGCTTTTTTGAAGAAGCTCTTCAAGGTCTTAAAGCTTAACCTCCAACCTCCATTGGATTGTGGATGGTAGAAGAATAAGCTACTTATTTTTGTGAAGATTTCTACTTATCGGAAGTGTAAGAAGGCTCAAGCATCAAGAACGCATTTATTTTGCGGATTCGCAGTTTTCTTGGTTTTCTCTTCGATCAAGCTCTGATTCTTGCAACATCCACCGAAGCACTTCTCCGCTTCGTAGGTTGGTGATCTAAATCACTTTTCCTTTAAGTTATTCTATTCATCTTTCCATTTTGGCATTCTTTAAGTGCTTTTCGTATTACTTATGGTTGATTATGTTTTCGTTACGTTTTGCTTGCGATTTGTGGTTTTTGATGGATTATAAGTTAGGTTGTAACTTGTTATAGGTTCTAGCATGTGTCAATAAGTCCTAATTGAGTAGAAATTCTTGTTAGCATGATTAGGTGGGGGTTAGGGTTGTTTAGAAGTATGATTGTGGCCAAAAGCACTTATTTCAAAGTACGTTTTCACTTTCGGTTCAGCGTTAACCGGTTAACGCATTTGGTTAACCGGTTAACGCATGCGTTTTTGGCCAAAATGCTGTATTTTTCTACCGGTTAACGCTGTTAGTTTTTGGTTTTTTAGCTTATGTGCTTTCTTATTCTTGCTTCCTAGTGCTTCTAAGGCTCATGTATGTTTAGGTATTGATTTTAGGGAATTTTTGGGTCTATTTCCAGTAGCCGATTCATTTGTTTCGAGTCGTTTCGACATGATTTCGTTCACTTTTCCATGTTTTGTGTTAAATGTGTAAATGTGATATAATTGATTCTTGATGTGTATTGCTACTCTTTAATCATTTGTTTCACATGTTAAGTGCTTAGTTAAAGTTGATGTGTGCTTCATGATCATGATCTTTGCTTGTTGGATTGATTAAATGATTAAATGTCATGTGTTGACTTTTGCTTAAAAGTGATTAAATACTTCACATGTTCATGAAAGTTTCTTGTTCTTAATTGATCATATCTTAACATGAGTTCAATTCTGGATATTTATGCCATACATGTGAAATAATTGATGCTTGTAGTGATACTTGTTCAAAGCCATGATAAATGCTTGTTTTGTGCAATTTGGAAAAGTGTGGTTGTTCTTGTTGATCATTGTTCCTTTGAACCAAATAAATTATGTAAATAAATTCACATGTTTGAATTCATTTTGTGATGTATGTAGATTCATGTTAATTGACATTAATGTGTTGTTTATCATTCATTTTGTGCACATAAATGAAAATGATAAAATCTGCCCCATGTTTTCATAGCTGTTCGTTAATATAGGTGCTGTAAAATACATGTTGTTTGTTATTTGTTCATGTTGTATGTGACTTTTTACACCTATCTTTACATGCTGCATGCTGGCTATAAAAAGTTGTTTGTGCTTTGCTTGTGTTTCCATAGCTGTTTGTGTATTAGAGGCTGCAGTAGGTGCTGAATTTTTGTTTTAGCAATTTTTTTAGTTCTCTAGAATTAAGATAGAGTTTATATTGAGTCCTAAAGTTATTAGGATTTAATTGGTGTATGTTTGCTTTATTATTTTTAATAAAATGCACACTAATATTTGTTTTGTAGGGAGGGAAAGGTATTTTCTTTATGCATTTAATTCACCTTTTACTTCCATATTTGTGATTGGTAGGATTCCCCTTTGGATAGGACCAACTTATCTTCCTTAGGAAGTAAGTTGCTTCCTTTCTCTTTTCTTCTTTTCCTTTCTTCCTTAGGAATAGAAAAACCTCACAAACCATTAGGACCACTTTTTGAATATAATAATTAAATTAGGGTTGAGTCTTAGTTCCCTTAGTTTTTGTCTTTTGCAACTTGAGTCATTTCTTTCTCTCCTCATAAAGAAAATAATAAAATACCTAATAAAGGTTGAATGTTCTCATACGCCATGGGACTTTGTTGCGGAGTACTTATACACGTCCTGTTTCGGGGAGAGGTGTAAGTATTTACCACGATGGATAGGTCTTAGTATGAGAATGTTCACAAACAAATTCGAAACATTTCTCATAAAAGACAAAAACAAACAATAAGCGACTTTCCTGCGAGAACTTCTTTTTCTCATCTCATTCATTCTGAACGCGAACTCGCGACAACTTGTCTCGTATGCAAGACGGTAAATGCACTCGTACCAGACGAGCCTGCAACACCTGAGCATAGACATACGCAGTTCAAGCCATAAAAAACACAAAAAAATAGTTTCCGCCTTAGTTAAGCGAACTACGTCGACTCTGATCCTCATTTTCTCGATGAGGTACGTATGTAGTGGGGTAGGGCCCGTTCGAGCATATTATTTGTTTTCCTACATTTCTCCCTCTTCTTCTCCATTCTCTTTTACAGTTCACTTTCTCACTTTTATTCCAGTTCACTTGTTCAACAATTATATTTTTCTCACCCTTTGAAACAAACAAACAAACAAGCGTGGATCCCGTCGGGTACGACGGACAGTCTGAGGTGCTAGTACCTTCCCAGGTCGTAACCGACTCCCAAACCCAGATCTTTGGTTCGCAGGACCTTGTCCTTTCCTTCTTCCTTAGGTTTGTGGAGCATTACCTTTCCCATTCTTTCAGGATAAAAATGCCTGGCTGGCGACTCTACCTTTTCCGTGCCACTTTCGCGTTTGTACTAGGATGAAATGAGGTCGATGAACTAACCCCCTCTGATGAGATGAGGTTGATGAACTAAACCCCTCTGATGAGATGATGACAACACCTTCTCCACTTCTGTTTACGTTCACAACTCCGTCAAACATCAACTTCCATTTGGATTCAGGGTCTGGTCCCTCCTCCGGAAGTGGTTCTTCTCAGTCTTTCAACTTGAGGAACAAGATTTCCTCATCCGGAAACTCGAATCTCATGGGCTGATAATCATCAATTGGTTGTTGAGCCAGGTATTCTGACAATACACTCCCTTTGATTGCTTTTTGCAAAGTGTACTGAATATCATATTCTGTCAGAATCATCTACCATCGGGCTACCCTTCCTGTTAAAGCCGGCTTCTCAAAGATATGCTTTACAGGATCCATCTTGGAAATTAGGAGAGTGATGTGAGTCAACATGTACTGTCTTAGTCGGCGAGCAGCCCATGCCAAAGTGCAACAAGTTTTCTCGAGTAGTGAGTAGCGTGTCTCACAATCGGTAAACTTTTTACTAAGGTAATAAATGGCATGCTCTTTTCGACCAAACTCGTCTTGCTGACCTAGCATGCATCTCATTGATCCTTCGAGTACAGTGAGGTACATGATTAAGGGTCTTCTTGGAACTGGAGGCATGAGAATCGGAGGTTCTAGCAAGTACTCCTTGATTCGGTCGAAGGCTTGTTGGTAGTCTTCATTCCATTTGATAGCCTGAGTATTCCGTAAAAGCTTGAAAATAGGCTCACACGTGGCTGTTAGGTGCGAGATAAACCGTGCAATGTAGTTTAGTCTCCCTAAGAAACCGCGTACTTCTTTTTCACTTCTTGGTTCAGGCATCTCTTAAATGGCTTTTACCTTTGCAGGGTCGACTTTGATTCCCCGTTCACTAATAATGAAGCCCATCAGCTTACCAGAATGTACCCCGAAGGTGCATTTATTCGGATTCAACCTTAATCTGAATTTCCGGAGTTTGTCAAACAACTTGGCTAGGTTGACTAGGTGCTCTTCTTCTGTTTGTGACTTCGCTATCATGTCTTCAACGTAGACCTCAATCTCGTGATGAATCATGTCATGAAATAGTGTCACCATTGCATGTTGGTAGGTTGCACCATCATTCTTCAAACCAAACGACATAACTTTATAATAGAAGGTGCCCTAAGGCGTAATAAACGTAGTCTTTTCCATGTCCTTTGGCGCCATTTTAATCTGATTATAGCCCGAGAAGCCATCCATGAAAGAGTATACGGAAAACTGAGCGGTGTTATCAACTAGCACGTCAATGTGAGGCAGAGGGAAATCATCTTTAAGGCTGGCACGATTCAAATTCCTATAATCCACGCACATCCTAACCTTACCATCCTTTTTGGGGACTGGTGAAATATTTGCAACCCATGGGGAATAACTGGTTACGGCCAAGAATCCGACGTCAAACTGTTTTTGTACCTCCTCATTAATTTTAATGGCCATGTCGGGACGTGTACGCCTCAACTTTTGCTTTACAGGTGGGCACTCTTCCCTGAGAGGTAGTTTGTGCACCATGATGTCAGTATCCAATCCAGGCATGTCTTGATAAGACCAGACGAAGATGTCGGCATATTCTCGAAGCATGGTAATTAGACGAATTTTGATAGATTCTTCTAACGCAGCCTCGATCTTTACCTCTCTCTTGTCCTCTTCGGTACCTAGATTTATCACTTCAATAGCCTCTTCATGCGTCTGGATCATTGTTTTCTCTTGTTTAAGCAACCTGGCCAGTTCTTCGGGCAATTCGCAATCTTCTTCACCTTCCTCGTCGGCTAGGTAAATTGGATTGTCGAAGTTATACTGAACCATAGCAAGGTCGTTTGATGAGACCCGAGGATGAGCATCTGCATGAATGATGATTCATGCTAGATTTAGAAGCTATTTGAGATGTGAAAACATTGCCACTTTATTTTGAAAACAAAAAACAAAAATGAAAGACAGGGAACAACATGTCATGAAATGCAAAAACATCCGCTTTATTGATGATTATGAAATCACATTATGAACAATAGAACCCTTACAATGAGTTTCTATGCCCCATGTAAGACATAGGACTTGAATACAGGAAAACAAAAACATAAAAAACTATTACTTTTCAAGGCAAGTGACAAAGATAAGCTTTTCCGATGACCAGTTGTTTAGTCGCGTCCCTGGAACACAAGGCTTGATCTATTCATCCATATCGCAGTCACTGTCAGTCGTATCCTCTTGTGCAGAATAGACATCGCCATGATTAATCTAACCATCGCTGGTGAACGTGATTGGGCCTTTCCGACCACTAGCATTGGCCCAGGCGTTGACAGACCTGACTGATATCGAACTCCGAACATGTCTTTCTTCTCTGGGATATCAATTGTCCTGCCCCAGCCTTCTTTCATACTTGACTCCACTACCTCCAAGGCCTTATTGTAGGAAGCTATAGAAGCTCATTTCTTCGATTTTTCAGATGGAACGGCTGATGCAAACTCAGGTTTGACGGGTTCAAAAGCTTGACAAGGAGTCTCAACGATCTCTCCATCCATTTCCACGTATTTGAACGATGCTAAATGGCTGATAAAGATGTCCTCCTCTCCTGATACCATCACGATTTTCCCCCCATACGAATTTTAGCTTCTGATGAAGGGTGGAGGATATTGCCCCCGCTGAATGAATCCATGGTCTCCCCAACAAGCAACTATAAGCAGGCTGAATATCCATTACATAGAAAGTAGCATTGAAGATTTGTGGTCCCACCTTGATAGGAAACTCCACCTCTCCGAACACCGACCTCCTTGAGCCATCAAATGCTAGCACCACTAAGTCGCTCGGTCTCAGCATGACTCCATCATAATCCAACTTCATGAGGGCCTTCTTTGGCAATACATTTAACGATGACCATGTGTCAACCAGTACGTGGGATAATACAACACCCTTGCACTCCATAGAGATATGCAAGGCGCGATTATGATTGCGTCCTTCTGGTGTTAAATCAATGTGAAACCCAAGCCATGGCTAGAGTTTACACTCGACACCACAGTTTCCAACTGATTCACCGATATGTCTTGTGGCACATAATAACTGTTTAGGATTTTTAACAGGGCTTTCCTATGGGAGTCTGAGCACATTAACAAGGATAAGATAGAAATCTTCGAAGGAGTCTGCTGCAAGTGATCTACAATCTTGTAATCACTTTTCTTAATAATTCATAAGAATTCCTCCGCCTCTTTATCAAATGTGATGTCAAGCTCTGTTGAAGGTGCAGGTGTATCATTGGTCATGGGTTGTTTTCCCCTGGATTTTGCTTGAGCTTCAGCAGTATCTCTTGATGGCAACGTATTACTTCTCAGAGTTTCAGGAGCGAATAACCTACCGCTTCGGGTGAACCCTCCAATTCCGACATTTTCTATTTGGCATGGAGAAGAAGTTGATGCAGTCAAGTCCTGCTTATGGCCATTGTAGTATACTTCGCCCCCATAGTTCCAAGGAACGGCTCTATCATCCTGGTACGAGATCGGACCAGCAGTGGTAATTGTTATGGGTGCTACTCTCGCTGCAACAGGAACCTGTGATGGGTTGTAAAAGATGGTAACAGTTGATACATCTTCGCTTTTTACAACTTTATCAAACTGTATGTTGCATTCGTTAATCATCCTCTGTATCCCCGATCTCAGCTGATCGCAACCATCAAGGGAACTAGAACAATCTGGGCAATCCTCTTCACAATTCGGAAATAAATTTTTCTTGGCCAAGCAGGTTTTTATTGACATCAGTTGCGTATTCAAGTCATCAATATTAGATATCAAATTCAGGCCTTCACCACTATCAATGACTCCTACAGTCCTCCCATGAGAAGGCATATGATTCTGGATGACGTTCGGAGTAAGAGTGAAGTTAATGGCTTTGGAATCAATTAAATCCTGAACAACATGCTTCAGTTCCTTACAATTCTCCGTGCTATGACCAGTAGCCCCAGAATGGAACTCACAACGAGCATTAGCATCATAGCCTTTAGGGATTTGCCCCGGTCTTGGAGGTTATAGGGACCTTAGCTGGACCATTTGCAGTTGTAGAAGATTCTAAAAGAGCTGGGAATATGACATGGGTGGTGCTTCAAGATGTCTGTCTTTGTGTTTGGAAGGATAGTATGGTCTGGGGGCCCTCTGCTGCTGCTGGTAGTTTGGTTGACGTTGTTGTTGTTGAACCGACGATTGATTTGATGGAGCTGCAATAGTAACTGGAGTGGCTTAATGATACGTATTATGATTTTGTCTTCTGCTCTGAGTGTATACAACCCCCGTTTCTCCCTCTCGGCGTTTCACAAACGGGTTCTTCACATTGGAGGTTGACGCTCCATTGTTCTGGATTTTGCCATGCTTTATCCAACTTTCTATCCTCTCACCAGTTAAGATAATGTCTGAAAAACCACTTGATGAACAACCTGATAACCTCTCCATGAAGTGCCCTAGAAGGGTGTCCATGAAGAGATCCACCATTTCTCTTTCTAGCAAAGGTGGTTGTACCCTGGCGGAAACCTCACACCATCTTTGTGCATAATCTTTAAAGCTTTCTGAATTCTTCTGCGCCAAACTCTGGAGTTGAGTGCGGCTAGGTGCCATGTCAATGTTGTACTGATATTGTTTAAGGAAAGCCTCCCCTAGCTCTTTCCATTTTTGGACAGAGCTCCTTTCCAGCTTCATATACCATTCCAATGAGCCTCCAGAGGGGTTGTCCTAGAAATAGTACATCCAAAGTTTCTCGTCTCTAGTGTGAGCAACGATCTTTCGGTAAAAAGCCTGTAAATGCGTTTTGGGGTAGGAGTTGCCATTGTACTTATCAAAAGTTGGTGGCCTGAACTTGGGAGGAATGACCACTCCATGAACCAAGCCCATATCATATACATTTATCCCAATAATGTCTCTACATTCAAGGGCCTTAATCTTTTCATCCAGCAACAGAAAGTCTTGAAAGTTTCCTCCCATGCCAAATCCCATATCATCATTAGTAGGAGGGAATTGATCCTCTTGACGGTCTTCCACAGGAATAAGAGTAGGTGTGTCAGTCTCTGGAATTGGAGGTCCACCTCATCCATTGTTGTTGTTGGGGGGATTCCCTTGAGCATCTAGAGTGACCACTGGAGGGCCAGTCTGGGGAGAAGTAAGCCTCTGCATGGCATTCCTCAGATCCTGCTGTCCTTGGGCCATACCCTGCATCATAACCATAAACTCCCCCATCCGGGTGCAGAATTCATTGAGTTCTGCCTACACAACATCCATGATAGTTCTTTGGTTGTTGCGGGTAGCATACCGATGAGGAATATTTTGTCTGAGGTGACGGGTCCTAGCTGCTCTCGCAATCTTTACCTAGAAAATAGATAAGTTAAGTAATCTAGAGAAACCTGGAAAAGAAAGAAAAATGCAAATGATATGCATGCAATGATGTGTTCCTTTTATCCTCAAGGGTTTTATTTTACTTTCCTATTCCGATATTAAGAGAAAAGCCTTTGAAAGAAGACCTTGTGTGACATTCAGATTGGAAGTGGTAGCATTTAATACCCGTGTCCGTGCAAAAGATAGCAACCAGAGATTTAAGGTAAATCAAAAGAATTCTAGAATAGCAAAGTCCCTGTAGGGTGCAAGTTCATACATCAAAGGGGAAGGTATATCAACAAGAGAGGAATCCCACAACAGGTCTGTGGGTAATCCAAATATGAATACAAGACTAAATTCTAGAAAACTCTACATCCTGCAACCTCCAACTAAGGCATTTGACACCTTGAAGAAACTGGGCTATGTCTGGATGGTCTGGTTCTTGTATGAGCTTTTGAATCAGGAGATACCTAAGGTCAAAAGATGCATGCAACTCCTCAATTTGTTGTAGGAACATCTTTTTACTCTCTTTGCTTGCACTTGACTCAGTCTTGGTCTTCTTGACAATAGCCCTAAGCTTTACCCCCTCTATCTCTTTCTGAGCATCCTCCACCGCCTGTTGACTCTTTTCCACATCTTGGAGATGACTCTCCTCTTGATGGTGGGCCTTTTGAAGTAACTCTCCTTGCTCATCTAAGGAATCTTGAAGACCTTTGATCTTTAGCTTTTATTTGGCATCCAATTCTTTCTGCTTCTTCAGGTTATCTTCCCATTTCTCCCGCCACAAGGTTATAGCTTCATTAGCTTCATTAAACTATTTCTTATCTTTTTGGCGCTGGCTCGTCTTGTGAGTTTCAGCTAATCCTCTTTTCTTAAAATATAGTTCTCTCTCCTAGAAGTCCTGCTGCTTGAGCCTGACCATTTCTTCAGCCTGGTGATCACTCTCTTCTAACTTCTGATTTTGCATCTTCAACTTTTGGCATGAGTTGTTGGCCTCCTGATTCTCCAACCTGAGTTGCTTAACCAAGGCCTCCAATTTCTGATAATTCTTGAGAGGTATTGAATCCATGGGTAACACCTCCTTAGGGTACAAAGGGGATTCCACAGAGAATGGGAGAAGTAAAACTTCTACACGGTCTTTCAACCATGTAGCAAAAGGATCATATGTTTTTGGGTCCACCTTCCCAAAGTATTTCTTTCCTTTCTTTGTCCTGACATCCCAAGCTTGGGCTACCTGTACACACAACCCCATGTTTCCTAATATACTGACTCAGCTACCTCCTCAGCTGATGGTGGAACTTTTAGAGGGTAGCCAAATTGTTTTCTTGACAATGTGGGATTGTAGTTTATTCCCCCTTTTCTTCTCAACAAGGGTACATTAGGGAAAGTTCCATAGCTAGCAATAATTTCTTTGCCAATCAAGTCCCTATTGTATCCCCAAGATATGTTGTCTGAGGTTAAGCCCATCAATCTTTTGGACCATTTCCAAGCTTGTTTCAAGTCTTGGAAAGGTCCTGATTTTGGGAGTTGCCTTACAAACCAGTCAGCAAACAAGGGAGCACAACAGTTCACACATCCTTTTCTCTTTTCATTCCTGTAATGAACCCCATAATAGAAGTCACCCAGCAATGTAGACATTAGGTTTCTTTTGACAAAGATGGTGATAGCCTCCATGCTTATTAAACCCTTCTCTCCTGGGAACAAGCTTATCCCATACACCATCATAGCTAGCAATGCTCTGAAATCTGCCCATTTGTTTCCCAATGTCATAACATGAGCTTCTGTGATGAGAAACTCTAAAGAAATTCCCCTACCCTGGTTGGCTTCTAGCCCCATATTGAATCTGAGCATACTCAAGTGACAGGCAGTAGTAATGTCTTCATAAGGAAGGACCCTCTCTGGGGCATAATAAGGCATACCTTCTCTGATGGGAACATTCAGGATACTAGAGACCTCTTCCAATGTAGGTGCCAAAATGTAGTCTGGAAAAACAAAGACTCTTAGTTATGGATCATAGAATTGCAACAAGGAATGCAGGTTGTCCCTTTGGTCAACTGTCAACTTATTCATATATTCCAGAATCTTTCCGTACTCTTTTTTGAAGTCATCCAGAACTTTTCCATTCATCAAGCTGACCAACTTTTGAATACCCTCTATCTCTAGGTACGGGAAAGTATAGTGAACATTCTTCTTCCTTGGAATTTCCATCTTGAAGCAGCAATGTGACCGGGAATCAGAAGTAATATGAACGCTGAAAATAAAAAGAACACATATGATTAATGATGTCATGATGCTTATGCAAGGAAAGGCATGTGATTAGTGATATGTCTGTGTAGTGTCAATCATATAAGCAAGTGTCTGTGCAGGGTCACAACATCGTCAAATCAAAACAAAAATCTCTCTGAGCAGAGGTTCAAATCTTAGAATCAATGTGTAACAGAACAGATCACAATGCTAAAGCATACTGGCACAGTGGGTGTGTTGAAGTTTTAGGGTTCTTGCAAACTTGTAAACCCCTCCCAATCTCATGGGTGTGCTACTCGGGTCAATATCACGGACTCTCAAAGTCGAGCAACAATAATACGTTCACCATCTCCGAGAAATGGCTCTTGACCAAATTAGGGAATTGGTTTGGCATTATGTACTACTCAGGGAGGTCCCAGCTGAGTCCAAGGAAACAAGCATCCCTCATATGTCCACGTCTTCAAGCACTGAATCGAGAAACAATAGTACGTTCATCCCGAAGGGTACAATACTATCGTCATACGAAAAATTTGCTTTAAATGGATTCCTATGAGAGAACCAGGTCATCCTATGCAAGTTCCCAGTGGGCCCTCAGATGCAAGTGGGTTTGCCAACAAATGTGGTTTGCCATTGTCATCACTGGAGAGGGATGTTTCCACAAAGGTTCTCTATGATCGGTCCCCTGATTGCGCATAAGTATCAAGGTTGTGTATTACCCCAGAAAGAATTTGGCATCAATACATTTCCAAGAAGTTCGCAAGTCTGGGTGTGGAACTCACTACTACCAACATAGCAAGATGCCATGAAGCCAAAATGGAACCACTCTAAGTCCTCAGGTGCTAATCAACCCTTTCCTCCTAGATCTAGCCTTTTAGGAGGAACTACGATGCTCTGATCCCTAAATTCTCTTTTCGGGGGTATGTAGGAATTATTTCGTAAGATCTTTGCGAGCACACCAAACAAAACACAACAATTAGGTTTCTAAAACTAAGAAAAACTATCAGAAAATTATGATGATACAGAAACACAAAAACATGAGCTTCACCCTATCAATCAGCAGTCATCACATACCCAGACCCAAATCAAAGAACCCCCATCAAAATCAGAAAGAACAAATCTTGCACTAATCCAAAGTTGAAATAATCTAAAGAATAACCCAAAACTATGTGGACATCTGTTAAATAATAGTATCCAAAGCGGTGTAAGTTTAAGATATCTTTTCCCTTCCATAACCAGCTTCACGAGGAAAAAAATAAGAAATCAGAAAGTAGAAAAATATGATAGTGATTAAAGACCACAAAAATAGAGCTACATAAGGTTGACTCGTTCTTAATCATGTTTAAGGTTTAATACTTAAAAGTGTACTCATATCTGCTCTATCTTTAAATTATTAAAATTTGAGAATTTCTTATCTCATCTCATGGGTCTCTCAGGCACCATATGCGTTTCTATTTTTGTCTTCACTGCTTATGCTGATGTATCTCCGGACGCACCCTTTTTATTTAAACGTTGATTTTTTCTATGGATACACCAGTAGAACTTTTCCTCAAATTTAGTTGCGGAACATATTTTGATATATTTTGCACGCATAACCTTTCTCCTCCCTCACTTTCACTTTTTATCTTCCTCAACCTCAATCTCTCTAAACTCTCTCAAAACTCAAAAATTCAAATTCCACCAAACCGCACCATTTTCTAATGGGGTTAGAAGGGTGTTACATTAGTGGTATTAAAGCAGGTCGGTTCTTCGGGCCAGGTTGTCTAATGATGTTTGTTCCTTAGTATGCGACATGTGTGTGAAACACTGTTGGTACTTGCTTGTTTTCTAACTGTTTGTCTCCATGTGTCGGTTTGAAACAAGTGGGGAAAAGATATTGATTCTCTGAGTTGCTTTGGTTGTGGAGTGTTAGATCAGCGTGTATTGGCTTGAAAGGTTACAAATGTTGTTAGGACGGTGTCGTTTCTGATTCCGAAGAGAATGCAGAGATACAACTTGAGTCGACTAAGGAATTGTGCATGAGGTAATTGAGTACACAAGACGCCAAAAACGTTATTGAGTTTGGTGGATATTGTTTATGCGCCATCATGAATGTCGGCTATCTATTGACAAATTTAGGAACTGATCACCCTTAATATCTTGTTAATAATAGACGGCATCGTATTGGATGGAATAGACGTGTCTTTCCAGCTTAGATGGTGTGTGCAGTGAAGTAGGATGGAGTAAGTCGAGTGCTTACAAATGGTTTTGATGATTCGATGCAGAGTATTATATTTGAGGATGAAGAAAGTTCAAATTTCGTGTGTGTCGGTTAAGTTGGAAGGTCTTGAAGGAAAACAATTAGGTATTATTGATGTTTGCTTCTCGGGGAGTATAGAGAAATGTGACGGCTAGTGGTATGCCATTGGTGTGTAATTCCTGATGTTTTCCTAAAGATATTCGTGACTTGTCTCCGGAGCGTGAATCTAAGTTCAATGAAGGTGGAAAGTTATTTGTTTCGATAAGCAAGTGGTTAAGTTTATGAAAGATGGTGTAGAAGTGTTTATGATGTGAGTTTCTTTGAAGGCATAAGGAAACACAGTGGTTGGTGATTTATTTAAGGTGTGTTACTTTTGGATATGTTCTCATATGAAATCAAGGGTTTTCTTCAGAAATCTTCGAGGACACTTAGAGCGTGTTACTAGACTGCAAAAACATGTTTTAATTAATGAAATTTACTGGAATCATACATGTGTCGCTCCCGGGATTTTCATCCTAGTACAAATTTGAAAGTGGCGCGGAAAAGGTAGAGTCGCCAGCCAGACATTTTTATCCCGAAGGAACGGGAAAGGTAATGCTGCACAAACCTGAGGAAGAAGGAAAGGACAAGGTCCTGCGAACCAAAGATCTGAGTTCGGGAGTCGGTTACGACCTGGGAAGGTATTAGCACCCTAGATCGTCCTCCGTACCCGACGGGTGTAATACTTCAAAATTTTCCCTCTCATTTCCTCAACATTTAGCATAGCATTTAGCATACATAAGTTCATAAAATAACCAAAAACATTGCATCATGTGTAGCATAGCTGAGGCATAGGTATGTGGTCAATGATTGGAGCAACTGAAGGCTATACAAAGGCAATCAAATGGCCACAAAGCTCCTCAACATTGTGCAAAGGGTCCACAACATCCCACAAGTTCTCATTTGAAGCCACAAGTTAGGCAAAGATTTGGTTTGATCAAGGAAGGCAAGCAGTGCAACATCTCCTGATGAAAAATGCCAAATTAGGGTTTCATTTCTACTAGGCTTCTGCAAGAAATTATGATTCAAAGAGGATTCCATTGTCTTATATATGATGACAAGTGCCTAGGGTTCAAATTTCATCCACAAATTCATTATGGAAGAGGTTCAATTGGCCAGATGATTGAAAATCAGGGATTTGGGGAAAAGTCAACCATGCTAAAGAAAAAGTCAACTCCTGACTTTTAGAGATCAAAATCATGAAATTAGGGTTACAAAGATCCTATGGTTCAAATTTGATCAAGAAATGATGGAGGAATCAAGAGAAATCAAGTAAACCAAAACTTACCATTTTTGGAAAATTAGGGTTTCCAAAAATGGCAAGTTTTGGCCATTTTTGCAGCATCTTTGAGAGAGGCCTCCTCCCAAAATATGAGGGCAATCAAAATTCTACTTTGAGCCAATTAAAGAGGGCATCATGAGCTTCAAATCCATGGGTGGAACTCCCCCATATCATAAAAAATGAGAGAGATATGATCTTGCAAAGTGGAAGCAAACTCGGGCAAAATTAGGCCATGGGCGAGGCAAAGGGCTGGCCAGCGCGCATGTCCTGCAAGGCATATCATCAAACAGGTGGAGGGTCATATCTCAAGCCATTTTTCTTGGTCAAAAACACTTCAAATCAATTTTTGGTGAACTACAAAGTTGTTCCCCTATATGATTGCTACAACTTTCATGTTCAACAATATTTCATTGGGTCAAAGGGTTGAAAGTTATTGAAGGGCAAAGAAGGTATGTTCATGCTGATCACATATGGGCCATGGGTCCATGGCATGCCCAAATTCGTACAGGCCAAGGTGCAGTTTTGTGACTTGATTTTTGTGGAGGGATTTAAGTGAGTTAGAGGTCACCATTCATCATGATATCAACTTCAAATTTATGCTACACATTGCCAACTTTAATTTGAGCCCAAGAAGTACTTGAAGTGGTTGTTTGAACTACAAGAAATCTCCCATTGAAGATCATCAAAACCAATTGTTTGCTTAGATAGAAAGATATTTCACATAGCTACACCAGTTTGCATTTCATTGATATTGTTCACCATAGTATGATCAAAGACATAGCTCCAATAAAGAATATGATTCTTGAATGCTGCTCCACATCACTGCCCTACACCAGCAACCTTTAAACTTAGGGCACCTTAGGCAAGCATGATAATTGCAAATTTTAGTTATCATTGAATGTGTGAAAGATCACTTGAATTATCATGCACCTCATGAGTAAGTCAACCAAGGACCTCAGTTTCAACTTGTCATCATTGATCAGCTGAGCAATTGTGCATCACATTCCCACCACAACCTCCATAAGCATCACCACACTGAATTGAGCTCGAGTATGGAAACTTCTAGTGAGTTCTATGACATAACTAACTTGACTCACCTTCTAACTAATTCAACTCAGTTAACCATTGCTAGAATCCTAGTTCTAACTGTTAACCTGAGGTCAAGGAGTCTATAAAAGGAAGAGTGCACTACACTTTGAAGCTCTCACCATTTTTTTTTGCTCAATTCACACCATAGAAATTCATCAAAGTTCCCTATGCATCTTCACTGCATTTTTCCTCGAGCAGCTTCCATCTTCACCATTTCAACCTCAATCTTCCTCAATTCATCTTCATCATCACCTCAAGCATGGCTTCCATGGATTACTAAGCTTGATTCCTTAAGAATCACATACTGCAACTTTGTGGTTGCACTGCACTTTGGACTAAAACTTCACAATCTTCATCTCTCTAGCACTGATCTTCATCAAGCCATCATCAATATCATGTGTTGCACCATTTCTGTGGATTTCTTAACCTGAATTGTCCAAGGAGCTGGTTATTCATATAACTGATATTCACTGCACTTGTTTCAATTTCTCAAGATCCACCAAGTACAGAGTGTTTATTTCACTATTGTTGTGTTAGAGCAAGATCAAGCAACTCAAGGAATCTCCTCTCTGGTATTCTATCAACATTTAGATACCTCTGCAATTCAGGTATACTCTGATACTTTGCTTGATCGAATTACCTATTTTTCAATGTTTTTATGTTGATTGAAGCTTAATTAGAACATTGCAATATCTGGCTAGATGATAGGCATGCTAGATGCATAGATCCAGTTTTAGGTGTGGAAATTTTTGCGTTCGATTTGACCAATTCATGAACCCTAAGTCAAAAACAAGGTTAGATATGTGATTAGGGTAAGGAAACGAGCAAGTCTGTGGTTTTAGTTTTCATTTTCATGGAGATTTGAGAGAACCCTAACAGAGGTAGGCCGGAGAAGGTGACCAGAGGTGAGTTCCGGTGACCTGAATAGTAACCTTAGGCCGAAGCTAAGTTTATAACACATCTGTTAGATGAAAATGATCCAAGCGTTTACAGCGTGCCAGCACATTAAAAAAACTCGTGCCTGTCACATGACCAAAAGTCAACAAAGTCTTCAGTTTCCCTATTGGCACCCCCAACGCATTGCATTTAAGCCCAAACATGTTTTTTTGTTCACTAAACGCACCCCCCAGGCCCAATGTCTTTGGTCCCATTTTATTTTCTTTTTACTTTTTATGTCATTTTCGTTTCCTATTTTTAAAAATACCAAAAAGCCATGAAAAATCCCAAATAAATTCAAATAGGATCTTTATAATTTTATTTAATTTTCCAAAATTTTATATTTTATTTTTAATCATTATTTAGATCAGAATTAATTTTCACTTTAATTGTTTTCTTATTTTCTCATTTTTGACCAATAAATTTGTTCATTTTTGTTCTCATAAACCACATATGATAAATGTCCCGTTCTTTTTGTTTCATTTTAATGGTTCGTTAAACTTCCCCAAAATATTTTTCTATGGATTTTTAGGTCATTTTTTGGGTCCTTTTGAGTCCATTCTTCACATAGGTTCACATAAACCCTAATTGCATTCTAATGATTCTTTCACTACTCAAGATTAAGAAGTTTCATGAGATTTTTTGTACACATGTTATTCTCTGGATTGTGAGGTCTAATGTTAAATTTCATAATTTTTCTAGGTCATTTGGTATTTTTCCCAAGTTGCTTAAGTCATATGTCCTTTTTGTCCCTTTTACAAGCTTCTTTCATCTCCATTTGAATAAGGCATCCATGCCATTTATCTAAGGTCTTGGTTATGAGTCTTTTAGGTCACATTGGAGGTCCTTAAGTGTAGAATACAATCATTATAGCTTTGTATTTTGATTTTAGGGTTTGCTTGAGTCTTAAGTTTCTTTTGCCTTCCTTTTGACTTAATTCCTCTTCACCTTCCATCTTAACCCCTCAAAACCTATTTTTTGATAATCATTTGCATGTTTAAAACACATTTAGCATTCCATAAAGTCCCTGGTCTTTGTATGGGAAATCCAAATTCTTTTTATTCATGTTTGAATTGTACTTTAAGTTTTCTTCCTTTGAAGCTTTATGTGCATGTTCTTCTCATTCTCACACCATTCCACTTGTAGTTGGCATCTCTTTTACTTGGACCTCTTTATCCCCATTTAGTTTGACATCTTAGAGGACTTTAGGAAGGTGTTAGCCCCTGGATTTTCTATTCACCTTAGGGTTTATGCAATTTTAGTTTACTTAATCCTTTAAGTTTATTCATGTAACTTTACCTTAGCTCTCATTAGGGTTTAGCTTCCTTTTAGGGCATAGTTTGAATTTGGTTACTCTTGTAGTTTTAGAATACTTGAGTTAGGTTTAGCTACTGACTTTTTAAGTTTACCATCTTATAAGTTGCCTCAGGCTTAGGTAACTGTCTTAGGAGTTCACTAATCTTTTCCTTAGATATTGTGAAGTGTTTGTGAAGATTTACCATGCAATAATTGTTCATTTTGCTTCATCATACTAATATTTGTTTTTTAGAGGGGAAGATGAGGTAATCACTTCATTCCTTATTCCTTAATTCCTTAATTTGTTTTCCTTAGCATCTTTGTGCTTTGTTCATAGGTTCCCCTTTCTCTCTTTAGATTCAACTTAACTTCCTTAGGAAGTAAGTTGAATTCTAACTTGTTTTTCCTTCTCATTAGGTTAGAATACCTCATTAACCATAGGATCACACTTGTACATAATAAGATAACTCAGGGTTGTGTCTTAGTCCCCCATTAGCTTTTACCTTTTCCTCTTGAGTCTTTCTCTTCTAATCTTCAAACAAAATCCAAAAAGACTTAATAAATGCATGAAAGTATCCCATGGTGTAGGCTTGTCTAGCATGAGGTACAAGTCTTATCAAGGGTTTGTTTCACAAAAAAAAATCTAAAAGATACTTCTTCATAAAAGCTACAAAAAACACTTAATAAAGTTCTACAAGCTAGTGAACTTAAACCCTAATCCTTGGGAACAAGTCTTGGATAAATTCTCCTTGCTTGGTGTGCTTGTTCTACTATTCCATCTTGGAATGTAGTAGCAAGTATACAATCCATGGAAAAGAGTTTGAATTCATTTCCTTGTGCCAAATTCATACAAAACTCTTAAAAGGCAAACAACAAACAATAAGCGACTTTCCTGCAGGAGCTTCTTTTCTCACCTCATTCATTCTCAACGTGAACTTGCGACGACTTGTCTCACATGCAAGACGGTAAAAGCACTCGTACTAGACGAGCATGCAATACCTGAGCATAGACATACGCAGTTCCACTTATAAAAAACACAAACAAATAGTTCCCGCCATAGTTAGGCGAACTACGTCGACTCTGATCCTCATTTTCCCGATGAGGTACGTAGGCAGCGGGGTAGGGCTCGTTCCACATTCTTTATTTTCCCTACATTTTCCCCATTCTTTCTTTTTGTTCTCTTTCATTTATCATTTAATTTCTAGTTCTAGTAGCAGTTCTTTCTTCAGCAGTATCTTATTTCTTACCCTTTGAAACAAACAAGCAAACGTGGATCCCGTTGGGTACGACGAACGATCTGGAGTGCTAATACCTTCCCAGGTCGTAACCGACTCCCGAACCCAGATCTTTGGTTCGTAGGACCTTGTTCATTCCTTCTTCCTCAGGTTTGTGCAGAATTACCTTTCCCATCCATTCGGGATAAAAATGCATGGTTGGCGACTCTACCTTTTCCGCGCCACTTTCGCGTTTGTACTAGGATGAAAATCCTGGGAGCGACAACGGGATCCACGCTTATTTGTTTGTTTCAAAGGGTGAGAAATAAAGCTGCTGAACAAAAGAATTACTGTCTGGAACTGGGACTGAAATGAGAAAGAGAACTGGAAAAGAGAGAAGGAAAAGAAAGAGTGAGGAAAATGTAGGGAAAATAAAGAATGCGCTCGAACGGGCCCTACCCCGCTGCCTACGTACCTCATCAGGAAAATGAGGATCAGAGTCGATGTAGTTCGCCTAACTAAGGCGGGAACTTTTTGTTTGTGTTTTTTATGCGCTGGAACTGTGTATGTCTATGATCAGGTGTTGCAGGCTTGTCTGGTACGAGTGCGTTTACTATCTTGCAAATGAGACAAGTTGCTGCAAGTTCGCGTTGAGAGTGAGTGTGATGAGAAGAGAGTTCTCGCATGAAAGTCGCTTATTATTTGTTGTTTGCTTTTTATGAGAGTTTTTATGAATTTGGAACAAGGAAATGAATTCACACTCTTTTCCATGAAATGTGTACTTGCTTCTACATTCCAAGATGGAATAATAGAACAAGCACACCAAGTAAGGAGAATTTATCCAAGACTTGTTCCCAAAGATTAGGGTTTAAGTTCCCTGGCTTGTTGAACTTATTACATGTTTTTGTAGCTTTGTGAAGAAATGTCTTTTAGGTTTTCTTTGTGAAATAACCTCTTGATCATACTTGTAAATCATGCTATACAAGCCCACACTATTCCAATATGGAATGAATATGAGTGCCCCATGGAATAAGGCTAAACACAAGAGACTCTTTCATGCATTTATTAAGTGTCTTTTGGAGTTTTGTCTGAAGATGAGAGAAGAGACTCAAGAAGTAAGAGGTCAAAGCTAAGGGGGACTAAGACACAACCCTAAGTTTTCTAATTATGTACAAAAGGTGATCCTATGGTTTATGAGGTATTATAGACCTAAGGAGAAGAAAAGAGAGTTAGAGTTAAACTTACTTCCTAAGGAAGTTAAGTTGAATCTAAAGAACAAAAAGGGAAACCTATGAACAAAGCACCAAGTGCTAAGGAAAACACAATTAAAATGCATAAGAGTTAAGAATGAAGTAATGCTTACCTCAATCTTCCCCCCTACAAAACAAATGTTAGCATGATGAAGCAATTTGAACAATTATAGCATGGCAAAATTCAAAGAAGAACTTACATTATCTAATAAAGGACTTAATGGACTTCTAAACCTAAAAACTAAGTTCTAATGTCTTCTATATGCTATCTAACTTCTAAGGGCATGTGCTAAGTCATATTAAAAATATCTAAAGGGATGAAGTGAATCAAATTCATACTATGCCCTAAAGTGTTGTTAAACCCTAATGAAACCTAAAGATGAATTAAAGGGAAACCTAAGGGTTTTATCATGTTAAAAATCTCCTAAAATCAAAGGTGAGTGCAAAGTCCAGAACTTAACACTAAATGAAAATGAAGGATGAGATTAGATCATGAGAAAGAAGAGATTTGAGTCTTGGAGATTCAAACAAAGGATTGAAAGATGAAAGAATAGATATGGACACATGGCTTTAAAAGTGAAACAAATGACTTAAGATGAAAAATAAAAAATGACCAAGGAAGCTTGAACTCCCCATACAAAAACCAGAGGCTTGATGAAGAGTTAGAATGAAAATTAGATTCACAAACTACTCACAAATGAAATGATAAGAAGTGTCTTAAGGCTAAGTTTCACAAATTATGGTTTTAAGGACCTTAGGATGACAAATGATGTTCAACGGTATACAAGGGCTCTAAGCTTGAAGTAAACACATGGAGATGATCACAATACACCTATGATACACAAAACAATTGTTTCACAAAGTTAGCTTATGCACAAATGGAATTTTGAGTGGTTAAGATGGAAGAAGAAGAAGTGAAATTAGGTCAAAGTAAAGCATGTATGACTTATGACTCAAGAAAACCCTAAATATCAAAGGTGAAGACCTATCATGAGGTGTGGAATGGGATTAGGGTTTATGTGCACACATGTAAAATAATGGGATCAAAATGTGACTTATCATGACCTAAAAATTAAATAAAAAATATTTTGGATAATTTTAATGGATCCTCTGGGCAATGCAAAAAGAATGGATCATTTATCATTTTTGGTTTAAGAGAACAAAATTGAACAAATCAATTGGTCAAAAAAAAGGAAAATAAGAAGAAATTAATTGTGAAATTAATTCTGCCTTAAAAATAAAACAAAAATGGAAATAAAAAAAACATGGAAAATTAAAGAAAAATATGAAGATCATCCATGAATTTATTTGGAATGTTTGGTGACCAAATGGTATTTTTAAAAATGGAAAACGAAAACTGAATAAAATTGAATAAAAGAAATCAAAGGGAATAATTTGTGTTGGGCCTGGGGGGTGAAAATAACAAGAATTTAAACTGGTTTGGGCTTGAGACAAACACACTAGGGGTGTCAATAGGAGTCTAAACCTTTCCTTAACAAACACATGGTCGTGAGTAGCATGGGAATTTTAATTCGCTGGCATGATCATGGCCCTTGGATGTGAAATATCTAACGGATGCGTTATAATTTCACAAAATTAGTTAGGGAACTGTTCAAGCACCGGAGAATGATTACGGTCACCTTCTCCGGTGAGACTCTGGATAGGGCATCTCAAAACTAAACCTAAAACACAAAATAAAACCATAGACGCACTCGTCTCACTCCACTGATCAATAATCTAGCCTTGGTTTTCATGTAGGATTCCTAGGTTATGCAAATCGAAGCAAACAATTCCAGACCTAAAAATTGAATCTAAGCACCTAGGGTGCATATCAACTAGCCAACGTCTACTTTGCTTCTATTAATCTAATAACAACACACAACAACTAACATCAATTGAATTCGTGCAAGATGAGTTCAGTGTGAAACCTGGAAATACAAAGATGCTTGAGGTTGAAGAAAACCAGAGATGAGAATCCTGAGCTTTGCTTTGACTTGATCTTGAGCAATGTGAGTGAAATAAACACTCTGTGAGTTTAAGATCTTGGGGAGTTGACGAAAATGAAGAGGAATTCAACTGGATGCAGTGATGAACTCTTGAGGATTCAAGCTATGAGTTCCATGGACATGATGCAAAGCATGATGCTGGTGAAGATTTGATGAAGGTTGAGATTAGACTGATGGAGTTTGAAGAGCTTCGATCCAAAATGAAGTGGAACCTCAAGAATGTGCAGTGATGATCCTTGATGAATCAAGCTGTGTAATCCACGGAGATTGTGTGTAATATGATGATGATGATGAAGTGATATAAATTGGATCAAAATGGATGGATATGAAGCTTCCTCGAATCCAAATGCAGAAGAAAAATTTGAGAGAATTTGATGAGTGAGGAGTGAGATTTTGAGCAGAATGAAGAGTGTGTATGATTTCACTATGGTTAATCCTATATATAGCATGAGTTGAAACCTTAACCAGCTCAGTTAATAGTTGGAACTTGAGTTAACTGAGTCAAGTTAGTTTGAGAGTTGGTTATAGTGAGTGGAGCTTGTTTGAGCTCGAGTTGAAGCTTTCTAGATTTGATTATGTGCAATGGTGCTCATGTTTGATATGGTGAGGTTTAGTGCAATGCAATGAAGCCGGACTGATCAAATTGTGCAGTGATGCTTGATCATTCTTGAAGCTTAGCTTGAATTCTCAAGGATGTGTATGATAGGTATAGTGCATAGGCAGCCATGTGATAATGCATTCTAAGTGAAGTGGACTTGTGATTTACACAAACTGAATGTGGTACACAACCTGCACTAATTTGAATTCATCCCAATATTTGATGGCTTGGAGTGCAAGAAAACAGTTGTATATGGTGATCTTCCTATGGAGATTTCTTCATGAACAAGGCATCAAATGAAGCAATGTTTGTGATCAAATTGAAGAGTATGTTTCATAGAATCCATTTGATGTTCAATCCAAGATGATACATGGTCTCTAAGTAACTCAAAAAGACCATTTAAGTTTATGCCATGATGCTGCATAACTAGCCTACACCTATTTCCTTGCCATGCGCCATGGTGCTTATGCCTGACCAGTTTCAACATTCATACTTTGCCTTCCCCTATCTCTCAAACTAATGGCCAAATAAAAAATCCTTGAACACCAAAATTGTAGGAAACATGTAAATGAACAACTTTGTAGTTCAAAGAAATTACATTTGAGGCTTGCTTGATGAAGAAAAGACTTGCCTTTTTGAACACCACATGTTTGAGGAAATTCTTGGCAAGGCACGCGCGCTGGCCAGCAGGCTGCCTCGCCCATGACCTAGTTCTTGCCCTATTTTGCTCAAACATTGCATGATCATATCTCTCTCAATTTTAATGCTATAAGTGAGTTCCACATATGGATTTGAAGCTTAAGATGCCCTCTTTAATTTGATCAAGTTATAATGTTCGTAGCCCTTGTATTTTGGGAGAAGGTCTCTCTCAAAGTGGCTGCAAAAATGGCCAAAACTTGCCATTTTTGGAAACCCTAATTTTCCAAAAATGGTAAGTTTTGGTTTTCTTGATTTCTCTTGATTCCTTCATCATTTCTTGATCAAATTTGAACCATAGGATCCTTGTAACCCTAATTTCATGATTTTGACCTCAAAAAGTCAGGAGTTGACTTTTTCATCAGCATGGTTGACTTTTCCCCAATTCCCTGATTTTCAATCATCTAACCAATTGAACCTCTTCCAAAATTATTCCATGGATGAAATTTCAACCCTAGGCACTTGACACCATGTAGAAAACAAAGGAATCAACTTTGGATCAAAATTTCACTGAGAAGCCCAGTATAATAGAAACCCTAATTTGGCCCCTTTTCAGCAAGAGATGTTGCACTGTTTGCCTCCTTTGATCAATTGAATCCTTTTCAAGACTTGAGGCCTCAAATAGACTTGTGGGATGTTATGAACCCTTTTCACAAGGTTGAGAAGCTTTGTAACCCTTTGGTTGTATTCACATACCCTTCAACAACTTCAATCACTGATCACAAACCTATACCTCAGCTATGATGAAGATGATGCAATGTTGTTTTGGCTATGGCATGAATTTGAGTATGCAATATGATATGCTAAATGTTAAAAAAGTGAGAGGGCAAATTTTGAGGTATTACAACATGTATATGCTTTGTAGTGATGTGATGTTGCAGTGACTTGTGCCAGGTGTTCATGTATGATATGACGGTTGGTTAGTGATGTTAGTGATGAACTACCTTATGGTTTAGTTATACGAGTGTTTTAATAAACATGAGGTTGATTATGAAGTCTTATTGTGGTGGTTTATCAATGATGTTGTTGTGACATAAATGAGGTGATTATAAATGATAATGGGATAGTCTATTTGGTGATAAAATGAGGAATTAAGGATATTCTGAAAACAATTATCAGGATGAAGTACAATCACTAGGAGGACAATGTGATGTCGTTTGGTGTATCCAATGTACATGGCCTGATTGTGGAGTATATGAATCAGATTTTTCATGAGCATTATAGGATAATTTTGTGGTAGTCTTTGCTGGTAATATTCTGATATATTCTAAGTCTGAAGGAGAGCATGCAACACATTTGCAGATTGTATGACAAGTATTGAGATAAAGGAAGTTGCATGTCAAATTGTTGAATTGTGAGTTTTGGATGTAAGCAGTAAGTTTCTATGGTCAGGTGATTTCTAGTGGTGCATTAATTGTTGATCTTTCTAAACTAGATGTTGTGATGCAGTAAGAGACTCTAACATATGTCATTGGACTAAGAAGCTTTATGGGATTAGTAAGTTGTTATCGCAGGTTTATTAAAGGGTTTTCAAAGTTGGTACTGTCGTTGACCTAGTGGACTCGGGAGAGTCAGACATATGTGTGGGATGTTACATATGAGGAAAGTTTTGTGGAAATCAAGAATGAGTTAGCGACTGATCCAATGTTGTTTTTTCCTAATCCGAGTGAATCTTTTGTGGTTTGTTGTGATGCTTCGAAGATGGACCTTGGAGGTGTTTTGATATAGAATAGTCAAGTGGTTGCTCATGCTTCCAGGAAATTAAGAGTTCATGAAGGGATTATCCTACTTATGATTTAGAATTGGAAGTCGTGGTGTTTGTGTTGGAGATCTGACGATAATATCTTTTTAGATCTAGAATTAAGGTGTTCAATGATTATAAGAGTTTGAAGCACTTGTTGATTAGAAAGAGTTGAATGTGAGACGAATAAGACAGATGGAATTGTTAAAGGATTTCGATTTGAAGGTGCTTTGAGATGGGAGATATTGCATATGTCGGTGCTTATGATGAGAACACTTGAGATAATTAAACAGTTCAGAGACATGAGTTTGTTGTGTGAGACTACTTCCGATAGTGTGAAGTTAAGAATATTGAAATTGACTAGTGATATTGTGGAGAGGATCTGAGAAGGACAACAATCTGATTTGAAGATAGTGGATCAGCTGACCTTGAGTAACCAGGGTAACGAATGTGAATTCCGATTTGATGATATTGATATGATGAGGTTCCGTGATAGGGTGTGTATTCTAGATGTATCGGAGATTGAGAAGAGTATTTTTAGAGGGAAGATGCCGAAGTAGATTGAGCATTCATTCTAGTGCTACGAAGATGTATCAGGATTTGTAGAAGTTTTTTTGGTGGTCTGTTATGAGGAAAAATATTGTTTGGTTAATGTATGCGTGTTTGATTTGCCAAAGATCAAAGATGGAACATCAGAGGCCTTTGAGTATGATGTGACCATTGAATATTCCATGAAGGGAAATGGATAGTATTCCTATGGATTTTGGGTCAGGATTGTCGAAGACGGAAAAAGGGAATGATTCAATTTAGGTGATCGTAGATGGATTGACTAAGTCATCTCATTTTCTGTCGATGAAGATTAGTCATTCTATGAAGGAATTAGAGGAGATGTACGTTGATGAAATTATGAAGTTGCATGGGATACCGTCAATTATTATGCCTGATAGAGATCTACAATTTATGTCGAGGTTTTGGAAGAATTTGTAAGATGATTTGGGTACTAAGTTGAGGTTGAGTTCTGCTTATCATCGTGGACGGATGGTCAGAAGTAGAGGAATATCTAGTATTGAAAAATTTGTAGGTGGCTTGTGTGTTGGACTTGGGGACATGAAGATCCGATGAGGAAGTTGGATTTGACTCTGTTTTCTTCAGACAATTTTCGAGGGAAAAAAATCCCTTAAGTGGGGGAGAGTTGTAACACCCGAGTTTCGTGATTTAATTATGTAGCTTGTTGTTGTCGATTATTTGGTGTTGGACGACCGCTATTGTGTTAATGATGAGATTATTTTGAATTATTTTAGTGAATAATAATATTAAGGATAATTATTTTATATTATTCAAATTATTATTATTTAATTAAAATAAAAGTAGTTGAGGTCTTGAGGATATGTTGGTAAATTGTGGAGACTAAGTTGAGGGAAAAGTTGGAAAATAGTATTTGGGTCCTAGGGGTAATTATGACAAAAGGAGTTGAGGGTTTGAGATACAATCAGTTTTACAACCACTTTTGGGAGAAGAAGAAAGAAGAGGCTTGAAGAAAGAAGAAGAGGAATGAAGGTTGAAGAGGTTTCCATAGATTTTTTATGAAGACCGTGAAAAAGCTTCACTCTAGGTATGGGGAGTATTGATTTTCAATATATTTTGACGTAGAGTTTAGGTAATAGGGTGAATTGGGGTTTTAGAGAAAACCCAATATTGATGAATAGAGTTGAGGAAATTAGTGATGAATTGTGTTGTATTTATGTTGTATATGATGTATGTGTGTTGGCTTGATGTTTTGTTGTTGAATTGGTGATTAAATGATGGAAAAATTGTGTGTTTAGGGTGAAAACTAGCTCGCTTAACGAGCAGTAAAAACTAGACTTGTTCCCCAACCTGAGAGTAGCTCACTTAGCGAGACCTAGAACCTTTTGAAAATGTTTTCTTGTTCCAAATGTTTAGTATTGACTTGCTTTAATGTCTTATGTTGTTATGATGTTGGTGTGAATTGTTGCCATGATTTATGTTGATGTTTTAGTGATCAATTGACTTTAGAAATGAAGTTAATATGTTGGTTGAATTATGATGATTATGCGTTGATTTATATGATGGTATGATTTATGTGACGATGATACAATAATGATGTTATGACAGAGTAAATAGATGTTGTGACTATTTTGATGTTTCTACTTGCTACATGACGAATATGTTGATAAAATGAATTATGATGATTGGGTCTAAAATGGAGTTGTGATGCTATAATACGATGTTTATGATTGCTAAGTGATTGTTACATGATTAAGGTATAGATGTCTTGTGAAGATTATGATGAATATTTACATGAATGCTGATGCAAGTGTTGATTATGATGATTATGTTGATGTTTCTGCATTGTTGCATTCATGTCGCTCCCAAAAGATGAGGCTGGGCTCAAATAAGGTACAGACGCGAACGGTCGGCGAGAGGAGGTGCGAGAACACACAGGAGTGAACTCACAGGGAATGAAAGAGTCGCCATCTAGGCATTTTTATCCGGGAGGAAAGGTAACGCTGCATAAACCTAGAAAGATATGGATAAGACGGTTGCGAACCAGAGAGACTGAGAAAGGGGGTTGGTTACAACCTGGGAAGGTATTAGCACCCAGATTGTCCGCCGTACTCGACGGGATCCACGCTTAAAAGATTTGTGTTTTAAAGGGGTAGTGTCAGTGCAATTTGTGTATAAAGGATCTAGAAAAGGATGTACAGGTGTCAGTGTAAAAGAAGTGCAAAGTGTACAAGTGAAGTGTCAGTGTAAGAACAGGAATAAGATGCTCAAGATAATGAGGCTAAGAGAATAAAGCTGAGAAGAGGGGGAATATACAGAGACTTTTGTTCGATAACTGTTTAGTTATGCCTACGTATCCTCTCGTGCAATGAGGAAGTCAGAACACCGTAGTTCGACCCAAAGAGACTGAAAGATGAATTGACTTGTGAACTGCTTACTTGTCTATGCTCAAGTGTATGACCTGTCTGGCTCAGGTGCAAACTGTCTTGCATTAGACGGAAGAAGCGAGTTCTCGTTTTTGAGTGAAGATGATGAGAAAAGAATCCCAAAGGAGACGATTATTGTTTGTTTTTTTGATTTTTCAGTCTTTTATTGCTTTTGAAAGTTTGTCATAAGTTAATGAGCTTAAGCCTAAACCAATGGGTTAGTAAACTCATCACATCCTCCCTCCGATTAGGGGTAATGAGAATACCTTAAGTGTGAAGTCAGCTTCTCACACTTAATTACCTTTGGTGTAGGATTAAGATCATTAACCTACTTGTGATTATTTAAATGTTTTTGTGATTTTTGTTTAGTGTTGAGTAATGGGGTTAAGCCATAATCAGGGATTAAACAGGCTCATTACACCATCCTAATAGAAGGATAATAGATGAGAGTGTTTAAGCTGAGGAAAGCTCCTCAACTTAATCCATGATTAGGGATTAAAATCATGACAAAACAAAGCCCTTATTAGATGGATTTTATTTAATGATAAGATGAAGAAGTGAATTTTATGATTTGTAAGACAACTTGAGGGGGACTTGTCCATTAACACTAGGGTTAGTCCTTCTTAACCAATTAAGGAAGAATTAGAACCCTAATGCAAGGCCCAAGTTACAAGCTTGATGTCTTGATGATTATTAAGATGGATTGATTAAAGGAGTTAAACACATTAAGGGTTTAACACTTAGGATTAAAGTTATACACTCCATCCTAATAGAAGGATGCAGGCATAAGCTTAATCACAAAGCCTTAAAACCTTTAGGGTTTAGTCCCTGATTATGAGGTGAGAAGAGAAGACTCAATGAGACACAAAGGTAAAACTAAGTGGGGGACTAATCAAAAACCCTAATCATTGTCATGCTTGTTTGTTCCTAAGGTTTGTGAGGTTAACAAGAGAAATCTTCAATGGAACCACCAGGAAGCAGATGAAAGGATCAGGAGAAGCAAAGTAACTTGCTTCATTTAAGAAGACAAGTCACTTGAAGAAAGAAAGTGAGAAGAAGAAGAAAGAGCAAGCTCAATCTCAAACACAAAACAAAATGCAGCAAGGATGCATAAGAGAGATGAAAAGAAATTGTGAGAAGTGAAGGCAAATTCACTTCTCAAAGAACTTACCACCTGAAAAGTTAGTGAAAGGAATGCAATGCAATGCAAAATGGAATGAAATGGCATGATGCAAATCAAAACCAGAAGCAAATATGAGGTGATAATGATGCTATGAGATGATGCAAACATGAATCAAGGCATGAGAATGATCATACAAACATGTGGATGCAAATGGAGCAAGCTTAGAACCATGAACACACATGAAAAGTTATGAGATGCAAATGACATACAACATGGCAAATACATGATGCAATGATCAAACATACTTCTAACATGTCTTAAGATGTCCAATTAATCAAATGGATGCATAAAATGCAATGGCAAGTCATGTTATGCAAGCAAATGCAAGATGGATGCAAAAGGAAGCTCAAATTAGGGTTTATGATCAATGCATGCATCAAACAAAAACCAAAATCAGAAGCAAACCTCAAGATAAAAAATTGAAAATGCACTCAAAGGGACCCTAATCCTATATTAACTCACTGCCCAAAGGAGATGTTCCAACTCTTAACCTAATTAGGGTTATGAATTTTCTAAGTTTTCTAGGGTTTTAAGGTACCTTAACAAGAAAAATGCCAAACAAATTGAAAATGAAAGATCAAATCAAACCAATTTAATATCACAAACTACATGCTAAACATAATGCAATGCAAGAAGAATCAAAGTCCAACTCTCAATGGTTAGGCATAAATGATTTTTTGAAGTTTTGATCAAAATAATGCCTTGAAATGATTTTAATTCCATGAAAAATTCTCAAAAGACATCAAGATCAAAAAAGAAATTTGGTTTGAGGGTTGGACAATGTTTCTAAATGATTATGAAGGTTTCATGAATTTTTTGGTGATTTTTAAATACCTAAAAGTATTTTTAATTAGTTAATTCTCATTAATTAATTAAAAATAAACTTTTAAATGATTTAAAAATATTTTTTAATGCAAAAAATAAAAATAAAAATGTTTTTGGTTTCTGAAATTAAATAAAAGTTTGTACAAAAAATTTCAGAATTTTTAAAATGATTTTGCTATTTTAAAATAAATGAACAAAAGAAATATAAAACAAATGAATTAAAATTAAAGAAAATGAAAAGTAATTAATTGGATAAACTGAGTTTATGAATTAATTAATTGGATTTAATTAAGTTAATGGTGATTAGGGTTTCTGAGGATGCATCTTGGCCACTCAAACGCGCGCCAGTCTCCCTTGGTCAACCCATCTAACGCACTAGATTCAAACATCAATTAATTACAGGGATTAGGGTTAATGATTCTCAGGTGGCCGGAGAAGACTTCCGGTCGTCTTCTCCGGCGAACCAAAACCCTAGGTTTCACCACAAGCCACCCCACTTCAAATTAAACACAGGGAAATGATCTTCTAACATCCTAGAACACAAATCAACCCTCAAACAACATTTAAACTCCATGAATCAGGCAAATCGAAACAAACATTTTTCACGGGAGAAATTTCAGAGCATCAATAAATCCTCATTTTTCACTCATTTTCAATTTCAAGCACATCATTATGATCAGCACAACATACACTTTCATTTTATGACAAGAAAAAACAAGTTCTGAGAAAAACGTTCTTGAGCTATACCTGAGATGGAAGCTTCTGGTTCTGGGCTTTCTGGGTTGTTCCTTGGTGCAAACTCACTCCAATGATCCCCTTTGTGCTAATGGCAAGCTTGGATGGAGTTTAAACAGGCTATTTTGAGAGGTTCAGTTCTGGTGTATCAGAAAATGAGGTTCTTATGTGGGCTGTTTCAGATCATTGTGAGGGGTGGGACTTGTTCTATGAATGATTTCTGGTTGATTGGTGAAGATAAAATGAGTGTTTGATGGCTGTGGAAGGAGATTCGAAGAGAGGAAAGTTTTTGACAGTTTTTGGGATGTGCTGCAATGTGTGTGTTCCAGGCTTGTGGGTGTTGTGTTTTATGATCCATATACCATTCCTAAACTATTGGAATGAGTCAGAAGACTTGACATGCACTGTGGGAATGGTATGGAGCAATTGGCCAAAAAGTCAATAGTTGGTGTACTTGCAGCATGGGCTATGGCAGCAGCAGTCTAAGGGCTTGTCTTGCTTCAGCTTGAGTCAAGGATGACCCTTGGATGGCTTGTGAATGTCTGCAGCATGTGGATCATGAATTGAGAGTGATTTTGCAACTTGTCCACTTGTGTTATTTCATGATTTTGTGCTATGTACATGAGATGATTCTTGCTGAATTTTGGTGTATGATACTTCATTTGATCATGGCAATGCATAGAAACCAATTAGTGATCACACAACTCATGGGAGAATGATTTTGCCAAGAATCCCTCTTTGCACTTTTATGAAAAATGACTTATGGACCTTTGAAAATCAAAGGACAAAAATGAGAAATCCCTTGGGCCAATTCTGATTTTAGGTCATGTGTGATGTTTGTGTAAAGGTTAGACATCAATTAGAAGTCACAAATTGCCTTGGTACAAGAATTTGCAAGTTTCCCTCTTTGATGCATGACTTGAAAATTAGTGATTTTTGCCAACTTTGACAAGCCATAACTTTTGATCCAAAATGAATTAGGTCATGTTCTTGTACTTTTTGAAAAGGGAATGATCCATTCTACAACTTTCATGACCAAAGTGTTTCCATTTGAAGCTTTTTTGAATCAAAAAGTAAAGGTTGAAAAAGTTGCCTAAAATGGCAATTTCATTAAAAGTCAAACTTGCCCAAAAAGTCAACTTTGCAAAAACTTGAAATTCTTGAATTTTGTGAACTTATAACATCTTCCATGATTAAATAAAGATCATATACAATCAAAATGATGAAGAATGCCCTTTGGTTGGGTCATTGAGGGCCTCAGATGCCCTGATTTTGCACTAACTTGCTTGAAAAGTCAACTCTTGATCAGATGACTTCCCCATGGAATTTCTTCCTGAAAATTGATATGCATACTCCCTATACCATATAGAGACCAATAGAAACAAGAATGACCAAAAAAATTGGAGTTATGGCCTCTGAAACCAAAACCCTAATTTTAGGTCATCTGTGTAGTTAAACCTGGCTCTGCTTCCATACCATTCTCAGCTCTTGTGATTCTTTGACATTCTTGACTTTGAGAGGATTCAATATGATACTTGAACACACATAGGCCTCTTTGAAGTGATTGATGACCTTTGGAGTCGCTCAAGAGGCTCTTGGATTGCTCAGATCACAAACCCTAGATGCAGATGACTTTGAACCAATGCAATGAATCAAAAATGCAATATGAGATGATATGATTGAACTTATGCACATGAGGAGATCACAAGCCATGGTGTTAATGGGTGAGGGCAAATTTGGGGTGTTTACAGCTGCCCCTGTTCAAACATGAGTTAGCTGTGCAGGATGTAAGCAACGACTTAACAGGCAAACAAGATAACTTGTGGTTGAATACCAAAGACAGTCCAAAATTTGCACTCACAGAATGAAGAAGAAAAGGGATATAGATTGTAGAAGAAAATAAAGTATATTGTAAAGTGTGGGCGACGGAGGACGACCGTCGAGCAAAGGACGACTGCTGGGGAAAGAGCAATGACGGGGACGGCCGACATGCTGGAAAAGGTGCGGGGAATGAAGCAATGACGGGGATGGCCGACATGCTGGGGATAAAAAGAATTATGATGGGGACGGCCATCAAGTTAAGCTATAAGATTCTTTGGGTATTAATGAAAAATGATGGGGACGGCAATCAAGTTCATAAAGTAACGTAAACAAACGACGGGGACGGCCATCGGGCTAAACTGATGAAGGACGATCATCAGGAAAAGGAAAAGGGACCACGACGGGGACGGCCATCGGGTTAAAGAATAAATGAAATAAACAGATGATGAGGTACGGTCACCAAAGGTGAAGGACGATCACCTAGCAGGGGACGGCTGCTCTGTTGGGGGTAAGATGAGGGACGGTCATCTAAGGTGGAGGACGACCACCTGGCAGGGTACGGCTGCCGAAAATATCGCGACATAGAACGAATGCCGGATAAAAGGTCAACAATGGGGACGGCCATCGGACGAGCATGATGAAGGACGATCATCAAGAGGTGGAGGACGACCACCTAGCAGGGGACGGCTGCTCTCAAGGTTTATCATGACATAGGACGAATGCCAGATAACCAAAATCAACAATGGGGATGGCCATTGGATAAAATGATGGAGGACGACCATCAAAAAGGTGGAGGACGACCACCTAGCAGGGGACGGCTGCTAAATATCACGACATAGGACGAATGTCGGATAGAAGATCAACGATGGGGACGGCCATCGGATGAGCATGATGAAGGACGATCATCAAGAGGTGGAGGACGACCACCTAGCAGGGGACGGCTGCTCTCAAGGTTTATCATGACATAGGACGAATGTCAGATAAAGAAATTTGTTTTGTTGGCGATCTACTGGGGAATAGTAAACACGGACGAGTGTTTACATCCAAGAAACAAAAGGTATAAGTGTTTAGATGTTTGTGTATAGATTAAAGATGCGGACGAGCATCCTTAAGACTACGATACAGACGAGTATCGGGTAGAAACAAAAACTGACACGTGTTCAAAGACGATGATACGGACGAGTATCAACTAGTTAACAGAGAACATAGACGAGTGTTGAATCTGAAGAGACTCTTCTGGGGAATAGTAGACACGGACGAGTGTCTATACCCAAGAAGACAAGAGTGTTTGACACAGTGTATGGATTAAAGATGCGGGCGAGCATCCTTAAGACTATGATACGGACGAGTATCAGGTAGAAACAAACGCTTGACGCATGTTCTGAGATGATGATACGGACGAGTATCAACTGGTTAACAAAGAACAAGGACTAGTGTTGAATCTGCGGGGATATATAAATGGTGTATACAAGATACGGACGAGTATTTGTATAAGTATGAGTATGAATGAGTGTTCAATCTGCTGGGGGAGAGCGACACGGACGAGTGTCGAAAGGAGGAAAGTATAGTATAAACAAGTATCTGACATATAAAGTGTTTAGGCTACTGTGCTGGGGAAAGTGACATGGACGGATGTCAAGGAAAGTTATATATACAAACATCTGTGAGTGCAAAGAGGATGCTTTGGTTTTCTGCTGGGGGTATGGCACAGACGGGTGTCAAAAGGTATCTGTAATGCGGGTGGTCTTGTTTGTAAGGAGTGCTCGGGCGACTTTACTGGGGAAAGATGACACGGACGGGTGTCAAAGGGAGTATATACTGGTGTTTGTGAATGTGAGGCAACTGTTTTAGCTTTAGCTCTCCGTTGGGAAATCTGGGGGGTATTCTGTATACTGTTGACGGATTGTTAATATTCACAAGTGTTTGTTTTAAAACATGGCTTATGATTATGCAATATGTTTGATTTTTGCCGTAATGCTCCGTATTAGACGGAATGCTACGCTTTGTGGGTGAGTATGATGTGAATGCCATGATTATGCAAAGATACCAAACTGGGATTCGAATCTCGTTGCTGCGAAGATCTCTGGTTGATCCGCTTGAAATGGACATCCCAGCTGGGGATGAGATCGTTGGTAGATCTGATGAGATGTATCTGCTTGGGGAAATAGGTCACTGATAGACCCATCCTGATAATGAGAGACCCAGCTGGGGTTTGTAGAAGCTCTCTTCACTCTGTTGTGATTCCTTCATGCGTTGCTCTTCTGGATAGAGGCTGGAACTCAGTGGGGAAGATGGTTCCCTGGTTTTGTACTTGGCTGAGAAGAAAGATAGATTGGCACCTCGGCTGGGAGAAGTAGCAAGTGGCAACTCAGCTAGGGAGAATACACTTTGAGTGCTAAGACGGAGTGAGTGTTGATTTGCCAGCTTGCTGGGATGGAGCTTTCATGCCCCAAGTTGCGTTTTGGATACCTGCAATCCTGCAAAGATAGGGAAACGCACAAGTAATCCCGAGGTATCCTTTACTGGATTCCGTCATAGGAGTTTAGACACTTCTGAGAGTAAGTATATTTCCTGCAAGCACGTAACTTTTATTTTGAAGGTAAGCATCTGTATTCATGCAATCAGTTCTTCTTAAGACATCAGACATTTTTTGCAAATAAAAATGTACAAGACGGAACATGACTGGAAATCTGATTTTATTAATTCGTGTGCCCTGAATTGGCAATACAGTCAAAGAAACAAATCCCCTGAAATGAGGAGATTGTTACAAAATGAGAAAACAAAAAGCTGGCAATGTTGTCGACGCTTCAAGGAGCTTCCCTCCTGCTATGACTTGTATGACATTTGACGTTCTTCTCGTTTTGCTTTCTGAAGAATGCTGATTCTGATAAAAGCTTGATCCTTCCGAAGCTTACCAAGTTGTAAGCGATACAGACGAATTCAGAATGCAATTATTCGCTTATTCCCTTATTTTGCCTGGATCGCCCTTTCGGGTTTTCAATCCATCGGGATACCCATTTTTGCCTGAGTCGTCCAATACGGCTTTTCAACTCAGCGGGTGTACATTTTTTTGTTTACTTTCCCTTATTTTTGCCCGAGTCTTTTATTCTGTTTTTGACTCGCCGGGATGCCCTATTTTTGCCTGGACTTACATTCTGTTTTTATGTCCAGTGGGTCATTTTATGCGAAGTATTTTTTAACTGCATCTGAATTCACAGGGGATGGGAAGTCTTCACCATCCATGGTGCTGAGCATCAGTGCTCCACCAGAGAAAACTTTCTTTACTACGAATGGTCCTTCATAGTTCGGGGTCCACTTGCCCCTGTGGTCTGTATGAGGAGGGAGGATTCTCTTTAGCACAAGATCTCCTACTTGGTACTCTCGGTGCCTGATTTTCTGATCGAAGGCTCTCTTCATTCTTTTCTGATACAACTGCCCATGACAGATTGCAGCCAATCTCTTCTCTTCAATCAGACTCAGTTGCTCGTATCGGGATCAGACCCACTCTGCTTCGTTTAGCTTAACATCCATCAACACCCGTAGGGAGGGTAATTCAACTTCAACAGGTAGGACTGCTTCCATACCATACACAAGTTGATACGGTGTTGCCCCAGTGGATGTTCTGATTGACGTGCGGTACCCATGTAAAGCAAACGGTAGAATTTCATGCCAATCTTTGTACGTGACTACCATCTTCTGCACAATCTTCTTGATATTCTTATTAGCTGCCTCAACAGCGCCGTTCATCTTTGGCCTGTAAGGAGAAGAATTGTGATGTTGAATTTTGAAGTCCCGGCATAGCTCTGCCATCATTTTGTTGTTTAAGTTGGAACCATTATCAGTAATGATTCGCTCGGGTACCCCATACCGACAGATGATGTCTCTTTTCAGAAATCGGGCTACCACTTGCCTTGTAACATTTGCATACGAAGCTGCTTCGACCCACTTGGTGAAATAGTCAATGGCAACCAGGATGAATCTGTGGCCATTTGAAGCAGTCGGTTCAATCTTGCCAATCATATAGATGCCCCACATAGAAAAGGGCCAGGGTGAAGACATCACATTCAAAGGATTGGGAGGCACATGCACCTTATCCGCATAAATCTGGCATTTATGGCATTTTCTGGCGTAGGCACAGCAGTCGGCATCCATTGTGATCCAGTAATATCCTGATCTTAGCAATTTCTTAGCCATGGCATGCCCTCCTGCATGGGTACCAAAGGATCCTTCGTGCACCTAGTGCATCAACAAGTCTGCTTCTGTTCTATCAACACATCTGAGAAGTACCATATCAAAATTTCTCTTGTACAGGGAACCGTCAGTGTTCAGAAAGAAACTACCAGCAAGCCTTCTCAAAGTCTTCTTATCATTGGAAGATGCCCCAGGTGGGTAAGTTTGATCCTCTAAGAAGCACTTAATGTCATGGAACCAAGGCTTATTATCTTTGACAATGTCTGCGGCAAATACATATGCTGGTCTGTCAAGTCTGGACACCGAAATTTGAGGTACGAAGTTGGCAGCTTGAACTTTGATCATTGATGAAATGGTAGCCAGAGCATCTGCGAACTGATTTTCGTCCCGCGGGATATACTCAAGCTTGACCGTTGTAAAGAAAGTCAATAACCTCCTTGTATAATCCTTGTAAGGTATCAGATGATCCTGGTGGGTGTACCATTTGCCGTTGGTCTGATTAACTACCAGAGTTGAATCTCCGAATACAGTTAAAGTCTTGATCCTGAGGTCAATGGCTTCCTCAAGACCCATGATACAAGCTTCGTATTCAGCTTCGTTGTTAGTGCAGTTAAAGGTGAGCTTTGCCGAGAAAGGCATGTGAACTCCTTTAGGTGTAATGAGTACTGCACCAACACCACGACCATTCATATTAACAGCCCCGTCAAACATCATAGTCCATTCTTCTTCCGGGTTAGGCCCTTCAGTGTGAATAGGCTCTTCATGATCTTTTGCTTTTATGAACATGATGTCTTCATCAGGGAAGTCAAATCTCATAGGCTGGTAATCATCAATGGGTTGCTCAGCAAGATAATCAGACAATACACTGCCCTTGATGGCTTTCTGAGAAGTGTACTTGATGTCATATTCTGTGAGGATCATTTGCCATCTTGCAACCCGTCCGGTAAGCGCTGGCTTCTCGAATATGTACTTAACTGGGTCTATTTTGGAGATCAATAAAGTAGTGTGGGTCAACATATACTGTCTCAGTCGGCGAGCAGCCCACGCTAAAGCACATCAAGTTTTCTCGAGCAGTGAATAACGTTGTTCACAGTCGGTAAACTTTTTGCTTAGGTAGTATATTGCATACTCTTTTCGACCAGACTCGTCATGCTGGCCCAACACACACCCCATTGACTCCTCTAATACTGTCAAGTACATGATCAGAGGTCTTCCTTCAACTGGAGGCATAAGGATTGGAGGTTCTTGTAAGTATTCCTTGATCTTGTCAAAAGCCTTCTGGCAGTCTTCGTTCCACCTGACCGTTTGTTCTTTTCTCAACAATTTGAACAAGGGCTCACAGGTTGCTGTAAGGTGAGATATGAACCGTGAAATGTAGTTCAATCGTCCTAAGAACCCTCAAACTTCTTTTTCTGTCTTCGGTGCAGGCATTTCTTGAATGGCTTTGACTTTATCAGGGTCAACTTCAATCCCTTTCTCACTTACAATAAATCCCAGCAGCTTACCGGATCGCACCCCGAATGTGCACTTGTTGGGGTTCAACTTTAGTTGGTACTTCCTCAGACGCTTGAATAGCTTTAGCAGATTTACCAGGTGGTCTTCTTCTGTGAGGGACTTGGCAATCATGTCATCCACATAACATTCAATTTCTTTATGGATCATGTCGTGGAATAATGTCACCATAGCCCGTTGATATGTTGCACCAGCATTCTTCAGTCCGAATGGCATCACCTTGTAACAGAACGTGCCCCAGGGTGTGATAAAAGTTGTCTTCTCCATGTCTTCAGGTGACATTTTAATCTGATTGTATCCTGAAAATCCGTCCATGAAGGAGAATACCGAGAACTGAGCCGTATTATCAACCAATACATCAATGTGAGGTAATGGGAAATCATCTTTCGGGCTGGCTCTGTTCAGATCCCGGTAGTCAACACACATTATTACTTTGCCGTCCTTCTTAGGCACAGGCACAATATTAGCAACCCACGGTGGATAGCTAGTTACAGCAAGGAACCTGGCGTCCCATTGCTTTTGTACCTCTTCTTTGATTTTCATTGCCATGTCTGGGCGAGTACGGCGCAGTTTCTGTTTAACTGGCGGGCATTCTTCTCTTAAAGGCAGCTTATGCATAACAATGTCGGTGTCCAACCCTGGCATATCTTGATAAGACCAAGCAAACACGTCCACATATTCTTGAAGCAGGTCGATCAGTTGCCTCTTCACTGAGTCTTGTAGGCAGGCCCCGATTTTAACTTCTTTCACATCTTCATCTGTACCAAGATTGATCGTCTCTACCTCCTCCTGATGAGGAGTGATGACCCTTTCCTCTTGTCTCAACAACCTGGCTAGCTCTTCAGGAAGCTCATACTCTTCTTCAACCCCTTCATCAGCTTGATTGATTGGATTGTCAAAGTCATACGAAGTCATAGCCGTGCTGTTGTCGGTGCGGTCTGGGAGGCACTCTCTGCAAGGGTTCAGTTTGTTCATTTTAGTGATTGATTTTAATCTTGTTTAGAAAAGTGAAATAAAGTTGTCATTTTAAAAACATTGCCATTTATTTTTTTGTACAAAAAGAAAAATGGAAAAACAGTGAGCGGAAAAGAAAAAGACTCATTTGCAAAAGATGTCTGATATTTCATTGATTAATCTTGTTGCACAAAAATTACAGTTGGCCCGATTATAAAATGAGTCTTGTCATCTTGGGCAAGATGCAAGACTTGATGCATGCTTAAAAATACAGGAAATAATAATTACTCTGCGGGAGTAACTCTTATAATTTCCTGGGAAGACCAGTTTGAGATACTGCTCCCCGGGATCTTTGGACGGATCCAACTCTCCAGGTTGCGGTCGCTTTCATCCTCGTCTTCCAAATTATTGACAGCATCAGGGGTGAGCATTCCCCCACTAACAAAGTTGGGCTCTTTAGCAGCCTCTGCTTGATCTTGTTGAGTTGGTTTGTAACCCAACCCAAATCTATCCTCTTTCTTCTCCACAGGTAACAATTTGCCCCAGCCTTGGGCAGTCCCTTCTTCAACAACCTTCCGGGCTTGTTGATAAGATGTCATTGAGGTTCCAGGTACAGCAGATGTTTCATTTATGTTCAAGGCCTCAAACCCTTGACTCATAGTTTCGTGGATCTCCCCATCCATCTCAATGTATTTGTATGTAGCCAGATGGCTAACAAAAATATCTTCCTCTCCACAAATAGTAACGACTTGGCCCTCCCACTCGAATTTTAACTTCTGGTGAAGGGTAGACGTAACTGCGCCAGCGGCGTGAATCCATGGTCTACCCAACAAACAGCTGTAGGCCGGCTGAATGTCCATCACGTAGAAGGTCGTTTTGAAAGTCTGTGGGCCAATCGTTATAGGCAACTCAATTTCCCCCAGAACTGATCTCTTAGAACCATCAAAGGCTCTCACTACCAGGTTGCTGGGACGTAATGCCAATCCTTCATACTCCAGCTTCACAAGGGCTTTTTTAGGTAAGACATTGAGGGATGACCCTGTGTCTACCAGTACATGGGAAAGAACTGCACCCTTACACTCCATGGTAATGTGCAAAGCCTTGTTGTGATTGCGACCTTCCGTAGTCAAATCAGTGTTGGTAAATCCTAGTCCATGACTAGCGTTAACATTTCCAACCACTGCCTCTAGCTGATTGACGGTAATCTCCTCTGGCACATAAGCTGCGTGCAAGACTTTTAGTAGTGCGTTTCGGTGAGCCTCGGAGCACATTAACAATGATAAAATGGAGATCTTGGAAGGTGTCTGGTGAAGCTGGTCCACTATCTTGTAATCACTTTTCTTGATGATTCTCATGAATTCATCAACCTCTTGATCAAACGGGGTTTTCAAAGCTTCTTTAGCAACTTGATCTTCTTGCACCATGCTCTTCCCTTTTGCCTTGGCAGTAGCTTCTGCTTCGGCACTGGGTCTTGCAATTTGTGGGGCAAAGAGACGTCCGCTTCGAGTGAAGCCTCCGCCTCCTCCCACATTGTCTATTTGTGGTGAAGAAGTTGGTGATTCCAAAGTGATTCTTTGTCCTTCGCAGTAAAGAAAGGAGTCGTAATGCCAAGGGATGGCATTACTGCTTTCATAGGGTACTGGTCCAGGCACTGTGATAGTGACTGGACTGATAGCAGCTGCAGAAGGGACCATGATAGTTTGTGGATCATAATATATTGTGACTGGTGCTCTGATAGGAGTGACATTTTGTGAGTTGTAGGCAGAATCATTTTCAGGATCATAATAAATCGTAACCGTTGAGACATTTGCTGCTGAAGTTGTAGGAGACATTGTTGAATGGATGGGTGTTGTTGTTGTAGGAGATTCTGAATGAAGGGGTGTTGAAGTTGTAGAAGGGATGTTTGTTGATATCTGGTCCGTTGAAGTAACAGATGAAGCATTTGTTGATGAGATTGAAGAGTTGCTTGGAACAATGGTTGTTGTATTCGTAGAAGACTCGGGGATTGTTGTTAAGGAGATCGCTGGATTGGTAGGTATTGATGTTGTGATTTGAAGCAGGCCACTCTGGATGAGACCATCTATGCCATCTCTCAAGTTATCACAACCATTCACTGAAATGTTGCAATAAGCACACCCTAGCTCACATCCCGGGAACATTTGACATTCAAGGAGTTGAGCTTTAATCTCTACCAAGGGCGTCCGAATCTGACCCACACTGGTTATCAAGTAAGACGACTTGTCTTCTTCAATAGCATTGATTCTGGGGCCACCATGGTTTGGCATAGGGTTCTTGTTAACATTTGGTGGTGGTGCAAAGTTTAGAGCCTTAGAATCTACCAAGTCCTGTACCTTCATGTGCAAAGCTCTGCACTTCTCTGTACTATGGCCAGGTGCATTTGAGTGAAAAGCACATCTGGCGCTGGCGTCATAATTTCTGGGCAGACTGGCAGGATCTGGAGGTGCCAACGTCCTTAGCTACACCAGGTTGAGCTTTAGGAGTTGTGGAAGTAATGTGGCATAGGGCATAGGGATCGGATCAATCACCCTATTGGCCTGAGAAGGTCTCTGTTGGAACGGTCTTTGCTGATTGTTGTTGTTGGTGTTGTTGTAGTTTCTCTGAGGAGGATATTGAGTTTGTTGCTGATAATTTTGTTGCTGTGGTTGATAAGCTGGTTGTGGATGAATTGGAGCGGGGATGGTGACTGCGGCCATAGACCTATGAACATATTGGGGTCTGCCCCTGCTGGCATGGATAGCATTGGTCTCACCAGTTCTTCTTGGGCCCACAAAAGGCTTCCTTGTGTTGCTGGATGAGCTGGCACCGTTGTCAGAAATTTTGCCCATCTTTAATAGGCTCTCAATTCTTTCTCCAGCTATAACGACATCTGCAAAGCTGGTAGAAGAAAAGGCAGCTAGCCTATCAATGTATGTTCCTTGGAGGGTGTTCATAAACATATCAGCCATCTCCCTCTCTGACATGGGTGGATGGACAGCAGCAGCAAGTTGTCTCCACCTCTGGGCGTACTCGCGGAAGCTTTCCCTGGATGACTGTGACATTCCCATCAGGAGGGTCCTGTTGGGTGCCATATCCAAATTATACTGGTATTGTCTAATGAAGGCCTCTGCCAAGTCCTTCCAACACCTGATGGTTTCTCTAGTCAGATGGGAGTACCATTCCCTTGAAGCTCCCGTTAAGCTATCCTCAAAATAAAACATCCATAGCTTCTCGTCCATGGTATATGCCTTCAGCCTCCCCAGAAAGGATTGTAAGTGGGTCCGTGGGCAGGAAGTCCCGTTGTACTTCTCAAAGCACGGTGGTTTAAACTTATGGGGAATCCTGACCCCGTCCACTAAGCCCATGTCCATAACATCAAAACCCAAGGAGTTTTGAGACTCCAAGGACCTTAATTTTTCAGCAATTTCATCTAGCCTTCTGTCACAGGGCTCTTCCCCAGCTCCCATTACTGTGAACTGATCTTCCTGGGGGTCTTCTTGCAGCACTCTACCTGTAGTAGCATTCCCTTGTACATTAGCAGGGATGTTGATCTCTGGATGAAGGTGGGGTCCAAATACAGGCAGATTGATATGAGGCTGAACCCTCTCATTGTTGCTTGTCCCAGCAGTCCCTAGATGGGGGTCTTCCTGATTCTGCCTCTCTACCATTGCTCTTAATCTCTCTTGGCTTTGAGCCATATTATTCATCACCTCCATAAATTGTGTCATTTGAGCCCTCATTTCCAATCTTTCATTGGCCATTTGGTTCCTGACCTCTGTAAGGTCCTGTTGTACCTGGTCCATCTGTATACCCGGAAGGTTGTTGCGGGTTGGATATCTGTGTGGACGGTTGAGTGGGAATACCCGACGTCGAGCAATAGTTCCTGAATTCACAACAGAGTTAGTAACAAAAACAAAACAAACCTACAAAACAAACAAAGGTTAGCATGCAATGCAGTATGCCTATTTGTTTCCAAGGTATCCGGCTTGGCACTTGGTTTTGACCCTTCCAGACCCTTGAGGAAGATGCTTTTGATGTTGCTTGAAGAATCCAGATAAAACAAACCAACACATATATTACAAAAAAGGTAACTGATACATAGTTTGTTTTTTACAATACATGCCCTCTGAGGGGTCAAAATACAACATAAGAAAATAAAAGTACATGGAATGAAAGCAACAACAAGCAAAAGTCAGACACCAAGACCAAACTCATCCTCCTGAACTTCCTTTAGAAGTGCCTCAGTCACAGGATCAGCTGGACGCTCTGTGAGATTCCTGATGATAAGATTCCTGGTGGTAACAGCTGCAGTTAGCTTCTTATGTTGACTCTGGTCCTTTGACCTCTTCACACTAGCTCTAATCTTCAACTCTGAGATCTCTCTCTGGGCTGCTAGCAGGGCTTCCTGTTGCTCCTTTGCACTAGCCTCCAACTGCTCAATCTTGTCCTGAGTCCTTTTATCTTCCAGAGTACGAGCTTCGGTGATCCTGACCCACCTAGCTTGACTCTCCTTCAGATACAAATCAGTCTTGGCCTTCTGGAACTGAGCCTCCTTGCAGGCATTCTTCAAGATCTGCTCTCCAGCCCTAGACTTCTTGGTGTAATCCTCTGACTTTTCAATCCTGGCCAGATGCTCCACCCTTAGCTTTTCTAACCTCTCAATGTCCAGCCGACCATCACTCCTCTCCCAGAGGGTCTTCTGCAGAGCCTGAGTCAACTTCTCATTTCTCTCTTTCAAATTCTCAAACTCCTCTAAGCTGACAGTGGCAGGAGGTGGTGCTGAGGACGGTCCAGGTATATCTTCCATGGTGAAGGGCATCCCAGAAAATTGAGCCCTGGCATGAGACCACTCATAGTACTGTGCTGAGGCTATATTGTTGCATCTTCCCAGAATGGTTATCCCTTTAGTCTGGACATTGTCCCAAGCCCAGGATGCTTGCCTGACAATGGCCAGATTAGGCTTAATCTCACAGTAAAGAGTCTCAGCCAAGTCTTGTGCCTTAGGAGGGTGGACCAATGCATAGCCCAGTTGTCTTCTGAATAGCAGAGGGTTGTAGTTGATGCAACCCTTAACTCCTATCAGGGGTACATTGGGAAACTGCCCACAACTGGTAATGATGTCCCTGCCTTTTGTGCTTTGAGTGCACCACCTGATATCAGCTGAAGTCAAAGCAGTGAGTCTTCTAGCCCAGTTCCTCTGTTGGTGAGGATTTAGAAATGCATCAGTCTTAGGCAAATGTCTGAGCAGCCAGGTATGGAACAGGGGAGCACAGCATCTCACTAATCTTCCTCTTTGTTTTTCATTCCTTTGGTGAACAGAGTAGTAAAAATCTCCCAGTAAGGTGGGTACTGGGTTCCTCAGAATGAAAAGGTGAATTGCATTCTTGCTAACAAACTTAGGCTCATCTGCAAATAATATGATCCCATATATGCTCAGGGCCAATAAAGCACAGACTGCCTTCCACTATCCCAAAGAAGCCTTCAGGGTAGCTTGAGAGATCAAGAAATCCAGATGTAGACCAGAGATTCCAGCCTTAGTAGTCATATTTTGCCCAATCAGACAAGGTTCCAGATACAATGCCTTTGCTACTTCTTCATTACTTGGAAAAGCCATCTCAGGGTTGAAGGGGACTCCACCTCTGATAGGTACACCAACCAATGATGAATACTCCTCTAATAAAGGCCCCAACTGAAAATCCTGAAAGGTAAAGCACCTCAGAGGGGGGTCATAGAACTGCAGGCAAGTATGAATCAGGCTCCTCTGTGAAGGGTCCAAATCCACAACCACATCAAGTATGCCTCTATAGTGTTCTCTGAATAGTGGTATATGGTCTGGAGTAATCAGGGTCTGAATCTTCCTGATGTCAGCTTGCTCAGGATGAAAGAAATGATATGAGATGTTACTCTTCTTGGGTTCCATGTTGCTTGAAGAAGAGCTGAGACAGATGCTGAGAATAACACTGAAAATGGGCCACTGACAGGCTGGTGCAGGTGACTGAAGCAGGTAGCTGATAGCTGAAGTAGATACTGATGAAGATAGGTCTATGCTGATGATGGGGTCAAAACCAAGCCAAAAATAAAGTATGGATACCCTGAAAAACAAATAAGCAAATGTTAAAATGATGCAATGATGATGTATGCAAATGATATGCAAGGGTTTGTGACTGAGCTGGATCTGATCAAGTGCTCTGATATAAGTCCAGGTATGTTCAAGAAATCCAGATGGAGGTTCATAAGTCCAGTAACCAAGGTGGGGGACTCAAATAAAGAGTCACATGTCCCGGGTTAAAATCACAAGAACTGTTCCAAGATGGAGTACTCTTAATCAAATCAAAGTAACAGGGTATGCTGAGGTCAAGGGTACCTGCAAACCTGTAAACAGCCCAACCCCCTCATAGGTGGTGTTCTAAAACAAGGATCCTCAGACTTGGATTAGTTATGAGAAGTGTAAACACTTCCAACCCGGAGGTACAGTGTTTACAATAACCATAAAAGATCCTCCTCTAATTCACCTCAGTTTCTGAAGGTCAATACTAAAGGTCATCCAGACTTAGCAGGCTTCCCAGATAGCCCTAGCACTACAGGAAATCTGCAGCACAGAGTTCTCAAGAAGAAACCCATATCTGAACCGTGTTTCATATTCCCGCACCATACCGAAATGGAATGGGAAAGAACATGAACCACTCTAGCCTAGGTGTCACTCAGGTCCCAGGTATAGGACCTCAACTCTCAATAGAACACCCACCCACCAAAGCAACAAAACAGATCCAGCCAGCACAGTATGACAGTATGATATATGTATAAAGCTATAAAGAAAGCAGTAAAACAACTGTACATAAAGCAATAAACCAAAACAAAAATACAAACACAGATGGCACATAACACCCCAGTAAACACAAATCAATCAAGCGCTAGGAGGAACCCAGAAAAAAGAACCAGAAGCCCTGGTTGCAATATAAGGTTCCCTAGCAGAGTCGCCAAGCTGTCGCTCCCAAAAGATGAGGCTAGGCTCAAATAAGGTACAGACGCGAACGGTCGGCGAGAGGAGGTGCGAGAACACACAGGAGTGAAATCACAGGGAATGAAAGAGTCGCCAGCTAGGCATTTTTATCCCGGAGGAAAGGTAATGCTGCATAAACCTAGAAAGATATGGATAAGACGGTTGCGAACCAGAGAGACTGAGAAAGGGGGTTGGTTATAACCTAGGAAGGTATTAGCACCCAGATTGTCCACCGTACTCGACGGGATCCACGCTTAAAATATTTGTGTTTTAAAGGGGTAGTGTCAGTGCAATTTTTGTATAAAGGAGTTGGAAAAGGATGTACAGGTGTCAGTGTAAAAGAAGTGCAAAGTGTACAAGTGAAGTGTCAGTGTAAGAACAGGAATAATATGCTCAAGATAATGAGTCTAAGAGAATAAAGCTGAGAAGAGGGGGAATATACAGAGACTTTTGTTCGATAACTGTTTAGTTATGCCTACGTATCCTCTCGTGCAATGAGGAAGTCAAAACACCGTAGTTCGACCCAAAGAGACTGAAAGATGAATTGACTTGTGAACTGCTTACTTGTCTATGCTCAAGTGTATGACCTGTCTGGCTCAGGTGAAAACTGTCTTGCATTAGACGGAAGAAGCGAGTTCTCGTTTTTGAGTGAAGATGATGAGAAAAGAATCCCAAAGGAGACGATTATTGTTTGTTTTTTTGATTTTTCAGTCTTTTATTGCTTTTGAAAGTTTGTCATAAGTTAATGAGCTTAAGCCTAAACCAATGGGTTAGTAAACTCATCACATCCTCCCTCCGATTAGGGGTAATGAGAATACCTTAAGTGTGAAGTCAGCTTCTCACACTTAATTACCTTTGGTGTAGGATTAAGATCATTAACCTACTTGTGATTATTTAAATGTTTTTGTGATTTTTGTTTAGTGTTGAGTAATGGGGTTAAGCCATAATCAGGGATTAAACAGGCTCATTACACCATCCTAATAGAAGGATAATAGATGAGAGTGTTTAAGCTGAGGAAAGCTCCTCAACTTAATCCATGATTAGGGATTAAAATCATGACAAAACAAAGCCCTTATTAGATGGATTTTATTTAATGATAAGATGAAGAAGTGAATTTTATGATTTGTAAGACAACTTGAGGGGGACTTGTCCATTAACACTAGGGTTAGTCCTTCTTAACCAATTAAGGAAGAATTAGAACCCTAATGCAAGGCCCAAGTTACAAGCTTGATGTCTTGATGATTATTAAGATGGATTGATTAAAGGAGTTAAACACATTAAGGGTTTAACACTTAGGATTAAAGTTATACACTCCATCCTAATAGAAGGATGCAGGCATAAGCTTAATCACAAAGCCTTAAAACCTTTAGGGTTTAGTCCCTGATTATGAGGTGAGAAGAGAAGACTCAATGAGACACAAAGGTAAAACTAAGTGGGGGACTAATCAAAAACCCTAATCATTGTCATGCTTGTTTGTTCCTAAGGTTTGTGAGGTTAACAAGAGAAATCTTCAATGGAACCACCAGGAAGCAGATGAAAGGATCAGGAGAAGCAAAGTAACTTGCTTCATTTAAGAAGACAAGTCACTTGAAGAAAGAAAGTGAGAAGAAGAAGAAAGAGCAAGCTCAATCTCAAACACAAAACAAAATGCAGCAAGGATGCATAAGAGAGATGAAAAGAAATTGTGAGAAGTGAAGGCAAATTCACTTCTCAAAGAACTTACCACCTGAAAAGTTAGTGAAAGGAATGCAATGCAATGCAAAATGGAATGAAATGGCATGATGCAAATCAAAACCAGAAGCAAATATGAGGTGATAATGATGCTATGAGATGATGCAAACATGAATCAAGGCATGAGAATGATCATACAAACATGTGGATGCAAATGGAGCAAGCTTAGAACCATGAACACACATGAAAAGTTATGAGATGCAAATGACATACAACATGGCAAATACATGATGCAATGATCAAACATACTTCTAACATGTCTTAAGATGTCCAATGAATCAAATGGATGCATAAAATGCAATGGAAAGTCATGTTATGCAAGCAAATGCAAGATGGATGCAAAAGGAAGCTCAAATTAGGGTTTATGATCAATGCATCAAACAAAAACCAAAATCAGAAGCAAACATCAAGATAAAAAATTGAAAATGCACTCAAAGGGACCCTAATCCTATACTAACTCACTGCCCAAAGGAGAGGTTCCAACTCTTAACCTAATTAGGGTTATGAATTTTCTAAGTTTTCAAGGGTTTTAAGGTACCTTAACAAGAAAAATGCCAAACAAATTGAAAATGAAAGATCAAATCAAACCAATTTAATATCACAAACTACATGCTAAACATAATGCAATGCAAGAAGAATCAAAGTCCAACTCTCAATGGTTAGGCATAAATGATTTTCTGAAGTTTTGATCAAAATAATGCCTTGAAATGATTTTAATTCCATGAAAAATTCTCAAAAGACATCAAGATCAAAAAAGAAATTTGTTTTGAGGGTTGGACAATGTTTCTAAATGATTATGAAGGTTTCATGAATTTTTTGGTGATTTTTAAATACCTAAAAGTATTTTTAATTAGTTAATTCTCATTAATTAATTAAAAATAAACTTTTAAATGATTTAAAAATATTTTTTAATGCAAAAAATAAAAATAAAAATGTTTTTGGTTTCTGAAATTAAATAAAAGTTTGTACAAAAAATTTCAGAATTTTTAAAATGATTTTGCTATTTTAAAATAAATGAACAAAAGAAATATAAAACAAATGAATTAAAATTAAAGAAAATGAAAAGAAAACGCAATGGAGAGCCAGGATTGATTCTGGGGAAGGGCCAGTTGACTACGCGTGCAATCCAACGGTCTATATTCAAATCTGGATAAACTGAGTTTATGAATTAATTAATTGGATTTAATTAAGTTAATGGTGATTAGGGTTTCTGAGCATGCATCTTAGCCACTCAAACGCGCGCCAGTCTCCCTTGGTCAACCCACCTAACACACTAGATTCAAACATCAATTAATTACAGGGATTAGGGTTAATGATTCTCAGGTGGCCGGAGAAGACTTCTGGTCGTCTTCTCCGGCGAACCAAAACCCTAGGTTTCACCACAAGCCACCCCACTTCAAATTAAACACAGGGAAATGATCCTCTAACATCCTAGAACACAAATCAACCCTCAAACAACATTTAAACTCCATGAATCAGGCAAATCGAAACAAACATTTTTCACGGGAGAAATTTCAGAGCATCAATAAATCCTCATTTTTCACTCATTTTCAATTTCAAGCACATCATTATGATCACCACAACATACACTTTCATTTTATGACAAGAAAAAACAAGTTCTGAGAAAAAAGTTCTTGAGCTATACCTGAGATGGAAGCTTCTGGTTCTGGGCTTTCTGGGCTGTTCCTTGGTGCAAACTCACTCCAATGATTCCCCTTGTGCTAATGGCAAGCTTGGATGGATTTTAAACAGGCTATTTTGAGAGGTTCAGTTCTGGTGTATCAGAAAATGAGGTTCTTATATGGGCTGTTTCAGATCATTGTGAGGGGTGGGACTTGTTCTATGAATGATTTCTGGTTGATTAGTGAAGATAAAATGAGTGTTTGATGGCTGTGGAAGGAGATTCGAAGAGAGGAAAGTTTTTGACAGTTTTTGGGATGTGCTGCAATGTGTGTGTTCCAGGCTTGTGGGAGTTGTGTTTTATGATCCATATACCATTCCTAAACTATTGGAATGAGTCAGAAGACTTGACATGCACTGTGGGAATGGTATGGAGCAATTGGCCAAAAAGTCAATAGTTGGTGTACTTGCAGCATGGGCTATGGCAGCAGCAGTCTAAGGGCTTGTCTTGCTTCAGCTTGAGTCAAGGACGACCCTTGGATGGCTTGTGAATGTCTGCAGCATGTGGATCATGAATTGAGAGTGATTTTGCAACTTGTCCACTTGTGTTATTTCATGATTTTGTGCTATGTACATGAGATGATTCTTGCTGAATTTTGGTGTATGATACTTCATTTGATCATGGCAATGCATAGAAACCAATTAGTGATCACACAACTCATGGGAGAATGATTTTGCCAAGAATCCCTCTTTGCACTTTTATGAAAAATGACTTATGGACCTTTGAAAATCAAATCACAAAAATGAGAAATCCCTTGGGCTAATTCTGATTTTAGGTCATGTGTGATGTTTGTGGAAAGGTTAGACATCAATTAGAAGTCACAAATTGCCTTGGTACAAGAATTTGCAAGTTTCCCTCTTTGATGCATGACTTGAAAATTAGTGATTTTTGCCAACTTTGACAAGCCATAACTTTTGATCCAAAATGAATTAGGTCATGTTCTTGTACTTTTTGAAAAGGGAATGATCCATTCTACAACTTTCTGTCGCTCCCGACAAGTGACACCGGGTCATATGAAGGTACAGACGCGAACGGTCGGCGAAGGGAACAGTGAGAACACACAGCCGTGAACTCACTGGAGAATGAATAGAGTCGCCAGCTAGGCATTTTTATCCCGGAGGGAAGGCAATGCTGCATAAGCCTAGAAAGAGATGGATAAGACGGTTGCGAACCAGAGAGACTGAGAAAGGGGGTTGGTTACAACCTGGGAAGGTATTAGCACCCAGATTGTCCGTCGTACTCGACGGGATCCACGCTTGGAAGATTTGTGTTTTAAAGGGGTAGTGTCAGTGCAATCTGTGTATAAAGAGCTGGAAAGCAATATGTACAGGTGTCAGTGTAAAGTGTATAAGTGATGTGAAGTATGAAAGTGTCAGTGTAAAGACAAGAGTAAGATGCTCATGATAATGAGGCTCAAAGAATAATGCTGGAAGGAGGGGGAATGTACAGAGACTTTTGTTCGATAACCGTTAAGTTATGCCTACGTATCCTCTCGTGCAATGAGGAAGTCAGAACACCGTAGTTCGACCCAAAGAGACTGAAAGGTGAATTGACTTGTGAACTGCTTGCTAGTCTATGCTCAAGTGTATGACCTGTCTGGCTCAGGTGCAAACTGTCTTGCATTAGACGGAAGAAGCAAGTTCTCGTTTGTGAGTGAAGGTGATGAGAAAAGAATCCCGAAGGAGACGATTATTGTTTGTTTTTGTGTTTTCAGTCTTTTATTGCTTTTTGAAGTTTGTCATAAGAAAATGAGCTTAAGTCTAAACCAATTGATTTAGTAAACTCATCACATCTTCCCTCTGATTAGGGGTAATGAGAATACCTTAAGTGTGAAGTCAGATTCTCACACTTAATCACCTTCGGTGTAGGATTAAGATCATTAACCTACTTGTGATTATTTAGATGTTTTTGATAATTTTTGTTTAGTGTTGAGTAATGAGGTTAAGCCATAATCAAGGATTAAACAGACTCATTACACCATCCTAAAAGAAGGATAATAGATGAGAATGTTTAAGCTGAGGAAGACTCCTCAACTTAATCCATGATTAGGGATTAAACCCATGACAAAACAAGCCTTTATTAAGTGGATTTTATTTAATGATATGATGACGAAGTGATTTTTATGATTTGTAAGACAACTTGAGGGGGACTTGTCCATTAACACTAGGGTTAGTCCTTCTTAACCAATTAAGGAAGAATTAGAACCCTAATGCAAGGCCCAAGTTACAAGTGTGATGTCTTGATAATTATTAGATGAATTGATTAAGAGATTTAAACACCTTAAGGGTTTAATACTTAGGATTAAAGTTATACACTCCATCCTAAGAGAAGGATGCAGGCATAAGCTTAATCACAAAGTCTTAAAGCCTTTAGGGTTTAGTCCCTGATTATCAGATGAGAAGAGAAGACTCAAGGAGAGACACAAAGGTAAAACTATGAGGGGACTAATCAAAACCCTAATTCATTGTCATGCTTGGTTGATCCTAAGGTTTGTGAGGTTTTCAAGAACAATCTTCAATGGAACCACCAGGAAGCAGATGAACAAGATCAAGAGAAGCAAAGTGACTTGCTTCATTCAAGAAGTCAAGTCACTTGAAGAAAGAAAGTGGGATGAAGAAGAATGAGCAAGCTCAAACTCAAACACATATAAGAATGCAGCAATGGATGCAAGAGAGATGAAAAGAAAGGTTATGAGAAGTGAAGGCAAATCCACTTCTCAAGTTTACTTACCACCTGAAATGTTAGAAAGAAATGCAATGTAATGCAAGATGAGATGAAATGATATGATGCAAAGCAAGACCAGAAGCATGTTGATGATGATTATGATGTTATGAGGTGCTGCAAACATGAGGCAAAGCAATGGGGATGTTCATACAAGCTTATGAATGCAAATGATGCAAGCTAAGGAGCATGAACAAACATGAAAAGTTATGAATCATACAAGACAAATGACATGGCAAATATGGGATGCAATGATCAAAGATGCTTTATACATGTCTTAAGATGTCAAATGGATCATAAGAATGCACAAAATGCAATGACAAGTCATGTTATGCAAGGAAATGCAAGAGGGATGCAAATGGAAGCCCAAATTAGGGTTCATGGATCAAACATCAAACACAAACCAAAAACAGAAACAAAACCCTAAAGTAAAAATGGAAAATGGTACCCAAGGAAACCCTAGACCTATAATGAACCACTGCCCAAAGGGGAGCTCTCAACTCTTAACCAAACTCAAGATATGAATTTTCTAAGTTATTAGGGTTTTTTAGGGTTCTTAACAAAACAAATGCCAATCAATTAGAAAATGCAAGAACAAATCATGGCCTTTTTACCCTAGAAACTACATGCAAAACAAAAGACAATGCAAGAAGAATCAATGTCTCAACCTTCACCAATAGGCAGAAATGAATTTTTGAATCCATGATCAAAATAATGCATAAAAAATGATTTAATTCAATGAAAAATTCTTAAAATGCATCAAGATCAAAAAAGAAATTTGGTTTGAAGGTTGGACAATGTTTCTAAATGTCTTAGAACATTTCATGAATTTTTTGGTGATTTTTAAATACCTAAAAGTATTTTTAATTAATTAATTCCCATTAATCAATTAAAAATAATCCTTTAAATATTTAAAAATACTTTTTAGTGCTAAAAAATAAAAATAAAAATATTTTTGTGTTCTGAAATTTAATAATAAATTGTACAAAAAATTTCAGATTTTTTAAATAAGTTTTGCTATTTTAAATAAAATATAGAAAACAAATGTAAAAGAAATGAATTAATATTAATAAAAATGAAAAGTAATTCAATCCAAAGGCTGAGATTTGAATCTGGGAAAAGGGGCTTGACCGCGCGCGTTTTTAAATGGCCAGGATGGAGTCTGATTCAATTAACTTAATTAATCTTAATTAATTTAAATAAAAAGAATTAGGGCTAAGTGAATCAATCTGGGCCGTGCACAACTTAAGCTAATCACCATCCTAAGGCTGTGAACGCATCTGGCAAATTAATTAGGGTTTAGAGTTAATGACTTTCAGGTGACCGGAGGGAAGCTCCGGTCATCTTCTCCGGCGGGTTGAAAACCCTAGATCATGATTCAGGCCACCATTCTCCAAATTAGAAGCAGGGAAATGATCCTCTACCCAAACCCCACTCAAATCACCTTTCAAACTAAATTTATCATGCTTAAACAAGAAGAAACGAAGCCAACAAGATTCACGGGCAAAGTTTCAGAGCTTCAGTAAATCCTCATTTTTCACTCATTTCCAATTCTAAACACATCATTATGATCAGCAAGACATGTACTTTCGATTTGTAACAAAAGAAACAAGCTTTGAGAAAGAAGTTTCATGGCCATACCTGAGGTGACAACTCCTGTTTCTGGGCTTTCAGAGCAATTTCTTGATGCAAGCTAGCTCCAATGACTCCCCTGGTGTCAATGGCAGGTTTGAAATGGGCTCTAGCAAGCTATTTCATGAGTTACCAAACTGATATAGCAGAGAATGAACTTGGTGTACAGGCTGTATTAAGTCAATGTGATGGGTGGTTTGGACTCCTCTGAGTGTTTCTGATTTGTTGGTGAAGAAAGATGAAGTGTTTGATGGCTGTATAGTGAGATTCGAAGAGAACTGGTTTGGAAGGTGAGAAATGGTGGAGCTCAGGTCAGGCTTGTTTCAGGCTTGAGCTTTGGTGGTTTGAGGCCTATGGAGTGTGTTGAGTTGGATGATGAAGAAAGTTTGAGTGTTTCTTGGCTGTGGAGGCAGATTCGAAAGTTTTTGCAACGTGGAAGGTTTTTGTGAATGTGTGTAATGTGATAGTTTCAGCCTTGCCTCTCTTATGTTTTGGCCAGCATTTGGATAGTATAAACAATTGCAAGTGGCTGGGGGATGTGACATGTCCTGCTGTGATTGGGATGTCTACTTTTGCATAAAGTCCACCTTTTGTGTAAGTGAGGCATGGCTCAAAGTCTAGGCAAGTACAAGGTTGGTTCTGGTGCAGCATGGTGAGAGAGAGGTCTAGCAAAGCTCAGCACTCAAGGCTGCAAGTTGGTGAGAGGTGATCATGAGTTTTTGCAACTTGTTGCTTTTTGAACTTTCATGAGAAAAGTCAAGTTACATGAACTATAACCATGGGCATTCTTGGTTCAATTCTGATTTTATGACTTAGAGACATGTTTGTGTAATGGTTTGAGAGGAATTAGAAGTTACATAATGCATTTGTCCAAGATTTTGCAAAGTTCTCATTTGGTGCATAACTTGAAAAACAATGATTTTTGCCAACTTTGCCTTGCCATAACTTTTGATCCAAGAAGAGTTTGATCATGTTCTTGTACTTTTTGAAAAGGGAAAGATGAGATCTACAACTTTCATGACCAAAGTTTTTCCATTTGAAGCCTTTTTGGACCTAGAATCAAAGCTTGAAAATTGACCTAAAATGATGCATTCTTGAAAAGTCAACTATGTCCAAAAAGTCAACATTTGCAAAAACCCTAAATTCTTGATTTTTATGAACTTCAACCTTCTTCCATGATCAAATAAAGATCATATACACTCAAAATGATGAAGATCACCCATTGGTTGGGTCATTGGGGGCCTCAGATGCCCTGATTTTGCACTGACTTGTCTGAAAAGTCAACTCTTGATCAGATGACTTCCCCATGGAATTTCTTCATGAAAATTGATGTGCATACTCCCTATACCATATAGAGATCAATGGAAACAAGAATGACCAAAAAAATTGGGGTTATGGCCTCTGAAACCAAAACCCTAATTTTCAGTCAACTGTGCAGTTCAACCTGGCTCTGCATCCACTCAAACCCTAGCTCTTGTGATTCCTCTGCATTTTTGACTTTGAGGAGATGAAATATGATATAAGAACACACATGGACCACTTTGAATTGATTGGTTGCCTTTGGAATGGCTCAAGAAGCTTTGGGATTGCTTAGATCATAAACCCTAGGTGCAGATGCCTTGAAAGCTATGCAGTGAATCAAAAATGAGATGTGAGATGATATGTTTGTGCTTATGCATATGAGGATGATCACAAGCCATGATGTGAATGGGTGAGGGCAAATTTGGGGTGTTTACAGCTGCCCCTATTCAAACATGAGTTAGCTGTGCAGGATGTAAGCGACGGCTTAACAGGCAAACAAGATAACTTGTGGTTGAATACCAAAGACAGTCCAAAATTTGCACTCACAGAATGAAGAAGAAAAGGGATATAGATTGTAAAGGCAAAATAAAGTATATTGTAAAGTATGGGCGACGGAGGACGATCGTCGAGCAGAGGACGACTGCTGGGTAAAGTGGTATGTGAAGCAAAACGATGACGGGGACGGCCGACATGCCGGTAAAGTGCAGGAAATAAAGCGATGACGGGGACGGCCGACATGCTGGGGATAAAAAGTAAAGCTAAGACGGGGACGGCCGACTAGCTGGGGAAAAACAAGTAAAGCTAAGACGGGGACGGCCGACTAGCTGGGGAAAATAGGATATTATGATGGGGACGGCCATCAAGATAAAGCTGCAAAGTTCTCTGGGGGTTAATGAAACATGACGGGGACGGCCATCAAGTTCATAAAGGTAAAGTAACCAACGATGGGGACGGCCATTGGATTAAAAAGGAAAAGGGACCACGACGGGGACGGCCATCGGGTTAAAGAATGAATGAAATAAACAGATGATGGGGTACGGCCATCAAAGGTGAAGGACGATCACCTAGCAGGGGACGACTGCTCTGTTGGGTATAAAAGAAATATGATGGGGATGGCCATCAAAGGTGGAGGACGACCACCTGGCAGGGTACGGCTGCCGAAAAAATATCAACGATGGGGACGGCCATCGGATAGAAAAGGTCAACGATGGGGACGGCCATCGGGCGAGCATGATGGAGGACGACCATCAAGAAGTGGAGGACGACCACTCAACAGGGTACGGCTGCTCTCGAGGTTTGTCATGACATAGGACGAATGCCAGATAACCAAAATCAACAATGGGGACGGCCATTGGATAAAATGATGAAGGACGATCATCAAAAGGTGGAGGACGACCACCTAGCAGGGGACGGCTGCTAAAAACAACGATGGGGACGGCCATCGGATGAGCATGATGGAGGACGACCATCAAGAAGTGGAGGACGACCACTCAGCAGGGTACGGCTGCTCTCAAAGGTATCATAACACAGGACGAGTGTTAGATAAAAAGAAAAATTTGTTGGTGATCTACTGGGGAGATAGTAAACACGGACGAGCGTTTACATCCAAGAAACAAAAGGTATAAGTGTTTGGTATTGTGTATAGATTAAAGATGCGGACGAGCATCCTTAAGACTATGATACGGACGAGTATCATGTAGGAACAAACTGACACATGCTCAGAGATGATGATACGGACGAGTATCAACTGGTTAACAAAGAACACGGACGAGTGTTGCATCTGAAAGAATTCTTCTGGGGAATAACAGACACGGACGAGTATCTATGTTCAAGAAGACCTAGGTGTTTGACACAGTGTATGGATTAAAGATGCGGACGAGCATCCTTAAGACTGTGATACGGACGAGTATCATGCAGAAACAAACATTAGACGCAATGTTCTGAGGTGATGGTACGGACGAGTACCAACTGGCTAACAAAGAACAAGGACTACTGCCGAATCTGCGGGGTTATGAGTGATGATGTATACAAGATACGGACGAGTATCTGTATAAGCGTACCATGAGTAGTGAGTATTGTATTGTATAGATGAATGTTTTAACTGCTGGGGAGGGTGACACGGACGAGTGTCAAAAGGGGAAGAGTATAATATTAACAAGTATATGGGCGATGAAGGTGTAAGCGACTGCGCTGGGGATATGACACGGACGGGTGTCAAAAAGTGTATATACAAGTATATGTGAGTGCGAAGAGGATGTCTTTGGCTTTTTGCTGGTGATTTGACACGGACGGGTGTCAGGAAGTATCTGTAGTGCGGGTGATTTTGTTTGTAAAGTGAGTTCAGGCGACTTTACTGGGGAGTGATGACACGGACGGGTGCCAAAAGGTGTATATACTGGTGTTTGCGATTTGAAAGGGCAGCTGCTTTTGCCGGGGACTCTGATGGGGATTTTTGTATAATGATGATGAACGGTTTGTTATTCACAAGTGTTGGGTTCAGACCATGGCTTATGATTATGCAATATGTTTGATTTTTGCCGTAATGCTCCGTATTAGACGGAATGCTACGCTTCGTGGGTGAGTATGATGCGAATGCCATGATTATGCAAGGATATCAAACCGGGATTCGGATCCCGTTGATGCGAAGATCTCTGGTCGATCTAAATGTACATCCCAGCTGGGGATGAGATCATTGGTAGATCTAATGATATATCTGCTTGGGGATATAGGTCACTGATTGACGTATCCTTATAGATGAGAAACCCAGCTGGGGTTTGTAGAAGCTTCTGTACTCTGTTGTGACTTCTCCGTGCGTTGCTCTTCTGGATAGAGGCTGGAACTCTGTGGGGAGATGATTCCCTGATTTCTGCATCCTGTTGAGGAAGGATGGTTGGCACTACAGCTGGGGAATGCTGTTGATAACTCAGCTGGGGAGAGTAATGAGAGGCAACTCGGCTGGCGAGAAAACATCCTGAGTGTTAAACCTGTTAGTTGATTTGGCAACTTTGCTGGGGGAAGCAATGGGGAGCAACTCAGCTGGGGATAGAGCATTTCGGATGCTGAGATTGAGTGTATGCTGATTTGGCAGCTCCGCTGGGGAAATGGGCACCTTCTAGTGCCATGTGGAAGATAGAACGAGTCGATAATGATTCGCCTACTTGCTGAGACGTAACCTGCATGCCCCAGGTTGCGTTCTGGATACCTGCAATCCTGCAAAGATAATGGAACGTACAAAAGGTCCCGAGGTATCCCTTTCTGGATTCCGTCGTAGGAGTTAAGTACTTTCGAGAATAATCACATCCCCTGTAAGCATGTGCTTTTATTTTTAGAGAAGGGCATCTGTACTTATGCAATTGTATTTTTAGAGATATCAGACAACTCTTTGCAAAACGTAAATGTAAAAACGAAACATGACCGAAAATCTGATTTTATTAATTCATGTGCCCTGAATCGGCAAGATACAGTCAAAGAAACATATCTCCTGAAATGAAGAGATTGTTACAAATTGAGAAATAAAGTGCTGGCGGTGTTGACGACGCTTTCAAGGAGCTTCCTCTTCTGCTATGACTCGTATGACAATGACGTTCTTCTCGTCTTGCTTTCTGGAGAGAGCTGATTCTGATTGAAGCTTGATCCTTTGTAGCTTACCAAATTGTAGGTGATACAGACGAACTCAGAATGCAGTTGTTCGCTTATTCCCTTATTTTGCATGGATCGCCCTTTCGGGTTTTCAATCCATCGGGATACCCATTTTTGCCTGAGTTGTCCAATGCGACTTTTCAACTCAGCGGGTGTACATTTTTTGTTCATTTTCCCTTACTTTTGCCCGAGTCTTTTATTCTGTTTTTGACTCGCCGGGATGCCCTATTTTTGCCTGGACTTACATTCTGTTTTTATGTCCAGCGGGTCATTTTATGCGAAGTATTTTTTAACTGCGTCTGAGTTCACAGGGGACGGGAAATCTTCACCATCCATGGTGCTGAGCATCAGTGCTCCACCAGAGAAAACTTTCTTTACAACGAATGGTCCTTCATAATTTGGAGTCCATTTGCCCCTGTGGTCTGTATGAGGAGGGAGGATTCTTTTCAGCACAAGATCTCCCACTTGGTACTCTCGGTGCCTGACTTTCTGATCGAAGGCCTTCTTCATTCTCATCTGATATAGCTGTCCATGGCAGATTGCAGCCAATCTTTTCTCTTCGATCAGACTCAGTTGTTCGTATCGGGACCGAACCCATTCTGCTTCACTCAGTTTAACATCCATTAATACCCGCAAAGAGGGTAGTTCAACTTCAACCGGTAGGACTGCTTCCATACCATATACAAGTTGATACAGTGTTGCCCCAGTGGATGTTCTGATTGATGTGCGGTACCCATGCAAGGCGAATGGTAGCATTTCATGCCAGTCTTTGTAAGTGATTACCATCTTCTGCACAATCTTCTTGATATTCTTATTTGCCGCCTCAACAGCGTCGTTCATCTTTGGCCTGTAAGGAGAAGAATTGTGATGTTGGATCTTGAAGTCCCGGCACAGCTCTGCCATCATCTTGTTGTTTAAATTGGAACCATTATCAGTAATGATTCGCTCGGGCACTCCATACCGACAGATAATATCTCTCTTCAGAAATCTGGCTACCACTTGTCTTGTAACATTTGCATATGAGGCTGCTTCAACCCACTTGGTGAAATAATCAATGGCGACCAGGATGAATCTGTGACCATTCGAAGCAGTTGGCTCAATCTTGCCAATCATATCAATGCCCCACATAGCAAAGGGCCATGGTGAAGACATGATATTCAAAGGATTGGGAGGCACATGCACCTTATCTGCGTAGATCTGGCATTTATGGCATTTTCTGGCGTAAGCACAACAGTCTGCATCCATTGTGATCCAGTAATAGCCTGATCTTAACAACTTTTTAGCCATGGCATGCCCTCCTGCATGGGTACCAAAAGATCCTTCGTGCACTTCATGCATCAACAAATCTGCTTCCGTCTTGTCAACACATCTGAGGAGTACCATGTCAAAGTTCCTCTTGTATAAAGACCCATCAGCGTTCAGAAAGAAACTACCAGCAAGCCTTCTCAAAGTCTTCTTATCATTGGAAGATGCCCCAGGTGGGTATGTTTGGTCCTCCAAGAAGCACTTAATATCATGGAACCAAGGCTTATCATCCTTTACAACATCCGCTGCAAATACATATGCTGGTCTATCAAGTCTTGACACTGGAATCTGAGGTACAAAGTTAGCAGCTTGAACTTTGATCATGGATGAAATGGTAGCAAGAGCATCTGCAAACTGATTCTCGTCCCGAGGGATATACTCAAGCTTGACTGTTGTGAAGAAAGTCAATAACCTTCTCGTATAATCCCTGTAAGGTATCAGATGATCCTGGTGGGTGTACCATTTTCCGTTGGTTTGATTGACTACCAAAGCTGAATCTCCGAATACGGTCAATGTCTTGATCCTGAGGTCAATGGCTTCCTCAAGACCCATAATGCAAGCTTCGTATTCAGCTTCGTTGTTAGTGCAGTTGAAAGTGAGTTTTGCCGAGAAAGGCATGTGAACTCCTTTTGGTGTAATGAGTACTGCACCAACACCACGGCCATTCATGTTAACAGCCCCATCAAACATCATAGTCCATTCTTCTTCTGGGTCAGGCCCTTCGGTGTGAATAGGCTCTTCGTGATCTTTCGCTTTAATGAACATGATGTCTTCATCAGGGAAGTCAAACCTCATTGGCTGGTAGTCATCAATGGGTTGCTCAGCAAGATATTCAGATAGTACACTGCCCTTGATGGCCTTCTGAGATGTGTACTGTATGTCGTATTCTGTGAGAATCATCTGCCATCTTGCAACCCGTCCGGTAAGAGCTGGCTTCTCGAAAATGTACTTGACTGGATCCATTTTTGAGATTAATAAGGTAGTGTGGGTCAACATATACTGTCTCAGTCGGCGAGCAGCCCACGCTAAAGCACAGCAAGTTTTCTCGAGCAGTGAATAACGCTGTTCACAGTCGGTAAACTTTTTGCTTAGGTAGTAAATTGCATACTCTTTTCGACCAGACTCGTCATGCTGGCCCAGCACACACCCCATCGACTCTTCTAATACTGTCAAGTACATTATCAGAGGTCTTCCTTCAACTGGAGGCATAAGGATTGGAGGTTCTTGCAGATATTCTTTGATCTTGTCAAAAGCCTTCTGGCAATCTTCGTTCCACCTGACCGTTTGTTCCTTTCTTAATAGCTTGAACAAGGGTTCACAGGTTGCTGTGAGGTGAGATATGAACCGTGAGATGTAGTTCAATCGACCTAAGAACCCTCGAACTTCTTTCTCAGTTTTCGGTGCAGGCATTTCTTGAATAGCTTTGACTTTATCAGGGTCAACCTCAATCCCTTTCTCGCTTACAATAAAGCCCAGCAGCTTACCGGATCGCACCCCGAATGTGCATTTGTTGGGGTTCAGCTTCAATTGGTATTTCCTCAGACGCTTGAATAACTTGAGCAGATTTACCAGGTGATCTTCCTCTGTAAGGGACTTGGCGATCATATCATCCACATAACACTCGATTTCCTTGTGGATCATATCATGGAATAATGTCACCATAGCCCGTTGATATGTGGCACCAGCATTCTTCAGTCCGAATGGCATCACTTTGTAACAGAACGTGCCCCAAGGTGTGATGAATGTTGTCTTCTCCATGTCTTCAGGTGACATCTTGATCTGATTATATCCTGAAAATCCATCCATGAAGGAGAATACCGAGAACTGAGCCGTGTTATCAACCAATACATCAATGTGAGGTAATGGGAAGTCATCTTTTGGGCTGGCTCTGTTCAGATCCCGGTAATCAACACACATTCTAACTTTTCCGTCCTTCTTAGGCACAGGTACTATGTTAGCAACCCACGGCGGATAGCTAGTCACGGCAAGGAACCCGGCGTCCCATTGCTTTTGTACCTCTTCCTTGATTTTCATAGCCATGTCTGGGCGAGTTCGGCGCAGCTTCTGTTTGACTGGAGGGCATTCTTCTCTCAAGGGCAGCTTGTGCACAACAATATCGGTATCCAACTCTGGCATATCTTGATACGACCAAGCAAACACATCAACATACTCTTGAAGCAGATCTATCAGTTGTCTCTTCACTGAGTCTTGCAGGCAGGCCCCGATTTTAACTTCTTTCACGTCTTCGTCAGTACTAAGATTAATCACTTCAACCTCCTCCTGGTGAGGAGTAATGACCTTTTCCTCTTGTCTCAACAACCTGGCTAGCTCTTTAGGAAGCTCATATTCTTCATCAACCCCTTCATCAGCTTGATTGATTGGATTGTCAAAGTCATACGATGTCATAGCCGTGCTGTTGTCGGTGCAGTCTGGAAGGCACTCTCTGCAAGGGTTAAGTTGGTTCATTTTAGTGATTGATTTTAATCTTGCTTTAGAAAAAAGTGAAATGAAGTTATCATTTTGAAAACACCGCCATTTATTTTTGTACAAAAAGAAAAATGGAAAAACAGTGAGCAGAAAAGAAAAAGACTCGTTTGCAAAAAGATGTCTGATATTTCATTAATTTAATCTTGTTTGCACAAAAGTACAGATGGCCCTGATTACAAAATGAGTCTTGTCATCTTGGGCAAGATGCAAGACTTGGATGCATGCTATAAAAAATACAGGAAATAATAATTACTCTGCTCGAGTAACACTTATAATTTCCTGGGAAGACCAGTTCGAGACACTGCTCCCCGGGATCTTCGGACGAATCCAATTCTCCAGATTGCGCTCCTCTTCCAGCTCGTCTTCCAGACAGTTGATAGCATCGGGGGTGAGCATCCCCCCACTGACAAAACCAGGCTCTGCAGCAGCCTTTGCTTGATGTTGAGTTGGTCTGTAACCCAACCCAAATTTGTCCTTCTTCTCCTCCACAGCTAAGACCTTGCCCCAGCCTAGGGCAGTTCCTTCCTCAACAACCTTCCGGGCTTGTTGGTAAGATGACATGGAGATACCTGACACAGCAGATGCTTCATTGACGTTCAAGGCTTCAAAACCTTGGCTCATTGTTTCATGGATCTCCCCATCCATCTCAATGTACTTATAAGTAGCCAGATGGCTAACAAAAATGTCCTCTTCCCCACAGATTGTGACAACTTGACCTTCCCACTCAAATTTTAACTTTTGGTGAAGGGTAGACGTTATTGCGCCGGCGGCGTGAATCCAGGGTCTACCCAACAAACAGCTGTAGGCGGGCTGAATGTCCATCACATAAAAGATAGTTTTAAAAGTCTGTGGGCCAATTGTCACGGGCAGCTCAATCTCTCCCAGAACCGATCTCTTAGAACCATCGAAGGCTCTTACTACCAGGTTGCTGGGTCTCAATGCCAATCCATCATATTCAAGCTTCACCAGAGCCTTCTTTGGTAAGACATTCAGGGAAGAACCTGTGTCCACCAGCACATGAGAAAGGACAGCTCCTTTGCATTCCAGGGTTATGTGCAAGGCTTTGTTGTGGTTGCGACCATCCGCTGTCAAGTCAGAATTGGTAAACCCTAGCCCATTGCTAGCAGTAACATTACCAACCACGGTTTCCAATTGGTTGACAGTAATCTCTTCAGGCACGTAAGCTGCGTGCAGGACTTTAAGTAGTGCATTCCGATGGGCTTCGGAGCACATAAGCAGTGAGAGGATGGAGATTTTGGATGGCGTCTGGTGAAGCTGATCCACAACTTTATAGTCACTCTTTTTGATGATCCGCATAAACTCATCAACTTCCTGATCAAATGGAGTCTTCAGGGCTTCTTTGGCAGCTGGATCTTCCTGCACCGGGCCTTTTCCTTTTGCCTTGGCAGCAGCTTCTGCTTCGGCAGTAGGTCTTTGAACTTGTGAAGCAAAGAGACGTCCGCTTCGAGTGAAGCCTCCGCCTCCCCCCACATTATCTACTTGTGGTGCAGGTGTTGATGTTTCAAGAGCGATTCTTTTTCCTTCGCAGTATATGTCAGAGCCATAGTGCCAAGAGATGGCCCTATTGCTTTCATATGGTACTGGTCCAGGCACCGTGACAGTGACTGGACTGATTGCTGCTGCTGAAGGGACTGTTATTGTTTGTGGATCATAAAAGATTGTAACTGGTGCTCTGGCAGGAGCAGCACCTTCTGAATGGTAGGCGGAATTATTTTCAGGATCGTAGAATATGGTAACAGTGGAGACATCTTCATGATTGATTGCTGGTGTTGTAGGAGGTTCTGTTGGAAGGACTGTTGTTGTTGCTGATGGAGAGTCGAAATGGAATGAAGCTGAAGTTGTAGCAGGAGAAACTGTTGTAAACTGATAATTTGGAAGGACAGGTGAAGTATTTGTTGATGGTGCTGATGAATTGTTGGGAACAATAGTTGCTGCAGTTGTAGGAGGTTCTGAAACCGTTGTTGATGAAGTTGCCGGATTTGTCGGAAATGATGTAGTGATCTGGAGCAGGCCACTCTGAATAAGGCTGTCAATGCCATTCCTCAGGTCCTCGCACCCATTCCATGAAATATTGCAATAGGGGCACCCTAGTTCACACCCCGGAAATATCTGGTTTTCACGGAGTTGAGCTTTGATTTCCACCAATGGTGTCCTGATCTGATCCACACTTGTTATTAAATAAGACGGTTGGTCTTCTTCAATAGCATTAATTCGGGGACCACCATGGTTTGGCATAGGGTTTTTATTGACATTGGGCGGAGGTGCAAAATTCAGAGCCTTGGAGTCTACCAAGTCTTGTACCTTCATATGCAGAGCCCTGCATTTTTCTGTACTGTGACCAGGTGCGTTTGAATGAAAAGCACACCTAGCATTGGAGTCATAGTTTCTTGGTAGACTGTTGGGATCCGGAGGAGCCAACGTTCTTAGCTCAACTAGGTTGAGTTTCAGAAGTTGTGGCAGCAAGGCAGCATACGGCATTGGGATCGGGTTGATCACTCTGTTAGCTTGAGATGGCCTCTGTTGGAATGGCCTCTGTTGATTGTTGTTGTTGGAGTTGTTGTTGTTGAAGTTCCTTGGAGGATACTGATTCTGCTGATACTGAGGTTGTTGTTGGAAGTTTTGTTGAGGAGGTTGATAGACTGGCTGTGGGTGAGCTGGAGCAGGGATAGTGACTGCTGCTATTGACCTCTGAGCATATTGGGACCTACCCCTGTTGGTGTGAATGGCATTGGTCTCGCCAGCTCTTCTCGGGCCTGCAAAAGGCTTTCTTGTACTACTGGACGAGCTTGCACCGTTGTCTGAGATCTTTCCCATTTTTAACAGGCTTTCAATTCTCTCCCCAGCTATGACAACATCTGCGAAGCTGGTGGAAGAGAAAGCAGCCAACCTGTCAATATACGTTCCCTGGAGAGTGTTCATAAACATGTCTGCCATTTCTCTCTCAGACATTGGTGGTTGAACAGCAGCAGCCAGTTGCCTCCACCTTTGAGCATATTCTCTGAAGCTCTCCCTAGATGACTGTGACATTCCCATTAGGAGAGTCCTGTTGGGTGCCATATCTAGATTATACTGATACTGTCTGATGAAGGCTTCTGCCAGGTCCTTCCAGCATCTTATAGTTGCTCTTGTCAGATGGGAATACCACTCCCTCGAAGCTCCAGTCAAGCTATCTTCAAAATAGAACATCCACAATTTCTCATCCATTGTATAGGCCTTCAGCCTTCCCAGAAATGATTGCAAATGAGTTCGGGGGCATGAAGTCCCATTATACTTTTCGAAACACGGAGGCTTGAACTTGTGGGGAATCCTGACCCCTTCTACCAAACCCATGTCCATGACGTCAAACCCCAAAGAGTTTTGAGATTCTAAGGACCTCAATTTCTCAGCTATTTCTTCCAACCGTCTATCATAAGTTTCCTCTCCGGCACCCATTACTGTATACTGGTCCTCCTGAGGATCTTCTTGAAGTACTCTGGCTGCTGTGGCTGTCCCTTGAATGTTGACTGGGATGTTAGCCTCTGGATGGAGATGTGGGCCAAACACAGGGGGGTTAACATGTGGTTGCACCCTTTCATTATTACTGGTGCCTGCAGTTCCTACATGAGGCTCCTCTTGATTTTGCCTCTCCACCATGGCCCTCAGTCTCTCCTGGCTCTGAGCCATGTTGTTCATAACTTCCATGAACTGCGTCATTTGCGTTCTCATCTCTAACCTTTCGTTTGCCATCTGGTTTCTGACCTCCGTAAGGTCTTGTTGCATCTGATCCATCTGAATTCCCGGAAGGTTGTTTCTAGTTGGGTACCTGTGAGGCCTGTTGAGAGGAAATACCCGGCGGCGAGCAATAATTCCTGAACATCACAACAGAGGTTAGCAACAACAAAACAAAACCTACAAAACAAACAAAAGGGTTAGCATGCAATGCCGTTATGCTTATTTGCTCTCAAGGTATCCGGTTTGGCCTTCAGTTTTGACCCTTCCAGACCCTTGAAGATGATGCTGTTGAAGTTGCTTTGATGTGAACCAACACAAATATATTACAAAGGTGAAATAATACAACTTGTTCATTTTACAACACAAACCCTCAAAGGGGCCAAAATACATCACAAAAAGCAAAAGTACATGGAAAGGAACAACAACAAGCAAATGATCAAACTCCAAGGCCAAACTCATCCTCACGAACTTCCTTGAGAAGTGCTTCGGTCACAGGATCAGCCGGATGCTCCGTAAGACTTCTGATGAGAAGGTTTCTTGTTGCAACAGCTGCAGTCGACTTCCTGCTCTGACTTTGGTCCTTAGACCTCTTTACTCCTGCTTTGATTTTCAGCTCTGATATTTCCTCCTGGGCTGCTGCCAGGGCTTTTTCCATCTGCTCCATCTTATCTTGAACTCTCTTGTCTTCTAGAGTGCGGGCCTCAGTGATCCGGACCCACCTGGCCTGACTCTCTTTCAAATACAAGTCTGTTCTTGCTCTTTGGAACTGGGCTTCCTTACAAGCGTTCTTCAGAATCTGCTCACCAGCCTTGGACTTGTTGATATACTCCCCAGACTTCTCAATCTTAGTCAAGTGTTCTACCCTCAATTTCTCCAATCTTTCAATCTCCCTCACACCTTCACTCCTCTCCCGGAGGGTCTTCTGCAAGGCTCGGGTTAACTTCTCATTTCTTTCCTTCAAGCTCTCAAACTCTTCCAAACTGATAGTGGCAGGGGGTGGTGCTGAAGATGACTCAGGCATGTCTTCTATGGTAAAGGGCATTCCAGAGAATTGGGCCCTAGCATGGGACCACTCATAATATTGGACTGATGCCACATTATTGCACTTCCCCAGAATGGTGATTCCCTTGGTCTGAACATGATCCCAGGCCCAGGCAGCCTGCCTAACAGTTGCCAGACTAATCTTGTTCTCACAGTAGAGGGTCTCCACCAAATCTTGTTCCCTGGGAGTATGAACCAGTGCATAGCCCAATTGTCTCCTGAACAGCAGAGGGTTGTAGTTGATACTTCCCTTAACTCCTATCAAAGGCACATTGGGAAAGTGCCCACAGCTGGTGATCATATCTCTGCCCTTGGTGCTCTGAGTACACCATCTGATATCTGCTGAAGTGAGAGTAGTGAGCCTCTTAGCCCAGTTACTTTGCTGATGAGGATTTAGAAATGCATCTGTCCTGGGTAGATGCCTGAGAAGCCAAGCATGGAATAATGGAGCACAAATCCTCACTAATCTTCCCCTCTGCTTCTCATTTCTCTGATGGACTGAGTAATAGAGATCTCCTAACAAGGTTGGCACTGGGTTCTTCAGGATGAACAAATGGATTGCATTTTTGCTAATGAATCGAGGCTCATCTGCAAACAACACAATTCCATATACACTTAAGGCCAACAGAGCACAAACAGCTTTCCACTCCCCCAGGGAGGCTTTCAAACTAGCTTGAGAAATCAGGAAGTCCAGATGAAATCCAGGGATCCCAGCTTTAGAGGTCATATGCTGTTCAATCAAAACAGGCTCCAGGTGCAAAGCTTTTGCTATCTCTCCATTGCTGGGAAAGACCATTTCAGGGTTGAAAGGGATTTCCCTCCTGATAGGCAAACCAATCAAAGATGAGTATTCTTCTAAAAGAGGCCCCAACTGAAAGTCTTGAAAGGTGAAACATCTCAATGGAGGATCATAGAACTGAATGCAAGTGTGGATGAGGCTCCTTTGTGAAGGGTCCAGATCCATAACCATGTCCAGTATATCTCCATAATGCTCTCTGAACAAAGGAATGTGATCATGGGTGATCAGGGTTTGGATTCTCCTGATGTCTGACAAGTCTGGTTGGAAGAAATGATAAGTGATGTTACTTTTCTTTGGAGCCATGATGCTGAGGACTGAGTAGGATAAGTGCTGATGAAGATGCTGAGGAGTGGGCCACTGGCTGGCTAGTGCTAGTAACTGAAGTATATGGCTGACAAACTGAAGCAAGTGCTGGTGGAGATAGGTCAAAACTGCAGATGGGGTCAAAACCAAAACCAGAGATGAAGGTGGATACCCTGAAACACAAATAAGCAAATGTTAATATGATGCAATGAGTATGTATGCAAATGAAATGCAAGGGTTGTGACTGAGCTGGATCTGATTAACCGCCTTGGTATAGATCCATGTGTGTTCAAGAAATCCAGGTGGAGGTCTATAAATCCAGTAATCAGGGTGGGGGACTCAAATAAAGAGCCACAAGTCCAGGGTTCAGAATCACAAGAACTATCCAACATGGAGCACTCTTAACAAAGTCAAAGTAACAAGGTATTCTGAGGTCAAGGTACCTGCAAACCTGTAAACAGCCCAACCCCCTCACAGGTGGTGATCTAGAACAAGGATCCTCAGACTTGGATCAGTTATGAGAAGTGTAAACACTTCTAACCCGGAGGTACAATGTTTACAATAACCATAACAATTCCTCCTCTAATTCACCTCAGTTTCTGAAGGTCAATACTAAAAGGTCATCCAGACTTAGCAAGCTTCCCAGATAGCCCTAGCATTGCAGGAAATCTGCAACACAGAGTTCTCAAGAAGAAACCCATATCTGAACCGTGTTTCATATTCCCGCACCAGACCGAAATGGAATGGGAAAGAATATGATTCACTCTAGCCTAGGTGTCACTCAGGTCCCAGGTATAGGACCTTAACTCTCAATGAAACACCCACCCACCAAAGAAAAAACCAGATCCAGCCAGCAACAATGACAGTATGATATATAAATGCAGTAAAGAAAGCAGTAAATCAACTGTACATAAAGCAATAAACAAAACAGATATACAAGCACAAATAAGCACATAACACCCCCGTAAACACAAATCAAACAAGCGCTAGGAGGAACCCACAAAAAGAACCAGAAGCCCTGGTTGCAATATAAGGGTCCCCAGCAGAGTCGCCAAGCTGTCGCTCCCACTAAATGAAACCGGGTCAGATAGGGTACAGACGCGAACGGTCGGCGAATGGGACAGTGAGAACACACAGCCGTGAACTCACTGGAGATGAATAGAGTCGCCAGCTAGGCATTTTTATCCTGGAGGAAAGGTAATGCTGCATAGACCTAGAAAGATACGGATAAGACGGTTTGCGAACCAGAGAGACTGAGAAAGGGGGTTGGTTACAACCTGGGAAGGTATTAGCACCCAGATTGTCCGCCGTACTCGACGGGATCCACGCTTAAAAGATTTGTGTTTTAAAGGGGTAGTGTCAGTGCAATTTGTGTATAGAATAGCTGGAAAAAAATGTACGGGTGTCAGTGCAAAAGAAGGGTGAAGTGTATAAATGATGTGTCAGTGTAAGAATGAGAATGAATTGCTCATGATAATGAGGCTAAAAGAATGAAGCTGGAAGGAGGGGGGAATATACAGAGACTTTTGTTCGATAACCGTTAAGTTATGCCTACGTATCCTCTCGTGCAATGAGGAAGTCAGAACACCGTAGTTCGACCCAAAGAGACTGAAAGGTGAATTGACTTGTGAACTGCTTGCTAGTCTATGCTCAAGTGTATGACCTGTCTGGCTCAGGTGCAAACTGTCTTGCATTAGACGGAAGAAGCAAGTTCTCGTTTGTGAGTGAAGGTGATGAGAAAAGAATCCCGAAGGAGACGATTATTGTTTGTTTTTGTGTTTTCAGTCTTTTATTGCTTTTTGAAGTTTGTCATAAGAAAATGAGCTTAAGTCTAAACCAATTGATTTAGTAAACTCATCACATCTTCCCTCTGATTAGGGGTAATGAGAATACCTTAAGTGTGAAGTCAGATTCTCACACTTAATCACCTTCGGTGTAGGATTAAGATCATTAACCTACTTGTGATTATTTAGATGTTTTTGATAATTTTTGTTTAGTGTTGAGTAATGAGGTTAAGCCATAATCAAGGATTAAACAGACTCATTACACCATCCTAAAAGAAGGATAATAGATGAGAATGTTTAAGCTGAGGAAGACTCCTCAACTTAATCCATGATTAGGGATTAAACCCATGACAAAACAAGCCTTTATTAAGTGGATTTTATTTAATGATATGATGACGAAGTGATTTTTATGATTTGTAAGACAACTTGAGGGGGACTTGTCCATTAACACTAGGGTTAGTCCTTCTTAACCAATTAAGGAAGAATTAGAACCCTAATGCAAGGCCCAAGTTACAAGTGTGATGTCTTGATAATTATTAGATGAATTGATTAAGAGATTTAAACACCTTAAGGGTTTAATACTTAGGATTAAAGTTATACACTCCATCCTAAGAGAAGGATGCAGGCATAAGCTTAATCACAAAGTCTTAAAGCCTTTAGGGTTTAGTCCCTGATTATCAGATGAGAAGAGAAGACTCAAGGAGAGACACAAAGGTAAAACTATGAGGGGACTAATCAAAACCCTAATTCATTGTCATGCTTGGTTGATCCTAAGGTTTGTGAGGTTTTCAAGAACAATCTTCAATGGAACCACCAGGAAGCAGATGAACAAGATCAAGAGAAGCAAAGTGACTTGCTTCATTCAAGAAGTCAAGTCACTTGAAGAAAGAAAGTGGGATGAAGAAGAATGAGCAAGCTCAAACTCAAACACATATAAGAATGCAGCAATGGATGCAAGAGAGATGAAAAGAAAGGTTATGAGAAGTGAAGGCAAATCCACTTCTCAAGTTTACTTACCACCTGAAATGTTAGAAAGAAATGCAATGTAATGCAAGATGAGATGAAATGATATGATGCAAAGCAAGACCAGAAGCATGTTGATGATGATTATGATGTTATGAGGTGCTGCAAACATGAGGCAAAGCAATGGGGATGTTCATACAAGCTTATGAATGCAAATGATGCAAGCTAAGGAGCATGAACAAACATGAAAAGTTATGAATCATACAAGACAAATGACATGGCAAATATGGGATGCAATGATCAAAGATGCTTTATACATGTCTTAAGATGTCAAATGGATCATAAGAATGCACAAAATGCAATGACAAGTCATGTTATGCAAGGAAATGCAAGAGGGATGCAAATGGAAGCCCAAATTAGGGTTCATGGATCAAACATCAAACACAAACCAAAAACAGAAACAAAACCCTAAAGTAAAAATGGAAAATGGTACCCAAGGAAACCCTAGACCTATAATGAACCACTGCCCAAAGGGGAGCTCTCAACTCTTAACCAAACTCAAGATATGAATTTTCTAAGTTATTAGGGTTTTTTAGGGTTCTTAACAAAACAAATGCCAATCAATTAGAAAATGCAAGAACAAATCATGGCCTTTTTACCCTAGAAACTACATGCAAAACAAAAGACAATGCAAGAAGAATCAATGTCTCAACCTTCACCAATAGGCAGAAATGAATTTTTGAATCCATGATCAAAATAATGCATAAAAAATGATTTAATTCAATGAAAAATTCTTAAAATGCATCAAGATCAAAACAGAAATTTGGTTTGAAGGTTGGACAATGTTTCTAAATGTCTTAGAACATTTCATGAATTTTTTGGTGATTTTTAAATACCTAAAAGTATTTTTAATTAATTAATTCCCATTAATCAATTAAAAATAATCCTTTAAATATTTAAAAATACTTTTTAGTGCTAAAAAATAAAAATAAAAATATTTTTGTGTTCTGAAATTTAATAATAAATTGTACAAAAAATTTCAGATTTTTTAAATAAGTTTTGCTATTTTAAATAAAATATAGAAAACAAATGTAAAAGAAATGAATTAATATTAATAAAAATGAAAAGTAATTCAATCCAAAGGCTGAGATTTGAATCTGGGAAAAGGGGCTTGACCGCGCGCGTTTTTAAACGGCCAGGATGGAGTCTGATTCAATTAACTTAATTAATCTTAATTAATTTAAATAAAAAGAATTAGGGCTAAGTGAATCAATCTGGGCCGTGCACAACTTAAGCTAATCACCATCCTAAGGCTGTGAACGCATCTGGAAAATTAATTAGGGTTTAGAGTTAATGACTTTCAGGTGACCGGAGGGAAGCTCCGGTCATCTTCTCCGGCGGGTTGAAAACCCTAGATCATGATTCAGGCCACCATTCTCCAAATTAGAAGCAGGGAAATGATCCTCTACCCAAACCCCACTCAAATCACCTTTCAAACTAAATTTATCATGCTTAAACAAGAAGAAACGAAGCCAACAAGATTCACGGGCAAAGTTTCAGAGCTTCAGTAAATCCTCATTTTTCACTCATTTCCAATTCTAAACACATCATTATGATCAGCAAGACATGTACTTTCGATTTGTAACAAAAGAAACAAGCTTTGAGAAAGAAGTTTCATGGCCATACCTGAGGTGACAACTCCTGTTTCTGGGCTTTCAGAGCAATTTCTTGATGCAAGCTAGCTCCAATGACTCCCCTGGTGTCAATGGCAGGTTTGAAATGGGCTCTAGCAAGCTATTTCATGAGTTACCAAACTGATATAGCAGAGAATGAACTTGGTGTACAGGCTGTATTAAGTCAATGTGATGGGTGGTTTGGACTCCTCTGAGTGTTTCTGATTTGTTGGTGAAGAAAGATGAAGTGTTTGATGGCTGTATAGTGAGATTCGAAGAGAACTGGTTTGGAAGGTGAGAAATGGTGGAGCTCAGGTCAGGCTTGTTTCAGGCTTGAGCTTTGGTGGTTTGAGGCCTATGGAGTGTGTTGAGTTGGATGATGAAGAAAGTTTGAGTGTTTCTTGGCTGTGGAGGCAGATTCGAAAGTTTTTGCAATGTGGAAGGTTTTTGTGAATGTGTGTAATGTGATAGTTTCAGCCTTGCCTCTCTTATGTTTTGGCCAGCATTTGGATAGTATAAACAATTGCAAGTGGCTGGGGGATGTGACATGTCCTGCTGTGATTGGGATGTCTACTTTTGCATAAAGTCCACCTTTTGTGTAAGTGAGGCATGGCTCAAAGTCTAGGCAAGTACAAGGTTGGTTCTGGTGCAGCATGGTGAGAGAGAGGTCTAGCAAAGCTCAGCACTCAAGGCTGCAAGTTGGTGAGAGGTGATCATGAGTTTTTGCAACTTGTTGCTTTTTGAACTTTCATGAGAAAAGTCAAGTTACATGAACTATAACCATGGGCATTCTTGGTTCAATTCTGATTTTATGACTTAGAGACATGTTTGTGTAATGGTTTGAGAGGAATTAGAAGTTACATAATGCATTTGTCCAAGATTTTGCAAAGTTCTCATTTGGTGCATAACTTGAAAAACAATGATTTTTGCCAACTTTGCCTTGCCATAACTTTTGATCCAAGAAGAGTTTGATCATGTTCTTGTACTTTTTGAAAAGGGAAAGATGAGATCTACAACTTTCATGACCAAAGTTTTTCCATTTGAAGCCTTTTTGGACCTAGAATCAAAGCTTGAAAATTGACCTAAAATGATGCATTCTTGAAAAGTCAACTATGTCCAAAAAGTCAACATTTGCAAAAACCCTAAATTCTTGATTTTTATGAACTTCAACCTTCTTCCATGATCAAATAAAGATCATATACACTCAAAATGATGAAGATCACCCATTGGTTGGGTCATTGGGGGCCTCAGATGCCCTGATTTTGCACTGACTTGTCTGAAAAGTCAACTCTTGATCAGATGACTTCCCCATGGAATTTCTTCATGAAAATTGATGTGCATACTCCCTATACCATATAGAGATCAATGGAAACAAGAATGACCAAAAAAATTGGGGTTATGGCCTCTGAAACCAAAACCCTAATTTTCAGTCAACTGTGCAGTTCAACCTGGCTCTGCATCCACTCAAACCCTAGCTCTTGTGATTCCTCTGCATTTTTGACTTTGAGGAGATGAAATATGATATAAGAACACACATGGACCACTTTGAATTGATTGGTTGCCTTTGGAATGGCTCAAGAAGCTTTGGGATTGCTTAGATCATAAACCCTAGGTGCAGATGCCTTGAAAGCTATGCAGTGAATCAAAAATGAGATGTGAGATGATATGTTTGTGCTTATGCATATGAGGATGATCACAAGCCATGATGTGAATGGGTGAGGGCAAATTTGGGGTGTTTACAGCTGCCCCTATTCAAACATGAGTTAGCTGTGCAGGATGTAAGCGACGGCTTAACAGGCAAACAAGATAACTTGTGGTTGAATACCAAAGACAGTCCAAAATTTGCACTCACAGAATGAAGAAGAAAAGGGATATAGATTGTAAAGGCAAAATAAAGTATATTGTAAAGTATGGGCGACGGAGGACGATCGTCGAGCAGAGGACGACTGCTGGGTAAAGTGGTATGTGAAGCAAAACGATGACGGGGACGGCCGACATGCCGGTAAAGTGCAGGAAATAAAGCGATGACGGGGACGGCCGACATGCTGGGGATAAAAAGTAAAGCTAAGACGGGGACGGCCGACTAGCTGGGGAAAAACAAGTAAAGCTAAGACGGGGACGGCCGACTAGCTGGGGAAAATAGGATATTATGATGGGGACGGCCATCAAGATAAAGCTGCAAAGTTCTCTGGGGGTTAATGAAACATGACGGGGACGGCCATCAAGTTCATAAAGGTAAAGTAACCAACGATGGGGACGGCCATCGGATTAAAAAGGAAAAGGGACCACGACGGGGACGGCCATCGGGTTAAAGAATGAATGAAATAAACAGATGATGGGGTACGGCCATCAAAGGTGAAGGACGATCACCTAGCAGGGGACGGCTGCTCTGTTGGGTATAAAAGAAATATGATGGGGACGGCCATCAAAGGTGGAGGACGACCACCTGGCAGGGTACGGCTGCCGAAAAAATATCAACGATGGGGACGGCCATCGGATAGAAAAGGTCAACGATGGGGACGGCCATCGGGCGAGCATGATGGAGGACGACCATCAAGAAGTGGAGGACGACCACTCAACAGGGTACGGCTGCTCTCGAGGTTTGTCATGACATAGGACGAATGCCAGATAACCAAAATCAACAATGGGGACGGCCATTGGATAAAATGATGAAGGACGATCATCAAAAGGTGGAGGACGACCACCTAGCAGGGGACGGCTGCTAAAAACAACGATGGGGACGGCCATCGGATGAGCATGATGGAGGACGACCATCAAGAAGTGGAGGACGACCACTCAGCAGGGTACGGCTGCTCTCAAAGGTATCATAACACAGGACGAGTGTTAGATAAAAAGAAAAATTTGTTGGCGATCTACTGGGGAGATAGTAAACACGGACGAGCGTTTACATCCAAGAAACAAAAGGTATAAGTGTTTGGTATTGTGTATAGATTAAAGATGCGGACGAGCATCCTTAAGACTATGATACGGACGAGTATCATGTAGGAACAAACTGACACATGCTCAGAGATGATGATACGGACGAGTATCAACTGGTTAACAAAGAACACGGACGAGTGTTGCATCTGAAAGAATTCTTCTGGGGAATAACAGACACGGACGAGTATCTATGTTCAAGAAGACCTAGGTGTTTGACACAGTGTATGGATTAAAGATGCGGACGAGCATCCTTAAGACTGTGATACGGACGAGTATCATGCAGAAACAAACATTAGACGCAATGTTCTGAGGTGATGGTACGGACGAGTACCAACTGGCTAACAAAGAACAAGGACTACTGCCGAATCTGCGGGGTTATGAGTGATGATGTATACAAGATACGGACGAGTATCTGTATAAGCGTACCATGAGTAGTGAGTATTGTATTGTATAGATGAATGTTTTAACTGCTGGGGAGGGTGACACGGACGAGTGTCAAAAGGGGAAGAGTATAATATTAACAAGTATATGGGCGATGAAGGTGTAAGCGACTGCGCTGGGGATATGACACGGACGGGTGTCAAAAAGTGTATATACAAGTATATGTGAGTGCGAAGAGGATGTCTTTGGCTTTTTGCTGGTGATTTGACACGGACGGGTGTCAGGAAGTATCTGTAGTGCGGGTGATTTTGTTTGTAAAGTGAGTTCAGGCGACTTTACTGGGGAGTGATGACACGGACGGGTGCCAAAAGGTGTATATACTGGTGTTTGCGATTTGAAAGGGCAGCTGCTTTTGCCGGGGACTCTGATGGGGATTTTTGTATAATGATGATGAACGGTTTGTTATTCACAAGTGTTGGGTTCAGACCATGGCTTATGATTATGCAATATGTTTGATTTTTTCCGTAATGCTCCGTATTAGACGGAATGCTACGCTTCGTGGGTGAGTATGATGCGAATGCCATGATTATGCAAGGATATCAAACCGGGATTCGGATCCCGTTGCTGCGAAGATCTCTGGTCGATCTAAATGTACATCCCAGCTGGGGATGAGATCATTGGTAGATCTAATGATATATCTGCTTGGGGATATAGGTCACTGATTGACGTATCCTTATAGATGAGAAACCCAGCTGGGGTTTGTAGAAGCTTCTGTACTCTGTTGTGACTTCTCCGTGCGTTGCTCTTCTGGATAGAGGCTGGAACTCTGTGGGGAGATGATTCCCTGATTTCTGCATCCTGTTGAGGAAGGATGGTTGGCACTACAGCTGGGGAATGCTGTTGATAACTCAGCTGGGGAGAGTAATGAGAGGCAACTCGGCTGGCGAGAAAACATCCTGAGTGTTAAACCTGTTAGTTGATTTGGCAACTTTGCTGGGGGAAGCAATGGGGAGCAACTCAGCTGGGGATAGAGCATTTCGGATGCTGAGATTGAGTGTATGCTGATTTGGCAGCTCCGCTGGGGAAATGGGCACCTTCTAGTGCCATGTGGAAGATAGAACGAGTCGATAATGATTCGCCTACTTGCTGAGACGTAACCTGCATGCCCCAGGTTGCGTTCTGGATACCTGCAATCCTGCAAAGATAATGGAACGTACAAAAGGTCCCGAGGTATCCCTTTCTGGATTCCGTCGTAGGAGTTAAGTACTTTCGAGAATAATCACATCCCCTGTAAGCATGTGCTTTTATTTTTAGAGAAGGGCATCTGTACTTATGCAATTGTATTTTTAGAGATATCAGACAACTCTTTGCAAAACGTAAATGTAAAAACGAAACATGACCGAAAATCTGATTTTATTAATTCATGTGCCCTGAATCGGCAAGATACAGTCAAAGAAACATATCTCCTGAAATGAAGAGATTGTTACAAATTGAGAAATAAAGTGCTGGCGGTGTTGACGACGCTTTCAAGGAGCTTCCTCTTCTGCTATGACTCGTATGACAATGACGTTCTTCTCGTCTTGCTTTCTGGAGAGAGCTGATTCTGATTGAAGCTTGATCCTTTGTAGCTTACCAAATTGTAGGTGATACAGACGAACTCAGAATGCAGTTGTTCGCTTATTCCCTTATTTTGCATGGATCGCCCTTTCGGGTTTTCAATCCATCGGGATACCCATTTTTTCCTGAGTTGTCCAATGCGACTTTTCAACTCAGTGGGTGTACATTTTTTGTTCATTTTCCCTTACTTTTGCCCGAGTCTTTTATTCTGTTTTTGACTCGCCGGGATGCCCTATTTTTGCCTGGACTTACATTCTGTTTTTATGTCCAGCGGGTCATTTTATGCGAAGTATTTTTTAACTGCGTCTGAGTTCACAGGGGACGGGAACGGTCGACGAGCTGTCGCTCCCGACAAGTGACACCGGGTCATATGAAGGTACAGACGCGAACGGTCGGCGAAGGGAACAGTGAGAACACACAGCCGTGAACTCACTGGAGAATGAATAGAGTCGCCAGCTAGGCATTTTTATCCCGGAGGGAAGGCAATGCTGCATAAGCCTAGAAAGAGATGGATAAGACGGTTGCGAACCAGAGAGACTGAGAAAGGGGGTTGGTTACAACCTGGGAAGGTATTAGCACCCAGATTGTCCGTCGTACTCGACGGGATCCACGCTTGGAAGATTTGTGTTTTAAAGGGGTAGTGTCAGTGCAATCTGTGTATAAAGAGCTGGAAAGCAATATGTACAGGTGTCAGTGTAAAGTGTATAAGTGATGTGAAGTATGAAAGTGTCAGTGTAAAGACAAGAGTAAGATGCTCATGATAATGAGGCTCAAAGAATAATGCTGGAAGGAGGGGGAATGTACAGAGACTTTTGTTCGATAACCGTTAAGTTATGCCTACGTATCCTCTCGTGCAATGAGGAAGTCAGAACACCGTAGTTCGACCCAAAGAGACTGAAAGGTGAATTGACTTGTGAACTGCTTGCTAGTCTATGCTCAAGTGTATGACCTGTCTGGCTCAGGTGCAAACTGTCTTGCATTAGACGGAAGAAGCAAGTTCTCGTTTGTGAGTGAAGGTGATGGGAAAAGAATCCCGAAGGAGACGATTATTGTTTGTTTTTGTGTTTTCAGTCTTTTATTGCTTTTTGAAGTTTGTCATAAGAAAATGAGCTTAAGTCTAAACCAATTGATTTAGTAAACTCATCACATCTTCCCTCTGATTAGGGGTAATGAGAATACCTTAAGTGTGAAGTCAGATTCTCACACTTAATCACCTTCGGTGTAGGATTAAGATCATTAACCTACTTGTGATTATTTAGATGTTTTTGATAATTTTTGTTTAGTGTTGAGTAATGAGGTTAAGCCATAATCAAGGATTAAACAGACTCATTACACCATCCTAAAAGAAGGATAATAGATGAGAATGTTTAAGCTGAGGAAGACTCCTCAACTTAATCCATGATTAGGGATTAAACCCATGACAAAACAAGCCTTTATTAAGTGGATTTTATTTAATGATATGATGACGAAGTGATTTTTATGATTTGTAAGACAACTTGAGGGGGACTTGTCCATTAACACTAGGGTTAGTCCTTCTTAACCAATTAAGGAAGAATTAGAACCCTAATGCAAGGCCCAAGTTACAAGTGTGATGTCTTGATAATTATTAGATGAATTGATTAAGAGATTTAAACACCTTAAGGGTTTAATACTTAGGATTAAAGTTATACACTCCATCCTAAGAGAAGGATGCAGGCATAAGCTTAATCACAAAGTCTTAAAGCCTTTAGGGTTTAGTCCCTGATTATGAGATGAGAAGAGAAGACTCAAGGAGAGACACAAAGGTAAAACTATGAGGGGACTAATCAAAACCCTAATTCATTGTCATGCTTGGTTGATCCTAAGGTTTGTGAGGTTTTCAAGAACAATCTTCAATGGAACCACCAGGAAGCAGATGAACAAGATCAAGAGAAGCAAAGTGACTTGCTTCATTCAAGAAGTCAAGTCACTTGAAGAAAGAAAGTGGGATGAAGAAGAATGAGCAAGCTCAAACTCAAACACATATAAGAATGCAGCAATGGATGCAAGAGAGATGAAAAGAAAGGTTATGAGAAGTGAAGGCAAATCCACTTCTCAAGTTTACTTACCACCTGAAATGTTAGAAAGAAATGCAATGTAATGCAAGATGAGATGAAATGATATGATGCAAAGCAAGACCAGAAGCATGTTGATGATGATTATGATGTTATGAGGTGCTGCAAACATGAGGCAAAGCAATGGGGATGTTCATACAAGCTTATGAATGCAAATGATGCAAGCTAAGGAGCATGAACAAACATGAAAAGTTATGAATCATACAAGACAAATGACATGGCAAATATGGGATGCAATGATCAAAGATGCTTTATACATGTCTTAAGATGTCAAATGGATCATAAGAATGCACAAAATGCAATGACAAGTCATGTTATGCAAGGAAATGCAAGAGGGATGCAAATGGAAGCCCAAATTAGGGTTCATGGATCAAACATCAAACACAAACCAAAAACAGAAACAAAACCCTAAAGTAAAAATGGAAAATGGTACCCAAGGAAACCCTAGACCTATAATGAACCACTGCCCAAAGGGGAGCTCTCAACTCTTAACCAAACTCAAGATATGAATTTTCTAAGTTATTAGGGTTTTTTAGGGTTCTTAACAAAACAAATGCCAATCAATTAGAAAATGCAAGAACAAATCATGGCCTTTTTACCCTAGAAACTACATGCAAAACAAAAGACAATGCAAGAAGAATCAATGTCTCAACCTTCACCAATAGGCAGAAATGAATTTTTGAATCCATGATCAAAATAATGCATAAAAAATGATTTAATTCAATGAAAAATTCTTAAAATGCATCAAGATCAAAAAAGAAATTTGGTTTGAAGGTTGGACAATGTTTCTAAATGTCTTAGAACATTTCATGAATTTTTTGGTGATTTTTAAATACCTAAAAGTATTTTTAATTAATTAATTCCCATTAATCAATTAAAAATAATCCTTTAAATATTTAAAAATACTTTTTAGTGCTAAAAAATAAAAATAAAAATATTTTTGTGTTCTGAAATTTAATAATAAATTGTACAAAAAATTTCAGATTTTTTAAATAAGTTTTGCTATTTTAAATAAAATATAGAAAACAAATGTAAAAGAAATGAATTAATATTAATAAAAATGAAAAGTAATTCAATCCAAAGGCTGAGATTTGAATCTGGGAAAAGGGGCTTGACCGCGCGCGTTTTTAAACGGCCAGGATGGAGTCTGATTCAATTAACTTAATTAATCTTAATTAATTTAAATAAAAAGAATTAGGGCTAAGTGAATCAATCTGGGCCGTGCACAACTTAAGCTAATCACCATCCTAAGGCTGTGAACGCATCTGGCAAATTAATTAGGGTTTATAGTTAATGACTTTCAGGTGACCGGAGGGAAGCTCCGGTCATCTTCTCCGGCGGGTTGAAAACCCTAGATCATGATTCAGGCCACCATTCTCCAAATTAGAAGCAGGGAAATGATCCTCTACCCAAACCCCACTCAAATCACCTTTCAAACTAAATTTATCATGCTTAAACAAGAAGAAACGAAGCCAACAAGATTCACGGGCAAAGTTTCAGAGCTTCAGTAAATCCTCATTTTTCACTCATTTCCAATTCTAAACACATCATTATGATCAGCAAGACATGTACTTTCGATTTGTAACAAAAGAAACAAGCTTTGAGAAAGAAGTTTCATGGCCATACCTGAGGTGACAACTCCTGTTTCTGGGCTTTCAGAGCAATTTCTTGATGCAAGCTAGCTCCAATGACTCCCCTGGTGTCAATGGCAGGTTTGAAATGGGCTCTAGCAAGCTATTTCATGAGTTACCAAACTGATATAGCAGAGAATGAACTTGGTGTACAGGCTGTATTAAGTCAATGTGATGGGTGGTTTGGACTCCTCTGAGTGTTTCTGATTTGTTGGTGAAGAAAGATGAAGTGTTTGATGGCTGTATAGTGAGATTCGAAGAGAACTGGTTTGGAAGGTGAGAAATGGTGGAGCTCAGGTCAGGCTTGTTTCAGGCTTGAGCTTTGGTGGTTTGAGGCCTATGGAGTGTGTTGAGTTGGATGATGAAGAAAGTTTGAGTGTTTCTTGGCTGTGGAGGAAGATTCGAAAGTTTTTGCAATGTGGAAGGTTTTTGTGAATGTGTGTAATGTGATAGTTTCAGCCTTGCCTCTCTTATGTTTTGGCCAGCATTTGGATAGTATAAACAATTGCAAGTGGCTGGGGGATGTGACATGTCCTGCTGTGATTGGGATGTCTACTTTTGCATAAAGTCCACCTTTTGTGTAAGTGAGGCATGGCTCAAAGTCTAGGCAAGTACAAGGTTGGTTCTGGTGCAGCATGGTGAGAGAGAGGTCTAGCAAAGCTCAGCACTCAAGGCTGCAAGTTGGTGAGAGGTGATCATGAGTTTTTGCAACTTGTTGCTTTTTGAACTTTCATGAGAAAAGTCAAGTTACATGAACTATAACCATGGGCATTCTTGGTTCAATTCTGATTTTATGACTTAGAGACATGTTTGTGTAATGGTTTGAGAGGAATTAGAAGTTACATAATGCATTTGTCCAAGATTTTGCAAAGTTCTCATTTGGTGCATAACTTGAAAAACAATGATTTTTGCCAACTTTGCCTTGCCATAACTTTTGATCCAAGAAGAGTTTGATCATGTTCTTGTACTTTTTGAAAAGGGAAAGATGAGATCTACAACTTTCATGACCAAAGTTTTTCCATTTGAAGCCTTTTTGGACCTAGAATCAAAGCTTGAAAATTGACCTAAAATGATGCATTCTTGAAAAGTCAACTATGTCCAAAAAGTCAACATTTGCAAAAACCCTAAATTCTTGATTTTTATGAACTTCAACCTTCTTCCATGATCAAATAAAGATCATATACACTCAAAATGATGAAGATCACCCATTGGTTGGGTCATTGGGGGCCTCAGATGCCCTGATTTTGCACTGACTTGTCTGAAAAGTCAACTCTTGATCAGATGACTTCCCCATGGAATTTCTTCATGAAAATTGATGTGCATACTCCCTATACCATATAGAGATCAATGGAAACAAGAATGACCAAAAAAATTGGGGTTATGGCCTCTGAAACCAAAACCCTAATTTTCAGTCAACTGTGCAGTTCAACCTGGCTCTGCATCCACTCAAACCCTAGCTCTTGTGATTCCTCTGCATTTTTGACTTTGAGGAGATGAAATATGATATAAGAACACACATGGACCACTTTGAATTGATTGGTTGCCTTTGGAATGGCTCAAGAAGCTTTGGGATTGCTTAGATCATAAACCCTAGGTGCAGATGCCTTGAAAGCTATGCAGTGAATCAAAAATGAGATGTGAGATGATATGTTTGTGCTTATGCATATGAGGATGATCACAAGCCATGATGTGAATGGGTGAGGGAAAATTTGGGGTGTTTACACTTTCATGACCAAAGTTTTTCCATTTGAAGCTTTTTTGAATCAATAAGTAAAGGTTGAAAAAGTTGCATAAAATGGCAATTTCATTAAAAGTCAAACTTGCCCAAAAAGTCAACTTTGCAAAAACTTGAAATTCTTGAATTTTGTGAACTTATAACATCTTCCATGATCAAATAAAGATCATATACAATCAAAATGATGAAGAATGCCCTTTGGTTGGGTCATTGAGGGCCTCAGATGCCCTGATTTTGCACTGACTTGCTTGAAAAGTCAACTCTTGATCAGATGACTTCCCCATGGAATTTCTTCATGAAAATTGATATGAATACTACCTATACCATATAGAGACCAATAGAAACAAGAATGACCAAAAAAATTGGAGTTATGGCCTCTGAAACCAAAACCCTAATTTTAGGTCATCTGTGTAGTTAAACCTGGCTCTGCTTCCATACCATTCTCAGCTCTTGTGATTCTTTGACATTCTTGACTTTGAGAGGATTCAATATGATACTTGAACACACATAGGCCTATTTGAAGTGATTGATGACCTTTGGAGTGGCTCAAGAGGCTCTTGGATTGCTCAGATCACAAACCCTAGATGCAGATGACTTTGAACCAATGCAATGAATCAAAAATGCAATATGAGATGATATGATTGAACTTATGCACATGAGGAGATCACAAGCCATGGTGTTAATGGGTGAGGGCAAATTTGGGGTGTTTACAATTCATGGCATACTTATGATGATTTAGGCTTCAATCCCATTGTGTGGATTAGGGTGTTGTTGTTTATGTTGTGCTCCCTTTTGGAGAGTTGATGGCCCAGTGTCCATCCATGATGATGAATTAGTACCACATGCATATTATGAGGATTGAATTTTATTCTTGGTGGCATAACATGATGCATATGTGTTAACTAGATGTTTGATGAGTTGGATGATGTGTTGATGAATGATAATTTTGTTGTGTTGCTATATGACAATATGTTGTATGATTATCTTTACTTTATATCGATTATATTGATTTGTGATTACTCACACTGCCTGCTATTGGTGATGGTCTAGTATGCCATCCTACAGATACTCACGAATCGCTCGGTGCTTGGATGTAGCATGAAGTATTATTTATGCGTCACTTATTTAGTGATATGGTGTCTTGCTCTGATAGATGTAACATCGGGTGGGTCACGCTTGAGTGAATAATATGTTGTCTGTTATGATGATTTTCTTGAGTTAATAGATGCTAGTTTTTATTTATTGATGATAGTTGACAATGACTTAGGGTCTTGGTATTTTGATGAAATAAATGAAGTTTTATAAAGTTATAATTCCGCTACAGAGTTTTGTTGATTATTGATTTATGAAAGAAAATGAATATTCTAAATGTTTTGAAAAACCCGTATGACAGAGTAATGATGTTGTTAAGACATTTTATGAAGAAAATGTGACACCTTTATGAGGTGTACTCTAATTTATTTAAGTGATTATTGTGTTTTATTATGTGGGGTTAGAAGGGTGTTACAAGGATCATCTGCAACAATCAACTACGTCATAAACATTTGAAGCTCATTTATATCGGTAAGTTTTTGAGCTTTTGAGTTATTTTTGAATATACTCTGTAATCGATTTAGAATAGATATTTAGGTGTAGAAATCACTGGATTATTTTAGAAATATAGTTTTGAGATAATGTATATATTTTTTAGGGTTTAAACGAACGATCAGAGGGTTGTTTTTGAACTTTTCTTCAAGTGGGATATTAATGGTGTTCATCCCCGTTTTCTCAAGTTTCAAAAGCTTTCGCAAGTACATTAGCAAAACAATTGAACGTTAACACGTTCCATAGATGCACTTGCGGAACAACCTAGACTTTCTATATCCTGGATGCTTCCGTAAATACACTTGCGGAACAATTGAATGTTATTTTTTTTATATTATTTATTTTATTTCTGTTATATCTTAATTTAACTTATTGGTTTGCAGATATTATGTCTTCTTCAGACTCAAACTATCAGATTCCTACAGAGAAACAGATACATGGTCGAGTTGCCCAGCATGCCTCCGTCCGGAAGAAGAAGGCCCATGTCCAGCCACATGTACCATCTACATCTGGAGCTATAGACATTTCTTCATCCTGGAGACCACAAGATGCTTCAGAGGGTTCTTCACGGTCTCCTCCCTCCCAGAAGAAACGCCAAGAGAGTCTGGTTCCACCACTAGAACGCGATGTTGAGGATCCTGAGCAGACCCATGAGGAAGTTGAGGAGACACAGGTGGATGTTGCTGCCACTGCTCTTGAGATTTATCCAGGGGGTCATCTGACATGTCACTATTGTTGGGTTACGCTGAGCATGCTGCCCCACATGCCTGGCGTGGAGTGGTAACATTACTCAGATTTTTTTCATTCGAAAAATATTATATGTACCATTGTTTTTTATTAAAATTTGTTTCTTTGATAATTTTAAGGCACATCAAGCTTAGAGGTTTTATAACCATGGACGCAAGAGAGTGACTCCACCGGAGGATGAATGGCTCCTGACAACCATCGTTGCGTCTGGTCTGAAGGACCTTGCTGAGATTGGGTATTTCGTGATACATACTGGTAACTCATGGCTTTTGTGGAGAGATAGCATTCAGGGACCTCCTCTTTCCATCTACCACACAAGGACATTACTATCACCCTTGACGATGTTTCATGTCTCCTACATGTACCGATTAGGGGTATCCTCCCCCATTACGAGAAGCTGTTGAAGGAGCAGCCTTAGGATATGATCATTTAGGAGCTCGAGGTGACTCCAGAGGATGCGCCGGCGGAGACTGATTCGACATGTGGAGCTCATGTGAGGTATTCCATCTTGGCCACTTATTATGCATGGGCCCTGAATTCTATAGTATAGGTAGCTGGTGATGCAACTGAGATAGAGGTACACAGACTGTGGTCCCATATGAACCATGCTCGGTATCTGGTGCCTATATGTCTACATGTAGTTAGGATTGGACGGACATGCATTGAGGTCGGTTTCTTCCTTGAAGAGTTTGATGCATTGCATACAGGGGAAGATATGATTCAGGCGGCATTAAGGGGTACACAGTACCACAGACATCGCGCCAGAACTAGTGGGATAGGCAGCCAAGGAGGACAAAAAGGCAGACGAGGTGGCATAGGCAGAGGAAAAGGAGAGCATGCACAAAGGGAAGGCATAAGAGGGTGTGAAGATGATGTACTCCCGACACACAATAGCTATATATATTATTATTTTTTATGACAATGATGTATTTATTTTGGATGATGACATTGATGTACTATATATGTATGTATGTATATATATATGATACTACTTTATTCATGTTTGTGCATTATATATATATATATATATATATATATATATATATATATATATGTGTGTGTGTGTGTGTGTGTGTGTGTATATATATATATATATATATATATATATATATATATATATATATATATATATACGATACTACTTTATTCATGTTTATGCATCTACCGACTATTTTCGCATATGCATCCTCAAAAGGTTTCAATGTAAAACAAAAAATTGGTGCGTCCGAAAGTGTATCAGCGGAAACATGGGGCATATTTGGAAATGTAGCAGGTGGCAGAGAGTATAATGGGGTGGATTAATAATCCTCTAAAAAATCATCACAAATATAATATTAAATGTGTTAGGAGAATTATTTAATTAATAAAAAACTAAAATGATCTAATTGATATTAAATCTATGACTAAAGGCATATATGTCATGAAAAATTATCGTGTGATACCATAAATCAATATCCTAATTTGATCTAGGGTTAAATTAGAATATAGAAAGATAAATAGTAATTTTAAGGAATTTATTTATATGGGTTATGATCCCTATTTGTAGAACACGATCAATATGGTTTATCAGATTTTCTCTTTCCATTTCCATCAGAAGAGAATCAAGAAATTCTAAGGCACTCTACAAATCTAAAGATCACATACCCTTAAGCCTTCAAAGATCACAATGTCTAACTCAGATACACTTCCGTTTTCATTTTCATATTGTATTCAGATATGAGTTCATAGGGTATTAGTTCATAGAATATGGACTAATAAGGATTTCTATTATTTATTTCTACATAGGTAGAAATACATAATGTAATGAGCAGATCCAACAAGTGGTATTATATCCACACATGTCTGATTCAATTTAATTTTTTCGGTTTTTGAAATAAGGGTTATAAAATTGAGATTTATTTTGTTCTTCCAATTTATGTAAAAAAATCAATCTTTATATGTTGTAATTCATGTTTTATCTTATTTGATGTTGTCTTCTTGGAATTCGTGTTGGATGCTGAATCAAGCTCTTCATTTTTTTTCATGTCATTATTTTATGTGAAAATGGAAGTCTAGGAGCAGATGACGGTCGTCACTGTTGCTCCCACTAAGTGACACCGGGTCAGATAAGGTACAGACGCGAACGGTCAGCGAAGAAAGAAGATGAAATGAAGGTGAAAAGAGTCGCCAGCTACGAATTTTTATCCCGAAGGAAAGGTAATGCTGCATAAACTTGGAAATATATGGATAAGACGGTTGCGAACCAGAGAAACTGGGAAGGTATTAGCACTCAGATTGTCCGTCGTACTCGACGGGATCCACGCTTGAAAGTTTGTGTTTAAAGGGGTAGTGTATGTGCTATCTGTGTGCAAAAGCTGGAAAAGAATGTACAAGTGTCAGTGCAAGAAAATGAAGTGAAATGCTCAGGAATGAGGCTTAAAAGAATGCTGAAAGAGGGGGAAGACACAAAGACTTTTGTTCGATAACAGTTAAGTTATGCCTACGTATCCTCTCGTGCAAAAAGGAAGTCAGAACATCGTAGTTCGACTCAAAGGGACTGAAAAATTGACTGAGGAATTGCTTACTTGTCTATGCTCAAGTGTAAGACTTGTCTGGCTCAGGTGCTAACTGTCTTGCATTAGACGGAAGAAGCAAGTTCTCGTTTGTGAATGAGAGTGATGAGAAAAGAATCCCGAAGGAGACGATTATTGTTTGTTTTTTGTGTTTTCAATCTTTTATTGCTTTTTTGTGTTTGTCATAAGTTAATGAGCTTAAGCCTAAACCAAGGGTTAGTAAACTCATCATATCCTCCCTTTGATTAGGGATAATGAGAATACCTTAAGTATGAGATGAACACCTCAAACTTAATTACCCTGATGTAGGATTAAGATCATTAACCTACTTGTGATTATTTATATGTTTTTGGTATTTTTTGTTTAGTGTTAAGTAATGAGTTTAAGCCATAATCAAGGATTTAGTGAACCCATTACACCATCCTAATAGAAGGATAATAGATGAGCACACTTAAGCTAAGGAAGACACCTCAACTTAATCCATGATTAGGGATTAACCTCATGACAAAACAAAGCCTTTATTAAAGTGGATTTTAATTAAGGATGAGATTAAGAAGTGGATTTTAAGTTTGTAAGACAACTTGAGGAGGACTTGTCCATTAACACTAGGGTTAGTCCTTCTTAACCAATAGAGGAAGAATTAGAACCCTAATGCAAGGCCCAAGTTACAAGCTATTGTGTTAGTGATTATTAAGATGGATTGATTAAGAGGTTTAAACAAATTAAGGGTTTAACACTTAGGATTAAATTTATACACTCCATCCTAAGAGAAGGATGCAGGCATAACCCTAATCACAAAGTCTTAAAACCTTAAAGGTTTAGTATCCTATTATGAGGTGAGAAGAGAGACACAAAGAAGACACAAAGGTGAAAACTAAAGGGGGAATAATCACAACCCTAATTATTTTCATGCTTGGATGTTCCTATGGTTTGTAAGGCTTGCAAGAGGTCTTCAAAGAAAACCACCAATGGAAGAAGCAGATGAAAGGAGGAGAAGCAGAAGAAACAAGTTACTTACTTCACTGAAGAAGATAAGTAACTTGGATAAAGAAAGTGAGAGATGAACATGAATGAGCAAGCTCACTCTAAAGCAAAGAAAAATGCAGCAATGATGCATAAGAAGAAAGAGAAGAGAATTGAGAAGTGAAGGCAAATTCACTTCTCAAAGTACTTACCACCTGAAATGGTTAGCATAAAGAAAGGAATGAAATGAAAATGAAATGTATGCAAAGATGAAAACCAAAACCAGAAGCATAAACATGATGCAAATGATGCTATTAGATGATGCAAAGGCATGTCAAGGGTTATGAATGTCCATACAAGAGATGAGAATGCAAATGAAACATGCTTTGAAGTATGAAAACTCATGAAAGTTCATGGAATGAAATGAATGCACATCATGGCAAATGAATGAAGAAATGATCAAGCATGATTCTAATGTGTCTTAAGATGGTTTAGATGACATGTGAATGCATGAAATGTCATGTCAAGTTCATGAATGGATGCATATGCAAGATGTATGCAAATGAACATGAGAAATTAAGGTTTTAATGCAACATGAGATGCACAAATAAAAAACAAAAGCAAATCACAAGATAAAAAATTGCAAATGAACTTCAAAGGAACCCTAACCCCATATGATATCACACCCCAAAGGAGGAGGCCTAACTCTTAACCTAAAGAAAGTTGTGATTTTTCTAAGTTATCTAGGGTTTTAAGGTACCTTAAGAGGGAAAATGCAAATCAAATCAAATATGCAAGATAAATTTGTGACAAAAATATGCTAGATACTACATGTCATATGAAGAACAATGCAAAAAGAACCAATGTCAAACCCTTAATGGTTAGGCAGAAAAGAATTCTTGAAGTTAGGGTTCAAAAATAGGATTTTTGTGAACCCTAAATTCAAGAAAAATGTCAAAGAGTGTTCAAAACCAAAAAGAAATTTGTATGAATGGTTTGAAAATGTTTCTAAATGTCCTAAGATGCAATGTGAATATTTTTGGAATTTTTAGAAACCTAAATGATATTCTAATTAATTAATTTCCATTAATTAATTAAAATAAACATTTAAATATTTTAAAAATGGTTTTTTTAATACAAAAAATAAAAATAAAAATTTTTTTGGGTGAAGAAAAATATTTGAATTAAAAATGCAGAAGAAAAATATTTTTGGGATTTTCTAAGTATTTTAAATTAATTATGCAAGAAAAATGGTTAAAAATGAAATAAAGATGAAAATAAATGAAAGTATGCTGATCTGATGGACAAGATTCAAACCTAGGGGAAAGTTGTTGACTGCGCGCGTGATCTAAGGGTCCAGATCAAATCTGGCTAATTAATTTTAATTAATTTAATTAATTATGAATTAAAATTAATGAACTAATCTGATCCATCCAAAAACGCGCTAACCCTAAGATCTAATGGCCAAGATTCAAACTCACACTAATTACTCAGCTAACCCTAATTAGGGCAAACAAACCTCAGACGGTCGGAACAGTGGTTCCGGTCGTCTTCTCCGGCGAACCCTCAAGAACAAAATCTTCCCTAGGTCATTTCTAGAGCTCTAAAGCTCCAGATCAACTTCTCTCACCTTCCTAAACCTAAATCTACCCTCAAAACAAATTTATCATGGCTCAAAATCAAGATTCGAAGAAGAACACAAAAATGGTGAAACTTTCAGAAGTTCATGAAATCCTTAATACGCAACAATTTTCAAAACTAAAAGCATCATCATGATCAACACAACATAAGGAACATTTCTATAACCTAAAATTACATTTCTGGAAAAAAGTTTGAAGAGGTTACCTGAGCTTGAGCTTTCTTAGTTTGGATCTTTTGGGCCTCCTCTCTTGTGCAAAAACACTCCAATGATCCCTCTGATGAAGCTTTGATTCTTGGAAGGAGTTTGTAATGGTTGAAATGAGAGCTTGAACTCTAGCTGGCCAGAAATCGTGTTTTGATTTTGGGGGGTTTTTAGTTGCAATGAAGGGTGGGAAATGGTCCTTTGATGAAGCTGAGTTGATTGATGAAAAGAGTTTGAAGTTTGAGTGAGTGTGATGTGTGTTTCGAATGTTTTTGCAAATGGGGCGATTTTTGAGAGCTTGAGGATTCTGAGGTTTCAGGCTTGCTTGTTGTGTGTTATGAGTTCCATAATGCTTGCATATGATTCTGTGATTGGTCAGAGGAGTTGGTGTGGCATAGTGTTATTGGTATGGGTGTTTTTGCATAAAGTCAACAAAACTTGTACTTGAGGTATGGGCTCTCTTGCAGCTGGCTTTTTGGCTTGTCCTGGTTCAGCAAAGATCAAGGAGAGCCATGGAATGCATTTTGTGGTGATTCAGCAAGTGGAAGCATGGTTGTGTATCATTTTGCAAATTTCATGAAGTTTGGCCCCTTTGTGATTTCTTGAAGTTCAAGGCATGAAATGAGATAATTCTTTGGGAAATTCTGATTTTTAGGCAATGCACTATGTTGGTATGATGCATAGAAGTGTATTAGAAGTCAAAAAATGGCTTGGCAAGTGGCTTTGCAAAAATCCCTCTTTGGTGTATTCTTGAAAATTATAGGATTTTTGCCAACTTTGAAAGATCATATCTTGAGTTCCATAATGAATTAGAACTTGTTCTTGTATGTTTTGAAAAGGGAATGATCCAATCTACAACTTTCATGACCAACAATTTTTCATTTGAAGCATTTTTGGTTGAGAAAGAGGAGGTTGAAATACTTTCCCAAAATGGAAAGTTTCCATTACAAGTCATTTCTATTTTTGGCAACTTTTGGTTTAGCTCAATTTCTTCAATTTTGTGAACTTACAAGCACTTCTATGATCAAATAAAGATCATATAACTTCAATTTGCTGAAAAATCCACTTTGGTTCCATTGTTGGGGGCCTCAGATGCCCTAATTTTGCTCTGACTTGCTCAAGAAGTTACCCAGTGAACATATGACTTCCACAATGAATTTCTTCATCAAACTTGGTACATATGATACCTATAACATATTGAGACCATTAGAAACAAGAATGACCAAAAAATTTGGAGTTATTGCCTCTGAAACCAAAACCCTAATTTCAGGTCATCTGTGTTGTGAAACCCTAACTCAGCTTCCATGCTTTCCAAGTTCTTGTGATTTCTTGACTTCCTTGATCTTTGAGGGATATAAGATGATGATAGAACATACATGGACCCTCTTGGAATGATTTGAGGCCTTTGGAAAGGCTCATATGGATCCTTGGATTGCTCAGATCACAAACCCTAGATGCAGATGAACTTGAACTAATGCAGTGAAACAAAAATGCAATATGAGATGGTATGCTTGGACTAATGCAAATATGAAAGATCACAAGCCATGGTGTGAACTTAGTGAGGGAAAATTTGGGGTGTTTACAGCTGCCCCTATTCAAACATGAGTTAGCTGTGCAGGATGTAAGCGCCTGGCTTAACAGACAAACAAGATAACTTGTGGTTGAATACCAAAGACAGTCCGAAATTTGCACTCTCTAGGGAGAAGAAGAAAAGGGATATAAATTGTAAAAGGTAGGTATAGTATGATTATAAAGTGTGGGTGATGGAGGAAGACCATCGAGCAGAGGACGACTGTTGGGGATAAAGCAATGATGGGGACGACCGACGTGCTGAGGTAATAAAGAGATCATGATGGGGACGGCCATCAAGTTAAGAAACAAGATTCTCTAGGGATTTAAAGGTAAATTCAATGATGGGGGACGGCCATCGGGTTAAAGAATAAATGAAATAATGATGAGGGACGGTCATCGGAGGTGAAGGACGATCACCTAGCAGGGGACGGCTGCTCTTTATCACGACATAGGACGAATGTCGGATAGAAAAAGGTCGACGATGGGGACAGCCATCGGATAAGCATAATGAAGGAAGATCATCAAGAGGTGAAGGACGATTACCTAGCAGGGTACAGATACTCTCGGGGTTTATCATGACATAGGACGAATGTCAGATAACAAAATAAACGATGGGGACAACCATCAGATAAAATGATGAAGGACGATCATCAAAAGGTAAAGGACGATCACCTAGCAGGGGACGACTACTAAATATCACGACATAGGACGAATTTCGGATAGAAAAGGGTTCCAATAATGGAGACTCCGCTGGGGAAAGGATGAGGGACGGTCATCCAAAATTGAAGGACGATCACCTGGCAGGGTATGGCTGCCGAAAGTATCACGACATAGGACGAATGTCGGATAGGAGAAGAGTTGCTTTGCTGGGGAATGGTAAACACGGACGAGTGCTTACACTTAAGAAGTAAAAGGTATAAGTGTTTTGACGTTGTGTATAGATTAAAGATGTGGACGAGCATCCTTAAGACTATGATACGGACGAGTATCGGTAGAAACAAACGCTGACGCATGTTCAGAGATGATGGTATGAACGAGTACCAACTGGTTAACAAAGAACACGGACGAGTGTTGAATCTGTGGGGAATAAGTGTATATACAAGATACGGACGAGTATCTGTACGAGTATAGTGAAGTATGAGCAAGACACAGACGAGTGTTCGACTTGCTGGGGAACAGTGTGACACGGACGAGTGTCAGAAAGAAAGTGTATAAGTTATGAACTTATGAGTATATAAGGGTGTGAAAGGTGTTTCGGCGACCTATGGGGATAGGATGACACAGATGGGAGTCAACAAGGGTGTATTATAACAAGTGTTTGGTTTGTGACAAGTGTTGAGGCAACCATGCTGGGGAGTGATGACACGGACCGGTGTCAAGAGAGTGTAGGTATCTGTATTCAAAGAGGATGTTTGTGGCTTATCTGCGGGGAATGATATGACACGGACGAGTGTCAAAAGAGTACATATGAACATGTTGATGCGTGTTTTTCGAAAGTGTACGAACACGTCAGAGTAATATAAAAGATTGCCAAATCCACAGAGACCAAGTGTCAATCTATCGTACCTGTTGTTATGGTGTGTATCTAAGGCAGCTGAATATAATGGTTTTAAGGAGTGCACAATGGTAAATAAAACGGTAATTTTAAACAATTAATAAAGACAGGCTCGAATGTAATTCACGTAATCAATAGATATTCCAGTACTTGTTAATAGAACTACTTATGGGAAATGTTTTCCACTTTGAAAAGAACTAATTTAACAGGAACTGTCGATAACAGTTAAGTTATGCCTACGTATCCTCTCGTGCAATGAGGAAGTCAGAACACCGTAGTTCAACTCAAAGAGACTGAAAGATAAATTGACTAATGAACTGCTTGCTTGCCTATGCTCAAGTGTATGACCTGTCTGGCTCAGGTGCAAATTGTCTTGCATTAGATGGAAGAAGCAAGTTCTCGTTTATGAGTGAATGAGGTGAGAAAAGAATCCCGTAGGAGACGATTATTGTTTGTTTTTGGTGTTTTCAATCTTTTATTGCTTTTCAGGTTTGTCATAAGAAAATGAGCTTAAGCCTAAACCAAGGGTTAGTATACTCATCACATCCTCCCTCTGATTAGGGGTAATGAGAATACCTTAAGTATGAAGCCAGCACCTCACACTTAATCACCATGGTGTAGGATTAAGATCATAAACCTACTTGCAGTTATTTAGATGTTTTTGGAGTTTTTGTTTAGTGTTAACTAATGAGTTTAAGCCATAATCAAGGATTTAATGGACCCATTACACTATCCTAATAGAAGGATAATAGATGAGAACATTTAAGCTAAGAAAGGCTCCCCAACTTAATCCATGATTAGGGATTAACCTCATGACAAAACAAACCTTTATTAAAGTGAATTTTAGTTAATGGTGAGGTTAAGAAATGGATTTTATGGTTTGTAAGACAACTTGAGGGGGACTTGTCCATTAACACTAGGGTTATTCCTTCTTAACCAATTAAGGAAGAATTAGAACCATAATGCAAGGCCCAAGTTACAAGTTTGATGTCTTAGTGATTTATTAGATGGATTGATTAAAGGATTTAAACACATTAAGGGTTTAACACTTAGGATTAAAGTTATACACCCCATCCTAATAGAAGGATGCAGGCATAAGCTTAATCACAAAGCCTTAAAACCTTTAAGGTTTAGTCCTTGATTATGAGATGAGAAGAGAAGACACAAAAGATGACACAAAGGTAAAACTAATGGGGACTAATCAAACCCTAATTGTGATCATACTTGGGTTTTCCTAGGGTTTATGAGGCTTGCAAGAGATCTTCAAGGAAAAGCCACCATGGAAGAAGCAGGATGAAAGAAGTAAGACAACTTATTTCACTTAAGGAGATAAGTTGCTTGAAGAAAGAAAGTGAGGAAGGAGCATGAATGAGCAATCTCACTCTAACAAAAAAGTAAAATGCAGCAATGAATGCATAAGAGAGATGAGAAGAGATCATGAGAAGTGAAGGCAAATTCGCTTCTCAAACACTTACCACCTGAAAAGTTAGCAAAAGGAGATGAAATGAAATGAAAATGAAATGAAATGCAAAGATAAAACTAAAGTCAGAAGCATGTTCATGGTGCTAAAGATGCAAAGGGATGATACAAGTGTATGTCATGATATGGAGATGATCATACAAAGGATGAGAATGCAAATGAAGCATATAAGAGACATGGAAGTTAATGAATGCATATGAAATCAAATGAAAGCAAAAACATGGAAAATGTATGATGCAATGATCAAACATGATTTCAATATGTCCTAAGATGTCTTATATGTCATGTGAATGCACAAAATGTCATGGCAAGTTCATGTATGCAAACTTATACAAGATGGATGCAAATGAAGATGCAAATTAGGGTTATATGATCATGTGAGATGCACAATTCAAAAACAGAAGCAAGACATGGGATAAAAAAATTGAAAATGGACTCAAAGGGACCCTAAACCTATACAAGTTCACTGCCCAAAGGGGAAGGTCAGAAGCTTAACCCTAAGGGACTTATGAATTTTCTAAGTTTCTAGGGTTTTAAGGGTGATCCTAAGGGTAAAATGCCAAACAAATTGAAAATGAAAGATAAAAATGAAACAAAAATGTTTTTAGATGCTTGAAACCATGTATAACACAATGCAAAAAGAATCATTCACAAACTCACTTTGGTTCAAAAGTTATGAATTTTTGAAGTTAGGGTTAAAAATATTCAAGTTTAAAAACCCTAATTCAAATGAAAATTGTCAAAGCATGATCAAAACCAAAAAGAAATTTGTGTTGTGATTTTGTAAATGTTTCTAAATGTTTGAAAAGGCTCTCTGAAGTTTTTTGGGATTTTTAAATACCTAAATGTATTTTTAATTAATTAATTCTCATTAACTAATTAAAAATAATCATTTAAATGATATAAAAATATTTTTTATGCAAAAAATAAAAATAAAAATATTTTTGGGTTCAAAAAATTAATTAAAGTTTGGATAAAAAACCACAAAGCTCAGTGTACTCAGGGGATCACAAGGAACACTTCTATAACTTTAAAAAGGATTTCTGGAAGAAAAAAAAGTTTGAGAGAGCTACCTGAGATGGAGCTTTCAACCCTAGAGCTTTCAGGCTGCTTCTTTGCTTCAAAACCCCTCCAATGATCTTCTTAAAGAAGCTTTGATGCTTGGTTGGATTTTTTTGTGGCATGTTTGTGAGTTTGATGCAATTCAGTTCAAAGGGGGAAGGAAATCGTGTTTTTGATATGGTGGCTTTTAGGGCAAAATGAAGGGTGGGAAATGATCAGTGGTTGATGCTGAGATGAATGGTGGAAGAATTTTTAAGCTTTGATGTTTGTGTTGTGAGTTTCGAATGAAAATGCAAAGAGGGAGGTTTTTGTCTATGCTGAATTGTGGGAGAGTTCAGGCTTGCTTCTTGTGTCAAATGGCTTGTTTTTTATTAGTATAAACAAATGTGATTGGTCAGAAAGTGGTTGTGGCATAGTGTGATTGGTATGGCTTGTTTTGCAAAAAGTTAAGGTTATGTGTCCTTTGAGGTATGGGCAAGTTCAGGCCAAGGACAAAGGCATGTCCTGTGCAGCATGATTCATGGACAACCATGGAAATGAGATTGAGGCAAATCAGCAAGTGGATTGAAGTTCATGGGGGTTTTTGCAATTTTGGCAAAGTTTGGCCCTTTCTTGATTTCTTCATGTACAAGTCATGGAATGGGATTATTCAAGGCACAAATCTGACTTTTAGGCATTGCACAAATTTTGTATGGTGATTAGAAGTCAATTTGAAGTCACAAATTTGCTTGGCATGAGGTTTTGCAAAAATCCCTCTTTGGTATGAAACTTGAAATTATGTGATTTTTTCCAACTTTGGAAAGCCATAACTTGAGTTCCAAAATGAATTAGATCTTGTTCTTATACTTTTTGAAAAGGGAATGATCCAATCTACAACTTTCATGACCAAGAATTTTTCATTTGAAGCATTTTTGGTTAAGAAAGAGGAAGTTGAAAAAACTTTCCCAAAATGGAAAGTTTACATTACAAGTCATTTCCATATTTGGCAACTTTTGGTTTAGCCAACTTTTCTTCAAATTTGTGAACTTATAAGCACTTCAATGATCAAATAAAGACCATATAACTTCATTTTGATGAAAAATCCACTTTGGTTCCATGTTGGGGGGCCTCAGATGCCCTGATTTGGCTCTGACTTGCTCAAGAAGTTACCCAGTGATCAGATGACTTCCACAATGAATTTTTCCATCAAACTTGGTATGCATGATCCTTATATCATATAGAGACCAATAGAAACAAGAATGACCAAAAAATTTGGAGTTATGGCCTCTGAAACCAAAACCCTAATTTTAGGTCATCTGTGCAGTTAAACCTGGCTCTGCTTCCATGCCTTGCCAGTTCTTGTGATTTTCTGACTTCCTTGATCTTGGGAGGATATAATATGAAGATTGAACATTCATGGATCCTCTTGAGATGATTGAAGAACTTTGGAGTGTCTCAAATGGCTATTAGATTGCTCAGATCACAAACCCTAGATGCATATGACTTTGAACGAATGCAGTGAAGCAAAAATGCAACATGATATGATATGATTGAACTTATGCAAATGAAAAGATCACAAGCCATGGTGTGAACTTAGTGAGGGAAAATTTGGGGTGTTTACACCTTGGGTGTAGTTCACTTGCTCAGGGTTGGTCTCATTTAATAGATTGCATTCGGCGGATTGGTGTCCTTGCGTCCCACATATCTCACAAATTCGGCGAAACTGCAGCTACAGTATTCGGGGTTGTACACATTTGTTCGACTCTAAGGGCCAACGCGTCCATTTTAGCTTGCATCATGTCCATAGAGCTTAGCTCATGTATTCCTCCTTAGGCTTCCTTCTTTTCCACTGTCGCTCGTTCTACTCCCCATGATTGATGGTTTTGGGCCATATCTTCGATAAGGGCACTAACTTCAGGGTATGGTTTGTTCATCAGTGCGCCACCAGCGGCAGCGTCTATGGTCATCTTAGTGTTATAATGAAGTCCATTATAGAAGGTTTGAATGATTAGCCAATTCTCTAAGCCATGATGTGGGCATGCTCTTAATAGCTCTTTATATCTCTCCCAGGCTTCGAACAACGACTCTCCTTGGTGTTGGGTAAATCTGGTTATTAGGTTTCGAAGAAGTGCGGTCTTACTTGGGGGAAAATATCTAGCAAGGAATACTTTTATAAGGTTTTCCCAAGTTGTTATGGAATTGGGTGGAAGGAAATCTAACCATGATAGAGCTTTATCTCTAAGGGAAAAGGGAAATAATCTTAAGCGTATTTCCTCAGGAGGAGCTCCATTGGTTTTAAAGGTGTCTGCTAACTGAAGAAAGATTTATAAATGTTGGTTTGGGTTCTTAGTAGCAAGACCTGCGAATTGTCTATGTTGCACTAATTGCAGCAGGGATGGTTTAAGTTCAAAATTATTGGCTGGGATAGCGGGGTTTACTATACTAGAACTAGGTTCCTCGTTTGATGGTTGGGCGAAGTCCTTAAGAGGTCTTCGGTTTTGATCTTCGACCATAGTTCTCCTATTCCTATGGAAAAACAAACGTGCGCGAGCGTAACGTTCAGGTTCAGCTAGAGGGTCTACTAAACTTCCGGCACTGCGAGTCTTTCGCATTGACCGGTGGGTAACAACCTTAGTCTAAACGGTATAACTACAGGGTATGAAATTTGACGAAATTGGTCCCTGGCAACGGTGCCAAAAACTTGATGCGTGTTTTTCGCAAGTGTACGTACACGTCAGAGTAATATAAAAGATTGTTGAATCCACAGAGACCAAGTGTCAATCTATTGTACCTGTTGTTATGGTGTGTATCTAAGGCAACTGAATATAATGGTTTTAAGGAGTGCGCAATGGTAAATAAAACGGTAATTTTAAACAATTAATAAAGACAGGCTCAAATGTAATTCACGTAATCAATAGATATTCCGGTACTTGTTAATAGAACTACTTATGGGCAATGTTTTCCACTTTGAAAAGAACTAATTTAACAGGAATTGTCGCTTCCCTCCTATTGTCACAGATAAAAAGGTACGTACTGCGTTAGAGTAGTAAACCTATTTTTAATAAATATAGTATCTTAACTAAGCTGAAAAGTACTTTAACCTAGATTTCTTAGCAAAAAGAGGTTCTCACGAACCAGACTCTAAACTTCTTAACGCGTCCGAAAATCGTTTTAAAATCTCTTTTCTTTTTAATCTAAAAACTCCTAATGAACTAGACAAAGCGCTTTTGGCTGTTTTTGAAATAGTTAAAAACAATTAAACATATATTGAAAGTTAAAATAGCCCTTAAGTATTTCTACGAACAATTGTACGGATTACAGGTTCAATTACGATCCTTACATTCTAACCTTTATGGATTTAGTTAGACATGGTAAAGTAAAAGTTCTTTTTATAATTTTTCATAAAAGTAATTAGTGCGAGTGCGGAAAGTAAATAAAAGTAGTGCGAGTGCGGAAAGTAAATAAAAGTAGTGCGAGTGCGGGAAATAAAGGTATTTAAAGCGAGTGCGGAAAATAAACGAAAGTAGTACGAGTGCGAGAAATAAATAAAGTAGTGCGAGTGCGGGAAATAAATAAAAGTAAAGCAATGCGGAAAATAAATAAAAGTAAAGCAATGCGGAAAAATAAAATACGAACTGGAATTAAAATGGCGGCAGGATTAACTTCCTCCCAGAGTGCTCCAAAACTCGATCACATAGACGTATACAGACTCGATCAATCGATTGTAGTAACACCCCGATGTGGAATGATAACTACTTTAAAACTGATATATGCCTAAGAGATTCTAAGTTTGGATGATTGAAAACGAAAATCTAAGGCCCTATTTATAGGAAAACAAATAGCAAGAAAAGACCAGGATGCCCCCTCCACTAAAAAGTGGAGGGAAAAGTTTTAGCCTTGTGGCGCCCGCCACAAGGCCACGGCGCCCTCCATGAGACTAATAGGGAAGAAGAGAGTGGGGATCGTGGGTCTTGGCAGTTGTGGAGTGGTCTTGATACATGGCCACGTCATGGCAGACCCCATGGCACTAGCCATGACGGATGTCGTAAGTGTAAAAAGCTGAATTTCTTGGTTTTCGTCCGTTTCCACTCCTTTTTCGCTCCTTTTCTCGATTTAGGCCCCGATTACATAGAAAACCTGAAAATAAAGAAAACCAAAGTAATAACATAACAAAATAACAATAAAAGCTAAGAATGCATGCGAAATCGGAGTCAGAAATACGGTGAATTTTAGTGTTATCACATGTATATGTGTTGGAGAGTGCAAAGGGGACGCTTTGGCTTTCTGTGTGGAGATCATGTTATGGACAAGTATTTGTACTCGAGAGTGCAAAGGGACGCTTTGGCTTTCATGTGCAAGAGATATATTTTGTATATTGTTGATGAGGTGTTGTTGGTATTTACAGGTGACTGGTTCGAAATTGACTTGTGATCATGCAAATGTTTGATTTTAGCCGTAATGCTCCTTATTAAACGGAATGCTACGCTTTGTGGGGAAAGATGATGCGAATGCTATGATTATGCAAAATGAAAACAATCCGGGATTCAGATCCCGCTATTGTGGAGATCTCTGGCTGATCTTCTTGGGAGGATACCCTGGCTGGGGAGATCATTGGTAGATCTGATAAGATATATAGTTCTGCTTGGGGGACTAGATTACTGATAGATCTATCCGGTAAGGAGATATCCCAGCTGGGGATGGGGAAGCTTCCGTCACTTTGTTGTGTGAGAATTTCAGACATTGCTCTTCTGGGTAGCGGCTGGAACTCTGTGTGGAGATATGCTAGACATGCTCCTGTTGAGTAGACCTGCTAGGGATGAGGAGGCTTTGACAACTCTATTGGGGAAAAAGCATTTAAGATGCTGTTTGGGAGAAGATATGTTGGGGAAGTGATGTTGGGCATGCCCCATGCTACATATCTGAATACCTGCAATCCTGTTAAGACAAAGAAATGCACAAGTGTCCCGAGGTATCCCTTACCAGATTCCGTCATAGGAATTAGATATTCCTGAGAGTAAATACACTTCCTGCAAGTATTTATTAATAAGGGTTCATTTGTTTTATGCAAACATTATATCATGGATATTGGACATTTTACAAACGAAACAAAAATGTACAAAACGAGGTGTGACTGAAAATCTGATTTTATTAATCTGGGCGCCCTGAATTGGCAAATACAGTCAAAGAAACAGATCCCCTGGAATGAGGAGATTTTTACAAATTGAAAAAGTAAAAGTGTTGGTAATGTTGTCGACGCTCCATTGAGCTTCCTTTGCTATGACCTGTATGACCTTGACGTTCTTCTTATCTTGCTTTCTGAGGAAGGTTGATTCTGACCAATGCTTTGACCTTTCGAAGTTTGCCATTTTGTAAGTGATACAGACGAATTCAGAATGCACTTGTTCGCTTATTCCCTTATTTTGCGTGGATCGCCCTTTCGGGTTTTCAATCCACCGGGATACCCATTTTTGCTTGAGCTGTCCAATGCGGCTTTTCAACTCAGCGAGTGTACATTTTTTTATTTTTCCCTTATTTTTGCCCGAGTCTTTTATTCTGTTTTTGACTCGCCGGGATGCCCTATTTTTTCCTGGACTTACATTCTGTTTTTATGTCCAGCGGGTCATTTTATGCGAAGTATTTTTTAAATGCATCTGAATTCATAGGGGATACGAAATCTTCACCATCCATAGTAGTGAGCATCAGTGCTCCACCCGAGAAAACTTTCTTTACTATGAATGGACCATTGTAATTCGGAGTCCACTTGCCCTTGTGGTCTGTATGAGGAGGAAGAAGTCTCTTCAGCACGAGATCTCCCACTTGGTATTCCCGAAGCCTGACTTTCTTATCGAAGGTTTTCTTCATCGTTTTCTGATATAACTACCCATGACAGATTGCAGCTAATCTCTTCTCTTCGATCAGATTTAGTTGATTGTACCGAGAACGGACCCATTCTGCTTCATTCAGCTTGACATCCATCAGTACCCGTAAGGAGGGTAGTTCAACTTCAACAGGTAGGACTGCCTCCATACCATACACAAGCTGATACCGTGTTGCCCCAGTGGATGTTCAGATTGAGGTTCGGTACCCATGCAAGGCAAATTGTAGCATCTCATGCCAGTCTTTGTATGTAACCACCATCCTTTGCACAATCTTCTTGATGTTTTTGTTGGTTGCCTCAACAGAGCCATTCATCTTTGGCCTGTAAGGAGAAGAGTTGTGATGTAGGATTTTGAAGTCCTGACACAGTTCTGCCATCATTTTATTGTTCAAATTGGAACCATTGTCAGTAATGATTCGCTCGGGTACTCCATATCGACAGATGATGTCTCTTTTCAAGAATCTGGCTACCACTTGTCTGTGACGTTCGCATACGAAGCTGCTTCAACCCATTTGGTGAAGTAATCAATGGCGACCAGGATGAATCTGTGGCCGTTTGAAGCAGTCAGTTCGATCTTTCCAATCATGTCAATGCCCCACATGGAAAAGGGCCAAGGTGAAGACATTACGTTCAAAGGAATTGGAGGCACATGCCCCTTATCTGCATAAATCTGGAATTTATGGCACTTTCTGGCATAGGCACAACAGTCTACATCCATTGTGATCCAGTAGTAACCTGATCGTAACAACTTTTTAGCCATTGCATGTCCTCCAGCATGGGTACCGAAGGATCCTTCATGCACCTCGTGCATCATCAAGTCTGCTTCTTTCTTATCAACACATCTGAGAAGTACCATGTCAAAGTTTCTCTTGTATAACCAACCATCAGCATTCAGGAAGAAACTACCAGCCAGCCTTCTCAAGGTCTTCTTATCATTGGATGATGCCCCAGGTGGGTATGTTTGATCACCCAAGAAGAATTTGATGTCATGGAACCAAGGCTTGTCATCTTTAGCAATGTCCACGGAGAATACGTATGCTGGTCGGTCTAGTCTAGATACCAAAATCCGAGGCACAAAGTTTGCAGTCTGAACCTTGATCATGGAGGAAATGGTAGCTAGGGCATCTGCGAACTGATTCTCGTCTCGAGGGATGTACTCAAGTTTGACTGTTGTGAAGAAAGTCAATAATCTCCTCGTATAGTCACGGTATGGAATCAGATGCTCTTGGTGAGTGTACCATTTTCCGTTGGTCTGATTGATTACCAAAGTTGAATCTCCGAATACAGTTAAAGTCTTGATCCTGAGGTCAATGGCTTCCTCAAGACCCATGATACAGGCTTCGTACTCAGCTTCGTTGTTAGTGCATGAAAAGGTGAGTTTTGCCGAGAAAGGCATATGAACTCCTTTAGGTGTAATGAGCACTACACCAACTCCACGACCATTCATGTTGACAGCCCCATCAAACATCATTGTCCATTCTTCTTCTGGGTCAGACCCTTCAGTGTGAACAGGCTCTTCATGATCTTTTTCTTTCAGGAACATGATGTCTTCATCAGGGAAGTCAAATCTCATTGGTTGGTAATCATCAATGGGTTGCTCAGCTAGATAGTCAAACAGTACACTGCCTTTGATGGCTTTTTCAGATGTGTATTGAATGTCATATTCTGTCAAAATCATTTTCCATCTTGCAACCCTTCCGGTAAGTGCTGGCTTCTCAAATATGTACTTGACGGGGTCCATCTTTGAGATCAACAAGGTAGTGTGAGTCAACATATACTGTCTTAGTCGGCGAGCAGCCCACGCTAAAGCACATCAAGTTTTCTCGAGCAGTGAATAACGTTGTTCACAGTCGGTAAACTTTTTGCTTAGGTAGTATATTGCATACTCTTTTAGACCACACTCGTCATGCTGGCCCAACACACACCCCATTGATCCTTCTAATACTGTCAGGTACATTATTAGAGGTCTTCCTTCAACTGGCGGCATAAGAATTGGAGGTTCTTGTAAGTACTCCTTGATTTTGTCAAAAGCCTTCTGACAATCTTCATTCCACCGGACCGTTTGTTCCTTTCTTAACAACTTGAACATGGGCTCACAGGTTGCAGTAAGGTGAGATATGAACCTTGATATGTAGTTCAATCTACCTAAGAACCCCCGAACTTCCTTTTCAGTCCTAGGTGCAGGCATCTCTTGAATGGCTTTGACCTTGTCGGGATCAACTTCAATTCCTTTTTCACTTACAATGAATCCCAGCAGTTTACCGGAACGTACCCCGAATGTGCATTTGTGGGGTTTAACTTCAGCTGATACTTTCTCAGACGCTTGAACAACTTCAGCAGATTTACCAGATGGCCTTCTTCAGTGAGGGACTTGGCAATCATGTCATCCACGTAGCATTCAATTTCTTTGTGGATCATTTCGTGGAATAAGGTTGCCATAGCCCGTTGATAAGTCGCACCGGCATTCTTCAATCCAAAAGGCAATACCTTGTAACAAAATGTGCCCCAGGGTGTGATGAAGGTAGTCTTCTCCATGTCTTCGGGTGACATCCTGATCTGATTATACCCGGAAAATCCATCCATGAAGGAAAATATCGAGAACTGAGCTGTGTTGTTGACCAATACATCAATGTGAGGTAAAGGGAAGTCATCCTTCGGGCTAGCTCTGTTCAGATCCCGGTAATCCACACACATCCTTACTTTGCCATCCTTCTTAGGAACTGGTACAATATAAGCAACCCACGGCGGGTAACTAGTTACAGTAAGGAAAATGGCGTCCCACTGTTTTTCTACTTCTTCTTTAATCTTCATGGCCATATCTGGACGAGTACGGCGTAGCTTTTGTTTCACTGGAGGACAATCTTCTTTCAAAGGCAGCTTGTGCATAACAATGTCAGTATCCAGACCTGGCATGTCTTGATAGGACCAAGCAAAGACGTCGATGTATTCTCGAAGCATGTCAATAAGCTTTTCCTTCACTGAATCTTGCAAACTGGCCACAATCTTCACTTCTTTCAAGTATTCTTCGGTACCAAGATTAGCTGTTTCAACCTCCTCCTGGTGAGGGGTGATCACTTTCTCTTCTTTCCTTAATAACCTAGTTAACTCTTCAGGTAACTCATAGTCTTCTTCAACCCCTTCATCATCTTGATTAATCGGATTGTCGAAGTCATACAAGGTCATAGCAGTGTTGTTGTCAGTGCAATCTGGAGGATGATTTCTGCAAGGGTTGAGATTGGTTTGTTTTAGTGATCAGTTTTAATCTTGTTTAGAAAAAAGTGAAAATGAAGTTATTTATTTTGAAAACATTGCCATTTTATTGTTTTGTACAATAGTGAAAAATGAAAAGACAGTGAGCGAAAAAGAGACTTGTTTGTAAAAGATGTCCGATATTCATTGATTAATCATTTGCACAAAATTACAATATGGCCCTATTACAAAATGAGTCCTGACATCTTGGGCAAGATGCATGACTTGATGCATGCTAAAAAGACAGGAAATAATAATTACTCTGCAGGAGTAACCCTTATAATTTCCTGGGAAGACCAGTTAAGGACTTGGTTCCCCGGGATCCTTGGACGTATCCATCTCTCCAGGTTACGGTCGCTTTCCTCCTCGTCTTCTAGATTGTTCACAGCATCGGGGTGAGCATCCCCCCACTGACAAATTTGGGCTCCTTGGCAGCCTCTGATTGATCTTGTCGGAATGGTCTGTAACCCAAACCGAATCTATCTTCCTTCTTTTCCACTGGCAGCAGCTTGCCCCAGCCTTGAGCAGTACCTTCTTCAACAACCTTCATGGCTTGCTGATAAGAGATGATTGAAGTACCCATTCTGTCTTCCTGAGATGCAGCCAAAACTCCAGTAGCCTCATTAACATTTAGGGCCTCAAACCCTTGGCTCATTGTCTCATGGATTTCACCATTCATCTCAATATATTTGTAAGTAGCCAACTGGCTAACAAATATGTCTTCCTCACCACATATGGTGATAATCTTTCCTTCCCATTCGTACTTCAGTTTCTGGTGAAGGATCGACGTTACTGCGCCTGCGGCGTGAATCCAGGGTCGACCTAGCAAACAGCTGTATACCGGCTGTATGTCCATCACATAGAAAACGGTCTTAAAAACTTGTGGACTGATTACCACTGGCAGCTCCACTTCTCCCAGAACAGATCTTTTAGAGCCATCAAAATCCTGGACCACAAGGTTACTTGGCCTGAGAACTATCCCATCATATTCTAGCCTGACAAGGGCCTTCTTGTGTAAGACATTGAGTGAGGACCCAGTGTCTAAGATAACATGAGATAAGACAGCTCCTTTGCACTCCAAAGTTATATGCAAAGCTTTGTTGTGGAGATGTCCTTCTGTTGTCAAATCAGCATCAGTAAAACCTAGCCCATGGCTAGTATTGACATTTGATACCACTGTTTCCAGCTGATTTACAGTGATCTCTTCTGGAACGTAGGCAGCGTGCAGAACTTTGAGAAGTGCATCCCGATGGGCTTCGGAACACAACATCAGTGATAGGATTGAGATCTTTGAAGGAGTCTGGTGGAGCTGGTCCACAACTTTATAGTCACCTCTTTTAATGATTCTCATAAACTCATCCACATCTTGATCGAAGGATGACTTATGAGTGTCTTTCGGCGCAAATTCTTCCGTTATCACACTCTTCCCCTTGGCTCTGGTAGCAGCTTCTGCCTCTGAGTTGGTTCTAGGGACTTGTGATGCGAAGAGACGTCTGCTTAGGGTGAAGCCTCTGCCTCCCCCAACATTATCCACTTGGGGAGTGAGAACTAGAGAATCGAGAAGGGCTTTCTCTCCATTGCACTATAGATCAGCACCATAATGCCATGGTATAGCACTGTCTTTATCATATGGGATCGGCCCAGGCACCGTGATAGTGATTGGGCTTACTGCTGCAGTTGTTGGGACTACAGTGGTCTGTGGATCATAAAAGATTGTAACAGGGCCTCTGGTGGATGTTAGTAGAGATGAATTGAAGCTTTGTTGAGACTGTTGTTGAGGTTGAAAGTTGTTGGAACTCGGGACCGTTGCCGGGTCATAATAGATTGTGACAGTAGAAACATCATTGTTGGTTGTTGAAGTTGTAGTAGCCGGTGCAAATGAATTGTTGTGTGTTGAAGTGACAGATGGAATGATTGTTGAAGTTGTAGCTGAATCAGTTGGAACAATGGTTGTTGTAGTTGTATAAGAAATACTTGGACATATGGTTGTTGTATTTGTAGAAGATTCACTCATTGTTGGTAAAATGGTTGATGGTGTTGTAGAAGCTGTGGTTGTAATTTGCAGAATGCCTTCCTTAATCAGGTCATTAATTCCACTCCTCAAGCTGGCACACCCATTCTCAGAAAGTTTGCATAATTCGCAACAGGCCTCACAACCTGGAAACACTTGGCACTTTAAAAGCTGGGATTTAACCTCTGCTAGAGGTGTTTGAATACATGCAATATCTTCTATCAAACTCAGGGGTGATCCATCCTTTACAGCATTAATCCTTGGCCCAATGTGGCTTGGCATAGGATTCTTCATCACATTTAGAGGAGGTGCAAAGTTCAGGGCTTTTGAATCTACCAGATCCTAAACCTTCATATGCAAAGCTCTGCATTTTTCCGTAGAGTGACCAGGTGCGTTGGAATGAAAGTCACACCTAACATTAACATCATAGTTTCTTGGAAGGTTTTGAGGATCAGGTGGAGCCAATGTCCTCAACTCAACAAGATTGAGCTTTAGGAGTTGTGGCAACAGTGTAGCATATGACATAGGAATGGGGTCAATTACTCGGTTAACCTGAGATGGCCGTTGTTGAAACGGGCGTTGTTGTTGATTGTTGTTGTTATTGTTGTAAGATCTCTGTTGTGGAAACTGTTGTTATTGCGGAAAGTGTTGAGGTTGTTGAGCATACTGAGGAGGTGGAGCAGGGATGGTAACAACAGCAACTGTCCTGGGCAAGTATTGGGGTCTCCCTCTTCCCATGTGCACAGAGTTGGTCTCACCAGATCTACGGGGCCCAGCAAAAGGTTTTCTTGTACTGCTTGAACTTGCACCGTTATCGGAGATCTTCCCCGTCTTCAATAGGCTCTCTATTCTTTCCCCAGCTATCACCACATCTGCAAAGCTGGTAGAAGAAAATGCAGCCAATCTGTCAATGTATGTTCCTTGAAGAGTATTCATGAACATGTCTGCCATTTCCCTTTCAGACATGGGGGGTTGAACTGCAACAGCAAGTTGCCTCCACCTTTGGGCATATTCCCCGAAGCTTTCACGGGAAGATTGAGACATCCCCATCAGGAGGGTCCTGTTTGGGGCCATATCTAAGTTATACTGATACTGATGGATGAAAGCTTCAGCCAAGTCTTTCCAGTTCCTTATTGTGGCTCTAGTCAGGTGGGATTACTATTCTCGGGATGCCCCTGTTAGACTATCCTAGAAGTAAAACATCCACAGCTTTTCGTCCATGGTGTATGCTTTTAACCTTCCCAAGAATGATTGAAGGTGGGTGCGTGGGCAGGATGTGCCATTATACCTTTCGAAACACGGGGTTTTGAACTTGTGAGGAATTCTCACCCCTTCCACCAGTCCCATGTCCATTACATCAAAGCCTAAGGAATTCTGGGATTTAAGAGACCTCAGTTTCTCTGCAATCTCATCCAGCCTACGGTCGTAAACTTCATCCCCAACCCTAACAACTGTAAACTGCTCTTCTTGAGGATCTTCTTGCAAGATCCTACCTCCAGCAGTGTTACCCTGAGTATTCCTTATGGCATTAACATCTGGGTTTAGATGAGGCCCAAACTCTGGTGGGTCAGTGCGAGGCTGCCCGTGATCGTTGTTACTGGTACCTCCTGTACCTGGATGGTATTCTTCAGGAGTCTGCCTTTCAACCAACTCCTTTAGCCTTTCCTGGCTCTGAGCTAAGCCAGTCATTACAGTCATGAATTGGGTCATCTGATTCCTCATCTCAACCCTCTCATTAGCCATTTGGGTCCTTACTTCATTCAAGTCTTGCTTAAACCACAAAAAAGTGAGAAACAGCAAATAAATAAGAACCTACAAAACAAAGAAAATGTTAGTATGCAATGCAGTATGCTTATTTGTCTTCCAAGGGTATCCGGTTTGGTTCTTTGGTTTTGACCTTTCCAGACCTCGAGGAAATGCTGATGAAGTTGCAGAGATAAAACCCACAAAAAATAATACAAACTGATATATTACAAAGGATGAAAATACATAGTTTGATTACAATACATGCCCATGGTGGCTCAAAATATGACAACAAAATCAAAAGTACAACAAAATAAAGAAGTACAAGCAAAAGGATCAGACATCCAATCCAAAGTCATCCTCCCTGACTTCCTTCAGGAGGGCCTCAGTCACTGGACCCACTGGGTGCTCTGTAATAGTCCTGATGAGGAGGTTCCTGGTAGCAATGGCACTGGTTAGCTTCTTATGCTTATCCTAATCCTTTGACCTCTTCAACCCCGCCCGAAGTTTCAATTCAAATATCTCCTTCTAAGCTGCCAACAAGGCCTCCTGATTCTTCTTCTCACTGGCCTCCAGTTGCTCTGTCTTAGCTTGAGTCCCTTGGTCTTCTTGTGCACGGGCTTCAGTGATCCTGATCCACCTAGCCTGGCTTTCCTCCAGATAATGCTCTGCCCTAGCCTTCTGAGTCTTTGCTTCCTTGCAAGCATTCTTCAGTACTAACTCCCCTGCCCTTGCCTTCCTAATGTAGTCATCTGTCTTCTCAATCTTTTTCAGGTGCTCAATCCTGAGCCTTTCAAATCTCTCGTTATCTAGAAGACTTTCATTTATCTCCCAGAGAGTCTTCTTCAAGGCTTCAGATAGCTGAGTATTCCTCTCTTTCAGCTTTTCAAACTCTTCCAAACTTACAATAGTTGCAGGTTGTACTGTAGAAGATCCAGGGGTGTCTTCCAAGGTAAATGGCATCCGGGTGATCTGAGCTCTGGTACGAGACCAATCCGAATATTGTGTTGAAGCAATGTTATTGAACTTTCCAAGGATGGATGTTCCCTTGATCTGAATGTTATCCCAAGCCTAGGCAGCCTGTCTGACAACAACAGAGTTGGGTTGGATTTCACAGTAAAGAGTTTCATCCAAATCTTGTCCTCTGGGAGGATGAACCAAAACATACCCTAATTGTCTTTTAAACAGTAAAGGGTTTTAGTTGATGTAACCTTTCACTCCTATCAAAGGCACATTAGGATATTTCCCACAGCTAGTAATAATGTCCTTACCTTTGGTGCTCTGGGTGCACCATCTGATGTCATCTGATGTCAAAGCAATGAATCTCTTAGCCCAATTCTTCTGCTGATGAGGGTTCAAGAAGGTATCTTATTTTGGCAAGTGTCTTAGCAGCCAAGAGTAATACAGAGGAGCACAACATCTGACCAGCCTTCCTCTTTGCTTCTCATTCCTCTAGTGTACTGAGTAGTAGAAGTCTCCTAGCAATGTAGGAATTGGGTTCCTCAATAAGAACAGGTGAATGGCATTCTTGCTCACAAACTTTGGCTCATCTGCAAACTAGATAACCCCATATATACTGAGGGCTAGAAGTGCACAGACAGCATTCTATTCTCCTATAGCAGCATGCAGGGTAACCTGGGAGATCAAGAAGTCTAGGTGGAGGCTGGAACTCCAACCTTGGTTGACATGTTCTGATCAATGAGGACAGGCTCCAAATGCAATGCCCTGGCTATGTCTTCATTTCTGGGAGCAATCATCTCTGGGTTGAAAGGAATCCCTCTCCTGATAGGAACTCCTAACAACAAGGAAAACTCTTCTAGCAAAGGTCCCAACTGGAAATCAGGGAAAGTGAAGCATCTGAGTGGAGGATCATAGAACTGCAAGCAAGTATGGATCATGCTCCTCTGAGATGCATCTAAATACATGACCATGTCTAATATGCCTCCATAATGCTCTCTGAATAGTGGGATATGGTCAGGTGTGATGAGGGACTGGATCTGCCTGATGCCAGTCAGGGTGGGCTCAAAGAAGTGGTAAGTGATGTTGCTCTTTCTTGAAGTGTCCATGGATGTTGGTGAAGAGGCTGAGAACAACTGCTGATGAAGATTACTGACTGAGATGCTGGAGGTGAGTCTCTGACAAACTGATGAAGGTGCTGGAGAAGATAACTGAAGCAGTTTGAGCAGCAGAAGGGGTCAAAACCAAACCAAAGATAATATGATGGATACCCTGTAAAACAAATAAGAAAATGTTAAATGATACAGAAATGATGTATGCAAATGATATGCAAAGGGTTTGTGATCAAGTGTTGGATCTGTTTATCTGCCTTGGTAAAAGTCCATGTATGTTCATAAGTCCAGATGGAGACTTAGAAATCCAGTAACCAGGTGGGGGACTCAAATAAAGAGTCACAAGTCCAGGGTAATCACAAGAACTATCCAAAGTGATGCATTCTTAAAACAAAACTAGTAACAGGGTATGATGTGGCCAAGGGTTCCTGCAAACCTGTAAACATCCCGACCCCCTCACATGTAATGTTCTAGAACAAGGATCCTCAGACTTGGATCAGTTATGAGAAGTGTAAACACTTCTAACCTGGAGGTACAGTGTTTACAATAACCATAAAAGATCCTCCTCTAATTCACCTCAGATGCTGAAGGTCATAAAAAGGTCATCCAGACGTAGCAGGCTTCCCAGATAGCCCTAGTACTACAGGAAATCTGTAGCACAGAGTTCTCAAGAAGAAACCCATGTCTGAACCGTGTTTCATATTCCCGCACCAGACCGAAATGGAATGGGAAAGAATATGAAGCCACTCTAGCCTATGTGTCACTCAGGTCCCAGGTATAGGACCTTAATCACTCAATGAAACCCCGCCCACAAAAACAAACAAGAGTCAGCACATGATAATGACAGTATGAAAATGCATAAAACTGAAAATGAAAGCAATAAATAAAGTTGTACAGAAAGCAATAAATAAAGCAAATAAATAAACACAAGTAGCACATAACACCCCCGTAAACACAAATCAAACAAGCGCTAGGAGGAACTCACAAAAAGAACCAGAAGCCCTGGTTGCAATATAAGGGTCCCCAGCAGAGTCACCAAGATGTCGCTCCCACTAAGTGACATCGGGTCAGATAGGGTACAGACGCGAACGGTCGGCGAAGAGAGAAGATGAAATGAAGGTGAAAAGAGTCGCCAGCTAGGCATTTTTATCCCGAAGGAAAGGTAATGCTGCATAAACCTGGAAAGATATGGATAAGATGGTTGTGAACCAGAGAAACAGAGAAAGGGGGTTGGTTACAACCTAGGAAGGTATTAGCACCCAGATTGTCCGTCGTACTCGACGGGATCCACTCTTGAAAGTTTGTGTTTAAAGGGGTAGTGTCTGTGCTATCTGTGTGCAAAAGCTGGAAAAGAATGTACAAGTGTCAGTGCAAGAAAATGAAGTGAAATGTTCAGGAATGAGGCTTAAAAGAATGCTGAAAGAGGGGGAAGACACAGAGACTTTTGTTCAATAACAGTTAAGTTATGCCTACGTATCCTCTCGTGCAATGAGGAAGTCAGAACACCGTAGTTCGACTCAAAGGGACTGAAAGAATTGACTGATGAACTGCTTACTTGTCTATGCTCAAGTGTATGACCTGTCTGGCTCAGGTGCTAACTGTCTTGCATTAGACGGAAGAAGCAAGTTCTCGTTTGTGAATGAGAGTGATGAGAAAAGAATCCTGAAGGAGACGAGTATTTTTTGTTTTTTGTGTTTTCAGTCTTTTATTGCTTTTTTGTGTTTGTCATAAGTTAATGAGCTTAAGCCTAAACCAAGGGTTAGTAAACTCATCATATCCTCCCTTTGATTAGGGATAATGAGAATACCTTAAGTATGAGATGAACACCTCAAACTTAATTACCCTGATGTAGGATTAAGATCATTAACCTACTTATGATTATTTAGATGTTTTTGGTATTTTTTGTTTAGTGTTAAGTAATGAGTTTAAGCCATAATCAAGGATTTAGTGAACCCATTACACCATCCTAATAGAAGGATAATAGATGAGCACACTTAAGCTGAGGAAGACACTTCAACTTAATCCATGATTAGGGATTAACCTCATGACAAAACAAAACCTTTATTAAAGTGGATTTTAATTAAGGATGAGATTAAGAAGTGGATTTTAAGTTTGAAAGACAACTTGAGGAGGACTTGTCCATTAACACTAGGGTTAGTCCTTCTTAACCAATAGAGGAAGAATTAGAACCCAAATGCAAGGCCCAAGTTACAAGCTATTATCTTAGTGATTATTAAGATGGATTTATTAAGAGGTTTAAACAAATTAAGGGTTTAACACTTAGGATTAAAGTTATACACTCCATCCTAAGAGAAGGATGCAGGCATAACCCTAATCACAAAGTCTTAAAACCTTAAAGGTTTAGTCTCTGATTATGAGGTGAGAAGAGAGACACAAAGAAGACACAAAGGTGAAAACTAAAGGGGGACTAATCACAACCCTAATTATTGTCATGCTTGGATGTTCCTATGGTTTGTAAGGCTTGCAAGAGGTCTTCAAAGAAAGCCACCAATGGAAGAAGCAGATGAAAGGAGGAGAAGCAGAAGAAACAAGTTACTTACTTCACTGAAGAAGATAAGTAACTTGGTGAAAGAAAGTGAGAGATGAACATGAATGAGCAAGATCACTCTAAAGAAAAGAAAAATACAGCAATGATGCATAAGAAGAAAGAGAAGAGAAATGAGAAGTGAAGGCAAATTCACTTCTCAAAGTACTTACCACCTGAAATGGTTAGCATAAAGAAAGGAATGAAATGAAAATGAAATGTATGCAAAGATGAAAACCAAAACCAGAAGCATAAACATGATGAAAATGATGCTATGAGATGATGCAAAGGCATGTCAAGGGTTATGAATTTCCATACAAGAGATGAGAATGCAAATGAAACATGCTTTGAAGTATGAAAACACATGAAAGTTCATGGAATGAAATGAATGCACATCATGGCAAATGAATGAAGAAATGATCAAGCATGATTCTAATGTGTCTTAAGATGTTTTATATGACATGTGAATGCATGAAATGTCATGGCAAGTTCATGAATGGATGCATATGCAAGATGTATGCAAATGAACATGAGAAATTAGGGTTTTAATGCAACATGAGATGCAAAAATCAAAAACAGAAGCAAATCACAAGATTATAAATTGCAAATGAACTTCAAAGGAACCCTAACCCCATATGATATCACACCCCAAAGGAGGAGGCTTAACTCTTAACCTAAAGAAAGTTGTGATTTTTCTAAGTTATCTGGGGTTTTAAGGTACCTTAAGAGGGAAAATGCAAATAAAATAAAAAATGCAAGATAAATTTGTGATAAAAATATGCTAGAAACTACATGTCATATGAAGAACAATGCAAAAAGAACCAATGTAAAACCCTTCATGGTTAGGCAGAAAAGAATTCTTGAAGTTAGGGTTCAAAAATAGGATTTTTATGAACCCTAAATTCAAGAAAAATGTCAAAGAGTGTTCAAAACCAAAAAGAAATTTGTATGAATGGTTTGACAATGTTTCTAAATGTCCTAAGATGTAATGTGAATTTTTTTGGGATTTTTAGAAACCTAAATGATATTTTAATTAATTAATTTCCATTAATTAATTAAAATAAACATTTAAATATTTTAAAAATGGTTTTTTTAATGCAAAAAAATAAAAATAAAAATGTTTTTGGGTGAAGAAAAATATTTGAATTAAAAATGCAGAAGAAAAATATTTTAGGGATTTTCTAAGTATTTTAAATTAATTATGCAAGAAAAATGGTTAAAAATGAAATAAAGATGAAAATATATGAAAGTATGTTGATCTGATGGACAGGATTCAAACCTAGGGGAAAGTTATTGACTGCGCGCATGATCTAAGGGTCCAGATCAAATTTGGCTAATTAATTTTAATTAATTTAATTAATTATGAATTAACATTAATGAACTAATCTGATCCATCCAAAAACGCGCTAACCCTAAGATCTAATGGCCAAGATTCAAACTCACACTAATTACTCAGATAACCCTAATTAGGGCAAACAAACCTCAGACGGCCGGAACAGTGGTTCCGATCGTCTTCTCCGGCGAACCCTCAAGAACAAAATCTTCCCTAGGTCATTTCTGGAGCTCTAAAGATCCAGATCAACTCCTCTCACCTTCCTAAACCTAAATCTACCCTCAAAACAAATTTATCATGGCTCAAAATCAAGATTCGAAGAAGATCACAAAAATGGTGAAACTTTCAAAAGTTCATGAAATCCTTAATACGCAACCATTTTCAAAACTAAAAGCATCAGCATGATCAGCACAACATAAGGAACATTTCTATAACCTAAAATTACATTTCTGGAAAAAAGTTTGAAGAGGTTACATGAGCTTGAGCTTTCTTAGTTTGGAACTTTTGGGCCTCCTCTCTTGTGCAAAAACACTCCAATGATCCCTCTGATGAAGCTTTGATGCTTGGAAGGAGTTTGTAATGCTGAAATGAGAGCTTGAACTCTTGCTGGCCAGAAATCGTGTTTTGGTTTTGGGGGGTTTTTAGTTGCAATGAAGGGTGGGAAATGGTCCTTTGATGAAGCTGAGTTGATTGATGAAAAGAGTTTGAAGTTTGAGTGAGTGTGCTGTGTGTTTCGAAAGTTTTTGCAAATGGGGTGATTTTTGAGAGCTTGAGGATTCTGAGGTTTCAGGCTTGCTTGTTGTGTGTTATGAGTTCCATAATGCTTGCATATGATGTTGTGATTGGTCAGAGGAGTTGGTGTGGTATAATGTGATTTGTAACGCCTTAATTTTTATATTTATTTTTGTGAAATAAATATTAATATTTTAAGGGCATAATTGAATTAATTGGTGAAGAAAGTATTTTATGAGAATAATAATAATAATATAAGGTGTATTATTATAATGTTGTTATTATTTAAATAAAATAAAATAAAAGGATTAGTTAGAGGTTTAAGGGGCAAAGGTGGAATTGTTGTTTCATAAAAAGAGGAATTTGGAAACAAACCTCATTCATCGTATTTTGACGAAGAACAGAGAGGTCTGGAGAAAGAGGAGAAGAAAGGAAATGTCAAGGATCGTAGATCACCAAGACCAAAAGTTGTGAAGGAAAGCTTCGATTTTAAGGTAAGGGGGGAGAAAAGGGTTTATAATTGGTGATAGGACATAGAAGGGTAATTGGGAGTTCCTTCCTCCCTTAGGTATTTTTAAGAGATTCTGATGATAATGATTGAATCGATGCAATATTGTGAAATTGTTGATGAATATGATTATATGATGTGTTTTGAAAATATATTTGGTGTCGTGTGTTTGGTATTGGGAGAATTGGCATATGAAGTTTGTAGGGGTTATGATGAACAGAGAAGAGGATTAAACCTCATAAATTCCCTAATTTGATCTAGGAAAGTCTATTAATAAAACTAGTTGAAGTTATATGTATAAATGGATAATAAACATGTGAATTGGTTGGTTTTGAGTGTTAAATTCGACTTAGAATGATTGGGGTTCGTGTATGTGAGGAAGAGGGAAGAAATTGAGACTTTTGGAAAAATTGGATTTTTGGGGTACAGGTGCCTTGACACGGGCCGTGTCCCATGACACGGGCGGCCGTGTCAGGCTGCGAACATTATACTAAAAAGTGGAATTTTGGGAAGTTGGCTTCAGGAGGCCTGACACGGGCCGTTTCAGGCAACACGGGCGGCCGTGTCAGCCTCCTGGAAAATGAGTTTTTGTGGATTTTGAGGGGCTTGTCCCAGGCCACCTGACACGGTCGTGTCAGGGGACACGGGAGGCCGTATCAGGCCCCTGTAAATGTAATTTTTCGTCCGTTTTAAGGTGGATTTGATTCATTCTTCTAATGTAGTATTATATTAGTGAAATAAGACTGTGAGGATGTTCTAATAGTGAATATAGGACTTGATGATTAGTCGCATAAGAAATCCTAAGTGCTTAATTGATTTATATGAATATGTAGATTGTTATAATTGTGAACAACATGAGATATGTGTATGCGTTGTGTGTGAATAAGATGCACTGATGGTTGGTTGATGAGATCATGATGATCGTAAAGCATGATGTGTTCATGTGTATTGTGATATAGTATGCGTTGTTGTGTCTGCATGCGCATACATTTGATGGAATAATCATGTCGTGGATGTGATTATTCGGGATTCGTTGAGAATCGTGGTTGCAGGGATGATCGTGTCTTGTTGGAGACGTTAACGATGCATTCGGGGTTCTATTGATGAACCGTTATTGTGAGTCGGTACCGCATTTGTATTGTGCATTTGAGTCACATTGCATCATGATTGATTGAATATTATGACTGATTGAATAATATGATTGATTGAATAATATGATTGATAATTTCGTGTGATTAGGGGTGAATTACTTCTTCATATATGTCGTATTCACCATTATATTATGAATCTATTTCTCACCCCTCTGTTTGTTTTGTTGCGTCTGTGCTTCTTCGGAAGTGCAGACAATTCAGGTACTTGAGAAGTACGTTGGTGTGATGTCCGTGTCCTAGGAGCTCTGATATGTAACGGGAACGGGGATCTTTTCCACATTTACTTATAATGTTTAGAAAAACTTATTTTTATAATTAAACTTGAATTGAAGAACTTTATTATGTATGATTTGTTAAGCCTTCGAGCTATTTACGTTAAAGATTTGGATTCCGCTGTTTTCTTTTATTAACGATTTTGATGAATAATGATGATGTAACATCTCACTTTGGACAAGTAACTCTGATTTTATTAAAGGTTTATATAAATAAGTATGTGGGAAAAGTGGGTGTTACAATTGGTATCAGAGCCTGGTTGGTCCAACCGGCCAGATTGAGTCAGTCCTTAGAATAAGAGTCGTGTGTTTCCTAACTTGAGTTATTTGTTGTATCAGTATGGCAGGAAGGAATGATGTTGCTCTTGTTGCGGCTATGCAAGCCATGGCACAGACGGTCGAGAATGTTGTTCAGGTCGTTCAGGGTGGAGGAAATGCTCAGTCTCGTGCATTGGATCAGTTCCGGAATAACAAGTCGCCGACGCATGAAAGTGGAATTCTGGATCCAGAGGCTGCACAGAAGTGGTTGAAAGCTGTTGAGAAGATCTTCAGAACCATGGGGTGCTCTGATGATCAAAAGGTGAGATTTGGTACTCACATGCTGGAGGGAGAAGCTGAAGTCTGGTGGGACAACAGTCGCCAAAGGATGGAAGACGCGGGTACGGCTATCACTTGGGCGGTATTTCGCAGAGAATTCTTGGAAAATTATTTCCCGGAAGACATTCGCAGTGCTAAGGAGGTTGAGTTCTTGGAACTCAAGCAAGGTAATATGACAGTGGCAGAGTATGCTGCCAAGTTTGAAGAACTAGTGCAATATTGTACGCACTACAATACTGAAGACGCAATGACTTCCAAATGTCTGAAGTATGAGAATGGACTGCGTCCTGAGATTAAGTTGGGTATTGCTTTCCAGAAAATCAGGAATTATCCAGAGCTGGTAAGTAGAAGCAGGATTTATGATAATGACAACAGGGCGCGGATTGCGCACTACAAAGGTGTGAATGATAAGAAAAGGGAAGCAGAGATTTGGTGGTACTCCTTACAAGGCTGGTAATGAGAAGAAACCAAGTGGGGGAGGAAGTACTCCCGGTGTGCTCAAATGCTACAGATGTCACGGCATGGGACATCGTGCCAATAATTGTCCTACTGAAGAAAAGAAGTGTTTTAAGTGTGGAAAGGCGGGTCATGTGATGGTCAATTGCAGAGGAAATGAGCCTATTTGCTATAATTGTGGAGAGCAGGGCCACATTAGCACTAATTGCCCGAAACCAAAGAAGCAGAAATCCGATGGGAAAGTATTTGCATTAGTGGGAGCTCAGCCTACTAGTGAAGATCGATTGGTCAAAGGTACTTGCTTTATCAATAATATTCCTTTATTTGTGATTATTGATACGGGTGCAACACACTCGTTTATTTCTTTGGAATGTGTGAAAAAGTTAGGATTGGAACCTTCTCAGTTAAGTCGAGGAATGGTTATTGATACACCATCTATAGGTTCTGTGACTACTACCTTGATATGTCATGATTGTGTTTTGGCTATTTCTGATAAAGAGTTTAGAGTGGATCTCATATGTCTACAACTCAGTAATCTTGATATAATCTTGGGTATGAACTGGTTGGAATCCAACCGAGTTTATATTGACTGCTTTAGGAAGAGATTGTTATTCCTAACTCCAGAAGAGGAAATTTTGGCCAGTTCAGTTTCTACTAAAGAGCTGATGACCTTATTGGAAGGTGAAGCGAAAATGTTTGTTATGTTTGCTTCATTATCTATGGAAGAAAAGGTCGCTGTCGAAGAGTTACCAGTGGTGAATGAATTTCTTGAAGTATTTCCCAATGATATTAAAGAGTTACCTCCGACGCGTGAAGTGGAGTTTACTATTGACTTGATTCCTGGTACCAGGCCTATTTCTATGGCACCGTACAGGATGTCTGCTACTGAGTTAGCTGAATTGAAATCGCAGATTGGTGATTTACTTGATAAGAAGTTCATTCGACCCAGTGTATCGCCATGGGGTGCTCCAGTGTTATTAGTTAAGAAGAAGGATGGTAGTATGTGCTTGTGCGTTGACTACCGACAGCTGAATAAGGTTACAATTAAGAACAAGTATCCACTTCCAAGGATCGATGACTTGATGGACCAACTGGTGGGAGCTTGTGTTTTTAGCAAGATTGATTTGAGGTCAGGATATCATCAAATCAGAGTGAAAGAGGAAGATATCCAGAAGACGGCATTTAGAACTCGATATGGTCATTACGAATATGCAGTGATGCCTTTCGGAGTGTCTAATGCGCCGGATGTGTTTATGGAATATATGAACCGGATATTCCATTCTTACTTGGATCAATTCGTCGTAGTATTTATTGATGATATATAAATATACTCGAAGTCTGAGGAAGAGCATGAGAAACATTTGAGAATTGTGCTGCAAGTATTAAAAGATAACAAATTGTTTGCTAAATTTTCCAAGTGTGAATTTTGGTTGAAGACAGTGAGCTTTTTGGGACATGTAATATCTGGTGAAGGTATAGCAGTAGACCCTTCGAAGGTCAGTGTTGTGCTTGATTGGGAACCTCCGAAGACGGTAACGGAAATTAGATGTTTTCTTGGTTTAGTTGGTTATTATCGAAGGTTTATAGAAAGATTTTCTAATTTGGCGTTGCCATTGACTCAATTGACCCGGAAGAGTCAAGCCTTTATTTGGGATGTAGCTTGTGAGAGAAGCTTTGAAGAATTAAAAAAGAAATTAACTTCGGCACCAGTATTGATTTTACCGAACCCGAATGAAGCTTTTGTTGTGTATTGTGATGCATCTAAAATGGGTTTAGGTGGTGTGTTAATGCAGGTTGGTAAAGTAGTAGCTTATGCTTCAAGACAGTTGAGGATACACGAGAGGAATTATCCTACTCATGATTTAGAATTGGCTGTAGTGGTATTTGTGTTGAAAATTTGGAGGCATTATCTCTATGGGTCGCGATTTGAAGTCTTTAGTGACCATAAGAGTCTGAAATATTTATTTGATCAGAAGGAGCTTAATATGAGGCAGATGAGGTGGTTAGAATTTTTGAAAGATTATGATTTTAATTTAAGTTACCATCCGAGAAAGGCAAATGTAGTAGCGGACGCATTAAGCCGGAAAACAATTCATATGTCGACTATGATGATGAAAGAGATGGATTTAATTGAGCAATTTAGAGACTTAAGTATGGTGTGTGAGATGACACCTGGAAGTGTCAAGTTGGGCATGTTACGAATAAATAATGAATTTCTTGATGCAATTAAGGAAGGTCAACAGCAAGATGTGAAATTGGTGGACTCAATACCTACCAAGGGAAATGATCAAGGCGGTGATTTTAGTTTGGATAATAATGGTGTTTTAAGATTTCGGGAGAGAATTTGTATACCCGATAATGTTGAACTAAAGAAAGAAATTCTGGAAGAGAGTCATCGAAATATCTTAAGTATTCACCCGGGAGCTACGAAGATGTACCATGACTTGAGGAAATTATTTTGGTGGCACGGCATGAAACGAGATATTGCACAATTTGTTTATGCTTGTTTAGTATGTCAGAAATCAAAAGTGGAACATCATAAGCCTTCGGGGCTGATGCAACCTTTAGAGATCCCAGAGTGGAAGTGGGATAGTATTGCTATGGATTTTGTGACAGGTTTGCCGAATACTGCGAGAGGACTGGATACTATTTGGGTAGTTGTGGACCGGTTGACTAAGTCCGCGCATTTTATTCCGATAAACATCACTTACCCGTTAACTAAGTTGACAGAGATTTATATCCGAGCTGTTGTGAAATTGCACGGTGTACCGTCAAGTATAGTATCGGATAAAGATCCGCGATTTACTTCTGAGTTTTGGAAAAGTTTGCACGAGGCTTTGGGTTCTAAGTTGAAATTGAGTTCGGCTTACCGCCCACAGACAGATGGACAATCCGAGAGGACTATTCAGTCATTAGAAGATTTGTTGAGAACTTGTGTGCTAGAAAAAGGTGGTGCGTGGGATTCACATTTGGCACTGATTGAATTTACTTATAATAATAGCTATCATTCGAGTATTGGGATGGCGCCGTTTGAAGCTCTTTATGGTAGAAGATGTAGAACACCTCTGTGTTGGTATGAGACAGGTGAAAATGTTATGCTTGGGCCTGAGATTATCCAGCAGACTACTGAAACTATTCAGGTGATCAAGGAGAAAATGAAAGCGTCTCAGAGTCGGCAGAAAAGTTACCATGATGACCATGTATTTTTGAGAGTCAACCCGATGACCGGTGTTGGACGTGCATTGAAGTCTAAGAAGTTAGATCCTAAGTTCATTGGACCATATCAGATTATGCAGAGAGTAGGCAAGGTTGCTTACAAGGTGGCATTACCGCCAGAACTTTCGAATTTGCACGAAGTGTTTCATGTATCGCAACTCAGGAAATATGTGTCTGGTCCGTCACATGTAATTCAGAGAGATGAAGTGCAAATCCATGACAATCTTATGGTGGAGACCTTACCTTTGAGGATTGAAGATCGTAAGATGAAGCAACTTCGAGGCAAGGAGATACCTCTTGTGAGAATAGCTTGGGGAGGAGCTGCTGGTGGAAGTGTTACCTGGGAAATGGAGAGCAAGATGTGGGAATCATATCCAGAGTTATTCCATTCAGGTACATTTTCGAGGACGAAAATAATTAAGTGGGGGAGAGTAGTAACGCCTTAATTTTTATATTTATTTTTGTGAAATAAATATTAATATTTTAAGGGCATAATTGAATTAATTGGTGAAGAAAGTATTTTATGAGAATAATAATAATAATAATAATATAAGGTGTATTATTATAATGTTGTTATTATTTAAAAAAAATAAAATAAAAGGATTAGTTAGAGGTTTAAGGGGAAAAGGTAGAATTGTTGTTTCATAAAAAGAGGAATTTGGAAACAAACCTCATCCATCGTATTTTGACGAAGAACAGAGAGGTCTGGATAAAGAGGAGAAGAAAGGCAAGGTCAAGGATCGTAGATCACCAAGACCAAACGTTGTGAAGGAAAGCTTCGATTTTAAGGTAACGGGGGAGAAAAGGGTTTATAATTGGTGATAAGACATAGAAGGGTAATTGGGAGTTCCTTCCTCCCTTAGGTATTTTTAAGAGATTCTGATGATAATGATTGAATCGATGCAATATTGTGAAATTGTTGATGAATATGATTATATGATGTGTTTTGAAAATATATTTGGTGTTGTATGTTTGGTATTGGGAGAATTGGCATATGAAGGTTGTGGGGGTTATGATGAACAGAGAAGAGGATTAAACCTCATAAATTCCCTAATTTGATCTAGGAAAGTCTATTAATAAAACTAGTTGAGGTTATATGTATAAATGGATAATAAACATGTGAATTGGTTGGTTTTGAGTGTTAAAATCGACTTAGAATGATTGGGGTTCGTATATGTGAGGAAGAGGGAAGAAATTGAGACTTTTGGAAAAATTGGATTTTTGGGGTACAGGTGCCCTGACACGGGCCGTGTCCCATGACACGGGCAGCCGTGTCAGGCTGCCGACATTATACTAAAAAGTGGAATTTTGGGAAGTTGGCTTCAGGAGGCCTGACACGGGCCGTTTCAGGCAACACGGGCGGCCGTGTCAGCCTCCTGGAAAATGAGTTTTTGTGGATTTTGAGGGGCGTGTCCCAGGCCACCTGACACGGGCCATGTTAGGGGACACGGGAGGCCGTGTCAGGCTCCTGTAAATGTAATTTTTCGTCCGTTTTAAGGTGGATTTGATTCATTCTTCTAATGTAGGATTATATTAGTGAAATAAGACTTTGAGGATGTTCTAATAGTGAATATAGGACTTGATGATTAGTCGCATAAGAAATCCTAAGTGCTTAATTGATTTATATGAATATGTAGATTGTTATAATTGTGAACAACATGAGATATGTGTATTCTTTGTGTGTGAATAAGATGCACTGATGGTTGGTTGATGAGATCATGATGATCGTAAAGCATGATGTGTTCATGTGTATTGTGATATGGTATGCGTTGTTGTGTCTGCATGCGCATACATTTGATGGAATAATCATGTCGTGGATGTGATTATTCGGGATTCATTGAGAATCGTGGTTGCAGGGATGATCGTGTCTTGTTGGAGACGTTAATGATGCATTCGAGGTTTTATTGGTGAACCGTTATTGTGAGTCGGTACCGCATTTGCATTGTGCATTTGAGTCACATTGCATCATGATTGATTGAATATTATGACTGATTGAATAATATGATTGATTGAATAATATGATTGATAATTTGGTGTGATTAGGGGTGAATTACTTCTTCATATATGTCGTATGCACCGTTATATTATGAATCTATTTCTCACCCCTCTGTTTGTTTTGTTGCGTCTGTGCTTCTTCGGAAGTGCAAACAATTCAGGTACTTGAGAAGTACGTTGGTGTGATGTCTGTCCTAGGAGCTCTGATATGTGTAAACACCCCAAATTTGCCCTCACCCATTCACACCATGGCTTGTGATCATCACATATGCATAAACACAATCATATCATCTCATATCTCATTTTTGATTCACTGCATAGATTCTAAGTCATCTGCACCTAGGGTTTGTGATCTGAGCAATCCAAGAGCCTCCTGAGCCATTCCAAAGGCCATCAATCACTTCAAAGGGGTCCATATGTGTTCTTATATCATATTCCATCCTCTCAAAGTCAAGATTTCAAAAGAATTACAAGAACTGGGTTTGGTATGGATGCAGAGCCAAGTTTGACTGCACAGTTGACCTAAAATTAGGGTTTTGGTTTCAGAGGCCATAACTCCAATTTTTTTGGTCATTCTTGTTTCCATTGGTCTCTATATGGTATAGGGAGTATGCATATCAATTTTCATGAAGAAATTCCATGGGGAAGTCATCTGATCAAGGGTTGACTTTCTGGACAAGTCAGTGCAAAATCAGGGCATCTGAGGCCCCCAATAACCCAACCAATGGGTGATCTTCATCATTTTGAGTGTATATGATCTTTATTTGATCATGGAAGAAGGTTGAAGTCCACAAAAATCAAGAATTTGGAGTTTTTGCAAATGTTGACTTTTGGGGCATAGTTGACTTTTCAAGAATGCTCCATTTTAGGTCATTTTTCAAGCCTTGATTCTTGATCCAAAAATGCTTCAAATGGAAAAACTTTGGTCATGAAAGTTGTAGAATACATTTTTACCTTTTCAAAAAGTACAAGAACATGATCAAATTCTTCTTGGATCAAAAGTTATGGTGTGACAAAGTTGGCAAAAATCATTGATTTTCAAGGCATGCTTCAAATGTGAATTTTGCAAAATCATGAACCAAGGCTTTTTGTAATCTCCAATTGACATCAAACCATGACACAAACATCACATAAACTCTAAAAGTCAGAATTGAACCAAGAATGCTCATGTTTCATGGCTTGTGGAATGAGAAAATCACATGTGAACCAAAGTTGCACCAACTTGCAAAACTCATTATCACACTTCCTACCACTTGCTACATTGGATGCTGAGCTTTGCTAGCCCTTCCCCTCACCCTTGCTGCGCCAGCCCCATGCTTGTACTAGCCTAGAGCCAAGCCATGCCTCTCTTACACAAAAAGTTGACTTTTGGCAAAAGCAAACATCCCAATCACCACAGGCCAGGTCACATCACCTGACCAATGGGAGTTCTTTATGCAAGAAAAATGCTGGCCATAACACTCACCAAGCCAAGCTGAAACAACACACAACATCACATACTCAAACTCACTCCCTTTTGCATCTCTCTTCGAATTTCTCTGCCCAGCTCACAAACACAAAAACCATCTTCACTAATCATCTCACTATACTCCACTAAGCCTAAACCAGCAAAGAACCAGGCCTGAAACAAGCTGTAACATCACTGCACCATTTTCACTCCAACTTGCAGTTTCTTTCGAAACTCTCTCCACAGCTCACAAACATCAAAGCCAACTTCACAAACCTTCTCCACTCATCATCTGGACCTCAAACAACCCTTCACCATTGCCAGAAACAGCCTGAATCTCCATTGCCATTTTCAACTGAGCTTGAGCAGAAGCTGTTCAAACTCTTCATCCAGCCAACATAAACTTCTCTTGAGCATTCAAGCATCACCAGAGGGTCAAGTGGAGTGGATTGCACAAGAAGAAGAGGTCTGAAAGTGGCTGGAGTGAAAGCTTCGAATCTCAGGTAGCTCAAGAAATATTTTTCCAGAAATCATTTTTTATGTTCTAAACTTGTTCTCCATGCTTCACTGAATATCCTGATGCTTTTAGTTTCGAAAATGGTGATGAAATGAGGATTTAATTGCTTCCTGAAACTGTTTTGCCCTAGTTTTTGTTTGTTTCGATTCAGCTTTTCCATGAATGATAAATTTGTTTTGAGTGGGGGTTTTGAATCGTGAGCTTGTGGGAATCATTTCTGGGTTCTTAGAATTCATTTTAGATGCGTATGGAGTGAGTTAGAGATTTTGGTTGAACGGGGAAGATGACCGGAGCACTGTTCCGGTCATCTGAGTGTGTTTAACGGCGAGATTAGGGCATAAGCATTGATTAGCGAAATTTGAATTCTGGCCGTGGGATCTGGCGCCAAGTCTCTTCCCGCGCGTGTAGCTTTGAATCCAGTCCCTAGGATGTGTTGACTTTCATTTAATTCAGATTAAATTCATTTTAATTTCTTTTCTTTTCATTTTATTTGCATATTTAATTTAAAATAGTAAAAAATGTGTAAAAATTATGAAACTTTTTCTCATGAGTTTTATTAATTTTTATGACACAAAAATATTTGTGTTTTTATTTTTATCATTAAAAAAGAATTTTTAAATATTTAAAAGATTATTTTTAATTGATTAATGGAAATTAATTTATTAAAAATACTTTTAGGTATTTAAAAATCACCAAAAAATTCATGAAATGTTCTAAGACATTTAGAAACATTGTCCAACCTTCAAACCAAATTTATTTTTTGATCTTGATGCATTTTGAGAATTTTTCTTTGAATTAAAATCATTTTTGTGCATTAATTTGATCCTAAGTTCAAAAAATCATTTCTGCCTATTCATGAGGAGTTGGACAGTGATTCTTCTTTCATTGTTTTGTGTTTAGCATGTAGTTTCTAGGATTAAATGGCCTTGATTTGATTCCTCATTTTCAATTTGTTTGGTATTTCTTTTGTTTAGGAACCCTAAAAACCCTAATAACTTGTAAAAATCATAACTTGAGATTGGTTAAGAGTTGAGACCTCCCCTTTGGGCATTGGTTTAGTATAGGACTAGGGGTCCTTTGTGTGGCATTTTCCATTTTTTATCTTAGGGTTTTCTTCTGTTTGGGGTTTTTGTTTGATGTATGATTCATGAACCCTAATTTGGGCTTCCATTTGCATCCATCTTGCATTCTCTTGCATAATATGACTTGCCATGACATTTCAAGCATCCATGTGATTCATTTGACATCATAAGACATATTGAAAGCATGTTTTAGCATTGCATCATGTATTTGCCATGTTGTATGTCATGTGCACTTCATAACTTTTCATGTGTTTTCATGGTTCCTAACCTGCTTCATTTGCATTCTTGAACTTGTATGATCATTTCCATGTGCTGCCTCATGTTCATAGCACTTCATAGCATCATTATCATCATCAATATGCTTCTGGTTTTGTTTCTCATCATGTCATCTCATCTCATCTTGCATTGCATTGCATTTCTTTTCTAACCTTTTTCAGGTGGTAAGTGATCTTGAGAAGTGAATTTGCCTTCACTTCTCATAACTTTTCTTTTCATCTCTCTATTGCATCCATTGCTGCATTTTTGTATGTGTTTGAGTTTGGGCTTGCTCATTCTTCTTCTTCCCACTTTCTTTCTTCAAGTGACTTGACTTCTTGAATGAAGCAAGTCACTTTGCTTCTCTTGATCCTTTCATCTGCTTCCTGGTGGTTCCATTGAAGACTTCTCTTGAAAACCTCATAAACCTTAGGAACAACCAAGCATGACAATGATTAGGGTTTTGATTAGTCTCCCCTTTTATTTTTTACCTTTGTGTCTCTTTGAGTCTTCTCTTCTCACCTCATAATCAGGGACTAAACCCTAAAGGCTTTAAGGCTTTGTGATTAAGCTTGTGCCTGCATCCTTCTCTTAGGATGGAGTGTATAACTTTAATCCTAAGTGTTAAACCCTTAATGTGTTTAAATCTCTTAATCAATTCACTTAATAATCATCAAGACATCACACTTGTAACTTGGGCCTTGCATTAGGGTTCTAATTCTTCCTTAATTGGTTAAGAAGGACTAACCCTAGTGTTAATGGACAAGTCCCCCTCAAGTTGTCTTACAAATCATAAAACTCACTTCATCATCATACCACTAAATAAAATCCACTTAATCAAAGGCTTGTTTTGTCATGAGTTTAATCCCTAATCATGGATTAAGGTGAGGAGCTTTCCTCAGCTTAAACATTCTCATCTATTATCCTTCTATTAGGATGGTGTAATGAGTCTGTTTAATCCTTGATTATGGCTTAACCTCATTACTCAACACTAAACAAAAACCACCAAAAACATCTAATTAATCACAAGTAGGTTAATGATTTTAATCCTACACCAAAGGTGATTAAGTGTGAGAATCTGACTTCACACTTAAGGTACTCTCATTACCCCTAAACAGAGGGAAGATGTGATGAGTTTACTAACCCATTGGTTTAGGCTTAAGCTCATTAACTTATGAAAAACTTCCAAAAGCAATAAAAGATTGAAAATACAAAAACAAACAATAATCGTCTCCTCCGGGATTCTTTTCTCATCTCACTCACTCACAAACGAGAACTTGCTTCTTCCGTCTAATGCAAGACAGTTTGCACCTGAGCCAGACAGGTCATACACTTGAGCATTGACAAGCAAGCAGTTCACAAGTCAATTCATCTTTCAGTCTCTTTGGGTCGAACTACGGTGTTCTGACTTCCTCATTGCACGAGAGGATACGTAGGCATAACTTAACAGTTATCGAACAAAAGTCTCTGTATATTCCCCCTCTTTCTCTTCCCATTATTTTAGCCTCATGATCTTGAGCATCTTATTCTTCTCTTACACTGACACTGTATATATTACACTTCACACTTCTCTTACACTGACACCTGTACATCCTTCCAGCTCTTTTATACACAAATTGCACTGACACTACCCCTTTTTAACACAAATCTTTCAAGCGTGGATCCCGTCGAGTACGACGGACAATCTGGGTGCTAATACCTTCCCAGGTTGTAACCAACCCCCTTTCTCAGTCTCTCTGGTTCACAACCGTCTTATCCATGTCTTTCTAGGTCTATGCAGCATTACCTTTCCTCCGGGATAAAAATGCCTAGCTGGCGACTCTATTCATCTCCAGGTAGTTCACGGCTGTGTGTTCTCATTGTCCCTCTCGCCGACCGTTCGCGTCTGTACCTTTATCTGGGCCTATTCCCATTTATCGGGAGCGACAATATGTAACGGGAACGGGGATCTTTTCCACATTTACTTATAATGTTTAGAAAAACTTATTTTTATAATTAAACTTGAATTGAAGAACTTTATTGTGTATGATTTGTTAAGCCTTCGAGCTATTGACGTTAAAGATTTGGATTCCGTTGTTTTCTTTTATTAACGATTTTGATGAATAATGATGAGTAACATCTCACTTTGGACAAATAACTCTGATTTTATTAAAGGTTTATATAAATAAGTCTGTGGGAAAAGTGGGTGTTACATGATTGGTATGGGTGTTTTTGCACAAAGTCAACAAAACTTGTACTTGAGGTATGGGCTCTCTTGCAGCTGGCTTTTTGGCTTGTCCTGGTTCAGAAAAGATCAAGGAGAACCATGGAATGCATTTTGTGGTGATTCAGCAAGTGGAAGCATGGTTGTGTATCATTTTGCAAATTTCATGAAGTTTGGCCCCTTTGTGATTTCTTAAAGTTCAAGGCATGAAATGAGATAATTCTTTGGGCAATTCTGATTTTTAGGAAATGCACTATGTTGGTATGTGTCGCTCCCGACAAATGAAAATAGATCATATGAAGGTACAGACGCGAACGGTCGGCGAGAGGGACAATGAGAACACACAGCCGTGAACTCACTGGAGATGAATAGAGTCGTCAGCTAGGCATTTTTATCCCGGAGGAAAGGCAATGCTGCATAGACCTAGAAGGAAATGGATAAGACGGTCGCGAACCAGAGAGACTGAGAAAGGGGGTTGGTTACAACCTGGGAAGGTATTAGCACCCAGATTGTCCGTCGTACTCGACGGGATCCACGCTTAAAAGATTTGTGTCTTAAAGGGGTAGTGTCAGTGCAATTTGTGTGTAAATGAGCTGGAAAAGATGTACAGGTGTCAGTGTAAAGTGTATAAGTGATATGAAGTATGAAGGTGTCAGTGTAAGGAAAGAGTATGCTCATGATCATGAGGCTAAAAAGATGAAGTTAGAAGGAGGGGGAATATACAGAGACTTTTGTTCGATAACTGTTAAGTTATGCCTACGTATCCTCTCGTGCAATGAGGAAGTCAGAACACCGTAGTTCGACCCAAAGAGACTGAAAGATGAATTGACTGATGAACTGCTTGCTTGTCAATGCTCAAGTGTATGACCTGTCTGGCTCAGGTGCAAACTGTCTTGCATTAGACGGAAGAAGCAAGTTCTCGTTTATGAGTGAAGGTGATGAGAAAAGAACCCCGAAGGAGACGATTATTGTTTGTTTTTGTGTTTTCAGTCTTTTATTGCTTTTTGGATTTTTGTCATAAGTTAATGAGCTTAAGTCTAAACCAATGGATTTAGTAAACTCATCACATCTTCCCTCTGATTAGGGGTAATGAGAATACCTTAAGTGTGAAGTCAGATTCTCACACTTAATCACCTTGGTGTAGGATTAAGATCATTAACCTACTTGTGATTATTTAGATGTTTTTTGAGTTTTTGTTTAGTGTTAAGTAATGAGGTTAAGCCATAATCAGGGATTAAACAGACTCATTACACCATCCTAAAAGAAGGATGATAGATGAGAATGTTTAAGCTGAGGAAAGCTCCTCAACTTAATCCATGATTAGGGATTAAACTCATGACAAAACAGGCCTTTGATTAAGTGAATTTTATTCAATGGTTATGATGATGAAGTGTTTTTTTTAGGGTTTGTAAGACAACTTGAGGGGGACTTGTCCATTAACACTAGGGTTAGTCCTTCTTAACCAATTAAGGAAGAATTAGAACCCTAATGCAAGGCCCAAGTTACAAGTGTGATGTCTTGATATTTATTAAGTGAATTGGTTAAGAGATTTAAACACATTAAGGGTTTAACACTTAGGATTAAAGTTATACACTCCATCCTAAAAGAAGGATGCAGGCATAAGCTTAATCACAAAGTCTTAAAGCCTTTAGGGTTTGGTCCCTGATTATGAGATGAGAAGAGAAGACTCAAAGAGAGACACAAAGGTAAAACTATGGGGGGAGACTAATCAAAACCCTAATTCATTGTCATGCTTGGTTGATCCTAAGGTTTGTGAGGTTTTCAAGAACAATCTTCAGAAGAACCACCAGGAAGCAGATGAACAAGATCAAGAGAAGCAAAGTGGCTTGCTTCATTCAAGAAGTCAAGTCACTTGAAGAAAGAAAGTAGGAGGAAGAAGAATGAGCAAGCTCAATCTCAAATACAAATAGAAATGCAGCAATGGATGCAAGAGAGATGAAAAGAAAGGTTATGAGAAGTGAAGGCAAATTCACTTCTCAAGTTTACCTACCACCTGAAATGTTAGAAAGAAATGCAATGCAATGCTAAATGAAATGAAATGACATGATGCTAGACCAAACCAGAAGCATGTTGATGGTGATTATGATGTTATGGGGTGCTGCAAACATGAGGCAAGACATGGATATGTTCATACAAGATCATGGATGCAGATGATGCAGGTTAAGGAGCATGAACAATCATGGAAAGTTATGAAGCATACAAGACAAATGACATGGCAAATATGTAATGCAATGATCAAACATGCTTTCTATGTGCCCTAAGATGCCAAATGAATCACAAGAATGCACAAAATGCAAAGACAAGTCATGTTATGCAAGGAAATGCAAGAAGGATGCAAGAGAAATCCCAAATTAGGGTTCATGGAACAAACATCAAACAAAAACCCAAAACAGAAACAAACCCCAAGATAAAAAATGGAAAATGCTGCCCAAAGAAACCCTAAACCTATAATGAACCACTGCCCAAAGGGGAACTCCCAACTCTTAACCAATCTCAAGATATGAATTTTCTAAGTTATTAGGGTTTTTAGGGTTCCTAAACAAAAGAAATGCCAAACAATTGGAAAATACAAGATCAAATCATGGCCATTTTACCCTAGAAACTACATGCCAAACACAAAACAATGCAAGAAGAATCAATGTCTCAACCTTCTCCAATAGGCAGAGATGAATTTTTAAACTTATGATCAAATTAATGCATAAAAAATGATTTAATTCAATGAAAAATCCTCAAAATGCATCAAGATCAAAAAAGAAATTTGGTTTGAAGGTTGGACAATGTTTCTAAATGTCTTAGAACATTTCATGAATTTTTTTGTAATTTTTAAATACCTAAAAGTATTTTTAATTAATTAATTCCCATTAATCAATTAAAAATAATCTTTTAAATATTTAAAAATACTTTTTTAATGATAAAAAATAAAATAAAAATGTTTTTGGGTCTTAAAAATTAATAAAACTTTTAGGAAAAAGTTTCATAATTTTTAAGAATTTTTAACTATTTTAAAATAATTATGCAAGTTTAATGAAACAAAATGAATTAAAAATCAAATAAAAAAAGAAAGTAAGCTAGATGGAGGGCCAGGATGGAGCCTGAGTTTAAATGTGTTGACTGGCGCGTGAATGAAGGGCCCAGATGGCTCCTGAATTAATTAACTTAATTAAAGATTAATTAAACTAATGAGAGAGATTAGGGCTAATGAAAAGGATCTGGGCCATCCAAAAGGGAGGGAAGTCAACAAGTCAAAGGCCATCTACGGCCAAAATTCAAACTGGAGTTAATTACGCAATTAGGGCACAAATCACTTTCAGGTGGCCGGAGAAGACTTCCGGTCGTCTTCTCCGGCCAGCATCTCACCTGAGAAATCCCCAAACCCCTCAAATCGTATCAAAAATGAAAACTAAGAACTGGGAAATGATCTCCAACCTCTCACGAATCAAACCCCTCTCTCAAAACAAATTTCTTCTTCCTAAACAAACTGAATCGAAAGAAATAAAAACTAGGGCACGCAAGCTTCAGAGACAAATTAAATGCTCAAATCAAAGCCATTTCAAAAACTAAGAACATCAGGATAATCAGTGAATCACATAGAACAAGTTTGGAACAAAAGAAATGATTTCTGGAAAAATAATTTTCGAGCTACCTGAGATTTGGAGCTTTCAACTTGAGGACTTTCTGGTCACTTCTCCTTGTGCAATCTACTCCACTTGATCCCCAGATGATGTTTGAATGCTCAATGAGAGTTTAAGTTGGCTGGATAATGAGTTTCGAAAGCTCCTGCTTCAACTCAGTCAGAAATGGCTATGGGGTATTAAGCAGTTTCAGGCCATGGAAAGGGGTTGTTTGTGATCCTGAGGGTGAATGGAGAAGCTTTGCAAAGTTTGTTTAGGTGTTTGCAAGCTGTGGTGAGAGTTTCGAAGAGAAATGCAGGCTGAGGTGAGAAATGGCTATGGAGTATTCTGGTTGTTCCAGGCTTGTGTTCTTGGTGCTTTGTGGTCTATGGAGCAAGGTGAGTTGAATGGTGAAGTTGGCTTGAGTGTTTTGTGGCTGGGCAGAGAGATTCGAAGCAACTTGCAACTTGGTAGGTTTTTGTGTATGTGATGAATGAGGATGTTTCAGCCTTGCCTTGTGTTATGTCTAGCTTGCAAATTGTCCACATAACTCTCTCTCATTGGTCAGTTGACAAGACATGCCCTTTATTGATTGGTAAGTTACCTTTTGCAAAAAGTCAAATAATGTGTAAGAGAGGTATGGCTCATGATCTAGGCAAGTACATGGGCTGGTTCTGGTTCAGCAAGGTGAGGTGAGAGGCTAGCAAAGCTCAGCATCCAAGGCTGCAAGTAGGAGGAAGCATGATCATGAGTTTTGCAACTTGTGACTTTTTGTTCACATGTGACCTTTTTTGTCCAACCAAACATAAAACCATGGGCATTCTTAGTTCATTTCTGATTTTTAGGACTTAGAGAAAGTTTATGTGCTGGTTTGAAATGAATTAGAGGCTGCAATATGCATTGGTCCAAGATTTTGCAAAATTCTCACTTAGGGCATGCCTTGAAAATCAATGATTTTAGCCAACTTTGCATTGCCATAACTTTTGATCCAAGAAGAGTTTGGTCATGTTCTTGTACTTTTTGAAAAGGGAAAAATGAGATCTACAACTTTCATGACCAAAGTTTTTCCATTTGAAGCCTTTTTGGATCAAGAATCAAGGCTTGAAAAATGACCTAAAATGATGCATTCTTGAAAAGTCAACTATGCCCAAAAAGTCAACATTTGCAAAAACCCTAAATTCTTGATTTCTATGAACTTCAACCTTCTTCCATGATCAAATAAAGATCATATACACTCAAAATGATGAAGATCACCCATTGGTTGGGTCATTGGGGGCCTCAGATGCCCTGATTTTGCACTGACTTGTCTGAAAAGTCAACCCTTGATCAGATGACTTCCCCATGGAATTTCTTCATGAAAATTGATATGCATACTCCCTATACCATATAGAGACCAATGGAAACAAGAATGACCAAAAAAATTGGAGTTATGGCCTCTGAAACCAAAACCCTAATTTTCAGTCAACTGTGCAGTTTGACCTGGCTCTGCATCCACTCAAACCCTAGTCCTTGTGATTCCTCTGCATTTTTGACTTTGAAGAGATGGAATATGACATATGAACACACATGGACCCCTTTGAGTTGATTGGTGGCCTTTGGGGTGGCTCAGGATGCCCTGAGGTTGCTCAGATCACAAACCCTAGGTGCAGATGCCTTAGAAACTATGCAGTGAATCAAAAATGAGATGTGAGATGATATGATTGTGTTTATGCATATGAGGATGATCACAAGCCATGGTGTGAATGGGTGAGGGCAAAATTGGGGTGTTTACAGCTGCCCCTATTCAAACATGAGTTAGCTGTGCAGGATGTAAGCGACGGCTTAGCAGGCAAACAGGATAACTTGTGGTTGAATACCAAAGACAATCCAAAATTTGCACTCACAAAAAGAAGAAAAGGGATATAGATTGTAAAAGAAGATAAATTATATTGTAAAGTGGATGATAGAGCAATGACGGGGACGGCCGACATGCTGGGAAAAGTATGTGGAGTAAAGCAATGACGGGGACGGCCGACATGCTGGGGGTAAAAGGTAAAGCCAAGACGGGGACGGCCGACTAGCTGGGAAAAACAAATTATGATGGGGACGGCCATCAAGATAAAGTTAGATTCTCTGGGAATTAATGAAACATGACGGGGACGGCCGTCAGGTTCATAAAGGTAAAGCAAACAACGATGGGGACGGCCATCGGGCTAAAAGGAAAAGGGACCACGACGGGGACGGCCATCGGGTTAAAGAATAAATGAAATAAACAGATGATGGGGTACGGCCATCAAAGGTGAAGGACGATCACCTAGCAGGGGACGGCTGCTCTGTTGGGAATAAAAGAAGTATGATGGGGACGGACATCAAAGGTGGAGGACGACCACCTGGCAGGGTACGGCTGCCGAAAATATCTATGACGGGGACGGCCATCAGATAGAGAAGGTCAACGATGGGGACGGCCATCGGACGAGCATGATGGAGGACGACCATCAAGAAGTGGAGGACGACCACTCAGCAGGGTACGGCTGCTCTCGAGGTTTCTCATGACATAGGAAGAATGCCAGATAACCAAAATCAACAATGGGGACGGCCATTGGATAAAATGATGAAGGACGATCATCAAAAGGTGGAGGACGACCACCTAGCAGGGGACGGCTGCTAAAATCAACGATGGGGACGGCCATCGGATGAACATGATGGAGGACAACCATCAAGAAGTGGAGGACGACCACTCAGCAGGGTACGGCTGCTCTCAGGGTTTATCATAACACAGGACGAGTGTTAGATAAAAAGAAAATTTGCTTTGTTGGCGATCTACTGGGGAGAGTAAACACGGACGAGTGTTTATATCCAAGAAACAAAAGGTATAAGTGTTTGGTATTGTGTATAGATTAAAGATGTGGACGAGCATCCTTAAGACTACGATACGGACGAGTATCGGGTAGAAACAAATACTGACACATGTTCAGAGATGATGATACAGACGAGTATTAACTGGTCAACAAAGAACACGGACGAGTGTTGAATCTGAGGGGACTCTTCTGGGGAAAAGTAGACACGGACGAGTATCTATATTCAAAGAGACGTATGTGTTTGACACAGTGTATGGATTAAAGATGCGGACGAGCATCTTTAAGACTATGATACGGACGAGTATCATGTAGAAACAAACGCTAGACGCATGCTCTGAGATGATGGTACGGACGAGTACCAACTGGTTAACAAAGAACAAGGACTAATGCTGAATCTGTGGGGATATAAACGGTGTTTATGAGATACGGACGAGTATCTGTATAAGTATATAGATGAGTGTTTATCTGCTGGGGAGAGTGACACGGACGAGTGTCAGGAAGGAAGAGTGTAATATGAAAAAGTATCTGATATACAAAGTGTAGATGACTGTGCTGGGGATGTGACACGGACGGGTGTCGAGAAGGTGTACATAAGTATATGTGAGTGCAAAGAGGATGTCTTTGGCTTTCTGCTGGGGTTGACACAGATGAGTGTCAGGAAGTATCTGTAATACGGGTGATCTTGTTCGTAAAGAGTGTTCAGGCGACTTATTGGGGTGATGATGCGGGTGGTTGTCAAAATGAGTATATACTGGTGTTTGATTGAGAGGCAGCTGTTTTTGCTGGGGACTCTGGTGGGGATTTTTCTTCTGTATGTTGATGAACTGTCGATATTCACAAGTGTTAATTCATAACATGGCTTATGATTATGCTATGCGTTTGATTTTTGCCGTAATGCTCCGTATTAGACGGAATGCTACGCTCTGAGGGGATATTATGATGCAAATGCCATGATTATGCAAAGATACCACACTGGGATTCGAATCCCGTCACTGCGAAGATCTCTGGTCGATCTGTTGGAAATGGACCTCCCAGCTGGGGATGAGATCATTGGTAGATCCAATAAGAGGATATTTGCTTGGGGATATAGGTCACTGGTTGACATCCTTATAATACGGGACCCAGCTGGGGTTTGTAGAAGCTTTCTTCACTCTGTTGTGATCTTCTATGCGCTGCTCTTCTGGATAGAGGCTGAAGATTCTGTGGGGAGATGATTTCCTGACTCCCGTACTCAGCTGAGGATGAAATGGCAGCTCGGCTGGGGAATTATGAGAGGCAACTCAGCTGGGGAGAGCAACAAGAGGCCACTCGGCTGGGGATAGAGCATTTCGGATGCCGAGATTGAGTGTATGTTGATTTGGCAACTTTGCTGGGGAAGTGGGCACTCTCCAGTGCCACGTGGAAGATAGACCGAGTTGATAATGATTCGCCTGCTTGCTGAAACGTAACTTGCATGCCCCAGGTTACGTCCTGGATACCTGCAATCCTGCAAAGATAAGGAAACGCACAAAAGGTCCCGAGGTATCCTTCACTGAATTCCGTCAAAGGAGTTAAGCATTCTCACGAGTAAGTATATTCCCTGCAAGCATGTGTTTTATTATTATTACTTTGGGGAGAAAAACATCTGTACTTATGCAATTGATTTTTTTGAGACATCAGACATTCTTTGCAAATAAAAATGTACAAAACGAGACATGACTGAAAATCTGATTTTATTAATTCATATGCGCTGAATTGGCGAGATACAGTCAAAGAAACAAATCCCCTGAAATGAGGAGATTGTTACAAATTGAGAAACAAAATGCTGGCAGTGTTGACGACGCTTTGAGGAGCTTCCTCCTTACCATGACTCGTATGACTTTTGACGTTCTTCTCATCTTGCTTTCTGAAGAAAGTTGATTCTGATTGAAGCTTGATTCCGTCGAAGCTTTCTAAGTTGTAAGCGATACAGACGAATTCAGAATGCAGTTGTTCGCTTATTCCCTTATTTTGCATGGATCGCCCTTTCGGGTTTTCAATCCATCGGGATACCCATTTTTGCCTGAGTTGTCCAATGCGGCTTTTCAACTCAGCGGGTGTACATTTTTCATTTATTTCCCTTATTTTTGCCCGAGTCTTTTATTCTGTTTTTGACTCGCCGGGATGCCCTATTTTTGCCTGGACTTACATTCTGTTTTTATGTCCAGCGGGTCATTTTATGCGAAGTATTTTTTAACTGCATCTGAATTCACAGGGGACGGGAAATCTTCACCATCCATGGTGCTGAGCATCAGCGCTCCACCAGAGAAAACTTTCTTTACAACGAATGGTCCTTCATAATTTGGAGTCCACTTGCCCCTGTGGTCTGTATGAGGAGGGAGGATTCTTTTCAACACAAGATCCCCTACTTGGTACTCTCGATGCCTGACTTTCTGATCAAAGGCTTTCTTCATTCTCTTCTGATATAACTGCCCATGACAAATTGCAGCCAATCTTTTCTCTTCAATCAGACTCAGTTGTTCGATTCGGGACCGAACCCATTCTGCTTCACTCAGTTTAACATCCATTAATACCCGTAACGAGGGTAGTTCAACTTCAACAGGTAGGACTGCTTCCATACCATATACAAGCTGATACGGTGTTGCCCCAGTGGATGTCCTGATTGACGTGCGGTACCCATGCAAGGCAAACGGTAGCATTTCATGCCAGTCTTTGTATGTGATTACCATCTTCTGCACAATCTTCTTAATATTCTTATTCGCTGCCTCAACAGCGCCATTCATCTTTGGCCTGTAAGGAGAAGAATTGTGATGTTGGATCTTGAAGTCCCGGCACAGCTCTGCCATCATTTTGTTGTTTAAATTGGAACCATTATCAGTAATGATTCGCTCGGGCACTCCATACCGACAGATGATATCTCTCTTCAGAAATCGGGCTACCACTTGTCTTGTAACATTTGCATATGAGGCTGCTTCAACCCACTTGGTGAAATAATCAATGGCGACCAGGATGAATCTGTGACCATTCGAAGCAGTTGGCTCAATCTTGCCAATCATATCAATGCCCCACATGGCAAAGGGCCACGGTGAAGACATTATGTTCAAAGGATTGGGAGGCACATGCACCTTATCTGCATAGATCTGGCATTTGTGGCATTTTCTGGCGTAAGCACAACAGTCTGCATCCATTGTGATCCAGTAATAGCCTGATCTTAATAGCTTTTTAGCCATGGCATGCCCTCCGGCATGGGTACCAAAGGACCCTTCGTGCACTTCATGCATCAACAAATCTGCTTCCATCCTGTCAACACATCTGAGGAGTACCATATCAAAGTTCCTTTTGTATAAAGACCCATCAGTGTTCAGAAAGAAACTACCAGCAAGCCTTCTCAAAGTCTTCTTATCCTTGGAAGATGCCCCAGGTGGGTATGTTTGATCCTCCAAGAAGCATTTAATGTCATGGAACCAAGGCTTATCTTCTTTTACAACATCCGCTGCAAATACATATGCTGGTCTATCAAGTCTAGACACTGAAATCTGGGGTACAAAGTTAGCAGCTTGAACTTTGATCATGGATGAAATGGTAGCAAGAGCATCTGCAAACTGATTCTCGTCCCGAGGGATATACTCAAGTTTGACCGTTGTAAAGAAAGTCAGTAACCTTCTCGTATAATCCCTGTAAGGTATCAGATGATCCTGGTGGGTGTACCATTTTCCGCTGGTTTGATTAACTACCAGAGCCGAATCTCCGAATACGGTCAATGTCTTGATCCTGAGGTCAATAGCTTCCTCAAGACCCATAATGCAAGCTTCGTATTCAGCTTCGTTGTTAGTGCAGTTGAAAGTGAGTTTTGCCGAGAAAGGCATGTGAACTCCTTTAGGTGTAATGAGTACTGCACCAACACCACGGCCATTCATGTTAACAGCCCCATCAAACATCATAGTCCATTCTTCCTCCGGGTCAGGCCCTTCAGTGTGAATAGGCTCTTCGTGATCTTTTGCTTTAATGAACATGATGTCTTCATCAGGGAAGTCAAACCTCATAGGCTGGTAGTCATCAATGGGTTGCTCAGCAAGATATTCAGATAGTACACTGCCCTTGATGGCTTTCTGAGATGTGTACTGTATGTCGTATTCTGTGAGAATCATCTGCCATCTTGCAACCCGTCCGGTAAGAGCTGGCTTCTCGAAAATGTACTTAACTGGATCCATTTTTGAGATTAATAAGGTAGTGTGGGTCAACATATACTGTCTCAGTCGGCGAGCAGCCCACGCTAAAGCACAGCAAGTTTTCTCGAGCAGTGAATAACGTTGTTCACAGTCGGTAAACTTTTTGCTTAGGTAGTATATTGCATACTCTTTTCGACCAGACTCGTCATGCTGGCCCAGCACACACCCCATTGACTCTTCTAATACTGTCAAGTACATAATCAGAGATCTTCCCTCAACTGGCGGCATGAGGACTGGAGGTTCTTGTAGATATTCTTTGATCTTGTCAAAAGCCTTCTGGCAATCTTCGTTCCACCTGACCGTCTGTTCTTTTCTTAACAGCTTGAACAAGGGTTCGCAGGTTGCTGTGAGGTGAGATATGAACCGTGAGATATAGTTCAATCGACCTAAGAACCCTCGAACTTCTTTCTCAGTTTTCGGTGCAGGCATCTCTTGGATGGCTTTGACTTTATCAGGGTCAACTTCAATCCCTTTCTCGCTTACAATAAAGCCCAGCAGCTTACCGGATCGCACCCCGAATGTGCATTTGTTGGGGTTCAGCTTTAGTTGGTACTTCCTCAGTCGCTTGAACAACTTCAGCAGATTCACCAGGTGATCTTCCTCTGTAAGGGACTTGGCAATCATGTCATCCACATAACACTCGATTTCCTTATGGATCATATCGTGGAATAATGTCACCATAGCCCGTTGATACGTTGCACCAGCATTCTTTAGCCCAAATGGCATTACCTTGTAGCAGAACGTGCCCCAGGGTGTGATAAATGTTGTCTTCTCCATGTCTTCAGGTGACATCTTGATCTGATTATATCCTGAAAATCCATCCATGAAGGAGAATACCGAGAACTGAGCCGTGTTATCCACCAATACATCAATGTGAGGTAATGGGAAGTCATCTTTCGGGCTGGCTCTATTCAGATCCCGGTAGTCAACACACATTCTTACTTTGCCATCTTTCTTAGGCACAGGCACTATATTAGCAACCCACGGCGGATAGCTAGTTACAGCAAGGAACCCGGCGTCCCATTGCTTTTGTACCTCTTCCATAATTTTCATAGCCATGTCTGGGCGAGTTCGGCGCAGCTTATGTTTAACTGGTGGGCATTCTTCCCTCAAAGGCAGCTTATGCACAACAATGTCGGTATCCAACCCTGGCATATCTTGATACGACCAAGCAAACACATCAACATACTCTTGAAGCAGATCTATCAGTTGTCTCTTCATTGAGTCTTGCAGGCAGGCCCCGATTTTAACTTCCTTCACGTCTTCGTCTGTACCAAGATTAATCACTTCAATCTCCTCCTGGTGAGGAGTAATAGCCTTCTCCTCTTGTCTCAACAACCTAGCTAGCTCTTCAGGAAGCTCATATTCTTCATCAACCCCTTCATCAGCTTGATTGATTGGATTGTCAAAGTCATACGATGTCATAGCCGTGCTGTTGTCGGTGCTGTCAGGAAGGCACTCTCTGCAAGGGTTAAGTTTGTTCATTTTAGTGATTGATTTTAATCTTGCTTTAGAAAAAAAAGTGAAATGAAGTTATCATTTTGAAAACACCGCCATTTATTTTTGTACAAAAAGAAAAATGGAAAAACAGTGAGCAGAAAAGAAAAAGACTCGTTTGCAAAAAGATGTCTGATATTTCATTAATTTAATCTTGTTTGCACAAAAGTACAGATGGCCCTGATTACAAAATGAGTCTCGTCATCTTGGGCAAGATGCAAGACTTTGATGCATGCTATAAAAAATACAGGAAATAATAATTACTCTGCATGAGTAACTCTTATAATTTCCTGGGAAGACCAGTTCGAGACACTGCTCCCCGGGATCTTTGGACGAATCCAACTTTCCAGGTTGCGCTCTTCTTCCAGCTCGTCTTCCAGACAGTTGATAGCATCGGGGGTAAGCATCCCTCCACTGACAAAACCAGGCTCTTCAGCAGCCTTTGCTTGATGTTGAGTTGGTCTGTAACCCAACCCAAACTTGTCTTCTTTTTTCTCCACCGATAGCAGTTTGCCCCAGCCTTGGGCAGTTCCTTCCTCAACAACCTTCCGGGCTTGTTGGTATGACGACATTGGAGTACCAGATACAGCAGATGCCTCATTCACATTCAAAGCTTCAAACCCCTGGCTCATTGTTTCATGGATCTCCCCATCCATTTCAATGTACTTATAGGTTGCCAGGTGGCTGACAAAAATGTCCTCCTCTCCACAGATTGTGACAACTTGGCCTTCCCACTCAAATTTTAACTTTTGGTGAAGGGTAGACGTTATTGCGCCGGCGGCGTGAATCCAGGGTCTACCCAACAAACAGATGTAGGCGGGCTGAATGTCCATCACATAAAAGATAGTTTTAAAGGTTTGCGGGCCAATTGTCACGGGCAGCTCAATCTCTCCCAGAACCGATCTCTTCGAACCATCAAAGGCTCTCACCACCAGGTTGCTGGGTCTCAATGCCAAACTATCATATTCTAACTTCACCAGAGCCTTCTTTGGTAAGACATTCAGGGACGAACCTGTGTCCACCAGCACATGTGAAAGGACAGCTCCTTTGCATTCCATGGTTATGTGCAAGGCTTTGTTGTGGTTGCGGCCGTCCGCTGTCAAGTCAGTATTGGTGAACCCTAGCCCATTGCTAGCAGTAACATTTCCAACCACGGTTTCCAACTGGTTGACAGTAATCTCTTCAGGCACGTAAGCTGCGTGCAAGACCTTGAGTAGTGCATTCCGATGGGCTTCGGAACACATAAGCAGTGAGAGGATAGAGATTTTGGATGGCGTCTGGTGAAGTTGATCCACAATTTTGTAATCACTCTTTTTGATGATTCGCATAAACTCATCAACTTCTTGATCGAACGGTGTCTTCAAGGCTTCTTTAACAGCTTGATCTTCCTGCACCGGGCTCTTTCCTTTTGCCTTGGCAGCAGCTTCTGCTTCGGCTGATGGTCTTTGAATTGGTGGAGCGAAGAGACGTCCGCTTCGGGTGAAGCCTCCGCCTCCCCCCACATTATCTACTTGTGGTGCAGGTGTTGATGTTTCAAGAGTGATTCTTTTTCCTTCGCAGTACACGTCAGAGCCATAGTGCCAAGGGATGGCCCTATTGCTTTCATATGGTACCGGTCCAGGCACCGTGACAGTGACTGGACTGATTGCTGCTGCTGAAGGGACTGTAATTGTTTGTGGATCATAAAAGATTGTAACTGGTGCACTGGTGGGAGCAGCACCTTCTGAATGGTAGGCAGAGTTGCTTTCAGGATCATAAAATATGGTGACAGTAGAGACATCTTCATGATTTGTTGCTGGAGTTGTAGGAGATATTGTCGGAAGAAATGATGTTGTTGTTGTAGGAGATTCAAGATGGAATGAAGCTGAAGTTGTAGCAGGAGAAATTGTTGAAAACTGATCAGTTGAGATGATGGATGAAGTACTTGTTGATGAAACCGAAGAATTGTCAGGAACAATGGTTGTTGCAGTTGTAGGAGGTTCTGAAACTGTTGCTGATGAAATTGCTGGATTCGTTGGAAATGATGTGGTGATCTGAAGCTGGCCACTCTGAATGAGGCCATCTATGCCATTCCGCAAATTATCGCACCCATTTACCGAGATATTGCAGTAAGCACAGCCTAACTCACACCCCGGGAACATTTGACATTCCAAGAGCTGAGCTTTGATTTCTACCAATGGTGTCCTGATCTGTCCCACACTGGTTATTAAATAAGACGGCTTGTCTTCTTCAATAGCGTTAATCCGGGGACCACCATGGTTTGGCATCGGGTTTTTATTGACATTGGGTGGTGGTGCGAAATTCAGAGCCTTTGAGTCTACCAGGTCTTGTACCTTCATATGCAGAGCCCTGCATTTTTCTGTGCTGTGGCCAGGTGCGTTTGAATGAAAGGCACACCTAGCATTGGAGTCATAATTCCTTGGTAGACTGTTGGGATCCGGAGGTGCCAACGTTCTTAGCTCAACCAAGTTGAGTTTCAGAAGTTGTGGCAGCAAAGTAGCATATGGCATTGGGATCGGATCGATCACTCTGTTAGCTTGAGATGGCCTCTGTTGGAATGGCCTTTGTTGACTGTTGTTGTTGGTGTTGCTGTTGTTGTAATTCCTTGGAGGATACTGATTTTGCTGATGGTACTGAGGTTGTTGTTGATAGCTTTGCTAAGGAGGTTGATAGACAGGTTGAGGATGAGCTGGAGCAGGGATGGTGACTGCTGCTATGGACCTCTGAGCATATTGGGGCCTACCCCTGTTTGAATGGATGGCATTGGTCTCGCCAGTTCTTCTCGGGCCTGCAAAAGGCTTCCTTGTACTACTGGACGAGCTTGCACCGTTGTCTGAGATCTTTCCCATTTTTAACAAGCTTTCAATTCTCTCCCCGGCTATGACAACATCTGCAAAGCTAGTGGAAGAGAAAGCTGCCAACCTGTCAATATATGTTCCCTGAAGGGTGTTCATGAACATATCTGCCATTTCCCGCTCAGACATAGGTGGTTGAACAGCAGCAGCCAGCTGCCTCCACCTTTGGGCGTATTCTCGGAAACTCTCCCTCGAAGACTGTGACATTCCCATCAGGAGAGTCCTGTTGGGTGCCATGTCTAGATTATACTGATACTGTCTGATGAAGGCCTCTGCCAGGTCCTTCCAGCATCTAATTGTTGCTCTTGTCAGATGGGAATACCACTCCCTCGAAGCTCCAGTCAAGCTATCCTCAAAATAGAACATCCACAATTTCTCATCCATTGTATAGGCCTTCAGCCTTCCCAGAAATGATTGTAGATGAGTCCGGGGGCATGAAGTCCCATTATACTTTTCGAAACAAGGAGGCTTGAACTTATGGGGGATCCTGACCCCGTCTACCAAACCCATGTCCATAACGTCGAAGCCCAAAGAGTTTTGAGATTCTAAGGACCTCAACTTCTCAGCTATTTCATCCAATCTTCTATCATAAGCCTCTTCTCCAGCACCCATTACTGTGAACTGGTCTTCTTGAGGGTCTTCCTGTAGTACCCTCCCTGCTGTGGCAGTCCCTTGTATATTGACAGGGATGTTGGCCTCTGGATGGAGATGGGGTCCAAAAACTGGGGGATTGACATGAGGTTGGACCCTCTCGTTGTTACTTGTGCCAGCAGTTCCCACATGGGGTTCCTCTTGATTCCTCCCTTCTACCAAAGCTCTGAGCCTCTCCTGGCTTTGAGCTAAGTTGTTCATTACTTCCATGAACTGTGTTATCTGCGTTCTCATCTCCAACCTTTCGTTGGCCATCTGGTTTCTGACCTCCGTAAGGTCCTGCTGCATCTGATCCATCTGAATTCCCGGAAGGTTGTTTCTAGTTGGGTACCTGTGTGGCCTGTTGAGGGGAAATACCCGGCGGCGAGCAATAATTCCTGAGATTCACAACAGAGGTTAGTAACAACAAAACAAAAACCTACAAAATAAACAAAAGGGTTAGTATGCAATGCAGTTATGCTTATTTGCTCTCAAGGTATCCGGTTTGGTCTTCAGTTTTGACCCTTCCAGACCCTTGAAGATGTTGCTGTTGAAGTTGCTTTCGAAATAAACCCAGATGGAAACTAACACAAATATATTACAGAAGGTGAAATAATACATCTTGTTCATTTTACAACACCAGCCCTCTAAGGGGTCAAAATACATCACAAAAACAAAAGTACATGGAATAGGAATAACAACAAGCAAATGATCAAACTCCAAGGCCAAACTCATCCTCACGAACTTCCTTAAGAAGTGCTTCGGTCACAGGATCAGCCGGCCGCTCCGTAAGATTTCTGATGAGAAGGTTTCTTGTTGCAACAGCTGCAGTCAACTTCTTGCTCTGACTTTGGTCTTTAGACCTCTTCACTCCAGCTCTGATTTCTAGCTCTGATATTTCTTTCTGGGCTGCTGCCAGGGCTTTTTCTATCTGCTCCATCTTGTCCTGAACTCTCTTGTCTTCTAGAGTACGGGCCTCAGTGATCCGGACCCACCTGGCCTGACTCTCTTTCAAATACAAGTCTGTTCTCGCTCTCTGGAACTGGGCTTCTTTACAAGCATTCTTCAGAATCTGCTCACCAGCTTTAGACTTGTTGATATAATCTCCAGACTTCTCAATTTTAGTCAAGTGTTCCACCCTCAACTTCTCCAATCTCTCAATCTCCCTCATACCTTCACTCCTCTCCCGGAGGGTCTTCTGCAAAGCCTGGGTTAGCTTCTCATTTCTTTCCTTCAAGCTCTCAAACTCCTCCAAACTGATGGTGGCGGGGGGTGGTGCTGAAGATGACTCAGGCATGTCTTCTATGGTAAAGGGCATTCCAGAGAATTGGGCCCTGGTACGGGACCATTCATAATATTGTGCTGATGCCACATTGTTGCACTTCCCCAGAATGGTGACTCCCTTGGTTTGAACATTATCCCAGGCCCAGGCAGCCTGCCTAACAACAGCCAAACTAATCTTGTTCTCACAATAGAGAGTCTCAGCCAAGTCCTGTGCCCTAGGAGCATGGACCAGTGCATAGCCCAATTGCCTTCTGAACAGCAGAGGATTGTAATTAATACTTCCCTTGACCCCTATTAAAGGCACATTGGGAAAGTGCCCACAGCTTGTAATGATATCTCTACCCTTGGTGCTTTGAGTACACCATCTGATGTCTGCTGAAGTGAGAGTAGTGAGCCTCTTAGCCCAGTTGCTTTGCTGATGAGGATTTAGGAATGCATCTGTCCTGGGTAGATGCTTAAGAAGCCAAGCATGGAATAATGGAGCACAACACCTCACTAGCCTTCCCCTCTGCTTCTCATTCTTCTGGTGCACTGAGTAATAGAGATCTCCTAGCAAAGTTGGCACTGGGTTCTTCAGGATGAGCAAATGGATTGCATTCTTGCTAATGAATCGAGGCTCATCTGCAAACAACACAATTCCATATACACTTAAGGCCAACAGAGCACAAACAGCTCTCCATTCCCCCTGGGAAGCCTTCAGACTAGCTTGAGAAATCAGGAAGTCAAGATGAAAACCAGGGATCCCAGCTTTAGAGGTCATATGCTGCTCAATCAAAGCAGGTTCCAGGTGCAAAGCTTTTGCTATCTCTCCATTGCTGGGAAAGACCATTTCAGGGTTGAAAGGAATTTCTCTCCTGATAGGCATACCAACTAATGAGGAGTACTCTTCCAATAAGGGGCCCAACTGAAAGTCTTGAAAAGTAAAACATCTCAGTGGAGGATCATAAAACTGAATGCAGGTGTGGATGAGGCTCCTCTGTGAAGGGTCCAGATCCATAACCATGTCCAGTATATCTCCATAACTCTCCCTGAACAAGGGTATGTGATCTGGAGTGATCAGGGTTTGGATCCTCCTGATGTCTGATAAGTCTGGTTGGAAGAAATGATAGGTGATGTTGCTTTTCTTTGGAGCCATGATGCTGAAGACTGAGTAGGGTGCTGATGAAGATGTTGAAGAAGAGGGCCACTGATTGGCTGGTGCTGGTGATAGCTGAAGCAGGTGCTGGTGAAGACAGGTCAATACTGCAGATAGGGTCAAAACCAAAACCAAATGAAGATGGATACCCTGAAACAAATAAGCAAATGTCAATATGATGCAATGATTATGTATGCAAATGATATGCAAGGGTCTGTGACTGAGCTGGATCTGATCAAAATGCCCTGATATAGGTCCAAGTGTGTAAGAAATCCAGATGAGGTTTATAAATCCAGTAACCAGGGTGGGGGGCTCAAATAAAGAGCCACAAGTCCAAGGTTTTAGAATCACAAGAACTGTCCAACATGGAGTATTCTTAACAAAGTCAAAGTAACAGGGTATTCTGAGGTCAAGGTACCTGCAAACCTGTAAACAGCCCGACCCCCTCACAGGTGATGATCTAGAACAAGGATCCTCAGACTTGGATCAGTTATGAGAAGTGTAAACACTTCTAACCCGGAGGTACAGTGTTTACAATAACCATAACAATTCCTCCTCTAATTCACCTCAGTTTCTGAAGGTCAATACTAAAAGGTCATCCAGACTTAGCAGGCTTCCCAGATAGCCCTAGCATTGCAGGAAATCTGCAACACAGAGTTCTCAAGAAGAAACCCATATCTGAACCGTGTTTCATATTCCCGCACCAGACCGAAATGGAATGGGAAAGAATATGATTCACTCTAGCCTAGGTGTCACTCAGGTCCCAGGTATAGGACCTTAACTCTCAATGAATCACCCACCCACCAAGGCAAACAACCAGATCCAGCCAGCAGCAATGACAGTATGATATAAATAAATGCAATAAAGAAAGCAGTAAAGTAACTGTACATAAAGCAATAAACAAAAATAAATACAAGCACATAACACCCCAGTAAACAAAAATCAAACAAGCGCTAGGAGGAACCCACAAAAAGAACCAGAAGCCCTGGTTGCAGTATAAGGGTCCCCAGCAGAGTCGCCAAGCTGTCGCTCCCGACAAATGAAAATAGATCATATGAAGGTACAGACGCGAACGGTCGGCGAGAGGGACAATGAGAACACACAGCCGTGAACTCACTGGAGATGAATAGAGTCGCCAGCTAGGCATTTTTATCCCGGAGGAAAGGCAATGCTGCATAGACCTAGAAGGAAATGGATAAGACGGTCGCGAACCAGAGAGACTGAGAAAGGGGGTTGGTTACAACCTGGGAAGGTATTAGCACCCAGATTGTCCGTCGTACTCGACGGGATCCACGCTTAAAAGATTTGTGTCTTAAAGGGGTAGTGTCAGTGCAATTTGTGTGTAAATGAGCTGGAAAAGATGTACAGGTGTCAGTGTAAAGTGTATAAGTGATATGAAGTATGAAGGTGTCTGTGTAAGGAAAGAGTATGCTCATGATCATGAGGCTAAAAAGATGAAGTTAGAAGGAGGGGGAATATACAGAGACTTTTGTTCGATAACTGTTAAGTTATGCCTACGTATCCTCTCGTGCAATGAGGAAGTCAGAACACCGTAGTTCGACCCAAAGAGACTGAAAGATGAATTGACTGATGAACTGCTTGCTTGTCAATGCTCAAGTGTATGACCTGTCTGGCTCAGGTGCAAACTGTCTTGCATTAGACGGAAGAAGCAAGTTCTCGTTTATGAGTGAAGGTGATGAGAAAAGAACCCCGAAGGAGACGATTATTGTTTGTTTTTGTGTTTTCAGTCTTTTATTGCTTTTTGGATTTTTGTCATAAGTTAATGAGCTTAAGTCTAAACCAATGGATTTAGTAAACTCATCACATCTTCCCTCTGATTAGGGGTAATGAGAATACCTTAAGTGTGAAGTCAGATTCTCACACTTAATCACCTTGGTGTAGGATTAAGATCATTAACCTACTTGTGATTATTTAGATGTTTTTTGAGTTTTTGTTTAGTGTTAAGTAATGAGGTTAAGCCATAATCAGGGATTAAACAGACTCATTACACCATCCTAAAAGAAGGATGATAGATGAGAATGTTTAAGCTGAGGAAAGCTCCTCAACTTAATCCATGATTAGGGATTAAACTCATGACAAAACAGGCCTTTGATTAAGTGAATTTTATTCAATGGTTATGATGATGAAGTGTTTTTTTTAGGGTTTGTAAGACAACTTGAGGGGGACTTGTCCATTAACACTAGGGTTAGTCCTTCTTAACCAATTAAGGAAGAATTAGAACCCTAATGCAAGGCCCAAGTTACAAGTGTGATGTCTTGATATTTATTAAGTGAATTGGTTAAGAGATTTAAACACATTAAGGGTTTAACACTTAGGATTAAAGTTATACACTCCATCCTAAAAGAAGGATGCAGACATAAGCTTAATCACAAAGTCTTAAAGCCTTTAGGGTTTGGTCCCTGATTATGAGATGAGAAGAGAAGACTCAAAGAGAGACACAAAGGTAAAACTATGGGGGGAGACTAATCAAAACCCTAATTCATTGTCATGCTTGGTTGATCCTAAGGTTTGTGAGGTTTTCAAGAACAATCTTCAGAAGAACCACCAGGAAGCAGATGAACAAGATCAAGAGAAGCAAAGTGGCTTGCTTCATTCAAGAAGTCAAGTCACTTGAAGAAAGAAAGTAGGAGGAAGAAGAATGAGCAAGCTCAATCTCAAACACAAATAGAAATGCAGCAATGGATGCAAGAGAGATGAAAAGAAAGGTTATGAGAAGTGAAGGCAAATTCACTTCTCAAGTTTACCTACCACCTGAAATGTTAGAAAGAAATGCAATGCAATGCTAAATGAAATGAAATGACATGATGCTAGACCAAACCAGAAGCATGTTGATGGTGATTATGATGTTATGGGGTGCTGCAAACATGAGGCAAGACATGGATATGTTCATACAAGATCATGGATGCAGATGATGCAGGTTAAGGAGCATGAACAATCATGGAAAGTTATGAAGCATACAAGACAAATGACATGGCAAATATGTAATGCAATGATCAAATATGCTTTCTATGTGCCCTAAGATGCCAAATGAATCACAAGAATGCACAAAATGCAAAGACAAGTCATGTTATGCAAGGAAATGCAAGAAGGATGCAAGAGAAATCCCAAATTAGGGTTCATGGAACAAACATCAAACAAAAACCCAAAACAGAAACAAACCCCAAGATAAAAAATGAAAAATGCTGCCCAAAGAAACCCTAAACCTATAATGAACCACTTCCCAAAGGGGAACTCCCAACTCTTAACCAATCTCAAGATATGAATTTTCTAAGTTATTAGGGTTTTTAGGGTTCCTAAACAAAAGAAATGCCAAACAATTGGAAAATACAAGATCAAATCATGGCCATTTTACCCTAGAAACTACATGCCAAACACAAAACAATGCAAGAAGAATCAATGTCTCAACCTTCTCCAATAGGCAGAGATGAATTTTTAAACTTATGATCAAATTAATGCATAAAAAATGATTTAATTCAATGAAAAATCCTCAAAATGCATCAAGATCAAAAAAGAAATTTGGTTTGAAGGTTGGACAATGTTTCTAAATGTCTTAGAACATTTCATGAATTTTTTTGTAATTTTTAAATACCTAAAAGTATTTTTAATTAATTAATTCCCATTAATCAATTAAAAATAATCTTTTAAATATTTAAAAATACTTTTTTAATGATAAAAAATAAAATAAAAATGTTTTTGGGTCTTAAAAATTAATAAAACTTTTAGGAAAAAGTTTCATAATTTTTAAGAATTTTTAACTATTTTAAAATAATTATGCAAGTTTAATGAAACAAAATGAATTAAAAATCAAATAAAAAAAGAAAGTAAGCTAGATGGAGGGCCAGGATGGAGCCTGAGTTTAAATGTGTTGACTGGCGCGTGAATGAAGGGCCCAGATGGCTCCTGAATTAATTAACTTAATTAAAGATTAATTAAACTAATGAGAGAGATTAGGGCTAATGAAAAGGATCTGGGCCATCCAAAAGGGAGGGAAGTCAACAAGTCAAAGGCCATCTACGGCCAAAATTCAAACTGGAGTTAATTACGCAATTAGGGCACAAATCACTTTCAGGTGGCCGGAGAAGACTTCCGGTCGTCTTCTCCGGCCAGCATCTCACCTGAGAAATCCCCAAACCCCTCAAATCGTATCAAAAATGAAAACTAAGAACTGGGAAATGATCTCCAACCTCTCACGAATCAAACCCCTCTCTCAAAACAAATTTCTTCTTCCTAAACAAACTGAATCGAAAGAAATAAAAACTAGGGCACGCAAGCTTCAGAGACAAATTAAATGCTCAAATCAAAGCCATTTCAAAAACTAAGAACATCAGGATAATCAGTGAATCACATAGAACAAGTTTGGAACAAAAGAAATGATTTCTGGAAAAATAATTTTCGAGCTACCTGAGATTTGGAGCTTTCAACTTGAGGACTTTCTGGTCACTTCTCCTTGTGCAATCTACTCCACTTGATCCCCAGATGATGTTTGAATGCTCAATGAGAGTTTAAGTTGGCTGGATAATGAGTTTCGAAAGCTCCTGCTTCAACTCAGTCAGAAATGGCTATGGGGTATTAAGCAGTTTCAGGCCATGGAAAGGGGTTGTTTGTGATCCTGAGGGTGAATGGAGAAGCTTTGCAAAGTTTGTTTAGGTGTTTGCAAGCTGTGGTGAGAGTTTCGAAGAGAAATGCAGGCTGAGGTGAGAAATGGCTATGGAGTATTCTGGTTGTTCCAGGCTTGTGTTCTTGGTGCTTTGTGGTCTATGGAGCAAGGTGAGTTGAATGGTGAAGTTGGCTTGAGTGTTTTGTGGCTGGGCAGAGAGATTCGAAGCAACTTGCAACTTGGTAGGTTTTTGTGTATGTGATGAATGAGGATGTTTCAGCCTTGCCTTGTGTTATGTCTAGCTTGCAAATTGTCCACATAACTCTCTCTCATTGGTCAGTTGACAAGACATGCCCTTTATTGATTGGTAAGTTACCTTTTGCAAAAAGTCAAATAATGTGTAAGAGAGGTATGGCTCATGATCTAGGCAAGTACATGGGCTGGTTCTGGTTCAGCAAGGTGAGGTGAGAGGCTAGCAAAGCTCAGCATCCAAGGCTGCAAGTAGGAGGAAGCATGATCATGAGTTTTGCAACTTGTGACTTTTTGTTCACATGTGACCTTTTTTGTCCAACCAAACATAAAACCATGGGCATTCTTAGTTCATTTCTGATTTTTAGGACTTAGAGAAAGTTTATGTGCTGGTTTGAAATGAATTAGAGGCTGCAATATGCATTGGTCCAAGATTTTGCAAAATTCTCACTTAGGGCATGCCTTGAAAATCAATGATTTTAGCCAACTTTGCATTGCCATAACTTTTGATCCAAGAAGAGTTTGGTCATGTTCTTGTACTTTTTGAAAAGGGAAAAATGAGATCTACAACTTTCATGACCAAAGTTTTTCCATTTGAAGCCTTTTTGGATCAAGAATCAAGGCTTGAAAAATGACCTAAAATGATGCATTCTTGAAAAGTCAACTATGCCCAAAAAGTCAACATTTGCAAAAACCCTAAATTCTTGATTTCTATGAACTTCAACCTTCTTCCATGATCAAATAAAGATCATATACACTCAAAATGATGAAGATCACCCATTGGTTGGGTCATTGGGGGCCTCAGATGCCCTGATTTTGCACTGACTTGTCTGAAAAGTCAACCCTTGATCAGATGACTTCCCCATGGAATTTCTTCATGAAAATTGATATGCATACTCCCTATACCATATAGAGACCAATGGAAACAAGAATGACCAAAAAAATTGGAGTTATGGCCTCTGAAACCAAAACCCTAATTTTCAGTCAACTGTGCAGTTTGACCTGGCTCTGCATCCACTCAAACCCTAGTCCTTGTGATTCCTCTGCATTTTTGACTTTGAAGAGATGGAATATGACATATGAACACACATGGACCCCTTTGAGTTGATTGGTGGCCTTTGGGGTGGCTCAGGATGCCCTGAGGTTGCTCAGATCACAAACCCTAGGTGCAGATGCCTTAGAAACTATGCAGTGAATCAAAAATGAGATGTGAGATGATATGATTGTGTTTATGCATATGAGGATGATCACAAGCCATGGTGTGAATGGGTGAGGGCAAAATTGGGGTGTTTACAGTATGATGCATAGAAGTGTATTAATAGTCACAAAATGGCTTGGCAAGTGGTTTTGCAAAAATCCCTCTTTGGTGTATTCTTGAAAATTATAGGATTTTTGCCAACTTTGAAAGATCATATCTTGAGTTCCATAATGAATTAGAACTTGTTTTTGAACTTTTTGAAAAGGGAATGATCCAATCTACAACTTTCATGACCAAAAATTTTTCATTTGAAGCATTTTTTGTTGAGAAAGAGGAGGTTGAAATACTTTCCCAAAATGGAAAGTTTCCATTACAAGTCATTTCCATTTTTGGCAACTTTTGGTTTAGCTCAACTTTCTTCAATTTTGTGAACTTCCAAGCACTTCAATGATCAAATAAAGATCATATAATTTCAATTTGATGAAAAATCCACTTTGGTTCCATTGTTGGGGGCCTCAGATGCCCTGATTTTGCTCTAACTTGCTCAAGAAGTTACCTAGTGAACATATGACTTCCACAACGAATTTCTTCATCAAACTTGGTACATATGATCCTTATAACATATTGAGACCATTAGAAACAATAATGACCAAAAAATTTGGAGTTATGGCCTCTGAAACCAAAACCCTAATTTCAGGTCATTTGTGTAGTGAAACCCTAGCTCAGCTTCCATGCTTTCCAAGTTCTTGTGATTTATTGACTTCCTTGATCTTTGAGGGATATAAGATGATGATAGAAAATACATGGACCCTATTGGAATGATTGGAGGCCTTTGGAGTGGCTCAGATGGATCCTTGGATTGCTCAGATCACAAACCCTAGATGCAGATGAACTTGAACTAATGCAGTGAAACAAAAATGCAATATGAGATGGTATGCTTAGACTAATGCAAATATGAAAGATCTCAAGCCATGGTGTGAACTTAGTGAGGGCAAATTTGGGGTGTTTACAGTCACCCTTGGTGACGGGCTGACCGTCACGCTCCGAGGCCCAGTGACGACCATGATTTTTGTTGATGACCGATGGCTGACAGGTACCCCTTTCCGGACGACGACCGTCATCGTCGAATGACGGATAATCCATATTGTTCCTAAGTGGGTGACAACTGTCACGACCTCCGACCCACACTATTTCAATATCATTTTTGAAAAAAAAACTTTTCTATGCTTTTGATTTTTCGTAAAAACTCATAATTGTATTTGTTGTTGTTGTGTTTCGTATAAAAAAGCAAACACGGATTAGAATACAAGCATGTCATACTGGTTTGCATGGTCGTGCCCCATAGTTATTTCATCCATTAACTTTGATACAATTTTTTTCAAGTTTTGGCTATGATTTTTTATTTTATATAATTTTTTAATATTTTAAATGGGTTATTAAAGTGACATGTTTTATGGAGATTGCTTATAGAAATGTTAAATGTTCTTTTGTGTGTGTGTGTGTGTGTATTTATCCATGCGAGTATCAATTGACCCAGAGGACAGTTGATGTTTTTCCAGATTTCATACACACTTGTGATGATAAACATGTGATAATTATAAGGCTTCATATGTGAATGATAAATCAATACAAAGAGGGGTTTATTGTTTGACATTTTTATCAATATTTGATTAGAACAAAAGTACCATCATCAATTGGTATTAGTGTCCAAACACTTGATATTTATGGTGACATAGGTATCTTAAGATGGGTTATATTATTATTTGAACATATTAATGATTCAATTTTTCTTTTTCATGAGTATATTTATAGTGTTTATTTTGTTCTATTCTCGGCAATAATTGCTTCGATATCTGCTAATTTGAATCCAAGTTTGGCTCTTAATGGGGAAATCTTAAAGACTGGAAGGAGAACAATGAAATTGTACTTGACTGTAACCACTTTATCCTACATAATCTAGTACATCTAAACAAAGGAAATATTATTAAAAGTGAGATTGCTTCAATCTCATGAGTCTCATGATCATTAAGTGTGGCATTCCTGGGATCTTTAGGAGTACTATCTCAGAAAAAATAACAAATGCCAAAGATTTTCTTATTGAGATTGAAAAGCGCTTTTCAAAAAGAGATAAGACTAAAACAAGTACTCTTTTTCACAACTTGATTTCCTTAAAGTATCAATGCAAAGAAAATATAAGGAATATATTATAGGTGTGTAAAACATTGTTTCAAAAATTACGACGCTAAAACTTGAGCTTTCAGAAGACTTACTCATTCATTTAGTATTGATTTCTCTTCCTTAACAGTTCAATCAATTTAAGATGTCTTATAACTGTCAAAAGGAGAAATGGTTTCTTAATAATCTCATTTTGTTTTTTGTGCAAGAAAAGGAATGGTTGAAGAAAGAAAACACAACAAATGCTTATTTTGTTAGCACCTCTAAGGACAAGGGAAAAGGAAAGAAAACTAATGAGCCCAAGAATGAAGCTGCAAAAAAATGCTTTGGTCTGTTCTGAGGTCAATTTAGCTTCAATACCTAGAAAGACTTGGTGGTTAGACTTTGGTGTAACTACTAACATCAGTGTTTTAATGAAGGGTTGCCTGAACTATCAAAAGCCAATTAATGTTGAAAGAAACATTTGTGGTGGATATGGAAAGTCGATGGTGGTGGAAGCTATCAGGCATTTTATATTATTAATGTGTACTGAATTTTATTTCGATCTGAAAGACACTTTCGTGGTACCGTCATTTGGATAAAATTTAATTTCAGTTTCTTATTTGGACAAATCAGGTTATTTATGTTCATTTGGAAACAATATATTCAAGTTGTCTTTTAATTCAGATATTGTTGGAGTTGGTTCACTTATGGGTCATGATAATTTATATTTGCTTGACACTGTAGCTACCTATTGGGAATTCTTAAATGTAGAATCATGTGGTACTAAGCGTAAAATTGATAATAATGATTCAAGATCATTATGACACAAACACCTTAATCACATCTTTAAAAATAGAGTTGAGCGACTAGTGTCATATGAAATTTTTTATTCCATGGACTTTGTTGGTCCTTTTGGAATTGGCTGCATTATGTAAAACAACATGGAGTTTGCTCAAGATGGTTCTAGTGCGGAAGGGACACATGTTGAGCAAGATGTTCCAACAGACGGGCTGCAACATCTGGTATCTTAGAAACAGACAAATGGATATTGTAGTTTATTCTAATTTTGTTTATCCAAGATTCTCTCAATAATATAAGATCTACAAGTCAAGAAGAATGGTTGATTTGGATGTACTGGTGCAACATATTGAACTCGATGTTCCAGTATGAGTTGTACAACATTTGACCTTGATGGAAGGCCATGTTGGATGTTGCGTATTTTTTATTGATTTTCAATCAGCTATGATGTAATTATTTTAACAGTGTTTTATTGATTTGTTTGAAAGCTAGAGTTGTTAAAATCTAATTTAAATTTTAATTTGAATTAGAACAAATGATATCTTTTGTTTTAGAGATTTATGGAGCAAATCATATAAAACTAATTCAGATATTTTCTAGACGAGTTAGATGCAAAACCACAAGGAGAAAAATCTTAGAAGATGTTGTTATATAATGTGAATCAATTCTAATTGTTTAATAAGAGTTTTGGTGCATAAGAATTAGGTTCTTTGCGCTAGTATTTGAGCCTTTGTTTCTTGTTGAAATTTTGGTTATGCAGATACTAAAATGTCCTATCTTAATGTTAAGACAATGATTAATGCATTTTAGGAAAAAGGGGAAATACACAGTTGTTGTTTTGAAGTGATGCAGCACAATCACCAACAGATGTTAAGACATCAAGTTGGGAGATCTTCAAGAACATAATACACAAAACTGTAAATAGCAGAATGTAAAGTACACAGAATATGTTGACCCAGTTCATTGTTAACAAACCTACATATGGGGAATAACTATCCAAGATGAAGACTTCACTATCTTATAGTATTAACCTAAAGTTAAACTCGTAATTTACAACTTTATCCTAAACACTACCTTCAATGAACATCTTTATCTAAGGCTAAACTCTAGTCGTTTACCATCTTTGATATGAGACTCATTCTCACATCCTTCATCACCACCTATGATGACTCTGTCTTCGTTGATATCCAGAACCTATTACGGTTTCTTGACCTACAAGTTATCTTGGACTTGCTTCAAAGCTTCATCCAAGAACATTACACAACCCATTACCTAAAGGATTCTGGTTGTGCCCCTTGTATCTCTTCCTTCCACCCTGCATCCCATACTGCAGAGGGGAAACGTCTAACTCCTAAGAAAGCCAACAACTCTCAAACCCTAAACCCTTATTTTACAAAGTATTTAGGTTACAAAGTTATAAGTGATACAAAAGTTACAAAGGTTATTTTAACCCTAGGTCTAAGTCTCCTTATATAGTCTTCAGTTGGGCATTAAACCTATCCTTGATCCACTACTGAAGGTTCCTAGAAACTTGGAACAAATTTAAATGTTGAGCAGCCAAGATGTCCAGTCTTTCTGTTAGGATATCTCTTTCGACATCTTTGTCTTTTGCAGAATTCTTTATCTTTGAACTCCATGTTGAACCAATTTTTCCAACATTTTGTTTTACCAAAATCTATCCAAATCTGAAGAGCTTTCAATCTCCCCCTTTTGACAAATTTTGGCTAAAACAATCATGCACAAAGGAACTCTAGATTGATGGTGTGTGCAATGAACACTCATGTGAGTATAGACGAGGGAGAAGATAATTTCTAGACCCACTTTATATCTCTGAATGAGTACATGAGGGAAAATATGCAAGATACTCCCCCTAAACCCAAGAACGAATACTTGTCACGAAGGAAAGCAGTAGCAATACCTTTTGTAACAAATACTTAACCTGAGTAAGTTATATCACATGACATAATTGTGTCTATAACTCAGATCATAAAACACAAAATTATCTAAGATCACTAAGATGTTGAGAGATAACGTTAGAGCATCTTTGAAGATGCTAAATTCAAAACTTATGATTAGAAGAACAGTTCTTCTCTCCCCCTTTTTAGTTAAAATTTGACAAGCATTTCTAAGATAAATCCAGATCCATGCCAAGCTCATCAGATCCATAGAAATGCCATATTTTCTTCTAACTTAAATTGGAGAAAAAAATAGTCCTTTAGTATTTATTCAAGCTTTGACTTCTTTTTCTTAAGTACAAGTTCCAACACATCTGCATGTTATACACTATTATTAATATTTACTCCTCTTTCTGACATGTACCATAGATTCTTTTCAACTGCCACCCATGTGCACAACAAGACATGATTGAGACTGAGATTAGTATATCAATAAGAGATAATTTCACAAATTTTGATAATAATCTGCAAAGAAAAATAAATTCTCCCAGATTCTTCAATAATTCCCTAAGCATCCATCATGAATTAGATATTACGTATTGTCAAGTTTCCCCCATCTTTCAACAATACAATGTCAAGACATCACACTTGACATCTTCATCCATCCTAGATGGAAAAAATCTGCTTGACACTCACCACAAAGTTGGTGTAGACTGCACCCCTGCAGTATATTCTTAGATCAAGAGGCAACTCCCCCTATCTAAGATAATATGTGCCTCCCCTGAGCATATGCATAGAAATGAATGAAAACATAAGACGTGTCTTCAATGTCTTCAAGATCTCACTCTCCGTCCAGCCACCTACTAAAGCACATTCATTTTGGCACCATTATCCCTTCTGATAAGAAATAGCAGTCACTCACACATGAAGACCATCATGTTATACGTGAGGATCATAAGGATCGCCATCCTCATAGTAACAAACTGTTAGATTAGGATCCCCCTCTTCCTCTCAGTTTTTTTTACTCCCATCAGGGTAAGGTACTGGACACATGCTTTAGAAAAGCATGACTTTCTAAATAAGAATAGAATCCTTCCACAAGATTTAAAAAATTAGATAGTCACCCAACTCTTCAAAGGCAGTCATTCCCTATCATTCTCCTGTATGATAATCTGGAATACTCCTAATTAGTTGTTGATTATCTACATACAGACTTCCAAGCAATCAATACATGATCTACTTTAGTCTTCTCTACATTCTCCTTCCAAGGAAGACCTTATACTTCATCATTCTCCCATATGACTATGTAGATGCTCCTTAGTCAATAATGTAGGTAATAAGCTCCAAAACCAGAGCATAATCATCCTTCGCCAAGGATATCCAGCCCAGATAATGTCCTAACACCAAGTTAGAGCATCTTTCACACATCAAGACAAAATTCTTGATATGATCCACTAACTGGACTTACTATAGAATAGTAATCCAAAGAACTGAAAAACTCCAATCAACATTGTGCTACCAGCTTGAATAAGAACTCCAGAAAGAGAGAAATAAACTTTCATCCACCTTCAAGAAGAAATAATCTCCTTGAGTCTTCAACTCATCACTCTTCTTCCCAAGAGTAACTTGTTCCAAGACAATCCTCAAGACTAACCAGCTTCCACATGCTGATTATCTTGATTCTTCGAATCCATTCAAAGATCAACCAATTACCACAGTTTGATCACCTCCTTCATGAATCCTAATATGAAAAAGTCAAATTCCAGAGTTTGACCTCTACACATTTATCATAACTCTCACAAAGATATCATGATCTATATAATGAAACTTGATATTCAAGTTACATGTATCCAATTACTCAATAGCAAACACACTTAGACTCCCTAAGCCTTGGACAATGTAACATCTCATCCTTCCTACATCTCCCGCAAACTGCCATGAGAACGATCTTTTTTAAGCATCCTATCTCCATTCTTATAGATCAACCTATCTTAAATTGATGTGCCTATCCATGAACTGAGATTCTGATGTTGAACTAGATGTCAGAACATTATAATTTGGCATCTAGCTGTTGAATTCAACTTCTTCTGCCACTTGAAAGAACTTCTTCCCTTAACATAACAGGAACTCTATGCTCTCATAGACTTGATTCACAAACCAAGTTTAAGTAGGCAAACTCCATTCTGTTGATTTGTAGTTATTCCAAACAATCTCACACATTGATGAATACCTGCCAATGTTTCTTCAAAGACTTCAAACATGTCACTGTTTGAGTCTTCAGAAGGACTATTTAGAAACTAACCCCATAGTTGTAACAAGGATGCCACCTTTCCTTGAGTAGAGTCGTCTTCACGAAGTTGCTGATATTGCCACCTATATGAACTCCATGATGAGCATTATGGAATTCCCTAAAGTACTTGGATCAGAAATAGGACAATCCAATTAGTCATCAAAATTATGATGTCTTCATAGTCTTTCATCTCCATCTTCAAAAATGCATCACCATATGAACAAGTCTCAATGCTTTCCAGGAAACGATGTGAAGGCAATAATCCTAGGTCAAAAGCCTAGGAGACTTCTGAGTGAATGTAGAACCCCTCCCATGATTCTCCAAGCCTTTGATGAAAATATGTTAGAACATCTGATACAACATCCACTGTCTTCACTTTTATACTTCCAAGAAAGCACCTCCTAGTCTGAAGAATAACTAGCAGACTGCAGAATACAGTTGTATTTCCTTTATTGGACTTGATTATCATATCAAGTGTCTTCAACAACTTAGCCAACAAGAAATTATCAAACCCCTAGAGCATAAGTTTGATAATTCATCTTACCCCTTCTATCCAGTCTGACTTCAACATACATGATGATACCACTCAACCATGTACCAAGTCACATAAGACTCAATCATCATAATAACATCCCTCGGCTCCCGACTTTGAAATGTTATATGTCTTCAAACTAATTGACATGTATAAGAACAAAACCATGTAAGGAAGTCTACAAGCTTTCTTCAATCATTACTCCAGTATCCCATATTATTGGAATCCTTCAATCAGAATATATGTAGCGGAATCACTAAAGAACAACTTCAACTTGCCCTAGACAAGATGTCGAGACATCTTTCAGAACACCATCTAAGAGAACTACCACTCCTCGTGTTTGTTGTTGCAGAACCCTTCAGACAAAAACTTCTCCTTGTTTAATCATCAGAAAGTAATCCATGGATCTCATCCAGAAACAGACCAGGATGCCTGCTCAAATACCAATTGAAATTCTGGTTATGCAGATACACCAATGTCCTATCTTAATGTAAATACAATGATTACTGCATTTTATGAAACAATGGAAATACATAGCTGTTGTTTTAAAGTGATGCAGCAAAATCACCAGATGTTAAGACATCATGTTAGGACATCTCTTGTAGTTATAACCTTTGTCTGATTCCAGCATATTCTGAATATTACATAGATATTCCTTTTCATGTTGTCTTCTTCTGTTGTTGTGCAAGTTATTAAGATTTCAAGGCTTCCCCTTGACTCAAGCTTTTAAGATTCTCTCTGAACGAATCCTAATTACCTCAACTATGTGAACTTATCCTTAGGGTTAAGTATTATGAGTTCTTCCTTGCACGCTGTTTGTGGACAACAAAAATAAATCACCTCCACTATCTTCACTTCTATGCTTCCAAGAAAGAACCTCCTAGTCTGAAGAATAACTAGCAGACTCTAGAATACGATTGTATTTCCTTGATAGGACTTGATTATCATATCAAGTGTCTTCAATAACTTAGCCAACAAGAAATTATCAAACCCCTATAGCATAAGTTTGATAATTCATCTTACCCCCTTCTATCCAGTCTGACTTTAACATACATGATGATACCACTCAACCATGTACCAAGTCACATAAGACTCAATCATCATAATAACATCCATCGGCTCCCAAATTTGAAATGTTATATGTCTTTAAACCACTTGACATCTACAAGAACAGAACCAAGTAAGGACATCTACAAGCTTTCTTCAATCATTACTCCAATATCCCATACTATTGGAATCCTTCAATCAGAATATATGCAGCGGAATCACTAAAGAACAACTTTAACTTTCCCTATACAAGATGTCAAGATAACTTTCAGGACACCATCCAAGAGAACTACTACTCCTCCTGTTTGTTGTTGCAGAACCCTTCAGATAAAAACTTCTCCTTGTTTAATCACCAGAAAGTATTCCATGGATCTCATCCAGAAACAGACCAGGATGCCTGCTCTGATACCAATTGAAATTCCGGTTATGCAGATACACCAATGTCCTATCTTAATGTTAAGACAATGATTACTGCATTTTATGAAACAATGGAAATACATAGTTGTTGTTTTGAATTGATGCAGCAAAATCACCAACAGATGTTAAGACATCATGTTAGGACATCTCAGTTAAGAACAAAATACAGAAAACTCTAAATAGCATAATGTAAATTACACAGAATATGTTGACCCAGTTCGGTGTTAACAAACCTACATTTGGGGGATACCAATCCAGGATGAAGACTTATTATCTTGTAGTATTACCCTAAAGTTAAACTCACAATTTACAACTTTATCCTAATCACTACCTTCAATGAACATCTTTATCTAAGGCTAAACTCTAGTTGTTTACAACTTTTGATATGAGTCTCCTTCTCATATCTTTCATCACCACCTGTAATGACTTTTTCTTCTGCTGATCTCCAGAACCTATCACGATTTCTTGACCTACAATTTATCCTGGACTTGCTTCAAATCTTCGTCCAAGAACATTACACAAACCATTACCTATAGGCTTCTGGTTGTGCCCTTGTATCTTTGCCTTCCATCCTACATCCCACAATACAAAGGGGTTACTTCTAACTCCTAGGAGAGCCAACGACTCTTAAACCTTAAACCATTATTTTACAAAGTATTTAGGTTACAAAGTTACAAGTGATACAAAAGTTACAAAGATTATTTTAACCCTAGGTCTAAGTCTCCTTATATAGTCTTTTGTTGGACTTCAAACTTATCCTTGATCCACTGCTGAAGGCGCCTAGAATCTTGGAACATATTTAAATGTTGATCATTCAAGATGTCCATTCTTTTTGTTAGGACATCTCTTTCGATATCTTTGTCTCTTGCAGAATTCTTTAATTTTGAACTCCATGTTGAACAAATTCTTCCAACATTTTATTTTACCAAAATTTGTCCAAATCTGAAGAGCTTTCACTTGTATTCCAAGCTAATTGGTGGGATATGAGAGGGGTTTTCAAAATTTTAGCCTCTAAACAGAACAATCCCGATGAAAGGATCTTGATTAAACCATTAATCACAAATGAAACACAACATAAGGATTCCGAATTACCTCTTGAAGCGTGCTTTAACTTTGATCACGAACGTGGAAAATACCATCATCTCTAAGAAGTCCATACGAGTACAATATGCAATGTAGTGATAGCCATCTCTTGTTCTAAGAAAACTGACACTTAGGATTGGTAAGGGAAATGGCTCCTCTATTTATAGAGAGCTAGTAAAACCCTAATGCTCTTATTTTGGACTTTTCCAAAATAAGTCCAATCTTATTTAATTAAACTATTTTAATCAAATAAAATATTATTATATTTAACTAAACTCTTTTAATAAAATAAAATAAATATCAATTAAATTAAATCATATTTAGTTTAATTAACTATCAATCCTCATTTATTTAATTATATTATATTTAATCAAATAAACTTAATTTGAGTTAATTTATTACATAATAGAATTAATATTATTAAATTTAATCTTATTTAATTTAATCATTCGTTCCATTGTCAGTACTTTATGTGTGTGACCATGTAGGTTCCTTTTAAATTGGCAATGATATTGAATCGTGTATTTACTATTATAAATAATGAGTGATATCTAGCAACACATCACTGTTACCCAAGTAACGAGAATGTCATGTGATATGACATAACCTTTATATGATAATGATCATGTGTACAATTACCCTTTTACCATTATACATATATTGAATACAAGGCATATAATACCATTGTACAATCCAATATTTTATTCCTTGAGCCCTGAGTATACTTGATAACAACAAATAAGTTCAATATCTCATATCGACTTATTTGAGCATGACAATGCATTTTACAGTCATACTCTATTAAGGGTCTCACTGATATTACTCTTGTATATGTATGAGGGGCAAATATAATATAGGTCACCTATGTCCCTTAGTATTATTTGTAAAATACCCATACACTATCTTTATGGTCATCCAATTATGGACAATGAGTGGTTTCAAGTCGAAAGATGATATATATCACTATCACTATTGTAAACACCCCAAATTTGCCCTCACTCTTTATCACACCATGGCTTGTGATCTTTCATTTTTGTTTTAATATAAGCATTACATCTCACATTGCATATTTGCTTCACTGCATAGTTCCATTTTCATCTGCATCTAGGGTTTGTGATCTGAGCAGTCCAAGAATCAATCTGATCCATCCCATTGGTCTTGAAGCTTTCCAAGAAGGTCCATGTGTGTTCTATGATCATATTATGCTCCCCAAAGTTCATTAAAGTCAAGGGATCACAAGAATTGGCAAAGGCATGGAAGCAGAGCTAAGGTTTTCACTGCACAGATGACAAAAATTAGGGTTTTGGTTTCAGAGGCTTTAACTCCAATTTTTTGGGTCATTCTTGTTTCTAATGTTATTAATATGTTATAAGGATCATGTGTACCAAGTTTGATGAAGAAATTCATTGTGGAAGTCATCTGATCATTGGGTAACTTCCTGAGCAAGTTAAGTCAAAATCAAGGCATCTGAGGCCCCCAACAATGGAACCAAAGGGTCATTTTCATCAAATTGAATTTATATGATATTTATTTGATCTTAAAAGTGGTTGGAAGTTCACAATATTGAAGAATTTTGAGCCAATTGCAAACTTGCCATTTTTGGAAATGACTTGATATGTAAACTTTCCATTTTGGGAAAGATTTTCAACCTCCTCTTTCATGACCAAAAATGCTTCAAATGAAAAATTCTTGGGAATGAAAGTTGTATATTAGGTCTTTCCCTTTTCAAAAGGTACAAGAACATGTCTTGATTCATCCTAGAACTCAAGATATAGCCTTTCAAAGTTGGCAAAAATCACATAATTTCAAGTCTCATGTCAAAGAGGGATTTTGCATTTTGGCATGTTCAAGCTTCTAAATGACTTCTAATGTGCAAAAATATGTTACAACATGTCAAAACAACTTCAAAGGATCGGAATTGGCCCAAGATTTGAAGCATTTCATGGCTTGAATCACAAGAAACATCAAAGAGGGAAATTTGCATAAACCATGAGAACTCTTCATCCAAGCCTTCCAACTGCATAACATTGATCCAAAGGCCATCCTTGATGCAAGCTTAGGCCAGACACCCCTTCAAACAAGCTCTGAACTGTGCCATGCTTCAATTACACATAACCTTGACTTTTTTCAACTTGGCCCATACCAATCAAGCTGTGCCACAACCCACTTTCTGAGCAATCCCATTGGTTTATACAAACATCATGGATCACAAAACACATAACAAGCAAGCCTAAAACCTCACACAAGATCAGATTTCACAAAACTTGCAAAAACCTTCCTCTCTTTGAATTTCATAACACATCCATCAAAACTTCAAACTTCTTCCACCAATCAACTCAAAAACACTCAAGGATCATTTCCCAACAATTACAATGGCCTGAAACACCCCACAACACAAACACGATTTCTGAGTTATCAGAACTGAATCACTCAAACCAGCTCATTTAAACTCCATTCAAGCCTTTCAGAAGCATCAGAAGGGTCATTGGAGGCTTTTTGCACAAAGGAAGAGGTCAGAAAGCTCCAGTTTGCAAAGCTTCAACTCAGGTAGTCACCAAGAACTTTTTTTCCAGAATTCTTGTTTTAAGTTCCTAAATGATTCTACATGTTTAGCTGATCACCCTGATATGTTTAATTTTGAAAATGATAGAGAAATGAGCATGTACGAAGCTTCTGAAATTTTTTACCTAAAACTTGTTGGTTTCGATTCAGCTTTGTTATGCATGATAAATGATTTTTTGTTGTGGATTCATGTTCTTTAATGTTAGAGGAATAATTCTGGGCAAGAAATTAGGAGTTTTGATGCTTGTATGAGTTTCTGGTTTTTTGCCTCGTCAGAGAAGATGACCGGAGCTAGCTCCGGTCATCTGAAAATGCTTAGGGTTTAATTAGGGTTAATTAGTCAGTTTGAATGTAGGCCTTTAGATCTTAGGGTTAGCGCGTGAACGAGTGGTCCAGATTGCTTCATTAACCTTAATTAAAATTAATTAGTTTTAATTAGGTTAATTAATTTAAAAAAAGTCAGATTGAATCCTAGCTATTGGTAAGCGCGCGCAGTCAAACCTCTTCCCTCCAGTTTGAATCTCATCCCTTGGATTTGCATACTTCTCATTTTTAGTTATTTTTAATTCATTTCTTTTGTGCATTTATTTTAAAATAGAAAAACTTATTCAAAAAATATTTCCTTTTGCATTTCTGAACCAAATAATTTTCGCAACCTGAAAATAATTTTTATTTTATTTTTCGCATTAAAAAAGTATTTTTAAAATATTTAAATGTTATTTTTAATTAATTAATGGATTTTAATTAATTAAAAATGCATTTAGGTTTCTAAAAATCACCAAAAAAATCATGAACCATTCCAATGCATTTAGAAACATTTTCAAACTCTTCATACGAATTTCTTTTTAGGTTTGATCATAGTTTACCAATTTTCTTTGAATTAAGGGTCTTTAAAATCACATTTTTTAACCCTAACTTTCAAAAATCATTTATGCCTACCCATGAAGAGTTTGAACTTGATTATTTTTGCATTGTTTCACATATTGGATGTAGTTTCTAGGTTATTTTCCTCATTAATTTACCTTGCATTTTCAATTTGATTTGCATTTTTCCTTTTGAATCACCCAAAAACCCTAGAAAACATAGGAAAATCATAACTTTCAATAGGATTAGCTTCTGACCTTCTCCTTTGTGGTATGACTTTGTATAGGTTTAGGGTTTGTTTGAGATTGATTTCAAATTTTTATCTTGTTGTATGCTTCTGTTTTATCCATTTGCATCTCATATGTCCATAAAACCCTAATTTCTCATGTTCATTTGCATTCACCTTGCATATTCATCATCACATGAACTTTCCATGACATTTCATGCATTCATATGTCATTTTAGACATCTTAGGACATGTTAGAACATTTCTCGATAATTTCTTCATTCATTTTCCATGTCTTGCATTCATTTCATTTCATAAACATCCATGGGTTTTCAAACTTCTAAGCATGCTTTCATGACTTCCCATCTTTGTATGATCATTCATATGCACATTGTATGACATTGCATCACCTCATATTCCATTTGCATTGCATAAACACTTCTGACTTTGGTCTTTGCATCTCATTTCATCTCATTTTAATTCATTTCTTTATGCTTTATACCTTATGCATTCATACTAACACCTTCAGGTACTTTTGGTAAGTTATTGTGGGAGGTGGATTTGCCTTCACCTATCATTTCTTCTTATATCATTCATGTGCATTTTAACTTTTCTTTGAAGTGAATTTGATTCACTTATGTTCCATCTCTCTCACTTTCTTCCTTTAAGTTACTTATCTTCTTAGGAAGTAAGTAACTTATTCTTCTGCTCCTCCTCCTTTCATCTGCTTCTTCCATTGGTGGCTTCCTTGAAGATATTTTCTTTTAAGCCCAATAAACCATAGGATATCCAAGCATGATAACTTTTAGGGTTGTGTATAGTCCCCCTTAGTCTTTTACCTTTGAGTCTCCTTGAGTCTCTCTTCTCATCTTAATAATCAGATACTAAACTCTTAAAGCTTTAGGACTTTGGAATTAGGGTTATCCCTGCATCCTTCTCTTAAGATGGAGTGTATAACTTTAATCCTAAGTGTTAAACCTTTAGTTTGTTTAAACCTCTTAATAAAATCACACTAAAAATCACCAAGACTTTATCTTGTAACTTGGGCCTTACATTAGGGTTCTAATTCTTCCTTATGGTTAAGAAGGACTAACCCTAGTGTTTAATGGACAAGTCCCCCTCAAGTTGTCTTACAAACCATAAAATACATTTCTTGATCTCATCCTTTAATTAAAATCCATTTAATAAAGGCTTGTTATATAATGAATTTAATCCCTAACCATGGATTAAGTGGAGGTATCTTACTCAGCTTAAGTGTTCTCATCTATTATCCTTCTATTAGGATGGTGTAATGAGTTCACTAATTTGTGATTAGAGGTTAAACTCATTACTTAACTCTAAACAAAACCCAAAAACATCTTAATAATCACAAGTAGGTTAATGATCTTAATCTTACATCATCATGGCAATTAAGTTTAGGTGCTTATCTCATACTTAAGTAAGCTCATTATCCCTAATCAGGGAGGATATAATGAGTTTACAAGCCCTAGATTTAGGCTTAAGCTCATTAACTTATGCAAAACACCAAAAACAATAAAAAAACTGAAACAACAAAAACAAACAATAATTGTCTCCTCCGAGATTCTTTTCTCATCACACTCACTCTATAAACTAGAACTTGCTTCTCCCGTCTAATGCAAGACGGTTAGCACTCGAGCCAGACGAGTCATACACTTGAGCATAGAAAAGTAAGTAGTTCACAGTTAATTCATATTCAGTCTTTTTGAGTCGAACTACGGTGTTCTGACTTCCTCATTGCACGAGAGGATACGTAGGCATAACTTAATAGTTATCGAACAAAAGTCTCTTTGTCATCCCCCTCTTTCAGCATTCTTTCTAAGCCTCAATTCCTGAGCATTCACCCTTTTTGCACTGACACTTGTATATTCATTCTTAGCTTTTGCACACAGATAGCACATACACTACCCCTTTTAAACACAATCAAGTAAGCGTGGATCCCGTCGAGTACGACGGACGATCTGGGTGCTAATATCTTCCCAGGTTGTAACCAACCCCCTTTTTGAGTTTCTCTGGTTCGCAATCGTCTTATCCATCTCTTTCTAGGTTTATGCAACATTACCTTTCCTTCGGGATAAAAATGCCTAGCTGGCGACTCTTTTCTTTTCATTTTCATTTTCTCTTTTCGCCGACCGTTCCCGTCTGCACCCTGGGACCCTGGTGTCTTTTTGGGGGGAGCGACAGCTTGGCGACTCTGCTGGAGATCCTTATCTTGCAACCAGGGCTTCTGGTTCTTTTTGTGGGTTTCTCCTAGCGCTTGTTTGATTTGTGTTTATGGGGGTGTTATGTGCTACTTGTGCTGGTTGTTTATTGCTTTATTTATTGCTTTTTGTACAGCTTTATTTATTGCTTTCATTTACTGTTTTTATGCATTTCATTACTATTATCATATCATTGTGCTGGATCTTTTGTTTGCCTTGGTGGGAGGGATATTGAGTGAGTAAGGTTCCATACCGGGAGCCTGAGTGACACATAGGATAGAGTGGCTTCATATTATTTCCCATTCCATTTCGGTCTGGTGCGGGAATATGAAACACGGTTCAGACATGGGTTTCTTCTTGAGAACTCTGTGCTACGGATTTCCTGTAGTACTAGGGCTATTTGGGAAGCCTACTAAGTCTGGATGACCTTTTTATGACCTTCAGCATCTGAGGTGAATTAGAGGAAGATCCTTTATGATTATTGTAAACACTGTACCTCCGGGTTAGAAGTGTTTACACTTCTCATAACTGATCCAAGTCTGAGGATCCTTGTTCTAGAACAATACATGTGAGGGGGTTGGGATGTTTACAGGTTTGCAGGAACCCTTGGCCTCATCATACCCTGTTACTGATATTGTTAAGGTCACATCATTTTTGGACTGTTCTTATGAAACCTTGGACTTGTGACTCTTTATTTGAGTCCCCCACCTGGTTACCGGTTCTCTAAGCCTTCATCTGGACTTGTGAACACACATGGACCTTATCAAGGCAGTTAACAGATCCAACACTTGATCACAAACCCTTGCATATAATTTTGCATACATCATTTTGCATCATTTTAACATTTGTCTATTTGTTTTACAAGGTATCCATTTTTCTTTGGTTTGGTTTTTACCTGTTCTACTGCTCAGATTCCTTCAGTTATCTGCATCAACCATCTCCATCATATATTTCTATCAGCTAGCTTCTCTTCAACACCTTCATCAGTTACCTTCATCAGTGTTTCTCCTCAGTCTTCTTCATCAGCATCAATTGTCAGCATGGACCCATCCAGGAAGAGCAACATCACCTATCATTTCTTTGAGCCTATTCTGGCAGGCATCAAGCATATTCAGTCACTCATTACTCCTGATCACGTCCCTTTATTCAGAGAGCACTATGGTGGTATTATGGACATGATCATGGACTTGGATGCATCACAGAGGAGCATGATCCACACTTGCCTTTAGTTCTATGACCCTCCTCTCAAATGTTTTACCTTTCCAAACTTTCAGATGGGTCCTTTGTTAGAGGAGTTTTCCATGTTGTTGGGGGTCCCCATCAGGAGAGGGATTCCTTTCAACCCTGAGATGACTGCTCCCAGGAATGAAGACATAGTTAAGGCCCTTCACTTAGAGTCCACCCTTATTGATCAGAATATGACCACCAAGGCTGGAATCCTAGGCCTCCATTTGGACTTCTTGGTTACTCAGGCCACCATTCATGCTGCAGTAGGGAAGTGGGATACTGTTTGTGCTCTTTTGGCCCTTAGCATATATGGTATCATCTTGTTTGCAGACGAGCCTAAGTTTGTAAGCAAGAATGCTATCAATCCTTTCCTGCTGAAGAATCCAGTTCCTACCTTGCTCGGGGATTTCTACTACTCAGTGCATCAAAGGAATGAGAAGCAGAGGGGAAGATTAGTCAGATGTTGTGCACCTCTATTCTACTGCTGGTTATTGAGACACTTGACAAAGTCATAAGCTTTCTTGAATCCTCATCAGTCAAGAAACTAGGCTAAGAGAATGATTGCTCTCACATCAGAAGACATCAGGTGGTGCATTTAGAACACCAAGGGCAGATACATAATCACCAGTTGTGGGCAGTATCCCAATGTACCCCTGATTGGAGTGAAGGGTTTCATCAACTACAATCCTTTGTTGTTCAAGAGGCAATTAGGGTATGCCTTGGTGCATCCACCAAGAGAGCAGGACTTATCAGAAACCCTTTACTGTGACATTCAGCATAATCATGCCATTGCCCGACAAACAGCCTGGGCTTGGGACAACATTCAAACAAAAGGGACTGCTATTATTGGCAAGTGTAACAACATAGCCTCAGCTCAGTATATTGATTGGTCACATACCAGAGGACAGATCACCCGCATGCCATTCACCCTGGAGGATGTGCCTGGACCCTCAGCAGTAGAGCCTGTAGCTACAATCATCTTAGAGGAATTTGAGAAGTTGAAGGAAAGGAATACTCAATTATCTGAAGCTCTGAAGAAGACCCTCTGGGAGAGGAATGATAGTCGTCTAGACAATGAAAGGTTAGAGAAGCTCCGGATTGAGCATATGACCAAGATTAAGAAGACAGATGATTACATCAGAAGAGCCAGAGCAGGGGAGTTGGTATTGAAGAATGCTTGCAAGGAAGCCAAGATTCAGAAGACCAGAGTTGAGCACTACTTGGAGGAGAGTCAGGCTAGGTGGATCAGAATCATTGAGGCTCGTTCACAGGAAGATCAGAGGACCCAGGCTAAGATAGAGCAGCTGGAAGATAATGAGAAGAAGAATCAGGAGGCCTTGTTAGCAGCACAGAAAGAAGTCTCTGAGTTAAGACTCTGGGCAGGGTTGAAGAGATCAAAGGACCAAGACAAGCATAAGAAGTTGACAAGTGCCATTGCCACCAGGAACCTTCTTATCAGGACCATCACAGAGCATCCAGTTAGCCCAGTGACTGATGCTCTCCTGAAGGAAATAAGAGAGGATGATTATGGGCTGGATGTTTGATTTCTTTATACTTGTACTTCATTTTGTTTGTACTTTTGTTGTTGTATTTTGACCCACAATGGGGACTTGTTGTAATCAAAACTATGTATCTTTACATGTTGTAATATATGGTTTTTGTTATTTTGTGGGCTTCATCTCTCTCCAATGTCATCATTCCTCGAGGTCTGGAAGGTCAATACCAAAAGAACCAAACCGGATACCCTTGGAAGACAAATAGACATCATGCATTGCATACTAACCTCTTTTCTTTGTTTTATAGGTATTTGTTTTTGTTGTTTCTCACTTTGTTGTGGCTTCAGGAAACATTGCTCGTAGGAGAGTCTTCCCCATCAACAGAGTTCATCGGTATCCGACAAGAAACAACCTTCCGAGCTTACAGATGGACCAGGTTCAGCAAGATCTGACCGACGTGAGAACCCAGATGGCTAATGAAATAACTGAGATGAGGGCTCAGATGAACCAGTTTATGGAAGTGATGATTAGTTTAGCCCAGAGCCAAGAAAGATTAAGAGAGTTGGTCGAGCGGCAAACTCCTGAAGAAAACCACCCAGGTGTAGGGGTTACCAGCAACAATGATCATGTACAACCTCGTACTGATCCCCCGGAGTTTGGACCTCATCTTAACCCTGACATTAATGCTATCAGGAATACCCAGGGTAATACTGGAGGGCGTGCCTTGCAAGAGGACCCTCAGGAGGAACAATTCACTGTAGTAGGGGCAGGAGATGAAGTCTATGATCGTCGGCTGGACGAGATAGCAGAAAAGTTGAGATCTCTGGAGTCTCAAAACTCCTTAGGCTTTGATGTTATGGATATGGGGCCGGTAGAGGGAGTTAGAATTCCTCACAAATTCAAACCTCCCTTCTTCGAAAGATATAATGGAACGTCTTGCCCTCGCACCCATCTTCAATCTATCCTGGGAAGATTAAAGGCTTACACCATGGATGAAAAGCTATGGATGTTCTATTTTGAAGATAGCTTGACAGGGGCATCCCGCGAGTGGTACTCTCATATGACTAGGGAAACCATTAGGAATTGGAAAGATTTGGCCGAGGCTTTCATTCGCCAATATCAATACAATCTAGACATGGCTCCTAACAGAAGCCTTTTAATGGGTATGTCACAGTCCTCCAGGGGAAGCTTCAGAGAGTATGCTCAGAGATGGAGGCAATTAGCTGCTGCCGTTCAACCTCCAATGTCAGAAAGAGAAATGGCAGATATGTTTATGAACACCCTCCAGGGGACGTACATTGATAGGTTGGCTGCTTTCTCTTCCACTAGCTTTCCGGACGTGGTCATAGCTGGAGAAAGGATTGAGAGTTTATTGAAAATGGGAAAGATTTCTGATAACGGCGCCAACTCAAGCAGCACAAGGAAACCATTTGCAGGGCCTCGAAGGTCGGGTGAAACCAATTATGTACACAGGGGCAGAGGAAGACCCCAGTATATGCCAAGGTTAATTGTCGCTGTCATAATTCCTACTCCACCTCCTCAACAATAATACACTCCGCAGCCACAACATTTCCCTCAACAGCAACATTTTCCTCAACAAAGGTCCTATAACAACAACAACAACCAGCAGCAAAGTCATTTCCAGCAAAGGCCATCTCAAGTCAACAGGGTAATTTACCCTATACCAATGCCTTATGCCACTTTGTTCCCACAATTCCTGAAGCTTAATCTTGTTGAATTAAGGACTCTGGCTCCACCAGATCCTCAGAACCTTCCACGAAATTACGACGTTAATGCTAGATGTGCCTTCCATTCTAATGCACCTGGTCACAATACAGAAAATTGCAGAGCTTTGCACATGAAGGTCCAGGATCTAGTTGATTCAAAGGCCCTAAATTTTGCACCATCTCCTAACGTCACAAAGAATCCTATGCCCAGCCATGGTAGGCCCAGGATAAATGCAATTGAGGAAGATCAACCCATGAATTTAATTGAGGATACTGCAAGCATTCAAACACCTTTGGCAGAGGTTAAAGCTCAACTTTTAAAATGCCAGGTGTTCTCAGGTTGTGAGGCCTGCTGTGAATCTTGCAAAGTTTCCGTCAATGGGTGTGCAAGCTTAAGAAGTGGTATCAATGACCTTATCAAAGAAGGTATCCTGCAGATAACATCAATGGTTTTTACAACATCAGCAACTCCTCTTACAGCAACAACAGACACTCTTCCTAACACTTCAAAAACAATTGTTCCGATAGACTCGTCTACAAAATCAACAATCATCTCTTCCATCACTTCAACAAACACTAGTTCAACCACATCCGCTTCTACAACTACAACAACCATTAACAACGACATCTCCACAGTCACCATATACTATGACCCAGCAATGGTCCCTGATTCCAACAATTTTCAGCAACAATCTCAGCAACAACCAAGCTTCAGTCAATCACCACCACCATCAGTCAGAAATCCCGTCACCATATATTATGACCCACAGACAATCACAGTTCCTACCTCCGTTGCAGTCAGTCCAGTCACCATCACGGTACCTGGACCTATTCCGTATGAAAAAGATAATGTTGTACCATGGCACTATGGTTCAGACCTCTACTGCAACGGGGAGAGAGTCCTTCTTGATTCTTCAGCTCATACACCACAGGTGGATAATGTCAGGGGAGGTGGAGGCTTCACCCGAAGCGGACGCCTCTTCGCGTCACAAATTCCAAGAGTTAATACTGAGGCAGAGGCTGCTGCCAAAGCCAAAGGTAAAAATGTGGTGCCGGAAGAACCAGTTTTGAAAGAAGCCCATAAAACATCCTTTGATCAAAATGTGGATGAATTTATGAGGATAATCAAGAGAAGCGACTACAAGGTTGTGGATCAGCTCCACCATACTCCTTCCAAGATCTCCATCTTATCCATGTTGTTGTGTTCTAAAGCTCATCAGGATGCATTACTTAAGGTCTTGCACGCAGCCTACGTGCCTGAGGAGATCACGGTGAATCAGCTAGAGACAGTGGTTTCTAATGTTAATACTAGCCATGGGCTAGGCTTCACCAACGCTGATTTGAATACGGAAGGTCGTCACCATAATAAAGCTTTACACATCACTCTTGAGTGTAAAGGGGTTGTGCTTTCACATGTTCTAGTTGACACTGGGTCTTCACTCAATGTCTTGCCAAAGAAAGCCCTTGTCAAACTTGAGTATGATGGTATTGCTCTCTGACCAAGCAATCTGGTGGTTAGATATTTTGATGGTTCCAAGAGGTCTGTTCTTGGAGAGGTGGAGCTTCCTGTGATAATTAGCCTGCAGGTCTTACAAACTACTTTCTACGTAATGGACATAATGCTGGCCTACAGCTGTTTGTTGGATCGACCATGTATTCACGCCGCTGGCGCAGTTACGTTGACCCTTCACCAGAAATTGAAATATGAGTGGGAAGGGCAGATTATCACAATTTGTGGTGAAGAGGATATTTTTGTTAGCCATCTGGCCACCTACAAATACATTGAGATGGATGGTGAAATCCACGAGACCATGAGCCAAGGTTTCGAAGCACTGAACGCCAATGAGGCGACAACTGAAATATTTGCTGCATCCCAGGAGAATAGGATGGGTACTTCAATTGTCTCCTATCAACAAGCTCGGAAGGTTGTTGAAGATGGAAACGCCCAAGGCTGGGGCAAGCTGCTACTGTTGGAGAAGAAAGAGGACAAATTGGGTTTGGGTTACGAACCATTTCGACAAGATCAAGCGGAGGCTGCTAAGGAGCCCAAATTCATAAGTGGGGGGATGCTAAACCCAGATGCTGTCAATAACGTGGAAGACGAGGCAGAAAGAGACCTCAACCTGGAGAGCTGGATTCGTCCAAAGATCCCGGGCCAACAAGTCCTTAACTGGTCTTCCCAGGAAATTATAAGAGTTACTCCTGCAGAGTAATTATTATTTCCTGCTTTTTTTTTCAACATGCATCAAGTCCTGCATCTTACCCAAGGTGTCAGGACTCATTTTGTAATAGGGCCATATTTGTATTTTTGTGCAAATGGAATATCAATGAATATTGGACATCTTTTGCAAACTTTTCTTTTTTCGCTCACTGTCTTTTCATTTTTGTAATTTTTCGCACAAAACAATAAAATGGCAATGTTTTCAAAATAAATAAACTTCATTTTTTTTCTGAACAAGATTAAAATTGATCACTAAAACGAACAAATCTCAACCCTTGCAGAGATTATCCTCCAGATTGCACCGACAACAACACTGCTATGACCTTGTATGACTTTGACAATCCTATTAATCAAGCAGATGAAGGGGTTGAAGAAGACTATGAGTTGCTTGAAGAGTTAGCCAGGTTGTTGAGGCAAGAGGAGAAAGTGATTACTCCTCATCAGGAGGAAATTAAAACTGTTAATCTTGGTACCGAGGAGGATTTGAAAGAAGTAAAGATTGGGGCCAGTCTGCAAGCTTCAGTAAAAGAATAGCTTATCTGCATGCTTCGAGAATATGTCGACATCTTTGCTTGGTCCTATCAAGACATGCCAGGTCTAGATACGGATATTGTCATGCACAGGCTACCCTTAAAAGAAGATTGTCCTCCAGTAAAATAGAAGCTACGCCGTACTCGCCCAGATATGGCCATGAAGATTAAGGAAGAAGTACAAAAAAAGTGGGATGTCGGTTTCCTTGTTGTAACTAGTTGCCCGCCGTGGGTTTCTAACATTGTACCCGTGCCAAATAAAGATGGTAAGGTGCGTATGTGTATGGATTACCGGGACCTGAATAGAGCTAGCCTGAAGGATGATTTCCCATTACCTCACATTGATGTATTGGTCGACAACACAGCTCAGTTCTCGGTATTTTCTTTCATGGATGGATTTTATGGTTACAATCAGATCAAGATGTCACCCGAAGACATGGAGAAGACAACCTTCATCACACCGTGGGGGACAGTTTGTTACAAGGTAATGCCTTTTGGACTGAAGAACACCGGTGCAACTTATCAACGGGCTATGGTAATGTTATTCCACGATATGATCCACAAAGAAATTGAATGCTACGTGGATGATATGATTGCCAAGTCCCTTACTGAAGAAGGTCATCTGGTAAATCTGCTGAAGTTGTTCAAGCGTCTGAGGAAGTATCAGCTGAAATTGAACCCCAACAAATGCACATTCGGGGTATGTTCTGGAAAGTTGATGGGATTTATCGTAAGTGAAAAGGGAATTGAGGTTGATCCCGACAAAGTCAAAGCCATTCAGGAGATTCCTGCACCTAGGACTGAGAAAGAAGTTCGGGGGTTCTTGGGTAGATTGAACTACATCTCAAGGTTCATATCTCACCTCACTACAACCTGTGAACCCTTGTTCAAACTATTAAGAAAGGAACAGACAGTCAGGTGGAACGACGATTGTTAGAGAGCTTTTGACAAGATCAAGGAGTACCTGCAAGAACCTCTAATCCTCATGCCTCCAATTGAAGGAATACCTCTAATAATATACCTGACAGTATTAGAAGGATCAATGGGGTGTGTGTTGGGCCAGCATGACGAGTCTGGTCGAAAAGAGTAGGCAATATACTACCTAAGCAAAACGTTTACCGAATGTGAAAAACGTTATTCACTGCTCGAGAAAACTTGCTGCGCTTTAGCGTGGGCTGCTCGCCGACTAAGACAGTATATGCTGACTCACACTACCTTATTGGTCTCAAATTTGGACCCCGTCAAGTACATATTTGAGAAGCCATCACTTACCGGAAGGGTTGCTAGATGGAAAATGATTCTGATAGAGTATGACATTCAGTACACATCTCAAAAAGCCATCAAGGGCAGTGTGTTGTCTGACTATCTGGCTGAGCAACCCATTGATGATTAACTGCCCATGAGATATGACTTCCCTGATGAAGACATCATGTACTTAAAAGAAAAAGATTATGAAGAGCCAGTTCACACTGAAGGGCCTGATCCCGAAAAAGAGTGGACTATGGGGTTGTCAATATGAATGGTCACGGAGTTGGTGCAGTGCTCATTACACCTAAAGGAGTTCATATGCCTTTCTCGGCAAAACTCACATTTGCCTGCACCAACAACGAAGCAGAATACGAGGCATGTATCATGGGTCTTGAGGAAGCCATTGACCTCAGGATCAAAACATTGAATGTATTCGGAGATTCAGCTTTGGTAATCAATCAGACCAACGGCAAATGGTACACTCACCAAGAGCATCTGATTCCATACCGTGACTATACGAGGAGATTATTAACTTTCTTCACAACAGTCAAACTTGAATACATCCCTCGAGATGAAAATCAGTTTGCAGATGCTTTAGCTACCATTTCCTCCATGATCAAAGTTCAAACTGCCAATTATGTGCCTCGGATTCTGGTATCCAGACTGGACCGACCATCATACGTATTCTCTATGGACACTGCTAGTGATGGCAAGCCTTGGTTCCATGTGTAATACCTCAAAATTTGCCCTCTCGTTTCCTCAACATTTTGCATAGCATTTTGCATATATGGATTCATAAAATAACCAAAAACATTGCATCATATATAGCATAGCCGAGGCGTGGGTATGTGATCAATGATCGGAGCAACCGAAAGTTATGAAGAGGCTACCGAAGGGCCACAAAGCTTCTCAACCTTGTGCAAAGGGTTCACAATATCCCACAAGTCTTCACTTGAAGCCACAAGTCATGGAAAGTTTTGGTTTGATTGAAGGAGGCAAGCAGTGCAATACTTCTTGAGGGAAAAGAGCCAAATTAGGGTTTCATTTCTACAGGGCTTCTACATAAATTTTTGAGTCGAAGTGGATTTCTTTGACTTATATATGATGTCAAGTGCCTAGGGTTCAAATCTCGTCCACAAATTCATTTTGGAAGGGGTTCGACTGGCCGGACGACGGAAAATCGAGGAATTGGAGAAAAGGCAATCGGGCTAGGTAAAAAGGGTCGACTCCGGACTTTTAAGATCGAGATCGTGAAATTAGGGTTACAATGATCCTATGGTTCAAACTTGATCAAGAAATGATGGAGGAATCATAGAAAAACCAAAGAAAAATCATTTGAAAGGTAGTTAGTTTCACCATTTCCCTCCACCTTTCCTTCCACTTTCTTTCCACACTTCCTTTCATTCTTTCCGTCTCATTTTTCCACTTCAATTCCACTCCATTTCCCTTGGAAACTTCCACCACCTTCCACCATTTTCTAGAGTGTTCCAAGGAATATTCCCTTTTCCAACCCTAACCCTAACTAACTTCCAAACCTAATTTTGGATCCCAAACCTAATATTTGGGCCCCAAACCCAAACCTAGCTCCTAGCCTAGTCTCTATTTAAGCCATTTTCATCCAAACAAAAAGGGTTGAACACCATTTTCCAATCTCACTCTTTGATAAGCACTTTTTTCTCTCACTTTTCCTCTCCCTCTCACCAAAGCTTTTTCAAATAAGCTCTTCAAGTTTCGCATTGAAACTTGAAGATTTTGAAGCTTAAGCCTCCAACCTTCATATTTTGTGGATTGAAGAAGGATAAGCTACTGAATTTTGTGAGGATTATCGACTTATCAGAAGCACACGAAGATTCAAGCTCAAGAACGCATTTATTTTGCGATTTCTTGGTTTTCGGTTTTCTCTTCGATTCAAGCTCCGATTCTTGCAACAATCACCGAAGCACTCCTCCGCTTCGTAGGTTGGTGATCTTAATCATTTCTTCTTTAAGTTATTCTCTCCATCTCGCCATTTTTGGCATTCTTTAAGTGCTTTTCGCTTTGTTTAAAATCAATTCCGTTTCGATTATGTTTGCTTGTGATTTGTGATTTTGGTTGAATTTGGATTTAAGGTGTTAATAGATATAGGTTCTACCATGTGTAAATAAGCTCCAATTGAGTAGAAATTTGTGTTAGCATGATTAAGTGGGGGTTAGGATTGTTTAGAAGGAAGATTGTGGCCAAAAGCACTTTTTTCAAAAGCATTTTTCACTTTTTGTTCAGTGTTAACCGGTTAACGCATTTGGTTAACCGGTTAACGCATGCGTTTTTGGCCAGAATGCTGTATTTTTCTGCCCGTTAACGGGTTAACCTATATGGTTAACCGGTTAACGCTGTTCATTTTTGGATTTTTAGCCTATTTTCTTGCTCAATCTTGCTTCCTAGTGCCTCTAATGTTCATGTATGTTTAGGTAGTGATTTTAGGGAATTTTTGGGTCCATTTCCAGTAGCCAATTTATTTTTTTCGAGTCGTTTCGACATGATTCCATTTACTTTTCTATGTTTTGTGTTAAAGGTGCAAATGTGATATAAGTGATTCTTGATGTTGTTTGCTACACTTTAATCATTTGTTTCACATGTTAATTTCTTGCTTAAATCCAACATATGCTTCATGATTATTGTCATTGCTTGCTTGATTGATAAAGTGATTAAATACCATGTTGATTTTTTGCCAAAAGTGATTAAATGCTTCACATGTTCATGCAAGTTTCTTGTGCTTAATTGACCATATCTTAACATGAGTTCAATTCTGATTTTATGCCATGCATGTGTAACAATTGATGCTTGTAGTGATACTTGTTCAATCTCATGATAAAATGCTCATGTGTGCAACATGAAAAAAGTATGTTTGTTCTTGATTGATCATTGTCATTTTGAATCAAATAAATGATGTAAATAAATTCACATGTTTGAGTTCATTTTGTGATGCATGTAGATTCATGTCAAGTGACATTAATGTGTTGTTTATCATTCACTTTGTGCACATAAATAAAAATAATCAAATTTGGATTTTGCATTTCATAGCTGTTTTTGTATATAGCTGCTGTAAAATACATGTTGTTTGTTATATTAGTATGATGTGTGTGACTTTCTACACCTACTTTTTCATGTTGCATGCTGGCTGTAAAAAGCTGGTGGGTGTTAGGCTTAGTTTCATAGCTGTTTGTGTATTAAGGGGCTGTAATAGGTGTTGTATTTTGGTTTTAGCATTTTTCTAGTTCCTTTAGGATTAAAATAGAGTCTAGTTTAGGTCTAAGGTGCCTTAGGATTTAATTAGGATTTAATTAATGTGTGTTTGCCTTATTCTTTTTAATAAAAATGTGCATTAACACTTGTTTTGTAGTGGGGAAGATTGAGGTAAGTTTACTCCACTTTATCCTTTATTTTTTATGCATTTCTTTTAGGCTTTTTAATTCATTTTTCCTTCCATATTTGTGATTGGTAGGATTCCCCATTGTTAGGACCAACTTATCTTCCTTAGGAAGTAAGTTGCATCCTTTTTCCTTTTTTTCTTTTCCTTTTTCCATTAGGAATAGAAAACCTCACTAACCACTAGGATCACTTTGTAAATACATAATACATTAGGATTGAGTCTTAGTCCCTTAGATTTTTCCTTTTATCAACTTGAGTCATTCTCTTTCTCATCTCAAAAGAAAAGCAATAAAACACTTAATAAAAACCGAACAATCTTGTACGACACGAGACTTTATTGCGGAGTGTTTATACACGTCCTGTTTCGGGGCGAGGTGTAAATACTTCCCGCGATGGATAGGTCTTAGTACAAGACCGTTCACAAACAAATTCAAAAACATTTCTTTTAAAGAGACAAAAACAAACAATAACCGACTATCCTGCGGGAACTTCTCCTCTCATCTCATTCACTCTCAACGCGAACTCGCGACGACTTGTCTCATTTGCAAGACGGTAAACGCACTCGTACCAGACGAGCCTGCAACACCTGAGCATAGACATACGCAGTTCCAGCATAAAAAACACAAACAAATAGTTCCCGCCTAGGTTAGGCGAACTACGTCGACTCTGATCCTCATTATCCCGATGAGGTACGTAGGCAGCGGGGTAGGGCCCGTTCGAGCACATTCTTTATTTTCCCTACATTTCCCCTTTTTTCCATTCTCTTTTTCCAGTTCCTTTCTCATTTCTCATTCCAGTTCCAGTAGCAGTTTTATTCAGCAGCATCTTATTTCTCACCCTTTGAAACAAACAAGCAAGCGTGGATCCCGTCGGGTACGACGGACGATCTGGGGTGCTAATACCTTCCCAGTTCGTAACCGACTCCCGTATTCAGATCTTTGGTTCGCAAGGCCTCGTCCTTTCCTTTTTCCTCAGGTTTGTGCAACATTACCTTTCCCATTCTTTCGGGATAAAAATGTCTGGCTGGCGACTCTAACCTTTCCGCGCCACTTTCGCGTTTGTACTAGGATGAAAATCCCGGGAGCGTCAGCTGGCGACTCTGCTGGGGATTAACCTGATTCTTCCGGTTTCCCTTGTAGAGTCAATCCTAGCGCCTGTTTGGTTTTGTTCTTTGGGTGTATATGTGTTTGTTGCTGAGTGCTTTAGTTTAGCTTTACTGTTTTATTTACAGTTTTATTTACAGCTTTACTTTATCGCATTTATTTACCGCTTTCAGTATTTTATTTTCCATGCATCATATTATACTGGACTGTCTGGCTGTGCTGGTTTTCATTTTTTCTGTGGGTTGGGAGTTACTGTGAGATAAGCCAAATACCCGGCTTGAGTGCACCATAGGATTAGCGTGGACATGTTGTGCTCGCATGGTTACATGATGAGTGGTGATGTGTTCCACACCCAGGTTGCGACTGTCTTGGGACTATTCTGTGTGGGGGTTCTTCCCCACTTCAGGGTACAACCTTGATAGTTATGTGCAGCTGGGGACCGATCATTGAGAACCTTAATGGAAACAACCCTCTCCAGTGATGACAGTGGCAGACCACATTTGTTGGCAAACCCACTCGCATCCGAGGGTCCATTGGGAACTCGCATAGGATGGCCTGGTTCTCTCATAGGAATTCAGTTAAAGCAAACTGTTCGTATGACGATAGTATTGTACCCTTCGGGATGAATGTACTATTGTTTCTCGATTCAGTGCTTGAAGCTGGAAACTTGTGAGGGATGCTTGTTTTTCCGGACTCAACTGAGACCTCCCTGAGTAGTACATAATGCCAAACCGATTCCCTGATTTGGTCATGAGCCATTTCTCGGAAATGGTGAACGTATTATTGCTATTCGGCTTTGAGAGTCTGTGATGTTGACCCGAGTAGCACACCCGTGAGATTGGGAGGGGTTTACAGGTTTGCAGGAACCCCAAACTTCAACATACCCACTTTGTCAGTATTGTTCAGTGTTCTATGGTTCTCTGATTCTGAGATTCGGGATTTCTATTCAGAGAAATTGTTACTGTGATTACCATTATGACCTTGATATTGTGACTCTCCACAGATACTTGGCTCGTTGTTCAACTTCAACACCATCAGTGACTATTCTATTATGTGATCCAGTTCTACAGTTATTGGGTTCTCAGTTATGGGGTTCTGTACAGAGATGGTGCTGCTATTATGGTTCTATTCAGACACTTGACTCGTTGCTCAACATCAACACTAATATCAGACTATTGATCACGTGCCTATTGCATACATGACATCATAGCATTTCTGCACACATGTTCAGTTATTTTCAAGGATCACATATCTGAATCATGCTGTTGGATTTTTCTGTATCAAGACTTGAATCAAAGCAGATAGATTCCTCAGAAATAATTGAACATGGCATTTGCATACATCTTTGCATTCTTGACAGGTGTTCAGAGACAAATTCTTTTCTTGACTTGATTTCTCATCAGAATGGACAACTTAAATCACATTCATTAAGGTATATATTTGGAGCAATTCCGGGCGGAGGTAATCGAAGGAAGACCCAGCTGAGGCCATTCAGGACAGAGGTGTAAACTTTATTTCAGAATCAGAAACTGTTGAAAGAGGAAGTCAACTAGATGATGACTCAGATAAGCCGTTTATGGAAATCCTGAATATGGTGTCAAGGAAATGAAGCTATTTTCATCCCTAGTGAGGGGAACTACGCTGCTCTGATTCTCCATTGGTCAATGGAGATACGTAGGCAGGAGATCGTGCAAGATCTTTCCGAGCAACCTTATCTATTAACTTTATCAACCTCTTCCCTCCAGATGTCGTTTGTCAGCATCCAACCTGAGCTTCCCAAGAGAATCCTAGGGGTAGAGAATACGGGTAAAGGCCAAAATAACTTGAGAAGAAGTTTGATCATATTCTGATGACGTACGTGCAATAAGTTTCCTCATTTATGCATATTTGGAGTGGTTGAGCTAACTGCATCAGGATCGTCTCTGACAAAGCTTCCTTTGGGGTTTCAATGCCAAGTATGATTACCATTCTGGGGCACCTGGCCTTTTAATTGAAGATTGCAAGTCTTTCAGAGGCAAAGGTGAAGACAAGGTCCAGAATTTGATCGACTCAAAGGTCATCATGCCAGAAAGTCTGCTCACATATTGAAGTCTCCTCATCAAATGGGTCTCCCAATTGGCAAAGGCATTTTCAGAATCAATAAGTCCATACGGAGTCAAGTCTCCTCAATGACGGCAATGTTCAGCTTCTTTACTGCATTTTCATTTGTAGTTTATATTGTTTGTTTAAACATTTGTATGCATGCATGAAACTTATTTGTTTTTGAATGATAACCATAATAAAATGCACATGTTTCTCTTGAAGTAATCCATTCGTATTCACTCATGATTTTGTGTATGTGCATTGCAATACCAACTGTTGTGATTAAACTCTATCAGGGAGGATGACGAAATGAGAACGCAAAAACTTTAATTGTGTGCTTTTGAGGAAGACCCTGTTGACGATGTACAGGCATTGTTTCAAATCCTAAACACCGGAGATATAAGGGAGATACACCCTCGCCAACCCATTTGAGCCTTGAAGTAGGAGTTTCTTTTCGCATGAAAAAACCCTTGCATTTAACCCAGGGGCAGGGTAGGCGTCAGTTAGTTTGACCGAGCGTTCAAATTTCAAAAGGAGTGCAAATCTGAGGATCCATTACCTTTCGTTGTACAAAATCAAGAGGTCCAATGACCAGAAACCACAATGGTTATCCCAATCAAGAGGTCCAAAGACCGGAGACCACAATGGTTATCCCTCAACAACCAAGAAGTGGGACAGTCACGACCCTTTCAAAGCAATCAAGACAAACAGTGTCACACGATTTGTTCAAAAAAAAAAGAATTGAAAAAAAAATGAATGAGAAAGCCCGCTAAGTCGAAACTTGAAAACAAACGACTTAGGCAAAAATTAGGGCATCCCGCTGGACCTCACAATCAAAGATTCACAAGAATCAGTCCAGGCAAAAGTTAGGGATAAGAAAAAGAATGCAAAAGTGAAAAACGAAAAGGATTACACAAGAAAGATCCTCAAATAAGAACAAAGTCGTGTGGCACAGACACGAAAGACTAAGGGGTGACTGACTCCCAACAACGACCTGTTTGGTGCTTACACCGTTAGTGTAATTGGTTCCTCAACCATCACAAAACCCTTTTTGAGAGGTGAACGCTTGTGAAAGTTAGCTGAAAATAGGAATGGAGAACATCACGAAGATGGGTGGGCACAAATAAACTTCGAGCCTATATCCTTTGTTTCTATAACCGTGAACCAGGCCACGATACAACCCTCAAAAGTCCTAACTGAAACAGGGTTATTTTTGAGAGCGTACTACCACGAGACCGCGTTCCTGACTCCTATGAGTGGTGTTAAAATATCTTTGTTGGTGTTGCATGTACATGTTTTTTATTATTCAAAAATTAATGTCGTATCTTAACTAGTGATTCGCTCACAAAGGTTTGCGACATCTTTTTCAGTAAAACTTCAAGAGTGACATGTGTGTTGCATTAGAATTTTCATTCTTAGAATAAACATTTTCTGCTTGCATATATTTGTTGGGCATCACAAAAATTCACATACGAAACTTCAGTCCAGAAGCTTAATCTTGCCGAGTTGAGAAGTCTGAAACTTCCGAAGGACAATCTGTCGAGGTGCACTTTTCAAGAAAACTCCATTGAGTAGGGATTTTCCCAACACTCGTAGCAAGAGCCAATTAATCTGGGGCAATCATGTCGAGCAATCTCTTCAAAATTCAGCCAAACTAGGGCAATTACTTCGAGATCCAATCTCTCAAAGAATAGTTGATCTGGGTGTTTTTTTTTCAAAGCAGTCATTCAGGGGTGATCACTTCAAGGCTCGTACTGGGGCAGGCCATCCCAAGAGCATGGGAAGTACTTTCTCCTGAAGACGGTTAATCAAAAGCACCTATCCAAGGTTCAAAATACTAGGACACACTATCTCACAGTGATATGAGGTTTTCATGAATCCTCGCGAGGAAAATTCTTGCACAGACCATGCAGTCTGGGGCAGTTATTTCGAGATCCAACGAATCTCTCCAAGAGTTTGAAGACACTGAGGCATTTCATATGCCATGTTTTCTGTAAAATCCTTTTGAGACATTTTCTTCCAATGGACCTTAGTCTGAGGCGAGTTGAAAATTTCAGAGAACCATTATTCAATCATGGTTAGTTGGCGATCTATCAACCCAGAGTCTGGAAGCAAAGCCATTGTCATCATAGTACTTCAAGAGTTGTTTCATCTGCGGACTTCATCGATCAAGATTCCTTAGCAAGTCTCATGGGAGGTTATTTCTTGAGAAGAAGGGTATCATCGTCTCTCATCACCAGCATGAGACGCCTAACATCTCTCATTCCCAACATGAGAGGATTTATCTCTTATCCCCAGCAAGTGGCAACTTGAACTCTTATCTTCAGCCTGAAGCTTTATCATTGACATCACCCGTCATCCCTAGTAATGTGTAAGTTGAAATTTCTCCCGGCAAGGTAACAGAAGGTGGGTGTCATCCCCAAGCAGGAGTTTCCCTTCAGACAGGGGCGATTCTCAATAGTATAAAGAATGTCTTTCCTCCCCAGCAATTTCTCCCTCAGCAGTGTCATGCCTTTGGTTCTCAGCCAAGTCGGGAGGTCTTCACTTCCCCACCAAAGTTCAAGAAGGGTCCATCTCCAGCAGGGTCTTGGCGCTCCAATCTCAAAGTCCAATTTATTTTTGGCAATGGCGGCTGTTCAGAGCCGATGTATCATTGACATCATTCCCCGCAGAGTTGTCTCCTCCTCATCAGGATTAACCAGATCAATGCAGTGATCATCGTTTCTTCCCAGCCAAGCCATCTGGGATATCTGTTTTCTCCTTATCAGGAGACCCCTTTGCATTTGCATTTGCATCTAGTAATCATCATTACATTTGCATCCTCCAAAGCGTAACATTTCCATCGTCATGGAGCATTACGCCATAAATCCAAACATATGCATACCAGCATGGGCCAGTTTTGAGGTATTACATAAGGCCCGTTATATCTCCCATCGGAGTGATATGTTCCCCACGGAATTCAACTTCATTTCCCAGGACGGATGCTTCTACCAAGTTTTGTTATTATCCCCATTTGAGTATTGTTTCCGTACAACAATCTCATGTTCTCATGCCTCCGTTTCAGTACAACGGTCGTTTGCTCGGGCTCTCGTTTAAGTACAACGATCCCATTTCTTTCGAGTCTCCATTTAAGTACAATGGTCTCGTCTTTGAGTCTTGTTTCAGTACAACAAACTCATTTTTTCGCGTCTCCGTTTCAGTACAACGGTCGCGTCTCGGGTTATCGTTTAAGTACAACGAACCCATTTCATTCGAGTCTCCATTTAAGTACAATGGTCTCGTATTTGAGTCTTGTTTCAGTACAACAGTCTCATTTCCTTTCGCGTCTCCGTTTCAGTACAACGGTCGCGTCTCGGGTTATCGTTTAAGTACAACGACCCCATTTCATTCGAGTCTCCATTTAAGTACAATGGTCTCGTATTTGAGTCTTGTTTCAGTACAACAGTCTCATTTCCTTTCGCGTCTCCGTTTCAGTACAACGGTCGCGTCTCAGGTTATCATTTAAGTACAATGATCCTGTTTGCTTGGGCTTCGTTTAAGTACAACGATCCTATTCTTTCCGAGTCTCCATTTAAGTACAATGGTCTCGTCTTTGAGTATTGTTTCCGTACAACAATCTCATTTCCTCGTGTCTCCGTTTCAGTACAACGGTCACGTTTCGGGTTATCATTTAAGTACAATGATCCCGTTCCATCTTGTCCTATTTTCTTTTTGTGTTTGGTTATCAGTCGAGGCTGGTATACCTGTGCGTCTCCATTCGAGGATGGCGTTCTTCCCAGCATATCTCCACCTGGTCTTATTTTCCGTTACCTATTCAGGGGTCAAAATCAGAAAATATATAAATAAATAAATGGGCGGATGGCATTTCCATTACCCTCGGTGTGCAAATTTTCAGGTTTTATTCGAGTATTCAATCACTCCATACCTTGAACGTCTAAAAGCTGTTGCAATTATCCACTCAAGTCTGCAGTTGATTGAATAGGGGCAGCTGTAATACCTCAAAATTTGCCCTCTCATTTCCTCAACATTTTGCATAGCATTTTGCATATATGGATTCATAAAATAACCAAAAACATTGCATCATATATAGCATAGCCGAGGCGTGGGTATGTGATCAATGATCGGAGCAACCGAAAGTTATGAAGAGGCTACCGAAGGGCCACAAAGCTTCTCAACCTTGTGCAAAGGGTTCACAATATCCCACAAGTCTTCACTTGAAGCCACAAGTCATGGAAAGTTTTGGTTTGATTGAAGGAGGCAAGCAGTGCAATACTTCTTGAGGGAAAAGAGCCAAATTAGGGTTTCATTTCTACAGGGCTTCTACATAAATTTTTGAGTCGAAGTGGATTTCTTTGACTTATATATGATGTCAAGTGCCTAGGGTTCAAATCTCGTCCACAAATTCATTTTGGAAGGGGTTCGACTGGCCGGACGACGGAAAATCGAGGAATTGGAGAAAAGGCAATCGGGCTAGGTAAAAAGGGTCGACTCCGGACTTTTAAGATCGAGATCGTGAAATTAGGGTTACAATGATCCTATGGTTCAAACTTGATCAAGAAATGATGGAGGAATCATAGAAAAACCAAAGAAAAATCATTTGAAAGGTAGTTAGTTTCACCATTTCCCTCCACCTTTCCTTCCACTTTCTTTCCACACTTCCTTTCATTCTTTCCGTCTCATTTTTCCACTTCAATTCCACTCCATTTCCCTTGGAAACTTCCACCACCTTCCACCATTTTCTAGAGTGTTCCAAGGAATATTCCCTTTTCCAACCCTAACCCTAACTAACTTCCAAACCTAATTTTGGATCCCAAACCTAATATTTGGGCCCCAAACCCAAACCTAGCTCCTAGCCTAGTCTCTATTTAAGCCATTTTCATCCAAACAAAAAGGGTTGAACACCATTTTCCAATCTCACTCTTTGATAAGCACTTTTTTCTCTCACTTTTCCTCTCCCTCTCACCAAAGCTTTTTCAAATAAGCTCTTCAAGTTTCGCATTGAAACTTGAAGATTTTGAAGCTTAAGCCTCCAACCTTCATATTTTGTGGATTGAAGAAGGATAAGCTACTGAATTTTGTGAGGATTATCGACTTATCAGAAGCACACGAAGATTCAAGCTCAAGAACGCATTTATTTTGCGATTTCTTGGTTTTCGGTTTTCTCTTCGATTCAAGCTCCGATTCTTGCAACAATCACCGAAGCACTCCTCCGCTTCGTAGGTTGGTGATCTTAATCATTTCTTCTTTAAGTTATTCTCTCCATCTCGCCATTTTTGGCATTCTTTAAGTGCTTTTCGCTTTGTTTAAAATCAATTCCGTTTCGATTATGTTTGCTTGTGATTTGTGATTTTGGTTGAATTTGGATTTAAGGTGTTAATAGATATAGGTTCTACCATGTGTAAATAAGCTCCAATTGAGTAGAAATTTGTGTTAGCATGATTAAGTGGGGGTTAGGATTGTTTAGAAGGAAGATTGTGGCCAAAAGCACTTTTTTCAAAAGCATTTTTCACTTTTTGTTCAGTGTTAACCGGTTAACGCATTTGGTTAACCGGTTAACGCATGCGTTTTTGGCCAGAATGCTGTATTTTTCTGCCCGTTAACGGGTTAACCTATATGGTTAACCGGTTAACGCTGTTCATTTTTGGATTTTTAGCCTATTTTCTTGCTCAATCTTGCTTCCTAGTGCCTCTAATGTTCATGTATGTTTAGGTAGTGATTTTAGGGAATTTTTGGGTCCATTTCCAGTAGCCAATTTATTTTTTTCGAGTCGTTTCGACATGATTCCATTTACTTTTCTATGTTTTGTGTTAAAGGTGCAAATGTGATATAAGTGATTCTTGATGTTGTTTGCTACACTTTAATCATTTGTTTCACATGTTAATTGCTTGCTTAAATCCAACATATGCTTCATGATTATTGTCATTGCTTGCTTGATTGATAAAGTGATTAAATACCATGTTGATTTTTTGCCAAAAGTGATTAAATGCTTCACATGTTCATGCAAGTTTCTTGTGCTTAATTGACCATATCTTAACATGAGTTCAATTCTGATTTTATGCCATGCATGTGTAACAATTGATGCTTGTAGTGATACTTGTTCAATCTCATGATAAAATGCTCATGTGTGCAACATGAAAAAAGTATGTTTGTTCTTGATTGATCATTGTCATTTTTAATCAAATAAATGATGTAAATAAATTCACATGTTTGAGTTCATTTTGTGATGCATGTAGATTCATGTCAAGTGACATTAATGTGTTGTTTATCATTCACTTTGTGCACATAAATAAAAATAATCAAATTTGGATTTTGCATTTCATAGCTGTTTTTGTATATAGCTGCTGTAAAATACATGTTGTTTGTTATATTAGTATGATGTGTGTGACTTTCTACACCTACTTTTTCATGTTGCATGCTGGCTGTAAAAAGCTGGTGGGTGTTAGGCTTAGTTTCATAGCTGTTTGTGTATTAAGGGGCTGTAATAGGTGTTGTATTTTGGTTTTAGCATTTTTCTAGTTCCTTTAGGATTAAAATAGAGTCTAGTTTAGGTCTAAGGTGCCTTAGGATTTAATTAGGATTTAATTAATGTGTGTTTGCCTTATTCTTTTTAATAAAAATGTGCATTAACACTTGTTTTGTAGTGGGGAAGATTGAGGTAAGTTTACTCCACTTTATCCTTTATTTTTTATGCATTTCTTTTAGGCTTTTTAATTCATTTTTCCTTCCATATTTGTGATTGGTAGGATTCCCCATTGTTAGGACCAACTTATCTTCCTTAGGAAGTAAGTTGCATCCTTTTTCCTTTTTTTCTTTTCCTTTTTCCATTAGGAATAGAAAACCTCACTAACCACTAGGATCACTTTGTAAATACATAATACATTAGGATTGAGTCTTAGTCCCTTAGATTTTTCCTTTTATCAACTTGAGTCATTCTCTTTCTCATCTCAAAAGAAAAGCAATAAAACACTTAATAAAAACCGAACAATCTTGTACGACACGAGACTTTATTGCGGAGTGTTTATACACGTCCTGTTTCGGGGCGAGGTGTAAATACTTCCCGCGATGGATAGGTCTTAGTACAAGACCGTTCACAAACAAATTCAAAAACATTTCTTTTAAAGAGACAAAAACAAACAATAACCGACTATCCTGCGGGAACTTCTCCTCTCATCTCATTCACTCTCAACGCGAACTCGCGGCGACTTGTCTCATTTGCAAGACGGTAAACGCACTCGTACCAGACGAGCCTGCAACACCTGAGCATAGACATACGCAGTTCCAGCATAAAAAACACAAACAAATAGTTCCCGCCTAGGTTAGGCGAACTACGTCGACTCTGATCCTCATTATCCCGATGAGGTACGTAGGCAGCGGGGTAGGGCCCGTTCGAGCACATTCTTTATTTTCCCTACATTTCCCCTTTTTTCCATTCTCTTTTTCCAGTTCCTTTCTCATTTCTCATTCCAGTTCCAGTAGCAGTTTTATTCAGCAGCATCTTATTTCTCACCCTTTGAAACAAACAAGCAAGCGTGGATCCCGTCGGGTACGACGGACGATCTGGGGTGCTAATACCTTCCCAGTTCGTAACCGACTCCCGTATTCAGATCTTTGGTTCGCAAGGCCTCGTCCTTTCCTTTTTCCTCAGGTTTGTGCAACATTACCTTTCCCATTCTTTCGGGATAAAAATGTCTGGCTGGCGACTCTAACCTTTCCGCGCCACTTTCGCGTTTGTACTAGGATGAAAATCCCGGGAGCGTCACCATGACATCAAATGCTTCTTGGAGAATCAGACATAATCGCCTGGGGAATCATCCAATGATAAGAAGATATTAAGAAGGCTGGCTGGTAGCTTCATCCTCAATGCTAATGGTTCACTATACAAGCGAAACTTTGACATGGTCCTGCTCAGATGTGTTGACAAGAAAGAAGCAGACCTACTAATGCACGAGGTGCATGAAGGTTCTTTTGGTACCCATGCCGGAGGACATGCAATGGCAAAGAAATTATTAATATCAGGTTACTACTGGATCACAATGGATGCAGACTGTTGTGCATATGCCAGAAAGTGCCATAAATGCCAGATCTACGCAGATAAAGTGCATGTTCCTCCTAATCCCTTGAACATGATGTCTTCACCTTGGCTATTTGCCATGTGGGGCATTGACATGATTGAAAAGATCGAACCGACTGCTTCAAATGGTCACAGATTCATCCTGGTAGCCATTGATTACTTTACCAAGTGGGTTGAAGAAGCTTCGTATGTGAACGTCACCAGACAAGTGGTAGCTAGATTTCTGAAAAGAGACATCATTTGTCGGTATGGACTTCCCAAGCGAATCATTACTGATAATGGTTCCAATCTGAACAACAAAATGATGGCAGAACTGTGTCAGGACTTAAAAATCCAACATCACAACTCTTCTCCTTATAGGCCAAAGATGAATGGCGTTGTTGAGGCTGCTAACCAAAACATCAAGAAGATTGTGCAAAAGATGGTGGTTACCTACAAAGACTGGCACGAAATGCTACCATTTGCTTTGCATGGATACCGAACTTCAATCAGAACGTCTACTGGGGTAACGCCTTATCAGTTTGTGTACAGTATGGAAGTTGTCCTACCCGTTAAAGTTGAGCTACCCTCCTTACGGGTAATGATGGATGTGAAATTAGATGAAGCAGAATGGGTCCGGTCTCGGTACAATCAACTGAATCTGATTGAAGAGAAAAGATTAACCGCCATCTGTCATGGGCAGTTATATCAAAAGCGAATGAAGAAAGCCTTCGATCAGAAAGTCCGACCTCGGGAATACCAAGTGGGAGAGCTTGTTCTAAAGTGAATTCTTCCTTCTCATACAGACCACAGGGGCAAGTGGACACCAAATTATGAAGGTCCCTATGTCATAACCAAAGTCTTCTCAGGTTGAGCACTGATGCTCGCAACCATGGATGGTGAAGACTTCCCATCTCCTGTGAATTCAGATACAATTAAAAAATACTTCGCATAAAATGACCCGCTAGACATAAAAACAGAATGTAAGTCCAGGCAAAAATAGGGCATCCCGGCGAGTCAAAAACTTAATAAAAGACTCGGGCAAAAATAAGGGGAAAATTGAAAACATGTACACCCACTGAGTTGAAAAGCCGCATTGGACAGTTCAGGCAAAAATGGGTATCCCGATGGATTGAAAACCCGAAAGGGTGATCCACGCAAAATCAGGGAATAAGCGAACAACTGCATTCTGAATTCGTATGTATCACTCACAACATGGTAAGCTTTGAAAGGGTAAAGCGTCGGTCAGAATCAACCTTCTTCAGAAAACGAGGTAAAGAAGAACTTCAAGGTCATACAGGTCATAGCAAAGGAAGATCACTGGAGCGCCGTCATCAACATTGCCAACACCTTTATTTTCTCAATTTACTGCAATCTCCTCATTTCAGGGGATTCGCTTCTTTTGACTTTACTTTCCAATTCAGGGCACCCAAATTAATAAAATCAGAGTTTCCAGTTTCTCTTTGTTTTGTACATTTTTGTTTCGTTTGCAAAATGTCCAATGTTCATAATACAACAAATGCATAAAACATATGAGCCATTTTTGATAAAATGCTTGCAGGAAATGTATTACTTTCAGATAAGTATAACTCCTATGACGGAATCCAGTTAGGGATACCTCAGGATACTTGTGCGTTTTCCTTTGTCTTAACAGGTTGCAGACAATCTTTCACAGCGTGAGGCATGCCAAGCATTGAATCCCCAGCATGCTACTTTCAGAAGTTATCTCCTCCCCAAGCAGGACCTCCCGAGCAGTGCCTGACAACCTCTTCCACAGCAAGGTGGTCAAGAACTCTCTATTCCCCACCAGAGTGCCAAAATTCCCTCATCCTCAACAGAGTTGATGGAACCAATTCCCCATAGAGTTTCCATTCTCTCCCCAGTAGAGCAATACTTGAAACACATCCCCAACGGAGTGGCTAAAACTTCCTTCTCCCAGCTAAGTTCTCTCCGGATAAATCTGCCATTGATCTATTTCCCCAAGCAGAGTTCTCCCTCCTGACAGATCCATCAATGATCTCTTCCCCCAGATGGTTTATCCCTCTGACTAGATCAACCAGAGATCTTTATCCCCGCAGGATCCGAGACTCGGATCAAGTTTCTCATTTTGCATAATCATAGCATCCACACCATATTCACCAAAATAAGCGTAGCATTCCGTCTAATACGGAGCATTACGGAAAAAATCAAACATCTGCATGATCACAAGTCAGGTTCGAGCCAGTCACCTACAGCTACCATCATTACTGCACCTGTAATATACAAAATACATCCCATGCACATAAAATCCAAAGCGTCCCCTTTGCACTCTCAAATACAGATACATATGCATGCTCTTTTTGACACTCGTCCGTGTCATCCTTCCCCAGTAAGGTCGCCAGAACACCTTCTACAAGCAGATACTTGTTCATAATATGCTCTTCTCGACACTCGTCCGTGTCATCTTATCTCCCCATAGATCGCCAGAATACCTTCTGCACTCTCAAATACGGATTTTTGTTCATCACTTGTACATATTCATATTTGACACTCGTCCGTGTCATACTTCCCTAGCAAGTCAAACACTCGCCCATGTCTTGCACATACTTCACCAACAAATCAATACTTGTACATACTTATATAGAAGTCTTCGATACTCGTCTGTATCTTGTACATATCACCTCCTCAACAGATTTGACACTCATTCGTGTTCCTTGTTAACCAGTTGATACTTGTCCATATCATCATCTTTGAACACGCGTCAGTGTTTGTTTCTACTGATACTTGTCAGTATCGTGGTTCTAAGGATGCTCGTCCACGTCTTTATTCTATACACATTGTCAAACACTTATACCTTTTATTGTTGAAAGCGTAAGCACTCATCCGGGTTTACCATTCCCCAGCAAGTCATCAACAAAACAACTGTCCTTTATCCGACATTCGTCCTATGTCGTGATATTTTCGGCAGCCGTCCCCTGCCAGGTGATCGTCCTTCACCTTTGGATGACTGTCCCTCATCCTTTCCCCAATGGAATCTCCATTACTTGAACCTTTTATCCGAAATTCGTCCTATGTCGTGATATTTGTAGCAGCCGTCCCCTGCTAGGTGATCATCCTTCACCTTTTGATGACCGTCCCTCATCATTTTATCTGATGGTTGTAAACACCCCAAATTTGCCCTCACCCATTCACACCATGGCTTGTGATCATCTCATATGCATAAACACAATCATATCATCTCACATCTCATTTTTTATCCACTGCATAGCTTTCAAGGCATCTGCACCTAGGGTTTGTGATCTGAGCAATCCCAAAGCTTCTTGAGGCACTCCAAAGGCCACCAATCAACTCAAAGTGGTCCATGTGTGTTCTTATATCATATTCCATCTCCTCAAAGTCAAAATTGCAGAGGAATCACAAGAACTAGGGTTTGAGTGGATGCAGAGCCAGGTTGAACTGCACAGTTGACCTAAAATTAGGGTTTTGGTTTCAGAGGCCATAACTCCAATTTTTTTGGTCATTCTTGTTTCCATTGATCTCTATATGGTATAGGGAGTATACATATCAATTTTCATGAAGAAATTCCATGGGGAAGTCATCTGATCAAGAGTTGACTTTTCAGACAAGTCAGTGCAAAATCAGGGCATCTGAGGCCCCCAATGACCCAACCAATGGGTGATCTTCATCATTTTGAGTGTATATGATCTTTATTTGATCATGGAAGAAGATTGAAGTTCATAAAAATCAAGAATTTAGGGTTTTTGCAAATGTTGACTTTTTTGGGCATAGTTGACTTTTCAAGAATGCATCATTTTAGGTCATTTTTCAAGCTTTGATTCTTGGTCCAAAAAGGCTTCAAATGGAAAAACTTTGGTCATGAAAGTTGTAGATCTCATCTTTCCCTTTTCAAAAAGTACAAGAACATGATCAAACTCTTCTTGGATCAAAAGTTATAGCAATGCAAAGTTGGCAAAAATCATTAATTTCTAAGGCATGCTTCAAATGGAAATTTTGCAAAACCTTGAACCAATGCATTATGTGACCTCTAATCCATTTCAAACCATTACATAAACATTCTATGAGTCCTAAAAATCAGAATTGGATAAAGTTTGCTCATGGCTTGGTTTGTGTAACAAGACTTTATCACATGTGAACCAAAGTTGCCACAAGTTGCAAAACACTCATTTCACTCCCTACCACTTGCAGCCTTGGATGCTGAGCTTTGCTAGCCTCTCACCTCACCTTGCTGCGCCAGCCCATGCCCATGTACTTGCCTAGATCATGAGCCATGCTTCTCTTACACATTATTTGACTTTTTGCAAAAGTTGCCTTACCAATCAATAAAGGGCATGTCAAATCAACTGACCAATGAGAGAGAGTCATGTGGACAATTTGCAAGCAAAACATAAGGGCAAGCAAGGCTGAAACAGATACATTCACCACATACACAAAAACCTTCCATTTTTGCAACTTGCTTCGAATTCCTCTCCACAGCTTGCAAACACAAAAACCTCTTCCTCCATTCAACTCACCCTGCCTCATAGATCACAAAACACCAAGAATACAAGCCTGAAACAGCCAGATTACTCCATAGCCATTTCTCACTCCATTTTGCAGTTTCATTCGAAACTCTCATCCTAGCTCACAAACACACAAACAAACACCACAAACCTTCTCCATTCATCATCAGGACCTCAAACCTTCATTCACCATGACCTGAAAGTGCCAGAATCTCCATTGCCATTTTTAACTGAACTGAAGCAGGAGCTTTCGAAACTCATCATCAAGCCAACTTAAACTCCATTTGAGCATTCAAACATCTTCTGGGGACCAAGTAGAGCAGCTTGCACAAAGAGAGGTGGCCAGAAAGTTCCTAAACTGAAAGCTTCGAATCTCAGGTAGCCTGAAATTTATTTTTCCAGAAGTTGTTTTTCTTGTTACAAACTTGTTCTTTGTGTTGTCCTGATCATCCTGGTGCTTTTAGTTTTTGAAATGGTTGTGATTTGAGCATTTAATTTGTTTCTGAAGCTTGCGTGACCTAGAACTTTCTCTCTTCGATTCAGTTGATTTAGGAAATATAAATTTGTTTTGAGAGAGGGGTTTGGTTCGTGAGAGGATGAGGATCATTTCCATGTTCTTGGTTTTCATTTTTGGTCCGTTTTGAGGGGTTTGGGGATTTTTTCAGGTGAGGTGCTGGCCGGAGAAGACGACCGGAGGTCTTCTCCGGCCACCTGAGAGTCATTAGGGCTTAATCCAGTAATTAAATGCCATTTGAATTCAGGCCATAGGATCCGTTGACTCCCTTGACTTCGCGCGCGTGTGGTTGGCCCAGATGTGCTCATTATGCCCTAATCCACGTGTTTTATTTAATTAATCCATGTTTAAGTTATTTTAATCAGAAACAATCCTGGCCACAAGATCACGCGCCAGTCAACACTTTTAAATCCTAGGCTCATCCTGGCCCTCCACGCTGCATACTTCAGTTTTATTTAATTTTTATTCATTTTCTTTCCAATTAATTTGCACAATTAATTTAAAATAGCAAAAAATTCTTAAAAATTATGAAACTTTTTCTTTAAAGTTTTATTAATTTTTAAGACCCAAAAATATTTTTTATTTTATTTTTATCATTAAAAAAGTATTTTTAAATATTTAAAGGATTATTTTTAATTGATTAATGGGAATTAATTAATTAAAAATACTTTTAGGTATTTAAAAATTACAAAAAAATTCATGAAATGTTCTAAGACATTTAGAAACATTGTCCAACCTTCAAACCAAATTTCTTTTTTGATCTTGATGCATTTTAAGAATTTTTCATTGAATTAAATCATTTTTTATGCATTATTTTGATCATGGATTCAAAAATTCATTTCTGCCAATTGGTGAAGGTTGAGACATTGATTCTTCTTGCATTGTCTTTTGTTTTGCATGTAGTTCCTAGGATAAAAAGGCCATGAATTGTTCTTGCATTTTCAAATTGTTTGGCATTTGTTTTGTTAAGAACCCTAAAAAACCCTAATAACTTAGGAAATTCATATCTTGAGTTTGGTTGAGAGTTGAGAGCTCCCCTTTGGGCAGTGGTTCATCATAGGCCTAGGGTTTCTTTGGGTGCCATTTTCCATTTTTTATCATGAGGTTTGCTTCTGTTTTGGGTTTTTGTTTGATGTTTGATCCATGAACCCTAATTTGGGCTCTCTCTTGCATCCTCCTTGCATTCCCTTGCATAACATGACTTGTCTTTGCATTTTGTGCATGCTTATGATTCATTTGACATCCTAAGACATATAGGAAACATGTTTGATCATTGCATTGCATATTTTCCATGTCATTTGTCTTGTATGCTTCATAACATTTCATGTTTGTTCATGCTCCTTAACTTGCATCATTTGCATTCATAATATTGTATGAACATCCCCATTGCTTTGCCTCATGTTTGCAGCACCTCATAACATCATAATCATCATCAACATGCTTCTGGTTTTGCTTAGCATCATATCATTTCATCTCATCTTGCATTGCATTGCATTTTCTTTCTAACATTTCAGGTGGTAAGTAAACTTGAGAAGTGAATTTGCCTTCACTTCTCATAACTTTCCTTTTCATCTCTCTTGCATCCATTGCTGCATTCTTATATGTGTTTGAGTTTGAGCTTGCTCATTCTTGTTCTTCCCACTTTCTTTCTTCAAGTGACTTGACTTCTTGAATGAAGCAAGTCACTTTGCTTCTCTTGATCTTGTTCATCTGCTTCCTGGTGTTTCTTCTGAAGATCTTCTTGTTTGAACCTCACAAACCTTAGGAACAACCAAGCATGACAATTATTAGGGTTTTGATTAGTCTCCCCTCATAGTTTTACCTTTGTGTCTCTCTTTGAGTCCTCTCTTCTCACCTCATAATCAGGGACTAAACCCTAAAGGCTTTGAGACTTTGTGATTAAGCTCATGCCTGCATCCTTCTTTTAGGATGGAGTGTATAACTTTAATCCTAAGTGTTAAACCCTTTATGTGTTTAAATCTCTTAATCAATTCACATAATAATCATCAAGACATCACACTTGTAACTTGGGCCTTGCATTAGGGTTCTAATTCTTCCTTAAGTGGTTAAGAAGGACTAACCCTAGTGTTAATGGACAAGTCCCCCTCAAGTTGTTTTACAAATCATAAAAAACACTTCATCATCATACCATTAATCTAAATAAAATCCACTTAATAAAGGCTTGTTTTGTCATGGGTTTAATCCTTAATCATGGATTAAGTTGAGGAGTCTTCCTCAGCTTAAACATTCTCATCTATCATCCTTCTTTTAGGATGGTGTAATGGGTCTGTTTAATCCTTGATTATGGCTTAACCTCATTACTCAACACTAAACAAAAATCCCAAAAACATCTAAATAATCACAAGTAGGTTAATGATCTTAACTCTACATCAAAAGGTGATTAAGTGTGAGAATCTGACTTCACACTTAAGGTATTCTCATTACCCCTAATCAGAGGGAAGATGTGATGAGTTTACTAACCCTTGGTTTAGGCTTAAGCTCATTAACTTATGACAAACACAAAAGCAATAACAAAACTGAAAACACAAAAACAAACAATAATCGTCTCCTCCGGGATTCTTTTCTCATCACCTTCACTCACAAACGAGAACTCGCTTCTTCCGTCTAATGCAAGACAGTTCGCATCTGTGCCAGACAGATCATACACTTGAGCATAGACAAGTAAGCAGTTCATCAGTCAATTCATCTTTCAGTCTCTTTGGGTCGAACTACGGTGTTCTGACTTCCTCATTGCACGAGAGGATACGTAGGCATAACTTAACAGTTATCGAACAAAAGTCTCTGTATATTCCCCCTCCTTCTAGCTTCATCTTTTAGCCTCATGATCTTGAGCATTTCACTCCTGTTCTTACACTGACACTATACATATTACACTTCACACTTCTTTTGCACTGACACCTGTACATTCTTTTCCAGCTATTTTACACACAGATTGCACTGACACTACCCCTTTATAACACAAATCTTTTAAGCGTGGATCCCGTCGAGTACGGCGGACAATCTGGGTGCTAATACCTTCCCAGGTTGTAACCAACCCCCTTTCTCAGTCTCTCTGGTTCGCAAACCGTCTTATCCATATTTTTCTAGGCTTATGCAGCATTGCCTTTCCTCCGGGATAAAAATGCCTAGCTGGCGACTCTTTTCATCTCCAGTGAGTTCACGGCTGTGTGTTCTCATTGTCCCTCGCGCCGACCGTTCGCGCTTGTACCTGGATGCAAATCTTCGGGAGCGACAGCTTGGCGACTCTGCTGGGGACCCTTATATTGCAACCAGGGCTTCTGGTTCTTTTTGTGGGTTCCTCCTAGCGCTTGTTTGATTTGTGTTTACTGGGGTGTTATGTGCTTGTTTGTGCTTGTATTTATTTTTGTTTATTGCTTTATGTACAGTTACTTTACTGCTTTCTTTATTGCATTTATATCATACTGTCATTATTGCTGGCTGGATCTGGTTTTTTGTTTTGGTGGGTGGGTGATTCATTGGGAGTTAAGGTCCTATACCTGGGACCTGAGTGACACCTAGGCTAGAGTGAATCATATTCTTTCCCATTCCATTTCGGTCTGGTGCGGGAATATGAAACACGGTTCAGATATGGGTTTCTTCTTGAGAACTCTGTGTTGCAGATTTCCTGCAATGCTAGGGCTATCTGGGAAGCCTGCTAAGTCTGGATGACCTTTTAGTACTGACCTTCAGAAACTGAGGTGAATTAGAGGAGGAATTGTTATGGTTATTGTAAACACTGTACCTCCGGGTTAGAAGTGTTTACACTTCTCATAACTGATCCAAGTCTGAGGATCCTTGTTCTAGATCATCACCTGTGAGGGGGGTTGGGCTGTTTACAGGTTTGCAGGTACCTTGACCTCAGAATACCCTGTTACTTTGACTTTGTTAAGAATGCTCCATGTTGGATAGTTCTTGTGATTCTAAAACCCTGGACATGTGGCTCTTTATTTGAGTCCCCCACCCTGGTTACTGGATTTATAGACCTCCACCTGGATTTCTTGAACACACATGGATCTATACCAAGGCAGTTAATCAGATCCAGCTCAGTCACAAACCCTTGCATTTCATTTTGCATACATACCCATTGCATCATATTAACATTTGCTTATTTGTGTTTCAGGGTATCCACCTTCATCTTTGGTTTTGGTTTTGACCCCATCTGCAGTTTTGACCTGTCTCCACCAGCAATTGCTTCAGTTTGTCAGCCATATACTTCAGTCACTTGCACCAGCCAATCAGTGGTTCATTCCTTCAGCATTGTCATCAGCACTCTACTCAGTCTTCAGCATCATGGCTCCAAAGAAAAGCAACATCACCTATCATTTCTTCCAACCAGACTTATCAGACATCAGGAGGATCCAAACCCTGATCACTCCAGATCACATACCCTTGTTCAGGGAGCATTATGGAGATATACTTGACTTGGTCATGGATCTGGACCCATCCCAGAGGAGCCTCATCCACACCTGTATTCAGTTTTATGACCCCCCATTGAGATGTTTCACCTTTCAAGACTTTCAGTTGGGGCCTCTTCTGGAAGAATACTCATCTTTGATTGGTTTGCCTATCAAGAGGGAAATTCCTTTCAATCCTGAGATGGCTTTCCCAAGCAATGGAGAGGTAGCAAAAGCTTTGTATCTGGAGCCTGTTTTGATTGAACAACATATGACCTCTAAAGCTGGAATCCCTGGTTTTCATCTTGACTTCCTGATTTCTCAAGCTAGTCTGAAGGCCTCCTCGGGGGAGTGGAAAGTTGTTTGTGCTCTATTGGCCTTGAGTGTATATGGAATTGTATTGTTTGCAGATGAGCCTCGATTCATTAGCAGAAATGCAATCCATTTGTTCATCCTGAAGAACCCAGTGCCAACTTTACTAGGTGATCTCTACTACTCAGTCCATCAGAGAAATGAGAAGCAGAGGGGAAGATTAGTGAGGATTTGTGCTCCATTATTCCATGCTTGGCTTCTCAGGCATCTACCCAGGACGGATGCATTTCTAAATCCTCATCAGCAAAGCAACTGGGCTAAGAGGCTCACTATTCTCACTTCAGCAGATATCCGATGGTGTACTCAGAGCACCAAGGGCAGAGATATGATTACCAGCTGTGGGCACTTTCCCAATGTGCCTTTGATAGGAGTTAAGGGAAGTATCAACTACAACCCTCTGCTGTTCAGGAGACAATTGGGCTATGCACTGGTCCACACTCCTAGGGCACAGGACCTGATTGAGACCCTCTACTGTGAGAACAAGATTAGTTTGACTGTTGTTAGGCAGGCTGCTTGGGCCTGGGATCATGTTCAAACCAAGGGAATCACCATTCTGGGGAAGTGCAATAATGTGGCATCAGTCCAATATTATGAGTGGTCCCATGCTAGGGCCCAATTCTCTGGAATGCCCTTTACCATAGAGGACATGCCTGAGTCATCTTCAGCACCACCCCCTGCCACTATCAGTTTGGAGGAGTTTGAGAGCTTGAAGGAAAGAAATGAGAAGCTAACCCAAGCCTTGCAGAAGACCCTCCGGGAGAGGAGCGAAGGTGTGAGGGAGATTGAGAGACTGGAGAAGTTAAGGGTGGAACACTTGACCAAGATTGAGAAGTCTGGAGATTATATCAACAAGTCTAAGGCTGGTGAACAGATTCTGAAGAATGCTTGTAAAGAAGCCCAGTTCCAAAGAGCAAGAACAGACTTGTATTTGAAAGAGAGTCAGGCCAGGTGGGTCCGGATCACTGAGGCCCGTACTCTAGAAGACAAGAGAGCTCAAGACAAGATGGAGCAGATGGAAAAAGCCCTGGCAGCAGCCCAGAAGGAAATATCAGAGCTAGAAATCAGAGCTGGAGTGAAGAGGTCTAAGGACCAAAGTCAGAACAAGAAGTTGACTGCAGCTGTTGCAACAAGAAACCTTCTCATCAGAGGTCTCACGGAGCGTCCGGCTGATCCTGTGACCGAAGCACTTCTTAAGGAAGTTCGTGAGGATGAGTTTGGCCTTGGAGTTTGATCATTTGCTTGTTGTTGTTCCTTTTCCATGTACTTTTGTTTTTTTGGTGATGTATTTTGACCCTTTGGGGGCTTGTGTTGTAACTTGAACAAGTTGTATTATTTCACCTTTGTAATATATCTGTGTTGGTTTCTATCTGGGTTCACATCAAAAGCAACTTCAACAGCAGCATCTTCAAGGGTCTGGAAGGGTCAAAACTGAAGGTCAAACCGGATACCTTGAGAACAAATAAGCATAACTGCATTGCATGCTAACCGTTTTGTTTTGTAGGTTTTTGTTACTAACCTCTGTTGTGAATCTCAGGAATTATTGCTCGCCGCCGGGTATTTCCTCTCAACAGGCCTCACAGGTACCCAACTAGAAACAACCTTCCGGGAATTCAGATGGATCAGATGCAGCAAGACCTTACGGAGGTCAGAAACCAGATGGCAAACGAAAGACTAGAGATGAGAACCCAGATAACACAATTCATGGAAGTGATGAACAACCTAGCTCAAAGCCAGGAGAGACTGAGGGCCATGGTGGAGAGGCAAAATCAAGAGGAGCCTCATGTAGGAACTGCAGGCACCAGTAACAATGAAAGGGTGCAACCACATGTTAACCCCCCTGTGTTTGGTCCACATCTACATCCTGAGATTAATATTCCTGCAAACATTCAAGGAACAGCTACTGCAGCCAGGGTACTTCAAGAAGATCCTCAGGAGGACCAATTTACAGTAATGGGTGCTGGAGAGGAAACTTATGATAGACGATTGGAAGAGATAGCTGAGAAGTTGAGGTCCTTAGAATCTCAAAATTCTTTGGGGTTCGACGTCATGGACATGGGTTTGGTAGAAGGGGTCAGGATCCCCCATAAGTTCAAGCCTCCTTGTTTCGAAAAGTATAATGGGACTTCATGCCCCCGGACTCACTTGCAATCATTTCTGGGAAGGCTGAAAGCCTATACAATGGATGAGAAACTTTGGATGTTCTACTTCGAAGACAGCTTGACTGGAGCATCAAGGGAGTGGTATTCCCATTTGACAAGGGCAACTGTGAGATGCTGGAAGGACCTGGCAGAAGCCTTCATCAGACAGTATCAGTATAATCTAGACATGGCACCCAATAGGACTCTCCTGATGGGAATGTCACAGTCGTCCAGGGAAAGCTTCAGAGAGTATGCTCAAAGGTGGAGGCAATTGGTTGCTGCTGTTCAACCCCCTATGTCTGAAAGGGAAATGGCAGATATGTTCATGAATACTCTTCAGGGAACCTATATTGACAGGTTAGCTGCTTTCTCTTCCACTAGCTTTGCGGATGTTGTTATAGCTGGGGAGAGAATTGAAAGCCTGTTAAAGATGGGAAAGATCTCAGACAACGGTGCAAGCTCGTCCAGTAGTACAAGAAAGCCTTTTGTAGGCCCGAGAAGAACTGGCGAGACCAATGCCATTCACACCAACAGGGGTAGGCCCCAATATGTTCCAAGGACAATAGCAGCAGTCACTATCCCCGCTCCAGCTCACCCACAGCCAGTCTATCAACCTCCTCAACAAAACTTCCAACAACAACCTCAATATCATCAGAATCAATATCCTCCAAGAAACTTCAACAACAGCAACTCCAACAACAACAATCAACAGAGGCCATTCCAACAAAGGCCATCCCAAGCTAACCGAGTGATCGACCCGATCCCAATGCCGTATGCTGCCTTGCTGCCACAACTTCTGAAACTCAACCTGGTTGAGCTAAGAACGTTGGCACCTCCGGATCCCAACAGTCTACCAAGAAACTATGACTCCAATGCTAGGTGTGCTTTTCATTCAAACGCACCTGGTCACAGTACAGAAAGATGCAGGGCTCTGCATATGAAGGTACAAGACTTGGTAGACTCCAAGGCTCTGAATTTTGCACCTCCGCCCAATGTCAATAAAAACCCAATGCCAAACCATGGTGGTCCCCGAATTAATGCTATTGAAGAAGACCAACCGTCTTATTTGATAACTAGTGTGGATCAGATCAGGACACCATTGGTGGAAATCAAAGCTCAACTCCGTGAAAACCAAATATTTCCGGGGTGTGAACTAGGGTGTCCCTATTGCAATATTTCATGGAATGGGTGTGAGGACTTGAGAAATGGCATTGACAGCCTTATTCGGAGTGGCCTACTCCAGATCACTACATCATTTCCGGCAAATCAAGCAACTTCATCAGCAACGGTTTCAAATCCTCCTACAACTGCAGCAACTGTTGTTCCCGACAACTCACCAGCAACATCAACCAGTACTTCATCTGTCCTCCCAAATGATCAGTTTTCAACAGTTTCTCCTGCTACAACTTCAGCTTCATTCCATTTCGAATCTCCGTCAGCAACAACAACAGTCCTTCCAACAGTACCTCCTACAACACCAGCAATCAATCATGAAGATGTCTCTACTGTTACCATATTCTACGATCCTGAGAATAATTCCGCCTACCATTCAGAAGGTGCTGCTCCCACCAGAGCACCAGTTACAATCTTTTATGATCCACAAACAATTACAGTCCCTTCAGCAGCAGCAATCAGTCCAGTCACTGTCACGGTACCTGGACCAGTACCATATGAAAGCAATAGGGCCATCCCTTGGCACTATGGCTCTGACGTATACTGCGAAGGAAAGAGAATCACTCTTGAAACATCAACACCTGCACCACAAGTAGATAATGTGGGGGGAGGCGGAGGCTTCACTTGAAGCGGACGTCTCTTTGCTTCACAAGTTCAAAAACCTACTGCCGAAGCAGAAGCTGCTGCCAAGGCAAAAGGAAAAGGCCCGGTGCAAGAAGATTCAGCTGCCAAAGAAACCCTGAAGACTCCATTCGATCAGGAAGTTGATGAGTTTATGAGGATCATCAAAAAGAGTGATTACAAAGTTGTGGATCAGCTTCACCAGACGCCATCCAAAATCTCTATCCTCTCACTGCTTATGTGCTCCGAAGCCCATCGGAATGCACTACTTAAAGTCTTGCACGCAGCTTACGTGCCAGAGGAGATTACTGTCAACCAATTGGAAACCGTGGTTGGAAATGTTACTGCTAGCAACGGGCTAGGGTTTACCAATTCTGACTTGACAGCGGATGGTCGCAATCACAACAAAGCCTTGCACATAACCATGGAATGCAAAGGAGTTGTCCTTTCTCATGTGCTGGTGGACACAGGTTCTTCCCTGAATGTCTTACCAAAGAAGGCTCTGGTGAAGCTTGAATATGATGGATTGGCATTGAGACCCAGCAACCTGGTAGTAAGAGCCTTTGATGGTTCTAAGAGATCGGTTCTGGGAGAGATTGAGCTGCCTGTGACAATTGGCCCACAGACCTTTAAAACTATCTTTTATGTGATGGACATTCAGCCCGCCTACAGCTGTTTGTTGGGTAGACCCTGGATTCACGCCGCCGGCGCAATAACGTCTACCCTTCACCAAAAGTTAAAATTTGAGTGGGAAGGCCAAGTTGTCACAATCTGTGGGGAAGAGGATATTTTCGTTAGCCATCTGGCTACCTACAAATACATTGAGATGGATGGAGAGATCCATGAGACAATGAGCCAAGGTTTTGAGGCCTTGAATGTCAATGAAGCATCTGCTGTGTCAGGGATCTCCATGTCATCTTACCAACAAGCCCGGAAGGTTGTTGAAGAAGGAACTGCCCTAGGCTGGGGCAAGGTTTTAGCTGTGGAGGAGAAGAAGGACAAATTTGGGTTGGGTTACAGACCAACTCAACATCAAGCAAAGGCTGCTGCAGAGCCTGGTTTTGTCAGTGGGGGGATGCTTACCCCCGATGCTATCAACTGTTTGGAAGACGAGCTGGAAGAGGAGCGCAATCTGGAGAATTGGATTCGTCCGAAGATCCCGGGGGGCAGTGTCTCGAACTGGTCTTCCCAGGAAATTATAAGAGTTACTCACGCAGAGTAATTATTATTTCCTGTATTTTTATAGCATGCATCAAAGTCTTGCATCTTACCCAAGATGACAAGACTCATTTTGTAATCAGGGCCATCTGTACTTTTGTGCAAACAAGATTAAATTAATGAAATATCAGACATCTTTTTGCAAACGAGTCTTTTTCTTTTCTGCTCACTGTTTTTCCATTTTTCTTTTTGTACAAAAAATAAATGGCGGTGTTTTCAAAATGATAACTTCATTTCACTTTTTCTAAAGCAAGATTAAAATCAATCACTAAAATGAACGAACTTAACCCTTGCAGAGAGTGCCTTCCAGACTGCACCGACAACAGCACGGCTATGACATCGTATGACTTTGACAATCCAATCAATCAAGCTGATGAAGGGGTTGATGAAGAATATGAGCTTCCTGAGGAGCTAGCCAGGTTGTTAAGGCAAGAGGATAAGGTTATTACCCCTCACCAGGAGGAGGTTGAAGTGATCAATCTTGGTACGGAGGAAGACGTGAAAGAGGTTAAAATCGGGGCCTGCCTGCAAGACTCAGTGAAGAGACAGCTGATAGATCTGCTTCAAGAGTATGTTGATGTGTTTGCTTGGTCGTATCAAGACATGCCAGGGTTGGATACCGACATTGTTGTGCATAAGCTGCCTTTGAGGGAAGAATGCCCACCAGTTAAACAGAAGCTGCGCCGAACTCGCCCAGACATGGCTATGAAAATCAAGGAAGAGGTACAAAAGCAATGGGACGCCGGGTTCCTTGCTGTGACTAGCTACCCGCCGTGGGTTGCTAACATAGTACCTGTGCCTAAGAAGGACGGCAAAGTAAGAATGTGTGTTGATTACCGGGATCTGAACAGAGCCAGCCCGAAAGATGACTTCCCATTACCTCACATTGATGTATTGGTGGATAACACGACTCAGTTCTCGGTATTCTCCTTCATGGATGGATTTTCAGGATATAATCAGATCAAGATGTCACCTGAAGACATGGAAAAGACAACATTCATTACACCTTGGGGCACGTTCGGTTACAAGGTGATGCCATTCGGACTGAAGAATGCTGGTGCCACATATCAACGGGCTATGGTGACATTGTTCCACGATATGATCCACAAGGAAATAGAATGTTATGTGGATGATATGATCGCCAAGTCCCTTACAGAGGAAGATCACCTGGTGAATCTGCTGAAGTTGTTCAAGCGTCTGAGAAAGTATCAACTGAAGTTGAACCCCAACAAATGCACATTCGGGGTGCGATCCGGTAAGCTGCTGGGCTTTATTGTAAGCGAGAAGGGGATTGAGGTTGACCCAGATAAAGTCAAAGCTATTCAAGAGATGCCTGCACCGAAAACTGAGAAAGAAGTTCGAGGGTTCTTAGGTCGATTGAACTACATTTCCCGGTTCATATCTCACCTCACAGCAACCTGTGAACCCTTGTTCAAGCTGTTAAGAAAAGAACAAACGGTCAGGTGGAACGAAGATTGCCAGAAGGCTTTTGACAAGATCAAGGAGTATTTACAAGAACCTCCAATCCTCATGCCGCCAGTCGAAGGAAGACCTCTGATTATGTACTTGACAGTGCTAGAAGAGTCAATGGGGTGTGTACTAGGTCAGCATGACGAGTCTGGTCGAAAAGAGTATGCAATATACTACCTAAGCAAAAAGTTTACCGACTGTGAACAGCGTTATTCACTGCTCGAGAAAACTTGTTGTGCTTTAGCGTGGGCTGCTCGCCGACTGAGACAGTATATGTTGACCCACACTACCTTATTGATCTCAAAAATGGATCCAGTTAAGTACATTTTCGAGAAGCCAGCTCTTACCGGACGGGTTGCAAGATGGCAGATGATTCTCACAGAATACGACATACAGTACACTTCTCAGAAAGCCATCAAGGGCAGTGTACTATCTGAATATCTTGCTGAGCAACCCATCGATGACTACCAGCCTATGAGATTTGACTTCCCTGATGAAGACATCATGTTCATTAAAGCAAAAGATCATGAAGAGCCAATTCACACTGAAGGGCCCGACCCGGAAGAAGAATGGACTATGATGTTTGATGGGGCTGTTAACATGAATGGCCGTGGTGTTGGTGCAGTACTCATTTCACCAAAGGGAGTTCACATGCCTTTCTCGGCAAAACTCACTTTCAACTGCACTAACAACGAAGCTGAATACGAAGCTTGCATTATGGGTCTTGAGGAAGCCATTGACCTCAGGATCAAAACATTGACCGTATTCGGAGATTCAGCTCTGGTAGTCAATCAAACCAACGGAAAATGGTACACCCACCAGGATCATCTGATACCTTACAGGGATTACACAAGAAGGTTATTGACTTTCTTCACAACAGTCAAGCTTGAGTATATCCCTCGGGACGAGAATCAGTTTGCAGATGCTCTTGCTACCATTTCATCCATGATCAAAGTTCAAGATGCTAACTTTGTACCTCAGATTTCAGTGTCTAGACTTGATAGACCAGCATATGTATTTGCAGCAGATGTTGTAAAAGATGACAAGCCTTGGTTCCATGACATTAAGTGCTTCTTGGAGGATCAAACATACCCACCTGAGGCATCTTCCAATGATAAGAAGACTTTGAGAAGGCTTGCTGGAAGTTTCTTTCTGAACGCTGATGGATCTTTATATAAGAGGAACTTTGACATGGTACTCCTCAGATGTGTTGACAAGACGGAAGCAGATTTGCTGATGCATGAAGTGCACGAAGGATCTTTTGGCACCCATGCAGGAGGGCATGCCATGGCTAAGAAGTTGTTAAGATCGGGTTATTACTGGATCACAATGGATGCAGACTGTTGTGCTTACGCCAGGAAATGCCATAAATGCCAGATTTATGCAGATAAGGTGCATGTACCTCCCAATCCTTTGAACATAATGTCTTCACCCTGGCCCTTTGCTATGTGGGGCATTGATATGATTGGCAAGATTGAGCCAACTGCTTCAAATGGTCACAGATTCATCCTGGTCGCCATTGACTATTTCACCAAGTGGGTTGAAGCAGCCTCATATGCAAACGTCACGAGACAAGTGGTAGCCAGATTTCTGAAAAGAGATATCATCTGTCGGTATGGAGTGCCCGAGCGAATCATTACTGATAATGGTTCCAACTTAAACAACAAGATGATGGCAGAACTGTGCCGGGACTTCAAGATCCAACATCACAATTCTTCTCCTTACAGGCCAAAGATGAATGGTGCTGTTGAGGCGGCAAATAAGAATATCAAGAAGATTGTGCAGAAGATGGTAGTCACCTACAAAGACTGGCATGAAATGCTACCGTTTGCCTTGCATGGGTACCGCACGTCAATCAGAACATCCACTGGGGCAACACCGTATCAGCTTGTATATGGTATGGAAGCAGTCCTACCTGTTGAAGTTGAACTACCCTCGTTACGGGTGTTAATGGATGTTAAACTGAGTGAAGCAGAATGGGTTCGGGCCCGATACGAACAACTGAGTCTGATCGAAGAGAAGAGATTGGCTGCAATCTGCCATGGACAGCTATATCAGAAGAGAATGAAGAGAGCCTTCGATCAGAAAGTCAGGCACCGAGAGTACCAAGTAGGAGATCTTGTGCTGAAAAGAATCCTTCCTCCTCATACAGACCACAGGGGCAAATGGACTCCAAATTATGAAGGACCATTTGTTGTAAAAAAGGTTTTCTCCGGTGGAGCACTGATGCTCAGCACCATGGATGGTGAAGACTTCCCGTCCCCTGTGAATTCAGATGCAGTTAAAAAATACTTCGCATAAAATGACCCGCTGGACATAAAAACAGAATGTAAGTCCAGGCAAAAATAGGGCATCCCGGCGAGTCAAAAACAGAATAAAAGACTCGGGCAAAAATAAGGGAAAGTAAATAAAAAATGTACACCCGCTGAGTTGAAAAGCCACACTGGACAATTCAGGCAAAAATGGGTATCCCGATGGATTGAAAACCCGAAAGGGCGATCCATGCAAAATAAGGGAATAAGCGAACAACTGCATTCTGAATTCGTCTGTATCACCTACCATTTGGTAAGCTACGAAGGATCAAGCTTCAATCAGAATCAACTCTCTCCAGAAAGCAAGACGAGAAGAACGTCATTGTCATACGAGTCATAGCAGGAGAGGAAGCTCCTCAAAGCGTCGTCAACATCGCCAACACTTTATTTCTCAATTTGTAACAATTTCCTCATTTCAGGAGATATGTTTCTTTGACTGTATCTTGCCAATTCAGGGCACATGAATTAATAAAATCAGATTTTCAGTCATGTCTCGTTTTTACCTTTATGTTTTGCAAAGAGTAGTCTGATATCTCTAAAAATACAATTTGCATAAGTACAGATGCCTTTCTCTAAAAATAAAAGCACATGCTTAGCAGGGAATCTGATTATTCTCGAAAGTACTTAACTCCTATGACGGAATCCGGTAAGGGATACCTCGGGACCTTTTGTACGTTTCCTTACCTTTGCAGGTTTGCAGGTATCCAGAACGCAACCTGGGGCATGCAAGTTACGTCTCAGCAAGTAGGCGAATCATTATCAACTCGGTCTATCTTCCACATGGCACTAGAAGGTGCCCATTTCCCCCAGCGGAGCTGCCAAATCAGCATACACTCAATCTCAGCATCCGAAATGCTCTATCCCCAGCTGAGTTGCTCCCCATTGCTTTCACCAGCAAAGTTGCCAAATCAACAAACAGGCTTAACACTCAGGATGTTTTCTCCCCCCAGCCGAGTTGCCTCTCATTGCTCTCCCCAGCTGAGTTGCCAACAGCATTCCCCAGTTGAAGCACCAACCATTCTTCATCAGCAAAATGCAGAGTCAGGGAATCATCTCCCCACATATCCCCAGCCTCTATTCAGAAGAGCAACGCACGGAGGAGTCACAACAGAGTACAGAAAGCTTCTACAAACCCCAGCTGGGTCCCATATTATAAGGATATGTCAATCAGTGACATATATCCCCAAGCAGATGCGTCATTAGATCTACCAATGATCTCATCCCCAGCTGGGATGTTCACTTCAAGCAGATCATCCAGAGATCTTCGCGGCAATGGGATCCGAATTCCGGATCGGTGCCTCTTCGCATAATCATAGCATTCGCATCATACCCTCAGAGCGTAGCATTCCGTCTAATACGGAGCATTACGGCAAAAATCAAATACATAGCATAATCATAAGTCATGTTGTGAAGTGAATACTTGTGAATAATGACAGTTCATCAACAATACACAGAAATCCCCATCAGAGTCCCAGCAAAAGCAGCTGCCCTTTCAAATCACAAACACCAGTATATACACCTTTTGGCACCCGTCCGTGTCATCATTCCCCAGTAAGGTCGCCTGAATACACTCTTTACAAACAAGATCACCCGTATTACAGATACCTCATGACACCCGTCCGTGTCATATCACCAGCAAAAAGCCAAAGACATCCTCTTTGCACTCACATATACCTATACATACACTTTCTTGACACCCGTCCGTGTCATATCCCCAGCGCAGTCGCTTACCTTTATCACCCATACACTTGTTAATATTATACTTTTCTCTCTTGACACTCGTCCGTGTCACTCTCCCCAGCAGACAAACACTCATCTATACATTATACTCACTACTCATGGTACTTATACAGATACTCGTCTGTATCTTGTATACACCATCACTTATCTACCCACAGATTCAACAACTAGTCCTTGTTCTTTGTTAACTCGTTGGTACTCGTCCGTACCATCATCTCAGAACATGCGTCAAACGTTTGTTTCTACATGATACTCGTCCGTATCATAGTCTTAAGGATGCTCGTCCGCATCTTTAATCCATACACTGTGTCAAACACTTATGTCTTCTTGAATATAGATACTCGTCTGTGTCTACTATTCCCCGGAAGAATTCTTTCAGATGCAACACTCGTCCGTGTTCTTTGTTAACCAGTTGATACTCGTCCGTATCATCATCTCTGAACATGTGTCAGTTTGTTTCTACATGATACTCGTCCGTATCATAGTCATAAGGATGCTTGTCCGCATCTTTAATCTATACACAATACCAAACACTTATACCTTTCCTTTCTTGGTTGTAAACGCTCGTCCGTGTTTACTATCTCCCCAGTAGATCACCGACAAATTTCCTTTTTATCTAACACTCGTCCTGTGTTATGATAACCCTGAGAGCAGCCGTACCCTGCTGAGTGGTCGTCCTCCACTTCTTGATGGTCGTCCTCCATCATGCTCGTCCGATGGCCGTCCCCATCGTTGATTTTAGCAGCCGTCCCCTGCTAGGTGGTCGTCCTCCACCTCTTGATGATCGTCCTTCATCACTTCATCCAATGGCCGTCCCCATTGTTGATTTTGGTTATCTAACACTCGTCCTGTGTTATGATAAACCCCGAGAGCAGCCGTCCCCTGCTGAGTGGTCGTCCTCCACTTCTTGATGGTCGTCCTCCATCTTGCTCGTCCGATGGCCGTCCCCATCGTTGACCTTTCCTATCCGATGGCCGTCCCCATCGTTGATATTTTCGGCAGCCGTACCCTGCCAGATGGTCGTCCTCCACCTTTGATGGCCGTCCCCATCATATTTCTTTTATTCCCAACAGAGCAGCCGTCCCCTGCTAGGTGATCGTCCTTCACCTTTGATGGTCGTACCCCATCATCTGTTTATTTCATTTATTCTTTAACCCGATGGCCGTCCCCGTCGTGGTCCCTTTTCCTTTTTAACCCGATGGCCGTCCCCATCGTTGGTTACTTTGCTTTATGAACTTGATGGCCGTCCCCGTCATGTTTCATTAATCCCCAGAGAACTTTGCAGCTTTATCTTGATGGCCGTCCCCATCATAATATCCTATTTTTCCCAGCTAGTCGGCCGTCCCCGTCTTAGCTTTACTTTTTATCCCCAGCATGTCGGTCGTCCCCGTCATCGCTTTATTTCCTGCACTTTACCAGCATGTCGGCCGTCCCCGTCATTGCTCCTTACCCAGCAGTCTTTCTCTGATCGACGGTCGTCCTCCGTCGCCCACACTTTACAATATACTTTATTTTTCATATACAATCTATATCCCTTTTCTTCTTCATTCTGTGAGTGCAAATTTTGGACTGTCTTTGGTATTCAACCACAAGTTATCTTGTTTGTCTGTTAAGCCGTCGCTTACATCCTGCACAGCTAACTCATGTTTGAATAGGGGCAGCTGTAAACACCCCAAATTTGCCCTCACCCATTCACACCATGGCTTGTGATCATCTCATATGCATAAACACAATCATATCATCTCACATCTCATTTTTTATCCACTGCATAGCTTTCAAGGCATCTGCACCTAGGGTTTGTGATCTGAGCAATCCCAAAGCTTCTTGAGGCACTCCAAAGGCCACCAATCAACTCAAAGTGGTCCATGTGTGTTCTTATATCATATTCCATCTCCTCAAAGTCAAAATTGCAGAGGAATCACAAGAACTAGGGTTTGAGTGGATGCAGAGCCAGGTTGAACTGCACAGTTGACCTAAAATTAGGGTTTTGGTTTCAGAGGCCATAACTCCAATTTTTTTGGTCATTCTTGTTTCCATTGATCTCTATATGGTATAGGGAGTATACATATCAATTTTCATGAAGAAATTCCATGGGGAAGTCATCTGATCAAGAGTTGACTTTTCAGACAAGTCAGTGCAAAATCAGGGCATCTGAGGCCCCCAATGACCCAACCAATGGGTGATCTTCATCATTTTGAGTGTATATGATCTTTATTTGATCATGGAAGAAGATTGAAGTTCATAAAAATCAAGAATTTAGGGTTTTTGCAAATGTTGACTTTTTTGGGCATAGTTGACTTTTCAAGAATGCATCATTTTAGGTCATTTTTCAAGCTTTGATTCTTGGTCCAAAAAGGCTTCAAATGGAAAAACTTTGGTCATGAAAGTTGTAGATCTCATCTTTCCCTTTTCAAAAAGTACAAGAACATGATCAAACTCTTCTTGGATCAAAAGTTATAGCAATGCAAAGTTGGCAAAAATCATTAATTTCTAAGGCATGCTTCAAATGGAAATTTTGCAAAACCTTGAACCAATGCATTATGTGACCTCTAATCCATTTCAAACCATTACATAAACATTCTATGAGTCCTAAAAATCAGAATTGGATAAAGTTTGCTCATGGCTTGGTTTGTGTAACAAGACTTTATCACATGTGAACCAAAGTTGCCACAAGTTGCAAAACACTCATTTCACTCCCTACCACTTGCAGCCTTGGATGCTGAGCTTTGCTAGCCTCTCACCTCACCTTGCTGCGCCAGCCCATGCCCATGTACTTGCCTAGATCATGAGCCATGCTTCTCTTACACATTATTTGACTTTTTGCAAAAGTTGCCTTACCAATCAATAAAGGGCATGTCAAATCAACTGACCAATGAGAGAGTCATGTGGACAATTTGCAAGCAAAACATAAGGGCAAGCAAGGCTGAAACAGATACATTCACCACATACACAAAAACCTTCCATTTTTGCAACTTGCTTCGAATTCCTCTCCACAGCTTGCAAACACAAAAACCTCTTCCTCCATTCAACTCACCCTGCCTCATAGATCACAAAACACCAAGAATACAAGCCTGAAACAGCCAGATTACTCCATAGCCATTTCTCACTCCATTTTGCAGTTTCATTCGAAACTCTCATCCTAGCTCACAAACACACAAACAAACACCACAAACCTTCTCCATTCATCATCAGGACCTCAAACCTTCATTCACCATGACCTGAAAGTGCCAGAATCTCCATTGCCATTTTTAACTGAACTGAAGCAGGAGCTTTCGAAACTCATCATCAAGCCAACTTAAACTCCATTTGAGCATTCAAACATCTTCTGGGGACCAAGTAGAGCAGCTTGCACAAAGAGAGGTGGCCAGAAAGTTCCTAAACTGAAAGCTTCGAATCTCAGGTAGCCTGAAATTTATTTTTCCAGAAGTTGTTTTTCTTGTTACAAACTTGTTCTTTGTGTTGTCTTGATCATCCTGGTGCTTTTAGTTTTTGAAATGGTTGTGATTTGAGCATTTAATTTGTTTCTGAAGCTTGCGTGACCTAGAACTTTCTCTCTTCGATTCAGTTGATTTAGGAAATATAAATTTGTTTTGAGAGAGGGGTTTGGTTCGTGAGAGGATGAGGATCATTTCCATGTTCTTGGTTTTCATTTTTGGTCCGTTTTGAGGGGTTTGGGGATTTTTTCAGGTGAGGTGCTGGCCGGAGAAGACGACCGGAGGTCTTCTCCGGCCACCTGAGAGTCATTAGGGCTTAATCCAGTAATTAAATGCCATTTGAATTCAGGCCATAGGATCCGTTGACTCCCTTGACTTCGCGCGCGTGTGGTTGGCCCAGATGTGCTCATTATGCCCTAATCCACGTGTTTTATTTAATTAATCCATGTTTAAGTTATTTTAATCAGAAACAATCCTGGCCACAAGATCACGCGCCAGTCAACACTTTTAAATCCTAGGCTCATCCTGGCCCTCCACGCTGCATACTTCAGTTTTATTTAATTTTTATTCATTTTCTTTCCAATTAATTTGCACAATTAATTTAAAATAGCAAAAAATTCTTAAAAATTATGAAACTTTTTCTTTAAAGTTTTATTAATTTTTAAGACCCAAAAATATTTTTTATTTTATTTTTATCATTAAAAAAGTATTTTTAAATATTTAAAGGATTATTTTTAATTGATTAATGGGAATTAATTAATTAAAAATACTTTTAGGTATTTAAAAATTACAAAAAAATTCATGAAATGTTCTAAGACATTTAGAAACATTGTCCAACCTTCAAACCAAATTTCTTTTTTGATCTTGATGCATTTTAAGAATTTTTCATTGAATTAAATCATTTTTTATGCATTATTTTGATCATGGATTCAAAAATTCATTTCTGCCAATTGGTGAAGGTTGAGACATTGATTCTTCTTGCATTGTCTTTTGTTTTGCATGTAGTTCCTAGGATAAAAAGGCCATGAATTGTTCTTGCATTTTCAAATTGTTTGGCATTTGTTTTGTTAAGAACCCTAAAAAACCCTAATAACTTAGGAAATTCATATCTTGAGTTTGGTTGAGAGTTGAGAGCTCCCCTTTGGGCAGTGTTTCATCATAGTCCTAGGGTTTCTTTGGGTGCCATTTTCCATTTTTTATCATGAGGTTTGCTTCTGTTTTGGGTTTTTGTTTGATGTTTGATCCATGAACCCTAATTTGGGCTCTCTCTTGCATCCTCCTTGCATTCCCTTGCATAACATGACTTGTCTTTGCATTTTGTGCATGCTTATGATTCATTTGACATCCTAAGACATATAGGAAACATGTTTGATCATTGCATTGCATATTTGCCATGTCATTTGTCTTGTATGCTTCATAACATTTCATGTTTGTTCATGCTCCTTAACTTGCATCATTTGCATTCATAATATTGTATGAACATCCCCATTGCTTTGCCTCATGTTTGCAGCACCTCATAACATCATAATCATCATCAACATGCTTCTGGTTTTGCTTAGCATCATATCATTTCATCTCATCTTGCATTGCATTGCATTTTCTTTCTAACATTTCAGGTGGTAAGTAAACTTGAGAAGTGAATTTGCCTTCACTTCTCATAACTTTCCTTTTCATCTCTCTTGCATCCATTGCTGCATTCTTATATGTGTTTGAGTTTGAGCTTGCTCATTCTTGTTCTTCCCACTTTCTTTCTTCAAGTGACTTGACTTCTTGAATGAAGCAAGTCACTTTGCTTCTCTTGATCTTGTTCATCTGCTTCCTGGTGTTTCTTCTGAAGATCTTCTTGTTTGAACCTCACAAACCTTAGGAACAACCAAGCATGACAATGATTAGGGTTTTGATTAGTCTCCCCTCATAGTTTTACCTTTGTGTCTCTCTTTGAGTCCTCTCTTCTCACCTCATAATCAGGGACTAAACCCTAAAGGCTTTGAGACTTTGTGATTAAGCTCATGCCTGCATCCTTCTTTTAGGATGGAGTGTATAACTTTAATCCTAAGTGTTAAACCCTTTATGTGTTTAAATCTCTTAATCAATTCACATAATAATCATCAAGACATCACACTTGTAACTTGGGCCTTGCATTAGGGTTCTAATTCTTCCTTAAGTGGTTAAGAAGGACTAACCCTAGTGTTAATGGACAAGTCCCCCTCAAGTTGTTTTACAAATCATAAAAAACACTTCATCATCATACCATTAATCTAAATAAAATCCACTTAATAAAGGCTTGTTTTGTCATGGGTTTAATCCCTAATCATGGATTAAGTTGAGGAGTCTTCCTCAGCTTAAACATTCTCATCTATCATCCTTCTTTTAGGATGGTGTAATGGGTCTGTTTAATCCTTGATTATGGCTTAACCTCATTACTCAACACTAAACAAAAATCCCAAAAACATCTAAATAATCACAAGTAGGTTAATGATCTTAACTCTACATCAAAAGGTGATTAAGTGTGAGAATCTGACTTCACACTTAAGGTATTCTCATTACCCCTAATCAGAGGGAAGATGTGATGAGTTTACTAACCCTTGGTTTAGGCTTAAGCTCATTAACTTATGACAAACACAAAAGCAATAACAAAACTGAAAACACAAAAACAAACAATAATCGTCTCCTCCAGGATTCTTTTCTCATCACCTTCACTCACAAACGAGAACTCGCTTCTTCCGTCTAATGCAAGACAATTCGCATCTGTGCCAGACAGATCATACACTTGAGCATAGACAAGTAAGCAGTTCATCAGTCAATTCATCTTTCAGTCTCTTTGGGTCGAACTACGGTGTTCTGACTTCCTCATTGCACGAGAGGATACGTAGGCATAACTTAACAGTTATCGAACAAAAGTCTCTGTATATTCCCCCTCCTTCTAGCTTCATCTTTTAGCCTCATGATCTTGAGCATTTCACTCCTGTTCTTACACTGACACTATACATATTACACTTCACACTTCTTTTGCACTGACACCTGTACATTCTTTTCCAGCTATTTTACACACATATTGCACTGACACTACCCCTTTATAACACAAATCTTTTAAGCGTGGATCCCGTCGAGTACGGTGGACAATCTGGGTGCTAATACCTTCCCAGGTTGTAACCAACCCCCTTTCTCAGTCTCTCTGGTTCGCAAACCGTCTTATCCATATTTTTCTAGGCTTATGCAGCATTGCCTTTCCTCCGGGATAAAAATGCCTAGCTGGCGACTCTTTTCATCTCCAGTGAGTTCACGGCTGTGTGTTCTCATTGTCCCTCTCGCCGACCGTTCGCGCTTGTACCTGGATGCAAATCTTCGGGAGCGACAATGGTCATCCCCATCGCCGATCTTGTTATCCTACATTCGTCCTATGTCGTGATAAAACCCGAGAGCATCCGTACCCTGATAGGTGATCGTCTTTCACCTCTTGATGATCGTCCTTCATCATTCTTATCCGATGGCCGTCCCTATCGTCGACCTTTTCTATCCGACATTCGTCTTATGTCGTGATAAAGAGCAGCTGTCCCCTACTAGGTGATCGTCATTCACCTTTGATGACCGTCCCTCATCATTATTTCATTTATTCTCTAAACCGATGGCCGTCCCCATCATTGTTTACTTTACTGCCCAGAATGGTGGTCTTCCCCATCATTTTTTTTCTCATTACTTTAACCCCCATAGAATCTTATTTCTTTACCCGATGGTCGTCCCCATCATGATCTCTTTATTTCCCTAACTTGTCGGTCGTCCCCATCATTGCTTTGCTTACCATTTTTACCCCCAGCAGTCGTCCTCTGCTCAATGGTCGTCATCCATCGCTTTCATTTGATAATCATACTATACCATCTTTTACAATTTATATCCCTTTTCTTCTTCTCCCCAGCGAGTGCAAATTTCAGGCTGTCTTTGGTATTCAACCACAAGTTATCTTGTTTGTCTGTTAAGCCAGGCGCTTACATCCTGCACAACAAACTCGTGTTTGAATAGGGGCAGCTGTAAACACCCCAAATTTGCCCTCACTCTTTATCACACCAAGGCTTGTAATCTTTCATTTTTGTTTTAACATAAGCATTACATCTCACATTGCATATTTGCTTCACTGCATAGTTCCATTTTCATCTGCATCTAGGGTTTATGATCTGAGCAGTCCAAGAATCAATCTGATCCATACCATTGGTATTGAAGCTTTCCAAGAAGGTCCATGTGTGTTCTATGATCATATTATGCTCCCCAAAGTTCATGAAAGTCAAGGGATCACAAGAATTGGCAAAGGCATGGAAGCAGAGCTAAGGTTTTCACTACACAGATGACAAAAATTAGGGTTTTGGTTTCAGAGGCTTTAACTCAAAAAAAAATTGTCATTATTGTTTTTAATGTTCTTAATATGTTATAAGGATCATGTGTACCAAGTTTGATGAAGAAATTAATTGTGGAAGTCATCTGATCATTGGGTAACTTCCTGAGCAAGTTAAGTCAAAATCAGGGCATCTAAGGCCCCCCAACAATGGAACCAAAGGATCATTTTCATCAAATTGAAGTTCTATGATCTTTATTTGATCTTAGAAGTGGTTGGAAGTTCACAATATTGAAGAATTTTGAGCCAATTGCAAACTTGCCATTTTTGGAAATGACTTGAAATGCAAACTTTCCATTTTGGGAAAGATTTTCAACCTCCTCTTTCATGACCAAAAATGCTTCAAATGAAACTTTCTTGGGCATGAAAGTTATAGATTAGGTCTTTCCCTTTTCAAAAAGTACAAGAACATGTCTTGATTCATCCTAGAACTCAAGATATGGCCTTTCAAAGTTGGCAAAAATCACATAATTTCAAGTCTCATGTCAAAGAGGGATTTTGCATTTTGGTATGTTCAAGCTTCTAAATGACTTCTAATGTGCACAAATATGTTACAACATGTCAAAACAACGTCAAAGGATCATAATTGGCCCAAGATTTAAAGCATTTCATGGCTTGAATCACAAGAAACATCAAAGAGGGAAATTTGCATAAACCATGAGAACTCTTCATCCAAGCCTTCCAGCTGCATAACATTGATCCAAAGGCCATCCTTGATGAAAGCTGAGGCCAGACACCCCTATAAACAAGCTCTGACCCGTGTCATGCTTCAAGTACACATAACCTTGAATTTTTGCAACTTGGCCCATACCAATCAAGTTGTGCCACCACCCACTTTCTGAGCAATCCCATTGGTTTATACAAACATCATGGATCACAAAACACATAACAAGCAAGCCTGAAACCTCACACAAGATCAGATTTCACAAAACTTGCAAAAACCTTCCTCTCTTCGAATTTCATAACACAGCCATCAAAACTTCAAACTTATTCCACCAATCAACTCAAAAACACTCAAGGATCATTTCCCAACCATTACAATGGCCTGAAACACCCCATAACACAAACACGATTTCTGAGTTATCAGAACTAAATCACTCAAACCAGCTCATTTAAACTCCACTCAAGCCTTTCAGAAGCATCAGAAGGATCATTGGAGGCATTTAGCACAAAGGAAGAGGTCAGAAAGCTCCAGATTGCAAAGCTTCAACTCAGGTAGTCACCAAGAAATTTTTTTCCAAAATTCTTGTTTTAAGTTCCTAAATGATTCTACATGTTTAGCTGATCACCCTGATATGTTTTGTTTTGAAAATGATTGAGAAATGAGCATGTACGAAGCTTCTGAAATTTTTGACCTAAAACTTGTTGGCTTCGATTCAGCTTTGTTATGCATGATAAATGATTTTTGGTTGTGGATTCATGTTCTTTAATGTTAGAGGAATGATTATGGGCAAGAAATTTGGAGTTTTGATGCTTGTATGAGTTTCTGGATTTTTGCCTCGCCGGAGAAGATGACCGGAGCTAGCTCCGGTCATCTGAATATGCTTAGGGTTTAATTAGGGTTAATTAGTCATTGAATGTGGGCCTTTAGATCTTAGGGTTAGCGCATGAACGAGTGGTCCAGATTACTTCATTAACCTTAATTAAAATTAATTAGTTTTAATTAGGTTAATTAATTTAAAAAAACTCAGATTGAATCCTAGCCATTGGTAAGCGTGCGCAGTCAAACCTCTTCCCTCCAGTTTGAATCTCATCCCTTGGATCTGCATACTTCTCATTTTTAGTTATTTTTATTTCATTTCTTTTGTGCATTTATTTTAAAATAGCAAAACTTATTCAAAAAATATTTCCTTTTGCATTTCTGACCCAAATAATTTTCTCAACCTGAAAATAATTTTTATTTTATTTTTCGCATTAAAAAAGTATTTTTAAAATATTTAAATGTTATTTTTAATTAATTAATGGATTTTAATTAATTAAAAATGCATTTAGGTTTCTAAAAATCACCAAGAAAATCATGAACCATTCCAATGCATTTAGAAACATTTCCAAACTCTTCATACGAATTTCTTTTTAGGTTTGATCATAGTTTACCAATTTTCTTTGAATTAAGGGTCTTTAAAATCACATTTTGTAACCCTAACTTTAAAAATTCATTTCTGCCTAACCAAGAAGAGTTTGAACTTGATTCTTTTTGCATTGTTTCACATATTGCATGTAGTTTCTAGGTTATTTTTCTCATGAATTTACCTTGCATTTTCAATTTGATTTGCATTTTTCCTTTTGAATCACCCAAAAACCCTAGAAAACTTAGGAAAATCATAACTTTCAATAGGATTAGCTTCTGACCTTATCCTTTGGGGTGTGACTTTGTATAGGTTTAAGGTTTGTTTGAGCTTGATTTTAAATTTTTATCTTGTTGTATGCTTCTGTTTTATCCATTTGCATCTCATATGTCCATAAAACCCTAATTTCTCATGTTCATTTGCATTCACCTTGCCATGACATTTCATGCATTCATATGTCATCATAGACATCTTAGGACATGTTAGAACATTGCTCGATCATTTCTTCATTCATTTTCCATGTCTTGCATTCATTTCATTTCATAAACATCCATGTGTTTTCAAACTTCTAAGCATGCTTTCATGACTTCCCATCTTTGTATGATCATTCATATGCATATTGTATGACATTGCATCACCTCATATGCCATTTGCATTACATAAAAACTTCTGAATTTGGTCTTTTCATCTCATTTCATCTCATTTTAATTCACTTCTTTATGATTTATACCTTATGCATTCATACTAACACCTTCAGGTACTTTTGGTAAGTTATTGTGGGAGGTGGATTTGCCTTCACCTCTCATTTCTTCTTATCTTATTCATGTGCATTTTAACTTGTATTTGAAGTGAATTTGATTCACTTATGTTCCATCTCTCTCACTTTCTTCCTTTAAGTTACTTATATTCTTAAGAAGTAAGTAACTTATTCTTATGCTTCCTCCTCCTTTCATCTGCTTCTTCCATTGGTGGCTTCCTTGAAGATCTTTTCTCTTAAGACCAACAAACCATAGGATATCCAAGCATGATAACTTTTAGGGTTGTGTTTAGTCCCTCTTAGTCTTTTACCTTTGAGTCTACTTGAGTCTCTCTTCTCATCTTAATAATCAGAGACTAAACTCTTAAAGCTTTAGAACTTTGGAATTAGGGTTATGCCTGCATCCTTCTCTTAGGATGAAGTGTATAACTTTAATCCTAAGTGTTAAACCTGTAGTTTGTTTAAACATTTTAATTAAATCACACTAATAATCACCAAGACTTTATCTTGTAACTTGGGCCTTACATTAGGGTTCTAATTCTTCCTTATGGTTAAGAAGGACTAACCCTAGTGTTTAATGGACAAGTCCCCCTCAAGTTGTCTTACAAACCATAAAATCCATTTCTTAATCTCATCCTTTAATTAAAATCCATTTAATAAAGGCTTGTTATATAATGAATTTAATCCCTAACCATGGATTAAGTTGAGGTATCTTCCTCAGCTTAAGTGTTCTCATCTATTATCATTCTATTAGGATGGTGTAATAAGTTCATTAATCTGTGATTAGAGGTTAAACTCATTACTTAACACTAAACAAAACCCAAAAACATCTTAATAATCACAAGTAGGTTAATGATCTTAATCCTACATCATCATGACAATTAAGTTGAGGTGCTTATCTCATACTTAAGTAAGCTCATTATCCCTAATCAGGGAGGATATAATGAGTTTACAAGCCCTTGATTTAGGCTTAAGCTCATTAACTTATGCAAAACACCAAAAACAATAAAAAAACTGAAAACACAAAAAACAAACAATAATCGTCTCCTCCGGGATTCTTTTCTCATCACACTCACTCTATAAACGAGAACTTGCTTCTCCCGTCTGATGCAAGACAGTTAGCACTCGAGCCAGACGAGTCATACACTTGAGCATAGACAAGTAAGCAGTTCACAGTCAATTCATTTTTAGTCTCTTTGAGTCGAACTACGATGTTCTGACTTCCTTATTGCACGAGAGGATACGTAGGCATAAATTAACAGTTATCGAACAAAAGTCTCTTTTTCATCCCCCTCTTTCAGTATTCTTTCTATGCCTCAGTTCCTGAGCATTCACCCTTTTTACACTGACACATGTATATTCATTCTTAGCTTTTGCACACAGATATCACATACACTACCCCTTTTAAACACAATCAAGTAAGCGTGGATCCCGTCGAGTACGACGGACGATCTGGGTGCCAATACCTTCCCAGGTTGTAACAAACCCTCTTTCTCAGTTTCTTTGGTTCACAACCGTCTTATCCATCTCTTTCTAGGTTTATGCAACATTACCTTTCCTTCGGGATAAAAATGCCTAGCTGGCGACTCTTTTCTTTTCATTTTCATGTTCTCTTTTCGCCGACCATTCGCGTCTGCACCTTGGGACCCTGGTGTCTTTTTCGGGGGAGCGACAACTATGAGAATAACTTATGATATTTACATAACAAACTATGTAGTATTCTTATGGTGGGTCAATCCAGTATACAACTTATCTGAAAGTTCACAAAGAAAGGTATGCCTATCTCTGTGTTTTTATAAAACAATTTCTAATCCTAAAATTTTAAATGTTTGTCAGAAGAACTTCATGTTTATGAAATAATAATTATACTTCAATGTAATAATTCTAATTATATTAGTTGTGCAAAGAATCTTACTCTATATCAGAGTTTGATCATGTCCAGAAACTACTTTAATGAAAAACTATGAATCAACTTCTAATTTATAAATATTCTTTGAATCATCTTAGCCTCTGATATTGAGATTAAGATGAACTGCCTTTGTGTTTGCACGTGGATTTCACGTGAATGTTCTGCTGGCCTCCTACACGTGAGGGTTACTTGCAGGACCGGACAAACAAGTCCCATGACTACTTTGTTCGATTAGTTATGACACAAACTCTTGTAGTATATAATGTTAATGGGGGTTTCTTGTGTATCTTTTTGGTTTTTTTTGTGTTTATAGTAAACACATATGGAATGCTTGAAACTAAAGGACAATAAAAGTGAGTAAAAGAAAGGTAAAAAAGATACAGATAAAAGGAAAGTATTTTAAATTAACTTGGAATTAAAATAACTTAAAATGCAAAAGGTTTTTTGGACGCTATCATACATTTGAGTAGGGGGTTAACTCAATTCTCTGATGCTCGGTACATTGAGTGTGTCCCTTTACAATGTGAAGAAATGTGACCTTTATTACTGAAAATGAAATCTACTTATATAGACAAAAAACTATTGGACACTTTTCCAACAAATTAGGCTTTGGCACCTGTCAACCCATTCTTATGGTAACCACTCACTACTCCGTCCCAATACTTGAAGTAGTTTCTATTCTACATCTTCCTGGGTGATTTAGTCGAAGTTCCTTCAACCTGGCATATGTAGGACGCATCAAAGTGCTTCGACATGGTTCTGGATGGGTTGAAACCCTTCCTTCTTTGTGTACTCATGGACTTTCTCCTGAACATATTTTACTAGATAGGTCGAAATATTTGGTCAACAAATTTCCCCCCTCCCCCAAGGCCAATTTCGACAAAGAGGTAGTCGACCGAGAAGATTGGCCTTTTGGAATTTCCTACATGATTTCGACACCTTTTTTGACCACTGTTCACCTTCTGTCATGATTCCACTTTTGGCACCACACTTTTCTCAAAACGTGGGGACCTTCCATCTTCCCACTAAAATAGTGCCTAAAACCCCAGAAAAAAATCCTTGGCGTCGCCTGGTGTAACACCCCAAAATTTGCCCTCTCATTTTCATATTTAGCATATCACTTTGCATTTTCATAGCATAAGTTATAGCATGTTTTAGAGCATTGATTGGGATAGGTGGTGACTACCAACGGGCAATAAAAAGTTCCTAAGATCTCTCAAATATGGTGGATTAATCAGAGGAGCCAATCAGACGGAGCAAAAGGTCAACTCTTGAATTTTTGGGATCAAAATCATGAAATTATGGTCACAAGGCTCTTAGGGACCAATTTGGATCAAGAAAGAATGGAAAAAATCAAGAAAACTAAAACTTACCATTTTTGGAAAGTTTGGGTTTCCAAAAATGGCAAGTTTTGGTCATTTTTGTAGCCACTTCAAGAGAGGTTTTTTCCCAAAATAAGAGTCCTATGAAAATTATACCTTGATAAAATGAAAGAGGACATCCTAAGCTTCAAAACCATATGTGGAACTCCTTCATAGGATCAAAATTGAGAAAGATATGGTCGTTCAAAGTATGGGCAAAAACAAGGCAATACAGCAGGCTATGTATCGGCGCATACGACTTATGAATCGACGCATAAAGGGCCCATGTATCGACGCATAAGCCTATGTATCGATACATACTGAACTCCAAAGCACATGTATCGGCGCATCCGAGCTATGTATCGATGCATCCTGAGTTATGTATCGACGCATAAGGCTTATGTATCGGCGCATGCTGTAGAAAAACCAGTTTTTTCTGCATTTTTCTGCATTTTTATGGAATTTCAAGCTAGTTTATGGTTGGTTCATGTTATAAATGCATTTGGCATCAAAGGGCATTATATATGGGCTGCAATTGGCTGCAAATACCACCACCATAATTGTCATGTATTGAGCAAAACATTGAGGCATCAAGCATTGATCAATTGAGTTGCAAACCCCTTCATTCCACTTACCCTCACTACAAGTAACATGCTCCAATGCACATAGGATTCAGCTCATATGTGAAAGTTCTAGAAGAGCCAGCTCACCACCTTCTACCACATTCTAGAGTTTTCTACAACCTTCCAAGGAGTTCTAGAATTCTCTAGAATCCCAACTAACTCCTAACCTAAGCTAACTCCTAAGCTACCTCCAAGCCAAAACCTCATGCCAAACCAATGCATTATATAAATCCATCTCCTCCCAGAGCTAAGGGGAATCACCACAAATCACTCTCTCCCTCATTCTTCACTCAATCACCACAAATCACTCTCTCCCTCATTCTTCACTCAATCACCATTTTCACAATCTCAAAATCCATTACTTTCTCTCCCACTTTTCCACCATTTTCACCATAGCTTTTCAACAAAAGTTCTTCAAGTTTCACATTGAAACTTGAAGGTCTTAAAGCTTAGCCTCCATCCTCAATTGAATTGAGCATTGTGGAATAAGAAGCTACTGGTTTTTGGTGGAGATTGCGACTTATCGGAAGTGATTAATCGAGAAGCGTCAAGACCGAATCCCATTTATTTTGTATTCGCGGATTCTCCGATTTTCTTATCCATTCGCACTCCGATTCATTGCAACAATTACCGAAACACTCCTCCGTTTCATAGGTTGGTGATTTAACCATTATGCCTTAATTTATCCTCTTCATCTCGCCTTAACGGCATTCTCCGCATGATTTTGGATTATGTTTGCATTGTACCGTTCATTTTTGTTTTCGTTGCTTTCTTGCTTGCAATTTGCATTTGGATTATTAGGAATTAGATTTGTAGTCTAATCTAGGTCCTAGTAGGTGTAAAGAATCCCTTGTAAATAGAAAAAATGGTTCTCGTCATAGGAATTTAGGTTTTAGCTTATTTGATAGCTTAGTCTTAATTCTTCATGCCTATCATCCCCCATACATGTTTAGGTACTGAGTTTAGGGAAATTTCTAGGTTAGTTTCGATATCCCATTCCCCCATTTCGAGTCGATTCGACACGATTCCGTCCATTTCGCATGTTATGTATGTTTGTGTCCATTAATGCATAACTTGAATTATTGCATGTTCTTGCCATACCCATACATTCTTTATCATATAAATGATCATGTTGCATTCCAATTCTCGCATCATTCGCATGTATCATTAATGCATTCGCATCCTTGCAGCATATACCAAATGTTGCATGTTCATAAGCATGTTTATGCATAAGCACAATGTGTTGCATTTGTTGCATTTTAATCGCATTCTTGATCACATTCCTACATCAATAAAATTCTGGTTTTTGCATTAAGATTAGCACTTTTGTTGATCCATCATTTTGCACATTCATGATCAATGTAGAGCATCTTCATATGCCATGTTCATGTTTTGCATGCTTGTTGCATAATGATTCATGTGATGCATTCTTGCATACTCCATTAAGAATAACAATGTTCATCTAAATCATGTGCTTGATCCATATTCATTATTGCATAATCATGATTGATTGGTGTACTTTGCATTGAATTTGCGCATTACAAGTGAAAAACATAAAATCTAGAATTTGCATTTGATAGCTGTTTTGCATATAAGTGTTGTAGAATACATGCTGTGTGTTAAAAATTCATGTTGTTTGTGACTTTTAACACCTGTTTTTGCATACATATAGGTGCTGTAAAAAGTTGTTGCATTGCATAGTGCATTTCATAGCTGTTTGTGCATTAAGTGTTGTAAATAAGTTGCTGAATTTTGCATTGCATTAGCTTTAGGCCCTTTAAACTATAGATTGAGTCTAGTTTAGGTCCTAGTTCCCTTAGGAATTAATTAGGTAATTTTGTTTTCCTTATTTTTATCATGTTTACCATGCTAACCTTTGTTTTGTAGGGAGGGCAAGGTATGTCTAAAAACCCCATCCTCTTTGGTATTTCTAATGCATTTAATTTGCACCATTTTGCCTTACATAATGTTTGTGCTTGTTAGGTTTTCCCCTTTTGGAACCAACTTAACTTCATTAGGAAGTAAGTTGTGTTCTTCTTCCTTTTATCTTTCTCTTTCCTCTCCTCCTTAGGATTAGAAACCTCACTAACCTTTAGGATCTCCTTGATATTGAATAAACAACTTAGGGTTGGTCTTAGTCCCCCTTAGTTTTTCCTTTTTTGATTTGAGTCTCTTTCTCATCCCATAAAGACAAACAATAAAACACACCTAATAAAGGTTAAACGTTCTCATACGACACGAGACTTTGTTGCGGAGTTCTTATACACGTCCTGTTTCGGGGCGAGGTGTAAGTCCCTACCACGATGGATAAGTCTTAGTATGAGAATGTTCACAAACAATAAACTCCAAAACACTTCTCATAAAAGAAAATAAACCAAGACATCGCGTCTTCTCTTCTCATCTCATACTCTTTGCGGACGAATACGACTTGCCTCGACAGTTCAAACAGCGATACGGTAAACACCCTCAAGTCAGAGCCGGTAACACCTGAGCTAGAGCTATGGCAACGTCAGCTTAAAAAATACAATTAAATAGTTCCCACCTTAGTTAGGTGAACTAAGACGTCTCTGATCCTCATTTATCCCGATGAGGTACGTAGGCAGTGGGGTAGGGCCCATTCGAGCACATTCTTTATTTTCCCTACATTTCCCCCTTTCTTTCCATTTTCTTTTTCAGTTCCCTTTCTCATTCCCATTCCAGTCCCAGACCAGTAGCAGTTCTTTTATTCAGCAGCATTCTTATTTTCTCACCCTTTGAAACAAAACAAGCAAGCGTGGATCCCGTCGGGTACGGAGGACGATTTGGGGTGCTAATACCTTCCCAGGTCGTAACCGACTCCCGAACCCAGATCTTTGGTTCGCAGGACCTTGTCCTTTCCTTCTTCCTCAGGTTTGTGCAACAATACCTTTCCCATTCTTTCGGGATAAAAATGTCTGGCTGGAGACTCTACCTTTTCCGCGCCACTTTCGCGTTTGTACAAGGATGAAAATCCCGGGAGTGACAGCTGGCGACTCTGCTGGGGACCGAATCCAGAATCTCTGGTTTCCCTTGTAGAGTCAATCCTAGCGCTTGTCTGTTTTTGTTTCTTTCGGTGTTTATCTGTTTGCTGCTGTGTGCTTTAGTTTAGCTTTATTGCTTTCATTTACAATTTTACTTTACAGCCTTACTTTACCGCATTATTTACTGCTTTCAGTATTTATTTTCCATGCATCATATTATACTAGACTGTCTGGCTGTGCTGGTTTTCATTTTTTTCTGCGGGATGGGAGTTACTGTGAGATAAGCCAAATACCCGACTGGAGTGCACCATAGGATTAGCGTGGACACGTTGTACTCGCATGGTTACATGATGAGTGGCGATGTGTTCCACACCCAGGTTGCGACCGTCTCGGAACTACCTTGTGTGGGGGTTCTTCTCCACTTCGGGATACGATCTTGATGGTTATGTGCAGCTGGGGACCGATCATTGAGAACCTTGGTGGAAACAACCCTCTCCAGTGATGACAGTGGCAGACCACATTTGTTGGCAAAACCACTCGCATCCGAGGGCCCACTGGGAACTCACATAGGATGGCCTGGTTCTCTCATAGGAATCTGGTTAAAGCAAATTGTTCGTATGACGATAGTATTGTACCCTTCGGGATGAATGTACTATTGTTTCTCGATTCAGTGCTTGAAGCTGAGGACTTATGAGGGATGCTTCTTTTCCCCGTACTCAGATGAGACCTCCCTAGTTAGTATATAATGCCAAACCAATTCCCTGATTTGGTCATGAGCCATTTCTCGGAAATGGTGAACGTATTATTGCTATCCGGCTTTGAGAATCCGTGATGTTGACTCGGTATAGCATACCCGTGAGATGGGAGGGGTTTACAGGTTTGTAGGAACCCTAAAACTTCTAACATACCCCACTTTGCCAGCACGTGGTCCTTTGGTTTGAAATTCGGGATTTCGGTGGTACTGTTATTACGACTCTTCACCAACACATGATTGTCTTCTCGACACCAATGTCAGACCAGAGATCGCCGGACCTTTGATCACACACCAGTGCATTGCATAACATCCTCTGCATGCTTGCATTACTAACACATGCTTACTCATTTGCAGGTCCGCATGTCGCATCCTCATGAACATATCATATGTATTTACTGCATGATTTGCATATTTTGCATTTTTACAGGTCATTCGGACTTCCTAACTTATTCAACTTTAGGCAATATAGCTGGTCAACACGTTCATCGGTATCCAACAAAAAGAAACCGAGTGAGAATGGCTGAACGAATGCAGACTGATCTCAATGAGCTCCGATAGAGGATGGATCAGTTCATGGACATGATGATCGGCATTGCTCAGAATCAAGAGCGTCTCAGGTTGATGGTTGAGCAACCTCATGGGAATGTTAATGCTGGAATCCCGACTGAGAATGTGGATCCCAATGCTGCCCGTAACGGAGGGCCAAATCTAAATGGGGCCGCGGCCCGTAACGAAGACACTCAGGAAGACCAGTTCACTCTACTGGATGCTGATATGGGTAATATGAACGAGGTCAACAATCGAAGGTATGAAGAGCTGGCGGAGAAGATTAAGGCCATGGAATGTCAGAATTCCCTGGGCATTGATGTAACCAATCTTGGGCTAGTGCCAGGAGTCAGAATCCCTCCTAAGTTCAAGGTGCCATCATTTGACAAGTACAACGGCAGCACGTGCCCTAGAACTCATATTCATGCATACTTTGGAAAAATCTCGGCTCATACTGATGACGAGAAACTTTGGATGTATTTCTTCCAAGATAGTCTATCTGGAGCTTCATTGAGCTGGTACATGAAACTAAGTCGGGTCTCTATTCGATGCTGGAAAGATTTAGCTGAAGCTTTTCTCAAGCAGTATCAATACAATATTGATATGGCTCCAAACCGCACCCAGTTGCAGAACTTGTCTCAAGGACCCAAGGAAAATTTTAAGCAGTATGCCCAGAGGTGGCGTGAGCTGGCCGCACAGGTTCAACCCCCATTGCTGGATCAGGAAATGGCCTACATGTTTATGGGCACCTTGCAAGGTGTTTACTTGGATCGTCTGGCCGCCTGCCCGTCCATTGGTTTTTCTGATATTGTCATCGTTGGAGAAAGGATAGAAAACTTCCTGAAATTAGGAAAGATTCAGGATGCAAGCAGTGCTAGTTCATCTGGTGTGAAGAAACCTTTTGGCAATGGCCAAAGGCGAAGAGAAGGTGAGACCAATGCCGTGTATAGGGGCCGAGATAGAGGTCGTTCTCAAGGTTACTACCAAACAGCTGTTGTGACTATTACTCCTCAGGCTCAACCACAACCTCAAGGTCAGCAATATCAGGTGCAGAGACCAAATCAGGAAAGGACAAGAGCGAGAAACCGCAGACTTGATCCCGTCCCATGCCCATATGCTGTATTGCTCCCAGAGCTGCTAATGTTGAACCTGTTCGAGCTACGTACCATGAGAGCTCATTCTCCTGATAATCTACCTCAGAACTTCGATGCAAATGCCAGATGCGAATTCCATTCAGGCGCCCAGGGGGACAGTATTGAGAAATGTTGGACTTTTGAGAACAAGGTACAAGACCTAATTGACTCCAAGGCGATCAATTTTGCACCTCACCCAAATGTACTCCAGAATCCAATGCCTAATCACAATGGAACCGGTGTCACGGTTATTTTACCAGATGGTCCATGTTAAGCTGGAATCTTCAGGAAGCAAATAAAGCCATCAGTATCCAGATACTCTCAGCAATGGCAACTGTTTGTTTTTCTTCAATGTACTTTCATCCCTATTGAGGGGAACTACGTCGCTCTGATTCTTCATTGGTCATTAGTCAATGGAGATATGTTGGCAGAAGATTGTCAGGTCTTCCCGAGCAACCTTATGGGATAACTTTACTCCCCAACTTCACTTTTTCCTTCAGACGTCTTGTGTCAGAGTCAGAATAAGCTAGAAGAAGAAGCATGACTGCCATGGTTGGGTATACGGCTGCAACTAGAAGATTACAAGTCTGTGAAAGAGTTATTGATCACTGATGGTATCCAAGACTGACAGGTCCAGACGGAGTCAAACTTCCTCAACAACGGCAATATTCAGCTTCTTTACTACATTTCCATTTGTAGTTTCTCTTATTTGCTAAACATTTGTATACATGTATGAAATTTGCTTACTTTTGAATGTTATCAATAATAAAACTCACATGTTTTTCTTGAAGTAATTCATTTGTCAAGTTAATTTTGCATGTTTACATCGCAATACCAATTGTCGTGCTTAAACTCTATGAAGGAGAATGACTAAGCAAAAATGCAAAATCTCTAATTGTGTGCTCTCGAATAAGACCCTGTTGATGATGTATAGGCTTTGTTTCAAATTCCTAAACACCGGAGATATAAGGAAGATAGACCCTTGCTAACCCCTTTGAGCCTTGAAGTAGGAGTTTCTTCTCGCATGAAAAACCCTCACATGTAACCCATGGGCAGGGTAGATGTTAGCTAGTTGGACCAAGCGTTCAGGCTTTCATAAAGGAATGTATTTGAGGATCCATTACATTCCACTATGCTAAGTCAAAAGGTCCAAAGATTGAAAACTGCAATGGTTATCCTTCGTCTACCAAAGAATGAGGCAGTCACAGCCCTCACAAAGAAATCAAGACAAACAATGTCACGCGACTTGTTCAAAATACAAAAAGAAAAAGAAAAGAAAAAGCCCGCTAAGTCGAAACTTGAAAACAAGCGACTTAGGCAAAAGTTAGGGCATCCCGCTGGACTTCACAATCAAAGATTCACAAGAATCAGTCCAGGAAAAAGTTAGGGATAAGCAAACTAACGCAAAAGCGAAAGACGAAAAGGATTACACAAGAAAGATCCTCAAATGAGAACAAAGTCGTGTGGCACAGACGCGAAAGAGAAAAAGGGTGACTGACTCACAACAATAACCTGATTGGTGCTTGAACCGATAGAAGCAATGGTTCCTCAATCAACACGAAACCCTTATGAAAGGTGAATGCTTGTGAAAACTAGTTGAACGTAGGAATGGGGGACATCACGAAGTGGGGTGGGTACAAATAAACTTCGAGCCTATATCCTTTGTTTCTATAACCGTGAACCAGGCAACGATACAACCCTTAAAAGTCCTAACTGAAACAGGGTTAATTTGAGAGCATACTACCACGAGGCCGCGTTCCTGACCCCTATAAGTTGTGCTAAAAGACATTTGTTGGTATTGCATGTACATACTTTCATTCGAAAATAATGTCGTACCTTAACCAGTGATTTGTTCACAAAGGTTTGCGGCACTTTTTCAAAACTTCAAGATTTACATGTGTGTTGAATTAGAATTTCCATTCTCAAAATAAACATTTTTCTGCCTGCATCATAAAAAGCTCACATGCGGAAATTCAGTCCAGAAGCTTAAGCTTGCCAAGTTGAGAAGTCTAAAGCTCCTGAAAGACAGTCACGTCGAAGAGCACTTTTCCGAGAAAGCTCCATTGAGTAAGGACTTTCCCAACCAGCCACGGTAAAATCCAACCAATTTGAGGTTGTTATGTCAAGCAATATCCTCAAGAGTTAGCCAAACTAGGGCAATTACCTCGAGATTCAAATCTCTCCCAGAGCAATTGGTCAAAGATTCACACTGGGGCAAGTCACCCAATTGCATGAGGATTCATTCTTTCCCGAAGATCGATAATTGGAAGTTCAGAATACCGGGGCAATTATACTCCTGAAGAGTTTAAAGACACCAGGTCTTTTGTAAAATCCTCTTAAGGTAAAGCCCGAATCAAAGCAAATGATCCCTAGCACGAGACTACTTGAAATCTTTCCTCCTCAGCAGGACGCGGTTCAGTTTCGTTATCCCCAACAGACGCATGGAAGTTATCCCCAGTAAAGTCGTCAAACGTTTCTCCAGCAGGTTTCCTCGATCTTATTTCCCAACAGATCTCAAACCAAATCCTTCTCTTCCCCAGCAGAGCAATAAGGATAATCTCTAGCAAGAGTTGTCTTCCCATAGTGAAGCACTTCTTAAAAGAATCCAGAAATTCCCGGAAGTTAGCTGAATGGTTCCCTTCCCCATGGAGGTTTGGAAAATTTAGGTAGATAAGAGAGTTCTCCTCAGCAGAGCCTTGACAGGTCTTCCCCCAGCTAAGTCGAAAAGTTGTTGATTCCCTAGCATAGTCTGGGAGGTGAGATTCATTCCCCGACAGTTGAGGCATCCCCTAGCAGGGCCTTCAAATCTAAAGTCCAATTTATTTTTGGCAAAGGTAATAAGTCGAGACAGGCTAATCACACTCTTCCCCAACAGAAATATCGGCAATCATTTGTCCTCCCCACAGAGTCAGCAAAGATTTGTTACTTATCCCCCAGTGTCATGGGGCATCATGTCATACAATTCAGCATGTGTGTATTAAATCCAAGGTTGATATCCAAAGTCCACCCGCAGTGTGGCAATTTATCCAAAGTCCACCCGCAGCGTGACAATTTATCCCAAGTCTCCCGTAGTGAGCAGAAGTCTCCCGTAGTGAGCAGAAGTCTCCCGTAGCGAGCAGCAGCCCCCGTGGTGTGGCAAGAAGTAGAAGTCTCCCGTAGTGAGCAGAAGTCTCCCGTAGTGAGCCAAAGTCTCCCGTAGCGAGCAACAGCCCCCGTAGTATGGCAAAACAACAAGGTCTCCCGTAGTGAGCATAAGTCTCCCGTAGATGAGCAATGTATCCCCAGCGAAGTCGCCACATTAAAGTCTCCCGTAGATGAGAAAGGTGTCCCGCAGTGTGGCAAAGTTTTCTGAAAGTCTCCCGTAGCTGAGCAATGTGCCCCGTAGTGTGGCAAAGTTTCTGAAAGACTCCCGTAGCGAGCAATGTGCCCCCGTAGTGTGGCAAGATTTCCAAATCCCCCGCAGTGTGGCAGAATATCCCCGCAGAGTGAGCAAAAGTCCATCAAAGGTCTCCCGTAGCGAGCAGAGACCCCTGTAGTGTGGCAAAGCATTCAGAAGACCACCCGTTGTGTGGCATGTCATTAAAATCCCAGCAAAAGTCCACCCGTAGCGGGGCAAATCAGCAATCTCCCGGCATTATTCTGAAACATTCACAGATTCACTACTCTTCACATCCAAGTTCTCCCCAAGCAGAGTTCAGATGGTTGGGTTTATTTCCTTGTTCTTTTCCACCGAGTGCAAATTTTCTGGTTGTTTCTAGTATTCAATCCTTGCATACTTCAAATGTCTGAAAGCGACTGCTATCATCCATTCAAGTCTAAAGTGATTGAATAGGGGCAGCTGTAACACCCCAAAATTTGCCCTCTCATTTTCATATTTAGCATATCACTTTGCATTTTCATAGCATAAGTTATAGCATGTTTTAGAGCATTGATTGGGATAGGTGGTGACTACCAACGGGCAATAAAAAGTTCCTAAGATCTCTCAAATATGGTGGATTAATCAGAGGAGCCAATCAGACGGAGCAAAAGGTCAACTCTTGAATTTTTGGGATCAAAATCATGAAATTATGGTCACAAGGCTCTTAGGGACCAATTTGGATCAAGAAAGAATGGAAAAAATCAAGAAAACTAAAACTTACCATTTTTGGAAAGTTTGGGTTTCCAAAAATGGCAAGTTTTGGTCATTTTTGTAGCCACTTCAAGAGAGGTTTTTTCCCAAAATAAGAGTCCTATGAAAATTATACCTTGATAAAATGAAAGAGGACATCCTAAGCTTCAAAACCATATGTGGAACTCCTTCATAGGATCAAAATTGAGAAAGATATGGTCGTTCAAAGTATGGGCAAAAACAAGGCAATACAGCAGGCTATGTATCGGCGCATACGACTTATGAATCGACGCATAAAGGGCCCATGTATCGACGCATAAGCCTATGTATCGATACATACTGAACTCCAAAGCACATGTATCAGCGCATCCGAGCTATGTATCGATGCATCCTGAGTTATGTATCGACGCATAAGGCTTATGTATCGGCGCATGCTGTAGAAAAACCAGTTTTTTCTGCATTTTTCTGCATTTTTATGGAATTTCAAGCTAGTTTATGGTTGGTTCATGTTATAAATGCATTTGGCATCAAAGGGCATTATATATGGGCTGCAATTGGCTGCAAATACCACCACCATAATTGTCATGTATTGAGCAAAACATTGAGGCATCAAGCATTGATCAATTGAGTTGCAAACCCCTTCATTCCACTTACCCTCACTACAAGTAACATGCTCTAATGCACATAGGATTCAGCTCATATGTGAAAGTTCTAGAAGAGCCAGCTCACCACCTTCTACCACATTCTAGAGTTTTCTACAACCTTCCAAGGAGTTCTAGAATTCTCTAGAATCCCAACTAACTCCTAACCTAAGCTAACTCCTAAGCTACCTCCAAGCCAAAACCTCATGCCAAACCAATGCATTATATAAATCCATCTCCTCCCAGAGCTAAGGGGAATCACCATAAATCACTCTCTCCCTCATTCTTCACTCAATCACCACAAATCACTCTCTCCCTCATTCTTCACTCAATCACCATTTTCACAATCTCAAAATCCATTACTTTCTCTCCCACTTTTCCACCATTTTCACCATAGCTTTTCAACAAAAGTTCTTCAAGTTTCACATTGAAACTTGAAGGTCTTACAGCTTAGCCTCCATCCTCAATTGAATTGAGCATTGTGGAATAAGAAGCTACTGGTTTTTGGTGGAGATTGCGACTTATCGGAAGTGATTAATCGAGAAGCGTCAAGACCGAATCCCATTTATTTTGTATTCGCGGATTCTCCGATTTTCTTATCCATTCGCACTCCGATTCATTGCAACAATTACCGAAACACTCCTCCGTTTCATAGGTTGGTGATTTAACCATTATGCCTTAATTTATCCTCTTCATCTCGCCTTAACGACATTCTCCGCATGATTTTGGATTATGTTTGCGTTGTACCGTTCATTTTTGTTTTCGTTGCTTTCTTGCTTGCAATTTTCATTTGGATTATTAGGAATTAGATTTGTAGTCTAATCTAGGTTCTAGTAGGTGTAAAGAATCCCTTGTAAATAGAAAAAACGGTTCTCGTCATAGGAATTTAGGTTTTAGCTTATTTGATAGCTTAGTCTTAATTCTTCATGCCTATCATCCCCCATACATGTTTAGGTACTGATTTTAGGGAAATTTCTAGGTTAGTTTCGATATCCCATTCCCCCATTTCGAGTCGATTCGACACGATTCCGTCCATTTCGCATGTTATGTATGTTTGTGTCCATTAATGCATAACTTGAATTATTGCATGTTCTTGCCATACCCATACATTCTTTAGCATATAAATGATCATGTTGCATTCCAATTCTCGCATCATTCGCATGTATCGTTAATGCATTCGCATCCTTGCAGCATATACCAAATGTTGCATGTTCATAAGCATGTTTATGCATAAGCACAATGTGTTGTATTTGTTGCATTTTAATCGCATTCTTGATCACATTCCTACATCAATAAAATTCTGGTTTTTGCATTAAGATTAGCACTTTTGTTGATCCATCATTTTGCACATTCATGATCAATGTAGAGCATCTTCATATGCCATGTTCATGTTTTGCATGCTTGTTGCATAATGATTCATGTGATGCATTCTTGCATACTCCATTAAGAATAACAATGTTCATCTAAATCATGTGCTTGATCCATATTCATTATTGCATAATCATGATTGATTGGTGTACTTTGCATTGAATTTGCGCATTACAAGTGAAAAACATAAAATCTAGAATTTGCATTTGATAGCTGTTTTGCATATAAGTGCTGTAGAATACATGTTGTGTGTTAAAAATTCATGTTGTTTGTGACTTTTAACACCTGTTTTTGCATACATATAGGTGCTGTAAAAAGTTGTTGCATTGCATAGTGCATTTCATAGCTGTTTGTGCATTAAGTGTTGTAAATAAGTTGCTGAATTTTGCATTGCATTAGCTTTAGGCCCATTAAACTATAGATTGAGTCTAGTTTAGGTCCTAGTTCCCTTAGGAATTAATTAGGTAATTTTGTTTGCCTTATTTTTATCATGTTTACCATGCTAACCTTTGTTTTGTAGGGAGGGCAAGGTATGTCTAAAAACCCCATCCTCTTTGGTATTTCTAATGCATTTAATTTGCACCATTTTGCCTTACATAATGTTTGTGCTTGTTAGGTTTTCCCCTTTTGGAACCAACTTAACTTCATTAGGAAGTAAGTTATGTTCTTCTTCCTTTTATCTTTCTCTTTCCTCTCCTCCTTAGGATTAGAAACCTCACTAACCTTTAGGATCTCCTTGATATTGAATAAACAACTTAGGGTTGGTCTTAGTCCCCCTTAGTTTTTCCTTTTTCGATTTGAGTCTCTTTCTCATCCCATAAAGACAAACAATAAAACGCACCTAATAAAGGTTAAACGTTCTCATACGACACGAGACTTTGTTGCGGAGTTCTTATACACGTCCTGTTTCGGGGCGAGGTGTAAGTCCCTACCACGATGGATAAGTCTTAGTATGAGAATGTTCACAAACAATAAACTCCAAAACACTTCTCATAAAAGAAAATAAACCAAGACATCGCGTCTTCTCTTCTCATCTCATACTCTTTGTGGATGAATACGACTTTCCTCGACAGTTCAAACAGCGATACGGTAAACACCCTCGAGTCAGAGCCGGTAACACCTGAGCTAGAGCTATGGCAACGTCAGCTTAAAAAATTCAAACAAATAGTTCCCGCCTTAGTTAGGCAAACTACGGCGTCTCTGATCCTCATTTATCCTGATGAGGTACGTAGGCAGTGGGGTAGGGCCCATTCGAGCACATTCTTTATTTTCCCTACATTTCCCCCTTTCTTTCCATTTTCTTTTTTAGTTCCCTTTCTCATTCTCATTCCAGTCCCAGACCAGTAGCAGTTCTTTTATTCAGCAGCATTCTTATTTTCTCACCCTTTGAAACAAAACAAGCAAGCGTGGATCCCGTCGGGTACGGCGGACGATTTGGGGTGCTAATACCTTCCCAGGTCGTAACCGACTCCCGAACCCAGATCTTTGGTTCACAGGACCTTGTCTTTTCCTTCTTCCTCAGGTTTGTGCAAAGTAGCTCAAGTGGTAGTGGGAATGGATTGAACATGTACTTGAACCCCAGGGTACATGGTTCGATTCCCACGGAAGGCAAAAACTCTACTAGTGAGGGGGGTAGAGAAGATCGTGAGGTGGCAGTGCCGGGATTGCCTTGCGAGGGGCCCGGGCTGTTACAAAAAAACCTTTCCCATTCTTTCGGGATAAAAATGTCTGGCTGGCGACTCTACCTTTTCCGCGCCACTTTCGCGTTTGTACTAGGATGAAAATCCCGGAAGCGACACCTGGGATTGGGTATAAATATCATCCCCCTTAGTCTGTTTGTAACTGGGGTGGAGATAATGGCCTGAATCCCCCTCCTTGAAATTGTTCCTTCACATTAATTGAAAATAGCAGGGACACCATTTCCAAGATGTTGAAAAGGCTACTTTTGGGGCGACACTCTTTTCCAAGACTGATTGCACGCCTACCCTACCGCCAGGTGCTTTGTTCGAGGGATATTGCTCCTATAAAAGGCATGACTTCATGCGTCTTTTGTTTATACTCGTTCGAATCTTCCATGATATCTTCTTCAAATTCCCTCGCAACCTAAGGGATGTCCAAGCAAAACTCAGAGCCCTCCAAAACAACCACTTCAAAGGCTATTGCGTCGGAGACTGGGGCCAAAGTTGCTGGGAAGACGTCAGTGACCCAGATGAAATCTCCCAAGAAGAGGGTATCTCAAAGTTATGACTTAGATCCATACGCTAATGAAGACTGGATGGACTTCTTCAATTTAGGAGCATGGAATGGCATGGATGAATAACCAGTTTTCTGTCAAACTCCATCTGGTTGTTTATGCATTTCATTTTCTGCACTTTGTTGGCCTACGAGCTTTTATGTTTAATTTTGTAACACATTATGCCCTCTTTGTATGCCACTTAGGTTGGAGATGAACCTTCTCAAAAAGTTGATTTTGCCCAACAAAGATTGAAACTCCTTCTTCTTCAAAGGAGGCTTGAGATCTAAAATAGCCTTCGTCTTGTTTTGATTCATCTCGATGCCTCTTTTGTGGACGACAAAGCCCATAAAGTCTCCTGCAAGTACACCGAAAGCACATTTAAGTGGATTCATTTTTAATCCATATTTTCGCATCCTCTCAAAAGAGCGTCGGAGGTGATCTAAATAATCATTCTACGACAAGGATTTTATTACGATGTTGTCACACCCTGAATTTTGACCGAGTTTTTTTTGTAAAATTTCATTCGTCCGACGCTTTTTTATTGAAGTATCATAAGTCAGTCATTTTTGTATAAACATTTCATTGATCATTAATCATGCATTTTTAGCTGATTTTTTTTATCATTCCATGCCATTTCTTGATTTTTATGATTTCTATATAGATAATCATTTTAGATTATATATAATTAATCTTAGTTTAATTTTGGTTTTAATTTATATTTTAATTAAATTTTATATTAAATATAGTTTAATTTCAATTTCAATTTATTTTTTTCATCTTTGATTTAGTTTAACTTCAACTTATTTAATTCAATATAATTTCTTTTTTGATAACCATTTTCAATTTCTTTTTATTATTATTATTATTAATTTTATTATTATTATCACATTTTTTATTATTATTAGCCCTATTATTATTATTACTTTTATTTTGTTTGTCTTCATGTCCAAAAAGGGAAAAAATGACAAGTGGGGACCACTACAATATAATACAAACACTTCACATGGATTGCCAACTTGAACTTATTAATGGCCAAAAATCATTCTCACACTTCATATGGATTTCTAACTTGGACTTATCAATGGCTAAAAATCATTCTCACATTTCACATGGTTTTCTAACCATTTTCGTACATATAATTTTAATCAAGCATGTGAACTTGGTTTTGATCAATTCAATTATGTATCCTCTCAATGTCATTTTTCTCTAAAGCAGTGTTATGGGTTTTATTGTATCGATCGCAAGATGATGTCTCATGCAAATAATACATATAACAAACATAAATATCAATACAAGGCAAATATTAAATCACAAATCTATGTCTATAGTTTGTTTGTTAATAGATGAAGAACTTAGGTCAAGGTTTGGAAAATTTAAGTCTAGAGTGATTCAAACCATTCATTAGCATAAAAATCAAAGATCTTCATCATATATTAATCATCAACCTTGTTCATATACAAAAGATCAAAAGAAATACTTACTAATAAGGTTAACTACCTCTAATCTTGACACAAAAGATGCTTAGTCACCCATTTTCATGGTGAGCTGCTTTGCAAGAAAGAAAGCTTCACGAGTATCAACCTTTGTTGGGAAGTGCAAAAGTTATTTTTGTTGTTTTTATCAGAATTTAATTTTTCTCACGTATTTTTCATTCCAAATACTCTCTCTCTCTCTCTCTCTCTCTCTCTCTCTCTCTCTCTATATATATATATATATATATATATATATATATATATATATATATATATATATATATATATATATATATATATATATATATATATATATATATATTCGATGAGAACTGATATCTTTTGTCAGAAACGAGAACTATAAATATTATCCGTTAGATTTAATTAACGATCGACATTTAAAAAAATCAACTAAAGAGCATAAGTTTTCTCTACCAAAAAATAATACTATTTGCTTTAATGACACTCAATTGCTAGTTGTGTCTCCCTCCAAAACCTACAAGGTCTTGTACGTTGTCTTCAATTTATCCACTTATTACCACCATCTTTTTATATTAAGAATTGCTACAAGGTATACTCACGTCACCTTATTATGTTTGCTTTATAGCTGCATACTTCATGTACTTATATTTTATTAAATTATTAATTATAATATGTCTATTTTATACCTTCTTAATTATAGTTTGGAACGGAATGAAAATGATGAACCAACCTGTAACACTACACAAGTTTCTCATATAGAACAACTAGTACATGTAATTATAGTTACGATATCTATAAATAAATAAACTATATTTTAATTTTAATAATTTTATTTGTTTTCTTACAGACAAATCAAGAAATTCTATATTGTGATGAAGAAATCAAACCTACGGTAGGACAAATTTTTTATTCACTCGAAGATGGTGAAATTTCTTACAAAAAATATGTACAATGTTGGTTTCAGTGTGTGCTGCTCATCAGAAAAGAAAAATAAAGATGGTTTCATACATTGGAAGTATTTTGTTTGCTCAAAATAGGGTTACAAACCAAATGCATCAAAAGAGAAAGAAGTGAGTGAACTAGGAGTTAAAATCAAGAGAATGAGTCTTACGAGAGAAGGGTGTGATGCGAAAGTTGCTTTCAAGCTGTTAGAGGGAGGTAAGTATGAGCTCACTCGATATCAAGAAAGTCATACACATGCACTTGCCTCGCCTAAAAAGAGACAGTTTCCTAGATCAACAAGAAAAATAAATCATATTCATAAGAGTATAATGTATGCAAATAGTATATCAAATATCGTTCCTTCAAAAACATACCACTTGTTGAAGGAACAACTAGGAAGTTATCGAAATATTGGATTCACATAGAGAGATCTACAAAATTGTTTTATATGTTTAAAAAGCTTAATTAAAGATTCTAATGCATATGTATTTATTGATAACTTTAAACAAAAGCAAGAAATGAATCCATTATTTTATTTTGCATATGAGGTGCATGTTGAAGATCGATTGAAATACGTTTTTTGGGACGATGGCATTTGTAGAAAAAACTACTCCTTATTTTGAGATGTTATGTCGTTTGACACTACATATCAAACACATCAATATTCCATTATATTTGCATTATTTACTAGAGTGAACCATCATAGACAATCTATTACTTTTGGTGTTTCCTTCATATGATGAGAAAGCCAATTCATTCATATGGTTATTTGAAAAGCTTTTGGAAGCTATGAGAGAAATTAAACCATATTTTATAATAACATATCAAAATACTGCCATGAAAATTGCAATTGATAAGATATTTGACTATTCTTCACATAGATTTTGTATGTGGCACATCATAAAAAAAGTTTCTGAAAAGGTGGGTGTTTCTTTGGATTCCAATAATAATAAATTTAACTAATGTATCTGGGGATCCAGTACTAAATTATAAGAAACACCAACAACTAAGGAACTTTGACATTTGGTCAAACACTTGGAGGGAATAATCAAGTTCTTCAAGTGATCATGGAAAATTAATGTTATTGTGTTGATTGGTGAGCAACAAACTTTCAAAATAAGCATTTCCGATATTTTACACAATCGATTTGATTTCCAAAATTTGGTGTACCATGAATGTATCCATATCATGTGATTTCTTCTTGACATTACCATCGAAACATTGACGACTCATTGAAAAACAGAGTAAATTAATAGGAATAGGAATTTCGATGGTAGTGGGTAGGGTTTATGATGTGGCTATCACGATGCAATTAAAGATATTTATCTTTGATGAAGAATCATTGTTTTCTTCTAGTTGTTGGCTTAACGTGTTTCGTTTGGAATCAATTAGCTAATTTTTTTTTTAAAACAATCCGATAGGAAAAGCTTAATGGTTAATATTTATAGTTATGGTTTCTCATAATAGATTTCAGTTCTCACAAGATACACTGACATGTCTTAATTCAGTTTTTGTTGACAAAAGGGGGAGAAATTCATGGGAGTATTTAAGAGGATAAAAGTATTGTGAATACTTTTATTTACCTGAACCCTTATTATTATTCATTTTATATAAATATTATTTTATCAAGATAGGTTTAATTAACTTGGATATAACTTAGCGGGAGTTTACAAAACTGAACCTTTGAAATATTAGACTCACAAGTAGCTTGCAAACCTCAAATGTTGTCAAGTTAGTTAAACTGACCAACCATTATTCTTAAATACCTTTGTGTGAGTGTAAGCTATAAATTCAATCGGGTTTTGAATGATGTCAAACAAGGTAATATAGTGTAAATTTTTTGTATATTGGATGGTATCAACCTACATTTAGATGCTCATTTCTCTTTTTTAGCCTTAGGATGCATAAAAATAGTTTTTGAGCAAGTTTAATAGGTCTTAGGCATGTCATAACATCTAAAACCAAGTTTTGTATGTTAACATAACTATATAGGCCGACCTATATGAGTTCAGGTAAACCTATGAAAGCCTTGGCTTCAGTACAGATCGGCACATCCAAGTTTTAGGTCGGCTCCCACGCTCCAAGAATGAAGCCTGTAGGCTCTGCCTATAGGTCGCCTCATAAGCCGACCTGAACAACTTCATAGCTTGACCTATGGCTTTCATAGGCCGACCTATGCAACTTTAAACTTGATAAATTATTTTTGCATCTTAGTTTTCTTGCACCCTCTTTGCATATTTCCACACACACACACACACACACACACACATATATATATATATATATATATATATATATATATATATATATATATATATATATATATATATATATATATATATATATATATATATATATATACTCATACATGCACCTCATTCTAGTTAAGGGTTTTCTAGATATTAAAACCTAAACGAAACCAGATTATATAGTTGGCCATCATCTTCATCCCTTATTCTATCCATACACACAATTAAACTACTCATAATCATTTTTCAATTGGGTGACCATCTAGATTAGGGTTGATAACCTCCATTTATGTTTATTGTAGCCAAGAATATTGTGTTGGGAACTTTGTGTGTTTCAAATAAGAAAACCAAGGTGGGATTTTCCTTCAAGATTAGTTTAATTTGAAGGTTTTGGACAAGATCGTGTTAACACAAATTCAACCGAGTGAAAGCCTTGGAACAATGTGGTTTCCTTGCAAGCTATGTGGGACGCATTAGAGATTTCCCATGAGGGTACTAGTGATGTCCAACAAACTAGGATTAATACATTAAATCAAAAGTTTGAGTTGCTCCATATTGAGCTTGGTGAAACCATTGCGGGTATGCGGAAAAGGTTCTCACATCTTATTAATCGATTAAATGTACTAGATAATTTCGTTTCCAATGAACTTTCTACTAACAAATTTTTAAGGTATTTAAGTAGGGAATGACAACCAAAGGTCACCGCTATTAAAGAAGCAAATAATCTTAAGTCGCTAGATTTTACAAATTTGTTTGGTAAGTTGGAAGAGCACAAGCAAATGCTTGCTTCGCTTTTTCGCTTTTTCGAAAAATGGTAACTTAAAAATAACCATAATAAACACTTCCAAATATTTGCACACACTCTTGCATGTATTTGTTTTCTAAAAGCTAACATCAATCACATGTGAAAATTAATCATCAAAAACCCCATTTAAAAACATGACCATATGCCATATCCCAACTTTGAGTTCCCAATGTTCGAAGTAGAAGATGAAGAGGATGAACTGATTCCAGATGAGATCTCCTGACCATTCAAACAAGAGGAAGAAGCCATTCAGCCTTATAAAGAGTCGGTAGAGGTAATAAAACTTTATCACATGCATGTGCCTCAAATAAAGTTAGTATGCATGAGTCTAACTTGAGTTATTTTTTTGGTATAGAAGTTCATTTGTGTCTAAGTTCTTCAAGTGGAAGTCTATAGGTTGACACAAAATCGAACAGGTCGGCATGTATCATTTGTATTAAAAAATTATGTTGACTAGTTCAATATAGGTCGACCTGACCTCGTATAGGTCGGCCTATGTGAATTAAAATTATGTATTTCCATAAAACTAATAGTATAGGTCAGAACTTGCATTCATATAGGTCGACCTATGACAGTAAGTGGACGAATTATGGCTCATTTGACAAGAATTTTTCATCTTCCCACATTCATGGTTGATTCATGAATACGGTTCCTTTGCTATTCAAATTCCAGTCAATAAATGTAATATATCTTAATGACCTTAATTCCCCACTATTATTATTATTATTATTATTATTTATTTCATGGAATTAAACCATTCAACTCTCCACATTCTTGTAACATGAACCTTCTGGATTTGTCATTCTCGATAAATTGGCATCAATTTATGTCTTCTTTCAAATATCACAATTCTGTCAAAAACTCCTATTAATCCAAATGGATCCCAAAATTGCGAGAAACAAGAGTGATAAGGCTACCTCATCATTATCATCATCGTCAACCATTTCAGAAATCATGCTTTCTCTGATTTTTGACAACTTTGTGGCAGAATTCAAAGAGAAATTTTTGCACCACCTTTTCATAAAACAACATGTATGGAAGATATCTATTGTTGGAAGTTTGGAAATCTTGGTTGTGGCTCGGCTCGTAGAACACCAGAAGATCAATTATTTTCTACAGTTGTCACAAGATTACAATGAGGATCTAGTTCGTGTTATATTCTGGTCTACATGACCATAATGAATCCTCTTTCAAATCCACTATTAAGAACAAGATTTATGAAGTCACTGATGATATTTGGAAGTGGTTGTTTGACATTACCATAAGTAATCCTAATGTAATGGATGAATCTGATCCTTTGGTAACAAATTCTTACTCTAACACCCCTAAATTTTCCCTCTCATTTCATGACATATAGCATAGCATATAGCATATATATCCTTGCATCTTTGCATAGAAAAATGAAGCATAACATCCATGGTTAGAGGCATAGGGCATGTGATCAGTGATCTATCCATTTGGCATTCTTCAAAGACAATATGAGAGCCAAGTTTTCTTTCAAAAAGCCTACTAAGGGTCCTCATATCTTACACAAGCTCAAATTTTTCCTCAAATCCCTAGAAGAGGTTTGGTTCATCAGGAGATTCATCAGTGCATTACACAAGAAACCCTAATAAGGGTTTTGTCTCAAGGCAAGATACCTTCATGGCTTTGATCAATTCTTGTTATCAAAGGCTTCTATATGTCATACAAGGCCTAGGGGTGCAACTTGGCTCAAAGAAACATTGAAAAAGTCAGGCAATGGTTCAGTTTCTTGTACTTGAAGAAAAAGGTCAACTGTGCAGAAGAAAAGTCAACCTAGGGGTTCCAATCATGATTTTCAAGCCTATGGACCTTCATTTGGCCAAGGAATAGCAAGAATGATCTCAAATTTCAAGAATCAAGAGTTTGGAAAATTTTACTAAAAATGGAAAATGACCTATAATGAAGAATTCTATATTTGGCAATTTTTGCCCTAACTTCTACCAATTCTTTCATGATCAAGGAAGCCCCAAATAATTTTCCATGAACATAAAAGTTGTAGGGTTTGCTCTCCCATTTTCAAAAAGTATAAGAAGCTCTTCATAACCTTTATGGATCAAAAGTTATGTTTGATGGAAGTTAGGGTTATTTTATGGATTCTCATGCATACCAATTGTGGTACCTTTTGCAAATTGAATCCTATTGACCTCAAATGACCTCTAATCATTCAGTCCATGTTACTACATCAAAATACACTTTATAACAATCCTTTTTTCCCTTTGAATCAAGCCATTTGGTGCCATGGTGATTAATTGTTCTCCATTATGCAAATTTGCAAGATCACTCAAAACTCACTAATCCAAATGTTTCCAGCCACAAGATTGATACATTGGCACTCAGTGAATCAAATGGAAAGTGACCATGCACTCCATTTTGAGAATGCACGTGGGAATCATCACATGACCACTTTTTTTCATTTTTGCATTTTGATCCAAATCACTAAATTATGAGTCCCTCCACTCATAAAACCATAAGCAGGTTTATAATCACACTATATAAGAGCCATTCACACGAATTGTTGAGTCTCATGCACTCTCATTTGCTCAGATTCACAAAAATCACCAAAATCTTCTTCTCTTTGATTCTCTCAATTAAGGAAGAATGTCTTCAATATCTCTGTTGATTCAAGATCCACAAGCATCAAGGAACATATTGCATCCTTCATTTGAGCCTGAAATCTTCAATTGCTCTATAACCAAATCTGAAGTGCATCAACTTAAATTTCAAGATCCAACTTGATCTAAGCCTCTATTTCCATTTATTTTGCAAATAGAGCTCAAAAGAGGAAGATTTTCACTCTTACACTGGATTTCTAGGAGTATTTTGGCTCAAGATCAATTTTCAGGTGAGCTTCATTTCACCTCGTGTTTCTCTGATTTCTTGTGTGCATAATGATCTATAAGTCTCACTGATTGCAATGCCATGCTTGACTTGAAATTTGAACGTGTATTATGGATGTATGATGTGATCTCATGTAAATCTGATTTTGATTGCTTCGATTCTCTTGATTTGTTCATGATTTGGTGTTTTTAATGGTTGATTCGTGATCCTGGAGTCATAAGGACATGATTTAGGCGCTTTGTTTTGTTGTTTAGTGGATTTTCTGGATTATTTGAATTTTCCGGTGAACGGAGCCCTAGCTCCATCACCGGATGAGTTGTTGGTTGAAAGGGAAGGCTGGAGGTTGAAGACAACCTCCCAGCCATTGGATCTTGTGATCGTAGGGTTTTCAGCTTGACAACACATTAAATTTCACGTGCTCAGCGTGCGGCTTCTTTTTCCATTTTAATTGTTTTTGTTTACCTGATCATGATAAGCGTGTGCATCCTCTAATTTGGTGCGTCCATTTGGCATACTTTTTTATTTAATTGGCTCTATGATGCGTTGGATCTCATTACTTTTTGCTGACTCATGTTGAGCCTTAGATTTGTTTACTTTTCATTTGACTTGATCACACGTGTTGATGCTGATGACTTTTTGAAATGTTTGACTGTGCTTCAGCCTCATGATCAATCCAATGGCAATGAGAGAGTCAACAAGGTTGACTCTGAGCCATAGTGAAGGCGCCTTTGGGCCTCACTTGCTTTTTGCACCCCTTGTTTGGGTCTGTTTCACAAATGAACGCATATGGATTAAAATTTTCACCCCTCTGTATTTTTATTCAGTTTCATTTTTATTTTTTAAAAATAGTTTTAGGATTTTAAAAATCCCCAAAAAATTCACAAAAGATCTTTAGGGTTTTATAAAATTTTATTTTTCATTTTTATTTTATTTTGACCTTCTGAATTAATTTTCACTTTTTTTCTTTTGAATTTCTTTCTTCCATGAGTACCTTGACTTGTAGGTTTTATATCCTAATATTTATGAATGTTATGAATCTTATTCATTTTGCATTGTGTTAGAAACATGTTATGGTATTTCAAAACACTTTTGTATTATTTTTTAGGTCATGTTTGTTTTAGTGTTGGGACCTTTCTTTAAGCCTAAGTTCGTAAAACCCTAATCTTACTAACTTGCTTGTTTAACCTAATTTCTTTATGGTTCTTTGATCCATCTTTTGTCATCCCATTTGTTTCTGTTTGAGGACACTTTGAGCTTAATTTGTGAATTTTTCTGTCATCCTTGGTCATTGTTTGACTTTGTTTCATTGTATGAACTTTATGATGCATCCTTTGTTTGTGCCCTGCTTACTTGCATTAGGAGGCACTTGTGCCATCATGTTAGGATTTGATTGTTCATCTTGACATCATCTTAGGCATCCATAGGAATTTTATGAGACATGTGCTTACTTGTTGACTTGCATTAATGTATGTTTTCCAATTATGAATTCTATGAACCCTAAATGACCTAGTTTCGCCTCTTCTCTTTTTCTAACTTCATTATGTGCCATCCATGTTCAAATGTGATTACTTGTGCATCTTATATGCATCTTAACATGTTGATACACCTATAAATTTGGTTCATACTCATCTCACATCATGCTTGTATGCTTGTCTCATCTTATTAAGTGACCTTATTTCATGAACACACACTTGCATCTTCATCTCATTTCATCCTAATTCCATCTCCTATGCTTACATACCATAACCCATGAGTTGTATTACATTTAATTGGAATAATGTGGCATTCATAAAGATGTTTATCTTCTGAATTTGGCATTAGTTGTTGCATTTTGACTTGTTTTCCTTACTTGATCACCTATTTCCATCTCACGCCTTCTTTGATGCATTATTGGATGTTTGTGGGACTTGTCCCATTTCTTTTTTATTGAGTTTACATGACTAATCTTAGGGGTCATATAAGACTTGTAGGTTATGAATTGTGTGAGTTTTAGGACTTAGAGCTATGTTCTTTCATCTCTTATGCTTGTTTGGCTTTCATTTGCATTTATGTGAATATTTCTAACTTTGCAGGGGCATTGGTAAGTTTGAGAGGTGTGGGTGATGCTCCCACGTCTCAACTTCTTCTTTCATTTATTTTAAGTTTCCATACTTGTGTTTTTGATGTGCTTATTCCATCTTTTTTTAATTCTTCATCATCCCCTCTAGGATCAACTTATCCTCTCTTAAGAAGTAAGTTGAATCCTATTCTTCTTTTCTTCTTTCTTCTTCTTCTTTCTTCTTTCCTTTTCTTCATTTGGATAGAAATTAAGCCTCGCTAACTTAGGTATCCCATGCATGATAACACTTAGGATTATTAGTCCCCCTTTAGACTTTTACCTTTGGTTCTCTTTTCTCTCTCTCTCTCTCTCTTTCTCTTTCTCTCTCTCTCTCTCTCTCTCTCTCTCTCTCTCTCCTCATCTCAAAAAAACTTCAAGTCACCTAATAAATGACAAATATTCTCATGTGCCAAGGGACTTTTCCATGGGGTACTTGCACACATCCCATTTCGGGGTGAGGTGTAGGGTATCTATCATGATGAATAGGTCTTATCATGAGATTACTTCACAAAGAAAAAGCTAAAAAAAAATTCTTAATCCAAAAACCACAAAAGACATTTAATAAAGTTCAATAGGCTAATGTGTGTGAGCCTTAACTTTTGGGACTAGATTTGGGGATTTCCCCCATAGCTAGGTGTGCTTCTTATCCATTCCATTTTGGGATGATGTAATAAGTACACATCCCATTGAGCAAGACTTAGGTACACTCACTTGTGCAATCCTCAAAGAAAAGACTCCTAAAAAACACTGAACAAACAATAATTGTCTCTCCTTCAGGATTTCTTTTCTCATTTCACTCACTCTCAGTGTAAGAACTTGCTCCTACTTGTCTTTTGAAAAAAGGCAACGTACTCGTACCAAATGAGCCTGCAACACCTGAGCATTGACATAAGCAGTTCAAGCTTTAAAAAATACAAATAACTTTCCTCCATAGTTAGGGGAACTACGTCGACTCTGATCCTCATTTCTCGACGAGGTATGTAGGCAGTGGGGTAGGGCCCATTCGAGCACTCTTTTATTTTCCCTACATTTCCCCCTTGTTTTTTCTTTTCCAGTCTCAGTTTTTGCAGCAGCTTCATTCCTTTACCCTTTCAAACAGTTTCTAGCAAGCGTAGATCCCGTCGGGTACGGCGGACGATCTGGAGTGTTAATACCTTCCCAGTTCACAACTGACTCATGAACTCATTCTCTTTGGTTCGCATGACCTTGTTCTTTCCTTCTCTTTGGTTTATGCAACATTACCATTCCTTCGGGATAAAAATGCCTGGCTGGTGACTCTACCTTCTCCGCACCACTTTCGCGTTTGTACTAGGATGGAAATCCAGGGAGCGACACTCACGTTCATAAGGACTTTGAGTGGAACGTTCATCTTAATGAAATGCTCAAGGATCTGAGGCCAGAAGACTATAACGAGGTTGTATTAGTCAGCCAATTTAAATTGGCTTTGAGAATCCTATTATGGATTGTTTCACACATTCTATGTCCTAAGAAAGGTGAATACTCTAGAGTAGACAACACAGATATTCATCTTGTGTACATCTGGATGCACAAAATCCACATCAATTGACCACACTACTCCGTCTCCAAAATGTTCACCATCAAGGATGGTAACAAGGGGACATCCTTTTGCTACTCATCTATGATCTCAAAAATTTTGAGTTTCTTCGACATCAGGGTGCCAAATCTTCCACTCATCTCGCCTGGTCTAATTCAATAACTCTCCTAATAAACCCTAACTAACATGGGGTACTTATGGGATGAAAAACGTCAAGCATACTATTTAAGGTTGGGAAAATATGGTCGGAAGATATACAACTTTGACAATCCTACTGCATTGGTTGATCCCACTATCGAGCAACATATTGGAGATAATGTGCATATGCATGATATGGAACATGTCGCTATTTAGGAGGATGGAAATGTTGCTAGAAACAATTCATCCATCACCTCGTTTCTTCAAGATATGCTGCACAAACAAGATGTCCAGATGGCGCAACTCCAAAATATGCAGGAACATATAAGGACTCAAGATGAAATTTTTTAGGCCTTTTCCGCTTTCATCACAAATAAATTGGTCCTTTTGAAGGAGTAAATGGATGCTAATATCGCCTCTACCACTACAATGGGTCAATCACAATATTTCTTTCCAAAATGAAGACCACCATTACTACACACAATTCTACCAAGAAAAGTATGATTTCATGGACCATCAATTTGGAAATGATGGTCAAAGCTAGTTTCGTGGATCGGGACCTGGAGGTCGCAAAAGGCAATGATGAGTAGAGTTTAGATTGTCGGCTTAATGTGTCTTAGGATTCTTTTTCATGCATTTAGTTTGTTTTGTTTGGTTGTTTCCATGTTTTCCCATTTGGTTTTTTGTTTATTGATTTGATTTATGTAAAATTATAATATTGTAATACTTATAGTTTGATTAATCAAATTAATATGAGTATCATGGTTTGTATACTAAGCTCGCATACTTTACTTTATTTGAGTGCACCACTCTTTCTTTGCGAATTGCTTTTGTGTAGTATATGTTATATGTTAATTGTGCATCTGTGTGATGCTTCTAACATATTGCTCTTCGCTTTTTGATGTTGTCAAAGGGAGAGAAGAAAATGAAGAGGATAATGCCTAAATTTACGAGCTATCAAATAGGATGCACAAATTCATGGGGAGCTATTCCATGTACTAAAGAAAAATGCAACGAGCTACAACTATATCATTTACATTTGCCATCATAAAATATGGGGAGTCTGTGAGTACTATCTACAAATACAACCTAGTTTTGAATGATGTCAAACAAGGTAGTATATCGTAGCATTTTTGTATATTGGACAATATCAACCTACATTTAGATGTTCATTTGTCCTTTTAGCTTTAGGGTGCATAAAAATAGTCTTTGAACAAGTTTTATAGGTCGTAGGCATTTTATAACATCAAAAACCAAGTTTTATGTGTCAACATAACTGCACAGACTGACCTATACGAGTTTAGGTCGACCTATGGAAACCTTGACTTTAGTACAGGTCGGAACTGAAGGTGTTAGAAAAACACGAGAAAGGGGGGATTGAATTGAGGTTTTCACTCTTGTCTACTTTTCGCACTTTGATGAGTTGCGTCAAGTTATGCTATAAATGCATTGCAGAAGCATAAATAATGTAAAGCATAAAGTAAGAGTAAAGAACACAGGATATATCCTGGTTCACGTGAGAACTTCTGAAGCTAGTCTAGTCCACCCGCCAAGATGATTTCGCCTTGAACAAGGACTTAATCTACTATAACCAAGATCCATGATTAGAATCGCACAACAACACTATGACTAACTCATCTCAACTCACAATTAGACCTTTTAGGGATCCCTTAGGATATAACATCTACTTGAGGAGGAACCTACGCAGCGACCTGACATGACTAACTGCACAACCCCAAGTATCATGACTTCCTGCACGACCTACAACCGTGACTAACTACACAATAATTGTTGCGACTTCATGCTCCAGAACCAACCATTCTGAGCCGTACCAGAACTTTATCCCCAGAACATATCATCAGAGCATATAGCTCTATGAATGTGCTGAGCACTAACTCCCGTGCCTTCCTAAAGTTTCGACCTTCACATGACCTTTAGGGAAAAGGTTGTTTACAAATGTTGTGCTTCTTAATAAATAGATTGTAAACTCACTTAAGTACATCAGAAGAACCTAATACACACTAATAATATTACATTTTATTCTTTCTCCATTGTATGGTCTTCTTCTTCTTCAAGTTTCTTCTTCATTTAGCACTTGAAGGTTGAAGTCTTCTTCTTCAAAAGCTTTGCTAGCTTGATCTTCGTTGAGGCACAAGAAGGACTTCTTCGTCTTGATTCACATAAGAACATTTCTGGACAACATCCCATGTTATTCTTCAATCCAATGATCACTTCAGTAGTTGATTTATTGTTGAAGCTTCCATGATCATCTTTATTGTCTTCTGCAGCATATGAAGTAAAGCACATTGTGAATTCAAGAACTCTCTGCTTTTAGAAGATTGTTGTCAAAGAGTAATAAGTTAGAAGAGATTCATATTCATGTAAACTCTTTGTTGTTTGTTCCAATGTTATCTTTGTTTATCATCAACCTTATGTAATTCTATGACAACATCAACAGCGTGGTTCAAAGACCATTTGACAATTTGGTTGTATGTGTGTTTAGAAACCTTTCGGTTATATCAATCATTATCAACACATAAACCACAATTGGTTGTATCCTTGATTACCTTATATAGAAAAATATTCAGTTTATGGATATTTATTTGATAGTATTAGAATAGGAATTTTCAAGATAATTAAGCAATTCATAATTGAAGAGAGAATTTCATTGATGAGAAATGAAATACAACTAACACTAAATTACATACTGAATCAATAGAAATACAACTGATACTCAGCGGGATAGGTGATAACCCTATTCTCTGTGATTGAGTTTAGAGAGAGAAAGAGGTTTACACCAGTTGGGATAGAGTTTCTTAGTCGATCCATTCTGCATGCAATGAGCAACTACACCTTGAATTTCAAGAATTTTAGAAATAACTCTACATAAAGGGATATAGAAGTAAGAAGAATCCCTAGAAATAAAGACGTACGCTTCCAGCTGATTGTAGATGGATTGAGGCAGATTTATTTTGATCTTAGAGATTAAGAAGAAAATTAATAGCTCATTCTCTCTAGACAACCACCCTACGTGTCTTACATTGGTCTTAGGTTAGAAAGAATGATTATATGCATGAGTTTAGCGACATGAGTAAGTTGGGGAGGATACAACATGCTTCCTGAGGAGATGTAGAGGATCTGAACACGCTCATCGATTTCTAGGTTAAACCTTTGACTATCAGGAGTATCTCCGTTCTCGTCTCAGTTAATTGCTTGAGAAATAACGGTGGAATTAATCAAGATAAGAATGCAAGAAACCACAGACAGAACAACACTTTTCTCATCCTTTTACTTAAGGAATTTTGCATTAGTCCATAATTCTTTAACCAAATTAGGATAAATAGGTCCATCAAGGGTTTCAAAAATCCTTACCATCCTTGGAATCTTAAGCAATCAAGAATATATGGTTTGCAGCATCTTATTAATTTCTCTAGACTGAACTTGTTTTCTTTAAACAGACTTAGATTAGAAGTATCAATTTCATTGAGGTTTGAAGACATGTCTATAACATATATGATACAAGGGAGGAGAGAAAATAGATTGGTAGATTTAGATTGTTCCCATGTAAGTTCACACAAGTAAACTTTATATAAGACTTATGACACCCAACTGAGAATGAGACAAAAATAATTGACTCTAAGAAGGAAATGAGTGTGACAGTCTCTAAAAGTAGATTGTCAGACTGATTGCTAAGAATAAATGCTGACCTTTTTTCAAGAAGAAAAAATTCATACTGACTCAAATAGATTGTGAACATAATTTCTTGATCTCTTGCCAATATCATGCATATATCATTTATTATTCATGCTCAATTTTTCTGCTCATTCTCATGAAAGTTTATGTTCTCCATGTGATCTCTAATGATCATATGAGTTTCACAATAATGACTGATATCACAACCTGTGTGAGCACAATCTAGAGAATCAATCCAAAAGATTGTTTCTATGGAGAGAGAATGATTCTAATTATGAAATTTTTATTATATTTGAAAATTCACTTGTCAGAGTCACAAACTATAATTAAGGAAATATTTTTTATAAAGCTTTCTTTATCAGAGAATTATTTAAAGTGCCTAAGTTATAAACAAAACTTTTTCTTTGCCCTTCTGGATATCTTTCTCTGATTGATGTCCATTCTAACTTGAGTTTGCTTCCCATCTGATTCTGATTTTGATTCTGACTTATGACTTAAGCATCCTCTTTGCGGAGCTTCTGATCAGCTTTTCTTCATCCAGGTTCTTAAGGTTCCTATTCTTCTGAATGTTGACTCCAAGCTTGATGATTAGAACTAGTCTTCAGATCAGAATAGATCTTAGAACTTCTGAAGATTTTCTTACAATGTCCTTATCATTAGAACATTCATTTTCTTATCAAGAACTTCTTGACAAGAGACTGAATATCAGATGATCAATAATTCCATTAGCTTGAACATAACTTTTGAGAGGTTATGTGCTAGAGAGAATTAATTGATATCTTCTGATCTTCTGATTCTGCTTCATTGTATAGAAGTGAATCTTTGTCAAATACAAGTATTAACAAACCTTAGACAAGTTTGAGTGACAATCTTGTTCTTGCAATACTAAGCTAACTTGATCAGAGTTTGTTCAACAAAGATTGACAGTTTATCTGCTTCTAAAAATAATATCTATTGATTTCTTCAAGGTGAATAATATCAGTGATTTAAATTCTTTCGACTCGGAACAGATGACTTCTATCCCAACATCTATGATTCCAAAATCCATTAATCATGAATTTCTGAGTAGAATGTTGGATAACATCCTGAAAAATTTTAGTTTGTTTGAGATAGATACTCAATTTAAGAGAACTTTAACTGTCAGAATTACTTCCATCAAGTTATTAGAATACTCCATTAATGAAGTTCTCAAGGAACCACTAAACTTTCTTCTTTTGAATACATGAAGTATTACTTAGAAACATAGCGAAGGAAACATCATTCAATATACATTGAATCTTCTAACTGGTGAAGCAGTTAGGTCTTGGACATTCTGAAAACAATCATTTTCAGAGTTTGACATCCTCTGTTTTTATATTTTTGACTTCTTCTGCAAACTTCAGCAAGAAGTTCTTTATAAATCGAAATCATACTTTAACAATCATCCTTTTCACTTCAAAAAAACTTCCAATGAGCTTAATATGATAAAGTCAAGGGTGGACTAATTTGTTTCTTGAAAACATCCCATACTCATTTACAAATAATCTTCAACAAATAAGATTTCTTGTTATTTGATGATTTGAGTAAAATACATTGATCAAACAATCGTATTTAAGATAATCTTTCAATAGATATATAACCTTATCTGAATAATCTATCTTGTCAACTGATTCTGCCAAATCAGTGACTTGCTCAAATGTAATCCATCTAGCTACAATTCAGTATCCTCTCAATATCATCAAATGATATGACACTGAAATTATAAGTGGATTCACCACAAGTGTTTTCAACACACAATAATGGATCTTTATCTGAGATTGTTAAGTGTTTGATATTCATCAATAACAGAACCAGCCTCTGATACCAATTGAATATGTGAGAAAAACACAAAAAAGGGGGACTGAATTGAGGTTTTCACTCTTGGATACTTTTCGCACTTTGATGAGTGGCATCAAGCTATGCTATAAATGCGTTGCGGAAGTATAAAGTAAAGCATAAAGCAAGAGTAAAGAACACACGATATATCCTGGTTCACTTGAGAACTTCTCAAGCTAGTCCAGTCCACCCGCTAAGGTGAGTTTGCCTTAAACAAGGACTTAATCCACTATAACCAAGATCCATGATTACAATCGCACAGCAGCACTATGACTAACTCATCTCAACTCACAGCTAGACTGTCCAGGGATCCCTCAGGATAAAACGTCTACTTGAGGTGGAACCTGCATGAAAACCTGTCGTGACTAACCGCACAACACCAAGTGTCATGACTTCTTGCGCGGCCTACATCCGTGACTAACTGCACAACAACTGTTGCGACTTCATGCTCCATAACCAACCGTTATGAGTTGCACCAGAACCTTATCACCAAAACATATCCTCAGAACATATAGTTATATTAATATGCTGACCATTAACTTTCGTGCCTTCCGAAAGTTCCGACCTTCACAGGTCCTTTAGGGAAAAGGTTGTTACAAATGTTGTGCTTCTTAATAAGCAGATTGTAAACTCACTTAAGTACATCAGAAGAACCTAATACACACTAATAATATTACATTTTATTCTTTCTTCGTTGTGTGGTCTTCTACTTTTTCAAGTTGCTTATTCATTGAGCAATTAAAGGTTGAAGTCTTCTTCTTCTTCAAAAGCTTTGCTTGCTTGATCTTTGTTGAGGCACAAGAAGGACTTCTTCGTCTTGATTCACATAAGAACATTTCTGGAAAACATCCCATGTTCTTCTTCAATTCAATTATCACTTCAATAGTTAATTTGTTTTTGAAGCTTCCATGATCATCTTCATTGTCTTATGCGACTTTGCAAGTCTTCTGCAGCATATAAAGTTAAGCACATTGTGAATTCAATATCTCTATGCTTTTAGAAGATTGTTTTCAAAGAGTAATCACCTAGAAGAGCTTCATATTCAGGTAAACTCTTTGTGGATTGTTCCAATGTTATCTTTGTTTATCATCAACCTTATGTCATTGTATGACAACATCAACAACATGGTTCAAAGACCATGTGACAACTTGATTGTATGTGTGTTTAGAAACCTTTCGGTTATATAAATCAACATCAACACATAAACCAATATTGGTTGTATCCTTGATTACTTAATATAGAATAATATTCAGTTTGTGGATAATCAACATGGTTGCGCTTAAGCAAAACCAATAATGGTTGGGACCCTTTCAGGACCTTCAACGGTTGGGTTCACTTGCACCAACAACATCACAAAGCATGTGATGTTTTACTTTTATAGCCAAACACAAAAGAGTCATTACAACCTAATTCGGCTACTAAGGAATCTATTACACAAGGAATTAGATAGTACAACCACGTATTATCCTTTTCCACAACTCAAAGATAGTGGAGAGGTAGTTAGATAAATCATTATTGTACTGTGTACTATCCTTGCCAACAATAACATTGTTATCTAAACTTCATAAGCTTTTGATTATAAATCAATGAATGAAGCATGAGTTAGAGACAATGATACTTTGGTATTCAGAGAACCTAAGGTTTTAGTCTTCAACGTTTGGCTTGAAATCCATGGTCTTCAGAACTTCAAGTCTTAGAGTCTTCAAAACTTTGTTCACATAGAACATTGTCTTCAGAGTCTTCAGCACTGGGTTCTTCAGAACCATTCGTTAGAACTTTAAGTCTTAGAGTCTTCAGAATTTTGTTCACATAGAACCTTGTCTTCAGAGTCTTCAGAACTTCGTTCTTCAGAATCTTAATCTTCATAACTCGTAAGTCTTCAGAATCTTTCAGGCACTTGGTCTTCAGATGTTAAGTTTTCATAACTTCAAGTCATCAGAGTCTTCAGAACTTAGTTCTTCGGAAGATTAATTTTAGAAGCTTCTTTATCTGATTAGAACCATGTTCAGAACAACATTCACAAGAGCATTGCCAACGCAACATCTGCATCCTTGGATCTTTCTGATTATGTTCAGATTCAGAAGCGCACTTGCTTCTTCAGCACGCTTGCGACTAATGTTACACATAGTAACTTCGCATATTAGCATTTGCGTACTCATTCATAATGTTTATTTGATCTTAATATATAAAATATTCATGATCTTCATTTTAAAAAACATCATAACATAAAATGGTTATTTCATAAATACTCCATCGTTATCATCAAAACATAGAGATGAAATGTATAGACAACTCTTGTTCTTACAATTTCCCCTTTTTTATGATAGCAAAACCATGTATTTTAATAGAACATTTTATACAGGTGTCGCTCCCGATAGATGGGACCGGCCCAAATAAAGGTACAGACGCGAACAGTCGGCGAGAGGGACAATGAGAACACACAGCCGTGAACTCACTGGAGATGAAAAGAGTCGCCAGCTAGGCATTTTTATCCCGAAGGAAAGGTAATGCTGCATAGACCTAGAAAGACATGGATAAGACGGTTGCGAACCAGAGAGACTGAGAAAGGGGGTTGGTTACAACCTGGGAAGGTATTAGCACCCAGATTGTCCGTCGTACTCGACGGGATCCACGCTTGAAAGATTTGTGTTTTAAAGGGGTAGTGTCAGTGCAATTTGTGTGTAAAAGAGCTGGAAAACAAAATGTACAGGTGTCAGTGTAAGAGAAAACTGAAGTATATAAGTGAAGTGTCAGTGTAAGAACAGGAGTGAAATGCTCAAGATCATGAGGCTAAAAGAATGAGGCTAGAAAGAGGGGGAATATACAGAGACTTTTGTTCGATAACTGTTAAGTTATGCCTACGTATCCTCTCGTGCAATGAGGAAGTCAGAACACCGTAGTTCGACCCAAAGAGACTGAAAGATGAATTGACTTGTGAACTGCTTACTTGTCTATGCTCAAGTGTATGACCTGTCTGGCTCAGGTGCAAACTGTCTTGCATTAGACGGAAGAAGCGAGTTCTCGTTTGTGAGTGAAGATGATGAGAAAAGAATCCCGAAGGAGACGATTATTGTTTGTTTTTGAGTTTTCAGTCTTTTATTGCTTTTGAGAATTTGTCATAAGTTAATGAGCTTGAGCCTAAACCAATGGATTTAGTAAACTCATCACATCTTCCCTCTGATTAGGGGTAATGAGAGTACCTTAAGTGTGAAGTCAGATTCTCACACTTAATCACCTTTGATATAGGATTAAGATCATTAACCTACTTGTGATTATTTAGATGTTTTTGGTGGTTTTTGTTTAGTGTTAAGTAATGAGATTAAGCCATAATCAAGGATTAAACATACTAATTACACCATCCTAATAGAAGGATAATAGATGAGAATGCTTAAGCTGAGGAAAGCTCCTCAACTTAATCCATGATTAGGGATTAAACTCATGACAAAACAAGCCTTTGATTAAGTGGATTTTATTTACTGGTAAGATGATGAAGTGATTTTTATGATTTGTAAGACAACTTGAGGGGGACTTGTCCATTAACACTAGGGTTAGTCCTTCTTAACCAATTAAGGAAGAATTAGAACCCTAATGCAAGGCCCAAGTTACAAGTGTGATGTCTTGATGATTATTAGATGGATTGATTAAAGGATTTAAACACAATAAGGGTTTAACACTTAGGATTAAAGTTATACACTCCATCCTAATAGAAGGATGCAGGCATAAGCTTAATCACAAAGCCTTAAAACCTTTAGGGTTTAGTCCTTGATTATGAGATGAGAAGAGATGACTCAAAAGAGACACAAAGGTAAAACTAAGTGGGGATACTAATCAAAACCCTAATCATTGTCATGCTTGGTTGTTCCTAAGGTTTGTGAGGTTTACAAGAGAAGATCTTCAGAGAAACCACCAGGAAGCAGATGAAAGGATCAAGAGAAACAAAGTAACTTGCTTCATTCAAGAAGTCAAGTCACTTGAAGAAAGAAAGTGGGAAGAAGAAAAATGAGCAAGCCCAAACTCAAACACATACAAAAATGCAGCAAGGATGCATAAAAGGGATGAAGAGAAGTTATGAGAAGTGAAGGAAAATTCACTTCTCAAAGTCACTTACCACCTGAAAAGTTAGAAAAGAAAAGTGCAATGCAATGCAAAATGAGATGAAATGGTATGATGAAAAAAACCAAACCAGAAGCACATTTATGATGATAATGATGCTATGAAGTGATACAAACATGAGACAACAAATGGAGATGATCAAACAAGCTCATGAGTGCAGATGAAGCAAGTTAAGACACATGATCATACATGGAAAGTAATGGGATGCATATGGCATACAACATGACAAATGAGAGATGCAATGCTCAAACATGCTTTCAATATGTCTTATGATGTTCAATGAATCAAATGGAGGCATGGAATGTCATGGCAAGTCATGTTATGTAAGAAAATGCAAGATGGATGCATATGGAAGCCCAAATTAGGGTTTATGATCAAAGTATCAAACACAAACCAAAATCAGAAGTAAACAACATTACAAAAAATTGAAAATGCACTCAAAGGATCCCTAATCCTATACTAACTCACTGCCCAAAGGAGAAGTCTCAACTCCTAACCTAACTCAATATATGATTTTCCTAAGTTTTCTAGGGTTTTAGGGTTCCTTAACAAGAAAATCACCAAACAAATAGAAAATGAAAGATCAAATCATGGCCATTTAATATCAAAAACTATATGCTAGACACAATGCAATGCAAGAAGAATCAAGGTCCAACTCTTTAGGGTTAGGCAGAAATGATTTTTGGAAGTTTGGATCAAAATAATGCATAAAAATGATTTTAATTCAATGAAAAATTCTCAAAATGCATCAAGATCAAAAAATAAATTTGGTTTGAAGGTTGGACAATGTTTCTAAATGTCTTAAAACATTTCATGAATTTTTTGGTGATTTTTTAAATACCTAAAAGTATTTTTAATAAATTAATTTTCATTAATCAATTAAAAATAAACTTTTAAATATTTAAAAATACTTTTTTAATGCTAAAAATAAAAATAAAAATATTTTTGTGTTTTAAAAATTAATGAAACTCTTGACAAAAAGTTTCATAATTTTTAAATGGTTTTTACTATTTTAAATAAATTGTAGAAGTTAAGTGAAAGAAAATGAAAATAAAATTGAAATTAAATGGAAAAAGAAAAAGTCAGCCAATCTAATGGCTGAGATTCAAACCCCAGGACGCGGGAGCTGACCACGCGCACAAACGAACGGACCAAATTCCAGCTAATTAATGATTATGCCCTAATGACACCCTTAATTACTTTCAGGCGACCGGAACAGTGTTCCGGTCGTCTTCTCCGATCACCCCAAAACCCAATCTCACTCTAAATGCTTCTAAAATGAAATCTAATTAAACAGAAATGATCCCCACTCACTCACGAACCAAAACCCCCAATCAAAACATATTTATCATTCCTAAAATGACTGAATCGAATCAAACAAAATTTAGGGCAAAAAGTTTCAGAAGCATGTTAAACTCTCATCTCTCCACCATTTTCAAAACCAATGACATCAGAATGATCAGGAGAACATATAGAATCTATTTAGAACTTAAAAAAAGATTTCTGGAAAAAATGTTCTTGAGCTACCTGAGTTTCGAAGCTTTCAATCTTGCAACTTTATGCCTCCTTCCTTTGATGCAAACCACTCCCTTTGGTCCCCTGATGTTGCCTGGATGCTTAGAAAAGATTTATGTTGGCTGGTTTGAGAGTTTGAACAGGTTCTGTTCAAGCTCAGGTGAGAACTGTGTTTGTGATTCAAGCAGTTTCAGGCAAGGGTGAGGGGTTCTTTGTGATCAGGATGATGATTTGAGAAGGTTTGTGAAGTTTGTTCAAGTGTTTGTGGCCTGTATGAAGAGTTTCGAAGGCTTTGGCTTTGAGAGTGAAAAATGGGAAAGCTCAGTTCTTGCTTGTTTCAGGTTTATGTCTTACTAGTTTGGGTTCAGTGAGGCATGGTGAGAAGGTTGGTGAAACTTGTTTGAATGTTGGTGGCTTGTGGAATGAGATTCGAAGGCTTTTGCTTGAGGGAGTGAAAATGGGAATGTGATACTAGGGCTTGTTTCAGGCTGGCCTTTTGTTATGTTTTGCTAGCATTTGATCCACATAAACAAATCTTATTGGTCAGATGATGTGACCTGCCCTTTATTGATTGGTATGGCCACTTTTGCAAATTGTCAACTTTTGTGTAAGAGAAGCATGGGTTATGTTCTAGGCTAGTACAAGTGGTGTGGGCTGCGCAGCATGGTGTGAAGGAAAGGCTAGAATGGTTCAGCCTTGTAGGCAGCAAGTGGATGGAAGTGTGATGATGGTTTTGCAACTTGCTCACTTTTGGTTCACATGGAAATATCTTGCTTCACAAGCCATGAAACATGTGATCTTTTGGTTCAAATCTGATTTTTAGAACTTGTATGATGCTTGCATATTGGTTTGATATGAATTAGAAGTCACAAATGCCTTGGTACAAAGTTTTTGCAAGTTTCCCATTTGGTGCATATTTTGAAAATTAGTGATTTTTGCCAACTTTGACACACCATAACTTTTGATCCAAAATGAATTGGGTCATGTTCTTGTACTTTTTGAAAAGGGAAAGATCTAATCTACAACTTTCATGACCAAAGTTTTTCCATTTGAAGCATTTTTGGATCAAAAAGTAAGGGTTGAAAAAGTTGCATAAAATGACATTTCATTAAAAGTCAACCATGCCCAAAAAAGTCAACTTTGCAAAAACTTCAAATTCTTGAATTTTGTGAACTTCAACCTTCTTCTATGATCAAATAAAGATCATATACACCCAAAATGAAGAAGATCACCCCTTGGTTGGGTCATTGGGGGCCTCAGATGCCCTGATTTTGCACTGACTTGTCCAGAAAGTCAACCCTTGATCAGATGACTTCCCCATGGAATTTCTTCATGAAAATTGATATGCATACTCCCTATACCATATAGAGACCAATAGAAACAAGAATGACCAAAAAATTTGGGGTTATGGCCTCTGAAACCAAAACCCTAATTCTAGGTCATCTGTGCAGTCAAGCCTGACTCTGCTTCCATACCAATCCCAGTTCTTGTGATTCTTTGGCATTCTTGACTTTGAGAAGATATGATATGATACTTGAACACACATAGACCCCTTTGAAGTGATTGATGACCTTTGGAGTGGCTCAAGAAGCTCTTGGATTGCTCAGATCACAAACCCTAGATGCAAATGACCTAAAACCTATGCAGTGAATCAAAAAATGTGATATGAGATGTTATGATTGTGTTTATGCATATGAAATGATCACAAGCCATGGTGTGAATGGGTGAGGGCAAATTTGGGGTGTTTACAACAGGCAATCATCAAACGTATCAGGGTAATAACCAGGTAATCACCAGTGATAACATATTCAGAGTCTTAGAGAAACAACTCCCCCTGAATGTGTTCACCTCAAAATTTTATTAAGCTTGATCAGAGTTTCCCCCTGGTTGCAAGACTTACAAAATACAAATGTTGAGTTGTTCAGAACATATGATAGAGAAGGATTAATTTGTAACACTCTTTTTACCCCATAACAAATTCAAACATATTATTTATTAATAATCAGAGTTCAACACAAAGGGCATCACATTTTCAACATAATCAACAAATTAAACGTCATATATGTGTCCTGTCCTGTAACACGGGTTACAACTTTGGTCATAAATAAAACAAAGCCTCAAATAACGGCAGCAGATCAATAATCAACCTCTTAAATCATTATAAAATAAAGGGTACAACTAGAAACCAAAACATCGTCAACAAGTGTTAAAATTAAACAAAAACGACAAAATAAACCAAGTGTTCCCTAGTGTTACACGACTCAAAGCAGGACACCACCTAAACTCTATAACAACGAGAGATGCACGCCAAGCTACTTCTGAATCACTGAAGTATTCTTGAGAATCTGCATGGTGGCATAATAGACACCCAAGAAAGGCAGGCAGGGTGAATAATCCACTTCAATATACATAATATAAATACGGAATTATAAGACAACATACAAACATATTTCATTTACATCAAATCTCACCCACATACAACATTAACAATTCATATCATCATACAACAAATGAAATCATGATATGCCACATAGAATGAAATGCAACTTCATAAATGCATGTGGTGCTGTAACACGGTGGGAGAACTGACTTTAGTTATGTTGCGGATAGCAAGAGTCGCCACCGACTTTTATTTTATCCAAAGGAAAGGCATAAAAGAACAAGAAAGACCTTTTAAAAGATTTTTGGGTCCGGGGGGTAGGTTATGTAAAGGGAAGGTGTTAGCACCCTTTACATCCATGGTTATCCATGGGCTCTTAGTTACTTAGCTCACTTTAAAATGTTTTTGAAATGTGAAGTGTGTGAATAAAAATTTTCTTAAGGGTTTCATAATGATCCATGTACGGATGCGTAAAAAACCATTGTTTTGAAAATTGTTTGAAGTGTGAAGTGTTTGAAATTGTTTTGAAGAGTGAGCAAGTATCTAAGAGGAACCTACCCTAAGTTTAAGTCTTTTCTGTTCTTGAATCCTTTAAATGGTAAGACTATCCCTATTATTAAGGAATAGGTAGTCATTACCTTGGATGTGAGGGACAAGTGAAGGGACATTGTTATTTAGGCAACTGTGGGGTGTATAAGCAATTCGAAGGGACTTATCATCTTTATTCGAAAGGGACAAGATCATTACGAAAGCAACATTCGAAGGGGACTTGATCTTTTATTTGTTAAGGGACTAGATGATATGAAATTGGAGGGACTTTGCTTTATACACCCCACTTGACCTTTTGACTAAGCAACTTGAGAGGTATCCCTAAGGAAGTGAGATGGCGATCAAAGATCGACTTACGTGTGTGAGTGTACAATTTTAATATTTATCTTTAAATTTAAATGATCTAAATTGATTTCTTACATACAAACATGTTGCACTCCTTATTTTTACTAACCATAGCATAAAATAAATATTTAATAATAATATTACAATATTACATAAAGGAAGCAATTACAAAATAATAATTAACAAATTAAGCAAAAATAATAATAATAAATGAATAAGCAAAAATAATAATAATAAGTAATTGGGTTAGTAGAAAATAATAATAATAAAAATAATACAAAATTAAATGGGGTTAGTAATAAATAAATATCATAAGAAAATAAACATAATAGATAATATAAACAAAAACATTATTAAAAGATCAAATAATTATTTAAGATTAATAAGAAAATATGAACAATTATATTAATTATTTTAAAGTTTTAAATTATTTATACATTATAAAATCAAGTTAATTATAAACATATTATGAAAAATAAAATTATAATTGCAAAATTAAATTAACAATTTTTAACTATTTCTAAACATATATTAAAAATTATATATATACAAAAATTAAATTATAAATAAGTTATAGAATATATGCATATTATGAAAATAAGATTAACTATAATTATATTTACAAAATTAAGTTAAGAATTCTAATTATTTTAAGCATATTTAAAACTATTGGCATACAATAATTATATTAAAGAATAATTATAAACAAATTACATAATTAAAGTTTTATAAATAAATAAATTAGAAATTATAACTAACAAATAAATTAATATTTACCATTAGGGTTTTATAAAAATAATTAGGTTTTATAGAAATATTTTAGGGTTTTATATTAATTAGATTACTAACATATAAAAATTATATACAAGTTATAAGATAAGTATACATGATGTAAATAATTATAATTATGACTTATGAAAATAAATTAGGTTTTAGAATTAAAAGAAATTAGGGTTATAGTTAAATTAAAATTAATTATAATTAAAAAAACAATAATAATAGTAAACAAAACAAAAAATAAAAGACAAGAAAGAAAAAGGGGGAGGCCTGGTTTTGATCCCAGGACCTCCCTAATACCTGAAGAAGACTCCAACCACTGGGCCAAAGTGCGCGTTGGTGATAGCAATCAACATGATTTTGTTTTATTCCGTTCTTGCAAGACAACAGAAATTGAAGCAAAAAAGATTGGCCCTGCCTGGATTCGAACACTGGACGCTAGCTCCACACTCGCGCGTCCTCACCAACTGAACCACTTGCTTTCTTTGTAATATTAATAGAAACCAAACATAATAAAATAAGATAAGATTTTAAATTTAAAATTCGCGCGCAGACTTCGTCTTCTACCTCTGGACATACGAATTTTGCTGCGAATTTTGTTTTGAATTTTCCTGCGATTTTTGTTCCTGCGAATAACAAACTCCAACCAAACAGCAAAATTTCACAAAATTAATTATACCATTGAATTCTTAATGAGATTTGCAATTATCCTATGTCTTTAGAACTCATTTATTTTGGCTAAATCATGAAACCCTAAATGAGGCCGCAAACCCTAGCTATGGTGAAATTCAATTTATTCCATGAAGCTTCAAGAAACCTGTCCAGAATCAGTCTACAACTTATCACAAACAAGAAATTCAAGTCAAAACACAATAATATTGCATGAATTTAATGAATCGAAAATTTGAAAAAATCAAGAGAAAGATGATTCGGTTATGGCATATGAGTGTGATTCAGAAGCATGTGATGGGTGGTTTCGATTCAGGGATGTCCAGGGAACCTCTTTGTGTTCTTAAAATACCTTCTAACTCCTTGCAATGTGAAAACCGAAAATTGGATTTTTGATGAATTTTTGTGAAGTTTGAAGGTGATATTAGAGGCTGCAAAATTCGTGAATAGTGTATTGCTTCATGTTGTTTATATAGGACACAATGAAATTAGGTCAAGAGTTTGATAATTTTGTGGATATTTGGACTTTGGGAGATTGAAAAAGATGTGATCTTAAATTTTGAATATTCTTGATCTAGCCTTGCCATGTTTGGATGATCTGAATTTAAATGGTATTAATCAAGTTTAAATGAGTGTTAAAACTTTCTAGAACCAAAATATCAAATCAAATATATGACTTTTATATTTTATTTCAATTTAATTTGTATTTTAATGAATAAAATTCAAATAAATATGAAATAAAAAATAAAAAATCAGAAAATGAGTGGGTTGGGTCGTGCATGAAGTGTTGGTATGGATTGGATCATCATATGGCAAGCCCATTTAGAAAAAAATTGGTTTTAAACCTCCATTTTCTTCATAAACCAACCAAAAATTTCCCAACTTTGCAAGGGCACAAATCCTTCAATTTTAATGCTATGAGGGTGTTCTTGGACATTTTGGAAATCTTGAAGAGTACTATAACCAACCCCACTGGTTTCATGTCCATATCATTTACCATTCTCAAGTTATGCCCTTTTGAAGTTGTTGACTTTTTGTTGACTTTCAAAAGGACCTATAATGTCTTAGCTCATACCTTCCAAATGAAGCATTTTTGGGGTTGGCTTGTGAGACACCAAGTTGTAGAGAATTAAATTTCCTTAAAAATGAGCTTTGGATGGAAAATTGGTGATGAAGCATGTGAAAGTTATGGCTGGTCAAAGTTCAGTTGACTTTTCCTGAGAAAACCTTAATTTAGAAACTCCTGATTCTTGATGATCTGAAATCTCCTTGATGAATCATGATCAACCCTTGATCAAATGATGAATTTTACTTCATATACTTGATGTTGGCAAAAAATCATGAAGTTTGACTTTGGTTTGACCACAGTTGACCTCAGTTTGACTTTTTAACTACTTTGACTGGTTTTGACTTATCTGATCATCTGACTGAGCAAACCTTTGAGAAAAGTCTTGAAACTTGTCATGGGGGTTCTTAAACACATATAAGATGTTATGAAGCTCACTTGAAGTCTTGTAAATCCATTTAGCCTGATTAAAGTCAAAACCCTAGTTTTGGATGCATTGCTTAGGAGGATGCATTGTCTGAGGGAATTGTCAAACTTTCTGACTATTTGTGAACTTTGTGAACCTTGTGAACCTCATGGGAGGTCTTGTGAGCCTTGTGAACCTTGTGAACCTCATAAAGTGTCTTGTAAACTTCATGAACCTCATGAAAGGTCTTGTAAGTATTGTGAACCTTGTGAACCTTGTGAACCTTCTTAGCACACAAAGTCTTGTATTGTGAGGGCAAATTTTGGGGTGCAACAGCTGCCCCTGTTCAATTTTCTGAAACCTGAGGGGTTAGATTGGTATATTTTCCAGTCGTGACCTGGAAGGTTGAAGGGGATTGAACACAAAAGCCCAAAAATTTGCACTCACCGGTGCGTAGACTAATACTGATGACTAGTTGAATATGTTTGAGTGGGCTTAAAGATGCCACTTGGAGAAAATTCTTCAGGTACATTTCTTGGAGGATAAAGCAGTCCAAAATATGAAGATATAATGATAGCTTTCAGGAGGATAAACAACATCCTGAGGTGATGATATGCTTTCAGAAGGATGAACAACATTCTGAGGAAATAATGGTGTAACCTTTGGGAAGATAAACAACAGCCCAAGGTAATAATATGCTTTCAGGAGGATAAACAACGTCCTGAGGGAATGGTAGCTTTCAGGAAGATAACAACGTCCTGAGAAAATGATATGCTTTCAGGAGGATAAACAACGTCCTGAGGTATATGATATGCTTTCAGAAGGATAAACAACGTTCTGAGGTAATGGTGATAGCTTTCAGGAAGATAAACAACGTCCCGAGGTAGTGGTATGCTTTCAGAAGGATAAATAACGTTCTGAGGAAATGATATGCTTTCAGGAAGATAAACAACGTCCTGAGGAAATGATATGCTTTCAGGAGGATAAACAACGTCCTGAGGTGATGATATGCTTTCAGAAGGATGAACAACGTTCTGAGGAAATAATGGTGTAACCTTTGGGAAGATAAACAACGGCCCAAGGTAATAATATGCTTTCAGGAGGATAAACAACGTCCTAAGGTATAATGATGTAACCTTTGGGAAGATAAACAACGGCCCAAGGTAATAATATGCTTTCAGGAGGATAAACAACGTCCTGAGGAAGTGATGATAGCTTTCAGGAAGATAAACAACGTCCCGAGGAGATAATATGTTTTCAGGAGGATAAACAACGTCCTGAGGTAATGATAACTTTTGGGAAGATAAACAACGGCCCAAAGTCGTGATATGCTTTCAGGAGGATAAACAACGTCCTGAGGTATAATGATGTAACCTTTGGGAAGATAAACAACGGCCCAATAGTCATGATATGCTTTCAGGAGGATAAACAACGTCCTGAGGAAATGATGATAGCTTTCAGGAAGATAAACAACGTCCTGAGGGAATAAAGTAACCTTTGGGAAGATAAACAACGGCCCAAAGTCTTGATATGCTTTCAGGAAGATAAACAACGTCCTGAGGAAATGGTGTAACCTTTGGGAAGATAAACAACGGCCCAATAGTCACAAATTGTTGATGAAGTTTGCTGGAGAATTAACCTGAAAAACAAGATTATAACATTCTGTATGATAATATTAGCTTATGCATTATGTATGCATGTATAATATGATGCACTTAAGTAATGTATTATGTATTTATGTATATGATGTAAATGATGTATGTATGCATTATTCAGCCTGAAGCGTCTGGATATCTTCGTATAACAACTGCTGGCCAGGGAAAATAAATCCTGATTCGTTGCTGAAGGATATGAGGAACTTGTTCCCGTCTTGTTTGATAATATAGTATATATAACTTCCCGTCTTCGTTTGATAGTAGGGTATCCATAACCTCCCGTCTTTGTTTGATAGTAAGGTATCCATAACCTCCCGTCTTCGTTCGTCGTACTCCTATTGGAAGAGTAAATTCCCGACTATCCGTATGAGGATAAAAGAGATGGATATAAATTCCAGGGGATATGTGACTTGAAGTATTTATGAAGATGGATTTTCCCTACTGGAGGTTTTGTAGCTGTCTTGTAGGGATGAACCGGTGAAGCTTCGTTGAAGTCCTTCCCTCGTTCGTCCTTAGTAAATACTATTACTGCATTTTCATGCATTTTGGTAAATATCAATCATATTCAAAAGCATACATACATTCAAACACAACCAATGGAAGTTTCGCTTAGGGTAAAAGTAAATTTGGATTCAGAGGGAAAAGTAAAGCTGAACTTGAAAACAGAATCGTTTCAACTTCGAGAGTGTATAACCAATTGGATTTGGAGCTCCTAGAATTTTTAACTTTCCTGAATACCTTCCCAGAAATCCTCATAGCTGGATCTGAAGACATGATACTGACACCATCTGATACTACTGGTGTAGACAATTAATTTCCATCATGGTTTCAGCTGAGAATCCAATATCAAGGTAATACAATGAGAGGAATGTGTCTTCAAATTGTAATGGACCATATACGCTCCGGCTACTAGATTTGAAAAGAAAGCATTGCCCCTTGGTTGAGGATGAATTGTTCCAACAGGGAAGTATCTGAATGTAGTTACCTCAGGAGAACTAAGTAGAATGCCCCATAATAACATGCCCTTGACATCATGAACTTTGCAGTGTTACCCTTGGTAATTCAAATATATGAGAAGAGCTGCCCCTGGCTATTAAGCAATGTTGGATCGGGAACTGATTGCCCCGAATGATTTAAATAGTAACTTGGTATGCCCCCTTGATTAGGAAACAATGACCATGCCCCTGGCATTATGAATTCTGTAATGTTACCCTTGGCACTTCAGATAGATGAGGAGATCTGCCTCTGGCTGCTTAAACATAGTTGAATCTTGTCCTGATTGCCCCAAATGAGTTAGGCAGTATCATGGCTTGCCCCCTTGATTGGGAGATAATGATTATGCCCCTTTGTATACATGAACTTTGATCCAGGAAGCAACTTTGTTTATCGGAAGGACTTTGAACATTCATCCTGTAAGTTTCTCTGTTTATCAAACACTCAAGTATATGTAAACAAATATATTCAAAAATGCAATGCTTATGTCTGTCTTGAAGTTTTTGAAAAAGAATTAAATTTTTTTTTTTTAAGAAAAATGTGATATTAACTCAAGTTTTATAATAAGCCCTAAAGGAGTCAGGATACCTTTTTGTAACAGTACGCTTTCAAAATAACCATGCTTCAGTTAGGACTTTTAAAGGGTTGTAACGTGGTCTGGTTCACGGTTTAAGAAACAAAGGATAAAGGCTCAAATTTTATTTGTACCCAACCCAATCTCCATGATGTTCTTCAGTCCTATGCTCAGTTAACTCATTTATTGAGGTTCCATAGCAGTTTGGAATTATAACACTGACATTTGTGATGATTCAGGAAAAATTTATTTGAACATTCAGTCATCTTTCTTTGTCGAGGATTCATAGTGACCCTTTTTTTTCTTTTGATTTTATTATCCCTTCTTTTTTCCTGAACTGTTTGTTTTGAGATTACAGTCAGCGGGATATCTCAATTTTTATTAAGTCTCCTTCATAGGTTTTAACTTAGAAAGCTTTTCTTTTGCTAGATATTGATTGACAGGTTTAATGATTACAGAGAAACATCATTAGTTGTGTACAACACAGATAATTGGCATATTTGAGTTAACCGAGTAACTACCCTGCCCCGGGTTATGAATAAGGGTTTTAATTTGTGCGAGAATAAAAACTCCTACTTCATAGGCTCAAAAGGGTTGACTAGGGATTAACTTCCTTATATCTCCACTGTTTAGGAATTGAAACAATGTCTGTACATCGTCAGCATAGTCTGTTCAAAAGCATACTGCCTAATATTATGGTATTGTTTTCGTCATCCTCCCTCTACAGGCTTATAGCTTTATTAGGAGTTAAATATCACAAGATAGAAATAAGAAGCATAGTTTTAAATATAGTGAAACGAATGGATTAATTCAAGACAAACATATGCAATGCATTAATGAAAACAAAAGTTTAACATGATAGTAAGTGTTTAAAAAAATAAAAGAAATTACAAATGAAAATTCAAATGTTGTCCCATCCAGTTGGCTGAATGTCCTCAATTGCAATCTGTGAACTTTGAGGAGCAGTATACTTCACCATGAAATCAAATTCACTTGGATGTCCCAAGGTGCCCCATATCTCAACAGGAATAGGTAGGCTTCCTTTCTTGTTACACTGGGCAACCTGTCTTGCAGCTTCGGTGTTTGATGGGTGATAGTAGAATTCAACTTGACCTTCTGGAGTAACCTCTAGGATTCCTTCGTCAATCAGGTCTTGGATCTTTTTCTTCAATGTCCAACAACTATTAGTATCATGTCCAGGACAGTTGGAGTGATACTCACACCTTGCCTTGGGATTATAGCGAGGAGAGGAAGTTTTAGGATTTTGAGGAGAATTTTTCAAGGAAATTAGTTTCATCTCCAACAAGCATTGCAGAACTTGTGACATCGGAGTGCTGAATTTGATAAACTGTCTTCTACATCCCTTGTGTTGAGGTGGATTAACTTTACCATGTCTTTTTTCTTTAACTGAAGAACAATCAGTGGTAACCGGTTTCTTACCTTCTTTTATCCTCATCTTCCTTTCAACCAAATCATCTTGTTTTAATGGAGGTTGATTGACAATTAGATTCCTGACTCCATTACTTTGAAGTTTTTGGACAAAGGTTCTTAGCTTTTCTTGCCCCTGAGCTAAACTTTGAATAAGAGCCACCTGGTCATTCATCTGGGTCCTTATTTATGTAATCTCAGCTTGTAGTTGTTCCAGCTGATCATCCTTGTTGTCCTCAGGACTCTTCTTCTTAGCTAGCAGTGTCTTCAACTCATCTTGTCCCTTGGACAAGTTCAGAATCAACTCTTGGAATTGTGCATTCTGAGCTTGGAGATCTTTGATAGTCTGTTCAAGAGCCATTGCTGAAATAAACAGCGAGAAGATAAGAAACCTGTACACAACAAAACTGTGATGCAATGATATGGTATGTATTAATGCGTATGCAATATTTTCAAGGACCGCAGGATTTAGATTTGCTTAAACAAACAAGAAGGTAAACTTTTATTAGTAATAAATTTGTTTTGCCTCTTGGGCTTACAGAAAATGAAATGCAATAAATACAAGAGATGGGTTTTTAAGTCTCCCATGGACATTTCCTCTTTGTGTTGAGGTATGAGTTGAGATTCCGTTCCTCGTGAAGTCGCTTTGTTAGTTCCAGGATTCTTCCTTGGCTTGCTTTATAATGAGCCTCGAAAGTATCCCTTTGCTCCTTCAACTGGATCCAGGATCTCTGCAAGTCTTCCATGTCAGTAGGCATGTCTGGGTGAAGGATGGTATAAGAAGTATCTCCTTCATCAACAGGTTCCATGGTAACTGGCAGGCTAGCAGGATATGGCATCATGAGGGTCTGAGCATGAGATCGCACCCATCTGAGATAAGCTTCCATAGGAATAGTGTACTTGGGCTCCAGAGTCTTGTTGTCAACCTTGTTCACTTTCCCCCATGTGTAAACACCCCAAATTTGCACTCACCCATTCACACCATGGCTTGTGATTATTTCATATGCATAAACACAATCATATCATCTCATATCACATTTTTGAGTCACTACATTGTTTCAAAGTCATCTGCACCTAGGGTTTGTGATCTGAGCAATCCAAGAGCTTTTTGAGCCACCCCAAAGGCCACTAATCACTTCAAAGGGATCCATGTATGTTCTTATGTCATATTACATCCTTTCAAAGTCAAGAATGCCAAAGAATCACAAGAACTGGGATTGGTATGGAAGCAGAGCCAAGTTTGACTGCACAGTTGACCTAAAATTAGGGTTTTGGTTTCAGAGGCCATAACTCCAAATTTTTTGGTCATTCTTGTTTCCATTGATCTCTATATGGTATAGGGAGTATGCATATCAATTTTCATGAAGAAATTCCATGGGGAAGTCATCTGATCAAGAGTTGACTTTTCAGACAAGTCAGTGCAAAATCAGGGCATCTGAGGCCCCCAATGACCCAACCAAGGGGTGATATTCATCATTTTGAGTGTATATGATCTTTATTTGATCATGTAAGAAGGTTTAAGTTCACAAAATTCAAGAATTACAAGTTTTTGCAAAGTTGACTTTTTAGGGCATGGTTGACTTTTTAAGAATATGTCATTTTATGCCACTTTTCAAGCCTTGCTTTTTGATCCAAAAATGCTTCAAATGGAAAAACTTTGGTCATGAAAGTTGTAGATTAGATCTTTCCCTTTTCAAAAAGTACAAGAACATGATCTAATTCATTTTGGATCAAAAGTTATGGTCCATCAAAGTTGGCAAAAATCACTAATTTTCAAGTTATGCACCAATTGGAAAATTTGCAAATTCATGTACCAAGCATTCTAGTGACTACAAATTGACTTCAAAGCTTCATCACATGATCATACATGACCCCAAAAACAGAATTGGCCCAAGTAATTTTACATTGCTTGCCTTGATTTTCAAAGTTCCATAAGGCATGTTTCATGAGTATGCAAAAGGGGGTTCTTGGCAAAACCATTCCTCAAGGAATTATGTGATCACTAGCTGATCTCTAAACATTGCCATGACTAAATGTAACATTGTGCAACAAAATTCAGCAAGAGTTTTTCATGTACATAGCACAAATTCATGAGGAAACATCAAGTGGGCAAGTTGCAAAAGCTAGCATAGCTTGTCATCCACATGTTGCAGTCAGCTACAAACAATCCAAGGGCCCTCCTCAACTCAAGCTGGAGCAAGACATGACTTGAACCTGCTGCTGCCATGGCCCATACTCTCAAGGACACAAACTTGACTTTTTTGCAAAAGGCTCCCATACTCTTGGCACAGTAAACAGCCACCCTACTAACCTGCCCCACAGGCTATCCACACAAGTTGGAGGTGATATAGCAAAGCATTGAGCATTGAAACTGGCCAGAAGACAGCATACCACAAAACTGTCCAAGAGCTTCCTCTCTTCGAATCTCATTTTCCAGCCATCAAACATCCAAACTCTCTTCACCAACAAATCAAACACATCAAAAGGAACCAGAATCAGCCATTAACAGAGCTTGAAACCACTCACACACAGACCCCATTTTCTGCTATACCAGATTGGAATCTCTCAAAATAGCTTGTGTAAGCTTAATCCAAGCCTGCCATTAGCACCAGGGAGATCAATGGAGTAAGTTTGCACCAAGAAGTAGTCCAGAAAGCCCAGAAATAGAAGCTTCCATCTCAGGTATGACCATAGAAACTTTTTTCTCAGAGCTTGATTTTTAAGTTACAAACTGGTTGCTTATGTCTTGCTGGTCATGGGGATGTTCTCAGAATCAAAAATGAGTAAGAAATGAGCTTGTACTGGTGCTCTGAAATTTCACCTGTGGATTTTGTTTCCTTCGATTTGCATGATTCTTGGGGTTTAAATGATGTTTGAGGGTGGATTCGTGTCCTAGGATGTTAGAGGATCACTTAGATGTGTTTAATTGGTTGAATGGTTGCCTGAATCATGTTCTAGGGTTTTGACATGGCCGGAGAAGACGACCGGAGCTCATCTCCGGTCGCCTGAATGTAATTAGGGTTTAAGCCTGATTAATTAGGCAGGTTTAAATCTAGGGCGTTGGATTAGCTGACTGCCTTGACTTCCCGCGTGCACGAATGGCCCAGATTCACTTGCTTTGCCCTAATCCACTTAGTTAGTTTAATTAATCATAATTAAATTAATTTAACCAGATGCAATCCTGGCCCTTTAAAAGCACGCGTGGTCAATGGTCTCCCCCCAGAATCAAATCTCAGCCTCTAGATCTAAATACTTTCCATTTTATTTTGTTTTTATTTTCATATTATTTCATTTGTTTTATATAATTTATTAAAAATAGCAAAAATGTTTTAAAAATTATGAAACTTTTTGTCAAGAGTTTCATTAATTTTTAAAACACAAAAATATTTTTATTTTCATTTTTAGCATTAAAAAAAGTATTTTTAAATATTTAAAAGTTTATTTTTAATTGATTAATGAAAATTAATTAATTAAAAATACTTTTAGGTATTTAAAAATTACAAAAAAATTCATGAAATGTTCTAAGACATTTAGAAACATTGTCCAACCTTCAAACCAAATTTATTTTTTGATCTTGATGCATTTTGAGAATTTTTCATTGATTTAAAATCATTTTTATGCATTAATTTGATCCAAAGTTCCAAAAATCATTTCTGCCTATCCATGAAGAGTTGGACATTTATTCTTTTTGCATTGCATTGTGTTTAGCATGTAGTTTGTGAGATTAAATAGCCATGATTTGATCTTTCATTTTCCATTTGTTTGGTAATTTTCTTGTTTAGGAACCCTAAAACCCTAGAAATCTTAAGAAAACCATAACTTGAATTTGGTTAGGAGTTGAAACCTCTCCTTTGGGCATTGGGTTAGTATAGGATTAGGGGTTCTTTGAGTGGCATTTTCAATTTTTTATAATGTTGTTTGCTTCTGGTTTTGGTTTTTGTTTGTTGCATTGATCATAAACCCTAATTTGGGCTTCCATATGCATCCATCTTGCATTCTCTTGCATAACATGACTTGCCATGACATTTCAAGCATCCATTTGATTCATTTTACATCATAAGACATATTTAAAGCTTGCTTGATCATTGCATCATGTATTTGCCATGTTGTATGCCATATGCACTTCATAACTTTTCATGTGTGTCCATGCTTCTTAACTAGTTTCATTTGCATCCATGAACTTGTATGATCATTTCCATGTGCTGCCTCATGTTTGTAGCATCTCATAGCATCATTAGCATCATGTATATGCTTCTGGTTTTGTTTCTCATCATGTCATCTCATCCCACTTTGCATTGCATTGCATTTCTTTTCTAACCTTTCAGGTGGTAAGTGACTTTGAGAAGTGAATTTGCCTTCACTTCTCATAACTTTTCTTTTCATCTCTCTTACATCCATGCTGCATTTTTATATGTGTTTGAGTTTGAGCTTGCTCATTCTTCTTCTCCCCCACTTTCTTTCTTCAAGTGACTTGACTTCTTGAATGAAGCAAGTTGTTTTGCTTCTCTTGATCCTTTCATCTGCTTCCTGGTGGTTCCATTGAAGACTTCTTTTGAAAACCTCACAAACCTTAGGGACAACCAAGCATGACAATGATTAGGGTTTTGATTAGTCTCCCCTCTTAGTTTTACCTTTGTGTCTCTTTTGAGTCATCTCTTCTCATCTCATAATCAGGGACTAAACCCTAAAGGCTTTAAGGCTTTGTGATTAAGCTTATGCCTGCATCCTTCTCTTAGGATGGAGTGTATAACTTTAATCCTAAGTGTTAAACCCTTAATGTGTTTAAATCTCTTAATCAATCCACTTAATAATCATCAAGACATCACACTTGTAACTTGGGCCTTGCATTAGGGTTCTAATTCTTCCTTAATTGGTTAAGAAGGACTAACCCTGGTGTTAATGGACAAGTCCCCCTCAAGTTGTCTTACAAATCATAAAATCCATTTCATCATCATATCATTGAATAAAATCTACTTAATCAAAAGCTTGTTTTGTCATGAGTTTAATCCCTAATCATGGATTAAGTTGAGGAGCTTTCCTCAGCTTAAACATTCTCATCTATTATCCTTCTATTAGGATGGTGTAATGAGTCTGTTTGATCCCTGATTATGGCTTAACCTCATTCCCTAACACTAAACAAAAACAACAAAAACATCTAAATAATCACAAGTAGGTTAATGATCTTAATCCTACACCAAAGGTGATTAAGTGTGAGAATCTGACTTCACACTTAAAGTACTCTCATTACCCCTAATCAGAGGGAAGATGTGATGAGTTTACTAACCCACTGGTTTAGGCTTAAGCTCATTAATTTATGACAAATTTTCAAAAGCAATAAAAGACTGAAAACTCAAAAAAAAAAAACAATAATCGTCTCCTCCGGGATTCTTTTCTCATCACCTTCACTCATAAACGAGAATTTGCTTCTTCCGTCTAATGCAAGACAGTTTGCACCTGAGCCAGACAGGTCATACACTTGAGCATTGACAAGCAAGCAGTTCACAAGTCAATTCATCTTTCAGTCTCTTTGGGTCGAACTACGGTGTTCTGACTTCCTCATTGCACGAGAGGATACGTAGGCATAACTTAACAGTTATCGAACAAAAGTCTCTGTATATTCCCCCTCTTTTTAGCCTTATTCTTTAAGCCTCATGATCTTGAGCATCTCATTCCTGTTCCTGCACTGACACTGTATATATTACACTTTACACTTCTTTTACACTGACACCTGTACATCCTTTTCCAGCTCTTTTATACACAGATTGCACTGACACTACCCCTTTAAAACACAAATCTTTTAAGCATGGATCCCGTCGAGTACGACGGACAATCTGGGTGTTAATACCTTCCCAGGTTGTAACCAACCCCCTTTCTCAGTCTCTCTGGTTCGCGACCGTCTTATCCATCTTTTCTAGGTCTATGCAGCATTGCCTTTCCTCCGGGATAAAAATGCCTAGCTGGCGACTCTATTCATCTCCAGTGAGTTCACGGCTGTGTGTTCTCACTGTCCCTCTCGCCGACCGTTCGCGCTTGTACCGGGATGCTAATCCTCGGGAGCGACAGCTTGGCGACTCTGCTGGGGAACCTTATACTGCAACCAGGGCTTCTGGTTCTTTTTGTGGGTTCCTCCTAGCGCTTGATTGATTTGTGTTTATTGGGGTGTTATGTGTTTATTTGTGTTTGTATATGATTTATTTTTGCTTTATGTACAGTTTGTTTTATTACTTTCTTTACTGCTTTACATATATCATATTGTCATACTGTGTTGCTGGCTGGATCTGTTTGTTTGCTTTGGTGGGTGGGTGTTCCATTGAGAGTTAAGGTCCTATACCTGGGACCTGAGTGACACCTAGGCTAGAGTGGTTCATATTCTTTCCCATTCCATCTCGGTCTGGTGCGGGAATATGAAACACGATTCAGATATGGGTTTCTTCTTGAGAACTCTGTGTTGCAGATTTCCTGCAATGCTAGGGCTATCTGGGAAGCCTGCTAAGTCTGGATGACCTTTTAGTATTGACCTTCAGAAAATGAGGTGAATTAGAGGAGGAACTTTTATGGTTATTGTAAACACTGTACCTCCGGGTTAGAAGTGTTTACACTTCTCATAACTGATCCAAGTCTGAGGATCCTTGTTCTAGAACACCACCTGTGAGGGGGTTGGGCTGTTTACAGGTTTGCAGGTACCCTTGGCCTCAGAATACCCTGTTACTTTGATTTGATTAAGAATACTCCATGTTGGGACAGTTCTTGTGATTCAAAACCCTGGACATGTGGCTCTTTATTTGAGCCCCCTACCCTGGTTACTGGATTTATAGACCTCCATCTGGAATTCTTGAACATACTTGGACCTATATCAGAGCATTTGATCAGATCCAGCTCAGTCACAAACCCTTGCATATCATTTGCATACATACTCATTGCATCATATTGACATTTGCTTATTTGTGTTTCAGGGTATCCATCTTCATTTGGTTTTGGTTTTGACCCCATCTTCAGTATTGACCCATCTTCATCAGCATCTGCTTCAGCTATCAATCATCTACTTCAGTCACCTGCACCAGCCAATCAGTGGCCCATTCTTCAGTGTCATCATCAGCACCTGTCTCTACTCATCCTCAAGACCATGGCACCTAAAAAGAGCAACATCACCTACCACTTCTTCCAGCCAGAGTTAGCTGACATCAGGAGGATTCAGACCCTGATCACTCCAGATCACATATCATTGTTCAGGGAACACTATGGAGATATACTTGATATGGTTATGGATCTGGACCCCTCACAGAGAAGCCTGATCCACACTTGCCTTCAGTTTTATGATCCCCCACTAAGATGTTTCACTTTTCAGGACTTTCAGTTGGGCCCTCTATTAGAAGAATACTCATCATTGGTTGGTATACCTATCAGGGGTGGAGTCCCTTTCAACCCTGAGATGGTCTTTCCTGGTAATGAAGAAGTAGCAAAAGCATTACATCTGGAACCAGTCCTGATTGGGCAGCATATGACTTCTAAAGCTGGAATCCCTGGCTTCCATCTGGATTTCTTGATCTCTCAAGCTACCCTGAAAGCTTCTTTAGGAGAGTGGAAAGTTGTCTGTGCTTTATTGGCCCTGAGCATATATGGAATTGTATTGTTTGCAGATGAGCCTCGATTCATTATCAAGAATGCAATCCATCTTTTCATCTTGAGGAACCCAGTGCCAACTTTATTGGGAGATCTCTACTATTCAGTGCATCAGAGGAATGAAAAACAGAGGGGAAGATTAGTGAGGTGTTGTGCTCCATTGTTTCACACTTGGCTTCTCAGGCATCTACCCAGGACAGATGCATTTTTGAATCCTCATAAGCAGAGAAACTGGGCTAGAAGACTCACTGCACTAACTTCAGCTGATATCAGGTGGTGCACCCAAAGCACCAAGGGCAGGGATATCATCACCAGCTGTGGGCATTTTCCCAATGTTCCCCTAATAGGAGTTAAGGGTAGTATTAATTACAATCCTCTGCTGTTCAAAAGGCAACTGGGCTATGCACTGGTCCACACTCCTAAGGCACAAGACTTGGCTGAAACTCTTTACTGTGAGAACAAGCCTAATCTGGCTATTGTTAGGCAGGCAGCCTGGGCCTGGGACAATGTCCAAACCAAAGGAGTAACCATTCTGGGGAAGTGCAACAATGTGGCATCAGCACAATATTATGAGTGGTCCCATGCCAGGGCTCAATTTTCTGGAATGCCCTTTACCATGGAAGATATGCCTGGATCATCCTCAACACCACCTCCGGCCACTATCAGTTTGGAGGAGTTTGAGAGCTTGAAAGAAAGAAATGAGAAGTTGACTCAGGCTTTGCAGAAGACCCTCTGGGAGAGGAGTGATGGTAGGTTGGATATTGAGAGGCTGGAGAAGTTGAGAGTAGAGCATCTGGCTAAGATCGAGAAGTCTGGGGATTATATCAAGAAGTCTAAGGCTAGAGAACAAATTCTGAAGAATGCTTGCAAGGAAGCCCAGTTCCAGAAAGCCAGGACAGACTTGTATCTGAAGGAGAGTCAGGCTAGGTGGGTCAGGATCACCGAGGCTCGTACTCTGGAAGATAAGAGGGTCCAAGACAGGATAGAGCAACTGGAAACTAGTGCAAAGGAGCAGCAAGAAGCCCTGGCAGCAGCCCAGAGGGAGATATCAGAGCTGAAGATCAGAGCTGGAGTGAAGAGGTCAAAGGACCAAAGTCAGCACAAGAAGCTAACTGCAGCTGTTACGACCCGGAATCTCCTTATCAAAAACCTCACGGAGCGTCCGGCTGATCCTGTGACCGAAGCACTTCTCAAGGAAGTTCGGGAGGATGAGTTTGGTCTTGGCGTTTGACCATTTGTTTGTTGTTGCTTTCATTCCATGTACTTTTGTTTTCCTGTAATATATTTTAACCCCTCAGAGGGCTTGTATTTGTAAACAAACTATGTACCATTGGTTTTTTTGTAATATATGTATTAGTTTGTTCCATCCGAGTTTACTTCGAAGGCAACATCAACAGCATCTCCAAGGGTCTGGAAGGGTCAAAACTGAATACCGAGCCGGATACCTTGAAAACAAATAAGCATACTGCATTGCATGCTAACCCTTTTGTTTGTTTTGTAGGTTTTTATTTTATTGTTGCTAACTCTGTTGTGAATCTCAGGAACTATTGCTCGACGCCGGGTATTTCCCCTCAACCGTCTGCACCGTTATCCAACCCGTAACAACCTTCCGGGCATACAGATGGATCAGATGCAGCAGGACCTTACAGAGGTCAGGAACCAAATGACCAACGAGAGGTTGGAAATGAGGAACCAAATGACACAGTTTATGGAGGTAATGAACAACATGGCTCAAAGCCAGGAGAGGCTCAGAGCACTGGTGGAAGGGAGAAATCAAGAGGATCCACATATAGGGACTGCCGGCACCAGCAACAATGAAAGGGTCCAACCTCATGTTAACCCCCCTGTATTTGGCCCCCATCTTCATCCAGAGGTCAATATTCCTGCAAATGTTCAAGGGACTGCCACAGCAGGCAGGGTACTGCAAGAAGACCCCCAGGAGGATCAGTTTACAGTAATGGGTGCTGGGGAGGAAGCTTATGATAGAAGGCTGGATGAGATAGCTGAGAAATTGAGGTCCTTAGAGTCTCAAAACTCTTTGGGTTTCGATGTCATGGACATGGGCTTGGTAGACGGGGTCAGGATTCCCCACAAGTTCAAGCCTCCTTGTTTTGAAAAATACAACGGGACTTCCTGTCCCCGAACCCATCTACAATCATTTCTGGGAAGGCTGAAGGCCTATACTATGGATGAGAAGCTCTGGATGTTTTATTTCGAGGATAGCTTAATTGGAGCGTCAAGAGAATGGTACTCTCATTTGACGAGAGCAACTATCAGGTGTTGGAAGGACCTGGCAGAGGCCTTCATCAGACAGTATCAGTACAATTTAGATATGGCACCCAACAGGACCCTCCTAATGGGAATGTCACAGTCGTCAAGAGAAAGTTTCCGAGAATATGCCCAGAGATGGAGGCAACTGGCTGCTGCTGTTCAGCCACCTATGTCTGAGAGGGAAATGGCAGATATGTTTATGAACACCCTCCAGGGAACATATATTGACAGGCTGGCTGCTTTCTCTTCCACTAGCTTTGCAGATGTTGTCATAGCCGGGGAGAGAATTGAAAGCCTATTGAAGATGGGAAAGATCTCGGACAACGGTGCAAGCTCATCCAGTAATGCGAGAAAGCCTTTTGCGGGCCCAAGAAGGACTGGCGAGACCAATGCCATCCACACCAACAGGGGCAAACCTCAATATGTTCACAGGTCTGTAGCAGCAGTCACCATTCCTGCTCCAGCTCATCCACAACCAGCCTATCAACCTCCGCAGCAAAACTATCAGCAACAACCTCAGTACCATCAACAGAATCAGTATCCTCCGAGAAATTACAACAACAGCAACACCAATAACAATAACCAGCAAAGGCCATTCCAACAGAGGCCTTCTCAAGCCAACAGGGTGATCGATCCGATCCCTATGCCATATGCTACATTGCTGCCACAACTCCTGAAACTCAACCTAGTTGAGCTAAGGACATTGGCACCTCCAGATCCCAACAGTCTACCCAGGAATTATGACTCCAACGCCAGATGTGCTTTTCATTCAAATGCACCTGGCCACAGTACAGAAAAGTGCAGAGCCTTACACATGAAGGTACAAGACCTGGTAGACTCAAAAGCTCTGAATTTCGCACCACCACCTAATGTCAACAAAAACCCTATGCCAAACCACGGGGGTCCCAGAATTAACGCTATTGAAGAAGACAAGCCGTCTTATTTAATAACCAGTGTGGGTCAGATCCGGACACCGTTGGTGGAAATTAAGGCTCAGCTCCTCGAATGTCAAATGTTCCCGGGGTGTGAGTTAGGGTGTGCTTACTGCAATATTTCAGTAAATGGGTGCGATAACCTGAGGAATGGCATAGATGGTCTTATTCAGAGTGGCCAACTTCAAATCACCACATCATTTCCTACAAATCCAGCAATCTTACCAGCAACAGTTTCAGCAACTCCTACAACTGCAACAACCATTGTACCTGACAGTTCTTCGGTTTCATCAACAAGTACTTCATCTATCATCTCAACTGATCAGCCATCAGCAAATTTTCCTTCTACAACTTCAGCACCACTCCAGTTTGAATCTCCTACAACAACAACGTCCATCCTTCCGACAATATCTCCTACAACATCAGCAACAAATCATGAAGACGTCTCAACTGTCACAATATTTTATGATCCTGAGAACAACTCTGCCTACAACTCAGAAAGTGCTGCTCCCATCAGAGCACCAGTCACGATATATTACGATCCACAGACTATCACAATTCCTTCCGCAGCTGCAATCAGTCCAGTCACTATCACGGTGCCTGGACCAGTACCTTATGAAAGCAGTAACGCCATCCCCTGGCATTACGGCTCTGACCTGTACTGCGAAGGACAAAAAATCACTTTTGAATCATCAACCCCTGCACCACAAGTAGACAATGTGGGAGGAGGCGGAGGCTTCACTTGAAGCGGACGTCTCTTTGCTCCACAAATTCAGAGACCCACTGCCGAAGCAGAAGCTGCTGCCAAGGCAAAAGGGAAAAGCTTGGTGCAGGAAGAGCAGACTGTTAAAGAAGCCTTGAGAACACCCTTTGATCAAGAGGTTGATGAGTTCATGCGAATCATCAAGAAAAGTGATTACAAAATAGTGGATCAGCTTCATCAAACGCCTTCCAAGATCTCAATCCTATCATTGCTTATGTGCTCCGAAGCCCACCGGAATGCACTACTCAAAGTCTTGCACGCAGCTTATGTGCCTGAAGAGATCACCGTCAATCAGTTGGAAGCTGTAGTTGGAAATGTTAATGCTAGTCATGGACTGGGGTTCACCAACACTGATTTGACAACGGAAGGCCGCAACCATAACAAGGCCTTGCACATAACCATGGAATGTAAAGGTGCTGTCCTTTCCCATGTGCTGGTAGACACGGGGTCATCCCTCAATGTCTTACCCAAAAAGGCCCTTGTGAAGCTAGAATATGACGGATTGGCGTTAAGACCCAGCAACCTGGTGGTGAGAGCCTTTGATGGTTCAAAAAGATCGATTCTGGGAGAGATTGAGTTGTCCATAACGATTGGCCCGCAGACCTTCAAAACGACCTTCTACGTGATGGATATACAGCCTGCCTACAGCTGTTTATTGGGTAGGCCATGGATTCACGCCACTGGCGCCGTGACCTCTACCCTTCACCAGAAGTTAAAATATGAGTGGGAGGGTCAAATCGTTACAATCTGTGGAGAGGAGGATATTTTTGTCAGCCACCTGGCTACCTATAAGTATATTGAGATGGATGGGGAGATCCATGAAACAATGAGCCAAGGTTTTGAAGCCTTGAATGTCAATGAAACATCTGCTGTGCCTGGTACTTCAATATCATCATACCAACAAGCCCAGAAGGTTGTTGAGGGAGGAAACGTCTAAGGCTGGGGCAAACTGTTATCGGTGGAGAAGAAAGAGGATAGATTTGGGTTGGGTTACAAACCAACTCAACAAGATCAAGCAGAGGCTGCGAAAGAGCCCAACTTTGTTAGTAGGGGGATGCTCACCCCTGATGCTGTCAACTGTTTGGAAGACGAGCGGGAAGAAGAACGCAACCTGGAAAGCTGGATTCGTCCAAAGATCCCGGGGAGCAGTATCTCAAACTGGTCTTCCCAGGAAATTATAAGAGTTACTCATGCAGAGTAATTATTATTTCCTGTATTTTTATAGCATGCATCAAAGTCTTGCATCTTGCCCAAGATGACAAGACTCATTTTGTAATCGGGCCATCTGTACTTTTTGTGCAACAAGATTAATCAATGAAATATCAGACATCTTTTTGCAAACGAGTCTTTTTCTTTTCGCTCACTGTTTTTCCATTTTTCTTTTTGTACAAAAAAATAAATGGCAGTGTTTTCAAAATGACAACTTTATTTCACTTTTTTTAACAAGATTAAAATCAAATCACTAAAATGAACAAGCTAAACCCTTGCAGAGTGTGCCTTCCAGACAGCACCGACAACAGCACGGCTATGACTTCGTATGACTTTGACAATCCAATCAATCAAGCTGATGAAGGGGTTGAAGAAGAGTATGAGCTTCCTGAAGAGCTAGCTAGGTTGTTAAGACAAGAGGAAAAGGTTATTACTCCTCACCAGGAGGAGGTTGAAACAATCAATCTTGGTACAAACGAAGACGTGAAAGAAGTTAAAATCGGGGCCTGCTTACAAGACTCAGTGAAGAGACAACTGATTGACCTGCTTCAAGAGTATGTGGACGTGTTTGCTTGGTCTTATCAAGATATGCCAGGGTTGGACACCGACATTGTTGTGCACAAGCTGCCTTTGAGAGAGGAATGCCCGCCGGTTAAACAGAAACTGCGCCGTACTCGCCCAGACATGGCAATGAAGATCAAGGAAGAGGTACAAAAGCAATGGGACGCCGGGTTCCTTGCTGTGACTAGCTATCCACCGTGGGTTGCTAATATAGTACCTGTGCCTAAGAAAGACGGAAAAGTAAGGATGTGTGTTGACTACCGGGATCTGAACAGAGCCAGCCCAAAAGATGATTTCCCATTACCTCACATTGATGTATTGGTCGATAACACGGCTCAGTTCTCGGTATTCTCCTTCATGGACGGATTTTCAGGATACAACCAGATTAAGATGTCACCTGAAGATATGGAGAAGACAACCTTCATCACACCCTGGGGCACGTTCTGCTACAAGGTAATGCCATTTGGGCTCAAGAATGCTGGTGCAACGTATCAACGGGCTATGGTAACATTATTCCACGATATGATCCACAAAGAGATAGAATGTTATGTGGATGACATGATTGCCAAATCCCTTACTGAAGAAGATCACCTGGTAAATCTGCTCAAGTTGTTCAAGCGTCTGAGGAAGTATCAACTGAAATTGAACCCCAACAAATGCACATTCGGGGTGAGATTTGGTAAGCTGCTGGGATTTATTGTAAGTGAGAAAGGGATTGAAGTTGACCCTGATAAAGTCAAAGCCATCCAAGAGATGCCTGCACCAAAGACAGAAAAAGAAGTTCGAGGGTTCTTAGGTCGATTGAACTACATTTTAAGGTTCATATCTCATCTTACAGCAACCTGTGAACCCTTGTTCAAATTGTTAAGAAAAGAACAGACGGTCAGGTGGAATGAAGACTGCCAGAAGGCTTTTGACAAGATCAAAGAATACTTACAAGAACCTCCAATCCTTATGCCTCCAGTTGAAGGAAGACCTCTGATCATGTACTTGACAGTATTAGAAGAGTCAATGGGGTGTGTGCTGGGCCAGCATGACGAGTCTGGTCGAAAAGAGTATGCAATATACTACCTAAGCAAAAAGTTTACCGACTGTGAACAACGTTATTCACTGCTCGAGAAAACTTGCTGTGCTTTAGCGTGGGCTGCTCGCCGACTGAGACAGTATATGTTGACCCACACTACTTTATTGATCTCAAAAATGGACCCAGTCAAATACATATTTGAGAAGCCAGCACTTACCGGACGGGTTGCAAGATGGCAAATGATCCTCACAGAGTATGACATCCAATACACATCTCAGAAAGCCATCAAGGGCAGTGTATTGTCTGAATATCTTGCTGAGCAACCTATTGATGATTACCAGCCTATGAGATTTGACTTCCCAGATGAAGACATCATGTTCATAAAAGCAAAAGATCATGAAGAGCCTGTTCACACTGAAGGGCCTGACCCGGAAGAAGAATGGACTATGATGTTTGATGGGGCTGTTAACATGAATGGTCGTGGTGTTGGTGCAGTGCTCATTACACCTAAGGGAGTTCACATGCCTTTCTCGGCAAAACTCACTTTCAACTGCACTAACAACGAAGCTGAATACGAAGCTTGCATTATGGGTCTTGAGGAAGCCATTGACCTCAGGATCAAGACATTGACCGTACTCGGAGATTCAGCTCTGGTAATCAATCAAACCAATGGCAAATGGTACACCCACCAGGATCATCTGATACCTTACAGGGATTATACAAGGAGGTTGTTGACTTTCTTTACAACAGTCAAGCTTGAGTATATCCCTCGAGACGAGAATCAGTTTGCAGATGCCCTGGCTACCATTTCGTCCATGATCAAAGTTCAGGCTGCCAACTTTGTACCTCAGATTTCAGTGTCCAGACTAGACAGACCAGCATATGTATTCACAGCAGATGTTGTCAAGGATGATAAGCCTTGGTTCCATGACATTAAGTTCTTTTTGGAGGATCAAACATACCCACCTGGGGCATCTTCCAATGATAAGAAGACTTTGAGAAGGCTTGCTGGTAGTTTCTTCTTGAACACTGATGGTTCCCTATACAAAAGGAACTTTGATATGGTACTCCTCAGATGTGTTGATAAGACAGAAGCAGACTTGTTGATGCACGAGGTGCACGAAGGATCCTTTGGTACCCATGCTGGAGGGCATGCCATGGCTAAGAAGTTGCTAAGATCGGGCTATTACTGGATCACAATGGATACAGACTGTTGTGCTTATGCCCGGAGATGCCATAAATGCCAGATTTATGCAGACAAGGTGCATGTGCCTCCAAATCCTTTGAACATAATGTCTTCACCATGGCCCTTTGCTATGTGGGGCATTGATATGATCGGCAAGATTTAGCCAACTGCTTCAAATGGCCACAGATTCATCCTGGTCGCCATTGACTATTTCACCAAGTGGGTTGAAGCAGCCTCATATGTAAACGTCACAAGACAAGTGGTAGCCAGATTTCTGAAAAGAGATATCATCTGTCGGTACGGAGTTCCCGAGCGAATCATTACTGATAATGGTTCCAACTTGAACAACAAAATGATGGCAGAGCTGTGCCGGGACTTCAAGATCCAACATCACAATTCTTCTCCTTACAGGCCAAAGATGAATGGCGCTGTTGAGGCAGCAAATAAGAATATCAAGAAGATTGTGCAGAAGATGGTAGTCACTTACAAAGACTGGCATGAAATGCTACCATTTGCCTTGCATGGGTACCGCACATCAATCAGAACATCCACTGGGGCAACACCGTATCAGCTTGTGTATGGTATGGAAGCAGTCTTACCTGTCGAAGTTGAATTACCCTCTCTCCGGGTACTGATGGATGTTAAGCTGAACGAAGCAGAGTGGGTCCGATCCCGATTCGAACAATTGAGTCTGATTGAAGAGAAAAGATTGGCTGCAATCTGTCATGGGCAGTTATATCAGAAGAGAATGAAGAAAGCCTTCGATCAGAAAGTCAGGCACCGAGAGTACCAAGTAGGAGATCTTGTGCTGAAAAGAATCCTCCCTCCTCATACAGACCACAGGGGCAAATGGACTCCAAACTATGAAGGACCATTTGTGGTAAAGAAAGTTTTCTCTGGTGGAGCACTGATGCTCAGCACCATGGATGGCGAAGATTTCCCGTCCCCTGTGAATTCAGATGCAGTCAAAAAATACTTCGCATAAAATGACCCGCTGGACATAAAAACAGAATGTAAGTCCAGGCAAAAATAGGGCATCCCGGCGAGTCAAAAACAGAATAAAAGACTTGGGCAAAAATAAGGGAAAATAAATAAAAAAATGTACACCCGCTGAGTTGAAAAGCCGCATTGGACAGCTCAGGCAAAAATGGGTATCCCGATGGATTGAAAACCCGAAACGGCGATCCATGCAAGATAAGGGAATAAGCGAACAACTGCAGTATAAATTCGTCTGTATCGTTTACAACTTGGTAAGCTTCGAAAGGATCAAGCTTCAATCAGAGTCAACATTCTTCAGAAAGCAAGATGAGAAGAACGTCAAAAGTCATACGAGTCATAGCAAGAGAGGAAGCTCCTTAAAGCGTCATCAACACTGCCAGCATTTTGTTTCTCAATTTATAACGATCCCTTCATTTCAGGGGATTTGTTTCTTTGACTGTATCTCGCCAATTCAGGGCATATGAATTAATAAAATCAGATTTTCAGTCATGTCTCGTCTTGTACACTTTCATTTGTTTGCAAAAAATGTCTGATGTCTTAAAAGAAAAAAAAACTGATTGCACAGAATACAGATGTTTTATCCTCAAATAAAAAACATGCTTGCAGGAAATGTACTTACTCTCAAAAGTGCCTAACTCCTATGACGGAATCCATTAAGGGATACCTCGGGATTATCTTATGCGTTTCTCTGTCTTTTCAGGATTGCAGGAATCCAGAGCGCAACTTGGGGCATGTAAGCTTCATCCCAGCAAGCTGGCAAATCAACACTCAATTTTAGCACCCGAAGTGCTCTCTCCCCAACTGAGTTGCCTCTCATGACTTCCCCCAGCTGAGTTGCCACGTATTACTTGTCCCCACCAGAATTGCCAGGCATCACAGAAGGTGCCCATCTCCCCGGCTGAGTCAAGAAGCTACCGCAACAGAATTTCAAGGGAGGCCTTTCAGTGATTCCTCTCTTTCTCCCCAGCCGAGTTGCCTTCTCGCCCTCAGCCGAGTACAAGAGTCAGGGAACCATTTCCCCACAGAGCTCCAGCCTCTGTCCAAAAAAGCAGCGCACGAAGGAATCACAACAGAGTGACGAAAGCTTCTACAAACCCCGGTTGGGCCTCTCATTTATTGGAATAAGGTCTATCATTGACCCATTTCCCCAAGCAGATATCATATCATCAGATCTACCAATGATCTCATCCCCAGCTGGGATGTCCATTTCAAGCAGATCGGCCGAAGATCTTCGCAGCAACGGGATCCAAATCCCGGTTTGGCATCTTTGCATAATCATAGCATTCGCATCATATTCACCCACAAAGCGTAGCATTCCGTCTAATACGGAGCATTACGGCAAAAAATCAAACATATAGCATAATCATAAGCCATGTCTTGAACCAACACTTGTGAATAATGACAGTTCATCAAACGTACAGAAAAGTCCCCACCAGAGTCCCTAGCAAAAACAGCTGCTTCACAATCCACAAACACCAGTATATACTCATTTTGACACCCGTCCGTGCCATCTTTCCCCAGTAAAGTCACCTGAACACTCTTTGCAAACAAAATCACCCGTATTACAGATACGTCCTGATACCCGTCCATGTCATACCCCAGCGGAAAGCCAAAGACATCCTCTTTGCACTCACATACACCTATATACACTTTCTTGACACCCGTCCGTGTCATATCCCCAGCGCAGTCGCCTACACTTTTACAACCTATATACTTGTTGATATTATTACACTCTTCTCCTTTTGGCACTCGTCCGTGTCGCTCTCCCCAGCAGTTAAATACTCATCTATATACCAATCACTCTTATACAGATACTCGTCCGTGTCTTGTACATATCACTCAAATCCCCTCAGATTCGGCACTAGTCCTTGTTCTTTATTAACTCGTTGGTACTCGTCCGTACCATCGTCTCAGAGCATGCGTCAAGCGTTTGTTTCTACCTGATACTCGTCCGTATCATAGTCTTAAGGATGCTCGTCCGCATCTTTAATCCATACACTGTGTCAAACACTTTTGTCTTCTTGAATATAGATACTCGCCTGTGTCTACTATTCCCCAGAAGAGTCCTCTCAGATTCAACACTCGTCCGTGTTCTTTGTTAACCAGATGATACTCGTCCGTATCATCATCTTTGAACACGTGTCAGTATTTGTTTCTACCCGATACTCGTCCGTATCGTAGTCTTAAGGATGCTCGTCCGCATCTTTAATCTATACACAACACCTAAACACTTATACTTTCTTTTCTTGGTTGTAAACACTCGTCCGTGATTACTATATCCCCGGTAGATCGCCAAGTAAGCAAATCTTCCTGTTTATCTGACACTCGTCCTGTGTTATGATAAACCTTGAGAGCAGCCGTACCCTGCTAGGTGGTCGTCCTCCACCTCTTGATGGTCATCCTCCATCATGCTCATCCGATGGCCATCCCCATCGTTGATTTTTAGCAGCCGTCCCCTGCTAGGTGGTCGTCCTCCACCTTTTGATGATCATCCTTCATCATTTTATCCAATGGCCGTCCCCATTGTTGATTTTGGTTATATGGCATTCGCCCTATGTCATGATAAACCCTGAGAGCAGTCGTCCCCTGCTAGGTGGTCGTCCTCCACCTCTTGATGGTCGTCCTCCATCATGCTCATCCGATGGCCGTCCCCATCGTTGATATTTTCGGCAGCCGTACCCTGCCAGGTGGTCGTCCTCCACCTTTGATGGCCGTCCCCATCATAATTCCTTTATTCCCCAACAGAGCAGCTGTCCCCTGCTAGGTGATCGTCCTTCACCTTTGATGACCGTACCTCATCATCTGTTTATTTCATTTATTCTTTAACCCGATGGCCGTCCCCGTCGTGGTCCCTTTTCTTTTTAGCCCGATGGCCGTCCCCATCGTTGGTTGCTTTACTTTTTGAACTTGATGGCCGTCCCCGTCATGTTTCATTGATCCCCAGAGCATTTTATAGCTTTATCTTGATGGCCGTCCCCATCATAATTTCTTACTTTTCCCAGCTAGTCGGTCGTCCCCATCTTGGCTTTACCTTTTATCCCCAGCATGTCGGCCGTCCCCGTCATTGCTATTTACCCAGCAGTCGTCCTCTGCTCGACGGTCGTCCTCCGTCGCCCACACTTTACAATATACTTTATTTTCCTTTACAATCTATATCCCTTTTCTTCTTCATTCTGTGAGTGCAAATTTTGGACTGTCTTTGGTATTCAACCACAAGTTATCTCGCTTGCCTATTAAGCCGTTGCTTACATCCTGCACAGCTAACTCATGTTTGAATAGGGGCAGCTGTAAACACCCCAAATTTTCCCTCACCCATTCACACCATGGCTTGTGATTATTTCATATGCATAAACACAATCATATCATCTCATATCACATTTTTGAGTCACTACATTGTTTCAAAGTCATCTGCACCTAGGGTTTGTGATCTGAGCAATCCAAGAGCTTTTTGAGCCACCCCAAAGGCCACTAATCACTTCAAAGGGATCCATGTATGTTCTTATGTCATATTACATCCTTTCAAAGTCAAGAATGCCAAAGAATCACAAGAACTGGGATTGGTATGGAAGCAGAGCCAAGTTTGACTGCACAGTTGACCTAAAATTAGGGTTTTGGTTTCAGAGGCCATAACTCCAAATTTTTTGGTCATTCTTGTTTTCATTGATCTCTATATGGTATAGGTAGTATGCATATCAATTTTCATGAAGAAATTCCGTGGGGAAGTCATCTGATCAAGAGTTGACTTTTCAGACAAGTCAGTGCAAAATCAGGGCATCTGAGGCCCCCAATGACCCAACCAAGGGGTGATCTTCATCATTTTGAGTGTATATGATCTTTATTTGATCATGGAAGAAGGTTGAAGTTCACAAAATTCAATAATTACAAGTTTTTGCAAAGTTGACTTTTTAGGGCATGGTTGACTTTTGAAGAATATGTCATTTTATGCCACTTTTCAAGCCTTGCTTTTTGATCCAAAAATGCTTCAAATGGAAAAACTTTGGTCATGAAAGTTGTAGATTAGATCTTTCCCTTTTCAAAAAGTACAAGAACATGATCTAATTCATTTTGGATCAAAAGTTATGGTCCATCAAAGTTGGCAAAAATCACTAATTTTCAAGTTATGCACCAATTGGAAAATTTGCAAATTCATGTACCAAGCATTCTAGTGACTACAAATTGACTTCAAAGCTTCATCACATGATCATATATGACCCCAAAAACAGAATTGGCCCAAGGAATTTTACATTGCTTGCCTTGATTTTCAAAGTTCCATAAGGCATGTTTCATGAGTATGCAAAAGGGGGTTCTTGGCAAAACCATTCCTCAAGGAATTATGTGATCACTAGCTGATCTCTAAACATTGCCATGACTAAATGTAACATTGTGCAACAAAATTCAGCAAGAGTTTTTCATGTACATAGCACAAATTCATGAGGAAACATCAAGTGGGCAAGTTGCAAAAGCTAGCATAGCTTGTCATCCACATGTTGCAGTCAGCTACAAACAATCCAAGGGCCCTCCTCAACTCAAGCTGGAGCAAGACATGACTTGAACCTGCTGCTGCCATGGCCCATACTCTCAAGGACACAAACTTGACTTTTTTGCAAAAGGCTCCCATACTCTTGGCACAGTAAACAGCCACCCTACTAACCTGCCCCACAGGCTATCCACACAAGTTGGAGGTGATATAGCAAAGCATTGAGCATTGAAACTGGCCAGAAGACAGCATACCACAAAACTGTCCAAGAGCTTCCTCTCTTTGAATCTCATTTTCCAGCCATCAAACATCCAAACTCTCTTCACCAACAAATCAAACACATCAAAAGGAACCAGAATCAGCCATTAACAGAGCTTGAAACCACTCACACACAGACCCCATTTTCTGCTATACCAGATTGGAATCTCTCAAAATAGCTTGTGTAAGCTTAATCCAAGCCTGCCATTAGCACCAGGGAGATCAATGGAGTAAGTTTGCACCAAGAAGTAGTCCAGAAAGCCCAGAAATAGAAGCTTCCATCTCAGGTATGACCATAGAAACTTTTTTCTCAGAGCTTGATTTTTAAGTTACAAACTGGTTGCTTATGTCTTGCTGGTCATGGGGATGTTCTCAGAATCAAAAATGAGTAAGAAATGAGCTTGTACTGGTGCTCTGAAATTTCACCCGTGGATTTTGTTTCCTTCGATTTGCATGATTCTTGGGGTTTAAATGATGTTTGAGGGTGGATTCGTGTCCTAGGATGTTAGAGGATCACTTAGATGTGTTTAATTGGTTGAATGGTTGCCTGAATCATGTTCTAGGGTTTTGACATGGCCGGAGAAGACGACCGGAGCTCATCTCCGGTCGCCTGAATGTAATTAGGGTTTAAGCCTGATTAATTAGGCAGGTTTAAATCTAGGGCGTTGGATTAGCTGACTGCCTTGACTTCCCGCGTGCACGAATGGCCCAGATTCACTTGCTTTGCCCTAATCCACTTAGTTAGTTTAATTAATCATAATTAAATTAATTTAACCAGATGCAATCCTGGCCCTTTAAAAGCGCGCGTGGTCAATGGTCTCCCCCCAGAATCAAATCTCAGCCTCTAGATCTAAATACTTTCCATTTTATTTTGTTTTTATTTTCATATTATTTCATTTGTTTTATATAATTTATTAAAAATAGAAAAAAATGTTTTAAAAATTATGAAACTTTTTGTCAAGAGTTTCATTAATTTTTAAAACACAAAAATATTTTTATTTTCATTTTTAGCATTAAAAAAAGTATTTTTAAATATTTAAAAGTTTATTTTTAATTGATTAATGAAAATTAATTAATTAAAAATACTTTTAGGTATTTAAAAATTACAAAAAAATTCATGAAATGTTCTAAGACATTTAGAAACATTGTCCAACCTTCAAACCAAATTTATTTTTTGATCTTGATGCATTTTGAGAATTTTTCATTGATTTAAAATCATTTTTATGCATTAATTTGATCCAAAGTTCCAAAAATCATTTCTGCCTATCCATGAAGAGTTGGACATTGATTCTTTTTGCATTGCATTGTGTTTAGCATGTAGTTTGTGAGATTAAATATCCATGATTTGATCTTTCATTTTCCATTTGTTTGGTAATTTTCTTGTTTAGGAACCCTAAAACCCTAGAAATCTTAAGAAAACCATAACTTGAATTTGGTTAGGAGTTGAAACCTCTCCTTTGGGCATTGGGTTAGTATAGGATTAGGGGTTCTTTGAGTGGCATTTTCAATTTTTTATAATGTTGTTTGCTTCTGGTTTTGGTTTTTGTTTGTTGCATTGATCATAAACCCTAATTTGGGCTTCCATATGCATCCATCTTGCATTCTCTTGCATAACATGACTTGCCATGACATTTCAAGCATCCATTTGATTCATTTTACATCATAAGATATATTGAAAGCTTTCTTGATCATTGCATCATGTATTTGCCATGTTGTATGCCATATGCACTTCATAACTTTTCATGTGTGTCCATGCTTCTTAACTAGTTTCATTTGCATCCATGAACTTGTATGATCATTTCCATGTGCTGCCTCATGTTTGTAGCATCTCATAGCATCATTAGCATCATGTATATGCTTCTGGTTTTGTTTCTCATCATGTCATCTCATCCCACTTTGCATTGCATTGCATTTCTTTTCTAACCTTTCAGGTGGTAAGTGACTTTGAGAAGTGAATTTGCCTTCACTTCTCATAACTTTTCTTTTCATCTCTCTTGCATCCATGCTGCATTTTTATATGTGTTTGAGTTTGAGCTTGCTCATTCTTCTTCTCCCCCACTTTCTTTCTTCAAGTGACTTGACTTCTTGAATGAAGCAAGTTGCTTTGCTTCTCTTGATCCTTTCATCTGCTTCCTGGTGGTTCCATTGAAGACTTCTTTTGAAAACCTCACAAACCTTAGGGACAACCAAGCATGACAATGATTAGGGTTTTGATTAGTCTCCCCTCTTAGTTTTACCTTTGTGTCTCTTTTGAGTCATCTCTTCTCATCTCATAATCAGGGACTAAACCCTAAAGGCTTTAAGGCTTTGTGATTAAGCTTATGCCTGCATCCTTCTCTTAGGATGGAGTGTATAACTTTAATCCTAAGTGTTAAACCCTTAATGTGTTTAAATCTCTTAATCAATCCACTTAATAATCATCAAGACATCACACTTGTAACTTGGGCCTTGCATTAGGGTTCTAATTCTTCCTTAATTGGTTAAGAAGGACTAACCCTGGTGTTAATGGACAAGTCCCCCTCAAGTTGTCTTACAAATCATAAAATCCATTTCATCATCATATCATTGAATAAAATCTACTTAATCAAAAGCTTGTTTTGTCATGAGTTTAATCCCTAATCATGGATTAAGTTGAGGAGCTTTCCTCAGCTTAAACATTCTCATCTATTATCCTTCTATTAGGATGGTGTAATGAGTCTGTTTGATCCCTGATTATGGCTTAACCTCATTCCCTAACACTAAACAAAAACAACAAAAACATCTAAATAATCACAAGTAGGTTAATGATCTTAATCCTACACCAAAGGTGATTAAGTGTGAGAATCTGACTTCACACTTAAAGTACTCTCATTACCCCTAATCAGAGGGAAGATGTGATGAGTTTACTAACCCACTGGTTTAGGCTTAAGCTCATTAATTTATGACAAATTTTCAAAAGCAATAAAAGACTGAAAACTCAAAAAAAAAACAATAATCGTCTCCTCCGGGATTCTTTTCTCATCACCTTCACTCATAAACGAGAATTTGCTTCTTCCGTCTAATGCAAGACAGTTTGCACCTGAGCCAGACAGGTCATACACTTGAGCATTGACAAGCAAGCAGTTCACAAGTCAATTCATCTTTCAGTCTCTTTGGGTCGAACTACGGTGTTCTGACTTCCTCATTGCACGAGAGGATACGTAGGCATAACTTAACAGTTATCGAAAAAAAGTCTCTGTATATTCCCCCTCTTTTTAGCCTTATTCTTTAAGCCTCATGATCTTGAGCATCTCATTCCTGTTCCTGCATTGACACTGTATATATTACACTTTACACTTCTTTTACACTGACACCTGTACATCCTTTTCCAGCTCTTTTATACACAGATTGCACTGACACTACCCCTTTAAAACACAAATCTTTTAAGCGTGGATCCCGTCGAGTACAACGGACAATCTGGGTGCTAATACCTTCCCAGGTTGTAACCAACCCCCTTTCTCAGTCTCTCTGGTTCGCGACCGTCTTATCCATCTTTTCTAGGTCTATGCAGCATTGCCTTTCCTCCGGGATAAAAATGCCTAGTTGGCGACTCTATTCATCTCTAGTGAGTTCACGGCTGTGTGTTCTCACTGTCCCTCTCGCCGACCGTTCGCGCTTGTACCGGGATGCTAATCCTCGGGAGCGACACCATGCTCGTATAAACCTTTGACGGTAACCTTGCAGATCGTTGTCGTAGTCAAACACAATACCTTGAATCAACATGTCATGAGGACCATCACTCCGAGCGTAACCAAACTGACGTAGAGCTAAGGAAGGATTGTAGGTAATGCCTCCTCTTATGCCTAGAAGTGGCACATTAGGAAACTCCCCACAATGGTCAATGATAGTGACATTCTCCATAGATCTGGAGCACCAATGGATATCTGAATGAGAGAGTGACATAATTCTTTTGGACCACCTGAACCCTTGCTCATTCTTCATCACTGAGCGAGGAAGGTGAGAAATAAACCACCTAGATAGCAAAGGTATGCAGCACATCAGAGTTCCTCTTGCCCTTGTAGTACGGGTGTGAAGAGAATGCAGGATGTCTCCAAGTAAGGTAGGCACTGGATTGTGACTCAGGAATATGTTGATGGCATGAACGTCTATGAACTGATCAGGATTGGGGAACAACACTAAGCCATATTTCAGCAATGCTAAGGTCTCCTCAAAAGCATCATAGATCATAGCCTTCAAGAACACATGAGCTTTATCTATTAATACCTTAGCAAGAATACCCTTAACTTCGCTTCTCGTTTCTAGAACAATGTCAGACTTTTTCAGATGTAGGGCTGCAGCAATAACCTCAGGTTTAGGCTCTTTTTCCAAGCCTGTGAAGGGTCTTTGATCAAGAACAGGTATACCCAGAAGTTTAGAGAACTCTTCCATTGTAGGAACCAGCTGGTAGTCAGGGAATGTAAAGCAATGGTGCTTAGGGTCAAAGAACTGAAACAGAACACTCATCATGTCTTCATTGAATCCTGAGGTGACTAGATCCAATAGGTGACCATGTCTCTTGATAAACTGGGAATGATCAGACACTTGAGAAACCAACTCTTTAAGCTTAGCAGGTATGCCCACAAAGTTGATCCTGATGGTGTTTCTACGAGCAGAAGCCATGACCTGCAACAAAGAACAAAGATAAATCCTTTGGTCCTTGAAATGGTTAGTGAAAATGATATGCTTATGATGCATGATGATGTCATGATGTTATGACCAATCACAAACATGTGGCACACACAAACAAGTCACACAATAGCCCTAGGTTTAAAGGCTTGCATGAGGTTTAAGGTAAGTACCCTCCCTTGAAGTTTAGTTGGTTCATCCTGTCCTACAAAAGTAACCAGGTTCTAAGGGATCTCAATATCATTGATCCTTCACAAGGGTGGTTGTTCAGTAGGCAACTTACTTGCCAACCAAAACCCTCCAAGTTTAGAATCTCAATGAGCGTAGCATCGAGTATCAACCAACTTCAGTCTGCACCAAAGCCGGTTATCTCACTACTTTTCTAAAGACCAAGATGGGATAACTAGGGTTCTAAAAGTTAGTTAGTGCATTGACAACATATGGCAGCCTCATATTATCCTCAACTTGACTTAAGGAACATAAGCACCAACCAAGAAGTCACACTAATTATGGCCACCAGATCAACCATATCGGTATACGCCGTACAGTTTCCTTGGTCTATAGCCATTTACCTAAGGTACACTAGATCCGGGTTAGGATCTTTCACACATAAGAGCACCCAACAAGTAAAGTAAAACAAACAAAGCAAACAAGTTTAAAGTGATCTAATTCCTAAGGGTACCCCTCTTTTATTAATCCCCAGCAGAGTCGCCAGTTCTGTAACACGGTGGGAGAACTGACTTTAGTTATGTTGCGGATAGCAAGAGTCGCCACCGACTTTTATTTTATCCAAAGGAAAGGCATAAAAGAACAGGAAAGACCTTTTAAAAGATTTTTGGGTCCGGGGGGTAGGTTATGTAAAGGGAAGGTGTTAGCACCCTTTACATCCATGGTTATCCATGGGCTCTTAGTTACTTAGCTCACTTTAAAATGTTTTTGAAATGTGAAGTGTGTGAATAAAAAATTTCTTAAGGGTTTCATAATGATCCATGTACGGATGCGTAAAAAACCTTTGTTTTGAAAATTGTTTGAAGTGTGAAGTGTTTGAAATTGTTTAGAAGAGTGAACAAGTATCTAAGAGGAACCTACCCTAAGTTTAAGTCTTTTCTGTTCTTGAATCCTTTAAATGGTAAGACTATCCCTATTATTAAGGAATAGGTAGTCATTACCTTGGATGTGAGGGACAAGTGAAGGGACATTGTTATTTAGGCAACTGTGGGGTGTATAAGCAATTCGAAGGGACTTATCATCTTTATTCGAAAGGGACAAGATCATTACGAAAGCAACATTCGAAAGGGACTTGATCTTTTATTTGTTAAGGGACTAGATGATATGAAATTGGAGGGACTTTGCTTTATACACCCCACTTGACCTTTTGATTAAGCAACTTGAGAGGTATCCCTAAGGAAGTGAGATGGCGATCAAAGATCGACTTACGTGTGTGAGTGTACAATTTTAATATTTATCTTTAAATTTAAATGATCTAAATTGATTTCTTACATACAAACATGTTGCACTCCTTATTTTTACTAACCATAGCATAAAATAAATATTTAATAATAATATTACAATATTACATAAAGGAAGCAATTACAAAATAATAATTAACAAATTAAGCAAAAATAATAATAATAAATGAATAAGCAAAAATAATAATAATAAGTAATTGGGTTAGTAGAAAATAATAATAATAAAAATAATACAAAATTAAATGGGGTTAGTAATAAATAAATATCATAAGAAAATAAACATAATAGATAATATAAACAAAAACATTATTAAAAGATCAAATAATTATTTAAGATTAATAAGAAAATATGAACAATTATATTAATTATTTTAAAGTTTTAAATTATTTATACATTATAAAATCAAGTTAATTATAAACATATTATGAAAAATTAAATTATAATTGCAAAATTAAATTAACAATTTTTAACTATTTCTAAACATATATTAAAAATTATATATATACAAAAATTAAATTATAAATAAGTTATAGAATATATGCATATTATGAAAATAAGATTAACTATAATTATATTTACAAAATTAAGTTAAGAATTCTAATTATTTTAAGCATATTTAAAACTATTGGCATACAAGAATTATATTAAAGAATAATTATAAACAAATTACATAATTAAAGTTTTATAAATAAATAAATTAGAAATTATAACTAACAAATAAATTAATATTTACCATTAGGGTTTTATAAAAATAATTAGGTTTTATAGAAATATTTTAGGGTTTTATATTAATTAGATTACTAACATATAAAAATTATATAGAAGTTATAAGATAAGTATACATGATGTAAATAATTATAATTATGACTTATGAAAATAAATTAGGTTTTAGAATTAAAAGAAATTAGGGTTATAGTTAAATTAAAATTAATTATAATTAAAAAAACAATAATAATAGTAAACAAAACAAAAAATAAAAGACAAGAAAGAAAAAGGGGGAGGCCTGGTTTTGATCCCAGGACCTCCCTAATACCTGAAGAAGACTCCAACCACTGGGCCAACGTGCGCGTTGGTGATAGCAATCAACATGATTTTGTTTTATTCCGTTCTTGCAAGACAACAGAAATTGAAGCAAAAAAGATTGGCCCTGCCTGGATTCGAACACTGGACGCTAGCTCCACACTCGCGCGTCCTCACCAACTGAACCACTTGCTTTCTTTGTAATATTAATAGAAACCAAACATAATAAAATAAGATAAGATTTTAAATTTAAAATTCGCGCGCAGACTTCGTCTTCTACCTCTGGACATACGAATTTTGCTGCGAATTTTGTTTTGAATTTTCCTGCGATTTTTGTTCCTGCGAATAACAAACTCCAACCAAACAGCAAAATTTCACAAAATTAATTATACCATTGAATTCTTAATGAGATTTGCAATTATCCTATGTCTTTAGAACTTATTTATTTTGGCTAAATCATGAAACCCTAAATGAGGCCGCAAACCCTAGCTATGGTGAAATTCAATTTATTCCATGAAGCTTCAAGAAACCTGTCCAGAATCAGTCTACAACTTATCACAAACAAGAAATTCAAGTCAAAACACAATAATATTGCATGAATTTAATGAATCGAAAATTTGAAAAAATCAAGAGAAAGATGATTCGGTTATGGCATATGAGTGTGATTCAGAAGCATGTGATGGGTGGTTTCGATTCAGGGATGTCCAGGGAACCTCTTTGTGTTCTTAAAATACCTTCTAACTCCTTGCAATGTGAAAACCGAAAATTGGATTTTTGATGAATTTTTGTGAAGTTTGAAGGTGATATTAGAGGCTGCAAAATTCGTGAATAGTGTATTGCTTCATGTTGTTTATATAGGACACAATGAAATTAGGTCAAGAGTTTGATAATTTTGTGGATATTTGGACTTTGGGAGATTGAAAAAGATGTGATCTTAAATTTTGAATATTCTTGATCTAGCCTTGCCATGTTTGGATGATCTGAATTTAAATGGTATTAATCAAGTTTAAATGAGTGTTAAAACTTTCTAGAACCAAAAAATCAAATCAAATATATGACTTTTATATTTTATTTCAATTTAATTTGTATTTTAATGAATAAAATTCAAATAAATATGAAATAAAAAATAAAAAATCAGAAAATGAGTGGGTTGGGTCGTGCATGAAGTGTTGGTATGGATTGGATCATCATATGGCAAGCCCATTTAGAAAAAATTGGTTTTAAACCTCCATTTTCTTCATAAACCAACCAAAAATTTCCCAACTTCGCAAGGGCACAAATCCTTCAATTTTAATGCTATGAGGGTGTTCTTGGACATTTTGGAAATCTTGAAGAGTCCTCTAACCAACCCCACTGGTTTCATGTCCATATCATTTACCATTCTCAAGTTATGCCCTTTTGAAGTTGTTGACGTTTTGTTGACTTTCAAAAGGACCTATAATGTCTTAGCTCATACCTTCCAAATGAAGCATTTTTGGGCTTGGCTTGTGAGACACAAAGTTGTAGAGAATTAAATTTCCTTCAAAATGAGCTTTGGATGGAAAAATGGTGATGAAGCATGTGAAAGTTATGGCTGGTCAAAGTTCAGTTGACTTTTCCTAAGAAAACCTTAATTTAGAAACTCCTGATTCTTGATGATCTGAAATCTCCTTGATGAATCATGATCAACCCTTGATCAAATGATGAATTTTACTTCATATACTTGATGTTGGCAAAAAATCATGAAGTTTGACTTTGGTTTGACCACAGTTGACCTCAGTTTGACTTTTTAACTACTTTGACTGGTTTTGACTTATCTGATCATCTGACTGAGCAAACCTTTGAGAAAAGTCTTGAAACTTGTCATGGGGGTTCTTAAACACATATAAGATGTTATGAAGCTCACTTGAAGTCTTGGAAATCCATTTAGCCTGATTAAAGTCAAAACCCTAGTTTTGGATGCATTGCTTAAGAGGATGCATTGTCTGAGGGAATTGTCAAACTTTCTGACTAGTTGTGAACTTTGTGAACCTTGTGAACCTCATAAGATGTCTTGTGAACCTCATGGGAGGTCTTGTGAGCCTTGTTAACCTTTTGAACCTCATAAAGTGTCTTGTAAACTTCATGAACCTCATGAAAGGTCTTGTAAGTATTGTGAACCTTGTGAACCTTGTGAACCTTCTTAGCACACAAAGTCTTGTATTGTGAGGGAAAATTTTGGGGTGCAACAGGTGCTGATTTTCAACATGTGATGGACATTGGCCATCAACCCTCCACAAGGGAGCACAACATAACCAACAACACCTTAATCCACAAAATGGGATTGAAGCCTCAATCAACATAAGAATACCATGAATGCACGATGCAACAATAATAATATCATCCTCTTCATCAACATTTGCATCAGCATTCATCATTATACATTTACTTCGTTCATTCATATTACTAATACTACATGGCATCATTTTACAACATATTCATCATAACATCATTTCATCATTATTATTACACATTTAGCCTAGTATAGCATGGTAATAATTCACAGCAACAACACAACAACATAGCACAATAAAATAAAGCATCAGAAGTCATCCAACAAAAGAAAATATTTTTCAAAAGACTACGGGTCTTGCTAAGCGAGACAGCTAGCTCGCTAAGCTAGCAACTCTCTGTTTGCGAACTTCCAAAATTCTCACTTGCTTGCTAAGCAAGGAGGCGATTTTTCCATGAAAACCCTGCGATTTTCTGTACGACTCAGACATGCCCAATACCTTCAATTACACCAAATAACAGCAGAAAACAATAGAAAACGGTCATACAACCCATTATCATCATATAATCATCACTTATAACCCCTAAAAACAACAAATCAACAAATTCTATCAATAATCTACCAACCCTAAGGTTTCCCCTCAAAAACCCCTTTTTCCTCATAAGACAATCCATATATTATAGACATTGAAAGAGAACTACTCCCTATACCTTATCAATTGAGCTTTCTCTTTCACTTCTTGAGAAATTCCTTTTTGTCTCCTTTTTCTTCAGAGCAACCTTCAACCTTCACCAAAACACGATTATGAGACTTTTGATCGCATCCTCTTTTCTCATAAACTACCTCAAAAGACAACTCTACCCCTTAGACCTCTAACTTCTTTTAATTTATTTTTAATAATAATATATAAATAATATCCAATTATTATAATATCATTATTTAATAAAATATTTCCTTCTTCTTAATATTCCACAAAGTACCACTATTCATAAATAATTAAATAATATAATTAAATTATGAAGTTGGGGTGTTACAACTCTCCCCCACTTTAGGAATTTTCATCCTCGAAAATGTTACTTGAAACAAACAGAGTCAGATACGAATCCTTCATCTGATTTTCATGTTCTCAAGTCAAAATTTCACCTGTTGGTCCACCCCACAATACCTTTACTAACGCAATCTATTTTCCTCATAAGTTCTACATTTCATGGACATCTATCCGAAATGGTAAAGCTTCAACAGTCAGATTATCTCTTACCTGAACATCATTCATATGAATCACATGCGACAAATCACACACATACTTTCCCAACTACGACACATGAAACACGTCATGCAAATTCGCAAGTGATGGCGGTAACGCAATCTGATATGCTACCTCTCCAATCCTTTGTGAAATCTGATATGGACCAACAAAATGTGGTGTGAGCCTTCTAGACTTCAAAGCTCTACCGACACCAGTCACCGGAGTAACTCTCAAGAACAAATGATCTCCCTTTCGGAACTCAAGTGCCTTTCTTCTCTTATCATGATAACTCTTCTGTCGACTATGAGAAGCTTTCATTCTTTCTTGTATCATATTAATCTTCACAGTCATCTCTTGTACAATCTCAGGTCTAAGTACTGCACTCTCTCCTGACTCATACCAACACAATGGAGTCTGACATCTTCTTCCATACAACGCCTCATGCCATTTTAATACTAGCATGATAACTATTATTGTAGGTAAACTCAATCAACGACCAATGACTATTCTAAGATCCTCCTTGATCCAACATACAAGCCCTCAGTAAATCCTCTAATATTGGATAGTCCTCTCTATCCGACCATCTATCTATGGATGATAAGTAGAACTCATCCTCAACTTAGTACCCAAAGAATCTTGTAAACTCTTCCAAAACCTCAAAGTAAACCGCGGATCTCTATCCAATATGATACTCGACAATATCCCATGAAACTTCACAATCTCTTTAATATACAACTCAGTTAACTTCTGCATAGAATGATTAATCTTCATCGATAAGAAAAGGGCCGACGTAGCCAATATATCTACAATTACCAAAATATATTCATTTCCCTTAACAGCCTTCGGAAAACCTATAACAAAATCCATGGAAAATTCTATCCCACTTCCATTCTAGAATATTCAACGGTTGCATCATACCTAACGGTTTCTGATGTTCAATCTTCGACTTCTGACAATTCAAGCATACATACATAAATTCTGCAACATCCTTCTTCATACCTGTCCACCAAAACAATTTCTACAGATCATGGTACATCTTTGTAGCACTAGGATGGATACTCAATCGACTACGATGTCCTTCTTCTAAGATAATCTTCTTAATTTCCGGAACATCAGGAATACACACTTTATCCCGGAATCTCATCACACCATTCTCATCAACTTGGAATTCACCTCCGTTACCCTAGTTAATCAAAGTCAACGGATCAACCAACTTCAAGTTAAATTATTGTCCTTCACGGATCATTTCCATAATTTCACTTGTCAACTTCAGCATTCCCAACTTTACACTCTCAGAAGTAGCTTCACACAACAAACTCATGTCTTGCAACTGTTCAATCATTTCGAGTTCTTTCACCATCAACATATGCAATGTCTTCCTACTCAAAGCATTTGCAACCACATTTACCTTACCAGGATGGTAATTCAAATCAAAATCAAAGTCTTTCAACAACTCTAACCATCTTCTCTGCCTCATATTCAGTTCCTTCTGATCAAATAGATATTTCAAACTCTTGTGATCATTGAACACTTTGAATTTCGAACCAAAGAGATAATGTCTCCAAATCTTTAACACAGATACCATAGCTGCTAACTCCAAATCATGTGTAAGATAATTCCTTTTATGAACTCTCAATTGTCTTGAATCATAAGCAACTACTTGTTCTTTTTCCATTAAAACTCCTCTAAGTCCCATCTTCAACACATCACAATACACCATAAACGACTCGTTCAGATTTGGAAAAATCAACACTAGAGCAGTTGTCAACTTCTTCTTCAACTCTACAAAACTCTTTTCGCACGCAACATCCCACACATAAGCTTGGCTCTTTCGAGACAACTGAGTCAAAGGTAGCGCCAACTTCGAAAAACCTTCAATAATCTTCATGTAGTAACCTGCTAAAACCAGAAAAATTCTAATCTCAATAGCAGACTTAGGAGTCTCCCACTGTAACACTGCATCAATCTTCGACAGATCTACAGCAATTCCACTACTGGAAATTAAAAGTCCCAAAAAACTTACTTCTTGTAACCAAAACTCATACTTTGACAGCTTTGCATGCAACTTCTTCTCTCACAACACTTGTAGCACAATCCTCAAATGCCCTGTATGTTCCTCTTCTATCTGGGAATAAATCAGAATATCGTCAATAAAGACTACCACAAATATATCCAAATACTCATGAAATATTCTATTCATGTACTCCATGAACATATCGAGTGCATTGGATATACCTAACGACATTACCGTATACTCATAATGACCATACCTCATTCTGAAAGTCGTCTTCGGAATATCATCGGACTTAACATGAATTTGATGGTAACTAGACCTTAAATCAATCTTGTTGAATACACAAGCTCCTACCAACTGATCCATTAAATCGTCGATTCTCAAAAGTGGATACTTATTCTTGATAGTAACCTTGTTCAACTTCCAATAATCAACACACAACCTCGTGCTACCATCTTTCTTCTTAACCAACAACACTGGAGCACCCCACAGAGAAACACTAGGTCGAACAACCTCATTCTCTAACAACTTTTCTAGTTTCTTCTTCAACTCACTTAATTCTACAACAGACATCCAATATGGAGCCATAGACACATGACTAGTATCAGGTAATAAATCCACTACAAGCTCAACTTCACACTCTAGAGGTAAATCACTTATATCCTCCGGAAATACATCTGGAAACTCTTGAACAACCGGTAATTCAATAGTCGAAGTCTTCCTTTCAACTTTCAACAATGAAAACATTGCAAACATTTGAGCTTCTTCTTCTAATAATTCATCTACTTCCTTAGCCGTCAAAAACATCAGCTCACCATGATCACCAATTTCAGGAAACTCAACAGTCTTCGCATAGCAATTGATATGCACAAAATTAAACTCTAGCCAGTTCATTCTAAGAATAACATCAATTTGGTGTAAAGGCAAGCACACCAGATCCATCAAGAAATCCTTCTCAAAAATAGTCAAAGGACACTTCAGACACACAAGTGTAGTAGTAATAGAACCATTTGTTGGCGTTTCTATTACCATACTACCATTCATACTATACAACTTCAAACCCAACTTATTAGCACATTCAAGAGAAATAAAAGAATGTGTAGCACTAGTATCAATAATTACAATCAACTCAACACCATTAATAAAACATGTACCTCTAATTAGGTTGTCCTTCTTAGGAACTTCATAACCACTCAAAACAAACACTCTGCCATTGGTCTGAGCAGCAATAGCAGTCTTCTTAGGATTCTGGAATTGGGTGTTGATATGTCCTTGTTCACCAAAATTAAAACAAGTTGGATCTTCATTCGGACAATCACCAACCTGATGACCTATCTTGCCACACCTGTAGCATCGCACCACTGGATTACTGCACATATTCGACTTGTTACCGGATTCACCATACTTTTGACACTTGGGAGGAATGGAACCTGCTCCCTCACTTTGTTTCTTCCCATCTAAAACCTTTTGCTTCCTCTTCTCAGCCGGAGTCACATAAGGCTATCCTCTAAATTGACCTTTCTCTTTCTTCTCACGCAGTTGCTTGTAGTGAGTAGATCGAGCTCGACTATCTTCATCATAAATTCTACTTTTGTCCACCAAAACAGCATATATATTGATCTGCTGACATCCAATTCCCTGTTTAATCTCTGGTCTAAGCCCATTCTCAAACTTGAGACACTTCGACAACTCAACATCAACACGGTTGTAGTGAGGATAATACTTCACCAACCTCTCAAAATAAGCAGCATACTCTGCTACTGTCATACTTCCTTCTTTAACTCAAGGAATTCTACCTCAATCTTACCACAAGCATCTTCCAGAAAATACTTTCCTAGAAACTCCCTCCTGAACACTGCCCAATTCACTGCAATACCAGCATCCTCCAAACGTTGACGGGTATTATCCCACCAGTCTTCAGCCTCTTCAGACAATATGTGGGTACCAAATTGTACCTTTTGTGCATCCGTAAACACCATCTCCCTAAAGATCTTCTCACTTTCCTTGAGCCACTTTTGTGCATTATGAGGTTCATGATCACCTTCAAACATCGGTGGACTATTACTCTGGAACTTTTCCAAGCACGTAACTCATCATGTTCAATGTTTCTAGCCGTAGCCTCAGCCAACGCTGCAACATCTTCCGTAAGAGCACACATGTTGTACTAGCCATTCTGCACAACACTCACAACATCAAAAAAGAGTAATTGTTAACAATTAATGACCGACAACAGACCTAAAACAACGACACACGACCGGACCGACCGACCTGCTCTGATACCACTAACGTAACACCCTTTTTATGCCACAACAAATTCAAACGTATTATTTATTAATAATCAGAGTTCAACACAAAGGGCATCACATTTTCAACATAATCAACAAATTAAACATCATATTTGTGTCATGTCCCATAACACGGGTTGCAACTTTTGTCATAATTAAAACAAACCCTAAAAAAATGGCAGCGGATCAATAATCAACCTCTTAAATCATTATAAAAGAAAGGGTACAACTATAAACCAAAACATCATCAACAAGTGATAAAACTAAACAAAAACGACAAAATAAACTAAGCGTTCTCTAGTGTTACGCGACTCGGAGCAGGACACCACCTAGACTCTATAATAACGAGAGACGCACTCCAAGCTACTTCCAAATCACCGAACTATTCTTGAGAATCTGCAGGATGGCATAATACACCATCACAAAAGACAGAGTGAGTAATCCACATTCAATATACATAATATAAAGACGGGATTATAAGGCAACATACAAACATACGTCATTTACACTAAATATCACCCACATACAACATTAACAAGTCACTTCATCATAAAACAAATGCAATCATGCTATGCCACATAGAATGAAATGCAACTTCATAAATACATGTGGTACCGATTTTCAACATGTGATGGACACTGGCCATCAACCCTCCACAAGGGAGCACAACATAATCAACAACACCTTAATCCACACAATGGGATTGAAGCCTCAATCAACATAAGAATGCCACAAATGCACTGTTAGAACAAGATTTTGATTCTACCTTTCTTATATAGTTTTGATGATAACAATATGTATAAGAACAAAATATGGCACTTAAAATTATTTTCTATGTGCAGAACAGAAGTTCTTATGAACAGAAGTTCTAATGTGTTCAACATCTTCTACAGTGAATTCAACACAACTCATTATCAAAGAAGATTTGATCTCAAGTATATAATAAGTTCTCATCAAGTACAAAATCAAGCTGCAAATCTTTGGACACTCTGATGTGCATACCGCATGTTCTGATTCTCGTATCAAGTTATTTAGTAGGGAATCAAGAATAACGGCTGGAATTGAAGATCTCTATTTTTGGAAGGCTTTTATGACTATTATTATTCATCCAAACATGGCTCTAGATGATCCCAATGGATCTCCTCATTTCTATCTATTTAAAGGGATCTAATTTGAAGAAATTGGCTCTTCTCTCTTGCGCGAATTATTGACGAACAATTTATTTTCTCTCTTCATTTGTAAACACTATCATAGTTATGATAATTGCTTTTTAGAAGCATTCTTAGTTACATAAATTTTGTAAAATATATTGATATTCCTTGAGTGACTAAGTTTAGTCAGTAGACTCAAGAAGACTTTGATAGTAGGTCATTGTGTTTGTATTCAAAGATTTGACTTAGTGGATTAAGACCTCGTTGAAAGAGGCGAAATCACCTTGGCGGGTGGACTGGATGTAGTTTGAGTTCAAACGAACCAGGATAAATCATAGTGTTCTTTGTCATTTTAATTTTAAGAAAACCCAATTCCAACCCCCCTTACTTGTGTTTTTGCTCCTTCAATTGGCATCAGAGCTCTAGGTTCTGAGCGATACACTTAACTGTGTTAGAAAAAGATCCAAAAGATAAACATAATGGCAAATTCAGTCAATAACAACAATGATTAGCAAAATGACAAGATCAATGGAAAACCTCATGTCTTCAATGGCGGCAACTTTGACTACTCGAAGGATGTTCTGAAGAGTTTCTTTCTGGCTCTGGGTGGAGATCTCTGGGATATGATGACTGGTGGATACATTCATCTTGTTGGAGCAGATGGTTAGAAGATCGAAAGAAAGAATATGACGACTCAACAGAAGAAGGAATTCATAAATCATCACAAGGCCAAACCATACTTCTGAGTGTTATTTCATACACATAATATGAAAAGATTACAAACAGAGAATCATCCAAACACATGTTTGACTCTCTAAGGATGACACATGAAGGCAACACTCAAGTCGAGGAGACAAAATCTCTAGCTCGTATCCAGAAGTATGAGGCATTCAATATGGAAGAAGACAAAACGATTGAGAAGATGTTCTCAAGGTTTCAAATTCTGGTTGCTAGACGAAAAGTTTTGGACAAAGGCTACTTAACAAAAGATCATGTGAAGAAGATCATCAAAAGCTTGCCAAAGGCTTGGATACCCATGGTCACTGCTCTTAAGCTGTCAAAGAATCTGAATGAGATATCTCTTAAAGAACTGATCATCTCACTGAGGAGTCTTGAGATAGAACTAGAAAAAGATGAATCCCAGAAGAAAGGTAAGTTTGTTGCTCTTAAATCTAACAAATCTGAATCTAAAGCTTTGCAGGTAGAAGAAGAAAGTTCTGGAGGCTCATCAGAAGAAGACGAACTATCACTTCTTTCTAGAAGAGTTCAACAACTCTAGAAGCATCGTTAGAAGAAGTTCAAGAATCCTTGAAGATCAAGCAATCACTCTGAATCATCTTCTGGCTAAAAGAAGTCCAGAAGCAAAGAAGTAATTTGCTATGAATGCAAGGAACCTGGACAGTACAAGAGTGACTATCCCAAACTTCAGAAATAGAAGCCCATAAAGAAGTTCAACAGAGAGAGTAAGAAAAGTCTCATGGCCACAAGGGACGACTCAGAATCATCCGAATCTGAATCAGAAGATGAACACGCCAACATTGCATTAATGGCAAAGATACCAAAAGATGTCAACCCATCAGAATCAGAATTAGATTATAATACAGAGGAGGTATTCTCTAAACTTTCTAGATCTCAATTAGAATGTAGCCTCTCATAAATTCTTGAAAAGTATTAGAACCTTCAATTCAAATACAAAGACCTTAAACAAAGTCTAGTATCTGAATCGGAGGAGACTAAAAAACTGAAGGCAGAAAACTCTGAGCTAAAAGAAAATATTTTAGATTACAAAATTTCTTTTGAAAAACTTAAAGCTCAGAAGGAATCTGAATCAGAAGTTTTATCTAGTTCTGATAGTATCCTAAAATAATATGATTACAATTTTCAAAAATTTCTAGCTAAAAACATAGATAGAAGCAAAATTGCCTCAATGATTTATGGAGTTAGCAGAAACGGTAGAAGAGGTATAGGTTATGTGAAAACCATAGGAGAAGAACCACTAAAGTTTAAACAAGTTGATGATATGATTATAAAAGTTAACACTCCTTTAAGTTCTCAAACTCAATCAGAAGTTTGTAAAGTCTAACAAACAAGGACCTAGAAAGATATGGGTACCCAAAGATAAAATTGTGTATGTTGCAGATGTCTTTAACAACCAGATTGAAACACCAATCTTGGTACGTAGACTATGGATGCTCGCGACACATGACAGGAAGAAAGAATATGTTCCAAAGTCTTGAGCTAAAAGCTGGAGGCTACGTAGGTTTCGAAGGCAATCAAAAAGGAAAAATCATTGGCTTTGGAACTATTGGTAACGGTACACTTCCCTCTATATCTAATGTTCTGTTAGTAGAAGGATTAATGCATAAATTTTTATCCATAAGTCAATTAAGTGATAACGGTTATGATATTATCTTCAATCAAAAGTTTTATAAAGATGTTTGTCAGAAAGATGGAACAATCCTATTTAGTGGAAAGAGAAAGACTAACATCTACAAAATAAAACTCTCTGAACTGAAAAGTTAGAATCTAAAATGTCCGATGTTTGTGGATAACGAGCAATGGGTCTGGCACAAAAGATTGGGACATGTTAATATGAGAAGATTGTCTCAGATTATTAAACTCAATCTGGTCAGAGGACTTCCAAATCTGAAGTTTAACTCAGAAGCTCTGTGTGAAGCATGTCAGAAAGGCAAATTTTCTAAACTTACTTTTAAATCTAAAAATGTTGTTTCTTCCTCTAGACCATTAGAACTTCTGCACATTGATTTGTTTGGACCAGTGAAAATTGCATCAATCAGTGCTAAGAAGTATGGATTGGTGATCGTAGATGACTATAGCAGATGGACATGGGTAAAGTTTCTTAGACACAAGGATGAGTCATTTGATGTATTTTCTAACTTCTGTAAACAAGTCCAAAACGAAAAAAGAGTTTAGAATTATCAAAGTCAGAAGTGATCATGGTGGAGAGTTTGAAAACAAAAAATTGGAATTATTTTTTAATGAAAATGGCATCTCTCATAATTTCTCTTGTCCTAGAACTCCACAGCAAAATAGAGTTATAGAACGTAAGAACATAACATTACAAGAGATGGCCAGAACCATGATCAATGAGACTAACACGGCTAAACACTCTTGGGCAGAAGAAGTAAATACAACATGCTATATTTAGAATGGAATCTCTATAAGACCTATTCTTAAGAAGATTCCTTATGAATTGTGGAAGAACAGAAAGCCCAATATTTCTTATTTTCATCCTTTTGGATGTACTTGCTTTATTCTGAACACTAACGATCCTCTGAACAAGTTTGATTCTAAGGTACACAAAAATTATATGTTAGGATACTTTGAATGTTCGAAAGGATACACAGTATACAATATAGAAACACGAATTTTGATAGAATCCATATATGTCAAATTTGATGATAAGCTTGGTCCTGAAAAACCAAAGCAGAATGAATCTCTTGCAGATATAGAAGTTCAAATCACTAAAGAAAGAACATCTGAAGAAAAACCATCCATAGAACAAGACAAGACAACTACATCAACAACTTCTGAAGAACCCAGTTAGAAGAGACAATCCAGAAGCACGTTGAATCACCCAGAAGATACAATTTTGGGAAAGAAAGATGATCCAATCAGAACAAGATCCTCCTTTAGAAACTCTGAAGAATCTTTAATGGGACTTGTTTCACTGATTGAACCAACTTCTGTTGAAGAAGCTCTTTCAGAAAATGATTGGATACTTGCAATGCAGGAAGAACTAATTCAATTCACCAAAAATGACATATGGGACTTAGTTCCAAGACCAAAAGGATTCAACATCACTGGAACCAAATGGGTATTAAAAAACAAGCTCAATGAACAAGGTGAAATTGTCAGAAACAAAGCACGGCTAGTTGCACAAGGTTATAGTCAGCAAGAAGGAATAGAATAAACATAAACCTTTGCACTAGTCGCAAGGTTAGAATCTATTATACTTTTAATTTATTTTGCTATAAATCATGACATCACTCTTTATCAGATGGATGTCAAGAGGGTATTTTTAAATGGTTACATTGATAAAGAAGTTTATGTGCACCAACCTCCTGGTTTTGAAAACTATAAATTTCAAGAACATGTTTTCAAACTTAAAAAATCCTTATATGGTTTAAAACAAGCTCCCAAAGCTTGTATCAAATACTAAGCAATTTTCTTCTGGAAAATAACTTTACTAGAGGGAAAGTGGACACAACTCTTTTCTGTAAAACCTTTAAAAATGATATTCTGATTTGTCAAATTTACGTAGATGATATTATTTTTGGTTCTACTAAAAGTGCCTTGGTAAAGGAATTTGCTAATTCTATGCAGGCAGAATTTGAAATGAGCCTGATGGGAGAATTGAAGTTCTTTTTGGGAATTCAAATGAAACAAACATTAGAAGAAACATATATTCATCAAAGCAAATATGCCAAAGAACTTCTTAAGAAATTTGACATGTTAGAAAGCAAAATATCCAAAACTCCAATGCACCCCACGTGTATTCTGGAGAAGGAAGAGGTAACTAAGAAAGTAGATCAGAAGATCTACAGAGGTATGATTGGCTCTCTTCTTTACCTAACTGCCTCAAGACCAGATACTCTGTATAGCATTTGTTTATGTGCTAGATTCCAATCAGATCCTAGAGAGACTCACTTAACAGCTGTTAAGAGAATCTTCAGGTATATGAAAGGTAATACTAACCTTGCTTATGCTATAGAAAGTCCAGAGAATATAAGCTTGTAGGGTACTGTGATGCTGATTTAGCTGGAGATAGAACATAAAGAAAAAGTACTTCTTGAAGTTGCAAATTTCTAGGAGACAGCATAATATCTTGGTCTAACAAAAGGTAATCAACCATTGCACTCTCAACTGCTGAAGTTGAATACATAGTAGTAGTTGGATGCATTACTCAGATGCTCTGGATGAAAAATCAGCTTGAGGATTTCAACATTTACGATAGTAACATTCCCATCCTCTGTGACAATACTTCTGTTATCTGTCTTTCTAAAAACCCTATTTTAAATTCTAGAGCTAAACATATAGAAGTTAAACATCACTTCATTAGGGACTATACTCTCAAGGGAATATTATTTTTAAAATTTATAGATACAGACCATTAATGGGCTGACATTTTTACAAAACCCCTTGCTGAAGATAAATTTAATTTCATTCTGACTAATCTCAGTATGGAATTATGCCCAGAATGATAATGTTTAAATCCATATATTTAACTCTCAGAATTTCTGTAATATTTTATCTTCAGATCAATAACACTTCTACTTTTAGAAGGAAAATTGCTTCAGAAGTTATCTTTTTTATCTAACTGTCTACTTCTTAGACTTTTGTGTCAAGAAAATAACATGCAGATCATTACATAAACATCTGTCATTGAAGCTCTGAGGTGTTCTTAGAATAAGAATATGTGTTCAAACTCTGATGAAGGACAAAACATGCATTCCAGCTCTTGGACAGCTGTCCTCTAAAGAAGAATATGTGTTCAACTTCTGGAAAACTGACACGGCTGAAAAGACAACATTAAGGTGCTAGCCACGTTGGTAATTGTTCCAAAATCGTTTACGCCACTCCCGTGTCAGAATTCATTAAATGCTATTAATCATGATGTTTGTGCATTAATGTTTTCCACTAATTGTGTTTTTCTTTTTACCCATTCAAACTTAATATATATATATATATATATATATATATATATATATATATATATATATATATGATTGTTTTTACCTCACAAACACTTTTCACACTTTCACTTTCACTCTCTTGTTTCTATTTTCACTGCATTCACTACATTCTTGCTCCAAAAACCTTCATCTTGTGATCAATGGCTTCTTCTTCCAAAGACGTTCAACAAGCTTCTTATCAACAAGCTCCAGTTGCTCAAACCTCAGAAGAACTCCACACTTCACTAGTCAGAACACTTCTCACACCTGTAGAGAAACTTGAAGTTCTTTGTGAGCTATTCGTTGATTTTGATAGTTTTAAGGTTAATGGGTTTGATTTAACTCCAGAAGTCGCATCTCAAGGTTGGAAAACGTATTTTGGCCGTCTGATGGGTCCAACTTTTCCTAAGTTGGTAAAGGAATTTTGGATTTTTGCTACTGCTTCCCACACTCAAGTAACTTCTTACGTTCTGGGTAAGAAGATTGTCATCACTGAAGAACACATTGCCAAGCTGATACAATCTGATGGAACTCGAATCAAGTGCAGTGAAATGGATAAACTATCTGATACTTCAATCATCTCTCAATAAATATTCATAACTAGGAAACCCTCTAACAAAATCAAAGATCTTAAGGGTCATCTGAGAATTTGGGCCAAAATCATTCTAGGTTGCATCAGCCATAGGAAAGCCACCAATTCCCCAGATTACATTAACATGGATCAGCAATTTTTGCTATACTTCATCTCAACCAAAAAGAATGCCAACCTTGCACACTCATTGTTCAACCATCTGAAGAATAGTGTGAAGGAAACAAGAGAAGGAGAGAAGACTAAGAGGGATTGGATTCCTTTGGGAAGGCTTATTTCAGACATTCTGACTGAAAATAAGCTGGTAGATTATCTGGTTAAAGCTCAACAGATTGATATTCTAGAAACAGATGATGGAAAGCCTCTTAATGCAATGAATTTAAAGAAGATGAAGTTCATAGACACCATCAAGAAGGATCCCGTTTTGTATCCTAGAGAAGTTATCACCACCAGGAAGATTCCTCTGAAGGATTTTCCTCTGTTCTCTGCTGATACACCACCAGAAGTTGTTGTTAGATACTTGGAATCTTGCAAGCTTGATGGAGTTGATCCTGGCTTCAATCCTGAAGAACTTAGAAGACCGGCTCCAGAAGTTGCTACAAAGAAGAACAATAAAAGGAAAGCCTCTTAAGGAACCTCTCAAACGACTCCAAAGATAGCAAGAAAGAAAGGCACTTCTTCCTCATCTGATTTTATTTCTGTTGTAGAATCCATAACAAAGACAACATCTGAAAACCGTTCTAATACCACTCCTTCTGTCACTCATATATTTTCTAACCCTATAACTTCTGAATCCCCAAACAATGTCATTCCAGACATAAACCAATCTTCTGAAATTCATGTCTCTAATTTTCCTCAACAAGAACTTCCTCAACCCTCTGAGAATATCCCTCAACCATAAATAACTCAACTATAAACTACCATACAACCTCAAACAATTCCACTTCAAACTTCTCAACCTGAAAACCCTCCATTTTCACCTAAACATTCTGAACATCACTCACCTCAAACATTAGATGATTTTGACATGATAATTGACCCAACCCCTTCTTTTGATCTCAACACCAATCCTTTGTTGAAACCCACCCAACACTTAGCAAGTTCTCTCCGGCATTGATGTATTTCGCACCTACATTGCAGCCTCTCAATCTCAATCCTCTAATCCACCACAATCAAACACATCTCAAACAATTCCTGAAATTAACTGTCTTCTGAACTCTGACTATCCTAAACTCATTTTTGACTTATCCCCCATAGGCGAAGAACCTTTATCTTCTTATGAATCAACACCTCCCTAAACTCCCACATACATTACCATTCCAGATAGTCCCTCTCCAACCAAAGAAACTGAAGACCCCTTAGAACATTCATTGATGTAGAAGCTTTACAAAAACTCTCATTTGTTTCTAACAAAACTGCAATACCCAAACCAACCAAGTCAGATTTTGGTACATTGTTGCTGGCTTTTGAAGCAGAAATGAAAAACAGGTTGGAAAATCTGAAGACTGCGTGTGCCAAAAATCTTGACCCTGCTGCTTTTGATTATCTTTGGACAACAATCAGAAAGTGGTTTAATTCTGAAACCAAGAAGTTGAAACATATTTGTTATTATATCGCTCAGCACAACTTCTGTGAGAATTTGAAAGAAGTGGTCACAAACTTGGAGAAGAAGAAAACCCATCTTCTGGATGATAAACCTTGGAAAGAACCAGAACCAAAGGAGTCCATTTTTGCATATCATCTAGTTATTGTTCCTTCTGCTGAAGATAAAGAAGAACAAGTTGTTGAAGAATCGTCTATGCAACCTTCTACTTAAGTCGCTGCAACTGTTGAAGAATCTACTCCAACATCTTTAGTATTGAAGACTCTGGATGAACTGAAGAAAGAGAATGAGTCTGTTAAGCTAAGATTAGACAAGCAAGACAAAACAAATGTTGAACTCAAGACAATGATTGGGCAACAAGTTGAATCAACTTCTCATATCAAGTCTCTTCTGGAAGCATTGGTCACAAAGATTAACTCCTAACCTTGATCATGTTTCTTTTTGTTATTGTTGCTTGTTTTCTTATTGTTTTGTTTACATGTCTTGTTCTCTATGTTTTTCTAATTAATGAAGATCTGTTGTTTTGTCTATGTTTTCACCTTCTTATCTTTTTTTTTATTATCTGCTTTTTAGATTATGACAAAAAGGTGGAGAACATAAACTATTTTGATCTATAACATTCTACCAAGGCTAAGTCTCAAACATCCTAAAACTCTGATAAAACAGTTTAAATATTTTAAGAACAAGACAAATATTTAACTCAGGGGGAGCGTAAGCTAGAAGAACTTCTCATTATTAAAGGGAGTTTCTATAACTTTTGTTTTTTTGTTCTTAATCAAAATATTATGTTTTGTCATCATAAAAAAGGGGGAGATTGTAAGAACAAGATTTGTATTCTACCTCTCTTTTATAGTTTTGATGATAATAATATGTATAAGAACAAAATAATGCACTTAAAATTATTTTCTATGTGCAGGACAGAAGTTCTTATGAACAGAAGTTCTAATGTGTTCAACATCTTCTACAGTGAATTCAACGTAACTCATTATCAAAGAAGATCTGATCTCAAGTCAATAAGAAGTTCTCATCAAGTACAAAATCAAGCTGCAAATCTTTAGACACTCTAATGTGCATACCGCGTGTTTTGATTCTCGTATCAAGTCATTTATTAGGGAATCAAGAATAACTGCTGGAATTGAAGATCTCTATTTTTGGAAGGCTTTTATGACTATTAATATTCATCCAAAAATGGCTCTAGATATTCCCAACGGATCTCCTCATTGCTATCTATTTAAAGGGATCTCATTTGAAGAAATTGGCTCTTCTCTCTCGTGCGAATTATTGACGAACAATTTCTTTTCTCTCTTCATTTGTAAAAACTATCACAGTTGTGATAGTCGCTTTTTAGAAGAATTCTTAGTTACACATTTTTTGTAAAATATATTGATATTCCTTGAGTGACTAAGTTTAGTTAGTAGACTCAAGAAGACTTTGACAGTAGGTCATTGTGTTTGTATTCAAATATTTGAATTAGTGGATTAAGACCTTGTTGAGAGAGGCGAAATCACCTTGGCGGGTGGACTGGATGTAGTTTGAGTTCAAACGAACTAGGATAAATCAAAGTGTTCTTTGTCATTTTAATTTTAAGAAAACCCAATTCCAACCCCCCCCCCTTCCTTGTGTTTTTGCTCCTTCAATTGGCATCAGAGCTCTAGGTTTTGAGCGATACACTTAACTGTGTCAGAAAAAGATCCAGAAGATAAACACAATGGCAGATTTAGTCAACAACAACAATGATTACCAAAATGACAAGATCAATGGAAAACATCCTTGTTCAATGGCGACAAATTTGACTACTAGAAGGATGTTCTGAAGAGTTTATTTATGCCTCTGGATGGAGATCTCTAGGATATGGTGACTAATGGATACATTCATCCTGTTGGAGCAGATGGTCAGAAGATCGAAAGAAAGAATATGACGGCTTAACAGAAGAAGGAATTCATAAATCATCATAAGGCCAGAACCATACTTCTGAGTGTTATTTCGTTCACATAATATGAAAAGATTACAAATAGAGAATCAGCCAAACACATGTTCAACTCCCTAAGGATGACACATGAAGGCAACACTCAAGTCAAGGAGATAAAAGCTCTGGCTCTTATCTAGAAGTATGAGGCATTCAAGATGGAAAAAGACGAAACGATTGAGAAGATGTTCTCAAGGTTTCAAATTCTAGTTGTTGGACTGAAAGTTCTGGACAAAGGATACTCAGCAGTAGATCATGTGAAGAAGATCATCAGAAGCTTGCCAAAGGCTTAGAGACCCATGGTCACTGCTCTTAAGCTATCAAAGAATCTGAATGAGATATCTTTTGAAGAACTCATCAACTCACTGAGGAGTCATGAGATAGAACTTGAAGAAGATGAACCCCAGAAGAAAGGTAAGTATGTTTCTCTTAAATCTAACAAATCTAAATCTAAATCTTTGCAGGCAGAAGAAGAAAGTTCTGGAGGCTCATCAGAAGAAGACGAACTGTCACTTCTTTCTATAAGAGTTCAACAACTCTAGAAGCATCGTTAGAAGAATTTCATGAATCCTAGAAGATCAAGAAATCACTCTGAATCATCCTCTAGCTACAAGAAGTCCAGAAGCAAGGATGTAGTTTGATATGAGTGCAAGGAACCTGGACACTACAAGAGTGATTGTCCCAAACTTCAGAAAGAGAAGCCCAAAAAGAAGTTCAATAGAGAGAAGAATAAAAGTCTCATGGCCACATAGGATGACTCAGAATCTTCTGAAGCTGAATCAGAATCAGATGATGAACACGCCAACATTGCATTAATGGAAAAGATACCAGAAGATGTCAACCAATCAGAATTAGAATCAGATTCTGATACAGAAGAGGTATTCTCTAAACTTTATAGATCTCAATTAGAATGTAGCCTCTCATAAATTCTTGAAAAGTATCATAACCTTCATTTCAAATACAAATACCTTAAACAAAGTCTAGTATCTGAATCGGAGGAGACTAGAAAATTGAAGGCAGAAAACTATGAGCTAAAAGAAAATATTTTAGATTACAAAATTTCTTTTGAAAAACTTAAAGCTCGAAAGGAATATGAATCTGAAGTTTTATCTAGTTCTGATAGTATCATAAAACAATATGATTACAATTATCAAAAATTTCTAGCTAAAAACATAGATAGAAACAAAATTGCCTCAATGATCTATGAAGTTAGCAGAAACGGTAGAAGAGGTATAGGTTATGTGAAAACCAAAGGAGAAGAACCACTAAATTTTAAACAAGTTGAGGATATGATTATAAAAGTTAACACTCCTTTAAGTTCCCACTTCACCTATGGTCATAATCATGGTCTGAAATATACTAGTGAGTCATCCTATTCTACAAGTTCTGATGAGAAATTCAAACTCAATCAAAAGTTTGTAAAGTCTAACAAACAAGGACCCATAAAGATATGGGTACCCAAAGATAAAATTGTGTATGTTGCAGATGTCTTTAATAGCCAGATTGAAACACCAATCTTGGTACCTGGACTCTGGATGCTCGTGACACATGACGGGATGAAATCATATGTTCCAAAGTCTTGAGCTAAAACTTGGAGGCTATGTATGTTTTGGAGGCAATCAAAAAGGAAAAATCATTGGCTCTGGAACTATTGGTAACGGTACACTTCACCCTATATCTAATGTTCTGTTAGTAGAAGGATTAATGCATAACCTGTTATCCATAAGTCAATTAAGTGATAACAGTTATGATATAATCTTTAATCAAAGTTCTGTAACGTTATTAGTCAGAAAGATGGAACAATCCTATTTAGTGGAAAGAGAAAGAACAACATCTACAAAATAAAACTCTCTGAACTGAAAAGTCAGAATCTAAAATGTCTGATGTCTATGGATAACGAGCAATGGGCCTGGCACAGAAGATTAGGACATGTTAATATGAGAAGATTGTATCAGATTAATAAACTCAATTTAGTCAGAGGACTTCTAAATCTGAAGTTCAACTCAAAAGCTTTGTGTGAAGCATGTCCGAAAGGCAAATTTTCTAAACCTGCTTTTAAATCTAAAAATGTTGTTTCTTCCTCTAGACCATTAGAACTTCTGCACATTGATTTATTTGGACCAGTGAAAACTGCTTCAATCAGTGGTAAGAAGTATGGATTGGTGATCATAGATGACTATAGCAGATGGACATGGGTAAAGTTTCTTAGACACAAGGATGAGTCAATGGTTGTATTTTCTAACTTCTGTAAACAAGTCCAAAACGAAAAAAGAGTTTAGAATTATCAAAGTCAGAAGTGGTCGTGGTGGAGAGTTTGAAAACAAATCATTGGAATTATTTTTTAATGAAAATGGCATCTCTCATAATTTCTCTTGCCCTAGAACTCCACAATAAAATGGAGTTGTAGAACGTAAGAACAGAACATTACAAGAGATGGCCAGAACCATGATTAATGAGACTAACATGGCTAAACACTTTTAGGCAGAAGCAGTAAATACAACATGCTATATTCAGATTAGAATATCTATAAGACCTATTCTGGAGAAGACTCCTTATGAATTGTGGAAGAACAAAAAGCCCAACATTTCTTATTTTCATCCTTTTGGATGTACTTGCTTTATTCTGAACACTAACGATCCTCTGAACAAGTTTGATTCTAAGGCACGAAAATTTTATATGTTAGGATACTCTAAACGTTTGAAAGGATACACAGTATACAATACAAAAGCACGAATTGTAATAGAATCCATCTATGTCAGATTTGATTATAAGCTTGGTCCTGAAAAGCCAAAGTAGAATGAATCTCTTGCAGATATAGAAGTTCAAATCACTGAAGAAAGAACATCTGAAGAACAACCATCCACGGAACAAGACAAGACAACTACACCAACAACTTCTGAAGAACCCAGTCAGAAGAGACAATCCAGAAGCACGTTGAATCACCCAGAAGATACAATTTTGGGAAAGAAAGATGATCCAATCAGAACAAGATCCTCCTTTAGAAACTCTGAATAATCTTTAATGGGAATTGTTTCACTGATTGAACCAACTTCTGCGGAAGAAGCTCTTTCAAAAATTGATTGGATACTTATAATGCATGAAGAACTAAATCAATTCACCAGAAACGACATATGGGACTTAGTTCCAAGACCAAAAGGATTCAACATCATTGGGACCAAATGGATATTCAGAAACAAGCTTAATGAACAAGGTGAAATTGTCAGAAACAAAGCACGGCTCGTTGCACAAGGTTATAGTCAACAAGAAGGAATAGACTATACAAAAACCTTGGCACCAGTCGCAAGGTTAGAATCTATTAGAATTTTAATTTCTTTTGTTGTAAATCATGACATCACTCTTTATCAGATGGATGTCAAGAGTGCATTTTTAAATGGTTACATTGGTGAAGAAGTTTATGTGCACCAACCTCTTAGTTTTGAAAACTCTAAATTTTCAGAACATGTTTTCAAACTTAAAAAATCCTTATATAGTCTAAAACAAGCTTCCAGAGCTTGGTATGAAAGACTAAGCAATTTTCTTCTGGAAAATAACTTTACCAGAGGGAAAGTGGACACAACTCTTTTCTGTAAAACCTTTAAAAATGATATTCTGATTTGTCAAATTTACGTAGATGATATTATTTTTGGTTCTACTAAAAGTGCCTTGGGAAAGGAATTTGCTAAGTCCATGCAAGCAGAATTTGAAATGAGCCTGATGGGAGAATTGAAGTTCTTTTTGGGAATTCAAATAAACCAAACATCAGAAGGAACATATATTCATCAAAGCAAATATGTCAAAGAACTTCTGAAGAAATTTGACATGTCAGAAAGCAAAATCTCCAAACTAAGAATGAGAGTTCACACAAGTAAACTTTGTATAAGATTTATGACACCCAACTGAGAATGAGACAAAAATAATTGACTCTAAGAAGGAAAGTAGTGTGAGAGTCTCTATCAGTATATTATCAGACTGATTTCTAAGAATAAACACTAACCTTTATTCAAGAAGCAAAAATTCATTATGACTCAAAAAGATTGTGAACAAAATTGTGTGATCGCTTGCCAATATCATGCATATGTCATCTATTATTCATGCTCAATTTTTCTGCTCATTCTTGTGAAATTTTATGTTTACCATGTGATCTCATATGATCATATTAGTTTCATAATAATGATTGATGTCACAACCTATGTGAGCACAGTCTAGAGAATAAATCCAAAAGATTGTCTCTATGGAGAGAGAATGAATCTAATTATGAAATTTTCATTAGATTTGAAAATTCACTTGTTAGAGTCACAAACTATACTTAAGGAAATTTTTTTGATAAAGCTTTCTTTATTAGAGAATTAATTAAAGTGCATAAGTTATATACAAAACTGTACCTTTACCTTTCAGGAAAGCTTTCTCTGATTGTTTTCCATTCTGACTTGAGTTTCTTTTCCTCTGGTCATTTTCACACGATTCTTCCCATCTAATTCTGATTCTGACTTATGACTTAAGCATCCTCTTTGCCGAGCTTCTGATCAACTTTTCTTCATCCTGGTTCTGAAGTTTCTTCTTCTTTTGAATGTTGACTCTGAGTTTGATGATTAGAACTAGTCTTCAAATCAGAACATATTTTAGAACTTCTGAAGATTTTCCTTGCATTTACTTTCTTCTCTTTATAATTATGTATCACCCAAACTTCTTCTATGATGACGAATCCCAGTATAGACTAAGGCATTTACTTTCTTCTCTTTATAACTATGTATCACCCAAACTTCTTCAATGATGACAAATCCCAGTATTTTGAGGAAACACACTCAAATTCTCCCTATGATTATTATCCCCGATATTTCAAGGAACCGCAAGAAACCCATAATTCCAACCTAGAAATATTAATAAAAGATCTCAATGTGATATTGACTCATCCCCAATATCTCTCGGAACCACACCTAAATCCCCCTCATGATCACCATTCCCAACACTTTGAGAAACAACAAGAATCCGTTAATTCCAACCTTGAGATGTTATTGGAAGACTTCATTAAAACAATAGCTAATGTTAGGCTAGAATCAATGATGGAGCGCTTTGTGGAGGAACAAATTCTTCAGAATGAAGAGCTTAGAAGACAATATCTCGATACTCATGAAACTCTTAGGCATATAAACACAATGGTTGAGTCCCTCGTGACTCATACTGAGGCATTGGAGACCCAAATCTGCATACTTGCACTGACACCTATAGGACCTTCCCCTGAGGAAATTGCATATGTTATAACAACTAGTAGTGAAAATCAGCTCGAAATTCCTAAGGAGAGTGATTATGAGATTGAGGAGAGTGATTATGAGGATGATGAGAGTTCTGGTGAGGAAAATACTCGAACATCATCTAAATGGGAGGTTGTCATAAAGGTAGAAGATGAATCAACTATAGATAATCTTCTATATACCCCAGCATATCCTTTATCGTATAAGTTTGTAGACTCCAAACTCAAACTGTATGCGGAGGCATTGGAAAATATCCAAACCAAAGCACCTTTGTCTGAAGTCTTGCATAAAAAGATAAAACCAGATGACCTTGAAACTAGCGAAATTATTAATATTAAGCGGGTAAGGTTAACTTTTGAGGTGTTGGATGAGATAACTAAACCCAGACTTGAAAATCTAATACTTAGCATAGATCCAGAACCACCACCACAAGTTCAAAAGAGTAAATCGCCACACAAAATAAAGAAAAGAAAAGGTGAGGGATATGTGAGATGGCTTGATAAATGGACATGGAAACCGAAGAACTAACACTCCTAACCTTCGAGCTATCGACGTTAACCAAAACTCTACATGGGTGGCAACCCACCAGCTTTTATTTTAATGATTTTCTTATCTGTAGAAAATAAATAAATGTATCACTTGTCACATTTCAGCTACTTTTAGGCAAAGGATCTCTAGACGACAATCCCTTAAAGTGACCAGGTACCTACAGACATTCCTACGAATGTCGCTGCTGGTAGTGATACCAATGATGAGTATGATAGGAGAGAACATGTTTCTCCCATCTGTTACTTGCATCCTCCTTGTCTTTTTGCATGATCAGGTTCCACTTGCACACACCGTACTGTATTTTTCTAACATTCTTTGCAGGTATTTCCTTCAGAAATATGCAATATGATGAGCAAATTCGTGAAAAGTGAAGTTCCGGATAACTCGTAATACAAGACGCCGAAGTAGAAGTGGTCAGCAAAGGCAGATACAACTAGGGAAGAGTCAGAGTAAATTTGGCCATGGTGGCACGAAATGACATCCATACAGGTTATATCTTTCCTTTTCCACCTTTTATGAAAACATTGAGGACAATGTTTGGTTTAAGTGTGGGGGAGGAACGTTACCACTTTTATTTTATCGTTTCTAGTTAGATTCAATATTTTCCAGCATGATTTTAAATTTTTCTATTTTCATTGCGTCTTTGCATGTGTTGTCAAGTACTTATATGTGATTTTAATGTTTATCGATTTCCTATCCCCTTGAGCCTCACCAAATATTTTAAAAATAGAGTTTCTTTTGAAAATCTTAGGTTACAGACGAAATTGAGGTTAGATTGTGAGACTTGGGAAAATTCCGCAAGATCGGTATCGTCTTAACACCGTGAGCCTCCCAATTATGGAAATCGATTTGAGTATTTATTATGCCATAGCCTTAAGTTCTCACCCTTTTAGTAGTCCCTTATTAGTTTATATTAGCAGTCAACATCATCCTAAGCACACACTAAGTAGGAAGCTGATGCAAATAAGTGTATGATCTCAAAGTTAAAAGAATAACCAAAGAGAAAAATGAATGAAAAGAAATGCTCCTTCTAAGTTAGATGGTCCTTACCCGATCATTTAGCCCAACGGTGTAAAACTATTTATTTAATTTAAAAATAAAAAAAATAAAATGATAAAAACGAGATCATAGTACTAACAGGATATCTTACCATGATTAATGTGATTGCACCAGAATGAAAATTGACGAAAGAAGGATGAGTGAGTTAGACTTAGGTATAATGACATGATTAAAATTTGTTTGTATAGGAGGGAGGTTGATGACCGCAAAAGCGGAATTGTGTTGTTACGATATCCTTAGTGTATGGGAAAGTACTTATCGATACAAACTTAACCAAAGTAGAGTTGGTAGCCTAGGACGAGTATTATGTTGAACTAGTTTTCTTATGAGCCATAGTTTGCTTGAGGACAATCAAAGGTTTAAGTGTGGGGGAGTTTGATCACTCGAATTTGTATCGATTATTTAGTATAATTTCCGATTATTTATGTTATTAATTAATTTATTTATTTCAAACGATATTACACAAGTTTTGTGTTTGTTTTACAAATATTTAATTAAACTTGACTTTTGGAGGCAAAAATATAAAAGGAAGCTTATTGGACAAGAAATGTGGAAAAACGGAAGGAAAAGAACAAGAAAAATGCATTTCTGCATAACCACTGTCAGACGCCCGTCTCATATGTAAGACGCCCGTCTGGGCTTCAAGACGCCCAACTTCACTTCAAGTTGATCGTGTCATTTTCATGATTATCGTATCAATTGTCAAACTCTCGTCTCAAGCTCAAGTAAAATAACCTATTTACGAAACAGAAGTCAAATCAGAAAGAGTCGTTCTTGTGTTTTCTTCTCATTCAACAAAGAAATTATCTCCACCCTAATCAACCTCAGTCCAATTTCATCAGTCAAGGCCCAAGATAAATCCATTCCTTCAAGTTCTTAACAAACCAAAGTCTAGAGGCTATAAATAGCAACCCCTGCTACTTGAATCAGCATCTCCTTTTTCACCCATCTCTTGCACCATTTTTCCTTGTTTAGTTTTTAAGTTTCTTTATTTTATGTAAAAGTAATAGTTCTCCATATCGGAGGACTATTATCGCAATTAGTTTTAGGATTCTGTTTCTTTTCGTATTTTATTTTCTGATTCGCATTCAAGAATTCAAGAGTTCAATATATGATTCAAGCATCAATTCCAGGTTTATTTATTATTATTTATTTTTCTCGTCTTCTTATTTAATCGCCTATTTATATTTTTATCGCCTTCTTATTTAAATTTCCGAATTATGTTATCGTCTTTAGTTTATTATCGTAATTGCATATTTATTTTCTTGTCAATGTCTAGCTAAATAGTCTAGAGTCTGGCGTATGAGGATCGTGGTTACCGACGAGACTCGGTAGAAAATAATAGGTGCGAACTTATGATTAAAATTTTGTTATGGTTTTAATTTCCAAGTTTAATTTAAATAGCTTTGTCACGAGAGTGAGAGGTTAGTTAACACCATTTTGTCACGAGAGTGAGAAATTAATTAAGGTTAGATTCGGCACAACGAGAGCATGAGAATCGAACCAGATAGTGGAAATTAGGCAACAAATCTAAATACAATGAGAGCGCTTTAGATACATTTAGGATAATATTAGCTTTCAAAATATATTTCTTAATTACCTGGCGAGTGAGAGCAAAATCTTGGGATTAAGAAGTATGACTTTAGTTAATACTGCGAGAGCGTGAGTGTCATACCCTAATTTTTGACCCTAAGATTTTTCGCATTTCAGCTGCATTTCGCATACAAACAAGATCACGCACTATTCGTTTATCCTTTTTCAGGTGCAGGTCTATGCCTCGTAGGAGATCACCATGTTTAATTGTCGTTATTTGTTTATATTTACTAACTTCTAACCAAAATACAAAAAATATGTTGCATTTACTTCTTCTTCTTCTCTGTGCTGCAGGATTTCAAAGATAAGACAATATTTTCAATACAAAGACGGTTGTTCAATTATGATTCGATTCAGATGGACGTTTGACCTAATCTTGGTCAAACTATCAAAATATTGTTTCAACAGCAAGTTGTGTGTGCCAGGGGTTTATTCCTCAAATAGTGTGTTTTCAAAAGTTCAAGTTGTGTTGTGTGTGAAAGTCATCAGTTATCAGACAGTGTTTTGTGCGAAGTCCATCAGTTTATCGAGAAGTGTTGCGTGTGAAGTTCGGTTTGTTCATCAATTTATCAGTGGTTCATCTGAAGATTTATTTTCCTCAGTATGGATTTGAATTATCAGGGCAATTTTCAGATGATTCAAGTGATTGTGGTATAAGTGGCAAGTTGTGCAGTGGATTAGAATTGGTTGTGTTCATTTTGTCAGTGGCTTGTAAAATAATCAAGATCTGGTTGTGGGCTTAAAATCAAAACTTCATTCATTATCTTTTTTTTCTTCGATTAAAACCATTCCCTTTTCAATAACTTTTTTTCTATTTCTCGATTTACCCGATTCATACATTTTTTAGTTCAATTATCCAATTACCACCTTAAATCCTCATTTTTTTATCCATTTCTAAAATTCATATCTCAATACTTATTTGGTATCCATTTTTAGATTTCAAAAAAAAAAGATATCACTAAGAGCTAATTATATATTAGAGTCCATTTATATTTTTTTAACCACCCATAATCCAATATATCACAAAAATCATCACATTTATATTCTTTAAAAAAAAACATATGTTCTTTCCTTAAGCCCGTACTTTTGTTAGACTCATCATTTTTTTGTCATTTAAGCCCATTCCATTTTTTTTATACAAAACATATTGAAAAAATAGAGACAGCAAGCTACAGTACTTTCCCAAGCCAATTTGAAGTCAATCTCTCAACCACTTCTTCAAACAACATTAACACGTCACAAGCTTCATCACATCACATCGTTCAGACTCACGTGACAAAAATAACACAAGGCTTCAACCATTAGCAATACGCCGCCAACACCCAGCCGAAGCAAAGGCATACAAGCCCAAATGCCAACAACATCAGCCGTACAGTCACGCAGCAACATATACCACAAGCCAGCTTCACATAGTATCAAGTCGCACGAGTATTACACTTGCAGCAAACACACCAAAATCAGGAACAAAACGCAGATTTGTATAAAGCAAAACGCAACTGCAATACGTCGTACGCAACACCTAGCAAAACGCATCACGCACCAGCTCAAAACGCAGTCGAACTCAAAACGCTGCGGATTTCAGCGAAACGACAAGCATCACACAGCCAAGGACAAAACGCAGCAAAATAAGAACAAAACGCAAGCCATCAGGTTCAAGCTCAGCCTGCACACACACGAAATTCGTGACCTCCTAAACACAGTGAATTTCAAATCAAAACGCGGATGAATTTCACACAAAACGGCAACCGCATATCACCCGATTCTTTTATTTAAACAACCTCTTTCCCTCTCATTTGTTCAAGCTTGAAGAGCCTAAAAAATCCCTGCCAAAATACCCTCAAGCTTCAATCCGATTCATCCTTCACCCTCAATATTTCCCCAAATCTCACATCAATCATCAACAACATTAACTACAAAACCGAATTAGAAAGAACTTCAGAAGAAGAAGAAGAAAGCAAGTATCGAATCCTTTTGAGAGAGAGAGAGAGAGAGATCCAATCGCGATTTCAAGAAGGAAGGAGTTGAATCGGAGACGATTGCGAGACTGTGACGAGAGAGGACAATCTGTGATGGTGGTGCAAAATTTGTGAAGAAAGACATCGATTGATTGAGGCGTGATGGTTTCTTTTCTCTATTTTTGTGGTCAGCGGCGAGTTGATTTTCGGAGAAGAAGGTACCATCGCATATGAAAGAAGGAGACGCTGAAATGTCTATGTGTTTTCATTTTTTTTACTTTTGCAATTTTTTTCTATGTATTTCTTTATTAAATGAATCTGCGTTTGGGCTTAGGTTGGCCTCATGGATCCAATTTTTCCTATCCACCATTCCTCCTGTATGCAGCGCCCCCCTCTTGTTCTAATTTGGCTTTGTCTTTTTTTTATTATTTTTTTTCATTACTTTGTTTATGTTTTATAGGAATTTAAAACAAAATTGTTTTCATTTTTCTTTGCCTTTTCTAATTTTGTTTCATTTTTGAAAATATAGAATTTATTTAGAAAATTATTTTTGATAAGGTTTTCTTGTTAGAAATAATATTCTATTTCTTTTTTTATGGATTCTATTTTAGATCCATCTTTTATTTCATCTCTTTTTTTTTGGTCGATGAAATCTCCGATTCGCGATTATTGGTTTTCGAAGATGTTTAATCTTCATCATTTCAAATCTATGGATGAATGATCATTTGGATCATTCTCCATACTTTGGAATCGTGATAGGTTGCCTTCGATAATACAATGTGAAATCTCGATTAAGATTAGACTGTTACCTTTTCTTTTCGTGTGACATGTTTTCGGAGAATGATACATCATATTATTTCTCTAACATGTATTAGCACAAATATTTTCCACCTTAATTGGTGGTGGCCGGCCTCATTTGTAGGGTAATTACTTCGTAAATTACACGGTGATTGCTTAACATAGACCTAAACTTGTCCCGAATTCGGATTAAGATCCATTTGGATCTGGTTGCCTCGATTTTGGTTATCTTTTTGTGGTTGTGTTTGATTAAGTTCATCATACCATTTCTATGTAAATATTATAATAATATTAATATACTAACCATTTAAATTCAATCTCTCGCACCTTATCCTCTTTATTTTAATCTCTCGCTCCTTATCTCTTATTATGCTTTTATTATACTATATCATTCATCATATTGCTTATTGTTTATATTGTTATGCTTGTGATTTTTCCTTTGTCCATTTGGACACAAAAACACTAATAACAGATTAAACATCTAAAAGATTTGTGACTTTAATTTCGGACTATGGCTACTATCCTTAGCATTGGACTTGGAGTTGGACTTAGATTCTAGGATCATTCCCTTGCTTGAGCTATTATGGATTGAAGACGTTGGCTCCGATTGAGTTCACTTGTTTATGAAGATGGAAATCCGATTGTTTCAAAGAATGTTCACCATACGGTTTGATCATTCTTCTCTTAACTTTTACATTCAAGTCTTAGGATAGTCCCTTCATCTCCTCCCACTTCTTAAATTTTCAAATCTCCTTCCTATTTTCAAAAACTTTCTTTGTTTTCAAACTTCAAATATTTTCGCAATCAAACCTTGACTTAGGTCAAGCGATTTTACCTTTTCATTTCATTTCTTAATAAATGCTAAACCACATTAGCATATCGAAACTTTCTTCTCAAAAAACTTTAAAACTTTCAAAACTCATTCAATTGTTTTTATGCCCTCGTGCACGTTTCTTTTTAATCATTTTCATGTTTAGATATGATTCATTCTTTCTAGCGGAATTATTCCCTAAAGAATGATGACTTATCTTTACATTTTAAAATCAATTCAACTCATTGTTTCTTTTCAAATTTTGTACCACGAACTACGGGGTTTTGATCTCGCATTGCACTTTGTGGGTACGTAGGCATGAGACGTTCGTCTCTTCAAACACAAAAATCCTAAAAAACATTCTTCTTCTCATCTCTTCAATCTTTTTTCAAGCAAACCATTTCAAACCAAAAAAGCAGTAAATATTCCAAAGGGCTCCCGTGGAGTACCACAGAGATTTTGGGTGCGTAAAACCTTCCCAATTTGTAACCTATCCCCTTACCCATTCTCTGTTTGATTCTTTTAGCTTTTTTCTTTTAGATTCATTAGGTTTTATTTGTTCTTTTTCCTTTTTTCCATTTGGAATAAAATAAAAGCGCGGTGGCGACTCTGTTTACCTTGAGTTAAGTTAGTCAATAACTTACACTCATGATTTTACCGCTACAGTGAGGTAGAGTCTTTAAGTCAATTTATTCTACGGAACTAAGTTATAATCTAATTAGTAACCAAATTCTACATAGTCCTTTAGGAATACGGAATCCATATTTCGGTCTCTCTTTATTATCTTATTTTCTTAGTTTTATTTTAAGTTCTAGTTTTACTTTCTTCTTAACCAAATTCACTTCGCCTTAGCTTTACAAAGTAACAATAGAGTACAGTAGGTTGACATTGGTCTCTGTGAGATCGATATCTTTTATTACTACGTGATAGACTGTGCACTTGCAGTTAGTAACCGTTAGACTCAGAAAGTCGCAATCAAGTTTTTGGCGCCGTTGCCGGGGACCAAAAGGCAATATTGTCATTCCGTTGTTGCACCATATAGACTAAGGCATTTACTTTATTCTCTCTATAACTATGTATCACCCAAACTTCTTCTATGATGACAACTCCCAGTATTTTGGGGAATCACACTAAAATTCTCCCTATGATTACTATCCACAATATTTCAAGGAACCGCAAGAAGCCCATAATTCCAACCTAGAAATATTAATGAAAGATCTCAATGCGATGCTGACTCATCCCCAATATCTCTTGGAACCACACCTGAATCCCCTCCATGATCACCATTCCCAACACTTCGAAGAACAACAAGAATCTGTTAATTCCAACCTTGAGATGTTATTGGAAGTCTTCATTGAAACAAATTCTAATGTTAGGCTAGAATCAATGATGGAGCGCTTTTTGGAGGCACAAACTCTTCATAATGAAGATCTTAGAAGACAAGTAAAGTGATCTAAATCTAAGGTAACCCCTCTTTTTAAGAGTCTAACATCCCCAGCAGAGTCGCCAGTTCTGTAACACGGTGGAAGAACTGACTTTTAGTTTTTATCGCAAAATATGTTGCGGTAAGCAAGAGTCTCCACCGACTTTTATTTCATCCAATTAGGAAAGGCATAAAAGAACATGAAAGACCTTTAAAAAAGATTTTGAGTTCGGGGGGTAAGTTATACAAAGGGAAGGTGTTAGCACCCTTTGTATCCATGGTTATCCATGGGCTCTTAACTACTTAGCTCACTTTATACTTGTTTTGTTTGAAAAGTGTAGTGTGTTATTAAAATATTTTCGTAAAGATTTAACTTTGTAATGATTCTTGTATGAATGTATACAAAGTGTTTACTTGTTTGAAAATATTTTGAAAAAGAGTGAAGGGTGTAAAAAGCATTTGTTTTGAGAGTTGTGAGCAAACATTTAAAAGTTACTTACTCTAAGTTGTAAGGTCTTTCTTGTCATTTTTGTTTCTTTAGGGATATAATTGTTCTTACTATTAGTTAGTAAGTAGTCTTATCCTTGGATTTGGAGGGACAAACGTATGGTCATCGTTATGGTCATAGAAGGCAACATGTAGAGATACATTAGCAATTCAAAAGGACTGTTATCATTCTTATAAGGACAAGATCATTTATTCGAAGGCAACTCGAAGGGTCATCGAGGGACTATGATCTTTTTCGTAGGGACAAGATCATTTATTCAAAGGTAACTTTGAAGGGACAATGAGGGACTATGATCTTTTATTCGAAAGGCAACTGTGATGATTTATTTATTTAAGCAGCAGGTTAAGGTATCTCTACGTTCGAGGGACATCACCATTATTCGAAAATGCAAAAGGTTGGGATCGAACTCGGGGTCTTTGGTTTCATGCGATACGTTGAACCTGTTCTATTAGATATCAGGAAGACAATGGGATTAATAGTTTAAATCAAAACACAATTAAAATACGAAATTCACGAACATTATGCAACCATAGTTCAATGGTATGCGTGTTTCAGGCATGGCTGATCATTGTTATTAATCTAAACTTACTCTTTGATATCTTAGAGGTTGAATGGAATGGTTGGTTGGCTATGAATCTGCCTGGAAAATGGAACACGAATTTGCACTATGCTTTTGAAAATTTGAGATTTTTTGGTCTAGCTTTGGAGGATAAACTATGTCCTTGAGGTTGGTGAAGGTCATGCGTTTTTATAGGAGAGCATTTTAGGTCAGAAAACTTCATGAGCTTGGATCAAATTGATTCACTTTTGAATGGTGTTAAAAACTTTCTATTTTGGTGCATATTTGGCCATCATATATTTCTCCTCTTGTTTTGCACGAATTTGGATCAAATATTATGTAAATAACTCTCAATATCTGATCCTAAAATAGTCCAAATATCAAATCTTTGATTTTTCATATTTATTTTGATTAAAATTGAATTTAAATGAATTAAATCCAATAAAATATGAAATAAATAAAGAAAAATCAGAAAATATGACTTAGGGGTCGTGGACTATCTTAAGATTATGTTTGGATTGTTAAGAGATAGGTCAATTTGGCACAAACTCAAGGTTTGGTCATTGTTTGCCTTATACACCTCCTCAATTTTTCTCAACTTTAACAATACACAACTTTCTCAATTTTTATCATATGAATGTGCTCTTGTACTTTTTAGAAAGCTTAAAGAGTCATTTAATCACTCCTTTTGGTACCATGTCAATTTAATCTTCCATGTTCAAGTTATGAGCTTTTGAAAAAGTTGACTTTTTGTTGACTTTTTAGAGGACCTGTAATGTCTTAGCCCATATCTCTCAAATGAAGCATTTCTGGCTTTGGCTTGTGAGTCACAAAGTTGTAGGGAATTGAATTTACTTCATAATGAGCTTTAGATGGGAAATTATGAAGAAGTATGTGAAAGTTAGAGCTGATCAAAGTACAATTGACTTTCTCCTTAAGAAACCCTAATTTAGCAACTTTTTCCTTGTGATGCATTTGAGGTTTTCTTGATGAATCATGATCAACCCTTGATCAAATGATGAATATTACTTCATAATCTTGATTTTGACCAAAAAACTTGAAGTTTGACTGTATGTTGACCACAATTGACTTTTTACCCAAGTTAACTGATTATTGACCATTTAAGCATCTAATTAACCAAACTTGTAGTGCAAGTCTTGAAACTTGACATGAGGATCCTTTGAAGTATATGGGATATCATGAAGTCCACTTGAGGCTTTGGAAGTCCAATTTACCTTGAGAAACGCAAAACCCTAATTTGAGATCTATTGCTTAGGAGGAGGCTTTGTTTGATGAAACCTTGAGTTCCTTTGAGCAATTGAGAATCTTATGAACATTGGGAGACCTCTTGAGACATATTGTATTGAAGATATGAGGGAAAATTTTGGGGTACAACACTTTCACTCTTAAGCTTTTAAGCATTGAGTATTTGCTAAGACGTGGTGATTATAAAGGGAATTGATAGGGGTCTCATATCTAAGAGTGTCTTAGGTAGAAGTTGCACGGGTAGTGATTAATTGAGAAGTTATAGACGAGAGAGTTTAGCTTTGAATTAATACTATTATAGTGGATTTCATTCTTGGCTTGGTATCCTCCAGAAGTAGGTGTGATTGCAATGAACTGGGTTAACAATTGCTGCGTGTTCGTTTACTTTATGCAACTAATTGTTTGTGTTCATCTTGTTCATTGTTTGAGAAAGCAGAGATCAGTTGTTCCAACATCTCATAGGACATATGTGATCTTCTATACCAGAATTTTAATAATCATTTTTTGATCGGATAACCATCTAGATTATGGTTAATAACGTCTAATTAGGATTGGTGTAATTGAGAATATTGGGTTGGGAACTTTGTGTGTTTCAAATAAGAAAACCAAGGTGGGGTTTTTCTTCAAGATCAGTTTTATTTGAAGGTTTTGGACAAGATCACACCAACAAAGATTCAATTGAGTGAAGGACTTCGAACAAGGTGGTTTCCTTGCAAGGGAATAACATGAGACTGTGAATTATGTTCAATAATCTTGGGTTCAACAAGTTGCGTGCTCGGGATAATCGGAGGATTGTAGCCACATTGTTGGTCATTTGATCAAGCTTTTGATCAAGGTTTTGGAGGTGGAAAGATCAACACAAAACAATAGGGTTTTTGGGGTTTGCATTCTTCATATTTTGTATAAATAATTTTGCAAAGAAAAGGTTAGTTGCGAGTATCTCAATTTGATTTTGAATTAAGGACATACATAGCCATAACGAGGCTGATTGGGGAACCGCCTAAACAAATCTTGGTATCTCTCTCTTTTATCTCTTTATCGCTTTAATTGTTGATTTCACAATTTATTGAATTCATCGTTGTTTGATCAATTCGATTGGAAACAGTTTTTCAATTATTTTTTTAAAAGTGTTGTTATTAATATAGTCATAATCAATTTGATTGTGATTGGATTTTAACATCAACCAAATAAATTGAATTTCCAATTGCTATCAATTGCACACCAAGTGTTCGACAAATTGTTTGTGCATATTTTAATTGTCTTTTCATTGGATATACGAGTTATGAATACCTTTGCATTTAATTGATTCATAGCTTAATCGTTGTTAAAAATTTATGTTCATTATCATTTTGTTTGATTCGCAATACATATATAACTTTTCGATAGTAGATTTGGTTAGATGATTTGATTCAGGTCGTTTTTTTCGTTGTGCCATACTTTTGAAAATGGGTTTTTGTCAATGATTTTGGTTGTATAATTTGTGATCTATTCACCCCATCTAGATCGAAGCATATCTTCTAACACTTTGTTTGTCATCACCAAAAATGGGGATATTGTTGGTACAAAATTGTTCATATCCCTTGGATTTTGATGATAACAAAGTACTTAAAGAAACAACTGGGTATACTAACATATGATCAAGTTCGTAGGATCACAAGCTTAGAATTCAACTCTGAATTAACCCCATTGCAAGCATTTGTTGACAAGCTGAATGTCTCTGACTCTAATGGATCAGAATCCGATGACTCTAAAGGATCATACTATGAACCTGGCAGTTCGGCTTTGGAAGGTTCAAACTCTAATCATGGTTCTTCTTCCTCTGGGGACAACTTAGACTCTAGAGACCTTAACTTAAAGTTCTCAGCTTCTGGTATGTATTTATCGCCATAGCATACCTATCTTGTAAACACCTGGACTTTTGAAAAAGTAAACTAGAGTCCCTTAGTGCAAGGCTCAATAAAAGATAATGTGACTTCCCTAGATTTCCCCTCATTTGGTTTATACCCAAGATGATAAATATGATGTGGGCTATTCTATTACGCATTGGTTGAATATTTTTACAAGATTTATCTTCCAACGTTTATCTCTTGGAGCTGCTACATTTCAAAAGATCAAATGTACAAACAACATTCCAACGAATCTATTTTTTGCCTTTATAAAATGGAGCTAAAGATTTGGAGGAAGGTTAACAACCATCAAACAATCTAACATAACACATTAAGTATAAACTTTGAGCTAAAGTTTTATTTCTTTATTTGCACAAGCTCTTAATATTTCTTATCTTTGTATATCTTAGAAATATTAAGTGTTAAGAATCATTGTGGTTGTTGTAACTCTTTTATACTTTTGACTGTGTATCAAAGTATAGTTGTAATCATTTCTACTAAACTATTTGTTTAAAGTAGAGGAAGTATCTTGCAAGGTTGCTTGAGCAGTAAAGTCTCTTTCTAGTGTGATTGAGCATAAGTCTCCTGCTAGTTTGTTTGAGCTTAAGTTTCTTTCTAGTGTGATTAAGTAGTTGAAGTCTCTTGCTAGTTTGCTTGAGCAAACTGTAATCAGTTTGATTTTAGTTGAAATCTCTTGTTTAGACAAGGGACTGAAGTACTCTCAGTTTAGGAGAGGAACCAGGATAAACTCTGTGTGTTGATTTGTTTATTGCTTATGAACCTTATTCTATTCCACTACTATTAATATCTCATATCAGACTTTGAACTCGTTCAGATTCTCAAGTTGTTTTCAGAAGTGTAAAAACAATAATTTACACAATTCAACCTCCCATTCTTATGAATTTTTCTCACCTCCAGGACCCTAAAGTGGGATCTCATTGTATTCGCTAAAAGTATAAATGTGTAACAACCCTTAACTAATAGGGGATATTATAGGCTTTGGATTTGTTATGATTATGAGATCACACTCATGTGATATGAGAAGCTATTATATCTATTTATTCTCTATGTAAGAATTGGATTGTCCCTAAGTATCACGATGTTGAAGTATTTATAGTCCCAAGGGTCTGAAACCGAGTTGTCCTAGAATGTAGCAACTGCTCCAGGAATGAGTGGTTGATTCCCTAAAATCTATGAAGTGAGGTTAGTCCCAACGACCTCTTACGTAACGTCTGTTGACCAAAAATGCGTCTCATGCATAATCTTACAATATGAACAAGATCATTGGAACTCAAGCAAAATATCTGAACTGTGTGCGCTCAATCCAAAAGAGGGACACTCGACATAATGAAAAGGTGACTTAGGAAAAAAATACTAAGTTTATACATCTTACTCTACCCCCAAGATCTCTTCCAATTATACCACTACAAGAGCATTGTATAGTTATTCAAGATACTCAAATCATAACCAGGGACTTACTCCTTGAATGAAATTTTGGAAAATATTATCAACTCATCTCATATTTAATGTTGGTATCTCCAAACTACCCAACATTTAATTTAACTTTGTATATTTCTAATTATTCATATTATTAGTCATAAAAGGTAATTTATAAAGTTTTTCGGAATATGTATTGGGATTGTATATATACTCTTTGTTTTAAAAGGATTGTTGTTTAAAGTTTTTATACACAAAGTAAAGTATACAACAATATTTGTCATACGACATTGGAAAATAACAATAATTTCTACATTAAAGATTGATAATGACATTTATTTTGAAATAAACTTTTTCTTTAAAATAATAGTCACTTTTTTTACTGGAATCAACATAAGCCAAACACAGGGGTGTTCCAGCAGCTTTCTATAATATTAATGCAATTTGGATGCTCAAACCACATTTTGTGGAATTTGAAGGAGGAGAAAAACTTAATGTTCTGGAAATTGAAAGCCAAAAGGATGGGATGATGGTCTGATTTGTGCCTAACAAGCATAGAGCAGGAAGTACTACTGCAACTATTTATCCAGTCTTGGCCACGAATCACCTTGTCTAATCTTCTTTCAATGTGATGAGAGCCTCTTCTACCATTGGTCCAGGTGAATTCTGCATTGTTGTGTTTCAACCTTCTCCTAGAAATGAAAATTCATCTCAACAAAATTCTCATGAGGAACCATAAAATATGGAAGAAATACAAAGTTCAAATTATTCAGATTATGTTGAAGCAACACAAATAGACTTATTTTCAGAGGAAGATCCTTTCCCTGACCATGTTATCAAAGACATGGAATTTCTCAAGCAATCTTGGGCGAATATGATAGAGGAACCTGAAAATTCTATTGATTTCCAAATGGTTTTATCCAAACAGTCTAAGAAAAAAGGTAAAGTAGTTCAGAAATCAATTCTAGCAGGACCTAAAACCAGAGCTAAGGCAGTCTTTTCAAAATCTGCTCAATGAAGGCTCTTTATTGGAATGTAAGAGGGTTGGCTAATTCTCCCACAAAATTAGCTCTAAAAAACTTACTGAGGAAGCACAAGCCAAATTTTTGTTTCATTGTTGAGCCTTGGATGCTCATAGAAAGTTTTCCTCCTAGGTTCTTTCATAGATTGAATTTAAAAGTTCTTACCACCAACAACATAGTTGATCTACCCCCCCAAACTTGTGGTGTCTTTGTGCCCCTCATATCGATCCTCAAATAATCCTCAATGATGATCAACAAGTCTTTTTTAATCAATGATGGAAATCATCAATTTGGAGTGACTGCTATTTATGCCTCTACTAACTATATAAAAAGAAGAGAATTATAGCATACACTTTCTTCATCCTAAAGACATTTTAATAAGCCTTGGAGTTTCATTGGTGATTTCAACACCATCATGGGGGCTCATGAACATAAAGGATCTTCAAACCCATATAGAGAGCCTATTGATGATTTTCAATTTTGGACAAATTCTAATAATCCCATCTACATTCCTACAAGAGGTGCATAATTCACCTAGACCAATGGTAGAAGAGGCTCTCATCACATTGAAAGAAGATTAGACAGGGTGATTTGTGACCAAGACTGGATAAATAGTTGTAGTGGTACATCCTGCTCTACGTTTGTTAGGCACAAATCAGACAATCATGCCATCCTATTGACTTTCAATTTCCGGAACACTAAGTTTTCCTCCTCCTTCAAATTCCACAGAATATGGTCTGAGCATCTAGATTGCATTAAGATTATAGAACGTTGCTAGAACACCCATGTGTTTGGCTTCCCTATGTTCACTCTGACTCAAAAATTCAAACACCTCAAACAAAAATTGAATGAATGGAACAAAAATGATTTTGGAAATGTCCATGATACCCTTAGGAAAGCTACCACCAATCTTGAAGATATTCAATCACAGATACAAAGGGAGGGTTGTAATGACTTATTACTTGATAAAGAGCAATCTGCTCAGATTGAATTAGAGTTGGCCCTAAAGATGGAAGACATCTTCTGGCATGAAAAATAAAAAATAAAATGGCACACTCATGGATATAGAAATACTTCTTATTTTCAAAAGATGACCAAGTTAAGGCATTGTACTAAACTTATCAGTTCTATTCAACAAGAAAGAGAGGTTTTCACTGAGCCATTTGACATATCTTGTATCTTCACCAACCATTTTGAGCATCTATTTTCCATCAATAATTCCTGTGTCGATAATGGATTAGTGGATAAGGTCATACCTAAAATTATAACTGATCAAGCTAATGATATCCTTATAATTCTCCCTAGCCATGATGAAATCAAAAACGCAGTTTTTGGCTTAAATAAAGACGTCTCCCCCGGACCAGACAGTTTCAGAGGAATTTTCTTTCAAGAACACGGGGAAATAATTAAGTCTAATGTGATCCAGGCCACTCTACAATTTTTCTCTACAGGGTGGATCCTTCCAAACTGGAATGCCAGTTCCATTGCCATGATTCCAAAATTCCCTAATGCTTCAACTGTAGACCAATACAGACCAATTGCTCTCTCAAATTTTAAAGTTAAAATTATTTCTAAAATCTTGGAAGATAGGCTTTCCATTCTCATGCCCACTCTTATCTCCCATGAACAAAAAGGTTTCATAAAAGGGAGATCCATCACTAACTGCATTTGCCTCACCTCAGAAGTCATCAAGGCTCCATATTAAATCCTTTGGGGGAAACATAGCTATAAAGTTGGACATTAAGAAAGCCTTCGACACTTTAGATTAGGATTTTTTTATTAAAGTTCTATCCAAATTTGGCTTTTTTGAAAAATTTTGTGCTTGGATTCACTCCATAATTCTTTATGCAAAATTGTCTATTTCAATTAATGGAGCTCAAGAAGGCTATTTTGGTTGTAAGAGAGGGGTTAGACAGGGAGGCCCTCTCCCCCCTCTTCTTTTCTTCCTGGCTGAAGATGTTCTTAGCAGGGAAATTACTAAACTTGCTAATCAATGAGATCTTCATCTAATCAAAGGTCTTAAGGGCTCTAAGGTTCCATCCCATGCTTTATACGCTGATGACATAATGATTTTTTGTAAAGCCAGAAGTTCCAACATTGAGGTCCTCAAAAATATTTTTATTAGATATGCTGCTTGTTCAAGCTAGCAAGTTAATCCTCAAAAATCAACCATTTTTTCTGGTTCTTCCTCTAATAGAACTCATCAAATGGCCCTTCAACTTGGTTTCTCAGAGGGTTCTCTTCCTTTTTACTACTTAGGAGTCTTAATTTTTAAAGGTAAACCTAAAGCCATTCATTTCCAAGATATCGTAGATAGAGTTAAATCTAAGTTAGCATCTTGAAAAGCTTCACTCCTTTCAATGACAGGTAGAGTTCAAATCATTAAAAGTATCATTCATGGTATGTTGGTTTATAGTCTTCTTATTTATAATTGGCCTAGTAGTCTCATTAAAGTATTGGAAAGTAGCTTAAGGAATTTTGTTTGGAGTGGAGACATAGCCAAGAGGAAACTTCTCACTATTGCTTGGCATAAAGTTTGTACTCCGACATCTGAAGGAGGTCTGGGCATTATGTCTATTGCTAAGATTAATAATGCTGCAAAGATGAAACTTTGTTGGGAACTCACAACTTCTAATAACCAATGGGCAATTTTTCTAAGAAGTAGGGCTCTAAGAAATAACCAACCTATTAAGTATCACAATTTCTCATCAATATGGTCATGCATCAAAAGTCAAATTCAAGTGATCAAAGACATCTCTCATTGGAATATTGGCGATGGCAAATCCATTTGTTTTTTGACAGATTTCTGGTGTGGAAAACCTTTAGTGGATCAGTGATAACTTGAATTCATATCGATTATTTAATGCGATTTCCGATTATTTAACATGTTTATTTATTTGTTTTGGACGATATTATGCGCAAATTGTGTTTGTTTTGCAGACATTCGATCAGACTCGTCATTTGGAGGCAAAATACAAAAAGGAAGCATCTAAGACAAGAACCAAAGGAAAAATGCAAGGAAAATGACAGAAAAATGCATTTCTGCATTTTTATTGTCAAACGGTCGTCTCAATAGCCAGACGACCGTCTCATGTGCCAGACACCCAACTTGGCAATGAGTTGGTCGTCTCATCCTCAAGACACCCGTTTCAATTGCAGGATGTTCGTTTCAACTAAATAATTCAGTAACGCAAAAGCCATAACAACAAGCAACATAAGTCAAATTTCATATAGATTCTTCTGGTCATGCAGAGGATTCTTCTCATCCTATTTCACCCAGTCTATGCAACCCGGTCTCAAGCCTTGTCGGAGTCCAAGCCTTATATTTTTCAACAAACCCTACCACAATATCTATAAATAGAGTTCTCTGCCATTGCACCGAGAGAGCTTTGATTTACGTCCAATTGCTGCCCTTTTTATTTTGAAGTTCACCTTTTATTTTCAGTATTGCATTCGCTTTTATTTCTTTTACCGAACCTTAATGATAGTTTCCGCCATAAAGGAAACTATCACCATTTTTATTGTTTCTAGCCACTACAATTTTCGTTTTTGTTCAAGTTTTGAAGTTTGGTTGATCAAGGATATTGTAGATGTTTAGAATTGGCAGAATTTTTGACCAACAAGAAATGTTGAATTCAGTTCAGGATGTCCTATCAGATGTTGGGACATTATCAAACAGAGTATAAGTAAATGAACTTAATTCAGGATGTCACACCAGATGTTGGGACATTGTGTTAATGATTTAAGTTCAGTTTTTCAGGATGTCCCAACAGATGTTGTGACATCTCAAACCTGCTACCAGAATTAATTAATGACTAACAGAACTGAGTAAGTTAAGGAAAGTTATCTGGAATTAATTATGGATGGACAAAACAGAATAAGGCGCATCTGTAGGGAGTGTTGTTATGAGACTTCAGCATAATCAGAAGAACTGAATCACCTAGAATCTAGGAAGTAACAAACCCTAATTCAAGGTGGAAGCTGCATGCGTTTCAGGATTGGATAAACCTACAGAAAGCCCAAAATCCATACACCTATTTAAGCAACAAAAACTCTCAGAATTGTGGACGAATTTAAGAAGATAAAATAGGGTGTTTTGTGTTTTAATAGCAGGCTGTTTTTATTGTACCACTTTATGAGCTTTTAAGCAAAAGTGTATTTGTGTCTTGATTGAAACTGTGAAGTAAGATCAAGATGTTTTTGTTTGAAGTATGACTTCAATTTTATTAAACTTGTAAACAAGATCACTGTGTGATTTAGGGGGAGTGAGTTGGTACTCATATCTAAGTTGTGTCTTAGGTAGAAATTGCATTGGGTAGATATTAAGTGAAAGATTAAACTGGGTGGTTTAAGTCTAGAATTAATATTACTTATAGTGGATTTCCTCCTGGCTTGGTAGCCTCCAGATGTAAGTGTGGTTATACACTAAACTGGGTTAACAAATTACTGTGTTGTTTAATTTTCCTGCACTTTAAGTTTTGGTCAAGTGTTTAAACATCTCATTCGACATCTCATATCTGATCACAGAATTTCAATTGGCATCAGAGCAGGCACCCTGCCTGTTTATACTGGGTGAGATCTAGGGAATACAAATTCTGGAAACATGAACAGAGATATAGGATCAGTAAATAGACCACCTATACTGGATGGATCTAATTATGACTACTGGAAGCCAAGAATGATTGCATTCTTAAGATCACTTAACAATAGGGCCTGGAAAGCAGTCAACAATGGATGGGAACATCCTGTCCAAGACACCAAAGATGGAGCAAAAGTGTTGAAACCTGAAGAAGAATGGAGTAAGGAGGAAGAAGATTCAGCACTTGGCAACTCCAAGGCCTTAAATGCTTTATTCAATGGCATTGATAGGAACATCTTTAGACTTGTGCATCACTGTGAGCTGGCCAAAGATGTTTGGGACACTCTCAAAACAACTCATGAAGGAACATCAAAGGTAAAGATGTCAATACTTCAACTTCTCACCACCAAGTTTGAAAACTTGAGAATGAAGGAAGATGAGACAATTCATGAATTCTACATGAACATCTTAGAAATAGCCAATACTTCTGGAGCCTTGGGAGAAAAGATGACTGATGAAAAGCTTGTAAGAAAGATTCTCAGATCTTTGCCAAAAAGATTTGACATGAAGGTCACAGCAATAGAAGAAGCTCAAGACATATGCACAATGAAAGTTGAAGAGCTCATTGGTTCCCTTCAAACATTTGAGATGGGAATGAATGACACAATTGCAAAGAAGAACAAAAGCATAGCCTTGATGTCAAATACTGATAAAGAAGAAGAAAATGATGAATCAGAAACTGATGAAAACTTATCAGAAAACATTGCTATGCTTGGAAGACAGTTCAAAAAGATTCTCAGAAGGATGGAAGACAAGTCCAGACCAAGTGGAAGATACACAAATTCCTCTGAGAACAAAAGACCTTATGATGCTAATAGAAGGTCAAATTATGATGAAAAGACCAGTCAAGAAAAAGGAATTAAATGCCATGGATGTGAAGGATATGGACACATCAGGAATTAATGTCCTACCTATTTAAAAAGGCAAAAGAAAGGTCTCTCTGTAACCTGGTCTGATGAAGACTCAGGAGGTGATTCAGAAGAAGAATCAGCTAAGCATATCACTGCTCTAGCTGGATTATGTGAATCTGAAAGTGAATCCAGTGATGGGGAGCTTACTTTTGAAGAACTTGAGCAATCATACAGAAAACTAGTCAAAAGAAGCACTGAAATATGCAGGGAGAGTATAAAGCTAAAGAAGCAGATTGAAACACTAAAGGATGAAAAAGCAAGTGATCTAGAGATCATTGACACCTTGAAAAGTGAAGTAAGTCTTCTCAACTCCAAGTTGGAACATATGTCCAAATCTGTTAGAATGGTGAACAGTAGCTCAAGCACATTGGATGTTATTCTCAACAACAATAAGCATTCAGGCGATAAAAGTGGACTGGGATTTAACAAAGTTCATAAGGTTGAAGCTAGCTCTAGCAAAACTACTTCAAAGTCCAAAAAGACAAACAAGATGTCCCAACAGATGCTTCAACATCATGAAAAGAACACAAAGCCAAACATAATGTTCCAACAGATGTCTCAACATCCTGAAAAGAACATAATGAAGAAGAAGTATCAAAGATGGAGATGTCATCATTGTGGAAGATTTGGACATATCAAACCTCATTGCTATAAGTTGCATGGATATCCAAATCAGATGTATCAGCAACCTCCTAAGCAGAAGATAGAAGTTACCAAGAAAGTGCTGCATAGACATCAAAGAGATCAGCAACCCCCCAAGCAGAAGACAGAGGTCATCAAGAAGGTATGGAGACCAAAAGCTAGTCTTCATGCTGATCAAAGCTACATGCCCAAGAACAAGATCAACAAACAACCTTGGAGATCTACTGATGAACAATGCACAGGGCAGAGGTATCAAAAGAAATCTCAACACAAATGGTCAAAGAAAAGTGTTGCATATATAGCTCATACATCACTAAGAGTATCAGCTAAAGAAGACTGGTACTTTGACAGTGGATGTTCAAGACACATGACTGGATTAAAGAATCTGCTAGTAGACTTAAAGTCATATTCATCCAGATATGTAACCTTTGGAGATGGAGCTAAAGGAGAAAGCAAGGGAGTTGGGACCTTGGACTGTCCATATGTACCAAGACTAGATGATGTACTGCTGGTTAAAGGTTTAACTGCTAACCTGATCAACATAAGTCAATTATGTGATCAAGGGTACAGTGTAAACTTTACCAAAACTGAATGCATAGTGTCTAACAAAGAACAAAAGGTTGTCATGAGAGGAGCCAGATCTAAAGACAACTGTTACATGTGGGAACCTCAAGACTTCAGTCTCACTTCAACTTGCTCTTTAGCTAAAGAAGAAGAAGTGAAACTATGGCACCAAAGACTAGGTCATCTTCATTTCAGAGGCATAAAGAAAATCATATCTATGGATGCTGTGAGAGGTATTCCTAAACTGAAGATTGATGATGGCAAAATATGTGGTGAATGTCAAATAGGCAAGCAAACCAAGATGTCCCATCCAAAGCTCCAACATCTGACAACTTCCAAAGTTTTGGAATTATTGCATATGGATCTTATGGGACCTATGCAGGTTGAGAGCCTTGGTGGTAAGAGGTATGCCTATGTGGTGGTTGATGACTTTTCAAGGTATACATGGATAAATTTCATCAAAGAAAAGTCTGATGTATTTGATGTATTCAAAGACTTATGCCAAAGAATACAAAGGGAAAAAGCCAGCTGTGTGATCATAATAAGAAGTGATCATGGAAAAGAATTTGAGAACCAAAAATTCTTAGATTTCTGTTCTTCAGAAGGAATCAATCATGAATACTCTTCACCAATCACTCCTCAACAGAATGGGATTGTTGAGAGGAAGAATAGAACTATTCAAGAATCAGCAAGAGCTATGATCCATGCTAAAAAGTTACCTTTGTACTTCTGGGCTGAAGCTATGAACACAGCTTGTTACATCCATAACAGAGTTACTCTAAGAAAAGGAACTTTGTCCACAATCTATGAAGTCTGGAAGGGCAGAAAACCCACAGTTAAGTACTTCCATGTGTTTGGAAGTAACTGTTATATTCTGGCAGATAGGGAGCAAAGAAGAAAAATGGATCCTAAAAGTGATGAAGGAATTTTTCTTGGATACTCTATAAACAGCAGAGCATATAGAGTATTTAATTCTAGAACCAAGGTTATCATGGAGTCCATAAATGTGATAATTGATGATGCTCCTACAGATGTTCCAGAAGATGTTGGAACATCTGCTGATATCAAAACTGAAGCTGAAGAAAAGAGTGATCATTCTGACTTCACTCAAACTGATGCAAGGACAGAACAATCCAGCAAACCTCCCTCCATCAGAATCCAGAAGGATCATCCTAAAGATTTGATAATTGGTGATCCCAACAGAGGTGTAAGCACTAGATCAAGAGAAGTGATTTCAGGTTCCTGTTTTGTTTCAAAAATAGAACCTAAAAACATCAAGGAAGCTCTTACTGATGAATACTGGATTTGTGCTATGCAAGAGGAATTAGGTCAATTCACAAGGAATGAAGTGTGGAACCTTGTTCCTAGACCTGATGACATAAATGTGATTGGAACTAAATGGGTGTATAAGAATAAGTCAAATGAGCAAGGAGTTGTTACAAAGAACAAAGCTAGACTTGTAGCTCAAGGATACACACAAATTGAAGGAGTAGACTTTGATGAAACCTTTGCACCAATAGCAAGGCTTGAATCAATCAGACTACTTTTGGGAATTGCTTGTATCTTAAAGTTCAAGCTATTTCAAATGGATGTGAAGAGTGCCTTTTTAAATGGATATCTTAATAAAGAGGTATATGTAGAACAGCCTAAAGGATTTGTTGATCCAAGCTGTCCAAATCATGTATACAAACTAAAGAAGGCTCTTTATGGTCTGAAGCAAGCTCCAAGAGCATGGTATGAAAGGCTGACTACTTTTCTTATCAAGCAAGGGTACAGGAAAGGTGGAATTGACAAAACCTTGTTTGTTAAAGATGAAGAAGGAAATGTCATGATTGCTCAAATATATGTAGATGACATTGTTTTTGGTGGGATGTCAGAAAGGATGGTGAAACATTTTGTCAATCAGATGGAATCTGAATTTGAAATGAGCCTAGTAGGAGAATTAACCTACTTTCTTGGACTTTAAATAAAGCAAATGGAGGACTCCATGTTCATTTCCCAAAGCAAGTATGCTAAGAACATAGTCAAAAAATTTGGGATGGACAGTGCTACTCATAAGAGAACTCCTGCCCCCACACATTTAAAGCTGACTAAAGATGACAAGGGTGAGAATGTAGATCAAAGCCTATACAGAAGCATGATTGGAAGCTTGTTATATCTGACTGCTAGCAGACCAGACATAGCATTTGCAGTAGGTGTATGTGCAAGATATCAAGCTGATCCAAAAGTTAGTCATCTTAATTAAGTCAAGAGAATTCTGAAATATGTTAATGGTACTTGTGACTATGGCATAATGTACTTTCATGGATGCAAACCAATTCTCACTGGCTTCTGTGATGCTGATTGGGCTGGAAGTGCTGATGACAGAAAAAGCACTTCAGGAGGATGCTTCTTTCTAGGAAACAATTTGATTTCTTGGTTCAGTAAGAAACAAAATTGTATATCCTTATCTACTGCTGAAGCTGAATATATTGCAGCTGGAAGCAGTTGTTCACAATTGGTTTGGATGAAGCAAATGCTCACTGAGTACAATGTCCCACAAGATGTCATGACATTGTACTGTGACAACTTAAGTGCTATTAACATATCAAAGAATCCTATCCAACATAGCAGGACCAAGCATATTGATATCAGACACCATTTCATCAGAGATCTTGTAGAAGAAAAAGTGATCTCATTGGAACATGTAGCTACAAATCTGCAATTGGCTGATATATTTACTAAAGCCTTGGATGCTACCCAATTTGAAAACCTAAGGGGTAAATTGGGAATTTGTTTGTGTGAAATTTAGAAGTTATGGAGATGTGCCAACATGTCATATGACATCGTGTGGCATGATCACCAGATGGCAACACCAGTCTGGTCAAGCACCTTGTGTATTCCACTCCTAAAAATTCTCCAAGTAACGACTCTTATAAGAATATCAGCTCACATTCAGCTATTCATCTTCTCAGCATTCTCTCACAACAACTTGCTTGCTATAGCTAACTCTCTGAGATCATCAAACTCAACCAATCTCAATCTTTTTCTTCACCACATTCTCAAAATGGCTCATCACCAAAACCCTAACATCTCTGAAGAAATCCTCAACAAGGAAGATGTGGTGCATGCAACCCCCATTTCTGTGGTACCCATGGATTCAACTCCAATGGACGAAATCAGAGGAAGTGTTCCTCTTGCTCAAAAGCCAAGAACTCCTAAAAGGACAAAAGACCCTGTTTTCAGCAAGGCCAAAGGCATACCTTCACCATCAAACACCACTCCAAAAGCTTCTGATTACGTGGATGATTCCATAAAGGAGTTGGTAAACAGGATCCTATCTGAGCAAAGAGTGGTAAGTGGCATATCTATCCCTCTGAACACCATGCCAGCTCCACAAGAAGATCAACAAACTCAGGCTGAAAAGGACACTCCTGCTCAACAGGATGTCCCAATAGATGTTGAACCATCTAAAGACCAGCAAAAGGTCTCATCTAATACTGCTGATGATACATCTGAGGACCAGAAAAAGGCCTCCACTGATAGTGATAAAGAAGCATCTGAGGACCAGCACAAGGCCTCCACTGAAGAGCAAATCTCTGTTGATCCACCAGCTGAAGAGGAGACTGCTCAACCTCCTCCTGTTGTGAACCTAGAGCATGATTCTGATACAGAAATCATTGCTTCTGTAAACCCTAGCATAGCCAAAAGGCTTAGGACTAGGAAAGAAAAGATGAATGCAGGACATGAAATTCCTGAGAAGAAGCAAGCTACACCAAAGAAGGACAAATCTAAAGTTGTCTTTGGTCCTACAAAACAATGGAGCAAGGTGCAAACACAAAAGAGGAAAGCTGTCACTCCTCCAGATTCAGATGTTGAAGAAGATGTCCCAACATCTCCACCAAAGAAGAAATCAGCACCCTCAAGGTCACCAACTGCTGTTCCAGAAGCACCTTTGGACAACATCTCCTTTCATCATGTTTCAAGTGTGAATAGATGGAAGTTTGTTTATCAAAGAAGGGTAGCACTTGAAAGAGAGCTGAGCAGTAATGCACTTGAGTGCACAGAGTTAATTGATCTCATTTCTTCTGCTGGCCTTTTCAAAACTGTCTCCAACTTCTCTCCTTGCTATAAGCTGCTTGTCAAGGAATTCATAGTCAACCTTCAAGAAGAATGTGATGATGGTAAGTCTGCTGACTTTAGAAAAGTATATGTAAGAGGAAGGTGTGTAGAATTCTCTCCTAGGGTTATCAACCAATACCTTGGAAGAGAATCTGATGGTCCAAATGAGTTAGGAAAGACTGATAACCATGTTTGCAAGGTTATCACTTCTAATCAGGTCAAGACTTGGCCAGTCAAAGGGAAGCTCTCAGTTAGCATGCTGACAAGGAAATATGCCATGCTGAATAGGATTGGCACAGCAAACTGGGTCCCTACCAACCATACATCCTCAATATCAACTGGATTGGGCAGGTTCATATATGTTGTGGGCACCCAAACAAAGCTGGATTATGGGGCTTATATATTTGATCAGACATTGAAGCATGCTGGATCATCTGCAACTAAGCTGCCAATTGCCTTCCCTTCCTTGCTGTGTGGAATAATGCTGAGTCAGTATCCTGGTATCCTCACTGAGAAGGACACAATTTGCAAAAGAGAAAGCCCTCTGGCCTTCCACTACAAGCTGTTCCTGAGTCATCATGCAACTGATGTTGAAGCTCCCTCTGGGACATCTGCTGGTCCTTCAAAGGCAAAGTCTCCAATCTCCAAAGCTGCATTGATTGCTGAACTGAAGAGCACTTGCAAAGAACTGGATGCAAGGAAGCATAAGCTTAAGGAGATTATCCAAAGGCTGGAGATTAAAGAAAGTGCTCAGAAAGCTGCTACTTCTGATGAGGAGACTGATGAAGAGGAAGAAACTGACTATGAGGAATCTGAGTGAAAATTGTATGTGAGGAATATGTAATGACAGCTTCTGCATTGTAATTTTGAATTAGCAACTTTGGCCCCAAATTTATGTCTAACAAGGGGGAGAACAAGAACAACAACAACAATGTATGATGCTGTTTAGTTATTAATGAAAAACCTCTGTTTGCTTCTGAACTAAATCTGTGAAGTTAATGAAAAACCTCTGTTTGCTTCTGAACTAAATCTGTGAAGTTAATGAAAATTTCTGTTGCAACAAGACTGAATACATGTATGTTTGAGGGGGAGTAAACTCACACATGACTCAACAGAAAAGAACTGCTATACTCTGATAAAAGAACTTCTGCTGCACTCTGATAACCAGAAAAATATGTTAGCCAAAAATTAGCCAAAGGGGGAGTTTGTAGATGTTTAGAATTGGCAGAATTTTTGACCAACAAGAAATGTTGAATTCAGTTCAGGATGTCCTATCAGATGTTGGGACATTATCAAACAGAGTATAAGTAAATGAACTTAATTCAGGATGTCACACCAGATGTTGGGACATTGTGTTAATGATTTAAGTTCAGTTTTTCAGGATGTCCCAACAGATGTTGTGACATTTCAAACCTGCTACCAGAATTAATTAATGACTAACAGAACTGAGTAAGTTAAGGAAAGTTATCTGGAATTAATTATGGATGGACAAAACAAAATAAGGCGCATCTGTAGGGAGTGTTGTTATGAGACTTCAGCATAATCAGAAGAACTGAATCACCTAGAATCTAGGAAGTAACAAACCCTAATTCAAGGTGGAAGCTGCATGCGTTTCAGGATTGGATAAACCTACAGAAAGCCCAAAATCCATACACCTATTTAAGCAACAGAAATTCTCAGAATTGTGGACGAATTTAAGAAGATAAAATAAGGTGTTTTGTGTTTTAATAGCAGGCTATTTTTATTGTACCACTTTATGAGCTTTTAAGCAAAAATGTATTTGTGTCTTGATTGAAACTGTGAAGTAAGATCAAGCTGTTTTTGTTTGAAGTATGACTTCAATTTTATTAAACTTGTAAACAAGATCACTGTGTGATTGAGGGGGAGTAAGTTGGTACTCATATCTAAGTTGTGTCTTAGGTAGAAATTGCATTGGGTAGATATTAAGTGAAAGATTAAACTGGGTGGTTTAAGTCTAGAATTAATATTACTTATAGTGGATTTCCTCCTGGCTTGGTAGACTCCAGATGTAAGTGTGGTTATACACTGAACTGGGTTAACAAATTACTGTGTTGTTTAATTTTCCTGCACTTTAAGTTTTGGTCAAGTGTTTAAACATCTCATTCGACATCTCATACCTGATCACAGAATTTCAGATATTGCAACCAGGTTTCTGATTTTAATGTTATTTTATTTATTTATTATCGCATTTATTTACATTATGAAATTTCTCTCCTTCTTCCTTTCTTCGTTTAATATGTCAGCTTAAACCGTTAATCGGTATGTAATTGTATAAATCGGAACGAATTCGATAGAATTAGGCTAAAACCTTAAATTAAGTTATAATCTGATTTCGATTTCTTATTTTAATTAACTTTCGTTATGAGAGTAAGAGAGTCTAAAAGATTAGGATTAAGATCACGGGAGTGTGAGATTCTAGTCAGATAGCTGAAATCAGGCATTAGTTTTAAACACAGCGAGAACGCTTTAAACTAATTAGAACCTTTAGGTTTCCAAAAGGTATTTCTAACTTGGATTGACACAATGAGAGCGTTCAATTGAACTTAGGAGTATAATATTAGGAAAGACCACAAGAGTGTGAGTCGAGGACTTTTAAACCAAGAGTTTCTACGGAGAGATAACTTAATAAACCTTAACAAGCTGACCCTCTATTGAATTCGAGAAGGCGAAATCAATTACGTACCGATAATTTATATCATTAATTTAATTTAGTTAATTTTTAACCCTTTAAAACCCAAAACATCGCTCACCTTAGTTAAACATATCAACACCCGACTATACTAGGTTGATTATCGAGTCTCTGTGGGATCAATATCTTTTATTACTATGTGATAGACTGTGCACTTGCAGTTAGTAACCGTTAGACTCAAAAAGTCGCGAATAATCAGTTTCATATTAACCAGAATTTTACCCTAAATTCTAAAGTTTCAGATTTTATACATCAAGATAAATGGAAACTTCCTCAGGATTTAGTTCATATTTTCCCAACTCTGCCTAACATTATCAAAAACATTCACATCCCTCAAGAGCCGAGTGATGACAACCTAAGATGGATCCACTCTGTTGGAAACTTGAGCCTAAAAGATGCTTATACCTTTCAAGCTCCTACAGGACAACACATCCAATGGGCTAAAATCATATGGAACAATAACATTCCTCCCTCAAAATCACTAATGGTTTGGAAATTGTTGCATCAAAATATACCTACTGATGAGGCTTTAATGATTAGAGGAATTTACCTGAATCCTTCAAAATGCATTTTATATGGCTGTTTTACTGAAACCTCAGATCATCTCTTCTTCCACTGCAAATTTGGGCAACATCTTTGGAACTGGTTGGCAAATACGCTTCAGTGTAACATCAATCTTTCCTTACTAGGCATCTGGGATTTATGTCACCAAGATTGGTCGAAGTAATGTCAAATTTCTATTTTATCTAAGTTATCAACACTTTCAATGTCATTTAGCAGTGTAGAAATCAGGAAAAATTCATCAATAAAAATATTGCATGGGAATGCGCGTTGAACATTATCATATCTAATACTTGCATTTCAGGTAACTCTTCGAAAGAAACTTCCTCAAATAATATCAGAGACTTTCGAATCTTGAAATCTTTCAAAATACACATTCATCCTCCGAGAGCCCCCAGGATCATAAAAGTAATATGGAAACCTCCTATTCCTTCATGGATAAAATGCAACACTTGTGGAAGTGTGATCGATGCTCTGGGTCCGACTGCTTCAAGAGACATTTTCAGAGATCACAATTCTATAATGGTTGGATGCTTTGCTGAAAATTTAGGTATTTTGACTTCTCTTCAGGCTGAATTTCACAGTGTCATGAGAGCCATTGAAACTGCATTTGACAAAAACTGGAGCAACCTCTGGATTGAAACGAATTCGAAGCTCGTCTCTTTGGCGATTAACAACAGTAACATTGTCCATTGACAAATCAAAAACAGATGACATAATTGCATTCTCAAGACTAAATCTATGAATTTTATCCTATCCTTGTTTTTAGAGAGGGGAATCAATGCACAGACAAATTAGCTTCATTTGGTTTAACCATTCAAGATTTTGTATGGATGAATGAAGATCCTTTATGTGTTCTTACTGATATAGCCGTCAATACGTTAGGGAAACCCTCCTTTAGGGTTTGTTGATTTTATAATATGGGTTTTCTTTCCCTCCTTTTTTCTCTCATCAATATATTTTTGTTTTAAAAAAAATAATCACTTTGAAAGAGAGAATAATTAATAAGAAATTAATTTTGAAAAAATAAAAAATAAATATTGATGTGATAACTTAGAAATAAATATAAATTATAAGGAAAAAAGGAAAAATTAAAAATTAATAGTTAAAAACTGTTAAGTTACTTTAATACCCATTAATTTAAGTAATTTTCTAAAATAAAGTTGAGCTAGTAAAAGTTAAGTGATTGTTGATTGTTGATTAAAACAATTATTTAGTAAAACATAAAAAACAAATCAAGTTTTATTTATTGAAACAGTCTATTTTGTTTCAAAGAAAAAGTTGAAGTAGTAAATAAAAGTACCCGAAGCGACCAAATTGAATAAACATTTTATATCTCTTTTATGCATAACGAAATGAAAAGGAAGAAGAAGGCGGGATCAGAATTAACTGCAAGTCGGCAATTCACCACATTCACAAGTCACACATTATAACCCGTCCGATCAGAATCTACGGTCCTAATTTCAAACATACATTTTCAAAATAATAAAATTAAAACAAAACTTGTTATTTACAAAGCGTTCGATCAAAATCAACGGCACAGATGTTAAAATTGTGTGAATGCATTAAATCCATATCAAAGAAAGCGAGTGAGAGGAGAGTCCTAAAATGAGCGCGTAGATAAATAGATGACAATAGAAAACAACAAAAATAAATAAAAATAGTAAAAGAATTGAACAGTTGGGTTTTCTCTTCACCCCATAAATAAACCACCTTACCTCACTACTATCTCTCCCTCCTCACATTCCAACTACGCATCTTCATTTCTTCTAACAACTCCAACAAAACAACAATTTCATTTTTGATACAAACCATCAAAAACATTGTTGAACACTTTTCAAACACCTCTTTAAAATCTTCAGTGTTTTTTTCTTTCTAATGGAAGTTGAGACTCACTCTGCCTTTGATCTTAACCAGAATTCAAACCCATACGACATCCATCCATCGGGTTTTCGGACCTCCGAATACCCTGACCCGACATTCCGTCTCTCCCTTCACGATGATACGCCATTATCCGAAACTTTTCAGTTGTCGGAGGAGCTGCACGCGCATGGAAGCGCGTGTTCTCAGTCCAGCGCTGCTGTTTGTGTTCAGAAAGTCTACCGTGGTTACCGTACACGGCGGAGGTTGGCTGATTCCGCCGTTGTCGCTGAAGAACTATGGTGAGACTCGCCTACAATCTGCATGCAATCTATCTATATGTTTATATTATTTCTGCGATTTTTATTTTTTTTTAATTTTTTTAATTTTTTTTTTTTTTTTTTTACATTTTAGTGATTTGACTTTGAAATTTGCGTAGGTGGCAAGCGATAGATTTTTGGAGGTTGAATCGTAGTACGATTTCGTTCTTTAATTTGCCTGAAACTGCTGCTTCTCGTTGGTCTCGAGTCACACTCAATGCTTCCAAGGTCTTTCTCTATCTAATTTTCCTTTTTTTTGTGTGTGTATATTTTATTCAATATTTCCGTAATTATTTTGTGTTTATTAATTAAGCACACTTGAATGAAATGATAAGAAATCTCTTTATTCTTTACCAGAGATTCTGGGTTCGACCTGAGCCTTTGCTTGCACTATTAGATTTTTACCAATTTTTATGTGTAGTAGTACTTTGTCCTGCTGTATTCATTTATGGTGCTTTTATTTTTCATTTGCTTCGTTGAATATTTGGTCCCTATCATATGCAACAAAACTCAAAAGGTAGTTGAGTCATGAGTGTTACTCATGATATTCGTTGGATCTTGATCCAACGATTTAAGATGAGAGTTTTTAGATTGAGTTCTAAAGTCAACAAATTTTTTGGGCAGGTCGGTAAAGGACTGTCCTTAGACGCCAAAGCACAAAAATTGGCTTTTCAGCATTGGATTGAAGCTGTGAGTATGACTGTTTTATTTTTTTATTATGCATGACCAATTATTAATTGTTTTTAGTTTTTTCAAATTTAATTGGTCTTGGCATGAAATGTAGATTGATCCACGCCATCGTTATGGACACAACTTGCATTATTATTATGAAGAATGGTGCAAAACTGATTCCGGTCAGCCTTTCTTTTATTGGTGAGATCAACTTTTTCCTTGAGGTTTAACTTTGAATATGATTTGTATACTGTTGTCAATTTTTTTATTGCTTTTTTTTCTGTTAATCTTAGAGGATTTCAATGTGAAAATAAGACCAAGTCATAATGACATGTGCAAATTCAGAGGTTGTTTTCTAACTTAATTTTTCTCTCAATCTATTCTATAGGTTGGATTTGGGAAATGGGAAAACTCTTGATCTTGATCGGTGTTCACGATCGAAGCTTCGAAAACAATGCATAAAGTATCTTGGACCTGTATGTGCATGCATCTTCTGATTGAATTTAGTACCTTTTTCTTTTGTTTGTTGTAGTTTCTTTATACTGCATAATTTCAAAAGTTCTGGCTTGTTGTTGCTGTTCTTACTGGTTAATTGTTTGTCATAATTTCGTAAACTAGCAAGAAAGAGAGAACTATGAATATATTGTCTACGATGGAAAACTTATCAACAACCAATCTGGAGATTTTCTTCATACCAAAAAGGATTCTGAAGATGCTAAGTGGATATTTGTAATGAGCACCGATAAGAAACTTTATGCTGGAAAGGTAACAATTAGTTCAAGCTATGTTATTGTTTCATGTTTTCGATTCTTTCGTTTGATTAAGTCATATTGATACATTGTTATAACCTTGCAGAAAAAGAAGGGACAATTCCATCATTCTTCCTTTTTGGCTGGTGGAGCTACCTTAGCTGCAGGACGGCTCGAAGCTAAGGATGGGATTCTAAAGGTATAATTAACTTCTTTTTTTTTTTTAAAGCAAAGGTATAATTATCTTAATAATTTTGCAAGATCGATTTCTTTTTTTTTTTACGGAGTGACTATGCACACGTGTTATACTATTTCAATTTATATGTGATGACAAAATGTTTGATTCTTTGTTGTTTGAGTTTTCAGTCCATCTCTGCATATAGTGGACACTATCGGCCAACAGACGAAACGCTCAACGCCTTCTTATCATATCTTAGGGAAAATGGTGTCAATCTTGACGAAGTTGAGGTAATTGATTATCTTCAAAACATGTTTAAGACTTTGATTAGTGTTATCATAGTTTTTTGTCTGAACAATCTCATGTTTCTTGTTGCTTTGATTTTCTTGTTTTAGATTCGCAAACCGAATGATGACCTTGATAATTATGAGGAAGGCAAGCTTGGCGAGAGATCCTTAACAACTGAAATCTCCATCACTTCTGAGGTATCCGAGGAAACCGAGAACACTCCATCTCAAGATAAGGAAGACCCTCCTCAGCCCGAAATCGCGGTTGGTATTTACAAAAGGACTCTGTCAGGCGGTCTTCAGAGTCCACGTGCTACCGAGGTGTCCAAGACTTCTATATTGCAAAGAATCAATTCCAAGAAGGGTTCACAGTCCTACCAATTGGGACATAGCCTCTTGCGCAAATGGTCGACTGGAGCAGGACCTAGAATCGGGTGTGTTAACGATTACCCTATGGAGCTTAGACTTCAGGCGTTGGAAATGGTTAACCTATCTCCAAGACTTCCACCATCTCCATTGTCATGCTTATCGGGCGGTCTTGTTGGAGCTCCTCCAATGCCCAACACGGAACGAATGTACAAGGATGAGAGTCTGTTTAACTGAATTGAAGGATTACTGATCTTAGGATTATGCTTTCAGCTCAGTTTAGTGATGCTTTAAATTTGATATAAATATAAGTGATGCTTTAATTTTTCTTAAAAGTTAAGGACTTGGTGTTGTGTATTAAAAATAAAATAAAATTTCATTTCTTTTTATCATCTTAGATCATGTATATTTCCACCTAAGTGGAGATAATGAAGATGTGTTTAATGTGACCCTTAAGGCAGTATAGATTGGTTGAAAAATTGAGATCAAGACACTATTTTGGGGCCAAGGTCATGTCATGCCATGCCATCACAAAGGTCTTCACAACAGTACTCTATAATTTTCATGTACTATCAATGAGCTGGTTAACCACTTATTTATATTTCAATTTAATTTTTGAGAGAGATAGATGTGATTCTTGTGCAGTACAAAATTGGTAAGTTTAGTTTGAGTTCAATTTGGACTAGACAAAAATGATTTTGAAAGTAAAAAATTGATTTTGAGTAGAATTAGTTTTACTTTCAATGTGGATTCAAATTAATATGAGGTCAAGATTTAAAACTTTTGCTTTCAAAATTAATTTTAATTAAAATTTATTGTTTAAGTCATTTTTATGTTAATGTATAAAAAAATATTTTTAATTTTAATTTTAATAAAAAATAAATACTACCCTTTAAAATTAATATTCATCACGGAACACTCGAATAAAATTATGACTCTCTTTGGTAAGTCATATTTTAGGGTTTATAATTTATAAGTTCATATAACAATTTCAATTTGTTTGGCGAGAGTATTTTTATAGTTCATTTTATTAGTATATAGCTTATTTTTCAGACTTTTTATAATTCATTTTACTAGTATATAACTTATTTTTTAGACACTATTTCAAATAGGATTATAGTGTATAATTTATCGTCTTTTCTTCTATTTAAAAAAAAAAGAAGATATATTAAAAAGAAGATATATTAAATCCCAAAATGTAGTTGGTACAAAGCGACTAAAGGGTGCAGCTAAACAAAACCACAAAAAACAAAAACCGAAACTAAACTAACATCAATTGAACAAGATACTCTTGAAGTTTTGATTTCCTCTACACTCTATTCACTATAGTATCTATAGTTTTTCTATAAATAACTATGCAATTCTTTCTACTATTATTATCACCCCCTCTATAGACTTCCCCATTTCTATACAGCCAGCTCGCGTAGAAGTTAGAACGTCTCAGCGAACACAGTCTTTAGAATCCTAGCTTTTCAAGTCTTTTTATTACTGTTGCGAATTATCCACTCTACCTCCACATCCCAAGTCTGTGGTATATGTTGAATATTTAACCACTGGAGCACGTCCATCCAAATTGTTTTCGTTGTATCACACTAAAACATCAGATGCTGCAAGGTCTCACTCATTCGACTAACAGAATAGGCATTTATCCTCACTAATCATCCCAAACTTCATTAACCTATGCTTGGTCGCCACTCTTATGACATGCCAACCACACGGTAAATAATGCTCGAGGCCTTACTTCATTATCAAACATGAACTTTCTCCAGTGCATCTGCTCAGTAAGACCCAACATCTCATAGTAAAGCTTCTTAGTTCTAAACTTACTCGTCGCGTAACATGCCACTGGTTTCACCCCTGAACAACTTGATTTTACTGGCACATTCATGACATGATCTTATTAGATGTAATAGGTATGGATCCAGCACACCCACAAGGAATCTGTTTTCCTGCATCAATTCCACAACAATTTAAGCACGCAAATTTTGCTCCAGCTTTTGAGATTTATCACGTTTATATTTTAACATAAAAAACCCTCTTTTATCTTTTATAATTTATTTTAATTTAAAATAAAATAAATATCTTTTATATCATCTTACATTTATAAAGTAGTTGAACAATTAATTTTATCAAATACTTCAATTATTTTATCAAACTCAGTCATCAACCGTCAATTATAAACTAGCTATCCGTCATTAGCCATCAACCATCAATTATAAATTAGTTTATCGGTTAACCGCTATTTTTACTAAAGAGAGTCTATATAAATCTTTCTAAAATATATAAATTTTAAAGTATGATAATATTAATTGTTTTTTGAATTTATTTGATGGCCAAGAAAAAATAGAAAATTAATATTTTTATATAATTAAAAATCAATATAAAAAACATGATATGGTAATAATATGATTAAATAGACAAAGTTCTCTATACACTTAATAATTCAAATTAAAAAATCATCACTGTAAGTGAGTTATATATATATATATATATATATATATATATATATATATATATATATATATATATATATATATATATATATATATATATATATATATATATATATATATATATATATATATATATATATATTTATTTATATTTAAAATTCATTTTAAGATTTTTAAATTTAGTAAAAAAGTAAAATATATTAAAATTTTTAAAATAATAAAATATTTTTAAATATTTTTAAAATTAAAAAAACTTAGTTAAACAAATGAGTAAATAAATAATAATAATAATAATAATAATAATAATAATAATAATAATAATAATAATAATAATAATAATAATTATTATTATTATTATTATTATTATTATTATTATTATTATATGTGACTCCCTCAATTTTTTTATGTGTAAATTTTAACTTTGAATTCATTGAATAAATGATGTATATAAATTATATATAGATCTGATGCATCAATTGTTTAATATATCTAAACATATTTTTTTTAAAGATATCATAGGCAGGATTTAATAAAATTAATTTTTAATCATATTTTAAAAATAAATAAATAATAATTTTTATTTAATATTTTCTATTTTCTTAAAAAAAATTGGAACTAACTAGAAACACTTTTTTGATTTTTTTGTTTTAATTTAATGACAAATTTATCATATTATTTAATAAATTATTTCTAGAAGAAATTCTTATTTTTTTAATCTAATTTAAATTCAAGCTAAAATGTTTAACTTGAAAAACACGATATGTTAAATTTTAAATTATATATATCATTATTAAAAATGATTAATTTATAAATATTAAGAATATATTAATATTAATATATAAATATAAAATTAATATATCTACAAATTAACATAAACTCTAATAGTAGCATATATCAATTTATTATCTCACTAAATTTTAAATTAAAATAGAATGTTATACTATCTGTCTGCTCACAAAAATACATGTTCGTACGACCCACAAAACACACTTATAAACATTTGCTACTTTTATGTCTCAAATTTTGGACGGCACAAATTTTTTATTGCAGATTCATAATTATATAGGAGTATGCTTAAATCATCAATTGATATGTTTATTTAATAAATGGGAGTATGCTTAGATCATCAATTGATATGTTTATTTTTCTTTTGGTCAGAACATCAATTGATATTTTTAAAGTTGTGGTTTGTGGGGATATCATCATGCAAATGAAAATGAGATTTTATATTGAAAACCACACACATCTCTCTCATGTCAGCTTTTACATGACATGTGTATTTTAATTAATATTTCTGTCCCACAAAATTTATTTATCTTAATATCACATGACCAGTAATTGATCATTTGAATATTGAACTGACTGTGGACTTTCAGCAAGTAGCCAAAGGACAGAAAAGGACAATATAGTATGAGATAATGTTATGAGTTTATGTCGGTATCTTATGTTTTTGTGGAAGTTTTTTAAAATTGAAAATAAATAATTAGGTATTTTCTGAACCAACAAAATAAAATATTAATTTCATTTTAATTAGTTTCCTCAAGAAGCTGCCCACATATATATGATTGATGAGATAAAGTGATGTTTCTCTTGTTATTACATTTTTGATATTTGCCTCATGTGGGAGTTTATCATCTTGCTGAGGATGTTTACATTTTTTGCAACAGTTTGATTTTTATGATTGATGAAAAGTAGTTATGTTTATAGGTTTGGTGATGAGTTTTGTTTTGTTATTTATTTTAGAAATCATATTGGTGATTAGTTGCTCTTGCTGATGAGTTTTGTTGTTATTTATATTAGAAATCATGTTGGTGATTAGTTGCTTTCATGTATTAAATATTTGTTATGTATGGTGTGGTTGATGAGTAGATGGGTATCCTAAAAATATTAATTTGGAAGAGTATAAATCTATTATTGTATAAACTCTAATAGATGAATTCTAAGAATCAATGTGTTTATGGTTTTTGATTTATTATTTTTTTAATAAACTCGTATAATACACGTGCATTTGCACGGGGATACTGTTGAGATGAGTTATGTTATGAGACATGTTAATGTTTATCAAATGTGTCAGAAGAATTTTAATTTTTTTAAGGAGTAAAATAAGATTGGAAAACAAAATTATATATAACCAGACAATGTATTGTATCCCGTTTATAATAATATTTTTTTTGTCATATATTTATAAAAGTATTTTAATCAACAATATATTGTATCCCATATATAAATATTATATATTTTTTTGACACTATTTATTAAAATATTTGAATCAATAGTGAAGTTGTTCTCGTATATAATAATTGATCGTACCTGAGACCAGAATCTCCAATGACTGCTGACGTGGATTCCAAGGTCTGCTCGAATGCTGAGGAGAACGGGGGGTTGTACCTGCAAGGTACTCCGATGCCAAAGTCAGAACGAATACAAGAGATAACAAGTACTAGTAAGTGTTAGGGATGAATTTTCTGGTACCTGGCCCCCTCAAATGAGAGGGTTTATATAGAGAGACCCAGCGCGTGGCTAACAGTTCCTATTTTTGGGTTTGGATTGCGGATCCCCCAAATATAGGTAACTGCCAGAAATTGGCTGTTGAACGTGCATCCTAGTCGGGGGTGATGTGTCGGGCACAAGATCCTCTGAGTAGGAACTGTTCAAGCCTAATCCGGGTGGTCTCTGCCGTCGTTGAGCAGAGACGGGGAACGAGGAAGATGAAACGGCCACTAATACAACGGGTCTCCTAGACCTTGGGTCATTGGGCCAGAGAGGATTGGGCCATGCCTAGTTGTTGGTCCAATCCAGAACAGGATCCCCCTAAGTCATTGCTTTTGGTCGCAGAAGCGATGACTTAAGGGTGCTCGACCGTACGCGGGATAACTCTGAAGTAGTGATACTTCATCGATCTTGGTCTGTCGTAGCTGATCGTTCGCTAGATTGGTCGTAAAACGTGGTCGTTTGAACAAGGATCCCAAACGTTTGGTATAAACGTTGTGTCACGCATGCGTATTGGGAAGTGTGCGCATTTAATGCATAATGATGGCTACCCTACTGACGTCCTTAGGTAATGAGTGCAACGTTCCTAGGTTTGCAGGCTTCACGTGCTCGTGCGCGTGCTGGAGAAGGCTATAAATAGAGCGTTGAGCTTCATTTTCATACTTTTTGTTTCTGCCTTTGCTGCTCGTATTGGACAAATGCTCTTTCGCCTCCCTCAACCACCGTCAACCGCCGCAACTCCCGAGGAGACCTTTCAAGCATACCATAACTCTTCCTAAACTTGTAAGTTTTTGTGGCTCTTTGCTTGATTTAGCTTCTGATTCTGGTAGATGAATTAGTTGCATGTGGTTAGGACTAGATTTAGGGCCAATATGACTGAATAGTCGAATTTCTAGGGTTCTGGTGTGGTGTTTACCGCTTCTGTAGGATGGTTTCCGGTGGTAACAGTGTCACTGGTGCGGTAGCTAGGCTTAGTTTTCGATGTTCGCGGCGGCTCCGTCTGTCATCTCTGGTTGAGCTTCAATCGAAGCTATGGGCCATAGCCTGCTCGTTTTCCACGACATGATGGTTTCGCCGTGTCAGTCTTTCTCCTTACTCCTGTGATTGTCTGGTCGTCGTTACAACCATGATTTTTTCTTTGACTGAGATTTTTGACCAAACCATGAAGCATGCAAGTACCTTGGTTTTTAAGTTACCCATAGATTTTCCTTCTCTCATATGCGGTATAATCCTGAATCAGTACCCTGCCATACTTAATGACTCTGACACTGCTTTCAAGTGAGAGAGAGAGCCCTCTTTCTTTTCACTACAAGTTGTTCCAGGGAACACACGTCCCTGACATTGTTGTGACATATACTTGAACATCTCATAGAAGCAAGCCTCTTAACATGGATACAATCATTGTTGAACTCAAAGAAGCATGCAAAGAGCTAGATGCAAGGAAAATGAGATTTGATGTTATGAAATTTTATTTAAGCAATCTCCGGGTGTAAAAGTTTAAGTGTGTTGCGGTTTTATCAGGATGTCAAGACTGATGTCATGACATCTCTGACTGGTATTGAAGACATAATTGAATCCTTATTTCATGCGTACGTATTTTGGTATTCATTTATGTGTTTTGTCGAGAATTTCCAGGCGCTGTTTTTAGAAGGTGGTGATTCAACATGGAGTGGTATTCGTAGAACATTTTATATGTTTTCTATATTTGTTCCTTTATCTTAGGAATTAATGTATTTAGGTTAAAACTAATGTGCAACTACAGCAGGCCCATGCCCACGTTTCAGACTCTACCTAAAGGCTGCTAAACCCTATTTGAAGATATATAAAATAAGAATTGAAGAGTTTTAGAGTTTTACGTGTGTTTAGTTTTCTTGTAAGCCAAACAATTATCATGTTGATGGTTGTATTGGACTAGGTTTTATCGAGTTGTATGTTGTCTACTCAAACCTCTTAAGCAAGAGTGTTTTGTACTTGATTGAAGCTTTTAATCAAGGTCAAGGATTGTCTTTAAAGTGTGTCTTCTTTTTCTTGATTGTTAGTTTTGTTATCACTGTTGCGATTGAGGGGGAGTGAGAGGTGTCTCGTATCTAAGAGTTCATATGTAGAAATTGCATTGGGTAGTTGTAAACACCCCAAATTTGCCCTCACCCGTTTCACCATGGCTTGTGATCTTTTCATGAGCATAAGTTCAATCATAGCATCTCATGTTGCATTTTTGCTTCACTGCATTGCTTCTAAGTCATCTGCATCTAGGGTTTGTGATCTGAGCCATCCCTGAGCCAGTAGGGCCACTCCAAAGGTCTTAAATCACTTCAAAGGGGTCCATGTATGTTCAAACATCATATCATATCCTCACCAAGTCAAGAAAGTCAAAGAATCACAAGAACTGAGAAAGGCATGGAAGCATAGCCAGGTTTAACTACACAGATGACCTAGAATTAGGGTTTTGGTTTCAAAGGCCATAACTCCTAATTTTTTGGTCATTCTTGTTTATATTGGTCTATATATGTTATAAGGATCATGCATATAAATTTTCATGAAGAAATTCCATGGGGAAGGCATCTGATCAAGAGTTGACTTCTTGAGCAAGTCAGTGCAAAATCAGGGCATCTGAGGCCCCCAATGACCCAACCAAAGGGTGTTCTCCATCATTTTGAATATGTATGATCTTTATTTGATAATGGAAGATGTTAGAAGTTCACAAAATTGAAGAATTTCAAGCCATTTGCAAAATTGCCTTTTTGGGAAAGTGACTTGTAATGTAAACTTGCCATTTTGGGAAAGTTTTTCAACCTCCTCAAATTGATTCAAAAATGCTTCAAATGAGAAAACTTTGGTCATGAAAGTTGTAGAATGGATCATTCCCTTTTCAAAAAGTACAAGAACTCATTCTAATTCATTATGGATCAAAAGTTATGGCTTGCCAAAGTTGGACAAAATCACATAATTTCAAGTTTTACACCAAAGAGGCAAAGTTGCAAAACCTCTTGCCAAGGAAAAATGTGACTTCAAAGTGACTTCTAACCTTTGCACAAACATGAACCATGACCTAAAAATCATATTGCACCAAAGAACCTCCCATTTTCATGACTTATGCCTCAAGTAATAACAAAAGGGCCAAAAGATCACAAAGTTGCAAAACATCACATAAACCCTAATCCACTTGCAAGTTGGCCTCAAATTCACTTCTATGGTCTACCTTGATTCAAGCTGCAGCAGGCATGCTTTTGTTTTAGCCCTAAAACAGCCCATACCTCATAGTACACCTAGACTTGACTTTTTGCAAAAGGGGCCATACCAATCAAGCTGTGCCACCAACAACTCTCTGCCCTATCACAACTTGATATGTGGACTAAAAGAGACTGAAAACACACAACAAGCAAGCCTGATCTCTCCCACAAGCCATAGTTCACAAAACTCTCCTCTTATGCACTTTCCTTCGAATCTCATCACACAATCATCAAACCTCAAAACCAACTTCACCATTCATTCAGAAAGGCTTCATAGAGCATAAACCACCCTTCACCTTGCTTTGAAAGTCCCTGAAACTCAAACACGATTTCCCCCCTCTCTGAATAGAACTCCATCAATCTCACAAACTAGCCACCATACACTCAAACCAAGCCTCAAAGCATATTTAGGGAGATCATTGGAGTAGCTTTGAAGCAGGGAGGCAGTCTGAAAGCTCCAAACTGAAAGCTTCACTTCAGGTAGCTTCAAAAAAAATATTTTTCCAGAAACCTTGTTTTAAGTTATTAAAATGATCTACATGCTCCCCTGAATGCAATGAGCTTTGAATTTTTGAAAATGATAGAGAGATGAGGATGTATGGTCTGTCTGAAACTTTGCCCGTGAAATAGGTTTTTGCTTGTTTCTCTTGATTCATGAAAAATAAATAGGTTTTGTTGTTGGATTCTTGTTTAAGATGTTTGGTTGAGCGAATCTGGAGATTTTGGCACGTTTTAGTGAGGTTTTGAGAGAGATAGGATGAAGGTCTCGCCGGAGAAGACGACCGGAAGTCTTCTCCGGCCACCTGAGGGTCATTAGCCCTAATCTGAGTGATTAACCAACTTTGAATTCGGACCATGGATTTTGTTGACCTTCGTTGACTCCCGCGTGTTTGAAGGGCTCAGATCACCCCATTAAGCCCTAATCCACGTCATTAGGTTAATTAATTAGGGTTTTAGGTTAATTGAGTCAGTTTGAATCTGGGCCAATGGATCTGGCGCCAGTCAACTCCCTCCAAAACCATTTGAATGTCAGCCCTTGGATTTGCATACTTCTCATATTTTCATTTTAATTTCATTTTCTTCATTTAATTTGCACGAATTTTTAAAAATAGCAAAATACATTAAAAAATTCTGAAAATTTTTATCAAATCTTTTATTAATATTCAGAACCCAAAATTATTTTTATTTTTATTTTTTGCATTAAAAATCATTTTTAAATCATTTAAATATTTATTTTTAATTAGTTAATGAAAGTTAATTAATTAAAAATACATTTAGGTATTTAAAAATCACAAAAAAATTCACATTGCATTTCAAAACATTTAGAAATATTATAAAACCCTCAAACCAAATTTCTTTTTTGTTCTTGATGCATTTTGACAATTTTTGTTGGAATAAAATTCATTTTAAGGAAATATTTTGGTTCAAACTTTGAAAAATTCATTCTGCCTAACCCTTGAGAGTTTGATGATGGTTCTTCTTGCATTGCATTCTTCATAGCATGTAGTTTATAGGATAAAATTCGTTTGAATTGATCTTGCATTTTCAATTTGTTTTGTATTTTTTATGATGAGATACCCCAAAACCCTAGCCAACTTAGGAAATTCATAACTTTCACTAGGTTAAGAGTTAGATCCCCTCCTTTGGGTAGTGAACTTATATAGATTTAGGGTATCTTTGATTGCATTTTCAATTTTTTATCATGTTATTTTATTCTGGTTTTGAATTTTTGCATTGCATGATGCATGTAACCCTAATTTGTGCCTTCCTTTGCATCCATCTTTCATTTGCTTGCATCCAATGACTTGCCATGAAATTTTGTGCATCCACATGATTCATAATACCTCTTAGGACATATTAGAACCATGTTTGATCATTGCATTTTTCATTTGCCATGTTATATGTCCATTGCATTTCATAAACTTTCCTGAACTTCCATGGTTCAAAGCATGCTTCATCTGCATCCATGTCCTTGTATGATCATTCTCATGTCTTGCCTTATGTTTGTATCATCTTTTAGCATCATTAACATCATGTTTATGCTTCTGACTTTGGTTTGCATCATGACATTTCATCTCATTTGCATTGCATTTCATTTCTTTTGGCTAACTTTTCAGGTGGTAAGTTGTTTTGAGAAGTGAATTTGCCTTCACTTCTCACAATCTCTTCTTATCTCTCTTGCATCTTTGCTGCATTTTATCTTGTGTATTGGATTGAGCTTGATCATTCATGTTCATCTTACTTTCTTTCTTCAAGCAACTTGTCTTCTTAAGTGAAGCAAGTTGTCTTGCTTCTCTCTGTTTCTTTCTCCTTTCATCTATTTCTCTCCTTGGTGGTTCTTTTGAAGATCTTTCTCCTCTAAGCCTCACAAACCCTAGGATCTCCAAGTATGATAATAATTAGGGTTTGATTAGTCCCCCATTTAGTTTTACCTCTGTGTCATCTTTGAATCTTCTCTTCTCATCTCATAATCAGGGACTAAACCCTAAAGGCTTTAAGGCTTTGTAATTAAGCTTATGCTTGCATCCTTCTATTAGGATGGAGTGTATAAATTTAATCCTAAGTGTTAAACCCTTAATGTGTTTAAATCCTTTAATCAATTCACTTAATAATCATCAAGACATCAAGCTTGTAACTTGGGCCTTGCATTAGGGTTCCAATTCTTCCTTAATTGGTTAAGAAGGACTAACCCTAGTGTTAATGGACAAGTCCCCCTCAAGTTGTCTTACCAACCATAAAACTCACTTATTAATCTTACCATTAACTAAAATCCATTTAATAAAGGCTTTGTTTTGTCATGAGGTTAATCCCTAATCATGGATTAAGTTGAGGAGCCTTCCTCAGCTTAAATGTTCTCATCTATTATCCTTCTATTAGGATGGTGTAATGAGTCCATTAAATCCTTGATTATGGCTTAAACTCATTACTTAACACTAAACAAAAACAACAAAAACATCTTAATAAATGCAAATAGGTTAATGATCTTAATCCTACATCATGGTGATTAAGTGTGAGGTGTTTACCTCATGCTTAAGGTATTCTCATTACCCCTAATCAAAGGGAGGATGTGATGAGTTTACTAACCCATTGGTTTAGGCTTAAGCTCATTAACTTATAACAAATCCAAAAGCAATAAAAGATTGAAAACACAAAAAAAACAGACAATAATCGTCTCCTTCGGGATTCTTTTCTCACCTCATTCACTCATAAACGAGAACTCGCTTCTTCCGTCTAATGCAAGACAGTTTGCACCTGAGCCAGACAGGTCATACACTTGAGCATAGGCAAGCAAGCAGTTCACAAGTCAATTTATCTTTCAGTCTCTTTGAGTCGAACTACGGTGTTCTGACTTCCTCATTGCACGAGAGGATACGTAGGCATAACTTAACAGTTATCGAACAAAAGTCTCTGTATTCCCCCTCCTTCCAGTATTATTCTTTAGCCTCATAGTCTTGAGCTTTGCACTCCTGTTCTTACACTGACACTTCACATATTTCACTTCACTTTCTTTTAGCACTGACACTTGTATTCTTTCCAGCTTTGATACACAAATAGCACTGACACTACCCCTTTAAATACAAATCTTTCAAGCGTGGATCCCGTCGAGTACGACGGACAATCTGGGTGCTAATACCTTCCCAGGTTGTAACCAACCCCCTTTCTCAGTTTCTCTGGTTCGCAACCGTCTTATCCATCTTTTCTTAGGTTTATGCAGCATTACCTTTCCTCCAGGATAAAAATACCTAGCTGGAGACTCTTGTCTTTCTGAGTTCACCCTTATGTGTTCTCTCCTCTTTCGCCGACCGTTCGCGTCTGTACCCCTTCTGACCTATGTGTCATTTGGTGGGAGCGACAACTTGGCGACTCTGCTGGGGAACCTTATACTGTAACCAGGGCTTCTGGTTCTTTTTGTGGGTTCCTCCTAGCGCTTGTTTGATTTGTGTTTACTGGGGTGTTATGTGCTAATTGTGTTTGTTTATCTGCTTTATTTATTGCCTTATGTACAACTTTATTTATTGCTTTCCTTTACAGTTTTGCATATTTCATACTATCATTGTCACTGTGCTGGATCTGTTATTCTGTTTTGGTGGGTGGGGTTCCATTGAGAGTTTAAGGTCCTATACCTGGGATCTGAGTGACACCTAGGCTAGAGTGGTTCATGTTCTTTCCCATTCCATTTCGGTCTGGTGCGGGAATATGAAACACGGTTCAGATGTGGGTTTCTTCTTGAGAACTCTGTGCTACAGATTTCCTGTAGTGCTAGGGCTATCTGGGAAGCCTGCTAAGTCTGGATGACCTTTATTATGATCTTCAGAAGCTGAGGTGAATTAGAGGAGGATCTTTTATGGTTATTGTAAACACTGTACCTCCGGGTTAGAAGTGTTTACACTTCTCATAACTGATCCAAGTCCGAGGATCCTTGTTTTAGAACACTACCAGTGAGGGGGGTTGGGCTGTTTACAGGTTTGTAGGTACCACTGGCCACATCATACCCTGATACTTGTTTTGATTAAGAGTACTTCATTTTGGACAGTTCTTGTGATTTAACCTTGAACATGTGACTCTTTATTTGAGTCCCCCACCTTGGTCACTGGATTTCTGAACCTCCATCTGGACTTCTTGAACATACATGGGCTTTATACCAAGACAGTAATCAGATCCAGCTTGATCACAAACCCTTTCATATCATTTGCATACATCATCATTGTATCATTTAACATTTGTTTATTTGTTTTTCAGGGTATCCACATTGTATCTGGTTTGGTTTTGACCCCTTCATCTGCATAGACCTCTGTTTCATCAGCTATCTGCTTCAACTTTTCTCTCCAGTTGTTTGCTTCAGTCATTTTCATCATCACCAACATCAGCCTATCAGTGGCCCATCTCCAGTACCAGTCTTGATTTTCATCAGCACTTATCTTCAGCTCTTCATCAGCAGTCATGGCTCCCAGGAAAAGCAACATTTCATACCATTTCTTTGAGCCTGTGCTGACTGGTATCAGGCAGGTCCAGTCACTTATCACTCCAGACCATATCCCATTATTCAGAGAGCATTATGGAGGTATCCTTGACATGGTTATGGACCTGGATCCTTCTCAGAGGAGCATGATCCAAACTTGCCTACAATTTTATGACCCTCCTTTGAGATGCTTCACATTTTCAGACTTTCAGCTAGGACCTCTGTTGGAAGAGTTTTCATCATTGATTGGAGTACCTGTCAGGGGTGGGATTCCCTTCAACCCAGAAATGACTTTTCCCAGCAATGGAGAAGTGGCAAAGGCATTATACCTGGAGCCTGCTTTGATTGAGTAGAACATGACAACAAAAGCTGGGATCCCTGGTTTACACTTAGATTTCTTGATTTCTCAGGCCATCCTGAAGGCCTCTTTGGGAGAATGGAGGGCAGTTTGTGCATTGCTAGCTCTCAGCATATATGGGGTCATACTATTTGCAGATGAGCCCAAATTTATCAGTAAGAATGCCATTCATCTCTTCCTTCTGAGGAACCCAGTACCCACATTGCTGGGAGATTTCTATTACTCCATTCATCAGAGGAATGAGAAACAAAGGGGGAAATTGGTGAGATGTTGTGCTCCTTTGTTTCATACCTGGCTGCTCAGACACTTACCTAAGACAGATGCCTTCCTGAATCCTCACCAACAGAAGAATTGGGCTAAAAGACTTATTGCTTTGACTTCAGATGACATCAGATGGTGTACCTAGAGTACCAAAGGCAAAGACATCATCACCAGCTGTGGACAATACCCAAATGTACCTCTGATAGGAGTAAAGGGTTGCATCAACTACAATCCTTTGCTGTTTAAAAGGAAACTGGGCTATGCTTTGATTCACCCTCCTAGAGTGCAAGATTTAGCTGAGACCCTGTATTATGAGATAAAGCCTAATCTAGTTGCTGTCAGACAAGCATCCTGGGCTTGGGACAACATCCAGACAAAAGGGATGGCTATTCTTGGAAGGTGCAATAATGTTGCTTCAGCTCAGTACTATGACTGGTCTCAGGCTAGGGCTCAGATTACTGGAATGCCCTTCACCATTGAAGATATACCTGGACCATCCACAGCACAACCAACAGCCACTGTCAGCCTGGAGGAGTTTGAGAAGCTGAAGGAAAGGAATGAGAATCTGTCTCAAGCTCTGAAGAAGACCCTTTGGGAAAGGAGTGATGGTCGTCTGGACATTGAGAGGTTGGAGAAGCTTAAGTTGGAGCATCTGGCTAAGATTGAGAAAACAGAGGACTACATCAAAAAAGCTAGAGCTGGAGAACAAATATTGAAGAATGCCTGCAAAGAGGCCAAGTTTCAGAAGGCTAGGACTGATCTCTATCTGCAAGAAAGTCAGGCTAGGTGGGTCAGGATCACTGAAGCTCGTACTCAAGAAGATCAGAGAACTCAAGCCAGGATTGAGCAGTTAGAAGCCAATGAAAAGAAGCAACAGGAAGCTTTGTTGGCAGCCCAGAAAGAGATTTCAGAGTTGAAGCTTAGGGCTGAATTGAAGAGGTCAAAGGACCAGGACAGGCACAAGAAGCTAACCACTGCCATTGCTACCAGGAACCTCCTCATCAGAAACATCACAGAGCATCCAGCTGGTCCAGTGACTGAGGAACTTCTGAAGGAGGTTAAGGAGGATGAGTTTGGACTAGATGTCTGACTTTTTAATTGTTGTTGTTTTCATTTGATGTACTTTTCTTTTTGTGTTTTATTTTGACCCTTCAGGGGCATATGTTGTAAAACAAACTATGTGTGATTCACCGTTTGTAATATATTTTAGTTTGTTTCCTTTGTGGGGTTTCTTTTTTCTCAACAACATCAAAGCATCTTCCTCGGGGTCTGGAAAGGTCAAAACCAAGAACCAAGCCGGATACCTTGGAAAACAAATAAGCATACTGCATTGCATACTAACTTTTGTTTTGTTTTGTAGGTTTTGTCATTATTTTGTTTGTTTCTAACTCTGTTGTGCTTCAGGAAATATTGCTCGTCGTCGGGTGTTCCCTCTCAACCGTACGCACCGGTACCCTACTCGCAACAACCTTCCTGGTATCCAAATGGATCAAGTACAGCAAGACCTGACTGAGGTCAGGACTCAGATGGCTAATGAAAGAGTGGAAATAAGGAACCAAATGGCTCAATTCATGACTGTAATGACTGGCTTGGCCCAAAGTCAGGAAAGGCTGAGGGCATTGGTAGAAAGACAAAACCCCGAGGAACCTCATCCTGGGACTGGAGGGACTAGTAATAATGAGGGAGGTCAGCCTCATGTTAACCCACCAGTATTTGGACCTCATCTAGATCCGGAAGTCAACATCCCAAGAAATGTACAGGGCAACACTGCTGTAGGCAGGATCTTGCAAGAAGATCCTCAAGAGGAGCAGTTTACTGTAATGGGAGCTGGGGATGAAGTCTATGATAGGAGGTTTGATGAAATTGCTGAGAAATTGAGATCTTTGGAGTCTCAAAATTCCTTGGGCTTCGATGTAATGGATATGGGGTTAGTGGATGGGGTGAGAATTCCCCACAAATTCAAACCCCCGTGCTTCGAGAAATACAGTGGAAGGTCCTGTCCACGAACTCACCTACAATCCTTTCTGGGGAGGCTCAAAGCATATACCATGGATGAAAAACTGTGGATGTTTTACTTTGAAGATAGCTTGACTGGAGCTTCAAGAGAGTGGTATTCATACTTGACCAGAGCTACTATCAGATGCTGGAAGGACCTAGCTGAAGCCTTCATCAGGCAGTATCAATACAATCTGGACATGGCTCCTAACAGGACCCTTCTGATGGGAATGTCTCAATCCTCCAGGGAAAGCTTCAGGGAATATGCCCAAAGGTGGAGACAGCTTGCTGCTGCTGTCCAGCCACCCATGTCGGAAAGAGAGATGGCCGACATGTTCATGAATACTTTGCAAGGAACATATATTGATAGGCTAGATGCCTTTTCTTCCACCAGTTTTGCTGACGTAGTTATAGCTAGGGAAAGTATTGAAAGCCTTTTGAAGATGGGTAAGATTTCTGATAATGGTGCAAGTTCGTCCAATCATCCCAGGAAGCCTTTGTGGGACCTCGAAGAACCGGTGAGACAAATGCCATTCATGCCAACAGGGGCAGACCTCGGTATGTTCACAGATCAGTGGCAGCTGTCACTATTCCAGCTCCGATTCCTCAGCAACCGACATATCAACCACAACAACAACCACATTATCAACAGCAAGTTCAGTACCCGCCACAAAGAACCTAGAACAACAACAACAACAGCAATCAACAACAAAGACCTTTTCAGCAAAGACCGTCACAGGCAAATAGGGTGATCGACCCTATCCCTATGCCTTATGCCACCTTATTGCCACAACTCCTGAAACTCAACTTGGTTGAATTAAGGACATTGGCACCACCAGATCCCTCCAATCTCCCAAGGAATTATGATGTCAACGCCAGATGTGCTTTCCACTCCAATGCACCTGGCCATAATACGGAAAAATGCAGGGCCCTGCAAATGAAAGTCCAAGATCTGGTGGATTCTAAGGCCCTCAACTTTGCACCCCCTCCAAATGTCAACAAGAATCCTATGCCTCACCATGGCGGGCCGAGGATTAATGCCATTGAGGAAGACAGACCATATACCTTGATCACCAGTGTTGCACAAATTTGGACACCTCTGGTCGAGATTAAAGCTCAGCTTCTAGAATGCCAGATGTTCCCCGGGTGTGAGCTCGGTTGTGGGTATTGCAACATTGCAGTCAACGGGTGTGATAACTTGAGAAGCGACATAGATGGTCGTATCAAAGATGGCATACTTCAGATCTCAACAACGGCGCCTACAAATCCAGCAATTCCTTTGACAACAATTCCTAATTCTCCTACAACAGCAGCAACAATCATCCCTACCGATTCATCAATATCATCAGCAATGGCTCCATCCATCACTTCAACAAATCAAATGTCAACAACCCTTTCTTCTACAACATCAGCATCCATTTATTCAGCCGAATTTTCTACAACATCAACAAAAATTAATGAAGACATCTCAGCAGTCACCATCTACTATGATCCATCAAATGTTCCTCCAAACAACAACTTTCAACAACAAACAGTGGCACCTCCTGCCAGGTCACCAGTCACCATTTACTACGATCCACACACCATTTCAATACCTTCCTCTGCAACAGTCAGTCTAGTTACCATTACGGTGCCTGGACCGGTTCCATATGAAAGTAGTAATGCCATACCTTGGCATTATGGCTCTGATCTTTACTGCAACGGGGAGAAAATCACTTTGGATTCTTCAACCTCTTCTCCATAAATTGGTAATGTTGGGGGAGGCGGAGGCTTCACCAGAAGCGGACGCCTTTTTGCCTCACAAGTGCAAAGACCTAATGCCGAAGCAGAAGCTGCTGCCAAAGCAAAAGGAAAGAGTGTGGTACTTGAAGAACCGGCTGCCAAAGAAACTCAGAAGACATCTTTTGAATAAGAAGTAGACGAGTTTATGAGAATCATAAAGAGAAGTGATTACAAGGTGGTGGATCAGCTTCACCAAACTCCCTAAAAAATCTCCATAGTATCCCTGTTGATGTGTTCTGAAGCTCACAGGAATGCATTATTGAAAGTCCTGCACGCAGCATACGTGCCAAAGGAGATTACCGTTAATCAGCTAGAAACCGTGGTAGCAAACGTCAACACCAGTCATGGACTGGGCTTTACCAATACTGACTTAACAACTGAGGGACGTAACCATAACAAGGCTTTACACATCACCCTAGAGTGCAAGGGTGCTATTTTATCTCATGTACTGGTGGACACCGGGTCATCGCTCAATGTTCTACCAAAGAAAGCCTTAGTGAAGCTGGAGTACGATGGCTTGGCATTGCGTCCGAGTAATTTGGTGGTGAGAGCATTCGATGGCTCTAAAAGATCAGTGCTTGGGGAGATTGATCTGCCTGTGATGATTGGCCCGCAGACCTTCAAAATTACCTTCTATGTGATGGACATTCAGCCGGCCTACAACTGTTTGTTGGGTAGACCCTGGATCCATGCCGCTGGCGCTGTTACGTCTACCCTTCCCCAGAAGCTGAAATTCGAGTGGGAAGGCCAGATCATCACCATCTGTGGGGAAGAAGACATCTTTGTTAGCCATCTGGCTACGTATAAGTACATATAAATGGATGGGGAGATCCATGAAACCATGAGCCAGAGGTTTGAGGCCCTGAACATTAATGAAGCGTCTGCTGTACTGGGAACTTCCATACATCTTATCAGCAAGCCAGGAAGGTTGTTGAAGAGGGTACTGCCCAAGGCTGGGGCAAGCTGCTGCCCGTGGAAAAGAAAGAAGACAGATTTGGGTTGGGTTACAAACCAACTCAACAAGATCAATCAGAGGCTGCCAAAGAGCCCAATTTTGTCAGCGGGGGAATGCTCACCCCGGATGTTGTAAATAACTTGGAAGAAGAGGAAGAAAGCGACCGCAACCTGGAGAGCTGGATACGTCCAAGGATCCCGGGGAGCCAAGTCCTTAACTGGTCTTCCCAGGAAATTATAAGGGTTACTCCTGCAGAGTAATTATTATTTCCTGTATTTTTAAGCATGCATCAAGTCTTGCATCTTGCCCAAGATGTCAAGACTCATTTTGTAATCGGGCCATCTTGTAATTTTGTGCAAATAGATCAATCAATGAATATCAGACATCTTTTGCAAATGAGTCTTTTTTCTTTTCCGCTCACTGTTTTCCATTTTTCTTTTTGTACAAAAATAAAATGGCAATGTTTTCCAAAATGATAACTTCATTTCACTTTTTCTAAACAAGATTAAAATCGATCACTAAAATAAACAATCTAAACCCTTGCAGAAAGTGCCCTCCAGACTGCACCGACAACAACACAGCTATGGCTTCGTATGACTTTGACAATCCAATCAATCAAGCTGATGAAGGGGTTGAAGAAGATTATGAGCTACCTGAAGAGCTAGCCAGGTTGTTGAGACAAGAGGAGAATGTCATCACTCCTCATCAGGAGGAGGTTGAGACGGTTAATCTTGGTACAGAAGAAGATGTGAAAGAGGTTAAGATCGGGGCCTGCCTACAAGATTCAGTAAAGGAACAACTGATTGACATGCTTCGGGAGTATGTAGATGTCTTTGCTTGGTCTTATCAGGATATTCCAGGGTTGGACACCGATATTGTCATGCACAAGTTGCCTTTGAAAGAAGACTGCCCACCAATAAAACAGAAACTGTGCCGTACTCACCCGGATATGGCAATGAAGATTAAAGAAGAGGTACAAAAACAGTGGGACGCCGGGTTCCTTGCTGTAACTAGCTACCCTCCGTGGGTTGCTAATATTGTACCTATGCCTAAGAAGGATGGAAAGGTGAGGATGTGTGTGGATTACCGGGACCTGAACAGAGCCAGCCCGAAAGATGACGTCCCTTTACCTCACATTGATGTATTGGTTGATAATACGGCTCAGTTCTCGGTATTCTCCTTCATGGATGGATTTTCAGGATACAATCAGATCAAGATGTCACCTGAAGACATGGAGAAGACAACTTTCATCACACCCTAGGGCACGTTCTGTTATAAGGTGATGCCATTCGGACTGAAGAATGCTGGTGCAACTTATCAACGGGCTATGGTGACATTATTCCATGACATGATCCACAAAGAAATTGAATGTTATATGGATGACATGATTTCCAAGTCCCTTACAGAAGAAGACCACCTGGTGAATTTACTGAAGCTATTCAAGCGTCTGAGGAAGTACCAACTGAAGTTGAATCCTAACAAGTGCACATTCGGGGTGTGATCTGGTAAGCTGCTGGGATTCATTGTAAGTGAGAAAGGGATTGAAGTTGACCCTGATAAAGTCAAAGCCATTCAAGAAATGCCTGCACCAAAATCAGAAAAAGAAGTTCGGGGGTTTCTAGGTAGATTGAACTACATTTCAAGGTTCATATCTCACCTTACAGCAACCTGTGAGCCTTTGTTCAAGCTGTTAAGAAAAGAACAAACGGTCTGGTGGAACGAAGACTGCCAGAAGGCTTTTGACAAAATCAAGGAATACTTACAAGAGCCTCCGATCCTTATGCCTCCAGTTGAAGGAAGACCTCTAATTATGTACTTGACAATATTAGAAGAGTCAATGGGGTGTGTGCTGGGCCAACATGACGAGTCTGGTCGAAAAGAGTATGCAATATACTACCTAAGCAAAAAGTTTACCGACTGTGAACAACGTTATTCACTGCTCGAGAAAACTTGTTGTGCTTTAGCGTGGGCTGCTCGCCGACTAAGACAGTATATGTTGACCCACACTACCTTATTGATCTCAAAGATGGATCCAGTTAAGTACATATTTGAGAAGCCAGCACTTACCGGACGGTATGCAAGATGGCAAATGATTCTCACAGAATATGACATTCAGTACACATCTCAGAAAGCCATCAAGGGCAGTGTATTGTCTGATTATCTTGCTGAGAAACCCATTGATGATTACCAGCCTATGAGATTTGACTTCCCTGATGAAGACATCATGTTCATAAAAGCAAAAGATCATGAAGAGCCTGTTCACACTGAAGGGCCTGACCCAGAAGAAGGATGGACTATGATGTTTGACGGGGCTGTTAATATGAATGGTCTTGGTGTTGGTGCAGTAATCATTACACCTAAAGGAGTTCACATGCCTTTTTCGGAAAAACTCACCTTTAACTGCACTAACAACGAAGCTGAATACGAAGCTTGCATTATGGGTCTTGAGGAAGCCATTGACCTCAGGATCAAGACTTTGACTGTGTTCGGAGATTCGACTCTGGTAATCAATCAAACTAACGGCAAATGGTACACCCACCAAGATCATCTGATACCTTACCGAGATTATACAAGGAGATTGTTGACTTTCTTCACAACAGTCAAGCTTGAGTATATCCCTCGAGACGAGAAACAGTTTGCAGATGCTCTAGCTACCATTTCATCCATGATCAAAGTTCAAGCTGCCAACTTTGTGCCTCAGATATCAGTATCCAGACTTGACAGACCAGCATACATGTTCTCAGCAGATGTTGTTAAAGATGATAAGCCTTGGTTCCACGACATTAAGTGCTTCTTGGAGGATCAAACATACCCACCTGGGGCATCTTCCAATGATAAGAAGACATTAAGAAGGCTAGCTGGTAGTTTCTTCTTGAATACTGATGGTTCCCTGTACAAGAGAAACTTTGATATGGTACTCCTCAGATGCGTTGATAGGACAGAGGCAGACTTATTGATGCACGAGGTGCACGAAGGGTCCTTTGGTACCCATGCAGGAGGACATGCAATGGCTAAAAAGTTGTTGAGATCAGGCTATTACTGGATCACAATGGATGCAGACTGTTGTGCTTATGCCAGAAAATATCATAAATGCCAGATTTATGCGGATAAAATGCATGTGCCTCCGAATCCTTTGAATGTGATGTCTTCACCCTGGCCCTTTGCCATGTGGGGCATTGATATGATTAGCAAGATTGAACCAACTGCTTCAAACGGCCACAGATTCATCCTGGTTGCTATTGACTATTTCACCAAGTGGGTTGAAGCGGCTTCTTATGCAAATGTTACAAGGCAAGTGGTAGCCCGATTTCTGAAAAGAGACATTATCTGTCGGTATGGAGTGCCCGAGCGAATCATTACTGATAATGGTTCCAATTTAAACAACAAAATGATGGCAGAACTGTGCTGGGAATTCAAGATCCAACACCACAATTCTTCTCCTTACAGGCCAAAGATGAATGGCGCTGTCGAGGCAGCTAATAAGAATATCAAGAAGATTGTGCAGAAGATGGTGGTTACCTATAAAGACTGGCATGAAATGCTACCGTTTGCCTTGCATGGATACCGAACGTCAATCAGAACATCCATTGGGGCAACACCGTATCAGCTTGTGTATGGTATGGAGGCAGTCCTACCTGTTGAAGTTGAACTACCCTCTCTACGGGTATTGATGGATGTTAAGCTGAATGAAGCAGAATAGGTCCGATCCCGATACGAACAACTAAGTCTGATTGAAGAAAAGAGATTGGCTGCAATTTGTCATGGGCAGTTATATCAGAAGAGAATGAAGAAAGCCTTCGATCAGAAAGTTAGGCTCCGAGAGTACCAAGTAGGAGATCTTGTACTGAAAAAACTCCTCCCTCCTCATACAGACCACAAGGATAAGTGGACTCCGAACTATGAAGGGCCATTCATAGTAAAGAAAGTTTTCTCTGGTGGAGCACTGATGCTCAGTACTATGGATGGTGAAGACTTCCTGTCCCCTGTGAATTCAGATGCAGTTAAAAAATACTTCGCATGAAAATGACCCGCTGGACATAAAAACAGAATGTAAGTCCAGGCAAAAATAGGGCATCCCTGCGAGTCAAAAACAGAATAAAAGACTCGGGCAAAAATAAGGGAAAATAAATAAAAAAATGTGTACACCCGCTGAGTTGAAAAGCCGCCTTGGACAACTCAGGCAAAAATGGGTATCCCGGTGGATTGAAAACCCGAAAGGGCAATCCACACAAAATAAGGGAATAAGCGAACAACTGCATTCTGAATTCATCTGTATCACTTACAACCTGGCAAGCTCCGAAAGGTTCGAGCGTCGGTCGGAATCAGCCTTCTTCAGAAAACAAGATGAGAAGAACGTCAATGTCATACGAGTCATAGCAAAAGGAGAGCTCCTTGAAAGCGTCATCGACATTGCCAGTGTAACAGCCCGGGCCCCTCGCAAGGCAATCCCGGCACTACCACCTCACGATCTTCTCTACCCCCCTCTCTAGTAGAGTTTTTGCCTTCCGTGGGAATCGAACCCTGTACCCTGGGGTTCAAGTACTTGTTCAATCTATTCCCACTACCAATTGAGCTAGCTCAAGTGGTAGTGGGAATAGATTGAACAAGTACTTGAACCCCAGGGTACAGGGTTCGATTCCCACGGAAGGCAAAAACTCTACTAGAGAGGGGGGTAGAGAAGATCGTGAGGTGGCAGTGCCGGGATTGCCTTGCGAGGGGCCCGGGCTGTTACATTGGTAGTGGGAATGGAATGAACATGTACTTGAACCCCAGGGTACAGGGTTCGATTCTCACGGAAGGCAAAAACTCTACTAGAGAGGGGGGTAGAGAAGATCGTGAGGTGACAGTACCGTGATTGCCTTGCGAGGGGTCCGGGCTGTTACAGCCAGCACCTTGTTTTTTTCAATTTGTAACGATTTCCTCATTTCAGGGGATCCGTTTCTTTGACTGTATCTTGCCAATTCAGGGCACTTGAATTAATAAAATCAGATTTTCAGTCATGTTTCGTCTCGTACATTTTATCTTTCGTTTGCAAAAATGTCTGATGTCTTTAAGATATTGATTCGCATAAATACAGATGTTTCCTTTCTAAAGAATACATGCTTACAGGAAATATGTTTGCTCCTAGGATTGCCCAAACTCCTATGACGGAATCCAATAAGGAATATCTCAGGATGCTTGTATGCTTCTTTGTCTTTACAGGATTGCAGGTATCCAAAGCACAACATGAGGCATGAAGGCTTCTCCCCAGCAAGCTGTCTAATCATTATCTACTCAGTCTATCTCCCGATTAGCACCGGAGGTTATTTCTCCCCAGCTGAGTTGCCAGTCATCATTCCTCTGCAGCCAAGTGCAAAGACCGGGAACCATCTCCCCACAGAGTTTCAGCCTCTATCCAGATAAGCAATGTCTGAAGAATCGCACAATAGAGTGACGAAAGCTTCTACAAACCCTAGATGGGTCCCTCATCACCAAGATAGGTCTATCAGTGACCTATTTCCCCAAGCAGAGTCATATGTATCAGATCTACCAATGATCTCATCCCCAGCTGGGATATCACTTCAAGCAGATCAGCCAGAGATCTCCACAGCATTGGGATCCGAATCCCGGATCGGTATCTTTGCATAATCATAGCATCCGCATCATATTTTTCCCACAGAGCGTAGCATTCCGTCTAATACGGAGCATTACGACAAAAATCAAACATACTGCATAATCATAAGCCATGTTCTGAAGCAAACACTTGTAAATACTGACAACCCATCAGACAGTATACAGAATATTTCCCCAATTCCTCACCGGAGGGCCAAAGCATTTCCCTTACAGATACACACTCCTTTTGGCACTCGTCCGTGTCATCATTCCCCAGTAATTTCGCCCGAGCATTCTTTACAAACAGACGGCTCGTATATTACAAATGCTTTCCGACACTCGTCTGTGGCATATCCCCAGCAGAAAGCCAAAGCGTCCCCTTCGCACTCGCAACATATGTGTACATATCTATACAATTCCCTGACACCCGTCCGTGTCACCCCCCAGCATAGTTGCCTAAACGCTCTGGAAATCAAATACTTGCCTATAATACACTTTTTCTGGCTCCCGTCCGTGTCATACTTTCCCTAGCAAGTTGAGTACTCGTCTGTGTCTCATTCATACCTCTTTACTCATACAGATACTCGTCCGTATCTTGTATATGCCACTTATGTCCCCTTAGATTCGACACTCGTCCGTGTTCCTTGTTAACCAGTTGGTACTCGTCCGTATCATCATCTCTGAGCATGCGTCAAGCGTTTGTTTCTACTGATACTCGTCCGTATCATAGTCTTAAGGATGCTCGTCCGTATCCTTAATCTATACACAGTGTCAAACACTTACACCTTCGTCCCTCGAATATAGACACTCTTCTGCGTCTACTATTCCCCAGAAGAGCCCCAACAAATCCCAATGAATTATTTCCTTTCTATCTGACATTCGTCCTATGTCATGATGCCTTTCGGCAGCCGTACCCTGCCAGGTGATCGTCCTTCACCTCCTGATGATCGTCCTTCATCATTTTATCCGATGGCCGTCCCCATCGTTGATCTTGTTATCTGACATTCGTCCTATGTCATGAAACCCCGAGAGCAGCCATACCCTGCTAGGTGATCGTCCTTCACCTTTTGATGATCGTCCTTCATCATACTTATCCGATGGCCGTCCCCATCATCGACCTTTTTATCCGGCATTCGTCCTATGTCGCGATACTTTTGGCAACCGTACCTTGAAAGGTGATCGTCCTTCACCGTTAGATGACCGTCCCTCATCTTATCCCCAACAGAGCAGTCGTCCCCTGCTAGGTGATCGTCCTTCACCTTTGATGACCGTACCTCATCATTTATTTCATTTATGCTTTGAACCCGATGGCCGTCCCCATCATTTACCCTTAACCCCCAGAGAATCTTTGTTGCTTTATTTCGATGGCCTTCCCCATCATAATCTCTTATGTCCCCAGCTTGTCGGCCGTCCCCGTCATTGCTTTGTTTCCCGCATCTTCCCCAGCATGTCGGTCGTCCCCGTCATTGCTTCATCCCCAGCAGTCGTCCTCTGCCCGACAGTCGTCCTCCGTCGCTCACACTCTATAATTATACTTTATTTTCCTTTACAATCTATATCCCTTTTCTTCTTCATTCAGTGAGTGCAAATTTCGGACTGTCTTTGGTATTCAACCACAAGTTATCTTGTTTGCCTGTTAAGCCGTTGCTTACATCCTACACAGCTAACTCATGCTTGAATAGGGACAGCTGTAAACACCCCAAATTTGCCCTCACCCGTTTCACCATGGCTTGTGATCTTTTCATGAGCATAAGTTCAATCATAGCATCTCATGTTGCATTTTTGCTTCACTGCATTGCTTCTAAGTCATCTGCATCTAGGGTTTGTGATCTGAGCCATCCCTGAGCCAGTAGGGCCACTCCAAAGGTCTTAAATCACTTCAAAGGGGTCCATGTATGTTAAAACATCATATCATATCCTCACCAAGTCAAGAAAGTCAAAGAATCACAAGAACTGAGAAAGGCATGGAAGTAGAGTCAGATTTAACTGCACAGATGACCTAGAATTAGGGTTTTGGTTTCAAAGGCCATAACTCCAAATTTTTTGGTCATTCTTGTTTCTATTGGTCTCTATATGTTATAAGGATCATGCATATCAATTTTCATGAAGAAATTCCATGGGGAAGGCATCTGATCAAGAGTTGACTTCTTGAGCAAGTCAGTACAAAATCAGGGCATCTGAGGCCCCCAATGACCCAACCAAAGGGTGTTCTCCATCATTTTGAATATGTATGATCTTTATTTTATCATTAAAGATGTTAGAAGTTCACAAAATTGAAGAATTTCAAGCCATTTGCAAAATTGCCTTTTTGGGAAAGTGACTTGTAATGTAAACTTGCCATTTTGGGAAAGTTTTTCAACCTCCTCAAATTGATTCAAAAATGCTTCAAATGAGAAAACTTTGGTCATGAAAGTTGTAGAATGGATCATTCCCTTTTCAAAAAGTACAAGAACTCATTCTAATTCATTATGGATCAAAAGTTATGGCTTGCCAAAGTTGGACAAAATCACATAATTTCAAGTTTTACACCAAAGAGGCAAAGTTGCAAAACCTCTTGCCAAGGAAAAATGTGACTTCAAAGTGACTTCTAACCTTTGCACAAACATGAACCATGACCTAAAAATCATATTGCACCAAAGAACCTCCCATTTTCATGACTTATGCCTCAAGTAATCACAAAAGGGCCAAAAGATCACAAAGTTGCAAAACATCACATAAACCCTAATCCACTTGCAAGTTGGCCTCAAATTCACTTCTATGGTCTACCTTGATTCAAGCTGCAGCAGACATGCTTTTGTTCTAGCCCTAAAACAGCCCATACCTCATAGTACACCTAGACTTGACTTTTTGCAAAAGGGGCCATACCAATCAAGCTGTGCCACCAACAACTCTCTGCCCTATCACAACTTGATATGTGGACTAAAAGAGACTGAAAACACACAACAAGCAAGCCTGATCTCTCCCACAAGCCATAGTTCACAAAACTCTCCTCTTATGCACTTTCCTTCGAATCTCATCACACAATCATCAAACCTCAAAACCAACTTCACCATTCATTCAGAAAGGCTTCATAGAGCATAAACCACCCTTCACCTTGCCTTGAAAGTCCCTGAAACTCAAACACGATTTCCCCCCCTCTCTGAACAGAACTCCATCAATCTCACAAACTAGCCACCATACACTCAAACCAAGCCTCAAAGCATATTCAGGGAGATCATTGGAGTAGCTTTGAAGCAGGGAGGCAGTCTGAAAGCTCCAAACTGAAAGCTTCACTTCAGGTAGCTTCAAAAAAAATATTTTTCCAGAAACCTTGTTTTAAGTTATTAAAATGATCTACATGCTCCCCTGAATGCAATGAGCTTTGAATTTTTGAAAATGATGGAGAGATGAGGATGTATGGTCTGTCTGAAACTTTGCCCGTGAAATAGGTTTTTGCTTGTTTCTCTTGATTCATGAAAAATAAATAGGTTTTGTTGTTGGATTCTTGTTTAAGATGTTTGGTTGAGCGAATCTGGAGATTTTGGCACGTTTTAGTGAGGTTTTGAGAGAGATAGGATGAAGGTCTCGCCGGAGAAGACGACCGAAAGTCTTCTCCGGCCACCTGAGGGTCATTAGCCCTAATCTGAGTGATTAACCAACTTTGAATTTGGACCATGGATTTTGTTGACCTTCGTTGACTCCCGCGTGTTTGAAGGGCTCAGATCACCCCATTAAGCCCTAATCCACGTCATTAGATTAATTAATAAGGGTTTTAGGTTAATTGAGTCAGTTTGAATCTGGGCCAATGGATCTGGCGCCAGTCAACTCCCTCCAAAACCATTTGAATGTCAGCCCTTGGATTTGCATACTTCTCATATTTTCATTTTAATTTCATTTTCTTTTCATTTAATTTGCACGAATTTTTAAAAATAGCAAAATACATTAAAAAATTCTGAAAATTTTTATCAAATCTTTTATTAATTTTCAGAACCCAAAAATATTTTTATTTTTATTTTTTGCATTAAAAATTATTTTTAAATCATTTAAATGTTTATTTTTAATTAGTTAATGAAAGTTAATTAATTAAAAATACATTTAGGTATTTAAAAATCACAAAAAAATTCACATTGCATTTCAAAACATTTAGAAATATTATAAAACCCTCAAACCAAATTTCTTTTTTGTTCTTGATGCATTTTGACAATTTTTGTTGGAATTAAATTCATTTTAAGGAAATATTTTGGTTCAAACTTTGAAAAATTCATTCTGCCTAACCCTTGAGAGTTTGATGATGGTTCTTCTTGCATTGCATTCTTCATAGCATGTAGTTTATAGGATAAAATTCGTTTGAATTGATCTTGCATTTTCAATTTGTTTTGCATTTTTTATGATGAGATACCCCAAAACCCTAGCCAACTTAGGAAATTCATAACTTTCACTAGGTTAAGAGTTAGATCCCCTCCTTTGGGCAGTGAACTTGTATATGTTTAGGGTATCTTTGATTGCATTTTCAATTTTTTATCATGTTATTTTATTCTGGTTTTGAATTTTTGCATTGCATGATGCATGTAACCCTAATTTGTGCCTTCCTTTGCATCCATCTTTCATTTGCTTGCATCCAATGACTTGCCATGACATTTTGTGCATCCACATGATTCATAATACCTCTTAGGACATATTAGAACCATGTTTGATCATTGCATTTTTCATTTGCCATGTTATATGTCCATTGCATTTCATAAACTTTCCTGAACTTCCATGGTTCAAAGCATGCTTCATCTGCATCCATGTCCTTGTATGATCATTCTCATGTCTTGCCTTATGTTTGTATCATCTTTTAGCATCATTAACATCATGTTTATGCTTCTGAATTTGGTTTTCATCATGACATTTCATCTCATTTGCATTGCATTTCATTTCTTTTGGCTAACTTTTCAGGTGGTAAGTTGTTTTGAGAAGTGAATTTGCCTTCACTTCTCACAATCTCTTCTTATCTCTCTTGCATCTTTGCTGCATTTTATCTTGTGTATTGGATTGAGCTTGCTCATTCATGTTCATCTTACTTTCTTTCTTCAAGCAACTTGTCTTCTTAAGTGAAACAAGTTGTCTTGCTTCTCTCTGTTTCTTTCTCCTTTCATCTGTTTCTCTCCTTGGTGGTTCTTTTGAAGATCTTTCTCCTCTAAGCCTCACAAACCCTAGGATCTCCAAGTATCATAATAATTAGGGTTTGATTAGTCCCCCATTTAGTTTTACCTCTGTGTCATCTTTGAGTCTTCTCTTCTCATCTCATAATCAGGGACTAAACCCTAAAGGCTTTAAGGCTTTGTAATTAAGCTTATGCCTGCATCCTTCTATTAGGATGGAGTGTATAACTTTAATCCTAAGTGTTAAACCCTTAATGTGTTTAAATCCTTTAATCAATTCACTTAATAATCATCAAGACATCAAGCTTGTAACTTGGGCCTTGCATTAGGGTTCCAATTCTTCCTTAATTGGTTAAGAAGGAATAACCCTAGTGTTAATGGACAAGTCCCCCTCAAGTTGTCTTACCAACCATAAAACTCACTTCTTAATCTTACCATTAACTAAAATCCATTTAATAAAGGCTTTGTTTTGTCATGAGGTTAATCTCTAATCATGGATTAAGTTGAGGAGCCTTCCTCAGCTTAAATGTTCTCATCTATAATCCTTCTATTAGGATGGTGTAATGAGTCCATTAAATCCTTGATTAGGGCTTAAACTCATTACTTAACACTAAACAAAAACAACAAAAACATCTTAATAAATGCAAATAGGTTAATGATCTTAATCTTACATCATGGTGATTAAGTGTGAGGTGTTTACCTCATGCTTAAGGTATTCTCATTACCCCTAATCAAAGGGAGGATGTGATGAGTTTACTAACCCATTGGTTTAGGCTTAAGCTCATTAACTTATAACAAATCCAAAAGCAATAAAAGATTGAAAACACAAAAAAAACAGACAATAATCGTCTCCTTCGGGATTCTTTTCTCACCTCATTCACTCATAAACGAGAACTCGCTTCTTCCGTCTAATGCAAGACAGTTTGCACCTGAGCCAGACAGGTCATACACTTGAGCATAGGCAAGCAAGCAGTTCACAAGTCAATTTATCTTTCAGTCTCTTTGATTCGAACTACGATGTTCTGACTTCCTCATTGCACGAGAGGATACGTAGGCATAACTTAACAGTTATCGAACAAAAGTCTCTGTATATTCCCCCTCCTTCCAGTATTATTCTTTAGCCTCATAGTCTTGAGCTTTGCACTCCTGTTCTTACACTGACACTTCACATATTTCACTTCACTTTCTTTTAGCACTGACACTTGTATTCTTTCCAACTTTGATACACAAATAGCACTGACACTACCCCTTTAAATACAAATCTTTCAAGCGTGGATCCCGTCGAGTACGGCGGACAATCTGGGTGCTAATACCTTCCCAGGTTGTAACCAACCCCCTTTCTCAGTTTCTCTGGTTCGCAACCGTCTTATCCATCTTTTCTTAGGTTTATGCAGCATTACCTTTCCTCCGGGATAAAAATACCTAGCTGGCGACTCTTGTCTTTCTGAGTTCACCCTTGTGTGTTCTCTCCTCTTTCGCCGACCGTTCGCGTCTGTACCCCTTCTGACCTATGTGTCATTTGGTGGGAGCGACAGTAGTGATTAAGTGAAGAGGGTGTAAACACCCCAAATTTTCCCTCACTCATATCACACCATGGCTTGTGATCTTTCATTTTGCATTAACATAGGAATACTATCTCATATTGCATTTTTTCTTCACTGCATAAGTTCAAGTTCATCTGCATCTAGGGTTTGTGATCTGAGCAATCCAAGAATCCATCTGAGCCATCCCAAAGGCCTCAAATATTTCCAAGAGGGTCCATGTGTGTTTTACCATCATATTATGTCCCTCAAAGTTCATGGAAGTCAAGAGATCACAAGAACTGGCCAAGGCATGGAAGCAGAGCTAGGGTTTTCACTTCACAGATGACCAAACTTAGGGTTTTGGTTTCAGAGGCTTTAACTCCAAATTTTTGGGCCATTCTTATTTCTATTGTTCTTAAGATGTTATAAGGATCATGTGTAACAAGTTTGATGAAGGAATTCACTGGGTAACTTCTTGAGCAAGTTATGTCAAAATCAGGGCATCTGAGGCCCCCAGCAATAGAACCAAAGGGGTATTTTCATCAAATTGAAGTTCTATGATCTTTATTTGATCTTAGAAGAGGTTATAAGTTCACAAGATTGACGAATTTTGAGCCATTTGCAAACTTGCCAAAAATGGAAATGACTTGTAATGGAAACTTTCCATTTTGGAAAAGTTTTTCAACCTCCTCTTTCTTAATAAAAAATGCTTCAAATGAAAAATTCTTGGTCATGAAAGTTGTAGATTATGTCTTTCCCTTTTCAAAAAGTACAAGAACATGTCTTGATTCATCCTAGAACTCAAGACATGGCTTTTCAAAGTTGTCAAAAATCCTAAAATTTCAAGTTTCATGTCAAAGAGGGATTTAGCAAATTGGCATATTCAAGCATTCTAATGACTTCTAATGGACACAAACACTTCACAATATGTCAATGAGGCCTCTAAATATCAGAATTGTCCTTTGAACCATTCATTTTCATGACTTGAACTTCAAGAGATCAAAAAGGGCCAAAACTTTCAAGAATTGCAAAATGGTATGAAACACTTCATCCACTTGTGCCAGCATATCAAAACCAATTCCATGGCTCTCCACAAAGTCAGCCGAGGCCAGACACCCCAAGAACTCAGGCCTGCACCATGCCCATTCCTCAAAGTACAAAATCTTGACTTTTTGCATTTCACACCATACCAATCACACTATGCCACAACAACTCTCTGAACCAATCACTACACATTATACAAACCTCAAACCTCAAGCAACACAAAACACATAACACACAAGCCTGAATGTTGCTCATACTCAGATTGCCCAAAATTTGTCAAAACCTTCAAGATTTCGAAACTCACTCCTCAGCCACTCAAACTTCAATTTTCTTTCACCAATCATCTCCTCATGACCTAAGGAGTATTTCACACCCTTCACCATAGCCTGAAATACAGCCAAACCAAAACACAATTTCTGGTGCAGCAGAGTTGCAACATCAAAACCACCCATTGCAAGCTTGTTCCAAGCATCAAAGCATCCTCAGGAGGCCCATTGGAGTTGACTTGCACCAAAGAGAGGTCCAGAAAGCCCAAAATCAGAAAGCTCAACCTCAGGTATACCTCAAGAACAATTTTTCCAGAAACTTCATTTTATGTTATAGAAATGTTCCCCATGCTCCCCTGATCACACTGCACTTGTTGTTTTTGAAAATGGTGAAGATATGAGCATGAATCGAATCTCTGGAATTTTTGACCTAAAAGAAGTTTGATTCGATTCATGCTGGTTTCTGAAAATAAATGACTTTTGGTGTTGGATTCTTGTTTAATGATGTTCATAGATCATTTCTGGAGATTTTGGTGAAGTTTCATGGCCTGGGGTGAAAGTTGGGTTGAGGGATCACCGGAGAAGATGACCGGAGCTAGCTCCGGTCACCTGAAAATGATTAGGGTTAGTAATTAGTTTTAATTGGTTCAGTTTAAATATAGGCCTTTAGATCTTGCTTCACGCGCGTTTGTATGGCTCAGATCATTTCACTTAAGTCTTAATTTTAATTAATTAAATTAATCAGATTAATTAAGCCAGGACAAATCCCAACCTTTGGATCACGCGCCAGTCAACCCTCACCCCCTAGGTTTGAATCTCAGCCTTAGGATCAGTTGACTATTCCTTTTAATTCATTTTAATTTCATTTTTATCCATTTCTTTTGCATATTTAATTTAAAATATCAAAAAGCTTTCAAAAAATATGAAACTTTTCATTTTTGTTTCAAATAATTTTCTCAACCAGAAAACATTTTTTATTTTATTTTTTGCATTAAAAAGGTATTTTTAAAATATTTAAATGTTATTTTTAATTAATTAAAGTCTTTTAATTAATTAAAAATACATTTAGGTTTCTAAAAATCACCAAAAAAATCATGAATCATTCCATTGCATTTAGAAACATTTTCAAACTCTTCACACAAATTTATTTTTAGGTTTGATCATAGTTTGTGAATTTTCTTTGAATTAAGGGTCATTAAATTTCATTTTTTAACCCTAACTTTAAAAAATCATTTCTGCCTAACCAAGAAGAGTTTGAAGATGATTCTTTTTGCATTGTTTTGTGCATTGCATGTAGTTTATAGGACATTTTTCTCATAAATTTATCATGCATTTTCAAATTGATTTGCATTTTTCCCTTTGAACCATCCAAAAAACCTAGAAACTTAGGAAATTCATAACTTGTGTTTGGATAGGCTTCTGACCCTCTCCTTTGGGGTGTGACCTAGTATAGGATTAAGGTTTGTTTGAGCTTGGTTTCAAATTTTTATCATGTCATATGCTTCTGTTTTGTTCACTTGCATCTTGCTTGCCCATAAAACTCTAATTCTATGTGTTCATTTGCATTCATCTTGCATATGCATCCATACATGAATTTGCCATGACATTTCTCACACTCATATGTCATCTTAGACATCTTAGGACATGTTAGAATCATGCTTGATCATTTATTCATCCATTTGCCATGATTTGCATTCATTTCATTTCATTAACTTTCATGTGTTTTCAAACCTCAAAACATGCTTCCATTTGCATCTCATTCTTGCATGATCATACATATGCACTTTTGTTTACCCTTGCATCATCCCACATGAAATTAACATTACATAAACACTTATGACATTGGTCATTTCATCCCATATCATCTCATTTCACTTCATTTCTTTATGCTTCATACTTTATGCATTCATGCTAACATTTTCAGGTGGTAAGTTACTTTGAGAAGTGAATTTGCCTTCACTTCTCACTTCTACCTATCTCTTTCATTTGCATTTTTACTTGTATTTTAAGTGAACTTGTTCACTTGTGTTCAATCTCTCTCACTTTCTTTCTTTAAGTTACTTATCTTCTTCAGTGAAGTAAGTAACTTATTCTTCTGCTTCATCCTCCTTTCATCTGCTTCTTCAATTGGTGGCTTCCTTGAAGATCTTTCTCAAGCCTTACAAACCATAGGAACATCCAAGCATGATAATAATTAGGGTTGTGATTAGTCCCCCCTAGCTTTTACCTTTGAGTCTCCTTGAGTCTCTCTTCTCATCTCAATAATCAGAGACTAAACTCTTAATGTCTTAGGACTTTGAAACTAGGGTTATGCCTGCATCCTTCTCTTAGGATGGAGTGTATAACTTTAATCCTAAGTGTTAAGCCTTTAATTTGTTTAAACCTCTTAATCAAATCATCCAATAATCACTAAGACTTTATCTTGTAACTTGGGCCTTACATTAGGGTTCTAATTCTTCCTTTATGGTTAAGAAGGACTAACCCTAGTGTTTAATGGACAAGTCCCCCTCAAGTTGTCTTACAAACCATAAAACTCATTTCTTAATCTCACCTTTAATTAAAATCCACTTAATAAAGGCTTTGTTATATAATGAATTTAATCCCTAACCATGGATTAAGTTGAGGTATCTTCCTCAGCTTAAGTGTTCTCATCTATTATCCTTCTATTAGGATGGTGTAATGAGCCCACTAATATGTGATTAGAGATTAAACTCATTACTTAACACTAAACAAAAAACCCAAAAACATCTAAATAATCACAAGTAGGTTAATGATCTTAATCCTACATCATCATGGTAATTAAGTTGAGATGCTTATCTCATACTTAAGTAGGCTCATTATCCCTAATCAGGGAGGATATAATGAGTTTACAACCCTTGATTTAGGCTTAAGCTCATCAACTTATGCAAAACACCAAAAACAATAACAAAACTGAAAACACAAAAACAAATAATAATCGTCTCCTTCGGGATTCTTTTCTCATCACACTCATTCACAAACAAGAGTTTGCTTCTTCCGTCTAATGCAAGACAATTAGTACTCGAGCTAGACGAGTCATACACTTGAGCATAGACAAGAAAGCAGTTCACAGTCAATTTATATTTCAGTCTCTTTGAGTCGAACTACGGTGTTCTGACTTCCTCATTGCACGAGAGGATACATATGCATAACTTAACTGTTATCGAACAAAAGTCTCTGTGTCTTCCCCCTCTTTCAGCATTCTCTTTTAAGCCTCAACTCCTGAGCATTCACCCTTTTTACACTGACACTTGTATATTTCTCTTCCAGCTTTTGCACACAGATATCACATACCCTACCCCTTTAAACACAACCAAGTAAGCGTGGATCCCGTCGAATACGACGAACGATCTGGGTGCTAATACCTTCCTAGGTCGTAATCAACCCCCTTACTCAGTCTCTCTGGTTCGCAACCGTCTTATCCATATTTTTATAGGTTTATGCAGCATTACCTTTCCTTCTGGATAAAAATGCCAAGCTGGCGACTCTATTCATCTTCATTTCATTCTCTCCTTTCACCGACCGTTCGCGTATGTACCCTATCTGACCAGGTGTCTTTTCGGGGGATCGACAGCTTGGCGACTTTGCTGGGGACCTTATCTTGCAACCAAGGCTTCTGGTTCTTTTTGTGGGTTTCTCCTAACGCTTGTTTGACTTGTGTTTATGGGGGTGTTATGTGCTACTTGTGCTTATTGTTTATTGCTTTATTTATTGCTTTTTGTACAACTTTATTTATTGCTTTCATTTACAGTTTTATGCATTTCACACTGTTATCATCATCTGTGCTGGATCTGTTATTTTCCTTGGTGGGAGGGATTATTGAGTGAGTAAGGTTCCATACCAGGGACCTGAGTGACACATAGGATAGAGTGGCTTCATATTCTTTCCCATTCCATTTCGGTCTGGTGCGAGAATATGAAACACGGTTCAAACATGGGCTTCTTCTTGAGAACTCTATGCTACGGATTTCCTGTAGTACTAGGGCTATCTGGGAAGCCTGCTAAGTCTGGATGACCTTTTATGAACTTTTATGACCTTCAGCATCTGAGGTGAATTAGAGGAGGATATTTTATGGTTATTGTAAACACTGTACCTCCGGGTTAGAAGTGTTTACACTTCTCATAACTGATCCAAGTCTGAGGATCTTTGTTCTAGAACAATACATGTGAGGGGGGTTGGGATGTTTACAGGTTTTGCAGGAACCCTTGGCCTCATCATACCTTGTTACTAGTTTTGTTAAGGTTGTATCATTTTGGACTGTTCTTGTGAAACCCTGGACTTATGACTCTTTATTTGAGTCCCCCACCTGGTTACTGGTTTTCTAAGCCTCCATCCGGACTTATGAACACACGTGGACCCTATCAAAGCAGATAACAGATCCATCACTTGATCACAAACCCTTTGCATATCATTATGCATACATCATTTTTCATAATTTAACACATGTCTATTTGTTTTACAGGGTATCCACATCTTATCTTCGTTTGGTTTTGACCTGTTCTGCTGCTCAGATTCCTCCAGCTATCTTCACCAGAGATTCTTTCCAGTTCTCTTCACCAGATGTCTTCATCAGAGACTCTTCTTCAGCATCTTTTTTCAGTGGCCTTCATCAGCAGTTATCTTCAGTCTTCTTCACCAGCATCCATTGTCAGCATGGACACTTCCAGGAAGAGCAACATCACCTATCATTTCTTTGAGCCCACTTTGACAGGCATCAGGCATATGTAGTCCCTTATCATTCCTGATCATGTACAATTGTTCAGGGAACATTATGGTGGCATTTTGGACATGATCATGGATCTGGATGCATCCCAGAGGAGCATGATTCACACCTGTCTCCAGTTCTATGACCCTCCTCTCAGATGCTTCACTTTCCCAGATTTTCAGCTAGGACCACTGATGGAAGAGTTCTCCATGTTGTTAGGTGTCCCTATCAGGAGGGGAATTCCTTTCAACCCTGAGATGGTAGCTCCCAATAATGAAGATATAGCTAAAGCTTTGCACTTGGAGCCTACACTCATTGACCAGAGCATGACCACTAAGGCTGGAATTCCAGGCCTTCACTTAGACTTCTTGGTTACTCAGGCCACCCTACATGCTGCAGCTGGGAAGTGGGAGACTGTTTGTGCTCTTCTGGCCCTCAGCATATATGGAGTTATCTTGTTTGCAGATGAGCCAAAGTTTGTAAGCAAGAGTGCTATTCACCTGTTCTTATTGAGGAACCCAGTTCCTACCTTGCTTGGAGACTTTTACTATTCAGTGCATCAAAGGAATGAGAAGCAAAGGGGAAGATTGGTCAGATGTTATGCACCCCTCTTCTACTATTGGTTGTTAAGACACTTTCCGAAGTCATACACTTTCCTGAATCCTCATCAGCCAAGGAACTGGGATAAGAGATTGATTTCCCTTACATCAGAAGACATCAGATGGTGCACTCAGAGCACCAAGGGCAAAGATATTATTACTAGCTGTGGGCAGTACCCCAATGTACCCTTGATTGGAGTAAAGGGTTGCATCAACTACAACCCTTTGCTTTTCAAAAGGAAATTAGGGTATGCTTTGGTACATCCCCCAAGAGGGCAAGATTTGACAGAAACCCTCTATTGTGACATCCAGCACAACCTTGCCATTGTCAGACAGGCAGCCTGGGCCTGGGACAACATTCAGACTAAGGGGACAGCTATTCTGGGGAAGTGCAACAACATAGCTTCAGCTCAGTATCTTGATTGGTCTCGTACCAGGGGGCAGATCACCCGTATGCCATTCACCTTAGAGGATGTACCTAGTCCATCAGCAGTGGAGCCTACAGCTACTGTCAGTTTAGAGGAGTTTGAGAAATAGAAGGAAAGGAATACTCAGCTCTCTGAAGCCTTGAAGAAGACCCTCTGGGAGAGGAATGACAGCCGTCTGGATAATGAGAGGTTAGAAAAGCTCCGGATTGAGCACTTGACCAAGATTGAGAAGACGGATGACCACATCTGAAAAGGCTAGAGCAGGAGAGTTAGTGCTGAAGAATGCTTGCTAGGAAGCTACGACTCAGAAGGCTAGATCTGAGCATTATTTAGAGGAAAGCCAGGCTAGGTGGATCAGGATCACTGAGGCTTGTGCACAAGAGGATCAGAGAACTCAAGCTAGGATAAAGCAGCTGGAGGCTAGTAAAAAGAAGAATCAGACAACTTTGTTAGCAGCACATGAGGAGATCTCTGAGTTGAAACTCCGGACAGGGTTAAAGAGGTCAAAGGACCAGGATAAGCACAAGAAGTTGACTAGTGCCATTGCTACCAGGAACCTCCTCATCAGGACCATCACCGAGCACCCAGTTGGTCCAGTGACTGAGGCTCTCCTGAAGGAAGTCAGAGAAGATGACTTTGGACTGGATGTTTGATTTCCTTGTATTTGTACTTCCTTTGTTTGTAATTTTGACTTTGTTGTTGTATTTTGACCCACCACGAGAACTTTATTATAATCAAACTATGTATCTTCATTTTTGTAATATATGGTTTGTATTATTTTGTGGGTTTAATCTCTCTTCAACATCATCATTTCCTCGAGGTCTGGAAAGGTCAAAATCGGGGAAATCAAATCTCATAGGCTGGTAATCATCAATGGGTTGCTCAGCAAGGTAATCAGACAACACACTGCCCTTGATGGCTTTTTGAGATGTGTATTGAATGTCATATTCTGTGAGGATCATTTGCCATCTTGCAACCCGTCCGGTAAGTGCTGGCTTCTCAAAAATGTACTTAACTGGGTCCATTTTGGAGATCAATAAAGTGGTGTGGGTCAACATATACTGCCTTAGTCGGCGAGCAGCCCACTCTAAAGCACAACAAGTTTTCTCGAGCAGTGAATAACGTTGTTCACAGTCGGTAAACTTTTTTCTTAGGTAGTATATTGCATACTCTTTTCGACCAGACTCGTCATGCTGGCCCAACACACACCCCATTGACTCTTCTAATACTGTCAAGTACATGATTAGAGGTCTTCCTTCAACTGGAGGCATAAGGATCGGAGGCTCTTGTAAATATTCCTTGATTTTGTCAAAAGCCCTCTGGCAGTCTTCGTTCCATCTGACCGTTTGTTCTTTTCTTAACAACTTGAACAAAGGCTCACAGGTTGCCGTAAGGTGAGATATGAACCTTGAAATTTAGTTCAATCTACCTAAGAACCCTCGAACTTCTTTCTCAGTCTTTGGCGCAGGCATTTCTTGAATGGCTTTGACTTTGTCAGGGTCAACTTCAATCCCTTTTTCACTTACAATAAATCCCAGCAGCTTACCGGATCGCACCCCGAATGTGCATTTGTTGGGGTTTAACTTCAACTGGTACTTCCTCAGACGTTTGAATAACTTCAACAGATTCACTAGGTGGTCTTCTTCTGTGAGGGACTTGGCAATCATGTCATCCACATAACATTCAATTTCTTTGTGGATCATGTCATGGAATAATGTTACCATAGCCCGTTGATAAGTGGCACCCGCATTCTTTAGTCCAAACGGCATCACCTTATAACAGAATATGCCCCAGGGTGTAATGAAAGTGGTCTTCTCCATGTCTTCAGGTGACATCTTGATCTGATTATATCCTGAAAATCCATCCATGAAGGAGAACACCGAGAACTGAGCCGTATTATCAACCAATACATCAATGTGAGGTAAAGGGAAGTCATCTTTCGGGCTGGATCTGTTCAGATCCCGGTAATCCACACACATCCTCACCTTGCCATCTTTCTTAGGCATAGGTACAATATTAGCAACCCACGGCAGATAGCTAGTCACAGCAAGGAAACCGGTGTCCCACTGCTTTTGTACCTCTTCTTTTATCTTCATTGCCATATCTGGGCGAGTACGGCGCAACTTCTTTTTTACTGGTGGGCAGTCTTCTTTCAGCGGTAGCTTGTGCATGACAATGTCGGTGTCCAACCCTGGCATATCCTGATAAGACCAAGCAAAAACATCCACATACTCCCGAAGCATATCAATCAGTTGCTCTTTCACTGAATCTTGTAAGCAGGCCCCAATCTTGACTTCTTTCAAGTCTTCTTCTGTACCAAGATTAACCGTTTCGACCTCCTCCTGATGAGGAGTGATAACCTTCTCCTCTTGTCTCAACAACCTAACTAGATCTTCAGGTAGCTCATAATCTTCTTCAACCCCTTCATCAGCTTGATTGATTGGATTGTCAAAGTCATACGAGGTCATAGCAGTGTTGTTGTCGGTGCAGTCTGGAGGGCACTTTCTGCAAGGGTTTAGATTGGTTTATTTTAGTGATCAGTTTTATCTTATTTAGAAAAAAGTGAAAATGAAGCTATTTATTTTGAAAAGCATTGCCATTTTATTTTTGTACAAAAAGTGAAAAATGAAAAACAGTGAGCGAAAAAGAAAAGACTCATTTGCAAAAGATGTCCTGATATTCATTAATTGATCTTTGCACAAAATACAAGATGGCCCGATTACAAAATGAGTCTTGACATCTTGGGCAAGATGCAAGATTTGATGCATGCTCTAAAATATAGGAAATAATAATTACTCTGCAGGAGTAACCCTTATAGTTTCCTGGGAAGACCAGTTTGAGACATGGCTCCCCGGGGTCCTTGGACGTATCCAGCTTTCCAGGTTGCGCTCATCTTCCGACTCATCTTCCAAACTATTCACAGCATCTGGGGTGAGCAATCCCCCGCTGACAAACTTGGGCTACTTGGCAGCCTCTGATTGGTCTTGTTGAGTTGGTCTGTAACCCAACCCAAATCGGTCTTCTTTCTTTTCCACGGGCAGCATCTTGCCCCAGCCTTGGGCGGTACCTTCCTCAACAACCTTCCGGGCTTGCTGGTACGACGTGATGGAAGTTCCCAACACAACAGATGCTTCATTAATATTGAGGGCCTCAAACCCTTGGCTCATTGTTTCATGGATCTCCCCATCCATTTCTATGTACTTATACGTAGCCAGCTGGCTAACAAAGATGTCCTCCTCCCCACAGATGGTGATGATTTGGCCTTCCCACTCGAATTTCATCTTCTGGTGAAGGGTAGACGTAACAGCGCCAACGGCGTGGATCCAAGGTCTACCCAACAGACAGCTGTAGGCCGACTGTATGTCCATCACAAAGAAGGTAGTTTTGAAGGTTTGCGGGCCAATCAACATAGGCAAATCAATCTCCCCAAGCACTGATCTTTTAGAGCCATCAAATTCTCTCACCACCAAATTACTCGGACGCAATGCCAAGCCATCATTCTCCAGCTTCACTAAGGCTTTCTTTGGTAGAACATTGAGTGATGACCCAGTGTCCACCAGTACATGAGATAGAACAACACCCTTGCATTCCAAGGTGATATGCAAGGCCTTATTATGGCTGCGTCCCTCTGTTGTTAAGTCAACATTGGTAAAGCCCAGTCCATGACTGGTGTTGACATTTGCAACCACGGTTTCTAGCTGATTAACAGTAATCTCCTCCGGCACGTATGCTACGTGCAGGACTTTCAACAGTGCGTTCCTGTGAGCTTCAGAACACATCAATAGTGATAATATGGAGATTTTGGAGGGAGTTTGGTGAAGCTGGTCCACCACCTTGTAATCACTTCTTTTTATGATTCTCATGAAATCGTCTACATCTTGTTCAAAAGATGTCTTCTGAGTTTCTTTGGTAGTCGGCTCTTCAAATATCACACTATTTCCCTTTGCTTTGGTAGCAGCTTCTGCCTCAATATTAGGTCTTTGTGTTTGCGAGGCAAAAAGGCGTCCGCTTCTGGTGAAGCCTCCGCCTCCCCCAACATTATCAATTTGTGGAGAAGAGGTTGATGAATCCAGAGTGATTTTCTCCCCGTTGTAGTAGAGATTAGAGCCACAATGCCAAGGTATGGCATTGTTGCTTTCATAGGGAACTGGTCCAGGCACCGTAATAGTGACCGGACTAATTGCTGCAGAGGAGGGTACTGTAATGGTGTGCGGATCATAGTAAATTGTGACCGGTGATCTGGCAGGAGGTGCCATGGCTTGTTGTTGGAAATTGCTGCTGGGAGGAACATTTGATGGGTCGTAGTAGATTGTAACTGTCGAGACATCTTCATTAATCCTTGCTAGCGTTGTAGAAGATTCTGCTAATAAAATGGATGCTGATGTTGTAGAAGAAATGGCTATTGAATTTTGACTTGTTGAAGTGATGGATGGAGTAATTGCTGATGATATCGATGAATCGGTAGGAATGATTGTTGTTGCTGTTGTAGAAGAATCGGGAATTGTTGTTAAAGGAATTGCTGGATTTGTAGGCGTCGTTGTTGAAATCTGAAGGATACCATCCTTAATAAGGCCATCTATGCCGCTTCTCAGCCTTTCACACCCATTGACTGTGTCGCTCCCAAAAGATGAGACTGCTCAAATATGGTACAGACGCGAACAGTCGGCAAAGGGAACAGTGAGAACACACAGCCGTGAACTCACTGGAGAATGAATAGAGTCGCCAGCTAGGCATTTTTATCCCGGAGGAAAGGCAATGCTGCATAGACCTAGAAAGAAATGGATAAGACGGTCGCGAACCAGAGAGACTGAGAAAGGGGGTTGGTTACAACCTGGGAAGGTATTAGCACCCAGATTGTCCGTCGTACTCGACGGGATCCACGCTTAAAAGATTTGTGTTTTAAAGGGGTAGTGTCAGTGCAATCTGTGTATAAAGCTGGAAAAGAATGTACAGGTGTCAGTGTATAAGTGATGTGAAGTATGAAAGTGTCAGTGTAAGAAAGGAATGAGATGCTCATGATAATGAGGCTCAAAGAATAATGCTGGAAGGAGGGGGAATATACAGAGACTTTTGTTCGATAACTGTTAAGTTATGCCTACGTATCCTCTCGTGCAATGAGGAAGTCAGAACACCGTAGTTCGACCCAAAGAGACTGAAAGATGAATTGACTTGTGAACTGCTTACTTGCCAATGCTCAAGTGTATGACCTGTCTGGCTCAGGTGCAAACTGTCTTGCATTAGACGGAAGAAGCAAGTTCTCGGTTATGAGTGAATGAGATGAGAAAAGAATCCCGAAGGAGACGATTATTGTTTGTTTTTGAGTTTTCAGTCTTTTATTGCTTTTGGAGATTTGTCATAAGTTAATGAGCTTAAGTCTAAACCAATGGATTTAGTAAACTCATCACATCTTCCCTCTGATTAGGGGTAATGAGAATACCTTAAGTGTGAAGTCAGCTTCTCACACTTAAACACCTTTGGTGTAGGATTAAGATCATTAACCTATTTGTGATTATTTAGATGTTTTTGGTGTTTTTGTTTAGTGTTGAGTAATGAGGTTAAGCCATAATCAGGGATTAAACAGACCCATTACACCATCCTAATAGAAGGATAATAGATGAGAAATTTTAAGCTGAGGAAAGCTCCTCAACTTAATCCATGATTAGGGATTAAGCTCATGACAAAACAAAGCCTTTATTAAATGGATTTTAATTAATGATAAGATGATGAAGTGGATTTTATGATTTGTAAGACAACTTGAGGGGGACTTGTCCATTAACACTAGGGTTAGTCCTTCTTAACCAATTAAGGAAGAATTAGAACCCTAATGCAAGGCCCAAGTTACAAGTGTGATGTCTTGATGATTATTAGATGGATTGATTAAAGGATTTAAACACATTAAGGGTTTAACACTTAGGATTAAAGTTATACACTCCATCCTAAGAGAAGGATGCCGGCATAAGCTTAATCACAAAGCCTTAAAGCCTTTAGGGTTTAGTCCCTGATTATGAGGTGAGAAGAGAAGACTCAAAGAGACACAAAGGTGAAAAACTAAGAGGGGAGACTAATCAAAACCCTAATCATTGTCATGCTTGGTTGTTCCTAAGGTTTGTGAGGTTTTCAAGAGAAGCCTTCAGAGGAACCACCAGGAAGCAGATGAAAGGATCAAAAGAAGCAAAGCAACTTGCTTCATTCATGAAGTCAAGTCACTTAAAGAAAGAAAGTGGGAAGAAAAAGAATGAGCAAGCTCAAACTCAAACACAAATAAAAATGCAGCATGGATGCAAGAGAGATGAAAAGAAAAGTTATGAGAAGTGAAGGCAAATTCACTTCTCAAAGCCACTTACCACCTGAAAGGTTAGAAAAGAAATGCAATGCAATGCAAAATGGGATGAGATGACATGATGCAAAACAAAACCAGAAGCATGGTGATGATGATAATGATGCTATGAGATGCTACAAACATGAGGCAGCACATGGATATGATCATACAAGTTCAAGGATGCAAATGAAGCAAGTTAGGGAGCATGGACATACATGAAAAGTTATGAAGTGCACATGGCATACAACATGGCAAATACATGATGCAATGATCAAACATGCTTTCAATATGTCTTATGATGTCAAATGAATCACATGGAAGCATGGAATGTCATGGCAAGTCATGTTATGCAAGAGAATGCAAGATGGATGCACATGGAAGCCCAAATTAGGGTTTATGAACCAAACATCAAACAAAAAAACAAAAACAGAAGCAAACCCTAAGATAAAAAATGGAAAATGCCACCCAAAATACCCCTAATCTTATACTAAACCAATGTCCAAAGGGGAGGTCTCAACTCTCAACCAATCTCAAGTTATGATTTTTACAAGTTATTAGGGTTCTTAGGGTTTCCAAACAAAAGAAATGTCAAACAAATTGAAAATGAGGAATCAAACCATGGCCATTTTATCTCAAAAACTACATGCTAAACACAATGCAATGCAAGAAGAGTCAATGTCCAACTCTTCATGGATAGGCAGAAATGATTTTTTGAACTTAGGATCAAAATAATGCACAAAAATGATTTTAATTCAAAGAAAAATTCTCAAAATGCATCAAGATCCAAAAAGAAATTTGGTTTGAAGGTTGGACAATGTTTCTAAATGTCTTAGAACATTTCATGAATTTTTTGGTGATTTTTAAATACCTAAAAGTATTCTTAATAAATTAATTTCCATTAATCAATTAAAAATAATCTTTTAAATATTTAAAAATACTTTTTTAATGATAAAAATAAAAATAAAAATATTTTTGTGTCATAAAAATTATTAAAACTCTTAAGAAAAAGTTTCATAATTTTTAGACAATTTTTGCTATTTTAAATAAATTATGCAAAATAAATGAAAAGAAAATGAATTTAAATGAATTTAAATGGAAGTATGCACAATGGAGGGTTGAGATTGAGTCTGGCAAAGAATGGGTTGACTGCGCGTGCAGATCAAAGGCCCATATTCAAACTTGGTTAATCTGATTTAATTAAATAAATTAAACCTAATTAAAACTAATGACATGATCTCAGCCTTACAAACACGCGCGGGAAACAAGATCCAGTGGCTCACATTCAAACCTGGTGCCCTAAACCTAATTAACAGCTAATGACTTTCAGGCTGCCGGAGAAGACTTCCGGTCGTCTTCTCCGGCCAGCACCTTCCCTGAGAAATGCCAAATCTCACCCCAGCTCACTAAAATGAAATCTAAAAGCATGGAAATGATTCCCACTCACTCACGAACCAAAACCCCCAATCAAAACAAATTTATTCTTCCTGGAATGGCTGAATCGAAGCAAACAAGAGTTAGGGCAAAAAAGTTTCAGAGAGCAATTAAATCCTCATTTCATCACCATTTTCGAAACTAAAAGCATATTCATGATCAGGAAGACATATAGAACAAGTTTAGAACTTAAAAATCCATTTCTGGAAAAAAAGTTCTTGGGCTACCTGAGATTCGAAGCTTTCACTCCAGCAACTTTCAGGCCTCCCCTCCTTGTGAAATCCACTCCACTTGACCCCCTGGTGATGCTTGAATGCTCAGGAGAAATTTATGTTGACTGGATGAAGAGTTTGAACAACTTCTGCTCAAGCTCAGTTGCACATGGCAATGGTGATTCAGGCTGTTTCTGGCAATGGTGAAGGGTTGCTTGTGGTCCAGATGATGAGTGGAGAAGGTTTGTGGAGTTTGTTTGGATGTTTGTGAGCTGTGGAGAGAGTTTCGAAGGAAACTGCAAGTTGGAGTGAAAATGGTGAAGTGGTGTTATGGCTTGTTTCAGGCTTGGTTCTTTGATGCTTTGGGCTCAATGAGGCATGGTGAGTTGAAGTGTGGAAATAGTTTGGATATTTGTGAGCTGGGCAGAGAAATTCGAAAATTTTTGCAAAAGGGAGTGAGTTTGTGTATGTGTTGTTGTGTGTTGTTTCAGCCTTGCTTCTTGAGTGTTATGGCCTGCATTTGGATAGTATATTTTAATCCTATAGGTCAGATGATTTGACATGGCCTCTATTGATTGGTAAGTTTGCTTTTGCCAAAAGTCCACTTTTTGTGTAAGAGAGGTATGGCTTGGTTCTAGGCTAGTACAAAGCATGGGCTGGCGCAGCAAGGGTGAGGGGAAGGGCTAGCAAAGCTCAGCATCCAATGTGGCAAGTGGTAGGGAGTGTGATCATGAGTTTTGCAAGTTGGTGCAACTTTGGTTCACATGTGATTTTCTCATTCCACAAGCCATGAAACATGAGCATTCTTGGTTCAATTCTGACTTTTAGAGTTTATGTGATGTTTGTGTCATGGTTTGATGTCAACTAGAGGTTACAAAAAACCTTGGTTCATGATTTTGCAAAATTCACATTTGAAGCATGCCTTGAAAATCAATGATTTTTGCCAACTTTGTCACACCATAACTTTTGATCCAAGAAGAATTTGATCATGTTCTTGTACTTTTTGAAAAGGGAAAGATGTATTCTACAACTTTCATGACCAAAGTTTTTCCATTTGAAGCATTTTTGGATCAAGAATCAAGGCTTGAAAAGTGACCTAAAATGACACATTCTTGAAAAGTCAACTATACCCAAAAAGTCAACATTTGCAAAAACTCCAAATTCTTGAATTTTGTGAACTTCAACCTTCTTCCATGATCAAATAAAAATCATATACACTCAAAATGATGAAGAATGCCCATTGGTTGGGTCATTGGGGGCCTCAGATGCCCTGATTTTGCACTGACTTGTCTGAAAAGTCAACTCTTGATCAGATGACTTCCCCATGGAATTTCTTCATGAAAATTGATATGCATACTCCCTATACCATATAGAGACCAATGGAAACAAGAATGACCAAAAAATTTGGAGTTATGGCCTCTGAAACCAAAACCCTAATTTTAGGTCAACTGTGCAGTCAAACTTGGCTCTGCATCCATACCAATCCCAGTTCTTGTGATTCTTTGGAATCTTTGTATTGGAGAGGATGTAATATGATACTTGAACACATATGGATCCCTTTGAAGTGATTGGTGACCTTTGGAGTGGCTCAAGATGCCCTTGGATTGCTCAGATCACAAACCCTAGGTGCAGATGACTTAGAAGCTATGTAATGAACCAAGAATGTAATATGAGGTGATATGACTGTGTTTATGCCTATGAAATGATCACAAGCCATGATGTGAATGGGTGAGGGCAAATTTGGGGTGTTTACAGCTGCCCCTATTCAAACATGAGTTAGCTGTGCAGGTTGTAAGCGACGGCTTATCAGGCAAACAAGATAACTTGTGGTTGAATACCAAAGACAGTCCAAAATTTGCACTCACAGAATGAAGAAGAAAAGGGATATAGATTGTAAAATAAGGTATATTGTAAAGTGTGGGCGATAAAGCAATGACGGGGACGACCGACATGCTGGGGATAAAAAGGTAAAGCTAAGACGGGGACGGCCGACTAGCTGGGAAAGGTAAGATCATGATGGGGACGACCATCAAGATAAAGTAAGATTCTCTGGGAATTAATGAAACATGACGGGGACGGCCATCAAGTTCGACGATGGGGACGGCCATCGGTCTAAAAAAGAAAAGGGACCACGATGGGGACGGCCATCGGGTTAAAGAATAAATGAAATAAACAGATGATGGGGTACGGCCATCAAAAGTGAAGGACGATCACTTAGCAGGGGACGACTGCTCTGTTGGGGATAAAAGAAATATGATGGGGACGGCCATCAAAGGTGGAGGACGACCACCTGGCAGGGGACGGCTGCCGAAAATATCAACGATGGGGACGGCTATCGGATAAAAGGTCAACGATGGGGACGGCCATCGGACGAGCATGATGGAGGACGACCATCAAGAGGTGGAGGACGACCACCTAGCAGGGTACGGCTGCTCTCAGGGCTTATCATGACATAGGACGAATGTCAGACAACCAAAATCAACAATGGGGACGGCCATTGGATAAGGTGATGAAGGACGATCATCAGGAGGTGGAGGACGACCACCTAGCAGGGGACGGCTGCTAAAAATCAACGATGGGGACGGCCATCGGATGAGCATGACGGAGGACGACCATCAAGAGGTGGAGGACGACCACCTAGCAGGGGACGAGCACCAACTAGTTAACAAAGAACATGAACCAATGCCGGATCTGTGGGGACATAAATGGTATATACAAGATACGGACGAGTATCTGTATAAGTATGATAGGAATGATTTATATGATCGTCATTCTGCTGGGGAGGGTGACACGGACGAGTGTCAAAAGGAGAAGAGCATAGTATAAACAGGTATATGGGTTGTAAAACGACTGTGCTGGGGATACGACACGGACGGGTGTCAAGAGAGTGTATATAGGTATATGTGAGTGCAAAGAGGATGTCTTTGGCTTTCTGCTGGGGTATGACATGGACGGGTGTCAAGGAGTATCTGTAATACGGGTGATCTTGTTTGTAAAGAGTGTTCAGGCGACTTACTGGGGAGTGATGACACGGACGGGTGTCGAAAGGTGTATATACTGGTGTTTGTGATTTGAGGCAACTGCTTTTGCTGGGGACTCTGGGGGATTTTTGCGTATTGTTGATTGACTGTCAATATTTACAAGCGTTGGTCCGAAACATGGCTTATGATTATGCTATATGTTTGATTTTTGCCGTAATGCTCCGTATTAGACGGAATGCTACGCTTTATGGGTGAATATGATGCGAATGCTATGATTATGCAAAAGATGCCAAACTGGGATTTGGATTCCGTTGCTGCGAAGATCTTCGGCCGATCTGCTTGAAATGGACATCCCAGCTGGGGATGAGATCATTGATAGACCTGGAGAGATGTATCTGCTTGGGGATATAGGTCACTAATTGACATATCCTTGTAATATGAGACCCAGCTGGGGTTTGTAGAAGTCTCCTGTACTCTGTTGTGACTCCCTCATGCGTTGCTCCTCTGAATAGAGGCTGAGACTCTGTGGGGAGATGATTCCCTGATTCTTGCATTCTGCTGAGGAAGAAGAAATGGTACTACAGCTGGGGAATGTTGTTGGCCACTCAGCTGGGGAGAGTAATGAGAGGCAACTCAGCTGGGGATAGAGCATTTCGGATGCTGAGATTATTTGTTGATTTGCCAGCTTGCTGAGATGTAACTTGCATGCCCCAAGTCGCGTTCTGGATACCTGCAATCCTGCAAAGATAAGGAAATGCACAAATGGTCCCGAGGTATCCTTTGTTGGATTCCGTCATAGGAGTTAAGTACTTTTGAGAGTAAGTATATTCCCTGCAAGCATGTGTTTATTTGAAGATAAGCATCTGTATCCTTATGCAATCAGTGTTTCTTTAAGATATCAGACCTTTTTGCAAAATGAAAATGTACAAAATGAGACATGACTGAAAAATCTGATTTTATTAATTCATGTGCCCTGAATTGGCAAGATATAGTCAAAGAAAGATATCTCCTGAAATGAAGAGACTGTTACAAATTGAGAAACAAAATGCCGGCGATGTTGAAGACGCTTTGAGGAGCTCCCTCTTCTGCTATGACTCGTATGACTTTTGACGTTCTTCTCGTCTTGCTTTCTGAAGAAGGCTGATTCTGATTGAAGCTTGATCCTTTCGAAGCTTACCAAGTTGTAGATGACACAGACGAATTCAGAATGCAGTTGTTCGCTTATTCCCTTATTTTGCATGGATCGCCCTTTCGGGTTTTCAATCCATCGGGATACCCATTTTTGCCTGAGCTGTCCAATGTGGCTTTTCAACTCAGCGGGTGTACATTTTTTTTCATTTATTTTCCCTTATTTTTGCCCGAGTCCTTTATTCTGTTTTTGACTCGCCGGGATGTCCTATTTTTGCCTGGACTTACATTCTGTTTTTTGTGTCCAGCGGGTCATTTTATGCGAAGTATTTTTTAACTGCATCTGAATTCACAGGGGACGGGAAGTCTTCACCATCCATGGTGCTGAGCATCAGTGCTCCGCCAGAGAAAACTTTCTTTACCACGAATGGTCCTTCATAATTTGGAGTCCATTTGCCCCTGTGGTCTGTATGAGGAGGGAGGATTCTCTTCAGCACAAGATCTCCTACTTGGTACTCTCGGTGCCTGACTTTCTGATCGAAGGCTCTCTTCATTCTTTTCTGATATAACTGCCCATGACAAATTGCAGCCAATCTCTTCTCTTCAATCAGACTCAGTTGTTCGAATCGGGATCAGACCCATTCTGCTTCGTTTAGCTTAACATCCATCAGTACCCGGAGAGAGGGTAATTCAACTTCGACAGGTAGGACTGCTTCCATACCATACACAAGTTGATACGGTGTTGCCCCAGTGGATGTTCTGATTGATGTGCGGTACCCATGCAAGGCGAATGGTAGCATTTCATGCCAATCTTTGTAGGTAACTACCATCTTCTGCACAATCTTCTTGATATTCTTATTTGCTGCCTCAACAGCGCCATTCATCTTTGGCCTGTAAGGAGAAGAATTGTGATGTTGAATCTTGAAGTCCCGGCACAGCTCCGCCATCATTTTGTTGTTTAAATTAGAACCATTATCAGTAATGATTCGCTCGGGCACTCCGTATCGACAGATGATATCTCTTTTCAGAAATCGGGCTACCACTTGCCTTGTGACGTTTGCATAGGACGCTGCTTCGACCCACTTGGTGAAATAGTCAATGGCAACCAAGATGAATCTGTGGCCGTTCGAAGCAGTTGGCTCGATCTTACCAATCATATCAATGCCCCACATAGCAAAGGGCCAGGGTGAAGACATCACATTCAAAGGATCGGGAGGCACATGCACCTTATCTGCATAAATCTGGCATTTATGGCATTTCCTGGCGTAGGCACAGCAGTCTGCATCCATTGTGATCCAGTAATAACCTGACCTTAGCAACTTTTTAGCCATGGCATGCCCTCCCGCATGGGTACCAAAGGATCCTTCGTGCACTTCATGCATCAACAAGTCCGCTTCTGTCTTATCAACACATCTGAGGAGTACCATGTCAAAGTTCCTTTTGTATAAAGACCCATCAGCGTTCAGAAAGAAACTACCAGCAAGCCTTCTCAAAGTCTTCTTATCATTGGAAGATGCCCCAGGCGGGTATGTCTGATCCTCCAAGAAGCACTTAATGTCATGGAACCAAGGCTTATCATCTTTAACAATATCTGCTGCGAACACATATGCCGGTCTATCAAGTCTGGACACTGAAATTTGAGGTACAAAGTTGGCAGTCTGGACTTTGATCATGGACGAAATGGTAGCCAGAGCATCTGTAAACTGATTCTCGTCCCGAGGGATATACTCAAGCTTGACTGTTGTGAAGAAAGTCAGTAACCTCCTTGTATAATCCCTGTAAGGTATCAGATGATCCTGGTGGGTGTACCATTTGCCGTTGGTTTGATTGACTACCAAAGCTGAATCTCCGAATACGGTCAATGTCTTGATCCTGAGGTCAATGGCCTCCTCAAGACCCATAATGCAAGCTTCGTATTCAGCTTCGTTGTTAGTGCAGTTGAAAGTGAGTTTGGCCGAGAAAGGCATGTGAACTCCCTTAGGTGTAATGAGTACTGCACCAACACCACGACCATTCATATTAACAGCCCCATCAAACATCATAGTCCATTCTTCTTCCGGGTCAGGCCCTTCAGTGTGAATAGGCTCTTCATGATCTTTCGCTTTTATGAACATGATGTCTTCATCAGGGAAGTCAAATCTCATAGGCTGGTAATCATCAATAGGTTGCTTAGCAAGATATTCAGACAATACACTGCCCTTGATGGCTTTCTGAGATGTGTACTGGATGTCATATTCTGTGAGGATCATTTGCCATCTTGCAACCCGTCCGGTAAGTGCTGGCTTCTCAAAAATATACTTGACTGGGTCCATCTTTGAGATCAATAAGGTAGTGTGGGTCAACATATACTGTCTCAGTCGGCGAGCAGCCCACGCTAAAGCACAGCAAGTTTTCTCGAGCAGTGAATAACGTTGTTCACAGTCGGTAAACTTTTTGCTTAGGTAGTATATTGCATACTCTTTTCGACCAGACTCGTCATGCTGGCCCAGCACACACCCCATTGACTCTTCTAATACTGTCAGGTACATTATTAGAGGTCTTCCTTCAACTGGTGGCATAAGGATTGGAGGTTCCTGCAGATATTCTTTGATCTTGTCAAAAGCCTTCTGGCAGTCTTCATTCCACCTGACCGTCTGCTCTTTTCTCAACAGCTTGAATCAGGGTTCACAGGTTGCTGTAAGGTGAGATATGAACCTTGAGATGTAGTTCAATCGACCTAAGAATCCTCGAACTTCCTTTTCAGTTTTTGGTGCAGGCATCTCTTGGATGGCTTTGACTTTATCAGGGTCAACTTCAATCCCTTTCTCGCTCACAATAAAACCCAGCAGCTTACCAGATCTCACCCCGAATGTGCACTTGTTGGGGTTCAACTTCAGTTGGTACTTCCTCAGGCGCTTGAATAGCTTCAGCAGATTCACCAGGTGGTCTTCTTCAGTAAGGGACTTGGCAATCATATTATCCACGTAACATTCTATTTCTTTATGGATCATATCGTGGAATAATGTCACCATAGCCCGTTGATATGTTGCACCAGCATTCTTCAGTCCGAATGGCATCACTTTGTAGCAGAACGTGCCCCAGGGTGTGATGAAGGTGGTCTTCTCCATGTCTTCAGGTGACATCTTGATCTGATTATATCCTGAAAATCCATCCATGAAGGAGAATACCGAGAACTGAGCCGTGTTATCGACCAATACATCAATGTGAGGTAATGGGAAATCATCTTTCGGGCTGGCTCTGTTCAGATCCCGGTAGTCAACACACATCCTTACCTTGCCGTCTTTCTTAGGCACAGGTACTATATTAGCGACCCACGGTGGATAGCTAGTTACAACAAGGAACCCGGCGTCCCACTGCTTTTGTACCTCCTCCTTGATTTTCATAGCCATGTCTGGGCGAGTACGACGCAACTTCTGTTTAACTGGCGGGCATTCTTCCCTCAAAGGCAGCTTGTGCACAACAATATCGGTATCCAAACCCGGCATGTCTTGATATGACCAAGCAAACACATCCACATATTCTCGAAGCAGATCAATCAGTTGTCTCTTCACTGAGTCTTGTAAGCAGGCCCCGATTTTAACCTCTTTCACGTCTTCCTCTGTACCAAGATTAATCACTTCAACCTCCTCCTGGTGAGGAGTAATAACCTTTTCCTCTTGTCTTAACAACCTGGCTAGCTCTTCAGGAAGCTCATATTCTTCTTCAACCCCTTCATCAGCTTGATTGATCGGATTGTCAAAGTCATACGATGTCATAGCCGTGCTGTTGTCGGTGCTGTCTGGAAGGCACTCTCTGCAAGGGTTCAGTTTGTTCATTTTAGTGATTGATTTTAATCTTGCTTAGAATAAGTGAAATAAAGTTATCATTTTGAAAACATCGCCATTTATTTTTGTACAAAAAGAAAAATGGAAAACAGTGAGCGAAAAAGAAAAAGACTCGTTTGCAAAAAGATGTCTGATATTTCATTGATTAATCTTGTTTGCACAAAAAGTACAGATGGCCCGATTACAAAATGAGTCTTGTCATCTTGGGCAAGATGCAAGACTTTGATGCATGCTATAAAAATACAGGAAATAATAATTACTCTGCATGAGTAACTCTTATAATTTCCTGGGAAGACCAGTTCGAGATACTGCTCCCCGGGATCTTTGGACGAATCCAATTCTCCAGATTGCGCTCCTCTTCCAGCTCGTCTTCCAAACAGTTGGTGGCATCAGGGGTAAGCATCCCCCACTCACAAAATTGGGCTCTTTCGCAGCCGCTGCTTGATCTTGTTGAGTTGGTTTGTAACCCAACCCAAATCTATCCTCTTTCTTCTCCACCGGTAGTAGCTTGCCCCAGCCTTGGGCAGTTCCTTCCTCAACAACCTTCCGGGCTTGTTGGTATGACAATATTGAAGTACCAGGTACAGCAGATGTTTCATTCACATTCAAGGCTTCAAACCCCTGGCTCATTGTTTCATGGATCTCCCCATCCATCTCAATGTACTTATAAGTAGCCAGGTGGCTGACAAAAATGTCCTCCTCTCCGCAGATTGTAACGATTTGACCCTCCCACTCATATTTTAACTTCTGGTGAAGGGTAGAGGTCACGGCGCCAGCGGAGTGAATCCATGGCCTACCCAATAAACAGCTGTAGGCGGGCTGTATATCCATCACGTAGAAGATAGTTTTAAAGGTCTGCGGGCCAATCGTCACGGGTAACTCAATCTCTCCCAGAACCGATCTCTTTGAACCATCAAAGGCTCTCACCACCAGGTTGCTGGGTCTCAACGCCAATCCGTCATATTCTAGCTTCACCAGGGCCTTCTTAGGTAAGACATTGAGGGATGACCCCGTGTCTACCAGCACATGGGAAAGGACAGCACCTTTGCATTCCATGGTTATGTGCAAGGCTTTGTTATGGTTGCGGCCTTCCGTTGTCAAATCAGTATTGGTGAACCCTAGTCCGTGACTAGCATTAACATTCCCCACTACAACTTCCAGCTGGTTGACAGTGATCTCTTCAGGCACGTAAGCTGCGTGCAAGACTTTGAGTAGTGCATTCCGATGGGCTTCGGAGCACATAAGCAATGATAGGATTGAGATCTTGGAAGGCGTCTGATGAAGCTGATCCACTATTTTATAATCACTCTTTTTGATGATTCGCATGAACTCATCAACCTCTTGATCGAATGGTGTCTTCAAAGCTTCCTTAACAGCTTGATCTTCCTGCACAGGGCTCTTCCCTTTTGCCTTGGCAGCAGCTTCTGCTTCGGCAGTGGGTCTCTGAATTTGTGGGGCGAAAAGACGTCCGCTTCGAGTGAAGCCTCCGCCTCCTCCCACATTGTCTATTTGTGGTGCAGGGGTTGATGATTCAAAAGTGATTCTTTGTCCCTCACAGTACAAGTCAGAGCCGTAATGCCAGGGGATGGCATTACTGCTTTCATAAGGTACCGGTCCAGGCACCGTGATGGTGACTGGACTGATTGCAGCTGTTGAAGGAACTGTGATAGTCTGCGGATCATAATAAATTGTAACTGGTGCTCTAACGGGAGCAGCACCTTCTGAATTGTAGGCAGAGTTGCTTTCAGGATCATAGAATATGGTGACAGTTGAGACATCTTCATGATTTGTTGCTGGTGTTGTAGGAGATATTGTCGGAAGAAAGGATGTTGTTGTTGTAGGAGTTTCAAAATGGAGTGAAGCTGAAGTTGTAGAAGAAAAATTTGCTGATAACTGATCAGTTGAGGCGATAGATGGAGTACTTATTGATGAAACCGAAGAATTTTCAGGAACAATGGTTGCTGCAGTTGTAGGAGGTTCTGAAACCGTTGCTGATGAGATTGCTGGATTTGTTGGAAACGTTGTGGTGATCTGAAGTTGGCCACTCTGAATAAGACCATCTATGCCATTCCTTAAATTATCGCACCCATTTACTGAGATGTTGCAGTAAGCACAACCTAACTCACACCCCGGGAACATTTGACATTCCAAGAGCTGAGCTTTGATTTCTACCAACGGTGTCCGGATCTGACCCACACTGGTTATTAAATAAGACGGCTTGTCTTCTTCAATAGCGTTAATTCTGGGACCACCGTGGTTTGGCATGGGGTTCTTATTGACATTGGGTGGTGGTGCGAAATTCAGAGCTTTCGAGTCTACCAGGTCTTGTACCTTCATATGCAGAGCTCTGCACTTCTCTGTACTGTGGCCAGGTGCGTTTGAATGGAAGGCACACCTAGCGTTGGAGTCATAATTCCTGGGTAGACTGTTGGGATCGGGTGGTGCCAACGTCCTTAGCTCAACCAGGTTGAGTTTCAGGAGTTGTGGCAGCAATGTAGCATATGGCATGGGGATCGGGTCGATCACTCTGTTGGCTTGAGATGGCCTCTGTTGGAATGGCCTTTGTTGACTGTTGTTGTTGGTGTTGCTGTTGTTGTAATTCCTTGGAGGATACTGACTCTGTTGATGGTACTGAGGTTGTGGCTGATAGTTTTGCTGCGGAGGTTGATAAACCGGCTGAGGATGTGCTGGAGCAGGAATGGTGACTGCTGCTATTGACCTGTGAACATATTGGGGCCTGCCCCTGTTGGTGTGGATGGCATTGGTCTCGCCAGTTCTTCTTGGGCCTGCAAAAGGCTTTCTTGCACTACTAGACGAGCTGGCACCATTGTCGGAAATCTTACCCATTTTTAACAGGCTTTCAATTCTCTCCCCAGCTATGACAACATCGGCAAAGCTAGTGGAAGAGAAAGCAGCCAACCTGTCAATATATGTTCCCTGAAGGGTGTTCATGAACATATCTGCCATTTCCCGTTCAGACATAGGTGACTGAACAGCAGCAACCAATTGCCTCCATCTCTGGGCATATTCTCGGAAACTTTCCCTTGACGACTGTGACACTCCCATTAGGAGGGTCCTGTTGGGTGCCATGTCTAAGTTATACTGATACTGTCTGATGAAGGCCTCTGCCAGGTCCTTCCAGCATCTAATAGCTGCCCTTGTCAAGTGAGAGTACCATTCTCTTGAAGCCCCTGTCAAACTATCCTCGAAATAGAACATCCAGAGCTTCTCATCCATAGTATAGGCCTTCAGCCTTCCCAGAAAAGACTGTAAATGAGTCCGGGGGCATGAAGTCCCGTTGTATTTTTCAAAACAAGGAGGCTTGAACTTATGGGGGATCCTGACCCCGTCTACCAAGCCCATGTCCATGACGTCGAAACCCAGAGAGTTTTGAGACTCTAAGGACCTCAATTTCTCAGCTATCTCATCCAACCTTCTATCATAAGCTTCTTCCCCAGCACCCATTACTGTGAACTGGTCCTCTTGGGGGTCTTCTTGAAGTACCCTAGCTGCGGTGGCAGTCCCTTGAACATTTGCAGGAATATTGACCTCAGGATGGAGATGTGGGCCAAACACAGGGGGGTTAACATGAGGTTGGACCCTTTCATTGTTACTGGTGCCGGCAGTCCCTATATGTGGATCTTCTTGATTCTGTCTTTCCACCATGGCCCTCAATCTTTCCTGGCTCTGAGCCATGTTGTTCATCACTTCCATAAACTGAGTCATTTGATTCCTCATTTCTAGCCTTTCGTTTGCCATTTGATTTCTGACCTCAGTAAGGTCCTGCTGCATCTGATCCATTTGAATGCCCGGAAGGTTGTTTCGGGTTGGATAACGGTGCGGACGGTTGAGGGGAAATACCCGGCGCCGAGCAATAATTCCTGAGATTCACAATAGAGTTAGCAACAATGAAACAAAAACCTACAAAACAAACAAAGGGTTAGCATGCAATGCAATATGCTTATTTGCTCTCAAGGTATCCGGCTTGGCATTCAGTTTTGACCCTTCCAGACCCTTGAAGATGCTGTTGTTGTTGCTTGAAGAAAACCCAGATGAAGCACACTAACAAAAATATATTACAGAAGGTGAAATAATACAACTTGTTCATTTTACAACACAAGCCCTCTAAGGGGTCAAAATACATTACAAGAAAATAAAAGTACATGGAAAGAAAGCAACAACAAACAAACGGTCAAACACCAAGACCAAACTCATCCTCACGAACTTCCTTGAGAAGTGCTTCGGTCACAGGATCCGCTGGACGCTCCGTGAGATTCCTGATGAGGAGATTCCGGGTTGTAACAGCTGTAGTGAGCTTCTTGTGCTGAGTTTGGTCTTTTGACCTCTTCACTCCGGCTTTGATCTTCAGCTCCGATATCTCCCTCTGGGCTGCTGCCAGGGCTTCTTGCTGTTCTTTTGCACTAGCTTCCAGTTGCTCTATCTTGTCTTGAACTCTCTTGTCCTCCAGGGTACGAGCCTCGGTGATCCTGACCCACCGGGCTTGACTCTCCTTCAAATACAAGTCTGTCCTTGCTCTCTGGAATTGGGCTTCCTTGCAAGCATTCTTCAGAATTTGTTCTCCAGCCTTAGACTTTTTGATATAATCCCCAGACTTCTCAATCTTAGTCAGATGCTCTACTCTCAACTTCTCCAACCTCTCAATCTCTCTCATACCCTCACTCCTCTCCCGGAGGGTCTTCTGCAAAGCCTGGGTTAACTTCTCATTTCTTTCCTTCAAACTCTCAAACTCCTCCAAACTGACAGTGGCAGGTGGTGGTATTGAAGATGACTCAGGCATGTCTTCTATGGTAAAGGGCATCCCGGAGAATTGAGCCCTGGCACGAGACCACTCATAATATTGTGCTGATGCCACATTGTTGCACTTCCCCAGAATGGTTATTCCCTTGGTTTGAACATTATCCCAGGCCCAGGCTGCTTGCCTAATAATAGCCAGATTGATCTTGTTCTCACAATAAAGAGTCTCCACTAAGTCCTGTGCCTTAGGAGTATGGACCAGTGCGTAGCCCAGTTGCCTTTTGAACAGCAGAGGGTTGTAGTTAATACTGCCCTTAACTCCTATTAGGGGCACATTGGGAAAATGCCCACAGCTGGTGATGATATCCCTGCCCTTGGTGCTTTGAGTGCACCATCTAATGTCAGCTGAAGTTAGAGCAGTGAGTCTCTTAGCCCAGTTGCTCTGTTGATGAGGATTTAGAAATGCATCTGTCCTGGGTAGATGCTTGAGAAGCCAAGTGTGGAACAATGGAGCACAACACCTCACTAACCTTCCCCTCTGCTTTTCATTCCTCTGATGCGCTGAATAGTAAAGATCCCCCAATAAAGTGGGCACTGGGTTCTTCAAGATGAACAGATGGATTGCATTCTTGCTAATGAATCGAGGCTCATCTGCAAACAATACAATTCCATATATGCTCAAGGCCAATAATGCACAAACATCTTTCCACTCTCCTAAAGAAGCTTTCAGGGTAGCTTGAGAGATCAAGAAATCCAGATGGAACCCAGGGATCCCAGCTTTAGAAGTCATATGCTGCTCAATTAGGATAGGTTCCAAATGCAAAGCCTTTGCTACTTCTCCATTACCAGGAAAGACCATCTCAGGGTTGAAAGGAATTCCACCCCTGATAGGCATACCAACCAATGAGGAGTACTCTTCCAATAGAGGGCCCAACTGAAAGTCTTGGAAAGTGAAACACCTCAGTGGGGGATCATAGAACTGAATGTAAGTGTGGATCAGACTTCTTTGTGAAGGGTCCAGATCCATAACCATATCAAGTATATCTCCATAGCTTTCCCTGAACAATGGTATGTGATCTGGAGTGATCAGGGTTTGAATCCTCCTGATGTCTGATAACTCTGGCTGGAAAAAGTGATAGGTGATGTTGCTCTTTTTAGGAGCCATGATGCTGAAGACTGAGTCGAGATAGGTGCTGATGATAATACTGAAGAAGGGGCCACTGATTGGCTGGTGCAGGCGATAGCTGAAGCAGATAGCTAAACTGAAGCAGGTGCTGATGAAGATAGGTCAATACTGCAGATGGGGTCAAAACTAGCCAAAAGTGAAGATGGATACCCTGAAACACAAATAAGCAAATGTCAATATGATGTAATGATTATGTATGCAAATGAAATGCAAGGGTCTGTGACTGAGCTGGATCTGATCAAAACTCTGATATAGGTCCATGACATATTCAAGAATACCAGATGGAGGTCTATAAATCCAGTAACCAAGGTAGGGGACTCAAATAAAGAGCCACATGTCCAGGGTTTTAGAATCACAAGAACTATCCCAAAATGGAGTACTCTTAATAAACAAAGTAACAAGGTATTCTGAGGCCAAGGTACCTGCAAACCTGTAAACAGCCCAACCCCCTCACAGGTAGTGTTCTAAAACAAGGATCTTCAGACTTGGATCAGTTATGAGAAGTGTAAACACTTCTAACCCGAAGGTACAGTGTTTACAATAAACATAAAAGTTCCTCCTCTAATTCACCTCAGTTTCTGAAGGTCAATACTAAAGGTCATCCAGACTTAGCAGGCTTCCCAGATAGCCCTAGCATTGCAGGAAATCTGCAACACAGAGTTCTCAAGAAGAAACCCATATCTGAACCGTTTTTCATATTCCCGCACCAGACCGAAATGGAATGGGAAAGAATATGATTCACTCTAGCCTAGGTGTCACTCAGGTCCCAGGTATAGGACCTTAACTCTCAATGGAACACCCACCCACCAAAACAAACAACAGATCCAGCCAGCAGCACAGTATGACAATATGATACAATGCAAAAGCAATAAAGAAAGCAGTAAAGCAAACTGTACATAAAGCAAAATAAGTACAAATATACAAGCACAAATAAGCACATAACACCCCAGTAAACACAAATCAACCAAGCGCTAGGAGGAACCCACAAAGAGAACCAGAAGCCCTGGTTGCAGTATAAGGCTCCCCAGCAGAGTCGCCAAGCTGTCGCTCCCAAAAGATGAGACTGCTCAAATATGGTACAGACGCGAACGGTCGGCGAAGGGAACAGTGAGAACACACAGCCGTGAACTCACTGGAGAATGAATAGAGTCGCCAGCTAGGCATTTTTATCCCGGAGGAAAGGCAATGCTGCATAGACCTAGAAAGAAATGGATAAGACGGTCGCGAACCAGAGATACTGAGAAAGGGGGTTGGTTACAACCTGGGAAGGTATTAGCACCCAGATTGTCCGTCGTACTCGACGGGATCCACGCTTAAAAGATTTGTGTTTTAAAGGGGTAGTGTCAGTGAAATCTGTGTATAAAGCTGGAAAAGAATGTACAAGTGTCAGTGTATAAGTGATGTGAAGTATGAAAGTGTCAGTGTAAGAAAGGAATGAGATGCTCATGATAATGAGGCTCAAATAATAATGCTGGAAGGAGGGGGAATATACAGAGACTTTTGTTCGATAACTGTTAAGTTATGCCTATGTATCCTCTCGTGCAATGAGGAAGTCAGAACACCGTAGTTCGACCCAAAGAGACTGAAAGATGAATTGACTTGTGAACTGCTTACTTGCCAATGCTCAAGTGTATGACCTGTCTGGCTCAGGTGCAAACTGTCTTGCATTAGACGGAAGAAGCAAGTTCTCGGTTATGAGTGAATGAGATGAGAAAAGAATCCCGAAGGAGACGATTATTGTTTGTTTTTGAGTTTTCAGTCTTTTATTGCTTTTGGAGATTTGTCATAAGTTAATGAGCTTAAGTCTAAACCAATGGATTTAGTAAACTCATCACATCTTCCCTCTGATTAGGGATAATGAGAATACCTTAAGTGTGAAGTCAGCTTCTCACACTTAAACACCTTTGGTGTAGGATTAAGATCATTAACCTATTTGTGATTATTTAGATGTTTTTGGTGTTTTTTTTTAGTGTTGAGTAATGAGGTTAAGCCATAATCAGGGATTAAACAGACCCATTACACCATCCTAATAGAAGGATAATAGATGAGAAAGTTTAAGCTGAGGAAAGCTCCTCAACTTAATCCATGATTAGGGATTAAGCTCATGACAAAACAAAGCCTTTATTAAATGGATTTTAATTAATGATAAGATGATGAAGTGGATTTTATGATTTGTAAGACAACTTGAGGGGGACTTGTCCATTAACACTAGGGTTAGTCCTTCTTAACCAATTAAGGAAGAATTAGAACCCTAATGCAAGGCCCAAGTTATAAGTGTGATGTCTTGATGATTATTAGATGGATTGATTAAAGGATTTAAACACATTAAGGGTTTAACACTTAGGATTAAAGTTATACACTCCATCCTAAGAGAAGGATGCCGACATAAGCTTAATCACAAAGCCTTAAAGCCTTTAGGGTTTAGTCCCTGATTATGAGGTGAGAAGAGAAGACTCAAAGAGACACAAAGGTGAAAAACTAAGAGGGGAGACTAATAAAAACCCTAATCATTGTCATGCTTGGTTGTTCCTAAGGTTTGTGAGGTTTTCAAGAGAAGCCTTCAGAGGAACCACCAGGAAGCAGATGAAAGGATCAAAAGAAGCAAAGCAACTTGCTTCATTCATGAAGTCAAGTCACTTAAAGAAAGAAAGTGGGAAGAAAAAGAATGAGCAAGCTCAAACTCAAACACAAATAAAAATGCAGCATGGATGCAAGAGAGATTAAAAGAAAAGTTATGAGAAGTGAAGGCAAATTCACTTCTCAAAGCCACTTACCACCTGAAAGGTTAGAAAAGAAATGCAATGCAATGCAAAATGGGATGAGATGACATGATGCAAAACAAAACCAGAAGCATGTTGATGATGATAATGATGCTATGAGATGCTACAAACATGAGGCAGCACATGGATATGATCATACAAGTTCAAAGGATGCAAATGAAGCAAGTTAGGGAGCATGGACATACATGAAAAGTTATGAAGTGCACATGGCATACAACATGGCAAATACATGATGCAATGATCAAACATGCTTTCAATATGTCTTATGATGTCAAATGAATCACATGGAAGCATGGAATGTCATGGCAAGTCATGTTATGCAAGAGAATGCAAGATGGATGCACATGGAAGCCCAAATTAGGGTTTATGAACCAAACATCAAACAAAAAAACAAAAACAGAAGCAAACCCTAAGATAAAAAATGGAAAATGCCACCCAAAATACCCCTAATCTTATACTAAACCAATTTCCAAAGGGGAGGTCTCAACTCTCAACCAATCTCAAGTTATGATTTTTACAAGTTATTAGGGTTTCCAAACAAAAGAAATGTCAAACAAATTGAAAATGAGGAATCAAACCATGGCCATTTTATCTCAAAAACTACATGCTAAACACAATGCAATGCAAGAAGAGTCAATGTCCAACTCTTCATGGATAGGCAAAAATGATTTTTTGAACTTAGGATCAAAATAATGCACAAAAATGATTTTAATTCAAAGAAAAATTCTCAAAATGCATCAAGATCCAAAAAGAAATTTGGTTTGAAGGTTGGACAATGTTTCTAAATGTCTTAGAACATTTCATGAATTTTTTGGTGATTTTTAAATACCTAAAAGTATTTTTAATAAATTAATTTCCATTAATCAATTAAAAATAATCTTTTAAATATTTAAAAATACTTTTTTAATGATAAAAATAAAAATAAAAATATTTTTGTGTCATAAAAATTATTAAAACTCTTAAGAAAAAGTTTCATAATTTTTAGACAATTTTTGCTATTTTAAATAAATTATGCAAAATAAATGAAAAGAAAATGAATTTAAATGAATTTAAATGGAAGTATGCACAATGGAGGGTTGAGATTGAGTCTGGCAAAGAATGGGTTGACTGCGCGTGCAGATCAAAGGCCCATATTCAAACTTGGTTAATCTGATTTAATTAAATAAATTAAACCTAATTAAAACTAATGACATGATCTCAGCCTTACAAACACGCGCGGGAAACAAGATCCAGTGGCTCACATTCAAACCTGGTGCCCTAAACCTAATTAACAGCTAATGACTTTCAGGCTGCCGGAGAAGACTTCCGGTCGTCTTCTCCGGCCAGCACCTTCCCTGAGAAATGCCAAATCTCACCCCAGCTCACTAAAATGAAATCTAAAAGCATGGAAATGATTCCCACTCACTCACGAACCAAAACCCCCAATCAAAACAAATTTATTCTTCCTGGAATGGCTGAATCGAAGCAAACAAGAGTTAGGGCAAAAAAGTTTCAGAGAGCAATTAAATCCTCATTTCATCACCATTTTCGAAACTAAAAGCATATTCATGATCAGGAAGACATATAGAACAAGTTTAGAACTTAAAAATCCATTTCTGGAAAAAAAGTTCTTGGGCTACCTGAGATTCGAAGCTTTCACTCCAGCAACTTTCAGGCCTCCCCTCCTTGTGAAATCCATTCCACTTGACCCCCTGGTGATGCTTGAATGCTCAGGAGAAATTTATGTTGGCTGGATGAAGAGTTTGAACAACTTCTGCTCAAGCTCAGTTGCACATGGCAATGGTGATTCAGGCTGTTTCTGGCAATGGTGAAGGGTTGCTTGTGGTCCAGATGATGAGTGGAGAAGGTTTGTGGAGTTTGTTTGGATGTTTGTGAGCTGTGGAGAGAGTTTCGAAGGAAACTGCAAGTTGGAGTGAAAATGGTGAAGTGGTGTTATGGCTTGTTTCAGGCTTGGTTCTTTGATGCTTTGGGCTCAATGAGGCATGGTGAGTTGAAGTGTGGAAATAGTTTGGATATTTGTGAGCTGGGCAGAGAAATTCGAAATTTTTTGCAAAAGGGAGTGAGTTTGTGTATGTGTTGTTGTGTGTTGTTTCAGCCTTGCTTCTTGAGTGTTATGGCCTGCATTTGGATAGTATATTTTAATCCTATAGGTCAGATGATTTGACATGGCCTCTATTGATTGGTAAGTTTGCTTTTGCCAAAAGTCCACTTTTTGTGTAAGAGAGGTATGGCTTGGTTCTAGGCTAGTACAAAGCATGGGCTGGCGCAGCAAGGGTGAGGGGAAGGGCTAGCAAAGCTCAGCATCCAATGTGGCAAGTGGTAGGGAGTGTGATCATGAGTTTTGCAAGTTGGTGCAACTTTGGTTCACATGTGATTTTCTCATTCCACAAGCCATGAAACATGAGCATTCTTGGTTCAATTCTGACTTTTAGAGTTTATGTGATGTTTGTGTCATGGTTTGATGTCAACTAGAGGTTACAAAAAACCTTGGTTCATGATTTTGCAAAATTCACATTTGAAGCATGCCTTGAAAATCAATGATTTTTGCCAACTTTGTCACACCATAACTTTTGATCCAAGAAGAATTTGATCATGTTCTTGTACTTTTTGAAAAGGGAAAGATGTATTCTACAACTTTCATGACCAAAGTTTTTCCATTTGAAGCATTTTTGGATCAAGAATCAAGGCTTGAAAAGTGACCTAAAATGACACATTCTTGAAAAGTCAACTATACCCAAAAAGTCAACATTTGCAAAAACTCCAAATTCTTGAATTTTGTGAACTTCAACCTTCTTCCATGATCAAATAAAAATCATATACACTCAAAATGATGAAGAATGCCCATTGGTTGGGTCATTGGGGGCCTCAGATGCCCTGATTTTGCACTGACTTGTCTGAAAAGTCAACTCTTGATCAGATGACTTCCCCATGGAATTTCTTCATGAAAATTGATATGCATACTCCCTATACCATATAGAGACCAATGGAAACAAGAATGACCAAAAAATTTGGAGTTATGGCCTCTGAAACCAAAACCCTAATTTTAGGTCAACTGTGCAGTCAAACTTGGCTCTGCATCCATACCAATCCCAGTTCTTGTGATTCTTTGGAATCTTTGTCTTTGATAGGATGTAATATGATACTTGAACACATATGGATCCCTTTGAAGTGATTGGTGACCTTTGGAGTGGCTCAAGATGCCCTTGGATTGCTCAGATCACAAACCCTAGGTGCAGATGACTTAGAAGCTATGTAATGAACCAAGAATGTAATATGAGGTGATATGACTGTGTTTATGCCTATGAAATGATCACAAGCCATGATGTGAATGGGTGAGGGCAAATTTGGGGTGTTTACAGACTTTAATGTTACAATACCCACAGCCGAGCTCACACCCGGGGAACACTTGGCATTCTAAAAGCTGAGCTTTAATTTCGACCAAAGGTGTTCGAATTTGTGCAACGCTGGTGATCAAGGTAGATGGTTTGTCTTCCTCAATGGCATTAATCCTCGGTCCGCCATGATTAGGCATAGGATTTCTGTTGACATTCGGGGGAGGTGCAAAGTTGAGGGCTTTAGAATCCACCAGATCTTGGACTTTCATTTGCAAGGCCCTGCATTTTTCAGTATTGTGACCAGGTGCATTGGAGTGGAAAGCACACCTGGCATTGACATCATAATTCTTTGGGAGATTGAGGGGATCTGGTGGTGCCAACGTCCTTAACTCAACCAAGTTAAGCTTCAGGAGTTGTGGCAATAAGGCAGCATAAGGCATAGGGATGGGGTCAATCACCCTGTTTGCCTGTGATGGTCTTTGTTGGAAGGGACGCTGTTGTTGGTTGCTATTGTTGTTGTTGTAGGTTCTCTGTTACGGACACTAAACTTGTTGTTGATAATGTGGTTGTTGCTGAGGATATGCTGATTGTTGAGGGATCGGAGCCGGAATGGTAACAACTGCTACTGATTTGTGAACATACTGAGGTCTGCCCCTGCTTGCATGAACTTGGGGTCCCACAAAAGGTTTCCTGGGATTACTGGATGAACTTGCACCACTGTCAGAAATTTTGCCCATTTTTAATAAACTTTCAATCCTTTCCCCAGCTATGACGACATCAGCAAAGCTGGTAGAGGAAAAGGAAGCCAGTCTATCAATATATGTTCCTTGCAGAGTATTCATGAACATGTCAGCCATCTCCCTCTCTGACATGGGTGGTTGGACAGCAGCAGCAAGCTGTCTCCACCTTTGGGCATACTCCCTAAAGCTTTCTCTGGAAGACTGAGACATTCCCATTAGAAGGGTCCTGTTAGGAGCCATGTCCAGATTGTATTGATATTGCCTGATGAAGGCTTCAGCTAAGTCCTTCCAGCATCTAATGGTAGCTCTGGTCAAGTGTGAATACCACTCTCTTGAAGCCCCAGTCACATTGTCTTCAAAGTAGAACATCCACAGCTTCTCATCCATAGTATAAGCTTTAAGTCTTCCTAGGAAAGACTGCAGGTGAGTTCGTGGACAAGAAGTTCCATTGTATTTCTCAAAGCACGGGGGTTTGAATTTGTGAGGAATTCTCACCCCATCCACTAGCCCCATTTCCATTACATCGAAGCCCAAGGAATTCTGAGACTCCAAAGATCTCAACTTCTCAGCAATTTCATCTAACCTTCTGTCATAGACTTCATCTCCTGCTCCCATAACAGTAAACTGCTCTTCTTGGGGATCCTCTTGCAAGATTCTCCCTCCAGCAGTATTACCCTGCACATTCCTTGGGATGTTAGCTTCTGGATCCAGATGAGGTCCAAATACTGGTGGATCAATACGAGGCTGACCCCTTTCATTGTTGCTAGTTCCTCCTGTCCCAAGATGAGGCTCCTCAGGAGTTTGCCTTTCCACTAGTTCTCTTAATCTTTCTTGACTCTGGGCCAAGCCAGTCATCACAACCATGAATTGAGACATTTGATTCCTCATTTCTACCCTCTCATTAGCCATCTGATTTCTGACCTCAGTCAGATCTTGCTGTACTTGATCCATTTGAATACCAGGAAGTTGTTGCGAGTAGGGTACCGGTGCGTGCGGTTGACAGGGAACACTCGGCGACGAGCAATGTTTCCTGAGATCACAACAGAGTTAGAAACAAATAATAACAAAACCTACAAAACAAAACAAGGTTAGTATGCAATGCAGTATGCTTATTTGTTTTCCAAGGTATCCGGTTTGGTTCTTGGTTTTGACCTTTCCAGACCTCGAGAAAGATGCTTGATGTTGCTGAGAAAAGAAACCCAATGAAGGCAAACTAATATATTACAAATGATGAACGAATACATAGTTTGTTTTACAACACATGCCCATGGAGGGTCAAAATAAAAAGAGAAAAGTACATTAAACAAACAACAAACAAAGATTCAGACATCCAGTCCAAACTCATCCTCCTTGACCTCCTTCAGGAGTGCCTCAGTCACTGGACCAGCTGGGTGCTCTGTAATGGTCCTAATGAGGAGGTTCCTGGTGGCAATGGCAGTGGCCAGGTTCTTGTGTCTGTCCTGGTCTTTTGATCTCTTCAACCCTGCCCTAAGCTTCAACTCTGAGATCTCCTTCTGGGCTGCCAACAAAGCTTCCTGCTGCTTCTTTTCATTGGCCTCTAACTGTTCAATCTTGGCTTGAGTTTTCTGGTCTTCCTGTGTACGGGCTTCAGTGATCCTGACCCACCTAGCCTGACTCTCTTGCAGATAGAGCTCAGTCCTAGCCTTCTGAATCTTGGCTTCTTTACAGGCATTCTTCAATATTTGTTTTCCAGATCTAGCTTTCCTGATGTAGTCCTCTGTTTTCTCAATCTTGGCAAGATGCCCCACCCGAAGTTTTTCCAACCTCTCAATGTCCAGACGACCATCACTCCTTTCCCAAAGGGTCTTCTTCAAAGCTTGAGACAAATTCACATTCCTTTCCTTTAGCTTCTCAAATTCTTCCAGGCTGACAGTTGCTGCTGGCTGTGCTGTAGATGGTCCAGGTATGTCCTCAATGGTGAAAGGCATTCCAGTAATCTGAGCTCTAGTACGGGACTGATCATAGTACTGAGCTGAAGCAACATTATTACACCTTCCTAGAATAGCCATCCCTTTTGTCTGGATGTGGTCCCAAGCCCAAGATGCTTGTCTGACAGCAGCTGAATTAGGCTTCACTTCACAATACAGGGTCTCAGCTAAATCTTGCACTATGGGAGGGTGAACCAAAGCATAGCCCAGTTGTCTTTTAAACAGCAAAGGATTGTAGTTGATGCAACCCTTTACTCCTATCAGAGGCACATTTGGGTATTGTCCACAGCTGGTGATAATGTCTTTGCCCTTGGTACTCTGGGTGCACCATCTAATATCATCTGAAGTCAAAGCAATGAGCCTTTTGGCCCAATTCTTCTGTTGGTGAGGATTCAGGAAGGCATCTGACTTAGGCAGGTTTCTGAGCAGCCAGGTGTGAAACAAAGGAGCACAACATCTCACTAACTTCCCCCTTTTTTTCTCATTCCTCTGATGAATGGAGTAATAGAAATCTCCCAGCAATGTGGGTACTGGGTTCCTTAGAAGAAACAGATGAATGGCATTCTTGCTGAAAAATTTGGGCTCATCTGCAAACAGTATAACCCCATATATGCTGAGGGCTAACAGTGCACAGACTGCCCTCCACTCTCCCAAGGAGGCCTTCAGGATGGCCTGAGAAATCAAGAAGTCCAAGTGCAAACCAGGGATCCCAGCTTTTATTGTCATGCTTTGCTCAATCAAGGCAGGCTCCAGGTACAGTGCTTTTGCTACTTCTCCATTTCTGGGAGCTGGCATTTCTGGGTTGAAGGGAATTCCACCCCTGATAGGTACTCCAATCAATGAAGAAAACTCTTCCAGCAGAGGCCCTAGCTGGAAGTCTGGAAAAGTGAAGCATCTCAAGGGAGGGTCATAAAACTGCAAGCAGGTGTGGATCATGCTACTCTGAGAAGGGTCAAGGTCCATAACCATATCCAGGATACCTCCATAGTGCTCTCTAAACAATGGGATGTGGTCAGGGGTGATGAGTGACTGGACTTGCCTAATGCTAGTCAACACAGGCTCAAAGAAATGGTAGGATATGTTGCTCTTCCTGGGAGTAGTCATAAATGCTGAAGAGGAGGAAGATAGGTGCTGATGAAGATCAAGGCTAATACTGGAGATAAACCACTGACAGGCTGATGCTGGTGATGATGAAAATAACTGAAGTGGATAACTGATGAAGCAGAGGTCTATGCAGAAGAAGGGGTCAAAACCAAACCAAATATAATGTGGATACCCTGAAAAACAAATAAACAAATTTTAAATGATGCAAATGATGATATATGCAAATGATATGCAAGGGTTTGCGATTAAGTTGGATCTGATTATCTGTCCTGATATAAGCCCATGTATGTTCAAAGAAGGTCCAGATGAAGGCTCAGAAATCCAGTAACCAAGGTGGGGGACTCAAATAAAGAGTCACATGTCCAGGGTTAATCACAAGAACTGTCCAAAATGAGGTACTCTTAAACCAAATAGTAATAGGGTATGATGTGGCCAAAGGTACCTGCAAACCTGTAAACAGCCCAACCCCCTCACAGGTAATGTTCTAAAACAAGGATCCTCAGACTTGGATCAGTTATGAGAAGTGTAAACACTTCTAACCCGGAGGTACAGTGTTTACAATAACCATAAAAGATCCTCCTCTAATTCACCTCAGTTTCTGAAGGTCATAATAAAGGTCATCTAGACTTAGCAGGCTTCCCAGATAGCCCTAGCACTACAGGAAATCTGTAGCACATAGTTCTCAAGAAGAAACCCACATCTGAACTGTGTTTCATATTCCCGCACCAGACCGAGATGGAATGGGAAAGAACATGAACCACTCTATCCTAGGTGTCACTCAGGTCCCTGGTATAGGACCTCAAACTCTCAATGGAACCCCACCCACCAAAACAGAAACCAGATCCAGCAATGATAATGACATTATGAAATATGTAAAACTGTAAAGAAAAGCAATAAATAAAGCTGTACATAAAGCAGTAAAAAAAGCAAATAAATAAGCATAATTAGCACATAACACCCCAGTAAACACAAATCAAACAAGATCTAGGAGGAAACCACAAAAAGAACCAGAAGCCCTGGTTACAGTATAAGGTTCCCCAGCAGAGTCGCCAAGCTGTCGCTCCCACCAAAATGACACCTAGGTCAGAAGGGGTACAGACGCGAACGGTCGGCGAAAGGAGAGAACACGAGGGTGAACTCAAAAGAAAAGAGTCGCCAGCTAGGAATTTTTATCCTGGAGGAAAGGTAATGCTGCATAAACCTGAGAAAATACGGATAAGACGGTTGCGAACCAGAGAAACTGAGAAAGGGGGTTGGTTACAATCTAGGAAGGTATTAGAACCCAGATTGTCCGCCGTACTCGACGGGATCCACGCTTAAATGATTTATGTCTAAAAGGGGTGGTGTCAGTGCAATCTGTGTATCAAAGATGGAAAGAATGCAAGTGTCAGTGTAAAAGAAATGTGAAGTGTATAAGAGAAGTGTCAGTGTGAGGAAAGAGTGAAGCTCAAGACTTTGAGGCTTAAAAGAAAAGATACTGGAAGAGGGGGGATATACAGAGACTTGTGTTCGATAACTGTTAAGTTATGCCTACGTATCCTCTCGTGCAATGAGGAAGTCAGAACATCGTAGTTCGACTCAAAGAGACTGAAAGATAAATTGACTTGTGAACTGCTTACTTGTCTATGCTCAAGTGTATGACCTGTCTGGCTCAGGTGCAAACTGTCTTGCATTAGACGGAAGAAACAAGTTCTCGTTTGTGAGTGAATAAGATGAGAAAAGAATCCCGGAGGAGACGATTATTGTTTGTTTTTTGGTATTTTCAATCTTTTATTGCTTTTTGGAGTTTGTCATAGGAAAATGAGCTTAAGCCTAAACCAAGGGTTAGTAAACTCATCACATCCTCCCTCTGATTAGGGGTAATGAGAACACCTTAAGTATGAAGTAGGCACCTCACACTTAATCACCATGATGTAGGATTAAGATTATTAACCTACTTGTAATTATATAGATGTCTTTGGAGTTTTTGTTTAGTGTTAAGTAATGAGTTTAAGCCATAATCAAGGATTTAATGGACCCATTACACCATCCTAATAGAAGGATAATAGATGAGAACATTTAAGCTGAGGAAGACTCCTCAACTTAATCCATGATTAGGAATTAACCTCATGACAAAACAAAACCTTTATTAAATGAATTTTAGTTAATGGTACGATTAAGAAGTGGATTTTATAGTTTGTAAGACAACTTGAGGGGGACTTGTCCATTAACACTAGGGTTAGTCCTTCTTAACCAATTAAGGAAGAATTAGAACCCTAATGCAAGGCCCAAGTTACAAGTTTGATGTCTTGATGATTATTAGATGGATTGATTAAAGGATATAAACACATTAAGGGTTTAACACTTAGGATTAAAGTTATACACTCCATCCTAATAGAAGGATGCAGGCATAAGCTTAATCACAAAGCCTTAAAACCTTTAGGGTTTGGTCCTTGATTAAGAGATGAGAAAAGAAGACACAAGAGATGACACAAAGGTTAAACTAATGGGGGACTAATCAAACCCTAATTTTTATCATGCTTGGGTATTCCTAGGGTTTATGAGGCTTTCAAGAGAGAAAGATCTTCAGAGAAGCCACCAAGGAAGAAGCAGATGCAAGGAGGAGAAGCAGCAAGAAGCAAGACAACTTGCTTCACTTAAGAAGACAAGTTGCTTGAAGAAAGAAAGTGAGGAGGGAGCATGAATGAGCAAGCTCACTCTAATACAAAAGTAAAATGCAGCAATGATGCATAAGAGAGATGAGAAGAGATTATGAGAAGTGAAGGCAAATTCACTTCTCAAACACTTACCACCTGAAAAGTTAGCAACAAGGAATGAAATGAAATGAGAATGAGATGAATGCAATGAGGCAAACCAAAACTAGAAGCATAAACATGATGTCAATGATGCTAAGAGATTATGCAAACACATGTCAAGAGTTGTGGATGATCATACAAGAATGAGGATGTAAATGAAGCATGACAGGAGGCATAAAAGTTCATGAATGCATATTGAATGAAATGAATGCATAACATGGCAAATGAATGATGCAATGATCAATCATGAGTCTAAAGTATTCTAATATGTCTTATATGCCATGTTGATGCATAAAATGTCATGGCAAGTTCTTGAATGCAAGCATATAAGAGATAGATGCAAATGAAGGCAAGAATTAGGGTTTATGCATAACATGCAACACAAAAATCAAAATCAGAAGCAAATGACATGATACAAAATTGAAAATGGGATCAAATGAACCCTAACCCTACACAGGTTCACTGCCCAAAGGAGGGGACCTAAGTCTTAACCTAATGGAAGTTATGATTTTCTCAAGTCAACTAGGGTTTCAAGGCACTTCAAAAGGAAAAATGCACATTAAATCTAAAATGAAAGATAAATTCAAACCAATTTTACCCTAGAAACTACATGATGTGAAGGATGCAATTCAAGAAGAACCATCATCAAACTCTTCATGGTTAGACAGAAAAGATTTTTCTAAGTTAGGACCAAAATATTGCCTTTAAATAACTTTAATTCCAATGAAAAGTGTCAAAATAGGTCAAGAGCCAAAAATAAATTTGTTTGAAGAGTTTGATAATGTTTCTAAATGTTTTGAAATGCAATGTGAATTTTTTTGTGATTTTTAAATACCTGAATGCATTTTTAATTAATTAATTTCCATTAACTAATTAAAAATAAACATTTAAATTATTTAAAAATGATTTTTAATGCAAAAAAATAAAAATAAAAATATTTTTGGGTTCTGAAAATTAATGAAAGGTTTGATACAAAATTTCAGAATTTTTTAATGTATTTTACTATTTTTAATAAAATGGACAAAACAAGTGAATAAAAAAGAAAATAAAATGAAATTAAATGAAAAGTACACAGATCCAAGAGTCAGGATTCAAATGGGATGCGAGGGAGTTGACTGGCGCGTGATCTGAGGGTCCACATTCAAACTGGCATATTTAAAATTAAACCCTAATTAATTAAGTTAATTATATGGATTAGGGTTAAGTGGGATGATCTGAGCCATTGGACATGCGCGGGAAACATAATCGTACGCTCTACATTCAAACTGATCCCTAATCCAGATTAAAACCCTAATGACTTTCAGGTCACCGGAGAAGAGCTCTGGTCGTCTTCTCCGGTGACATCCCTCCCTGAAAAATCTCAACTTCTTCCCTGGGTCATTTCTGGAGCTCTAAAGCTCCAGATTTGTTCCTCTCACTCCCCTAAACCTAAATCCAACCTCAAATGGAATTTATTTTCACTCCTAAACATGATTCGAAGCCAAGAACACAAATATGTAAAACTTTTAGACAAGCAATACACCCTTATCTCTCCATCATTTTCAATAATTTCAAGTTCATTACAACCAGGGGATCAAACACAACCAATTAAGAACTAAAAATAGATGTTCTGGAAAAAAAGATTCACATGGCTACCTGAGATGAAGCTTTCAACCCAGGAGCTTTTTGACTGTTTCCTTGCTTCAAAATGCCTCCAATGACCTCCCTGAAGAAGCTTTGAAGCTTGGATGCAGTTTTTTATGGCTGTTTTGTGAGTTTGTGATCAACTGGTTAGAAAATCGTGTTTGAGTTTCAAGGGATTTCAAGGCAAGATGAAGGGTGGTTTATGCTCTATGAAGCTTTTCTGAATGAATGGTGAAGTTGGTTTTGAGGTTTGATGTTTGTGTGATGAGATTCGAATGAAAATGCAAAGAGGGAGGTTTTTGTGAACTATGGCAATGTTGTGGTTTCAGGCTCCAAGATTGTGTGAAAGGTGATCCTTGAGGCATGTATGTGAAGCTGTGATTGGTCAGAGTAGTTGGTGTGGCTCAGTTTGATTGGTATGGCTCAAGTTGCATAAAGTCAACATTTGTGTAAGTGAATGTATGGGCTGGTTCAGTCATGGTACAAGGGCATGGTTCGAATCAGCTTGTTTTAAGGAGGTCCATGAAAGTTATTTTTGGCAGCTGGCACAAGTGGATGAGAAGCTTTGGGTCATTTTGCAATTTCATGGAGTTTTGGCCCCTTTTGGATTTCTTAATGATCAAGGCATGAAAATGAGTGATTCTTTGGGCCAATCTGAATTTTAGGTCATGTGTTGTGTTTATGTAGTGCTTAGAAGTCATTTTGAAGTCATGGAAATGCTTGGCATGTGAAATTGCAAGTTTCCCTCTTTGGTGTAAAAGTGAAATTTTAGTGATTTTGTCCAACTTTGCAAGGCCATAACTTTTGATCAAAAATGAATTAGAATGAGTTCTTGTACTTTTTGTAAATGGGAGGATCCAATCTACAACTTTAATGACCAAAATTGTTTCATTTGAAGCATTTTTGAATCAAAAAGAGGAGGTTGAAAAACTTTCCCAAAATGGCAATTTTGCATTACAAGTCACTTTCCCAAAAAGGAAACTTTGCAAATGGCTTGAGATTCTTCAATTTTGTGAACTTCTAACATCTTCTATGATCAAATAAAGATCATACACATTCAAAATGATGGATAAACCCCTTTGGTTGGGTGATTGGGGGCCTCAGATGCCCTGATTTTGCACTGACTTGCTCAAGAAGTCATCTTGTGATCAGATGCCTTCTCCATTGAATTTCTTCATGAAAATTAATATGCATGACCCTCACAACATATAGAGACCAATAGAATCAAGAATGACCAAAAAATTTGGAGTTATGTCCTCTGAAACCAAAACCCTAATTTTAGGTCATCTGTGCAGGCCTAGCTCTGCTTCCATGCCTTTCTCAGTTCTTGTGATTCTTTGACTTCCTTGGCCTTGGGAGGATATAATATGATGCTTGAACATACATGGAACCTCTTAAGATGATTGAAGACCTTTGGAGTGGCTCATACAGCTTAGGGACTACTCAGATCACAAACCCTAGATGCAGATGGCTTAGAACCAATGCAGTGAAGCAAAAAAATACAATATGAGATGCTATGGTTGAATCTATGCGAATGAAAAAGATCACAAGCCATGGTGAAATGAATGAGGGAAAATTTGGGGTGTTTACACATGACCAAGAATTTTTCATTTGAAGCATTTTTGGTTGAGAAAGAGGAGGTTGAAGAACTTTCCCAAAATGGAAAGTTTCTATTACAAGTCATTTCCATTTTTGGCAACTTTTGGTTTAGCTCAAATTTCTTCTATTTTGTGAAATTCCAAGCACTTAAATGATCAAATAAAGATCATATAACTTCAATTTGATGAAAATTCCCCTTTGGTTCCATTGTTGGGGGCCTCAGATGCCCTAATTTTGCTCTGACTTGCTCAAGAAGTTACCCAGTGAACAGATGACTTCCACAATGAATTTCTTCATCAAACTTGGTACACATGATCCTTATAACATATTAAGAACATTAGAAACAAGAATGGCCCAAAAATTTGGAGTTAAGGCCTCTGAAACCAAAACCCTAAATTTGGTCATCTGTGTAGTGAAAACCCTAGCTCAGCTTCCATGCCTTGCCAGTTCTTGTGATTTCTTGACTTCCTTGAAATTTGAGGGATATAATATGATGATAGAGCACACATGGACCCTCTTGGAACACTTGGAGACCTTTGGAGTGGCTCAGATGGATCCTTGGATTGCTCAGATCACAAACCCTAGATGCAGATGCACTTGAACTTATGCAGTGAAACAAATATGCAATATGAGGTGTAATGCTTATGCTTATGCAAAAATGAAAGATCACAAGCCATGGTGTGATATGAGTAAGGGAAAATTTGGGGAGTTTACAGCTGCCCCAATTCAAGCATGAGTTAGCTGTGCAGGATGTAAGCGCCTGGCTTAACAGACGAAAAAGATAACTTGTGGTTGAATACCAAAGACAGTCCACAATTTGCACTCACTGGGGAGAAGGAGAAAAAGGGTATAAATTGTAAAAGATAGTATAGCATGAGTATCAAATGAAGGCGATGGAGGGCGACCATCGAGCAGAGGGCGATTGCTGGGGATAAAGCGATAAGCTAAGCAATTACGGGGACGACCGACAAGCTGGGGAAGTAAAGAGACCATGACGGGGACGACCATCAGGTAAAGAAACAAGATTCTCTGGGGATTAAAGTAAAGGAAACAATGGGGACGACCATCGGGTTTGAAAAGTAACGTAAACAACAATGGGGATGACCATCGGTTTAAAGAATAAATGAAATATTGATGAGGGACGGTCATCAAAGGTGAATGACGATCACCTAGCAGGGGACGACTGCTCTTTATCATGACATAGGACGAATGTCAGATAGAAAAGGTCGACGATGGGGACGGCCATCGGATAAGCATGATGAAGGACGATCCTCAAGAGGTGAAGGACGATCACCTAGCAGGGTACAGTTGCTCTCGGGGTTTATCACGACATATGACGAATGTCGGATAACAAAATCAAAGATGGGGACAACCATAAAATGAAATGATGAGGGATGGTCATCAGGAGGTGAAGGACGATCACCTAGCAGGGGACAACTGCTCTTTATCACGACATAGGACGAATGCCGGATAGGGAAGGGTTCTAATATTGGAGACTCCAATGGGGAAAGGATGAGGGACGGTCATCCAAAGGTGAAGGACGATCACCTGGCAGGGTACGGCTACTGAAAGTATCACGACATAGGACGAATGTCGGATAGGAAAAAAGTTGTTCTATTGGGGAATGGTAAACACGAACGAGTGTTTACGCTTTCCAGAATAAAAGGTATAAGTGTTCGGCGCTGTGTATAGATTAAAGATGTGGATGAGCATCCTTAAGACCATGATACGGACGAGTATCGATAGAAACAAACGCTGACGCATGTTCAGAGATGATGACACGGACGAGTACCAACTGGTTAACAAAGAACACAGATGAGTGTCGAATCTGCGGGGGAATGATAATATATATAAGATACAAACGAGTATCTTCTTTACAAGTATGAGTGAATATTGTTGGTGAAGTATGAGCAAGACACGGACGGGTGTTCAACTTGCTGGGGAAAATAGGACACAGACGAGTGTCAAAAGAGAATGTGTATAAGTTATAAACAAATGTTTGTATGTGAGAGTGTAAAAGGTGTTCCGGCGACCTGTGGGGATGACACAGACGAATGTCGAAAGGAGTGTGTTATAAACAAGTATTTGATTGGCAACAAGTGTTTTGGCAAACGTGATGGGGAAAAGTGACACGGACGAGTGTCAAAAAGGTACGTATAGGTATTTGTATGCAAAGAGGATGTTTTGGCTTATATCTGCATGGGAGTGATATGACACAGACGAGTGTAGAAAGAGTATATATAATAGGCATTGGTGTTGGAGAGTGCAAAGGGGACACTTTGGCTTTTATTTTCAGGGGATGTGAGTTTTTATATTCATTGCTGATGAAGTACTAATGGTATATGCAGGTGACTGGCTCGAACCTGACTTCCGATCATGCAAATGTTTTATTTTTTCCGTAATGATCCGTATTAGACGGAATGCTACGCTCTGTGGGAAAAACTGATGTGAATGCCATGATAATGCAAAAGAGAAATCGATTTGGGGTTCGGACCCTGTTGAAGAAAAGATCTCTGGCTGATCTGCTTGGAGAGATATCCCAGCTGAGGGAGATCATTGGTAGATCTGTCTTGTAAGGAGAAACCCAGCTGGGGATAATGAAGCTTCCTTCACTTTGTTGTGTGAGAGTCTCAGGCATTGCTCTTCTGAGGAGAGGCTGGAACTTCTGTGGGGACATCGGCTGGGGATGCTCCTGTTGAGTAGACCTGTGCCAGGGATGAGGAGGCTTTGACAACTCCGCTGGAAAAAAAGCATCCCAGATACTGTTCGGGGAGGAGGTATGCAAGGGAAGTGTACTTGGCCTGCCCCATGTTGTGTATCGAATACCTGCAACTTGTTAAGACAAAGAAACGTACAAGTACCCCGAGGTATCCCTTACCGGATTTCGTCATAGGAGTTAGATATTCCTGAGAGTAAATATATTTCCTGCAAGCATTTATTAAGAATGGCTCATTTGTTTTATGCAAATATTATATCATGGATATTGAACATTTTGCAAACGAAACAAAAATGTACGAAACGAGGTGTGACTGAAAACTATGATTTTATTAATCTGGGTGCCCTGAATTGGCAGATACAGTCAAAGAAACAGATCCCCTGGAATGAGGAGATTATTACAAGTTGAAAAAGTAAAAGTTCTGGCAATGTTGACGATGCTCCGGTGAGCTTCCTTTGCTATAACCTGTATGACCTTGACGTTCTTCTTATCTTGCTTTCTGAAAAAGGTTCATTCTGACTGATGCTTTGTCCTTTCGAAGCTTGCCATCTTGCAAAGGATACAGACAAATTCAGAATGCAGTTGTTCGCTTATTCCCTGATTTTGCATGGATCACCCTTTCAGGTTTTCGATCCATTGGGATACCCATTTTTGCCTGAACTGTCCAATGTGGCTTTTCAACTCAGCGGGTGTACACACATTTTCTTTTATTTTCCCTTATTTTTTCCCGAGTCTTTTATTCTGTTTTTGACTCACCGGGATGCCCTATTTTTGCCTGGACTTACATTCTGTTTTTATGTCCAGCGGGTCTCTTTATGCGAAGTATTTTTTAACTGCATCTGAATTCACAAGGGATAAGAAATCTTCACCATCCATAGTAGAGAGCATCAGTGCTCCACCAGAGAAAACTTTCTTTACTATGAATGGACCATCGTAATTTGGAGTCCACTTGCCCCTGTGGTTTGTATGAGGAGGAAGAAGTCTTTTCAGCACAAGATCTCCCACTTGGTATTCTCGAAGCCTGACTTTCTGATCGAAGGCTTTCTTCATCCTTTTCTGATATAACTGCCCATGACAGATTGCAGCTAATCTCTTTTCTTCGATCATATTCAATTGATTGTACCATGACCGGACCCATTCCGCTTCACTCAGCTTCACATCCATCAGTACCCGTAAGGAGGGTAATTCAACCTACACAAATGAAAGAACATGAACATTTTTGAGGATTATGCAAGAATGCATCACATGGTTGATTATGCCACAAGTATGCAAAATGTGGCACATGAGTATGGCATATGAACATAATGAGTATTGACTATGAACATGCAATATTCTAGATCAACAAGAATGCCAAGCTCAATGTGAAATTCAGAATTGAATTGATGTAAATGATATGATCAAACATGCAACCAAATGCAACCAAATGCACATACATACATGATTATGCAAAATGCATCATATCTTGATACAATGAAATGCCAAATGACTTAATGCAATGTGAAATATGTAAAAACAGAATGCAACATGATTATTCACATGCCAAATAATGCACAAACATAGCAACAAAATGCAAGAACTCAAGCTATTACACAAAGAAACACAAAAAGGCATAATATGCAATATAACGGCAACGCGTCGAAACGACTCGAAATGGGGGAATGAGATGTCAAAACTAACCTAGAAAATTCTCTAAAATCAATACCTAAACATGTATGAACATTAGAGGCACTATAAATCAGGACTAAGCTATCATATAAGCAAAAGTTCCAAAATTTAACAGCATTAACCGGTTAACCAAATGGTTAACCGGTTAACGGACCTAAAACTGCATTGTTTTGTGGCAAAAACGCATGCGTTAACCGGTTAACCAAATGGTTAACCGGTTAACACTGAACCAGAAGGTGAAAAAAGTTAAGAAATAAGTGCTTTTGGCCACAAACTCACTTCTAATGATCTCCAACACACCTAGGAACATGTTAACACTAATTTCTACTTAATTGGGGCTTATTTACACATGCTAGATCCTATAACCATCTACACCTTAACTTCTAATCCATTACAAATCATAAATCGCAAGCAACACATAACGAAAACGAAATCAATCGCAAGCAAAACGAAAAGCAATTAAAGAATACCAAAAGTGGCAAGATGAAGAGAATAACGTAAAGGAGAAGTGATTTAGATCACCAACCTACGAAGCAGATAAGTGTTTCGGTGGATGTTGTAAGAATCGGAGCTTGATCGAAGAGAAAACCACGAAAACCATGAAACCGCAAAATAAATGCGTTCTTGATGCTTGAACCTTCGTGCACTTCCGATAAGCCGAAATCCTCACAAAAATCAGTAGCTTCTTCTTCCACAATCCACAAAATCAATGGAGGTTGGAGGCTAAGCTTCAAGATCTTCAAGTATCAATGTGAAACTTGAAGAACTTATTCAAAAAGCTTTTGTGAAAAAGGGAAAATGGAGGAAAAGTGAGAGAGAAAAAGTGATTGTGAGAGAATGAAAAATTTGGAAACTTGGGAACCCCTTTGGTTTGGATGAAAATGGATTAAATATGGTTTAGGCTTGGGGCCCAAAAATTAGGCTTAGGATCTAAAATTATGGTTTGGTAATGAGGTTAGGATTTAGCAATGGAGTTAGGTTAGTAGTTAGTTAGGGTTAGGGTTGGAGAGGGAATATTCCTTGGAATATTCCTTGGAACACTCTAGAAGATGGTAGAACATGGTAGAAGTTTCCAAGGGAAATGGAGTGGAATTTAAGTGGAAAAACAAGAGGGAAGGAATGAAAGGAAGTGTGGAAAGAAAGTGGAAGGAAAAGTGGAGGGAAATGTGAAATCAACCACTTTTCAAATGATTTTTCTTTTCTCTTGATTTTTTTATGATTCCTCCATCATCTCTTGACCAAGTTTGAACCATAAGATCATTGTAACCCTAATTTCAAGATTTCAATCTTAAAAGTCAGGAGTCGGCCCTTTTTACTTAGCTCGGTTTCCTTTTCTCCGATTCCTCGATTTTCAGTCATCTGGCCAAATGAACCTCTTCCAAAATTAATTTGTATATGAAATTTGAACCCTAGGCACTTGACCTCATATATAAGACAAAGGAATCCTCTCTGAATCATAACTTTATGCAGAAGCCCAGTCGAAGTGAAACCCTAATTTGGCCCTTTTCATTAGGAGATGTTGCACTGCTTGCCTCCTATGATCAACTCCAAATCTTTCCATAGCTTGTGGCTTCAAATGAAAACTAGTGGGATGTTGTGAACCCTTCTCCCAAGGTTGAGAAGCTTTGTGGCCCTTTGATTGCCTTTGTAATGCCTTCAATTTCTCCAATCATTGATCGCATACCCCTGCCTCAGCTATGCTATACATGATGCAATGTTTTTGGTTATTTGATGAATCTATGTATGCAAACCGCTATGCAAAATGTTGAGGAAATGAGAAGGCAAATTTTGAGGTATTAAAGCTGCCCCTATTCAATCATCTGCAGGCCTGAACGAATAATTGCGAGAGCTTTTAGGCGTTCAAGGTATGGAGTGATCGGATACTTGAGTAAAACCTGGAAATTTGAACTCTGTGGATAGTAGAAAGGCCATATGATTTTTACTTATATATATATATATATATATATATATATATATATATATATATATATATTTGTTTTGTTTTATTTTACCTCTGAATATGTAGCGGAGATAGAACCAGGTGGAAAATAATCAATGCCGAAAACCTGCACTGTGAATGCTGAGCGAAACAAACCACAACGAGGGTGCCTGTTGGCGAAACAAGACTTAACGAAACTGTTAGCGAAACAGAACTCGACAATGTGACTGCTGGGCAGGACCAAGCCACAAAGAAAAATGCGCGACTGCTGGGCAGGACCAAGCCGCTGGAGGTGCCTGTTGGCGAAACAAGACTTAACGAGACCATTGGTGGAATGGAACTCAATCAATATGACTATTGGGCAGGACCAAGCCATAAAGAAAACACGCGACTGCTGGGCAGGACCAAGCCACGGAAGGTGCCTGTTGGCGAAATAGGACTTAACGAGACCATTAGCGGAATGGAACTCAATCAATATGACTGCTGGGCAGGACCAAGCCATAAAGAAAACACGCGACTGCTGGGCAGGACCAAGCCACGAAAGGTGTCTGTTGGCGAAACAGGACTTAACGAGACCATTAGCGAAATGGAACTCAATCAATATGACTGATGGGCAGGACCAAACCATAAAGAAAACACGCGACTGCTGGGCAGGACCAAGCCACGGAAGGTGCCTGTTGGCGAAACAGGACTTAACGAGACCATTAGCGGAATGGAACTCAATTAATATGACTGCTGGGCAGGACCAAGCTATAAATAAAACACGCGACTGTTGGGCAGGACCAAGCCGTGGAAGGTGCCTGTTGGCGAAACAGGACTTAACGAGACCATTAGCGGAATGGAACTCAATCAATATGACTGCTGGGCAGGACCCAGTCATAAAGAAAACAACATTGACTTGGAAAGACCAAGATGTCTGGCAAATGGTTGTCGCTCCCACCAAATGACACCCAGGTCAGAAGGGGTACAGACGCGAACGGTCGGCGAAAGGAGAAATGATGAATAGAGTCGCCAGCTAGGCATTTTTATCCCGAAGGAAAGGTAATGCTGCATAGACCTAGAAAAATATGGATAAGACGGTTGCGAACCAGAGAGACTGAGGAAGGGGGTTGGTTACAACCTGGGAAGGTATTAGCACCCAGATTGTCCGTCGTACTCGACGGGATCCACGCTTAAAAGATTTGTGCTTTAAAGGGGTAGTGTCAGTGCAATTTGTGTATCAAAGCTGGAAAGAATGCAAGTGTCAGTGTAAAAGAAATGTGAAGTGTATAAGAGAAGTGTCAGTCTAAGAACAGGAGTATAAAGCTCAAGACTTTGAGGCTAAAAGAATAATGCTGGAAGAAAGGGGAATATACAGAGACTTTTGTTCGATAACTGTTAAGTTATGCCTACGTATCCTCTCGTGCAATGAGGAAGTCAGAACACCGTAGTTCGACCCAAAGAGACTGAAATATAAATTGACTTGTGAACTACTTACTTGTCTATGCTCAAGTGTATGACCTGTCTGGCTCAGGAGCTAACTGTCTTGCATTAGACGGAAGAAGCGAGTTCTCGTTTGTGAGTGAATGAGGTAAGAAAAGAATCCCGAAGGAGACGATTATTGTTTGTTTTTGTGTTTTAAATTTTTTATTGCCTTTTAGGGTTTGTCATAAGTCAATGAGCTTAAGCCTAAGCCAAGGTTTAGTAAACTCATCACATCCTCCCTCTGATTAGGGGTAATGAGGATACCTTAGGTATGAAGTAAACACCCCACACTTAATCACCATGATGTAGGATTAAGATCATTAACCAACTTGCATTTATTTAGATGTTTTCGGTATTTTTGTTTGGTGTTGAGTAATGAGTTTAAGCCATAATCAGGGATTTAATGGACTCATTACACCATCCTAATAGAAGGATAATAGATGAGAACATTTAAGCTGAGAAAGACTCCTCAACTTAATCCATGATTAGGGATTAACCTCATGACAAAACAAAGCCTTTATTAAATGGATTTTAGTTAATGATAAGATGAAGAAGTGGTTTTTAATGTTTGTAAGACAACTTGAGGGGGACTTGTCCATTAACACTAGGGTTAGTCCTTCTTAACCAATTAAGGAAGAATTAGAACCCTAATGCAAGGCCCAAGTTACAAGCTTGATGTCTTAATGATTATTAAGTGGATTGATTAAAGGAGTTAAACACATTAAGGTTTTAACACTTAGGATTAAAGTTATACACTCAATCCTAATAGAAAGATGCAGGCATAAGCTTAATCACAAAGCCTTAAAGCCTTTAGGGTTTAGTCCTTGATTATGAGATGAGAAGAGAAGACTCAATGATGACACAAAGGTAAAAGCTAAATGGGGGACTAATCAAAACCTAATTGTGATCATGCTTGGTTATCCCTAGGGTTAATGAGGTTTGCAAGAAAGAGATCTTCAAAGGCCACCAGGGAGAAACAAGATGAAAGGAGGAGGAAGCAGAGAGAAGCAAGGCAACTTGCTTAACTTAAGAAGACAAGTTGCTTCAAGGAAGAAGGTGGGGGAGAGCATGAATGAGCAAGATCACTCTAATACAAAGATAAAATGCAGCAATGATGCATAAGAGAGATGAAAAGAGATTGTGAGAAGTGAAGGCAAATTCACTTCTCAAAACAACTTACCACCTGAAAAGTTAGCCAAAAGAAGTGAAATGCAATGCAAATGGGATGAAATGTCATGATGCAAACCAAAGTTAGAAGCATTCACATGATGTTAATGATGCTAAGAGATGATACAAACATGAGGCAAGACATGAGAATGATCATACAAGGACATGGATGCAGATGAAGCATGCTTTGAACCATGAATGTACATGAAAAGTTATGAAATGCAATGGACATGTAACATGGCAAATGAAAGATGAAATGATCAGAAATGATTCTAATATGTCCTAAGATGTATTATAATCATGTGGATGCACAAAATGTCATGGCAAGTCATTGGATGCAAACAAATGAAAGATGGATGCAAAGGGAAGCATAAATTAGGGTTACATACAACATGCAAAGCAAAAACTCAAAACAAGAAGCAAATGACATGACAAAAAATTGAAAATTCAATCAAAGATACCGTAAACCTATACAAGTTCATTACCAAAAGGAGGGGACCTAACTCTTAACCTAGTGAAAGTTATGAATTTCCTAAGATTACTAGGGTTTTGGGGTACCTCACAAAGAAAAATGCAAAACAAATTGAAAATGGAAATCAAATCAAACCAATTTTATCCTATAAACTACATGCCATGAAGGATGCAATGCAAGAAGAATCATCATCAAACTCTCAAGGGTTAGGCAGAATGGATTTTTCAAAGTTTGCACAAAAATATTGCCTTAAAATGAATTTAATTCCAATGAAAATGATCAAAAGGCATCAAGAACAAAAAAGAAATTTGGTTTGAGGGTTTGATAATGTTTCTAAATGTTTCTAAATGCAATGTGAATTTTTTTGGGATTTTTAAATACCTAAATGTATTTTTAATTAATTAATTTTCATTAACTAATTAAAAATAAACATTTAAATGATTTAAAAATAATTTTTTATGCAAAAAATAAAAATATTTTTGGGTTTTAAAAATTAATGAAATCTTTGACAAAAATTTCCATAATTTTTAAATGATTTTTGCTATTTTAAATAATTCATATAAATAAATGCAAAGAAAATGAAAATAAAAATTAGAATAAATGGAAGTATGCACAATGAAGGGATCAGATGCAATCTGGGCTGGGAGAGGTTGACTTGGAGCCACATCCAATGGCCCAAGTTCAAACCTGGCTAATTTAAGTTTTATAATTAATTAATCCTAAGTTAATTTAATTAAACACTGATTAGGGCTAAATGACAAGATCCAACCCTTCATTCACGCGCGGGAAAGAAGATCCAAGGGCCTAAATTCAAAGTTCCTAATTAATCACACTTAACCCTAATTAAACTCAGGCAACCAGAGATAAGCTCCGGTCGTCTTCTCCGGCCATCTTCCTCACCTGAATCACTCAAAACGCATCCCCAAGACTTCCAAATCTCCAGAATCAATCCCCTAACAATGGGTAACAAGAATCCAGGGCCAAAAACAATTTATATTAACCACACAGTGAGAATCGAAGAAAACAAATTCTAGGGCAAAAGTTTCAGAGCAACACCAAATGTTCATTTCTGGCTCATTTTCAAAAATAAATAGATCCTCATGATCAGGGCAACACATAGAACAATATTCTAACAAGAAATCAAGGTTCTGGAAAATTTGTTTATCATGTTACCTGAGGTTGAGCTTTCAATCCAGGAGCTTTCTGCCTGCTTCTTTGCTTCAAGATGGCTCCAATGATCCTCCTGATGAAGCTTTGAAGCTTGGTTGGAGTTTAGAGTGGCTGGTTTAAGAGTTTGATGAAGTTCTGTTCAAGGGAAGTGAAAAATCGTTTGTTTGAGGAGGTTCCAGGGACAAATGAGGCTTGGGAGATGATCAGAGGAACATGTTGAGTGATTCTATGAAGTTTGTTTTGGTGTTAGATGCTTGTGTGATGAGTTTCGAAGGAAAGTGCATAAGAGGGGAGTTTTATGAACTATGGCTTATGAGAGAGATCAGGCTTGTGTGTGTGTGTTGTGTTGAGTCCCATTTGGTACATGTATCACACTTGGATAGGTCAGAGGAGTTGGTGTGGCCTAGCTTGATTGGTATGGGCCATTTTGCATAAAGTCAATGTTTTGTGTAAGAGAGGTATGGCTCAATGGCAGGCCAAGTACAAAGGGGTGTCCTGCGCAGCAAGGATTAAGGAGAACCATGGAATCAGTCTTGAGGCCAATTAGCAAGTGGATTAGGGTTTGTGAGATGTTTTGCAACTTTGTGATCTTTTGGCCCTTTTGTGATTACTTGAAGCATAAGTCATGAAAATGGACAAGTCTTTGATGCATTATGATTTTTAGGCATTGGTTTATGTTTGTGCAAAGGTTAGAAGTCCATTTGAAGTCACAATTTTCCTTGGCAAGAGGTTTTGCAACTTTGCCTCTTTGGTGCAAAACTTGAAATTATGTGATTTTCCTTAACTTTGACAAGCCATATCTTTTGATCCAAAATGAATTCGAATGAGTTCTTGTACTTTTTGAAAAGGGAATGATCCATTCTACAACTTTCATGACCAAAGTTTTCTCATTTGAAGCATTTTTGAATCAATTTGAGGAGGTTGAAAAACTTTCCCAAAATGGCAAATTTACATTACAAGTCATTTTCCCAAAAAGGCAACTTTGCAAATGGCTTGAAATTCTTCAACTTTGTGAACTTCTAACATCTTCTATGATCAAATAAAGATCATACACATTCAAAATTTAACAGCATTAACCGGTTAACCAAATGGTTAACCGGTTAACGGACCTAAAACTGCATTGTTTTGTGGCAAAAACGCATGCGTTAACCGGTTAACCAAATGGTTAACCGGTTAACACTGAACCAGAAGGTGAAAAAAGTTAAGAAATAAGTGCTTTTGGCCACAAACTCACTTCTAATGATCTCCAACACACCTAGGAACATGTTAACACTAATTTCTACTTAATTGGGGCTTATTTACACATGCTAGATCCTATAACCATCTACACCTTAACTTCTAATCCATTACAAATCATAAATCGCAAGCAACACATAACGAAAACGAAATCAATCGCAAGCAAAACGAAAAGCAATTAAAGAATACCAAAAGTGGCAAGATGAAGAGAATAACGTAAAGGAGAAGTGATTTAGATCACCAACCTACGAAGCAGATAAGTGCTTCGGTGGATGTTGTAAGAATCGGAGCTTGATCGAAGAGAAAACCACGAAAACCACGAAAACGCAAAATAAATGCGTTCTTGATGCTTGAACTTTCGTGCACTCCCGATAAGCCGAAATCCTCACAAAAATCAGTAGCTTCTTCTTCCACAATCCACAAAATCAATGGAGGTTGGAGGCTAAGCTTCAAGATCTTCAAGTTTCAATGTGAAACTTGAAGAACTTATTCAAAAAGATTTAGTGAAAAAGGGAAAATGGAGGAAAAGTGAGAGAGAAAAAGTGATTGTGAGAGAATGAAAAATTTGGAAACTTGGGAACCCCTTTGGTTTGGATGAAAATAGATTAAATATGGTTTAGGTTTGGGGCCCAAAAATTAGGCTTGGGATCCAAAATTATGGTTTGGTAATGAGGTTAGGATTTAGCAATGGAGTTAGGTTAGTAGTTAGTTAGGGTTAGAGTTGGAGAGGGAATATTCCTTGGAATATTCCTTGGAACACTCTAGAAGATGGTAGAACATGGTAGAAGTTTCCAAGGGAAATAAAGTGAAATTGAAGTGGAAAAACAAGAGGGGAGCAATGAAAGGAAGTGTGGAAAGAAAGTGGAAGGAAAAGTGGAGGGAAATGAGAAATCAACCACTTTTCAAATGATTTTTCTTTTCTCTTGATTTTTTATTTATGATTCCTCCATCATCTCTTGACCAAGTTTGAACCATAGGATAATTGTAACCCTAATTTCATGATTTCGATCTTAAAATTCAGGAGTCGACCTTTTTTACTTAGCTCGGTTGCCTTTTCTCCGATTCCTCGATTTTCAGTCATCTGGCCAAATGAACCTCTTCCAAAATGAATTTTTAGATGAAATTTGAACCCTAGGAACTTGACCTCATATATAATACAAAGGAATCCTCTTTGAATCATAACTTCATGCAAAAGCCCAGTCGAAGTGAAACCCTAATTTGGCCCTTTTCATCAGGAGATGTTGCACTGCTTGCCTCCTATGATCAACTCCAAATCTTTCCATGGCTTGTGGCTTCAAATGAAGACTTGTGGGATGTTGTGAACCCTTCGCACAAGGTTGAGAAGCTTTGTGGACTTTTGATTGCCTTTGTAATGCCTTCAGTTGCTCCAATCATTGATCACATACCCCTGCCTCAGCTATGCTATACATGATGCAATATTTTTGGTTATTTGATGAATCTATGTATGCAAAATGCTATGCAAAATGTTGAGGAAATGAGAGGGAAAATTTTGAGGTATTACACATACAAGGCTTGCTTTTGGTGTAATGGAGTGAAGCGATGGTAATCGAGGAATCCTAAAGTCACATGAAACTTTATTTATTTATTTATTTGAAAATTTACTCGACGTTGGATCGAGTATTTCTTTATTTTATTTTTGAGATTTGGTTTTCTAGTGATTCATTTTATCTTTTCTAGCCTAATTATGAGAACTATACAAGCATAAAAGTTCTAAGCTATTACATCACAAAGTACAAACCACAAAAATATAATCGAGGCATAATAAAAATAATCCAAGTCCATAAGCGAATCCTCAAAAAATACCTTGCACAAAAAGAAGATGTTAGTAAATGGAATGAAGATGCATATGCAACAATACGATGAAAATGAATTAAGGTAAAAAAGTTGTAAGAATTTCTAAAGCATATAAGGCATAAAACCGAAATAATGGCTAATCGCTTCATGGAAACGCACTTGAACGGTTTCTTAGCCTAAGTCCTAAAACTAAAGGATTTCGCATGATATCGACATTCTAAAATTAGTAGATAACCCACACTAAGGCCTTCTAATTTTCTAAGATCAAGCCTAATTAATCTATGTCCTAATGCACCATAAAATCCTAAGCTAAACTAAATGGATTTACAATGGAAAAGTTGAATGAGATCAAAGCACTAAAAATAGAAAAAGTCCTGGAAAAAATATGAAATTAATTCCCTAAGGTCCCTAACCTGACTATAACACTGTGTTAAAGAATCTCCTAAAAATTCATAACCTAACTATGTCAAATGGTCACTTAAATCTACCTAAGACTCAACCACAATTTTACACAAACAACACTACCAAAACAGTGGATAAAATGGCCTAAAAAATATACCAAATATTATTTCGGGTTCTATCATTAGTCCTCTAATCATAAAAAAAATAATGGGACCAAAATCATACAGGAAATGGAAGAAATAAAATGCACAAAATAAAGTGTTTATGAAAGAAATTAATATAACACTAATTAAATGGAAACTCGAAATTAAATTGAAAAATGACAAAATTTAGAAAGTAAAAATATAGAAAAGTTCTGAATTGAGTTAGAATCCTACTGTAATTTTCATGGAATTTTATTGAGTGTTTTACTATTTTTTATAGAATTAAATTGAAAGGTATAAGAACAAAAATTTAAAAAGATAGAAAATAAAGGGGGGTGAAAATAGAAATAATTATTAGTTAAGATGAACATATGGGTCTGCGTATATGGGTGTTAATAGCAATTCACAGGGCCCATACACACAAAGTCCAGAAGGTGTATGGTGCACCCTCAGTCAATTCTGTTGACTAAGCCTTGGGCCGTCCGATCTCGCTAGTGATATTGAAGATGAAATGAAAAGACATGATACGAGGATACACCCTTACTATGGTGGGGGGAGTGCACACGATTTCCCTATGGTGGTCCAACCGAACGGTGACACGTGTCACCGCCGGAGTGGACCAAACAACCAACTTTTATCTCCACATGAATTGACGGTGGGAAGTGATTAAGAGACTTTAATGATTTTTTTATATTCCTAATAACATATTGATGATGATTTATGAGCCTTAACCTTTCCATTAATCCAAAAAAACTCCTAAATAAATAAATAAAACTAAACATGTTATATTCTTCATAATACACAAAAAGAAAATTAACACTCCATCTCAAACGCGTCTCTTACCTTTACCCTCTTCCTTCAAACCCTAGAAGCGGCGGCGACACCCTCTGGCTACCCTCTCTAAACCGAAAATCGACATGAACACCTATTAGAGCTCTCCTCTCATCTCAAATCCGTCAACCACAATCTCCCTAAATCACCAAAATAAACCAAATAGACGCGTTCCGAAAGCGTAACTATCGGTAACAAGATTAAGCCATTAACATCGGATTCTAAGTTTCAAAACCGCAAAGCTAGATCGGTATGCGTGTACCTGTGACTCGAAGAAGTTGACGAATAACAACAGGTAGTTGATTTTTACTTGATATCATTCTTCATCTTGAATCTTCTTCTCTTATCTTGCCATTGTGAACTGCTTCTGAACTTCTGTTGTTTATAGATATTATTGATTGTAGGGATGCGACACAGATCTTAATGGATACGGTGACCGTTGAAGACACAGATTTGATCAAGATTGCGATTAGAGCTCAACGATTAGGATGTTGAGGACGCATGAGAGCGACGACGTTGATACGAAGATTTTGGCGAAGACGTGAATAGAGGTATGCGAATTATGATCTCCGCTCAATATCTCTTTCTCAGGTTTCAACTGATTTTTATTTCACTTCTCTTTTTGAGTTCTTATCGATGAAGCGTTGTTGATTGATCGCATGTGGTTCTTGAATCGATGTAGTGATTAACGAGGTCGCAATGATGGACGAGATTCCGATCGGATTGTGAAAGAGTATTCAGGAGGATTGATTGAAGGTTGTTGATGTTGACGAAGGTGGCTATGGAAACAAGTTGAAGGTGTCTTCTTGATGAAGAAAAGGATGTCGACTGAATCTTTGAAGGATTAAGAAGATAGAGGAATGGTGGAGAATGATTGAGTTCTGGGAAAAAAATGGAGGAAGTGGTGGAATCCTGAAGAATATTGATGGAGAATGAATCTAGAGAAGATTCAAGAGGAATGTGAGAAAAGATTGAAGATGAAGAAGAACTCAAGATACAGATCCCTTTATGATTTATAGAGATGAAGTGGTGAGGTTATTTTGATAATTGTTGGTAAAGTCGGTTAGAAATTCAGTTATGAACTGTTAGAGTTTGTTATTGGTTTTTTTTTTGCCATTCTCTTCTTCTGAGTTTTTGGTATCTTTCTCTTTGTGAATTTCCATCATTTTTTATACAGGGTGTTGAGGAGTGAAAATAGAAGGATGAAGATTAACTTAGATTGGTTGAAGTTCATTAATAAAGAGAAGCCTGAAGATTTAGAGGACGTGGAATGCTAAGAGTAAAAACGGATTCGAGAGTCGTTCCTTGTGAGATTTTGGATTTAAGAGCGAGAAGAAAACGAAGACGATGTTTACTGTGTTGAAGATGGAAAGATGAATGAGTAGATAATCCGAGAGATCCGAGATCGATGCAGTTTGTAACGGGCTTTTTTTTAAATCTTTTTGTGTAACTGTCTCTAAGTTTTCCTCTTGTTCTTTTCATTTTCCTGTTAGAGACTTTTTCTGCTATATCAGTTTGTTATAACTGATTTTCTGCTAGAACATGCATTGAGTTTTTTTGCGTGAAAGTCCTCATTTCATATTAAATTTATTATGAGAATTTCCAAAAAATTATAAACTCTATTCCATGTGAACATACTAGAAAAAAAAACACCGTTGATTCTTTGTGGAATACTTTCAAGGCCTACTCTTAGATGGCAACGAAATCTCTTAGCTGGCAACTAAATCTCTTCAGGAGTTTGGCTCCAAGTTCAATCATTTTTTAGCAGTATTGTAAAGGTCAAGATTCATTTAAGCAACAATCAAAGTGTTTTTCCTTCTTTATCCACATACTAATAATAATAAATGGAATTTGGTCATCCACATACTAATAATAATAAATGGAATTTGGTCATAAAAATGAAATAGAGGTATTGAATTCCAAGTAATCTCATTGCACGTGTTTAATTTACAACAAACCTTCATCCCAAAACCAACTTGTATTGAGCCTTCAATCTCCAGTCCCCTTTAAATTCAAACATCATGATCTCGTTATTGCAAGAAATTATTGATGGACTTCGCATATATGTCTGGTATACAAATATGGGCAAAACAATTGGAACTTTGCGTCCTTAACTCGAAACAAGTCCTTGAACAAAACCACTTCTCATGAACTTTGATACGATGATAAATTTTGAATAATCATGATTCACGGATCCCAAAAAATTGAAATCAACCCGCAATAAAAGTTCCCTGATTACAGTGCCTCCTTAATAAAATAAAACTCCAATTAATGAAATATTCCTGAGCTTAATCATGAACGAGAACTCCCGAGCCTCCCTAAGATTTACATTGATTGAAGAGAGCACTCCGAGATGTTGAAAATAATAACCACCCTAATCATATGATGCTCCTGATACCTCCAGAAAGAGATGGCCTTATGAACTTCAGAGTATGAATATGTTTATGATGACGTGAACTCAACCTTTTGTCTCATTCTGAATATATTGATCCAATAAGTCACCTTTGGACAAGAGAATTTGGATGATGCAGACGAAATGTGAACCATAAGCCAGTTAGTGACAATAAATAAGAGGACAAATTTTAGGGTGTTACAACGTGCCTCGACCAATGACATCAACATATAATTAATGAACAATGAATCTTTGACGATTAGAAGTATTAGAGAGAGTTCGCTAAATCTAAATGTTGTAAATTGATGTACTGTCGTCAAATAAATCAATTCAAATAAAATCTTAATTTTATTATTATTTTAGTTTATTAATCTAAATGTTGTAAATATGAGTGTTACATTAAAACTTTAGGTTAAATTATAGTTTTAGTCCCCTATTTGATTACGAAATTAGTTCTCTTATTTTGTTTTTAAATTGTTTTGATTCCCTTGTCTATTTTTTTATATAAAAAAATGTGACATGTATTTCTTTTCTTAATATTTTATGTATTTTGAGTGATGTGGACATTGTCAACTCACTCGTATCATTTAAATGTCATTTTCCTTGGAAAATAGGAATAATATCTAATTTTTTAGTTTTTTAATTAATTGAGATGTGAGATATTTTTTAATTAGATGTGAATTTTATTTTTTAATTAATTAATAAAAATAATAAAAATAGAAATAGTAGGAATTAATTTAACCATATTAAATTCTCATAAATAGTCTTACTAAAATACAAAAATTCAAAGTATATTCTTTTAAATCTTTTAACATCTTCAATCATATTAAATTCTCAATGAATAGTAATGTTAAAAGACAAAATTGATTTAATTTTCTTATTAATAAAATTAGAGATTTCACATTCTATATTCTCCATTTTCCTTTGTTTTATATCTCATTTCTTCCAAAAACCCAGATTTTAATACGGATTTCTTCCCTACCTACCAGTTTTTTTTCTTTCCAAAACCCATATCTTCATTTGTTCTTCATACTTTTATACCCATTCTTTCCAAAATGTAGATATTTATCTATTCTTCTTCCTTTGATAACATAAATTTAAATTGCACAAGTAGGTTTATTTTTTCTATGACTATTTTTGTTGTTCAATTAGTTTAATTTTGAGATTGTTGATGAAGATTGAGACTTCTGCATATAGGGTTAGTTGAGGGTTATTTTTGGAAGTTTGAAGATTGAAACATGAGTATCAAGGATTTGAGTTTTATGCAAATGGTATCACTGTGAAGACTGAAATGCAAAACCCATTAATTAAATATGATGCTCATATATTGATGGTGTGTTTTTCTATTACCAGATCTGGACTGAATTTTATTAAGAATAAAAACATATATTATGATTTTTTTCAATGCTAAGCTGCCAAGAATTTTATTAAGAATTTTCCGGTGCTTAGCGAGGGAATGGAAACCTGAGAATCTCGCAACCCGAGACCAGCTTGCTTAGCGAGCTCGATGCCAGCTTAGCGAGACCTGGTATCTTTTGGAAAATATTTTCTTCTTCCAAATGACTTGAAATGACTTGTTTCGTTGTATTAAGTTGCTATGAGGTTTTTGTGAATTCTTGTCATGATATAAATGCCAAATAGATAGGAATTTGTGATGAAATGATGCTTAGACGATTATGTTGTATTATGATGACATGTAGCAATGATGATATGAGTAGGCACGATATTAGATGAGTGAATGACGAATGAATAATGGTGATGAATACGGATGCAATAGTTATTGTGTTATGATGATGTATGATTGTATTGCATCTTGCATTCATGGCATAATTATTTTAAGGCTTCGGTCCGTTGGTAGCTTCAATCCCATTATGTGGATTGAAGTAATAGGTTGCTTATGTTGTTCTCCCTTGTAGAGGGTTGATGGCCCAGTGTCCATCCATGATGATGTTTCGGTACCACATGCATATTATGAGAATTGCATTTCATTCTTGGTGGCATAGCATGATTGCATTTTTTTTGTGATGATGTGATTGATTTTGTTGTACATAGGTGAGACTTGATGTAATTGATCTACTTATGCATGTTATCTTATAATTCCTTATTTATATTATTTATATTGAATGTGAATGTACTCACCCTGCCTACCTTTTGTGATGGTCTATTATGTCATCCTGCAGATACTCAAGAATAGCTTGGTACTTGAACGTAGCTTGGAGTATGTCCTTTTTTTCATTTATAGAGTCTAGGCTGGTGTTTTGCTCTGTGTCGTGTAACATCGGGAATGCTTGGAAGTCTTGTTGTTTTTGTCTGTTTTGATCTGATATGATGATGTTTTGAATTAATAAATGGAATTTTTGTACTATGTTGATTAAGTTGTTAAATGATGATCCGCTGCATAATAAAAATGTTGGTATTAAATATGATGCATGTTGTAACCCGTGTTACGGGACAAGACACATAAATAAGTTTTATTGATGTTTTGATGAAATGCGTTTCCCTTTTATGTTGAGAACTCTAATTTCCTGAATAATTTTGTATTATTATGTTATGGGGTAAAAAAGGTGTTACATTAGTGGTATCAGAGCATGTGGGTTTGTCCGGTCGTGTGTCGTTTTATCGGTCTGTTGTCGGTCGTTTCCTGTTAACGATTGGTTCTTTTATGATGTTGTGAGTGTTGTGCATAATGGCTTGAAATAACACGCGTGCTCTTGCTAAAGCTGTTGCGACACTTGCTGATGTTACGGCCCGAAACAATGAGCAAGATGAGTTTCGTGCTTTGGAGAAGTTTCAGAATAACAATCCTCCAGTTTTTGAAGGAGATCATGACCCCCATAGTGCACAGAAGCGGCTCAAGGATATTGAGAATATTTTTAGAGTGATGACGTGTACGGATGCACAAAAGGTACAATTTGGTACGCACATGTTGTCTGAGGAAGCTGAAGACTGGTTGGATAATACTCGTCAGCGTTTGAAGGATGTTGGTACTGTGGTGACCTGGGAAGTGTTCAGGAGGGAGTTTCTGGGGAAGTATTTTCCGGAAGATGCTCGTGGTAAGATGGAGGGGGAGTTCCTTGAGGTGAAGCAAGGAAACATGACAGTGGCAGAATATGCTGCTAAGTTCGAGAGGCTAGTGAAGTATTTTCCTGACTACAATCGTGTTGATGTTAAGTTGTCTAAGTGTCTCAAGTTTGAGAATGGGCTAAGAACAGAGATCAAACAGGGAATTGGATGTCAGCAAATCCATAAGTATGTTGAGTTTGTGGACAAAACCAGAATCTATGATGAAGACAGTCGAGCTCGATCTACTCACTATAAGCAATTGAGTGAGAAGAAAGAGAAATTCTAGTTTAGAGGAAAGCCTTTTGTCACTCCAGCTGAGAAGGGGAAACAAAAGGTTTCAGATGGGATGAAGTCAATTGGGGGAGCAGGTTCCATTCCTCCCAAGTGCTACAAATGTGGAGAATCCATTCACAAGTCTGATGTGTTCAGTAATCCAGTGGTGAGGTGCTACAGGTGTGGAAATATAGGTCATCGGGTTGGTGATTGTCCATATGAAGGTCCGACTTGTTTTAACTATGGTGAATAGGGGCATATCAGCACCCAATTTCAGAAGCCTAAGAAGACTGCTATTGCTTCTAAGACCAATGGCAGAGTGTTTGCTTTGAGTGGTTCTGAAGTTCCTAAGAAGGACAACTTGATTTGAGGTACATGTTTTATTAATTGTGTTGAGTTGATTGCAATTATCGATACTGATGCTACAAATTCTTTTATTTCTCTTGAATGTGCTACTAAGTCGGGTTTGACGTTGTCTAGTATGAATGGTGGTATGCTAATAGAAACGTCAGCTAATGGTTCTATTACTACTACATATGTGTGTTTGAAGTGTACTTTGACTATTTTTAGAAGGATTTCTTGATGGATCTGGTGTGCTTGTCGTTACACTAAATTGATGTTATTATTGGAATGAACTGGCTAGAGTTCAATTTTATGCATATCAATTGTTATGCGAAGACTGTGGAGTTTCCTGAACTTGGTTATCATGGTGAATTAATGTTCTTGATGGCTAAGCAAGTAAATGAATTGTTAGAAGACTAAGCTCAGATGTTTGCATCACTGCAAGTCGAATGGAAGACTTCGAGTTTTGAGTTATCGATTGTTCAAGAATTTCCAAATGTGTTTCGGGAGGACATAAGTGATTTGCCTCTAGAACGTGAAGTTGAATTTGCAGTGAATTTTTTACCTGGTACAAGTCATGTGTCTATGACTCCGTATCGGATGCCTGTTGTGGAATTGAGTGAGTTGAAGAAGCAACTGGGAGAATTGTTAGAAAAGAAGTTTGTTCGACCTAGTGTTTCTTCGTGGGGTGCTACTGTGTTATTGGTCAAGAAGAAAGATGGTAGTATGAGGTTGTGTGTTGATTATCGACAGTTGAACAAGGTTACTATTAAAAATAAGTATCCACTTCCGAGGATCGATTACTTGATGGATCAGTTTGTGGGAGCTTGTATGTTCAGAAAAATTAATTTAAGGTCTAGTTACCATCAGATTCGTGTTAAGTATGATGATATTCCGAAGACAACTTTCAAGACAAGATATGGTTATTATGAGTAGACGGTGATGTCGTTCGGTATATCCAATGCACCTGGTGTGTTCATGGAGTACATGAATCAAATCTTCCATGAGAACTTGGATAAATTTGTGGTAGTTTTTATTGATGACATCCTAATTTATTCCAAGACAAAAGAGGGACATGCAAGGCATTTGAGGATTGTGCTGCAAGTGTTACGAGAGAAGAAGTTGTATGCGAAGTTGTCAAAGTGTGAGTTCTGGTTACAAGAAGTGAGTTTCCTTGGACACGTAATTTCCAGTAGTGGAATTGTTGTGGATCCGTCGAATATTGATGCAGTATTTTAGTGGGATACTCTTAAATCGGCTACTGAGATTTGAAGTTTTCTGGGTTTATCAGGTTTATTACCGGAAGTTTATTGAGGGTTTTTCGAAGTTAGTGCTACCTTTGACTCAGTTGACTCGAAAGAGTCAAGCTTATGTGTGGGATGTTGCGTGCGAAAAGAGTTTTGTAGAGTTGAAGAAGAAGTTGATAACTGCTCCAGTGTTGATTTTGCCTAATCTGAATGAGTTGTTCGTAGTGTATTATGATGCGTCAAAGATGAGATTTGGAGGAGTTTTGATGCAAAATGGTCAAGTGGTTGCTTATGGTTCTAGGAAATTGAGAGTTCATGAAAGGAATTATCCTACGCATGATTTTGAGTTGGCAGTTGTGGTGTTTGTGTTGAAGATTTGAAGATATTATCTCTTTGCTTCGAAATTTGAAGTGTTCAGTGATCATAAGAGTTTGAAGTATATGTTTGATCAGAAGGAACTGGATATGAGGAAGAGAAGGTGGTTGGAATTGTTAAAATATTTTGATTTGAATTACCATCCTGGTAAGGAGAATGTGGTTGCACATGCTTTGAGTAGGAAGACATTGCATATGTCGATGCTGATGGTGAAAGAACTCAAAATGATTGAACAATTCAGAGACGTGAGTTTGTTGTGCGAGGCTACTTCCGAGAGTGTGAAGTTGGGAATGTTGAAGTTAACTAGTGAAATTGTGGAAAAGATCCGTGAAGGACAACAATCTGATTTGAAGTTGGTTGATCAGTTGACTTTGATTAACCAAAGTAACAGAGGTGAATTTTGAGTTGATGAGAATGGTGTGATGAGATTCCGGGATAGAGTGTGTATTCCTGATGTTCAAGAAATTAAGAATAGTATTTTATAAGAAGGACATTGAAGTAGATTGAGTATTCATCCTGGTGCTACGAAGATGTACCATGATTTGTAGAATTTGTTTTGGTGGCCAGGTATGAAGAAGGACGTTTCAGAATTTGTGTATGCATGTTTGACTTGCCAAAAGTCAAAGATTGAACATCAGAAACCATTAGGTATGATGAAGTCGTTGAGTATTCTAGAATGGAAGTGGGCTAGCATTTCCATGGATTTTGTAACGGGTTTGCCGAAGACTGCTAAGGGAAATGATTCATTTTTGGTGATTATGGATAAATTGACTAAGTCGGCCCATTTCTTGTCGATGAAGATTAATGATTCTATGCAGAAGCTAGCTGAGATGTATATTAAAGAGAATGTGAAGTTGCATGGGATACCATCGAGTATCGTATCAGATATAGATTTGCAGTTTACGTCGAGGTTTTGGAAGAGTTTACAAGATGCCTTGGGTACTAAGTTGAGGATGAGCTCTTCTTATCATCCACAGACAAATGGTCAGACAAAGAGGACTATCCAATCTTTAGAGGATTTACTGAGAGCTTGTGTGCTGGATAAAGGAGGTTCTTGGGATAGTCATTTGTCGTTGATTGAGTTTACCTATAATAATAATAATAATTATCATGCTAGTATTGTAATGTCACCGTATGAACCGTTATATGATCAACGATGTCTGACTCCATTATGTTGGTATGAATCAGGCGAGAGTGCAGTACTTGGACCTGAGATTGTGCAGGAGACGATTGAGAAGATTAAGATGATACAAGAAAAAATGAAGGCTTCTCAGAGTCGACAGAAGAGTTATCATGATAAGAGGAGAAAATGTCTTGAGTTCCAAGAGGGAGACCATGTGTTCTTGAGTGTTACTCCGGTGACTGATGTTGGAAAAGATTTGAAGTCTAGAAATCTCACACCGTGTTTTGTTGGTTTGTATCAGATTTCACAAAGGATCGAAACGGTAGCATATCAGATTGTGTGACCACCGTCACTTGCGAGTTTACTTGAGGTGTTACATGTGTTGCAATTGAGAAAGTATGTGTGTGATCCATTGCATGTGATTCAAATGGATGACATGCAGGTAAGAGATAACCTGACTGTTGAGGCATTACCAGTGCAGATAGATGACCGAGAAATGAAGCAGTTATGAGGAAAAGAGATTTATTTGGTAAAGGTATTGTGGGGTGGACCAGCAGGTGAAAGGTTGACTTGGAAACGTGAAGATCAGATGAAGGAGTCGTATCTGACTCTGTTTGTTTCAGGTACATTTTCGAGGACGAAAATTCCTAAAGTGGGGGAGAGTTGTAACACCCCGATTTCATAATTTAATTATTTATGAATATGTGGTATTGTGTGGTAGTTTGTGGTGCTGTAGTGAAATTGTTTTATTTAAATAGTGATATTAGAATAATTAAATATTATCTAAATATTATTATTAAAATAGAATAAGAGGAGTTATAGGTCTTTGGGGTAATTGTATCTTTTGAGAAAGTTATGAGAAAGGAATAAAGAGATTTTTCTCATAACGCGTGTTTTGTGAAGATTGAGAGAAGTTGCTCTGAAGAACAAGGAGACTGAGGTTGGGAATTCTTCAAGAGGTGGTAGAAGAGCTCAATTGACTAAGGTATGAGGAGTAATTTCTATTCAATGTCTATAATGTAGAGGTAGGTCTTATGAGAAAGATGATTTTTTAGGGAAACCTTAGGGTTATGTGGATTGTTTGGAAGAATTTGATGAGTTAATGTTGTTAGATGTTGTAGGTAATGAATATATGATGATAGTAGGTTATAGGATTGAATTTTGTTGTTTTCTGTTGATTAAAGATGATTTTTGATATGTTTTGTCGCAGTTGAGTCGTGTTGAAACTCGCAGGTTTTTTTCCCCCAAAAATCACAGTCTTGCTTAGCGAGTAGGTGCTCGCTTAGTGAGCGAATGGAAATATGAGAATCCTGCAACCTGAGACCAGCTCTCACAGCGAGACCTGACATCTTTTCAAAAATATTTTCTTCTTCCAAATGACTAGTTTTGTTGTTTTAAGTTGCTATGAGGTTACTGTGAATTCTTGCCATGATATAAATGCTAAATAGGTAGGAATTTTGATGAAATGATGCTTAGATGATCATGTTGTATTATCATGACATGTAGCAATGATGATATGAGTAGGCATAGTATTAGATGAGTGAATGAGGAATGAGGAATGATGATGAATGCAAATGTAATAGTTTTTGTGTTATGATGATGTATGATTGTATTGCGTCTTGCATTCGTGGCATAATTATGTTGGGGCTTCGGTTTGTTGGTAGCTTCAATCTCATTGTGCGGATTGAAGTGATATGTTGCTTATGTTGTGCTCCCTTTTGGAGGGTTAATGGCCCAGTGTCTATCCATGATGATGTTTCGGCACCACATGCATATTATGAGGATTGCATTTCATTCTTGGTGGCATAGCATGATTGCATTTTTTGTGATGACGTGATTGATTTTGTTGTACATAGGTGAGACATGATGTAATTTTTGTTACGGGACATGACACATAAATGAGTTTTATTGATGTTTTGATGAAATGTGATGGCCTTTTATGTTGAGAACTCTGATTTCCTGAATAATTTCGTATTTTTATAATGTGGGATAAAAATGGTGTTACATGATCCACTATTCTTGTATTGTTCATTAATTGTTTATGTACGAATTATGAATTGTTCATGAATAATACATTAACAGTCAATTTTTTTTAAACTAAAATTGAGATGGAGGACCAAAATTGTAATTTAACATATATATATATATATATATATATATATATATATATATATATATATATATATATATATATATATATATATATATATGCGTGTTGTCTTTAGTTATCTTTATAATTCGGACAAGTCTTAGCTATCTTTATGACGGCAAAGGCACATACCTTTGTCTGTCTCTCTCTAGGAAACTATTCTCTCTCATCATATTTTATTTTAATTTTAATTTTTTTATCATAAAAAACACGGAATTATCGGCATGTAAACTTTGGCTCGGCACCAAAGTCATGCACATATAATTTATTATTTGTCACATTGAAAACAATGACACATCATATATTTTCTTTCTTTTGGATCCTTTATAATTTTTCAATATCATTAATAAAAGATAATTTTGTAAAATTCTTTAAAATTTATCTTTTCTTTTAACATATATAAAAAGTCAAAAACAATTTATAATAAAAATAAAAAAAGTGATATTTATCATTTCAAAATATAAATATATAGTTTTTAATATTCTAAAATGTAAGAAATAATTAAATAAAAATTTAAAATTCTATTAAAATATTATTATATACTTTAAAAGGGTGTTTTAATGTTGAATGTGACTTGTCATAGGTTAAGAAAACACATTCCCAACATAGTCAGATTAAGCAATTTGAAAACCTTAAATAAACCACTAGTTTCATAAATCAACATGACAATAACCATGTGATTCTTCAATTTTTATGTCTCTAGATTGAATATTAGCATTAAAACTATAGAAAGATTGTGCAACAACCTCTCGTTTATGAACTTTCATGAAAATGCTAAATTTTAAGAGCAGAAACAAACTCACGTGTTTATTCCTTTTAGGTGCTATTTTATAAAAACTTATTTAAATGTTGGTGCATATTAATTAAAACAAAATACTAATAATAATAATAATAATAATAATAATAATAATAATAATAATAATAATAATAATAATAATAATAATAATAATAATAATAATAATAATAATATTGAAAAAATTGGATTAAAAATATATATAAAAAAATCAGCTAACTTTATTATATTTAATATTGCTATATGTATCACAATCTTTATTTAATTAAAATTTATTTTTAAATAACAAAAAATAAGAATTTAACTAACTAATATTTTATAAAAATATTTTAAATAGTCGTAAGAAATTTACAAGTATTTAATTTTTGTTTTAATCACATCCAAAATATCTCTAACAATAATTATATAAAATAAGAGATTAATTGCTATGTCCTGATAGTGCAAGAAGTTTTACACTTCAATTTATTTTCATCATCCGTTTGCATTACTTTATTTATTTTTAAAATAAAAGTGAAAGTCATTCCAACATCTCTAACAAATATAATTAACTGAGAGTATAAAACTGTTTTACATTATAAGTATATTTTAATTAAATTCATAAAAGAATTTGTGACATTACATAATAATTAACTTTTAAAATTGTCGTGAATTGTTCAATTGATATTTATTAATTAAATTAAATAAATATGAATTGAAAAATAATTTCAACTGCATGATAATTCATCTTTAAAAGTGACGTGTGTAATTTTCTTATTTAAATTTTTATTAATTTTTAATACAATTTGCCAGCGGTTTAAACAAATCTAAAATAGTCGTTCAAAAGCTTCTTTGATAGAAGTTTTCTTTTTTAATTTTCTGCCATTATTGTTTTTTATAATCGTTCTTTTTACTTTAAAAAAATCTAATAAGAGAAGAAGACAGAACTTCAGTCACTCGAACATAACCTAGATATTTAAAGTATAGTATGTTACATTCAATATTATGAAAATCTTAGTGTCTTATTATTGGAAATTCATGGAATGATGAAAACTTTGAAGTGAAAATTGAAATGATTTATTAACATTAAATGGATAATAAATGAGTACAAATAAGATTTAATATGGAACTGAATCTTATTAACATTAAATGGATAATAAATAAGTACAAATGATTTATTAGTAATATATATATATATATATATATATATATTTATGTATGTATGGATCTATGTATGTATGTATGGATCTATGTATATATGTTTATATATATATATATATATATATATATATATATATATATATATATATATATATATATATATATATATATATATATATATATATATATATATATATATATGGACATATATATATATATATATATATATATATATATATATATATATATATATATATATATATATATATATATATATATATATATATATATGTCCATATATATATATATATATATATATATATATATATATATATATATATATATATATATATATATATATATATATATATATATATATATATATATATATATATATTTCAAATTGGTCAAAAATGGATTGGATCCTCATGTACTTGATTTTGTAAAGGAGTGAGGATACACCACCAAACCATCTAGACACACATGCCTATGTCGCTGCTGTTGTCTGTTCGGCCGATTTGGTTGAATTATTTTTTTGGAATCTGAATCGGTGGAATTTAATTAATTATGAAATAATTAATTTTTTTGGTAGAAATTAATTATTAATTAATTAATCTTGTGAAAATTAATTAATATTAATGAATTAACGTTAGTCATGTGTGACTCATCAGAACCTAGTGTTAACCTAGTTTTGACTGAGTTTGACTTGTCCTCCCAGAATAAGTCTAAGTCTGACTTGCTGACCAAGCAAAAAATAGTAAGTAATGAGCATTAAACTTTCAACTCCTTCCCACGATTTTCGCTCCACTCAGTTGAATCCCTAGCCTATAAATAACACTTCTCAGTTCTTTTACTCCACACTCCAGATTTCCTGAACCATTCGGAATCTCTCTTCTCCCTCTCATTCTCTTTATTTCAAATTTTTTCTATTCTATTTTTTCGAGTGGCTTTTCGTGTCATCAACAATTGGATTATTTCCAGATATTGCGATTAGTTTAAACACCATTTGAAGGTGAATTTCTTTGAACGATTCAATACATTGTAAGTGATAATTGAATGTGAGAAAACACACAAGAATGAGGATTGAATTGTGTTTGCAAAAATTAAGTTTACGTCTAAATTAGAGTTCAGATTCTAAAAATAATATTCAGAATTTGTGTTTGCTTATACACACTTGTATAAGACTTTTCTTTGCTTAGAGCTCGTGTCTAAGACTTTCCTCTACTCAACCAAATCTTGATCGAGTCTTCTCTTGCTTTGACCTTTTGTCAAAGACTTTCCCTTTGTTTAGAGCTCGTGTCTAAGACTTAACCTGCTCATACCACATGTCCAAGACTTAAACTTCGCTTTGAGCTTGTGTCTAATACTTAACCTTGCTCAGACCACATGTCCAAGACTTAAACCTTGCTTATATCTCATGCCTAAGACTTTGGCTTGTTTAACCAGCTCCTAATCGATACTTCAGTTTCTTAGAGCTCGTGTTTAAGACTTTACCTTTGCTCAAGCCTTTCAGCAAGAGAATTTGAATCTAAACTAACTATTTAGATAAGGAATAACTTACAACAACACTCGATAAAAATAAGAGGTGTTCAAAAACAATACAACACACTATTACAAGGATTCTTAAGCTACACAAGAATAAGAACTCTATTACATATTCAACTTCTTATATCAGTTCGCGTATATTTCAATTGAAGTTGCAACGTTATTTCTTTAGTTGATCTTCAAATCTTCTACTCCTTTTATAGCTGGAAAAATATAGACGTCGAAGCATCCACAACGGCTATAATCAGACCAAAAAGATACTCTTTTAAGTTTTAGCATCAAATTTCTTTAGGTATACCTTGTTATTCAGGATGTAATAGGTACATCCGAATTGATAAAAATAAGAGATACCAGGTCTTCTCCCTTTAAATAATTCATACGATATTTTATCCAGAATTGTTCTAATATAGATTCAATTCTGAATATAACACGCAATATTAACAACTTTTATCCAAATATGCTTAGGGAGTTTGTTTTCATGAATCATTGTCCTTGTCATTTCTTGCAAGGATTTGTTCTATCTCTCAACAAGCCCACTTTTCTATGGAGTTCAGGGAGAAGAGAACTCATGGACAATTCCAAATATTTCATAAAAAGACTCAAATGGTTCATTTTCAAATTCACCCTCATGGTCACTTCTGACCTTCATAATTTTCAATTCCATCTCATATTGTACTTGAGTGCAAAAGATCTTGAATACCTCATATGTTTCATCTTTGGATATGAGGAATTTCACCCAAGTCCATCAACTAAAATCATCAATAATAGCCAAACCATATTTCTTCCCACTGACTGAAGTAATCCCAATAGGACCAAATAAATCAATGTGAAGCAATTCCAAGGGTCTAGAGGAAGATACAATGTTTTTAATTTTAAAAGAGGTTTTCACAATCTTTCTAACTTGACATACTCCACAGAGAGCATCTGAGTGATAATCAATGTCTGGAAATCCTTTAACAAGTTATAACTTGCTAAGTTTAGAGATTAACCTCTAGTTAGCATGAACTAACTTTTTTATGCTAAATCCATTTCTCATCACTCATTTTCATCAAGAAAATGACCTTCTAGTTAGCTAATTCAGAAAGATTGATTTTATAAACATTCCCTTTTCTTTTCCCATTGAATACAATAGTTTTTCAGAGTTGATAACAGAGCAGAAGTCCTTGTTAAATAATACTTCACAACAAATATCACATAACTAGCTTATACTAAGTAGATTATGTTTCAGACCATCTACAAGCCAGACCTTATTAATAATGGTGTGAGAATTACCTACGGTACTTATTCTGATGATTATTCCCTTATGGCCTCCTCTAAATCTCACATTTCTTTCCTCTTTTAGATTTGGGGTTTGGAACATATGCCTCTCTCTGGTCATATGTTGTGAGCAACCACTGTCCAGGTGCCAATATTGGCTTTCCATCTTTTCCTTTCGGCATATCTGCAGCAAAGAAAATTTTAGATTTAGGTACCATATAAATATGGGTTCTTTCTAGTTAGTTTTAATAAGTCTCTACCTATTTTGTCCTTTTTCCCTGTAGGAGGTTTTAGTTTCACTCCTAGTTGTTTGTTTCCAATTATTTTGATTGAAGTTAGCCTTAGCCCTTGATCCAAAAGTATTGGATATTGAGGGTACTAGAACATATGATGAAGCAAGCCATATCTTTATCATTAGATCTTCCATCAAAATCTTCTTCAGAAGTTTCATCAGTTTTGTTATTCTTAGAAGATCTTTTGGACTTGTCACCAGATTTTTCAGGAGCAGATCTTAGCGCAAGAGACTTAAATTTCTTTGAAGTCACGTCTCCATCAAATTCCATTTCATAACTTTGAATATTGTTTATTAGACTTTTAAGAGACAACGTATTCAGGTCTTTAGCTTCCTAAATAGTTGTTACTTTAGGTCTAAACTTCTAAGGAAGACTTCTCAAAATTTTCTTCACATGATCAGTTGTAGAGTAGATTTTGTTCAGAAGTTAAAGACTGGAGACAAGAATCTAAAACCTTGATAACATAGTTTCAATATCCTCATCCTCCTTCATTGTGAGCATCTCGTACTTATGTATCAACAAGCTAGTTTTAGCTTCTTTGACTTATTGTTTTCCTTGATAGGTGGAACATAGAGATTCAAAGATAGTATTTGTAGAAGACTTGTCAATGATTTTCAGATACTCATCATGTGGCAGTGAATCAACTAGAATCCCTTTGACTCTATAAAGTTTTCTGTATACTTTATTTTGAGGTTGGCTCAGAGTTTTTCTGTCAGCCACCATGCCAGCACTATCCACAACAATGTCAATGTCAACTTCAATAATATCCCATAGCTCATAATCGAGTCCAATGATATATGTATACATCTTGATCTTCCATTATTCAAATGCAGTGGAATCACCACTGAATATAGGAGGTTTAGCAGTGTAATTATTTCTCTTAGAGCTATTATAATTATTGGGTATCCCCCTTGAGGTACTAGGATTAGTAACCCCAAAACTCAAAATTTTCTCATTGGATCTTTGATGTACCATTGTTAAGTGTTATGTACACACCTTGCTTTGATACCAACTGAAGGTGAGAAAAATATAAAAGAAATGGAGGTTGAATTGTGTTTGCAAAAATTAAGTTTAATTCTCAACAAGAGTTCATATTCTAAAAATAGTATTCGAAATCTGATAACTCTTGTCCAAGACTTTCCATTTGCTTAGAGCTCATGTCTAAGACTTAACCTGCTCAGACCACCTTTCCAAGACTTAAACTTTTCATAGCGCTTGTGTCTAAGACTTCACCTTGCTCAGACCACCTATCAAAGACTCAAACCTTAATTAGAGCTCGTGTCTAAGACCTTTCCCTTCTCAACCAGCTCCTGATTGAGACTTTAGTTGCTTAGAGATCGTGCCTAAGAGTTTAACTTTGCTCAAGCCTTCGGCAAAAGACTTTGAATCTAAACTAACTATTTAAAAGAGGAATAACTTACAACAACAACACTTGATAAAAATCCGAGGTGTTCAAAAACAATACATTACACTATTATAAGGATTCTTAAGCTACACACAAGAATAAGAACTCTATTACAGATTTAGCTTCTGATATCAGTGCATGTATATTTCAATTGAAGTTGAAATGTAATTTCTTGATTTAATATTCAAATCTTCTGCTCCTTTTATAGCGAAACAATATAGACGTTGGAGCATCCACAACGACTATAATCAGACCAAATCTTTTAGTACATCTAATTTTCCAATGATGCAAGTGTTGGAACTTTCGGTCACGTAGTAATCCACAAAGCAGAGCCTTTAGTCAGAGGATTCATCGATGTTTCGGGTAAACATAGCCTACAGAAGATAATGTCAATAAATCTTGAGTCCCTTGTTTAGCATCAAAACTCTTGGAGGATACATGCTATGAACCAAACATGTCTCAATAATAAACGTATTTTGAAGGGTTTGTTTTATCCTAGAGACATTGTTGAAATTCGATTACTTTGCATAATTATTGGCAGTACGACGAAACGTCTTAAAGAAAACAACCTAGTATGGGACATGTCCTAATAATTTTCTTGGTGGCAATTTTTCAAAATCCGAAACCAACATTTTTTATTTTTATTCTTTTAGTAAATTTTACTAATTAAACTCTAATTTGAGATAGTTGTAAAATCCTTTATTATTGGTGCTTTTATCACTTTCTCCAAGGCTCTTAAATCCATACTTAAAAGACTTTGATGAATTTTTTTTAATGAGGTCTCATGCATTAACATAAAAGAGGGAGTTGTTAAAAATCCAACCTAACAAAAAGACCTTGATGAAGCTATTTAGATTACTGATTGACATTTCGATGAGCTAATTCTTGGTAATCACATATCTTTGAAATTGTTGGAACAATTTTGTGTTTATTAAGAGTGAAGAAAGAAAGAGATTAATTTGATTATAAATAAATATTATTGTAAACTTTTTTTTGTTGTTGAAAAAGAAGAGTTGTTATTTACAACATAGTATATATATATATATATATATATATATATATATATATATATATATATATATATATATATATATATATATATATATATATATATATATATATATATATATATATATATATATATATATATATATATATATAACTCAATTATCTCACATATTTGTAACTAATCTCACAAACTTTGTAATTTTTTTGAAGCAAGGATTAATTGATAGGAGTACTAGGGGTATCCTTACCCGATTACAAAAGTCGGACGAAAAGTCGAAATAAACGAAGAAATTAGAAACCAATTGAAACTTAAACTAGAAAATGCAAAGGAGATTTGAAAAATCATAGAAGTTACAATTGGAATTACTAATATCTCAAATGTGAGATCATCTCCAAAACAAAATCTTGATATTCCAAACAAGGTCATACACGATACATTTTCCTTTGTTGAATTGAATATATTTTCTCATAATTCAAATACTCTAATATGTGGCTAACCACAAACAACCATCCCTACCATTTTTAAATTTCTTTATGTCGAAGAAATCCAACCATTGCAGAAATAAATAGTGGGTGTTTTCAACCTCTATATGATTCTCAATACCAATCCAAGAAGAAATTTCTCTTCACACTCTTTTAGAAATTTCACAATTGAAGAAAAGATGAAGCAAATTTTCACTAGCAACTGAACAAAGAGGACATATAGATTGGGTTAACGGAATAATACCTTTGTGCACTGAAAGATCCTTCAAAGGAAGTCTATTGTGAAGGAGATGTCATATGAAATCCTTGATATGAAACGTCGCTGAAATCTTCCATAGTTTTTTGTAAGATTTATGAAACCCTATTTCAGTTGAAACAATATGATAACTAGAACAAAGAACAACATAACCAGTTTTAGCAGAAGAATCGTTGATAGGGTCGGGGGTCCATTCTAACCAATCCTTGTTGGCATGATTCAGAGCAGCAGAAAAAAGCCGAAGTCGCAAAGCATGAATTTTTTCCTAAATAGCTTTGTTATTGCTAGTAGAAATTCCAAAATTACCCCATTGCCATCCGTCGGAAGAGCAAACTCCCATACCATGAACATTATTTATCTTCAAATTTTTTAAACTAAATAAATATGGGAATGCCTCTGCCAAACACACATTTCGTTCCAAATGGAAGCCCATAAATCAATTGTTTTTTTGTCCCCTAGCATAAAATGACTGATAGCTTTAAGAACCGTTACATTACATGATTTTTCCAAAGAAATGATATCCATCCACCATATTGATTAGGAGACTTTGTTGCTTCTGTTAGAGACTGTAGAAAAAAGAGAGTTCACCATATCTTGATCTTAAAATATTTATCCACAGTGAATCCCTATTCTCGAGTAATCTCCACCTCCACTTGAAAAGCAAAGATAAATTGAATTCATCAACTCTTTTGAATCCGAAACCCATGATTTAACGGTAAACTGAGCTTTTCCCAACCCACCCAATGGACTCTCCTCTTGTCATCTCCTCCTCCCCAAAGAAAGTGATTTTATAAATTCTCTATAGCCTTACAAATCGACTTCGGCATCTTGTAAAAAGACATAAGATAAAATGACAAACTGCTCCAAACGGACTTTAACATCGTAATCCTCCCACCAAAACTCAACACCATTCCTTTCCATTTTGAAAGCCTAGATTCTAACTTTAGCAACAGAAATTTCCAAGAGGAGATGCATATTGGATTCATGCCAATTGAAATTCTGAGGGAATTGAAATTCGAGTCTTCTAACCTACAAGATAAGAAGTTTACAGCAATAACCATAAAGTGAGGATTAATTTTAACTCCAATGATTTTGATTTTCAAAAAATTGACTCCTAAACCCGAATTACCTTCGAATCCTCTTAAAACATATTTTAGAGCCCAAAGGTGACTCCAACTGCCATCCCCAATCAACAACTTATTATCAGAAAATTGAAGCATATCCACCATACAATTCTCTTTATCATGAAAACCATAAAAATCACCATTAAGCGTAGAATTTCTGACTAAACAAAAAAGGGGATAAAAGGTCTCCTTGTCTAAGGCCCTTTCCCACTTTAAACTCCTTCGCTGGGCTTCCATTTACTAATACTGACATATAGCTAGAAAAAATCGTAGCCTCCATCCATTTCATCCAAAGATCCCCAAAACCCATCCTTCTCATCTTGTATTTTAAAAAAATATTCCAAGTAACCTTATCTTAAGCTTTTTTCAAAATCAACCTTTATAAAACATACATTCGGTCTTCTCCTTAATTGTGAAATCCAATATTTCATTGGCCACCAACACTGTTTCAAGCAAATGTCTTCCCGAAACGAATGTCGTTTGACAAGGAGAAATAATGGAACAAAACACTCTTTTTAATCTAGCAGCAAGCAACTTTGTGATAACTTTATAGATACAACCAAGTAGGCAAATAAGAGGATACTCACCTAAACTTGATGGATTCTCCTTCTTCAGAATAAGAGGGAGGAAAGTTGAACTAAACGCCTTTAATAATAAGACCTTCCGGTGGAAATCTTTAATGCAACGACAAATATCATCTTTCATGAAAAACCAGCATTTCCTAAGGAAAAATAAAATGTACCTGTCGAGTCTCGGGCTTTTCGAACCTTCACACCCCCATAATACCTCCTTGATTTTAGAATCCGTGAATTCTTCCTCTAAATGAAATATCTTCTTAAATAGGTCGGTGAAACCATGTTCTGAAAAAGGCATTCAAGAAAAATTTGAAAGCTTCAGCCTCAACTTCCTCCGTTTTCCCGTAATCTGTTTGGAGAGAGCCAATGAAATTCCTTCTCTTTCTATCTTTCATGATTTCATGAAAGAATTTACTATTAGAATCTCTGTTGTTATCTCATTTAATTCTGGATTTTTGAAGTAACATGTTCTCTTTAAGCCTCAAATTCTTCCAAAAACTTACATAAGCAATGCTTCTATTTCTTAAAATGTCTTATACCAAAGACTCATCATAAACACAAAGTAACTTATCTTCCTCATTTAATAATATGCTTCCCTCCTCAATCTCCAAATAAATTTTGCCAAAGACCTCATAATTCCACCTACGAAGACTCGCTTTCAAGAGTTTGAGTTTTTCTTTCAAAATGAAAGCTCTCCTCGCTTCCACCTTGAGATTCCTCTATTCGTTTTCGACAAAGGGGAATAATTGTTTATCATTAAACTAACAATTGTTTACTCTAAACGGGTTGGGGCCCCAATCGCATTTGTTGATGATTAACCAAATTAGACAATGATCCGAAATATCTCAGTTTCCGATCAATTAACCTACAACTCCACACACGTTAATCAATGAACTGGAAATAAAAATTCAGTCCAGTCTACGCATGGTCTTATCATCACTGTTATACCAACTAAAATTATTACCTCTGATAGAAATATCTATCAGCTGAGAATCTACAATAAAATATGAAAATTCTTTCAACTCAAAGGATCTACTTCCCTGTTGTCTACCTTTTATTTCACCCGTATGTGCTACTGTGTTAAAATCGCCACCTATACATCATTCTCCTTTCGAGTACTTTCGTTAGAGATCTAATAACTGCTTCCAAAGAATCCTTTTGAGATGAAAAGGACAAGGCGAGTAAACATTGACCACATAAATGAAAAATCCTTTCCAAAGTAACTTCACACCTAAAAAGTCATAACCTTTGAAACTGAAAATAACCTAAAAAGTACCTTCCTTCAAAAGAGTTATTAAACCCCTTTATTTTCTTGTCGAATTAGAGTATGACCAACCAACATCAACATTGTTCTAAAGAACTGGAATTTTAGAGTCTTGAATCATAAAAATGCCAGCCCTGCTGTTTGAAATAATCTTACAAATTCTTTTCCTCTTCAACAAGTTGCACCCCTATGATATTCATTGAACTGACTATCATTTCCATGATTTCGATAGCGACTTCGAAATCAGATTTCTCTCCGAGTCTCTCTTCCGTTAGAACAATATTTTGATTCTACTTCTCTTTTATAGTTTTAATGATAACAATATTTATAAGAACAAAATATAGCACTTAAAATTATCTTCTATGTGCAGGACAAAAGTTCTTATGATAAGATAAATTCTAAAGTGTTCTACATCTTCTACAACAAAATAAGCAAAGCACATCATACAAAGAAGATCTGATATCTAGTAAAATAAGAAATTCTCATCAAGTAAAGAACTAAGCTGTGAATTTTGAAGATACTCTGATGTGAATACAACATATTCTAATTCTCCAAACCATGCTCATTTATGAGGGAATCAAGAATAACGGATGGGAACAAGATCTTTATTTTTGGAAGGCCTTTATGACATTTATCATGCATCCAAAAATGGCACTAGATGTTCCTAACGGATCTCTTCATCAACATTCTATATAAAGGGATCACTTGAAGAAATTGAAGCTCTTCCACTTGCGCGAAATCTGAACGATCAATTTCTTATTTCTTATTCTTAATTTTGTAAAAACTATCACTGTGTGATAACTGCTTTTTGAAGCATCTTTGTTACAAACCTTGTAAAACAAATTTGATTTTCCTTGAGTGACTAGTGTAGTCAGTAGACTCAAGAAGAATTTGACTATAGGTCTTAGTGATTGTATTCAAAGTTATGAATAGTAGATTAAGACCTCGTTGAGAGAGGTGAAATCACCTTGGCGACTGGACTGGATGTAGTTTGAGTTCAAAAGAACCAGGATAATTCAAAGTGTCTTTTGCTTTCATTGTTTTTGAAAATCAAATTCTAACCCCCCTTCCTTGTGTTTTTGCACCTTCAATTGGCATCAGAGCTCTAGGTTATGAGCAATACACTTAACCGTGTTTGAAAAAGATCCAGAAGATAAACACAATGGCAGATCTAGTCAACAAAAACAATGATTACCAAAATGACAAGATCAATGGAAAACCTCATGTGTTCAATGGTGACAACTTTGACTACTAGAAGGATGTTCTGGAGAGTTTCTTTCTGGCTCTGGATGGAGATTTATAGGATATGGTGACTGATGGATACATTCATCCTGTTGGAGCAGATGGTCAGAAGATTAAAAGAAAGAATATGACGGATCAACAGAAAAAGGAATTCATAAATCATCACAAGGCCAAAACCATACTTATGAGTGCTATTTCATACACAAAATATGAAAAGATTACAAACAGAGAATTATCCAAACACATGTTCGACTCTCTGAGGATGACACATGAAGGAAACACTCAAGTCAAGGAGACAAAAGCTCTGACTCTTATCCAAAAGTATGAAGCATTCAAGATGGAAGAAGAAGAAACGATTGAGAAGATGTTCTAAAGGTTTCAAATTCTAGTTGTTGGACTAAAAGTTCTGGACAAAGGCTACTCAACAGCATATCATGTGAAGAAGATCATCAGAAGCTTGCCAAAGGCTTGGAGAACCATGGTCACTGCTCTTAAGCTGTCAACGAATCTGAATGAAATATCTCTTGAAGAACTGATAAGCTCACTGAGGAGTCATGAGATATAACTAGAAAAAGATGAACCCCAGAAGAAAGGCAAGTTTGTTTCTCTTATATCTAACAAATATGAATCTAAAGCTTTGTAGGCAGAAGAAGAAATTTTTGGAGGCTCATTAGAAGAAGACGAACTATCACTTCTTTCTAGAAGAGTTCAACAACTCTGGAAGCATCATCAGAAGAAGTTCAGAAATCCCAGAAGATCAAGCAATCACTCTGAATCATCCTCTGGCTACAAGAAGTCCTTAAGCAAAGAAGTATTTTGCTATGAATGCAAGGAAGCTGGACATTATAAGAGTGATTGTACCAAACTTCAGAAATAGAAGCCCATAAAGAAGTTCAACAGAGAGAAGAAGAAAAGTCTCATGGCCACATGGGACGACTCTGAACCTTCGGAAGCTGAATCAGAGTCAGAAGATGAACATGCCAACATTGCATCAATGGTAAAGATACCAGAAGATGTCAACTCATCAGAATCAGAATCAGATTCTAATACAGAAGAGGTATTCTCTAAACTTTCTAGATATCAATTAGAAGATAGCCTCTCAAAAATTCTTGAAAAGTATCAGGAACTTCAATTCAAATACAAAGACCTGAAACAAAGTCTAGTATCTGAATCGGAGGAAACCAGAAAACTGAAGGCAGAAAACTCTGAGCTAAAAGAAAACATTTTAGAATGCAAAATTTCCTTTGAAAAACTTAAATCTCAGAAGGAATCTGAATCAGAAGTTCTACCTAGTTCTGATAGTATCATAAAACAATATGATTACAGCTTTCAAAAATTTCTAGCTAAAAATATATATAGAAGCAAAATTGCCTCAATGATCTATGCAGTTAGCAGAAACAGTAGAAGAGGTATAGGATATGTAAAACCTAAAGGAGAAGAACCACTAAAGTTTAAACAAGTTGATGATATGATTATAAAAGTTAACATTCATTTAAGTTCTCACTTCACCAATGGTCATAATCATGATCTGAAATATACTAGTGAGTCATCATGTTCTACAAGTTCTTATGAGAAACTCAAACTCAATCATAAGTTTGTAAAGTCTAAAAAACAAGGACCCATAAAGATATGGGTACCCAAAGGTAAAATTGTATATGTTGTAGATGTCTTTAATAGCCAGATTGAAACACCAATCTTGGTACCTGGACTCTGGATGCTCGCGACACATGACGGGAAGAAAGCATATGTTCCAAAGTCTTGAGCTAAAAGTTGGAGGCTACATAGGTTTCGGAAGTAATCAAAAAGGAAAAATCATTGGATCTGGAATTATTGGTAACGATACACTTCCCTCTATCTCTATTGTTCTGTCAGTAGAAGGATTAATGCATGACTTGTTATCCATAAACCAATTAAGTGATAACGATTATGATATAATCTTCAATCAAAAGTTCTGTAAAGTCATTAGTCAGAAAGATGGAACAATCTTGTTTAGTGGAAAGAGAAAGAACAACATCTATAAAACAAAACTTTATGAGCTGAAAAAGTCAGAATGTAAAATTCCTGATGTCTGTGGATAACGAGCAATGGGTCTGACACAGAATATTGGGACATGTTAATATGAGAATATTGTCTCAGATTAAGAAACTCAATCTGGTTAGAGGACTTCCAAATTTGAAGTTCAACTATGAAGCTCTGTTTGAAGCATGTCAGAAAGGAAAGTTTTCTAAACCTGCATTTAAATCTAAAAATATTATTTCTTCCTCTAGACCATTAGAACTTATGCACATTGATTTGTTTGGACTAGTGAAAATTGCTTCAATCTGTGGTAAGAAGTATGGATTGGTGATCGTAGATGACTATAGCAGATGGACATGGTTAAAGTTTCTTAGACACAAGGATGAGTCAATTGTTGTGTTTTCTAACTTCTGTAAACAAGTCCAAAACAAAAAAGAGTTTAGGATTGTCAAAGTCAGAAGTGATCATGGTGGAGAGTTTGAAAACAAAAAATTGGAATTATTTTGTAATGAAAATGTCATCTCTCATAATTTATCTTGCCCTAGAACTCCACAATAAAATGGAGTTGTAGAACATAAGAACATAACATTGCAAGAGATGGCCAGAACCATGATCAATGAGACTAACATGGCTAAACACTTCTGGGAAGAAGCAGTAAATACAACATACTATATTCAGAATAAAATCTCTATAAGTCCTATTTTGGATAAGACTCCTTATAAATTATGGAAGAACATAAAGCCCAACATTTCTTATTTTCATCCTTTTGGATGTACTTGCTTTATTCTGAACACTAACAATCCTCTGAACAAGTTTGATTCTAAGGCACAAAAATTTTATATGTCAGGATACTCTGAACATTCGAAAGGATACAGAGTATACAATACAGAAACACAAATTGTGGTAGAATCCATCTATGTCAGATTTGATGATAAGCTTGGTCCAAATATACCAAAGCAGAATGAATCTCTTACAGATATAGAAGTTCAAATCACTGAAGAAACAACATCTGAAGAACAACCATCCACAGAACAAGACAAGACAACTACACCAACAACTTCTGAAGAACCCAGTCAGAAGAGACAATATAGAAGCATGTTGAATCACCCAGAAGATACAACTTTGGGAAAGAACGATGATCCAATCAGAACAAGTTCCTCCTTTAGAAACTCTGAAGAATATTTAATGGGACTTTTTTCACTGATTGAACCAACTTTTGTGGAAGAAGCTCTTTCATAAAATGATTGGATACTTGCTATGTAGGAAAAACTAAATCAATTCACCAGAAACGATGTATGGGATTTAGTTCCTAGACTAAAAGGATTCAACATCATTGGAACCAAATGGGTATTCAAAAACAAGCTCAATGAACAAGGTGAAGTTGTCAAAAACAAAGCACGGCTGGTTGCACAAGTTTATAGTCATCAAGAAGGAATAGACTATACAAAAACCTTTGCACAGTCGCAAGGTTAGAATCTATCAGACTTTTAATTTCTTTTTCTGTAAATCATGACATCACTCTTTATCAGATGGATGTCAAGAGTGCACTTTTAAATGGTTTTATTGATGAAGAAGTTTATGTGCACCAACCTCCTGGTTTTGAAAACTCTAAATTTCCAAAACATGTTTTCAAACGGAAAAAATCTTTATATGGTCTAAAACAAGCTCCCAGAGCTTGGTATGAAAGACTAATCAATTTTCTTCTGGATAATAACTTTACCAGAGGGAAAATGGACACAACTCTTTTTTTGTAAACCCTTAAAAATGATATTCTTTTTTGTCAAATTTACATAGATAATAGTATTTTTGGTTCTACTAAAAGTGCTTGGGGAAAGGAATTTTCTCAGACCATGCAGGCACAATTTGAAATGAGCCTGATGGGAGTATTGAATTTCTTTCTGGGAATTCAAATAAACCAAACATCAGAAGGAACATATATTCATCAAAACAAATACGTAAAAGAACTTCTGAAGAAATTTGACATGTCATAAAGCAAAATCTCCAAAACTCCAATGCATCCCACATGTATTCTGGAGACGGAAGAGGTAAGTAAGAAAGTAGATAAGAAGATCTACAGAGGTATGATTGGCTCTCTTCTTTACTTAACTACCTCAAGACCAAATATTATGTATAGTATTTGTTTATGTTCTAGATTCCAATCAGATCCTAGAGATACTCACTTAACAACTGTTAAGAGAATCTTCAGGTATCTGAAAGGTACTACTAACCTTGGCTTATGCTACAGAAAGTCCATAGGATATAAGCTTGTAGGGTACTGTGATGTTGATTTTGTTGGAGACAGAACAGAAAGAAAAAGTACTTATGGAAGTTGCCAATTTCTGGGAGACAATCTAATATCTTGGTCCAGCAAAAAACAATCAACCATTTCACTCTTAATTGTTGAAGCTGAATACATAACAACAACTGGTTGCAATACTAAAATGCTATGGATAAAAAACCGGCTTGAGGATTTCAATATTTATGAGAGTAAAATTCCCATCCTATTTACATTCTATAGCTAAACATATAGAAGTTAAACATCACTTCATTAGGGACTATACTCAGAAGGGAATATTATTTTTAAAATTTATAAATACAAACCATCAAGGGGCTGAAAATTTTACAAAACCCCTTGCTGAAGATAGATTTAATTTCATTCTTACTAATCTCAGTATGGAATTATGCCCAGGATGACAATGTTTAAGTCTATGTATTTAACTCTCAGAACTTCTGTAATATTTTATCTTCTGACCAATAGCACTTCTACTTTTAGAAGGTATATTGCTTCAGAGGTTATATTTTTGATTTAACTGTCTACTTCTTAGACTTTTGTGTCAAGAAATAACATGTAAATCATTACATCAACATCTGCCAATGAAGCTATGAGGTGTCCTCAGAATCAAAATACATGTTCAAACTCTGGGGAAGGACAAAACATGCATTCCAGCTCTTGGACAACTATCCTCTAAAGAAGAATATGTGTTCAACTTCTAGGAAACTGAAACAGCTGAAAAGACAGCATTAAGGCGCTAGCCATGTTGGTAACTGTTCCAAAATCTTTTATGTCACTCCCCTAACAGAATTCATTTAATGTTGTTAATCATGATGTTTGTGCATTAATGTTTTCCACTAATTGCGTTTTTCTTTTTACCTTTTCAAACTATATATATATATATATATATATATATATATATATATATATATATATATATATATATAATTGTTTTTACCTCACTAACACTTTTCAAACTTTCACTTTTACCTTCACTTTCACTGCATTCTTGCTCCAAAAACCCTTCATCTTGTGATCAATGGCTTCTTCTTCCAAAGACTTTCAACAAGCTTCTTCTCAACAAGCTCCGGTTGTTCAAATCTCAGAAGAACTCCACACTTCACCAGTCAGAACACTTCTCAGTCCTGTATAGAAACTTGAAGTTCTTTGTGAGCTATTCGTTGATTTTGATAGTTTAAAGGATAATGGGTTTGATTTAACTCCAGAAGTTGCATCTCAAGGTTGGGAAAAGTATTTTGACCGTCCGATGGTTCTAACTTTTCCTAAGTTAGTAAAGGAATTCTGGATTTTTGCTACTGCTACCTACACTCAAGTAACTTCTTACGTTCTGGGTAAAAAGATTGTCATCAAGGAAGATCACATTGCCAGACTAATACAATCTGATGGAACTAGAATTAAGTGCAGTGAAATGGATAAACTTTTTGATACTTCAATTGTCTCTCAAGAAATATTCACAAATGGGCAACACTCTAACAAAATCAAAGATCTGAAGGGTCATATGAGAATCCTGGCCAAAATCATTATGGGTTGCATCAGCCACAGGAAAGCCACCAACTCCCCAAATTACATTAACGTGGATAAGTAATTTTTTTTGTACTTCATCTCTACCAAAAATAAGGTCAACCTTGCACACTCATTGTTCAATCATCTGAAGAATAGTGTGAAGGAAACAAGAGAAGGAGAGAAGACTAAGAGAGATTGGATTCCTTTGGGAAGGCTTATTTAAGACATTCTGACTGAAAATAAGCTTGTAGAACATCTGGTTGAAGCTCAACAAATTGATATTATGGAAACAGATGCTGGAAAGCCTCTCAATGCAAATAATTTGAAGAAGATGAAGTTCATAGAGACCATCGAGAAGGATCCTGTTTTGTTTTCAGGAGAAGTTATCACCACCAAGAAGATTCCTCTTAAGGATTTTCCTCTGTTCTCTGCTGACACTCCACCAGAAGAAAGAAAGGTACTTCTTCCTCACCTGATTTTATTTCTGTTGTAGAATCTGTAATATGACAACATCTGAAAACCCTTCTGATATCACTCCCTCTGTCACTCCTATATCTTCTAACCTTATAACCTCTGAAATTCCTATCTCTAATATTCCTCAACAAGAAATTCCTCAACACTATGAGAATATCCCTCAACCACAAAACAATCAACCAGAAACTACCATACAACCTAAAACAATTTCACTCCAAACTTCTCTACCTGAAAACCCTCCATCGTCTCCAAAACCCTCTGAACACCACTCACCACAAACTCTAGATGACTTTGACATGCCTATTTATCCAACACCTCCCTTTGATCTAAACACTTCAACCTTTATTGAAACCCACTCAGAACTTCAACAAGTTATGTCTGACATTGATGTTTTTCCCTCTTTTGTTGTTGCCTCTCAAGATCATATCTCTAATCCACCACTACCACCACCTTCTACTCAACAGATTCTTGGAATCAACTACCCTCTAAACTCTGACTATCCTAAACTTGTTTTTGACTTATCCCCCATACGTGAAGAACCCTTATCTTCTTATGAATCAACACCTCCTCAAACTCCGACATACATTACCATTCTAGATAGTCCCTCTCCAATCAATGAACCTGAAGACCCTCTTAGAACATTCATTGATGTAGAAGCTCTACAAAAACTCTCATCTGTTTCTAACAAAACTACTATACCCAAACCAAAACCAAAACCAACCAAATCAGATGTTGGTTCATTGTTGCTGGCTTTCGAAGCAGAAATGAAAGGCAGGCTGGAAGATCTGAAGACTGATTGTGCAGAAAATCTTGACCCTGCTACTTCTGACTTTCTCTGGACAACATTCAGAAAGTGGTTTAACTCTGAAACTAAGAAGCTAAAAGATATCTGTTATGATATCACTCAGCGGAACTTCTGTGAAAATTTGAAATAAGTGTCACAAATTTGGAGAAGAAGAAAACCCATCTTCTAGATGATAAACCTTAGAAAGAACCAGATCCAAATGAGTCGTTTTATGCATTTCAGCTAGTTGTTGTTCCTTCTGCTGAAGATAAAGGAAAAAAATTTGTTGAAGAATCCTCTGCTAAAGAAACATTTGTGCATACTTCTACTCAAGCTGCTGCAACTGTTGAAGAAGCTCCTCCAACATCTTTGGTACTGAAGACTCTGGATGAACTGAAGAAAGAGAATGATTATGTTAAGCTAATATTGGACAACTAAACTCAAGCAGATGATAGGGCAACATGTTGAATCAACTTCTCTGATCAAGTCTCTTCTGGAAGCATTGGTCACCAAGATTAACCCCCAACCTTGATCATTTCTTGTTTTTGTTTTTGTTGCTTATTTTCTTGTTGTTTTGTTAACATCTCATGTTCTCAATGTTTTTCTGATTAAGGAAATTCTGATGTTTTGGCTATGTTTTCACCTTCTTATCTTTTTCTGGTTAACTGCTTTTTGAATTATGACAATAAGAGGGAGAACATAAACTATTTTGATCTATAACATTCTACCAAGACTAAGCCTTAAACATCCTAAAACTCTAATAATGTTTAAATGTTTTAAGAACATGAAAAATATTTAACTCAGGGGGAGCATAAGCTAGAAGAACTTCTCATCATAAGCTAGAAGAACTTCTCATCATTAAAGGGAGTTTCTTTAACTTCTGTTTTTTTCTTAATCAAAATATTATGTTTTGTCATCATCAAAAAGGGGGAGATTGTTAGAACAAGATTTTGATTATACTTCTCTTTTATAGTTTTGATGATAATAATATTTATAAGAACAAAATAAAGCACTTAAAATTATCTTCTATGTGCAGGACAAAAGTTCTTATGATAAGATAAATTCTAAAGTGTTCTACATCTTCTACAATGAAATAAGCAAAGCACATCATACAAAGAAGATCTAATATCTAGTCAAATAAGAAGTTCTCATCAAGTAAAGATCCAAGCTGCAAATTTTGAAGATACTCTGATGTGAATACAACATATTCTGATTCTCCAAACCATGCTCATTTACGAGGGAATCAAGAATAATGGTTGGGAACAAGATCTTTATTTTTGGAAGGCCTTTATGACATCTATCATTCATCCAAAAATGGCACTAGATGTTCCCAACTGTTCTCTTCATCAAAGTTCTATATAAAGGGATCACTTGAAGAAATTGAAGCTCTTCCACTTGCGCAAAATCTGAACAATCAATTTCTTATTTTTTATTCTTAATTTTGTAAAAACTATCACTGTGTGATAACTGCTTTTTGAAGCATCTTTGTTACGAACCTTGTAAAAAAAATTGATTTTCCTTGAGTGACTAGTGTAGTCAGTAGAGTCAATAAGACTTTGACTATAGGTCTTAGTGATTGTATACAAAGTTTTGAATAATGGATTAAGACCTCGTTGAGAGAGGCGAAATCACCTTGGCGGGTGGACTGGATGTAGTTTGAGTTCAAACGAACCAGGATAAATCAAAGTGTCTTTTGCTTTCATTGTTTTTGAAAACCCAATTCCAACCCCATTCCTTGTGTTTTTGCACCTCCATCTTCTTCATTTCATAAATCTTCCTTTTGTAATCTCTGTCAAAACGTTTGAAAATAATTCCCAACTTAGAAATTGAATTCCAAACCTTATTATCGACATTAGAGTCTAAGTTCTCCCAAAAGTGATTATTACAGAGCACTAGATTAGATTCAAATATTGAATCACAACAAATTATTGTTCCTGCAGAGAAGCTTTCGCCCCCATTTGATTCTACTGGAAAAAAATATAAAAGAGAAGGAGGTATAAAATTTAGAATTGGTGTGAGAAAGGTAGAGAGAATGGGCCCAGTGTAAGATGTAATCTGGATAGGTGGATCAATATCTCTCAAAAGCCTTACTTGGGCCTTTTTTCTTAATTGCAAAAGGCCTACCAATGTCATATATGCTCCTAGATTTCTTTACCACAGTAACATGCTTATTACTTTCCATTCCCTTGCTCTTACCTACCGAATTTATTTACAAAAGAGAATTTTACTCGGGTTTCTGAAGAAACAGGAGATACGAAGAAATCCTTGGAACCTCCACCTATAGAAATTCTACTATGAATTTCTACCTTAGCCGCACCTACTGCATCGTCAAAAGTCCCACCCATGATTATATTTCCTGAGTCAAGAGCAGGACTGCCCCCACGACCAATCCATGTTCCTCTATCACCCTCTTTATCCAACAGATCATCAACTACAATGGGTGGGAAAACATCCAAAACATTTCTAGGAAGAGAATCATGGGAAGATAATTTTACCACTTCATCCTTAAAAAAACCAAATATGAATTAGCCCATAGTTTTTTAGAATCATAAGAATACGGAGCCACCGTTGAAGGGTGACCATTAAGATTCAACACCAAATGAAATGAACCCAAAGAGTCTTCTGAAATTTTGATTGAAAATAAATCATTATCCACCTTCACTGAAATGGTTTTCTCAATAATGACGTCAATTGAAGTATTTACCATAACCCTCACAACATCCATGTTTGTCCCCTTCAAAGTGTTTTCATCTGAACAAACATACGTCCCCAACAAATATTCCACCTTCTCAAAGAAATCAAGATTTCAAGTATGGCAAGGCACTCCATGTAATCTAATCTAAGTAACTCTATCTTTATCAACATTTGATTGCTTCCACTTTGTGATATCATAAAACCACTAACTCCACCATGATCTATCTTCTACAATCAAATCTTTGATCACTTATTCCTCAATATCTCCCTGCAAGCACAAGTTTGCTCCTAGAGGAGACACCTTAATGAATAAATAGTTGTAACACCCTAATTTTTTCACCTAAGTTTGGGTTTGCATTTGCATCATTTTGCATACAAACAAGATCATGCACCGGTTCCTCAGTCCTTTTTGGTTGCAGGTTTATGCCTCAAAGGGGATCACCGTTGCTTTTGTGTGCTTTTATTTGTTTATATTTACTAGAATTTAATCAAAATCCAAAAATATTTTGTTTTCTTTTATTAACATTTTCAGGGGGGGGGGGGGGGGGGGGGGAACATGCCAAAAATACCAAAAATAGCAGTCCTAGAGCTCGAATGAATTTCACTGATAAAAAGTCGAAGTTGATATGCAAATAATTCAAATTTATCTGATCAAGGATTTCCCTAGTTAATTGATATATTCAAGGAATTCCAAGGTTCATGTGTTTATTCTCATGCCTTCTTTGACAAAGCAATCAAAAGAGAATAAAAAATTCAAACTTTGACTTGGTTAATCGATTAACCAATGTGTTAATCGATGAACCTAGGCGAAATTTGAATAATTTGTTTAAATTCAGCATCATCTCAGTCCTTGATCTCATTTGGAATATTCTATACCACTTCACTTTTATTCCTCTACATTACTTTGATCATTTCCCACCATATACCATCACTAATCATCACTCTTTTATGAATTTCCCTCCAAATTGGAATTCCAAGTCTAATTTTGATTTTCCAAAGCAAGTTTCATTCCACCAAAATCCCATACCTAAACTCATTAAATAAATACATTATCTCATTCATTTCTCAAGCTTTAGAAAGCCAAAAACCTCTTGCAAAATATGTCCTCAAATCACAAATTTCACCAAAGCTCATTTTCTTCTTTTGAAAGTTATCAAGAATTTGCATTGAATTCTTGATTAACTTTGAGCTAAACCTTCATCCTTTTCATTTTTCTTTATCAATTTCAGTAGATCGAGCTTTCTTGTGGAGTAATTTGAAGTTTGTTCTTGGTAATTCATCTTCCTCCATTATTACACCTTCATCACCATCATTCAAGATGTAGATCTTTAGTGCTCTTGGTTGTTGATCCTTTAGATCATAAATTATTGTTTGATTACAGGGATTCAACTGTATTTTTCACTTAAAAATTCGTACCAATTCAGTTCATGATCATAAGGTGTTTGAAAATTGTTTTAAAAGAGGATCATGTTAAATTTTGGCCAATTTTCTGCCTCTAGTTCAGTGTTAACCGATTAACCAGTTGCATTACATACTGGTTAATTGGTTAACCAGTGTAAAAATGGTGCAAATTTGAAAATTTCAACGTGTTAACCGATTAACAAAATGGTTAATCGATTAACACGAATCCAGAGGAAGTTTTTGGCTTGTTTTTGGGACTGTTTTGCCTCCTTTTCCCCTCTTTTCTTATTCTTATCTTGGGAGACATTTTTGGGACTGACTTCTCTTTAAATTCAATGGACTTTGGGTGTAGATTAGAGGAGTTAATATTCATTAGCTCAAATCGATCTATAAGTGAATTATATAATTCACTTTAGGTGCTTTGAATTAGTGATATATTTTCATACCTTGAATCCACCAAAATGAGTGATTGAACTTAAAGATGAAAGAATACAATAAGTGTAATTCAATTTGGTATTCATCTTTATTTTTGTGCAACATTGTGTTTGGATGGTGATTTACATATTGTTTATCTTGCATGTATTAGCACTAACATCGTTAACCTTAATTGGTTTTGGCCGGCCTTATTTGTAGGGTAATTACTCCTAAAATTACTCGGTGATTGATTAACATAGACCTAAATGTGTCCCTACTTCGGAATAAAAATCCAATTGGATACTTTCACTTTCGTGGACCGGATATCATGTTGGTCGCGTCATCCTAATGTTGGTTAATCATTTGCATTAGATCCACGACTTTTGAAGCTTGATGCATAGTTTCTTGGGATATCCCAATCTTATTTCAAGTCTTAATCGCGTTTGGGTCTAATTGCATCGGTTAATCACTATAGTGTAAGATGCTAAGTGGAATCAGTTGCCTTTTTGATTTTTGGCATTAAATGCCTTGTTATTCTTTTGGTTGTGGATGATTAAGTTCATCATACCACTATTATGTATATATTATTATTACTACTATATTACTATTTTACTTTCCTTCTTGCACCCTATCCTCTTTAATTTCCTTGTCGCTCACTTATCTCCTTTATTTTTATTATTCTTTATCATTCACAATCATGTTTATGTTTATGTTTATATATCCTTGTGCTTTTTCCTTTGTCCATCTGGACACAAAATATTAATAAAGGATTATACCTCTAAAAAACTTATGATCTTGTTCTTGGACTATGGTTACTATCCTTTGCATTGGAATTGGAGTTTTGGACTTATATTATAGGACACATTCCCTTTGCTTTGATCATCATGGAGTTGGTAATTTAGTATTTATTTGGCCATTTGCTAGCTTATGCTTATAAGGATGGAGCTCTTGTGTTTATGCTTGCAATTATCATCATGTTTAGTTAGATCTTTCCTCCTTTATCTCTTTTATTTTATTTTTTAGGATAGTCTCTTCATCTCCTCCCCTTTTTCAATTTTCAAAACTTCCTCTCTTTTTCAAAGGATTCCTGTTTTAAAATCCTTCACCACTTTAATAAATAAAACCTTAACTTTTTGTCAAGTGGTTGTTACTTCTTCTTTTCTTTAATAAATGTCAATGAACTTAATCATTTTGATTTCAATTCAAAAATAAAAAGAACCAAACTCATTCAAGTTGTTTTGTGCCTTTGTGCACCTTTTTTTTGTTTTCTTTGAAAGTTTAGACTATGAGTCATTTTTTCTAGTTGAGTGCAAGTTTCTCAATCTCCATGGTTGTATTTTGATGTAATTGAGTCCCTTGTCATTCGTGGGGGCTTAGTAGCATACTTGTCGATTTTATCCGAGTTGGTGCCCTCCCCATAATGATGTATGAATCCATGTCCTCATTCTCATGGTAGATTTGAGAGGCTATCCACTTGAAAATGACAAATTGTCTTCACGTATTAAAATTAATCAAAATCAACTAATTTTCACTATTTGTACCACGAACTACGGGGTTTTGATCTTACATTGCACATTGTGGGTACGTAGGCATGAGGTGGTAAACCTCTCCAAACACAAAAACATTTAAAATTAATTCTTTTCTCTTCCCCCACTCTCATTTAACAAACCATTTTCAAAATAAATTTTTCAAAGGGCTCCCGTGGAGTACCATAGACATTTTGGATGCTAATACCTTCCCATTTAGTAACCAACCCCCTTACCCTTTCTCTGCTTGTTTCTTTATCTTTTTTTTGCTTTTAGATTATTAGGATTTATTTGCTCTTTTTTTCTTTTTTTCCTCTGGAATAAAATAAAAGCGCGGTGGCGACTCTGTTTACCTTGAGTTAAGTTAATCAATAGCTTACACTCATGATTTCCCTGCTACAATAACCATCGGTCTCGAAGCATCTTTGAATATTGTAAGAAATTCTAGGGCTGATCACTACGCCAACATAAGAGAGCTTAAATCTCGCTTGATCTTCCGCTTTTGAATTGTAGATCAAATCCTTAGAAGAAGAATTTTTGGGAACTTGTCATTTGATGCATTCTTCACAACCTAGGAAAACGATTTATTATCCATCATACTGACTTGCCATTGATTCCTTCAGTGAGTCTTCCCTAAAAAAACCATGTTGTCTCCAAACACTTCCTCCTACTCTTCCATTCTTACCTGCTCATGCGGACCTCTCAAAGCATGGTTGATTTTCATGGAATTTGTTTCCGTCAATAATGACATTGTATAGTTTTACCGCCAATAACCTCGGGTCTTCAGTCTCTTTGAATCTTGCAAAACCGAACCTCTTTCCCAACTTATTCTTCTTTGGTGGAATAACCACCTCACCAATGCAGCCAAATAGTTAGTAAATGTCGCTATCTTTGACTCTATCAGGTATTTCAGAAAAGTTAATAGAGGAAAGTCTCACTTAGCTTTGTAACTAATCTCATAAAATTTGTAACTACCAGAACAACCATAATATAAATTATACATGTTTAACACTCCACCTAATACATGTTCTCTAAACTTCTCACTCCACCTAATATAAATTATATATCTTAAAGGAATGTTTGTTCCTAAAGGGGATGTTCGTGGAATCAATTCTAAGTTCTTAATTGGGAAAGCTTCTACTTATCTTGACATGGGTAATTGAGATGCATTCGAGGCTATTCTTGTTGTGTTCATCTATGGTATTGTGTTGTTTCCGAACCTAGATGGTGTTATTGACGAGCATGCTATTCATATTTTCTTGAAGAGACATCTTGTGCCTACTTTGCTTGGAGATATGTATCATTCTATTCACCATAGGACTTCCAAAGGTGATGGAGAGATTGTTTGTCGTGGGCCACTTATGTATAGGTGGTTTATTTCACACATACCAAAGTCTAATGTCTTCATTGAGAATAGAGATAAGCGAAGATGCTCTCAAAGTCTTATGTCTCTTACGCATGCATATATGAATTGGTATTGCTCATATTATGATACTGGAGTGCTTATTGATGGTTGTGGAGAGTTTTCCAATGTACCTCTTCTTGGTACATGTGGTGGAATTATTTACAACCTTATTCTTGCTAGACGAAAGTTTGAGTATTGCTTGAAGGAGATACCAATCAACATTTCATTATCATGTTTCTTCTTTCTTAATGATGCAAACCATTTAGAAATGGAGAAAAGGATCGCTCATTCTTGGCATTCTGTTCATAAGAAAGAGAAGGGTTAGTTGGGAAGAGAACATTATACTCTTTCCGAGTGTTATATTCAGTGGGTTCAATCTAAAGTTTGAAAGCTCAAGATTCCTTAACGACCTGTGGAACTCTTGTTTCCTATTTTTCCTTTATCAACTTTTCTTCATCCTGTTGATGATAGTATTACGCTTCAAAAGGAGTTAGACCAGATGAAGCGAGAGAAAGAAGCTTGGTTACTTGAGAAGTCAGCTATACAAGAGAAATTGAAAGAGAAATATGATCTCATTGAGCTACTTGAGCGACGTGTAACCAAGAGGCCAAGAGTGCAAGATGATTTATTTTCCTCTAGTACTTTATCTATTACTCCTCATGCTTTCGGTGCATGGAAAGCTGTAGTGGATCAGCTTGTGGAGGATAAGGAAGACATGGAGATTCGATACAAGAAAGTGATTAGAAGAATCCATATGAAGTACCAACCGGGTTTTGGGGTTTCATCATATATGATCCTATAGGCTTACTTTTCTTTTCTCTCATGTATTATGATTATTGAAACTTGTACTTCAAAGTTGTAATCCTCTCTTTTAACTTTAATGAAAATGAGTTTTTCAGTATTTCAAAATGTGTTATCTTTTTTAAATATTGCAATTTACCCAATAGTCCTTTGAAATATTTGTATTTGCATTTGCATACCATGCATCATGCTTGCATTGGTCTTGCTTCTTGAGAGATCTACAAGGTTCTTATGTGTTTGTTGGTCTTCATCCAGTTCCTTGGGCAAGCTGACTCATTGTTACGGTACTTGGTCTAATGAAAGAAATATGTTGGAAGATATACAAAAAGAGAATCACGAGCTCCACGAAGAAGTCACAACTCTGAAGGATAGTCTGGAAAGGTTAACTGCTATGATGGAAAGTTTGATGGCTGCTCAGAATCAACCACCCCTCATCCTTATTCCCCGGTTTAATGGACAGGAAAAAATGAGATTGTCACCATGCCGACTCCTATGGAACCTGTCATTTCTCCTTGTTACCATATGCCTGCTAGTACACCATGGGGCATGCCGCCCAATTTCATTTCTTCTGGTTATCCTCCTCCTCCTCCTCCTAAGATGCCTGTGATTTATCATCTTTAGTCTGTGATGACTACGACACCGCCTGTGATTCATAGTACTCCGTATTTAGATGAAGTGATTTACCATGATCAGCCTAGTGAAGGCGGTGGTGTGAATGAAAATCTTGATGATTTTCAAGGCCATTTTGACAAAATGCAAAAAGAAGTTAAAGCATTAAGAAGTAAGGAGTTATTTGGGAAATATGCTTATGAGCTTTGTTTGGTTCCTAATGTCAATATTCTTCACAAGTTCAAACTACCTGAGTTTGAGAAGTACAAAGGCAATTATTGTCCCCTGAGTCACTTGACTATGTATGCAAGGAAGATGTCTACTCAGACAGATAATAATCAGCTTCTGATTCATTACTTCCAGGACAGCTTGAATGGTGCAACACTAAGGTGGTATATAGGTTTTATAGCAACCAAATCAAGTCTTTCAATGATTTGGGAGAGGCTTTTGTGAGATAGTACAAGTATAATGTTATATGGAACCAGACAGAGATCAACTTCGTGTTATGTCTAAGAAAGACAAATAAACATTCAAAGAGTACGCACAGAGATGGCGCAAGCTTGCAGCTCAAATTAATCCTTCATTGGAAGAGAAAAAGATGACAAAGATCTTTTTGAAGACTTTAGGTTATTTCTATTACGAGAAGATGATTGAAAGCGCTCCAAGTGATTTCACTAAAAGGGTGAATATGGGAATGCGGCTAGAAGAAGGTGTCTGTGAGGTATGTTTGAGAAAAGAAAGTAATTCTGGTTCAAATTCTAAGAGGTTTGGTTTTGGTAAGAAAAAAGAAGGTGAGACTAATGTTGTGTCTCGTGAAGGGTATAGAAGACCTCGCGGTCGAGAAGCCCGTCATCAACAACACGTAGCTTCAGTAACTCTAATGATTAATATGGCTCCAACTGTTCCAGTGGCTCCAAAGTATCAGCCTTGTTTTCATTAGCCTCGTGTTCAACAGAATAGTAATAAACAGAGTCGTGTAAAGCCATACTTTAATCCCATTCTGATGCCGTATGCAGAATTGTTTCCATCACTAATTGAGAAGAATCTTGTTCAAACACGTTCTCCACCTCCGATTCCAGAGGTTATTCCGTGGTGGTATAAGCCTGAAGCTCACTGTGCTTTTCATCAAGGTTCCCCGGGGCATGATATTGAGAACTGTTATCCATTGAAGTATGAAGTGCAAAAATTGATAAGGAGTAACATTTTGTCTTTCAATGACATTAATCCAAACGTTAAGACAAATTCGTTTCCTAACCATGGTAAAGCATCTGTGAACATGGTGGATGGTTGTCCTAGTTTGTTCAAGATTTATGATATTCGCTGGATACAAAGATCTCTGGTTGAGATGCATGCTTTCTTAAGTTAATACCACAACATTGATCATGACTATACAGCTTGTTGCATTTCTTCGGTGAATCCTCGTGGTTGTGTGATTGTTAAGAGATATCTTCAAAAAAAGTATGGATGATAAGTTGATTGAAGTAACAACAAAAATAGATGAGTATGAGAATGAAGTGAATGTCATTGTACCTCAGTTCAACATTCCTGAGCGAGTGGTTATTTCTTTTGATAGCCGTAAGTTTGCCGCTACTCCATTGGTGATCAATTTATCTGGTCTAATACCATATAAGTCTGATAAATCCATTCCGTACAGATATAATGCTACGATGGTAGAAAATGGTAAGGAAGTTCCTATTCCTTATCCAAAGTCTGTGATTAGCATTGTTGATGTGACAAGGGTTACTTGAAGTGTTAGAGTCATTGATTCAGATCCTCCGAAGAGAACAAAAGATGTAAGTGCTAGTAAACAGGTTGAGGATGTTGTTATCCAGTCAGGCAACTTTGATGACTCAAATCAGAAAGATAGTGAAGATGAGGTTTTCAAATTGATAAAGAAGAGCGAGTACAACATTGTTGAGTAACTATTGAATACTCCGTCAAAGATATCAGTCTTGTTACTCTTGATGTGTTATGAGGCTCATTGGCAGTCTTTGCAGAAGATTCTTGATCAAGCTTATGTTGATCGTGATGTGACTATTAATCAGTTCGATAATATTATGGTTCATACCACATCGTGCAATAACTTGAGTTTCTATGATGATGACTTTCCCGAAGAAGGAAGGAACCATAATTTGGCTATGCATATTTCAGTGAATTGTCAGGATGATGTTATGTATAATGTGTTGGTTGATATCGGATCATCCTTGAATGTGATGCCAAAGTTTACTTTTTCAAGGCTTGCGTACCAAGGTGCACCCATGAGATATAGTGGGAATGTTGTGAAAGCTTTTGATGGCTCGAAGAAAATAGTGATTGGTGAAGTTGATCTTCCTCTTTTGATTGGACCGTTTGTATTACAGATTACTTTCCAAGTAATGGATATACACCCGACTTATATTTGTCTCCTTGAAAGACCCTGGATTCATAAGACAAGGGTTGTGACCTCTACTCTTCACCAGAAGCTAAAGTTTATGATAAATGGGAAATTGGTAACTGTCTGCGGTGAGCAGGCTATGCTAGTAAGCAATTTGTCATCTTTTTCCTATATAGATGCTGATGAAGACGTCAAAAATCCGTTCCAAGCTCTTTCTGTTGCTGATGATGTTGTTAAGAAGAATGTCATGCCTATTTCTTCTCTCAAGGATGTTTTGTGTGTGCTTGAAATCGGTCGATATGACGGTTGGGAACGAGTTATTGATGATGTTGATGACATAGAGGGAGTTACTCTCGGTTTTGTGCCAGGATTGGTAGTTAATGAACCAAAGAGTATTCAGGAAGATTCCAAAGTGTTGGTTTTATCAATGTCGAAGATCATTCCACTACTGTCATCATTGAAGATGATGAAGAAGAAGAAATGCCTAACTTTTTTACGCACAAAGTGATTTTCCAGAACTGGATTTCTGTTGATGTTCCTTCTTTTCTTCATGCTTCAAAGTAATTTGTTTTTTATTTTCTTTCAAAAATCCTTTCACTCTGCCCAAGGTGAAATTGATGTTTGTTTGGATTTGTTTCAAATTTTTATCATCATCAATAAAATGTTATCTTGTTTATTCCATATATGTTTTTCCTTTTTACTTTATTCTGAAAAATGGTAACATAAAAAACCAAAAAATATTAATCACTTTTTATCTGCATGATGTTTGCACTTTTATTCATACTCTAAAATCAAAATAAATCATTATGGAGATTGTTTGTTAAACCCATTGAAAAAAATGATTTTATGCCCACTCCCAACTTTGAATTCCCTGTGTTTGAAGCTGAGGAAGATGATGTTGAAGAGATTCCTGATGAAATTTCCCGGTTGCTTGAGCACGAGGAAAAGGTCATTCAGCCTCATGAAGAGTTATTAGAGATGGTCAACTTAGGTTCTGAAGATGATAAGAAAGAAATCAAGATTGGGGCATTACTTGGTCATGATGTTAAGAAGATAATGGTAGAGCTTCTTAGAGAGTATGTGGATGTGTTTGCTTATTCTTATCAAGACACGTCAGGTCTTGATACTAATATTGTGGAGCATAGATTGTCGTTGAAGCCTGAATGTCCACCTTTGAAGACAAAATTGAGAAGAACTCGTCTTGATATGGTAGTAAAGATTAAAGAAGAGGTTCAAAAGCACATTGATACAGGTTTCCTCATTACATCTGATTATCCTCAATGGGTGGCCAATATTATACGTGTTCCGAAGAAAGACAGAAAAGTATGAATGTGTGTTGATTATAGAGATCTTAATAAAGCTAGTCCAAAAGATGATTTTCCATTGTCACACATTGATGTGTTGGTAGATAATACGGCTAAGTTTAATGTGTTCTCCTTTATCAACGGACTTTTTGATTACAGTCAGATAAGATGGAACCTGAGGACATGGAAAAAACAACATTTATTACACCATAGGGAACATTCTACTATAGAGTGATGCCCTTTGGATTGAAGAATGCTGGTGCGACGTACCAAAGAGCTATGAACACTCTTTTCCATGACATGATGCACAAAGAAATTGGGGTATATGTTGATGATATGATTGCTAAGTCGAGGACTGAGGAAGATCATGTGGAACATTTGTTGAAGTTGTTTCAAAGATTAAGTAAGTTTAAGCTTCGTTTGAACCCGAACAAGTGCACTTTTGATGTTCGTTCTGGAAAGTTGTTAGGTTTTATTGTCAGCCCAAAAGGCATTGAAGTTGATCCTGATAAAGTAAAAACTATTCGGGAAATGCCTGCACCAAGAACTGAAAAGCAAGTCATAGGATTCTTGGGTCGTTTGAACTATATTTCAAGGTTTATCTCTTACTTGACTTCCACGTGTGCTCCGATCTTCAAGTTTCTTTGGAAAGACAATGGTTGTGTTTAGATCGATGATTGTCAAAAAGCTTTTGAAAGTATCAAAGAGTATCTGCTTGAACCTCCTATTTTGTCTCCTCTGGTGGAAGATAGACCGTAGATAATGTACCTGACTGTGTTGGAAGATTCCATGGGTTGTGTGCTTGGTCATCAAGATGAATATGGTAGAAAAGAATATGTTATCTACTATTTAAGTAAGAAATTCACTGACTGTGAGTCTCGGTACTCCATGCTTGAGAAATCTTGTTGCGCCTTAGCTTGGGCTACAAAGCGTCTTCGCCAGTATATGTTGAATCATACAACTTGGTTGATATCCAAAATGGATCCGATCAAGTATATCTTTGAAAAGCCTTCTTTAACTGGGAGGATTTCTTGTTGGAAAATGTTTGTCTGAATATGATATCGAGTTCCGAGCTCAAAAAGCTGTAAAAGGAAGTATTTTGGTTGACCATTTGGCACATCAACCGATTGATGATTACTAGTCTATCAAGTTTGAATTCCCAGATGAGGATGTGATGCATCTGAAAATGAAATATTGTGATGAGCCTTTGTTTGAGGAAGGGCCTGAGCCTGGATCTCGATGGGTCTGGTTATTTATGGAGCTTTAAATTCACATGGAAAAGGAATTGGGGCAATGATTATTACTCCCTACGGTTCGCTTCCTTTTGCTATAAGATTGACATTCCCATTTACTAACAATGAAGTTGAGTATGAAGCCTGAATTATAGGTCTTGAAGAAGCTATTGATTTGAGGATCAAGAATCTTGATGTGTATGGAGATTCATCCTTGGTAATTAATCAGATCAAGGGAAAGTGGATAACTTATCAACCTCACTTGATTCCATATAGAGATTATGCCAGAAGGATATCAACTTTCTTCATTAAAGTTGAGTTCCATTATGTGCCTCACTATGAGAATCAGATGGCAGATGCTTTGGCAACCATAACTTCTATGATAAAGATGAATCAATGGAATGAAGTGCCTATGATTAGTGTGATGCATCTTGAGAGGCCAACTCATGTGTTCGCAGTTGAAGAGGTCCATGATAACAAGCCTTGGTATTATAATATTAAATGTTTTCTCCAGAGTCAAGAATACCCACTTGGGGCATCGAGTAAAGATAAGAGGACTTTAAGGAGATTGGCATGTAATTTCTTCTTGAATGGGAATGTGCTTTACCAGAGAGATTATGACATGGTCTTGCTCAGATGCGTGGATAGACATGAAACAGGCATGTTAATGAAAGAAATTCATGAAGGTTCTTTTGGAACTCATGCCAATGGGCATGCAATGGCTAAAAAGATGTTGAAAGCAGGTTAATATTGGCTAACAATGGAATATCACTGTTGTAAGTACGTGAAGAAGTGCCATAAGTGCTAAGTGTATGCTGATAAGATTCATGTGCCACCAACTCATCTTAATGTTGTTTCTTCCCCATGGCCTTTCTCCATGTGGGGAATTGATATGATTGGCATGATTGAACCCAAGGCTTCAAATAGGCATTTTTTATATCCTTGTGGCTATTGACTACTTCACCAAGTGGGTAGAAGCAGCATCATATGCTAACGTGACCAAGCAAGTGGTGGTTCAGTTTATCAAGAATCATATTATCTACAGATATGGTGTTCAAAAAAGAATCATTATTGATAATGGTTCGAACTTGAATAATAAAATGATGAAAGAGCTTCGTGAAGAATTAAAGATTCAACACTATACTTATTATCCTTATAGACCAAAGATGAATGGGGCTCTTGAAGTTGTGAATAATAACATCAAGAAGATCATTCAGAAGATGGTTGTAACATATAAGGACTGGTATGAGATACTCCCTTTTGATTTACATGGGTATCACACATCCGTCCACACTTCAACAGGGGCAACCCCTTTCTCAATTGTTTATGGTACAAAATTAGTGCTCCCCATCGAGGTTGAGATCCCATCAATGAGAGTTTTGATGGAAGCCAAGTTTACGGAGGTTGAATGGTGTCAAAGTAGATTTGATCAGTAGATTTTGATTGAGGAAAAAATGATAACAACTTTATGCCACAGTCGGTTGTACCGACAAAGAATGAAGAAAGCTTTTGACAAGAAGATCAAACCTCATGAATTTAGAGAAGGTGACCTCGTTCTCAAAAAGATCCAGTATTTCATTACTGATTCTATGGGCAAGTGGACTCCTAATTATGATGGCCCATAAATCGTTAAGAAATCCTTCTCTGTCGGTTCATATATTCTTGCAACTATGGATGGTGAGGAGATCCCCCATCATGTGGATGTTGATGCAATCAAGAAATACTTCGCCTAAAAGAATAAAGGAACATCTCACTATGTTGAAAACCCGAAAGGGCGACTTAGGCAAAAATGAGTGTATTAGTGGATTGAAAACCCGAAAGGGAGGTCCAGGCAAAAGTTAGAGACACAAACAGAAATAATTATCCCGGTATATTGAAAACCCACAAGGGCAATCTAGGAAAAATTTAGGGATCATGGCAAGTAACTTTATCAGATCATATTGGATCACTTGAAACAACAATGGATTCTGGATTATGTTCCTCCGTAGAGTTGCCCATCAAAGATTCTCGTTCCCTCATCCTTGATTGAAGTTCCAGGAACAGTGGAGTTCAAAGTTGATAGGGAGAATAATGATCATTGTATTTCAATGTAGCCTTTTTCCATGTATTTAACATTTTTCAAAACTTGTAATGATACATGGATTCATGCCATTTGCTGACTACCATTCTATCGATGAAATTTGGGCTTTTATCCGATCGTTTGAAATCCTTTATGTTGTTTCTGTTTACAAAATTCCATTTATTTTTTATGATGATTTTTGAAACAAATCTAATAAATTGAACTTTTGAAGATTATAAAAAACATTTTTCTCTTGATTTATGAATAAAGAAAGAATGTCAACGGTTATTCCAGGGACGACAAAGTCTTGATGTGTGTAACTTGCCTCTCCTAAAGCCGGGTTTGATCTGGATGTTTCTCCAATAAAGAATCTCTGAGAAGTCATGTAATTTTAATATCATTAATATTTTCCTTCTCCAGTAGTGAGTAATGTTTTCTACATAAGCATCCCCAACTGAGTTTTGATTTCTTCCTTAGCAGAGTTGTTATTGATTTGAGAAGCAATGTTCCTGTCACAGGAATCCCCAGTTGAGTTTTTAATTTCTTCCTCAGCAGATTATCCTCAATTTAAGAAGCAATGAATATAGGGAAATCCTCAGATGAGTTTTGTTCCTCAACTTGAGTTGGTTATATTCCCCTAGAAGAAGTATTGGTATAGAAGTCAGTTGACATGTTTTCTCTTAAATAGGGATGGGTATTGATTTAAAATTCCTTGCAACTTGACTTTTAGCTATGGTGTGAACTTCTGATATCCTCACGAGAGTCGACAAGTTCGAAATTGTATTGAAGGTTAATTCCTATAGGAATTTCTCTCATATCCCCAATGTATCTGCATGTGATGGTTTCAAGCAGGCTCATTTTTATTCCTTAGCAGGTTTCACACTCTTTTCCCTAAACAAAGTAGGTGTGATGTATTGAGTATCTCTCAGAGATTGATGTTTATGCTCATAGTTTATTTATTAAAAGGAATACCTTTCTCCCTGTAAACACCCCAAATTTGCCCTCACCCATTCACACCATGGCTTGTGATCATTCTCATATGCATAAACACAATCATATCACCTCATGTTTCATTTTTGATTCACTGCATAGTTTCTAAGGCATCTGCACCTAGGGTTTGTGATCTGAGCAATCCAAGAGCTTCTTGAGCCACTCCAAAGGCCACCAATCACTTCAAAGGGATCCATGTTTGTTCATCTATCATATTACATCCTCTCAAGGTCAAGATTTCAAAAGAATCACAAGAACTAGGGTTTGAATGGATGCAGAGCCAGGTTTGACTGCACAGTTGACCTAAAATTAGGGTTTTGGTTTCAGAGGCCATAACACCCAATTTTTGGGTCATTCTTGTTTCCATTGGTCTCTATATGGTATAAGGAGTATGCATATCAATTTTCATGAAGAAATTCCATGGGGAAGTCATCTGATCAAGGGTTGACTTTCTGGACAAGTCAGTGCAAAATCAGGGCACCTGAGGCCCCCAATGACCCAACCAATGGGTGATCTTCATCATTTTGAGTGTATATGATCTTTATTTGATCATGGAAGAAGGTTTAAGTTCACAAAAATCAAGAATTTGGAGTTTTTGCAAATGTTGACTTTTTGGGCATAGTTGACTTTTCAAGAATGCTTCATTTTAGGTCATTTTTCAAGCCCTGATTCTTGATCCAAAAATGCTTCAAATGGAAAAACTTTGGTCATGAAAGTTGTAGATTACATCTTTCCCTTTTCAAAAAGTACAAGAACATGATCAAATTCTTCTTGGATCAAAAGTTATGGTGTGACAAAGTTGGCAAAAATCATTGATTTTCAAGATGTGCACCAAATGAGAATTTTGCAAAATCATGAACCAATGCCATTTGTAACTTCTAATTCACTTCAAACCATGACATAAACATTCTATGTGTCCTAAAAATCAGAATGGAACAAAGATCACATGTTTATGGTTTGTGTAACAAGGCATTTTTCACAAAGTTTCAAAAAGTAACAACTTGCAAAAACACTCATCACACTTCACCAACTTGATGCATTGGATGCTGAACCTCCCTAGCTTCACTCACATACCATGCTGCGCCAGCTCATGCTCATGTACCAAGCTATAACTTAGCCCATGCCTCTCTTACAAAGAATTTGACATTTTGCAAAAGGTGACTTACCTATCACAGCAGGCCATGTCACATCATCTGGCCAATTAGAATTGTTTATACTTTCCATTTGCAAGCTAAACATAACACCAGGCCAGGCTGAAACACTTCACACAATCATATACACCAAACACACCCCATTTGCATTTTGCTTCGAATCTGCCTGCACAACACACAAACACTCAAACAAATTCCTTTAATCATCTCACCTTGCCTTGTTGAGTAGAAACCACCAAGAGCCAGGCCTGTTTTGATCAAGAACACCCCATTGCCATCATTCACCTCAAGCTGCAGTTTCATTCGAATCTCTCTCCACAGCTCACAAACATCCAAACAAACTTCACAAACCTTCTCCACTCATCACCTGGACCACAAACAACCTTTCACCCTTGCCAGAAATAGCCAGAATCATCATTGCCATGTTCAACTGAGTTTGAGCAGAAGTTACTCAAACTCTTCATCCAGCCAATATAAATTTCTCCTGAGCATTCAAACATCATCAAGAGGTCCTAAGGAGTGGATTGCACAAGGAAAAGGGGTCTGAAAGTTGCTGGAGTGAAAGCTTCGAATCTCAGGTAGCTCAAGAACTTTTTTTCCAGAAATGGATTTTTAAGTTCTAAACTTGTTCTACATGTCTTCCTGATCATGAATATACCTTTGTTTTTGCAAATGGTGATGGAATGAGAATTTAATTGCTCTCTGAAACTTTCGTGCCCTAGTTCTTATTTGTTTCGATTCAGCCTTGTTAGGAAATATAAATTTGTTTTGATAAGGGGTTTTGGTTCGTGAGTGAGTGGGGATCATTTCCCAGTTTTTAGATTTCATTTTAGTTAGGTTTTTGGAGTTTTGGGGATTCTCAGGGGGGATGCTGGCCGGAGAAGACGACCGGAAGTCTTCTCCGGCCACCTGAAAGTCATTTGTGACCTAATCCTGTAATTAACTCCCATTTGAATTTCGTGCGTTGGATTGGGTTGACTGGTTGACTTCGCGCGTGAGTGAAGGGCTCAGATTCGTTTGATTAGCCCTAATTCTTTAGTTAGTTTAATTAATTCGTAATTAGATTAATTACCTCAGAATCAATCCTGGCCACAAGATCTGGCGCCAGTCAACGCATTCAAACCAGGATGCAATCCCAGCCTTTCCTTTCGTTTACTTTTCCATTTTCTTTATTTTTATTTCATTTCTTTTTCATTTTACTTGCATAATTTATTTAAAATAGTAAAAAATGTGTAAAAATTATGAAACTTTCTCTCATAAGTTTTATTAATTTTTATGACACAAAAATATTTTTATTTTTATTTTTATCATTAAAAAAGTATTTTTAAATATTTAAAAGATTATTTTTAATTGATTAATGGAAATTAATTTATTAAAAATACTTTTAGGTATCTAAAAATCACCCAAAAATTCATGAAATGTTCTAAGACATTTAGAAACATTGTCCAACCTTCAAACCAAATTTCTTTTTTGATCTTGATGCATTTTGAGAATTTTCCATTGAATTAAATCATTTTTTGTGCATTATTTTGATCCTAAGTTCAAAAAATCATTCCTGCCTATCTTTGAAGAGTTGGACATTGATTCTTTTTGCATTGCATTGTGTTTAGCATGTAGTTTCTAGGATTAAATGGCCATGGTTTGATTCCTCATTTTCAATTTGTTTGGCATTTCTTTTGTGTAGGAACCCTAAAAACCCTAATAACTTGTAAAAATCATAACTTGAGATTGGTTAAGAGTTGAGATCTCCCCTTTGGGCATTGGTTTAGTATAGGTTTAGGGTTTCTTTGGGTGGCATTTTTTCATTTTTTATCTTAGGGTTTGCTTCTGTTTTTGGTTTTTGTTTGTTGTTTGATCCATAAACCCTGATTTGGGCTTCCATTTGCATCCTTCTTGCATTCTCTTGCATAACATGACTTGCCATGACATTTCAAGCATCCATTTGATTCATTTGACATCTTAAGACATATAGAAAGCATGTTTGATCATTGCATCTTGCATTTGCCATGTTGTTTGCCATGTATGTTTCATAACTTTTCATGTAAGTTCATGCTCCTTAACTTGCATCATTTGCATCCATGATCTTGTATGAACATCTCCATGCCTTGCCTCATGTTTGTAGCATCTCATAGCATCATTATCATCATCAACATGCTTCTGGTTTTGTTTATCATCATGTCATCTTATCTCATTTGGCTTTGCATTGCATTTCTTTTCTAACATTTCAGGTGGTAAGTAATGTTGAGAAGTGAATTTGCCTTCACTTCTCATAACTTTTCTTTTCATCTCTCTTGCATCCATTGCTGCATTTTTACATGTGTATGAGTTTGAGCTTGCTCATTATTCTCCTTCCCACTTTCTTTCTTCAAGTGACTTGACTTCTTGAATGAAGCAAGTCACTTTGCTTCTCTTGATCCTTTCATCTGCTTCCTGGTGGTTCCATTGAAGATTGTTCTTGTAAACCTCACAAACCTTAGGAGCAACCAAGCATGACAATGATTAGGGTTTTGATTAGTCCCCCTTCTTAGTTTTACCTTTGTGTCTCTTTGAGTCTTCTCTTCTCACCTCATAATCAGGGACTAAACCCTAAAGGCTTTAAGGCTTTGTGATTGAGCTTATGCCTGCATCCTTCTCTTAGGATGGAGTGTATAACTTTAATCCTAAGTGTTAAACCCTTAATGTGTTTAACTCCTTTAATCAATCCATCTAATAACTATCAAGACATCACACTTGTAACTTGGGCCTTGCATTAGGGTTCTAATTCTTCCTTAATTGGTTAAGAAGGACTAACCCTAGTGTTAATGGACAAGTCCCCCTCAAGTTGTCTTACAAACTCTAAAAAAACATTTCATCATCATACCATTAAATAAAATTCATCTTAATAAAGGCTTTGTTTTGTCATGAGTTTAATCCCTAATCATGGATTAAGTTGAGGAGCTTTCCTCAGCTTAAACATTCTCATCTATTATCCTTCTATTAGGATGGTGTAATGAGTCTGTTTAATCCTTGATTATGGCTTAACCTCATTACTTAACACTAAACAAAAACACCAAAAACATCTAAATAATCACAAGTAGGTTAATGATCTTAAATCCTACACCATAGGTGATTAAGTGTGAGAATCTGACTTCACACTTAAGGTATTTTCATTACCCCTAATCAGAGGGAAGATGTGATGAGTTTACTAACCCATTGGTTTAGACTTAGGCTCATTAACTTATGACAAACTCCAAAAAAAGCAATAAAAGACTGAAGACACAAAAACAAACAATAATCGTCTCCTCCGGGATTCTTTTCTCATCACCTTCACTCATAAACGAGAACTTGCTTCTTCCGTCTAATGCAAGACAGTTTGCACCTGAGCCAGACAGGTCATACACTTGAGCATAGGCAAGTAAGCAGTTCACAAGTCAATTCACCTTTCAGTCTCTTTGGGTCGAACTACGGTGTTCTGACTTCCTCATTGCACGAGAGGATACGTAGGCATAACTTAACAGTTATCGAACAAAAGTCTCTGTACATTCCCCCTCTTTCCAGCATCATTCTTTTAGCCTCATGATCTTGAGCAATTCATTCTCATTCCTACACTGACACTGTATATATTACACTTCACTTCCTTTACACTGACACCTGTACATCCTTTTCCAGCTCTTTTGCACACAAATTGCACTGACACTACCCCTTTAAACACAAATCTTTTAAGCGTGGATCCCGTCGAGTACGGCGGACAATCTGGGTGCTAATACCTTCCCAGGTTGTAACCAACCCCCTTTCTCAGTCTCTCTGGTTCGCAACCGTCTTATCCATCTCTTTCTAGGTCTATGCAGCATTGCCTTTCCTTCGGGATAAAAATGCCTAGCTGGCGACTCTTTTCTTCTCCAGTGAGTTCACGGCTGTGTGTTCTCATTGTTCCCTTCGCCGACCGTTCGCGTCTGTACCTTCATCTGATCCATTTCATTTGTCGGGAGCGACAGCTTGGCGACTCTGCTGGGGACCCTTATATTGCAACCAGGGCTTCTGGTTCTTTTTTGTGGGTTCCTCCTAGCGCTTGTTTGATTTGTGTTTACTAGGGTGTTATGTGCTTATTTGTGTTTGTATTTTTGTATTTATTTTGCTTTATGTACAGTTGCTTTACTGCTTTCTTTATTGCTTTTGTATATATCATACTGTCATGCTGCTGGCTGGATCTGGTCTTTGTTTTGGTGGGTGGGTGATTCATTGAGAGTTAAGGTCCTATACCTGGGACCTGAGTGACACCTAGGCTAGAGTGAATCATATTATTTCCCATTCCATTTCGGTCTGGTGCGGGAATATGAAACACGGTTCAGATATGGGTTTCTTCTTGAGAACTCTGTGTTGCGGATTTCCTGCAATGCTAGGGCTATCTGGGAAGCCTGCTAAGTCTGGATGACCTTTAGTATTGACCTTCAGAAGCTGAGGTGAATTAGAGGAGGAACTTTTATGGTTATTGTAAACACTGTACCTCCGGGTTAGAAGTGTTTACACTTCTCATAACTGATCCAAGTCTGAGGATCCTTGTTCTAGAACACCACCTGTGAGGGGGTTGGGCTGTTTACAGGTTTGCAGGTACCTTGACCTCAGAATACCTTGTTACTTTGATTGTTTAAGAATACTCCATTTTGGGACAGTTCTTGTGATTCTAACACCCTGGACATGTGGCTCTTTATTTGAGTCCCCCTACCTTGGTTACTGGATTTATAGACCTCCAACTGGAATTCTTGAGCACACTTGGACCTATATCAGAGTTTCGATCAGATCCAGCTCAGTCACAGACCCTTGCATTTCATTTGCATACATAATCATTGCATCATATTGACATTTGCTTATTTGTGTTTCAGGGTATCCATCTTCATTTGGTTTAGGTTTTGACCCCATCTTCAGTATTGACCTATCTTCATCAACACCTGCTTCAGTTTAGCTATCTGCTTCAGCTATCACCAGCATCAGCTAATCAGTGGCTCATTACTCCAGCATTATCATCAGCACCTGTCTCTACTCAGACTTCAGCATCATGGCTCCTAAAAAGAGCAACATCACCTATCACTTTTTCCAGCCAGAGCTATCAGACATCAGGAGAATTCAGACCCTGATCACTCCAGATCACATACTTTTGTTCAAGGAACATTATGGAGATATACTTGATTTGGTTATGGATCTGGACCCATCACAGAGAAGCCTGATCCACACCTGCATTCAGTTCTATGATCCCCCACTGAGATGCTTCACCTTTCAAGACTTTCAGTTGGGCCCTCTATTGGAAGAGTACTCTTCATTAGTTGGTATGCCTATCAGGGGTGGAATCCCTTTCAACCCTGAGATGGTCTTTCCTGCTAATGGATAAGTAGCAAAAGCTTTGCATCTGGAACCTGTTTTGATTGAGCAGCATATGACCTCTAAAGCTAGAATCCCTGGTTTTCATCTGGATTTCTTGATTTCTCAAGCTACCCTGAAAGCTTCTTTAGGAGAGTGGAAGGCTGTTTGTGCCTTGTTGGCTTTGAGCATATATGGAATTGTATTGTTTGCAGATGAGCCTCGATTCATTAGCAAGAATGCAATCCATCTTTTCATCTTGAAGAACCCAGTGCCCACTTTATTGGGGGATCTCTACTATTCAGTGCATCAGAGAAATGAAAAGCAGAGGGGGAGATTAGTGAGGTGTTGTGCTCCATTGTTCCACACTTGGCTTCTCAGGCATCTACCCAGGACAGATGCATTTCTGAACCCTCATCAGCAGAGCAACTGGGCTAAGAGACTCACTGCTCTAACTTCAGCAGATATCAGATGGTGCACTCAAAGCACCAAGGGCAGGGATATCATCACCAACTGTGGGCATTTTCCTAATGTGCCTTTGATAGGAGTTAAGGGTAGTATCAATTACAACCCTCTGCTGTTTAGACGACAATTGGGCTATGCATTGGTCCACACTCCTAAGGCACAGGACTTGGTTGAGACTCTTTATTGCGAGAACAAGCTTAATCTGGCTACTGTTAGGCAGGCTGCTTGGGCCTGGGATAATGTTCAAACCAAGGGAATAACCATCCTAGGGAAGTGCAACAATGTGGCATCAGCATAATATTATGAGTGGTCCCGTGCCAGGGCCCAATTCTCTGGGATGCCCTTTACCATAGAAGACATGCCTGAGTCATCTTCAGCACCACCCCCTGCCACTATCAGTTTGGAAGAGTTTGAGAGCTTGAAGGAAAGGAATGAGAAGCTAACCCAGGCTTTGTAGAAGACCCTCCGGGAGAGGAGTGAGGGTATGAGGGAGATTGAGAGGTTGGAGAAGATGAGAGTGGAGCATCTGGTTAAGATTGAGAAGTCTGGAGATTATATCAAAAAGTCTAAGGCTGGAGAACAAATTCTGAAGAATGCTTGCAAGGAAGCCCAGTTCCAGAGAGCAAGGACAGACTTGTATTTGAAGGAGAGTCAAGCCCGGTGGGTCAGGATCACCGAGGCTCGTACTCTAGAGGACAAGAGAGTTCAAGACAAGATGGAGCAACTAGAGGCTAGTGCAAAAGAACAACAAGAAGCCCTGGCATCAGCCCAGAGGGAGATATCGGAGCTGAAGATCAAAGCAGGGGTGAAGAGGTCCAAGGACCAAACTCAGCACAAGAAGCTCACTACAGCTGTTACAACCCGGAATCTCCTCATCAGGAATCTCACGGAGCGTCCGGCTGATCCTGTGACCGAAGCACTTCTCAAGGAAGTTCGTGAGGATGAGTTTGGTCTTGGTGTTTGACCATTTGTTTGTTGTTGCTTTCCTTCCATGTACTTTTATTTTCTTGTACTGTATTTTGACCCCTTAGAGGGCTTGTGTTGTAAAATGAACAAGTTGTATTATTTCACCTTCTGTAATATATTTGTGTTAGTCTGCTTCATCTGAGTTTTCTTCAAGCAACAACAACAGCATCTTCAAGGGTCTGGAAGGGTCAAAACTGAATGCCAAACCGGATACCTTGAGAACAAATAAGCATAACTGCATTGCATGCTAACCCTTTGTTTGTTTTGTAGGTTTTTGTTTTGTTGTTGCTAACCTCTGTTGTGATGCATCAGGAACTATTGCTAGGCGCCGGGTATTTCCCCTCAACCGTCCGCACCGTTATCCAACCCGAAACAACCTTCCGGGAATCCAAATGGATCAGATGCAGCAGGACCTTACTGAGGTCAGAAATCAAATGGCAAACGAAAGGCTAGAAATGAGGAATCAAATGACGCAGTTCATGGAAGTGATGAACAACATGGCTCATAGCCAAGAAAGATTGAGAGCCATGGTGGAAAGGCAAAATCAAGAGGAGCCACATATAGGGATTGCCGGTACCAGTAACAATGAAAGGGTACAACCTCATGTCAACCCTCCGGTATTTGGACCACACCTCCATCCTGAGGTCAATATTCCAGCAAATGTTCAAGGGACTGCCACCGCAGCCAGGGTACTACAAGAAGACCCCCAAGAGGACCAGTTCACGGTAATGGGCGCTGGGGAAGAAGCTTATGATAGAAGACTGGACGAGATAGCTGAGAAGTTGAGATCCTTAGAGTCTCAAAACTCTTTGGGCTTTGACGTCATGGACATGGGCTTGGTAGACGGGGTCAGGATCCCCCATAAGTTCAGGCCTCCTTGTTTTGAAAAATACAACGGGACTTCATGCCCCCGGACTCATTTACAATCATTTCTGGGGAGGCTGAAGGCCTATACTATGGATGAGAAGCTCTGGATGTTCTATTTCGAAGACAGCTTGACTGGAGCGTCAAGAGAATGGTACTCTCACTTGACAAGGGCAACTATCAGATGCTGGAAGGACCTGGCCGAGGCCTTCATCAGACATTATCAGTACAATTTAGATATGGCACCCAACAGGACCCTCCTAATGGGAATGTCACAGTCGTCAAGGGAAAGTTTCCGAGAATATGCCCAGAGATGGAGGCAATTGGCTGCTGCTGTTCAGCCACCTATGTCTGAAAGGGAAATGGCAGACATGTTTATGAACACCCTTCAGGGGACATATATTGACAGGCTGGCTGCTTTCTCTTCCACTAGCTTTGCAGATGTTGTCATAGCTGGGGAGAGAATCGAAAGCCTATTGAAGATGGGTAAGATCTCAGACAACGGTGCAAGCTCGTCCGGTAGTACAAGAAAGCCTTTTGCAGGCCCGAGAAGATCTGGCGAGACCAATGCCATCCACACCAACAGGGGCAGACCCCAATATGTTCAAAGGTCAATAGCAGCAGTCACCATTCCTGCTCCAGCTCATCCTCAGCCAGTCTATCAACCGCCGCAGCAAAACTATCAACAACAACCTCAGTACCATCAGCAAAGTCAGTATCCTCCCAGAAATTACAACAACAGCAACACCAACAACAACAGTCAACAAAGGCCATTTCAACAGAGGCCTTCTCAAGCTAACAGGGTGATCGATCCGATCCCTATGCCATATGCTACATTGCTGCCACAACTCCTGAAACTCAACCTAGTTGAGCTAAGGACGCTGGCACCTCCAGATCCCAAAAGTCTACCCAGGAATTATGACTCCAATGCTAGGTGTGCTTTTCATTCAAACGCACCTGGCCATAGTACGGAAAAGTGCAGAGCCTTGCACATGAAGGTACAAGACCTGGTAGACTCCAAGGCTCTGAATTTCGCACCACCACCCAATGTAAATAAGAACCCGATGCCAAACCACGGTGGTCCCAGGATTAACGCTATTGAAGAAGACAAGCCGTCTTATTTAATAACCAGTGTGGGCCAGATCAGGACACCGTTGGTAGAAATCAAAGCTCAGCTCTTGGAATGTCAAATGTTCCCGGGGTGTGAGTTGGGGTGTGCTTACTGCAATATCTCAGTAAATGGGTGCGATAATTTGAGGAACGGCATAGATGGTCTAATTCAGAGCGGCCAACTTCAGATCACCACATCATTTCCAACAAATCCAGCAATCTCATCAGCAACGGTTTCAGAACCTCCTACAACTGCAGCAACTATTGTTCCTGACAATTCTTCGGTTTCATCAACGAGTACTTCATATGTCATTTCAACTGATCAGATATCAATGAATGTTCCTCCTACAACTCCAGCACCACTCCATTATGAAGCTCCTACAACAACAACATCCTTGCTCCCGACAATGCCTCCTACAACACCAGCAACAAATCATGAAGATGTCTCAACTGTTACCATATTCTATGATCCTGAGAGCAACTCTGCCTACAACTCAGAAAGTGCTACTCCCATCAGGGCACCAGTCACAATTTATTATGATCCGCAGACTATCACAGTTCCTTCAGCAGCCGCAGTCAGTCCAGTCACTATCACGGTGCCTGGACCCGTACCTTATGAAAGCAGTAATGCCATCCCCTGGCATTACGGCTCTGACTTGTACTGTGAAGGACAGAGAATCACTTTTGAATCATCAACCCCTGCACCACAAATTGACAATGTGGGAGGAGGCGGAGGCTTCACTCGAAGCGGACGTCTTTTCGCTCCACAAATTCAGAGACCCACAGCCGAAGCAGAAGCTGCTGCCAGGGCAAAAGGGAAGAACCCTGTGCAGGAAGATCAAGCTGTTAAAGAAGCTTTGAAAACACCCTTCGATCAAGAGGTTGATGAGTTCATGCGAATCATCAAAAAGAGTGATTATAAAGTAGTGGATCAACTTCACCAAACGCCCTCCAAGATCTCAATCCTATCATTGCTCATGTGCTCCGAAGCCCATCAGAATGCACTACTCAAAGTCCTGCACGCCGCTTACGTGCCTGAAGAGATCACTGTCAATCAGCTGGAAGCAGTAGTGGGAAATGTTAATGCTAGTCACGGACTAGGGTTCACCAATACTGATTTGACAACGGAAGGCCGCAACCACAACAAAGCCTTGCACATAACCATGGAATGCAAAGGTGCTGTCCTTTCCCATGTGCTGGTAGACACGGGGTCATCCCTTAATGTCCTACCTAAAAAGGCTCTGGTGAAGCTAGAATATGACGGATTGGCGTTAAGACCCAGCAACCTGGTGGTAAGAGCCTTTGATGGTTCAAAGAGATCGGTTCTGGGAGAGATTGAATTACCCGTAACGATTGGCCCGCAGACTTTCACAACTATCTTCTACGTGATGGATATACAGCCCGCCTACAGCTGTTTATTGGGTAGGCCATGGATTCACGCTGCTGGCGCCGTGACCTCTACCCTTCACCAGAAGTCAAAATATGAGTGGGAGGGTCAAATCGTTACAATCTGCGGAGAGGAGGACATTTTTGTCAGCCACCTGGCTACTTATAAGTATATTGAGATGGATGGGGAGATCCATGAAACAATGAGCCAGGGTTTTGAAGCCTTGAATGTCAATGAAACATCTGCTGTGCCTGGTACTTCTATATCATCATACCAACAAGCCCGGAAGGTTGTTGAGGAAGGGACTGCCCAAGGCTGGGGCAAGCTACTACCGGTGGAGAAGAAAGAAGACAGATTTGGGTTGGGTTACAAACCAACTCAACAAGATCAAGCAGCGGCTGCGAAAGAGCCCAATTTTGTGAGTGGGGGGATGCTTACCCCTGATGCTATCAACTGTCTGGAAGACGAGCTGGAAGGAGAACGCAACCTGGAAAGCTGGATTCGTCCAAAGATCCCGGGGAGCAGTGTCTCGAACTGGTCTTCCCAGGAAATTATAAGAGTTACTCATGCAGAGTAATTATTATTTCCTGTATTTTTATAAGCATGCATCAAAGTCTTGCATCTTGCCCAAGATGACAAGACTCATTTTGTAATCGGGCCATCTGTACTTTTTGTGAAAACAAGAGTAATCAATGAAATATCAGACATCTTTTTGCAAATGAGTCTTTTTCTTTTCCGCTCACTGTTTTTCCATTTTTCTTTTTGTACAAAAAAATAAATGGCAGTGTTTTCAAAATGACAACTTTTATTTCACTTTTCTAAAGCAAGATTAAAATCAGATCACTAAAATGAACAAACTGAACCCTTGCAGAGAGTGCCTTCCAGACAGCACCGACAACAGCACGGCCATGACTTCGTATGACTTTGACAATCCAATCAATCAAGCTGATGAAGGGGTTGAAGAAGAATATGAGCTTCCTGAAGAGCTAGCCAGGTTATTAAGACAAGAGGAAAAGGTTATTACTCCTCACCAGGAGGAGGTTGAAGTGATTAATCTTGGTACAGATGAAGACGTGAAAGAGGTTAAAATCGGGGCCTGCCTGCAAGACTCAGTGAAGAAACAACTGATTGACCTGCTTCAAGAGTATGTGGACGTGTTTGCTTGGTATTATCAAGATATGCCAGGGTTGGACACCGACATTGTCGTGCACAAGCTGCCTTTGAGAGAAGAATGCCCACCGGTCAAACAGAAACTGCGTCGTACCCGCCCAGACATGGCTATGAAAATCAAGGAGGAGGTACAAAAGCAATGGGACGCCGGGTTCCTTGCTGTGACTAGCTATCCACCGTGGGTTGCTAACATAGTACCTGTGCCTAAGAAAGACGGCAAAGTAAGGATGTGTGTTGACTACCGGGATCTGAACAGAGCCAGCCCGAAAGATGACTTCCCATTACCTCACATTGATGTATTGGTGGATAACACGGCTCAGTTCTCGGTATTCTCCTTCATGGACGGGTTTTCAGGATATAATACGATTAAGATGTCACCTGAAGACATGGAGAATACAACATTCATCACACCCTGGGGCACGTTTTGCTACAAAGTAATGCCATTTGGGCTCAAGAATGCCGGTGTGACGTATCAACGGGCTATGGTAACATTATTCCACGATATGATTCATAAAGAAATAGAATGCTATGTGGATGATATGATTGCCAAGTCCCTCACTGAAGAGGACCATCTGGTAAATCTGCTCAAATTGTTCAAGCGTCTGAGGAAGTACCAACTGAAGTTGAACCCCAACAAATGCACATTCGGGGTGCGATCCGGTAAGCTGCTGGGTTTTATTGTAAGCGAAAAAGGGATTGAAGTTGACCCTGATAAAGTCAAAGCTATTCAAGAGATGCCTGCACCGAAAACTGAAAAGGAAGTTCGAGGGTTCTTAGGTCGATTGAACTACATCTCAAGGTTCATATCTCACCTTACAGCAACCTGTGAACCCTTGTTCAAGCTGTTGAGAAAAGAACAGACGGTCAGGTGGAACGAAGACTGCCAGAAGGCTTTTGACAAGATCAAAGAATACTTACAAGAACCTCCAATCCTTATGCCTCCAGTTGAAGGAAGACCTCTGATCATGTACTTGACAGTATTAGAAGAGTCAATGGGGTGTGTGTTGGGCCAGCATGACGAGTCTGGTCGAAAAGAGTACGCAATATACTACCTAAGCAAAAAGTTTACCGACTGTGAACAACGTTATTCACTGCTCGAGAAAACTTGCTGTGCTTTAGCGTGGGCTGCTCGCCGACTGAGGCAGTATATGTTGACCCACACCACCTTGTTAATCTCAAAAATGGACCCAGTCAAGTACATATTTGAGAAGCCGGCGCTTACCGGACGGGTTGCAAGATGGCAGATGATACTCACAGAATATGACATCCAGTACACTTCTCAGAAAGCCATCAAGGGCAGTGTACTATCTGAATATCTTGCTGAGCAACCCATTGATGATTACCAGCCTATGAGATTTGACTTCCCTGATGAAGACATCATGTTCATTAAAGCAAAGGATCATGAGGAGCCTGTTCACACTGAAGGGCCTGACCCGGAAGAAGAATGGACTATGATGTTTGATGGGGCTGTTAACATGAATGGTCGTGGTGTTGGTGCAGTACTCATTACACCTAAAGGAGTTCACATGCCTTTCTCGGCAAAACTCACTTTCAACTGCACTAACAACGAAGCTGAATACGAAGCTTGCATTATGGGTCTTGAGGAAGCCGTTGACCTCAGGATCAAGACTTTAACTGTATTCGGAGATTCAGCTTTGGTAGTCAATCAAACCAACGGCAAATGGTACACCCAACAGGATCATCTGATACCTTACAGGGATTATACAAGGAGGTTACTGACTTTCTTCACAACAGTCAAGCTTGAGTATATCCCTCGGGACGAGAATCAGTTTGCAGATGCTCTTGCTACCATTTCATCCATGATCAGAGTTCAAACTGCTAACTTTGTACCTCAGATTTTAGTGTCCAGACTTGATAGGCCAGCATATGTGTTTGCAGCAGATGTTGTTAAAGATGATAAGCCTTGGTTCCATGACATTAAATGCTTCTTGGAGGATCAAACATACCCACCTGGGGCATCTTCCAATGATAAGAAGACTTTGAGAAGGCTTGCTGGTAGTTTCTTTCTGAATACTGATGGGTCTTTATACAAGAGGAACTTTGATATGGTACTCCTTAGATGTGTTGACAAGACGGAGGCAGATTTACTGATGCATGAAGTGCACGAAGGCTCCTTTGGTACCCATGCTGGAGGACATGCAATGGCTAAGAAGTTGTTAAGATCAGGCTATTATTGGATCACAATGGATGCAGACTGTTATGCTTATGCCAGAAAATGCCATAAATGCCAGATCTATGCAGATAAGGTGCATGTGCCTCCCAATCCCCTGAACATCATGTCTTCACCATGGCCCTTTGCCATGTGGGGCATTGATATGATTGGCAAGATCGAGCCAACTGCTTCGAATGGCCACAGATTCATCCTAGTCGCCATTGATTATTTCACCAAGTGGGTCGAAGCAGCCTCATATGCAAACGTTACAAGACAAGTGGTAGCCAGATTTCTGAAGAGAGATATCATCTGTCGATATGGAGTGCCCGAGCGAATCATTACTGATAATGGTTCCAACTTAAACAACAAAATGATGGCTGAGTTATGCCGGGACTTCAAGATCCAACACCACAATTCTTCTCCTTACAGGCCAAAGATGAACGGCGCTGTTGAGGCAGCAAATAAGAATATCAAGAAGATTGTGCAGAAGATGGTAGTCACCTATAAAGATTGGCATGAAATGCTACCATTTGCTTTGCATGGGTACCGAACGTCAATCAGAACATCCACTGGGGCAACACCGTATCAACTTGTGTATGGTATGGAGGCAGTCCTACCGGTTGAAGTTGAATTACCCTCTTTACGAGTATTGATGGATGTTAAACTGAATGAAGCAGAATGGGTTCGGGCCCGATATGAACAACTAAGTCTGATTTAAGAGAAAAGATTGGCTGCAGTCTGTCATGGGCAGTTGTATCAGAAGAGAATGAAGAAAGCCTTCGACCAGAAAGTCAGGCACCGAGAGTACCAAGTGGGAGATCTTGTGCTGAAAAGAATCCTCCCTCCTCATACAGACCACAGGGGCAAGTGGACTCCGAACTATGAAGGACCATTCGTGGTAAAGAAAGTCTTCTCTGGTGGAGCACTGATGCTCAGCACCATGGATGGTGAAGATTTCCCGTCCCCTGTGAATTCAGATGCAGTTAAAAAATACTTCGCATAAAAATGACCCGCTGGACACAAAAACAGAATGTAAGTCCAGGCAAAAATAGGGCATCCCGGCGAGTCAAAAACAGAATAAAAGACTCGGGCAAAAATAAGGGAAAATAAATAAAAATGTACACCCGCTGAGTTGAAAAGCCGCATTGGACAACTCAGGCAAAAATGGGTATCCCGATGGATTGAAAACCCGAAAGGGCGATCCATGCAAAATAAGGGAATAAGCGAACAACTGCATTCTGAATTCGTCTGTATCACTTGCAACTTGGAAAGCTTCAAAAGGATCAAGCTTCAATCAGAATCATCCTTCTTCAGAAAGCAAGGCGAGAAGAACGTCATTGTCATACGAGTCATAGCAGAAGAGGAAACTCCTTTGAAAGCGTCGTCAACATCGCCAGCACTTTGTTTCTCAATTTGTAACAATCTCCTTATTTTAGGAGATTTGTTTCCTTGACTGTATCTTGCCAATTCAGGGCACAAGAATTAATAAAATCAGATTTTTCAGTCATGTTTCGTCTTGTACATATTTCGTTTGCAAAGGATGTCTGATGTCTCTAAAACTAATTGCGTAAGTACAAATGTTTTTCACTAAAAATAGAAACACATGCTTGCAGGGAATATACTTACTCTTGAGAATGCTTAACTCCTATGACGGAATCCAGTAAAGGATACCTCGGGACCTTTTGTGCGTTTCCTTATCTTTGCAGGATTGCAGGTATCCAGAACGCAACCTGGGGCATGCAAGTTACATCCCAGCAAGTTGGCAAATCAACAAACAGTCTTAGCACTCAAGGTGCTTTCTCCCCAGCTGAGTTACCAACAACATTCCCCAGCTGTATTACCAATCGTTCTTCCTCGGCAGAATGCAAAGTCAGGGAATCATCTCCCCACAGAATCCTCAGCCTCTATTCAGAAGAGCAACGCATGAAGGAGTCACAACAGAGTACATAAGGCTTCTACAAACCCCAGCTGGGTCCCACATTACAAGGACATGTCAATCAGTGACCTGTATCCCCAAACAGATACATCTCATCAGACCTACTAATGTTTTCATCCCCAACTGGGATGTCTACTTCAAACAGATCGATCAAAGATCTTCGCAACAACGGGATCCGAACCCTGGTTTTGATATCTTTGCACAGTCATAGCATTCGCATCATATTCACCCATAAAGCGTAGCATTCCGTTTTAACGCGGAGCATTACGGCAAAAATTCAACACATAGCATAATCATAAGCCATGTTTTGAATAGAACACTTGTGAATAATAACCATTCATCAGAATGCAGAATACTTTCCCCAAAATCCCCCAGAGCCCCCAGCAAAAGCAGCTGCCTCACAAATCACAAACACCAATATATATTTCCTTTTGACATCCGTCCGTATCATCACTTCCCAGTAAAGTCTCCTGAACACTCTTTACAAACAAATCACCCGCATTGCGGATATTTCATGACACCCGTCCGTGTCACATCACCAGCAGAAAGCCAAAGACGTCCTCTTTGCACTCACATATATCTATATACACTTTCCTGACACCCGTCCGTGTCATTTCCCCAGCGCAGTCGCTTATACTTTTGCAACCCACATACTTGTTAATATTATTATACTTTGACACTCGTCCGTGTCACTCTCCCCAGCAAATAAACACTCATCTTTACAATACTCTCACAGATACTCGTCCGTATCTTGTATACACAGTTTATATCCCCACAGATTCAACATTGGTCCATGTTCTCTGTTAACCAGATGGTACTCGCCCGTATTCATCATATCAGAATATGCGTCTAGTGTTTGTTTCTACATGATACTCGTCCGTATCATAGTCTTAAGGATGTTCATCCGCATCTTTAATCCATACACCGTGTGAAACACTCATATCTTCTTGAATTTAGACATTCGTTTGTGTCTACTTTTCCCCAGAAGAGTCTCTTCAGATTCAACGCTCGTCCGTGTTCCTTGTTAACCAGTTGATACTCGTCCGTATCATCATCTCTGAACGCGTGTCGGTACTTGTTTCTACCTGATACTCGTCCGTATCATAGTCTTGAGGATGCTCGTCCGCATCTTTAATCTATACACTAACATCTAAACACTTATACCTTTTGTTTCTTGGATATAAACACTCGTCCGTGTTTACTTCTCCCCAGTAGATCGCCAACAAAGCAAATTTTCCTTTTTATCTAACACTCGTCCTGTGTTATGATAACCCTGAGAGCAGCCGTACCCTGCTAGGTGGTCGTCCTCCACCTCTTGATGGTCGTCCTCCATCATGCTCGGCCGATGGCCGTCCCCATCGTTGATTTAGCAGCCGTCCCCTGCTAGGTGGTCGTCCTCCACCTCGTGATGATTTTCCTTCATCATTTTATCCAATGGCCGTCCCCATTGTTGATTTTTGGTTATCTGGCATTCGTCCTATGTCATGAGAAACCTTGAGAGCAGCCGTCCCCTGCTAGGTGGTCGTCCTCCACCTCTTGATGGTCGTCCTCCATCATGCTCGTCCGATGGCCGTCCCCATCGTTGACCTTTTATCCGATGGCCGTCCCCATCGTTGATATTTTCGGCAGCCGTACCCTGCCAGGTGGCCGTCCTCCACCTTTGATGGTCGTCCCCATCATAATTCCTTTATTCCTCGACAGAGCAGCCATCCCCTGCTAGGTGATCGTCCTTCACCTTTGATGGCCGTACCCCATCATCTGTTTATTTCATTTATTCTTTAACCCGATGGCCGTCCCCGTCGTGGTCCCTTTTCCTTGTTAGCCCGATGGCCGTCCCCATCGTTGGTTACTTTACCTTTGTGAACCTGACGGCCGTCCCCGTCATGTTTCATTAATCCCCAGAGAATTTTACAGCTTTATCCTGATGGCCGTCCCCATCATAATTTCATTTTCCCCAGCTAGTCGGCCTTCCCCGTCTCAGCTTTACCCTTTATCCCCAGCATGTCGGCCGTCCCCGTCATTGCTCTATTTCCCACACTTTACAATATACTTTATTTTCTTTTACAATCTATATCCCTTTTCTTCTTCATTCTGTGAGTGCAAATTTTGGACTGTCTTTGGTATTCAACCACAAGTTATCTTGTTTGCCTGATAAGCCGTCGCTTACATCCTGCACAGCTAACTCATGTTTGAATAGGGGCAGCTGTAAACACCCCAAATTTGCCCTCACTCATTCACACCATGGCTTGTGATCATTCTCATATGCATAAACACAATCATATCACCTCATGTTTCATTTTTGATTCACTGCATAGTTTCTAAGGCATCTGCACCTAGGGTTTGTGATCTGAGCAATCCAAGAGCTTCTTGAGCCACTCCAAAGGCCACCAATCACTTCAAAGGGATCCATGTTTGTTCATCTATCATATTACATCCTCTCAAGGTCAAGATTTCAAAAGAATCACAAGAACTAGGGTTTGAATGGATGCAGAGCCAGGTTTGACTGCACAGTTGACCTAAAATTAGGGTTTTGGTTTCAGAGGCCATAACACCCAATTTTTGGGTCATTCTTGTTTCCATTGGTCTCTATATGGTATAAGGAGTATGCATATCAATTTTCATGAAGAAATTCCATGGGGAAGTCATCTGATCAAGGGTTGACTTTCTGGACAAGTCAGTGCAAAATCAGGGCACCTGAGGCCCCCAATGACCCAACCAATGGGTGATCTTCATCATTTTGAGTGTATATGATCTTTATTTGATCATGGAAGAAGGTTGAAGTTCAAAAAAATCAAGAATTTGGAGTTTTTGCAAATGTTGACTTTTTGGGCATAGTTGACTTTTCAAGAATGCTTCATTTTAGGTCATTTTTCAAGCCCTGATTCTTGATCCAAAAATGCTTCAAATGGAAAAACTTTGGTCATGAAAGTTGTAGATTACATCTTTCCCTTTTCAAAAAGTACAAGAACATGATCAAATTCTTCTTGGATCAAAAGTTATGGTGTGACAAAGTTGGCAAAAATCATTGATTTTCAAGATGTGCACCAAATGAGAATTTTGCAAAATCATGAACCAATGCCATTTGTAACTTCTAATTCACTTCAAACCATGACATAAACATTCTATGTGTCCTAAAAATCAGAATGGAACCAAGATCACATGTTTATGGTTTGTGTAACAAGGCATTTTTCACAAAGTTTCAAAAAGTAACAACTTGCAAAAACACTCATCACACTTCACCAACTTGATGCATTGGATGCTGAACCTCCCTAGCTTCACTCACATACCATGCTGCGCCAGCTCATGCTCATGTACCAAGCTATAACTTAGCCCATGCCTCTCTTACAAAGAAGTTGACATTTTGCAAAAGGTGACTTACCTATCACAGCAGGCCATGTCACATCATCTGGCCAATTAGAATTGTTTATACTTTCCATTTGCAAGCTAAACATAACACCAGGCCAGGCTGAAACACTTCACACAATCATATACACCAAACACACCCCATTTGCATTTTGCTTCGAATCTGCCTGCACAACACACAAACACTCAAACAAATTCCTTTAATCATCTCACCTTGCCTTGTTGAGTAGAAACCACCAAGAGCCAGGCCTGTTTTGATCAAGAACACCCCATTGCCATCATTCACCTCAAGCTGCAGTTTCATTCGAATCTCTCTCCACAGCTCACAAACATCCAAACAAACTTCACAAACCTTCTCCACTCATCACCTGGACCACAAACAACCTTTCACCCTTGCCAGAAATAGCCAGAATCATCATTGCCATGTTCAACTGAGTTTGAGCAGAAGTTACTCAAACTCTTCATCCAGCCAATATAAATTTCTCCTGAGCATTCAAACATCATCAAGAGGTCCTAAGGAGTGGATTGCACAAGGAAAAGGGGTCTGAAAGTTGCTGGAGTGAAAGCTTCGAATCTCAGGTAGCTCAAGAACTTTTTTTCCAGAAATGGATTTTTAAGTTCTAAACTTGTTCTACATGTCTTCCTGATCATGAATATACCTTTGTTTTTGCAAATGGTGATGGAATGAGAATTTAATTGCTCTCTGAAACTTTCGTGCCCTAGTTCTTATTTGTTTCGATTCAGCCTTGTTAGGAAATATAAATTTGTTTTAATAAGGGGTTTTGGTTCGTGAGTGAGTGGGGATCATTTCCCAGTTTTTAGATTTCATTTTAGTTAGGTTTTTGGAGTTTTGGGGATTCTCAGGGGGGATGCTGGCCGGAGAAGACGACCGGAAGTCTTCTCCGGCCACCTGAAAGTCATTTGTGCCCTAATCCTGTAATTAACTCCCATTTGAATTTCGTGCGTTGGATTGGGTTGACTGGTTGACTTCGCGCGTGAGTGAAGGGCTCAGATTCGTTTGATTAGCCCTAATTCTTTAGTTAGTTTAATTAATTCGTAATTAGATTAATTACCTCAGAATCAATCCTGGCCACAAGATCTGGCGCCAGTCAACGCATTCAAACCAGGATGCAATCCCAGCCTTTCCTTTCGTTTACTTTTCCATTTTCTTTATTTTTATTTCATTTCTTTTTCATTTTACTTGCATAATTTATTTAAAATAGTAAAAAATGTGTAAAAATTATGAAACTTTCTCTCATAAGTTTTATTAATTTTTATGACACAAAAATATTTTTATTTTTATTTTTATCATTAAAAAAGTATTTTTAAATATTTAAAAGATTATTTTTAATTGATTAATGGAAATTAATTTATTAAAAATACTTTTAGGTATCTAAAAATCACCCAAAAATTCATGAAATGTTCTAAGACATTTAGAAACATTGTCCAACCTTCAAACCAAATTTCTTTTTTGATCTTGATGCATTTTGAGAATTTTCCATTGAATTAAATCATTTTTTGTGCATTATTTTGATCCTAAGTTCAAAAAATCATTCCTGCCTATCTTTGAAGAGTTGGACATTGATTCTTTTTGCATTGCATTGTGTTTAGCATGTAGTTTCTAGGATTAAATGGCCATGGTTTGATTCCTCATTTTCAATTTGTTTGGCATTTCTTTTGTGTAGGAACCCTAAAAACCCTAATAACTTGTAAAAATCATAACTTGAGATTGGTTAAGAGTTGAGATCTCCCCTTTGGGCATTGGTTTAGTATAGGTTTAGGGTTTCTTTGGGTGGCATTTTTTCATTTTTTATCTTAGGGTTTGCTTCTGTTTTTGGTTTTTGTTTGTTGTTTGATCCATAAACCCTGATTTGGGCTTCCATTTGCATCCTTCTTGCATTCTCTTGCATAACATGACTTGCCATGACATTTCAAGCATCCATTTGATTCATTTAACATCTTAAGACATATAGAAAGCATGTTTGATCATTGCATCTTGCATTTTCCATGTTGTTTGCCATGTATGTTTCATAACTTTTCATGTAAGTTCATGCTCCTTAACTTGCATCATTTGCATCCATGATCTTGTATGAACATCTCCATGCCTTGCCTCATGTTTGTAGCATCTCATAGCATCATTATCATCATCAACATGCTTCTGGTTTTGTTTATCATCATGTCATCTTATCTCATTTGGCTTTGCATTGCATTTCTTTTCTAACATTTCAGGTGGTAAGTAATGTTGAGAAGTGAATTTGCCTTCACTTCTCATAACTTTTCTTTTCATCTCTCTTGCATCCATTGCTGCATTTTTACATGTGTATGAGTTTGAGCTTGCTCATTCTTCTCCTTCCCACTTTCTTTCTTCAAGTGACTTGACTTCTTGAATGAAGCAAGTCACTTTGCTTCTCTTGATCCTTTCATCTGCTTCCTGGTGGTTCCATTGAAGATTGTTCTTGTAAACCTCACAAACCTTAGGAGCAACCAAGAATGACAATGATTAGGGTTTTGATTAGTCCCCCTTATTAGTTTTACCTTTGTGTCTCTTTGAGTCTTCTCTTCTCACCTCATAATCAGGGACTAAACCCTAAAGGCTTTAAGGCTTTGTGATTGAGCTTATGCCTGCATCCTTCTCTTAGGATGGAGTGTATAACTTTAATCCTAAGTGTTAAACCCTTAATGTGTTTAACTCCTTTAATCAATCCATCTAATAACTATCAAGACATCACACTTGTAACTTGTGCCTTGCATTAGGGTTCTAATTCTTCCTTAATTGGTTAAGAAGGACTAACCCTAGTGTTAATGGACAAGTCCCCCTCAAGTTGTCTTACAAACTCTAAAAAAACATTTCATCATCATACCATTAAATAAAATTCATCTTAATAAAGGCTTTGTTTTGTCATGAGTTTTATCCCTAATCATGGATTAAGTTGAGGAGCTTTCCTCAGCTTAAACATTCTCATCTATTATCCTTCTATTAGGATGGTGTAATGAGTCTGTTTAATCCTTGATTATGGCTTAACCTCATTACTTAACACTAAACAAAAACACCAAAAACATCTAAATAATCACAAGTAGGTTAATGATCTTAAATCCTACACCATAGGTGATTAAGTGTGAGAATCTGACTTCACACTTAAGGTATTTTCATTACCCCTAATCAGAGGGAAGATATGATGAGTTTACTAACCCATTGGTTTAGACTTAGGCTCATTAACTTATGACAAACTCCAAAAAAAGCAATAAAAGACTGAAGACACAAAAACAAACAATAATCGTCTCCTCCGGGATTCTTTTCTCATCACCTTCACTCATAAACGAGAACTTGCTTCTTCCGTCTAATGCAAGACAGTTTGCACCTGAGCCAGACAGGTCATACACTTGAGCATAGGCAAGTAAGCAGTTCACAAGTCAATTCACCTTTCAGTCTCTTTGGGTCGAACTACGGTGTTCTGACTTCCTCATTGCACGAGAGGATACGTAGGCATAACTTAACAGTTATCGAACAAAAGTCTCTGTACATTCCCCCTCTTTCCAGCATCATTCTTTTAGCCTCATGATCTTGAGCAATTCATTCTCATTCCTACACTGACACTGTATATATTACACTTCACTTCCTTTACACTGACACCTGTACATCCTTTTCCAGCTCTTTTGCACACAAATTGCACTGACACTACCCCTTTAAACACAAATCTTTTAAGCGTGGATCCCGTCGAGTACGGCGGACAATCTGGGTGCTAATACCTTCCCAGGTTGTAACCAACCCCCTTTCTCAGTCTCTCTGGTTCGCAACCGTCTTATCCATCTCTTTCTAGGTCTATGCAGCATTGCCTTTCCTTCGGGATAAAAATGCCTAGCTGGCGACTCTTTTCTTCTCCAGTGAGTTCACGGCTGTGTGTTCTCATTGTTCCCTTCGCCGACCGTTCGCGTCTGTACCTTCATCTGATCCATTTCATTTGTCGGGAGCGACACTCCCTAGTAAGGATTGTAGAAATGTTTCCTTATTCCCGACAGATTGTTACTCTTCCTCGGTATCATGGTATTCCTTTGCAGAGTTGGTGATTGATGTTTGTCACCCCAGTAGGTTTTGCTTTATTTGCACCGCTTTTAGATCCTCATTTGTCCCCCAATGGAGCTCTAAAGATATTTGTCCCTCTCCAAGTTTAATAGGGACATTCCCTCTTTTACCCAAAGAGTGTGGAAGATTTTGTGTTGCTGGTTTTCCCCCCAACATGTTATCCCCTCAGAGCGGGATTCTTGATGATTGTTAAAGACAAGGTAATCATAACCGGACCGGTCGTTGAACCAGTGTACTTGTGGGTTCAAGGTTTTAAGGTCAGACCGGGGTTCGACCGAGGTCAAACCTCTTTTTAATTTTATATAATATACACATATTATTTTTAATAATATATAAAATAAAAATAAATAAAATTAAACAATATTAATAGTTTCATAAAAAACACAACATCCAATTTTAAATAAATAAAAACTAAATAGTTGATGCAAACTACGAATCATTATAGCTATTAAGGTTTATTTCTCCATGAATCAATGATATTGGAAATGAAAAAATCTTTGCCATTTGAACCATCATTATCTCCTTCAAAATTGTAATCTCCTTCAACTTGAAACTCTGTAGTGTCAAATTCTTCATCATCTAAATAAACAGAAAATAAGTGGAAATTAAATTTGTTTGTTTCATAGTTCAATCACGTAAATAAAATTCAATATTCAATACATAACTAAATATTAACCTGTGTTGTTTCTTACAGACTTGTCAACAATTGGAATTGCATTATCACGATAAAGAGGAGTTTCAATTTCATTGATATTAAGTTCAGCAGACGCTTCTTCTTCAGCCACCCAAAAATCAATTGTATCAATAGACTCATAATCAATGGGATCATAACATAGTTTCTTAGGTTTGAACCTACATTAAAACATGGCATCAAATTGAGAAGTTGTCATATATAATAAATGAAAAGTAACAATATTGTGTTTTGAGATGAAAACCAATACCTATTTTGCAAACACAAGTTATAAGAAACATAAACATGGTCATTAAGTCTTTGATGTTCAAGTCTATTCCTTCTCTTTGTATGGATACGTTCAAAAACGCTCCAATTTCTCTCACACCCCAATGAAGAAGAAGTTTGACTAAGAAGACGAATTGCTAACTTTTGCAAAATTGGAACACTACCTCTGTACATTTTCCACCATTTAACTACAAGAATACAAAAAAGAAGTCATAAAATAAAATATTGCAACACTATTTAAATATAAAACATTAAAGATATCATTTAGTATCACCTGGCTGTATTGACTTTACCACAATAATATTGTGTGCACTTTTTAAATCAAAACTTCCTTTTCGATCACAATAAACTTGAATCTCTTGAAGGGCTTTGCCACTGTTAGGACAAAAAGATTTTATTTCAATTAATTTAATAATTGCTTCCATTATCCTACTTTTTTCTTTGAAATCATACCATAAAGAAATATAGGATTAAGAAAATAAGAAGTTGCATGAAGATCATGCTTTAAGTTTTTATCCCATCTAGACTTAATGATTTTTGTATATGGCTTATAGGCTAACTTTCTTTTCCTAAACATTTCCTTGATTGCATTCTTAGTCCTTTAAATGCCCTCATAAACATAACCCATGGAAGGTTGTTCATTCCCATCTACAATCTTGAGTAGTTTTATGATGAGAGCCATAAGTTTTGTAATCATGAAACAATCATTCCAGAATTTTGAATCCAAAATAATAACACTAACTTTTTTTCCTGCTACAGACTTTACTAGCTTATGGGTAGTGAAATGTTTTTCCACCATCAGAGCTTGTAAATCATGCTTGTGGTCATACATACTTTTCAATGTAATAAATGTAGTTGCAAATATTACTTCAGGGCGTACAATTTCTTTCCAACCTTCTCTTTTCCTCAACCAAGATAAGAATATTATGTGATTGTATACAAATATAGTTACCATCAAAGACTTCGAGGCAAGCTCAGCAACATGAGGCATGCTACAAATATCCTTCAAAAGTATATTTAAACAATGAGTCACACAAGGAGACCAGAAAATAGACTCATATCTATCATGAATTAATTTACCAACAGCTACATAGTTTTCCGCATTGTCAGTCACTACATGAACAACATTTTCATGTCCAACTCATTCAATAACTTCGGTAAACATATTACACAATGTAGCAGCATCTTTCACTACATTTTATGCATCAATAGACTTCACAAATACCATACCTTGCGGATAATACACTAGAAAAATTTCTTTGTTTTTGGTCACTCCATCCATCAGCCATTATTGTACAACCATTTTTAGCCCATTTGGATCGATAACTTTCAACAAGCAATGAATACTCCCTCTTGCAATCTCCCAACAATTTAACCCTTATATCATGAAATGATGGAACTTTGAAACCTGGGCCAATAGCCGCAATTGCATTTGTAACATCTTGAATATATGGGGACTTTATGGCGTTGAATGGACTATTAGCATCAAAAAACCATCTAGCAATCACCATATTAGCTTTGTGTATTGTCTCCTTACTAGACATTACACTTTTTAGACTTGGTTGAGAGCCTGGTGTTGTTCTCGGAGCAAAAAAACTGGTACTTACAATTGTGGATTTTCTATTTCCTTTATTAGAAATTGTTTGACAAGATTGAACTGAAATTTCTACTTCTTCATTACTCTGACCATCATATGCTTCATTGAGCCCCACATTATTCTTTTTCTATTCAATACTTTTTAATACCTCAATCATTTGATGGCGAACATCAAGAGGGACTTTCTTACAACAAACTATATTACCTTTGATTCCTGCAAGATGATGTTTCATTCTAAATATACCCCCTCCTCTAAATTCTAACAAACAATGGATACAAGTGTATACAATTGTTTTATTTTCCTTTTTAATTGTAAAAGGCTCCTATGTCAGATCGCTTTTTCCACGACATGTAATAGTAGATTCAGAATATGTAACAATACCATCAGTGGACATATTAGGATTGGAAGAGTTCTCTCTTGCTCCTTCCTATAATAAAAAATTACTTAATTAATATCACTAAGAAATATAATTTTTTATTTATAAAAATCAATATCAATAAAAAATATACATAATTTGAAATTGCATTTACATTATTTCTATGATGACGTTATGCTTGAATCGATATATAGTATAATTTCTATCACAGTAATATGATGACGTTATGCCTTGCGAATAATTTCTATCACAGTAAGATACTAAGATTATTTACATGTTCCACAACCACATAGTTATTTACATGTTCTACCAATATAATAGCAGTATATAATATTAGTTAGATTTCATAGTCAAATTAACAGATAATTAAGGGTTATCAATTACCATTCCGTATTTGCTTCACGGTAGAAGAAAGAAATTTCAAGTGTTTTCTGGTCTAATGGTGGAAAAATACGGCAGAAATAAGGGTTATAGAATATGAATAGGGGAAAGAAAGAGGGTTGTTCCAATTTAATAAATAAAATGAAATTAATTGTTTCAACATAAAAAAAGTATTATGACCCAAAATGACATAGGTTTTGGAAAGGAAAAAAACTGAAACCGCCAAAATCGCTTGGACTATCGGTTTTCCCGTTATGGTCCGGTTTTCTAACGATATTCCAGTTCAACGGCCGATTTTGGTGCCAGGCAGTTTTTAATGGGTTATAGACCGGATACCAGGCCGGTTCCCGGTCCAACCAGTCCAACCGGCCGGTCCGTTCCGGTTTTGTTAACCATGGTTAAAGACTAATTTGTGGATTAAATCCCCAACAATATTTCCTCAACATGAGATAAGCCTAGTAGTAGGATTTTATTCCTTTTATGGCTTTTGTCTATTCCCTGTAAGATTTCAAGTTGAATCTCCAACAGGATTCCCCAGCTTTGTCGCTTTGGGATTAGCCGAGTATCCAGTTGTTGTGGTGTTTATGTCACCCGTTGCTTATCTTCATGTTTGTTTCGTCGACATATTCATGTATTTTCTTGTATGCATAGCATCATATGTTTGCATTTTTTCAATCCTTTGATACATTGTTCCCCGCTCTTTGGTGGTCCCCACTGTAACACCCCAAAATTTTCCCTCTCATTTTCATGTCATCTAGCATATCATTCCATACATTGCATTGCATTCATATCATTGGAAGATGATGCATACATTCATTGGTGGAAGCAAAAGGTGTGTGACCAGTGACTTGCAAAGTTGTGATCATTCAAAGCCAAATAACAAGAGCTAAGTGTATCTCAACAAGCCTTAAGGGTTTTTCATGTCTCATATTATTTCAAATCATTCCTCAAGCCATTGGAAGAGGTGGATTGGTCAAGAAGTTGGATCGGGGCCTCATCTCCTACACAAGTGGCCCAAATTAGGGTTTTGTGTCAAAGCAAGTGTCGTACCTCGAAAAAAATACGATCCTAAAACAAACAACAGATTCGCCACCTAATTCTATTTATTCTAACTAAAGAAAAGGAAGATATAAATACAACCTAAAATAGGATAAGAAATGGTTTACGAAACCAAATTCTAAGTTGGGAGTCGGTTACGCAAGGGGAAGGTATTAGCACCCCTCACGTCTGTTGTACTCAACGGGAACCTCTTAGCTAAACTATGTGATTAAATGTTTGATCTATGTCTTTGTCTTCTAAATGATTGTTAATGTGTTTGTTAAAAGTTTTTAAATTATTATTATTAAGACGGGGAAAGATTAAATGTTTGTTATTATTGTGACGGAGAGATAATTAATTTTTTTTATTAGGGTACTCACGAAGGATTAAAATCCCCATGCCTACGTATTCCCTTGTGCAATGGGAAAGTCAGAGCTTCGTAGTTCGTGCAACTACGATAAGTGATTTTTAATTGAACGATTGTTTAAAACGCATTCTACTTCTAAGCGTTGGCTTATGCTCGCGGTGGAGGTTGAAGCACTAGCTTGTTTGCGAGATAGAAAGATTCAGACAACGTTCATTTTAGAGAAAAGTATTTGACTTTTGTTAAGGTGTTTTTAAACGAAAGGGTGAATGAACCACGTCACGTGGGGCTAGCCCAAGAGCGATTGCATTCCAAAACGTGCGGAGTGCTAGACTCCGGAGTTCTATTCTTTCATTGATTAATTATGAAAATGATTAAAATTGGTTGGTAAATTTTAAATTGTTTTTAAGATATGAAAGAGTGAATGAACCACGTCGCGTGGGGCTAGCCCAGGAGAGATTCACTCTAGAACGTGCGGAATGCTAGACTCCGGAGCTCTATTCCTTCGTTGATTAATTGGTACGATTAAGATATTTTGAAATACGGAAGGCGAATGGACCACGTCGCGTGGGGCTAGCCCAGGAACGATCCATTCCAGAACGTGCAGAGTGCTAGACTCCGGAGCTCTGTTTTCGTATTAAATTTGTAAAATAAGTTGGATATATTTTTTAGACGTTTTAGAATTAACGTGTTTTAATAACGAAGGAGTGAACGAAACACTACGCGTGGGGCTAGCCCAGGTGTGGTTCATTTCAGAACGTGCGGAATGCTAGACTCCGGAGCTCTATTCCTTCGTAAATTAATTAAGACGCGTAAAAGCCGTGCAGACGGGGATCACATAGTGTCCTACTTACGTGTGTGCAAAAATGTAGGCATATGAATTGATTAAATGAAGTGGATTTGATTCCTAATTCCTAAAGGTATTCCTAGTGAAAACGAAACCGGTAAAATAAAGGCGGATGAAATAAATTACGTACAAAAACGGGAGAGGGATACAATAATAATTTTACACGAGAATGCGATGAAATAAAGGGTCTCGTTGTAATTTGCCCAAGAGAAAGCGTGTGTGCAGTGTCTGAATTGATCGGAACTGTTAGAAATTAATATGATAAAAAAGTACGTGAAATAAATGAAATAAATAAATAACTTAAATAAAAATGAGATAAATTGTGAAATTATAATAAATAAAATAAAATAAACAAGATGGCCTCATATCGGCCACGATTAATCGGAAACGATTTATCGTGGCTTTGTCATATCATCGGCCCCTAAATAGAGAAATAAAAATCGAAATATTCACCAATATTTTGTAGACATTTTTCTAAACAAAGATAATGCTAATGAAGAGATTGAAAGAAAAACTTTAAAAAAAAATATAAATAAGTAAATAGAAACTACCAAAATCAAGAAATAATTATAATAGAGAAAAAGAACAAAATAAAAAAAAATTAGCACAAATAAAGGGTGCGGCGCAGGACTTGGAGGTGTGATGTTAGCAACTGACTCCATGGGTTTCAAAGCCCATGTAATTTCAAAAAATCAGTTTTAAAAAAACAAACAGATAGGAAAATGAAGGGAGGCCCTGGCGAATGTGGGAGTGCATATGTGAATTAGAATCACAAGTATAGCCTGGGCCAAGAAGCCCCAAAAATCAAAACAAAAATTTTATGTTATTATTATTTTTAAAACAAAATAAAGAAAAAGAGAAAATATAAAGATAAATACAAAATAAAGGGGATGATTGGTTTATCAGAACACAAAATTACGCTGTGAAAAGGTTTTCCAAACTCACTATTCATCCGCCGTTAGCACTGATTCTCAACCTCACTGATCTCTCACTCGTGACCTTAGATCTCAAGCGGACTCGACTTCTTTCTCGCTTTGCGGTTACCTCTGTTCGTCTCTTTTTATTACGACATTCTCCTCCTCACGCTCTTCTCGCGGATCTCAGTTAATATTTGGTTCCAAACATTCTGTCTTTGCCGATTTCACTTCGGTGGGATCTCTCTTCATTCACGCAACTTCTTTCAACAGTCGATTAAAAGGAGTGGTCGTGATTTGAACTTCTTTGCGGCGCAACTTTTTTCGGTTTTTCGGTGATGGCCTATTTATGCTTTTTATTAGTGATGGTTTTTTTTTGGTAATTTGATCTGGTTTGACGGTGTTTTGTTGGAAGTGAACTGAAGGTGGTTCTATGATTCTGCGGTTGAAGGTTAACGGCGGATTTGGGTTTGGTTCAGAGGGTTGTTGGCGGCGGCGATGAGGGTTTTGAAGAAGCGAGTGAAAGAAGAATAAAAAGTTTTTGTTTGTTATAAATTGAAAGGTTAGGAGAATGAAGACGAAGAAGAAGATGGAGGGTAGAATTGGAAATGGAATTGAAAGTGAAGACAAGGTGGTTTCGATTGTTCTGTGATCTTGTTGTTGTTTGAGGAGGAAACAATTTTTTTCAGTCCGTTTTCGCTCCCCCCTGTGTTGGTGTTTTTATCAACTTCTTTTAAAAGAGAACTTTTTCTTATTCAAATTTTCATCTGACTCCTCTATAGATCAGTTGCTTTCAGCCTTTTTCTATGCAGGTGTTTGGTCAAAGAGCAGGACTTTGGTGTGTAGTGTAGGTTTGCTGTGAATTGTCATTATTGAGGTAGGATGTTAGCATACTTGTAGATGGTGTTATCGCTGTTGGTCGCAGTTGCTTGGTAGTAGGACTGTTTGGCTTAGTGAAAATATTTTGACTGAAAAAGGTTGTGATTGGAGGGTCCTTGATGCAAGTTTTATGCAGGCTGAGGTGGACGACTTAAAACAAAAATAAACCATACATTAAAATTTTTCTCAACAAAAGAAAGACTATATTTAAATTAAACTAAAACAAGTTTATCTAATTAGAAACAACTAATTAAGATAAATTTGTTAAAACTAGCTTATTAAACTAAAACTAAATTGAAATTAAACTAGAATAAGGATATATTTTTGAATTATTTTTAAATGAAGAAAAATAAGCGAATGACTAATCTAAACTAGAGAAAAAAACATTAATATGAACTAAATTAAATTAAAAACTAAATTTAAAACATCTGATGTAAATTGAACTCAAATAATAAAATCTGCAAACGATTCATGAGACGCCTTGACTGAGGATGCAAAGAATGATTGAATATCGACAGATCGATAAAATGCGTCAGATGAAAAAAGTCCGGTAAAAATTTAGGGTGTGACAGTTTCCCTTATTTAATCATCTTGAACCCGAATGTATGAATAACAAAGTTTTTTGGACATTCGAGGTAGAAGAGGATTAAATATTAAAAAAACCTAAAATTTTGACCGAATGCAGATGAAATGCAATGGTATGCGATATTATGAATTCATGAGGGACTCTTTTATGTTGGGGATATGATATGCAAGGCGCAATGAAACCTAACATGCTGATTTTTTTGATGAATATGCTGAATATGATATGCGGGATACGATGCAGATAACTAGTAATGGTGATCCACAGAAACGAAACTAAGGGTGAAGACTCAATGGGGATAACAATATGCTAGGGATGACAAGACGGAAACATGATGTATTCACAGTGATAAATCAGTTGGTTTAAGTGTAACTGCTGGCACTAAGAATAACAAAGGGCGGGAAACAAAACAGAAAATCAAGAGCATAAGATTAGAGACAATCTGAAGGTGACATCGACTCGGCAGTCAAGAGAACAAAATCGATAATTGAGAAAAAGTTGAAAATACATTGACTCGGCGGTCATGAATAAACAAACATCGACACGGTGATCAGGAAAATAAAAATAATAGACATCGACAACGGTGGTTAGAAATAAAATAACAGGCATCGACACGACGGTCGGGAAAATAAAACGACAGACATATAATCCAAAGTGGTAAATCAATAGGTTCAAGTGTAACTGTTGAGACCGAGGATTGGGAAACCAAAACAGTATCTAGGCAGTGGCTCTTGTGCAAACAAACTGATACTGGGAGTAGCATGCGAAGCATTCAGATATAAATCAACGGCTCTAAGCGACCGACTGGCAATAAAATGTTGGAGTTTTAAACTAGATAAACGCCCAACCTCCGGAAATTCCCTAAATGAAGAACTTGAAGGATTTGTGCCAATGACGATTGGACTTAAGAGAAATATTTGTGGTAAAAGGGTGGATATCAATAACAAGGAGGACCTCTGTAGGGGATATTAGTGTTACTGGGAAAACACTTTGATAAACCACACTAAAGGGCGTCAACAACAATGGATTTTCAGACAAAGCTACTAGTGACGAATGATTTTTCCTTGACATGCCAGACGGGAACGAGTTTCTTTTGATTCATTGTCAGGCGGGGACTGACTTTGGAAATGGTCTACCAAACAAGAATTGGTTTTGAACTGGATTTGGAAAAGAGATGACTGTCAGACAAGAACCGACTGTCAAATAACTTTTAAATGAAATACCAGACGGGAATTGGTTCATAATGGACTAACAGACGAAAACTGGTTTGAAAATAAAAATGAATGTCAGATAGGAACTGGTTTGAAAAGAAATTGACTACCAGACATGAACTGGTTTGAAAAGTAATTGACTACCAGACAGGAACTGGTTTGAAAAGAAATTGACTACCAGACAGGAACTGGTTTGAAAAGAAAAATGAATATCAGATAGGAACTGGTTTGAAAAGAAATTGACTTACAGATAGGAACTGGTTTGAAAAGTAATTGACTACCAGACTGGAACTGGTTTGAAAAGAAATTGACTACCAGACAGGAACTAGTTTGAAAAGATATTGACTACCAGACATGAACTGGTTTGAAAAGTAATTGACTACTAGACAGGAACTGGTTTGAAAAGAAATTGACTACTAGACATGAACTGGTTTAAAAAGTAATTGACTACCAGACAAGAACTGGTTTGAAAAGTAATTGACTACCAGACAGGAACTGGTTTGAAATGAAAAATGAATATCAGATAGGAACTGGTTTGAAATGGACTAACAAACGAGAACTGGAGCGCAAACTGACTGTCAGACGAGAACTGACTGTGAAATAAATTTCAAATGAAATACCAGACGGGGACTGGAATAAAAGCTGACTGTCAGACGAGAACTGATTGTGAAATAAATTTCAAATTAAAATACCAGACGGGGACTGGAATAAAAGCTGACTGTCAGACGAGAACTGACTGTGAAATAAATTTCAAATTAAAATACCAGACGGGGACTGGAACAAAAACTGACTGTCAGACGAGAACTGACTGTGAAATAAATTTCAAATGAAAATACCAGACGGGGACTGAAATAAAAGCTGACTGTCAGACGAGAACTGACTGTGAAATAAATTTCAAATTGAAATACCAAACGGGGACTAGAATAAAAGCTGACTGTCAGACGAGAACTGACTGTGAAATAAATTTCAAATTAAAATACCAGACGGGGACTGGAATACTTGGGTTTTGACCTGGACATATGCTAGATGAGTAAGATGATATGCAAGGTTAACGCTATGAGCGGAGCGACATGACTAAAGCATGAGAGTGATTATGCACTGACTCAGTGATTTCTAAAAAAAAATGTCCCTGCTTGGGTAAGAATGGAATAGTTCTTTTGCAAACAACTCTCTAAAAGGAGACAAAGATGACAACATGATTCCCGACACTGGTCTTGAACTCAAAATTTGTTGTTGTATGAGGCCTACTTGAATAGTTTGTAGGCGTGGAGAGGATTTACCCCTGCGTGGTTCATCTTGCCCCTAATCGATGTTTTTTTTTATAAATTTCCTTATCACAAAAAGTTTGGATCAGCCTGCCATGACATGGCCTTTGAAATGGTTGCTCTAATGCTTGATTATCGTATATTTTCCCCTTGTTATTTGATCCTTGACTGGCCATTTGAACTCTTAAATTGTTGTGATATATCAACTCTAGTCTGAGTCTTGAGAAAAGGTTCAGCCTCTGAGTAGCTGACTCTTGAAGAGTCTGATTGATTTATTCCCAAAGTGGTTGCCCCTAGTTGGGCCTCTCTTACCAAGTTAAATTCCCCAACTGGCTGAATTCGTTGGGATTCCCTTGATGTTGAATTGACTTGCAAATGAACATTATACATTTAAAAATTGGCAATTTTAATGCAACGATTATGCAAGTTTTGAAATCACAATTTATTGGTATGATAGTGATACAGTGAAAAAAAAAGAATGATCAACACACTCAGTGGATCCAGCCATTTATGGAATGGCAGATGAAGTGATCAATACAAATGATTAGCAAAGACCGTTAGGAGTCAAGTTAACACAACCTTGTTGTAGTATGCTCTCGAAATAAACCCTGCCTCAAATAGGTCTTTTAAGGGTTGTAATGTGGCTTGGTTCACGGTTTGTGAAATAAAGGATAAAAGGCTCAAAATTTATTTGTAACCCACCCATTATTCGTGATGAACTCCAACCCTACGTTCAGTTAAATTGACATATGCATTCAGATCTTAAAAGTCTTTGACGGTGTATGATAAGGATCAGGATTTAAAAGTGATGGCAGCCACTTTGCTTTATCCTTGATTTGCTGAGGATTTGATGATTCATTAATTTTTTCCTAAGTCGTCTTTTTCTGTTTTTTGACTTAGCGGACTTTTCTTTGTATTTCTTTTCCATCACTTCATTCTTTTGTTGAATGGTTGCGAATGCCATTTTGTTGGAGAATGAGAAAACGAATACTACAAATTTTTGACCCTTCGCGACTTCTTTGGTGCACGGAGGAAAGTATATAGCTGATCCTTCTTGAATGATGGTCTGAATCTCTTGAAGATTGAATGCAACCATATTAACTGAACCGACTACCCTGCCCCAGGTTTGAAATTGAGGGTTTTTGCATTTTTTGAAAAAGAACACTCCTACTTCTAGGCTCAAAGGGGCTTAGCAAGGGATTATCATCCTTAGCAAGGGAATTTGAAACAATTCCTGTACATCATTGACAGGGTTTTAAGTGAGAGTATACAAATGGAGAATTTAGGTATCTGGTTTTCATGATCCTCCCTCTAATCTTTGCTAAAACAAAAGTTTGATAAACAAAAAGATATAAATGTATTTTGTTTTTTATAACAATGAAAGAAAACGAGTGAATACGAATGGATTGATTCAAAATATGCATAAACATTTCATTAATTTTTCCAATTCAAAAACAAACAATGTTAACAAGAAAATTCAAAATCAACATGCAAAGAAAATACAACAGTGCTGAAACAAACAGGGGATTGCCAGCTTTTAGGGAATTCAAAATGTCTTGATTTACTGTCCTCAAGAGATGCCCCAAAGAGTCTTTGTACTCACTCATGCGAGAGGTTGACATGCACCAACAGGTTTCCTTCTGGAAAGGATATGTACTTCTTATCGATCAATTGTTGTACCTTGGCCTGAAAAGCTTTGCAGTCTTCAGTTGAATGTCCTATCGATCCAGCATGATATCCACATTGCTCATGTGGATTATACCCAGGTGGGTATGGCTCTGGAAATGATTTGAGAGACTTGGGAACCACCAATGAGCTTTGAATTAAAGGTTGCAGAAGCTGAGTGTACGATAAAGGTACTGGATGAAGAGGATCACTCCTTCTTTCCAAATTGTTGCGAGGCTTATGTTTACTTTGATGCTGATTCAGATATCCTTGGCTTTTGGCTCGCTGGCTTTGATGAGGAGAGATCCAGGGTTGCTGGTAAGGTACCCTAAACATTGTTGGTTTCCTAAAAGGATGATGAGGCATATGGAATAGGGATTGCTGAAAAGACGGAGGGTCGTAGGGTCTTGCTGGTGCCTCATAGGAATACTTGACGTCTGCCATGATTGCATTGATTACATCCTCTTCCTCCTCTTGGGAGCTGCCGAGGGATTCGTTCTCACTGACCTGGTTACTTGAGGCGCCTTGAATCTTTCCGCTTTTGATACCAATCTCAATACATTCTCCCGTTTTTACCAGGTCAGAGAAACTTGTTGATGCGGTGCCTACCATCTTCTCAAAGTACAGGCTCTGCAGAGTGTCCATAAACAGGTCAACTAACTCCTTTTCTGAGAGCGGTGGTTGAACATAATCAGCAAACTCTCTCCACCTACGGATGTACCTTTTGAATGGCTCATTACTTTCTTGAGATATGTCCTTCAAGTGAAAGCGGCTGGGAGTTTCTTCCAAATTATAATGGTATTGCTTCACGAAAGCATTGACTAGGTCTAACCATGACTGAATATGACTTCTTTCCAAATCCATGTACCAATTCAACGGTGCCCCACTCAAACTGTCTTGAAAGCAGTGAATCATCAACTTATCATCAAAAGCATATGCAGTCATTTTTCGACAGAACATCACTAAATGGTGTTTGGGACAACTATCCCCTTTGTACTTCTGAAAGTTAGGTGCTTCAAATTTCAGAGGTATAACCAAACAGGGTACTAAGCACATGTTTAAATCATCCAGGTCAAAATCATTTTTCCCCTCTAGAGCTTTGAGTCTTTCGTTCAGCATTCGACATTTCTCAGTCATCTCAGCGACGTCTGGCCCCTTGGTCTTTCTCACTGGGATTTCACCTTGGGAATTTGGCTCAGAGAACCCAAATCTTTGGTACTCGACCACATCGTGAGGAAAGGAGTTTCCATCTCGAATAATGGTATGCTTTTGAATAACGGGTGCCCCAACTGGGGTCCTGACAGACTGAGGTTGAACAAAACTGTTCCTTTGAGGTGGTGAGACATCTCCAGTTACGACAGCCTGTTGAACATTATCCCCTCTCCTGATCAAAGTTGTCACATCATCCATGAGTTGGTTCATTTGGTCCTTTGTCAAATCAAAATCTCCTCTTGACGCGATCTGCTTTTGTCCTTCAGGGTCCATAATCAATCAATAACTACTTCAAGTCCAATGTAGGTTTCGGGCAATCAACTGCGGGTTATGGACACAGGACGAGGATGAGCTTACTCTAAGGAAGGAAAAATGACATGTAATGCAGATGCAATGGTATGTGAAAGGATGCAATGCAAGGATGGTTTCAAGGAACTCAAAAAGAAAATGCAAACATCCAATTATAAAAACTTTTCCAAAAGGGATTATAAGCTGAAGTTTGTCTATGGTTAAGCTTGTGATGTTTGCAATAGATATCTCTTTGTTCCTTGAAGACCTTACTGAAATGATGCATATGATGCTGAGATGCAGAGATAAAAGGTGCAAGGTGTTACAAGTAAATCCGGAACAATCTTAATAGGTAGGCTTGTAAGAGATTGGTTCTATGTTTTGCTACCCATAAGTCCCGCTCACGGGATAGTTTCTACGGTGATGGTTTAGGAAACTCAAGGTCATGGACGTTTATCGTACTAACGACCCACCGCAGGCTAGCTACATTGTGACGATAATAACGATAAGGTCTACCTTGAGTGGAGTTCACATGCTAGGCTGATAAAGGGGCGAGCCCTCGGAGCCTAACATTACACAACTACCAAAATTGAAACAGGTCCTAGGGGGTCCTAGAATCACAGCCCTTTCATGAATCAGGTCACGTGACAGGCTAGCTGCGTTGCGACAAGATCTACGAAAAGTCTAACTATCTGGGGGAGCTTTCATGCTAGGCGTGCAAGGAGCGAGTCCTTGGAGACTAACACTAATAACATCCAATTCTAAACTTAGGTGTTCCCTCTGCTTTTTCCAGACCTCAAAATTTACTTGCAAAGTGACCCCAATATCCCACAGATAGATAATATAATGAGCAAATAAAGGGAAAGCGGTAAAAGAATAAACAAACATAAATAACAAACATAGGGAAGACAAGAAGAGATAAGATCAAACAAATAAACACACAAAGCTAAGTTAGACTCGAATCTCTCTAGCATGGATCTATTTCCCCAGCAAAGTCGTACCTCGAAAAAAATACGATACTAAAACAAAGAATAGAGTCGCCACCTAATTATTTTTATTCTAACTAAAGAAAAGGAAGATATAGATACAACCTAAAATAGGATAAGAAATGGTTTACGGAACCAAATTCTAAGTTCGGGAGTCGGTTACGCAAGGAGAAGGTATTAGCACCCCTCACGTCCGTTGTACTCAACGGGAACCTCTTAGCTAAACTATGTGATTAAATGTCTGATCTATGTCTTTGTCTTCTAAATGATTGTTAATGTGTTTGTTAAAAGTTTTTAAATTATTATTATTAAGACGGGGAAATATTAAATGTTTGTTATTATTGTGACAGAGAGATAATTAATTTTTTTATTAGGGTGCTCGCGAAGGATTAAAATCCCCGTGCCTACGTATTCCCTTATGCAATGGGAAAGTCAGAGCTTCGTAGTTCGTGCAACTACGGTTTGTGATTTTTAATTGAATGATTGTTTAAAACGCATTCTACTGCTAAGAGTTGGCTTATACTCGCGGTGGAGGTTGAAGCACTAGCTTGTTTGCAAGATAGAAAGATTCATACAACGTTCGTTTTAGAGAAAAGTATTTGACTTTTGTTAAGGTGTTTTTAAACGAAAGGGCGAATGAACCACGTCACGTGGGGCTAGCCCAGGAGCGATTGCATTCTAAAATGTGCGGAGTGCTAGACTCCGGAGTTCTGTTCTTTCATTGATTAATTATGAAAATGATTTGAATTGGTTGGTAAATTTTAAATTGTTTTTAAGATATGAAAGAGTGAATGAACCACGTTGCGTGGGGCTAGCCCAGGAGAGATTCACTCTAGAACTTGCGGAATGCTAGACTCCGGAGCTCTATTCCTTCGTTGATTAATTGGTACGATTAAGATATTTTGAAATACGGAAGGCGAATGGACCACGTCGCGTGGGGCTAGCCCAGGAACGATCCATTCCAGAACGTGCGGAGTGCTAGACTCCGGAGCTCTGTTTTCGTATTAAATTTATAAAATAAGTTGGATATATTTTTTAGACGTTTTAGAATTAACGTGTTTTAATAACGAAGGAGTGAACGAAACACTATGCGTGGGGCTAGCCTAGGTGTGGTTCGTTTCAGAACGTGTGGAATGCTAGACTCCGGAGCTCTATTCCTTCGTAAATTAATTAAGATGCGTAAAAGCCGTGCAGACGGTGATCACATAGTGACCGACTTACATGTGTGCAAAAATGTAGGCGTATGAATTGATTAAATGAAGTGGATTTGATTCCTAATTCCTAAAGGTATTCCTAGTGAAAACGAAACCGGTAAAATAAAGGCGGATGAAATAAATTACATACAAAAACGGGAGAGGGATACAATAATAATTTTACACGAGAATGCGATGAAATAAAGGGTCTCGTTGTAATTTTCCCAAGAGAAAGCGTGTGTGCAGTGTCTGAATTGATCGGAACCGTTAGAAATTAATATGATAAAAAAGTACGTGAAATAAATGAAATAAATAAATAACTTAAATAAAAATGAGATAAATTGTGAAATTAGAATAAATAAAATAAAATAAACAAGATGGCCTCATATCGGCCACGATTAATCGGAAACGATTTATCGTGGCTTTGTCATATCATCGGCCCCTAAATAGAGAAATAAAAATCGAAATATTCACCAATATTTTGTAGACATTTTTCTAAACAAAGATAATGCTAACGAAGAGATTGAAAGAAAAACTTAAAATAAATAAATAAATAAATAAATAAGTAAATAGAAACTACCAACATCATGAAATAATTATAATAGAGAAAAAGAACAAAAAAATAAAGCACAAATAAAGGGTGCGGCGCAGGACTTGGAGGTGTGATGTTAGCAACAGACTCCATGGGTTTCAAAGCCCATGTAATTTCAACAAATCAGTTTTTAAAAAAACAAACAGATAGGAAAATGAAGGGAGGCCCTAGCGAATGTGGGAGTGCATATGTGAATTAGAATCACAAGTATAGCCTGGGCCAAGAAGCCCCAAAAATCAAAACCAAAATTTTATGTTATTATTTTTTTAAAAACAAAATAAAGAAAAAGAGAAAATATAAAGAGAAATACAAAATAAAGGGGAAGATTGGTTTATCAATACACAAAATTACGCTATGAAAAGGTTTTCCAAACTCACTATTCATCCGCCGTTCTCACTGATTCTCAGCCTCACTTATCTCTCACTCGCGACCTTAGATCTCAAGCGGACTTGACTTCTTTCTCGCTTTGCGGTTACCTCTGTTCGTCTCTTTTTGTTACGACTTTCTCCTCCTCACGCTCTACTCGCGGATCTCAGTTACGATTTGGTTCCAAACATTATGTCTTTGCCGATTTCACTTCGGTGGGATCTCTCTTCATTCACGCGGCTTCTTTCAACAGTCGATTAAAAGGAGTGGTGGTGATTTGAACTTCTTTGCGGCGCATCTTTTTTCGGTTTTTCGGTGATGGCCTATTTTGGCTTTTTATTAGTGATGTTTTTTTTTTGGTAATTTGATCTGGTTTGGAGGTGTTTTGTTAGAAGTGAACTGAAGGTGGTTCTGCATTTTTGCGGTTGAAGGTTAACGGCGGATTTGGGTTTGGTTCAGAGGGTTGTTGGCGACTGCGAGGAGGGTTTTGAAGAAGCGAGTAAAAGAAGACTAAGAAGGTTTTGTTTGCTATAAATTGAAAGTTTAGGAGAATGAAGATGAAGAAGAAGATGGAGGGTATAATTGGAAATGGAATTGAAAGTGAAGAAAAGGTGGTTTCGATTGTTCTGTGATCTTGTTGTTGTTTGAGGAGGAAATAATTTTTTTCAGTCCGTTTTCTCTCCCCCCTGTGTTGGTTTTTTATCAACTTCTTTTAAAAGAGAACCTTTTCTTATTCAAATTTTCATCTGACTCCTCTATAGATCAGTTGCTTTCAGCCTTTTTCTATGCAGGTGTTTGGTCAAAGAGCAGGACTTTGGTGTGTAGTGTAGGTTTGTTGTAAATTGTCATTGTTGAGGCAGGATGTTAGCATACTTGTAGATGGTGTTGTCGCTGTTGGTTGCAGTTGCTTGGTAGTAGGACTGTTTGGCTTAGTGAAAATATTTTAACTGAAAAAGGTTGTGATTGGAGGGTCCTTGATGCAAGTTTTATGCAGGCTGAGGTGGACGACTTGAAACAAAAATAAACCATACATTAAAATTTTTCTCAGCAAAAGAAAGACTATATTTAAATTAAACTAAAACAAGTTTATCTAATTAGAAACAACTAATTAAGATAAATTTGTTAAAACTAGCTTATTAAACTAAAACTAAATTGAAATTAAACTAGAATAAGGATATATTTTTGAATTATTTTTAAATGAAGAAAAATAAGCGAATGACTAATCTAAACTAGAGATAAAAAACATTAATAGGAACTAAATTAAATTAAAAACTAAATTTAAAACATCTGATGTAAATTGAACTCAAATAATAAAATCTGCAAATGATTCATGAGACGCCTTGACTGAGGATGCAAAGAATGATTGAATATCGACAGATCGATAAAATGCGTCAGATGAAAAAAGTCCGGTCAAAATTTAGGGTGTGACAGCAAGCAATCATCAAGAATTTGGTTCAAACTTGTTCTCATGGAACTCTATATATTAACAAGTGTCCAAGGGTGGAATTTTGTCCATTGGTTCCTTATGGAGGGCTTTCAGTGGATCAGTTACTTGAGAATCAAGAAAAAGTCAACAGTGGAGAGGAAAAGTCAACCATTGATTTTTAAAGTCAAGATCATGCTCCTCAAGTTCATGGACCTTTATTTGGTTTAGAAATGGAAAGAATATCATCATTCATCATATTTGAAATTTTCACTCTCAAACTTCTTCTCTTCGAATCACCTTCATCCTAAGGTTTTTGTGAAAATTCTTTGCACATTCTTGATCCACAAGCTCTAAGGAACAATAATCAAGCACCATTGGAAGCTCATACTAAGAATTTCATCAGATTCGATTTTGGAAGCTTCATCTTCAAATCTCTAGATCTAGCTTGTTTCAAGGCTCTAATTGCATTTATTTTGTAATTAGAGATCACAAGGAGTAGATCTTCACCTTCCTACTGGATTTCTAGGAGTATTTTTCCTTGCTTCAACTTTCAGGTGAATGTAATTTCATCCTCTTATTTCTTGTTTTAATGATGTGTATTGTGTTCTTTTTGCTTTGCTAATCATTCTGGTGTAATTTGTGAGATATTTGGACGTGTATCATGTCTTACTTTTGGATCTGAAGTTTTTGAGTTCAAACTTTCTTGCTTCGATTTTCTTTATGCATGCTTGATATGGTGAAATTAATTACATATTTGGAATCAACACTGAATTTTGAGAGGAAATATGGTGATTGTTTTGATTTCTAAAAATTTTCATGTTGGATCTCCGTTGAGGCTACCGGAGCTAGGGCTCCGGCGTCTGGTTTGTTTATAGGTTGTTTGAGGAAGATGAAATATGGATCGTTCATTTTCTTGATCCAATGGTTTGTAAGATGCCATCGCAATAAAAATAGGCATGCCTCTCACATGTTTTTGTTTTATAAATTTAAATGCTGATGTGTTTTGTGTGTGGCTCCACATGCCTGTTATCATGTGATTTAAATCTAGACCTCTCATCTCACATACTTTGTTTGCTTGACTTGTTTTGCGCGCGTCAGATCCTTCTCATCGCCTAGATTAGAGTCAATTATGTTGACTGAGTGCATGGTAATTTTGATGACTTGCGCTTAAGGACTTGGATTGTTGACTTGCTATCTGGACTCCTCCCCTAAGCCCATTGTTTGTTTTCAATGTGGAATTATCTTATGCTGAACCTCCCTCATTTGTTTTCACAGTTTTATTTTATTTTTTGCATACATTCCATTTTTTAATTTTTAAAAGCTTCCATACATTTAAAAATTCCCAAAAAAATCATAAAGTATCATATGGCATTTAAATAATTTTTCCATATTTTTGTTTCTGACTTTATTAAATTTTCATCATATTTGGCATATTTTCTTTTATTTTCTTTTGAAATTGTTTCTTCCTTTGATAGTTAAACTTTGAGGAATTGTTTTGCATTGCTCATGCAACATTTTTCTCCCATTCCTTTTGTATTATTTCATCAACATCTTGATGTGTCTAAAAAAAATTTCATACATTTTTAAAGTCATTTTAGCATGAATTTTGTTCTTCATCTTGTGTATTGTTCCTCCTTTGATATTATGTGACTTTGAAGCATTGATTTGAATAGTTTGCTTTTTAATTTTGGTGTGATCTTTTGGTATGTCATTTTCCTCTGACTTAGGTCATATGTGATGTATTTTCATAATTTTTTAATGTGCTTTTGCATTTGTTTGATAGCTTGTGTTTGAAGTCATCTTTTGTGAACCTTTTCTTTCTTCTTAACCCTAGTCCATTAGGAGGCACTTGTGCCAATGCTTGAGGTTTCTTGTGTGACAATATAGGTCATGTTTAGACATTTATAGGTCACCTCTTGCATATTATAGGTCATGTTGGTTTGTGTTTGCATTTTGTTTATGTTTATGCATCCTTGTTTGAAATTTGACCTAACTTCTCACTTCATCTCTTCTCTAATACTTAACATGTTTCTTGTATGCATCAAGTATGCTCATCCATTCCTCCCATGAGCATCTCATATTATGTATGCTACTGACTTCATGCTCATATGCATTCATTCTTGTATGTCATCTTGCATTTGTAACTTGCATCTTAAGTATTTGACATCCACCCCTTATGTGACATCTTTTGCATACTTATTTGAATTGCCTTGACATCTTTCATATGTGAATTTGGTATGATCATAATAGAATTCTCATAATGTCATATTGATCATATTAAACTGACTTGCATTCATTCATATCCATTTTTCATCTTTGACCTGTAATCTTAACTTGTTTGTTTTCTTCTTATGTGAACATGAACTTGTCTTCTTTTCTTCATCTCATCTCTTTAGGATCTCACTCATACATAATTTCTATGTACATATCATATCATCTTAGGAATTATTATAGGTCATCATATTCTGACTTTGATGATTCATACATTCTTTCATTCATGGTATACATCATATGCATTCATACTTCTTAAGTTGTGCCTTTTGTGAACTTGTTTGCTTCTTTGGTTCTTCTTTGACCTAGTTTGGGTTTATTTAGTTACCTTAGGCTTCTTAGAGCTTTGATGTGGTTAGGTTATGACCTTAGAGGTTCTAATACCTTAGGATCATTTGCATGTGGTTTCTTTTCTAGTTTTGCTTCTCTTTTACTTCTTATGTGCAATTGTATTTCATTTCACTAACTTTTCAGGGGCTATGGTAAGTCATAAGAGTGTGGATGTGCATCCAAACTCTAAATTCTTCCCTCATATTTTAATAATTCAATTTGTGTTTGATTAATCATTTAAATATTCTTTGCTTGTACAATCTTCTCTCATCCCTCTTAGAAACAAATTAACTTCCATCATGGAAGTAAGTTGCTTTCTTTCTTCTTCTTCTTCTTCTTCTTCTCCTTTCTTCTCTCATTCTCCTTTATTTTATGATAGTGATCTTATACCACACTAACCATAGGACATCCTAATATGATAATATAGGGTTGGTCTTAGTCCCCCTTAGAGTTTTCCTTTGCTCTCTTTGAGTCTTCTTTCTCATCTCAAAACAAAAGCTAAAAATCACCTAATAAAGGTTGAACTTCTTCATGTGCCAAGAGACTTTACCATGGGATATTTGCATTCATTCCATATGGGAATGAGGTGTAGGATATCTATCATGATGAATAAGTCTTAGCATTAGGATGTTTCACAAAATAAACTAAAAAACACTTCTTCACTTCAAAAACAACAAAAAACACTTAATAAATAAAATAGGCTAGTGTGCTTGAGCTTTAATATTTGGAACTAGGTTTGGGGATCTCCTTCATACTTAGGTGTACTTCTTATTAATTCCATCTAGGAGTGATGTAAGAAGTACACACTCCATTGAATGAGACTTGAATACACTTTTTTATGCAAACTCTCAAATAAAAAGCTTCTAAGAAACTTTAAACAAACATTAAGTGCCTTTCCTTCGGGAATTCTCTTCTCATCCCATTCACTCTAAATGAAAGAACTTGCTCCTACTTTTTATTTGTATGACGGTAAACACACTCATTTCAGACGACCCTGCAACACCAGAGCATAGGCATAAGTAGTTCCCTTCTAAAAAACATAAGCAAGTTGTGTCATTCTTATTGAGTCGAACTACGGTGTTCTGACTTTCCTATTACACAAAGGGAATACGCATGCACAAGCGACAACACTTGGCGAACACAATCCTTCGGTCTCTTTCCTCGTTCTTCGTGCTAGTTCATCTCCTTATCCTTTCATCCCTTTCTTCCTTATTTATTTTCAGTCATTTTCAATAGCAGTTGCAGTAGTAGAAGATACCCTCACCTTTTGAAATAGTGCTAGCAAGCATGGATCACATTGGGTACGACGGATGATATGGGGTGCTAATACCTTCCTAGTTCGTAACCAACTCCCTTACCCATTCTCTTTGGTTTGTGAGACCCCGCTTTCTCCTTTTTCCGGGTTTGTTCAACAATACCCTTCCTTCGAGATAAAAATTCCTGGCTGGTGATAAGTGCTAAATTATGTTAATATGTAGTTTAGTTTTTGGCACTTTTCATGATCTTAAATTGTTATCCTATGCTTTTTCCCATTGTTTCTGGTAAATATTCATTTTATAATTTAAATGCTTTAATAGTATAACTTATATAACTTTGGTTTTTATATTTGTAGGTTTTTTCGTTGGATTGGAGAGCACAATTCAAGGGGACGCTATTTTGAAGACTTTTGAAGAAAGTCTATTTTTGAAGCTCACTAATAGCTCGCTTAGCAAGCTCCTAGCAACCAACAACAACATAATACAGAGAGTTGCTCGCATAGCGAGACCCGAAGCTCGCTTAGAGAGTTAAGAAGGTTTGATCAACTCTAAGTTATTATCATGGAAGTGTGCCTTCTATTTTGTGAATTTTTGTATAGGTATAGAGTTGTCAATATCAGAAACTGACAGTTGAGAACTGTGAGACATCACTGAGGTGATTGGAAGTGAGGATGAGTTTCTCATATTTAGGAGTTCCTAAGTAGAAGTTGCATTGGTATTGATTAAGTGAGAAGACTGTAAATTGTAGGTGTTTGCTGAGAAGTCTTTGAATTGATACTACATAGTGGATTTCCTTCATGGCATGGTATCCCCTAGAGTAGATGAGTTTGATCGAACTGGGTTAACAATTCTGTTGTGTTCCTTACAACTTTTTTGTTTTATGTTTTATGCAGTACTTGAACTTAATGTCCTATCCGATGTTGAAACATCCTGAAACATGTTTGAATTTGATATATCATCATTTTTAAGTATTGTTGTGTGTGCCTTACCATGTTTATAAGTAACAGATAAGATGTCTCAACATCATATTCGACATCTGAGTCTGTCATACCAGAATTTCAATTGGTATCAGAGTAGACATCCTAGTTTTGTTTCTGGATGAGATCTAAAGGGGATACTTTCTGGTTCATGGTCAAGGTAGAAGGGGTTGTTTTGATGTGTGAATGGTCCCTAGAAGTGGAGGATGGACTGTTCTAATGTTGTAGCATGGGGTAGTGCTGCTATTGTGGCATGTTTGATTTATTTTCAAACCTGTGGCTGTTGGTGTCACCTAGAGATATTGGAAGGGATAATTTGTGACACTTGAAGCTTCTGAGGAGTTGTGTATTCGCTGTTTATCTATCTGATAACTCCTTTTGTTTGAGAAGGTTGTTCTTCTATAGAGATATATCCTACGATGATGGGGATATTTATCTTTCTGCTTCTGTCAATTGTGCTAATGACACTTGAAGACTCTTTTTCAAGTCCACTCAAGGCACTATGAAGAAAAGTAGTTGTTAAGAGATCTGAAGTTTGCAGACCTATCACTTGTCTGTAGATCTCTTTGTGATCCTTGGAATGATGTCTTATCCTTTGATAGAACATCAAATCAGAATTAGGCATGATTCTTTGGTCCAAGGAATGGCTATATATATGTTTGGGTGCTAAACTACTGTGTTTATTTCACACATGTTTGGAACCTGCTCCTGATCTGGAAGAGGAGGCATCTGTATGGTGTGTCTAAGAAGGTTCTGGCCCTGGAACTTCTCTTAGATATATGTGTTGATAAAGAAGTAATCAACATGTCTTGTTCTCATGAAGACAGTTTATTTATGTTCCTTGTTGCAGGAGTGAAGTACCTGAGCTTCAAGGAGTATTATTTCAGAGAGACTCCTTGTATATGAAGGTGAAGCTATGTCAACTGGTGGAGTTGAATGATGTGGATATAGATGATCAGTAGCTATATTGTGTGTGAAGACATCTCAAGTCAGACATACTGGGTCTGAAGGAGAAGTATGTGTTCTAGCTGCTGCATATGTCTGTGTTTTGGTCTGGTCAACTACTGATGGCTGATTCTCTTGTGTTCCCCTACCTGTGTATGGATTACAATCGCTCCCACTAAAAGACACCCGGGTCAGATAGGGTACAGACGCGAACGGTCGGCGAGAGGAGAAAATGAAGTGAAGATGAATAGAGTCGCCAGCTAGGCATTTTTATCCCGAAGGAAAGGTAATGCTGCATAAACCTAAGAAAATATGGATAAGACGGTCGCGAACCAAAGAAACTGAGAAATGGGGTTGGTTACAACCTGGGAAGGTATTAGCACCCAGATTGTCCGTCGTACTCGACGGGATCCACGCTTGAAAGTTTGTGTTTAAAAGGGGTAGGTGTATGTGCTATCTGTGTGCAAAAGCTGGAAAAGAATATACAAGTGTCAGTGCAAAAGGTGAATGCTCAGGGATTAAGGCTTAGAAAAAGAATGTTGAAAGAGGGGGAAGACACATAGACTTTTGTTCGATAACAGTTAAGTTATGCCTACGTATCCTCTCGTGCAATGAGGAAGTCAGAACACCGTAGTTCGACTCAAATAGACTGCAAGATAAAATTGACTGTGAACTGCTTACTTGTCTATGCTCAAGTGTATGACTTGTCTGGCTCAAGTGCTAACTGTCTTGCTTTAGACGGAAGAAGCAAGTTCTCGTTTGTGAGTGAAGATGATGAGAAAAGAATCCCGAAGGAGAAGATTATTGTTTGTTTTTGTGTTTTCAATCTTTTATTGCTTTTTTTGTGTTTTTCATAAGTTGATGAGCTTAATCCTAAACCAAGGGTTAGTAAACTTATCATATCCTCCCTTTGATTAGGGATAATGAGAATACCTTAAGTATGAGATAATTATCTCAAACTTAATTACCATGATGTAGGATTAAGATCATTAACCTACTTGTGATTATTTAGATGTTTTTGAGTTTTTGTTTAGTGTTAAGTAATGAGTTTAAGCCATAATCAAGGATTAGTGAACCCATTACACTGTCCTAATAGAAGGATAATAGATGAGCACACTTAAGCTGAGGAAGATACCTCAACTTAATCCATGATTAGGGATTAACCTCATGACAAAACAAGCCTTTATTAAAGTGGATTTTAATTAAGGGTGAGATTAAGAAGTGAGTTTTATGATTTGTAAGACAACTTGAGGGGGACTTGTCCATTAACACTAGGGTTAGTCCTTCTTAACCAATAAAGGAAGAATTAGAACCCTAATGCAAGGCCCAAGTTACAAGTTATTGTCTTAGTGATTATTAAGATGGATTAATTAAGAGGTTTAAACAAATTAAGGGTTTAACACTTAGGATTAAAGTTATACACTTCATCCTAAGAGAAGGATGCATGCATAACCCTAATACCAAAGTCTTAAAACCTTAAAGGTTTAGTCTCTAATGATGAGGTGAGAAGAGAGACACAAGGAAGACACAAAGGTAAAATCTAAAGGGGGACTAATCAAGACCCTAATTATTGTCATGCTTGGATATTCCTATGGTTTATAAGGCTTGGAAGAGATCTTCAAAGAAGCCACCAATGGAAGAAGCAGATGAAAGGATGAGAAGCAGAAGAAACAAGTTACTTACTTCACTGAAGAAGATAAGTAACTAAGAGAAAGAAAGTGAATGATGAACATGAATGAGCAAGATCACTCTAAAGCAAAGAAAAAGCAATGATGCATAAGAAGAAAGAGAATAGAAAGGAGAAGTGAAGGCAAATTCACTTCTCAAATTACTTACCACCTGAAAAGGTTAACATAAAGGAAAGAAATGAAATGAAAATGAAATGTATGCAAAGGAAAAACCAAAACCAGAAACAAACACATGATGCAAATGATGCTATGAGATGATGCAAAAATATGTCAAGTGTTATGAATGTTCATATAAGAGATGGAATGCAAAGGAATCATGCTTTGAAGTTTAAAAGTTCATGAAAGTTTATGAAATGAAATGAATGCACATCATGGAAAATGAATGAAGAAATGATCAAACATGATTCTAATATGTCTTAAGATGTCTAAGATGACATGTGAATGCATGAAATGTCATGGAAAGTTCATATATGGGTGCATATGCAAGATGAATGCAAATGAAGATGCAAAATTAGGGTTATATGAAAAGATGAGATGCAAAAGTCAAAAACAGAAGCAAATCATAAGATAAAATATTGCAAATGAACTCAAAGGAACCCTAACCCCATATGATATCACACCCCAAAGGAGAAGGTCTAACTCTTAACCTAAAGAAAGTTGTGATTTTTCTAAGTTTGCTAGGGTTTTAGGGTACCTCAAAAGGGAAAATGCAAATCAATTTGAAAATGCAAGATAAATTTGTGGTAAAAATAACCTAGGAACTACATGCTATATTAAGAACAATTCAAAAAGAACCATTGTCAAACCCTTCATGGTTAGGCAGAAAATAATTCTTGAAGTTAGGGTTCCAAAAAGGGATTTTTATGAACCCTAAATTCAAGAAAAATGTCAAAGTTGGATCAAAACCAAAAAGAAATTTGTATGAATGGTTTGACAATGTTTCTAAATGTCCTAAGATGCAATGTGAATTTTTTTGGAATTTTTAGAAACCTAAATGGTATTTTAATTAATTAATTTCCATTAATTAATTAAAATAAACATTTAAATATTTTTAAAATGGTTTTTTAATAAATAAAATAAAAATAAAAATGTTTTTGGGTGGGGAAAAATATTTGAAATCAAAATGCAGAAGAAAAATATTTTTGAGAATTTCTAAGTATTTTAAATAAATTGGACAAAATAAATGCAATTTAAATGAAATAAAATGAAAATAAAAGAAAGTCAGCTGATCCAATGGACAGGATTTGAACTGGGGAAATCCTAGTTGACCAGCGCGCAAATGAGTGGCTGAGATTCACTCTGAGTTAATTTTATTTAATTAATTCTAATTAACTAATTAAATGAGAATTAGGGTTTTAATGATCAATTTAGGCCATCCAAACACGTGGGTAAGCAAGATCCTACAGCTATCATTCAAACTAACCCTAAACCCTAATTAAACTCTTAATGACTCTCAGGTGGCCGGAGGAGATCTCCGGTCATCTTCTCCGACCAGCTTTTCACCCTAACTTACACCCTAAGCCATCCCAGACCCCCTAACTCTCCAAAAATGATCCTCACCTCATTCTAAACAAGAATCAACCAACAAATTTCATTTATTTCACATGAACATCAAGATTCGAAGTAAAACGGAAAATCAAACAGAAATTTCAGAAGCTTCATACATGCTTGTTTCTCAATCATTTTCAAAAGTAAAAACATCATGATTATCAGGAGAGCACATAGAATCAATTAAGAACTTAAAACGAAGGTTCTGGAAAAAAGTTCTTGGAGTTACCTAAGCTTGAGCTTCCTCAGTTTGGAGCTTTTGGACCTCCTCTCTTGTGTAAACCCACTCCTCTTGACCTCCTGATGAAGCTTTGATGTTTGGAAGAAGTTTGTAATGGCTGGTTTGAGAGCTTGCACTCTTGCTGCACCAGAATCGTGTTTTAGTTTTGGGTGTGTTTAGGCTGCAATAAAGGGTGGGAAATGATCCTCTTGTGATGCTGAGTTGATTGATGAAGGAAGCTTGAAGTTTGAGTGTATGTGCTATGAGTTTTGAAAGCTTTTGCTTTTGGGGTGATTTTTGGGAACTTGGTGATTTTGAAGTGTTAGGCTGGTGTGTTCTGTGTTATGAGTTGTGTTTGATCCACATAACAAGCTTTGATAGGTCAGAAGAGTTGTTGTGGCCTATGGTGATTGGTATGGGCTCTCTTGCAAAAAGTCAACAAAACTTGTACTTGAGGTATGGGCTCATGTTGCATTTGGCTTTTGTCTTGTCCTGGCTCAGCAAGGATCAAGGAGGACCATGGAACATGTTTTGTGGTGATTCAGCAAGTGGAAGCATGGTTGTGTATCATTTTTGCAATTTTGAGGAAGTTTGGCCCCTTTGTGATTTCTTCATATGCAAGGCATGGAAACTTGAGATTCTTGGGCCAATTCTGATTTTTAGGCAATGAACTATGTTTGTATGATGCATAGAAGTGTATTAGAGGTCACAAAATGGCTTGGCAAGTGGTTTTGCAAAAATCCCTCTTTGGTGTATTCTTGAAAATTATAGGATTTTTGCCAACTTTGCAAGATCATAACTTGAGTTCCATAATGAATTAGAACTTGTTCTTGTACTTTTTGAAAATGGAATGATCCAATCTATAACTTTCATGACCAACAATTTTTCATTTGAAGCATTTTTGGTTGAGAAAGAGGAGGTTGAAAAACTTTCCCAAAATGGAAAGTTTCCATTACAAGTCATTTCCATTTTTGGCAACTTTTGGTTTAGCTCAAATTTCTTCAATTTTCTGAACTTCTAAGCACTTCAATGATCAAATAAAAATCATATAACTTCAATTTGATGAAAAATCCACTTTGGTTCCATTGTTGGGGGCCTCAGATGCCCTGATTTTGCCCTCACTTGTTCAAGAAGTTACCCAGTGAACAGATGACTTCCACGATGAATTTCTTCATCAAACTTGGTACACATGATCCTTATAACATATTGAGAACATTAGAAACAAGAATGACCAAAAAATTTGGAGTTATGGCCTCTGAAACCAAAACCCTAATTTCAGGTCATCTATGTAGTGAAACCCTAGCTCTGCTTCCATGCTTTCCAAGTTCTTGTGATTTTTTTACTTCCTTGATCTTTGAGGGATATAATATGATGATAGAACACACATGGACCCTCTTTGAATGAATGGAGACCTTTGGAGTGGCTCAGATGGATCCTTGGATTGCTCAAATCACAAACCCTAGATGCAGATGAATTTGAACTAATGCAGTGAAACAAAAATGCAATATGAGATGGTATGATTAAACTAATGCAAATATGAAAGATCATAAGCCATGGTGTTAACTTATTGAGGGAAAATTTGGGGTGTTTACAATTACTATGATGGGTTTCTTCAGAACCATATTGTCATACCCCAAATTCGTCCTACCCACGCCATTTTTTATTTTTACTGTCTATGCATTATTTAGAAATCTAAAAGTATGTACCATTTTTTTTTCTCTGTCAAATATTCGGAAAAATGTTTTGATTCCAAATTCTTTTCTATTTTTAAGTTTTTATATATTTTGGTTCATTAATGAAAACGCAAAATTTTTATTATTTATTTCCTTTAAAAATCATTCCACATAAGCCCATTCTTCTTAAACTCACTTATTAATATTTAAAAATAAAAAAATCTTTTTAGTTTTATCATATTATTATTATTTGTTTATTTTTTATTATTAAGCCCAATTTTCCAAAGATATGAAAAAAATTCATTTCCATTTACCTAGACCCATTTGTTTACACAAAATACCAAGAATTTGTTTTCCATTTCATTATTATTATCCATTATTGTTAGTCATTACCTTTTTATTATTCTTACTATTGTTAAATTTTTTATTTTTTATTATTCTATTATTATTATTATCGGTATTATTATTTATAATATTATCATTATTATTAGTATTATTATCATTATTATATTATTGACATATTATTTTGTTTATATTGTAGATTAACTTTATTTTCATCCATTCCTTAATCGGCCACGGTACAAAGCTAAAAAAAACACGATCACAACTTTTTTCATCTTCATGCCACTCAGCTAGTGGTATTCATACATTCTAGCAGGCCCACAAGGGCAACGCGTTTTTTTCGTACAACACATATGCATTTGATTCAACACCAGCCTGTATAATACGAGTCCCACAAAAGCAATTGGAAATACTACAAAGAGGACTCAACAACCATCTTCCAAAGAAAGAAGAGGACTCATTTCACAATCACCACAAACCATATTCCTCAAACCTGCAACTTGCTTTTCAAAACCAGAAACTCCAACCTGCAACTTTTTTTTTTCAAAACCAGAACTCAATCCAAACTCAGTGTGCACCCTTCATTTACCATAGTTAGAACCACAACCTTCATTTTCAAACCAAATCTGAACCTCACAAGAAAACCTCAAACTGTTTGTTTTTTTTTCTTTTCGTTGTCGCTCAAAACCGTGAAAAAACACCAACCTCACCTCAAACACACCTGAGTCGAAACACCATTACCTCAGCAAATTAGAACCAAAAAAACCACTCATCATCACTCTCTTCTCAAACCTTTTCGAATAATCATTCAACGCCGCCATCTCCAAACCACCACGGCCGAAACCAACTCCATACCACAACCGTCGCAACCTCAAAAGCACTGTAATACCTCAAAATTTGCCCTCTTTCTTTTTTTGCCCTAACTGGCTTGCGCTTCGCATTCATCTGCATTTTTCACTAGGTCATAATATTCATAACCCTGCATTTGCATTGAATTCATAAGGCATATGATCAAGGATCTAGGAAATTAGGGTTTCGTACTTTGTCCGTATTTATCAGGGTTTGAAATGATGAAGGTTATTCACTGGTGCATCTAATCTATTATTGAGGCGGCTAATCAGATTTGGCTTGGAGCAAGAGTTTCGGCTCCTCTTAACGTCTCAAGTGGAATTCTTCTTCATTGAACATCTTAAGGGGAATTTGGAAGTCTTGCTCATGAATTGATTTGAGGACACTTCACCAGTTGAGGTCTAGTGTATTAAAGAGTGGTGTGGATCCATTTGTTTATGGAGCAATAATTCGAGATTGTGTGGAGTCTATTATGGCATAAAGAGTGGATTATGTTGAAGGATTCGATTTAGGGTTGAAGGAGAATGCACAATTTTTGGTTTATTTGGAAGACATCATTCAAGTTCGAACTCAAGTACGCAATGCCTATATGGGATATGAGCCGTTACCATTTGTCTTTCTTATTATCCAATCTAAAATCCATATTCGATTCCCGCCATTCGGTCTCAATCTGTATCCTTTTGTATAATTCCACACTTTATTCAATAGCCCAATTACATACAAGCCCAACATCCATTTGATTTTTAATAATCAATTTTCATTATCCTATAACCATCATTTCTAATTTTATTAACATCCATTTGATTTTAATAATCAATTTTCATTATCCTATAACCATCATTTCTAATTTTATTTAACCATTTCTTTGTTCATCCTTTAAACCCAATTAAACCACTCTCTAGATCTCGCTTTTATTGCCAAAGTCTTTTCTTTTTTTTGCTAAGCCCATTCTCCTATAGTTTTTAGGATAAGGAAAAAATAATAACTTAGGAAGTTCAGCATAAAGATCCTATTAGAGAATCCCTATTAGAGAATCCAGTTATAAACTAACTCAAGATATATTTTTTTAAAAAAAATATATTAATTAAAAAGATTGAGAAAAGACCTCAAAAAGTTTGACTATTAGTTACAATTCCAAGATAATACAGGGACGGTTACAGAAAAAAGAAAAAGAATTCAGATACAAAAAACAGAGGGAGAAAGGAGGAAAAACTCAGAATCAAAAAGGTCTCAACATCAATCTCCAAATCCCTCTTCTGCATCTCTTCAACGATCACCACTCTCTTCAAAAACTTATTCACCAAACTCTCAAATAAAAAATCATCTTAACTTCACCCAATTTTTTTCCTACACACCTTCTTCTTCCATAATCCCCTGTCACCAAAAACCTGCATCATCCATCACTAATTCTTGAACCTGCAACAAGATTCAGCAAATCAGTCTTCATTATCCAAGCATCAAGAACAATCCTCAACCTTCTTCACATCTTCTCCATAAGATAATCAGAATCTGCATCAACTTTTCATCCTTCAAAAACTTCATGGTATCTTTATCATCAATCGAGCTGCGAGATTCACATAACAATCAATGGTTAGCAACAATACACAGAACACCAAAGATAAGGAGAAGAAGAACGTTGACGTGCATCAACACGGTTCGGAACGGTAACAACACATTAGCATGAACAAGCTTCAGAACTTCGTCTCTCTGCAACTCTCCAACATCTTCACCATCACTCTGCAACATTTATCAATTTCAACCAACCTGCAATCGAAAATCAACAACATCAAATCACGTAAAAAGAAGATTAGATGAAGAGGTTAAGGGATCGAATCGAGATAAGAATGAAGTGCATACCTGAGTCAGAGCCATCGTTTATCGACCACCGCAAACTCAACTTCAGCTATTCGTTCCAAATCTTCAGTATCACTTCACCAACCGCCATCATTATCTGCACCGACTCAGAATCGTATCATCATCTTCATTGCAGGTTTATTTACTTCAAGAAAATCTACAAGTCGAAGCAAGAACAACATCAACAAGAACGCAACGCAATCGAGAATGGAAAGAAGAAGAACAAAATGAAATTAAGCTTACCGGGAGCACTACACCGCCACTTTTATCTTCATTATGCATCCATGGCGGGGAAAATCGTAGCTACTATATCAGAGTATTGCACTGTTTCGAAGCACGGCACCATCACCATTATCAGTTTCATCGTCGAGCAAGAAAACTCCTTATCTTGGATCTTGGATCGCGATTCGCGGTATGGAGGAGATCCCGATGGTTAGGGTTTTTTTCTTTTGGCGAAGAATTTTGCGTGTTCATCTCCGAAGAAGAAGAAAAGTCCGCCGTCATTGTTAATAGAGGAAGAGACGTCGCATCTCACATCTTCTTCGAAAGTCTTACAAACCTCCAACGACCACATTTCAGAGGTAGAAAAACAGAGGAGAAGGAGGATTCAGAAAATGGAGAGCTTGAAGTCTCGAAATCGCACTTGGACCAATCTCCGATTCAAAGAGGTGAGTCAAGGAGCGTTATGGCAGGTGCAAGATGGATGTTCGTTTTCTCCGTCATCGCCGGCATAAGGCCATGGCGTGGTGGAAATCGTTGTTGTTGATGTATGTAGAAGAGCAAGACGAAGCTTAAAGAATGGTGCGGGAAAGAGATGACGAGATCAAAGACAGAGGATAGTGGAAAGAAAGAACGGAGATGAGGCGACAAAGTCAGGGGGTAAAATGTTATTTTCCGGTGCTATTCTCTTGTTCCGATGAGAGACTTTGTGAGATAAATATGATGATAGAGAATGAACTCCCGTGGAAGGAGAAGCATCAAGTTATGTTTTAGGGTTTCATGTTTCGATTTGGGCTTAGTGCTTTCAGGCCATGGATTCCGCTTTGCACCTTCTTTTTATATTCACACCACCAAATTCACTATCATACAACCTCTCTCTGCACTTGGTGTGTGTCATTGGGCTTCAGTCCGCTATGGGCCTTTGTTCACACCTCCTTATGCTGCTAATAGACCCCCGCCTGCGCTGGTATAAGCCATGGGGCCTTGGGCCATTATTTGCACCTGGATTTTACTACTGCACTCTTTGGTCTTTATGTTTGTATTAGAAATTTTTAATTAATGTTCTTGTTAAAAGAAATTTGTTAATTAATTCTTGTCAAATTAATTTTTGTGGATTATTACTTAATCCATTTTTCTTGATAATGTTTAATTAGAATTTTTGTTGCTAATTTTAAATTATGATTTAGTCCTAATTATGGATTAAAATGGTTCATGAGCCTTTTTTGATCGATTTGAATCAATTTCAATTATGGCGAAGCATCGCAAAGTGAATATGGAAGATGAGCATTTATTTTGCTCATAGGAGATTTCAAGACCTTGCTTGGGTTTTTTTTCGGATTTCTTTTATGAAGAATCGGCACTTCGATCAAGTAAGTGATTTCGAGTTTTTTCGGCCTTTAAGCATCATTTTAGTCGTATGCGGCTTAGGACCATATAACTTAAGATGCATATTGAGCCCTCCCACCTGAGGCACTGGATTTATTTTTGATATATGTTGATTTGTGTCGATTTCGAAGCTTAGGGATTAGGTTACGAACCATTAGGATCAATTCCTTTTACTTCCCCTTAAGATTCATTTTTTTCCCGTTTCGTCGCAATCGTTAAAAATAGTTTTAGGTGAGATAAAATTCTGGAAATATTCATGAGTGATCCTCATCCTCTTCATTAATTTTTCATATTATTGTTTTCCAGATTTGGGTGGTTTTAATAATTAATTTGGATTTTAGATCATAAGCTGTCCCAAAAAGGAAGATTTTGGCATAAGGGACCGAAATCGATTTTTCCCCATAGGTGTGAAACCTATTTTTTGTGTGTGATTAATCATTGTAATTTGTGACATTTTGATTCTCCTTAGGCATTTTTTTCATAATTTTAGATGCCCTTTTTGATCCACTTTGTGGAGTTGTTTTTCGATGATCATGATTTGCTACCTTGCTAGTCAAGTAATTGTTTTGGAACTTTGGTGCATAAATTTGTGGAATCCTTTTGGACCATGTGAGATAATGACTATATTATTCCAGGGATTTAATTTCATAATTTTGAAAGTCTTTTTGCTATTTTTCCATGTCACCTAGATCCTGGGTTGATTCATGTGTGTATTTGCTCCATATCCTAGGATTTAGAATGGCATTCATGCCATTGGATTGATATGCTTTTTGGTAGCTTTTAGGAGTTTATTATAGGTCACTTTTAGGTCCTTAATTCCAGTGATAGGGCACTTTTTGAACCATACTCATTTGGTTTGTTTTGGTGCTTTAAAGTGCATACCTATGTGAATTAACTTTAACCTAAATAGTTTCTCTTCTCCTCTAAATAATAACTTGAATTATGTGGAAATCATTAATGCCTATTCATGCATTCTAATTGCATCTCATACCTTGTATGCTACTGACCCATAATCATTTCATGCATATTCACATGCCATTCTTCCTTAACTTTCATCATGTGCGATCTTATGCGATTTTTGTTCGTTTCTTCTCATATCTTCTTCTCATTGCTCCATATGCCTAATCCATTGAATCCATGACTGTATATTCATTCATCCATCTTCATAAGCATTCACTACTTACTTTTATGTTCATTTCATGTATTAATTCATGCTTGTAAGCCATATGCATTCATACTTCATCCATAAACCCTAATTTGCATTTAGGTGAACTTAGTTGAACTTTTTGTACATAGTTTGACATAGTTTGATATTGAGAGGTATCCTAGCATACATAGGGACCTATATCATGTAGCTACTGACTTTAGAAGTCATGTAACCTTTAGGTACCTTCACCTTTAGACTTAGGTCTTATTTTGAACCCTAATTCCATTCTAGGACGTTTATGGTACTTAATCGCTTTCATGCTTTGATTTTACTTTCAATATGCATTGTCATGCTAACTTTTGTTTTGTAGGGGGAAAGATTTAGGTAAGAATTACGTCATTCCTATATCTTATGCATTTTAATTGTGTTTTCCTTAGCACATTGTGCTTGCTTATAGGTTTTCCCTTTCTTTAGAAACAACTTACCTTCCTTAGGAAGTAAGTTGATTTCTAAGTTCTCTTTTCTTCTTTTCCTTATCTTTCTTAGGATTAGAATACCTCATTAACCATAGGATCTCCCTTTTGTATATGATAAATAACTTAGGATTGTTTTAGTCCCCCTTTTAGGATTTTTTCCTTTTGTGATCCTTTTGGTTCTTTTTTTCTCTTCTCATCTCATAACTCTAAAAAACACTTTAATAAATCTGAAGTGATACATTGATCCATAGCCTTATTACATGAGGTATGCTTGTAGTCTTCCCATATTGGGATAGTACATGTTTACCTTGTGATGCACAAGTCTGATCAAGGTATCTTCTTCATAAAAGAAAAGCCAAAAAACACTTCTTCATGTAAATAATCAAAACACCTAATAAGTAAACAAGTTAGTGAGCCTAAGCCCTAGTCTTTGGGTTCAAGTTTTGGGGATCTTCTCCTTACTTGAGTGTGCTTGTTATATTATTCCATCTTGGAATGTAGTGACAAGTGTACATTCCATGGAAAAGAGCTTGAGTTCACTTCCTTGTGACACTCCTAAAAGCTTTCTAAAAAAACACAAACAAACAATAAGCGTCTTTCCTTCGGGAATTCTTTTCTTATCTCCTTCGCTCCGTACGCGAACTTGCTCCTACTTGTCACTTTGCAAGACGGTAACGCACTCGTCGTCCGAGTCTGCAACACCTGAGCAATGGCATAGGCAGTTCAAGCCTTAATTCACAAGCAATTTCCCTTTGTTACCCCTAGTTAGGCGAACTACGTCGACTCTGATCCTCATTATCCCGATGAGGTACGTAGGCAGCGGGGTAGGGCCCGTTCGAGCACAATCTTTATTTTCCCTACATTTTTCCTCTTTGTTTCATATTCATTGCTTTTCTCAGTTTCTTTTCCAGTTCCAGTTTCTTTTCATTTTCATTTCTTTGCTGCAATTTTCATACCCTCACCCTTTGAAACAGTTTCTTTTGCAAGCGTGGATCCCGTCGGGTACGGCGGACGATCTGGGTGCAAATACCTTCCCAGGTCGTAACCGACTCCCGAACTCAGTCTCTTTGGTTCGCAGGACCCGTGTCCTTCCTCTTCTTTCTTCTGGTTTGTACAACATTACCATTCCCTTTCTTCGGGATAAAAATGCCTGGCTGGCGACTCTAACCTTTCCGCGCCACTTTCGCGTTTGTACTAGGATGAAAATCCCGGGAGTGACAAGCACCATTACCAAACACAAAACCACCGACCGAAACCGTAAAAAATGCCGAAACTTAGAACTGGTGTGACAGAAAACGAACCGAGGTGAGCGAATAAGTCGCAACCGAGTTGTGAATCTGATACCACCACGCAAAACGCGCGGAGAGAGGAAACAGAAGCGAGAGAGGTACGAGATTTACGGAGAGAACTTGAAGTTTTTCTCCGATCTTTGATTTGCGTTTCTAGATGAGGTTGCATTCTTTTCTTTTTTCGGATTTCTGATTTGGGACTTGAACACAGCGGTGATAATGTTCCCACTTCCCGTGTCACTTTTGTTTTACAAAGTGATTATGAGTTTTTTAGGTTTATTTTGCTTTTTAATGAATATACTTTGATGTTTTGTTGGGATCATGTTTTTTTTCTTTATTATTTTCAAAAAAGCCCATCTGTGTTACTCTTAAGCCTACTGATCTTACTAGCCACACTCCTGCTGATTGTTTTATGATAAATTATTTTTTCTGTTCAGTGGGCTTTAGGCCTATGACCATTTTTTGTTGCGTTCGATTTCTACTTACACCGTCAGAATCACACGTTTCCCCTTCAGTTTTCTTAAAGTTTTATTTGTTTAGCATTATTACAATTTGAGTTAAGTTTTTAGTTTTAATTAATTGTATCATTCCATTTCTTGTTTTTATTATACTTATTTCTTTTATGTTTATTTTAAATAAAAAATTCTAAAAAATTGTTTTATAATACTAAAAATATTTAGGGCCAATGACTTAATAAAAGGCCGATGTTCGCCCGATTTCATTAAATCGGTGATACTCGGTCAATATGAGGCCCTCCTTGTAATTAGTTTTTTTATTTATTTATTTTTTATTATTTTGGAAAAATTTAAATTAATTTAATTTATTTATTATTCTTAATATTATTTGATTTATTTAATTATTTAATTTATTATTCTATCTTAATTTAATTCTCGCAAATCAATTTTATTTATTTATTTCCGCATTTCAAAAATTACGTTTCGACTCCTCATAGAATGATTCCAGTTTTGAATCGATTCTAAGGTAGTTTACGAACTAAATTTCGACGCGTCCGAAAAGGTCCAACGCCTTCGAACAGTTGCACCCGAATAAAAAGGCCGAATGCCTTCAAACAGTTCAAAAACACTGCACACACGCTTTCTCTTGGGCGAATTACAACGAGACCCCTTTATTTCTCGCAATCCCCTGTATTTATTTTGTATCCCTCTCCCATTACTTTGTACGCATTTTATTTTCCGTATTTTATTTAATTCTGAATCCTTGGTCCAATGCCAAGCGATTTCACTCGCACACCTGCACTTTATTTTTCAGTTATTTTCATTTATTAGGATCCACCTCTCCTTGCGAGCCGAGCGCATTGTGCCTCGCTAAACAAACTACAAAATAAACCTTCACTTGCATTCACCCTTTAACCTCAAAAAAACCAAAACATTTTTCTTTTAGATCCGAACCCTTGATCCAACGTCAAGCGGTCTTAAGAAATAAAACACTTTAATAAAATACGAGAAGATTTGTACGCTACGAGCCTTAAGCGGTAGAAAGGAGGATAACGAGCTCTCGTTACTCGCTCTGATTGTTTCGACGCAAGACGCTTGTCTTGTTGGACGGAATAAACTATCTATAGTCTTTAGTGCATTTCAACTCCTAAACCCTTTCATCGAAGAAAGGTAATAAAACGAACAACCATGAACCGTAGTAGGCCGAACTACGAGGCTATGACTTTTCCATTGCACACGGGAATACGTAGGCACGAGGATCTCAATCCTTGCCGAGCACCTAGGATCAATCTAACTTATGATTCAAACTCATTTCCCTCTAGCAAGTAATTCGTTTAAGCATAGACATCCTTTCGCGCGTGATAACTTAGATGGTTCCCATCGAGTACGATGGATGTAGGGGGTACTAATACCTTCCCCCTACATAACCGACTCCCGAACCCAGGCAATGGTTCCGTTGACCTTTGTCCTCATCCTCTCTTCCCGGGTTGTATCTATATCTTCCCTTTCCCTCTTCGGGAATAAATAGAATTAGGTGGCGACTCTTCAGTCTGTCCAGCGCGCGGCTCCCGTCTTTTTGGATCGCGTGAGGTCGTATTTTTCGGGGTACGACAGCTAGCGACTCTGCTGGGGACTGGTTCACCCCTATGCGAGTCAAGCCTAGTCTAGGTTCTCGCGCTTGTTTGGATGTTTTCTTTTATGCTTTGCTTGTTTATTTTTATCGCTTTCTTTATTGCATTCCATCTTATATATCTTGTGGCTCCTTGGTACTATATTTTGGATCGATACTTTGCAAAAGAAACTTGAGGGAAAGGCTCTATACCCGGGCTTGCGAGTATAAACTTAAGTTAGCGAGGTTGTGTAGTATGGGCTCCCGAGGGAACCTCTCTCGTGGGTTGTCGATATGAAAACCTCACTTGGAGTAGATTCTGATGAGAATACTGACAACCGTCAAGTCCTTGACGTGTGTGCTCAGTTACTTTCATTAGGGTCATCAACTCTGAGGACCTTTAGAACCTTTTGGTTAAAACCTCGATTGGTGGTTGCGTAGTATGGGGCACCAGGGTTCACCCTCGCGTGGCTCGATACGAAAACCTCACTTGGAATAGACTTACTCAATGAAGTTGATTGACTGTCAAGAATATATAAAACTGACACGTGCATCAAACAATTGAGAAATTTCCATAACTCCAGGACTTTGTTTTAAACCTCGTGTCGATGATCACGTAGTATGGACTCCCGAGAAAATTTGCTCTTGTGGGTTGTCGATACGAAGATCTCGCCCAAAATAGATTCATGTGGCGGAGTCAATCAACCGTCATGCTTATGGCGTGTGTGATGAACAGCCATATGAATTGATAACTTTGGGGTCCATAAACTTTAGAGTCTACCCAGTGAGTTCCTGATCAGAGTATCCTCCATCTGTACCTTGGACTCGTGAGACCTCGATCTTATGATCCTGGATTCTGATATTGCATATCATCTCATTTGCATTATTTGTTCATTTTGCATTTCAAAGCCGAGAACTCATTTCATGTTCCTCCATCTTCAGTAAATCAAGCTGGTTTCCCGACGCCCGTATCGTGCTAGATGCTCGTACTTAACTCGAGCCAATACTAGAAGACTGATGGACGTGATTCAAGAAGAGCAAGCTGCTATGAGGGAAGAGATTGACTCGGTCAAAAACAAGATCGACCAGATTTATGAGACTTTACAAGCTTTGGCTAGGATGGAAGAACGTCGCGAAGCTGCTGCCGCAATGAACAATGCTCAAGTGCGAGGATCTACCTCACGCGTAATGCCTTCAGTTCCAGTGCTTAATCCTTTGGTCTATGGTTTGCCTCCAGGATTCACTCCTTCCGTTGAAGAGGTCACTTCCCAACCAATACCTGCTTCTGGTGTTACTATTGGTGCTATTCCTCAAGCTCAACCTATTCCAACTCAAGTCCAGTTTCCTCTTGTCGAAGAGGATCATCAAGTTGAGTATGAGATGCATACTGCTGTTCCAATCACCAATCCTCACGTTGTTCAGGAATCCGAAGCTATGAAGATGTGTCACGAGTTAGCTGAAAAACTCCGAATCATGGAAGGACACAACTCAACCTCTCTGAGTGCCTCAGACATGTGCTTAGTTCTAGATGTTGTGATCCTTGCTAAGTTCAAACTGCCAGAATTCAAGAAGTACAAAGGCCTCATCTGTCCTGAGCTTCATTTGAGGATGTACTGCAGAAAAATGGCCGCTCATGCCAAAGATGATAAGCTTATGATCCATTGCTTCCAAGACAGCCTGTCTGGAGCGTCTCTAGAGTGGTACATGCAACTTGAGCGCAACAATGTGCGTACTTGGCTTGATCTATCTGATGCATTCAAAAAGCAATACAAGTACAACACTGACCTTGCTCCTAACCGTACTCAACTTCAGAGTATGTCTCAAAAGGAAATCGAATCCTTTAAGGAGTACGCCCAACGTTGGAGGGAGCTAGCCGCCAGAGTTCATCCGCCATTGGTTGACCGTGAATTGATCGACATCTTCATGGGTACCCTACAGGGGCAATACTACGAGAAGCTGATCAACAACGTATCTTCTGGATTTTCGGACATGGTGATGGTCGGAGAAAGAATTGAAGAAGGTCTGAAAAGTGGAAAGATTCAAGGAGGTTCTAGTAGCCAAACAAATGTCAAGAAACCTTTCAACGGGTACAAAAAGGGCGAAACAAATGCTGTTTCTGCTGCAAGTGGGAATTTTCAACAGAGTGCACCTGCGCCAGTTCCCTACTACCAGTATCACTATGTTGCTGCTGCGCAATATGCTCATATGCCATATCAGCCAATTCCTCCAATGCCTTATCAGCAGGCCTTTCAAGCTCTATTTCCGCCTCAGATGGCTCATCAACCACGTCCCCGTCCTATGGTTGCAGCTGCGCAGTATGCGCCTAATCCGTACCAGCAACCGGCTTATCCACAACGGCCTGGTCAACAACAACAACACGCTCCTCAACAACGCCCACCATATCAACAAAGAGGATATGATAGGCACATCGATCCCCTGCCTATGTCATACACCGAAATCTTTAATCAGCTGATGGCAAAAGGGACTCTTACTTTGAGAGATATGCCACCTCAGACTGGAAATTCCCGGAACTATGATGCCAATGCTCGCTGTGAGTATCATAAAGGCGCTCCAGGTCACACAATTGAGAATTGCCATGCCTTCAAGTACATGGTTCAAGATATGATCAACTCTAAGGATCTCACTCTCACCTCGAGAAATGCAAACGTCCAGAACGATCCAATGCCGCCGCACGGTGCCAACAAGTGAAGACATTTGAAGGGTTTGTTGAAGATCAAGCTGAGTAGTCTCCAACTTTGAAGCATTCAATCAAGAGAAGTTCATTCCTCAAATCAAGGCAGCTATCGCCATTTATGATTTCCGCATTTCCTGTTATTTTGTAATGTTTGTTTAAGTACTATTTTCTCTGAACATTGTTATCTGTACTTGGTTGTGTTAATGTTATGTTTATGCATGTTTTGAATTAATCTATTCGCATTCGCTCATCATTTATCATCTATCGCAGAAAATCACAAAAATATTTCCTCACTTCACTTTAGCAAATATTTGAAGGAGGATGATGAAAACTAAATGCCCATAATTGTTGCGGTATGCTTTCGGATAAAACCTCGTCTATGATGTACAGGCATTCTTTCAAATTCCCAAACACTAGAGATATAAGGAGTTAATCCCTAGTCAACCACTTCGAGCCTAGAAGTAGGAGTTTCTTTCAGATACAACCCTTACATCTAACCCGAGGCAGGGTAGTTGTTCAGTTAACCTGACTACACCTTCAAATCGCAAGATGAGATATCCCATCGGAGGACCAATCAACAAATGATTTGGCAGTCACAATATTCAACAAAATACAAAAAAATAGAAAAGAAAAAACACTAAGTTGAGCACCCAAAGGGAGACTTAGTCGAAAAAAGAAATCAAAAGAGGAACTCAAATCCTCAGCAAAAGCAAAACAAATATCAGTGACCACAAAATCAAGAATCAAAGGGTCACCAACAAAATAAGATGACTGCCATTTTCAAGCGAACTTTAAAGCTTCATCTTCACTCTTGCAAAGCCAATACAAATGCAGGTGTAGAGTTAACTGAACGTAGGATTGGAGAACATTACGAAGAAGGGTCGGGTACAAATCAAACGTTGAGCCTTATATCTTTTGTTTCTCAAACCATTAACCAGACCACTTTACAACCCTCGAAAGTCCTAATTGAGGTGTGTTTTATTCTGAAAGCATGCTACCAACAAGGTTGCGTAAATTGACTCCCATATATTTGCTAATCTTCAATCTCGATTGCACAATATTCTTGCCGCATCTTTCACGCACTCTCTAAATCAGCACCTCGTTTGGACTAACGGTCCATTCGTCACACTTTCACAGCATTCAAATAAATTGACTTTTTCAAAACTTACATGAACTTTACATTAACACTACCATTTGTGTATGAATAATTTAATTGCAATTTAATGCTTGACATCAGTGCAATCCCATCAAGGGGAAATCAAAAGAGAAATTTGAACTTCATTGGTGCCAACATGAGTCAAGACTACTTCAACAGTTAATCAGGGGAAAATTATCTTCAAACAGCCCAATCAGAGGAAATCCATTTCAAAGTCCGTTAATCAGGGGCAAATTATCTTCAAAACAGCCCAATCAGAGGAAATCCATTTCAAAGTCCGTTAATCAGGGGCAAAATCATCTTCAACAACTCAATCAGGGGCAAATTATCTCCAAACAGCTCAATTAGGGGCAGACGCCTACCGATTCCAATCAGGGGCAGATCATGTCATGGCCATTGTCAAAGATTCCCCACCAGATTTATTTTTAATACCCTACAGACATGGGCAAGCAAACAAAGAGCACATCTTCCTATCTCTTTTCTCCAGCTGAACAGGCAGTCCTTGCTAGATGTTGGAAATCATTCAAAGCAAAATCAACCTTCATACGTCAATTAAGTCGCTTCGCTCATCGGCAAGGGACCGAACTTAGAGCTTTCAGATCCATCTTCTGACCATACATCGTCAAAGATCGAGTGTCGGGGAATCAAGCCCTCCACCCACCCAAAGTCCAATCATTATTGGCAACTACCAAACCAAAAGTCCACCAAGCTGGCACCTTTCAATCGCTCATATGCATCATTACGCATCATCAAATGTCATAAAGCATCATTTACATCAATCGTTTATAGCATACACATCATATGCATGCCTAAACAAATCAGCTTTTCATATCCCCAACATTCTTAACTTTTCAGCTCCTTGCATAAACACTTGCATCGTATCTCCATCATCATGGAATACCATTTCAAAAAACAGTCAAGCATAGTCGCATAATTCAGGATCCAGGATCAACCCAAGTTTCAAGTCCTCTCCCCAGCGGAAGTCAGGATCATATAAATCGAAGATTCCAGGCATCTCCTCGGCGGATTCAATGGCCGTATTTATTTTTCTTTCACCTATCATCCTCTGTTGATAGTGATTCTTTATTTTTTCTGTCATTCACCTATCATCCTCTGTTGATAGTGATCCTTTATTTTTCTGTCTTTCGCCTTATCTTCCTCTGTTGATAAGTGATTTTTTTTTTGTCATTCGCCTATCATTCTCTGTTGATAGTTATTCTTTATTTTTCTGTCTTTCGCCTTATCTCCCTCTATTGATAAGTGATTTTATTTTCTGTCATTCGCCTATCATCCTCGGTTGATAGTGATTCTTTATTTTTCTGTCTTTCGCCTTTCATCCTCTGTTGATAGTGATTCTTTATTTTTCTGTCTTTCGCCTTTCATCCTCTGTTGATAGTGATTCTTTATTTTTCTGTCTTCCCCTATCATCCTCTGTTGATAGTGATCCTTTATTTTTTCTGTCTTTCGCCTTATTGTCCTCTGGGGATAAGTGATTTTATTTTTCAGTTATTCGCCTTGTCATCCTCTGTTGATAAGTGATTTTATTTTCAATCTGTTGCCTTATCATCCTCTGTTGATAAGTGATTTTATTTTCAGTTATTTGCCTTATCACCCTCTGGTGATAAGTGATTTATTTTATCAATTTGTTTATTGCTGTGTTGCCCATCATTTCCAATGTTAATTATCTGCTATTTTCACAATTTCTTTCTTTGTCGGACAAATTTGGAGTCTGTTAATATCTAATTATCTTATACCTTGAAAGATTGAACGCAAGCCAGTTCATCTTACTCGGTCTAAGCTAATTCGATAGGGGCAACTGTCATACCCCAAATTCGTCCTACCCATGCCAATTTTTATTTTTACTGTCTATCCATTATTTAGAAATCTAAAAGTATGTACCATTTTATTTTATTTTTCTCTGTCAAATATTCAGAAAAATGTTTTGATTCCAAATTCTTTTCTATTTTTAAGTTTTTATATATTTTGGTTCATTAATGAAAACGCAAAATTTTTATTATTTATTTCCTTTAAAAATCATTCCACATAAGCCCATTCTTCTTAAACTCACTTATTAATATTTAAAAATAAAAAAATATTTTTAGTTTTATCATATTATTATTATTTGTTTATATTTTATTATTAAGCCCAATTTTCCAAAAATATGAAAAAAAATTCATTTCCATTTACCTAGACCAATTTGTTTACACAAAATACCAAGAATTTGTTTTCCATTTCATTATTATTATCCATTATTGTTAGTCATTACCTTTTTATTATTCTTACTATTGTTAAATTTTTTATTTTTTATTATTCTATTATTATTATTATCGGTATTATTATTTATAATATTATCAAGATTATTAGTATTATTATCATTATTATATTATTAACATATTATTTTGTTTATATTGTAGATTAACTTTATTTTCATCCATTCCTTAATCGGCCACGGTACAAAGCTAAAAAAAACACTATCACAACTTTTTTCATCTTCATGCCACTCAGCTAGTGGTATTCATACATTCTAGCAGGCCCACAAGGGCAACGCTATTTTTTTCGTACAACACATATGCATTTGATTCAACACCAGCCTGTATAATACGAGTCCCACAAAAGTAATTGGAAATACTACAAAGAGGACTCAGCAACCATCTTCCAAAGAAAGAAGAGGACTTATTTCACAATCACCACAAACCATATTCCTCAAACCTGCAACTTGCTTTTCAAAACCAGAAACTCCAACCTGCAACTTTTTTTTTCAAAACCAGAACTCAATCCAAACTCAGTGTGCACCCTTCATTTACCATAGTTAGAACCACAACCTTCATTTTTAAACCAAATCTGAACCGCACAAGAAAACCTCAAACTGTTTGTTTTTCTTTTCTTTTCGTTGTCGCTCAAAACCGTGAAAAAAAACCAACCTCACCTCAAACACATCTGAGCCGAAACACCATTACCTCAGCAAACCAGAACCAAAAAAACCACTCATCATCACTCTCTTCTCAAACCTTTTCGAATAATCATTCAACGCCGCCATCTCCAAACCACCACGGCCGAAACCAACTCCATACCACAACCGCCGCAACCTCAAAAGCACCATTACCAAACACAAAACCACCGACCGAAACCGTAAAAAACTCCGAAACTTAGAACTGGTGTGACAGAACACGAACCGAGGTGAGCGAATAAGTCGCAACCGAGTTGTGAATCTGAGACCACCACGCAAAACGCGCGGAGAGAGGAAACAAAAGCGAGAGAGGTACGAGATTTACGAAGAGAACTTGAAGTTTTTCTCCGATCTTTGATTTGCGTTTCGAGATGAGGTTGCATTCTTTTATTTTTTCGGATTTCTGATTTGGGACTTGAACACAGCGGTGATAATGTTCCCACTTCCTGTGTCACGTTTGTTTTACAAAGTGATTCTGAGTTTTTTATGTTTATTTTGCTTTTTAATGAATATACTTTGATGTTTGGTTGGGCTCATGTTTTTTTTGTCTTTATTATTTTCAAAAAAGCCCATCTGTGTTACTCTTAAGCCTACTGATCTTACTAGCCACACTCCTGCTGATTGTTTTATGATAAATTATTTTTTTCTGTTCAGTGGGCTTTAGGCCTAGGACCATTTTTTGTTGCGTTCGATTTCTACTCACACCGTCAGAATCACACGTTTCCCCTTCAGTTTTCTTAAAGTTTTATTTGTTTAGCATTATTACAATTTGAGTTAAGTTTTTAGTTTTAATTAATTGTATCATTCCATTTCTTGTTTTTATTATACTTATTTCTTTTATGTTTATTTTAAAAAAAAATCTAAGAAATTGTTTTATAATACTAAAAATATTTAGGGCCAACGACTTAATAAAAGGCCGATATTCGCCCGATTTCATTAAATCGGTGATACTTGGTCAATATGAGTCCCTCCTTGTATTTAGTTTTTTTATTTATTTATTTTTTATTATTTTGGCAAATAAACATTTAAATTAATTTAATTTATTTATTATTCTTAATATTATTTGATTTATTTAATTATTTAATTTATTATTCTATCTTAATTTAATTCTCGCAAATCAATTTTATTTATTTATTTCCGCATTTCAAAAATTACGTTTCGACTCCTCATAGAATGATTCCAGTTTTGAATCGATTCTAAGGTAGTTTACGAACTAAATTTCGACGCGTCTGAAAAAGTCCAATGCCTTCGAATAGTTGCACCCGAATAAAAAGGCCGAACGCCTTCGAACAGTTCAAAAACACTGCACACACGCTTTCTCCTGGGCGAATTACAACGAGACCCCTTTATTTCTCGCAATCCCCTGTATTTGTTTTGTATCCCTCTCCCATTACTTTGTACGCATTTTATTTTCCGTATTTTACTTAATTTTGAATCCTTGGTCCAACGCCAAGCGATTTCACCCGCACACATGCACTTTATTTTTCAGTTATTTTCGTTTATTAGGATCCACCTCTCCTTGCGAGCCGAGCGCATTGTGCCTCGCTAAACAAACTACAAAATAAACCTCCACTTGCATTCACCCTTTAACCTCAAAAAAACCAAAACATTTTTCTTTTAGATCCGAACCCTTGATCCAACGTCAAGCGGTTTTAAGAAATAAAACACTTTAATAAAATACGAGAAGATTTGTACGCCAGGAGCCTTAAGCGGTAGAAAGGAGGATAACGAGCTCTCGTTACTCGCTCTGATTGTTTCGACGCAAGACGCTTGTCTTGTTGGACGGAATAAACTATCCATAATCTTTAGTGCATTTCAACTCCTAACCCCTTTCTTCGAAGAAAGGTAATAAAACGAACAACCATGAACCGTAGTAGGCCGAACTACGAGGCTATGACTTTTCCATTGCACACGGGAATACGTAGGCACGAGGATCTCAATCCTTGCCGATCACCTAGGATCAATATAACTTATGATTCAAACTCATTTCCCTCTAGCAAGTAATTCGTTTAAGCATAGACATCCTTTTGCACGTGATAACTTAGATGGTTCCCATCGAGTACGATAGATGTAGGGGGTGCTAATACCTTCCCCCTACATAACCGACTCCCGAACCCAGGCAATGGTTCCGTTGACCTTTGTCCTCATCCTCTATTCACGGGTTGTATCTATATCTTCCCTTTCCCTCTTCGGGAATAAATAGAATTAGGTGGCGACTCTTCAGTCTGTCCAGCGCGCGGCTCCCGTCTTTTCGGATCGCGTGAGGTCGTATTTTTCGGGGTACGACATATATTAATTTTTGAAGTTGTGACTGATACTGATGTTTGAAAGAATGTTATAACATCATCTCAGAAAGTATCAGATTCCTGCAGAAGAAGAAGAAGTCAAAATCATATCCTACCTTGTGTGAGAAGGTAATCCTATCTGACCTATAGTAAATACCTTGATGGGAAACTTGGTGTTTGTCTATTATTTGTATGATGCATAAAAGTGAATACTTTGACGAGAGACTAGTATTTATCTGGGAAGTTTGCATATCTGCAGTCTGAATCTTATGGTTCAGAAAGTGTTCTGAGTAACTAATTCTCATCTTCAAAAGGAGCTTTGTTTGTTCATGAAAGGGGAAGTTAAGAAGTGCTATTTGTGGTCTATTGGTGCAAGGATGCAGATTATTGTATGGTGTGTGCAGATGGAGTTTTGTTCTTCCCATGACAAGGAAGATGTTTATTATCATGGAGTTATTATTGGCAATATCATCAGGACTTTATGAAGTTTGCTTTACTCAAGGAGAAATGTCATCCTTGGTATAGCTGCAAGGTGTAGTTATGAAATATTCCTTCTGAAGATTCAGACAGTGGCAAGTTTGAATACTTTGGAGAAAACAGTGGAAAGTTTCTCATCAATATGTGATACTGGTAGGATTTTCTGCAAAACCAACAGAATGGAGGTTGTTTACTCAAACTTGGTTGATGAATCAAGTCTATGAGAGCATGGAACTCTTGTCCTATAAAGGAAGGAGGTTCTTTCAAGTGGCAGAAGAAGGAACTGAATTTAAGCTGGATGTGGACTAACAATGTTCAAACATCTAGTTCAATATCAGAATCTAATTGGTGAAGATCAACTTTATTGATCAGGATATCTTTGGATGATTTTTGATAAACGTGAAGAAGACAAGTGTGGCAATTGGCTTTTTCATATGAGGATTCATAAAAGAGGTAATCAAACTGTGGCAATTGGTTGATCTCTATAATGGATTCGAAGAATCAAGACAATCAGAGTGTGGCAGTTGGTTGTTTTTGAGAATTGTCTTGGAACAAATTGCTCTTGGGAAGAAGAGTGATGAGTTGAAGACTCAAGGAGATTTATTCTTCTTGAAGAAGGGTGAGAGTTTAACTCTTTTTCTGGATTTCTGATTCAAGCTGGTGGAACACATCTAAGATCATGGTGATAAGGTCTTGGTGTGAGGAGAATATTATAACTAGGTGTTAGGACATTATCTTGGGTTTTTGTCTACATGGTTTCTATTCTTAGCCTACCTAATCATAAAGGAGAATGATAAAGTAGATGCTTTGTACTGGAAGAAACATGTAGAAGAGACTGAAGTAGATCAAGTATTAATTGCTTGGAAGTCTTGTTGTGGACAATCTTTCTAATGTCATAATTAGTTTGAATGTGTTTTGTCTGGATTGTATGGCCAAAGGACTATAAAGATATGTATGGCCAGTTTCAAGAACCTGTGTGCTAGAAGATGTTCAGCTTGTGTAGTCTGTGGTAACTACAAACCAAGAAGGGGTCAGGTATGCTTTGGTACAAGAAGTGAATATGTTTAATTGAGAATTGAATAGAGGGTGAGCTCTTGAAGACATGAAGATATGTCTTATGTTTTCCTTTCATCAAAGTGCAGATAAGCATGGAGTATCCTAGACATGGGGAGTTTGTTACAATTCTATGTAGTTGAATTTGTGGTATTAAGGGGGAGTAGTACCTTAACCAGGTTATGTGATGTTACACATCATGTTGTGACATGCGCTACTAAGTATGAGATTTCTTTTGATAACATTTATTACTTAGTTGTGGTGTGTATATCCTTGTGATCTATATGATGAGTGTCCATGTATGTCTAAAAGATTATATGGTATAAGGTTGCTATCTTCTGGTTATTTTGGATTATACATGAGGTGTGGACAATGTTGTAGTGGGTTGTTAAGACATGTGAGTTGAGGATGACCAATTTTGCTATATGGACGGTACATGTGTGAAACGCGTGCTTATAAAGCTTGTTTTGGTCGGATCACTTTATTGGATGGAGAAGCTTTTACACCTAAAATAACGAGTCTTGGCTAAGAATGCGTCTTATTTTCAAGGCAACTTAGTTACTTTCAAGGCTATATTTGTCCTATTTATGGAGAGTATCCCCTTTCCTTTAGCCAGTGTGTATTTTTCATTCCTCTTCCTTCTGATGGGATTCGTGTGTTTTTGGGAGAGTAATGCATGGGTTTGGCACTATGTTTCTGATGGCTGTTTTTGCCAATTTTTGGCTAAAAAGGGGGAGAGAAATCCTGGTTTTGTGATGAGGCTGGAGTTTATGTTCCAATATTTGTATTGGATGTGTTCTGTGGTGTAGCGTGTGTGGAGGTCAGGATGTCAAGATGGGAGTTGTAGCTTAGTTTTTGTGACTTGTGTCCTGAGTTGGAGACTTAGAAAATGTGTGCCTTGCTCTCTCATGAAACCATGAAACTCTCTCAAGGAATGATTCTCTCATCTCATGAGGGGTAGTAGTGGTTTTTATCTTTTTCTCTTTCAAGTGTTCAAGAGGATTTTCTACTCCTTATCCACTGCTATTTCCACTGAAGGAAAGACGACCACTAAGGAAGATGTCAAGCAACATGTTATAACAGGGTTGCTGGTGTGTTTTTGTTTTTGCTGCTGAAGATTAATGTATTATTTTTATTATTTGTTTTAGCCAAAATTTTCCAAAGGGGGAGATTGTAAGTTCTATAGAATTGACATTAATTTTGTAAAACAAATATAGCAGCAGTGTGTATGTACAAGATCTTTGCAAAAGAAAGAATATATTAAGCAAAGAATCCTCTTGTGTGTGCCCAAACATGTTGTGTTGAAATATTTCAACATCTAGAACAACATGTCGAAGAAGATGCCAAGATAGTTCATTCGACATCATTAATTATTGAAGGTGGATTGAATATTTTGTTAGGTTTCAACAGAAACAAACTATTATTGAAGATTTGAATCAATCCAATGGCGCTGATGTAAAAGATCTTGAAGACTCAAATTTACATTAAAGACAAATATTGAAAAATATAGAGTTTCTATATTTAGAGATATTTTAGGAGTTTTTATATTTGAAGATATTTTTGTATATTTTGTAGCATATTTTTTTTTGCATTTTTATAGTAGCGTTTGTGCTGTGATGTTTAGGCCCAAATCTAGCTGGGAATAGGTTATGTAAGAGGTGGATTGTTCTTGGAGGAAGCTTGTAAGAAACTCTAAGTTATTGTCATGGAAGTGTGCCTTCTATTTTGTGAATTGTTGTATAGGTATAGAGCAGTCAATATCAGCAACTGAGAGTTGAGAAATGTGAGACATCACTGAGGTGATTGGAAGTGAGGATGAGTTTCTCATATTTAGGAGTTCCTAAGTAGAAGTTGCATTGGTAGTGATTAAGTGAGATGACTGTAAATTATAGGTGTTTGCTGAGAAGTCTTTGAATTGATACTACATAGTGGATTTCCTTCCTGGCTTGGTATCCCCTAGAGTAGATGAGTTTGATTGATTTGGGTTAATAATTTTGTTCTGTTCTTTACAGCTTTTTTGTTTTATGTTTTATGCAGTACCTGAACTCAATGTCCTATCAGATGTTGAAACATATTGAAGCATATTTGAATATGATATATCATAATTTTTAAGTACTATTATGTATGCCTTACCATGTTTATAAGTAACAGATAAGATGTCGCAACATCATATTCGACATCTGAGTCTGTCATACTAGAATTTCACCAAGGTTATGGTGGTGGTTCTTCTAATCGGCAAAATCCTTATCTTATTCCACCACCTCTGGTTGCACCTTCCAAATTGGAAGACACTTTGAATAAATTTATTCAAATGTCTATGGCAAATAAAAAATATAGCAATGCGACAATCAAAAATCTTGAAAATCAAGTTGGGCAACTTGCGAAACAAATAACAGAGAACCAATTGGGACCTTCATTTTCTGCTAACACTCATGTGAATCCTAAGGAGCATTGTAAAGCTATTGTTACTAGAAGTGGGAAGGAGATGGCCAAAGAAAAAGAGAAAAGAGTGGAAGAAGAAAATATTGATGGTATAGTTGAGGAAGTTAGTGATGAGGAGGAAGTTGAAAAGAAGAAAAAAAATTGATGAAATAGTTGAAAAGAAACTTGATGATGTGGTTGTAGTTGAAAATACAAAAGTGGAGAATGAGAAGAAAAAAGAAACGAATACGAGAGTAAGGAAGGGCAAAGAGATGATGAATCAAATTCCAACAAATATGCCATATCCTCACGTGCCAAAAAAGAAAGAAGATGAAAGACAATACTCTTGGTTTATGGATATATTCAAACAACTTCAAATCAATTTACCGTTTGCCGAAGCTCTTGAGAAAATGCCTAGGTATGAGAAATTATTGAAGTATATTCTCACTAAAATAAGGAAGTATACGGAGCCGGAAACGGTTATCCTTGCAGCAAATTTTAGTACAATCATTCAATGCACTCTTCCAAAGAAGGAAGTTGATCCGGGGTAGGTGACTTTACCTGTCACAATTGGAAATATGTTTTTCAGAAATGACCTTATTGACTTAGGTTCGAGCATAAATCTTATTCCTCTTTACATTGTGAAAAGGCTTGAGAACATAGAAATCAAAGGCATAAGGATGACTTTGCAACTTGATGACAAAACTACCACTCACCCGATTGGAGTGGCAAGATATGTGTTGGTAAAAATTAACAAGTTTTTCTTTCCGGTGGACTTCATTGTGATCTACATGGAAGAAGATGAGGATGTAACTTTAATACTTGGTCGTCCTTTCATGAAGACTGCCCAAATGATGATTGACGTCGACAATGGTCTTATGAAAGTTATGGTGCTTAATGAAGAGGTTGCCTTTAATTTGTTCAAAGAGATGAAGCACTCAAAGGATAGGTATGATAGTTTCCACATAGATGCATCTGACATGGCTATAATTAAGTGGCAAAGCATGTGCATGTGGAAACTCCTCTTGAACGAGCATTAGGTGAGGAAATTGACATACTCACTAGAGATGAAGAAAAAGATCTTGAAGAGTGTTTAAAGGAACTAGAGATGTTGAAAGAATTGTAACCTTGGGAGATTGAAGTTGAAGAATTGAAAAAAGAGGAAAGTGATGAAAAAGTGCAAGTGGAATTTAAGGTGATACCTTCAAACTTGAAGTATGCATTCTTAGATGAGAGTGAAAACAAACCAGTAATCATTATCAATGTGTTGTCTATCAATGAGGAGTCTCATTTGATTCATGTGTTAAATAAAAATCAAGAAGCATTAGGATGGGTTATTTCCGATCTCAAAGGAATATGTCCATCTTATTGCATTCGTAAGATTCTCATGGAGGAACACTTCAAAGCGGTAGCTCAACCATAATGCAGTTTGAATCCGACAATAAAAGAGATAGTTCGAAAAGAGGTAGTTAAACTTATTGATGCGAGAATGATTTATCCCATTTTTGATAGCCCTTCGGTAAACCCCGTGCATGTTATGCCAAAAGAGGGTGGCATTACCGTGATCCGTAATGAAAATAATGAGCTCATCCCGACAAAGGTTGTCACGGGTTCAAGAATGTGTATAGACTATAAACGATTGAATACCGCTACTAGAAAATATCATTTTCCACTACCATTTATGGATCAAATGCTTGAGAGATTGTCCGGTCAATAATTATATTATTTCTTGGATGGTTATTCAGGGTACAACTAAATTGCGGTTACCCGGAGGATCATGAGAAAAATGCTTTCACTTGTCCTTTCAGATTTTTTGCCTACCGAAAAATGCCCTTCGGGTTATACAATGCACCGGCTACTTTCCAAAGATGTGTGCAATCCATCTTCTCAGACCTTATTGATAAGACAATGGAAGTCTTCATGGATGACTTTTCAGTGTTTGGAGCATCATTTGATCTTTGCTTGAAAAATTTGGAGACGGTGTTAGAAAGATGTGTAAAAACCAACTTGGTGTTGAATTAGGAAAAAATGCCACTTCATGGTGATGGAAGGGATTGTGCTTGGGCACAAAGTTTCTTCTAGAAGCCTAGAGGTGGATCAAGCTAAAGTTGAAGTGATCGCAAATTTTCATCCTCCAAACAACATCAAGGGAATTAGAAGTTTCTTGGGCCATGCGGGATTCTATCGAAGCTTCATCAAGGATTTTGCCAAAGTGGAAAGGCCACTGAACAATCTACTTAACAAGGATCAGGTATTTATCTCTGATGACCTTTGTCTTATAGCTTTCCAAATCTTAAAAGAAATCCTTGTCACCGCTCCCATAATCATTGTGCCAAATTGGAATTTAAGCTTTGAGCTTATGTGCGATGCAAGTGATTATGTCGTTGGAGCGGTGCTAGGGCAAAGAAAAGAAAAAACTTTCCATGCCATATATTATGTTAGGCAAGTGCTAAATGAGGTAAAAGTGAATTATGTGACAACTGAAAAGGAATTGCTAGCTATAGTGTATACGCTTAAGAAGTTTCGTTCTTATTTGATAGGTTCAAAAGTTATCATCTACACTAATCATTCCGCGATTAAATATTTGCTTACCAAACCGGATTCTAAGCAAAGGCTTATCTATTGGATCCTACTTCTCTAATAGTATGATTTGGAGATTAAAGATAAAAAAGGATCGGAAAATTTGGTAGCGGATCATTTTCCGCGGTTGATAAATGTGGATGTGACTAAATCTGAAATTGAAATCCGAGAAGAATTTACGGATGAAAATTTTTTTATAGTCCAATTTAGGGCTTGGTTTACCGACTTTTATAACCACAAAGCAACGGGTTGGATTCTGAAAGACCTAACTTGGAATAAAAAATGAAAGTTCTTGTCGGATGCACAATTCTATGTGTGGGATGAACCTTATTTGTTTAAAATTGGTGGAAAAAATTTGTTGAGGAGATGTGTGACAAGTGACGAAGCTCAAAGTAATCTTTGGCATTGTCACAACTCACTGTATGGAGGACATTTCAATGGATCTAGAACGGCCACTAAAGTACTTCAATCGGGATTTTATTGGCCCACTATTTTCAAAGTTGTAAATCTCCATGAAAGTAGTTGTGATACTTGTCAAAGAACATGTGGAATTGGTAAATGAGATGAAATGCCCCTCCAAAATATCCAGGAGGTTGAAATTTTTTATTGTTGGGGCATTGATTTTGTTGGACCATTTCCACCATCTTTCACAAATGAATATATTCTGGTGGTGGTTGATTACGTATCGAAATGAGTTGAAGTATTGCTTCACCGAGGGCGGACGAAAAATCGGTGATAAAATTTCTAAAGAAAACATTTTCCCGATTCGGAACCCCTCATGTGCTTATCAGTGATGGTGGGTCACATTTTTGTAACGCACCTCTTGAAAGTGTTTTAAAGCACTATGGTGTGACACATAAAGTTGTGACTCCCTGCCATCCCCAATCGAACGGTCAAGCTGGGGTCTTGAATAAGGAGATGAAAAGAATTTTAGAATAAACTGTCTCAGGCTCAAGAAAGGATTGGTCCCAAAAATTGGACGAGGCTTTGTGGATATACCACACTACTTACAAAGCTCTGATCAATTTAACTCTATTTCAAATGGTTTATGGAAAGACATGCCATTTTCCAGTTGAAATGGAGCATAAAGCTCTTTGGGGTTTAAAATTGTTAAATTTTGATCAAAACTCGGTCTGAACCAAAAGGAAAGTGCAACTAAGTGAGTTGGAGGAAATGCGAAATAGGGCATATCATTCAAGATGGTTTTACAAAGAAAAAGTCAAGACTTATCATGATATAAAGATTAAGCTGAGAGAGTTCAAAGTCAGATAATTAGTTTTACTCTTCAATTCCTGGTTAAAGCTTTTTTAGGAAAGTTGAAGTCAAAATGGTTTGGACTATTTCATGTGAAGGAACTGAAAGATTTTGGTGCGGTGATGAATAAAGATTTAGAAAAGAAAGATAGTTGGTATGTTAACGACAAATGTCTCAAAATCTACCTTGGAGGTAGTTTTGATCGTGAGAATTGTTTTGTTCCCCTCGATGATCGTTGATCATCTTGGGCCATCGAGCTTATCTGATGTTAAACAAGCGCTTGTTAGGAAGCACCCCAATTCTGTAAGTTCTTATTGCAACTTTTGTTAAATATGGTGTGTAAGTGTGTTTTGGAGGCTAAAAAGTTGGTTTTTAAGCTGCTGGGAGGTGTTTTGATGTTGCAGAGCCTACTTAGTGAGCGTTTGAACAAAAGAGAACCTTAACTTCCAGTAACTTTCTCGCTTAGCGATCATCCTGCTCGCTTAGCGAGCTGCGCAGAATTTAAAAAAAATGTGGCTGAACCGGGCCCATCTAGCTAGATCCGGCCCAGTTCATGCTAGGGTTGCCTCTTACTTCATTGTTTTCAAAATTTTCATAAAAGTTCCAACTCTTTTCTCCTCTCCTTCAAAGCTTCCAAGGTTGTGATCATTCTTCTTCTCTTTTCCAAACCTCCCTCAATTTTCATCATATACGGTAAGTTAGTTTATATGCATTTTTCATGGTTTTTGTAAAAAGCCATTTTTGGGAGTTTTCGGTGTTCTTGCACAACCTAATACCGAGAAGCCACACTTTTGATATTACTATTGAGGTCGCTGCTCTCATTTATTGTATTATGGTTGACAAGGTGGTCAACTTTGCTTAAATTATTTTCGCAGAGTTTAGGCGGATTGCTACTAGTGGTACCCCTCATGGTTCGAGTGCGACTTGTGCGCTCACTCATCCTGGTTTGGTCATGGCTATGTGCAAGAAAGCTGGTGTTGCACTTCCCTCACAAGGGAATGTGAAACTAGGTTTTATTGATGATGATTTTGTTACCAAGTTTTGCTTGCCTACTTCTAGAGCTGCTTCTGTTGCTGCTGTCGCTCCTCCTGGAGGTGCACCTTCTATTGGGCACATTTTTTATCCGAGTTTTGGGGAAAGTTGGGCCATGCATCGGGCTAATCATCGTGCATTATCATTTATGTATGAATATATGTTGCAGTTACAGATTCAGATCAGGGAGCTGCACGTGGATCATTCCTTGCGTTCCATGGAGGAGTTTTGATCTTATGTTGGATGGCCTGAGGACAAGCCCACTTCTTCGAGGGGGCAGCTGGTGTATGTACTGATGACATTGATGATGATGACTCGAGTTCTAGTTCTTATTGATGATTGTTGGTTTGATTGTTTCTTCCTTTAATTTTTCTATGTTTAGTATGTTGTTAGGATTTTGTTGTAATTCATCCGGGCGGATGATGACATTAGTTTAGTTTTTGAATATTTTGGTAGTTCCCATCCGGGTGAATGGTGTGATTTTGTATCTTGAATAGTTAACATTTGGGTGGATGTGTTTGGCTTATGTTTATGATTTTGTTACAAAATATTTGTGTTTGTTCTTAATTATGAGGTAATCGATTGATGAAGCAAGATTGATTTCTTTGTTCAAAGTTATGTCCTACACCAATCATTGATGGTGATGATATAATTCTCAATTGTTGCACGAAAAAGGTACTCTATTTGCGCTTTGTAGAATGTTAGAATGTGTATGAACTATTTGCTTTGCATAAATTTCAAGCTTGGTTTCATTTTTCATGTATGTTCATATGGGAATCATTTAGACAAAAACCATAAATGTGAGTGACCTTCATTGTTCACAAAAGAGAGTGTCGAAATTGTTTCTTAGCTCATAAGATTCATGTTTAATCTAGTATTCTTTAGTAAATCTTGGAAACATTGAAGTGGTCAAGGAATTGTTTGAAATTGAGAAAAACCACATGTTCTTTTTAGCTTTATTTTACCCGGTGAGAATTGTGAGCATTTTCTAACCATTCTTGAGCTTTCACACAAAAGAATGAATCTTAATTTAAATGTAGGAAAAAAATTCGAGAAAACCAATTGTGGTTGTTATCATAAAGAAAAATCAATGTGATTCATTCTAGTTGTTCTTAATACATTTACCCCCTATGTTTGAACATACTTTCATTTGAAGAACATTGTCATTATGTATGGTGTGGTTTAAAGTTGGGGAGAGTGCTTGTGGTGTGAAAAAGAACTAGTGTGGTAAAAAATGCTCTCTTTGAAAGAAAAAAAAAGTGTGTTATTTGTTATGCTTTGCACTCAATTGTGAGTTACTCAAAAATAAATGTAAAAGAAATATGTGAATCTTATAAGAGAGGGCACCATGAAAAGAAAAGAAAAGAAAAGGAAAGGAGAAGAGTGAATTGGATTGAGATTTGATTAAGTATGCTTGTTCTTCAAAATTTTGAAATTTTTCTTGATAACCACTTTGAATCATTGGCCTTTATATATATATATATATATATATATATATATATATATATATATATATATATATATATATATATATATATATATATATATATATATATATATATATATCCCTTTCTTGTTCACCCTTGCTAAGTTACAACATTCAGAAGCCCTTATGAGATCTTTGTTTCCTTGATTTCCTTGTTGAATTTGATAGATAAATGCATGAATTGTTTTGGATGCTGGCACAATTACTTATGAGAGTGTTTTGTCTCTTGTAGATATTGATCATGACTCATCTGAATAAAGTATGTGATTCCCCTTTCAATATTTGATTACTTGTGATAAGTTGCTTGTTATTTTTGTTTAGAAGTTAGTTCATAACCATGTTTATATTTTGTTTGAAGTTGAGCACTACTTGTCGTGTATCGATTAAGTTTGAACCATCAAATTTTGTGTGTTGTCTTTATCTAATCTTTTGCTTATTTGTATTTGATCTTACCTTTGTTTGAGGACAAAAAAAGAAGCAAGTTGGGGAGAGTTGATAAGGGCTAAATTGTGTTAATATGTAGTTATGTTTTTGGCACTTTTCATGATCTTAAATTGTTATCCGATGCTTTTTCCCGTTGTTTTCGGTAAATATTCATAGTATAGTTTAAATGCTTTAATAGTATCACTTATATAAATTTGGTTTTTAAATTTGTAGTTTTCTGTTGGATTGGAGAGCACAAATCAAGGGGACACTCTTTTGAAGACTTTTGAAGAAAGTCTATTTTTGAAGCTCGCTACTAGATCGCTTAGCGAGCTCCTAGCGACCAATAACAACATAATACAGAGAGTTGCTCGCTTAGCGAGGCATGAAGCTTGCTTAGCGAGTTAAGGTGGTTTGATAAATAAATGATAGCTCGCTTAGCAAGCTCTGCATATTTCAGCCCCCTATATAATGGGTTGAACCACAATTTTTGGGATATATCACTTTTTTCTTAGGCACAAAAAACCTAAACTCAATATATTTCCTTGTTTTCGAAGATTCGACGCATCAATAGTCGGGAGATCGTCTTTGATGCTTTGTCTTCTTCATCTATTTCTTGTAATGGAAGCATCCATTGTTATGGCTATCTAAGCTCCTTTTGTGTCAAGATTAGAAGGTAGATAAGTATTTCCTTTGTATGTATATGTGTTGATCATTGTGTATGAACTTGTGATGATAAATCTATGGTGAAAAACTTTGTCTTTATGATATATTCCTTGTGTTTCTTCATGATTGAGAAATCTGTTCCACACTTTATCTAGGTTTTTCATCCATCAAAGAACATAGGCTAGAGATAGTTATGAGACTTGATGTTCACTTTGTATTGATCTGGAATGTTACCATTATGATAGATTGAGTGAGAGATCAACAATAGATCAAAATGGTAAAAATTACAATTTATGTTAGAAATAAACATTTTGAAAGGATATTGTGATTATGTTTATCGTCTAAACGAGTTCATCCGCCTGATCAATTCTATCTGTGTAAAATAGCTTGTCAAACCCTAATCTTGGCATGTGATTTATAAACTTTCAAATTCCGATAATTTTTACCGTTAGCATTTTAATTTGTTATGCAAACGAAACGAAACGTTACTAAAAACCAAAACCCCTTTTGTTACTATTAAGTCTGAAACTAGCGTGATTGTAGAACGGCGGTGATATCACAAAAAGATCTTTGTGGAACGATAATAAAAACCTAATCTATTTGTACTCCAACAGTTTGCGACTCTTCCTTTTCCGCCTCATTTTCGCGTCTGTACTTGGATGGAAATCCTAGGAGCGACAACTGGCGACTCTGCTGGGGAGCCTGCCTTCCCCTATGAGAGTCAATCCTAGCACTTGTTTGTTTCTGTTTCTTTGGATGTTTATTTGTTTGTTTTTGTGTGATTTAGTTTAGCTTTAGTGTCTTATTTACACTTTATTTCTTTACTTTGTTTACTGATTTCCGCATTTACATTTCATGCATCATATATATTGGACTGTCTGGATTGTTTTTTTTGGCAGGATGGGGGTTACTGTGAGATGATCTCAATACCTAGGCTCGGGTGCACCTTAGACTTTAGCATGGACATACATTGTACTTCCATGATGAATGATCATGATGAGTGGCGGTGTGTTCCACACCTATATTGTGACCATCTTAGAAATATTCTGTATGGGGGTCTTCTCCATTTCAGGATACGACCTTGATAGTTATGTGCACCTAGGGACCGATCATTGAGGACCTTAGTGGAAACAACCATCTCCAATGGTGACAGTGGCAGACCTTATTTATTGGCAAACCCACTCACACCCGAGGGCCCATTGGGAACTCGCATAGTATGGCCTTGTTCTCTCGTAAGAACTCAGTCAAAGCACTCTTTGTATGGCGATACTATTGTACCCTACAGGATGAATGTACTATTGCTTCTCAATATCAGTGATTGAAGCTGGGAACTTATGAGGGATGCTTGTTTTCAGGAATCAGTGGAGACCTCCTTTATTAGTGTATAATGCCAACCCATAAATGGTGACTGTATTATCACTTCTCGAACTAAGAGTCTGTGAAGCCGACCCTTAGCAACACCCGTGAGATGGGGGGTTTGTTTACATGTTTGCAGGAACCCTGACCTTCTACACACCACTTTATTTGTGTATTCTATGAGTTGATTTGGTTCTATATGGTTCTTTGATTCTCATTTTTGGGGTTCTGTACAGAGATGAAACTGTTATTGTGGTTCTATACAGACACTTGGCTCGTTGTTTTACACCAACACCAAACACATGTCACTAATCACATGCCTTGCATTGCATCATGACATCATTAACCATTTGTGTTTTTCATTCTCAAGGTCCAGATACTGTTTCTGATTCCAGTCAGATTTCTTGTCTAGAGATGGGGAAATCCAAGGAAGAAGAATGTTCACTACATATTCTTTGATACCAAGGTTGACATGATGAATATGATGGTTGCTCTGATTACTCCTGATCATGTTGAGGATTTCCGGAAGGTTCATGAGGGTATTTTGACTATGGTGGTAGAGTTGGATGATTCTGAGAAAAGTGTTATACATATATTGTTACAGTACCATAACCATCAGCTTAGGTGCTTCACGTTTCACGAATTCCAGTTAGGCCCATTGCTAGAGGAGTATGCTTTGGTTTTGGGGGTGCCTACTCATGCTGATATTTCCAAGGCTATTTATTTGAGCCCGTCTGTGGTAAATTCTAATCTGAGTACCACGAAAGGAGGTGTATCCGGTTTATCTTTGATGTTCCTAGTGAAGAAAGCTGAGGAGCTTACTGCTAATTCTTAGTCAGATCCTGTTTGTGCTATCCTGGCTCTCTCCATATATGGGATTACTCTGTTTGCAGACATCATCATATTTGTGGATATGAATGCCATTCACCTCTTTGTGCTGAAGAATCTGGTAACTACTCTTTTGGGAGATCTTTATTACTCAATACATTACAAAAATGAAAAGAAACAAGGAGATCTAGTATATTGATATGCTCCTTTGTTTCACCGGTGGTTCATGAGACATTTTTCGAGTAATGAAGTCTTTACTGATCCTAATTTGATTTGGTCCCAAAGGTTAAGTGGATTGTCTGCTAAGGACATTAACTGGATTACCATGAGGTTGAAAGGGGAACATTTTCATTACTAGGTGTGGGAGTTACCTGAATGTGCCACTCTTGGGAGTAAATAGGGGTATAAATTACTACCCAATTCTTCTAAAAAGGAAATTAGGGTATACTTTAAAGGATGTTCCGGAGGAGTTTGAGTTGACTAAGACATTTTACTTCGTAGTAAAAGACAATCTCCTGCTAGTGAGGAAAGCCGTTGGTTCTTGGAATTTTATCTGGAAGAGAGGGGTATATTTCTTTGGCAAGAGCAACAATCAAAAGTTTCCTGAGTACGACGCGTGGTTGAAGAAGAGAGCCCAAATTACTCTCTTTCCTTTCTCTACTCAGGTTCTTCCTTCAGTAGTCGAACTCAGGACTACTGTGCCTTTGGAAGAGTATCAGAAGTTGGAAGCTCTAGTGAACCAACTTAGCGTAGAGAATACTAAGGTCTATAGTTCGTATCAGAAGATGGTACACCTTAATCATGGGTTAGAAGAAAAGGTTCAAAATGTTGAGAGGATGATGAAAGATAAACAGAAGGAGTTCGAAGATAAAGAGCTTTATTTCAAGAAGGAGGGTCTAGCTGAGATAAGCAAAGCTGGAAAGCGGCGAAGGATAAACAAATATTAGCTGAAGCTATCACCCTTTGGAAAGAACAGTGGGAAGCCAACTAAAAGTAGTAGAAAGAGGTAAAGAAGGAGTACAAGCTGAAGATTGAAGGTCTGCAAGTCCAAGTGGAAAGTCAGAATGAAGACCTTCAGAAGGCCCACGAGCAGCACCGGGAATATCTTCAAAGGCTAGAACAAAGTCAAAGGTTGATGGAAGATGCTCATAAGGAGATTGATGACCTCAAGATCCGGGCTAATACCAAAGAGGTTAGGTCAGAGCCAAGTTCTAGTAGGGCAAATGAATAAGTGTTCCTTCAGCAAATCAACAACTTGCACACGTCTTTTAATCAAAGAGACCTTTTCATCCAGAGATTGGTTGAAGACCTAGGACACCCAGATGTTTCTCAACTGTTTGAAGCTATCAATTTTGTTCAGTTGGAGGTTGAAGGACGTACAGTTACGTAGGGTTTGATCTTTTGTTGTACTTGATTACCCATAGGCTTGTTGTGGGAATCATTTTCTTTACTCTTTTTGAATGCTTATTTGTAACCCTCTAGGGAATTTTTGTTGCTTATGAGCTTTCTCTAGTGTTATGTTATCTTGCTTAGATTTCTGAATTGTTGTCTATGAACTAACAAGTGTTCTGGATACAGGTTCATCCCAACAATTATATCTAAGCCTTGCACGAATGGTTCTTCCCAAAAGTCAGATCTCGAATAGCCATATGGATTTCTCTATTATTATTGAATACCGGAATTGGGACACAAAAGACCTTGAGAATGAAAAGCACAACATTTGCATAACATGCATATCACCTCTTTTTTTTTGTAGGTACAAGTCAGGATTTATGAATTCTCTCCTGTTTCAGGCACTATTGCAGATAGGAGGGTTCATCAGTATCTAACCAGAGAAAATAGATCCAAAATCATGGAACAGATGCAAGCTAAGTTGGCAGAGCTGAGGAATAGAATGGACTAGTTCATGACTCTCATGACTAGTATGAATTTGAATCAGAAGAGGATTCAGGAAATGGTTGAGAGGACACTAGAGCATCCATAAGGAAATCTGGGAGGAAATGGTGCTCCCACTCTACAGGGTAATCCTCAGGTTATCCTCGATGCGAATGCAAATGGAGATCTAGGCAGAGACATTGGTCGTAATGATGGCTATATGGATGGGCAGGAAGATCAGTTTACATTGGTCGATGGGGAGATGAATGCCCAAAATGTTGTGGTGAACAAAAGGTTTGAGATCACAGAGAAGATTCGATCTATCGAATCTCAGAACAATCTTGGTTTTGATGTATCTGACTTGGGCCTAGTCCATGGTGTGAGAATCCCGCACAAGTTTAAGCCACCAACTTTTGACAAGTACAATGGCACGATTTGTCCAAAAACTCATTTTAATTCATATGTTGGAAGGATTATTGCCCACATTGATGATGAAAAGTTGTGGATGTACTATTTTTAGGATAGTCTCACCGGGGCATCTCAGGAATGGTACATGAAGTTGAGTAGGGCTTCTATCAGGAGATGGAAAGAACTGGATGAAGCTTTCGTAAGGCAGTATCAATAAAATATGGACATGGCTCCAAATTGTACTCAGCTGCAGAGTATGGCACAGACTGCAATGGAGAGTTTCAAAGAATATGCTCAACGATGGCGCCAATTTGCTGCCATTGTTGGACCGTGAGATGGCAGATATGTTCATGGGAACTCTGCAAGGGGAATTTCTTGATAGTTTTGTTTCCTGTCCTTCAAAGGGGTTTGCAGAGATAGTAGTTGTTAGGGAGAGAATAGAAAATTTTCTAAAGCTTAGGAAAATACAGGACGTCAGTGAAGCTAGCTCGTCAGGGGCACGGAAACCATTTTATGGTTCTCCAAGAAGAAAAGATGGAGAGACTAGTGTTGTGTATGGAGGAAGAGGTAGGGGCAGAGGTCGTCCAAATGTTTATTCTCAGGTAGTTGAAGTTACAATTCCAACTCCACCTGCTCAGTAGCAACAACAGCCACAGTACAACCAATATTAGAATAATCAACAACAACAAAGAACGTATCAACGTCCACTCAGACAAGTTGAGCGTGTTATTGATCTGATTCCTATGACCTACACTGCTTTGTTGTAGATGTTTTTAAAATTAAACATGGTTGAGTTGGGGACTTTGGCGCCACCTGTGGGGGATCCACCAAGGGGATATGATGCAAATGCTCGTTGTGCATTTCATTCGGGTGCTCCAGTGCATAGCACAGAAAAGTGCAGGGCTCTGCAGTTGAAAGTCTAGGACTTAATTGATGCGAAGGATATTAACTTCTCTCCCCCTCCAAATGTGCTTCAAAACACTATGAAGAATCATGGCGGATCTAGGGTTAATGTTGTTGAGGACGGTGATGTTTTAATTCTGGTAGTGGATGTGAACCAAGTGAGGACTCCTCTTATGGTGGTAAAGAGCAGGTTATTGAAGGGGAAGATGTTCCCCGGTATGATGAAGACTATATTGAATGTGCTAGTCAGAGAAATGGTTGTCATAAGCTGAGAAGTGGTATTCAGCGTTTGATGGATGAAGGGTGCTAGCAGTTTGATCAGCTGAATAAAGAGAGTGAAAAGGTATCAACTGTCACTATTTATTACACGCCTATGGAGATTCAAGTGTCGGTTAGGCCACTGCCTGTTAATATTGTTGTATCTAATGAGGTAAGTCTTGTTACCATCACGGTACCCGGACCAGTTACTTATACGAGAGAAAAGGCTATCCCTTGGCATTATGGTGCAAATGTGTATGTTTAGGGTCAGAAACAGGAAGTGAAGACTCCAGCTGTGAGCAGTTCTAGTATTGATAATGTCGGAGGTCTTGGTGGATTTACTAGAAGTGGACACAAGTTTGCTCCACAAACTTTGAGGACCAATGCAGAAGTTGAGGAAACAGCTAAGGCTAAGGGAAAACATGCGGTAACGAAAGAAGTGGTTGTCCTAGAAGCTGGTCAGAAAAGTACTTTTGAAAAAGAAGTGGAAGAGTTTATGAGGATCATAAAGAAAAGTGATTATAAGGTGGTTGACCAACTGAATCAGAAACTATCGAAAATTTCCATCTTAACATTGCTTATGTGTTCCCAGGCTCATCGGGAAGCATTGTTGAAGGTGTTGAATATGGTGTATGTACCTTAGGAGATTACTGTCAATCAGTTGGAATCTGTTGTTGCTAATGTCAATGCTAGCCACGAGCTAGGCTTTACAGATCATGATTTGACATCTGAAGGTCACAATCACAACAAAGATTTACACATCACTATGGAGTGTAAGGGCGCAATCTTATCCCATGTGCTGGTAGACACGGGCTCGTCCCTGAACGTGTTACCGAATAAGGCTCGAATGAAGTTAGACGTCGATGGGATTATTCTGAGGCCGAGTGATTTGGTGGTAAGAGATTTTGATGGTTCGAAGCGATATGTGTTCGGAAAAGTGGAGCTCCCGGTGAAGATTGGCCTTCAAGTCTTTAAGTGCGTAATGTCATGGATATTCAATCATCATACAATTGTTTGTTGGGAAGGTCGTGGATCCATTCTGCATGCGCAGTAACATCCACGTTGCACCAAAAATTGAATATGTGGTTGATGGCCAAGTTGTGACAGTTTGCGGTGAAGAGGACATTTTTGTTATCCACTTGTCGACCTTCAAGTATGTTGAGATGGATGGAGAGATCCATGAAATGTTGTGCCAAGCATTCGAAGTAGTGAACGTCAGTGAAGCATCTCCCAAAGTAGTGCCTCAAAGTAAAGAACAGACTGGTACTTCTATAGCTTCCTACAAGCAAGCATTAGAAGTGGTCAAAGATGGAAACGCCCAAGGCTGGGTCAAGATGGTTGAAGTTTCTGTGAAAAAGGACAAGTTTGGCGTGGGATATCAACCATATCATACTGTTACTTCAGAGCGTAAAGGGTCGATTACCTTATCTTGTAGAGGTGTTATCAACCCAAATTAGATGTGTATTGCCACGGAAGAGGACGTCGACAGTGACTGCGATCTTGATAACTGGGTGTGCCCGAGTGTCCCTAGGGAAGAGCTTAACAACTGGTTTGCTAAAGGCATTATCCAAGTTACTCGTCAGATAGAGTAATTTTCAATGTTTTTTTATCATAATCATATGCATGTTAAATCCTACACTCTTCCCAAGGTGTAAGGATCCATTGTAGGGCCACCTTTGCATCTGCAATTTATTTTATCATGAATAAAGGACGTTTTGCATTCAAAAATTGTGTTCCTTTTCTTTCATTTTAAAATTTTCACAAAAAAACAATAAAATGGCAATGTTTATTTTCATTTTCTTTTTTAAAAAAATCTAAAATAAAGCATGAATCATCATTCGTGAAGACCTGATCATCCGGATTCCAATGATAACGATTCTTCTATGGCCAAGTATGACTTTTATAATCCAATCTATCAAGCAAAAGAAGAAGGTGAGGAAGATTGTGAACTTCCTGAAGAATTGGCCAGAGTTTTGAGACAAAAGGAAAGGGTCATTCAGCCTCATCAAGAGACAATTTAGGGTAACTGTAAACACCCCAAATTTTCCCTCACTCTTTATCACACCATGGCTTGTGATCTTTCATTTTTGCATTAGCATAAGCATACTACATCATATTGCATATTTGTTTCACTGCATAGTTCAAGTTCATCTGCATATAGGGTTTGTGATCTGAGCAATCCAAGAATCCATCTGAGCCATCCCAAAGGCCTCAAAGCTTTCCAAAAGGGTCCATGTGTGTTCTATCATCATATTATACTCCTCAAAGTTCATGAAAGTCAAGGGATCACAAGAACTGGCAAAGGCATGGAAGCAGAGCTAGGGTTTCACTACACAGATGACCAAAATTAGGGTTTTGGTTTCAGAGGCCTTAACTCCAAATATTTGGTCCATTATTGTTTCTAATGTTCTTAATATGTCATAAGGATCATGTGTACCACGTTTGATGAAGAAACTCATTGTGGAAGTCATTTGTTCACTGGGTAACTTCTTGAGCAAGTTAAGTTAAAATCAGGGCATCTGAGGCCCCCAACAATGGAACCAAAGGGGTATTTTCATAAAATTGAAGTTCTATGATCTTTATTTGATCTTAGAAGTGTTTGGATGTTCACAAGATTGAATAATTTTGATCCAATTGCAAACTTGCCATTTTTGGAAATGACTTGAAATGCAAACTTTCCATTTTGGGAAAGTTTTTCAACCTCCTCTTTCATGACCAAAAATGCTTCAAATGAAAAATTCTTGGTCATGAAAGTTGTATATTAGGTCTTTCCCTTTTCAAAAAGTACAAGAATATGTCTTGATTCATCATACAACTCAAGATATGGCCTTTCAAAGTTGGCAAAAATCCTATAATTTCAAGTTTCATGTCAAAGAGGGATTTTGCAATTTGGCATGTTCAAGCATTCTAATGACTTCTAATATGCACAAAAACTTCACAATATGTCAAGAAAACCTCTAAACATCAGAATTGTGCATTGAACCAAGTGTTTCTATTACTTGCAAAATGCATTGGATCCTCTCATCCACTTGTGCCAGCTGCATAATCTTGATTCCATGGCTCTCCATGAATCCTGCTGAGGCCAGACACCCTAAAAAACTAGACCTGCCATGGTCCATACCTCAAGTACACAAAAATTTACTTTTTTGAAAAACACCCCATACCAATCAACCTGTGACACACAACTATCTGAGCAATCCCATTGGCTTAATCAAACATTATGCAAGCCATTTCATAACACACAATAGCCTGAATCATCCAAGAACTCAGCATTCACAAAATTTGTCAAAAACTTCCTCTCTTCGAATCTCAAAAACCAACCACTGAAACTTCAAACTTCCTTCACCAATCAACTCAAAAACACATTAGGATCATTTCCCACCCTTCACCATAGCCTAAAACACCCTCCATTAGAAATACGATTTATGCATACTCAGAACCAAACACTTCAAAATAGCCATCACAGGCTTGCTCTAAGCTCCTCCTCATCATCAGGGAGTTTATTGGGGTGAATTTGAACCAAGAGGGAGGCCAGAAAGCTCAAGAACACAAAGCTTCAACTCAGGTAGCTATGATGAACTTTTTTTTTACAGAACTTGCTATTTAAGTTTCTAAATGATTCTACATGTCTAGCTGATCACCCTGATATGTTTATTTTCGAAAATGGTTGAGAAATTAGCATGTATTGAACTTCTGAAAGTTTTGAATGTTTTCACGATTTGCTTTGAATCATGGTTTGTGTGAATGATAAATGTTGTTTGATGATGGATTCTTGTTAAGGGAGGATAGTAGATCATTTCTGGAGCTTTAGAGCTTTTAATTTGACCTATGGAAAAAGTTAGGATGTTTGGCTTGCCGGAAAAGATGATCGGAGCTAGCTCCGGTCACCTGAAAATGATTAGAACCCTAATTAGGGTTTAGCTGCCCAGTTTGAATTCTGACCCTTGGATGTGGTTTAGCGCGTGAACGAGTGGCCCAGATTGTTTTCATTAAGCCTAATTAAAATTAATTAGTTTTAATTAGGTTAATTAAATTTAAAAACTCAAATTGATTCCTGACCATTGAGATGCGCGCGTAGTCAAACCCCTCCCCCCAGGTTCAAATCCCAGCCATCAGATGCGCATACCTTTCATTTTTATTTATTTTTATTTAATTTTCTTTGCATTTTCTTTCTCATTTTATTTAAAATAGCAAAAAGCATTCAAAAAATATTTTCTCTTGCATTCTGACTTTAAATATTTTTCTCATTCCAAAAACAATTTTTGTTTTATTTTTTGCATTAAAAAAGTATTTTTAAAATATTTAAATGTTATTTTTAATTAATTAAAGTATTTTAATTAATTAAAAATACATTTAGGTTTCTAAAAATCACCAAAAAAATCATGAATCATCCCAATGCATTTAGAAACATTTTCAAACTCTTCACATAAATTTCTTTTTAGGTTTGATCATAGTTTGCCAATTTTCTTTGAATTAAGGGTCTTAAAAATCATATTTTTAAACCCTAACTTGGAAAAATCATTGCTGCCTAACAAAGAAGAGTTTTAAGTTGGTTCTTTTTGCATTGTGTGACATATTGCATGTAGTTTATAGGTCATTTTCGTCATGAATTTATCTTGCATTTTCAAATTGATTTGCATTTTTCCCTTTGAACCACCAAAAAACCCTAGAAAACTTAGGAAAATCATAACGTTTGATTGGTTAGGCTTCTGACTTTCTCCTTTGGTGTGTGACCTAATATAGGATTAGGGTTTGTTTGAGCTTGATTGCAATTTTTTATCATGTCATATGCTTCTATTTTATCCATTTGCATCTCACATGTCCATGTAACCCTAATTTCTCATGTTCATTTGCATTCATCTTGCATATGCATCCTTACATGAACTTGTCATGACATTTCATGCATTCATATGTCACCTTAGACATATTAGGACATTTTATTACCTTGATCAATCATTTTCTTCATCCATTTTCCATGTTTAGCATTCATTTCATTTCATAAACTTTCATGTGTTTTCAAACTTCAAAGCATGCTTCCTTTGCATCTCATCTTTGTATGATCATACATATGTATTTTGTATGCCTTTGCATCATCTCACATGACACTTACATGACATAAACACTTCTGAATTTGGTCATTTCATCTCATTTCACTTCATTTCTTTATGCTTTATACCTTATGTATTCATGCTAACCTTTCAGGTTTGGTAAGTTATTGTGGGAGGTGGATTTGTATTCACCTCTCACTTCTTCTTATCTCTTTCATTTGCATTCTTACTTGTCTTTTAAGTGAATTTGATTCACTTGTGTTCCATCTCTCTCACTTTCTTTCTTTAAGTTACTTATCTTCTTCAATGAAGTAAGTAACTTATTCTCTTTCTCATCCTCCTTTCATCTGCTTCTTCCATTGGTGGCTTCCTTGAAGATCTTTCCCAAGCCTTACAAACCATAGGAACATCCAAGCATGATAATAATTAGGGTTGTGATTATTCCCCCTTAGCTTTTTGCCTTTGAGTCTCCTTGAGTCTCTCTTCTCAACTCAATAATCAGAGACTAAACTCTTAAAGTTTTAGGACTTTGGAATTAGGGTTATGCATGCATCCTTCTCTTAGGATGGAGTGTATAACTTTAATCCTAAGTGTTAAACCTTTAATTTGTTTAAACCTCTTAATCAAATCACACTAATAATCACTAAGACTTTATCTTGTAACTTGGGCCTTACATTAGGGTTCTAACTCTTCCTTACAGTTAAGAGGGACTAACCCTAGTGTTTAATGGACAAGTCCCCCTAAGTTGTCTTACAAACTAAAAATCCATTTCTTAATCTCATCCCTTAATTAAAATCCATTTAATAAAGGCTTTGTTATATAATGAATTTAATCCCTAACCATGGATTAAATTGAGGTATCATCCTCAGCTTAAGTGTTCTCATCTATTATCCTTCTATTAGGATGGTGTAATGAGTTCACTAATTTGTGATTAGAGATTAAACTCATTACTTAACACTAAACAAAAACCCAAAAGCATCTAAATAATCACAAGTATGTTAATCATCTGAATCCTACATCATCATGGTAATTAAGTTGAGATGCTTATCTCATACTTAAGTAGGCTCATTATCCCTAATCAGGGAGGATATAGTGAGTTTACAAGCCCTTGATTTAAGCTTAAACTCATTAACTTATGCAAAAACACCAAAAACAATAACAAAACTGAAAACACAAAAAAAACAATAATCGTCTCCTTCGGGATTCTTTTCTCATCTCACTCATTCACAAGCGAGAACTTGCTTCTTCCATCTAATGCAAGACAGTTAGCACTCGAGCCAGACGAGTCATACACTTGAGCATAGGCAAGTAAGCAGTTCACAGTCAATTTATTTTCAGTCTCTTTGAGTCGAACTACGGTGTTCTGACTTCCTCATTGCACGAGAGGATACGTAGGAATAACTTAATTGTTATCAAACAAAAGTCTCTTTGTCTTCCTCCTCTTTCAGCATTCTCTTTTAAGCCTCAGTTCTTGAGGATTCACCTTTTTGCACCGACACTTGTATATTCTTTTCCAGCTTTTGCACACAGATAGCACATACACTACCCCTTTAAGAACAAATATTTTAAGCGTGGATCCCGTCGAGTACGACGTACAATCTGGGTTTTAATACCTTCCCAGGTTGTAACCAACCCCCTTTCTCAGTTTCTCTAGTTCGCAACCGTCTTACCCATCTTTTTCCAGGTTTATGCAGCATTACCTTTCCTTCGGGATAAAAATGCCTAGCTGGCGACTCTATTCATATTCACCTTTCCTTTTCTCTTTTCGCTGACCGTTCGCGCTTGTACCGAGATGCAAATCTTCGGGAGCGACAATATCAACATTGGTTCTGAGGATGCAAAGAAAGAGATTAAGATTGGGGCCAGTCTATAGGTCGGTGTGTAAGAAGAACTGATCAATATGTTGCGTGAATATGTTGACATCTTTTCTTAGTCATATCAAGATATGCCAGGTTTGGATACCGACATCATGATGCATATACTGCCTTTGTGAGAGGAATGCCCGCCAGTCAAGCAGGAGCTTCATAGGACTCGCCTTGATATGGTCATGAAGATCAAAGAAGAGGTTCAGAAGATGTGGGATACGGGGTTTCTTGCTGTGACTAGTTATCCACCTAGGGTAGATAATATTGTTCCCATGCAAAATAAAGACGACAAAGTTATAATGTGTGTTTATTACCAAAACCTTAATAGAGAAAGTCCAAAATATGACTTCAATTTACCTCACATTGATGTATTGGTTGACAACACTGCTCAGCTCTCAGTATTCTATTTCATGGATGGCTTCTTCGGATACAATCAGCTTAAGATGGCTCCAAAAGACATGGAGAAGACAACATTCATTACCCCGTGGGGTACCTTCTGTTACAAGGTGATTCCTTTTAGTCTGAAGAATGTTGGGGCAACATATTAGTGAGTTATGGTAACATTATTCCATGATATGATTCATCAAGAGTTTGAATTCTATGTGGATGACATGATTGCCAAATCAAGAACAGAAGAAAAGAATCTGGTTAATCTGAAAAAGTTGCTTGAAAGGTTGAGAAATTTTCGTTTGAGGCTGAATCCGAACAAGTGCACTTTCGGAGTATGTTCTGGTAAACTGCTGGGTTTCATTGTGAGCCAAAAAGGAATCAGGGTTGATCCAAACAAAGTGAAATATATACAAGATATGCCTGTATCGAAAACCGAAAAAGAAGTGTGTGGTTTCCTGGGTAGATTGAACTACATTGCAAGGTTCATATCTCACCTCACAGCCACTTGTGAACCAATTTTCAAGTTATTAAGAAAAGAACAAGCAATTAGGTGGAATGACGATTGCCAAAGGGCTTTCGAGAAAATAAAAGAATATTTGCAGGAACCTCTGATTCTCATGCCTCCAGTTCTAGGGAAGCTTATCATCATGTATATGACGGTACTTGAAGAAACTATGGGTTTTGTTCTCGATCAACAAGACATGATAGCTAGAAAAGAACATGCCATCAACTACCTGAGCAAAAGTTCAATTTTTTTATAGTAAAAAGCAATATAAATAAAAGGAGTATTAGGGGTACTTCAACCCGATAAACATAATATGGAACAACAATCGATCCTATCCTACCAACACAATACAAAAAACAAAATTACAAAAATTCGGTAGGATGATTGATCCACTCGTAGAAAAAACATCTAGGAAAATGTTTACTCCTCTTTGGTAACCACACCCAAGAAAGAAAGATAATCCTATCGAGAATAGTCGTCGAATCGAAGATAGCGTCATTGAAGATGATTTTGTTATGGTGTAGCCATATGCTTCAACAAGCGACAATCCAAATAAAAGTTGATCCCTCTTTTTGAAGGTTTACCGAAAAGCCACCTACCCTGTCCCGCAAGTGTAAATGACACAGATTCGGTCTAACAACACGAATATTCAACCAAAAGGAAAACTTCTCCCAAACTTCCTTGATTTTAAGGCACGCAAAAAATAGATGACAGGAATGTTCAATTGAATGAAAACAGAACACACAAACCTTATCGTGATCATTCGATAAAACCCCCATCGAACAAAGGATCCCCCGAGTAGGAAGACCGTCAAGGAGCATCCTCCAAGCAAAGAATTTGGTTTTCAATGGAGCAAAAGAATCCCATACTGAAACGAGAGCCTGTTGTAGGTCTGCTTCCACAATCTGATTAGAAATTACAGCATTTATCATATTAAAACTGAATTTCATCGTAAAACCTATTTCATCATCTCCGGACCAATCAAAACTGTCCACCACATCTGAATGTAAAACGCATGAGCTAAGTAGCCTCATAAGATCATTGAGATCAACAGAGATTTGAGCATCAATTTCAAAATCTGCTACCGAAATACTCCACATAGCCACAGAATTATGCCAATATACAAAATCTACTACTGCAGCAGACTTATTTGCTGCCACCTGAAATAAATTTGAAAAATGAATTGTAAGGGTTCAATCGAGCACCAAGGTAGCATCCAGAATGGAGTAGACCTGCCATCACCAATTGTACACTCTATGGCCTTTAAGAAACCTCCATCAGATGCATTAGAAGCAATACAAATAACATCTCGCCACCACAGTGAAAATTTCCTCATTTTTTTATCAGAATTTTACGAGAAAAGGCACAAAGACAAGCACCCATACCTAGCCTCTAATAGACTACGCCACACCGCATTATGATCCATTAAAGCCCTCCAGCTCCATTTCGACAAAAGAGCAATATTGAAATATCCCATATTTCTAATGCCTAAACCTTCGAGCCTTTGGTTTGCAGCAAGTCTTCCAACTAATCAACGTCATTCCATTTTTATTCGTAAAACTGGACAAAGGAAGCCTCTTTGAATGCTAATAATTTTGTTGATAACTTTACTCGGTGCTTTATAAAATGAAAGATAGTGAATCTGAATGCTAGAAAGCACCGAGTTAATTAACATGACACGCCCTCCAATAGATAACATTCTACCCTTCCAAGTTGAAAGACGAGATTTAAATTTATAAATGACCGGATTCCAAAATGAAATCTGCCTATGGTTCCCACCAATCTTCAAACCAAGGAAATTAAAGGGAGTGGTTTTGCAAGAACAAGCTAGGAAACGAGAGGCGACCAATAAGAAGGAATCGTCTAAGCCAATTCCAATTATGCAACTCTTAGAAGCATTTAAAATCAAACCCAAAATAAGCTCAAATCCCCGTGGAATGGCCTTAAAACCCCACAAGTTCGACCACGAGGCATCACAAAACAAAATTGTGTCATCCACAAATTGAAGAAGATTATATTTTACCGTCTCATTAATGTTAAAACCGGAGAACAAATCCAAGCAAGAAACCTTTCTAACCATATAAGCCAAACCTTCTCCAACTAACACAAATAATAATGGGGAAAGGGGATCTCCTTGCCTAAGACCTCTTGAAGCCTTGAAATCCCAAGCAGGGTTGCCATTCACAATCACCGACAAGTAGTTGTGAAAAACACTACCTTTAATCCATCATATCCATTTATGACCAAAGCCCATAGCTTCCAAGATTCTAATGAGAAAGTCCCAGTCCAAGCAATTGTAGGCCATGTCAAAATCAACTTTAAACAAAAGACACTTTTTGTTGTTTCTTTTTGCAAAATCACAAATCTCATTGGTAATAAGCACTCCATCAAGGATTTTCCGACCCGGAATAAACGTTGTTTGTGAAGGAGAAACAAGCTTGTTGATAACCAAACTAAGACAAGAAGCCAAAATTTTGGATATAATCTTATAAATGCTTCCGACTAAACAAATTGGGCGAAAATCTTCCAAGACTTGGGGACTCTCAACTTTTGGAATTAAGGAAATGAAAGAAGAGACCATTACCTTCGGAAGGTTTGTATATAGGTGAAAGTCGCAAATGCACTTATAAATATCCGAGCCCGGACTTTTGTCGCCATCACAATCAAAAACAGCCCTCTTAACTTCCTCCATAAAGAAAACATCCTCCAACGTAGCACTGTCAAAACTAGATAGTTTGTTTAAATCTATCCAAGGATAAGACGGCCTACGACTTCCAGTCTTGGTGAATCTGTAAGAAAAATAATTTGTCGCAACTTCTTTAATAGGCTGCACCTTGATGGGCTAAAGACGTGTCTAATTATGTGTCTAGCGGTATCTTAACTGCAAGTGCACAGCCTATCGAAGTAATATTTAAGATTATCGATCCACAGGGACTCTATGGTTACTTAGTGCTAGATGAACTTCTAGTTTAGCTAAGGCGAATGGTTGTCACGATTTTTTGTTGATTTTAAGATATTAAAGGCGGAATTAAATTTAAGTTTTAATAAAATAATACTAAGGCGGTCGGTATGTAATTATACTAACTTAGGTGGGTCAATCTAACCTAGGCTTATAAAGGTGTTTACTTAATCTATTCGGTAGAGGTTACCAGTTTAAATACCCTCAACTCACACTCTCGTGGTCTTATCTCAGATCTTACCCCTAAAGCCCTATGCCTGCTCTCGCTAGCCCATAAGTGTTTAGAGATAATTTTTGGAAACTTAGTAATTCTAATTTATTTTAAAGCGCTCTCGCTGTGTTTAATTTAAATGCCTAACTTTAGCTATCTGGTTAAAATCTCACACTCTCGTGGTCTTGACCTAACCTAATACTCTTTTCTTACTCTCGTAACGAAAAGGTCGAATTTAATTAAAAAGTATCAGCCAGAATGTTAAGTTATTAATTATTTTAAGCCTATGATTAAATTTTACCGATTAAGTTCGTTTTAACTACATACCGCCCTAAGGTAATTAGCTACTCATTGATGTTGAACCAGACAGAGACAGAAAAATAAATAATAAAATACTCATGGCAGAAAAATAAATAAACATTATAAATATTAAAATTGCAATATAATAAAAAACCTGGTCAACAAATATTATAGCAGACTCCTTCTTCCACAGACCGGAAAGCTTGGAGTTGGCGGAAATCGAAAATAAACAAATTCTGAAGGTTTAGAAGCAAGTAAATGTATAACAATTTCCTGATGTTGGAAATTGTTATATGGCTGGTTTGGATACAATAAAACTGAAAATAATGCAGAAATAGAAACAGGGTCGTAAAATAAATCGGCAGAGCTTCCGCAGAAAATCGAATAAAAAAATGCTATGTTCGTTTCTTCATAAAACTTATGCTATTTATAGAAGAGTAATTGGGCTTGTGGCTGAATGTGTTGCATGGGCCTCGTAGGAGAAGTTGAGGAAATCTAGGAACGTGGCATACAGGGTCAATCTGGAAAGTAGCAGCTTCACATGCACGTAGCCCTGTGACCAAGTCTGGTCAAATAACCTACGTTTTCCCTTGTCACAGTCGTGACAAGGTCTTCACGCTCGTGTCCTGTGGTTTTTAAGTGTCACGGTCGTGACAATGTTGTGACGGTCGTGATGGCTTCTTTTAGGGTGTCACGGTCGTGACACCTTGGTGACGACCGTGACTGCAACAAATTATGCAGTTTTTGCAGGCTTCTTCATTTCTTCATCTTTTTATGGTTCCTTTTGTTCCTTTTGCTCTTACTTTATGATTTAGCTCCATATATGATGTACCTGCAAAATGGTGAGAAAAACTCGAGAAATCGAGTGTTAAAACGATGATTATGCGATAAAACGTCAATGAAACCTAGCAATATAATCGATACTTTTTCTCGTTATCAAACTTCCCCAAACTTAAACCTTTGCTTGTCCTCAAGCAAATAGTCGGTTGAAAATCGGCGGAAAAGTTTTTATTGACGCATACTCATAACAAACCGTACGAGGGATCGTTTTGTCGGATAATCCGGTACTTTGATAGAACACTACCGATACACTAATGACACAAGCAACAAGCTATGTCGTCGACTTCCCGTTAAACGAAACGATCAGAAATTTCCTTACGATTTCACCTAGAGTTTTTCGATCTTATTTCGCCCGGTTTCATTCTAGCGCAATCACATTAAGCCCTTTGCCTTAGCACGCACGTAGTGGAGTAGCCGGTTAGCGACTTTGATCCTTTTTAAGCACGGGGTCTGGTACACGAGTGCGGTAACCCTACATATATTATCCGATTTGGAGGTTGTGGGGGATCGAGCCGTAGCACGCCCTACCAAGTTCAGAACCAGTACCTCTGAACCAACCCGCAATGGACTCCTTCTCATATTTCTCGTTTCTTATATGCGACCGTGTACTTTGGTGCAATTTCTTTTCATTTTGCGTCGAGATATGAAGGATCATTATTGATTAGGCATCAAACGCTTATATTCATCGGCTCCCCACGTGGTTTGTGTTCAGACGGTGCTGACTGCTAGTATAAACTACTAGGGGTTACTTTTGAACTGAAACTTAAAGTGTACTCGTAATGATAATCGGAATGGAATCGCTTAAGTGGGAAGTCAAAGGTGTCAAGATTGTATTGGTCTTGTTTAATCGTTCTCGGCTTCCTAATTACGATTCCGTAGGTAAGTCGGGTAATGCGAATAATTAAAGATTTTTTCTGGTATGGCTAAATAAACGGGGAAAGTTTGAAACTAAAGAAAATAGCACAAAGATTTGCTCGTTTCATTAACTTACGAAAAGAAATACAACGGAATTGAAAATACAACGAAATGGAAAAGTGCGAAAAGGGAAAATGCGGAAATGAAAGGTACCTCTCCCACACTATATCAGACATTGTCCTCAATGTTGTGATATAAATGCGGTAAAAGTACAGTACAAATGACAAAAACGAAAAACAAACATAAGCAAAACTAAAACTATGGCTGCTGAGGACCGCGGGCTCGGCTTCTGGTGCGAGAGCGTCTGGAAGGAGTCGCTTCAGGATCAGAACCGGTGCCGGTGGCAGCAGTGATGTCAATGCGTAAGGCTTCTAGCTCGCTGAAAATTTCGTCGAGCTTCTCATTAGTAGATGTCTGGTTGCTTGCAATAGTGCGGAGTAAAGCATCATACTGCTCCTTCTGCCTTCGTTCCAGTGCGACGTTCATCTAGTTCTGCTGATGAATCGCACGGAGGACTTCCTCAAGTGTGATTTCCGGTGCAGGAGGCTGTCGGGTAGATGACTCTGGTATATCCTGGACAGGCTCGGCTGCATCCATAGCGTCCTGCATCTCATCCGCTGGAGGATCTGCCTGATCATCATGAATAGGGGCGTGTTCGGCAGCATCTGGTAAAATAAAGAGCCAGTTGGCTCGGCTGGATGGGTCGATGCGATCACGAGACGGCAGAATGATATGGTGAAAAATGGTGCCATGGACAACAGGGCTATACCTGCCATCCTCTCGCTGCGCAATCAGGTGAGCGGACCTGCAATAACTCTTGGTGAGGAATTCTGCTTCTCTAAAAGGCTGATTTACGACCAAGTCACCAAGCCCCAACTGAATGGTGAGGGTGGTGATAATGCCGCCTATGAAAAATGGGGTTGATCCTCTATGCGCAATAGCCTGGATGTGATAAAGCATGAACGGGGCAGCGTTGATCGGCTCGTCATTTAGAGCGCAGTGCAAGAATAGAAGCTCCTTGGAGTTGAGCTTATGGTTACTTTCTCGAGCGAATATGGTGTTGCAAATGACTCGGTGGAAATAACGGATTGCCGGGTTGTGAATGTGTGTAGCATTGAGGCTTTGGAAGGCTGAGGCACGGGTATTGGTTATGTCGTGCCATAAAGTGAAAGCGGTTTCACTAAAATTATCCGGCACGCGGAGGTGAGCTTCATTCCCGTGATCGAAGCCTAGCAACTCGGCTATCCTGTTTTGCGAAACCGGTGAGTTGACTCTGAGAACCGGCAGGAGTGGTGTACTGGAATGAGCTAAGGAACTCCAATGTCATAAGCTCGAATGTGGGCTGAGGCTGACTGCAAAGATCCCACAGACCGACTTTTTGAAGCAGGCTCTTGACACTGGTAAGCATTCCGAGTTCCCTCAAACAGACAGTGTCGATATAACGTGTAGGTTGCACACCGTGGTTCTGGAATCGGATAAATCTTTCTCTCTGGGTTTCTCCAGCATCACCTTCTCTAAATTGAATGGCATCCATTGCATGCAAGAGCTTAGAGTGGAAGATGAAGATTTTTGATTTTTTGTGAAAAAATGATAAAATGAGAGAAATAATGATTCGGAATAAATATTGGAAGGTGAGAATGTGATAGGTGTGGTGATAATGGGGGGTTAATGAGTTTAAAGTTGGTAATGGGAGGTTACGGAAGTTATGGAGAAAATGGGTGGTTTTTGGAAGTTATGGAGGAAGAAGAAGAAGAGGTCACGAAGAGAAACAGTTCTGTTTCTCACGAATCCTGTAATTAGGGTTGTCACGGTCGTGACAGGGATGTGACGGTCGTGACACGCTAAATGAGCACGTCACGATCGTTAGGGGGGTGTGACGACCGTGAGGGCTTGCTTCGTTGAATAATTTCCAGAAAACACTATCTCATATATTTCACATACTTTATAATAATTTATTTTCTTCACTTCTCACTCAATATTACATTAAAACACCATATAATAATTTATTTCAACATAGTACTTTACTAACTTGCATGGCATGAGAGATTTTTATATAATAGGAGTAAATGCAAGCATAACAGTACATAGAACTAAAAATATATAAATTGATTAAAATGGAGAAATTTTGGAATTAGAAGTGCATTGTATAAGGTAATTGAAAATGAAATTACATTAATGAAAATACGGTACGAAATTGTTTGCGAAAAATAAATCTAACTAGAAACGAAAACAATGAGAAAAATAAACTAAATCACTTATAGCATTTTCAAAAGCGTTTCTTCAAATCTTCGATTGCGGAGTTCAAGTGATAGAATTGTTCGCAGGTTATGTCGGTCAAACCTATAATGTCCAATCGCATGCTCTTAATGTCTTCTTTAAATGAATTTATATCAGTTTGGTAAGCTTCAAGAGTGTTCATGATATTCTGTAAGTTGTTAGCATAATTTCCTTGATTCACTTCAGGGGTTTCATTTACTTCGTCAGTGTGGTCAATGTCATGGTAACCAGGAGGTGTCTCAGGGTCAGTTTCGACATCGGTCATTATATCATCTTTTATCTTGTAAGACTGAGGTGTTTCAGGAGTGGATGGATAATCAGGTGGGGTTAACTCATAAAGCCAGTTATCCTTATTGTGAACACTTCCTTATGATATGTCTATTAAAGCAGAAGTTAAGATTCATAGGACGGATGGTACCTAAACGGTTGCACCTGTGCAATTGGTACCTAAGTCCTAAGGCATCAGCAATCATGGTTACAAGACCTCCTACTAATATAGGTAATTCAGGTTCTTCTTGGATACGGGTGAAGGTTTGCATCATGAAAGGTACACCATTAACAGGCTGTCCATTAGTGAAACATGACATAATAAATATCTCATCTTTAGAAACTCCGATAATGTTTTCTTCTTTTCCAAAGAAGGTGTGGGCAAGGATTTTATGGAAGTAACGGAGAGCAGGGTTATGGATCTCATCATTATTCATGCTATTTGGTTCAGGGTGGTAGTTTCCGGTTAAAGTTCCCCAAAAGAAATCTAGCTCAATATCCATCAATTCTACCTGTGTGGTAGTAAAAGTAAATGGTCCACTAGGGAATCCTAATAAGTCAGCTAGTTCTTTATGGTTAAAGTCATATTCTATTCCAAATAGGCGGAAACTGATAAATCCTTTCCTAAATCCAAAACCGCGCTCAGGTAGGTAAACTAAAGAGCTAAGGAACTCAAGGGTGAGCTCGCGGTAAGTCACAAACTTATGTTGGATCAATGCATTCTCCCATCCAAGTCGGTTAAACAAATACAGGATGCTATAATGTATACCTAGGGTTTCCATAGTCTGATCATCCGGGTACAGGGTCAAATCCATTTGCCTCTGTGATAACTCTTCAAACTTCATTCTTTGGTTTCTACCTCTAAATTTGGTTTCCATATGGTTTATTGGTTGGTTAGCCATGGTTAGTGCAAATATGGAGGAAACAAATCAGGGGGAGAAGGAAAGTGGAAAAGACTTTTAGAAATCTGTAAAAAGTGATTTAATATAAAAATAAGAAAATGAAATGCATAATTTAAAGGCAATAATAGTAACATGAAATAAAACTATAAAATGACAAAACAAATAAATAAATAATAAAACGATAAATAACAATATGATAAAGAGAATAGTTTAAATAATTAAATGAGAAAATGGGTTGCCTCCCACTAAGCGCTGTTTTTATCGTCAAAAGCCTGACGTAATGCTTAGGTTTAGATTAATCAGGGGAATTAGTGGACAACTCTAAAAGCCTTAGATTGTTTGCATAATCTCTATTTTCAACTTTATGATAATGTTTTAAACGTTGTCCGTTTACTATGAATGGTTCACTATTCCTACCCTTAATTTCTATTGCTCCACTCGGGAATACCTTAGTTATTTCAAAGGGTCCTGACCATCTAGATTTTAATTTTCCAGGAAAGAGCCTAAGTCTTGAATTAAAGAGGAGTACAACGTCTCCCACACTAAATTCTTTCCTAGATAGGCATTTATCATGCCATCGCTTAGTTCTTTCTTTATATTTCTTAGCATTTTCATAAGCATCTAGCCTTAATTCTTCTAATTCGTTAATGTCTAGGATTCGCTTTTCTCCTGCAGCATTATAGTTTATATTGAGAGTTCTAATCGCCCAATAAGCTTTGTGTTCTAGTTCTAGTGGGAGGTGACAAGATTTTCCATAAACTAGTTTGAAAGGTGTAGTACCTATGGGTGTCTTGTAAGCGGTCCTATAAGCCCATAAAGCTTCATTAAGTTTAGATGACCAATCTTTCCGAGATATGGCGACAGTCTTTTCTAAGATTTGTTTAATTTCTCTGTTTGAGACTTCGACTTGTCCACTTGTTTGTGGGTGATATGGTGTAGCCACACAGTGTCTTACTCCATACTTAGATAGTAATTTGTCAAAGATTTTTGAAATGAAGTGCGAGCCACCGTCACTTATGACGAGTCTAGGCACACCAAATCTGGGAAAGATTATATTTTTGAAAAGCTTTATTACTACTTGTGTATCGTTTGTAGGAGAAGCTATAGCTTCAATCCATTTCGAAACATAATCAACAGCTACGAGTATGTAATTATTACCGAAAGATGATGGGAATGGTCCCATGAAATCTATTCCCCAGACGTCAAAGATTTCTACTTCTAATATTCCTTTTTGAGGCATTTCATCTCTTCTTGAAATATTTCCAGTGCGTTGACACCGATCGCAATTTATGACAGCGATGTGGACATCCTTCCATAGATTAGGCCAGAATAAGCCGGCTTGCAAGATTTTTGCACAAGTCTTGGAAGTGCTTGCATGTCCACCATAAGGAGATGAATGGCATTGAGCAATGACATCTTATATTTCTTCTTCGGGAATACATCGGCGAAAGATTCCATCGGGTCCTCTTTTGAACAATAATGGTTCATCCCAATAGTAATGTTTCAGATTGTGAAAGAATTTCTTTTTCTGCTGATAGGTTAGATCGGGTGGAAGAGCTCCTGCGGCTAGGTAGTTGACAATGTCAGCGTACCATGGCAGTCCTACAGTTGTCTGGATTGTTTCCACGGGTTATGATTCATTTAAGTCTAACTGAGCTAGGTCGCTTCCTATTTGTGCTATCAGCTGTTCATACGGAAAATCATCGTTAATCGGCACTTGTTCGGGTTTAATACCTTTTATTCTAGATAAATGGTCCGCTACGACGTTTTCAGTACCTTTCTTATCTTTTATTTCGAGATCAAACTCTTGTAAGAGTAAAATCCATCTCAAGAGTCTTGGTTTAGCATCTTTCTTAGTTAATAAATATCGGATAGCAGCATGGTCTGTGTAAATGATTATTTTCGCTCCTACTAGGTAAGAACGGAATTTGTCAAGCGCAAAGACAACTGCTAACAATTCTTTTTCAGTAGTGGCGTAGTTCATCTGGGCAGAATCTAAGGTTCTACTGGCATAGTAAATTGCATGAAGTTTCTTTTCCTTCCTCTGGCCTAAAACTGCGCCTACAGCATAGTCACTCGCATCGCACATGATTTCGAAAGGTAATCTCCAGTCAGGGGGTTGCATGATTGGTGCGGTGATGAGGGCTGTTTTTAGAGTTTCGAATGCTTTAAGACAATCTTCATTGAATATGAACTCAGCGTCTTTCATTAATAAACCAGTAAGAGGTTTAGTGATTTTCGAGAAATCTTTGATGAATCGTCGGTAAAAACCGGCGTGTCCTAAAAAGCTTCGTATTTCTCGAACGGTTTTAGGGGGTTGAAGATCTTTTATGACTTCAATCTTAGCTTTATCAACTTCAATTCCCTTGTCGGATATTACGTGACCTAATACGATTCCTTCTTTGACCATAAAATGACATTTCTCCCAGTTAAGCACGAGGTTTACTTTTACACATCTTTCTAACACCATTTCTAAGTTTGATAAGCATCCTTCAAAACTTTGCCAGCATACAGAGAAGTCATCCATGAACACTTCCATGATGTTGTCTATAAAATCTGCGAAGATTGACATCATACATCTTTGAAAGGTTGCAGGAGCGTTGCATAATCCAAAGGGCATTCTTCTATAAGCGAACGTTCCATATGGGCATGTGAATGTAGTCTTCTCTTGATCATCTGGATGGATAGGGATTTGGAAAAATCCTGAGTAACCGTCAAGATACCAGAAGTATGAATGCTTGGCTAATCGTTCTAACATTTGATCTATAAAGGGTAGTGGGAAATGATCTTTTCGAGTGTCTTTGTTTAGTTTACGATAATCTATGCATACTCTATGTCCCGTCACTACTCTTTGCGATATCGATTCGCCTTGAGCGTTTTTCACTACAGTGATACCTCCTTTCTTTGGTACTACATGTATTGGACTAACCCATTCACTATCAGAGATTGGATATATTATTCCGACATCTAGTAGTTTCTTAACTTCTTCTTTTACTACAGTACTAAGGATTGGGTTAATTCTTCTTTGAGATTCTCTGGAGGTTCTGCAATCTTCTTCTAGCAGAATACGATGCATACAGACTGAAGGGCATATTCCTTTGAGATCAAATATGTTATATCCTAATGCAGTTGGATATTTCTTCAAGACATCTAAAAGTTTCTTTGTTTCTATAGTTCCTAAACTGGAATTTATTATAACTGGTCTTTTACATTCAACGTCTAAGAATTCGTATCTTAGGTTATGAGGTAAAGTTTTTAATCCTAATGTAGGTTTATCTTTACTTGGCATGGGATCCGGTGTAAGTGCTAAACTTTCGCTTAGACTATCGTCTTGATACGGTGCACGCCAATTATCATCTTCGAAAATCGGAGGGATTTGAATTTTCATTATTTTAGAATAGGTAGTTTCTTTCAGTTCCATTTCTCTTACACATTCGTCAATTACGTCCAATAGATAGCATGTATCCTCTATAGCTGGTGATTGTAAAAATTGTGTTAAAATAAATTCAACTTTTTCTTCACCTACTGTCGCTCCCACCAGATGAAGCCGGGTCAAATGGGGTACAGACGCGAACGGTCGGCGAAATAGGTGTGAGTACACACGGGAGTGAACTCACAGGGAATGAAAGAGTCGCCAGCTAGGCATTTTTATCCCGGAGGAAAGGCAATGCTGCATAGACCTAGAAAGATATGGACAAGACGGTTGCGAACCAGAGAGACTGAGAAAGGGGGTTGGTTACAACCTGGGAAGGTATTAGCACCTAGATTGTCCGCCGTACTCGACAGGATCCACGCTTAAAAGATTTGTGTTTTAAAGGGGTAGTGTCAGTGCAATTTGTGTATCAAAGCTGGAAATAATGCAAGTGTCAGTGTAAAGAAAAATGTGGAGTGTATAAATGTACAGTGTCAGTGTAAGGAAAGGAATAAGATGCTCAAGATCATGAGGCTAAAGGAATAAAGCTGGAAAGAGGGGGAATATACAGAGACTTTTGTTCGATAACCGTTAAGTTATGCCTACGTATCCTCTCGTGCAATGAGGAAGTCAGAACACCGTAGTTCGACCCAAAGAGACTGAAAGGTAAATTGACTTGTGAACTGCTTGCTTGTCTATGCTCAAGTGTATGATCTGTCTGGCACAGATGCAAACTGTCTTGCATTAGACGGAAGAAGCAAGTTCTCGTTTATGAGTGAATGAGGTGAGAAAAGAATCCCGGAGGAGACGATTATTGTTTGTTTTTGTATTTTCAGTCTTTTATTGCTTTTGAATTTGTCATAAGTTAATGAGCTTAAGCCTAAACCAATGGGTTAGTAAACTCATCACATCTTCCCTCTGATTAGGGGTAATGAGCATACCTTAAGTGTGAAGTCAGTTTCTCACACTTAATCACCTTTGATGTAGGATTAAGATCATTAACCTACTTGTGATTATTTAGATGTTTTTGTTGTTTTTGTTTAGTGTTGAGTAATGAGATTAAGCCATAACCAGGTATTAAACAGACTCATTACACCATCCTAATAGAAGGATAATAGATGAGAATGTTTAAGCTGAGGAAAGCTCCTCAACTTAATCCATGATTAGGGATTAAACTCATGACAAAACAAAGCCTTTATTAGATGGATTTTAGTTAATGATGAGATGATGAAGTGAATTTTATGATTTGTAAGACAACTTGAGGGGGACTTGTCCATTAACACTAGGGTTAGTCCTTCTTAACCAATTAAGGAAGAATTAGAACCCTAATGCAAGGCCCAAGTTACAAGCTTGATGTCTTGATGATTATTAGATGGGTTGATTAGAGGAGTTAAACACATTAAGGGTTTAACACTTAGGATTAAAGTTATACACTCCATCCTAATAGAAGGATGCAGGCATAAGCTTAATCACAAAGCCTTAAAGCCTTTAGGGTTTAGTCCCTGATTATGAGGTGAGAAGAGAAGACTCAAAGAGACACAAAGGAAAAATCTAAAGGGGGGACTAATCAAAACCCTAATTATTGTCATGCTTGGTTGTTCCTAAGGTTTGTGAGGTTAACAAGAGAAATCTTCAGAGGAATCACCAGGAAGCAAATGAAAGAAGCAAAGAGAAGCAAAGCAACTTGCTTCCTTTAAGAAGGCAAGTCACTAGAAGAAAGAAAGTAAGAAGAAGAAGAAAGAGCAAGCTCAATCTCAAACACAAAGCAAAATGCAGCAAGGATGCATGAAAGAGAGATGAAAAGAAATTGTGAGAAGTGAAGGCAAATTCACTTCTCAAAGTTACTTACCACCTGAAAAGTTAGTGAGAAAAATGCAATGCAATGCAAAATGAGATGAAATGGCATGATATAAACCAAAACCAGAAGCACATTCATGATGTTAATGATGCTATGGGATGATGCGAACATGAAACAAGGCATGGGGATGATCATACAAGCTTATGGATGCAAATGGAGCAAGTTTAGAACCATGAACACACATGAAAAGTTATGAGATGCAAATGACATACAACATGACAAATACATGATGCAATGATCAAACATGCTTCCAACCTATCTTAAGATGTCTAATGAATCAAATGAATGCATAAAATGCAATGGCAAGTCATGGTATGAATGCAAATACAAGACGAATGCAAAAGGAAGCCCAAATTAGGGTTTATGATCAATGCATCAAACAAAAACCAAAATCAGAGGCAAACATCAAGATAAAAAATTGAAAATGCATTCAAAGGAACCCTAATCCTATACAAACTCACTGCCCAAAGGAGGGGTTCTAACTCTTAACCTAATGTAAGTTATGAATTTTCTAAGTTTCCTAGGGTTTTAGGGTACCTTAACAAGAAAAATGCCAAACAAATTGAAAATTAAAGATCAAATCATGCCAATTTAATCTCACAAACTACATGCTAAACAAAATGCAATGAAAAAAGAATCAAAGTCCAACTCTCAATGGTTAGGCAGAAATGATTTTTTGAAGTTTGGATCAAAATAATGCCTTGAAATGATTTTAATTCCATGAAAAATTCTCAAAATGCATCAAGATCAAAAAAGAAATTTGGTTTGAGGGTTGGACAATGTTTCTAAATGATTATGAAGGTTTCATGAATTTTTTGGTGATTTTTAAATACTTAAAAGTATTTTTAATTAATTAATTCTCATTAATCAATTAAAAATAAACTTTTAAATGATTTAAAAATATTTTTTAATGCAAAAAATAAAAATAAAAATGTTTTTGGTTTCTGAAATTAAATAAAAGTTTGTACAAATATTTTCAGAATTTTTAAAATGGTTTTGCTATTTTTAAATAAATGGAGAAAAGAAATACAAAATAAATGAATTAAAATTAAAGAAAATGAAAAGTAAACGCAATGGAGAGCCAGGATTGATTCTGGGGAAAGATTTGTTGACTGCGCGCGCAATCCTAAGGTCCACATTCAAACTGAGTTAAATCCTATTTATGAATTAATTAATCAAGATTAATTAAGTTAATGAGGATTAGGGCTTCTAAGAACACATCCTGGCCATCCAAAACGCGCGCCAGTCAACCCTGGTCAGCTAATCCTACGCTCAACATTCAAACTACAATTAATGACAGGGATTAACCCTAATTGTTTTCAGGTGGCCGGAGAAGACCTCCGGTCTTCTTCTCCGGTGGGAACCCCACCTGAAAATCTCCAAAATCCTCAAAACTTCACTAAAACGAAAACTAAAAGCCCAGAAATCGTCCCCACATCCCCCTGAATCAAAACCCCCACTCAAATCTCATTTATTCTTCTTCAATCAAACGAATCGAAGCCAAACAGTTTTTAGGGCAAAAGTTTCAGACATTGCATACATCCTGGTTTCTCAACCATTTTCAAAAATAATCACATATTCATGATCAGGGGAGTGCATAGAAGCTATTAAGAACTTAAAAACATGCTTCTAGAAAAAAGTTTTGAGTTGACTACCTGAACTGAGGCTTTCGATTCAAGAGCTTTCTGGCTGCTTCTTTTGCTCAAATGCACTCCAATGATCCCCCTAATAAGCTTGCAATGCTTGTTTGAAGTTTGCAATGGCTAGTTTGGAAGATGGCAGAGGTTCTGCTCAAGGTGAGGTGAGAATCGTATTTGTGATTCTGGGAGTTTAAGGCAATGGTGATGGGTGCTTTGTGACCAGGAAGGTGTGTTGAGTTGATCTGTGAAGTTAGTTTGTGTGTTTGTGACTTGTGTGATGAGTTTCGAAAGCTCTTGCACAAGAGGTGGAAAATGAGAATGTTGTGCTATGGAGTGTTTCAAGCTTGCTTCTTGTTATGTTTGGCTTGCATTTGATTAGTATAAACAATTGCCATTGGTCAGATGACATGATGTGTGCTTTATTGATTGGTATGGGTCCTTTTGCCAAAATGTCAAAGTTGTGTAAGAAGGGCATGGGCTACTTGCTAGCTAAGTACAAAAGGCATGTCCTGCGCAGCATGATGTGAGGAAAGGCCTAGGATTGATCAGCAAGCTAGCCAGCAAGTGGATGAGAAGCTATGATGAGTTTTGCAACTTGCCTTGCCTTTGGTTCTTATGAGATACCTTGCTCCATAAGCCACAAAAATGAGAAACTCCTTGGCCCATTCTGATTTTTGAGTGTTGTGTGATCATGTTGTGAAGTTTAGAAGTCCATTTGATGACTTAATTGGCCTTGAGAAGTGAATTTGCAACTTTGCCTCTTTGGTGCATAACTTGAAATTTAGTGATTTTTGCCAACTTTGACAAACCATAACTTTTGATCCAAAATGAATTAGGTCATGTTCTTGTACTTTTTGAAAAGGGAAAGATCTATTATACAACTTTCATGACCAAAGTTTTTACATTTGAAGCTTTTTTGAATCAAAAAGTAAAGGTTGAAAAAGTTGCCTAAAATGGCAATTTCATTAAAAGTCAAACTTGCCCAAAAAGTCAACTTTGCAAAAGACTTGAAATTATTGAATTTTGTGAACTTCCAACATCTTCCATGATCAAATAAAGATCATATACAATCAAAATGATGAAGAATGCCCTTTGGTTGGGTCATTGGGGGCCTCAGATGCCCTGATTTTGCACTGACTTGCCTAGAAAGTCAACCCTTGATCAGATGACTTCCCCATTGAATTTCTTCATGAAAATTGATATGCATGATCCCTATACTATATAGAGACCAATAGAAACAAGAATGACCAAAAAATTTGGAGTTATGGCCCTTGAAACCAAAACCCTAATTCTAGGTCATCTGTGCAGTTAAGCTTGGCTCTGCTTCCATGCCATTCCCAGTTCTTGTGATTCTTTGACATTCTTGACTTTGAGGGAATATAATATGATGCTTGAACATACATGGACCCCTTTGAAGTGATTGATGACCTGTGGAGTGGCTCAAGAAGCTCTTGGATTGCTCAGATCACAAACCCTAGATGCAGATGACTTTGAACTAATGCAATGAATCAAAAATGTGATATGAGGTGATATGATTGAGCTTATGCACATGAAATGATCACAAGCCATGGTGTGAATGGGTGAGGGAAAATTTGGGGTGTTTACAGCTGCCCCTATTCAAACATGAGTTAGCTGTGTAGGATGTAAGCGACAACTTAACAGGCAAACAAGATAACTTGTGGTTGAATACCAAAGACAGTCCAAAATTTGCACTCGCAGAATGAAGAAGAAAAAGGGATATAGATTGTAAAAGAAAATAAAGTATATTGTAAAGTGTGGGCGACGGAGGACGACCGTCGAGCAGAGGACGACTGCTGGGGAAAGAGCAATGACGGGGACAGCCGACACGCTGGAAAAGTGCGAAAAGTAAAGCAATGACGGGGACGGCCGACATGCTGGGGATAAAAGGGATTATGATGGGGACGGCCATCAAGTAAAGCTGTAAGAATCTCTGGGGATTAATGAAACATGATGGGGACGGCCATCAAGTTCATAAAGTAAAGTAAACAACGATGGGGACGGCCATCGGGCTAAACTGATGAAGGACGATCATCAGGAAAAGGAAAAGGGACCACGACGGGGACGTCCATCGGGTTAAAGAATAAATGAAATAAACAGATGATGAGGTACGGTCATCAAAGGTGAAGGATGATCACCTAGCAGGGGACGGCTGTCGCTCCCGACAAATGAAACAGGGTCAGATGAAGGTACAGACGCGAACGGTCGGCGAAGGGAACAGTGAGAACACACAGCCGTGAACTCACTGGAGATGAATAGAGTCGCCAGCTAGGCATTTTTATCCCGGAGGAAAGGCAATGCTGCATAAGCCTAGAAAAAGATGGATAAGACGGTTTGCGAACCAGAGAGACTGAGAAAGGGGGTTGGTTACAACCTGGGAAGGTATTAGCACCCAGATTGTCCGCCGTACTCGACGGGATCCACGCTTAAAAGATTTGTGTTATAAAGGGGTAGTGTCAGTGCATTTTTGTGTTTCATAGCTGGAAAAGGATGTACAGGTGTCAGTGTAAAAGAAGTGAAGTGTGTAAATGATATGTCAGTGTAAGAATGAGAATGAATTGCTCGAGAATATGAGGCTAAGAGAATAAATCTGGAAAGAGGGGGGATATACAGAGACTTTTGTTCGATAACTGTTAAGTTATGCCTACGTATCCTCTCGTGCAATGAGGAAGTCAGAACACCGTAGTTCGACCCAAAGAGACTGAAAGGTGAATTGACTTGATGAACTGCTTGTTTGCCTATGCTCAAGTGTATGACCTGTCTGGCTCAGGTGCAAACTGTCTTGCATTAGACGGAAGAAGCAAGTTCTCGTTTGTGAGTGAAGGTGATGAGAAAAGAATCCCGAAGGAGACGATTATTGTTTGTTTTTGAGTTTTCAGTCTTTTATTGCTTTTTGGATTTTGTCATAAGTTAATGAGCTTAAGCCTAAACCAATGGGTTAGTAAACTCATCACATCTTCCCTCTGATTAGGGGTAATGAGAATACCTTAAGTGTGAAGTCAGATTCTCACACTTAATCACCTTTGATGTAGGATTAAGATCATTAACCTACTTGTGATTATTTAGATGTTTTTGTCGTTTTTGTTTAGTGTTGAGTAATGAGATTAAGCCATAATCAAGGATTAAACAGACCCATTACACTATCCTAAAAGAAGGATAATAGATGAGAGTGTTTAAGCTGAGGAAGGCTCCTCAACTTAATCCATGATTAGGGATTAAACCCATGACAAAACAAGCCTTTATTAAGTGGATTTTTAGATTAATGGTATGATGATGAAGTGAATTTTATGATTTGTAAGACAACTTGAGGGGGACTTGTCCATTAACACTAGGGTTAGTCCTTCTTAACCAATTAAGGAAGAATTAGAACCCTAATGCAAGGCCCAAGTTACAAGTGTGATGTCTTGATGATTATTATGTGAATTGATTAAGAGATTTAAACACATTAAGGGTTCAATACTTAGGATTAAAGTTATACACTCCATCCTAAGAGAAGGATGCAGGCATAAGCTTAATCACAAAGTCTTAAAACCTTTATGGTTTAGTCCCTGATTGTGAGATGAGAGGAGAATACTCAAAGAAAGACTCAAAGGTAAAACTAAGAGGGGAGACTAATCAAAACCCTAATTCATTATCATGCTTGGTTGGTCCTAAGGCTTGTGAGGTTTTCAAGAACAATCTTCAAAGGAGCCACCAGGAAGCAGATGAACAAGATCAAGAGAAGCAAGGTGACTTGCTTCATTCAAGAAGTCAAGTCACTTGAAGAAAGAAGGTGGGAGGAACAAGAATGAGCAAGCTCAATCTCAAACACATGTAGAAATGCAGCAATGGATGCAAGAGAGATGAAAAGAAAAGTTATGAGAAGTGAAGGCAAATCCACTTCCCAAATTTACTTACCACCTGAAATGTTAGAAGGAAATGCAATGCAATACAAGATGAGATGAAATGGTATGATGCTAGGCAAAACCAGAAGCATGTTGATGATGATTATGATGTTATGAGATGCTGCAAACATGAGGCAAGACATGGAAATGATCATACAAGCTTATGAATGCATATGATGCAAGTTAAGGAGCATGAACAAACATGGAATGTTATGAAGCATACAAGGCAAATGACATGGCAAATATGCAATGCAATGATCAAACATGATTTCTATATGTCTTAAGATGTCAAATGAATCACAAGAATGCACAAAATGCAAAGACAAGTCATGTTATGCAAGGAAATGCAAGAGGGATGCAAATGAAAGCCCAAATTAGGGTTCATGGACCAAACATCAAACAAAAACCCAAAACAGAAGCAAACCCTAAGATAAAAAATGGAAAATGCTACGCAAAGAAACCCTAAACCTATACTAAACCAAGGTCCAAAGGGGAGGTCTCAACTCTCAACCAATCTCAAGATATGAATTTTACAAGATATTAGGGTTTTTAGGGTTCCTAACAAAACAAATGCCAAACAATTAGGAAATGAGGAAACAAATCATGGCCACTTTATCCTTGAAAATACATGCCAAACACAACACAATGCAAGAAGAATCAATGTCTCAACCTTCTCCAATAGGCAGAAATGAATTTTCAAACTTATGATCAAAATAATGCATAAAAAATGATTTAATTCAATGAAAAATTCTTAAAATGCATCAAGATCAAAAAAGAAATTTGGTTTGAAGGTTGGACAATGTTTCTAAATGTCTTAGGACATTTCATGAATTTTTTTGTAATTTTTAAATACCTAAAAGTATTTTTAATTAATTAATTCCCATTAATCAATCAAAAATAATCTTTTAAATATTTAAAAATACTTTTTTAATGATAAAAAATAAAATAAAAATATTTTTGGGTCTTAAAAATTATTAAAACTTTAAGGAAAAAGTTTCATAATTTTTAAGGATTTTTAACTATTTTAAAATAATTATGCAAAATAAATGGAAAGAAAATGAATAAAAATTAAATAAAATGAAAGTATGCAGCATGGAGGGCCAGGATGGGCTCTGAGTTTGAAGGGGTTGACCGCGCGCGTTTTTGAATGGCCAAGATTGCTTCTGATCAAATTAACTTAAATATGGATTAATTAAATAAAACACGTGGATTAGGGCATAATGAGCACATCTGGGCCGTTCACACGCGCGGGAGGTCAACACTTTCAACGCATCCAAAGGTCCACATTCAAACTGGAATTAATTACTGGATTAAGCCCTAATGACCTTCAGGTGGCCGGAGAAGACCTCCGGTCGTCTTCTCCGGCCAGCACCTCACCTGAAAAATCTCCAAACCTCTCAAAACGTACCAAAAATGAAAACTAAGAACATGGAAATGATCCTCATCCTCTCACGAATCAAACCCCTCTCTCAAAACAAATTTAAATTTCCTAAATCAACTGAATCGAAGAGAATAAGTTCTAGGTCACGCAAGCTTCAGAAACAAATTAAATGCTCAAATCACAACCATTTTCAAAACCAATGGTACCAGAATGATCAGTGAAACAAATAGAACAAGTTTGTAACAAGAAAAATCATTTCTGGAAAAATAAATTTCAGGCTACCTGAGATTTGAAGCTCTCCACTTGAGGACTTTCTGGCTTTTTCTTTAAGTGCAAACCACTCCTTAGGACCCCTTGATGATGTTTGAATGCCTTAGAACAATTTATGTAGGCTGGTTGATGAGTTTCGAAAGCTCCTGCTTCAAGCTCAGTCAACAATGGCTATGGTGATTCTGGCTGATTCAGGCCATTGTGAATGATGGTTTGTGGCCTAGATGATGTATGGAAAAGCTTTGCAAGGTTTGTTTGGCTGTTTGTAAGCTAGGATGAGAGTTTCGAATGAAACTGCAAAATGGAGTGAGAAATGGCAGTGAGTTATTCTGGCTGTTTCAGGCTTGTGCTTTGGGTGGTTTGAGGTCTATGAAGTGTGTTGAGTTGGATGATGAAGAAAGTTTGAGTGTTTGCAGCCTGTATAGAGAAATTCGAAGGCTTATGCAATGTGGAAGGTTTTTGTGAATGTGTTGAATGTATGTGTTTCAGCCTTGCTTAGTGATGTCTTTAGCTTGCAAAGGGATAACATAAACAAATCTGATTGGTCAGAGGATGTGACTTGTGCTTTATGGATAGGTATGTCACCTTTTGCTCAAAGTCCACTTTATGTGTAAGGAAAGTATGGTGAGGTGCTAGGCAAGTACAAGGCATGGGCTATGAGCAGCAAAATGAGGGGAAAGAGTCAGCTTGGTCCAGCATTCAAGGCAGCAAGTTGGTAAAGCATGATCATGAGTTTTTGCAAGTTGTGACATTTTGGTTCACATGTGATTCTTTGTCTAACCAAGCATGAAACCATGGGCAATCTTAGTTCAAATATGATTTTTAGGACTTGTAGAATGTTGGCACATTGGTTAGAGGTGAACTTGAGGCTGCAAAAGTCATTGATCCATGATTTTGCAAAATTCTCACTTGGTGCATATCTTGAAAATAAGTGATTTTTGCCAACTTTGCATTGCCATAACTTTTGATCCAAGAAGAGTTTGATCATGTTCTTGTACTTTTTGAAAAGGGAAAGATGAGATCTACAACTTTCATGACCAAAGTTTTTTCATTTGAAGCCTTTTTGGATCATGAATCAAGGCTTGAAAAATGACCTAAAATGATGCATTCTTGAAAAGTCAACTATGCCCAAAAAGTCAACATTTGCAAAAACCCTAAATTCTTGATTTCTATGAACTTCAACCTTCTTCCATGATCAAATAAAGATCATATACACTCAAAATGATGAAGACCACCCATTGGTTGGGTCATTGGGGCCCCAGATGCCCTGATTTTGCACTGACTTGTCTGAAAAGTCAACCTTTGATCAGATGACTTCCCCATGGAATTTCTTCATGCAAATTGATATGCATACTCCCTATACCATGTAGGGATCAATGGAAACAATAATGACCAAAAAATTTGGAGTTATGGCCTCTGAAACCAAAACCCTAATTTTCAGTCAACTGTGCAGTTCATCCTGGCTCTGCATCCACTCAAACCCTAGTTCTTGTGATTCCTCTGCAATTTTGACTTTGAGGAGATGAAATATGATATAAGAACACACATGGACCCCTTTGAGTTGATTGGTGGCCTTTGGAATGGCTCAAGAAGCTTTGGGATTGCTCAGATCACCAACCCTAGGTGCAGATGCCTTGAAAACTATGCAGTGAATCAAAAATGAAATGTGAGATGATATGATTGTGTTTATGCACATGAGGATGATCACAAGCCATGGTGTGAATGGGTGAGGGCAAATTTGGGGTGTTTACAGCTGCCCCTATTCAAACATGAGTTAGCTGTGCAGGGTGTAAGCGACGGCTTAACAGGCAAACAAGATAACTTGTGGTTGAATACCAAAGACAGTCCAAAATTTGCACTCACAGAATGAAGAAGAAAAGGGATATAGATTGTAAAGGAAAATAAAGTATATTGTAAAGTATGGGCGACGGAGGACGACCGTCGAGCAGAGGACGACTGCTGGGTAAGGAGCAATGACGGGGACGGCCGACATGCTGGGGAGAGTGTATGAAAATAAAGCAATGACGGGGACGGCCGACATGCTGGGGATAAAAGGTAAAGCTAAGACGGGGACTGCCGACTAGCTGGGGAAAATAAAATCATGATGGGGACGGCCATCACGATAAAACTGTAAAATTTCTGAGGATTAATGAAACATGACGGGGACGGCCATCAAGTTCATAAAGGTAAAGTAACCAACGATGGGGACGGCCATCGGGCTAAAAAGGAAAAGGGACCACGACGGGGACGGCCATCGGGTTAAAGAATAAATGAAATAAACAGATGATGGGGTACGGCCATCAAAGGTGAAGGACGATCACCTAGCAGGGGACGGCTGCTCTGTTGGGTATAAAAGAAATATGATGGGGACGGCCATCAAAGGTGGAGGACGACCACCTGGCAGGGTACGGCTGCCGAAAATATCAACGATGGGGACGGCCATCGGATAGAAAAGGTCAACGATGGGGACGGCCATCGGACGAGCATGATGGAGGACGACCATCAAGAAGTGGAGGACGACCACTTAGCAGGGGACGGCTGCTCTCAAGGTTTCTCATGACATAGGACGAATGTCAGATAACCAAAAATCAACAATGGGGACGGCCATTGGATAAAGTGATGAAGGACAATCATCAGGAGGTGGAGGACGACCACCTAGCAGGGGACGGCTGCTAAAATCAACGATGGGGACGGCCATCGACTGAGCATGATGGAGGACGACCATCAAGAAGTGGAGGACGGTCACTTAGCAGGGTACGGCTGCTCTCAGGGTTATCATAACACAGGACGAGTGTTAGATAAAAAGAAAAAATTGTTTTGTTGGCGATCTACTGGGGAGATAGTAAACACGGACGAGCGTTTACATCCAAGAAACAAAAGGTATAAGTGTTTGGTATTGTGTATAGATTAAAGATGCGGACGAGCATCCTTAAGACTATGATACGGACGAGTATCATGTAGAAACAAACTGACACATGTTCAGAGATGATGATACGGACGAGTATCAACTGGTTAACAAAGAACACGGACGAGTGTTGCATCTGAAAGAATTCTTCTGGGGAATAATAGACACAGGCGAGTATCTATATTCAAGAAGACACAAGTGTTTGACACGGTGTATGGATTAAAGATGCGGACGAGCATCCTTAAGACTATGATACGAACGAGTATCACGTAGAAACAAACACTAGACGCAATGTTCTGAGATGATGGTACGGACGAGTACCAACTGGTTAACAAAGAACAAGGACTACTGTCGAATCTGCGGGGACATGAGTGATGATGTATACAAGATACGGACGAGTATCTGTATAAGTGTACCATGAGTAGTAAGTATTGTATTGAGTGTTTTAACTGCTGGGGAGAGTGACACGAACGAGTGTCAAAAGGAGAAAAGTAAAGTATAATAGTAATCAACAAGTATATGGGTTGTAGAAGTGTAAGTGACTGCGCTGGGGATATGACACGGACGAGTGTCAAGAAAGGTGTACGTATAGGTATATGTGAGTGCAAAGAGGACCTTTGGCTTTCTGCTGAGATATGACACGGACGGGTGTCATGATGTATCTGTAATACGGGTGATCTTGTTTGTAAAGAGTGCTCGGGCGACTTTACTGGGGAAAGATGACACGGACGGGTGCCAAAAGGTGTATATACTGGTGTTTGTGATTTGAGAGGCAGCTGCTTTTGCTGGGACTCTGGTGGGGACTCTGGGGGAAAGTAATCTGTATTCTGATGAATGGTTACTAATCACAAGCGTTCAATTTACAACATGACTTATGATTATGCTATGTATTTGATTTTTGCCGTAATGCTCCGTATTAGACGGAATGCTACGCTCTGAGGGTATAATATGATGCGAATGCTATGATTATGCAAAGAGGCACCGATCCGGAATTCGGATCCCATTGCGGCGAAGATCTCTGGATGATCTGCTTGAAGTGAACATCCCAGCTGGGGATGAGATCATTGGTAGATCTAGTGACGTATCTGTTTGGGGATATAGGTCACTGATTGACATATCTTTATAATATGGGACCCAGCTGGGGTTTGCAGAAGCTTTCTGTACTCTGTTGTGATTTCTCCGTGCGTTGCTCTTCTGAATAGAAGCTGGGGATTCTGTGGGGAGATGATTCCCTGATTTCTGCATCCTGTTGAGGAAGAATGGTTGGCACTACAGCTGGGGAATGCTGTTGATAACTCAGCTGGGGAGAGTAATGAGAGGCAACTCGGCTGGCGAGAAAACATCCTGAGTGTTAAACCTGTTAGTTGATTTGGCAACTTTGCTGGGGAAAGCAATGGGGAGCAACTCAGCTGGGGATAGAGCATTTCGGATGCTGAGATTGAGTGTATGCTGATTTGGCAGCTCCGCTGGGGAATTATGAGAGGCAACTCAGCTGGGGATAGCAACAAGAAGCAACTCAGCTGGGGATAGAGCATCTCCGATGCTGTATGTTGATTTGGCAACTTTGCTGGGGAAGTGGGCACCTCCCAGTGCCATGTGAGTTGATAATGATTCGCCAGTTTGCTGAGACGTAACCTGCATGCCCCAGGTTGCGTTCTGGATACCTGCAATCCTGCAAAGGTAAGGAAACGTACAAAAGGTCCCGAGGTATCCCTCACTGGATTCCGTCATAGGAGTTAAGTACTTTCGAGAGTAATCACATTCCCTGTAAGCATGTGTTTTTATTTTTAGAGAAAGGCATCTGTACTTATGCGATTGTATTTTTAGAGATATCAGACAACTCTTTGCAAAACATAAATGTAAAAACGAGACATGTGCCCTGAATTGGCAAGATACAGTCACAGAAACATATCTCCTGGAATGAGGAGATTGTTACAAATTGAGAAATAAAGTGCTGGCGGTGTTGACGAGGCTTTCAAGGAGCTTCCTCTTCTGCTATGACTCGTATGACAATGACGTTCTTCTCGTCTTGCTTTCTGGAGAGAGTTGATTCTGATTGAAGCTTGATCCTTTGGAGCTTACCAAGTTGTAGGTGATACAGACGAATTCAAAATGCAGTTGTTCGCTTATTCCCTTATTTTGCATGGATCTCCCTTTCGGGTTTTCAATCCATCAGGATACCCATTTTTTGCCTGAGCTGTCCAATGCGGCTTTTCAACTCAGCGGGTGTACATTTTTTTATTCATTTTCCCTTACTTTTGCCCGAGTCCTTTATTCTGTTTTTGACTCGCCGGGATGCCCTATTTTGCCTGGACTTCCATTCTGTTTTTATGTCCAGCGGGTCATTTTATGCGAAGTATTTTTTAACTGCATCTGAATTCACAGGGGATGGGAAATCTTCACCATCCATGGTGCTGAGCATCAGTGCTCCACCAGAGAAGACTTTCTTTACAACGAATGGTCCTTCATAATTTGGAGTCCATTTTCCCCTGTAGTCTGTATGAGGAGGGAGGATTCTTTTCAGCACAAGATCCCCTACTTGGTACTCTCGATGCCTGACTTTCTGATCGAAGGCTTTCTTCATTCTTTTCTGATACAACTGCCCGTGGCAGATTGCAGCCAATCTTTTCTCTTCGATCAGACTCAGTTGTTCGTATCGGGCCCGAACCCAATCTGCTTCACTCAGTTTAACATCCATTAGTACCCGTAGAGAGGGTAATTCAACTTCAACAGGTAGGACTGCTTCCATACCATACACAAGCTGATATGGTGTTGCCCCAGTGGATGTTCTGATTGACGTGCGGTACCCATGCAAGGCAAACGGTAGCATTTCATGCCAGTCTTTGTAGGTGACTACCATCTTCTGCACAATCTTCTTAATATTCTTATTTGCTGCCTCAACAGCGCCATTCATCTTTGGCCTGTAAGGAGAAGAATTGTGATGTTGGATTTTGAAGTCCCGACATAATTCAGCCATCATCTTGTTGTTTAGATTGGAACCATTATCAGTAATGATCCGCTCGGGCACTCCATACCGACAGATGATATCTCTCTTCAGAAATCTGGCTACCACTTGTCTTGTAACGTTTGCATATGAGGCTGCTTCAACCCACTTAGTGAAATAGTCGATGGCGACCAGGATGAATCTGTGGCCGTTCGAAGCAGTCGGCTCGATCTTGCCAATCATGTCAATGCCCCACATAGCAAAGGGCCACGGTGAAGACATGATGTTCAAAGGGTTCGGAGGTACATGCACCTTATCTGCGTAGATCTGGCACTTATGACATTTCCTGGCATAGGCACAACAGTCTGCATCCATCGTGATCCAGTAATAGCCTGATCTTAACAACTTCTTAGCCATGGCATGCCCTCCTGCATGGGTACCAAAAGAGCCCTCATGCACTTCATGCATCAGTAAATCTGCTTCCGTCTTATCAACACATCTGAGGAGTACCATGTCAAAGTTCCTCTTGTATAAAGACCCATCAGCGTTCAGAAAGAAACTACCAGCAAGCCTTCTCAAAGTCTTCTTATCATTGGAAGATGCCCCAGGTGGGTATGCTTGGTCCTCCAAGAAGCACTTAATGTCATGGAACCAAGGCTTATCATCTTTAGCAATATCTGCTGCAAATACATATGCTGGTCTATCAAGTCTCGATACTGAAATCTGAGGTACAAAGTTAGCAGCTTGAACTTTGATCATGGACGAAATGGTAGCAAGAGCATCTGCAAACTGATTCTCGTCCCGAGGGATATACTCAAGTTTGACCGTTGTGAAGAAAGTCAATAACCTCCTTGTATAATCCCTGTAAGGTATCAGATGATCTTGGTGGGTATTCCATTTTCCGTTGGTCTGATTGACTACCAAAGCTGAATCCCCGAATACGGTCAAAGTTTTGATCCTGAGGTCAATGGCTTCCTCAAGACCCATAATGCAAGCTTCGTATTCAGCTTCGTTGTTAGTGCAGTTGAAAGTGAGTTTTGCCGAGAAAGGCATGTGAACTCCCTTTGGTGAAATGAGTACCGCACCAACACCACGGCCATTCATGTTAACAGCCCCATCAAACATCATAGTCCATTCTTCTTCCGGGTCAGGCCCTTCAGTGTGAATAGGCTCTTCGTGATCTTTTGCTTTAATGAACATGATGTCTTCATCAGGGAAGTCAAACCTCATAGGCTGGTAGTCATCAATGGGTTGCTCAGCAAGATATTCAGATAGTACACTGCCCTTGATGGCTTTCTGAGATGTGTACTGTATGTCGTATTCTGTGAGAATCATCTGCCATCTTGCAACCCGTCCGGTAAGAGCTGGCTTCTCGAAAATGTACTTAACTGGATCCATTTTTGAGATCAATAAGGTAGTGTGGGTCAACATATACTGTCTCAGTCGGCGAGCAGCCCACGCTAAAGCACAGCAAGTTTTCTCGAGCAGTGAATAACGTTGTTCACAGTCGGTAAACTTTTTGCTTAGGTAGTATATTGCATACTCTTTTCGACCAGACTCGTCATGCTGGCCCAGCACACACCCCATTGACTCTTCTAATACTGTCAAGTACATAATCAGAGGTCTTCCTTCGACTGGAGGCATGAGGATTGGAGGTTCTTGTAGATATTCCTTGATCTTGTCAAAAGCCCTTTGGCAGTCTTCGTTCCACCTGACCGTTTGTTCCTTTCTTAGCAGCTTGAACAAGGGTTCACAGGTTGCTGTAAGGTGAGATATGAACCGTGAAATATAGTTTAATCGACCTAAGAACCCTTGGACTTCCTTTTCTGTTTTAGGTGCAGGCATTTCTTGAATAGCCTTGACTTTATCAGGGTCAACTTCAATCCCTTTCTCGCTTACAATGAATCCCAGCAGCTTACCGGACCGCACCCCGAATGTGCATTTGTTGGGGTTCAACTTCAGTTGGTACTTCCTCAGACGCTTGAACAACTTGAGCAGATTCACCAGGTGATCTTCCTCAGTAAGGGACTTGGCGATCATGTCATCCACATAACATTCTATTTCTTTGTGGATCATATCGTGGAATAATGTCACCATAGCCCGTTGATATGTGGCACCAGCATTCTTCAGTCTGAATGGCATCACCTTGTAACAGAACGTGCCCCAAGGTGTGATGAATGTTGTCTTCTCCATGTCTTCAGGTGACATCTTGATCTGATTATATCCTGAAAATCCATCCATGAAGGAGAATACCGAGAACTGAGCCGTGTTATCCACCAATACATCAATGTGAGGTAATGGGAAATCGTCTTTCGGGCTAGCTCTGTTCAGATCCCGGTAGTCAACACACATTCTTACTTTGCCGTCCTTCTTAGGCACAGGTACTATGTTAGCAACCCACGGCGGATAGCTAGTTACAGCAAGGAACCCGGCGTCCCATTGCTTTTGTACCTCTTCCTTGATTTTCATAGCCATGTCCGGGCGAGTTCGGCGCAGCTTCTGTTTAACTGGTGGGCATTCTTCCCTCAAAGGCAGCTTGTGCACAACAATATCGGTATCCAACCCTGGCATATCTTGATACGACCAAGCAAACACATCAACATACTCTTGAAGCAGATCTATCAGTTGTCTCTTCACTGAGTCTTGCAGGCAGGCCCCGATTTTGACTTCTTTCACGTCTTCATCTGTACCAAGATTAATCACTTCAACCTCCTCCTGGTGAGGAGTAATAACCTTTTCCTCTTGTCTCAACAACCTGGCTAGCTCTTCAGGAAGCTCATATTCTTCGTCAACCCCTTCATCAGCTTGATTGATTGGATTGTCAAAGTCATACGATGTCATAGCCGTGCTGTTGTCGGTGCTGTCTGGAAGGCACTCTCTGCAAGGGTTAAGTTGGTTCATTTTAGTGATTGATTTTAATCTTGCTTTAGGAAAAAGTGAAATGAAGTTATCATTTTGAAAACACCGCCATTTATTTTTGTACAAAAAGAAAAAATGGAAAAACAGTGAGCATAAAAGAAAAAGACTCGTTTGCAAAAAGATGTCTGATATTTCATTAATTTAATCTTGTTTGCACAAAAGTACAGATGGCCCTGATTACAAAATGAGTCTTGTCATCTTGGGCAAGATGCAAGACTTTGATGCATGCCATAAAGAATACAGGAAATAATAATTACTCTGCTCGAGTAACACTTATAATTCCCTGGGAAGACCAGTTCGAGACACTGCTCCCCGGGATCTTTGGACGAATCCAATTCTCCAGATTGCGCTCCTTTTCCAGCTCGTCTTCCAGACAGTTGATAGCATCAGGGGTAAGCATCCCCCCACTGACAAAACCAGGCTCTCCAGCAGCCTTTGCTTGATGTTGAGTTGGTTTGTAACCCAACCCAAATTTGTCCTTCTTCTCCTCCACAGCTAAGACCTTGCCCCAACCTAGGGCAGTTCCTTCTTCAACAACCTTCCGGGCTTGCTGGTAAGATGACATGGAGATACCTGACACAGCAGATGCTTCATTGACGTTCAAGGCTTCAAAACCTTGGCTCATTGTTTCATGGATCTCTCCATCCATCTCAATGTACTTGTAGGTAGCCAGATGGCTAACGAAAATATCCTCTTCCCCACAGATTGTGACAACTTGACCTTCCCACTCAAATTTTAACTCTTGGTGAAGGGTAGACGTTATTGCGCCGGCGGCGTGAATCCAGGGTCTACCCAACAAACAGCTGTAGGCGGGCTGAATGTCCATCACATAAAAGATAGTTTTAAAGGTCTGCGGGCCAATTGTCACGGGCAGCTCAATCTCTCCCAGAACCGACCTCTTCGAACCATCAAAGGCTCGCACCACCAGGTTGCTGGGTCTCAATGCCAATCCATCATATTCTAACTTCACCAGAGCCTTCTTTGGTAAGACATTCAGGGAAGAACCTGTGTCCACCAGCACATGAGAAAGGACAGCTCCTTTGCATTCCATGGTTATGTGCAAGGCTTTGTTGTGGTTGCGTCCATCCGCTGTCAAGTCAGAATTGGTAAACCCTAGCCCATTGCTAGCAGTAACATTTCCAACCACGGTTTCCAATTGGTTGACAGTAATCTCCTCAGGCACGTAAGCTGCGTGCAGGACTTTAAGTAGTGCATTCCGATGGGCTTCGGAGCACATAAGCAGTGAGAGGATGGAGATTTTGGATGGCGTCTGGTGAAGCTGATCCACAATTTTATAATCACTCTTTTTGATGATTCGCATAAACTCATCAACTTCCTGATCGAATGGAGTCTTCAGGGTTTCTTTGGCAGCTGAATCTTCCTGCACCGGGCCTTTTCCTTTTGCCTTGGCAGCAGCTTCTGCTTCGGCAGTAGGTCTTTGAACTTGTGAAGCAAAGAGACGTCCGCTTCGAGTGAAGCCTCCGCCTCCCCCCACATTATCTACTTGTGGTGCAGGTATTGATGTTCCAAGAGTGATTCTTTTTCCTTCGCAGTATACGTCAGAGCCATAGTGCCAAGGGATGGCCCTATTGCTTTCATATGGTACTGGTCCAGGCACCGTGACAGTGACTGGACTGATCGCTGCTGCTGAAGGGACTGTAATTGTTTGTGGATCATAAAAGATTGTAACTGGTGCTCTGGTGGGAGCAGCACCTTCTGAATGGTAGGCGGAATTATTTTCAGGATCATAGAATATGGTAACAGTAGAGACATCTTCATGATTGATTGCTGGTGTTGTAGGAGGTACTGTTGGAAGGACTGTTGTTGTTGTTGATGGGGATTCGAAATGGAATGAAGCTGAAGTTGTAGCAGGAGAAACTGTTGAAAACTGATCATTTGGGAGGACAGATGAAGTACTTGCTGATGGTGCTGATGAATTGTCGGGAACAATAGTTGCTGCATTTGTAGGAGGTTCTGAAACCGTTGTTGATGAAGTGGCCGGATTTGTCGGAAATGATGTAGTGATCTGTAGCAGGCCACTCTGAATAAGGCCGTCAACGCCATTCCTCAGGTCCTCGCACCCATTCCATGAAATATTGCAATAGGAACACCCTAGTTCACATCCCGGAAATATATTGCTTTCACGGAGTTGAGCTTTGATTTCCACCAATGGTGTCCTGATCTGATCCACACTAGTTATCAAATAAGATGGTTGGTCTTCTTCAATAGCATTAATTCGAGGACCACCATGGTTTGGCATTGGGTTTTTATTGACATTGGGTGGAGGTGCAAAATTCAGAGCCTTGGAGTCTACCAAGTCTTGTACCTTCATATGCAGAGCCCTGCATTTTTCTGTACTGTGACCAGGTGCGTTGGAATGAAAAGCACACCTAGCATTGGAGTCATAGTTTCTTGGTAGACTGTTGGGATCCGGAGGTGCCAACGTTCTTAGCTCAACTAGGTTGAGTTTCAGAAGTTGTGGCAGCAAGGCAGCATACGGCATTGGGATCGGGTCGATCACTCTGTTAGCTTGGGATGGCCTTTGTTGGAATGGCCTTTGTTGATTGTTGTTGTTGTTGTTACTGTTGAAGTTTCTTGGAGGGTACTGATTCTGATGATACTGAGGTTGTTGTTGGAAGTTTTGTTGAGGAGGTTGATAGACTGGCTGTGGATGAATTGGAGCAGGGATAGTGACTGCTGCTATTGACCTCTGAGCATATTGGGGCCTACCCCTGTTGGTGTGGATGGCATTGGTCTCGCCAGTTCTTCTCGGGCCTGCAAAAGGCTTTCTTGTACTGCTGGACGAACTGGCACCATTATCAGAGATCTTACCCATTTTCAACAGGCTTTCAATTCTCTCCCCAGCTATGACAACATCTGCGAAGCTAGTGGAAGAGAAAGCAGCCAACCTGTCAATATACGTTCCCTGAAGAGTGTTCATAAACATGTCTGCCATTTCTCTCTCAGACATTGGTGGTTGAACAGCAGCAGCCAGTTGCCTCCACCTTTGGGCATACTCTCGGAAACTCTCCCTCGAAGACTGTGACATTCCCATTAGGAGGGTCCTGTTGGGTGCCATATCTAGATTATACTGATACTGTCTGATGAAGGCTTCTGCCAGGTCCTTCCAGCATCTTATAGTTGCTCTTGTCAGATGGGAATACCATTCCCTTGATGCTCCAGTCAAGCTATCTTCGAAGTAGAACATCCAGAGTTTCTCATCCATTGTATAGGCCTTCAGCCTTCCCAGAAATGATTGCAAATGAGTCCGGGGGCATGAAGTCCCATTATACTTTTCGAAACAAGGAGGCTTGAACTTATGGGGGATCCTGACCCCATCTACCAAACCCATGTCCATGACGTCGAAGCCCAAAGAATTTTGAGACTCCAGTGATCTCAACTTTTCAGCTATTTCATCCAATCGCCTATCATAAGTTTCCTCTCCAGCACCCATTACTGTAAATTGGTCCTCCTGAGGATCTTCTTGAAGTACTCTGGCTGCAGTGGCTGTCCCTTGTATATTGACAGGGATGTTAATCTCAGGATGTAGATGTGGACCAAACACAGGGGGGTTAACATGTGGTTGCACCCTTTCATTGTTACTTGTGCCGGCAGTCCCCACATGGGGCTCATCTTGATTCCTCCCTTCTACCAAAGCTCTGAGCCTCTCCTGGCTTTGAGCTAAATTGTTCATTACTTCCATGAATTGCGTTATCTGAGTTCTCATCTCCAACCTTTCGTTGGCCATCTGGTTTCTGACCTCCGTAAGGTCTTGCTGCATCTGATCCATCTGAATTCCCGGAAGGTTGTTTCTAGTTGGGTACCTGTGTGGCCTGTTGAGAGGAAATACCCGGCGGCGAGCAATAATTCCTGGGATTTCACAACAGAGGTTAGCAACAACAAAACAAAAACCTACAAAACAAACAAAAGGGTCAGTATGCAATGCAGTTATGCTTATTTGCTATCAAGGTATCCGGTTTGGCCTTCAGTTTTGACCCTTCCAGACCCTTGAAGATGCTGCTGTTGAAATTGCTTTCGAAGTAACCCAGATGGAAACTAACACAAATATATTACAAAACGTGAAATAATACAACTTGTTCATAAATTACAACACAAGCCCTTAAAGGGGTCAAAATACATCACAAAAAGCAAAAGTACATGGAATAGGAAAAAAAACAACAAGCAAATGATCAAACTCCAAGGCCAAACTCATCCTCACGAACTTCCTTAAGAAGTGCTTCGGTCACAGGATCAGCCGGATGCTCCGTGAGATTCCTGATGAGAAGGTTTCTTGTTGCAACAGCTGCAGTCAACTTCCTGTTCTGACTTTGGTCCTTAGACCTCTTCACTCCAGCTCTGATTTCTAGCTCTGATATTTCCTTCTGGGCTGCTGCCAGGGCTTTTTCCATCTGCTCCATCTTGTCCTGAACTCTCTTGTCTTCTAGAGTACGGGCCTCAGTGATCCGGACCCACCTGGCCTGACTCTCTTTCAAATACAAGTCTGTTCTTGCTCTCTGGAACTGGGCTTCTTTGCAAGCATTCTTCAGAATCTGTTCACCAGCTTTGGACTTGTTGATATAATCTCCAGACTTCTTAATTTTAGTCAAGTGTTCCACTCTCAACTTCTCCAATCTCTCAATCTCCCTCACACCTTCACTCCTCTCCCTGAGGGTCTTCTGCAAGGCTTGGGTTAACTTCTCATTTCTTTCCTTCAAGCTCTCAAACTCTTCCAAACTGATAGTGGCAGGGGGTGGTGTTGAAGATGACTCAGGCATGTCTTCTATGGTGAAGGGCATTCCAGAGAATTGGGCCCTAGCATGGGACCACTCATAATATTGGACTGATGCCACATTATTGCACTTCCCCAAAATGGTGATTCCCTTGGTTTGAACATGATCCCAGGCCCAGGCAGCCTGTCTAACAACAGCCAAACTAACCTTGTTCTCGCAGTAGAGGGTCTCAGCCAAGTCTTGTTCCCTAGGAGTATGAACCAGTGCATAGCCTAATTGCCTTCTGAACAGCAGAGGGTTGTAATTGATACTTCCCTTAACTCCTATTAAGGGCACATTGGGAAAGTGCCCACAGCTTGTGATTATATCTCTGCCCTTGGTGCTCTGAGTACACCATCTGATATCTGCTGAAGTGAGAACAGTGAGCCTCTTAGACCAGTTGCTTTGCTGATGAGGATTTAGAAATGCATCTGTCCTGGGTAGATGCCTGAGAAGCCAAGCATGAAATAATGGAGCACAACACCTCACTAGCCTCCCCCTCTGCTTCTCATTCTTCTGATGTACTGAGTAATAGAGATCACCCAGTAAAGCTGGCACTGGGTTCTTCAGGATGAACAAATGGATTGCATTCTTGCTGATGAATCGAGGCTCATCTGCAAACAACACAATTCCATATACACTTAAGGCCAACAGAGCACAAACAGCTTTCCACTCCCCCAGGGAGGCCTTCAGACTAGCTTGAGAAATCAGGAAGTCCAGATGAAATCCAGGGATCCCAGCTTTAGAGGTCATGTGTTGCTCAATCAAAGCAGGTTCCAGGTGCAAAGCTTTTGCTACCTCTCCATTGCTGGGAAAGACCATTTCAGGGTTAAAAGGGATTTCCCTCTTGATAGGCAAACCAATCAAAGATGAGTATTCTTCTAATAGGGGCCCCAACTGAAAGTCTTGAAAGGTGAAACATCTCAATGGGGGGTCATAGAACTGAATGCAGGTGTGGATGAGGCTCCTCTGTGAAGGGTCCAGATCCATAACCATGTCCAGTATATCTCCATAACTCTCCCTGAACAAGGGTAAGTGATCTGGAGTGATCAGGGTTTGGATCCTCCTGATGTCTGACAAGTCTGGTTGGAAGAAATGATAGGTGATGTTGCTTTTCTTTGGAGCCATGAGTACTGGAGACTGAGTAGAATAAGTGCTGATGAAGATGCTGAGGAGTGGGCCACTGGCTGGCTAGTGCAAGTAACTGAAGTATATGGCTGACAAACTGATGCAAGTGCTGGTGGAGATAGGTCAAAACTGCAGATGGGGTCAAAACCAAAACCAGATGGAGGTGGATACCCTGAAACACAAATAAGCAAATATTAACATGATGCAATGAGTATGTATGCAAAATGAAATGCAAGGGTCTGCGACTGAGCTGGATCTGATTAATTGCCTTGGTATAGATCCATGTGTGTTCAAGAATTCCAGATGGAGGTCTAAAAATCCAGTAACCAGGGTGGGGGGCTCAAATAAAGAGCCACAAGTCCAGGGTTTTAGAATCACAAGAACTGTCCAACATGGAGTATTCTTAACAAAGTCAAAGTAACAGGGTATTCTGAGGTCAAGGTACCTGCAAACCTGTAAACAGCCCAACCCCCTCACAGGTGGTGATCTAGAACAAGGATCCTCAGACTTGGATCAGTTATGAGAAGTGTAAACACTTCTTACCCGGGGGTACAGTGTTTACAATAACCATAACAATTCCTCCTCTAATTCACCTCAGTTTCTGAAGGTCAATACTAAAAGGTCATCCAGACTTAGCAGGCTTCCCAGATAGCCCTAGCATTGCAGGAAATCCGCAACACAGAGTTCTCAAGAAGAAACCCATATCTGAACCGTGTTTCATATTCCCGCACCAGACCGAAATGGAATGGGAAAGAATATGATTCACTCTAGCCTAGGTGTCACTCAGGTCCCAGGTATAGGACCTTAACTCTCAATGAAACACCCACCCACCAAAGAAAAAACCAGATCCAGCCAGCAACAATGACAGTATGATATACAAAAGCAATAGAGAAAGCAGTAAAGCAACTGTACATAAATCAATAAACAAAATAAATACAAGCACAAATAAGCACATAACACCCCCGTAAACACAAATCAATCAAGCGCTAGGAGGAACCCACAAAAAGAACCAGAAGCCCTGGTTGCAGTATAAGGGTCCCCAGCAGAGTCGCCAAGCTGTCGCTCCCGACAAATGAAACAGGGTCAGATGAAGGTACAGACGCGAACGGTCGGCGAAAAGAACAGTGAGAACACACAGCCGTGAACTCACTGGAGATGAATAGAGTCGCCAGCTAGGCATTTTTATCCCGGAGGAAAGGCAATGCTGCATAAGCCTAGAAAAAGATGGATAAGACGGTTTGCGAACCAGAGAGACTGAGAAAGGGGGTTGGTTACAACCTGGGAAGGTATTAGCACCCAGATTGTCCGCCGTACTCGACGGGATCCACGCTTAAAAGATTTGTGTTATAAAGGGGTAGTGTCAGTGCATTTTTGTGTTTCATAGCTGGAAAAGGATGTACAGGTGTCAGTGTAAAAGAAGTGAAGTGTGTAAATGATATGTCAGTGTAAGAATGAGAATGAATTGCTCGAGAATATGAGGCTAAGAGAATAAATCTGGAAAGAGGGGGGATATACAGAGACTTTTGTTCGATAACTGTTAAGTTATGCCTACGTATCCTCTCGTGCAATGAGGAAGTCAGAACACCGTAGTTCGACCCAAAGAGACTGAAAGGTGAATTGACTTGATGAACTGCTTGTTTGCCTATGCTCAAGTGTATGACCTATCTGGCTCAGGTGCAAACTGTCTTGCATTAGACGGAAGAAGCAAGTTCTCGTTTGTGAGTGAAGGTGATGAGAAAAGAATCCCGAAGGAGACGATTATTGTTTATTTTTGAGTTTTCAGTCTTTTATTGCTTTTTGGATTTTGTCATAAGTTAATGAGCTTAAGCCTAAACCAATGGGTTAGTAAACTCATCACATCTTCCCTCTGATTAGGGGTAATGAGAATACCTTAAGTGTGAAGTCTGATTCTCACACTTAATCACCTTTGATGTAGGATTAAGATCATTAACCTACTTGTGATTATTTAGATGTTTTTGTCGTTTTTGTTTAGTGTTGAGTAATGAGATTAAGCCATAATCAAGGATTAAACAGACCCATTACACTATCCTAAAAGAAGGATAATAGATGAGAGTGTTTAAGCTGAGGAAGGCTCCTCAACTTAATCCATGATTAGGGATTAAACCCATGACAAAACAAGCCTTTATTAAGTGGATTTTTAGATTAATGGTATGATGATGAAGTGAATTTTATGATTTGTAAGACAACTTGAGGGGGACTTGTCCATTAACACTAGGGTTAGTCCTTCTTAACCAATTAAGGAAGAATTAGAACCCTAATGCAAGGCCCAAGTTACAAGTGTGATGTCTTGATGATTATTATGTGAATTGATTAAGAGATTTAAACACATTAAGGGTTCAATACTTAGGATTAAAGTTATACACTCCATCCTAAGAGAAGGATGCAGGCATAAGCTTAATCACAAAGTCTTAAAACCCTTATGGTTTAGTCCCTGATTGTGAGATGAGAGGAGAATACTCAAAGAAAGACTCAAAGGTAAAACTAAGAGGGGAGACTAATCAAAACCCTAATTCATTATCATGCTTGGTTGGTCCTAAGGCTTGTGAGGTTTTCAAGAACAATCTTCAAAGGAGCCACCAGGAAGCAGATGAACAAGATCAAGAGAAGCAAGGTGACTTGCTTTATTCAAGAAGTCAAGTCACTTGAAGAAAGAAGGTGGGAGGAACAAGAATGAGCAAGCTCAATCTCAAACACATGTAGAAATGCAGCAATGGATGCAAGAGAGATGAAAAGAAAAGTTATGAGAAGTGAAGGCAAATCCACTTCCCAAATTTACTTACCACCTGAAATGTTAGAAGGAAATGCAATGCAATACAAGATGAGATGAAATGGTATGATGCTAGGCAAAACCAGAAGCATGTTGATGATGATTATGATGTTATGAGATGCTGCAAACATGAGGCAAGACATGGAAATGATCATACAAGCTTATGAATGCATATGATGCAAGTTAAGGAGCATGAACAAACATGGAATGTTATGAAGCATACAAGGCAAATGACATGGCAAATATGCAATGCAATGATCAAACATGCTTTCTATATGTCTTAAGATGTCAAATGAATCACAAGAATGCACAAAATGCAAAGACAAGTCATGTTATGCAAGGAAATGCAAGAGGGATGCAAATGAAAGCCCAAATTAGGGTTCATGGACCAAACATCAAACAAAAACCCAAAACAGAAGCAAACCCTAAGATAAAAAATGGAAAATGCTACCCAAAGAAACCCTAAACCTATACTAAACCAAGGTCCAAAGGGGAGGTCTCAACTCTCAACCAATCTCAAGATATGAATTTTACAAGATATTAGGGTTTTTAGGGTTCCTAACAAAACAAATGCCAAACAATTAGGAAATGAGGAAACAAATCATGGCCACTTTATCCTTGAAAATACATGCCAAACACAACACAATGCAAGAAGAATCAATGTCTCAACCTTCTCCAATAGGCAGAAATGAATTTTCAAACTTATGATCAAAATAATGCATAAAAAATGATTTAATTCAATGAAAAATTCTTAAAATGCATCAAGATCAAAAAAGAAATTTGGTTTGAAGGTTGGACAATGTTTCTAAATGTCTTAGGACATTTCATGAATTTTTTTGTAATTTTTAAATACCTAAAAGTATTTTTAATTAATTAATTCCCATTAATCAATCAAAAATAATCTTTTAAATATTTAAAAATACTTTTTTAATGATAAAAAATAAAATAAAAATATTTTTGGGTCTTAAAAATTATTAAAACTTTAAGGAAAAAGTTTCATAATTTTTAAGGATTTTTAACTATTTTAAAATAATTATGCAAAATAAATGGAAAGAAAATGAATAAAAATTAAATAAAATGAAAGTATGCAGCATGGAGGGCCAGGGTGGGCTCTGAGTTTGAAGGGGTTGACCGCGCGCGTTTTTGAATGGCCAAGATTGCTTCTGATCAAATTAACTTAAATATGGATTAATTAAATAAAACACGTGGATTAGGGCATAATGAGCACATCTGGGCCGTTCACACGCGCGGGAGGTCAACACTTTCAACGCATCCAAAGGTCCACATTCAAACTGGAATTAATTACTGGATTAAGCCCTAATGACCTTCAGGTGGCCGGAGAAGACCTCCGGTCGTCTTCTCCGGCCAGCACCTCACCTGAAAAATCTCCAAACCTCTCAAAACGTACCAAAAATGAAAACTAAGAACATGGAAATGATCCTCATCCTCTCACGAATCAAACCCCTCTCTCAAAACAAATTTAAATTTCCTAAATCAACTGAATCGAAGAGAATAAGTTCTAGGTCACGCAAGCTTCAGAAACAAATTAAATGCTCAAATCACAACCATTTTCAAAACCAATGGTACCAGAATGATCAGTGAAACAAATAGAACAAGTTTGTAACAAGAAAAATCATTTCTGGAAAAATAAATTTCAGGCTACCTGAGATTTGAAGCTCTCCACTTGAGGACTTTCTGGCTTTTTCTTTAAGTGCAAACCACTCCTTAGGACCCCTTGATGATGTTTGAATGCCTTAGAACAATTTATGTAGGCTGGTTGATGAGTTTCGAAAGCTCCTGCTTCAAGCTCAGTCAACAATGGCTATGGTGATTCTGGCTGATTCAGGCCATTGTGAATGATGGTTTGTGGCCTAGATGATGTATGGAAAAGCTTTGCAAGGTTTGTTTGGCTGTTTGTAAGCTAGGATGAGAGTTTCGAATGAAACTGCAAAATGGAGTGAGAAATGGCAGTGAGTTATTCTGGCTGTTTCAGGCTTGTGCTTTGGGTGGTTTGAGGTCTATGAAGTGTGTTGAGTTGGATGATGAAGAAAGTTTGAGTGTTTGCAGCCTGTATAGAGAAATTCGAAGGCTTATGCAATGTGGAAGGTTTTTGTGAATGTGTTGAATGTATGTGTTTCAGCCTTGCTTAGTGATGTCTTTAGCTTGCAAAGGGATAACATAAACAAATCTGATTGGTCAGAGGATGTGACTTGTGCTTTATGGATAGGTATGTCACCTTTTGCTCAAAGTCCACTTTATGTGTAAGGAAAGTATGGTGAGGTGCTAGGCAAGTACAAGGCATGGGCTATGAGCAGCAAAATGAGGGGAAAGAGTCAGCTTGGTCCAGCATTCAAGGCAGCAAGTTGGTAAAGCATGATCATGAGTTTTTGCAAGTTGTGACATTTTGGTTCACATGTGATTCTTTGTCTAACCAAGCATGAAACCATGGGCAATCTTAGTTCAAATCTGATTTTTAGGACTTGTAGAATGTTGGCACATTGGTTAGAGGTGAACTTGAGGCTGCAAAAGTCATTGATCCATGATTTTGCAAAATTCTCACTTGGTGCATATCTTGAAAATAAGTGATTTTTGCCAACTTTGCATTGCCATAACTTTTGATCCAAGAAGAGTTTGATCATGTTCTTGTACTTTTTGAAAAGGGAAAGATGAGATCTACAACTTTCATGACCAAAGTTTTTTCATTTGAAGCCTTTTTGGATCATGAATCAAGGCTTGAAAAATGACCTAAAATGATGCATTCTTGAAAAGTCAACTATGCCCAAAAAGTCAACATTTGCAAAAACCCTAAATTCTTGATTTCTATGAACTTCAACCTTCTTCCATGATCAAATAAAGATCATATACACTCAAAATGATGAAGACCACCCATTGGTTGGGTCATTGGGGCCCCAGATGCCCTGATTTTGCACTGACTTGTCTGAAAAGTCAACCTTTGATCAGATGACTTCCCCATGGAATTTCTTCATGCAAATTGATATGCATACTCCCTATACCATGTAGGGATCAATGGAAACAAGAATGACCAAAAAATTTGGAGTTATGGCCTCTGAAACCAAAACCCTAATTTTCAGTCAACTGTGCAGTTCATCCTGGCTCTGCATCCACTCAAACCCTAGTTCTTGTGATTCCTCTGCAATTTTGACTTTGAGGAGATGAAATATGATATAAGAACACACATGGACCCCTTTGAGTTGATTGGTGGCCTTTGGAATGGCTCAAGAAGCTTTGGGATTGCTCAGATCACCAACCCTAGGTGCAGATGCCTTGAAAACTATGCAGTGAATCAAAAATGAAATGTGAGATGATATGATTGTGTTTATGCACATGAGGATGATCACAAGCCATGGTGTGAATGGGTGAGGGCAAATTTGGGGTGTTTACAACGGCTGCTCTGTTGAGGATAAGATGAGGGACGGTCATCTAAGGTGAAGGACGATCACCTGGCAGGGTGCGGCTGCTGAAAATATCGCGACATAGGACGAATGCCGGATAAAAGGTCAACGATGGGGACGGCCATCGGACGAGCATGATGAAGGACGATCATCAAGAGGTGGAGGACGACCACCTAGCAGGGGACGGCTGCTCTCAAGGTTTATCATGACATAAGACGAATGTCAGATAACCACAATCAACAATGGGGACGGCCATTGGATAAAATGATGAAGGACGGTCATAAAAAAGGTGAAGGACGATCACCTTAGCAGGGGATGGCTGCTAAATATCACGACATAGGACGAATGTCGGATAGAAAATCAACGATGGGGACGGCCATCGGATGAGCATGATGAAGGACGATCATCAAGAGGTGGAGGACGACCACCTAGCAGGGGACGGCTGCTCTCAAGGTTTATCATGACACAGGACGAATGTCAGATAAGAAGAAATTTTGCTTTGCTGGCGATCTACTGGAGAATAGTAAACACAGACGAGTGTTTATATCCGAGAAACAAAAGGTATAAGTGTTTGGTGTTGTGTATAGATTAAAGATGCGGACGAGCATCCTTAAGACTACGATACTGACGAGTATCGGGTAGAAACAAACTGACACGTGTTCAGAGATGATGATACGAACGAGCATCAACTGGTTAACAAAGAACACGAACGAGTGTTGAATCTGAAGGGACTTTTCTGGGGAATAGTAGACACAGACGAGTATTTATATTCAAGAAGACAAGAGTGTTTGACACAGTGTATGGATTAAAGACGCGGACGAGCATCCTTAAGACTATGATACGGACGAGTATCAGGTAGAAACAAACTGACACGTGTTTAGAGATGATGATACGGACGAGTACCAACGGGTTAACAAAGAACACGGACTAGTGTTGAATCTGAGGGGATATAAATCGTGTATACGAGATACGGACGAGTATTTGTATAAGTAAGTATGAGCAGTAAGTATGAGTGATGTATAGATGAGTATTTAAACTGCTGGGGAGAGTGACACGGACGAGTGTCGAAAGGAGAAAAGTATAGTGTAAACAAGTATCTGATGTACAAAGTGTTTATGTTACTGCGCTGGGGGAAATGACACGGACGGATGTCAAGGAAATTATATAAGTATATGTGACTGCAAAGAGGGTGTCTTTGGCTTTCTGCTGGAGATATGACATGGACGGGTGTCACGGGTAGTATACACCGGTGTTTGGGAATGTAAGGCAACTGTGTTTGCTGGGGAATCTGGGAGGGTATTTTGTATATTGCTGATGGATTGTCAATATTCACAAGTGCTTGATTTAAAACATGGCTTATGATTATGCAATATGTTGGATTTTTGCCGTAATGCTCCGCATTAGACGGAATGCTACACTTTGTGGGTGAACATGATGTGAATGCTATGATTATGCAAGGATAACCAATCCGGGATTCGGATCCCGTTGCTGCGAAGATCTCCGGTCGATCTGCTTGAAATGGACATCCCAGCTGGGGATAAGATCACTAGTAGATCCGATGAGATGTATCTGCTTGGGGATAGGTCACTGATAGACCCATTCTGATAATGAGGGACCCAGCTGGGGTTTGTAGAAGCTTTCTTCATTCTGTTGTGATCCCTTCATGCGCTGCTCTTCTGGATAGAGGCTGAAGCTCTGTGGGGAGATGGTTCTCTGACTTTTGTACTTGGCTGGGAAGGAATAGTAGATGGCAACTCGGCTGGGGAAGAAGAAAGATCACTGAAAGATCTTCCTAGAACTCAGCTGGAGATACGGGAACCTTCTGGTACTGCCCTGTTGGAGAAGTGATGCATGGCCACTCAGTTGGGGAGAAAACATTTTGAGTGCTGAGACTGAGTGTTGATTTGCCAGCTTGCTGGGATGAAGCTTACATGCCCCATGTTGCGCTTCGGATACCTGCAATCCTGGAAAGATAGAGAAACGCACAAGTAATCCCGAGGTATCCCTTACCGGATTCCGTCATAGGAGTTAGACACTTCCGAGAGTAAGTATATTCCCTGCAAGCATTTATTATTATTATTATTTTAAAAAAAGAAAAGCATCTGTATTTATGCAATCGGTTTTTCTTAAGACATCAGACATTTTTGCAAATAAAATGTACAATACAAAACTTGACTGAAAATCTGATTTTATTAATTCAAATGCCCTGAATTGGCAAGATACATCAAAGAAACATATCCCCTGAAATGAGGAGATTGTTACAAATTGAGAAACAAAATGCTGGCAATGTTGACGACGCTTCGAGGAGCTTCCCTTTTGCTATGACTCGTATGACATTTGACGTTCTTCTCGTCTTGCTTTCTGAAGAAGGCTGATTCTGAGAGAAGCTTGATCCCTCTGAAGCTTACCAAGTTGTAAACGATACAGACGAATTCAGAATGCAGTTGTTCGCTTATTCCCTTATTTTGCATGGATCGCCCTTTCAGGTTTTCAATCCATCGGGATACCCATTTTTGCCTGAGTTGTCCAATGCGGCTTTTCAACTCAGCGGGTGTACTTTTTTGTTTATTTTCCCTTATTTTGGCCCGAGTCTTTTTATTCTGTTTTTGACTCGCCGGGATGCCCTATTTTTGCCTGGACTTACATTCTGTTTTTATGTCCAGCGGGTCATTTTTATGCGAAGTATTTTTTAACTGCATCTGAATTCACAGGGGACGGGAAGTCTTCGCCATCCATGGTGCTAAGCATCAGTGCTCCACCAGAGAAAACTTTCTTTACTAAAAATGGTCCTTCATAATTCGGGGTCCACTTGCCCCTGTGGTCTGTATGCGGAGGGAGGATTCTTTTCAGCACAAGATCTCCTACTCGGTACTCTCGGTGCCTGACTTTCTGATCGAAGGCTCTCTTCATCCTCTTCTGATATAGCTGCCCATGACAGATTGCGGCCAATCTTTTCTCTTCAATCAGACTCAGTTGTTCGTATCGGGATCGAACCCATTCTGCTTCGTTCAGCTTAACATCCATCAGTACCCGTAGGGAGGGTAATTCAACTTCAACAGGTAGGACTGCTTCCATACCATACACAAGTTGATACGGTGTTGCCCAGTGGATGTTCTGATTGACGTGCGGTACCCATGCAAGGAGAATGGTAGCATTTCATGCCAGTCTTTATAGGTGACTACCATTTTCTGCACAATCTTCTTGATATTCTTATTTGCTGCCTCAACAGCGCCATTCATCTTTGGCCTGTAAGGAGAAGAATTGTGGTGTTGGATCTTGAAGTCCCGGCACAGTTCTGCCATCATTTTGTTGTTTAAATTGGAACCATTATCAGTAATGATTCGCTCGGGAACTCCGTACCGACAGATGATATCCCTTTTCAGAAATCTGGCTACCACTTGCCTGGTAACATTCGCGTAGGAAGCTGCTTCGACCCACTTGGTGAAATAGTCGATGGCGACCAGGATGAATCTGTGGCCATTCGAAGCAGTTGACTCAATCTTGCCAATCATGTCAATGCCCCACATAGCAAAGGGCCAAGGTGAAGACATCACATTCAAAGGATTAGGAGGCACATGTACTTTATCTGCATAGATCTGGCATTTATGGCATTTTCTGGCATAGGCACAACAGTCTGCATCCATTGTGATCCAGTAATAACCTGATCTTAGCAACTTTTTAGCCATGGCATGCCCTCCAGCATGGGTACCAAAGGATCCTTCGTGCACTTCGTGCATTAACAAGTCTGCTTCTGTTTTATCAATGCATCTGAGGAGTATCATATCAAAGTTTCTTTTGTACAGGGAACCATCAGTGTTCAGAAAGAAACTTCCAGCAAGCCTTCTCAAAGTCTTCTTATCATTGGAAGATGCCCCAGGTGGGTATGTTTGATCCTCCAAGAAGCACTTAATGTCATGGAACCAAGGCTTATCATCTTTGACAATATCGGCTGCAAATACATATGCTGGTCTGTCAAGTCTGGATACTGAAATCTGAGGTACAAAGTTGGCAGTTTGAACTTTGATCATAGATGAAATGGTAGCCAGAGCATCTGCGAACTGATTCTCGTCCCGAGGGATATACTCAAGCTTGACTGTTGTAAAGAAAGTCAATAACCTCCTTGTATAATCCCTATAAGGTATCAGATGATCCTGGTGGGTGTACCATTTGCCGTTGGTTTGATTAACTACCAGAGCTGAATCGCCGAACACAGTCAATGTCTTGATCTTGAGGTCAATGGCTTCCTCAAGACCCATAATGCAAGCTTCGTATTCAGCTTCGTTGTTAGTGCAGTTGAAAGTGAGTTTTGCCGAGAAAGGCATGTGAACTCCCTTAGGCGTAATGAGTACTGCACCAACACCACGACCATTCATGTTAACAGCCCCATCAAACATCATAGTCCATTCTTCTTCTGGGTCAGGCCCTTCAGTGTGAACAGGCTCTTCATGATCTTTTGCTTTTATGAACATGATGTCTTCATCAGGGAAGTCAAATCTCATAGGCTGGTAATCATCAATAGGTTGCTCAGCAAGATATTCAGACAATACACTGCCCTTGATGGCTTTCTGAGAAGTGTACTGGATGTCATATTCTGTGAGGATCATTTGCCATCTTGCAACCCGTCCGGTAAGTGCTGGCTTCTCAAAAGTATACTTGACTGGGTCCATCTTTGAGATCAATAAAGTAGTGTGGGTTAACATATACTGTCTCAGTCGGTGAGGAGCCCACGCTAAAGCACAGCAAGTTTTCTCGAGCAGTGAATAACGTTGTTCACAGTCGGTAAACTTTTTGCTTAGGTAGTATATTGCATACTCTTTTCGACCAGACTCGTCATGCTGGCCCAACACACACCCCATCGACTCTTCTAATACTGTCAAGTACATTATCAGAGGTTTTCCTTCAACTGGAGGCATGAGGATTGGAGGCTCTTGTAAGTATTCTTTGATCTTGTCAAAAGCCTTCTGGCAGTCTTCGTTCCACCTGACCGTCTGTTCTTTTCTCAACAATTTAAACAAGGGCTCACAGGTTGCTGTAAGATGAGATATGAACCGTGAAATGTAGTTCAATCGACCTAAGAAACCTCGAACTTCTTTTTCTGACTTCGGTGCAGGCATTTCTTGAATGGCTTTGACTTTATCAGGGTCAACTTCAATCACTTTCTCGCTCACAATAAAACCCAGCAGCTTACCCGATCGCACCCCGAATGTGCACTTGCTGGGGTTCAACTTCAGTTGGTACTTCCTCAGACGCTTGAATAGCTTCAACAGATTTATCAGGTGGTCTTCTTCAGTGAGGGACTTGGCAATCATGTCATCCACATAACACTCAATTTCTTTATGGATCATATCGTGGAATAATGTCACCATAGCCCGTTGGTATGTTGCACCGGCGTTCTTCAGTCCCAATGGCATCACCTTGTAACAGAACGTGCCCCAGGGTGTGATGAAGGTTGTCTTATCCATGTCTTCAGGTCACATCTTGATCTGATTGTATCCTGAAAATCCGTCCATGAAGGAGAATACCGAGAACTGAGCCGTATTATCAACCAATACATCAATGTGAGGTAAAGGGAAATCATCTTTCGGGCTAGCTCTGTTCAGATCCCGGTAGTCAACACACATCCTTACTTTGCCGTCTTTCTTAGGCACTGGTACTATATTAGCGACCCACGGTGGATAGCTAGTTACAGCAAGGAACCCGACGTCCCACTGTTTTAGTACCTCTTCTTTGATCTTCATTGCCATGTCCGGGCGAGTTCGGCGCAGTTTCTGTTTAACCGGTGGGCATTCTTCTCTTAAAGGCAGCTTGTGCACAACAATGTCGGTGTCCAACCCTGGCATATCTTGATAAGACCAAGCAAACACGTCCACATACTCTTGAAGCAGGTCAATCAGTTGTCTCTTCATTGAGTCTTGTAAGCAGGCCCCGATCTTAACCTCTTTCACGTCTTCATTTGTACCGAGATTAATCGTTTCGACCTCCTCCTGATGAGGAATGATAACCCTTTCCTCTTGTTTCAACAATCTGGCTAGCTCTTCAGGAAGCTCGTAATCTTCTTCAACCCCTTCATCATCTTGATTGATTGGATTGTCAAAGTCATACGAAGTCATAGCCGTGCTGTTGCCGGTGCTGTCTGGAGGGCACTCTCTGCAAGGGTTCAGTTTGTTCATTTTAGTGATTGATTTTAATCTTGTTTAGAAAAGTGAAATAAAGTTGTCATTTTGAAAACATTGCCATTTATTTTTTTTGTACAAAAAGAAAAAATGGAAAAACAGTGAGCGGAAAAGAAAAAGACTCATTTGCAAAAGATGTCTGATATTTCATTGATTAATCTTGTTGCACAAAAATTACAGATGGCCCGATTACAAAATGAGTCTTGTCATCTTGGGCAAGATGCAAGACTTGATGCATGCTTAAAATACAGGAAATAATAATTACTCTGCAGGAGTAACTCTTATAATTTCCTGGGAAGACCAGTTTGAGATACTGCTCCCCGGGATCTTTGGACGTATCCAACTCTCCAGGTTGCGGTCGCTTTCATCCTCGTCTTCCAAACTGTTGACAGCATCAGGGGTGAGCATCCCCCACTAACAAAGTTGGGCTCCTTAGCGGCCTCTGCTTGATCTTGTTGAGTTGGTTTGTAACCCAACCCAAATCTATCCTCTTTCTTCTCCACAGGCAACAGCTTGCCCCAGCCTTGAGCGGTTCCTTCTTCAACAACCTTCCGGGCAGGCTAAATGTCCATCACGTAGAAGGTCGTTTTGAAAGTTTGTGGGCCAATCGTTACAGGCAACTCAATTTCCCCCAGAACTGATCTCTTAGAGCCGTCAAAGGCTCTTACTACCAAGTTACTGGGGCGTAATGCCAATCCTTCATACTCTAACTTCACAAGGGCTTTTTTAGGTAAGACATTGAGGGATGATCCTGTGTCTACCAGCACATGAGAAAGAACTGCACCCTTACACTCCATGGTAATGTGCAAAGCCTTGTTATGATTTCGGCCTTCCGTAGTCAAATCAGTGTTGGTAAATCCTAGTCCATTACTAGCATTAACATTTCCAACCACAGCTTCCAACTGATTGACGGTGATCTCTTCTGGCACATAAGCTGCGTGCAAGACTTTTAGTAGTGCGTTCCGATGAGCCTCAGAGCACATAAGCAATGATAGAATAGAGATCTTGGAAGGCGTCTGGTGAAGCTGGTCCACTATCTTGTAATCACTTTTCTTGATGATTCTCATGAATTCATCAACTTCTTGATCAAAAGGTGTTTTCAAAGCTTCTTTAACAACTTGCTCTTCTTGCACCATGCTCTTCCCTTTTGCCTTGACAGTAGCTTCTGCTTCGGCAGTGGGTCTTTGAATCTGTGGGGCAAAGAGACGTCCGCTTCGAGTGAAGCCTCCGCCTCCTCCCACATTGTCTATTTGTGGTGAAGAAGTTGATGATTCAAGAGTGATTTTCTGTCCTTCGCAGTATAGATCGGAGCCGTAATGCCAAGGGATAACATTACTGCTTTCATAAGGTACTGGCCCAGGCACTGTAAACACCCCAAATTTGCCCTCACCCATTCACACCATGGCTTATGATTATTTCATATGCATAAACACAATCATATCATCTCATATCTCATTTTTGATTCACTGCATAGATTCAAAGTCATCTGCACCTAGGGTTTGTGATCTGAGCAATCCAAGAGCCTCCTGAGCCACTCCAAAGGCCACCAATCACTTCAAAGGGGTCCATGTGTGTTCTTATATCATATTACATCCTCTCAAAGTCAAGGATGCAAAAGAATCACAAGAACTGGGATTGGTGTGGATGCAGAGCCAAGTTTGACTGCACAGTTGACCTAAAATTAGGGTTTTGGTTTCAGAGGCCATAACTCCAAATTTTTTGGTCATTCTTGTTTCCATTGGCCTCTATATGGTATAGGGAGTATGCATATCAATTTTCATGAAGAAATTCCATGGGGAAGTCATCTGATCAAGGGTTGACTTTCTGGACAAGTCAGTGCAAAATCAGGGCATCTGAGGCCCCCAATGACCCAAACAAAGGGTGATCTTCATCATTTTGAGTGTATATGATCTTTATTTGATCATATAAGAAGGTTGAAGTTCACAAAATTCAAGAATTTGAAGATTTTGCAAAGTTGACTTTTTTGGGCATGGTTGACTTTTCAAGAATATGTCATTTTGTGCCATTTTTCAAGCCTTGATTCTTGATCCAAAAATGCTTCAAATGGAAAAACTTTGGTCATGAAAGTTGTAGAATACATTTTTCCCTTTTCAAAAAGTACAAGAACATGACCTAATTCATTTTGGATCAAAAGTTATGGTGTGACAAAGTTGCCAAAAATCACTTATTTTCAAGATGTGCACCAAATGAGAAATTTGCAAGATCATGAACCAAGGCTGTTTGTAACTTCTAATTCACTTCAAACCAATGTACAAACATCACATAAGTCCTAAAAGTCAGAATTGAACCAAGAATTCTCATGTTTCATGGCTTGTGGAATGAGAAAATCACATGTGAACCAAAGTTGAAACAACTTGCAAAATCATCATCACACTTTCCCCACTTGTTACATTGGATGCTGAACCTTGCTAGCTTCCCATACACACCATGCTGCGCCAGCCCTAGCCATTGTACCAAGCTAGAACTCAAGCCATACCTCTCTTACAAAAGTTGACTTTTGGCAAAAGCAAACATCCCAATCACAGCAGGCCATGTCACATCCTCTGGCCACTTGGAATTGTTTATACTATCCTTTAGCAAGCAAAACATATGAAGAGGCCAAGCAAAAACACACCATAGGATCATATACACAAAACTCACCCCATTTGCATTTCCTTTCGAATCTCTCTGCCCAGCTCACAAACATTCAAACCCTTTTCACACATCAACTCACATTGCTTCACTGAGTCTAAAACAACAAGACTTGAGCCTGAATCAAGCAAGACCACCATTCCCCCATTTTCACTCCAACTTGCAGTTTCATTCGAAAATCACTCCACAGCTCACAAACACTCAAAAAAACTCTACAAACCTTCTCCACTCATCATCCTGACCACAAACAACCCTTCACCATTGTCAGAAACAGCCTGAATCACCATTACCATTTTCAACTGAGCTTGAGCAGAAGCTGTCCAAACTCATCAACCAGCCAATATAAATTTCTCTCAAGCATTCAAGCATCATCAAGAGGTCATAAGGAGTGGATTTCACAAGGAGGGGAGGTCTAAAAGTTGCTGGAGTGAAAGCTTCGAATCTCAGGTAGCTCAAGAACTTTTTTTCCAGAAATGGATTTTTAAGTTCTAAACTTGTTCTCCATGCTTCACTGATTGTTCTGATGTTTTTAGTTTTGAAAATGGTGATGAAATGAGAATTTAATTGCTCTCTGAAACTCTGTAACCTAAAAAATTGTTTTGCTCGATTCGTGAGTTTGGGGAAAAATAAATAAGTTTGGGCTTGGGGTTTTGATTCAGCAAGTTATGGGGATCATTTCCATGTTTTTAGATTTCATTTTAATTAGGTTTTGAGAGTTTTAGGGATTTTCAGGTGGGCTTCCCACCGGAGAAGATGACCGGAGGTCTTCTCCGGCCACCTGAAAATCATTATGCCCTAATCCCTGTAATTAGTGCCATTTGAATGTGGAGCGTAGGATTGCCTTGACCCATTGACTTGCCGCGCGAATGAAAGGTCCAGATGCACTCAATTAGCCCTAATCCTTTTAGTTAGTTTAATTAAACTTAATTAAATTAATTTAATCTGAGCCAACCACAGCCCTTGGATCTGCGCGCCAGTCAACATTTTCAAACTTGGAGTGAATCTCAGTCATTCTTTCTGTTGACTTCATTTAAAATTCATTTTTTATTTCATTTCTTTTCATTTTATTTGCCCAATTTATTTAAAATAGCAAAACTTGTTTAAAAATTATGAAACTTTTTCTCAAGAGTTTTATTAATTTTTAGGACACAAAAAATATTTTTATTTTCATTTTTGCATTTAAAAAGTATTTTTAAATATTTAAAAGGTTATTTTTTAATTGATTAATGAAAATTAATTTATTAAAAATACTTTTAAGTATTTAAAAATCACCAAAAAATTCATGAAATGTTCTAGGACATTTAGAAACATTGTCCAACCTTCAAACCAAATTTATTTTTTGATTTTGATGCATTTTAAGAATTTCTCATTGAATTAAAATCATTTTTGTGCATTATTTTAACCCAAAGTTCAAAAAAATCATTTCTGCCTATCCATGAAGAGTTGGACATTGATTCTTTTTGCATTGCATTGTGTTTAGCCTGAAGTTTGTAAGATTAAATTGGCATGATTTGATCTTTCATTTTCAAATTGTTTGACATTTCTTTTGTTTAGGAACCCTAAAAACCCTAGAATCTTGTAAAAATCATAACTTGAAATTGGTGAAGAGTTGAATCCTCTCCTTTGGGCATTGGTTTAGTATAGGATTAGGGGTCCTTTGTGTGGCATTTTCAATTTTTTGTAATGTTGTTTGCTTCTGATTTTGGTTTGTGTTTGATGTTTGATTCATAAACCCTAGTTTGGGCTTCCATATGCATCCATCTTGCATTCTCTTGCATAATATGACTTGCCATGACATGTCAAGCATCCATGTGATTCATTTGACATCATAAGACATATTGAAAGCATGTTTGATCATTACATCATGTATTTGCCATGTTGTATGCCATGTGCACTTCATAACTTTTCATGTATGTTCATGGTTCTTAACTTGCTTCATTTGTATTCATGAACTTGTATGATCATTCCCATGTGTTGCCTCATGTTTGTAGCATCTCACAGCATCATTTGCATCATGTACATGCTTCTGGTTTTGTTTCTCATCATGTCATTTCATCTCATTTTGCATTGCATTGCACTTTCTTTTCTAACTTTTCAGGTGGTAAGTGACTTTGAGAAGTGAATTTGCCTTCACTTCTCATAACTTCTCTTCATCTCCTTTATGCATCCTTGCTGCATTTTTGTATGTGTTTGAGTTTGAGCTTGCTCATTCTTCTTCTTCTTACTTTCTTTCCTCAAGTGACTTGTCTTCTTGAATGAAGCAAGTCACTTTGCTTCTCTTGATCCTTTCATCTGCTTCCTGGTGGTTCCATTGAAGATTGCTCTTGAAAACCTCACAAACCTTAGGAACAACCAAGCATGACAATGATTAGGGTTTTGATTAGTCTCCCCTCATAGTTTTACCTTTGTGTCTCTTTTGAGTCTTCTCTTCTCATCTCATAATCAGGGACTAAACCTTAAAGGCTTTAAGGCTTTGTGATTAAGCTTATGCCTGCATCCTTCTCTTAGGATGGATTGTATAACTTTAATCCTAAGTGTTAAACCCTTAATGTGTTTAAATACCTTAATCAATTCACATAATAATCATCAAGACATTACACTTGTAACTTGGGCCTTGCATTAGGGTTCTAATTCTTCCTTAAATGGTTAAGAAGGACTAACCCTAGTGTTAATGGACAAGTCCCCCTCAAGTTGTCTTACAAATCATAAAATCCACTTCATCATCATACCATTAACTAAAATCCACTTAATCAAAGGCTTGTTTTGTCATGAGCTTAATCCCTAATCATGGATTAAGTTGAGGAGCTTTCCTCAGCTTAAACATTCTCATCTATTATCCTTCTATTAGGATGGTGTAATGAGTCTGTTTAATCCTTGAATATGGCTTAATCTCATTACTTAACACTAAACAAAAACACCAAAAACATCTAAATAATCACAAATAGGTTAATGATCTTAATCCTACACCAAAGGTGATTAGGTGTGAGAATCTGACTTCACACTTAAGGTAATTCTCATTACCCCTAATCAGAGGGATGATGTGATGAGTTTACCAAATCCACTGGTTTAGGCTTAAGCTCATTAACTTATGACAAACTTTCAAAAGCAATAAAAGATTGAAAACACAAAAACAAACAATAATCGTCTCCTTCGGGATTCTTTTCTCACCCCATTCACTCACAAACGAGAGCTTGCTTCTTCCGTCTAATGCAAGACAGTTAGCATCTGTGCCAGACAGATCATACACTTGAGCATAGGCAAGTAAGCAGTTCACCAGTCAATTTATCTTTCAGTCTCTTTGGGTCGAACTACGGTGTTCTGACTTCCTCATTGCACGAGAGGATACGTAGGCATAACTTAACAGTTATCGAACAAAAGTCCCTGTACATTCCCCCTCCTCCTAGCCTTATTCTTTAGCCTCATGCTCTTGAGCATTTCATTCTTGTTCTCACACTGACACATCATTTACACACTTCACTTTTCTCTTACACTGACACCTGTACATTTTCTTCCAGCTATTTTACACACAAATTGCACTGACACTACCCTTTTGAAACACAAATCTTTTAAGCGTGGATCCCGTCGAGTACGACGGACAATCTGGGTGCTAATACCTTCCCAGGTTGTAACCAACCCCCTTTCTCAGTCTCTCTGGTTCGCAACCGTCTTATCCATGTCTTTTCTAGGTCTATGCAGCATTGCCTTTCCTCCGGGATAAAAATGCCTAGCTGGCGACTCTATTCATCTCCAGTGAGTTCACGGCTGTGTGTTCTCATTGTCCCTCTCGCCGACCATTCGCGTCTGTACCTTTATTTGGGCCTGGTCCCACTTATCGGGAGCGACAGCTTGGCGACTCTGCTGGGGATCATTATACTGCAACCAGGGCTTCTGGTTCTTTTTGTGGGTTCCTCCTAGCGTTTGATTGATTTGTGTTTACTGGGGTGTTATGTGTTTATTTGTGTTTGTAAATGTTTTATTTTTGCTTTATGTACAGTTTGTTTTACTGCTTTCTTTATTGCTTTTCATATATCATACTGTCATGCTGTCTGGCTGGATCTGGTTTTGCTTTGGTAGGTGGGTGTTCCATTGAGAGTTAAGGTCCTATGCCTGGGACCTGAGTGACACCTAGGCTAGAGTGAATCATATTCTTTCCCATTCCATCTCGGTCTGGTGCGGGAATATGAAACACGGTTCAGATATGGGTTTCTTCTTGAGAACTCTGTGTTGCAGATTTCCTGCAATGCTAGGGCTATCTGGGAAGCCTGCTAAGTCTGGATGACCTTTTAGTATTGACCTTCAGAAACTGAGGTGAATTAGAGGAGGAACTTTTATGGTTATTGTAAACAATGTACCTCCGGGTTAGAAGTGTTTACACTTCTCATAACTGATCCAAGTCTGAGGATCCTTGTTTTAGAACACCACCTGTGAGGGGGTTGGGCTGTTTACAGGTTTGCAGGTACCTTGACCTCAGAATACCCTGTTACTTTGACTTGATTAAGAGTACTCCATGTTGGGACAGTTCTTGTGATTCTAAAACCCTGGACATGTGGCTCTTTATTTGAGTCCCCCCACCTTGGTTACTGGATTTATAGACCTCCATCTGGAATTCTTGAACATACTTGGACCTATATCAAGGCATTTGATCAGATCCAGCTCAGTCACAAACCCTTGCATATCATTTGCATACATAGTCATTGCATCATATTAACATTTGCTTATTTGTGTTTCAGGGTATCCATCCTCATTTGGTTTTGGTTTTGACCCCATCTTCAGTATTGGCCCATCTTCACCAGCATTTGCTTCAGCTATCACCAGCACCAGCCAATCAGTGGCTCATTCTTTTAACATCATCATCAGCACTTGTCTCTACTCAGTCTCAGCATCATGGCTCCTAAAAAGAGTAACATCACCTATCACTTCTTCCAGCCAGAGCTATCTGACATCAGGAGGATTCAGACCCTGATCACTCCATATCACATACCATGGTTCAGGGAACATTATGGAGATATACTTGATATGGTTATGGATCTGGACCCTTCACAGAGAAGCCTGATCCACACTTGCATTCAGTTTTATGATCCCCCACTAAGATGTTTCACTTTCCAAGACTTTCAGTTGGGCCCTCTATTAGAAGAATACTCATCATTGGTTGGTTTGCCTATCAGGGGTGGAATCCCTTTCAACCCTGAGATGGTCTTTCCTGGTAATGGAGAAATAGCAAAGGCTCTGCATTTGGAACCTGTTCTGGTTGAGCAGCATATGACTTCTAAAGCTGGAATCCCTGGCTTCCATCTGGATTTCCTGATCTCTCAAGCTACCCTGAAAGCTTCTTTAGGAGAGTGGAAAGCTGTTTGTGCTTTATTGGCCTTGAGTGTATATGGAATTGTATTGTTTGCAGATGAGCCTCGATTCATTAGCAAGAATGCAATCCATCTTTTCATTCTGAAGAACCCAGTGCCCACTTTATTGGGGGACCTCTATTACTCAGTGCATCAGAGGAATGAAAAGCAGAGGGGAAGATTAGTGAGGTGTTGTGCCCCTTTGTTCCATACTTGGCTTCTCAGGCATCTACCCAGGACAGATGCATTTTTGAACCCTCATCAGCAGAAAAACTGGGCTAAGAGACTCACTGCTCTAACTTCAGCCGATATCAGATGGTGCACCCAAAGCACCAAGGGCAGGGATATCATCACCAGCTGTGGGCATTTTCCCAATGTGCCCCTAATAGGAGTTAAGGGTAGTATCAATTACAACCCTCTGCTGTTCAGAAGACAACTGGGCTATGCACTGGTCCACACTCCTAAGGCACAGGACCTGGTTGAGACTCTTTATTGTGAGAACAAGATTAATCTGGCTATTGTTAGGCAGGCTGCCTGGGCCTGGGATAATGTTCAAACCAAGGGAGTAACCATTTTGGGGAGGTGCAGCAATGTGGCATCAGCACAATATTATGAATGGTCCCGTGCCAGGGCTCAATTCTCTGGGATGCCCTTTACCATAGAAGATATGCCTGAATCATCTTCAGCACCACCCCCTGCCACTATCAGTTTGGAGGAGTTTGAGAGCTTGAAGGAAAGAAATGAGAAGTTAACCCAGGCTTTGCAGAAGACCCTCCGGGAGAGGAGTGATGGTAGGATGGAGATTGAGAGGTTGGAGAAGTTGAGAGTGGAGCATCTGGTTAAGATTGAGAAGTCTGGGGATTATATCAAAAAGTCTAAGGCTGGAGAACAAATTCTGAAGAATGCTTGCAAAGAAGCCCAGTTCCAGAGAGCAAGGACAGACTTGTACCTGAAGGAGAGTCAAGCCCGGTGGGTCAGGATCACCGAGGCTCGTACTCTGGAGGACAAGAGAATTCAAGACAAGATGGAGCAACTGGAAGCTAGTGCAAAAGAGCAGCAAGAAGCCCTGGCAGCAGCCCAGAGGGAGATATCAGAGCTGAAGATCAAAGCAGGAGTGAAGAGGTCAAAGGACCAAAGTCAGCACAAGAAGATAACAGCAGCTGTTACGACCCGGAATCTCCTCATCAGGAATCTCACGGAGCGTCCGGCTGATCCTGTGACTGAGGCACTTCTTAAGGAAGTTCGTGAGGATGAGTTTGGTCTTGGTGTTTGACCATTTGTTTGTTGTTGCTTTCATTCCATGTACTTTTATTTTCCTGTAATGTATTTTGACCCCTCCGAGGGCTTGTATTTGTAAACAAACTATGTACCATTTTGCTTTTGTAATATATGTATTAGTTTGTTCCATCCAAGTTTCACTTCAAAAGCAACATCAACAGCATCTTCAAGGGTCTGGAAGGGTCAAAACTGAATACCAAACCGGATACCTTGAGAACAAATAAGCATACTGCATTGCATGCTAACCCTTTTGTTTGTTTTGTAGGTTTTTGATTTATTGCCACTAACTCTGTTGAGATGTTCAGGAACTATTGCTCGGCGCCGGGTATTTCCCCTCAACCGTCCGCACCGTTATCCGACCCGTAACAATCTTCCGGGCATCCAAATGGATCAGATGCAGCAGGACCTTACTGAGGTCAGAAATCAAATGGCAAATGAAAGGCTAGAAATGAGGAATCAAATGACGCAGTTTATGGAAGTGATGAACAACATGGCTCAGAGCCAGGAAAGATTGAGAGCCATGGTGGAAAGGCAGAATCAAGAAGATCCACATATAGGGACTGCCGGCACCAGCAACAATGAAAGGGTCCAACCTCATGTTAACCCCCCTGTATTTGGCCCCCACCTTCATCCTGAGGTCAACATTCCTGCGAATGTTCAAGGAACTGCCACTGCGGCCAGGGTACTTCAAGAAGACCCCCAGGAGGATCAGTTTACAGTAATGGGTGCTGGGGAAGAAGCTTATGATAGAAGGCTGGATGAGGTAGCTGAGAAATTAAGGTCCTTAGAGTCCCAAAACTCTTTGGGTTTCGACGTCATGGACATGGGCTTGGTAGACGGGGTCAGGATCCCCCATAAGTTTAAGCCTCCTTGTTTTGAAAAGTACAACGGGACTTCATGCCCCCGGACTCATTTACAATCATTTCTGGGAAGGCTGAAGGCCTATACTATGGATGAGAAGCTCTGGATGTTCTATTTCGAGGACAGCTTGACAGGAGCCTCTAGAGAATGGTACTCTCACTTGACAAGGGCAACTATTAGATGCTGGAAGGACCTGGCAGAGGCCTTCATCAGACAGTATCAGTACAACTTAGACATGGCACCCAACAGGACTCTCCTAATGGGAATGTCACAGTCGTCAAGGGAAAGTTTCCGAGAATATGCCCAGAGATGGAGGCAATTGGCTGCTGCTGTTCAACCACCTATGTCTGAAAGGGAAATGGCAGATATGTTCATGAACACCCTTCAGGGGACATATATTGACAGGCTGGCTGCTTTCTCTTCCACTAGCTTTGCAGATGTTGTCATAGCTGGGGAGAGAATTGAAAGCCTATTGAAGATGGGAAAGATCTCAGACAACGGTGCAAGCTCGTCCAGTAGTGCAAGAAATCCTTTTGCAGGCCCAAGAAGAGCTGGCGAGACCAATGCCATCCACACCAACAGGGGCAGGCCCCAATATGTTCACAGATCAGTGGCGGCAGTCACCATTCCCGCTCCAGCTCACCCTCAACCAGTTTATCAACCTCCGCAACAAAACTATCAACAGCAACCTCAGTACCATCAACAGAATCAGTATCCTCCGAGAAATTACAACAACAGCAACACCAACAACAATAGTCAACAAAGGCCATTCCAACAGAGGCCATCTCAAGCTAATAGGGTGATTGATCCGATCCCCATGCCATATGCTACATTGCTGCCACAACTCCTGAAACTCAACCTAGTTGAGCTAAGGACGTTGGCACCTCCAGATCCCAACAGTCTACCCAGGAATTATGACTCCAATGCCAGATGTGCCTTCCATTCAAATGCACCTGGCCACAGTACAGAAAAGTGCAGAGCTTTGCACATGAAGGTACAAGACCTGGTGGACTCAAAAGCTCTGAATTTCGCACCACCACCTAATGTCAATAAGAACCCCATGCCAAACCACGGTGGTCCCAGAATTAACGCTATTGAAGAAGACAAACCGTCTTATTTAATAACCAGTGTGGGTCAGATCCGGACACCGTTGGTAGAAATTAAGGCTCAGCTCCTCGAATGTCAAATGTTCCCGGGGTGTGAGTTGGGGTGTGCTTACTGCAATATTTCAATCAATGGGTGCGATAACCTGAGGAATGGCATAGACGGTCTCATTCAGAGTGGCCAACTTCAGATCACCACATCATTTCCTACAAATCCAGCAATCTCATCAGCAACAACTCCAGAACCTCCTACAACTGCAACAACCATTGTTCCTGACAATTCTTCGGCTTCATCAACAAGTACTTCATCTATCATCTCAACTGATCAGTTATCAACAAATTGTTCTTCTACAACTCCAGCACCACTTCATTTTGAAACTCCTACAACAACAACATCCATCCTTCCACCAATGTCTCCTACAACACCAGCAACAAATCATGAAGACGTCTCAACTGTCACAATATTCTATGATCCTGAGAACAACTCTGCCTACAACTCAGAAGGTGCTGCTCCCATCAGGGCACCAGTCACAATTTATTATGATCCGCAGACTATCACAATTCCTTCCGCAGCTGCAATCAGTCCAGTCACTATCACGGTGCCTGGACCAGTACCTTATGAAAGCAGCAATGCCATCCCGTGGCATTACGGCTCTGACCTGTACTGTGAAGGACAAAGAATCACTTTTGAATCATCAACCCCTGCACCACAAATTGACAATGTGGGAGGAGGCGGAGGCTTCACTCGAAGCGGACGTCTTTTCGCTCCACAAACTCAGAGACCCACTGCCGAAGCAGAAGCTGCTGCTAAAGCAAAAGGAAAAAGCTTGGTGCAGGAAGAGCAGACTGTTAAAGAAGCTTTGAAAACACCCTTCGATCAAGAGGTTGATGAGTTCATGCGAATCATCAAGAAGAGTGATTACAAAATAGTGGATCAGCTTCATCAGACGCCCTCCAAGATCTCAATCCTATCATTGCTTATGTGCTCCGAAGCCCATCGGAATGCACTACTCAAAGTCCTGCACGCAGCTTACGTGCCTGAAGAGATCACTGTCAATCAGCTGGAAGCTGTAGTTGGAAATGTTAATGCTAGTCACGGACTAGGGTTCACCAATACTGATTTGACAACAGAAGGCCGCAACCATAACAAAGCCTTGCACATAACCATGGAATGTAAAGGTGTTGTCCTTTCCCATGTGCTGGTGGACACGGGGTCATCCCTCAATGTCTTACCTAAGAAGGCCCTGGTGAAGTTAGAATATGACGGATTGGCGTTGAGACACAGCAACCTGGTGGTGAGAGCCTTTGATGGTTCAAAGAGATCGGTTCTGGGAGAGATTGAGTTGCCCATAACGATTGGCCCGCAGACCTTCAAAACGACCTTCTACGTGATGGATATACAGCCTTCCTACAGCTGTCTATTGGGTAGGCCATGGATTCACGCCGCCGGCGCCGTGACCTCTACCCTTCACCAGAAGTTAAAATATGAGTGGGAGGGTCAAATCGTTACAATCTGTGGAGAGGAGGATATTTTTGTCAGCCACCTGGCTACCTATAAGTATATTGAGATGGACGGGGAGATCCATGAAACAATGAGCCAGGGTTTCGAAGCCTTGAATGTCAATGAAACATCTGCTGTGCCTGGAACTTCTATATCATCATACCAACAAGCCCGAAAGGTTGTTGAGGGAGGAAACGCCCAAGGCTGGGGCAAACTGCTATCGGTGGAGAAGAAAGAGGACAGATTTGGGTTGGGTTACAAACCAACTCAACAAGATCAAGCAGCGGCTGCGAAAGAGCCCAACTTTGTGAGTGGGGGGATGCTCACCCCTGATGCTGTCAACTGTCTGGAAGACGAGCTGGAAGAAGAACGCAACCTGGAAAGCTGGATTCGTCCAAAGATCCCGGGGAGCAGTATCTCAAACTGGTCTTCCCAGGAAATTATAAGGGTTACTCATGCAGAGTAATTATTATTTCCTGTATTTTTATAGCATGCATCAAAGTCTTGCATCTTGCCCAAGATGACAAGACTCATTTTGTAATCGGGCCATCTGTACTTTTTGTGCAACAAGATTAATCAATGAAATATCAGACATCTTTTTGCAAATGAGTCTTTTTTCTTTTCCGCTCACTGTTTTTCCATTTTTCTTTTTGTACAAAAAATAAATGGCAGTGTTTTCAAAATGACAACTTTATTTCACTTTTCTAAAACAAGATTAAAATCAAATCACTAAAATGAACAAACTGAACCCTTGCAGAGTGTGCCTTACAGACAGCACCGACAACAGCACGACTATGACTTCGTATGACTTTGACAATCCGATCAATCAAGCTGATGAAGGGGTTGAAGAAGAATATGAGCTCCCTGAAGAGCTAGCCAGGTTGTTAAGGCAAGAGGAAAAGGTTATTACTCCTCACCAGGAGGAGGTTGAAGTGATTAATCTTGGTACAGATGAAGACGTGAAAGAGGTTAAAATCGGGGCCTGCTTACAAGACTCAGTGAAGAGACAACTGATTGATCTGCTTCGAGAATATGTGGACGTGTTTGCTTGGTCTTATCAAGATATGCCAGGGTTGGACACCGACATTGTTGTGCACAAGCTGCCTTTAAGAGAAGAATGCCCGCCGGTTAAACAAAAGCTACGCCGTACTCGTCCAGACATGGCAATGAAAATCAAAGAAGAGGTACAAAAGCAATGGGACGCCGGGTTCCTTGCTGTAACTAGCTATCCACCGTGGGTTGCTAATATTGTACCTGTGCCTAAGAAAGACGGCAAAGTAAGGATGTGTGTTGACTACCGGGATCTGAACAGAGCTAGCCCGAAAGATGATTTCCCTTTACCTCACATTGATGTATTGGTGGATAATACGGCTCAGTTCTCGGTATTCTCCTTCATGGACGGATTTTCGGGATATAATCAGATTAAGATGTCACCTGAAGACATGGAGAAGACAACCTTCATCACACCCTGGGGCACGTTCTGCTACAAGGTAATGCCATTTGGGCTCAAGAATGCTGGTGCCACATATCAACGGGCTATGGTAACATTATTCCACGACATGATTCATAAAGAAATAGAGTGTTATGTGGATGACATGATTGCCAAGTCCCTTACTGAAGAAGATCACCTGGTAAATCTGCTGAAGCTATTCAAGCGCCTGAGGAAGTACCAGCTGAAGTTGAACCCCAACAAGTGCACATTCGGGGTGCGATCTGGTAAGCTGCTGGGATTTATTGTAAGTGAGAAAGGGATTGAGGTTGACCCTGATAAAGTCAAAGCTATTCAAGAGATTCCTGCACCGAAGACAGAGAAAGAAGTTCGAGGGTTCTTAGGTCGATTGAACTACATTTCAAGGTTCATATCTCACCTCACAGCAACCTGCGAACCCTTGTTCAAGCTGTTGAGAAAAGAACAAACGGTCAGGTGGAATGAAGACTGCCAAAGGTCTTTTGACAAGATCAAATAATACTTACAAGAACCTCCAATCCTTATGCCTCCAGTTGAAGGAAGACCTCTGATCATGTACTTGACAGTATTAGAAGAGTCAATGGGGTGTGTGCTGGGCCAGCATGACGAGTCTGGTCGAAAAGAGTATGCAATATACTACCTAAGCAAAAAGTTTACCGACTGTGAACAACGTTATTCACTGCTCGAGAAAACTTGCTGTGCTTTAGCGTGGGCTGCTCGCCGACTGAGACAGTATATGTTGACCCACACTACTTTGTTGATATCAAAAATGGACCCAGTTAAGTACATTTTCGAGAAGCCAGCTCTTACCGGACGGGTTGCAAGATGGCAAATGATTCTTACAGAATATGACATCCAATACACATCTCAAAAAGCCATCAAGGGCAGTGTATTGTCTGAATATCTTGCTGAGCAACCCATTGATGACTACCAGCCTATGAGATTTGACTTCCCTGATGAAGACATCATGTTCATAAAAGCAAAAGATCATGAAGAGCCTGTTCACACTGAAGGGCCTGACCCGGAAGAAGAATGGACTATGATGTTTGATGGGGCTGTTAACATGAATGGTCGTGGTGTTGGTGCAGTACTCATTACACCCAAAGGGGTTCACATGCCTTTCTCGGCAAAACTCACTTTCAACTGCACTAACAACGAAGCTGAATACGAAGCTTGCATTATGGGTCTTGAGGAAGCCATTGACCTCAGGATCAAGACATTAACCGTATTCGGAGATTCAGCTTTGGTAATCAATCAAACCAACGGCAAATGGTACACACACCAGGATCATTTGATACCTTACAGGGATTATACAAGGAGGTTATTGACTTTCTTTACAACAGTCAAGCTTGAGTATATCCCTCGGGACGAGAATCAGTTTGCAGATGCTCTTGCTACCATTTCATCCATGATCAAAGTTCAAGCTGCCAACTTTGTACCTCAAATTTCAGTGTCGAGACTTGACAGACCAGCATATGTGTTCGCAGTAGAGGTTGTTAAAGATGATAAGCCTTGGTTCCATGACATTAAGAGCTTCTTGGAGGATCAAACATACCCACCTGGGGCATCTTCCATTGATAAGAAGACTTTGAGAAGGCTTGCTGGTAGTTTCTTTCTGAACACTGATGGGTCTTTATACAAAAGGAACTTTGACATGGTACTCCTCAGATGTGTTGATAAGACAGAAGCAGACTTGTTGATGCATGAAGTGCACGAAGGATCCTTTGGTACCCATGCTGGAGGGCATGCCATGGCTAAGAAATTGTTAAGATCAGGTTATTACTGGATCACAATGGATGCTGACTGTTGTGCCTATGCCAGGAAGTGCCACAAATGCCAGATTTATGCAGATAAGGTGCATGTGCCTCCCAATCCTTTGAACATAATGTCTTCACCATGGCCCTTTGCCATGTGGGGCATTGACATGATTGGCAAGATTGAGCCAACTGCTTCAAATGGCCACAGATTCATCCTGGTCGCCATTGACTATTTCACCAAGTGGGTTGAAGCAGCCTCATATGCAAATGTCACAAGACAGGTGGTAGCCAGATTTCTGAAAAGAGATATCATCTGTCGGTATGGAGTGCCCGAGCGAATCATTACTGATAATGGTTCCAACTTGAACAACAAAATGATGGCTGAGCTGTGCCGGGACTTCAAGATCCAACACCACAATTCTTCTCCTTATAGGCCAAAGATGAACGGCGCTGTTGAGGCAGCTAATAAGAATATCAAGAAGATTGTGCAGAAGATGGTAGTCACCTACAAAGACTGGCATGAAATGCTACCGTTTGCCTTGCATGGGTACCGCACGTCAATCAGAACATCCACTGGGGCAACACCGTATCAACTTGTGTATGGTATGGAAGCAGTCCTACCAGTTGAAGTTGAATTACCCTCTCTACGGGTATTAATGGATGTTAAACTGAACGAAGCAGATTGGGTTCGGGCCCGATACGAACAACTGAGTCTGATCGAAGAGAAAAGATTGGCTGCAATCTGTCATGGGCAGTTATATCAGAAGAGAATGAAGAAAGCCTTCGATCAGAAAGTCAGGCACCGAGAGTACCAAGTAGGAGATCTTGTGCTGAAGAGAATCCTCCCTCCTCATACAGACCACAGGGGCAAATGGACTCCGAATTATGAAGGACCATTTGTGGTAAAGAAAGTTTTTTCCGGTGGAGCACTGATGCTCAGCACCATGGATGGTGAAGATTTCCCGTCCCCTGTGAATTCAGATGCAGTTAAAAAATACTTCGCATAAAAACTGACCCGTTGGACATAAAAACAGAATGTAAGTCCAGGCAAAAATAGGGCATCCCGGCGAGTCAAAAACAGAATAAAAGACTCGGGCAAAAATAAGTAAAAATAAACAAAAATGTACACCCGTTGAGTTGAAAAGCCGCATTGGACAGCTCGGGCAAAAATGGGTATCCCGATGGATTGAAAACCCGAAAGGGCGATCCATGCAAAATAAGGGAATAAGCGAACAACTGCATTCTGAATTCGTCTGTATCATCTACAACTTGGCAAGTTTCGAAAAGATCAAGCTTCAATCAGAATCAACATTCTTCAAAAAGCAAGATAAGAAGAACGTCAAAAGTCATACGAGTCATAGTGAAGAGGAAGCTCCTCAAAGCGTCATCAACACTGCCAGCATTTTGTTTTTTCAATTTGTAGCAATCTCCTCATTTCAGGGGACTTGTTTCTTTGACTGTATCTCGCCAATTCAGGGCACATGAATTAATAAAATCAGATTTTCAGTCATGTCTCGTTTTGTACATTTTATTTGCAAAAATGTCTGATGTCTTAAAGAAAAACTGATTGCATAAGAATACAGATGTTTATCTTCAAATAAAAACATGCTTGCAGGAATATGCTTACTCTCAGAAGTATCTAAATTCCTATGAAGGAATCCAGTAAGGATACCTCGGGATTACCTTGTGCGTTTCTCCATCTTTTTCAGGATTGCAGGTATCCAGAACGCAACTTGGGGCATGTAAGCTTCATCCCAGCAAGCTGACAAATCAACACTCATCTTTAGCACTCAAAGTGCTCTATCCCCAGCTGAGTTGCCTTTCATGACTCCTCCCAGCTGAGTTGGCCACTTATTGCTTATCCCCGTCACAGAAGGCACCTATATCCCCGGCTGAGTCAAGAATCTACTTCAGCAAAATCCCTAGGGAGGTCTTTCAGTGGTTCCTCTCTTTCTCCCCAGCCGAGTTGCCATCTCGCCCTCAGACGAGCACAAAGGTCAGAGAGCTATCTCTCCACAGAGTTCCAGCCTCTATCCAGAAGAGCAACGCACGAAGATCACAACAGAGTGAAGAAAGCTCCTACAAACCCCAGTTGGGTCTCTCATTTATAAGGATAGGTCTATCAATGGCCCATATCCCCAAGTAGATATCATATCATCAGATCTACCAGTGATCTCACCCCCAGCTGGGATGTCCATTTCAAGCGGATTGATCGAAGATCTTCGCAGCAACGGGACCCGGATCCCGGTTTGGTACCTTTGCACAATCATAGCATTTGCATCATATTCACCCACAAAGCGTAGCATTCCGTCTAACACGGAGCATTACGACAAAAATCCAACACATAGCATAATCATAAACCATGTTTTGAATCAACACTTGTGAATAATGACAGTTCATCAACGTACAGAAAAATCCCCACCAGAGTCCCCAGCAAAAGCAGCTGCCTCACAATCCACAAACACCAGTATATACTCATTTTGACACCCGACCGTGCCATCTTTCCCCAGTAAAGTCGCCTAAACACTCCTTACAAACAAAATCACCCATATTACAGATACTTCCTGACACCCGTCCGTGTCAAATCACCAGCAGAAAGCCAAAGACGTCCTCTTTGCACTCACATATACTTATATACACTTTCTTGGCACCCGTCCGTGTCGTATCCCCAGCGCAGTCACCTACACTTTGTATATCAGATATTTGTTCATATTATACTCTCCTCTTTTTGGCACTCGTCCGTGTCATATCCCCAGCAGATAAACATTCATCTATACAATACTCATACTCGTTACTCATGATACACTCATACAGATACTCGTCCGTATCTTGTATATACCATTCATATCCCCACAGGTTCGACTCTAGTCCGTGTTCTTTGTTAACCAGTTGGTGCTCGTCCGTACCATCATCTCAGAACATGCGTCAAGCGTTTGTTTCTACGTGATACTCGTCTGTATCATAGCCTTAAGGATGCTCGTTCGCATCTTTAATCCATACACCGTGTCAAACACTTATGTCCTCTTGAATATAGATACTCGCCTGTGTCTACTATTCCCCAGAGTCCTCTCAGATTCAACACTCGTTCGTGTTCTCTGTTAACCAGTTGATACTCGTCCGTATCATCATCTTTGAACACGCGTCGGTATTTGTTTCTACCCGATACTCGTCCGTACCGTAGTCTTAGGGATGCTCGTCCGCATCTTTAATCTATACACAAATACCAAACACTTATACCTTTTGTTTCTTGGATGTAAACGCTCGTCCGTGTTTACTCCTCCCCAGCAGATTGTCAACAAAGCATATTTCCTTTTATCTAACACTCGTCCTATGTTATGATAAAACCTGAGAGCAGCCGTACCCTGCTAGGTGGTCGTCCTCCACCTCTTGATGGTCGTCCTCCATCATGCTCATCCGATGGCCGTCCCCATCGTTGATATTTAGCAGCCGTACCCTGCTAGGTGGTCGTCCTCCACCTTTTGATGATCGTCCTTCATCATTTTATCCAATGGCCGTCCCCATTGTTGATTTTTGGTTATCTGGCATTCGTCCTACGTCATGATAAACCCTGAGAGCAGCCGTCCCCTGCTAGGTGGTCGTCCTCCACCTCTTAATGGTCGTCCTCCATCATGCTCATCCGATGGCCGTCCCCATCGTTGATATTTTCGGCAGCCGTACCCTGCCAGGTGGTCGTCCTCCACCTTTGATGGTCGTCCCCATCATAATTCCTTTATTCCCTAACAGAGCAGCCGTCCCCTGCTAGGTGATCGTCCTTCACCTTTAATGGCCGTACCCCATCATCTGTTTTTTCATTTATTCTTTAACCCGATGGCCATCCCCGTCGTGGTCCCTTTCCTTTTTAGCCCGATGGCCGTCCCCATCGTTGATTGTTTTACTTTGTGAACTTGATGGCCGTACCCCATCATCTGTTTATTTCATTTATTCTTTAACCCGATGGCCGTCCCCGTCGTGGTCCCTTTCCTTTTTAGCCCGATGGCCGTCCCCATCGTTGATTGTTTTACTTTGTGAACTTGATGGTCGTACCCCATCATCTGTTTATTTCATTTATTCTTTAACCCGATGGCCGTCCCCGTAGTGGTCCCTTTTCCTTTTTAGCCCGATGGCTGTCCCCATCGTTGGTTACTTTGCTTTATGAACTTGATGGCCGTCCCCGTCATGTTTCATTTAATCCCCAGAGAATCTTACAACTTTATCTTGATGGTCGTCCCCGTCTTGGCTTTACCTTTTATCCCCAGCATGTCGGCCGTCCCCGTCATTGCTTTGTTTCCCGCACTTTACAATATACTTTATTTTTCCTTTTACAATCTATATCCCTTTTCTTCTTCATTCTGTGAGTGCAAATTTTGGACTGTCTTTGGTATTCAACCACAAGTTATCTTTTTTGCCTGTTAAGTCGTTGCTTACAACCCGCACAGCTAACTCATGTTTGAATAGGGGCAGCTGTAAACACCCCAAATTTGCCCTCACCCATTCACACCATGGCTTATGATCATTTCATATGCATAAACACAATCATATCATCTCATATCTCATTTTTGATTCACTGCATAGATTCAAAGTCATCTGCACCTAGGGTTTGTGATCTGAGCAATCCAAGAGCCTCCTGAGCCACTCCAAAGGCCACCAATCACTTCAAAGGGGTCCATGTGTGTTCTTATATCATATTACATCCTCTCAAAGTCAAGGATGCAAAAGAATCACAAGAACTGGGATTGGTGTGGATGCAGAGCCAAGTTTGACTGCACAGTTGACCTAAAATTAGGGTTTTGGTTTCAGAGGCCATAACTCCAAATTTTTTGGTCATTCTTGTTTCCATTGGCCTCTATATGGTATAGGGAGTATGCATATCAATTTTCATGAAGAAATTCCATGGGGAAGTCATCTGATCAAGGGTTGACTTTCTGGACAAGTCAGTGCAAAATCAGGGCATCTGAGGCCCCCAATGACCCAAACAAAGGGTGATCTTCATCATTTTGAGTGTATATGATCTTTATTTGATCATATAAGAAGGTTGAAGTTCACAAAATTCAAGAATTTGAAGATTTTGCAAAGTTGACTTTTTTGGGCATGGTTGACTTTTCAAGAATATGTCATTTTGTGCCATTTTTCAAGCCTTGATTCTTGATCCAAAAATGCTTCAAATGGAAAAACTTTGGTCATGAAAGTTGTAGAATACATTTTTCCCTTTTCAAAAAGTACAAGAACATGACCTAATTCATTTTGGATCAAAAGTTATGGTGTGACAAAGTTGCCAAAAATCACTTATTTTCAAGATGTGCACCAAATGAGAAATTTGCAAGATCATGAACCAAGGCTGTTTGTAACTTCTAATTCACTTCAAACCAATGTACAAACATCACATAAGTCCTAAAAGTCAGAATTGAACCAAGAATTCTCATGTTTCATGGCTTGTGGAATGAGAAAATCACATGTGAACCAAAGTTGAAACAACTTGCAAAATCATCATCACACTTTCCCCACTTGTTACATTGGATGCTGAACCTTGCTAGCTTCCCATACACACCATGCTGCGCCAGCCCTAGCCATTGTACCAAGCTAGAACTCAAGCCATACCTCTCTTACAAAAGTTGACTTTTGGCAAAAGCAAACATCCCAATCACAGCAGGCCATGTCACATCCTCTGGCCACTTGGAATTGTTTATACTATCCTTTAGCAAGTAAAACATATGAAGAGGACAAGAAAAAACACACCATAGCATCATATACACAAAACTCACCCCATTTGCATTTCCTTTCGAATCTCTCTGCCCAGCTCACAAACATTCAAACCCTTTTCACACATCAACTCACATTGCTTCACTGAGTCTAAAACAGCAAGACTTGAGCCTGAATCAAGCAAGACCACCATTCCCCCATTTTCACTCCAACTTGCAGTTTCATTCGAAAATCACTCCACAACTCACAAACACTCAAACAAACTCTACAAACCTTCTCCACTCATCATCCTGACCACAAACAACCCTTCACCATTGTCAGAAACAGCCTGAATCACCATTACCATTTTCAACTGAGCTTGAGCAGAAGCTGTCCAAACTCATCAACCAGCCAATATAAATTTCTCTCAAGCATTCAAGCATCATCAAGAGGTCATAAGGAGTGGATTTCACAAGGAGGGGAGGTCTGAAAGTTGCTGGAGTGAAAGCTTCGAATCTCAGGTAGCTCAAGAACTTTTTTTCCAGAAATGGATTTTTAAGTTCTAAACTTGTTGTCCATGCTTCACTGATTGTTCTGATGTTTTTAGTTTTGAAAATGGTGATGAAATGAGAATTTAATTGCTCTCTGAAACTCTGTAACCTAAAAAATTGTTTTGCTCGATTCGTGAGTTTGGGGAAAAATAAATAAGTTTGGGCTTGGGGTTTTGATTCAGCAAGTTATGGGGATCATTTCCATGTTTTTAGATTTCATTTTAATTAGGTTTTGAGAGTTTTAGGGATTTTCAGGTGGGCTTCCCACCGGAGAAGATGACCGGAGGTCTTCTCCGGCCACCTGAAAATCATTATGCCCTAATCCCTGTAATTAGTGCCATTTGAATGTGGAGCGTAGGATTGCCTTGACCCATTGACTTGCCGCGCGAATGAAAGGTCCAGATGCACTCAATTAGCCCTAATCCTTTTAGTTTGTTTAATTAAACTTAATTAAATTAATTTAATCTGAGCCAACCACAGCCCTTGGATCTGCGCGCCAGTCAACATTTTCAAACTTGGAGTGAATCTCAGCCATTCTTTCTGTTGACTTCATTTAAAATTCATTTTTTATTTCATTTCTTTTCATTTTATTTGCCCAATTTATTTAAAATAGCAAAACTTGTTTAAAAATTATGAAACTTTTTCTCAAGAGTTTTATTAATTTTTAGGACACAAAAAATATTTTTATTTTCATTTTTGCATTTAAAAAGTATTTTTAAATATTTAAAAGGTTATTTTTTAATTGATTAATGAAAATTAATTTATTAAAAATACTTTTAAGTATTTAAAAATCACCAAAAAATTCATGAAATGTTCTAGGACATTTAGAAACATTTCCCAACCTTCAAACCAAATTTATTTTTTGATTTTGATGCATTTTAAGAATTTCTCATTGAATTAAAATCATTTTTGTGCATTATTTTAACCCAAAGTTCAAAAAATCATTTTTGCCTATCCATGAAGAGTTGGACATTGATTCTTTTTGCATTGCATTGTGTTTAGCATGAAGTTTGTAAGATTAAATTGGCATGATTTGATCTTTCATTTTCAAATTGTTTGACATTTCTTTTGTTTAGGAACCCTAAAAACCCTAGAATCTTGTAAAAATCATAACTTGAAATTGGTGAAGAGTTGAATCCTCTCCTTTGGGCATTGGTTTAGTATAGGATTAGGGGTCCTTTGTGTGGCATTTTCAATTTTTTGTAATGTTGTTTGCTTCTGATTTTGGTTTGTGTTTGATGTTTGATTCATAAACCCTAGTTTGGGCTTCCATATGCATCCATCTTGCATTCTCTTGCATAATATGACTTGCCATGACATGTCAAGCATCCATGTGATTCATTTGACATCATAAGACATATTGAAAGCATGTTTGATCATTACATCATGTATTTGCCATGTTGTATGCCATGTGCACTTCATAACTTTTCATGTATGTTCATGGTTCTTAACTTGCTTCATTTGTATTCATGAACTTGTATGATCATTCCCATGTGTTGCCTCATGTTTGTAGCATCTCACAGCATCATTTGCATCATGTACATGCTTCTGGTTTTGTTTCTCATCATGTCATTTCATCTCATTTTGCATTGCATTGCACTTTCTTTTCTAACTTTTCAGGTGGTAAGTGACTTTGAGAAGTGAATTTGCCTTCACTTCTCATAACTTCTCTTCATCTCATTTATGCATCCTTGCTGCATTTTTGTATGTGTTTGAGTTTGAGCTTGCTCATTCTTCTTCTTCTTACTTTCTTTCCTCAAGTGACTTGTCTTCTTGAATGAAGCAAGTCACTTTGCTTCTCTTGATCCTTTCATCTGCTTCCTGGTGGTTCCATTGAAGATTGCTCTTGAAAACCTCACAAACCTTAGGAACAACCAAGCATGACAATGATTAGGGTTTTGATTAGTCTCCCCTCATAGTTTTACCTTTGTGTCTCTTTTGAGTCTTCTCTTCTCATCTCATAATCAGGGACTAAACCTTAAAGGCTTTAAGGCTTTGTGATTAAGCTTATGCCTGCATCCTTCTCTTAGGATGGAGTGTATAACTTTAATCCTAAGTGTTAAACCCTTAATGTGTTTAAATCCCTTAATCAATTCACATAATAATCATCAAGACATTACACTTGTAACTTGGGCCTTGCATTAGGGTTCTAATTCTTCCTTAAATGGTTAAGAAGGACTAACCCTAGTGTTAATGGACAAGTCCCCCTCAAGTTGTCTTACAAATCATAAAATCCACTTCATCATCATACCATTAACTAAAATCCACTTAATCAAAGGCTTGTTTTGTCATGAGCTTAATCCCTAATCATGGATTAAGTTGAGGAGCTTTCCTCAGCTTAAACATTCTCATCTATTATCCTTCTATTAGGATGGTGTAATGAGTCTGTTTAATCCTTGAATATGGCTTAATCTCATTACTTAACACTAAACAAAAACACCAAAAACATCTAAATAATCACAAATAGGTTAATGATCTTAATCCTACACCAAAGGTGATTAGGTGTGAGAATCTGACTTCACACTTAAGGTAATTCTCATTACCCCTAATCAGAGGGATGATGTGATGAGTTTACCAAATCCACTGGTTTAGGCTTAAGCTCATTAACTTATGACAAACTTTCAAAAGCAATAAAAGATTGAAAACACAAAAACAAACAATAATCGTCTCCTTCGGGATTCTTTTCTCACCCCATTCACTCACAAACGAGAGCTTGCTTCTTCCGTCTAATGCAAGACAGTTAGCATCTGTGCCAGACAGATCATACACTTGAGCATAGGCAAGTAAGCAGTTCACCAGTCAATTTATCTTTCAGTCTCTTTGGGTCGAACTACGGTGTTCTGACTTCCTCATTGCACGAGAGGATACGTAGGCATAACTTAACAGTTATCGAACAAAAGTCCCTGTACATTCCTCCTCCTCCTAGCCTTATTCTTTAGCCTCATGCTCTTGAGCATTTCATTCTTGTTCTCACACTGACACATCATTTACACACTTCACTTTTCTCTTACACTGACACCTGTACATTTTCTTCCAGCTATTTTACACACAAATTGCACTGACACTACCCTTTTGAAACACAAATCTTTTAAGCGTGGATCCCATCGAGTACGACGGACAATCTGGGTGCTAATACCTTCCCAGGTTGTAACCAACCCCCTTTCTCAGTCTCTCTGGTTCGCAACCGTCTTATCCATGTCTTTTCTAGGTCTATGCAGCATTGCCTTTCCTCCGGGATAAAAATGCCTAGCTGGCGACTCTATTCATCTCCAGTGAGTTCACGGCTGTGTGTTCTCATTGTCCCTCTCGCCGACCGTTCGCGTCTGTACCTTTATTTGGGCCTGGTCCCACTTATCGGGAGCGACAGGCACTGTGATAGTGACTGGACTGACGGCAGCTGCAGAAGGGACCATGATAGTCTGTGGATCATAGTATATTGTAACTGGTGCTCTGATAGGAGTGGCATTTTGTGAGTTGTAGGCAGAATCATTTTCAGGATCATAATAAATTGTAACCGTTGAGACGCTTTCACTGTTTGTTGTTGATGTCGTAGGAGACACTATTGAATGGATGGGTGTTGCTGTTGTAGTAGATTCTGAATGAAGGGATGCTGAGGTTGTAGAAGGGATGTTTGCTGATATTTGGTCCGTTGAAGTAACAGATGAAGCATTTGTTGATGAGATTGAAGAGTTATTTGGAACAATGGTTGTTGCAGTTGTAGAAGACTCGGGAACTGTTGTTAAGGAGATTGCTGGATTGGTAGGTATTGATGTTGTGATTTGAAGCAGGCCGCTCTGGATGAGACCATCTATGCCATCTCTCAAGTTATCACAACCATTCACTGAAATGTTGCAATAAGCACACCCTAGCTCACATCCCGGGAATATTTGACATTCAAGGAGTTGAGCTTTAATCTCTACCAAGGGTGTCCGAATCTGACCCACACTGGTCATCAAGTAAGACGGCTTGTCTTCTTCAATAACATTGATTCTGGGGCCACCATGGTTTGGCATAGGGTTCTTGTTAACATTTGGTGGTGGTGCAAAATTTAGAGCCTTAGAATCTACCAAGTCTTGTACCTTCATGTGCAAAGCTCTGCACTTCTCTGTACTATGGCCAGGTGCATTCGAGTGAAAAGCACATCTGGCGCTGACGTCATAATTTCTGGGTAGACTGGCAGGATCTGGAGGTGCCAACGTCCTTAGCTCGACCAGGTTGAGCTTTAGGAGTTGTGGCAATAATGTGGCATAGGGCATAGGGATTGGATCAATCACCCTATTGGCCTGAGAAGGTCTCTGTTGGAACGGTCTTTGCTGATTGTTGTTGCTGGTGTTGTTGTAGTTTCTCTGAGGAGGATACTGAGTTTGTTGCTGATAATTTTGTTGCTGTGGTTGATAAGCTGGTTGTGGATGAATTGGAGCGGGAATGGTGACTGCTGCCACAGGCCTATGGACATATTGGGGTCTGCCTCTGTTAGTATGAATAGCATTGGTCTCACCAGCTCTTCTTGGGCCCACAAAAGGCTTCCTCGTGTTGCTGGATGAGCTGGCACCGTTGTCAGAAATTTTGCCCATCTTTAATAGGCTCTCAATTCTTTCTCCAGCTATAACGACATCTGCAAAGCTGGTAGAAGAGAAGGCAGCTAGCCTATCAATGTATGTCCCTTGGAGGGTGTTCATAAACATATCCGCCATCTCCCTCTATGACATGGGTGGTTGGACAGCAGCAGCAAGCTGTCTCCACCTCTGGGCGTACTCCCGGAAGCTTTCCCTGGATGACTGTGACATTCCCATCAGGAGGGTCCTGTTGGGTGCCATATCCAAATTGTACTGGTATTGTCTAATGAAGGCCTCTGCCAAGTCTTTCCAACACCTGACGGTGGCTCTAGTCAGATGAGAGTACCATTCCCTCGAAGCTCCTGTTAAGCTATCCTCGAAGTAAAACATCCATAGCTTTTCGTCCATGGTATATGCCTTCAGCCTCCCCAGAAAGGATTGCAAGTGGGTCCGTGGGCAGGAAGTCCCGTTGTACTTCTCAAAGCACGGTGGTTTAAATTTGTGGGGGATCCTAACCCCGTCCACTAAGCCCATGTCCATAACATCAAAACCTAAGGAGTTTTGAGACTCCAAGGACCTTAATTTTTCAGTAATTTCATCTAGCCTTCTGTCATAGGCCTCCTCCCCAGCTCCCATCACTGTGAACTGATCTTCCTGGGGGTCTTCTTGCAGTACTCTGCCTGTAGTAGCATTCCCTTGTACATTAGCAGGGATGTTGATCTCTGGATGAAGGTGGGGTCCAAATACAGGTGGGTTGCTATGAGGCTGAACCCTCTCATTGTTGCTTGTCCCACCAGTCCCTAGATGGGGATCTTCCTGAGTCTGCCTCTCTACCAAGGCTCTTAATCTCTCTTGGCTCTGTGCCAATCCATTCATCACCTCCATAAATTGTGTCATCTGATTCCTCATTTCCAATCTCTCATTGGCCATTTGGTTCCTGACCTCTATAAGGTCCTGTTGTACCTGGTCCATCTGTATACCCGGAAGGTTGTTGCGGGTTGGATATCTGTGTGGACGGTTGAGTGGGAACACCCGACGTCGAGCAATAGTTCCTGATATCACAACAGAGTTAGTAACAAAAACAAAACAAACCTACAAAACAAACAAAGGTTAGCATGCAATGCAGTATGCTTATTTGTCTCCAAGGTATCCGGCTTGGCACTTGGTTTTGACCTTTCCAGACCCTTGAGGGAGATGCTTGTGATGTTGCTTGAAAGAAACTCAGATCGAATAAACTGATACATATATTGCAAAAAGCAAATAATACATAGTTTATTTCTCACAAATCATGCCCTCTGAGGGGTCAAAAATACAACATAAGAAATAAAAGTACATGAAATGAAAGCAACAACAAGCAAAAGTCAAACACCAAGACCAAATTCATCCTCTTGAACTTCCTTGAGAAGTGCTTCAGTCACGGGATCAGCTGGACGCTCTGTGAGATTCCGGATAAGGAGATTCCTGGTAGTAACAGCTGCAGTTAGCTTCTTGTGTTGACTTTGGTCCTTTGACCTCTTCACACCAGCTCTAATCTTCAACTCTGAGATTTCTCTCTGGGCTGCTAGCAGGGCTTCCTGTTGCTCCTTTGGACTAGCCTCCAACTGCTCAATCTTGTCCTGGGTCCTCTTATCTTCCAGAGTACGAGCTTCGGTGATCCTGACCCACCTAGCTTGACTCTCTTTCAGATACAAATCAGTCCTGGCTTTCTGGAACTGAGCTTCCTTGCAGGCATTCTTCAAGATCTGCTCTCCAGCCTTTGACTTCTTGATGTAATCCTCTGACTTCTCAATTCTGGCCAGATGCTCCACCCTTAGCTTTTCTAACCTTTCAATGTCCAAGCGACCATCACTCCTCTCCCAGAGGGTCTTCTGTAGAGCCTGAGTCAACTTCTCATTTCTCTCTTTCAAATTCTCAAACTCCTCTAAGCTGACAGTGACAGGAGGTGGTGCTGAGGAAGGCCCAGGTATATCTTCCATGGTGAAGGGCATCCCAGAAAATTGAGCCCTGGCATGGGACCACTCATAGTACTGAGCTGAGGCCACATTGTTGCATCTCCCAAGAATGGTTACTCCTTTAGTCTGGACATTGTCCCAGGCCCAGGTTGCTTGCCTGACAATAGCCAGATTGGGCTTAATCTCACAGTAAAGGGTCTCAGCCAAGTCTTGTGCTTTAGGAGCGTGGACCAATGCATAGCCCAGTTGTCTTTTGAACAGCAGAGGGTTGTAGTTGATGCAACCCTTTACTCCTATCAGGGGTACATTGGGGAATTGCCCACAACTAGTAATGATGTCTCTGCCCTTGGTGCTCTGAGTGCACCACCTGATATCAGCTGAAGTCAAAGCAGTGAGTCTTCTAGCCCAGTTCCTCTGCTGGTGAGGGTTCAAAAATGCATCAGTCTTGGGCAAGTGCTTGAGCAGCCAGGTATGGAACAGGGGAGCACAGCACCTCACCAGTCTCCCTCTTTGCTTTTCATTCCTTTGGTGGACAGAGTAGTACAAATCTCCCAGTAAGGTGGGCACTGGGTTCTTCAGGATGAAAAGATGGATTGCATTCTTGCTAACAAACTTAGGCTCATCTGCAAATAAAATAACCCCATATATGCTAAGGGCCAATAATGCACAGACTGCCTTCCACTCCCCCAAGGAGGCCTTCAGAATAGCCTGAGAGGTCAAGAAATCCAAATGTAGCCCAGAGATTCCAGCCTTGGTAGTCATATTCTGCCTAATCAGAACTGGTTCCAGATGTAATGCCTTTGCTACCTCTTCATTACTGGGAAAAGCTATCTCAGGGTTGAAGGGGACTCCACCTCTGATAGGTACACCAACCAATAATGAGTATTCCTCTAATAGAGGTCCCAACTGAAAATCCTGAAAAGTGAAACACCTCAAAGGGGGATCATAGAACTGCAGGCAAGTATGAATCAGGCTCCTCTGTGAAGGGTCCAAATCCATAACCACATTTAGTATGCCTCCATAGTGTTCCCTGAATAGTGGTATATGGTCTGGAGTAATCAGGGTCTGGATCTTCCTGATGTCAGCTAGCTCAGGCTGAAAGAAATGGTAGGAGATATTGCTCTTCTTGGGTGCCATGCTGCTGAAGAAGAACTGAGACAGATGCTGATGATGGATAATAACACTGATGATGGGCCACTGATAGGCAGATGCTGGTGACTGAAGCAGGTAGCTGATAGCTGAAGCAGATAGGTCTATGCTGATGATGGGGTCAAAAACCAAGCCAAAATAAAGTATGGATACCCTGAAAAACAGATAAGCAAATGTCAAAATGATGCAATGATGATGTATGCAAATGATATGCAAGGGTTTGTGACTGAGCTGGATCTGATCAAGTGCTCTGATATAGGTCCATGTATGTTCAAGAAATCCAGATGGAGGTTCATAAGTCCAGTAACCAAGGTGGGGGACTCAAATAAAGAGTCACATATCCAGGGTTAAATCACAAGAACTATCCCAAAGTGGAGTACTCTTAATCAAAACAAAGTAACAGGGTATGCTGAGGTCAAGGGTACCTGCAAACCTGTAAACAGCCCAACCCCCTCACAGGTGGTGTTCTAACACAAGGATCCTCAGACTTGGATCAGTTATGAGAAGTGTAAACACTTCCAACCCGGAGGTACAGTGTTTACAATAACCATAAAAGATCCTCCTCTAATTCACCTCAATTTCTGAAGGTCAATACTAAAGGTCATCCAGACTTAGCAGGCTTCCCAGATAGCCCTAGCACTACAGGAAATCTGTAGCACAGAGTTCTCAAGAAGAAACCCATATCTGAACCGTGTTTCATATTCCCGCACCAGACCGAAATGGAATGGGAAAGAACATGAACCACTCTAGCCTAGGTGTCACTCAGGTCCCAGGTATGGGACCTCAACTCTCAATAGAACCCCACCCACCAAAGCAACAAACCAGATCCAGCCAGACAGTATGACAGTATGATATATGTATAAAGCTATAAAGAAAGCAGTGAAACAACTGTACATAAAGCAAAAATAAATAAATATACAAACACGAATAGCACATAACACCCCAGTAAACATAAATCAAACAAGCGCTAGGAGGAACCCACAAACAGAACCAGAAGCCCTGGTTACAGTATAAGTTCCCCAGCAGAGTCGCCAAGCTGTCGCTCCCACCAGATGAAGCCGGGTCAAATGGGGTACAGACGCGAACGGTCGGCGAAATAGGTGCGAGTACACACGGGAGTGAACTCACAGGGAATGAAAGAGTCGCCAGCTAGGCATTTTTATCCCGGAGGAAAGGCAATGCTGCATAGACCTAGAAAGATATGGACAAGACGGTTTGCGAACCAAAGAGACTGAGAAAGGGGGTTGGTTACAACCTGGGAAGGTATTAGCACCCAGATTGTCTGCCGTACTCGACGGGATCCACGCTTAAAAGATTTGTGTTTTAAAGGGGTAGTGTCAGTGCAATTTGTGTATCAAAGCTGGAAAGAATGCAAGTGTCAGTGTAAAGAAAAATGTGGAGTGTATAAATGTATAGTGTCAGTGTAAGGAAAGGAATAAGATGCTCAAGATCATGAGGCTAAAGGAATAAAGCTGGAAAGAGGGGGAATATATAGAGACTTTTGTTCGATAACCGTTAAGTTATGCCTACGTATCCTCTCGTGCAATGAGGAAGTCAGAACACCGTAGTTCGACCCAAAGAGACTGAAAGGTAAATTGACTTGTGAACTGCTTGCTTGTCTATGCTCAAGTGTATGATCTGTCTGGCACAGATGCAAACTGTCTTGCATTAGACGGAAGAAGCAAGTTCTCGTTTGTGAGTGAATGAGGTGAGAAAAGAATCCCGGAGGAGACGATTATTGTTTGTTTTTGTATTTTCAGTCTTTTATTGCTTTTGAATTTGTCATAAGTTAATGAGCTTAAGCCTAAACCAATGGGTTAGTAAACTCATCACATCTTCCCTCTGATTAGGGGTAATGAGCATACCTTAAGTGTGAAGTCAGTTTCTCACACTTAATCACCTTTGATGTAGGATTAAGATCATTAACCTACTTGTGATTATTTAGATGTTTTTGTTGTTTTTGTTTAGTGTTGAGTAATGAGATTAAGCCATAACCAGGGATTAAACAGACTCATTACACCATCCTAATAGAAGGATAATAGATGAGAATGTTTAAGCTGAGGAAAGCTCCTCAACTTAATCCATGATTAGGGATTAAACTCATGACAAAACAAAGCCTTTATTAGATGGATTTTAGTTAATGATGAGATGATGAAGTGAATTTTATGATTTGTAAGACAACTTGAGGGGGACTTGTCCATTAACACTAGGGTTAGTCCTTCTTAACCAATTAAGGAAGAATTAGAACCCTAATGCAAGGCCCAAGTTACAAGCTTGATGTCTTGATGATTATTAGATGGGTTGATTAGAGGAGTTAAACACATTAAGGGTTTAACACTTAGGATTAAAGTTATACACTCCATCCTAATAGAAGGATGCAGGCATAAGCTTAATCACAAAGCCTTAAAGCCTTTAGGGTTTAGTCCCTGATTATGAGGTGAGAAGAGAAGACTCAAAGAGACACAAAGGCAAAATATAAAGGGGGGAATAATCAAAACCCTAATTATTGTCATGCTTGGTTGTTCCTAAGGTTTGTGAGGTTAACAAGATAAATCTTCAGAGGAATCACCTGGAAGCAGATGAAAGGAGAAAAGAGAAGCAAAGCAACTTGCTTCCTTTAAGAAGGCAAGTCACTAGAAGAAAGAAAGTAAGAAGAAGAAGAAGAAGAAAGAGCAAGCTCAATCTCAAACACAAAGAAAAATGCAGCAAGGATGCATGAAAGAGAGATGAAAAGAAATTGTGAGAAGTGAAGGCAAATTCACTTCTCAAAGTTACTTACCACCTGAAAAGTTAGTGAGAAAAATGGAATGCAATGCAAAATGAGATGAAATGGCATGATATAAACAAAAACCAGAAGCACATTCATGATGTTAATGATGCTATGGGATGATGTGAACATGAAACAAGGCATGGGGATGATCATACAAGCTTATGGATGCAAATGGAGCAAGTTTAGAACCATGAACACACATGAAAAGTTATGAGATGCAAATGACATACAACATGACAAATACATGATGCAATGATCAAACATGCTTCCAACCTATCTTAAGATGTCTAATGAATCAAATTAATGCATAAAATGCAATGGCAAGTCATGGTATGAATGCAAATACAAGATGAATGCAAAAGGAAGCCCAAATTAGGGTTTATGATCAATGCATCAAACAAAAACCAAAATCAGAGGCAAACATCAAGATAAAAAATTGAAAATGCATTCAAAGGAACCCTAATCCTATACAAACTCACTGCCCAAAGGAGGGGTTCTAACTCTTAACCTAATGTAAGTTATGAATTTTCTAAGTTTCCTAGGGTTTTAGGGTACCTTAACAAGAAAAATGCCAAACAAATTGAAAATGAAAGATCAAATCATGCCAATTTAATCTCACAAACTACATGCTAAACAAAATGCAATGCAAAAAGAATCAAAGTCCAACTCTCAATGGTTAGGCAGAAATGATTTTTTGAAGTTTGGATCAAAATAATGCCTTGAAATGATTTTAATTCCATGAAAAATTCTCAAAATGCATCAAGATCAAAAAAGAAATTTGGTTGGAGGGTTGGACAATGTTTCTAAATGATTATGAAGGTTTCATGAATTTTTTGGTGATTTTTAAATACTTAAAAGTATTTTTAATTAATTAATTCTCATTAATCAATTAAAAATAAACTTTTAAATGATTTAAAAATATTTTTTAATGCAAAAAATAAAAATAAAAATGTTTTTGGTTTCTGAAATTAAATAAAAGTTTGTACAAATTTTTTCAGAATTTTTAAAATGGTTTTGCTATTTTTAAATAAATGGAGAAAAGAAATACAAAATAAATGAATTAAAATTAAAGAAAATGAAAAGTAAACGCAATGGAGAGCCAGGATTGATTCTGGGGAAAGATCTATTGACTGCGCGCGCAATCCTAAGGTCCACATTCAAACTGAGTTAAATCCTATTTATGAATTAATTAATCAAGATTAATTAAGTTAATGAGGATTAGGGCTTCTAAGAACACATCCTGGCCATCCAAAACACGCGCCAGTCAACCCTGGTCAGCTAATCCTACGCTCAGCATTCAAACTACAATTAATGACAGGGATTAACCCTAATTGTTTTCAGGTGGCCGGAGAAGACCTCCGGTCGTCTTCTCCGGTGGGAACCCCACCTGAAAATCTCCAAAATCCTTAAAACTTCACTAAAACGAAAACTAAAAGCCCAGAAATCGTCCCCACATCCCCCTGAATCAAAACCCCCACTCAAATCTCATTTATTCTTCTTCAATCAAACGAATCGAAGCCAAACAGTTTTTAGGGCAAAAGTTTCAGACATTGCATACATCCTGGTTTCTCAACCATTTTCAAAAATAATCACATATTCATGATCAGGGGAGTGCATAAAAGCTATTAAGAACTTAAAAACATGCTTCTGGAAAAAAGTTTTGAGTTGACTACCTGAACTGAGGCTTTCGATTCAAGAGCTTTCTGGCTGCTTCTTTTGCTCAAATGCACTCCAATGATCCCCCTAAGAAGCTTGCAATGCTTGTTTGAAGTTTGCAATGGCTAGTTTGGAAGATGGCAGAGGTTCTGCTCAAGGTGAGGTGAGAATCGTATTTGTGATTCTGGGAGTTTAAGGCAATGGTGATGGGTGCTTTGTGACCAGGAAGGTGTGTTGAGTTGATCTGTGAAGTTAGTTTGTGTGTTTGTGACTTGTGTGATGAGTTTCGAAAGCTCTTGCACAAGAGGTGGAAAATGAGAATGCTGTGCTATGGAGTGTTTCAGGCTTTCTTCTTGTTATGTTTGGCTTGCATTTGATTAGTATAAACAATTGCCATTGGTCAGATGACATGATGTGTGCTTTATTGATTGGTATGGGTCCTTTTGCCAAAATGTCAAAGTTGTGTAAGAAGGGCATGGGCTACTTGCTATCTAAGTACAAAAGGCATGTCCTGCGCAGCATGATGTGAGGAAAGGCCTAGGATTGATCAGCAAGCTAGCCAGCAAGTGGATGAGAAGCTATGATGAGTTTTGCAACTTGCCTTGCCTTTGGTTCTTATGAGATACCTTGCTCCATAAGCCACAAAAATGAGAAACTCCTTGGCCCATTCTGATTTTTGAGTGTTGTGTGATCATGTTGTGAATTTTATAAGTCCATTTGATGACTTAATTGGCCTTGAGAAGTGAATTTGCAACTTTGCCTCTTTGGTGCATAACTTGAAATTTAGTGATTTTTGCCAACTTTGACAAACCATAACTTTTGATCCAAAATGAATTAGGTCATGTTCTTGTACTTTTTGAAAAGGGAAAGATCTATTCTACAACTTTCATGACCAAAGTTTTTCCATTTGAAGCTTTTTTGAATCAAAAAGTAAAGGTTGAAAAAGTTGCCTAAAATGGCAATTTCATTAAAAGTCAAACTTGCCCAAAAAGTCAACTTTGCAAAAGACTTGAAATTCTGGAATTTTGTGAACTTCCAACATCTTCCATGATCAAATAAAGATCATATACAATCAAAATGATGAAGAATGCCCTTTGGTTGGGTCATTGGGGGCCTCAGATGCCCTGATTTTGCACTGACTTGCCTAGAAAGTCAACCCTTGATCAGATGACTTCCCCATTGAATTTCTTCATGAAAATTGATATGCATGATCCCTATACTATATAGAGACCAATAGAAACAAGAATGACCAAAAAATTTGGAGTTATGGCCCTTGAAACCAAAACCCTAATTCTAGGTCATCTGTGCAGTTAAGCCTGGCTCTGCTTCCATGCCATTCCCAGTTCTTGTGATTCTTTGACATTCTTGACTTTGAGGGAATATAATATGATGCTTGAACATACATGGACCCCTTTGAAGTGATTGATGACCTTTGGAGTGGCTCAAGAAGCTCTTGGATTGCTCAGATCACAAACCCTAGATGTAGATGACTTTGAACTAATGCAATGAATCAAAAATGTGATATGAGGTGATATGATTGAGCTTATGCACATGAAATGATCACAAGCCATGGTGTTAATGGGTGAGGGCAAATTTGGGGTGTTTACACCTACTTCAAAGGTTAGCTTTCCTCTTTTTACGTCTATTATAGCTCCGGCGGTAGCTAAGAATGGTCTTCCTAGTATGATAGGTGTAGTGGAGTCTTCAGAGATGTCCATGATTATAAAATCAGTAGGGATGTAGAATTGTCCTATACGTACTGGGACATTTTCTAGTATGCCTACAGGATATTTAACAGAGCGATCGGCTAGTTGAACAAACATTTTAGTTGGTCTAAGGTCTCCCATGTCTAGCCTTTTGCAAATCGTTAAGGGCATAACACTGATACTGGCTCCTAAATCGCATAGAGCTTTGTCAATGACGAATTTTCCTATTACACAGGGTATAGAGAAACTTCCTGGATCTTTTAGCTTAGGAGGCATATTATTCTGAATTATGGCGCTACACTCAGCAGTAAGTGTAACTGTTCCGTTATCCTCTATCTTTTTCTTATTTGATAAGATTTCTTTTAAAAACTTAGCATACGAGGGTATTTGGGTGATAGCTTCTGTAAACGGAATAGTAATATTCAACTGTTTCAGAAGTTCAACAAATTTCTTAAATTGACCCGTCGTCTTGGAATTTGTTAATCTTTGAGGGTACGGAATTGATGGTTTATAGGGTGGTGGAGGCACATAAGGTTGTTCTTTCTCCACTACCTCTTGATTATCATTTTCTTTTTCTTCTGGATCATCCACCACTTCAGTCGGTTTATCCGGTTTTTGGTACATGGCTGGATTGTCAAGTCTTGGATCGGTAGGTCCGTCAAGTTCCTTGCCACTTCTTAATATTACGGCATTGGCATGTCCTTTCGGATTAGGCTGAGGTTGCCCAGGGAATACTCCAGCTGGTGCAGCAGTAGGTGCTTGTTGTTGAGCTACTTGTGAAATCTGAGTTTCAAGCATTTTATTATGTGTAGCTAATGCATCTACTTTGCTCACTAATTGTTTAATCTTCTCACTAGAGTGAATGTTTTGGTTTAAGAAGTCCTTGTTTGTTTGAGATTGGTTAGCTATAAAGTTCTCCATCATCAACTCAAGGTTCGATTTTCTAGGGACATTAGGAGCAGTCTTTTGATATCCTGGTGATGTAGCTGGTGCTTGACCTGGTGCGTATAAAGCATTGTTATTCTTATAGGAGAAGTTCAGATGATTTTTCCAACCTGGGTTGTATGTGTTTGAGTATGGGTTTCCTTGAGCATAATTCACTTGATCAGTGGGAGTACCTGTCAATAGTTGACAATCAGAAACTTCGTGTCCTGGGACTCCACATAACTCACAGTTAGGTGTTACTGCAGCCACGGTGGTTGTTGGTGTTATGGCCAAGTTGTCGATCTTTTGGCTTAGTTGGTCAAACTTCGCATTGACTTGGTCCATACTACTCACTTCGTACATACCTCCTTTTGTTGGTTTCTCAGTTGCGACTCTCTCGCTTCCCCAAAGATAATGGTTTTGAGTCATACTTTCGATGAGTGCATAAGCATCATTATATTCTTTGTCCATCAATGCACCTCCCGCGGAAGCGTCAATTGTCATTCTTGTATTGTACAAGAGTCCATTATAGAAGGTATGGATGACCATCCATTCTATTAATCCATGATGTGGACAAAGTCTCAGCAGATCCTTATAGCGTTCCCAAGCTTCGAATAATGATTCGCTTTCCCTTTGCTTAAATCCGTTGATCTGAGCTCTCATCATAGCTGTCTTGCTAGGTGGAAAATATATGTTCAAGAAAACTCTCTTTAGTTCCTCCCACGTAGTTACTGAGTTCGAAGGCAGAGATTGAAGCCAAGCTCTTGCTCTGTCTCGAAGTGAAAAAGGAAATAAACGTAGTCTAATAGCTTCTTGGGTAACTCCATTGACTTTTACGGTATCTGCATATTGCACAAAGATCGAAAGATGAAGGTTCGGATCCTCGGTAGGATTTCCGGCGAATTGATTTTGTTGCACGGCTGATATCAACGAAGGTTTTAGTTCAAAATCATTTCGATTGATAGCCGGTGCTGCAATGCTTGAATGCGGTTCAGCTTGCGAAGGACTGGCGTAATACTTGAGTGGGTAATTCTGTTCTTCAGCCATCTCTGCGTCCTTTGATGTTACGACTGGTTTAGGCGGATCTAATTGAAGATCTGGAATACTGTAACTTTTTTCGTAATCGAATATACGTCTTCTTACGTGTAAGAAGCGTTCCGATTCAGGGATTAGAGGTTGCAAGTCTTCGCTTTTAGAGCGAGTACTTGGCATACACTCGGAGATAAAATTAAATTAAATAGTTGATACCTTAGTCTAGACAATGCTACCTAAATGCACTAGTAACTAAATTAAGGAATCCCCGACAACGGTGCCAAAAACTTGATGGGCTAAAGACGTGTCTAATTATGTGTCTAGCGGTATCTTAACTGCAAGTGCACAGCCTATCGAAGTAATATTTAAGATTATCGATCCACAGGGACTCTATGGTTACTTAGTGCTAGATGAACTTCTAGTTTAGCTAAGGCGAATGGTTGTCACGATTTTTTGTTGATTTTAAGATATTAAAGGCGGAATTAAATTTAAGTTTTAATAAAATAATACTAAGGCGGTCGGTATGTAATTATACTAACTTAGGTGGGTCAATCTAACCTAGGCTTATAAAGGTGTTTACTTAATCTATTCGGTAGATGTTACCAGTTTAAATACCCTCAACTCACACTCTCGTGGTCTTATCTCAGATCTTACCCCTAAAGCCCTATGCCTGCTCTCGCTAGCCCATAAGTGTTTAGAGATAATTTTTGGAAACTTAGTAATTCTAATTTATTTTAAAGCGCTCTCGCTGTGTTTAATTTAAATGCCTAACTTTAGCTATCTGGTTAAAATCTCACACTCTCGTGGTCTTGACCTAACCTAATACTCTTTTCTTACTCTCGTAACGAAAAGGTCGAATTTAATTAAAAAGTATCAGCCAAAATGTTAAGTTATTAATTATTTTAAGCCTATGATTAAATTTTACCGATTAAGTTTGTTTTAACTACATACCGCCCTAAGGTAATTAGCTACTCATTGATGTTGAACCAGACAGAGACAGAAAAATAAATAATAAAATACTCATGGCAGAAAAATAAATAAACATTATAAATATTAAAATTGCAATATAATAAAAAACCTGGTCAACAAATATTATAGTAGACTCCTTCTTCCACAGACCGGAAAGCTTGGAGTTGGCGGAAATCGAAAATAAACAAATTCTGAAGGTTTAGAAGCAAGTAAATGTATAACAATTTCCTGATGTTGGAAATTGTTATATGGCTGGTTTGGATACAATAAAACTGAAAATAATGCAGAAATAGAAACAGGGTCGTAAAATAAATCGGCAGAGCTTCCGCAGAAAATCGAATAAAAAAATGCTATGTCCGTTTCTTCATAAAACTTATGCTATTTATAGAAGAGTAATTGGGCTTGTGGCTGAATGTGTTGCATGGGCCTCGTAGGAGAAGTTGAGGAAATCTAGGAACGTGGCATACAGGGTCAATCTGGAAAGTAGCAGCTTCACATGCACGTAGCCCTGTGACCAAGTCTGGTCAAATAACCTACTTTTTCCCTTGTCACGGTCGTGACAAGGTCTTCACGCTCGTGTCCTGTGGTTTTTAAGTGTCATGGTCGTGACAATGTTGTGACGGTCGTGATGGCTTCTTTTAGGGTGTCACGGTCGTGACCCTTGGTGACGACCGTGACTGCAACAAATTATGCAGTTTTGCAGGCTTCTTCATTTCTTCATCTTTTTATGGTTCCTTTTGTTCCTTTTGCTCTTACTTTATGATTTAGCTCCATATATGATGTACCTGCAAAATGGTGAGAAAAACTCGAGAAATCGAGTCTTAAAACGATGATTATGCGATAAAACGTCAATGAAACCTAGCAATATAATCGATACTTTTTCTCGTTATCACACCTCCTCTAGCAAAATTGGACCTACTTTTAAGGCCGAAATTGAATTCTTCCGGGTTCTAGAATTCAGCATGGCATGATAGAATTTTGTATTCAAATCCCCATCTTTAATCCACTTTGACCGAGACTTTTGATTTACAATGCTTTCTTTAATCACAAGTTTGTTCCAAAGGGCTTCACTTGACTTGGTTCTATTGTTTTGGAGTTCAACTAGCATTTGATCACAATTGTTGTATAACTCATATTCAATCTTATTTAGAACCAAAACCTCTTCCTCTACTTTAATATCAAGAATCCCAAAAATCTCCTTGTTCCACCAACGCAAACTCGCACATAAAGCTTGCATTTTCCTAATAAGAAACAAAACATGTCTCCCTTCAAAACCAAAAAACTCCCATTAAGCTTTAACAAAATTCAAGAAGGCAGAATGCTCGAACCAACAATTTTAGCTCTTAAAGAGCTTTGGTCCCCAATTAAGTCTATTTGCAACAATCCAAAGAGACTTGTGGTCCGAAATGTCATGATTTCCTGCCTTTTGAGCCACCAGATTCCACAAATTAACAAGATTGACAGATAAAATAAATCTATCCAACCTACTACAAGAAACCCTGTTCTCCTTGAACCACGTAAATATATCCCCGATTAATAGCACATCACAAAGCTCCATATGATCAATAAAATTAACGAGCTCTTCCATTTCAGCAGCATGTACAGGACTTCTGCCTTTTCATCAGCAACTTTTATTGAGTTGAAATCAACACAAACTATCCATTCTCCTGGATCCGATTTCGACTTAAAATTTATTAATTCAGACCATAAAATAATCTTATCCTCCCTGTTAGATTTGGCATAAACGTTTACCAAATATAATAAGTCACCCTTACATGAAGTTAACATGCCCAAGAAACTGTTTCCTCTAAAACTTAAAATAGGACAGAATATCCCTTTTTTCCAGATTGTCAAAATCCTACCCGACTGACCAATCGCATGGTTGACCCTAGGGGTGGCAATAAAATTCATTAAGGCAATATTCATCCAATCCATCCAATAATAAATTCATCCAATCCATCCATTTAACAAAAACTTCCTTAATGGATTGGATTCAATCCATCCATTTTGTCTTATGGATTGATCCAATCCATCCATCTTATTTTATAATTTTACAAAAAAATATTCTTTAATTAATTTCTTACAATAATTTATCTTAGCTTTTAAATTTCACAAAAATATTTATTTCTCAATTAAATAGTTTTATTTAAAAACAATTACATAAAAAAATCTCTCTTTTTCTCTAAAATGTTTTTAAATAAATTTCTTGCAAATTCCATTCTCCCAATTAGGACGAGTTTACGACAATTAGGATGAGTTCACGGTACTTTTTCTATGTCGTTGTTTTTTAATTCCTTCACTAGCTTACTTTTGTTAAGAATCTGGAAACAATTTATTTTGTCATTCTATTTTGTAATACATAAATAATTCAAAAAAATTAAATCTCTATTTGATAAATTATTTGGAAAATGTATGAAAGAGATTTTAATGGATGATTAAAGAGAATAATATTAATTGTTAAATTTACTTTGTTATTTTATTAATCAATAGTTATAATTTATATTTTATTCTAATTGAAAAAATAAATTAAAAAATTCAATTAATATTTGAAATCAATTTTTGATTGTTGTTTCTCAAACGTAGGTTGGAATATAAAGAATTACAATGTCTACAGTGGACATCAATAATCAAATGTGTCTGATGCTTCAATTATGATTTTCAAATTAAGATAAAAAAACAAAAAAGCACTTCAAATTATAAAAGGAAAAGTGATTACTTCTCAGAATATTTGTCAATAAATTATATTTAAATTTTAAAACTTAGATTTATATATGCTACTCTTCATTGATGTTGGTTGGCATTAGAATGTATAGTTAAAAATATATTTAGAAATTAAAATAAAATAAATATTGTATGAATTTTTTCATAGAAATGGAAGAATTTGATTTTTTTTTTAAAATTAAAATAAATATTGTAAGAAATAAAATAAATATTGCAAAAAATAAAATAAATAGTTTTATGGATGGATGGATATCCATCCATTAAAAATGTGTTAATGGATGTATTAGATGAATTTTATTTTTAATGGATGGATTGGATTGGATTTTTTTAAAGAAATTTTAGTGGATTGTTTTGATCCATCCATTAACAATTCAATTCATATTCATCCAATCCATCCATTTTGCCACCCCTAGTTGACCCTCCTCCTCTTCAACGCACTACCACTCCATCTCAAATTATAGGAAACCATATTCATGGCAAAACAATGTCTTCCCCCCACTTTGCCTCAAAAGCCAACCTATCCCTATTTTCCATATCTCGTATTAAACCTTCAAAAGCTTTGTCATCTTCATTGCCTTCAATTCCCAGATCACTTGAGAAGACATGTTGTGCACTTGCATGGGCTGCTAAGTGATTGAAACAATACACGCTCACTCATACAACCTTGTTGATTTCAAAAATGGATCATGTCAATTATTTTTTTGAGAAACCAGCATTGATCGGAATATTTGCTCGTTGGCAAATGATGTTGACTGAATATGATATCCAGTACACTTCCCAGAAAGCCATCAAAGGAAGTATTTTATCAGACTGTCTTGCCAATAACCTATTGACGATTATCAGCCGATGCAGTTTGATTTCCTTGATGAGGACATCATGTACCTCAAAGCTAAAGATTGCGAGGAACCACTCGTGGAGGAGGGGCCTGATCATGAATCCAAATGGAGTCTGATGTTTGATGAGACTGTCAATATGAACGGTCGCGGAGCTGGTGCAGTACTTGTCACACTTGAAGGTGTTCATTTTCCCTTTGCTACCTGGATAACTTTTGGTTGCACCAATAATGAAGCGTAATACGAAGCTTGCATCATGGGTATAGAGAAGGAAATTAATTTGTGAATTAAGACCCTTGATATATTCGGAGATTCAACTCTTGTGATTAACCATATTAATCGCAAATGGTTCACTCACCAACCTCACTTAATTCCATATCGGGATTATGCGAGAAGACTGTTGACGTTCTTTACAACAGTATAGCTACATTATGTACCTCGTGAGGAGAACCAGTTTGTTGATGCATTGGAAGCTTTGGCTTCCATGATCAATTTGTTGGAATTATGTGTCCGAGATTGATGTACCTCGCCTTGACATACATGCATATGTGTATGTTGTTGATGTAGTGTCTGATGACAAGTTGTTGTTTCATGACATCAAATGCTTCCTGAAGAGTCAAGAGTATCCAACTGGGGCATCTTCCAATGACAACAAGACTTTGCGAAGGCTTTCTGGTAGCTTCTTCTTGAATTCAGATGATGTGTTGTATAAGACAAACTTAGACATGGTCTTGCTTAGATGTGTGGATAAGCAAGAAGCGGACCTATTAATGCAAGAAGTTCACGAATGCTCTTTCGGTACCCATGCCAAAGGACATGCAATGGCAAATAAATTACTGAGATAAAGGTATTACTAGATGACCATGGATTCATATTGTTGTTCATAAGCCTGCAAATGCCACAAGTTCCAGATTTATGCAGATAAAGTGTATGTGCCTCTGAACCTGTTGAATGTCATGTCTTCTCCTTGGCCCTTTTCTATGTGAGGCATTGACATGATCGGGAAAATTGAGCCTGCTGCTTCCAACAGCCATTGTTTCATCTTGGTCGCCATCGATTATTTCACCAAATGGGTGGAAGCAGCATCGTATGCTAATGTCACTAAGCAAGTGGTTACCAGGTTTCTGAAAAGAGATATCATTTGTCGATATGGAGTTCCCAAGAGAATCATTACTGAAAATAGTTTCAATATTAACAACAAGATGATGGCAGAACTATGTCGGGACTTCAAAATTCAACATCACAACTCTTCACCATATCATCCAAATATGAATGGCGCTGTTGAAGCGGCCAATAAGAATATCAAGAATATTGTGCAGAAAATAGTAGTGACCTACAAAGACTGGTATGAAATGTTACCCTTTTCTTTGCATGGGTACCGAACATCAATAAGGACATCTAATAGGGCAACATCATTCTCGCTTGTGTATGGTATGAAGGCAGTCCTACCAGTCGAAGTCGAGATTCCTTCACTACGAGTGAGGATGGATGTCAAATTTGATGAAGCCGAATGGGTTCGTTCCAGGTTCAACCAATTGAGCCTGATTGAGGAAAAGAGACTTGCAACTTTCTTCCATGGTCAGTTGTATCAGAGGCAGATGAAATGTACATTTGATCAGAGAGTGCGTCCTCGGGAGTATCAAGTTGGTGAACTAGTACTCAAAATGATCCTTCCTCCCAATACAGATTGGAGGGGCAAATGGAATCCTAACTATGATGGTCCATTCTTGGTTAAAAATATTTTCTTGGGTGGAGCCTTAATACATACAACCATGGATGGTTAAGACTTTCCATCCCCTGTCAACTCAGACACAGTCAAAAAATACTTTGCATAAAGAGACCCGCTAGACAAAAAAATCCAGGAAAAAAAGGGCATCCCGGCAAACCAAAAATAGAATAAAAGGTTCGGGAAAAAAATTAGGGATATAAATAAATAAATAAAATTTTACATCCGGTGAGTTGAAAATCCGCCAGCACAATTCAGGCAAAAAAGGGTATCCCGATGGATTGAAAACCCGAAAGGGCGGTCCATGCAAAAGAGGGATTAAGCGAACAACTGGGATCTGAGTCATCTATACCACATCATCATTTCATTCAATCTAGTAATATCCAAAGGATAGGAATCAGTCTAATCATTCTCTTCTGAAAGAAAAATAATCAGACGAATCTTGAAGAGATATTGGTCATAGTAGAATTGAAACTCAATGCAATACCGTTTTCACACTGCCATTAGGATAGTTTCTTTTCTCAATTTACAATGGCCATCTCTTTCCAGGGGATTGCTTCCTGATGTACTTTGTATATTCAGGGCCTTACAATAAAGTGAATTATTCAGTCAAAAAGTTTCAATTTTGTTTTCATTTTACTGTTTTGTTTGCAAAAATGTCCTGATTTTTTGATAAAAAAACATTGCATTTGAAAACATTGTGGCTTTACAATAACATGCGCGGGAAAAACAAGTAAACGTGCTTTAAATGTTGACTAATATTGGATGGTGAATTCAAATCATGCAATTCTTTGGGACATGTGTGTGCATTTCTATTATAGGGTTTACAGTCAGGGGCTTGAAAAGACATAATTATTGTCAGTACATAGCATTGTGGAGATCTGTTCCACATCAGAGTCTGTACAGATTTCAATCATTATCAAATACTCCTCGCGACAAGGTGTTAAAAGGTAGTATTCCCAAGCAGAGGGTATTCCTACCAAGAGGTGCTTGTATATATTTTCTCCCTAGTGAGAGACGCCTTACAATTCTTATCCCTCATCATAAGGCGCCTTGTTTGATGTTTTACAATTCTCAACAGTCACCTGAATTTTTTCTTCCCAACAGATGTTGGAAGGTTCAAATTGACAGAATTCTCTCCTCAGCAAAGTTTTGACCAGATATTTTCCCAGTCGGGTCGGAAAATCGTCAGTTCTCCAGCAGAGTTTCATGACCGAGATCCATTCTTGAATTGTTGAAGTGTTACCCACAGGGTCTTCATGTCTAAGTCCAATTTATTTTTGGCAAATTATGACAAGTCAAAACAGACAGATTTGTTCACACTCTTCTAACAGAGGTGTTATCCTCATAGGGATTTTCGAGAGATTTAGCGATCATTTGTTCCCCAGAAAGAGTTTAATAATCATCAGAATATCTGTTTCATTCCTCAGCAGAATGTCAGTCAGGACGTTCTCATCCTCAGCATAATTCTACAAATATAATCTTCTCCTGCATAGTCATTTCCTTTGTTACTCCTCACTTTTCAAGTCGTAAATCAGAATATTTCTTGATTATGAGTTACTCAACATCCCACCCACATTGTGACAGGCCATTAATCGTCTGGCATTGTTCAAAAAACAGACCAATAGTCGTCTGGCTTCATACAAAAGACATGCCAATAGTCGTCTGGCTTCATACAAAAGACATGCCAGTAGTCGTCTGGCTTTGTACAAAAGACAAAATCTAGTCTCGGAGGATTAACCTTGGAATGCATATCTATTTGGTAGATTGAATGCATACTTCAAAAAGAGGGTCTTACAACGCATATTCAGATGCAGGATTCTGATCAATGCAGTTCTAAATAGTAGGATGATAGTCCTGGACAGAGAAACAAATTCACATCTTTACCATATATTTGACCATAGGATATGTGAAGAGAGTCTTACAACGCATATTCAGATGCAGGATCCTGACGATGGGATTTACCGTCGAAATAGTGCAGTTCTAGATAGAAGGACCTTGGACCTTGATAGAGGAACAAATGCACATTCTTACCGCATATCCGACCATAGGATATGAGAAGAGGATCTGTACAGTAGATGTTCAGATGCAAGATCATGGTCAGTGTATGTCTATCCCACATACCAAAGTGCACCACTGGGGAGCGTATTCATACACAAGATTCATACAGTTAATCGCCCATTTATTTAAGCCCATCATCGTTGTGGCAAGCCAGTAGTCTTCTAGCATCGTACCAAAAGACAAGGCCAATAGTTTCCTGACTTCATATAAAAGACAGGGTTCAAAGTTCACCAGTGTTATGGAAAGCCAGTAGTCGTCTGGCATCATACAAAAGATAAACCAGTAGTCGTCTGGCTTCATACAAAAGATAGGGTCTGAAGTCCACCGTCATAGTGGCAAGCTAGTAGTCGTCTGGCGTCGTACAAAAGATAGACTAGTAGTCATCTAGTTTCGTACAAAAGACATGGTTTGAACTCCATCGGCGTTTTGGCAAGCCAATAGTCGTTTGGAATCGTACAAAAGACCAGGTTTTCAAAGTCCAATTGCATATTGGCAAGCCAGTAGCCGTCTGGCATCATTCAAAAGGTATTCCCATTATTGTTCATACCTTGGTTACTAGTCGTTGCACCAGAGTCATATCCAAGCAGAGTTTCTTTGCATATATTTTGCAATTAGAGATCACAAGGAGTAGATCTGCACCTTCCTACTGGATTTCTAGGAGTATTTTTGCTTGCTTCATCTTTCAGGTGAGTGTAATTCCATCCTCATATTTCTTGTTTTAATGATGTGCATTGTGTTCCTTTTAATTTATTGATCATTCTGGTGTAATTTGTGAGAGATTTGGACGTGTATCATGTCTTAATTTTTTTGAGTTCAAACTTTCTTGCTTCGGTTTGCTTTATTCATGCTTGATCTGGTGAAATGAATTGCATATTTGGAATCAGCACATAATTTTGAGTGGAAATGTGGTGATTGTTTTGATTTCTAGAAAATTTCATGTTGGATCTCCGTTGAGGATACCGGAGAAGACGACCGGAGCTAGTGCTTCGGCATCTGGTTTGTTTGCAGATTGTTTGAGGAAGATGAAATCTGGATCGTTCGTTTTCTTGATCCAACAGGTTGTAAGATGCCAGCGCATTAAAATAGGCATGCCTCTCACGTGTTTTTGTTTTATAAATTTAAATGCTGATGTGTTTTGTGTGTGGCTCCACACGCTTGTTATCATGTGCTTTAAATCTGGACCTCTCATCTCACATACTTTGTTTATTTGACTTGTTTTGCGCGCGTCAGATCCATCTCGTGGCCTAGATTAGAGTCAAATATGTTGACTGAGTGCATGGTACTTTTGTTGACATACGCTTTTGGACTTGGATTGTTGACTTGCTATTTGGACCCCTCCCCTAAGCCCATTATTTTTTTTCAACGTGGAATTTGCTTATGTTGAACCTCCCTCATTTGTTTTCACATTTTTATTTTATTTTTTGCATACATTCCATTTTTTAATTTTTAAAATTGCTTCCATACATTTAAAAATTAAAAAAAAAATCATGAAGCATCATATTGAATTTAAATAATTTTTGCATCTTTTTGTTTCCGACTTTATTAATTTTTCATCATATTTTACATATTTTCTTTTATTTTCTTTTGAAATTGTTTCTTCCTTTGATAGTTAAACTTTGAGGGATTGTTTTGCATAGCTCATGAAACATTTTTCTCCCATTATTTTTGCATTATTTTATAAACATCTTTAAGTGTCTAAAAACATTTTTCATACATTTTTAAAATTATTTTAGCATTCATTTTGATCTTCATCTTGTATTGTTCCTTCTTTGATCTTATGTGACTTTGAAGCCTTGATTTGAATAGTTTGCTTTTTAATTTTGGCGTGATCTTTTGGTATGTCATTTTCCTATGACTTAGGTCATATGTGATGTATTTTTATAATTTTTGAATGTGCTTTGGCATTTGTTTGATAGCTTGTGTTTGAAGTCATCTTTTGTGAACCTTTTCTTTCTTCTTAACCCTAATCCATTAGGAGGCACTTGTGCCAATGCTTGAGGTTTCTTGTGTGACATTATAGGTCATGTTTATACATTTATAGGTCACATATTGCATATTATAGGTCATGTTGGTTTGTGTTTTCATTTTGTTTATGTTTATGCATCCTTGTTTGAACTTTGACCTAACTTCTCACTTCATCTCTTCTCTAATACTTAACATGTTTCTTGTATGCATCAAGTATGCTCATCCATTCATCCCATGAGCATCTCATATTATGTATGCTACTAACTTCATTCTCATATGCATTCATTCTTGTATTCCATCTTGCATTTGTAACTTGCATCTTAAGTATTTGACATCCACTTCTTATGTGACATCTTTTGCATACTTGTTTGAATTTCCTTGACATCTTTCATATGTGAATTTGGTATGATCATACTTGAATTCTCATAATGTCATATTGATCAAATTATACTGACTTGCATTCATTCATATCCATTTTTCATCTTTGACCTGTAATCTTAACTTGTTTGTTTTCTTCTTATGTGAACATGAACTTGCCTTCTTTACTTCATCTCATCTCTTTAGGATCTAACTCATACATCATTTCTATGTCCATATCATATCATCTTAGGCATTATTATAGGTCATCATATTCTGACTTTGATGATTCATACATTCTTTCATTCATGGTATACATCATATGCATTCATACTTCTTAAGTTCTGCCTTTTATGAACTTTTTTGCTTCTTTGTTTCTTCTTTGACCTAGTTTGGGTTTTTTTAATTACCTTAGGCTTCTTAGAGCTTTGATGTGGTTAGGTTCTAACCTTAGAGGTTCTCATACCTTAGGATCCCTTGGTTTATGACCTTAGAGGTTCTAATACCTTAGGATCATTTGCATGTGGTTTCTTTTCTAGTTTGGCTTCTCTTTTACTTCTTATATGCAATTGTATTTCATTTCACTAACTTTTCAGGGGCTATGGTAAGTCATAAGAGTGTGGATGTGCACCCAAATTCTAAATTATTCCCTAATATTTTAATAATTCAATTTGTGTTTGATTAAGAATTTAAATATGCTTTGCTTGTACAATCTTCTTTCACCCTTCTTAGAAACAACTTAACTTCCATCTTGGAAGTAAGTTGCGTTATTTCTTTCTTCTTCTTCTTCTTCTTATTTCTTCTCTCATTATCCTTTCTTTTAGGATAGTGCTCTTATACCACACTAACCATAGGACATCCTAATATAATAACATAGGGTTTGTCTTAGTCCCCCTTAGAGTTTTCCTTTGCTCTCTTTGAGTCTTCTTTCTCATCTCAAAACAAAAGCTAAAAATCACCTAATAAAGGTTGATCTTCTTCATGTGCCAAGAGACTTTGCCATGAGATATTTGCACTCATTCCATATGGTAATGAGGTGTAGGATATTTATCATGATGAATAAGTCTTAGCATGAGGATGTTTCACAAAATAAACTAAAAAACACTTCTTCACTTCAAAAACAACAAAAAAACACTTATAAAAATAGGCTACTGTGCTTGAGCTTTAATCTTTGGAACTAGGTTTGGGGATCTCCTCCATACTTAGGTGTGCTTTTTATTCATTCCATCTAGGAGTAATTTAAGAAGTACACACTCCATTGAATGAGACTTTAATACACTCTTTTATGCAAACTCTCAAATAAAAAGCTTCTAAAAAACTTTAAACAAACAATAAGTGCCTTTCCTTCGGGAATTCTCTTCTTATCCCCTTCACTCTAAATGAAAGAACTTGCTCATACTTGTTATTTGCATGATTTGAATATTTTTCTTTTGAATTTTGGTGTGATCTTTTGGTATGTAATTTTCCTCTGACTTAGGTCATATGTGATGTATTTTCATAATTGTTTATGTGCTTTGGAATTTGTTTAATAACTTGTGTTTGAAGTCATCTTTTATGAACCTTTTCTTTCTTCTTAACCCTAGTCCATTAGCAGGCAGTTGTACCATTGCTTGAGGGTGCTTGTGTAACATTATTGGTCATGTTTAGACAATTATATGTCACCTCTTTCATATTATAGGTCATGTTGGTTTTTGTTTGCTTTTTTTTATGTTTATGTATCCTTGTTTGAACTTTGACCTAACTTCTCACTTCATCCCTTCTCTAATACTTAACATGTTTCTTGTATGCATCAAGTATGCTCACCAATTCATCCCATGAGCATCTAATATTATGTATTCTACTGACTTCATGTTCATATGCATTCATTCTTGTATGTCATCTTGCATTTATAACTTGCATCTTAAGTATTTGACATTCACTCCTTATGTAACATCTTTTGCATACTTGTTTGAATTTCCTTGACATCTTTCATATGTGCATTTGGTATGATCATACTTGAATTTTCATAATGTCATATTGATCATATGATACTGACTTGCATTCATTCATGTCAATTTTTCATCTTTGACTTGTAATCTTAACTTGTTTGTTTTCTTCTTATGTGAACATGAACTTGTCTTCTTTTCTTCATCTCATCTCTTTTTGAATTAACTCATGCATCTATTGTTTGTACATATCATATCATATTAGGAATTATTATAGGTAATCACATTTTGAATTTTATTATTCATACATGCTTTCATTCATGGTATACATCATATGTGTTCATACTTCTTAAGTTGTGCCTTTTGTGAACTTGTTTGCTTCTTTGGTTCTTCTTTGGCCTAGTATGGGTTTCGTTAGGTACCTTAGGCTTCTTAGAGATTTAATATGGTTAGGTTATGACCTTAGAGGTTCTCATACCTTAGGATCCCTTGCAATTGATTTCTTTGCTTGTTTAGCTTCTCTTTTACTTCTTAGGTACAATTGTATTTCATTTCACTAAATTTTCTGGGGCTATGGTAAGTCATAAGAGTGTGGATGTGCATAAACATTCTAACTTCTTCCCTCATCTTTTTATCATTCAATTTGTGTTTGATTAAGCATTTAAAGATGTTTTTCTTGTACAATCTTATCTCATCCCTCTTAGAAACAACTTAACTTCCATCATGGAGGTAAGATGCTTTCTTCTTCTTCTTCTTCTTCTTCTTCTTCTTCTTCTTCTTTCTTCTCTCCTTCTCCTTTATTTTAAGATAATGATCTCATACCACACTAACCATAGGACATCATAATATGATAACATAGGGTTGGTCTTATCTCCCCCTTATAGTTTATCTTTGCTCTCTTTGAGTCCTCTTTCTCATCTCAAAACAAAAGCTAAAAAACACCAAATAAAGGTTGAACTTCTTCATGTTCCAAGAGACTTTTCCATGAGATATTTGCATTCATTACATATGGGGATATCTATCATGGTGAATAAGTCTTAGCATGATGATGTTTCACAAAATAAACTAAAAAAAACTTCTTCACTTCAAAAAAAACAAAAAATACTTAATATATAAAATAGGCTAGTGTGCTTAAGATTTAATATTTGGAAATAGGTTTGGGGATTTGTCATACCCTAATTTTTTACCCTAAAATATGTACATCATCAGAAGAAATCTACTGGACAAAGGATTGTTCCAGACTGATTTGAACAGTATCCCCGCAATGAATCAGGATTCTTGAATCCCTTAGAGGATTCAGGCAAAGTACCAATCATTAATACACAAGATTTTCAACCTTTCAATCATTATCAAAATATTAAGGAATCTCAAATGATGAGAAATCTTTCAAAGGTTGTACAAAACTTTCAGTGATCTGGGCCTTGAGCCATCACAATCACCAATTAGGGTTTTAGTCATTTGAGCCCTCCAGATGAAATGTTTCATCGGAAAATGAGTCAACTCCTCTACATATCATAAATAATGTTTACATGACCATGACAAGACATTTACAAGTACAAAAGGTGCAGAGATCAGAGACTGCAAGATTAGGGTTTCATAGTGCTAAGATTAGGGTTTCTGACTAATCAGGGGACCAAAAGTCAACATTTTCATATGTACAAAAGCCTATACCATAGGTAATGGTTTAAATAGCTCATATAAATCATGGAAGTCCATTCATAAGGTCAAAATACCTCAGAGGATGTCCAGTTGAAAAATAAAAAATCTAGGGGTATCTAGTGTAATTTCCATCTGGACCAAAAAGTAAAAGTTTGACTTTTTCACCCAAAATAATCCTCATGACCTATATTTCAAGAATATATGATCTATGAATGAATTTGATCACCAAAAATTCATAATTTGAAGATAACTTGCAAAAGGGGCAATCTTTTAAACTTAGAAATGTTTCTAAGTTATCGAAAAAGGTGTTCAAGTGGCCTACTTCCAAGCATTGTAACTTGTGATCCAATCATCAGATTTTGGTGAAATAGATCTCAAATGAAAGATCTTGCAAAAAACTAAAAATGATTCAACTAGGATAAACTCCAATTCTTCTTGGATTTCAAGTTGAAGATGGATCAAAATCAAGGAAAATTCTGATTTTCAACACATAGAAAAAATCTGCCTAAGTTTAAAATCAGCAAAACACAAAAACTTGGAGGCTTTTTAAACCAAGTTCCAAGCTGATTCAGGTCCTTTTCAAAACACCAATGTCGTTGAAAATGTTGCCTACAATTCAAATAACCAATTGGCATGAAAAGATCTTGCCTGTACATGAAGAAATCATGGATCAAAGTGAGCATCAAAAGCTATTTGGCAAAAACAGATTTTGCAAAACTATGTGAAATCTAATTTTTTTGAAGCAAAGTACATTGTCAAGTGGATTTAAGCATCTTAAAAATGATTGCAAACCTGATCAAACATGCAAAACAATGATTACACCATGGAATTCACCAAAATGACATTCCAAAATTACAACATTATGCATTTTGATCCAAGGGTCACAAAGCTTCAAAATGGCATATTTTTGGATCTCTTATTCAACAAGAAATATATGGACACAATCCAAGGATCAAACTTCTGAGGAATGTGAATTTTGTTGCTGAATAGTTGAACTATTTCACAATTTCATCATTTCACATGTAAGAGATATTTTTCATAAACCATGACTCACCATTGTGATATTTTCACTTCAAATCTTGGAGGCCAAGTTTTTTCAACAAATTTTCCTATAAATAGAAAATCCATTCCATCATAAAAATTACACCAAAGCCTATGATCTCCAATTTTTCTCTTCTTTGCTCTCAAAGACTCAAAACTAAATATTTTAGGCAATCACCATCGGGTTTTGAGTTTGAGCTAGAACAAGCTCACTCTAATTGTTTCAACACATCACATATAATGTTTATGAGGTGTTCAAACACTTAGATCACCTCTGAAACACCTTCAAACCAGAATCACACTTCAAAATCTCAAGAACACCTTGTTTCTGCAACTTGAAGGCCACAACTTGATCCATCCATTTGCAATCAAGTCTAAGTGTTCAAACACACTCCGTATGGTGTAAGGAAGTTGTCAATATCATCACAACATCTCTGTAACACCTCCTAATCAAAATCACATCTCCACGTGCAAGCTCAAGTTCAGGTAAGCCTCAAACTTGGCTAAATCATAATCCATGCATATTTCCTCGCACGGTCTTTTTGCCATGTGCGTGTAATTATATTATAAGGGATTCCCCTCAATAAATTTCATAAAACAATCATCATGTAGAATTTCATGAGGCTGAGGCCAAATTAGGGTTCTTCGGTGCTCATCACTGGTTTTTCACTCTAAACTTAAAATAAATGAAATTAATCATCACCATCATGTTCGTGAGTTAAAATCTAACAAATTAGAGCTTTATTTCATTACATTTGATGGTATTTCATGAGATAACATAGATTTTGCAAAACTGGGCAAGAAGACCCTTCACGCGTGTTCTTGACGCCCTTTTTATAAATTTGAATTTTTAAATTTTCTATTATTTTGTTAATTGATTCAAAAATTAAGTTCTCTCTAATTATTTAGAGTTTTCAAATGATTATTTTTTCATTAATTCTCAAAAATGTTTAAATATTTTATTCCATGAAAAAATCTCCAAAAAATATATTTTAAATATTTTTATTATTTTCTTAAAGAATTGATTTTATTTGTTTCTAAACATTTTAAAATTCAATTCTTTCACTTGATTTTTTCAAACATAAATGATATTTAAGTTATCTCTTGGATAAAACATAATTTTTCAAACATTGATCCAAGGTTTTAACTTGTTTTTCATTATTGCTTGAAATTTATCATGTATTTTAATATTTTAAATCAAATAAATATTCAAAATACTTCAAAATTAGGGTTTTGACTTTCACACCCTCAATTTGACTTGTGTCACACTCATGGGCCTCTATTAGAGTGTAATACTCATCCCTTTTTGAAAAATGAACCATTAGGGTTCATCTGATCCATTTCCAAAAACTCGGCGTGATCGCCTTTTTCACCGCATTAAGTTTTCATATGTGAATCTTTCTCTGTGAATATCTTTACATATAACTTTTTATTTTCTAAAATGGATTGTAAAAATGTATCATGAGGAATCCTGTGTTTAGGACTCATTATTTCTATTTTAAACTTTCTCCAATCTGTTTTAAAACTCCGTCAGGCTTCCGTATAAGTCCTGAACCCACCAACTGTTTTCTTAAACAATTTTCAATCTCTTATACAGAGATTATGAGCATTTGTTTACAAATCTCATCTCCTTTTATTGTTTCATCTTTATGACTAAAGATCTAATACACCAGCAACTAGACTGAGTTTCACTCCAGTGAACTGCTATCTAGGTTGTAGGAAGCTTTTCAGCACCCAAGTCCTACTCCGTGTATGAAATCATCAGATAATTAATCAACAAAACAAATTCCATATGCATCCTTATGTTTAAGACCTATTATTGGATTCTGAGCCATCTTTTCTCTTTCTAACTTCTTTTTGTTTTCTTAAAATGTTGTGCTTGCTTAGAATATAACTGTTTGCTAAAATTATCTTTCTTTACCCCATATTAAAACAAAGATAATAAAATACTTCTTACTGACAAAGAGAATACATTGTTAAAAAAAACATTTGTAATCTTTCTCCCTCATAATTTTGGGCCTCTCCTTCCCAATATAACACCCAACTTCATTCTTAATAAAATAACTTAAGAATACTAAAACCATAGCAAAAACATACTAAAAGTTGTTAAACACATTCACTAACACGTTTATTTGTCTACATGCATTTCATATGTATATATTTACATCTTGCTAGAATTTCTAAGTAGTTAGGTTATCTTCATCCTAACAGATACACCCTTTCAAAACACTTAAGATTTTATTTTCTTTACAACTTACTAGGGATTTACAAAGATAAGAAGTTTCTCGGTGAAGTGCTTCTTTATAAACCATCCCCAACCACCTTTTGGGCTTTATCCAATGACCCATGGGCCTCATACAGGTAACCTAGCCTCCTCTTAGGCTTAAACACGAGGAATCTCTCTGGCTTCCTAAAAGCATAAGAACAGACCTTATAATCAAAGAAATACAGTAGTCTCCCTTTCCCTGATGGATGACCAAGTTAGCCTCCTCTTAGGCTTTGTACAATCGAATCCTCTTCAGACCAAGGAATGTATGATGACCATATCACATGAATTCCCAATAGACAAAATACTTTTATTACAGAGTAACTCTTTAACAACTTTGCAGCCTCCTATCTTAGGCTTCATATACGATACAGACAATCAAGAGTCAGTCTCTCAAAATTAAGTTTCACACCAGGGCTTCCAAATTAGGACAGAGATAAAACTTTTCAACAGTGTCAATTTTCATCCTTTAGCTTCAACCTTGGGCTTCAATAAAGGCACATATAAAACAAATCTTCCCTCTTTAGTGATGATAAATTCTCTCTACTGAGCACCTTTTAGCTTCAACCTTGGGCTTCAATCAAGGCACAAACAGTCAAACACAATATAGTCATAGTCTTGGACTTTAACTAAGCTAATTTCAATATTGTCATAGTCTTGGACTTTAACTAAGCTAACACCAATCATATACTTGGACTTTAACTAAGCTAATTCTTTACAGTTATAGTCTTGGAATTTAACTAAGCTAATTCTTTAGAGTTATAGTCTTGGACTTTAACTAAGCTAATTTCAATACAGTCATAGTCTTGGACTTTAACTAAGCTAACACCAGTCATAATCATGGACTTTAACTAAGACAAATCTTTCATTACAGTTATAGTCTTGGACTTTAGCTAAGCTAATTCATTCCCAACATTCATAGTCTTAGACTTTAATTAAGCTAATTTCCCACAATACAATCATAGTCTTGGACTTTAACTAAGCTAAACATTCATCCTTTCTTGAGCTATGCAAATAAAGATAACTCATTTAGCTTATGCCTTGAGCTATGCAATTCAAGCAACCAACCAACCAATACAAACAACTATTTTCAGCTTCAATCCTAGGCTTTAATCAGGACACAAATAGAATTTTCAGCTTCAATCTTGGGCTTTGATCAAGATACAAAAATACAAACTTTTCAGCTTCAATCTTGGGCTTTAATCAAGACACAAATATAAAGTTTTGAGCATCAACATCATGTGCTTTAACCAGGATACAAACCAACCCCTTTTCCTCCTAGCTCTAGCCTTTTAGGAGGAACTACGATGCTTTGATCCCTCAATTCTCTTTTTGGGGGTACGTAGGCAAAAGGTCGTAAGATCTTTGCGAGCACACCAAACAAAAACAACAGTTAGGTTTCTAAGCCTAAGAAAAACATTAGAAAATTATGATGATACAGAAAACATAAAAACATCAACATCGCCTATCAATCAACATTCATCTCATACCCAGAACCATATCAAAGAAATCACCATCAATATCAAAACAAACAAATTTTGCATTAATCCAAAGGTTGAAATAAGCTAATGAAGAACCCAAAACCATATGGGTAGCTGTTAAATAACAGTATGCAAAACGGGGTGAGTTTAAGATATATTTTCCCTTCCATAACCAGCTTCACCAGGAAAAAATAAGAAATTAGAAAGTAGCAAAATTGTGATAGTGATTAAAGACCATAAAAATCGAGCTACATGGAAATGGCGCCGTCTGTGGGAAAATCTTACTTTTTAAAGTTAGAATTTTCTTTTAAACCTATTTTAGTTAGAAAAACCCTAGGTTTAGGAACATGTGTATATATAGCTTTTATATTTCTTTTATACTACTTTATGTTTATGTTTCCGCAAAATATATGTTCAAATGATATCCTTTGGGGTGGTTTCTAAAAAATGGGAATGCGATTAATCCGCATTTGGGTGAGCTTGAGTGTACTCTATGATAAGTAGGGCATAATTGATATAGCTTGTTGGGAGTCCAATCCTAAATAGGTTAAATCTCAAAAGTCCCTGGATCAGTCTAGGTATCCAGTGTGAAATCAATGTTTATTGCGTACTCCGCGAAAACTTGGTGATTTCCAAATGGATACTCATAACTCAGAGGATTTAGTAAACATTTACCCCTTTACCTTGACTTACATGATCTATAGGTACAAAAATCTTTTACTGTAGAATAAACCTTTGGGAATGGGTAGAGCTTTGGCCACATGACACCGAACCCTTGAACATATGTTTTAACCGTGTTTTTGTGTGTTGCATTCATGCATTCATCAAAAGAAAACATTTTTTTCAAAAAATTCATCATTAATTTTTCTCCTTTAAAAGAACTGAACGAACGTCTATTTCTTTATCAGTTTTTCAAAAAAAAATGGACTTTGGGCGACGGAAAACTCTTAAGTTTACATTCAAGATTCCGAGATTGGATGGTCTGAGAAATCTAGGAAAGCTTGTCACAGATAAGGAATAATTTAAGTTAAAGTTTGGAGAACTTTTGTTCCTACTAAAAGTTAGCATGGTAGAAGGTATTCTTCTTATACTGGTCAAGTTCTATGACCCGGTGTACCACTGCTTCACATTTCCAGATTATCAGCTCTGCCTAACTTTGGAAGAGTACTCTCAGTTGATAGGAATCCCTATTAATGAGAAAATACCATTCTCCAGATTGGAAGGAATGCCGAGAGAATTAATAATTGTCAAGAATCTCCAAATTTCTGATTGAGAGAGCATTATACTTTGCCAGTATTGGAAATACTGTTGCATTCGAAGTCATCTTCGCCTTGCTCATCTATGGGAATTTCTTATTTCCCAATGTAGAAAACTTTGTTGACATCAATACAATAAAGATCTTTCTTATCAAAAATCCAGTTCCTACACTGCTTGTAGATGCTATCCACTCAGTTCACCTGAGGAATTTACACGGAGGGGGAATGATTACTTGTTGTGTACCACTTCTTTATAAATGGTTCACTTCCCACTTACCCAAGTCATCAGAATTTTGGGAAACTAAAATTGGAATGCACTGGTCACAGAAGATTCTGTCTTTGACCAATTCAGACATCAGTTGGTCCAATCCAATCTACGACGAAATCAGGATCATCATAAGTTGTGGTAATTTGCCTAATGTACCTCTCATTGGTACCAATGGAGGGATTAATTATCACCCAAATTTAGCTCGACATCAGATGGGATACCCAATGAGAGATATACCCGTCAACGCTCAGAATGAAGGACTTTTCTTCGAAGAAGGAGAAGAGCACAAGACTCTTAGAGGAGAAATTATGCATGCTTGTAAACATGTTCACAAGAAAGGAATAGAATCTCTGGGAAAACCAAATTGTATCTCTTTAGATCCTTACCTCCAATAGGTACAAGCCAGAGGATTGAAACTGAGGATGCCATACCCTCGACAAGGGGTGCTTCCACTGAAGGAAATTGTTATCTACTTTAGGAGTGATACAGAGAAGCTTCAGATAGCTTTCAAAAAAATGCAAAGGGAGAGAGACTCCTGGAGAAACAAATATCAAATTCTCAACCTTGAGAATGTCAAAATTCAAAGTCTCCTAAAAGAAAAGGATGATCTCATTGAGGTACTTGAGTACCACATCATAGAGAAGGAGGAACAACTACATATTCAAGGCAATGCCGGAACCTTCTACACCTGGAAAAGAACTGAAGATCTGGAAGAAGTCCTACTCAAGAGACAGAAAACAGATTTCCAAGAAACTGAAGTCCCAGCAAAGAGAGCTTTAAAGTTTTAAACTTTCTTTCCAGTATTCGAATAATGTACTATGGATGTAACTTGTTTCAGTTCAATAAAAAAAATTGTATGATACTTTGCAACAGTTTGTTCAATCAGTTCTTTATTAATAAAGGATAAAATTAACAAATATTATTTTTAATCATTGCATTATCATTCATCATTTGCATCATTTTCATTTTTCTTTTATCAAGTCTTATTTTGTACTTCTTTTAGAAGTCAAATTGTTTCATTCGTACAATACTCGAGTCGGGCGCCAGAAAAGAATGGAAGACCTCGAGGAAGAGAGCAGAGAGATGAAAGAGGAGTTCTCTAATGTGAATTCAACTATGGAGAGGCTCAAAGAAATGGTCGAGGCTCTGACTGTAGCTCAAAATCTTCACCAAAGAACAGTGATCTCTGAAGTCGTATATGCACTGATTGAAGATTTACCGTATAAGGATCCAGGGTATGAGATGCCAAAGGATCGTCCTTGGGGCATGCCACCAGGATTTATCCCGGAAAGATATGATCCCTGAATGATTGAAGAATTGAGGAACACCGCAGGACTGTCTCAGTTTTAAGGTTACAAACTTCAAACTCTTCAAGATGCACTAGCAAATAATTCCATACCAGGAGGTCACAAACTCCTGGTATTTGAAGTTCCAACTGCAGTACAAGTTATACCATCTCTACTGGTACACGTTACCTCGGAAAACCGAAGGTACTCTCCTACTCCAAGTGAAGGGGGAGGAATCAACGAGAGTATGGACGAATTTCATAAACAGTTTGCAGCCATGCAACAGGAGTTGCAGTCTCTTAGAGGACAAGAGTTGTTTGGAAGCAACGCAGCGGATCTATGTTTGGTCCCAAATGTTCAAATAACGCACAAGTTCAAAGTGTTAGATTTTGATAAATACAAGGGTAATTCTTGCCCTAAAAGTCATTTAACAATGTATGCCTGGAAAATTTCCACTCAAACGGACAATCCCAAGCTACTAATTCACTACTTTCAGGATAGCTTGACCGGGGCAGCGCTTCATTGGTACATGATGCTCAACCATACAAATATCAATAACTTTCAAGATCTCAAAAATTCTTTCATTGAACAGTATAAACTCAATTTGGATATGGCTCCCGATCGGGACCAGCTCAAGCAATGTCTCATAAAGGTAATGAAACCTTCAAAGAGTACGCGCAAAGATGGAGTGAAATTGTTGTTGAAATTTATCCTCCTCTAGGAGAGAAAGAAATGACAAAAATCTTCCTCAAGACATTGAGTTCATTATATTATGAATGAATGGTTCCATGCACGCCCAATGATTTCACCGAGATGGTAAACATGGGAGTACGCTTAGAAGATGCAGTTAGAAAAGGACGTTTAGCTGAAGACGTTGAACCTTCAAGTTCCAATAAACGATATGGAAGTTCCTTTCCGAAGAAAAAGGAACAGGAAATCAATAACATATCTCTGGGTAAACAGCGACAAAGATTTGCACCTCGTCAAGTGGTATCTCCTATTATTACCTCAGAAGTAACTCCGACATATCAACCTTAGATTGCTCAGAACTCTCCTAATCAACAATAGTATCAGCAAAGGCAGCAGCCTCCTTAACAGGCTCATCCATAATTTAACAACAACGGGTATCCCAGGGCTCCAGCAATTGATCATATACCTACAACATATGCTTATTTGTTTCCATTACTACTAAGTAACTGGATTCAAGATCAGGAAATTCAAGGAGTCAATTTACTTAATGATCCTCCAAGAATTGTTTAAAACTTTGACATCCGAGAAATGCATGTCAATCTGGTTGCAATGCATTCCAGACAAAGTCTACATTAAAATTTGCCACAGTATGACAACCAAAGTTGCTATGTCTGCTCAACAAATAATCAAGGGTGCTCCTTTGTACAGGAAACCCTTCAACGACAAATGGATTTAGGATGGATTCAAGATTACCGTGAAGAAATTGATTCTCAAATCAACATGGTTCAAGTTATTGACATTCACATAATGAATACCATTTTAGTCAAATTGCACTCCAAGCACGTCAGACTTGGATTTTTATCATTGTACGATTATCAGAACTGTAGAAGTTGTTCTGAAAGTAATCATGGGTGTGCAACTGTACAGAGAGATCTTAAAGCTTTATTGGACCATTGGTGGCTTCCAATTTTCCTGGACGAAGAAACTGGTCAGATTAGTCTTAACAACGACACTCTGACTAGAAGACAAACTTTTGACGCCAGAATACAAACTCAGACATGGTTAAGAAGCATTGTATACAAAGTGGATACGATCTTTTGCCACCTCATAGTTATGAAAATTGCGAAGTATGATCAATGTAAACACCCCAAATTTTCCCTCACTCATTTCACACCTTGGCTTGTGATCTTTCATATTTGCATAAGCATAAGCATACCACATCACATTGCATATTGGTTTCATCTGCATGGTTCAAGTTCATCTGCATCTAGGGTTTGTGATCTGAACAATCCAAGATTCCATCTATGCCACCCCAAATGCCTCCAAGTGTTCCAAGAGGGTCCATGTGTGTTCTATCATCATATTATGCCTCTCAAAGTTCAAAGAAGTCAAGAAATCACAAGATCTAGAAAAGCATGGAAGCAGGGCTAGGGCTTTCACTACACAGATGACCAAAATTAGGGTTTTGGTTTCAGAGGCCTCAACACCAACTTTTTGGTTCATTCTTGTTTCTAATGTTCTTAAGATGTTATAAGGATCATGTGTACCAAGTTTGATGAAGAAATTCATTGTGGAAGTCATTTGTTCATTGGGTAACTTCTTAAGCAAGTTAAGTCAAAATCAGGGCATCTGAGGCCCCCAACAATGGAACCAAAGGGGTATTTTCATCAAATTAGAGTTATATGATCTTTATTTTATCTTAGAAGTGGTTGGAAGTTCACAAGATTGAAGAATTTTGAGCCATTTGCAAAGTTGCCAAAAATGGAAATGACTTGTAATGGAAACTTTTCATTTTGGGAAAGTTTTTCAACCTCCTCTTTCTCATCCAAAAATGCTTCAAATGAAAAATTATTGGTCATGAAAGTTGTATATTAGGTCTTTCCCTTTTCAAAAAGTACAAGAACATGTTCTAATTAATTATGGAACTCAAGTTATGATCCTTCAAAGTTGGCAAAAATCACATAATTTTCACATTCATGCCAAAGAGGGGTTTTTGCAAATTCACTTGCCAAGCTTCTAAGTAACCTCTAATTGACTTCTAAACATCATAACAACATCACATGACTCATTTTGATCAGAATTGGCCCAAGAATTATGCATTTCCATGCCTTGAACTTCAAGAAATTTCAAAGGGGCCAAGACTTCCCAAAATTGCAAAAAGGTATAGATCTTTCCATCCACTTGTGCCAGCTCACAAAATCTGTTTCCATGGTCCTCCTTGAACTCAGCTGAGTCCAGACACCCCTTGCAACCAGACCTGCCATGACCCATACCTCAAGTACAACCAAACTTGACTTTTTGCAAATGAAGCCATACCAATCAGCATAGCCCACAACAACTCTTCTGACCTATCACAACTTTACATACATGCCCTAAGGATCACATTTCATAACATCTTGGAGCTTGAATCATCCCACACACTCAGATTCACAAAATCCTCAAGAAAATTTCCTTATTCGAAACTTAAAAACCAGCCATCAAAACTTCAAGCAAACTTCACCAATCATCTCCATACATCCTCCAGATCATTTCCCAACCATTAAACAAGCCTAAAACCTCAAGAATCAAAAACACAATTTCACCCCCTCTGAATTGAAACTTCAAAAACAACCCAAATAAATTCATTCCAAGCATCAAAGCATCCTCAGGAGGTCCATTAGAGTTGATTGGAACCAAGGAGAGGCCCAGATAGCTCAGATTGAGAAAGCTCAAGCTCAAGTATCATCAAGAACAAATTTTCCAGAACTTGTATTTTTTTGTTATAGAAATGTTCTTCATGCTTCACTGATCACACTGCACCTTTTACTCTTGAAAATGGTTGAATATTGTGCTTGTATCGTGCTTCTGAAATTTTTGCAGTTTTTATGTTTTGATTCGTATCTGGATTTTGATGCATGATAAATGTGGTTTGAGGGTTGATTCTTGTTTAGAATGATTAGGAGAGTGGATCTGGAAAGTTAGAGCTCCTAATTTGGCATAGGGAAGAAGTTGGGATTTTGGTTTTGCCGGAGAAGATGACCGGAGCTTGCTCCGGTCACCTGAAAGTCATTAGGGTTTGTAATTAGGGTTTAGTGCCAGTTTGAATGTCAGCCTTAGGATCCTTGCTTAGCGCGCATTTGGATGGCTCAGATTGCTCCATTAAATCTTAATTCATAACTAATTAGATTAATTAGGTTTACTAATTAATTTTTTCCAGATTTCATCCTGACCATTGGATCACGCGCGTAGTCAACATTCTCCCCATGGGTTTAAATATGGACCACTGGATCATCATATTTTCCCATTTATTTGATTTTTAATTCATTTTCTGGCATTTTCTCTCCACATTTATTTTAAAATAGCAAAAATGATCAAAAAATTCTGGAAATTTTTGTCAAATCTTTTATTAATTTTCAGAAATCAAAAATATTTTTATTTTTATTTTTTGCATTAAAAATATATTTTTAAATCATTTAAATGTTTTATTTAATTAGTTAATTGATTTTAATTAATTAAAAATACATTTAAGTATTTAAAAATCACAAAAAAATTCAGAGAGCATTCTTAAACATTTAGAAGCATTTACAAACTTACCATACAAATTTATTTTTGGTTTTGATCATACTTTGAGATTTTTCAATGAATTAGGGTTCTTAAAAATGTTCATTTTCTAACCCTAACTTCGAAAATTCATAACTTTTAAACCAAGTTGATTTTGTGAATGTTTCTTTTTGCATTGTTCTATGCATGGCTTCTAGCATCCAAAAACATTTTTGTTCCATTTTTATCTTGCATTTTCAAATTATTTGGCATTTTACATTGAAGATCACCCAAAAAAAACCTAGAAACTTAAAAAATTCATAACTCCACCTAGGTTTAGCTTCTGACCCCCCCCCTTTGGATGGTAACTTAGTGTAGGTTTAGGGTTCCTTTGAGTACATTTTCAATTTTTTATGATGTCATTTGCTTCTGTCTTTGTCATTTGCATCTCATCCTTTCATATAACCCTATTCTTGCATCTTCACTTGCATCTTACATTGCATTGCATGAACATATGAACTTGCCATGCCCTTCTAAGCATTTGTATGCCATCTTAGACATCTTAAAACATTGCCTGAACATTTCTTGATCATTCATTCATAATTTTGCTATGCTTTGCATCCATTTCATTTCATAAACATCCATGTGTTTACATGTTTCCTACATGCTTCACTTGCATTCATTCTCTTGTATGATCCCACATATTTATCTTGTATGCCTTTGCATCATATCATAGCATCATTTGCATCATATGTATGCTATTGGTCTTGGTCTTTGCCCTTGCATATGAATATGTATTGTTTCGTTTCATTTCTTTCCTTATGCATCTTATGCTAACTTTTCAGGTTAATGGTAAGTTTGTTTGGGAGGTGGATTTGCCTTCACCTCCCACCTTTTCTCATCATTTCATATTGCATCCTTGCTGCATTTTTGTTTGTCTTTTAGTGGGATTGCTCACTTGTGTTTCTCTTCCTTTCTTTCCTCAAGTTACTTATCTTCTTCAATGAAGTAAGTAACTTATTCTTCTGCTTCCTCCTCCTTTCATCTTGCTTCTCCTTTGTGGCTTCCTTGAAGATTCCTCCTTTTAAGCCTCACAAAATCATAGGATGCCTAAGCATGATAACTTCTAAGATTGATAGTTTCCCTTAGACTTTTTCCTTTGAGTCTTCTTTGTGTCTCTTTTCTCATCTCACCATTAGAGACTAAACCTTTAAGGCTTTAGGACTTTGAATTAGGGTTATGCCTGCATCCTTCTCTTAGGATGGAGTGTATAACTTTAATCCTAAGTGTTAAACCCTTAATCTGTTTAAACCTCTTCAACAATCCATCTAATAATCACTAAGACATTAACTTGTAACTTGGGCCTTACATTAGGGTTCTAATTCTTCCTTTATGGTTAAGAAGGACTAACCCTAGTGTTTAATGGACAAGTCCCCCTCAAGTTATCTTACAAATCATAAAACTCATTTCTTAATCTCACCCTTTAATTAAAATCCATTTAATAAGGGCTTGTTTTGTCATGAATTTAATCCCTAACCATGGATTAAGTTGAGGTATCTTCCTCAGCTTAAGTGTTCTCATCTATTATCCTTCTATTAGGATGGTGTAATGAGTTCACTAATCTGTGATTAGAGATTAAACTCATTACTTAACACTAAACAAAAACCCAAAAAAATTTAATTAATCACAAGTAGGTTAATGATCTTAATCCTACATCATCATGGTAATTAAGTTGAGATGCTTATCTCATACTTAAGTATTCTCATTATCCATAATCACAGGGAGGATATAATGAGTTTACAAGCCTTTGATTTAGGCTTAAGCTCATTGACTTATGACAAACTCCAAAAAAACAATAACAAAACTGAAAGCACAAAAAAACAAACAATAATCGTCTCATTCGGGATTCTTTTCTCATCACACTCACTCATAAACGAGAACTTGCTTCTTCCGTCTAATTTAAGACAGTTAGCACTCGAGCCAGACGAGTCATACACTTGAGCATAGACAAGTTAGTAGTTCACAGTCAATTTATCTTTCAGTCTCTTTGAGTCGAACTACGGTGTTCTGACTTCCTCATTGCACGCGAGGATACGTAGGCATAACTTAACAGTTATCGAACAAAAGTCTCTTTGTCTTTCCTCTCTTTCAGCATTCTCTTTTAAGCCTCATTCCTGAGCATTTCACTTCACCTTTTGCACTGACACTCGTATATTCTTTTCCAGCTTTTGCACACAGATAGCACATACACTACCCCTTTAAACACAAAATTTTAAGCGTGGATCCCGTCGAGTACGACGGACAATCTGGGTGCTAATACCTTCCCAGGATGTAACCAACCCCTTTTCTCAGTTTCTCTGGTTCGCGACCGTCTTATGCATCCTTTTCTAGGTTTATGCAACATTACCTTTCCTTCGGGATAAAAATTCCTAGCTGGCGACTCTATTCACCTTCACTTTCATCTTCTCCTTTCGCCGACCGTTCGACCCTATCTGACCAGGTGTCTTTTCGGGGAGCGACAGCTTGGCGACTCTGCTGGGGACCCTTATATTGCAACCATGGCTTCTGGTTCGTTTTGTGGGTTCCTCCTAGCGCTTGTTTAATTTGTGTTTACGGGGGTGTTATGTGCTACTTGTGCTTATTTATTTATTGCTTTCTGTACAGCTTTATTTATTGCTTCCATTTATAGTTTTATGCATTTCATACTATTCTCATATCATTGGTGTTGGATCTCTTGTCTGTTTTGGTGGGTGGGAATCATTGAGTGATTAAGGTTCCATACCGGGGACCTGAGTGACACATAGGCTAGAGTGGCTTCATATTATTTCCCATTCCATTTCGGTCTGGTGCGGGAATATGAAACACGATTCAGACATGGGTTTCTTCTTAAGAACTCTGTGATACGGATTTCCTGTAGTACTAGGGCTATCTGGGAAGCCTGCTAAGTCTGGATGACCTTTTATGACCTTCAGCATCTGAGGTGAATTAGAGGAGGATCTTTTATGGTTATTGTAAACACTGTACCTCCGGGTTAGAAGTGTTTACACTTCTCATAACCGATCCAAGTCTGAGGATCCTTGTTCTAGAACAATACATGTGAGGGGGTTGGGATGTTTATAGGTTTGCAGTAACCCCTGGCCTCATCATACCCTGTCACCGGTTTTGTTTTAAGAATGCATCACCTTGGACAGTTCTTGTGAAACCCTGGATTTGTGACTCTTTATTTGAGTCCCCCACCTGGTTAGTGGTTTTCTAAGCCTCCATCCGGACTTATGAACACACATGGACCCTATCAAGGCAGATAACAGATCCAGCACTTGATCACGAACCCTTTGCATATCATTTTGCATACATCATTTTGCATCATTTAACATTTTCCTATTTGTTTTGCAGGGTATCCACCTTCAGGTCTTTGGTTTGGTTTTGACCTGTTCTGCTGCTCAGACTTCTTCAGTTATCTTCTCCAGCACCTTCATCGGTTTGTTTTCATCAGAGATTCCTCTCCAGTTTGTCTTCATCAGAGACCCTTCTTCAGCATCTTCTTCAGTGACCTTCATCAGCAGTTACCCTCAGTTTTGTCCACCAGCATCAGCATGGACACTTCCAGGGAGAGCAACATCACATACCACTTCTTTGAGCCTACTCTGACAGGCATCAGACAGATCCAGTCTCTCATTACTCCTGATCTTGTCCCATTATTCAGGGAACATTATGGAGGCATATTGGACATGATCATAGACCTGGATGCATCCCAGAGGAGCATGATTCACACCTGCCTTCAGTTTTATGATCCTCCTCTCAGATGCTTCACATTCCCTGATTTTCAGTTGGGACCTTTGCTAGAAGAATTTTCCATGTTGTTAGGTGTCCCCATCAGGAGAGGGATTCCTTTCAACCTTGAGATGGTTACTCCCAAGAATGAAGATATAGCTAAGGCCTTGCACCTGGAGCCTACCCTTATTGATCAGAGCATGACCACCAAGGCTGGAATCCCAAACCTTCACTTAGACTTCTTGATCTCTCAGGCCACCCTGCATGCTGCAGCAGGGAAGTGGGATGTTGTTTGTGCAATCTTAGCCCTCAACCTAAATGGAGTTATCTTGTTTGCATACGAGCCAAAGTTTTTAAGCAAGAATGATATTCACCTGTTCTTACTGAGAAACCCAGTTCCTACTCTGCTTGGAGACTTCTACTATTCAGTGCACCAAAGGAATGAGAAGCAAAGAGGAAGATTGGTCAGATGTTGTGCTCCCCTCTATTACTGTTGGTTGTTAAGGCACCTGCCAAAATCAGACACTTTCCTGAACCCTCATCAGCCAAGGAATTGGGCTAAGAGATTGATTACCCTTACATCAGAATACATCAGGTGGTGTACTCAGAGCACTAAAGGCAAAGATATCATTACTAGCAGTGGGAAATATCCTAATGTGCCTTTGATTGGAGTAAAAGGTTGCATCAACTACAACCCATTGCTTTTTAAGAGACAATTAGGATATGCTTTGGTTCATCCCCCTAGAGGGCAAGACTTGACTGAAACCCTCTATTGTGACATCCAGCACAACTCTGCTATTGTCAGACAGGCAGCCTGGGCCTGGGACAACATTCAGATTAAGGGGACAACTATTTTGGGAAAATGCAACAATATAGCTTCAACACAGTATCTTGATTGGTCTCGTACCAGGGCACAGATTACCCGGATGCCATTCACCTTAGAGGATACACCTGGACCTTCAACGGTGGGGCCTGCAACTACTGTCAGTTTAGAAGAGTTTGAGAAACTGAAGGAAAGGAATACTCAACTCTCTGAATCCTTGAAGAAGACCCTTTGGGAGAGGAATGACAGTCGTCTGGATAATGAGAGGTTAGAGAAGCTCCGGATTGAGCACTTGGCCAAGATTGAGAAGACGAATGACTACATCAGAAAGGCTAGAGCAGGGGAGTTAGTACTGAAGAATGCTTGCAAGGAAGAAAAGACACAGAAGGCTAGGGCAGAGCATTACTTAGAGGAGAGCCAGGCAAGGTGGATCAGGATCACTGAGGCTCGTGCACAAGAAGATCAAAGAACTTAAGCTAAGATAAAGTAACTAGAGGTTGGTTAGAAGAAGCATCAGGAGGCATTATTAGCAGCACAGAAGGAGATCTCTGAATTAAAACTCCGGGCGGGGTTAAAGAGGTCAAAGGATCAGGATAAGCACAAGAAGTTGACCAGTGCCATCGTCACCAGGAACCTCCTCATCAGGACTATCATAGAGCACCCGGTTGGTCCAGTGACTGAGGCCCTCCTGAAGGAAGTCAGAGAAGATGACTTTGGATTGGATGTTTGACTCTTTTTGTTTGTACTTCATTTTGATTGTATTTTCCTTTTGTTGATGTATTTTTACCCGCCAGGGGAATGTTATTGTAATCAAACTATTTATCTTCACTCTTTGTAATATATATGGTTTGTATTATTTTTGTGGGCTTTAACTCTCTCTACAACATCATCAGCATTTCCTCGAGGTCTGGAAAGGTCAAAACCAAAGAACCAAACCGGATACCCTTGGAAGACAAATAGGCATCCTGCATTACATACTAACATTTTCTTTGTTTTGTAGGTTTTTGTTTTGTTGTTGTTTCTCACTTTGTTGTGGTTTCAGGAAACATTGCTCGCAGAAGAGTGTTCCCTATCAACAGAATACACCGGTACCCGACAAGAAATAACCTTTCGGGACTACAGATGGATCAAGTTCAACAAGACTTGACTGAAGTGAGGGCCCAGATTGCCAATGAAAGGACAAAGGTGAGGGCCCAAATGAATCAATTCATGACAGTGATGACTGGATTAGCTCAGAGCCAGGAAAGACTGAGGGAGTTGGTTGAGCGACAAACTCCCGAGGAACACCATCTAGGTACAGGAGGTACCAGTAACAACGATCATGTGCAACCTCGCATTGATCCACCAGAGTTTGGACCTCATCTGAACCCATACATCAATGCCATAAGAAATACCCAGGGTAACACTACTAGAGGAAGGGTCTTGCAGGAGGATCCTCAAGAAGAGCAGTTTACTGTGGTCGGGGCTGGAGACGAAGTTTACGACCGTCGGTTGGATGAAATTGCAGAGAAGCTAAGGTCTCTTGAATCCCAAAACTCTCTAGGTTTTGATGTCATGGACATGGGATTGGTGGAAGGGGTGAGAATTCCTCACAAGTTCAAACTCGCGTGTTTTGAAAGATACAATGGCACATCCTGCCCACGCATCCACCTTCAGTCTTTCCTGGGGAGATTGAAAGCTTACACCATGGACGAGAAGCTTTGGATGTTTTACTTCGAGGATAGCTTGACAGGGGCATCCCGAGAATGGTACTCCCATTTGACCAGAGCCACAGTAAGAAATTGGAAAGACTTGGCTGAAGCTTTCATCCGTCAGTATCAATATAATCTGGACATGGCTCCAAACAGGACCTTTCTAATGGGAATGTCATAGTCTTCCCGTGAAAGCTTTAGACAGTATGCCCAAAGGTGGAGGCAACTAGCTACTATTGTTCAGCCCCCGATGTCAGAAAGGGAGATGGCAGACATGTTCATGAATACTCTCCAGGGTACTTATATTGACAAATTGGCTGCATTTTATTCCACCAGCTTTGCAGATGTGGTGATACATGAGGAAAGAATTGAGAGCTTACTGAAGATGGGAAAGATCTCCGAAAACGGTGCCAGTTCAAGCAGTGCAAGGAAGCCATTTGCTGGGCCCCGTAGATCTGGTGAAACAAATTTTGTACACATAGGAAGAGCGAGACCCCAATATCTGCCCAGATCAGTTGTTGTCATCACTATCCCTACTCCACCTCCTCAGTATACTCAACAACCACAACACTTTCCTCAACAACCACAGTTCCCTTAACAGAAATCATAAAACAACAATAATAATAATCAACAACAACGCCCTTTTCAACAGTGGCCATCTCAGATCAATAGGGTGATTGACCCTATTCCAATGCCATATGCTACATTGCTGCCACAACTCTTAAAGTTCAATCTTGTTGAGTTGAGGACATTGGCTCCACCTGGTCCTCAGAACCTTCCGAGAAATTACGATGTCAACGCTAGGTGTGCCTTTCATTCTAATGCATCTGGTCACTCCACAGAAAAATGCAGAGCTCTGCATTTGAAGGTCCAGGATCTGGTAGATTCAAAGGCCCTGAACTTTGCACCACCTCCTAATGTCATGAAAAATACTATGCCAAGCCATAGTGGGCCAAGGATTAATGCCATAGAATAAGGTCCACCCATGATTTTAATAGAAGATATTGCAAGTATTCAGACACCTCTGGCAGAGGTTAAAGCTCAGCTTTTGAAATGCCAAGTGTTTCCAGGTTGTAAGGCCTATTGTGAATCATGCAAACTTTCCAAGAATGGGTGTGCAAGCTTGAGGAATGGCATCAATGGCTTGATTAAAGAAGGCATTCTGAAAATAACAACAACTGCTTCTACGACACCAGCAACTCCTTGTACAAATGACTCTTCTACAACTGCAACAACAATTGTTCCTACCGATTCATATACAACTTCAGCAACCACTTCTTCCATTACTTCAGCAAACAACAGTTCCATTCCATCTCCTTCTACAACTTCAACAACCACCAGCAACGACGTCTCCACAGTTACTATTTATTATGACCCTAAAATGGTCCCGAGTTCCAGCAACTTTCAACAATCTCAGCAACAGTTTCAACAACAATCAAGCTTCAATTCATCACCACCAACATCCACAAGAAGTCATGTCACTATATTCTACAATCCACAGACGATAATGGTCCCGACTTCTGCTGCAGTAAGTCCAGTCACCATCACGGTGCCAGGGCCAATTCCATATGACAAAGACAGCGTTGTACCATGGCATTATGGTGCTGACCTTTACTGCAATGGAGAAAAAGTCCTTCTTGATTCTTTAGTTCCTACTCCCCAAGTGGATAATGTCGGGGGAGGCGGAGGCTTCACCCGAAGCGGACGCCTCTTCGCGTCACAAGCTCCCAGAACCAACACTGAGGAAGAGGCTGCTGCCAAAGCCAAAGGGAAAAGTGTGATACTTTAAGAATCTGCATCAAAAGAGACTCATAAATCATCCTTTGATCAGGATGTGGATGAATTTATGAGGATAATTAAAAGAAGTGACTATAAAGTTATGGATCAGCTCCACCAGACTCCTTCTAAGATCTATATACTATCCCTGCTGTTGTGTTCCGAAGCCCATCGGGATGCATTACTCAAAGTTTTGCATGCTGCCTACGTGCCAGAAGAGATCACAGTGAATCAGCTTGAAACAGTAGTGTCTAATGTCAATACTAGCCATGGGCTAGGTTTCACTGATGCTGATTTGAAAACAGAAGGACGTCACCACGACAAAGCTTTGCACATAACCCTGAAATGCAAAGGAGTTGTACTCTTTCATGTTCTTGTAGACATTGGGTCTTCACTCAATATCTTGCCGAAGAAAGCTCTTGTCAAGCTCGAATATGATGGAATAGCTCTCCGACCAAGCAATCTTGTGGTCAGGGCTTTTGATGGCTCCAAGAGGTCTGTTCTTGGGGAGGTGGAGCTGCATGTGATAATCAGTTTGCAGGTCTTTCAGACTACTTTCTATGTGATGGACATTCAGCCGGCCTATAGCTGTTTGTTGGGTCGACCATGGATTCACGTCGTTGGCGCAGTTACGTCAACCCTTCACTAGAAATTGAAATATGAGTGGGAAGGACAGATTATCTCCATCTGTGGTGAAGAGGACATCTTTGTTAGCCATTTGGCTACGTATAAATACATTGAAATGGATGGTGAGATCCATGCAACTATGAGCCAGGGGTTCGAGGCTCTGAACATCAATGAGGCGACGAATGAAGTATTTGCTGCATCCCAGGAGATTAGGATGGGTACTTCAATTGTCTCCTATCAACAATTTCGGAAGGTTGTTGAAGATGGTAATGCCCAAGGCTGGGGCAAGCTACTACCGGTGGAGAAGAAGGAGGACCGATTCGGTTTGGGTTACAAACCATTCCGACAAGATCAATCAGAGGCTGCAAAGGAGCCCAAGTTCATCAGTGGGGGGATGCTCACCCCACATGTTGTTAACAACCTGGAAGATGAGGCGGAAAGCGACCTCAACGTGGAGAGCTGGGTACATCCAAGGATCCCGGGTCATCAAGTCCTTAACTTGTCTTCCCAAGAAATTATAAGGGTTACTCCTGCAGAGTAATTATTATTTCCTGCTTTTTTTCAGCATGCATCATGTCCTGCATCTTGCCCAAGGTGTCAGGACTCATTTTGTAATAGGTCCATATTGTAATTTTGTGCAAATGAATTATCAATGAATATCGAACATCTTTTGCAAACAAGTCTCTTTTTCGCTCACTGTCTTTTCATTTTTACTTTTGTATAAAACAATAAAACGGAAATGTTTTCAAAATAAATAACTTCATGTTCACTTTTCTAAACAAGATTAAAATTGATCACTAAAATGAACAAATCTTAACCCTTGCAGAGATTATCCTCCAGATTGTACCGACAACAGCACTGCTATGACCTTGTATGACTTCGACAATCCGATTAATAAAGCTGATGAAGGGGTTGAAGAAGGCTATGAGTTACCGAAAGAATTAGCCAGGTTGTAGAGGCAAGAAGAGAATTTGATCACTCCTCATCAGGAGGAAGTTGAGATAGTTAATCTTGGTACCGAAGAAGATTTGAAAGAAGTAAAGATTGGGGCCAGTCTTCAGGCTTCAGTAAAAGAGCAGCTCATTGATATGCTTCGAGAATACGTTGACGTATTTGCTTAGTCCTATCAAGACATGCCAGGTCTAGATACGGATATTGTTATGCACAAGCTGCCATTAAAAGAAGATTTCCCTCCAGTGAAGCAAAAGCTACGTCGTACTCGTCCAGATATGGCCATGAAGATTAAGGAAGAAGTACAAAAACAATGGGACATCGGTTTCCTTGCAGTGACTAGTTACCCACCGTGGGTCGCTAACATTGTACTAGTGCCTAAGAAAGATGGCAAAGTACGAATGTGTGTGGATTACTGGGACCTGAACAGAGCTAGTTCGAAGGATGATTTCCCATTACCTCACATTGATGTATTGGTCGAAAACACAACTCAGTTCTCGGTATATTCTTTCATGGACGGATTTTCTGGGTATAATCAGATCAGAATGTCACCCGAAGACATGGAGAAAACAACCTTCATCACACCTTGGGGAACATTTTGTTACAAGGTAATGCCTTTTGGACTAAAGAATTCCGGTGCGACCTATCAACGGGCTATGGTAACGTTATTCCATGACATGATCCACAAAGAAATTGAATGTTACGTGGATGACATGATTGCCAAGTCCCTCACTGAAGAAGATCATATGGTAAATCTGCTGAAGTTGTTCAAGCGTCTGAGAAAGTACTAGTTGAAGTTGAACCCCAACAAATGCACATTCGGGGTCCGTTCTGGTAAGCTGCTGGGATTTATCGTAAGTGAAAAGGGAATTGAAGTTGATCCTGACAAAGTCAAAGCCATTCAGGAGATGCCTGCACCTAGGACTGAAAAGGAAGTTCGGGGGTTCTTGGGTAGATTAAACTACATATCAAGGTTCATATCTCATCTCACTACAACTTGTGAGCCCCTGTTCAAATTGTTAAGAAAGGAACAAACAGTCAGGTGGAATGAAGATTGTCAGAAGGCTTTTGACAAAATCAAGGAAAACCTACAAGAACCTCTGATTCTTATGCCTCTAGTTGAAGGAAGACCTCTAATAATGTACCTAACAATATTAGAAGGATCAATGGGGTGTGTGCTGGGCCAGCATGACGAGTCTGGTCGAAACGAGTATGCAATATACTACCTAAGCAAAAAGTTTACCGACTGTGAACAACGTTATTCACTGCTCGAGAAAACTTGATGTGCTTTAGCGTGGGCTGCTCACCGACTAAGACAGTATATGTTGACTCACACTACCTTGTTGATTTCAAAGATGGACCCCGTCAAGTACATATTTGAGAAGCCAACACTTACCGGAAGGGTTGCAAGATGGCAAATGATTCTGACGGAGTATGACATTCAATACACATCTCAAAAGGCCATCAAGGGCAGTGTATTGTCTGACTATCTAGCTGAGCAACCCATTGATGATTATCAACTAATGAGATTTTACTTCCTTGATGAAGACATCATGTTCCTAAAAGAAAAAGATCATGAAGAGCCTGTCCACACTAAAGGGCCTGACCCAGAAGAAGAGTGGACAATGATGTTTGATGGGGCTGTCAATATGTATGGTCGTGGAGTTGGTGCAGTGCTCATTACACCTAAAGGAGTTCATATGCCTTTCTCGGCAAAACTCACCTTTGCATGCACTAACAACAAAGCTGAATACGAAGCCTGTATCATGGGTCTTGAGGAAGCCATTGACCTCAGGATCAAGACACTAAATGTATTCGGAGATTTAGCTTTGGTAATCAATCAGACCAACGGAAAATGGTACACTCACCAAGAGCATCTGATTCCATACCATGACTATACGAGGAGATTATTGACTTTCTTCACAACAGTCAAACTTGAGTATACCCCTCGAGATGAAAATCAGTTCGCAGATGCTTTAGCTACCATTTCCTCCATGATCAAGGTTCAAACTGCCAATTATGTGCCTCGGATTTTGGTATCCAGACTAGACTGACCAGCATACGTTTTCTCTGTGGACATTGTTAAAAAGGACAAGCCTTGGTTTCATGACATCAAATGCTTCTTGGAGGATCAAACATACCCACCTGGGGCATCATCCAATGATAAGAAGACATTAAGAAGACTGGCTGGTAGTTTCTTCCTTAATGTTGATGGTTCATTATACAAGCGAAACTTTGACATGGTACTACTCAGATGTGTTGATAAGAAAGAAGTAGACTTGCTGATGCACGGGGTGCATGAAGGATCTTTCGGTACCCATGCAGGAGGACATGCAATGGCTAAGAAATTATTAAGATCAGGGTATTACTGGATTACGATGGATGCAAACTATTGTGCCTATGCCAGAAAGTGCCATAAGTGCCAGATCTATGCAGACAAAGTGCATGTGCCTCAAAATCCTTTGAACGTGGTGTCTTCACCTTGGCCCTTTGCCATGTGGGGCATTGACATGATTGGAAAGATCGAACCGACTACTTTAAATGGCCACAGATTCATCCTAGTAGCCATTGATTACTTCACCAAATGGGTTGAAGCAGCTTCGTATGCGAACGTCACCAGACAAGTGGTAGCCAGATTTCTGAAAAGGGACATCATCTGTCGATATGGAGTTCCCGGCGAATCATTACTGATAATGGTTCCAATTTGAACAACAAAATGATGGCAGAACTGTGTCGGGACTTTAAAATCCAACATCACAACTCTTCTCCTTACAGGCCAAAGATGAATGGCGCTGTTGAGGAAGCTAACAAAAACATCAAGAAGTTTGTGCAGAAGATGGTGATTACTTACAAAGACTGGCATGAAATGCTACCATTTGCCTTGCATGGGTATCGAACCTCAATCAGAACGTCTACTGGGGCAACACCTCATCAGCTTGTGTATGGTATGGAAGTCGTCCTACCTGTTGAAGTTGAGCTACCCTCTGTACGGGTAATGATGGATGTAAAGTTGAAAGAAGCAGAGTGGGTCCGTTCTCGGTACAATCAACTGAACTTGATCGAAGAGAAAAGATTAGCTGCAATTTGTCATGGGCAATTATATCAGAAAAGGATGAAGAAAGCCTTCGATCAGAAAGTCAGGCTTCGGGAATACCAAGTGGGAGATCTTGTGCTGAAAAGACTCCTTCCACCTCATACAAACCACAGGGGCAAATGGACTCCAAACTACGATGATCCATTCATAGTAAAGAAGGTTTTCTCTGGTGGAGCACTGATGCTCACTACTATGGATGGTGAAGATTTCTTATCCCCTGTGAATTCAGATGCAGTTAAAAAATACTTTGCATAAAATGACCCGCTGGACGTAAAAACAGAATGTAAGTCCATGCAAAAATAGGGCATCCCGGCGAGTCAAAAACAAAATAAAAGACTCGGGCAAAAATAAGGGAAAATTGAAAGAAAAAAAAGCGCACCCGCTGAGTTGAAAAGCCGCATTGGACAACTCAGGCAAAAATGGGTATCCCGGTGGATTGAAAACCCGAAAGGGCGATCCACGCAAAATCAGGGAATAAGCGAACAACTGCACTCTAAATTCATCTGTATCACTCATAATTCGGCAAGCTTCGAAAGGATAAAGCATCAGTCAGAATCAACCTTCTTCATAAAGCAAGATAAGAAGAAAGTCAAGGTCATACAGGTCATAGCAAAGGAAGCTCACCGGAGCGTCGTCAACATTGCCAACACTTTTATTTTCTCAATTTATAGCAATCTCCTCATTCCAGGGGATTTGTTTCTTTGACTGTATTTGCTAATTCAGGGCACCCAGATTAATAAAATAAGATTTTCAGTCACACCTCTTCTTGTACATTTTTGTTTCGTTTGCAAAATGTCCAATATCCATGATATAATATTTGCATAAAACAAATGAGCCATTTTTTTAATGCTTGCAGGAAATATATTTACTTTCAGGAATATCTAATTCCTATGATGGAATCCGGTAAAGGATACCTCGGGATACTTGTGCGTTTCTTTGTCTTAATAGGTTGCAGGTATTCAATACACAGCATGGGGCATGCCAAGCATCACTTCCCTAGCATACCTCCTCACCAAGAAATATCTGGAATGCTTTTCCCCAGCGGAGTTGTCAAAGCCTCCTTATCCCTAGCACAGGTCTATTCAACAAGAGCATCCCCAGCCAAGTTCCCCACAGAGTTTCCATCCTCTCCCCAGAAGAGCAATGCCTGAAACTATTGCACAACAAAGTGATGCAAGATTTCTTCTCCCTAGCTGAGTTCTCCTTGTAGGATAGATCTATCAACGATCTATTCCCCCAAGCAGAGCTATATCTACTAACAGATCTACCAATGATCTCTTCCCCAGTCGGGATATTCCTCCAAGCAGATCAGCCGGAGATCTTTCCTTCAAGGATCCGAATCCTGGATCAGTTTCTCTTTTGCATGATCATAGCATTCGCATCATATTCACCAAATAAGCGTAGCATTCTGTCTAATATGGAGCATTACGGCAAAAGTCAAACATTTGCATGATTACAAGCCAGGCTCGAGCCAGTCACCTGCAATTACCATCAATATTTCATCTACAATATACAAAAATACATCCCCCGCAGATATAAGCCAAAACATCCCCTTTGCACTCTCAAATACAAATACCTATACATACCTTTTTGACACTCGTCCATTTCACTTTTCCCCGGCACGATTTCCAAAACACCTGGTACAGCCAAACACTTATTTATAACGCACTCCTTTCGACACCCGTCTGTGTCATCCTGTCCCCACAGGTCGCCAGAACACCTTTTACACTCTCACATACAAACATTTATTCATAACTTATACACATTCTCTTTTGACACCCGTCCGTGTCATATTTCCCCAACAAGTCGAACACTCGTCCGTGTCTCGCTCACACTTCACCAACAAAATAATTCGTACTCACTTATACAGAAGTCTTTGATACTCGTTTGTATCTTATATATATATATATCAATCTTCAACAGATTCGACACTCGTCCGTGTTCTTTGTTAACCAGTTGGTACTCGTTCGTATCATCATCTCTGGACACGCGTCAGCGTTTGTTTCTACTGATACTCGTCTGTATCATGGTCTTAAGGATGCTCGTTTGCATCATTAATCTATACACAACGTCAAAACACTTATACCTTTTATTCTGGAAAGCGTAAACACTCGTCCATTTTTACCATTCCCTAGCAGAACAACCTTCCTCTATCCGACATTCGTCCTATGTCGTGATACTTCCGACAGCCATCCCTTCCAGGTGATCGTCCTTCACCTTTGGATGATCGTCCCTCATCCTTTCCTCCAGCGGAGTCTCCATTATTGGAACCCTTTTCTATCCGACATTCGTCCTATGTCATGATATTTTAGCAGCCATCCCCTGCTAGGTGATCGTCCTTCACCTCTTGATGATCGTCCTTCATCGTTTTTATCCGATGGCCGTCCCCATCGTTGATCTTGTTATCCGAAATTCGTCCTATGTCGTGATAAACCCCGAGAGCACCTGTACCCTGCTAGGTGATCGTCCTTCACCTCTTGATGATCGTCCTTCATCATGCTTATCTGATGGCCGTCCCCATCGTCGACCTTTTCTATCCGACATTCGTCCTATGTCGTGATAAAGAGCAGTCGTCCCCTGCTAGGTGATTGTCCTTCACCTTTGATGACTGTCCCTCATCATTATTTCATTTATTCTTTAAAACTGATGGCCGTCCCCATCGTTAATTACTTTACTTTGCGAACCTGATGGTCGTCCCCATCATTGCATTTACTTTAATCCCCAGAGAACCTTGTTTCTTTACTTGATGGCCGTACCCATCATGATCTTTATTTCCCCAGCGTGTCGGCTGTCCCCGTCACTGCTTCACTTACAAATTTATCCCAGCAGTCGTCCTCTACTCGATGGTCGTCCTCCATCGCCTTCATTTGATAATCATGATATACTGTCTTTTACAATTTATATCCATTTTCTTCTTCTATCCAGCGAGTGAAAATTTTGGACTGTCTTTGGTATTCAACCACAAGTTATCTTGTTTGTCTGTTAAGCCAGGCGCTTACATCCTGCACAGCTAACTCATGTTTTAATAGGGGCAGCTGTAAACACCCCAAATTTTCCCTCACTCATTTCACACATGTGCTTGTGATCTTTCATATTTGCATAAGCATACCACATCACATTGCATATTGGTTTCATCTACATGGTTCAAGTTCATCTGCATCTAGGGTTTGTCATCTGAGCAATCCAAGATTCCATCTAAGCCACCCCAAAGGCCTCCAAGTGTTCCAAGAGGTTCCATGTGTGTTCTATCATCATATTATGCCTCTCAAAGATCAAAGAAGTCAAGAAATCACAAGAACTGGAAAAGCATGGAAGCAGGACTAGGGTTTTCACTACACAGATTACCAAAATTAGGGTTTTGGTTTCAGAGGCCTCAACACCAAATTTTTGGGCCATTCTTGTTTCTAATGTTCTTAAGATGTTATAAGGATCATGTGTACCAAGTTTGATGAAGAAATTCATTGTGGAAGTCATTTGTTCATTGGGTAACTTCTTAAGCAAGTTAAGTCAAAATCAGGGCATATGAGGCCCCCAACAATGGAACCAAAGGGGTATTTTCATCAAATTGGAGTTATGTGATCTTTATTTGATCTTAAAAGTGGTTGGAAGTTAACAAGAATGAATAATTTTGAGCCATTTGCAAAGTTGCCAAAAATGGAAATGACTTGTAATGGAAACTTTCCATTTTGGGAAAGTTTTTCAACCTCCTCTTTCTCATCCAAAAATGCTTCAAATGAAACCTTATTGGTCATGAAAGTTGTAGATTAGGTCTTTCCCTTTTCAAAAAGTACAAGAACATGTTCTAATTCATTATGGAACTCAAGTTATGATCCTTCAAAGTTGGAAAAAATCACATAATTTTCACATTCATGCCAAAGAGGGGTTTTTGCAAATTCACTTGCCAAGCTTCTAAGTGACCTCTAATTGACTTCTAAACATCATAACAACATCGCATGACTCATTTTGATTAGAATTGGCCCAAGAATTATGCATTTCCATGCCTTGAACTTCAAGAAATTTCAAAGGGGCCAAGACTTACCAAAATTGCAAAAAGGTATAGATTTTTCCATCCACTTGTGCCAGCTCACAAAATCTGTTTCCATGGTCCTCCTTGAACTCAGTTGAGGCCAGACACCCCTTGCAACCAGACCTTCCATGACCCATACCTCAAGTACAACCAAGCTTGACTTTTTGCAAATGAAGCCATATTAATCAGCATAGCTCACAACAACTCTTCTGACCTATCACAACTTCACATACATGCCCTAAGGATCACATTTCATAACATCTTGAAGCTTGAATCATCCCACACACTCAGATTCACAAAATCCTCAAGAAACTTTCCTTCTTAGAAACTCAAAAACCAGCCATCAAAACTTCAAGCAAACTTCACCAATCATCTCCATACATCCTCCAGATCATTTCCCAACCATTAAACAAGCCTAAAACCTCAAGAATCAAAAACATGATTTCACCCCCCTCTGAACTGAAACTTCAAAAACAACCCAAATAAATTCATTCCAAGCATCAAAGCATCCTCAGGAGGTCCATTGGAGTTGATTGGCACCAAGGAGAGGCCCAGATAGCTCAGATTGAGAAAGCTCAAGCTCAGGTATCATCAAGAACAAATTTTCCAGAACTTGTATTTTTTGTTATAGAAATGTTCTTTATGCTTCACTGATCACACTACACCTTTTACTTTTGAAAATGGTTGAATATTGAGCTTGTATCGTGCTTCTGAAATTTTGCAGTTTTTATGTTTTGATTCGTATATGGATTTTGATGCATGATAAATGTGGTTTGAGGGTTGATTCTTGTTTAGAATGATTAGGAGAGTGGATCTGGAAAGTTAGAGCTCCTAATTTGGCCTAGGGAAGAAGTTGGGATTTTGGTCTTGCCGGAGAAGATGACCGGAGCTTGCTCCGGTCACCTGAAAGTCATTAGGGTTTGTAATTAGGGTTTAGTGCCAGTTTGAATGTCAACCTTAGGATCCTTGCTTAGCGCGCATTTGGATGGCTCAGATTGCTCCATTAAATCTTAATTCATAATTAATTAGATTAATTAGATTAATTAGGTTTATTAATTAATTTTTTCCAAATTGCATCCTGACCATTAGATCACGCGCGTAGTCAACATTCTCCCCCTAGGTTTAAATTTGGACCACTGGATCAACATACTTTCCCATTTATTTGATTTTTAATTCATTTTTTTGCGTTTTCTCTCCACATTTATTTTAAAATAGCAAAAATGATCAAAATATTCTGGAAATTTTTGTCAAACCTTTTATTAATTTTCAGAAACCAAAAATATTTTATTTTTATTTTTTGCATTAAAAATATATTTTTAAATCATTTAAATGTTTTATTTAATTAGTTAATTGATTTTAATTAATTAAAAATACATTTAAGTATTTTAAAATCACAAAAAAAATTAGAGAGCATTCTTAAACATTTAGAAGCATTTACAAACTCACCATATAAATTTCTTTTTGGTTTTGATCATACTTTCAGATATTTCAATGAATTAGGGTTCTTAAAAATGTTCATTTTCTAACCCTAACTTCAAAAATTCATAACTTTTAAACCAAGTTGAGTTTGTGAATGGTTTTTTTGCATTGTTCTATGCATGGCTTCTAGCATCCAAAAACATTTTTTTTCCATTTTTATCTTGCATTTTCAAATTATTTGGCATTTTACATTGAAGATCACCCAAAAAACCCTAGAAACTTAGAAAATTCATAACTCCACCTAGGTTTAGCTTCTGACCTCCCCCTTTGGATGGTAACCCCGTGTAGGTTTAGGGTTCCTTTGAGAACATTTTCAATTTTTTATGATGTCATTTGCTTCTGTCTTTGTCATTTGCATCTCATCCTTTCATATAACCCTAATCTTGCATCTTCACTTGCATCTTACATTGTATTGCATGAACATATGAACTTGCCATGCCATTCTAAGAATTTGTATGCCATCTTAGGCATCTTAATACATTGCTTGAACACTGCTTGATCATTCATTCTTACATTTGATATGCTTTGCATCCATTTCATTTCATAAACATCCATGTGTTTACATGCTTTCTACATGCTTCACTTGCATTCATTCTCTTGTATGATCCCACATATGCATCATGTATGACTTTGCATCATATCATAGCATCATTTGCATCATATGTATGCTTCTGGTCTGGGTATTTGCCCTTGCATATGCATTGTTTCATTTCATTTCTTTCCTTATGCATCTTATGCTAACTTTTTAGGTTAATAGTAAGTTTGTTTGGGAGGTGGATTTGCCTTCACCTCCCACCTTTTATCATCATTTCATATTGCATCCTTGCTGCATTTTTGTTTGTCTTTTAGTGGGCTTGCTCACTTGTGTTTCTCTTCCTTTCTTTCTTCAAGTTACTTATCTTCTTCAATGAAGTAAGTAACTTATTCTTCTACTTCCTCCTCCTTTCATCTTGCTTCTCCTTGGTGGCTTCCTTGAAGATTCCTCCTTTTAAGCCTTACAAAACCATAGGATGCCTAAGCATGATAACTTCTAAGATTGATATTTTCGCTTAGACTTTTTCCTTTGAGTCTTCTTTGTGTCTCTTTTCTCATCTCACCATTAGAGACTAAACCTTTAAGGCTTTAGGACTTTGAATTAGGGTTATGCCTGCATCCTTCTCTTAGGATGGAGTGTATAACTTTAATCCTAAGTGTTAAACCCTTAATTTGTTTAAAACTCTTCATCAATCCATCTAATAATCACTAAGACATTAACTTGTAACTTGGGCCTTACATTAGGGTTATAATTCTTCCTTTATGGTTAAGAAGGACTAACCCTAGTGTTTAATGGACAAGTCTCCCTCAAGTTGTCTTACAAATTATAAAACTCATTTCTTAATCTCACCCTTTAATTAAAATCCATTTAATAAAGGCTTGTTTTGTCATGAATTTAATCCCTAACCATGGATTAAGTTGAGGTATCTTCCTCAGCTTAAGTGTTCTCATATATTACCCATCTATTAGGATGGTGTAATGAGTTCACTAATCTGTGATTAGAGATTAAACTCATTACTTAACACTAAACAAAAACCCAAAAACATTTAATTAGTCACAAGTAGGTTAATGATCTTAATCCTACATCATCTGGGTAATGATGTTGAGATGCTTATCTCATACTTAAGTATTCTCATTATCCCTAATCACAGGGAGGATATAATGAGTTTACAAGCCTTTGATTTAGGCTTAAGCTCATTGACTTATGACAAACTCCAAAAAAACAATAACAAAACTGAAAGCACAAAAAAAAACAATAATCGTCTCCTTCGAGATTCTTTTCTCATCACACTCACTCATAAACGAGAACTTGCTTCTTCCGTCTAATGCAAGACAGTTAGCACTCGAGCTAGACGAGTCATACACTTGAGCATAGACAAGTAAGCAGCTCACAGTCAATTTATCTTTCAGTCTCTTTGATTCAAACTACGGTGTTCTGACTTCCTCATTGCACGCGAGGATACGTAGGCATAACTTAACAGTTATCGAACAAAAGTCTCTTTGTCTTCCCTCTCTTTCAGTATTCTCTTTTAAGCCTCATTCCTGAGCATTTCACTTCACCTTTTGCACTGACACTTGTATATTCTTTTCCAGCTTTTGCACACAGATAGCACATACACTACCCCTTTAAACACAGACTTTTAAGCGTGGATCCCGTCGAGTACGACGGAATATCTGGGTGCTAATACCTTCCCAGGTTGTAACCAACCCCCTTTCTCAGTTTCTCTGGTTCGCGACCGTCTTATCCATCCTTTTCTAGGTTTATGCAGCATTACCTTTCCTTCGGGATAAAAATGCCTAGCTGGCGCATATTCACCTTCACTTTCATCTTCTCCTTTCGCCGACCGTTCGCGTCTGTACCCTATCTGACCAGGTGTCATTTCGGGGAGCGACACTCAACAGATAAATAAGGATGTATCATAGTTCACATAGATCTCCGAGATCAAATGGAACAGGGTGTTACTCGTCTACAAGAGTCATAACTCATTATCATGATACAGGAAGTTCCAGTAGTTGAACTTATGGATTTTGAAATTGACTAAGAGATTCTCAATATAATCCCTTTGGTTGAATAAAAGAAATGCTTGGAAGTTCCCTTTGACAGCGGAAAAATTCACAAGACAACACCGATAGAGGTTACTTTCGACAGCCGAGAGGCTCATCTAACCCTTTTGTTCATCTATTTTCCAAGCTCAGTGCCGTATGCTTCGGAGAAAGCAATTTCGTATAAGGACGGATTAACAATCATGGAAGGAGAGAAAGAAGTACCCCTACCATCTCTTGTCAGCGTTGCTGATATCAGTCGAGTCACTAGAAGTGGATGAATATTCAACCGAGCAGTTGAAGATACTACAAAGGGAAAGGAACCTCAAGCTGAGGTCATCAACCCGCCAGTGGGTCAGACAAGTAATCCTGAGCCTACAATAAAAGATAAAGATGAAATCCTTAGGCTCATCCAGAGAAGCGAGTATAACATTGTGGATCAATTACTACAAACTCCTTCGAGAATATCGGTGCTATCTCTTCGGCTCGGCTCAAAAGCTCACCGAGAAGCATTACAAAAGGTTCTGGAGCAAGCCTTTGTAAAACCAGACGTAACCGTGAATCAATTCGACGTTATGGTCTCCAGCATCACTAATTTCAACAATTTGGAATTTAATGACGATGATCTTCCTAAAGAAGGCAGGAATCACAATATAGCATTGAACATTACTATCAACTATGGTGACGATGCTCTAGCTAGTATACTCGTAGACACAAGTTCATCTTTGAACGTAATGCCAAGGTCCACTTCTAAACACCCCAAATTTGCCCTCACTAAGTTCACACCATGGCTTGTGATATTTCACATTTGCATTAGTTCAATCATATCATCTCATATTGCATTTTTGCTTCACTGCATTGGCTCAAATTCATCTTCATCTAGGGTTTGTGATCTGAGAAAACCAAGGGTCATCTGAGCCACTCCAAAGGTCTTCAATCCTATCAATAGGGTCCATGTATGTTCAAGTATCATGTTATATCCTCCCAAGATCAAGGAAGTCAGAAAATCACAAGAACTGAGAAAGGCATGGAAGCAGAGCCAAGCTTAACTGCATAGATGACCTAAAATTAGGGTTTTGGTTTCAGAGGCCATAACTCCAAATTTTTTGGTCATTCTTGTTACTATTGGTCTCTATATGTTATAAGGATCCTACACACCAATTTTCATGAAGAATTTCAATGGGGAAGGCATCTGATCAATAGATGACTTTTTGAACAAGTCAGTGCAAAATCAGGGCATCTGAGGCCCCCAATTATCCAACCAAAGGGCCCTCTCCATCATTTTAGGTGTATATGATCTTTATTTGATCTTAGAAGAGGTTAGAAGTTCACAAAATTGAAGAATTTCAAGCCATTTGCAAAATTGCCATTTTAGGAAAGTGACTTGTAATGCAAAATTGCCATTTTGGGAAAGTTTTTCAACCTCCTCTTTTTGATTCAAAAATGCTTCAAATGAAAAATTATTGGTTATGAAAGTTGTAGATTGGATCATTACCTTTTCAAAAAGTACAAGAACTTGATCTAATTCATCCTAGAACTCAAGTTATGGCTTTGCAAAGTTCGGAAAAATCACTAAATTTTCACTTATGCACCAAAGAGGGAAACTTGCAAAAACTTATGCCAAGGCCAAATGTGACCTCTAATTGACTTCTAATCATCATACAAACATCACACATGACCTAAAACTCAGAATTGCCCAAAGAATCACTCATTTTCATGCCTTGATCATCAAGAATTCTCAAAGGGGCCAAAACCTTCACAAATTGAAAAATGCTCCAAAACTCTCCATCCACTTGTGCCAGCTCATCAAGTCAGTTTCCATGGACCTCCCTAAAGCCAGCTGACTCGATCCATACCTCTAAGCCAGCCTGCCATGAGCCCATACCTCAAAGGACAACTTTCTTGACTTTATGCAATTTGAGCCATGCCAATCAAACTATTCCACAACAACTCTTCTGACCAATCACAGCTTCACATACATGCCTCAAGGATTACATTTCATAACTTCTTGGAACTAAGATCATCACACACACTCAGTTCTCAAAAATTGGCCTCAAACTTGTCCTCTTCGAAATTCATAGCTCAGTCATCAAAACTCAAAACTTTTTACACCATTCATCTCCACATTCATCACTGATCATTCCCCACCCTTCACCCTGCCTTGAAAGCCACTATACACAAAACACGATTTTCACTTCCTTTGACCTGAGCTTCACTGACTTTCAAATAGAGGCCATATAAACTCCAACCAAGCTTTGCAAACTCTTCAGGGGGATCATTGGGGGTGATTTGAAGCAAAGAACTGGTCAGAAAGCTCCAAAGGTGAAAGCTCCAGTTCAGGTATCACCAAGAACTTTTTTTCCAGAAATGAGTTTTTAAGTTCCTAGATTGTTCCTTATGCTTTGCTGATCATTCTGGTGCTTTTACTTTTTGAAATGGTTGAGAAATAAGCCTGTATCGAAGCTCTGAAACTTTTCCAGATTTTATCTTTTGATCCATATCTTGAGATGTAGGTTGTAGAAATTTTTTTTTGATGCTTGATTCGTGTTCAGGGTGATTAGGAGATGTGATCTAGAGCTTTAGAGCTCTTGATTTTTCCTAGAGAAGAAATTAGGTTTTGTGCTTGCCGGAGAAGATGACCGGAACCACTGTTCCAGTCATCTGAAGGTGATTTAATTAGGGTTAGGGTTTAGGTGAGTTTGAATGTGAGCCCTTGATTTCCTTTTCCCGCGCGCATCCATTGGTCCAGATCCCTTGATTAATTAGGTTAAACATAATTAGGAAAAATCAAAATCCCAGAAGTGATCTGAGCCCTCCATTCATGCGCGCGTCAATTCCCTCTCTTTTTGTTTAAATGCTGGCCTTTGGATTGTTTGACTTTCCATTAAATTCATTTATTTTTCATATTTTTGTTATTTGTTTTGCATAATTATTTTAAAATACATAGAAAATACAAAAAAATAATTTCTTTCTGCATTTTTATTCTAAATAATTTTCTTAACATAAAAACAATTTTTATTTTATTTTTTTACATTTTTAAACTATTTTAAAAATATTTAAATGTTTATTTTAATTGATTAATGAAGATTAATTAATTAAAATAGCATTTAGGTTTCCAAAAATCACCAAAAAAAATTCAGAGAACATTTCCAAACATTTAGAAACATTTACAAACTCACAACACAAATTTCTTTTTGGTTTTGATCATACTTTGGCAATTTTCATTTGAATTAGGGTTCTTTAATTTGAATATTTTTAACCCTAACTTCAAAAATTCATAACTTTTGATCCAAGTTGAGTTTGTGAATGGTTCTTTTTGCATTGTGTTAAGCATTCTTTCAAGCATCTAAAAACATTTTTGTTTCATTTTTATAATGCATTTTCAATTTGTTTGGAATTTTCCCTTTAGGATTACCCTTAAAACCTTAGGAATTTAGAAAAATCATAAGTCCTTCTAGGGTTTAGCTTCTAACCTTCCGCTTTGGGTAGTGAACTTGTATAGGTTTAGGGTTCTTTTAGTTTCATTTTCAATTTTTTATCTTATCATTTGCATCTGATTTTGAATTTTGCATTTCATGTTGTGTATAAACCCTAATTTGCATCTTCACTTGCATCCATCTTGCATAAGCTTGCATACATGAACTTGCCATGACATTTTGTGCATCCACATGACTCCTAAGACATCATAGGACACATTAGAATCATGTTTGATCATTGCATCATCCATTTGCCATGTTTTTGCTTTCATTTGATGTCATATGCATTCATGGACTTTCATGCTTCTTACATGTCTCATTTGCATTCTCATCTCTTGTATGAACATTCATATCACTTGACATGATTTCATACTATCTCATAATGTCATTTGCATCATTAATGTGCTTCTGACTTTGGCTTTCATCTTTGCATTCCATCTCATTTTCATTTCATTTCATTCCTTTTTGCTAACTTTTCAGGTGGTATGTGTTTGAGAAGTGAATTTGCCTTCACTTCTCATAATCTCTTCTCATCTATTTTTTTGCATCCATTGCTGCATTTTACTTGTTAATTAGAGTGAGCTTGCTCATTCATGCTCCTTCTTCACCTTCTTTCTTCAAGTAACTTATCTTCTTGAGTGAAGTAAGTTGTCTTGCTTCTTCTTGCTTCTCCTTCCTTCATCCTGTTTCTTCCTTGGTGGCTTTTCTCTTGAAGATCTCTTTGCAAACCTCATGAACCCTAGGAATAACCAAGCATGATCACAATTAGGGTTTGTTTAGTCCCCCCATTAGTTTTACCTTTTTGTGTCATCTTTGTGTCTTCTCTTCTCATCTCTTAGTCAAGGACTAAACCCTTAAGGTTTTAAGGCTTTGTGATTAGGGTTATGCATGTATCCTTCTATTAGGATGGAGTGTATAACTTTAATCCTAAGTGTTAAACCCTTAATGTGTTTAAATCATTTAATCAATCCATCTAATAAATCACTAAGACATCAAGCTTGTAACTTGTGCCTTGCATTAGGGTTCTAATTCTTCCTTAATTGGTTAAGAAGGACTAACCCTAGTGTTAATGGACAAGTCCCCCTCAAGTTGTCTTACAAACCATAAAATCCACTTCTTAATCTTACCATTAACTAAAATCCATTTAATAAAGGTTTTGTTTTATCATGAGGTTAATCCCTAATCATGGATTAAGTTGAGGAGCCTTTCTCAGATTAAATGTTCTCATCTATTATCCTTCTATTAGGATGGTGTAATGATTCCATTAAATCTTTGATTATGGCTTAAACTCATTACTTAACACTAAGAAAAAAATCCAAAAACATCTAAATAAATACAAGTAGGTTAATAATCTTAATCCTACATCATGGTGATTAAGTGTGAGGTGCTCACTTCATACTTAAGGTATTCTCATTACCCCTAACCAGAGGGAAGATGTGATGAGTTTACTAACCCTTGGTTTAGGCTTAAGCTCATTTTCTTATGACAAACTCAGCAAGCAATAAAAGATTGAAAACACAAAAACAAACAATAATCGTCTCCTCCAGGATTCTTTTCTCATCACCTTCACTCACAAACGAGAACTTGCTTCTCCCGTCTAATGCAAGACAGTTTGCACCTAAGCCAGACAGGTCATACACTTGAGCATAGACAAGCAAGCAGTTCATCAGTCAATTTATCTTTCAGTCTCTTTGAGCCGAACTATGGTGTTCTGACTTCCTCATTGCACGAGAGGATACGTAGGCATAACTTAACAGTTATCGAAAAAAAAGTCTCTGTATATTCCCCTCTTCCAGCTGTGTTCTTTAAGCCTCATAGTCTTGAGCTTCATATTCTTCCTCTACACTGACACTCCTTTATTTCACTTCACATTTCTTTTGCACTGACACTTGCATTTCTTTTCCAGCTTTTGCACACAAAATAGCACTAACACTACCCCTTTAAACACAATCTTTCAAGTGTGGATCCCGTTGAGTACGACGGACAATCTGGGTGTTAATACCTTCCCATGTTGTAACTAACCCCCTTTCTCAGTTTCTCTGGTTCACAACCGTCTTATCCATCTTTTCTTAGGTTTATGCAGCATTACCTTTCCTTGTGGATAAAAATTCCTAGCTGGCGACTCTTTTCAGTTCACCCTTGTGTTCTCCTCTCTCGCCGACCGTTCGCGTCTGTACCCTATCTGACCAGTTGTCTTTTAGTGGGAGCGACAGCTTGGCGACTCTGCTGGGGACCCTTATATTGCAACCAGGGCTTCTGGTTCTTTTTGTGGGTTCCTCCTAGCGCTTGTTTGATCTGTGCTTACTGGGGTGTTATGTGCTATTGTAAACACCCCAAATTTTCCCTCACCCATTCACCATGGCTTGTGATCATTTCATATGCATAAACTCAATCATAGCATCTCATATCACATTTTTTGATTCATTGCATAGATTCAAAGTCATCTGCATTTAGGGTTTGTGATCTGAGCAATCCAAGAGCTTCTTGAGCCACTCCAAAGGTCATCAATCACTTCAAAGGGGTCCATATATGTTCAAGCATCATATTATATCCTCTCAAAGTCAAGAATGTCAAAAAATCACAAGAACTGAGATTGGCATGGAAGCAGAGCCAGGTTTAACTGCACAGATGACCTAAAATTAGGGTTTTGGTTTCAAAGGCCATAACTCCAAATTCTTTGGTAATTATTGTTTCTATTGGTCTCTATATGGTATAGGGAGTATGCATATCAATTTTCATGAAGAAATTCCATGGGGAAGTCACCTGATCAAGAGTTGACTTTTCAAGCAAGTCAGTGCAAAATCAGGGCATCTGAGGCCCCCAATGACCCAACCAAAGGGTGTTCTTCATCATTTTGATTGTATATGATCTTTATTTGATCATAGAAGATGTTGGAAGTTCACAAAATTGAAGAATTTCAAGTCTTTTGCAAAGTTGACTTTTTGGGAAAGTTGACTTTTAATGAAATTGCCATTTTAGGAAACTTTTTCAACCCTTGCTTTTTGATTCAAAAATGCTTCAAATGGAAAAATTTTGGTCATGAAAGTTGTAGAATGGGTCATTCCATTTTCAAAAAGTACAAGAACATGACCTAATTCATTTTGAATCAAAAGTTATGGCTTGTCAAAGTTGGCAAAAATCACAAAATTTCAAAGTTTCTACCAAAGAGGCAAAGTTGCAAATTCACTTCTCAAGGCCAATTAAGTTATCAAATGGGCTTCTAAACTTCACAACATGATCATACAAGACCTAAAATTCAGAATGGGCCAAGAAATCTCTCATTTTTATGGTTTATGAAGCAAGATATCTCATAAGGAGCAAAAGTGAGCCAACTTGCAAAAACTCACTCAAGTGAAGATCCACTTGCTTGCTGACTTGCTGAACCATCCTAGGGTTCTCCCCACATCATGCTGCACAGGACACACCTTTTGTCCTTGGCTAGAAAGTAGCCCCTCTTACACAACTTTGACATTTTGGCAACTTGAGCCATACCTATCACAAAAGCACACATCACTTCTTCTGACCAATCCCAATTGTTTATACAAACAAAAAGCAAGCCAAAGCAGCTACAACACAAGCCTGAAGCACTCTCTAACACAGCATTCTCATTTTCACACCATCTTGCAAAAGCTTTCGAAACTGCTTGCACAAGACACAAACACAAAAACCAACTTCACAAACAATCTCACCATGCTTCACTAAACACAAACCAACCCTTAAAACAGCCTGAAAGCCACTGAATCAAAAACACGATCACCACCTGCCATTGAACAGAACTTCTGCCATCTCCCAAACCATCCATTTTAAACTCTATCCAATCATTGCAAGCTTCTTAGGAGGATCATTGGAGTGGATTTGAGCCAAAGAAACAACCAGAAAGCTCCTGAATCAAAAGCTTCAGTTCAGGTAGTCATCCCAAAACTTTTTTCCAGAAACATGTTTTTAAGTTCTTAAAAGCTTCTATGCACTTCCCTGATCATGAATATGTGTTTACTTTTGAAAATGGTTGAGAAACCAGCATGTATGAACTGTCTGAAACTTTTTGCCCTAAGAATGTTTTGATTCGATTTGGCTGTTTAATGAATGAAAAATGATGTTTGATTGAGGGGTTTGATTCGTTTTTGAATGGGGATGAGTTCTGGGCAGATAGATTTCGTTTTCATTGCGTGTAGAGAGAGATATAGAAGTGAGCTAGCCGGAGAAGACGACCGGAACAGTGTTTCGGTCGCCTGAAAGTAATTAGGGCAGGATTAGGGTTTAATCATTTAATTAGCGAATTTTGAATCTCAGCCTTTGGATATGGCGCCAAGTCCACTCCCGCGCGCGTATGTTTGAATGTCAGCCCTTGATCTTGCATACTTTTCCATTTTCAGTTTATTTTCATTTTATTTTTCATTTAATTTGATTTGTTTTCTCCATTTTATTAAAAATAGTAAAACAATTTTAAAAATTCTGAAAATTTTTGTACAAACTTTTATTAATTTTCAGAAACCAAAAACATTTTTATTTTTATTTTTTGCATTAAAAAATATTTTTAAATCATTTAAAAGTTTATTTTTAATTAATTAATGAGAATTAATTGATTAAAAATACTTTTAGGTATTTAAAAATCACCAAAAAATTCATGAAACCTTTAGAAACATTTAGAAACATTGTCCAACCCTCAAACCAAATTTCTTTTTTGATCTTGATGCATTTTGACAATTTTCCATGGAATTAATTCCATTTTAAAGCATTATTTTGATCCAATCTTTGAAAAATCATTTCTGCCTAACCATTGAGAGTTGGACTTTGGTTCTTTTTGAATTGTGTCTTGCATATCATGTAGTTTGTAGGATTAAATTGGCATGAATTGATCTTGCATTTTCCATTTGTTTGACATTTTTCTTGTTAAGGTACCCTAAAACCCTAGAAATCTTAGGAAATTCATAACCCTAATTAGGTTAAGAGTTGGAACCTCTCCTTTGGGCAGTGAGTTAGTATAGGTTTAGGGTTCCTTTGAGTGCATTTTCAATTTTTTATCTTGATGTTTGCTTCTGATTTTGTATTTTATTTGATGCATTGATCATAAACCCTAATTTGGGCTTCCTTTTGCATACATCTTGCATTTGCTTGCATACCATGACTTGCCATGACATTTTATGCATCCATTTGATTCATTAGACATCTTAAGACATATGAGAATCATGTTTGATCATTGCATCTTTCATTTGCCATGTTGTATGTCATTTGCATTTCATAACTTTTCATGTATGTTCATGGTTCTAAGCATGCTTCATTTGCACTCATATGTTCATATGATCATCCCCATGCCTTGTTTCATGTTAGCATCATCTCATAGCATCATTATCATCACACACATGCTTCTGATTTTGGGTTTGCATCATTCCATTTCATTTCATTTTGCATTGCATTGCATTTCTTTCACTAACTTTTCAGGTGGTAAGTTACTTTGAGAAGTGAATTTGCCTTCACTTCTCACAACTTCTTTTCATCTCCTCTTATGCATCCTTGCTGAATTTTGTTTTGTGCTTGAGATTGAGCTTGCTCTTTCTTCTTCTTCTTACTTTCTTTCTTCAAGTGACTTGCCTTCTTAAGTGAAGCAAGTTACTTTGCTTCTCTTTGCTCCTTTCATCTGCTTCCTGGTGGTTCCATTGAAGATTTCTCTTGTAAACCTCACAAACCTTAGGAACAACCAAGCATGACAATGATTAGGGTTTTGATTAGTCTCCCCATTTAGTTTTACCTTTGTGTCTCATTGAGTCTTCTCTTCTCACCTCATAATCAGGGACTAAACCCTAAAGGCTTCAAGGCTTTGTGATTAAGCTTATGCCTGCATCCTTCTATTAGGATGGAGTGTATAACTTTAATCCTAAGTGTTAAACCCTTAATGTGTTTAAATCCTTTAATAAATTCATCTAATAACCATCAAGACATCAAGCTTGTAACTTGGGCCTTGCATTAGGGTTCTAATTCTTCCTTAATTGGTTAAGAAGGACTAACCCTAGTGTTAATGGACAAGTCACCCTCAAGTTGTCTTACAAATCATAAAATTCACTTCATCATCTTATCATTAACTAAAATCCATCTAATAAAGGTTTTGTTTTGTCATGAGTTTAATCCCTAATCATGGATTAAGTTGAGGAGCTTTCCTCAGCTTAAACACTCTCATTTATTATCCTTCTATTAGGATGGTGTAATGAGTCTGTTTAATCCTTGATTATGGCTTAACCTCATTACTCAACACTAAACAAAAACACCAAAAACATATAAATAATCACAAGTAGGTTAATGATCTTAACCCTACATCAAAGGTGATTAAGTGTGAGAAGCTGACTTCACACTTAAGGTATTCTCATTACCCCTAATCAGAGGGATGATGTGATGAGTTTACTAAATCCATTGGTTTAGGTTTAAACTCATTAACTTATGACAAACTTCCAAAAGCAATAAAAGACTGAAAATGCAAAAACAAACAATAATCGTCTCCTTCGGGATTCTCTTCTCATCTCACTCACTCATAAACGAGAACTCGCTTCTTCCGTCTAATGCAAGACATTTTGCACCTGAGCCAGACATGTCATACACTTGAGCATAGACAAGCAAGCAGTTCATCAGTCAATTCATCTTTCAGTCTCTTTGGGTCGAACTACGGTGTTCTGACTTCCTCATTGCACGAGAGGATACGTAGGCATAACTTAACGGTTATCGAACAAAAGTCTCTGTATATTCCCCCTCTTTCTAGCCTTATTCTTTTAGCCTCATTATCATGAGCATTTCACTCTGTCCTTACACTGACACTTCATTTATACACTTCACACTTCTTTTACACTGACAACTGTACATCCTTTTCCAGCTCTTTTGCACACAAATTGCACTGACACTACCCCTTTAAAACACAAATCTCTTAAGCGTGGATCCCGTCGAGTACGACGGACAATCTGGGTGCTAATACCTTCCCAAGTTGTAACCAACCCCCTTTCTCAGTCTCTCTGGTTCGCAACCGTCTTATCCATATCTTTCTAGGTCTATGCAGCATTGCCTTTCCTCCGGGATAAAAATGCCTAGCTGACGACTCTTTTCATTCCCTGCGAGTTCACTCCTGTGTGTTCTCGCACCGTCCTTTCGCTGACCGTTCGCGTCTGTACCATATTTGAGCCCGGTCTCATCTTTTGGGAGCGACAGCTATGAGTGTTTATTTATTTTGCTTTATTTATTGCTTTATGTATAGCTTTATTTATTTGCTTTCTTTACAATCTTATGCATATTTCATACTGTCATTTGCTGGATCTGGTTTGCTGTTTTGGTGGGTGGGGTTCCATTGAGAGTTTAAGGTCAAATACCTAGGACCTGAGTGACACCTAGGCTAGAGTGGTTCATGTTCTTTCCCATTCCATTTTGGTCTGGTGCGGGAATATGAAACACAGTTCAGATGTGGGTTTCTTCTTGAGAACTTTGTGCTACAGATTTCCTGTAGTGCTAGGGCTATCTGGGAAGCCTGCTAAGTCTGGATGACCTTTATTATGACCTTCAGAAGCTGAGGTGAATTAGAGGAGGGTCTTTTATGGTTATTGTAAACACTGTACCTCTGGGTTAGAAGTGTTTACACTTCTCATAACTGATCCAAGTCTGAGGATCTTTGTTCTAGAACATTACATGTGAGGGGGTTGGGCTGTTTACAGGTTTGCAGGAACCCTCAGCCACATCATACCCTGTTACTGCTTTGTTTAAGAATACTCCACTTTGGACAGTTCTTGTGATTAACTCTGGACATGTGACTCTTTATTTGAGTCCCCCACCTTGGTTACTGGATTTCTAAGCCTCCATCTGGACCTTTGACATACATAGGCCTTATATCAAGACAGATGATCAGATCCAGCTTGATCACAAACCCCTTGCATATCATTTGCATATATCATCTCTGCATCATTTGACATTTGTTTATTTGCTTTTCAGGGTATCCACTTCATTTTATCTTGGTTTTGGTTTTGACCCCTTCTTCTGCATAGACCTCTGCTTCAGTTATCTTCTTCAGCATCTCCATCAGTCTGTCAGAGACCCACCTCCAGCACTTTCATCAGTCTGTCAGAGACTTACCTTCAGCTTTTTCAGTCTGTGATCTTCGTCAGCTCATTCTCAGTTTCTTCATTAGCACTCATGGCTACTCCCAGGAAGAACAACATATCCTACCACTTTTTTGAGCCTGTGTTGACTGGTATCAGGCAGGTCCAGCCACTTATCACACCTGACCACATCCCACTATTTAGAGAGCACTATGAGGGTATCTTGGATATGGTTATGGACCTTGATCCTTCTCAGAGGAGCATGATCCACACATGCTTGCAGTTTTATGACCCTCCATTGAGATGTTTCACCTTTCCAGACTTTCAGTTAAGGCCTCTGCTGGAAGAGTTTTCTTTATTGATTGGAGTACCTATCAGAGGTGGAATCCCCTTCAACCCAGAGATGACTGCTCCTAAGAATGAAGAGATAGCAAGGGCATTGTGCTTGGAGCCTGCCCTTATTGAGAAAAGTATGACAACAAAGGTTGGGATTCCTGGTTTGCATTTGGAATTCTTGATTTCTCAGGCCATCCTGAAGGCTTCATTGGGAGAGTGGAGGGTAGTCTGTGCACTGTTAGCCCTCAGCATATGTGGGGCTATACTGTTTGTAGATGAGCCCAAGTTTGTCAGCAAGAATGCCATCCATTTGTTTCTTCTGAAGAACCCAGTACCTACACTGCTAGGAGAGTTTTATTACTCCATCCATCAGAGGAATGAGAAACAAAGGGGGAAGTTGGTAAGATGTTGTGCTCCTTTGTTTTATTCTTGGCTACTCAGACACCTGCCTAAATCAGATGCTTTCTTGAACCCTCACTAGCAGAAGAATTGGGCCAAGAGGCTCATTGCCTTGCCTTCAAATGATATCAGATGGTGCACCCAGAGCACCAAAGGCAAGGACATTATCACCGGCTGTGGACAATACCCAAATGTGCCTCTGATAGGAGTGAAGGGTTGCATCAACTACAACCCCTTACTATTTAAGAGACAATTAGGCTATGCCTTAGTTCACCCTCCCAGAGGACAGGATTTAGCTGAGATCCTATATTGTGAAGTGCAACCTAATTCAGCTATTGTCAGACAAGCATCCTGGGCTTGGGACAACATCTAGACAAAAGGGGTAGCTATTCTTGGAAGATGTAACAATGTTGCTTCAGCTCAGTACACAGACTGGTCCCGTACTAGAGCTCAGATTACCAGAATGCCTTTCACCTTGGAAGACGTACCTGGCCCATCTACAGTACAGCTTGCAGCAACAGTTAGCCTGGAGGAATTTGAAAAGTTGAAGGAAAGGAATGAGCAGCTATCTCAAGCCTTGAAGAAGACTCTTTGGGAAAGGAGTGATGGCCGCCTGGACATTGAGAGATTGGAAAAGCTCAGGGTTGAGCACCTTGCCAAAATTGAAAAGACAGAAGACTACATAAGGAAAGCAAGGGCTGGGGAACAGATATTGAAGAATGCCTACAAGGAGGCCAAGATTCAGAAAGCTAGGGCTGAGCACTATCTGCAAGAGAGCCAGGCTAGGTGGGTCAGGATCACCGAAGCCCGTACACAAGAAGACCGGAAGACTCAGGCCAAGATTGATCAGTTGGAGGCCAATGAGAAGAAACAACAGGAAGCTTTGTTGGCAGCTCAGAAGGAGATATCAAAGTTGAAGCTTAGAGCAGGATTGAAGAGATCAAAAGACCAGGACAGGCATAAGAAGCTGACTACTGCTATTGCTACCAGGAACCTCCTCATTAAGACCATTACAGAGCACCCAGTTGGTCCAGTGACTGAGGCACTCCTAAAGGAGGTCAGGGAAGATGAGTTTGGACTAGATGTCTGATTCTTTGCTTGTTGTACTTTTCCTTTTGTTGTATTTTTGACCCTCCATGGGCATGTATTGTAAAACAGACTATGTATGTTTCATCATTTGTAATATATTTTGGTTTGTTTTCATTTGGGTTTTCTCTCAACAACATCTAGCATCTTCCTCGAGGTCTGGAAAGGTCAAAACCAAGAACCAAACCGGATACCTTGGAAAACAAATAAGCATACTGCATTGCATACTAACTTTGTTTTTGTTTTGTAGGTTTTTGTTATTATTCTTGTTTCTAACTTTGTTGTGATCTCAGGAAACATTGCTCGTCGCCGAGTGTTCCCTGTCAACCGCATGCACCGGTACCCGACTCGTAACAACCTTCCCGGCATTCAAATGGAGCAAGTACAGCAGGACCTGAATGAGGTCAGAAACCAGATGGCAAATGAGAGAGTGGAAATGAGGAACCAGATGTCTCAATTCATGGCTGTCATGACTGGCTTAGCCCAGAGCCAAGAAAGACTGAGAGAACTGGTAGAAAGACAGACACCCGAGGAACCTCATCTTGGAACAGGGGGAACCAGCAACAATGAACGGGGGCAGCCTCGTATTGACCCACCAGAATATGGACCGCATCTGAATCCAGAGGTTAACATCCCAAGGAATGTGCAAGGTAATACTGCTGGGGGTAGAATCCTGCAAGAGGATCCCAAGAGGAACAATTTACTGTTATAGGGGCTGGAAATGAGGTATATGATAGAAGATTGGACGAGATTGCTGAAAAGTTAAGATCTTTGGAATCTCAGAATTCTTTGGGCTTTGACGTAATGGATATGGGACTAGTAGATGGGGTGAGGATTCCCCACAAATTCAAACCCCCATGCTTTGAAAAGTATAATGGTACCTCCTGTCCTCGCACTCATCTGTAGTCTTTATTGGGAAGGCTCAAGGCTTATACCATGGATGAAAAGTTATGGATGTTCTACTTTGAGGACAGTCTAACTGGAGCTTCGAGAGAATGGTATTCGCACCTGACTAGGGCCACCATAAGATGTTGGAAGGACTTGGCCGAGGCTTTTATTCAGCAATATCAATACAACCTGGATATGGCTCCCAATAGAACTCTTCTAATGGGCATGTCTCAGTCATCTAGAGAGAGCTTTCGGGATTATGCTCAAAGATGGAGACAGCTTGCTGCTGCTGTCCAACCACCCATGTCAAAAAGAGAAATGGATGACATGTTCATGAACACATTACAAGGGACTTATATTGATAGACTTACTGCTTTCTCCTCTACCAGTTTTGCTGATCTGGTTATAGCTGGTGAGAGAATTGAAAGTCTCTTGAAGATGGGCAAAATCTCCGACAATGGTGCAAGTTCCTCCAGCAACCCCAGAAAACCCTTTGCAGGACCCCGAAGGACGGGTGAAACTAATGCCATCCACGCAGGCAGGGGCAGGCCCCAATATTCTCAAAGGTTAGTAGCAGTTGTTACCATCCCAACTCCAGTTCCACAACAACCTTTATATCCTCAACAACAACAACAACATCACTATCAGCAACCATCTCATTATCCGCAACAGAGAACCTACAACAACAACAATAGCAACCAACAGCAGCGTCCCTTTCAACAGAGGCCATCTCAGGCAAATAGGGTAATTGACCCCATCCCTATGACGTATGCTGCTTTATTGCCACAACTCCTGAAGCTTAACTTGGTTGAGTTAAGGACGTTGGCACCACCAGATCCTCTCAATCTCCCAAAGAATTATGATGTCAATGCCAGGTGTGCCTTCCACTCCAACGCACCTGGTCACAATACTGAGAAATGCAGAGCATTGCAGATGAAGGTACAAGATCTAGTCGATTCTAAAGCTCTCAACTTCGCACCTCCTCCGAACGTCAATAGAAATTCTATGCCTAATCATGGTGGGCCTAGGATTAATGCTATTGAAGAGGACCAACCATCTACATTAATTGATAATGTTGCACAGATTCAAACACCATTGGCTGAAGTCAAAGTTCAACTTTTAAAATGCCAAGTGTTCCCAGGCTGTGGGGCCTGCTGTGAATTGTGTAAGACAGCTAGTAATGGTTGTGAGAAGCTAAGGATTGGCATAGATGGCCTTATCCAAGATGGGATTTTGCAAATTACTTCAACAACTCCTTCAGCAACTCTTGTTTCAACAATAATGGATTCTCCTACAACACCAACAGTTCTCCTTTCAACAGATTCTCCTACAACAGCGACAACAATCATTCCTACTGATTCATCAACATCACCAGCAATTACTCTGTCCATCATTTCAACAAGTAAAATTTCAAAAACTGTTTCTTCTACAACATCAGCATCCATTTTACCAAAGGAATCTTCTACAACGCCAGCAAAAATTAATGAAGATGTCTTAACAGTTACAATCTACTATGACCCATCAAATGTTCCTCCCAGCAACAATTTCCAGCAACAAATTGTGACACCTCTTGCCAGACCTCCAGTCACAATTTATTATGATCCGCACACCATTACAGTACCTTCCTCTGCATCAATCAGCCCAGTCACCATTACGGTACCTGGGCCTGTTCCTTATGAAAGCAGTAATGCCATACCTTGGCATTATGGCTCTGATCTCTACTGCAACGGGGAGAAAATCACTATGGATTCATCGACCTCTTCTCCACAAATTGATAATGTTGGGGGAGTCGGAGGCTTCACCAGAAGCGGGCGCCTTTTTGCCTCAAAAACACAAAGACCTAATGCTGAAGCAGAAGCTGCTGCTAAGGCAAAAGGAAAGAATGCGATATCTGAAGAGCCATCTGCCAAAGACACTCAGAAGACATCTTTTGAATAAGATGTAGACGAGTTCATGAGAATCATAAAAAGAAGTGATTACAAGGTGGTAGACCAGCTTCACCAAACACCCTCCAAAATCTCCTTATTATCACTATTAATGTGTTCCGAAGCTCACAGGAACGCATTGTTGAAAGTCATGCACACAACATACGTGTCGGAGGAGATTACTGTTAATCATCTAGAAACTGTGGTTGCAAATGTCAACACCAGTCATGGACTGGGCTTTACCAATGTTGACTTAACAAAAGAGGGACGCAACCATAACAAGGATTTGCATATCACCTTGGAATGCAAAGGTGTTGTTCTGTCTCATGTACTGGTGGATACTGGGTCGTCACTCAATGTTCTAGCAAAGAAGGCCTTAGTGAAGCTGGAGTATGATGGCTTGGCATTACGTCCGAGTAATTTGGTGGTAAGAGCATTTGATGGCTCTAAAACATCAGTGCTTGGGGAGATTGATCTGCCTGTGTTGATTGGCCCACAGACTTTCAAAACTACCTTCTTTGTGATGGTCATACAGCCGGCCTACAGCTGTCTGTTGGGTAGACCCTGGATCCACGTCGCTGGCGCTGTTACGTCTACCCTTCACCAGAAGTTAAAATTCGAGTGGGAAGGCCAAATCATCACCATCTGTGGGGAGGAGGATATTTTTGTTAGCCAGCTGGCTACGTATAAGTACATAGAAATGGATGGGGAGATCCATGAGACCATGAGTCAAGGGTTTGAAGCCCTTAATATTAATGAAGCATCTGTTGTGTCTGGGACCTCCATCACATCATATCAACATGCCCGGAAGGTTGTTGAGGAGGGTACCGCTCAAGGCTGGGGCAAGCTGCTGCCAGTTGAGAAGAAAGAAGATCGATTTGGGTTGGGTTACAAACCAACTCGACAAGATCAACTAGGGGCTGCAACGGAGCCCAAGTTTGTCAGCGGGGGAATGCTCACCCCGAATGCTGTGAATAGTTTGGAAGATGAGTCAGAAGACGAGTGCAACCTGGAAAACTGGATACGTCCAAGGATCCCGGGGAACTAAGTCTCGAACTGGTCTTCCCAGGAAATTATAAGGGTTACTCCTGTAGAGTAATTATTATTTCCTGTCTTTAAGCATGCATCAAGTCCTGCATCTTGCCCAAGATGTCAGGGCTCATTTTGTAATCGGGCCATCTTGTATTTTGTGCAAACGATCAATTAAAGAATATCAAGACATCTTTTGCAAATGAGTCTTTTCTTTTTCCGCTCACTGTTTTTCATTCTTTATTTTTTGTACAAAAATAAAATGGCAGTGTTTTTTCAAAATAATAACTTCATTTTTCACTTTTTTCTAAACAAGATAAAACTGATCACTAAAATGAACAAATCTAAACCCTTGCAGAGAGTGCCCTCCAGACTGCACCGACAACAACAACGTTATGACTTCGTATGACTTTGACAATCCGATTAATCAAGCCGATGAAGGGGTTGAAGAAGATTATGAGCTACCTGAAGAATTAGCCAGGTTGTTGAGACAAGAGGAGAAGGTTATCACTCCTCATCAGGAGGAAGTTGAGACGGTTAATCTTGGTACAGAAGAAGACTTGAAAGAAGTTAAAATCAGGGCCTGTCTGCAAGATTCAATAAAGGAGCAACTTATTGACATGCTTCGGGAGTATTTGGATGTTTTTGCTTGGTCTTATCAGGATATGCCAGGACTGGATACCGACATCGTTATGCACAAGCTGCGTCTAAAGGAAGATTGTCCACCAGTAAAACAGAAGTTGCATCGTACACGGCCAGATATGGCGATGCAGATAAAAGAAGAGGTACAAAAACAGTGGGACGCCGGTTTCCTTGCTGTAACTAGCTATCCGCCGTGGGTTGCTAACATTGTACCTATGCCTAAGAAGGACGGCAAAGTAAGGATGTGTGTGGATTACCGGGATCTGAACAGAGCCAGCCCGGAAGATGACTTCCCATTACCTCACATTGATGTATTGGTCGACAACACGGCTCAGTTCTTGGTGTTCTCCTTCATGGATGGATTTTTAGGATATAATCAGATCAAGATGTCACCTGAAGACATGGAGAAGACAACTTTAATCACACCTTGGGGCACATTCTGTTATAAGGTGATGCCATTCGGACTGAAGAATGCTGGTGCCACCTATCAACGGGCTATGGTAACATTATTCCATGACATGATCCATAAAGAAATTGAATGTTATGTGGATGACATGATTGCCAAGTCCCTCACAGAAGAAGACCACTTGGTGAATCTGTTGAAGCTATTCAAGCGTCTGAGAAAGTACCAATTGAAGTTAAACCCCAACAAATGCACATTTGGGGTGCGATCCGGTAAGCTGCTGGGATTTATTGTAAGTGAAAAGGGAATTGAAGTTGACCCTGAAAAATTTAAAGCCATCCAGGAAATTCCTGCACCAAAGACTGAAAAAGAAGTTTGGGGGTTCCTAGGTAGATTGAACTACATTTCAAGGTTCATATCTCATCTTACAGCGACCTGTGAGCCCTTGTTCAAGTTGTTAAGGAAAGAACAAACAGTCAGGTGGAATGAAGACTGCCAAAGGGATTTTGATAAAATCAAGGAATACTTACAAGAGCCTCCAATCCTTATGCCTCCAGTTGAAGGATGACCTCTAATAATGTACTTGACAATGTTAGAAGAGTCAATGGGGTGTGTGCTGGGCCAGTATGACGAGTCTGGTCGAAAAGAGTATGCAATTTACTACCTAAGCAAAAAGTTTACCGACTGTGAACAACGTTATTCACTGCTCGAGAAAACTTGTTGTGCTTTAGCGTGGGCTGGTCGCCGACTAAGGCAGTATATGTTGACCCACACTACCTTATTGATCTCAAATATGGATCCAGTTAAGTACATATTTGAGAAGCCAACACTTACCGGACGGGTTGCAAGATGGCAAATGATTCTCACAAAATATGACATTCAGTACACATCTCAGAAAGCCATTAAAAGCAGTGTATTGTCTGATTATCTTGCTGAGCAACCCATTGATGATTACAAGCCTATGAGATTTGACTTCCCTGATGAAGACATCATGTTCATAAAAGCAAAAGATCATGAAGAGCCTATTCACACTGAAGGGCCTGACCCAGAAGAAGAATGGACTATGATGTTTGATGGGGCTGTTAATATGAATGGTCGTGGTGTTGGTGCAATACTCATTACACCTAAGGGAGTTCACATACCTTTCTCGGAAAAACTCACCTTTAACTGCACTAACAACGAAGCTGAATACAAAACTTGTATTATGGGTCTTGAGGAAGCCATTGACCTCAGAATCAAGACTTTAACCGTGTTTGGAGATTCAGCTTTGGTAATCAATCAAACCAACGACAAATGGTACACTCATTAGGAGCATCTAATTCCATACCGGGATTATACGAGGAGATTACTGACTTTCTTCACTGAAGTCAAGCTGGAGCATATCCCTCGAAATGAAAATCAGTTTGCAGATGCTCTGGCTACCATTTCTTCCATGATCAAAGTTCAAGCTGCCAACTTTGTGCCTCGGATTTCAGTATCCAGACTTGACAGACCAGCATACGTATTCTCAGCAGACGTTGTTAAAAATGATAAGCCTTGGTTCTATGACATCAAATGCTTCTTGGAGGATCAAACATACCCATATGGGGCATCATCCAATGACAAGAAGACATTAAGAAGGCTAGCTGGTAGTTTCTTCCTGAATGCCGATGGTTCCTTGTACAAGAGAAACTTTGATATGGTACTTCTCAGATGTGTTGATAAAACAGAGGCAGACTTGTTGATGCACGAGGTGCACGAAGGATCTTTTGGTACCCATGCTGGAGGGCATGCAATGGCTAAAAAGTTGTTAAGATCAGGCTATTACTGGATCACAATGGATGCAGACTGTTGTGCTTATGCCAGGAAATGCCATAAATGCCAGATTTATGCAGATAAAGTGCATGTGCCTCCGAATCCTTTGAATGTGATGTCTTCACCTTGGCCCTTTGCCATGTGGGGCATTGATATGATTGGCAAGATTGAATCGACTGCTTCAAATGGCCACAGATTCATCCTGGTAGCTATTGACTATTTTACCAAATGGGTCGAAGCAGCTTCATATGCAAATGTCACCAGGCAAGTGGTAGCCCGATTCCTGAAGAGAGACATCATTTGTCGGTATGGAGTGCCCGAGCGAATTATTACTGATAATGGTTCCAACTTAAACAACAAAATGATGGCAGAACTGTGCCGGGACTTCAAGATCCAACATCACAACTCTTCTCCATACAGGCCAAAGATGAATGGCGCAGTAGAGGCAGCTAACAAGAATATCAAGAAGGTTGTGCAAAAAATGGTGGTCACCTACAAAGACTGGCATGAGATGCTACCATTTGCCTTGCATGGGTACCGTACCTCAATCAGGACATCCACTGGGGAAACACCGTATCAGCTTGTGTATGGTATGGAGGCAGTCCTACCTGTTGAAGTTGAATTACCCTCCTTGCGAGTACTGATGGATGTTAAGCTGAATGAAGCATAATGGGTCTGATCCCGGTACGAACAACTAAATCTGATTGAAGAAAAGAGATTAGCTGCAATCTGTCATGGGCAGTTATATCAGAAAAGAATGAAGAAAGCCTTCGATCAGAAAGTCAGGCTTCGGGAATACCAAGTAGGAGATCTTGTACTGAAAAGACTCCTTCCTCCTCATACAGACCACAGGGGCAAGTGGAGTCCGAATTATGATGGCCCATTCATAGTAAAGAAAGTTTTCTCTGGTGGAGCACTGATGCTCAGCACTATGGATGGTGAAGATTTCCTGTCCCCTGTGAATTCAGATGAAGTTAAAAAATACTTCGCATAAAATGACCCGCTGGACATAAAAACAGAATGTAAGTCCAGGCAAAAATAGGGCATCCCGGCGAGTCAAAAACAGAATAAAAGACTCGGGCAAAAATAAGGGAAAATAAATAAAAAATGTACACCCGCTGAGTTGAAATGCCGCATTGGATAGCTCAGGCAAGAATGGGTATCCCGGTGGATTGAAAACTCGAAAGGGCGATCATCGCAAAATAAGGGAATAAGCGAACAACTGGATTCTGAATTCGTCTGTATCACTTACAACATGGAAAACTTCGAAAGGTTAAATCATCAGTCAGAATCAGCCTTCTTCAGAAAGCAAGATGAGAAGAACGTCAAAAGTCATACGAGTCATAGCACAGGGAAGCTCACTGAAGCATCGTCAACATTGCCAACACCTTTTGTTTCTCAATTTTGTAAAAATCTCCTCATTTCAGGGGATCTATTTCTTTGACTGTACTTGCCAATTCAGGGAACACAAATTAATAAAATCAGATTTTCAGTCATACTACGTCTTGTACACTTTATTTGCAAAAATGTCTGATATCCTTGATATAATGTTTGCATAAAAAACAAATGCGCTTTTCTAATCACGTGCTTGTAGGAAATATATTACTTACTCCCGGGAGTGTCTAAACTCTTATGACAGAACCCAGTAAGGGATACCTCAGGATACTTGTGCGCTTCTTTGTCATAACAGGATTGCAGGTGTTCAAAGCACAACATGGGGCATGAAAGCTTCTCCCTAGCAAGCTACTGACTCATTATTTCCTCAGCACATCTGTCAAAACAGCATCAGAAGGGGCTCATTTCCCCAACCGAGTTCATCATCCTCGGCAGGATCCCCACAGAAATCTCTAGGAAGGTCATTCGGTGATCATTCCTCCCCAGCCAAGTGCTAGACAGGGAACCATCTTCCCACAAGAGCTCCAGCCTCTATCTGGAAGAGCAATGACTAAAGATCGCACAACAAAGTGACGAAAGCTTCCACAGACCCCAGCTAGGCTCCGCATTACCAAGATAGGTCTATCAGTGACCTATTTCCCCAAGCAGAATCATATATGTTAAATCTACCAATGATCTCATCCCCAGCTGGGATATTCCTTCAGCAAGATCAATCAGAAATCTTCACAACAACGGGATCCGAATCCCGGATCAGTATCTTTTGCATAATCATAGCATTCGCATCATATTTACCCTCAGAGCATAGAATTCCGTCTAATACGGAGCATTACGGCAAAAATCAAACATATTGCATAATCACAAGCCATGTTTTGAATCAGTCACCTGTGCAGAACAACATTCCATCAGCAATGTATATAATCTTACAGTCCCCGCAGAATGCAAAAGCATCCCTTTGCACTCTCAAATACAGATACAGGCTCCTTTTAGCAATCGTCTGTGTCATTATCCCCCAGTAAAGTCGCTCGAACATTCTCTACAAACAAATATCTATAAACTCTTTTGACACCCGTCCGTGTCACCTTTCCCCAACACAGTTACCCAAAACACTTATAATACACTCCTTTTGACACCCGTCCGTGTCATCTTATCCCCACAGATCGTCAGAATATCTTTTATACTTATGAGTTCATGACTTATACATTCTCTCTTTGACACTCGTGCATGTCACTCTCCCCAACATATTGAACACTCGTCTGTGTCTCACTCATGCTTACTTCTTACTCATACAGATACTCGTCCGTATCTTGTATACACCACTTATCTTTTCCCAGATTCAACACTCGTCCGTGTTCTTTGTTAACCAGTTGGTACTCGTCCGTATCATCATCTCTGAACATGCGTCAGCGTTTGTTTCTACTGATACTCGTCCGTATCATAGTCTTAAGGATGCTCGTCCACATCTTTAATCTATACACGTTGTCAAACACTTATACCTTTCATTTATTGAATGTAGACACTCGTCTGTGTTTACCATTCCTCAGTAGAACGACTTTTCTCCTATCTGACATTCGTCCGATGTCATGATACTTTCGGCAGCCATACCCTGCCAGGTGATCGTCCTTCACCTTTTTGATGATCGACCTTCATCATTCCCCCAGCGGAGTCTCCATTATTGGAACCCTTTCCTATCCGACATTCTTCCTATGTCGTGATATTTTAGCAGTCGTCCCCTGCTAGGTGATCGTCCTTCACCTTTTTGATGATCGTCCTTCCTCATTTTATCCGATGGCCGTCCCCATCGTTGATCTTGTTATCTGACATTCGTCCTATGTCATGATAAACCCCGAGAGCAGCCGTACCCTGCTAGGTGATCATCCTTCACCTCTTGATGATCGTCCTTCATCATGCTTATCCGATGGCCGTCCCCATCGTCGACCTTTTCTATCCGACATTCGTCCTATGTCGTGATACTTTCGGCAACCGTACCTTGCCGGGTGATCGTCCTTCACCAATAGATGACCGTCCCTCATCTTATCCCCAACAGAACAGTCGTCCCCTGCTAGGTGACCGTCCTTCACTTTTGATTTCATTTATTTTATTAACCCGGTGGCCGTTCCCCATCGTTGTTTACCCTTTACTTTATGAACCTGATGGTCGTCCCCATCATGATACCTCCATATCCCCAGCATGTCGGCCGTCCCCGTCATTGCTTTATCCCCAGCAGTCGTCCTCTGCTCGACGGTCGTCCTCCGTCACTCGCACTTTATAAAAAATACTTTATTTCCTTTTACAATCTATATCCCTTTTCTTCTTCACCCAGTGAGTGCAAATTTCGGACTGTCTTTGGTATTCAACCACAAGTTATCTGGTTTGTATGATAAGTCGTCGCTTACATCCTACACAGCTAACTCATGTTTGAATAGGGGCAGTTGTAAACACCCCAAATTTGCCCTCACTAAGTTCACACCATGGCTTGTAATCTTTCACATTTGCATTAGTTCAATCATATCATCTCATATTGCATTTTTGCTTCACTGCATTGGCTCAAATTCATCTGCATCTAGGGTTTGTGATCTGAGCAAACCAAGGGCCATCTGAGCGACTCCAAAGGTCTTCGATCCTCTCAATAGGGTCCATGTATGTTCAAGTATCATGTTATATCCTCCCAAGATCAAGGAAGTCAGAAAATCACAAGAACTGAGAAAGGCATGGAAGCAGAGCCAGGCTTAACTACACAAATGACCTAAAATTAGGGTTTTGGTTTCAGAGGCCATAACTCCAAATTTTTTGGTCATTCTTGTTACTATTGGTCTCTATATGTTATAACGATCCTAAACACCAATTTTCATGAAGAAATTCAATGGGGAAGGCATCTGATCAATAGATGACTTTTTGAGCAAGTCAGTGCAAAATCAGGGCATCTGAGGCCCCCAATTATCCAACCAAAGGGCCCTCTCCATCATTTTAGGTGTATATGATCTTTATTTGATCTTATAAGAGGTTATAAGTTTACAAAATTGAAGAATTTCAAGCCATTTGCAAAATTGCCATTTTGGGAAAGTGACTTGTAATGCAAAATTGCCATTTTGGGAAAGTTTTTCAACCTCCTCTTTTTGATTAAAAAATGCTTCAAATGAAAAATTCTTGGTCATGAAAGTTGTAGATTGGATCATTCCCTTTTCAAAAAGTACAAGAAATTGATCTAATTCATCCTAGAACTCAAGTTATGGGTTTGCAACGTTGGGAAAAATCACTAAATTTTCACTTATGCACCAAAGAGGGAAACTTGCAAAAACTTATGCCAAGGAAAAATGTGACCTCTAATTGACTTCTAATCATCATACAAACATCACACATGACCTAAAACTCAGAATTTCCCAAAGAATCACTCATTTTCATGCCTTGATCATCAAGAATTCTCAAAGGGGCCAAAACCTTCACAAATTGCAAACTGCCCCAAAACTCTCCATCCACTTGTGCCAGCTCATCAAGTCAATTTCCATGGACCTCCCTAAATCCAGTTGACTCGAACCATACCTCTAAGCCAGCCTGCCATGAGCCCATACCTCAAAGGAAAACTTTCTTGACTTTATGCAATTTGAGCCATGCCAATCAAACTATTCCACAACAACTTTTATGACCAATCACAGCTTCACATACATGCCTCAAGGATTACATTTCATAACTTCTTGGAACTCAGATCATCACACACACTCGGTTCTCAAAAATTGGCCTCAAACTTGTCCTCTTCGAAACTCATAGCTCATCCATCAAAACTCAAAACGTTTTCCACCATTCATCTCCACATTCATCACTGATCATTTCCCACCCTTCACCCTGCCTTGAAAGCCACTATACACAAAACACGATTTTCACCTCCCTTGACCTGAGCTTCACTGACTTTCAAATAGAGGCCATATAAACTCCAACCAAGCTTTGCAAACTCTTCAGGGGGATCATTGGGGGTGATTTGAAGCAAAGAACTGGTCAGAAAGCTCCAAAGCTGAAAGCTCCAGTTCAGGTATCACCAAGAACTTTTTTTTCTTTTCATAAATGAGTTTTTAAGTTCCTAGATTGTTCCTTATGCTTTGCTGATCATTCTGGTGCTTTTACTTTTTGAAATGGTTGAGAAATAAGCTTGTATCGAAGCTCTGAAACTTTTCCAGATTTTATGTTTTGATCCATATATTGAGATGTAGGTTGTAGAATTTTGTTTTGATGCTTGATTCGTGTTTAGGGTGATTAGGAGATGTGATCTGGAGCTTTAGAGCTCTTGATTTTGCCTAGAGAAGAAGTTAGGTTTTGTGCTTGCCGGAGAAGATGACCGGAACCACTGTTCCGGTCATCTGAAGGTGATTTAATTAGGGTTAGGGTTTAGGTAAGTTTGAATGTGAGCCCTTGATTTCCTTTTCCCGCGCGCATCCAATGGTCCAGATCCCTTGATTAAGCCCTAATCCTTGATTAATTAGGTTAAACATAATTAGGAAAATTCAAAATCCCAGAAGTGATCTGAGCCCTCCATTCACACGCACGTCAACTCCCTCCCTTTTTGTTTAAATGCTGGCCTTTGGATTGTTTGACTTTCCATTAAATTCATTTATTTTTCATATTTTTGTTATTTGTTTTGCATAATTATTTTAAAATACATAGAAAATACAAAAAAATATTTTCTTTCTATATTTTTATTCTATATAATTTTCTTAACATAAAAACAATTTTTATTTTATTTTTTACATTTTTAAACTATTTTAAAAATATTTAAATGTTTATTTTAATTGATTAATGAAGATTAATTAATTAAAATAGCATTTAGGTTTCCAAAAATCACCAAAAAAATTCAGAGAACATTTCCAAACATTTAGAAACATTTACAAACTCACAACACAAATTTCGTTTTGGTTTTGATCATACTTTGGAAATTTTCATTTTAATTAGGGTTCTTTAATTTGAATATTTTTAACCCTAACTTCAAAAATTTCATAACTTTTGATCCAAGTTGAGTTTGTGAATGGTTCTTTTTGCATTGTGTTATGCATTCTTTCAAGCATCTAAAAAAAATTTTGTTTAATTTTTATAATGCATTTCAATTTTTTTGGAATTTTCCCTTTAGGATCACCCTTAAAACCTTAGGAATTTAGAAAAATCATAAGTCCTTCTAGGGTTTAGCTTCTGACCTTCCCCTTTAGGCAGTGAACTTGTGTAGGTTTAGGTTTATTTTTGGTTCATTTTCAATTTTTTATATTATCATTTGCATCTGATTTTGAATTTTGCATTTCATGTTGTGTATAAACCCTAATTTGCATCTTCACTTGCATCCATCTTGCATAAGCTTGCATACATGAACTTGCCATGACATTTTGTGCATCCACATGACTCCTAAGACATCATAGGATACATTAGAATCATGTTTTATCATTGCATCATCCATTTGCCATGTTTTTGCTTTCATTTGATGTCATATGCATTCATGGACTTTCATGCTTCTTACATGTCTCATTTGCATTCTCATCTCTTGTATGAACATTCATATTACTTGACATGCTTTCATACCATCTCATAATGTCATTTTCATCATGAATGTGCTTCTGACTTTGGCTTTCATCTTTGCATTACATCTCATTTTCATTTCATTTCATTCCTTTTTGCTAACTTTTCAGGTGGTAAGTGTTTGAGAAGTGAATTTGCCTTCACTTCTCATTATCTCTTCTCATCTCTTTTTTTGCATCCATTGCTGCATTTTACTTGTGAATTAGAGTGAGCTTGCTCATTCATGCTCCTTATTCACCTTCTTTCTTCAAGTAACTTATCTTCTTGAGTGAAGTAAGTTGTCTTTCTTCTTCTTGCTTCTCCTTCCTTCATCATGTTTCTTCCTTGGTGGATTTTCTCTTGAAGATCTCTTTGCAAACCTCATGAACCCTAGGAACAACCAAGCATGGTCACAATTAGGGTTTGTTTAGTCCCCCCATTATTTTTACCTTTTTGTGTCATCTTTGTGTCTTCTCTTCTCATCTCTTAGTCAAGGACTAAACCCTTAAGGTTTTAAGGCTTTGTGATTAGGGTTATGCCTGTATCCTTCTATTAGGATGGAGTGTATAACTTTAATCCTAAGTGTTAAAACCTTAATGTGTTTAAATCCTTTAATAAATCCATCTAATAAATCACTAAGACATCAAGCTTGTAACTTGGGCCTTGCATTAGGGTTCTAATTCTTCCTTAATTGGTTAAGAAGGACTAACCCTAGTGTTAATGGACAAGTCCCCCTCAAGTTGTCTTACAAACCATAAAATCCACTTCTTAATCTTACCATTAACTAAAATCCATTTAATAAAGGTTTTGTTTTGTCATGAGGCTAATCCCTAATCATAGATTAAGTTGAGGAGCCTTTCTCAGCTTAAATGTTCTCATCTATTATCCTTCTATTAGGATGGTGTAATGAGTCCATTAAATCTTTGATTATGGCTTAAACTCATTACTTAACACTAAGATAAAACTCCAAAAACATCTAAATAAATACAAGTAGGTTAATAATCTTAATCCTACATCATGGTGATTAAGTGTGAGGTGCTCACTTCATACTTAAGTTATTCTCATTACCCCTAACCAGAGGGAAGATGTGATGAGTTTACTAACCCTTGGTTTAGGCTTAAGCTCATTTTCTTATGACAAACTCAGCAAGCAATAAAAGATTGAAAACACAAAAACAAATAATAATCGTCTCCTCCGAGATTCTTTTCTCATCACCTTCACTCACAAACGAGAACTTTCTTCTCCCGTCTAATGCAAGACAGTTTGCACCTAAGCCAGACAGGTCATACACTTGAGCAAAGACAAGCAAGCAGTTCATCAGTCAATTTATCTTTCAGTCTCTTTGAGTCGAACTACGGTGTTCTGACTTCCTCATTGCACGAGAGGATACGTAGGCATAACTTAACAGTTATCGAACAAAAAGTCTCTGTATATTCCCCTCTTCCAGTTGTGTTCTTTAAGCCTCATAGTCTTGAGCTTCATATTCTTCCTCTGTACTGACACTCCTTTATTTCACTTCATATTTCTTTTACACTGACAGTTGCATTTCGTTTCCAGCTTTTGCACACAAAATAGCACTGACACTACCCCTTTAAACACAATCTTTCAAGCGTGGATCCCGTCGAGTACGGCGGACAATCTGGGTGCTAATACCTTCCCAGGTTGTAACTAACCCCCTTTCTCAGTTTCTCTGGTTCACAACCGTCTTATCCATCTTTTCTTAGGTTTATGCAGCATTACCTTTCCTTCGGGATAAAAATTCCTAGCTAGCGACTCTTTTCAGTTCACCCTTGTGTTCTCCTCTCTCGCCGACCGTTCGCGTCTGTACCCTATCTGACCAGGTGTCTTTTAGTGGGAGAGACACCACTCTCACAAGACTGACTATTCAAGGTCCTCCTATGAGAAAAAGTGAGGTCGAAGTAAAATCATTTGACAGATCTCGAAAAGCAGTTATCGGTGAAGTGGATATTCCCATAACCATTGTACCTCAAACCTTCCAAATTACATTTCAAGTCATGGACATCCATGCGCATACAGTTGTTTACTTGGACGACCATGGATTCATGAAGTCGTGGCAGTGACCTCCACACTTCATCAAAAATTGAAGTTTGTAAAGAATAACAAATTGGTAACAGTCTTCGGGGAAAGAGTCTTGATTGTTAGTAACATATCCTCATTCTTGTATTTAGAACCAGAGGATGATGTTGGAACTCGGTTCCAAGCTCTCTTTGTAAGCAACGAGGATTAGTCGGAAATCAGAATGTCGATCACTTCCTATAAAGATGCTCTCCAAGCCCTAGAAAGCAACAATACCAGAGGTTGGGGTCAAGTTGTAATTTTGGTCAGCAATGAATCCATAAAAGGTCTTAGTTGTTCTTCTGTAGCAACAAAAACTACAGCAAAGAACAGAAATTTTGGTCCTATGAAAAACTTTTTCCACAATGGAGGCTTCCTTCTCCCAATCTCAAAAGGTTTATACCATCAAGGAAAACATTTTGGAAGGCTCCGAAGATCCCGATGATGAATGGAATATATACTTTAACGATGAAGGATGCATTTTTTAGGATGAAGCGCGCAAGCCATTCGACTTGCCAATCTCCATTTCAAAGTATATTCCAGAAACAGAGGACAGAGAAATCTCTGAATTACCAGCTGCTCCTCATAACTTAATAGAACAGACTCTAATGACAGACAACTTTGATCGTACATTCGAAGACTTAATGGACAATCTTCCCACATGATAATCTTATCATGGAAATCCGAGTGACATGTAATGTTATCTCGACGAATTTTCAAGGATTACAGGACAAAACTTCCTCAATTTTGCACCACCAGCAGTGAATGTCATTATTGAAAATGACTCTACAACTCCCACAGAAACGTGGGACACTTTGGGACAACCAAGTGAAAAATACAATTATCTCATAATGTACATTGCTCCCGTAAGTTCTAACATTGATATAAAAAACATCCAATCATCTGGATGGGAATACTCTCCTAAGAGCATCGATGAAGAAACAACTGAAAATTTCTAGCAAGATCAAGCTACTTGCAAGGAAGACTCTACGGATCCTCCTTCACCATAAATTAATGTCATTACACAAGCTACTCCAGGAAGACAAGTTCCTGACTTCTACATCTTCAACGGAGTTTGTTACTATTGGGTCTCTATTGACGTCCCAAACATTGTTCACATTCCAAAGTAATTGCTTAGTTTTATTTTGACCTTTCATCTTGCCCGGATGACAAGGAATGTTTTATAGGGATTACTTTCTATAAATAATCCTCTTCACTTAGCACAGAGTGACAAAGCTTTGTTTTATAGGGTTGTGTGTTTCAAGAATCGACAAATCATAAATAAAATGTCATTCTGTTTTTTCGCACTTGTTGCTGTTTTCGCTTTTCGCTTTTTCTGAAAATGGTAATCCCTAAAGACAACCAAAAATAAAAATAAACATGTTTCAAAACTAATATGCATAAAATTTCTTTTGCATTCTCTAAATGTGTTTTCTCGATATCATCGTCACGCCGAAATTCCAGAAGAGATCTCCCACTGAAACACATGTTGAATACCTCATAATTTGCCCTCATTTCTTTTTACCTTAACTGGTGTACGCTTAGCATTCATCTGCGTCTTCCATTAGGCCATTAACATTCATAATCATGCATTTCATTGATTCCTGTGGCATGTGACCGACACATTTCTTTATGATTTGATTTTTCTATTCATAAGTGGTTCATCCGGCTATTGCAGCCAATTTAAGCGGTTCAAGGGTTCCCATGTCTGGTATGGCTTTGTTGATGGTGTCAATGAATTGGAAATGGTGTTCAAGGTTTCATATCAAGGGTATCGTTATATTCAAGTCATTATGGTACAAGTTCGTGAGGTTTTAGACTGAAGTTGATTGAATCTTGTGGATTTATTGAAAATACAAGTTTGATATGGATTGGGCGTTTGAGTTGATATAAGCAGGTTAAGTCGAATAATAGGGATTAAGTGAAATTCGAAGATGCGAGTTTATGGAAATCACACCCTATCCAAAAGATTATGGCATGCCTATGTCGAAATCAAAGCTAATATTCAAGAATCGTATCCATTGACCTTCATAATTCATTTTTTAGTCCATATCAATGTTCTTGTTTCTAATCGATTAATTCGATGTCCATCATCATTTCTAATTATGTTTCTATTATCTTCATTTCAAATTTTATTTCCACTTAATCTTTTTAAGCCCAATTAAATCACTTCATTAGTCTCATTTTTGTCCAAAGCTAATGGCCTAAAGCCCATTAAGCCAAAATTTCCTTTGAGTTTAGTCTATTTTAATTAAAAGTCATATTTTAATTTTCATAACATTTAAACAATATTATTTTCAAGCCATTTATGATAACTTTAATTTTATCCCCCATTCAATCTCAATGTCTCAATATATTAGTTTGGCAGAAGAAAAAAAAACAGAAAAAACTCTTGCTAATATTTTTATCAGAAATTCAGGATTCAGTTACATGAAATCAAAAGGGGACTGATAATAGAAAATCAGTTACAAAAAGTCAGTTACAATAAGAAAAGAAGTTACAAAATTATAACAGAATATACAAACTGATAACAGAAATAACAGAAGGGGGATTTTTGGTTGAAACTCCAACAAAGGCTCTTTTCCTCCTCTCATGCTATTTTCAGAAACTCTACTTCTCAACTCTTCATCACTCCAATATCTTACAAACTTCAATCTCCTTCATCAATATCTGCTCCTCTCAAAAACTCAAAAAACTCTCTCTCAGTTTCAGGCTGCATCTTCATCACTCCAATCCTCTTCACATCAATCTTCAACCTCAATTTTCACGGTTCTTTAATCTTCAACCTCACCTTATCATCGTCGGCTTTACCAGCAAGAACAAGATCAAGATCAACCACTTCAATCCCTGCAAAATCAGCAACAACAACAACGATCCAACATCAATTTTAGAATCAATGGCGACTTCATAACACCACAAACACACGCAGAGAAATCACATAACAATAACAAGATTCAGAGCATGACAAAATGAAGCCAAGAAGAAGAGTTACGAAGAGCAATAAAAAGGGAAAAATTCAGAGCGTTTCTTTTACCTGGAGCTTTCAATTCGCCTCCATTGACAACCCGCATCGCAGAATCAACACCTTCATCAGGACTTCATGCCATTCATAAATTCCAGCCCCAATTTCTCTGCAACTTGGAGACAGCTTCATCAATCTCATCTCCAATCTGCCATAGCAGATTCAAAAGGAAACCTTCTTCTGATCACTCTTCACCTTCGATCGGCCAATCTCTAAACTTCATAAATCATCAATACCTTCATCAATCTCATCCCTACCCTCACCAATCTTCAATACACATCATCATCTCTAACCTGCAATTTCGACAACTACAACATCAGAACAAGAAATTCATCGCAGCAACAACGATATCGTGAAAGTAAAATGGCAGAAAGGATTTGAAGAAGAGTATTGTGAGCGAGAAATGGAGGTACCTGAGCATAGAGCCGCCATTGTCGTTGCTACATAATCCGCACATCTTTCGACATCGCACGGTTCGATTTTCATGGATACCAATTGGGAATGATCGAGTCTTAGTCGATTGAATGTTGAGAGTAGTTGTCGGCGTATGCGAAAGTACAGGATGGTGACGTTGCGCCTCTTTGATGGTGAGGCTGTCGTTGTTAACGGTGAGGGTTTCGCAGAAGATGATGAAATCGCGGAGGCGAAGTCTATGTCATTTTCTTCGACACCATGATGAAGATGATACATGTAAAGTCGTGGAGATGGACGGTTCAGGGAGCAACATATTTAGAGAGCATCAAAGATAAAGGGTGATGGTGTGACGCCGGCGATGATAAGGTGAGGTCTTGGCAACCATTGAAGTGAAGAAGGTGAGATTTGAAGAAAAGACACCGTGACGGAATCGCGACGGCTCTGACGAGTTTCATTGGTTCTTCGATGGTGAGATTTCATAGAAGGTGAGTTGACGGCGGCGATATTTGGAGCGAGAATAGACGAAGTTGTATTGTTGTGGCGTGGTGGAGGTACTATCACCGGCATCATCCTGTTGACGTGAAGAACAAGAACATCTCCAGCAGCGTCGTTTTCGTGAAGCTGATAAAAATGTTGAAGGAGATGGAGTCACCACGGTAGGCTAGTTCAGAGACGACGAAGAGTGAGGAACGGCGGCGTTTTTATCGTACAGAAGGGGATGATGTTATCTTCTTCAAATTAGGTTTTATGAAGCATGATCAATTGGGTCGGGCCAAGCCCCATGTTATTGCTTTTCACATCCCATGAATCTTTGTTATCACCTCCCTTGAAGCTTGGTTCGGTTTGGGCCATTAGGCCTTAAAAGTTCTATTCAAGCCTCAGTTACTTATCCAACCCCCTCCTGTAAAGTGCTTGTGAAAGATGGGCTTCAGGCCATTATTTGGGCTATTCACACCCACGAATTTCCTACAGGCACCCCTCCTGCGGGTTGTAGAGAGATTGGGCTTCGGGCAGTTTTTTTTATATTTACAGTTGTTGGATTTCTCATACACCTCCTGATTGTTCATCATTTTTTTTAACAATTTCTAATTATTGTTCTTGTAAAAAATCATGATTTATTTTCTTGCTAGACAATTTTTATGGATTAATATTTTAATCCATTTCTTAATAATTTTTAATTCGATATTTTCATAATTTTAATTATGTTTAGTACTAATTTTGAATTAAAGTGTTCATAAGTGTTTTTTATCGATTTGGATCGATTTCTATTATAGTGAATCCTCATAAAGTGATTATGGAATATAAGAATTTATTTTGCTTATGGGAATTACAAGACCTTGCTTGAGGTTTTTTCGGATTTCTTTTTATGTGAAGAATCGGCACTTTGATCAAGTAAGTAATCTCGATTCTCCACTTTTAAGCATCATTATAGTTGTATGCGGCTTAGGACCATATAACTTAAGGTGCATATTGAGCCCTCCCACCTGAGGTATTGGATATATTTATTATTTTTGATGATATGTATCGATTTCGGAACTTAGGGATTAGGTTACGAACCATTAGGATCGCTTCCTTTCACTTCCCCTTAAAATCCACTTTTTTTCCCGTTTCGTCGCAATTATTAAAAATAGTTTTAGGTGGGATAAAATTTTGGAAAAATTCATGAGTTATTCTCATCCTCTTAATTAATTTTTCATATTTTTTTGATTCCAGATTTGGGTGGTTTTAATAATTAATTTGGATTTTAGATCATAAGTTGTCCCAAAACAGAGGATTTTGACATAAGGGTTTGAAAACAATTTTTCCCCATAGGTGTGAGACCTATTTTTTGTGTGTGATTAACCACTGGAATTTGTGACATTTTGATGCTCTTTAGGCATTTTTTCATAATTTTAGATACCCTTTTTGATCCACTTTGTGGAGGTGTTTTTCAGCGATCATGCCTTGCTATACCAATTGTTAAGTAATTTTTTTAGAACTTTGGTGCATAATTTTGTGAAATCCTTTTAGACCATGTAATATAATGACTTTATCATTACAAGGATTTAATTTCATAATTTTTAAATCCTTTTTTCTATTTTTCCATGTCACCTAGATCATAGGCTGATTCATGTGTCTATTTGCTCCATAACCTAAATGTTAGAAAGGCATTCATGCCATTTGCTTGGAATAATTTTTGGTAACTTTTAGGAGTTGATTATAGGTCATTTTTATGTCCTTAATTCCAGTTATAGGCCACTTTTTGAACCATACTCATTTGGTTTGTTTTTGGTGTTTCTAAGTGCGTACTTATGTGAACTAATTTTAACCTAAACTCATTTCTCTTCTCCTCTAATTGTTAACATGAATTATATGGAATAATTAATGTCTATCCATGCATTATAATTTCATATCATATCTTGTATGCTACTGACCCATAATCATCTCATGCATATTGACATGTCATGTATCCTTAACTTTCATCATTTGTGATCTTATGCGATGTTTGCTCATTTGTTCTCACATCTTCTTCTCCTAGCTCCATAGGACTAAACCATTGCATCCATGATGGTGTATTCATTAATCCACATTCATAAGCATTCACTACTTACTTTTATGTTCATTTCATGTATTAATTCATGTTTGTAAGCCATATGCATTCATACTTCATTCATAAGCCCCAACTTGCATTTATGTGAACTTAGATGAACATTTTGTACATAGCTACTGACTTTAGAAGTTATGTAACCTTTAGGTACCTTCACCTTTAGACTTAGGTCTTATTTTGAACCCTAGTTCCATTCTAGGACGTTTATGGCACTTAATCGCTTTTACGCTTTGATTTTACTTTCAATATGCATTGTCATGCTAATTTTTGTTTTGTAGGGTGGAAGATTGAGGTAAGCCTCATTTCATTCTTATCTCTTATGCATTTAATTTTCACTTGCCTTACATTTCATATTTGTGCTTGTATAGGCTTCCCTTTCTTTAGAGACAACTTAACTTCCTTAGGAAGTAAGTTAGTTTCTAAGTCTCTTTTCTTCTTTTCCTTTTCTTCCTTAGGATTAGAAAACTTCACAAACCATTAGGATCACCTTTTGTATATGATAACTAACTTAGGGTTGTGTCTTAGTCCACCTTAGTTTTTTTTTCCTTTTTCCACTTGAGTCATTCTTTCTCACCTCACAAAGAAAATAATAAAATACCTAATAAAGGTTGAATGTTCTCATACGCCATGAGACTTTGTTGCGGAGTACCTATACACGTCCTGTTTCGGGGCGAGGTGTAAGTACTTACCGCGATGGATAGGTTTTAGTATGAGAATATTCACAAAAAAATTCAAAACACTTCTCATAAAAGACAAAACAACAAATACAATAAGCGACTATCCTGCGGGAACTTCTTTTCTCATCTCATTCACTCATAATGTGAACTCGCGACGACTTGTCTCGCATGCAAGACGGTAAACGCACTCATACCAGACGAGCCTGCACCACCTGAGCATAGACATACGCAGTTCCATCTATTAAAAACACAAACAAATAGTTCCCGCCTTAGTTGGGCGAACTACGTCGACTCTGATCCTCATTATCACGATGAGGTACGTAGGCAGCGGGGTAGGGCCCGTTCGAGCACATTCTTTATTTTCCCTACATTTCCCTCTTTCTTTCCATTCTCTTTTCTTATTCCTTTCTCATTCCCATTCCAGTAGCAGTTTTATTCAGCAGCTTTATTTTTCTCACCCTTTGAAACAAACAAACAAGCGTGGATCCCGTCGGGTACGACGGACGATCTGGGGTGCTAATACATTCCCAGGTCGTAACCGACTCCCGAATCCAGATCTTTGGTTCGCAGGACCTTGTCCTTTCCTTATTCCTTAGGTTTGTGCAACATTACCTTTCCCATTCTTTCGGGATAAAAATGTCTGGCTTGCGACTCTACCTTTTCCGCGCCACTTTCACGTTTGTACTAGGATGAAAATCCCGGGAGCGACAACGTGATCCAATGCCTTCTCCCAACTTTGAGTTCTCGATATTCAAAGCTGAAGAGGAAGATGTCGAAGAAATTCCAGAAGAGATCTCCAGATTGCTCAGACACAAGGAGAATTCCATTCAACCTTAAAAAGAACCGTTGGAAACGGTCAACTTTGGTTCAGGACAGGAAAAAAATGAAGTCAAGATCGACGCACTACTCACTTCGGCTTAAAGGAAAAGCCAAATCTCACTACTCAAAGAAGTTCCTGATGTATTTGCTTGGTCCTATCAGGACATGTTAGGGTTGGATACCAACATCGTGGATCATTTACCATAGAAGCCAGAATGCTCACCAATCAAGCAGAGATTGAGAAGAACTCATCCAGATATGGATATTAAAATCAAGGAAGAGTTATAGAAGAAAATCGACGCAAGATTTCTTGTCACTTCAGATTATCTTCAATGGTTAACAAACATTGTGCCAGTACCAAAGAAGGACGGAAAAGTTAGGATGTGTGTAGACTACATTGATCTCAACAAAGCAAGTCCAAATGATGACTTTCCTTTACCATATATCGACATGCTAGTAGACAGTACAGCAAAATACAAAGTATTTTCTTTCATGGATGCATTTTCGGGATACAACCAGATAAAAATGGCACCCGAAAACATGGAGAAAACATCTTTCATTATGCCATGGGGCACCTTCTACTACAAAGTAATGTCGTTCGGATTAAAGAACGTTGGTGCTACCTATCAAAGGGCAGTGACAACTCTCTTTCATGACATGATCCATAAAGAGATCGAAGTGTACGTCGACAACATGATCGCCAAGTCGAAGACCGAAGTGGAACACGTTGAACATCTGCACAAGGTCTTCCAATGTCTGATAAAATATAAACTACGATTGAATCCTAACAAGTGCACCTTTGGTGTGTGGTCGAGAAAGCTCCTAGGATTTATCGTCAGTCAAAAAGCAATTGAAGTTGATCCTGACAAAGTCAAGGCTATTCAATAAATGCCTACTCCGAAAATGGAAAAACAAGTACGAGGATTCCTGGGACGTCTAATTACATCTCGAGAATTATATCCCTCATGATCGTGGCATGCGCACTAATATTCAAACTTCTCCAAAAGAATCAAAGTCATGACTGGACAAAAGACTGCCAGGAAGCCTTTGAAAAAATAAAAGAATACTTGTTGACGCCATCAATTTTGACTCCTCTAGTTGAAGGTAGATCATTGATCATGTACATCACGGTTTTGGAAGACTCCATGGGATGTATACTTGTCCAGCAAGATGAAACAAAAAGAAAACAATATGTTATTTACTATCTTAGCAAGAAATTCATCGATTGTGAAACTCGGTACACAATGCTCGAGAAAACTTGTTACGCTCTAGCTTGGGCAGCTAAACGGCTTTTCTAGTATATGATCTGTCATACTTCCTGGCTCATTTCGGAAATGGATCCGATCAAATATGTGTTCGAAAAGCCTGCATTAATGGGATGAATTTCTCATTGGCAAATGTTGTTATCAGAATATGACATTGTGTATCACGCACATAAATCCGTCAAAGGAAGTATCCTAGCTGATCATTTGACTCATCACCCCATTAGTAATCAGGATCCAGTCACATTTGACTTCCCATACGAGGATATCATGTATCTTAAGATGAAAGATTATGACAATCATCATCACCCTAAGCGGATCCATTTGGGGACTCCTCTTCGATGTAGCACTTAATTCTTATGGAAACGAGATTGGGGCAATCATCATCACCCTAAGCGGAACCCACATTCCATTCATTGCCAGATTGGCATTCAAATGTACAAACAACGAGGCTGGGTATGAAGCTTGCATCATGGGTCTGAAGGAAGCAATTGATCTCAGGATCAAGAATTTACATGTGTACGGAGATTCTGCCTTAGTGATCAATCATATCAAAGGAGAATGGGAAACACGACAGCATGCACTGATCCCTTACCGAGATTACACAAGGAGATTGTTTCCATTTTTCAACAAAGTTGAATTCTATCACATCCCTTGTGAGGAAAATCACATGGCTGACACACTTGTTACTCTCTCTCTCTCTCTCTCTTCCATGATCACAGTTGATCGATGGAATGACATCCCAAGAATTGACATTATGCGTCTGGACAGGCCATCATACATCTTTGCAATAGAAACTGCTATTGATGGAAAACCTTGGTATCACGACATTCAACAATTCCTTCAGAAAAGGGAATACCCATTTGGATCGTTTAGAAAAGACAAGAAGACCCTCCGAAGACTAGCAGGAAACTTCTTCCACAACCAAGATGTTCCTTACAAGAGAAACTTCGATATGGTTCTACTCAGATGTGTAGACAAGCGCGAAGCAGAAATACTCATGAAGAAAATTCATGAAGGATCTTTTGGTACTCATATCAATGGATATACAATGGCAAGAAAAATGGATGCAGATTATCGCAAACATGCGAGGAGATGTCATAAATCTCAAATTTATGCTGATAAAATTCATATACCTTCGACACTTCTCAAGACTCTCTCTTCACCATGTCCATTTTCAATATGGGGAATCGACATGATTGGAATGATCAAACCCAAAGCTTCAATCGGACATCGGTTCATTCTGGTAGCTATTGGTTACTTCACCAAATGGGTTGAAGCAACATCATACGTGTTGCTCCCGGGATTTTCATCCTAGTAAAAACGCGAAAGTGGCGTGGAAAAGGTAGAGTCGCCAGCCAGACATTTTTATCCCGAAGGAACGGGAAAGGTAATGCTGCACAAACCTGAGGAAGAAGGAAAGTACTAGGTCCTGCGAACCAAAGATTTGGGTTCGGGAGTCTGTTACGACCTAGGAAGGTATTAGCACACCAGACCGTCCGCCGTACCCGACGGGATCCACATTTGGTTGCTTGTTTCAAATGGGTAAAGTGATGTTGAACAAATGAACTGCTACTAGAACTGGAATGAGAGGAAACTGGAAAAATGAGAATGGAAAGGAAGAATGGGGAAAATGTAGGTAAAATAAAGAATGTGCTCGAATGGGCCCTACCCTACTGCCTACATACCTCATCGAGAAAATGAGGATCAAAGTCGACGTAGTTCGCCTAACTAAGGCGGGAACTTGTTGGTGTTTTTTTATAGCTGGAACAACGTATATTTATGCTCAGGTGTTACAGGCTCGTCTGGTATGAGTACGTTTACCATCTTGCATGCGAGACAAATCATCGCAAGTTCGCATTGAGAGTGGGTGAGATGAGAAAATAATTCCCGCGGGAAAGTCGCTTATTGTTTGTTGTTTTCTTTTTATGAGTTTTTATGAACTTGGCACAAGGAAGTGAATTCAAACTCGTTTCCATGGAATGTGTACTTGCTACTACATTCCAAGATGGAATAGTAGAACAAGCACACCAAGTAAGGAGAATTTATCCAAGTCTTGTTCCCAAGGATTAGGGTCTAAGTTCACTAGCTTGTTGAACTTCATTACATGTTTTTGTAGCTTTGTAAAGAAATATCTTTTAGATTTTCTTTGTGAAAACAATCTCATGATCAGACTTGTACTTCATGCTAGACAAGCCTACACTATCCAAGATGGAATGAATGTAAGTGCCCCATGGAATAAGGATATACACAAGAGATTCTTTCATGCATTTATTAAGTGTTTTTTATTTTGTTTGAAGATGAGAAAAGAAGACTCAAGAGGCAAAAGTTCAAAGCTAATGGGGAACTTAGACACAACCCTAAGTTATCTTTATTAAGTACACAAGTGATCCTATGGTTGATGAGGTATTCTAAACCTAAGGAAAAGAAAAGCAAGTTAGAGTTCAACTTACTTCCTAAGGAAGTTAAGTTGAATCTAAAGAACAAAAGGGAAGCCTATGAATAAAGCACCAAGTGCTAAGGAAAATACATTTAAAATGCATAAAAGAAAGGAATGAAGTAAGGATTACCTCATCTCCCCCCCCCTACAAAACAAATATTATCATGATGAAGTAATTTGAACAATTATAATATGGCAAACTTCAATTAAGAACTCACACTAGTTTAATAAAGGTGTTAGTGAACTTCTAAGGCTAATACCTAAGTCTAAGGTATCTCATAAAGTAACACACTTAAAATGTCAGTAGCTAAATCATATTAAAAGCATCTAAAGAGATTAAGTGAATCAAATTCAAACTATGCCCTAAAGTGTTACTAAACCCTAATGAAACATAAGGATGAAGTTAAAAGGGAAACCTAAGTGTTTTAGCATACTAAAATCTCATAAAATCAAAGATAAGTGAAAAATACAGAACTTAACACTACATGGAAATTAGGGATGAGATTAGATCATATGAGAAAGAAGAGATTCAAGTTAAATATATTCAAACATGGGATTGAAAGATGAAGGCATGAACATGGAAACATGGTTTTAGAGGTGAAACAAAATGACTTAGAATAAACATCAAAAATGACCAAAGGGAATTGAATCCCCCATACAAAAACCAGAGGCTTGACAACAAGTTATAATGGAAATTAGATTCACAAAATACTCACAAATGAAGTGGTAAGAGGTATCCTAAGGCTAGGTGTCCAAATTAGGGTTTTTAAGGACCTTTGGGTGACAAATAAAGTTCAAAAGAATGAAAAAGGATCTAAAAATGAGGTAAACATATGGTAATGATAAAAAAAAACATTTATGAGACACAAAACAATGATATAATGAAGTTAGCTTATGTACAAATGCAATTTGAGATGGCTAAGATGGAAGGAGAAGTGAAATTAGGTTAAAGTGGAGCATATGTGACTTATGACTCAAGACAACCCTAAAAATCAAAGGTGAAAGCCTAATGAGGGTACTCAACATTTGAATACATACCATAGGACCTATAAGACTCAAAACTAAAACCTCAAGGTAATGGCATAAATGCCTTATTCAATATGGATCAAAGGAAGTGAAGAAAGGATAAAAAATGTGCCTTATGACCTAAACAATTTAGAAAAATTTCAAATGATCATGGAAAATTATGAAACTTGACAATCTAATACAAACTCCAGAGGGTGACTTATATCCAAAAAATCTCACAAAAATTCCTATTTTTGAATGACCAAATGAGGTGTGGAAGTGAATTAGGGTTTATGTGCATACATGTGAAAGGATGGGACCAAAACATAACTTATAATGATCTAAAAATTAAAAAAAAATTGGGAGACTTAGGGAGTTGTCTGACAAATGCCAAAAGAATGAACAATTTATCTTTTGAGGTTTAGGAGAACAAAAATGGACAAGTGAATTTGTCAGAAATGGAGAAAATAGGAAAAAAAATTAATTGGGAAATTAATTATGCCTTAAAAATAAAAGAAAAATGGGAGAAAAAATTATGAAAAATTAAAGAAAACTATGAATATCATATATGAATTTTTGGGGAATTTTTAATGGTGTTTGGATAGTTTTAATAATCAAAAACGAAAATGAAATAAAAATGAAAAAAAAAAAAGAAATAAGAAGAAAATATGAGAAATAATGGATTGGGCCTGGGGGTGGTTTTAGCAAGGAAATGCACTAAACTGGGCCTAATGCAAGTACGCTGGGGGTGCTACTAGAACCTGGAGAAGTCCTTCACAAAAATGCACGTGATTTTCATGCCTCTCATTAATTCGCTGGCAGGATTAGAGCCCTAGGATATACACGATCAAACGGCTGTTACATGTTCTAGTTCCAAAACCCTAAATGAACCCTCAGGCCATCTCACCGGCCGGAGAATGACCTCTGGTCGTCTTCTTCAGCCACTCTCATCAGAGTACATCATCAAAACTCCAAGAAACGCAACATACTTATATCAATGGAAAGAGGACACAAAGGTGATCACGAATCAAGCCTTAGAATCAGCAACCACCACAAACAGAAGGAGAATCGAAGAAAGAAAACTTGCCCTAGCCTATGTCAAATACTCCTATAGGTCCTAAACACTATCCAGAGCAGTTCATTTTAATCTTTAGCAATCAGATTAAGCAAATAAAAGGCAAATCGAAGTGAAACTCATGGAAAGCAACTAACCTGAATTTAAGCCTCTTCTTGATTTAGAAAACCAGAGATGAGATTCTGTCGCTCCCACCAAAATGACACCTAGGTCAGAAGGGGTACAGACGCGAACGGTCGATGAAAGGAGGCGAGAACACACAAGGGTGAACTCAAAAGAAAAGAGTCGCCAGCTAGGCATTTTTATCCCGGAAGAAAGGTAATGCTGCATAAACCTGGAAAAGATGGATAAGACGGTTGCGAACCAGAGAAACTGAGAAAGGGGGTTGGTTACAACCTGGGAAGGTATTAGCACCCAGATTGTCCGCTGTACTCGACGGGATCCACGCTTGAAAGATTTGTGTTTAAAGGGGTAGTGTCAGTGCAATATGTGTATCAAAGCTGGAAAAAATACAAGTGTCAGTGCTAGAAGAAAGTGAAGTGTATAAGAGAAGTGTCAGTGTGAGCACAAGAGTGGAATGCTCAAGATTATAGGGCTCAGAGAATAATGCTAGAAGGAGGGGGAATACACAGACTTTTGTTCGATAACTATTAAGGTATGCCTACGTATCCTCTCGTGCAATGAGGAAGTCATAACACCGTAGTTCGACTCAAAGAGACTGAAGGATAAATTGACTTGTGAACTGCTTACTTATCTATGCTCAAGTGTATGACCTGTCTGGCTCAGGTGCAAACTGTCTTGCATTAGACGGAAGAAGCAAGTTCTCGTTTGTGAGTGTCGCTCCCACCAAAATGAGGCTAGGTCAAATGGGGTACAGACGCGAACGGTCGGCGAAAGGAGGTGTGAGAACACACAGGAGTGAACTCACAAGAAAAGAAAAGAGTCGCCAGCTAGGCATTTTTATCCCGGAGGAAAGGCAATGCTGCATAGACCTAGAAAGATATGGATAAGACGGTTGCGAACCAGAGAGACTGAGAAAGGGGGTTGGTTACAACCTGGGAAGGTATTAGCACCCAGATTGTCCGCCGTACTCGACGGGATCCACGCTTAAAAGATTTGTGTTTTAAAGGGGTAGTGTCAGTGCAGACTGTGTATCAAAGAGATGGAAAAGGATGTACAAGTGTCAGTGTAAGAGAAGTGCAGTGTATAAGTGAAGTGTCAGTGTAGGAACAAGAGTGAAATGCTCAAGACTATGAGGCTAAAAGAATGAGGCTAGAAAGAGGGGGAATATACAGAGACTTTTGTTCGATAACTGTTAAGTTATGCCTACGTATCCTCTCGTGCAATGAGGAAGTCAGAACACCGTAGTTCGACCCAAAGAGACTGAAAGGTGAATTGACTTGTGAACTACTTACTTGTCTATGCTCAAGTGTATGACCTGTCTGGCTCAGGTGCAAACTGTCTTGCATTAGACGGAAGAAGCAGGTTCTCGTTTATGAGTGAATGAGATGAGAAAAGAATCCTGGAGGAGACGATTATTGTTTGTTTTTTAAGTTTTCAGTCTTGTATTGCTTTTTGAAGTTTGTCATAAGTTAATGAGCTTAACCCTAAACCAATGGGTTAGTAAACTCCTCACATCCTCCCTCTGATTAGGGGTAGTGAAAATACCTTAAGTGTGAAGTCAGCATCTCACACTTAATCACCTTTGATGTAGGATTAAGATCATTAACCTACTTGTGATTATTTAAATGTTTTTTGTTGTTTTTGTTTAGTGTTAAGTAATGAGATTAAGCCATAATCAGGGATTAAACAGACTCATTACACCATCCTAATAGAAGGATAATAGATGAGAATGTTTAAGCTGAGGAAAACTCCTCAACTTAATCCATGATTAGGGATTAAACTCATGACAAAACAAAGCCTTTATTAAGTGGATTTTAGTTAATGATATGATGAAGAAGTGATTTTTTATGATTTGTAAGACAACTTGAGGGGGACTTGTCCATTAACACTAGGGTTAGTCCTTCTTAACCAATTAAGGAAGAATTAGAACCCTAATGCAAGGCCCAAGTTACAAGCTTGATGTCTTAGTGTTTATTAGATGAATTGATTAAAGGAGTTAAACATATTAAGGGTTTAATACTTAGGATTAAAGTTATACACTCCATCCTAATAGAAGGATGCAGGCATAAGCTTAATCACAAAGCCTTAAAGCCTTTAGGGTTTAGTCCTTGATTAGAAGATGAGAAGAGAAGACTCAAAGAGACACAAAGGTAAAAGATAAGTGGGGGACTAATCAAAACCCTAATTGTTATCATGCTTGGAAGTACTAGGGTTTGTGAGGTTTCAGAGAAAGATCTTCAAAGAACCAACAAGGAGAGAAGCAGATGAAAGGAGCAAAGAGAAGCAAAACAACTTACTTCACTTAAGAAGACAAGTTGATTGAAGAAAGAAAGTAAGATGAACAAGAATGAGAAAGCTCAATCCAAACACATAAAAAATGCAGCAATGATGCACAAGAGAGATGAAAAGAGATTGTGAGAAGTGAAGGCAAATCCACTTCTCAATACAACTTACCACCTGAAAAGTTAGTGAAAGAAATGAAATGCAATGCAAAATGAGATGAAATGTGATGATGCAAACCAAAACTAGAAGCATGAAAATGATGTTAATGATGCTAAGAGATGATGCAAACATGAGGCAAGGCATGAGGATGATCATACAAACATATGGATGCAAGAGAAGCATGCTTAGAACCATGAACATACATGAAAAGTTATGAAATGAAAATGATATACAACATGGCAAATGGGAGATGCAATGATCAAACATGATTCTAATATGTCCTAAGATGTATTATGAATCAAATGGATACATAAAATGTCATGGCAAGTCATGGTATGCAAACAAATGGAAGATGGATGCAAAGGAAAGCATGAATTAGGGTTTATGTTCAATGCACAAAACAAAATTCAAAACCAGAAGCAAACATCATGATAAAAAATTGAAAGTGCAATCAAAGGAACCTTAGACCTATACAAACTCACTGCCCAAAGGAGGGGATCCAACTCTTAACCTAGTGAGAGTTATGAATTTCCTAAGATTTCTAGGGTTTTAAGGTACCTCATCAAGAAAAATGCCAAACAAAATGAAAATGCAAGATCAATTCATGCCAATTTAACCCTATAAACTACATGCTATACAAGATGCAATGCAAAAAGAATCATCATCCAACTCTCAATGGTTAGGCAGCAATGAATTTTTGAAGTTTGAATCAAAATAATGCCTTGAAATGAAATTAATTCCATTGAAAATGGTCAAAAGGCATCAAGAACAAAAAAGAAATTTGGTTTGAGAGTTGGACAATGTTTCTAAATGTTTTTAAAGGTTACATGAATTTTTTGGTGATTTTTAAATACCTAAAAGTATTTTTAATTAATTAATTTTCATTAATTAATTGAAAATAAACTTTTAAATGATTTAAAAATAATTTTTTATGCAAAAAATAAAAATAAAAATGTTTTTGGTTTCTGAAAATTAATAAAAGGTTTGATAAAAAATTTCAGAATTTTTTAAAGTGTTTTGCTATTTTTAAATAAATGTACAAAAGAAATGAAATTAAATGAAATAAAATAGAATAAAATGAGAAGTCAACTGATCCTAAGGCTGGTATTCAAAGTTGAGACGCGGGAGTTGACTGCGCGCGTGATCCAGTGGTTATAATTCAAACTGGCTAATCTTAATTAATTAATTTTAAATAACTGAGATTAGGGCTAAGTGAGGAATCTGGGCCATTGAAACGCGCAGGGGATTGACTAAGTCAGCCTAATCTACGCTCCACATTCAAACTTCATTTAATGACAAAATTAGGGCTAATGACTTTCAGACGGCCGGAACAGTGGTTCCGGTCGTCTTCTCCGACGAGCCATTTTCTTATCTCTCTCTCTAAGCATCTAAAACAACATCTCTCTGCCCAGAATCAAACCCCACACATCATTGAATCAAAATCCCAAAACAAAAACCATTTTTCATTCATCAATCATGCAAATCGAAGCAAAACAAATTTAGGGCAGAAAGTTTCAGACAACTCATACATACTCAATATTCCACCATTTTCATTTTTAAACACATCATGATGATCAGGATAACATGTAGAATCAATTTATAACAAGTAAATGAAGTTCTGGAAAAAATATTTTGGATGGTTACCTGAGCTGGAGTTCCTCTGATTCCAAGCTTCCTGGCCTCAAGCTTTGCACAAACCTTCTCCTCTGATCCTCCTGATGATGGAATGGAGCTTAGAATGCTTTGAAAGTGGCTGGTTTGGGAGGTTGACAGAGTTCTATTCAAGGAGGAGTGATGACCGTGTTTTGGTTTCAGTGACTTTCAGGTTGTTTTAATGGTTGGTTTGTGATCAGTGAGTCATGTTGAGATCAATGGTGAAGTTTGTTTGTGTGTTTTAAGCTTGTGTGATGAGTTTCGAATGGTTTTGCATATGGGGTGGAAAATGAGAAGGCTGTCTTCTTGGAACATTCAGGCTTGTGTCTTATGCTTTTGCCTCCTTTTGATTTGTATAAACAAATGGGATTGGTTCAGAAAGTGGTTGTGGCATAGTGTGATTGGTATGGGCAAGTTGCCAAAATGTCAACTTGACTTGTACTTGAGGTATGGGCAATGGTATAGCTAGCCTTTTTGCTTGTCTTGGCTCAGCTGAGTTTAGGGAGAACCATGGAATTGTTTATGAGATAAATCAGCAAGTGGATCAAGGCTTATGAGATGTTTTGCAATTTTCACAAAGTTTGGCCCCTTTGGAAATTCATGAGATTCAAGGCATCAAAGTGCAATACTCTTTGGCCAATTCTGATCTTTAGAGGTCATGTGATCATATTGTGAAGAGTTTGTACACTTTTGAAGCCTTTAGAACACTTGATCATACCATTTTGCAAAATGCCTCTTTGGTGGAAAACTTGAAATTATGTGATTTTTCCCAACTTTGACAAGCCATAACTTTTGATCCAAAATGAATTAGAATGAGTTCTTGTACTTTTTGAAAAGGGAATGATCCATTCTACAACTTTCATGACCAAAGTTTTCCCATTTGAAGCATTTTTGAATCAAAAAGCAAGGGTTGAAAAAGTTTCCTAAAATGGCAAGTTTCCATTACAAGTCATTTCCCAAAAGTCAACTTTGCAAATGGCTTGAAATTATTCAATCTTGTGAACTTCTAACATCTTCCATGATCAAATAAAGATCATACACAATCAAAATGATGATGAACACCCTTTGGTTGGGTCATTGGGGGCCTCAGATGCCCTGATTTTGCACTGACTTGCTCAAAAAGTCAACTCTTGATCAGATGACTTCCCCATGGAATTTCTTCATGAAAATTGATATGCATGCTCCTTATAACATATAGAGACCAATAGAAACAAGAATGACCAAAAAATTTGGAGTTATGGCCTTTGAAACCAAAACCCTAATTCTAGGTCATCTGTGCAGTTAAACATGGCTCTGCTTCCATGCCATTCCCAGTTCTTGTGATTTTTTGACATTCTTGACTTTGAGAGGATATAATATGATGTTTGAACATACATGGACCCCTTTGAAGTGATTGATGACCTTTGGAGTGGCTCAAGAAGCCCTTGGATTGCTCAGATCACAAACCCTAGATGCAAATGACTTAGAAACAATGCAGTGAAGCAAATATGCAATATGAGATGCTATGATTGAACTTATGTATATGAGGATATCACAAGCCATGGTGTGAATGGGTGAGGGCAAATTTGGGGTGTTTACAGCTGCCCCTATTCAAACATGAGTTAGCTGTGCAGGATGTAAGCAACGGCTTATCAGGCAAACAAGATAACTTGTGGTTGAATACCAAAGACAGTCCAAAATTTGCACTCACAGAATGAAGAAGAAAAAGGGATATAGATCGTAAAATAAAATAAAGTATATTGTAAAGTGCAGGCGACGGAGGACGACCGTCGAGCAAAGGACGACTGCTGGGGAAAGAGCAATGACGGGGACGCCCGACATGCTGGGGATAAAAGGGATTATGATGGGGACGGCCATCAGGTAAAGCTATAAGATTCTCTGGGGATCAGTAAAAATGATGGGAACGGCCATCAGGTTCGTAAAGTAATGTAAACAACGATGGGGACGACCATCGGGCTAAACTGATGAAGGACGATCATCAGGAAAAGGAAAAGGGATCACGACGGGGACGGCCATCGGGTTAAAGAATAAATGAAATAATGATGAGGGACGGTCATCAAAGGTGAAGGACGATCACCTAGCAGGGGAAGACTGCTCTTGGGGATAAGATGAGGGACGGTCATCTAAGGTGAAGGACGATCACCTGGCAGGGTACGGCTGCCGAAAATATCGCGACATAGGACGAATGCCGGATAAAAGGTCGACGATGGGGACGGCCATCGGATGAGAATGATGAAGGACGATCATCAAGAGGTGAAGGACGATCACCTAGCAGGGGACGGCTGCTCTCAAGGTTTATCATGATATAGGACGAAGGTCACATAGAAAAAGGTAGCTTTGCAGGCGACCTACCGGGGAATAGTAAACACGGACGAGTGTTTACATCCAAGAAATAAAAGGTATAAGTGTTTTGACGTTGTGTATAGATTAAAGATGCGGACGAGTATCAGTAGAAACAAAAGCTTGACGCATGCTCTGAGATGATGATACGGACGAGTATCAACTGGTTAACAAAGAACACAGACGAGTGTCGAATCTGAGGGGATGTAAGTGATATATACAAGATACGGACGAGTATCTGTATGAGTGAAATAAGTATGAGTGGTGTACAGGAGAGTGTACACGGACGAGTGTCAAAAAGGGAAAGGTGTAATATAAACAAATATATGGTTTGCAAAATGTTTAGGCAACTGTGCTGGGGAAAGCGACACGGACGGGTGTCAGGGAGTTTGTATAAAGATGTATCTGTGAGTGCCAAGGGGACGCTTTGGCTTTCTACTGGGGATATGACACGGACTGGTGCCAGGAAGTATCTGTGATATGTTTAAGTGTTTGTTTTGTAAAGAAGGCTCTGACGACTTTACTGGGGAATGATGACACGGACGGGTGCCAAAAGAAGTGTGTATTTGTAATTTGTGAGTATAAGGCTAATGCTTTATCTTTAGCTCTCTGCTGGGGATATGACACAGACTGGTGTCAGGGTGCATCCGTATCTCTTAGGGAAGGTGCCTTGGCTCTCTGCCGGGGAATCTGGGGAGTTTTCACTGTATGAATTATCGGTATTTACAAGTGTTTGATTCAGTACATGGCTTATGATTATGCAATATGTTTGATTTTTGCCGCAATGCTCCGTATTAGACGGAATGCTACGCTTTGTGGGAGAATATGATGTGAATTCTATGATTATGCAAAGATACGATCCGGGATCCGGGTCCCGGTGCCGCGAAGATCTCCGGTTGATCTGCTTGAAATGGACATCCCAGCTGGGGATGAGATCATTGGTAGATCTGAGCATTTGTATTTATGCAATCAGTATCTTAAGGACATCGGACATTTTGCAAATGAAGGTAAAGTGCACGAGACGAAATGTGGCTGAAAAATCTGATTTTATTAATTCATGTGCCCTGAATTGGCAAGATACAGTCAAAGAAACAAATCCCCTAGAATGAGGAGATTGTTATAAATTGAGAAACAAAAGGTGTTGGCAATGTTGATGACGCTTCGAGGAGTTCCCCTTTGCTATGACTCGTATGACTTTTGACGTTCTTCTCGTCTTGCTTTCTGAAGAAGGTTGATTCTGAACGGCGCTTGCACCTTTCGAAGCTTACCAAGTTGTAAGTGATACAGACGAATTCAGAATACAGTTGTTCGCTTATTCCCTTGTTTTGCATGGATCGCCCTTTCGGGTTTTCAATCCATCGGGATACCCATTTTTTCCTGAGTCATCCAATGCGGCTTTTCAACTCAGCGGGTGTACACATTTTTTGTTTATTTCCCTTATTTTTTCCCGAGTCTTTTATTCTGTTTTTGACTCGCCGGGATGCCCTATTTTTTCCTGGACTTACATTCTGTTTTTATGTCCAGCGGGTCATTTTCATGCGAAGTATTTTTTAACTGCATCTGAATTCACAGGGGACGGGAAATCTTCACCATCCATAGTACTTAGCATGAGTGCTCCACCGGAGAAAACTTTCTTTACTACGAATGGTCCTTCATAGTTTGGAGTCCACTTGCCCCTGTGGTCTGTATGAGGAGGGAGGAGTCTTTTCAGCACAAGATCCCCTACTTGGTATTCTCGGAGCCTGACTTTCTGATCGAAGGCCTTCTTCATTCTTTTCTGATATAACTGCCCATGACAGATTGCAGCCAATCTCTTCTCTTCAATCAGATTCAGTTGTTCGTATCGGGATCGGACCCACTCTGCTTCGTTCAATTTAACATCCATTAGTACCCTCAGGGAGGGTAATTCAACTTCAATAGGTAGGACTGCTTCCATACCATACACAAGTTGATACGGTGTTGCCCCGGTGGATGTCCTGATTGACGTACGGTACCCATGCAAGGCAAATGGTAGCATTTCGTGCCAGTCTTTGTAGGTGACTACCATCTTTTGTACAATCTTCTTGATGTTTTTGTTAGCTGCTTCAACAGCGCCATTCATCTTTGGCCTGTAAGGAGAAGAATTGTGGTGTTGGATCTTGAAGTCTCGGCACAGTTCTGCCATCATTTTGTTGTTCAAGTTGGAACCGTTATCAGTGATGATTCGCTCGGGAACTCCGTACCGACAGATAATGTCTCTCTTTAGAAATCGGGCTACCACTTGCCTTGTAACATTTGCATAGGAAGCTGCTTCAACCCACTTGGTGAAATAGTCGATAGCAACCAGGATGAATCTGTGGCCGTTTGAAGCAGTCGGTTCGATCTTGCCAATCATGTCAATTCCCCACATGGCAAAGGGCCAGGGTGAAGACATCACATTCAAAGGATTGGGAGGCACATGCACCTTATCCGCATAAATCTGGCATTTATGGCATTTTCTGGCGTGGGCACAACAGTCGGCGTCCATTGTGATCCAGTAATATCCTGATCTTAGCAACTTTTTAGCCATGGCATGCCCTCCAGCATGGGTACCAAAGTATCCTTCGTGTACTTCGTGCATTAACAAGTCTGCTTCTGTTCTATCAACGCACCTGAGAAGTACCATATCAAAGTTTCTCTTGTACAGGGAACCGTCAGTGTTCAGGAAGAAACTACCAGCAAGCCTTCTTAATGTCTTCTTATCATTTGAAGATGCCCCAGGTGGGTATGTTTGATCCTCCAAGAAGCACTTAATGTCGTGGAAGCAAGGCTTATCATCCTTAACAACATCTGCTGAGAATACATATGCTGGTCTGTCGAGTCTGGATACTGAAATCCGAGGCACAAAGTTGGCAGCTTGGACTTTGATCATGGATGAAATAGTGGCAAGAGCATCTGCAAATTGATTCTCGTCCCGAGGGATATACTCAAGTTTGACCGTTGTGAAGAAAGTCAATAACCTCCTTGTATAATCCCGGTAAGGTATCAGATGATCCTGGTGGGTGTACCATTTGCCGTTGGTTTGATTGATTACCAAAGCTGAATCTCCGAACACAGTCAAAGTTTTGATCCTGAGGTCAATGGCCTCCTCAAGACCCATAATACAAGCTTCGTATTCAGCTTCGTTATTAGTGCAGTTGAAAGTGAGTTTTGCCGAGAAAGGCATGTGAACTCCCTTAGGTGTAATGAGTACTGCACCAACACCACAACCATTCATATTAACAGCCCCGTTAAACATCATAGTCCATTCTTCTTCTGGGTCAGGCCCTTCAGCGTGAACAGGCTCTTCATGATCTTTTGCTTTTATGAACATGATGTATTCATCCGGGAAGTCAAATCTCATAGGCTGGTAATCATCAATGGGTTGCTCAGCAAGGTAATCAGACAATACACTGCCCTTGATGGCTTTCTGAGATGTGTACTGGATGTCATATTCTGTGAGGATCATTTGCCATCTTGCAACCCGTCCGGTAAGTGCTGGCTTCTCAAAAATGTACTTAACTGGGTCCATCTTTGAGATCAATAAGGTAGTGTGGGTCAACATATACTGCCTTAGTCGGCGAGCAGCCCACGCTAAAGCACAAAAAGTTTTCTCGAGCAGTGAATAACGTTGTTCACAGTTGGTAAACTTTTTGCTTAGGTAGTATATTGCATACTCTTTTCGACCAGACTCGTCATGCTGGCCCAACACACATCCCATTGACTCTTCTAATACTGTCAAGTACATTATCAGAGGTCTTCCTTCCACTGGAGGCATAAGGATTGGAGGCTCTTGTAAGTATTCCTTGATTTTGTCAAAAGCCCTCTGGCAATCTTCGTTCCACCTGACCGTTTGCTCCTTTCTTAACAGCTTGAACAAAGGCTCACAGGTTGCAATAAGGTGAAATATGAACCTTGAAATGTAGTTCAATCTACCTAGAAACCCTCGAACTTCTTTTTCAGACTTAGGTGCAGGAATTTCTTGAATGGCTTTAACTTTATCAGGGTCAACTTCAATCCCTTTCTCACTTACAATAAATCCCAGCAACTTACCGGATCGCACCCCGAATGTACACTTGTTGGGGTTCAGCTTCAGTTGGTACTTCCTCAGACGCTTGAATAACTTCAACAGATTTACCAGGTGGTCTTCTTCTGTGAGGGACTTGGCAATCATGTCATCCACATAACATTCGATTTCTTTATGGATCATATCATGGAATAGTGTTACCATAGCCCGTTGATAGGTTGCACCAGCATTCTTCAGCCCGAATGGCATCACCTTGTAACAGAACGTGCCCCAGGGTGTGATGAAAGTTGTCTTCTCCATGTCTTCAGGTGACATTTTGATCTGGTTGTATCCTGAAAATCCATCCATGAAGGAGAATCATCTTTCGGGCTGGCTCTGTTCAGATCCCGGTAGTCAACACACATTCTCACTTTGCCGTCTTTCTTAGGCACAGGTACAATATTAGCAACCCACGGCGGATAGCTAGTCACAACAAGGAACCCGACGTCCCACTGCTTTTGTACCTCTTCTTTTATCTTCATTGCCATATCTGGGCGAGTACGGCGCAGTTTCTGTTTTACTGGTGGGCAGTCTTCCCTTAAAGGCAGCTTGTGCGTGACAATATCGGTGTCCAACCCTGGCATATCCTGATAAGACCAAGAAAACACATCCACATATTCACGAAGCAGGTCAATCAGTTGTTTCTTCACTGAGTCTTGTAATCAGGCTCCAATTTTAACCTCTTTCACATCTTCATCCGTACCAAGATTAATCGCTTCGACCTCCTCCTGATGAGGAGTGATAACCTTCTCCTCTTGCCTTAACAACCTGGCTAGCTCTTCAGGAAGCTCATAATCTTCTTCAACCCCTTCATCAGCTTGATTGATTGGATTGTCAAAGTCATATGAAGCCATAGCTGTGCTGTTGTCGGTGCAGTCTGAAAGGCATTCTCTGCAAGGGTTTAGATTGTTCATTTTAGTGATTGGTTTTAATCTTGTTTAGAAAAGTGAAATAAAGTTGTCATTTTGAAAAGATTGCCATTTTATTTTTGTACAAAAAGAAAAAATGAAAAACAGTGAGGAAAAGAAAAAGACTCATTTGCAAAAGATGTCCGATATTCATTGATTGATCTGTTTGCACAAAATTACAGATGGCTCGATTACAAAATGAGTCTTGTCATCTTGGGAAAGATGCAAGACTTGATGCATGCTTAAAATATACAGGAAATAATAATTACTCTGCAGGAGTAACCCTTATAATTTCCTGGGAAGACCCGTTTGAGATACGGCTCCCCGGGATCCTTGGACGTATCCAGCTCTCCAGGTTGCGTTCATCTTCCGACTCATCTTCCAAGTTGTTCACTGCATCCGGGGTGAGCATTCCCCCGCTGACAAAATTGGGCTTCTTGGCAGCCTCTGATTGATCTTGTTGAGTTGGTTTGTAACCCAACCCAAATCTGTCCTCCTTCTTCTCCACGGGCAGCAGCTTGCCCCAGCCTTGGGCAGTCCCCTCTTCAAGAACCTTCCTGGCTTGCTGATAAGACGTCATGGAGGTTCCAAGTATAGCAGATGCTTCATTTATGTTCAGGGCCTCAAATCCCTGGCTCATGGTTTCATGTATTTCTCCATCCATCTCAATGTATTTGTATGTAGCCAGATGGCTAACAAAGATGTCCTCTTCACCACAGATGGTGATGATCTGGCCTTCCCACTCGAATTTCAGCTTCTGGTGAAGGGTAGACGTAACTGCGCCAGCGGCATGGATCCAAGGTCTACCCAACAAACAGCTGTAGGCCGGCTGAATGTCCATCACATAGAAGGTAATTTTAAAAGTCTGCGGGCCAATCATTATAGGCAGATCAATCTCCCCTAGCACTGACCTTTTAGAGCCATCAAAAGCTCTCACCACCAAATTACTTGGACGCAGTACCAAGCCATCATACTCCAGCTTCACCAAAGCTTTCTTCGGTAGAACATTGAGTGAAGACCCAGTGTCCACCAGTACATGGGATAGAACATCACCCTTGCATTCTAGAGTGATGTGTAAAGCCTTGTTGTGGTTACGTCCCTCAGTTGTCAGATCAGCATTGGTGAAACCCAATCCATGGCTGGTGTTGACATTTGCTACCACGGTTTCTAGCTGATTAACTGTGATCTCCTCTGGCATGTATGCTGCGTGCAGGACTTTTAATAATGCATTCCGGTGAGCTTCGGAACACATCAGCAGGGATAATATGGAGATCTTTGAGGGAGTTTGGTGAAGCTGATCCACCACCTTGTAATCACTTCTCTTTATAATTCTCATAAACTCGTCTACATCTTGCTCAAAAGACGTCTTCTGAGTTTCTTTGATAGCTGGCTCTTCAACCACCACACTCTTTCCTTTTGCTTTGGCAGCAGCTTCTGCTTCAGCATTAGGTCTTTGTATTTGTGAGGCAAAAAGGCGTCCGCTTCGAGTGAAGCCTCTGCCTCCTCCAACATTATCAATCTGTGGAGAAGAGGTTGAAGAATCCAAAGTGATTTTCTCCCTATTGCAATAGAAGTCAGAGCCATAATGCCAAGGTATGGCATTACTGCTTTCATATGGAACGAGTCCAGGCACCGTGATGGTAACTGGACCGACTGCTACAAAGGAGGGTACTGAGATGGTGTGCGGATCGTAGTAGATGGTGACTGGTGACCTGGCAGGAGATGCCACTGTTTGTTGTTGAAAGTTGTTGTTTGGAGGAACATATGTTGGATCATAATAAATGGTGACTGCTGAGATATCTGTTGGCGTTGTAGAAGATTCTGTTGAATGAAGGGGTGCTGATGTTGTAGAAGAAATGGTTGTTGGCATCTGATTTGCTGAAGTGATGGATGGAGCCAGTGTTGATGATATTGATGAATTGATTGGAATGATTGTTGTTGCAGTTGTAGAAGAGTCAGGAATCGTTGCCAAAGGGATTGCTGGATTTGCAGGTACGGATGTTGTAATCTGAAGGATACCACTTTTGATAAGATCATATATGCCGCTTCTCAAGTTATCACACCCGTTGACCGAAACGTTGCAATAACCACAACCGGGCTCACACCCGGGGAACATCTGGCATTCTAGGAGCTGAGCTTTAATTTCTACCAGAGGTGTCCGAATCTGCCCAACACTGGTGATTAAGAAAGATGGCTTATCTTCCTCAATAGCATTAATTCTTGGTCCCCCATGATTGGGAATGGGATTCTTGTTGACATTTGGCGGGGGTGCAAAGTTGAGAGCTTTGGAATCCACTAGATCCTGTACTTTCATTTGTAAAGCCCTACATTTCTCATTACTGTGGCCAGGTGCATTGGAGTGAAAAGCACACCGGGCGTTGACATCATAATTTCTTGGAAGACTGGCAGGATCTGGAGGTGCCAATGTCCTTAGTTCAACCAAGTTGAGTTTCAGGAGCTGTGGCAATAAAGCGACATAAGGCATAGGGATAGGGTCAATCACCCTATTTTCCTGTGATGGTCTTTGTTGAAAGGGTCTTTGCTGTTGATTGCTGTTGTTGTTGTTGTTGTAGTTTCTTTGTGGCGGATACTGAACTTGTTGCTGATAGTGTGGCTGTTGTGGTGGTTGATATGTTGGTTGCTGAGGAATCGGAGCTGGAATTGTGACAGCTGATACTGATCTGTGAAGGTACTGAGGCCTGCCCCTGGTGGCATGAATGGCATTTGCCTCACTGGTTCTTCTTGGTCCCACAAAAGGCTTCCTGGGATTGCTTGACGAACTTGCACCGTTATCAGAAATTTTACCCATCTTCAGAAGGCTCTCAATTCTTTCTCCAGCTATAACTACGTCAGCGAAGCTGGTGGAAGAAAAGGCAGCTAGCTTATCAATGTATGTCCCTTGCAGGGTATTCATGAACATGTCGGCCATTTCTCTTTCCGACATGGGTGGCTGGACAGCAGCAGCAAGCTGTCTCCACCTCTGGGCATATTCCCTGAAGCTTTCTCTGGAGGACTGAGACATTCCCATCAATAGAGTCCTGTTAGGAGCCATGTCTAAGTTGTATTGGTACTGCCTGATGAAGGCTTCAGCTAGGTCCTTCCAGCATCTGATAGTAGCTCTGGTCAAGTGAGAGTACCACTCCCTTGAAGCCCCAGTCAAACTATCTTCAAAGTAAAACATCCATAGTTTTTAATCCATGGTGTATGCCTTAAGTCTTCCCAGAAAAGACTGCAAGTGAGTTCGTGGACAGGAAGTTCCGTTGTACTTTTCGAAGCACGGGGGCTTAAACTTGTGAGGTATCCTTACCCCATCCACTAAGCCCATATCCATGACATCAAAACCCAAGGAGTTTTGAGACTCTAGGGATCTCAATTTCTCAACAATTTCATCAAGCCTCCTATCATAGGCTTCATCCCCAGCTCCCATCACAGTGAATTGATCCTCTTGGGGGTCTTCTTGTAAGATTCTGCCCGCAGTTGTATTTCCTTGCACATTAACCGGGATATTAACTTCCGGATGCAGATGAGGCCCATATACAGGTGGGTTAATATGAGGCTGACCCCTCTCATTGTTACTCGTTCCTCCAGTTCCCAGGGGAGGTTCTTCTGGGGTCTGTCTTTCTACCAATGCCCTTAATCTTTCTTGGCTTTGAGCCAAGCCATTCATCACTTCCATGAACTGGGTCATTTGGTTCCTCATCTCCAGCCTTTCGTTGACCATCTGGGTCCTGACCTCTGTTAGCTCTTGTTGTACTTGATCTATCTGGATACCAGGAAGGTTGTTGCGAGTAGGATATCTGTGTGGACGGTTGAGAGGGAACACCCGACGGCGAGCAATAATTCCTGAATCACAACAGAGTTAGTAACAAACAAAATAAAAACCTACAAAACAAAACAAAAGTTAGCATGCAATGCAGTATGCTTATTTGTTTCCAAGGTATCCGGCTTGGCACTTGGTTTTGACCTTTCCAGACCTTGAGGAATATGCTTTGATGTTGCTTGAGAGAAGGAGAACTCAATAAAACAAACTAACAGATATATTATAAATGGTGAATAATACATAGTTTGTTTTTACAACACATGCCCCTGAAGGGTCAAAATACAACAAAGAGAAAAGTACATGAAATGGAAGTAACAACAAGCAAATAAGTCAAACATTTAAGCCAAATTCATCCTCCTTAACTTCCTTCAAAAGTGCTTCAGTTACAGGACCAGCAGGATGCTCTGTAATGCTTCTGATAAGAAGGTTCCTGGTGGTAATAGCAGTGGTCAGCTTCTTGTGCCTGTCTTGGTCCTTTGACCTCTTCACACCAGCCCTAAGCTTCAATTCCGAGATTTCCTTCTGGGCTGCTAGCAGAGCCTCCTGTTGCTTCTTTTCATTTGCCTCCAACTGCTCAATTCTGTCTTGAGTTCTCTTATCTTCTTGAGTGCGAGCTTCAGTAATTCTGACCCACCTAGCTTGACTTTCTTTCAGATAAAGATCAGTTCTAGCCTTCTGAAACTGGGCCTCTTGTAAACACCCCAAATTTTCCCTCACCCATTCACACCATGGCTTGTGATCATTCTCATATGCATAAACACAACCATACCATCTCATATCACAATTTTGAGTCATTGCATTGGTTCTAAGTCATCTGCATCTAGGGTTTGTGATCTGAGCAATCCAGGAGCCTCTTCAGCCATTCCAAAGGCCATAAATCACTTCAAAGAGGTCTATGTGTGTTCAAGTATCATATTATACTCCCTCAAAGTCAAGAATGTCAAAGAATCACAAGAACTGAGATTGGTATGGAAGCAGAGCCAGGCTTGACTGCACAGATGACCTAAAATTAGGGTTTTGGTTTCAGAGGCCATAACTCCAAATTTTTTTGTCATTCTTGTTTCTATTGGTCTCTATATGGTATAGGGAGTATGCATATCAATTTTCATGAAGAAATTCCATGGGGAAGTCATCTGATCAAGAGTTGACTTTTCAAGCAAGTCAGTGCAAAATCAGGGCATCTGAGGCCCCCAATGACCCAACCAAGGGGTGTTCTTCATCATTTTGATTGTATGTGATCTTTATTTGATCATAGAAGATGTTGGAAGTTCACAAAATTCAAGAATTTCAAGTCTTTTGCAAAGTTGACTTTTTGGGCAAGTTTGACTTTTAATGAAAATGCCATTTTTGGCAACTTTTTCAACCCTTACTTTTTGATTCAAAAAAGCTTCAAATAAAAAAACTTTGGTCATGAAAGTTGTAGAATAGATCTTTCCCTTTTCAAAAAGTACAAGAACATGACCTAATTCATTTTTGATCAAAAGTTATGGCTTGTCAAAGTTGGCAAAAATCACTAAATTTCAAGTCATGCACCAAAGAGGCAAAGTTGCAAATTCACTTCTCAAGGCCAATTAAGTCATCAAATGGGCTTCTAATCCACACAACATGATCACACAACATCTAAAGTTCAGAATGCACCCAAGGAATCACATGTTTTATGGCCCATGGATCAAGTTTCTTTCATAAGAACCAAAGGCAAGGCAAGTTGCAAAACTCATGATGGCTTCTCATCCACTTGCTGCCTAGTTTGCTGAACCATCATAGCCCTTTTCCCTCATCATGCTGCACAGCACACCCTCCTTGTACTAGGCTAGCAATTGACCCATGCTTCTCTTACACAAAAGTTGACATTTTGCAAAAGCACCCATACCTATCACAAAAGCACATGTCACTTCTTCTGACCAATCACATTTCTTTATACAAATCAAATGCAAGCCAAACATAAGCACAAGCAAGCCTGAAACCAGCCACACCACAACATTCTCATTTTCACCCTCTTGAGCAAAAGCATTCGAAACACACAACACAGGCCACAAACACTCAAACAAACTTCACAGACCATCTCACCATGCTTCACTGAACACAAAGCACCCATCATCCTTGCCTGAAAGCCATAGAATCACAAACACGATCCTCACCTGAACTTGAACAGAACTGCTGCAAACTCTCAAACCAGCCATCACAAACTCTTTCTAAGCATCAAGACTTCATCAGGGGCCTAAAACACTACGCCAAAAATGCTTTTTAACAGCGCATCTTAGACAGCGCTTTTAAGAGAAAGCGCTGTCTAAGGTTAAAATTAAAATTAAACACGGAAAATGGTCCAAAAAAATAATGAAAGCGCTGTCTAAGGTGGGGTCTTAGACAGCGCTTTCAAAAAGCGCTGACTAAGACCCCCCTTAGACAGCGCTTCTAGAAAGCGCTTTTATATATTCACCTTAGTCAGCGCTTTTGATAAAGCGCTGTTTAAAGTTTTTAAATTAAAAAAAAAATAAAACCAAAAGCGCTGTCTAAGGGGGGGGGGGTTTAGAAAGCGCTTTTGGAAAGCGCTGTCTAAGGGATACCTTAGAAAGCGCTTTAACCAAAAGCGCTGTCTAAGGCCTAATTAAAATTAAATTTCATACTTCTATTTTCATTCTCTGTTCTTTTCGTTTTCCCTCCTGCGAACGTTTCCGGACGAACCCTAACATCGAACGTTTCCAGAAGAACTTTGTCGTCATTGAAGTCACTGAAACTTGTTTGAATCGTTCTCCTGTCTTCATCGCGGTATGTATTTCACGTTTTCATTCATTCATTCACGTTTTCATTCATTCACTCATGTTCTTCGTTCACGTCATTGAAGTCATTTCTGTTTTCGGATTTCAGTCTGGATTTCAGGCATTGCAATAGTTTAATCGGTCATTTCTGAAAGTTGTTGAAGAATCTCATTACGGTATGTGTTTCAGTTTTGATTTTATTAGGAATTGTTCATTTCCCTGTTTTAGCATGCTTTTTGTTCTGGTTCTGGTTGTGGTTGATTTAGCATGCTTTTTGTTACCACTTATCATAGTTGGAAAAGCTTGTTCTGAGAGAGTGTTCTTTGTGTGTGTAAAATGTTGAAGCAAAAGTGAGGAAGATTGAAAGAGGATGCAAATGAAGTATTTATATAGATATTTATCTTTTCAATGACTGACACATGGTAGACACATATTTGAAGTGAAATGTTTCATTTCTCATGGAGGGGGAAAGTTCATAGTAGTTAAGGAATTAGTGAAGTCGTGCAAACCCATGATTTCCTAGAAAGTGAGATTAATGATGAATTTCTAAAAAGATCTTTTGGAAAATGAAAATTTGCATTAAAGTTGTAACGATGACACTGATGTCGGCAAAAGAGTTAGAACAGTGTCAAAAATAATTTCAAAAATGACACTTTTCTCCTTTCTTATTAAAAGGATAGTTGAAATATAGCATTTTGGGGCAATTAATATATAAGTAGTGTTCACTAATAGTTTTAAAGGTTCGCAATCATACATAAATTTGTCTCAAAGTATCTGTGTGTTTGTTAGAAAAGAGTCATAATGTACGTATATGTGCTCCATTTTATAAATAAGTCTTTACTTTCAAATCACTTATTGCTTTGAATTTAATTTCGATTATTCTTTTAAGTTTCCTTTAGATTTCTCCCATAAAATGATTGAACGAACTCTTATATAGTTATAGGTATAGTTATAGGTATATTGTAATAGAAAAAGTTTGATTCTTGTAATATAAAAAATGAAAGTGATGAGGTAATTAAAGTTGGTATATTGGCGTATCGGATACGTCATTGAAGTTTATATTAACATTGGTTATGTATATGTTTTTTAAGTAGGAAAACCATGGATAAAACATGGATCTGTGCCGATCGAATGACCAAAGAGTACGAGAGTGGGGTTGCGGAATTCGTTAAGTATGCTGTTCAACACGCTGAAAACCCCAGACGAATGCATTGTCCTTGCTTGCGTTGTTGTTATATTGGTAAGGTTGACGCACATGGATTGAAATCGCATTTGCTGAGGCATGGAATTGATCAAAGTTATCAGTGTTGGATATTTCATGGTGAGAAAATTAACGGGAATGTTGAATCGAGTGGAAAAAGTAATACGACCTATGCTTCATACGACAAAGACACGGAAACATATGATTGTGATCGAGTTGAAGAGATTGTAGAAGCACTGGAAGAAGATCTTCATGATTGTCCTGAAATGTTTGAGAGGATGGTAAGCGATGCAGAGAAACCGTTGTACAAAGGTTGCACTAAATTCTCAAGACTTTCTGCGGTATTAAAGTTGTACAACTTAAAGGCGGGCAATGGATGGTCGGATAAAAGTTTCACAGAGTTGTTGGCCCTTATGAGAGAAATGCTACCGGATGATAATGTTCTTCCTAATCGAACCTATGAGGCAAAAAAAATGTTGTGCTCTATTGGCATGAGCTATGATAAGATACATGCTTGTCCTAACGATTGCATTTTGTTTCGTAACGAATATGCAACGTTAACTGAGTGCCCCAAATGCGGTTTGTCTCGATATAAGAAAAGATTATCTCCCGTAAAAGTCTTATGGTATTTTCCGATAATTCCGAGATTTAGGCGCATGTTTCGTAGTGAAACCGATGCAAGACATCTTACTTGGCATGCAGATGAAAGAATCACCGATGGAAAGTATCGGCATCCGGCTGATTCACCACAGTGGTCGAAGATTGATAATGATTATCCTGAGTTTGGATCAGAAGCAAGAAACCTTTGATTGGCATTATCTACTGATGGAATGAACCCACATGGTCTTCAAAGTATTTCACATACCACATGGCCTGTGATTCTTATGATTTATAACCTACCTCCGTGGCTATGTATGAAGCGTAAGTACATGATGTTATCTATGTTAATCTCTGGGCCTAAACAACCAGGTAATGACATAGACGTATACTTGACACCTCTGATCGAAGATTTAAAGATTTTGTGGGAGAACGGTGTGGAGGTTTATGATGGATATAGGAAAGAAAGTTTCAATTTGAGGGCGATGTTGTTTGGCACAATTAATGATTTTCCAGCATACGGGAATCTATCTGGGTATAGCATTAAAGGTCAACGTGCGTGTCCTGTTTGTGAAGACGGAACCGATACGATCCGATTGGAACTTTGCCAGAAGAATGTGTTTCTCGGTCATCGTAGATTCTTACATTCTAAACATCATTACCGTGGGTGGAGAAAATCATTCAATGGAGACACCGAACATCGTAGAGCTCCACCCGCATTGTCAGGTGAACAAGTTTTTGAAAAGGTGAAAGATGTGCGTACTGAGTTTGGCAAGCCTTTTGCACATAAGATTGTGAAAGGTGGGTGGAAGAAAAGGTCGATATTTTTTGAATTGCCATATTGGAAGTCTTTGTACGTGAGACATTTTCTCGATGTTATGCATATTGAAAAAAACGTATTTGAAAGTGTTATAGGTACATTACTCAATATAAAAGGCAAGTCTAAGGATGGCCTTAAAGCAAGGGAGGACATGTTAAAAATGGGAATGAGAACTGAATTAGCACCCGTGAAGAAAGGAAGACGAACATATCTACCACCTGCTGCTTTTACTTTATCTAGAAAGGAGAAAAAAATTTTGTGTAAGTCTCTGAGTGAAGTTAAGGTTCCAGAAGGATACTCATCTGATATCAGAAGACTTGTTTCTATGAAAGACCTCAAGTTGAAGAATTTGAAGACACATGATTGTCATGTTATAATGGAACATTTTCTACCGATCGGTATACGTTCTATTTTGCCAGAAAAAGTAAGAAGTTCCATAACTAAATTGTGTTTTTTCTTTAGGTCAATTTGTGGTAAGGTGATCGATCCCGAGATGTTACCAACACTACAAAAAGAGATTGTAATTACCTTGTGTGAGCTTGAAATGTATTTTCCTCCGTCTTTTTTTGACATAATGGTTCATTTAGTTGTTCATCTTGTGAAAGAGACACAGTTGTGTGGACCAGCTTATATGAGATGGATGTACCCTGCTGAACGGTATATGAAAATATTAAAAGGGTACGTGAAATCCCGAAGTCGACCAGAGGGTTGTATTGTTGAACGATACATTGTTGAAGAAGCTGTTGAGTTTTGTACTGAATATTTGTCTAACGTTCAATCGATTGGACTCCCCAGAGCTCAGATTTTCGACAAAATGGAAGGTAAAAAATTAATTGGGAATAAAATTGTGACAATATCAAGGGATGAACGGGATCAAGTTCATTTGTATGTTCTGCACAATAATAATGAGGTTGAGCCATATGTTGAAATGCACAAGGATGTACTCCGAAGGTTAAATCCGAACAGAAATGAAAATTGGATAGTTATAGAGCACAATAAAAGTTTCATACAATGGTTGAAGGATCATATTTATTTGAAGCGCTCTTCAGATCCTTCTTCGGTAACAGAAAGGTTGAGATGTTTGGCATATGGTCCAGGTTTGCATGTGTTTTCTCATAGCGCATATTCAATTAATGGATACACATTTTATACCAAAGAACAAGATGATAAGAGTACTATGCAAAATAGTGGTGTCACCGTGCTAGCTGAAGCAATGCATATATCAAGTATGAAGGACTTAAACCCCAAATATGCAAATTTGTCATATTTTGGAGTTATTGAGCACATTTGGGTGTTTGATTACGAGAAGTTTCAGATTCCCATCTTTGGTTGCAAGTGGGTGAATAGTAGTGGCATACGAATGGATAAGTCTGGATTTTTGCAAGTTGATCTTACTAGGGTGGGGTACAAAGATGAACCTTTTATTCTAGCATCTCAGGCTAAACAAGTGTTCTATGTGAATGACCCGAAGAGTACAAAATGGTCTATAGTGCTTTTCTCTAACAAAGTGACTGATGATAGCGGTGTCGATCAATGTGATATTGATGTTGAGAATGAGTCATGCATTAGACGGAATGAGTTGAATAGAAATGATGAAGTTGAGGATCTTATACCGGATGAGTCATATATAAGAAACGATCATAATGAGGGAATTTGGATCAATTCATCCGTACGCATTGCTAAGAAACAAGTGATTAATATTCCAACAAAGAAAAGAAAGAGATGTTAGTGACTTAGGTAAATTATCCATGGTTTCTTTATTTTATTTTTTCGATTGTTTTGATTATAAGTTATATGTGATAATGCATGATTTCCTTATTTTTTTGTTTTCAATTACTTTGATTATAAGTTATATATGATAATGCATGATTTCTTTATTTTTTTGTTTTCAATTGCTTTGATTATAAGTTATATTTGATATTTGATGGTTTCCTTGGTTTATTACAGGTTAGACATGGCTGATGACCAACCTGAGGAAGTTCCTAAAAAAGTATCCGCGGAAGAAGAAATTCGAAGAGGCATCACAGTAATGAGAAGGGTGGTCCAAGGAAGATCTCGAGGCATCATACTAGATGTCTATTGGAGCACCCAGGGACAGCTTATAGAACCTAATGGGCATACCTTAACTAGTTTTATCGGTGCACTAGTAAGGAATGAAATTCCCATTACATGTGATGATTGGAGAAACAAAGAGCTGAAAGAGTCCAAAGATAAAATTTGGAGTGAGATAAAGGTACAATCATGTTTTTTCAATTATGTATTTTCAATTACCGATACTAACTATCAATCAGTATGTTTTTCTTAGCGATGTTTTAACATCGAAGACGAAAGAAGAGGCTTTTGTATGAAATTGGCCGGAAAGCTTCTAAGAGGGTTTCGGACATTTTTATCATCCAAGTTCCTTAAGGATGCGGATGGTAATTTTGTGGATGCGGAGCTTCCCAAAAAATATGAAAGTTTGATATCGGCTGAAGAATGGGAAGCGTTCAAATCCAAAAGACAAGACCCGGTTTTTCAAAGAATAAGTGCTACAAATCGGGAAAGAGCATCAAGTCCCGCATATCCGTACCGAAAAGGACGTGTCGGATATGGACGTTTAGAACAATCCATGGTAAGTATTTTTAAATTGCGATAACAAATTTGTTCATCATATAATAGTTTTATCTGATAAAATTGTATGACTTAATGTGTAGCTGCAGAAGGAGGAAAGTTCAGAATCATCTCTTCCTGCACATGTTTTGTGGAAGGAAGCCCGTGTGGGCAAATCTGGAGTTCCTCAAGAAGAAGTTTTACAAGTATACCAGAAATGTGTAAGTATAACATTTTTTCATTAATTGAATAACATTTTTATACACAAATATTTGATAAGTGTACGATATTCATCTGATTTTTCAGGAGGAGCTATCTCAGTCTTTATCTCCCGATGATACTAGGAGCATACTTGGTCGGGCATTAGATGTCCCTGAGTACTCTGGTCGGGTGAGGGGTAAGGGATTTGGAGTCACTCCGACCTCCATGAGTATTAAAAAAGGAAAGGCTCCTAGTAATCGGGAGCTTCATGCAAGAATGGAAGCCATGCAAGCTGAGCTTGATGCATTGAGGAGAGAAAGAGAGGCTAGCGCCTCAACAGTATACAGAGATGCTTCGGACAAAGACAGTATCAACTGTACCTTTCAGCCGAACATTCCAGAGGTAATTACATATAATTGTCTTAAATTGAACTATTTTCTTAAATTATGTATTTGACTAATATACACATTAACGATTTCTTGTTATTATTGGTTTTAGGGCATTTCCCATTGTCAGCTGTATTTGTCGTCACCATACTATCGGATGGTTGGCAAGGGAAAAGTGCATAACGTTAGCGGAGTATTACTCCACACTAGAGAGCTCCCTGCTGGATGTTTGAAGGTATCAGTTGATATTGCAGTTGAGCCGAATGCAGCATTACCATATCCTAGCGATGATTCGGATGCAACAACGGTGCACGAAGCAGTAGGTTCGTTTGTTGCATGGCCGACAAACCTCATATGCGTAGGATATGAGGTATGATTAAAACTTATGTTAACTTTCCTTGGTTTATTCAAAGTTTAAAATTTATGCTTAAAATTGTACTTTCATATTTTCCTATGTTAAATAGACTCCCACACAATCCAAATCAAAAGACACTGCGATTCCACGACATACCGAGTCCACGGTTTCAAGAAAAGAGGTAATATACAATTATATGACATATATTCATGGAAGTTGTTACATTCTTAATTTGATCTAACTATTTATATGACATGTAGGTTCAAGAAAATGAGGCTAGCAATGCCTCCGCACAACAAAAAAAGGAGGTTAGCAACGCCTCCGCACGGGTACAAAGTTCTGGTGCTAAGAAGTCCGTAGCTAGGAAAAAACCTACCACCAAGTATAGGTCGTGCCTCAGGACATTTCTAGAGATGACCGATATACCGACCGGAGGTGCTCGGATTATACCTATGGAGGTAGGGATTTTCGGCTTTGATTACGAACAAATGATTGGTAATGAGGACTTCATGCAAGTTTTTGGTCGTGAAGAAATCGGCGTCACCGTTGTCAATACATATGTTAGGTAAATTCGGACTACTTTGTTTTATTAATTAAACAACTTATTTTAATGATGTTTACTTTATGTTAATGATGTTTTTATATTAGGTTTTTGTATGACAAATTGATGCGCCCCAATGGTTTGGACGTGTCATTCGGATTCTTAGCACCCGCGACCGTCAGCTATAGTTTAATGATAAGTAGACCGGATACCGTGACGGAGTACGTTCTTCGGATCCTCGTGGAGAATAAAGATTCGGAGAAGTTGTTTTTTGTACCGTTTAATACCGGGTTAGCATTTCATTCTAAATTCATCTATTATAATTATTTTCCAAGTTACCATCTAACATTTGCCTAATCATTACAGTGGACATTGGTTGTTGCTCGCAATCAATCCTATCCGAGAAATTGTGTATTATCTTGACTCGTTAGGAAATGATTGGACAACATACCCGGTTATGAAGGACCTAATTGACACGTAAGTGAGAATGTTCAAAATTTTTCTTAGTTTATGTGAATTGTTCTAATTGCTTCATTTTTATTTTATTAGCGTCCTACAAGCTTTTCGTGCCCAACGAGTTATCCAGACCTCAAGGAGGGGCGCCAACTCCATTTCATGGATTAAAGTGGCGGTATATTTTTAATTACCGCGTTTTTTATTATATTAGTGATGACTACACTTGATAAAACTTAGGATTTATAATTCATATTTTTTTTTCATATGTAGTGTCCTCGTCAACGTAATGAAATAGATTGCGGGTATTTCATGTTGAGGTTTATGCGAGATACTCTCATGTTGGGCCGATTAGAGATTCCCACCGATGTATGTATTTCTAACTTATGAGTTATTTTTATATTTACACATATCTTATATAATTAAATAGTTGGAATTAATTCAAAATATGTTATATTATTATGTAGTACTTTGATGAATTCAAGTGTGCATCTTATACAAAGGATCAAGTGGACGAAATCAAAGAGGAGTGGTGTCAATACATGATAGAGCTCAAAGTGTGTAATTAATGTGTACATTTGTAGTAGTATATGTAATGACTTATAAATGTAAACATTAATTTGTATATATTTTGATACATTTATGGCAAATTTGGTTTGAATTGGTTTGAATTGGTTAGCCAAATTTTGGTAAAAAAAGGCCAAAATGGCATATATAAAATGTGATAATTGACTGCAAAAATCTGGTTGAAAACAGGTACCAATTCTGGTTTATAAACCTGGAAAAAATGTGGTTACAAACAAATCCTACAAAAATTTTTGTATACCTTAGACAGCGCTTTTGCCAAAAGCGCTGTCTAAGGGGGGGATTAGAAAGCGCTTTAGGCAAAAGCGCTGTCTAAGGGGGGGGCTTAGACAGCGCTTTTGTCCAAAGCGCTGTCTAAGGTATACCTAAAAAAATTAAAATATGAGGGGCTTAGACAGCGCTTTGGCCAAAAGCGCTGTCTAAGGTATACCTAAATAAATTAAAATAGGAGGGGCTTAGACAGCGCTTTGGCCAAAAGCGCTGTCTAAGGTATACCTAAAAAAATTAAAATAGGAGGGGCTTAGACAGCGCTTTGCCCAAAAGCGCTGTCTAAGGTAGGGGGCTTAGACAGCGCTTTTGAAAAGCGCTGTCTAAGGTGTACCTAAAAAATTTAAATTAAGAGGGTCTTTTAAAGCGCTTTTGGCCAAAGCGCTGTCTAAGGGTGGGGGATTAGACAGCGCTTTTCACATTTTAAAAAGCGCTGTCTAAACCTTTAGCAGCGGAGGTTTAGACAGCGCTTTTAAGCGCTGTCTAAGGCCAAAAAAAGCGCTGTCTAAGGTCTTGTTTGTTGTAGTGAAAGGAGTGGATTGCACAAAGAGAAGAGGTCAGAAAGTTGCAAACTGAAAAGCTTCAAACTCAGGTAGCTTCATGAACTTTTTTCCAGAAGCATGATTTTAAGTTCTAAATAGCTTCTATACGTTCCCCTGATCATGAATATGTGCTTACTTTTGAAAATGGTTGAGAAACCAGGATGTATGCTGTGTCTGAAATTTTTGCCCTAAAAATTGTTTGATTTGATTCTCTCTGTTTATGAATGATAAATGATGTTTGAGTGAGGGGTTTGATTCGTTTTTGAATGGGGATGAGTTCTGGATAGTTAGTTTTCATTTTCATTGCGTGTAGAGTGATTTAGCATTTTTGACTCGCCGGAGAAGATGACCAGAACCACTGTTCCGGTCATCTGAAAGTCATTAGGGCAAGATTAGGGCTTAATCACTTAATTAGCCAAGTTTGAATGTCAGCCCTTGGATGTGGCGCCAAGTCTCTTCCCGCGCGCGTATGTTTGAATCTGGATCCTTGGATGTGCATACTTTTATATTTTCAGTTTTATTTCATTTTCATTTTCCATTTAATTACATTATTTTTATCATTTTATTAAAAATAGTAAAATCATATTAAAAATTCTGAAATTTTTTGTACAAACTTTTATTTAATTTCAGAAACCAAAAATATTTTTATTTTTATTTTTTGCATTAAAAAATATTTTTAAATCATTTAAAAGTTTATTTTTAATTAATTAATGAGAATTAATTAATAAAAAATACTTTTATGTATTTAAAAATCACCAAAAAATTCATGAAACATTTAAAACCATTTAGAAACATTGTCCAACCCTCAAACCAAATTTCTTTTTTTGATCATGATGTCTTTTGAGAATTTTTCATGGAATTAAAATCATTTTTAGGCAATATTTTGATCCAAACTTCCAAAAATCATTTCGGCCTAACCATTGAGAGTTGGACCTTGATTCTTTTTGCATTGCATTGTATTTAGCATGTAGTTTGTGAGATTAAATGGGCATGATTTTCTCTTTCATTTTCCATTTGTTTGACTTTTTTTCTTGTTAAGGAACCCTAAAACCCTAGAAATTTTAGGAAATTCACAACTTTCATTAGGTTAAGAGTTGGAACTTCTCCTTTGGGCAGTGAGTTAGTATAGGTTTAGGGATCCTTTGAATGCATTTTCAATTTTTTTATCTTGGAGTTTGCTTCTGATTTTGGTTTTTGTTTGAGGCATTGATCATAAACCCTAATTTGAGCTTCCATATGCATCCATCTTGCATTTGCTTGCATACCTTGACTTGCCATAGCATTTTTTGCATCCATTTGATTCATGTGACATCTTAAGACACATTGAAAGCATGTTTGATCATTGCATCTTGCATTTTCCATGTTGTATGCCATTTGCATTTCATAACCTTTCATGTATGTTCATGTTTCTTAACTTGTTTCATTTGCATCCATGAGCTTGTATGATCATCCCCATGTGTTGTTTCATGTTTGTAGCATCTCATAGCATCATTAACATCATGTATGTGCTTCTGGTTTTGTTTCTCATCATACCATTTCATTCCATTTTGCATTGCATTGCATTCCTTTCACTAACTTTTCAGGTGGTAAGCAACTTTGAGAAGTGAATTTGCCTTCACTTCTCACATTTTCTTTTCATCTCTCTTGCATCCATGCTGCATTTTGTTATGTGTTTGAGATTAAGCTTGCTCTTTATTTTTCATCTTACTTTCTTTCCTCAAGTGACTTGTCTTCTTAAGTGAAGCAAGTTACTTTGCTTCTCCTGATCCTTTCATCTGCTTCCTGGTGGTTCCATTGAAGATTTCTTTCTTAAACATCACAAACCTTAGGAACAACCAAGCATGACAATGATTAGGGTCTTGATTAGTCCCCCACTTAGTTTTACCTTTGTGTCTCTTTTGAGTCTCCTCTTCTCACCTCATAATCAGGGACTAAACCCTAAAGGCTTTAAGGCTTTGTGATTAAGCTTATGCCTGCATCCTTCTATTAGGATGGAGTGTATAACTTTAATCCCAAGTGTTAAACCCTTAATGTGTTTAAATCCTTTAATCAATTCACTTAATAATCATCAAGACATCACACTTGTAACTTGGGCCTTGCATTAGGGTTCTAATTCTTCCTTAATTGGTTAAGAAGGACTAACCCTAGTGTTAATGGACAAGTCCCCCTCAAGTTGTCTTACAAACCCTAAAAAACACTTCATCATCATATCATTAAATAAAATCCACTTAATAAAGGCTTTGTTTTGTCATGAGTTTAATCTCTAATCATGGATTAAGTTGAGGAGATTTCCTCAGCTTAAACATTATCCTCTATTATCCTTCTATTAGGATGGTGTAATGAGTCTGTTTAATCCCTGATTATGGCTTAATCTCATTACTTAACACTAAACAAAAACACCAAAAACATATAAATAATCACAAGTAGGTTAATGATCTTGATCCTACATCAAAGGTGATTAAGTGTGAGAAGCTGACTTCACACTTAAGGTATTCTCATTACCCCTAATCAGAGGGAAGATGTGATGAGTTTACTAACCCATTGGTTTAGGCTTAAGCTCATTAACTTATGACAAACTTTCAAAAGCAATAAAAGACTGAAAACTCAAAAACAAACAATAATCGTCTCCTTCGGGATTCTTTTCTCATCACCTTCACTCATAAACGAGAACTTGTTTCTTCCGTCTAATGCAAGACAGTTTGCACCTGAGCCAGACAGGTCATATACTTGAGCATAGGCAAGCAACCAGTTCACAAGTCAATTCACCTTTCAGTCTCTTTGGGTCGAACTACGGTGTTCTGACTTCCTCATTGCACGAGAGGATACGTAGGCATAACTTTACAGTTATCGAACAAAAGTCTCTGTATATTCCCCCTCCTTCCAGCTTTATCCTTTAGACTCATGATCTTGAGCATTTCATTCCTGTTCTTACACTGACCTTTCACTCTCATACACTTCACACTTCCTTTACACTGGCACCTGTATATTCTTTTCCAGCTATTTTATACACAGATTGCACTGACACTACCCCTTTAAAACACAAATCTTTTAAGCGTGGATCCCGTCGAGTACGACGGACAATCTGGGTGCTGATACCTTCCCAGGTTGTAACCAACCCCCTTTCTCAGTCTCTCTGGTTCGCAACCGTCTTATCTATATCTTCTAGGTTTATGCAGCATTGCCTTTCCTCCGGGATAAAAATGCCTAGCTGGCGACTCTTTTCTTCTCCAGTGTGTTCACTGCTGTGTGTTCTCATTGTTCTTTTCGCCGACTGTTCGCGTCTGTACCTTTATTTGGGCCATTCCCATTTATCGGGAGCGACAACTTGGCGACTCTGCTGGGGACCCTTATGCTATAACCAGGGCTTCTGGTTCTTTTTGTGGGTTCCTCCTAGCGCTTGATTGATTTGTGTTTACTGGGGTTCTATGTGCTATCTGTGCTTGTGTATTTATTCTTGATCATTGCTTTATGTACAGTTGCTTTATTGCTTTCTTTATAGCTTTGCATATATCATATTGTCATACTGTGCTGGCTGGATCTATTTGTTGCTTTGGTGGGTGGGTGTGCTATTGAGAGTTGAGGTCCTATACCTGGGACCTGAGTGACACCTAGGCTAGAGTGGTTCATATTCTTTCCCATTCCATCTCGGTCTGGTGCGGGAATATGAAACACGATTCAGATATGGGTTTCTTCTTGAGAACTCTGTGTTGCAGATTTCCTGCAATACTAGGGCTATCTGGGAAGCCTGCTAAGTCTGGATGACCTTTAGTATTGACCTTCAGAAACTGAGGTGAATTAGAGGAGGAACTTTTATGGTTATTGTAAACACTGTACCTCTGGGTTAGAAGTGTTTACACTTCTCATAACTGATCCAAGTCTGAGGATCCTTGTTTTAGAACACTACCTGTGAGGGGGTTGGGCTGTTTACAGGTTTGCAGGTACCCTCGACCTCAGCATACCCTGTTACTTTGATTTGAGTAAGAGTACTCCATGTTGGAACAGTTCTTGTGATTTTAACCCTGGACATGTGACTCTTTATTTGAGTCCCCCACCTTGGTTACTGGACTTATAGACCTCCATCTGGATTTCTTGAACATACTTGGGCTTATATCAGAGCACTTGATCAGATCCAGCTCAGTCACAAACCCTTGCATATCATTTGCATACATCATCATTGCATCATTTTAACATTTGCTTATTTGTTTTTCAGGGTATCCATACTTTATTTTTGGCTTGGTTTTGACCCCATCATCAGCATAGACCTATCTTCATCAGTATTTACTTCAGTTATCAGCTGCCTGCTTCAGTCACCTGCATCACCAATCTCAGCCTGTCAGTGGCCCATCATCAGTATTCTTCGCCATCATCAGCATCTGTCTTAGCTTTTCTTCAGCAACATGGCACCTAAGAAGAGTAACATCTCCTATCATTTCTTTCAGCCTGAGCTAGCTGACATCAGGAAGATCCAGACCCTGATTACTCCAGACCATATACCACTATTCAGAGAACACTATGGAGGCATACTTGATGTGGTTATGGATTTGGACCCTTCACAGAGGAGCCTGATTCATACTTGCCTGCAGTTCTATGATCCCCCTCTGAGGTGTTTCACTTTTCAGGATTTTCAGTTGGGACCTTTGTTAGAAGAGTATTCATCATTGGTCGGTGTACCTATCAGGGGTGGAGTCCCCTTCAACCCTGAGATGGTCTTTCCTAGTAATGAAGAGGTGGCAAAGGCCTTGTATTTAGAACCAGTCCTGATTGGGCAGAATATGACTACCAAGGCTGGAGTCTCTGGTTTACATCTGGATTTCTTGATCTCTCAGGCTACCATGAAGGCTTCTTTGGGAGAGTGGAAGGCAGTCTGTGCTTTATTGGCCCTTAGCATATATGGGATCATATTATTCGCAGATGAGCCTAGATTCATTAGCAAGAATGCAATCCATCTTTTCATCCTGAGAAACCCAGTGCCAACCTTGCTGGGAGATTTCTACTACTCTGTTCACCAAAGGAATGAAAAGCAGAGGGGAAGATTGGTGAGGTGCTGTGCTCCTTTGTTCCATACTTGGCTGCTCAGACATTTGCCTAAGACTGATGCATTTCTGAATCCTCATCAGCAAAAGAATTGGGCTAGAAGACTCACCGCTTTAACTTCAGCTGATATCAGGTGGTGCACTCAAAGCACCAAGGGCAGGGATATTATTACCAGTTGTGGGCAGTTTCCCAATGTACCCCTGATAGGAGTAAAGGGTTGCATCAACTACAACCCTCTGCTATTCAAAAGACAATTGGGTTATGCATTGGTCCACACTCCTAAGGCACAAGACTTGGCTGAGACTCTTTACTGTGAGAATAAGCCTAATCTGGCTATTGTCAGGCAAGCATCCTGGGCTTGGGACAATGTCCAGACTAAAGGAGTGACCATTCTGGGGAAGTGCAACAATGTGGCTTCAGCACAGTACTATGAGTGGTCCCATGCCAGGGCTCAATTTTCTGGGATGCCCTTCACCATGGAGGATATGCCTGGATCATCCTCAGCACCACCTCCTGTCACTGTCAGTTTGGAGGAGTTTGAGAAATTGAAAGAGAGAAATGAGAAGTTGACTCAGGCTCTACAGAAGACCCTCTGGGAGAGGAGTGATGGTAGGTTGGATATTGAGAGGTTAGAGAAGCTGAAGGTGGAGCATCTGGCTAGGATTGAGAAGTCTGAGGATTACATCAAGAAGTCTAGGGCTGGAGAATAAATTCTGAAGAATGCCTGCAAGGAGGCCCAGTTCCAAAAAGCCAGGACTGACTTGTATCTGAAGGAGAGCCAAGCTAGGTGGGTCAGGATCACCGAAGCTCGTACTCTGGAAGATAAGAGGACTCAGGACAAGATTGAGCAGTTAGAGGCTAGTGCAAAAGAGCAACAGGAGGCCCTGCTAGCATCCCAAAGAGAGATCTCAGAGTTGAAGATTAAAGCTGGTGTGAAGAGGTCAAAGGACCAGAGTCAACACAAGAAGCTAACTGCAGCTGTTACTACCAGGAATCTCCTTATCAGGAACCTTACAGAGCGCCCCGCTGATCCTGTGACTGAAGCACTTCTAAAGGAAGTTCAGGAAGATGAGTTTGGTCTTGGTGTCTGACTTTTGCTTGTTGTTGCTTTCATTTCATTGTACTTTCCTTTTTTGTGATGTATTTTGACCCCTCAGAGGGCATGTATTTGTAAAAAGAAACAAATTATGTATCATTTACTTTTTGTAATATATGTATTGGTTTGTTTTATCTGAGTTCTCCAAGCAACACCACAAGCATCTTCAAGGGTCTGGAAAGGTCAAAACCAATTGCCAAGCCGGATACCTTGGAAACAAATAAGCATACTGCATTGCATACTAACCTTTGTTTGTTTTGTAGGTTTATTTTGTTGTTGTTGCTAACTCTGTTATGACTTCAGGAACTATTGCTCGCCGACGGGTGTTCCCACTCAACCGTCCACACAGATATCCAACCCGTAACAACCTTCCGGGAATACAGATGGACCAGGTACAACAGGACCTTACAGAGGTCAGGAACCAAATGGCCAATGAAAGATTGGAAATGAGGGCTCAGATGACACAATTTTTGGAGGTGATGAACAATATGGCTCAAAGCCAAGAGAGATTAAGAGCAATGGTAGAAAGGCAGAATCAGGAAGATCCCCATCTAGGGACTGCTGGGACAAGCAACAATGAGAGGGTCCAACCTCATGTCAACCCCCCTGTATTTGGACCCCACCTTCATCTAGAGATCAACATTCCTGCTAATGTACAAGGGACTGCCACTGCAGGCAGAATGCTGCAAGAAGACCCCCAGGAGGATCAGTTCACAGTAATGGGTGATGGGGATGAGGCCTATGACAGAAGGCTGGACGAAATTGCTGAAAAATTAAGATCCTTGGAGTCTCAAAACTCTTTGGGTTTTGATGTTATGGACATGGGCTTAGTGGACGGGGTCAGGATTCCCCATAAGTTTAAGCCTCCTTGTTTTGAAAAGTACAATGGGACCTCCTGCCCACGGACCCATTTACAGTCCTTTCTGGGGAGGTTGAAGGCATACACCATGGACGAGAAGCTATGGATGTTTTATTTTGAGGATAGCTTAACGGGAGCTTCAAGGGAATGGTACTCACATCTGACTAGAGCAACCATCAGGTGTTGGAAGGATTTGGCAGAGGCCTTCATTAGACAATACCAGTATAATTTGGATATGGCACCCAACAGGACCCTCCTGATGGGGATGTCACAATCATCTAGAGAAAGCTTCCGGGAGTACGCCCAGAGGTGGAGGCAGCTGGCTGCTGCTGTCCAGCCACCTATGTCAGAGAGGGAGATGGCAGATATGTTTATGAACACCCTCCAAGGAACATACATTGACAGGCTGGCTGCTTTCTCTTCTACCAGCTTTGCAGATGTCGTTATAGCTGGAGAGAGAATTGAGAGCCTGTTAAAAATGGGCAAAATTTCTGACAACGGTGCCAGCTCATCCAACAACACAAGGAAGCCTTTTGTGGGCCAAAGAAGAACTGGTGAGACCAATGCTATCCATGCCAGCAGGGGCAGACCCCAATGTGTTCATAGGTCGGTGGCAGCAGTCACCATTCCCGCTCCAGTTCATCCACAACCAGCTTATCAACCACCGCAGCAAAATTATCAGCAACAAACTCCGTATCCTCCTCAGAGAAACTACAACAACACCAACAACAACAATCAGCAAAGACCATATCAACAGAGACCATCTCAGGCCAATAGGGTGATTGATCCGATCCCTATGCCCTACGCCACATTACTGCCACAACTCCTGAAACTCAACATGGTTGAGCTAAGGATGTTGGCACCTCCAGATCCTACCAGCCTACCCAGGAATTACGACTCCAACGCCAGATGTGCTTTTCATTCAAATGCACCTGGCCACAGTACAGAGAAGTGTAGAGCCTTGCACATGAAGGTACAAGACTTGGTAGACTCTAAAGCTCTGAACTTTGCACCACCACCGAATGTTAACAAGAACCCTATGCCAAACCACGGAGGTCCCAGAATCAATGCTATTGAAGAAGACAAGCCGTCTTACTTGATAACCAGTGTGGGTCAGATTCGGACACCGTTGGTAGAGATTAAAGCTCAACTCCTCGAATGTCAAATATTCCCGGGATGTGAGTTAGGGTGTGCTTATTGCAACATTTCAGTGAATGGTTGTGATAACTTGAGAGATGGAATAGATGGTCTCATCCAGAGTGGCCTGCTTCAAATCACAACATCAATTCCTACCAATCCAGCAATCTCATCAGCAACAATTCCCGTGTCTTCTACAACTGCAACAACCATTGTTCCAAACAACTCCTCAGCTTCATCAACAAATGCTTCATCTGTCACTTCAACTGACCAAATATCAGCAAACATCCCTTCTACAACTTCAGCACCACTTCATTCAGAATCTCCTACAACAACAACACCCATCCATCCAACAATGTCTCCTACAACTTCAACAGCAAATGTCTCAACAGTTACGATTTATTATGATCCTGAAAATGATTCTGCCTACAACTCACAAAATTCCACTCCTATCAGAGCACCAGTCACAATATACTACGATCCACATACTATCATGGTCCCTTCTGCAGCTGCAATCAGTCCAGTCTCTATCACAGTGCCTGGGCCAGTACCTTATGAAAGTAGTAATGCCATCCCCTGGCATTACGGCTCTGATCTATACTACGAAGGACAGAAAATCACTCTTGAATCATCAACCCCTGCACCACAAATAGACAACGTGGGGGGAGGCGGAGGCTTCACTCGAAGCGGACGTCTCTTCGCTCCACAAATTCAAAGACCCACTGCCGAAGCAGAAGCTGCTGCCAAGGCAAAAGGGAAGAGCTTGGTGCAAGAAGAGCAAATTGTTAAAGAAGCTTTGAAAACACCTTTTGATGAAGAAGTTGATGAATTCATTAGAATCATCAAGAAAAGTGATTACAAGATAGTGGACCAGCTTCACCAGACACCTTCCAAGATCTCAATCCTATCATTGCTTATGTGCTACGAGGCTCATCGGAATGCACTACTAAAAGTTTTGCACGTAGCTTATGTGCCAGAAGAGATCACCGTCAATCAGTTGGAAGCTGTGGTTGGAAATGTTAATGCTAGTAATGGGCTAGGATTCACCAACACTGATTTGACTACGGAAGGCCGCAATCATAACAAGGCTTTGCACATTACCATGGAATGTAAGGGTGCAGTTCTTTCCCATGTGCTGGTAGACACAGGATCATCCCTCAATGTCTTACCTAAAAAAGCCCTTGTGAAGCTGGAGTATGAAGGATTGGCATTACGTCCCAGCAACTTAGTAGTGAGAGCCTTTGACGGTTCTAAGAGATCAGTTCTGGGAGAAATTGAGTTGCCTATAACGATTGGCCCACAAACTTTCAAAACGACCTTCTACATGATGGATATACAGCCTGCCTACAACTGTCTATTGGGTAGGCCATGGATTCACGCCGCTGGCGCCGTGACCTCAACCCTTCACCAGAAGTTAAAATTCGAGTGGGAGGGCCAAGTCGTTACTATCTGTGGAGAGGAGGATATTTTTGTTAGCCACCTGGCTACCTACAAATATATAGAGATGGACGGGGAGATCCATGAAACGATGAGTCAAGGGTTTGAGGCCTTGAACATAAATGAAACATCTGCTGTACTTGGAACCTCGATGACATCATACCAACCAGCCCGGAAGGTTGTGGAAGAAGGAACTGCCCAAGGCTGGGGCAAATTGCTACCTGTGGAGAAGAAAGAGGATAGATTTGGGTTGGGTTACAAACCAACTCAACAAGATCAAGCAGAGGCTGCTAAGGAGCCCAACTTTGTTATTGGGGGGATGCTCACCCCTGATGCTGTCAACAATTTGGAAGACGAGGTTGAAAGCGACCGCAACCTGGAGAGTTGGATCCGTCCAAAGATCCCGGGGAGCAGTATCTCAAACTGGTCTTCCCAGGAAATTATAAGAGTTACTCATGCAGAGTAATTATTATTTCCTGTATTTTTATAGCATGCATCAAAGTCTTGCATCTTGCCCAAGATGACAAGACTCATTTTGTAATCGGGCCATCTGTAATTTTTTGTTCAACAAGATTAATCAATGAAATATCAGACATCTTTTTGCAAATGAGTCCTTTTCTTTTCCCGCTCACTGTTTTTCCATTTTTCTTTTTGTACAAAAAAATAAATGGCAGTGTTTTCAAAATGACAATTTTATTTCACTTTTCTAAACAAGATTAAAATCAAATCACTAAAATGAACAAAAAGAACCCTTGCAGAAAGTGCTTTCCAGACAGCACCGACAACAGCACGGCTATGACTTCGTATGACTTTGACAATCCGATCAATCAAGATGATGAAGGAGTTGAAGAAGAATATGAGCTTCCTGAGGAGCTAGCCAGGTTGTTAAGACAAGAGGAAAAGGTTATCACTCCTCAACAGGAGGAGGTCGAAACGATTAATCTTGGTACAGATGAAGACGTGAAAGAAGTTAAAATCGGGGCCTGCTTACAAGACTCAGTGAAGAGACAACTGATTGACCTGCTTCGGGAATATGTGGACGTGTTTGCTTGGTCTTATCAAGATATGCCAGGGTTGGATACCGACATTGTTGTGCACAAGCTGCCTTTAAGAGAAGAATGCCCACCGGTTAAACAGAAACTGCGCCGTACTCGCCCAGACATGGCAATGAAAATCAAAGAAGAGGTACAAAAGCAGTGGGATGCCGGGTTCCTTGCTGTGACTAGATATCCACCGTGGGTTGCTAATATTGTGCTTGTGCCTAAGAAAGACGGTAAAGTAAGGATGTGTGTTGACTACCGGGATCTGAACAGAGCCAGCCCGAAGGATGATTTCCCATTACCTCACATTGATGTATTGGTGGATAATACGGCTCAGTTCTCGGTATTCTCCTTCATGGACGGATTTTCAGGATACAACCAGATTAAGATGTCACCTGAAGACATGGAGAAGACAACCTTCATCACACCCTGGGGCACGTTCTGTTACAAGGTAATGCCATTCGGACTGAAGAATGCCGGTGCAACATATCAACGGGCTATGGTAACATTATTCCACGATATGATCCATAAAGAAATTGAATGTTATGTGGATGATATGATTGCCAAGTCCCTCACTGAAGAAGACCACCTGGTAAATCTGCTAAAACTATTCAAGCGTCTGAGGAAGTACCAACTGAAGCTGAACCCCAACAAGTGCACATTCGGGGTGCGATCTGGTAAGCTGCTGGGATTTATTGTAAGCGAGAAAGGGATTGAAGTTGACCCTGATAAAGTCAAAGCTATTCAAGAGATGCCTGTACCAAAGTCAGAAAAAGAAGTTCGAGGGTTCCTAGGCCGATTGAACTACATTTCACGGTTCGTATCTCACCTCACAGCAACCTGCGAACCCTTGTTCAAATTGCTAAGAAAAGAACAGACGGTCAGGTGGAATGAAGACTGCCAAAAGGCTTTTGACAAGATCAAGGAGTACTTGCAAGAACCTCCAATCCTTATGCCTCTAGTTGAAGGAAGACCTCTGATAATGTACTTGACAGTATTAGAAGAGTCGATGGGGTGTGTGCTGGGCCAGCATGACGAGTCTGGTCGAAAAGAGTATGCAATATACTACCTAAGCAAAAAGTTTACCGACTGTGAACAATGTAATTCACTGCTCGAGAAAACTTGCTGTGCTTTAGCGTGGGCTGCTCGCCGACTGAGACAGTATATGTTGACCCACACTACTTTGTTGATCTCAAAGATGGACCCAGTTAAGTACATATTTGAGAAGCCAGCACTTACCGGACGGGTTGCAAGATGGCAAATGATCCTCACAGAATATGACATCCAGTACACTTCTCAGAAAGCCATCAAGGGCAGTGTATTGTCTGAATATCTTGCTGAGCAACCCATTGATGATTACCAGCCTATGAGATTTGACTTCCCCGATGAAGACATCATGTTCATAAAAGCAAAAGATCATGAAGATCCTGTTCACACTGAAGGGCCTGACCCGGAAGAAGAATGGACCATGATGTTTGATGGAGCTGTTAATATGAATGGTCGTGGTGTTGGTGCAGTACTCATTACACCCAAAGGGGTTCATATGCCTTTTTCGGCAAAACTCACCTTTAACTGCACTAACAACGAAGCTGAATACGAAGCTTGCATTATGGGTCTTGAGGAAGCCATTGACCTCAGGATCAAGACATTGACCGTATTCGGGGATTCAGCTCTAGTAATCAATCAAACTAACGGCAAATGGTACACCCACCAGGATCATCTGATACCTTACAGGGATTATACAAGGAGGTTATTGACTTTCTTTACAACGGTCAAGCTTGAGTATATCCCTCGGGACGAGAATCAGTTTGCAGATGCTCTGGCTATCATTTCATCAATGATCAAAGTTCAAGCTGTCAACTTTGTACCGCAGATTTCAGTGTCCCGACTTGACAGACCAGCATATGTATTTGCAGCAGATATTGTCAAGGATGATAAGCCTTGGTTCCATGACGTTAAGTGTTTCTTGGAGGATCAAACATACCCACCTGGGGCATCTTCCAATGATAAGAAAACTTTAAGAAGGCTTGCTGGTAGTTTCTTTCTGAACACGGATGGTTCCCTGTACAAGAGAAACTTTGATATGGTACTCCTCAGATGCTTTGACAAGACAGAAGTAGATTTGTTAATGCATGAAGTGCATGAAGGATCCTTTGGAACCCATGCTGGAGGGCATGCCATGGCTAAGAAGTTGATAAGATCAGGTTATTACTGGATCACAATGGATGCAGACTGTTGTGCCTACGCCAGAAAATGCCATAAATGCCAGATTTATCCTTTGAATGTGATGTCTTCACCCTGGCCCTTTGCTATGTGGGGCATTGATATGATTGGTAAGATCGAACTGACTGCTTCGAATGGCCACAGATTCATCCTGGTTGCCATTGACTATTTCACCAAGTGGGTCGAAGCAGCTTCCTATGCCAATGTTACAAGACAAGTGGTAGCCATATTTCTGAAGAGAGATATCATCTGTCGATACGGAATTCCCGAGCGAATCATTACTGATAATGGTTCCAACTTGAACAACAAAATGATGGCAGAGCTATGCCGGGACTTCAAAATTCAACATCACAATTCTTCTCCTTACAGGCCAAAGATGAACGGCGCTGTCGAGGCAGCTAATAAGAATATCAAGAAGATTGTGCAGAAGATGGTAGTCACCTACAAAGACTGGAATGAGATGCTACCGTTTGCCTTGCATGGGTACCGTACGTCAATCAGAACATCCACTGGGGCAACACCGTATCAGCTTGTGTATGGTATGGAAGCAGTCCTACCTGTTGAAGTGGAATTACCCTCCCTACGGGTACTGATGGATGTTAAGCTGAACGAAGCAGAATGGGTCCGGTCCCGATACGAACAACTGAGTCTGATTGAAGAGAAAAGATTGGCTGCAATCTATCATGGGCAGTTGTATCAGAAAATAATTAAGAGAGCCTTCGATCAGAAAGTCAGGCACCGAGAGTACCAAGTAGGAGATCTTGTGCTGAAAAGAATCCTCCCTCCTCATACAGACCACAGGGGCAAGTGGACCCCGAACTATGAAGGACCATTCGTAGTAAAGAAAGTTTTCTCTGGTGGAGCACTGATGCTCAGCACCATGGATGGTGAGGACTTCCCGTCCCCTGTAAATTCAGATGCAGTTAAAAAATACTTCGCATAAAATGACCCGCTGGACATAAAAATCAGAATGTAAGTCCAGGCAAAAATAGGGCATCCCAGCGAGTCAAAAACAGAATAAAAGACTCGGGCAAAAATAAGGGAAATAAACAAAAAAAATGTACGCCCGCTGAGTTGAAAAGCCGCATTGGACAACTCTGGCAAAAATGGGTATCCCGATGGATTGAAAACCCGAAAGGGCGATCCATGCAAAATAAGGGAATAAGCGAACAACTGCATCTTGAATTCGGCTGTATCACCTACAACTTGGTAAACCTCGAAAGGTCAAGCTTCTATCAGAATCAACCTTCTTCAGAAAGCAAGACAAGAAGAGCGTCAAAAGTCATACAAGTCATAGCAAAAGAGGAAGCTCCTTAAAGCGTCGTCAACATTGCCAGCATTTTGTTTCTCAATTTGTAACGATCTCCTCATTTTAGGAGATATGTTTCTTTGACTGTATCTTGCCAATCCAGGGCACATGAATTAATAAAATCAGATTTTCAGTCACGTCTCGTCTCGTACATTCTATTTTCATTTGCAAAAACGTCTGATGTCTCCAAAAAAAAAAAAATTGATTGCATAAATACAGATGTTTATCTTCAAAAATAAGAATACGTGCTTGCAGGAAATATAGTTACTCTCGGGAGTGTCTAAACTCCTATCATGGAAATCCAGTAAGGGATACCCCGGGAACACTTGTGCGTTTCTATCTTTGCAGGATTGCAGGTATTCAAAGCACAACTTGGGGCATGTAAACTTCATCCCAGCAAGCTGGCAAATCAACACTCAGTCTCAGCACCCGAAATGCTTTCTCCCCAGCTGAGTTGCCACTCCTCCCAGCTAAGGTGCCAATCATCCTTCCTCATCAGCTAAGTACAATAGCCAGGGAATCATCTCCCCACAGAGCATCAACCTCTATCCAGAAGAGCAACACATGAAGGAATCACAACAGAGTGGCGAAAGCTTCTACAAACCCCAGCTGGGTCCCTCAGTACAAGGATATGTCTATCAGTGACCTATATCCCCAGGCAAACACATCTCGTCAGATCTACCAATGATCTCATCCCCAGCTGGGATGTCCATTTCAAGCAGATCGACCGGAGATCTTCACAGCAACGGGATCCGAATCCCAGATTGATATCCTCGCATAATCATAGCATTCGCATCATATTCACCCGCAAAGCGTAGCATTCCGTCTAGTACGGAGCATTACGGCAAAAAATCAAACATATAGCATAATCATAAGCCATGTTTTGAAACAAACACTTGTAAATATTGAAATCCACCAACAGTATACAGAATACCCCCCAGATTCCCCAGCAAAAGCAGCTGCCTCACATTCACAAACACCAGTATATACTCCTTTAGACACCCGTCCGTATCGTCATTCCCCAGTAAAGTCGCCAGAACACTCTTTGCAAACAGTACCACCCGCATTACAGATACCTTTTTGACACCCGTCCGTGTCATACCCCCAGCAGAAAGCCAAAGACATCCTCTTTGCACTCACAAATACTTATATACATTTCCTTGACATCCGTCCATATCACTTCCCCCAGCACAGTGATATAAACACTTTGTACATCAGAAACTTGTTTATACTAAACTTTACTGTTCTTGACACTCGCCCGTGTCACTTTCCCTAGCAGACTAAACACTCATCTATACACCATTCACGTTTATACAGATACTCGTCCGTATCTGGTATACACCATTTATATCCCCGTAGATTCGACACTCGTCCGTGTTCTTTGTTAACCAGTTGGTACTCGTCCGTACCATCATCTCAGAACATGCGTCTAGCGTTTGTTTCTACCTGATACTCGTCCGTATCATAGTCTTAAGGATGCTCGTCCGCATCTTTAATCCATACACTGTGTCACACACTCTTGTCTTCTTGAATATAGACACTCGTTTGTGTCTACTATTCCCCAGAAAAGTCCCCTCGGATTCAACACTCGTCCGTGTTCTCTGTTAACCAGTTGATACTCGTCCGTATCATCATCTCTGAACACGTGTCAGTATTTGTTTCTACCCGATACTCGTCCGTATCGTAGTCTTAAGGATGCTCGTCCGCACCTTTAGTCTATACACAAACATCTAAACACTTATACCTTTTGTTTCTTGGATATAAACACTCGTCCGTGTTTACTATTCCCCGGTAGATCACCAACAAAGCAAATTTTCCTTTTTATCTGACATTCGTCCTGTGTCATGATAAACCCTGAGAGCAGCCATACCCTGCTAGGTGGTCGTCCTCCACCTCTTGATGGTCGTCCTCCATCATGCTCATCCGATGGCCGTCCCCATCGTTGTTTTTTTATCCGACATTCGTCCTATGTCGTGATATTTAGCAGCCGTCCCCTGCTAGGTGGTCGTCCTCCACCTGTTGATGATCGTCCTTCATCATTTTATCCAATGGCCGTCCCCATTGTTGATTTTGGTTATCTGGCATTCGTCCTATGTCACGATAAACCTTGAGAGCAGCCGTCCCCTGCTAGGTGGTCGTCCTCCACCTCTTGATGGTCGTCCTCCATCATGCTCATCCGATGGCCGTCCCCATCATTGACCTTTTATCCGGCATTCGTCCTATGTCGCGATATTTTCGGCAGCCGTACCCTGCCAGGTGATCGTCCTCCACCTTAGATGACCGTCCCTCATCTTAACCCAACAGAGCAGCCGTCCCCTGCTAGGTGATCGTCCTTCACCTTTGATGACCGTACCTCATCATCTGTTTATTTCATTTATTCTTTAACCCGATGGCCGTCCCCGTCGTGGTCCCTTTTCCTTTTAGTTTAGCCCGATGACCGTCCCCATCATTGATTACTTTACTTTATGAACTTGATGTCCGTCCCCGTCATGTTTCATCAGTCCCCAGAAAATCATACAGCTTTACTTGATGGCCGTCCCCATCATAATACCTTTTATCCCCAGCATGTCGGCCGTCCCCGTCATCGCTTTATTTCCCGCACTTTCCAGCATGTCGGTCGTCCCCGTCATTGCTCTTTACCCAGCAGTCGTCCTCTGCTCGACGGTCGTCCTCCGTCGCCCACACTTTACAATATACTTTATTTTCCTTTACAATCTATATCCCTTTTCTTCTTCATTCCATGAGTGCAAATTTTGGACTGTCTTTGGTATTCAACCACAAGTTATCTCGCTTGCCTGTTAAGCCGTTGCTTACATCCTGCACAGCTAACTCATGTTTGAATAGGGGCAGCTGTAAACACCCCAAATTTTCCCTCACCCATTCACACCATGGCTTGTGATCATTCTCATATGCATAAACACAATCATACCATCTCATATCACAATTTTGAGTCATTGCATTGGTTCTAAGTCATCTGCATCTAGGGTTTGTGATATGAGCAATCCAGGAGCCTCTTGAGCCATTCCAAAGGCCATCAATCACTTCAAAGAGGTCTATGTGTGTTCAAGTATCATATTATACTCCCTCAAAGTCAAAAATGTCAAAGAATCACAAGAACTGAGATTGGTATGGAAGCAGAGCCAGGCTTGACTGCACAGATGACCTAAAATTAGGGTTTTGGTTTCAGAGGCCATAACTCCAAATTTTTTGGTCATTCTTGTTTCTATTGGTCTCTATATGGTATATAGAGTATGCATATCAATTTTCATGAAGAAATTCCATGGGGAAGTCATCTGATCAAGAGTTGACTTTTCAAGCAAGTCAGTGCAAAATCAGGGCATCTGCGGCCCCCAATGACCCAACCAAGGGGTGTTCTTCATCATTTTGATTGTATGTGATCTTTATTTGATCATAGAAGATGTTGTAAGTTCACAAAATTCAAGAATTTCAAGTCTTTTGCAAAGTTGACTTTTTGGGCAAGTTTGACTTTTAATGAAAATGCCATTTTTGGCAACTTTTTCAACCCTTACTTTTTGATTCAAAAAAGCTTCAAATAAAAAAACTTTGGTCATGAAAGTTGTATAATAGATCTTTCCCTTTTCAAAAAGTACAAGAACATGACCTAATTCATTTTTGATCAAAAGTTATGGCCTGTCAAAGTTGGCAAAAATCATTAAATTTCAAGTCATGCACCAAAGAGGCAAAGTTGCAAATTCACTTCTCAAGGCCAATTAAGTCATCAAATGGGCTTCTAATCCACACAACATGATCACACAACATCTAAAGTTCAGAATGCACCCAAGGAATCACATGTTTTATGGCCCATGGATCAAGTTTCTTTCATAAGAACCAAAGGCAAGGCAAGTTGCAAAACTCATGATGGCTTCTCATCCACTTGCTGCCTAGTTTGCTGAACCATCCTAGCTCTTTTCCCTCATCATGCTGCACAGCACACCCTCCTTGTACTAGGCTAGCAATTGACCCATGCTTCTCTTACACAAAAGTTGACATTTTGCAAAAGCACCCATACCTATCACAAAAGCACATGTCACTTCTTCTGACCAATCACATTTCTTTATACAAATCAAATGCAAGCCAAACATAAGCACAAGCAAGCCTGAAACCAGCCACACCACAACATTCTCATTTTCACCCTCTTGAGCAAAAGCATTCGAAACACACAACACAGGCCACAAACACTCAAACAAACTTCACAGACCATCTCACCATGCTTCACTGAACACAAAGCACCCATCATCCTTGCCTGAAAGCCATAGAATCACAAACACGATCCTCACCTGAACTTGAACAGAACTGCTGCAAACTCTCAAACCAGCCATCACAAACTCTTTCTAAGCATCAAGACTTCATCAGGGGCCTAAAAGGAGTGGATTGCACAAAGAGAAGAGGTCAGAAAGTTGCAAACTGAAAAGCTTCAAACTCAGGTAGCTTCATGAACTTTTTTCCAGAAGCATGATTTTAAGTTATACATAGCTTCTATAAGTTTCCCTGATCATGAATATGTGCTTACTTTTGAAAATGGTTGAGAAACCAGGATGTATGTTGTGTCTGAAATTTTTGCCCTAAAAATTGTTTGATTCGATTCTCTCTGTTTATGAATGATAAATGATGTTTGAGTGAGGGGTTTGATTCGTTTTTGAATGGGGATGAGTTCTGGATAGTTAGTTTTCATTTTCATTGCGTGTAGAGTGATTTAGCATTTTTGACTCGCCGGAGAAGATGACCGGAACCACTGTTCCGGTCATCTGAAAGTCATTAGGGCAAGATTAGGGCTTAATCACTTAATTAGCCAAGTTTGAATGTCAGCCCTTGGATGTGGCGCCAACTCTCTTCCCGCGCGCGTATGTTTGAATCTGGATCCTTGGATGTGCATACTTTTCTATTTTCAGTTTTATTTCATTTTCATTTTCCATTTAATTACATTATTTTTATCATTTTATTAAAAATAGTAAAATCATTTTAAAAATTCTGAAATTTTTTGTACAAACTTTTATTTAATTTCAGAAACCAAAAATATTTTTATTTTTATTTTTTGCATTAAAAAATATATTTAAATCATTTAAAAGTTTATTTTTAATTAATTAATAAGAATTAATTAATAAAAAATACTTTTAGGTATTTAAAAATCACCAAAAAATTCATGAAACATTTAAAACCATTTAGAAACATTGTCCAACCCTCAAACCAAATTTCTTTTTTGATCTTGATGTCTTTTGAGAATTTTTCATGGAATTAAAATCATTTTTAGGCAATATTTTGATCCAAACTTCCAAAAATCATTTCGGCCTAACCATTGAGAGTTGGACCTTGATTCTTTTTGCATTGCATTGTGTTTAGCATGTAGTTTGTGAGATTAAATGGGCATGATTTTCTCTTTCATTTTCCATTTGTTTGACTTTTTTTCTTGTTAAGGAACCCTAAAACCCTAGAAATTTTAGGAAATTCACAACTTTCATTAGGTTAAGAGTTGGAACTTCTCCTTTGGGCAGTGAGTTAGTATAGGTTTAGGGATCCTTTGAATGCATTTTCAATTTTTTTATCTTGGAGTTTGCTTCTGATTTTGGTTTTTGTTTGAGGCATTGATCATAAACCCTAATTTGAGCTTCCATATGCATCCATCTTGCATTTGCTTGCATACCTTGACTTGCCATAGCATTTTTTGCATCCATTTGATTCATGTGACATCTTAAGACACATTGAAAGCATGTTTGATCATTGCATCTTGCATTTGCCATGTTGTATGCCATTTTCATTTCATAACCTTTCATGTATGTTCATGTTTCTTAACTTGTTTCATTTGCATCCATGAGCTTGTATGATCATCCCCATGTGTTGTTTCATGTTTGTAGCATCTCATAGCATCATTAACATCATGTATGTGCTTCTGGTTTTGTTTCTCATCATACCATTTCATTCCATTTTGCATTGCATTGCATTCCTTTCACTAACTTTTCAGGTGGTAAGCAACTTTGAGAAGTGAATTTGCCTTCACTTCTCACATTTTCTTTTCATCTCTCTTGCATCCATGCTGCATTTTGTTATGTGTTTGAGATTAAGCTTGCTCTTTCTTTTTCATCTTACTTTCTTTCCTCAAGTGACTTGTCTTCTTAAGTGAAGCAAGTTACTTTGCTTCTCCTGATCCTTTCATCTGCTTCCTGGTGGTTCCATTGACGATTTCTTTCTTAAACATCACAAACCTTAGGAACAACCAAGCATAACAATGATTAGGGTCTTGATTAGTCCCCCACTTAGTTTTACCTTTGTGTCTCTTTTGAGTCTCCTCTTCTCACCTCATAATCAGGGACTAAACCCTAAAGGCTTTAAGGCTTTGTGATTAAGCTTATGCCTGCATCCTTCTATTAGGATGGAGTGTATAACTTTAATCCCAAGTGTTAAACCCTTAATGTGTTTAAATCCTTTAATCAATTCACTTAATAATCATCAAGACATCACACTTGTAACTTGGGCCTTGCATTAGGGTTCTAATTCTTCCTTAATTGGTTAAGAAGGACTAACCCTAGTGTTAATGGACAAGTCCCCTTCAAGTTGTCTTACAAACCCTAAAAAACACTTCATCATCATATCATTAAATTAAATCCACTTAATAAAGGCTTTGTTTTGTCATGAGTTTAATCCCTAATCATGGATTAAGTTAAGGAGCTTTCCTCAGCTTAAACATTCTCCTCTATTATCCTTCTATTAGGATGGTGTAATGAGTCTGTTTAATCCCTGATTATGGCTTAATCTCATTACTTAACACTAAACAAAAACACCAAAAACATCTAAATAATCACAAGTAGGTTAATGATCTTGATCCTACATCAAAGGTGATTAAGTGTGAGAAGCTGACTTCACACTTAAGGTATTCTCATTACCCCTAATCAGAGGGAAGATGTGATTAGTTTACTAACCCATTGGTTTAGGCTTAAGCTCATTAACTTATGACAAACATTCAAAAGCAATAAAAGACTGAAAACTCAAAAACAAACAATAATCGTCTCCTTCGGGATTCTTTTCTCATCACCTTCACTCATAAACGAGAACTTGTTTCTTCCGTCTAATGCAAGACAGTTTGCACCTGAGCCAGACAGGTCATATACTTGAGCATAGGCAAGCAAGCAGTTCACAAGTCAATTCACCTTTCAGTCTCTTTGGGTCGAACTACGGTGTTCTTACTTCCTCATTGCACGAGAGGATACGTAGGCATAACTTAACAGTTATCGAACAAAAGTCTCTGTATATTCCCCCTCCTTCCAGCTTTATCCTTTAGACTCATGATCTTGAGCATTTCATTCCTGTTCTTACACTGACCTTTCACTCTCATACACTTCACACTTCCTTTACACTGGCACCTGTATATTCTTTTCCAGCTATTTTATACACAGATTGCACTGACACTACCCCTTTAAAACACAAATCTTTTAAGCGTGGATCCCGTCGAGTACGACGGACAATCTGGGTGCTGATACCTTCCCAGGTTGTAACCAACCCCCTTTCTCAGTCTCTCTGGTTCGCAACCGTCTTATCCATATCTTCTAGGTTTATGCAGCATTGCCTTTCCTCCGGGATAAAAATGCCTAGCTGGCGACTCTTTTCTTCTCTAGTGAGTTCACTGTTGTGTGTTCTCATTGTTCTTTTCGCCGACCGTTCGCGTCTGTACCTTTATTTGGGCCATTCCCATTTATCGGGAGCGACACCTCTTTACAGGCATTCTTCAAAATTTGCTCTCCTGCTCTTGATTTCTTGATGTAGTCCTCTGATTTCTCAATCCTGGCTAGATGCTCCACCTTTAGCTTTTCTAACCTCTCAATGTCTAGACGACCATCACTCCTCTCCCAGAGGGTCTTTTGCAGAGCTTGAGTCAGATTCTCATTCCTCTCTTTCAGTTTCTCAAATTCCTCTAGGCTGACAGTAGCTGGAGGTGGTACTGTGGATGGTCCAGGTGCATCCTCAACGGTGAAAGGCATCCTAGAAATCTGAGCCCTAGCATGAGACCACTCATAATACTGTGCTGAAGCCACATTGTTGCATTTCCCAAGAATGGCCATCCCTTTGGTCTGGATGTTGTCCCAAGCCCAGGATGCTTGTCTGACAACAGCTAGATTAGGCTTTATCTCACAATAAAGGGTTTCAGCCAAATCTTGCACTCTAGGAGGGTGAACCAAAGCATAGCCCAATTGTCTTTTGAATAGAAAAGGGTTGTAGTTGATGCAACCCTTCACTCCTGTCAGAGGTACATTGGTGAACTGTCCACAGCTAGTAATTATGTCCCTGCCTTTGGTGCTCTGGGTGCACCATCTGATGTCATCTGAAGTTAAAGCAGTGAGTCTTCTAGCCCAATTCTTCTGTTGGTGAGGGTTCAGGAAAGCATCAGTCTTGGGTAGGTGTTTAAGAAGCCAGGTATGAAATAGAGGAGCACAACATCTCACCAATCTCCCTCTCTGCTTCTCATTCCTTTGGTGAACAGAATAATAGAAATCTCCCAGCAAGGTGGGTACTGGGTTCCTAAAAAGGAAGAGATGAATAGCATTCTTGATGATAAACTTGGGCTCATCTGCAAAAAGTATAACCCCATATATACTGAGGGATAACAATGCACAAACTGCCTTCCATTCTCCCAAGGAGGCCTTCAGGATGGCTTGAGAAGTTAGAAAGTCCAAGTGTAGGCCTGGAATTCCTGCCTTTGTAGTCATGTTCTGCTCAATCAGAATAGGTTCCAAATATAGTGCCTTTGCCACTTCTTCATTGCTAGGAGAAGCCATTTCTGGGTTGAAGGGGATACCACCCCTGACAGGTACTCCAATCACAGATGAGAACTCCTCCAGCAAAGGTCCTAGCTGAAAGTTCTGAAAAGTGAAGCATCTCAAAGGAGGATCATAGAATTGTAGGCAAGTGTGAATCAAACTCCTCTGAGAAGGGTCCAAGTCCATAAACATATCAAGGATGCTTCCATAATGTTCCCTGAATAATGGGATATGGTCTGGAGTAATGAGTGCCTGGACCTGCCTGATGCCAGCCAACACAGGCTCAAAGAAGTGGTAAGAAATGTTGCTCTTTTTGGGTGCCATAACTGCTGATGAAGAGCTGAAACAAATGCTGATGATGATGACTGATACAGGAAGTGAGCCACTGATAGGCTGAGGATGATGATAGAGGTAGCTGAAGCAGGCAACTGATAACTGATGCAGATAACTGATGAGCAGGGGTATAAGCAGATGAAAGGGTCAAAACCAAGCCAAATGAAATGTGGATACCCTGAAAAACAAATAAGCAAATGTTAAATGATGCAATGATGATGTATGCAAATGATATGCAAGGGTTTGTGATAAAGCTGGATCTGATTGCTGTCTTGATATAAAGGTCCATGTATGTCAAGAAGTCCAGATGGAGGTTCAAAAGTCCAGTAACCAAGGTGGGGGACTCAAATAAAGAGTCACATGTCCTGGGTTAAATCACAAGAACTGTCCAAAGTGAAGCATTATTAAACACAATAGGTAACAGGGTATGATGTGGCCAAGGGTTCCTGCAAACCTGTAAACAGCCCAACCCCCTCGCAGGTGATGTTCTAAAACAAGGATCCTCAGACTTGGATCAGTTATGAGAAGTGTAAACACTTCTAACCCGGAGGTACAATGTTTACAATAACCATAAAAGATCCTCCTCTGATTCACCTCAGTTTCTGAAGGTCATAGTAAAGGTCATTCAGACTTAGCAGGCTTCCCAGATAGCCCTAGCACTACAGGAGATCTGTAGCACAGAGTTCTCAAGAAGAAACCCATATCTGAACCGTGTTTCATATTCCCGCACCAGACCGAAATGGAATGGGAAAGAACATGAACCACTCTAGCCTAGGTGTCACTCAGGTCCCAGGTATAGGACCTTAAACTCTCAGTAGAACCCCACCCACCAAGACAAAACCAGATCCAGCCATATAACAGTATGACAGTATGATGTATATAAAGCTGTAAAGAAAGCAATAAAACAATTGTACATAAAGCAGTAAATAAAGCACATATACAAAAAATCAGCACATAACACCCCAGTAAACACAAATCAAACAAGCGCTAGGAGGAACCCGCAAAAAGAACCAGAAGCCCTGGTTACAGTATAAGGGTCCCCAGCAGAGTCGTCAAGCTGTCGCTCCCACCAAAATGAGGCTAGGTCAAATGGGGTACAGACGCGAACGGTCGGCGAAAGGAGGTGTGAGAACACACAGGAGTGAACTCACAAGAAAAGAAAAGAGTCGCCAGCTAGGCATTTTTATCTCGGAGGAAAGGCAATGCTGCATAGACCTAGAAAGATATGGATAAGACGGTTGCGAACCAGAGAGACTGAGAAAGGGGGTTGGTTACAACCTGGGAAGGTATTAGCACCCAGATTGTCCGCCGTACTCGACGGGATCCACGCTTAAAAGATTTGTGTTTTAAAGGGGTAGTGTCAGTGCAGACTGTGTATCAAAGAGCTGGAAAAGGATGTACAGGTGTCAGTGTAAGAGAAGTGCAGTGTATAAGTGAAGTGTCAGTGTAGGAACAAGAGTGAAATGCTCAAGACTATGAGGCTAAAAGAATGAGGCTAGAAAGAGGGGGAATATACAGAGACTTTTGTTCGATAACTATTAAGTTATGCCTACGTATCCTCTCGTGCAATGAGGAAGTCAGAACACCGTAGTTCGACCCAAAGAGACTGAAAGGTGAATTGACTTGTGAACTGCTTACTTGTCTATGCTCAAGTGTATGACCTGTCTGGCTCAGGTGCAAAGTGTCTTGCATTAGACGGAAGAAGCAGGTTCTCGTTTATGAGTGAATGAGATGAGAAAAGAATCCCGGAGGAGACGATTATTGTTTGTTTTTTAAGTTTTCAGTCTTTTATTGCTTTTTGAAGTTTGTCATAAGTTAATGAGCTTAAACCTAAACCAATGGGTTAGTAAACTCATCACATCCTCCCTCTGATTAGGGGTAATGAAAATACCTTAAGTGTGAAGTCAGCATCTCACACTTAATCACCTTTGATGTAGGATTAAGATCATTAACCTACTTGTGATTATTTAAATGTTTTTTGTTGTTTTTGTTTAGTGTTAAGTAATTAGATTAAGCCATAATCAGGGATTAAACAGACTCATTACACCATCCTAATAGAAGGATAATAGATGAGAATGTTTAAGCTGAGGAAAACTCCTCAACTTAATCCATGATTAGAGATTAAACTCATGACAAAACAAAGCCTTTATTAAGTGGATTTTAGTTAATGATATGATGAAGAAGTGATTTTTTATGATTTGTAAGACAACTTGAGGGGGACTTGTCCATTAACACTAGGGTTAGTCCTTCTTAACCAATTAAGGAAGAATTAGAACCCTAATGCAAGGCCCAAGTTACAAGCTTGATGTCTTAGTGTTTATTAGATGAATTAATTAAAGGAGTTAAACATATTAAGGGTTTAACACTTAGGATTAAAGTTATACACTCCATCCTAATAGAAGGATGCAGGCATAAGCTTAATCACAAAGCCTTAAAGCCTTTAGGGTTTAGTCCTTGATTAGAAGATGAGAAGAGAAGACTCAAAGAGACACAAAGGTAAAAGATAAGTGGGGGACTAATCAAAACCCTAATTGTTATCATGCTTGGAAGTCCTAGAGTTTTTGAGGTTTCAGAGAAAGATCTTCAAAGAACCAATAAGGAGAGAAGCAAATGAAAGGAGCAAAGAGAAGCAAAACAACTAACTTCACTTAAGAAGACAAGTTGCTTGAAGAAAGAAAGTAAGATGAACAAGAATGAGCAAGCTCAATCCAAACACATACAAAATGCAGCAATGATGCACAAGAGAGATGAAAAGAGATTGTGAGAAGTGAAGGCAAATCCACTTCTCAAAACAACTTACCACCTGAAAAGTTAGTGAAAGAAATGAAATGCAATGCAAAATGAGATGCAATGTGATGATGCAAACCAAAACCAGAAGCATGAACATGATGTTAATGATGCTAAGAGAAGATGCAAACATGAGGCAAGGCATGAGGATGATCATACAAACATATGGATGCAAGAGAAGCATGCTTAGAACCATGAACATACATGAAAAGTTATGAAATGCAAATGACATACAACATGGCAAATGGGAGATGCAATGATCAAACATGATTCTAATATGTCCTAAGATGTATTATAAATCAAATGGATACATAAAATGTCATGGCAAGTCATGGTATGCAAACAAATGGAAGATGGATGCAAAGGAAAGCATGAATTAGGGTTTATGTTCAATGCACAAAACAAAATTCAAAACCAGAAGCAAACATCATGATAAAAAATTGAAAGTGCAATCAAAGGAACCTTAGACCTATACAAACTCACTGCCCAAAGGAGGGGATCCAACTCTTAACCTAGTGAGAGTTATGAATTTCCTAAGATTTCTAGGGTTTTAAGGTACCTCATCAAGAAAAATTCCAAACAAAATGAAAATGCAAGATCAATTCATGCCAATTTAACCCTATAAACTACATGCTATACAAGATGCAATGCAAAAAGAATCATCATCCAACTCTCAATGGTTAGGCAGCAATGAATTTTTGAAGTTTGAATCAAAATAATGCCTTGAAATGAAATTAATTCCATTGAAAATGGTCAAAAGGCATCAAGAACAAAAAATAAATTTGGTTTGAGAGTTGGACAATGTTTCTAAATGTTTTTAAAGGTTACATGAATTTTTTGGTGATTTTTAAATACCTAAAAGTATTTTTAATTAATTAATTTTCATTAATTAATTGAAAATAAACTTTTAAATGATTTAAAAATAATTTTTTATGCAAAAAATAAAAATAAAAATGTTTTTGGTTTCTGAAAATTAATAAAAGGTTTGATAAAAATTTTCAGAATTTTTTAAAGTGTTTTGCTATTTTTAAATAAATGTACAAAAGAAATGAAATTAAATGAAATAAAATAGAATAAAATGAGAAATCAACTGATCCTAAGGCTGGTATTCAAAGTTGAGACGCGGGAGTTGACTGCGCACGTGATCCAGTGGTTGAAATTCAAACTGGCTAATCTTAATTAATTAATTTTAAATAACTGAGATTAGGGCTAAGTGAGGAATCTGGGCCATTGAAACGCGCGGGGGATTGACTAAGTCAGCCTAATCTACGCTCCACATTCATACTTCATTTAATGACAAAATTAGGGCTAATGAATTTCAGACGGCCGGAACAGTGGTTCCGGTCGTCTTCTCCGACGAGCCATTTTCTTATCTCTCTCTCTCTAAGCATCTAAAACAACATCTCTCTGCCCAGAATCAAACCCCACACATCACTGAATCAAAATCCCCAAACAAAAACCATTTTTCATTCATCAATCATGCAAATCGAAGCAAAACAAATTTAGGGCAGAAAGTTTCAGACAACTCATACATACTCAATATTCCACCATTTTCATTTTTAAACACATCATGATGATCAGGATAACATGTAGAATCAATTTATAACAAGTAAATGAAGTTCTGGAAAAATGTTTTGGATGGTTACCTGAGCTGGAGTTCCTCTGATTCCAAGCTTCCTGGCCTCAAGCTTTGCACAAACCTTCTCCTCTGATCCTCCTGATGATGGAATGGAGCTTAGAATGCTTTGAAAGTGGCTGGTTTGGGAGGTTGACAGAGTTCTGTTCAAGGAGGAGTGATGATCGTGTTTTGGTTTCAGTGACTTTCAGTTTGTTTTAATGGTTGGTTTGTGATCAGTGAGTCATGTTGAGATCAATGGTGAAGTTTGTTTGTGTGTTTTAAGCTTGTGTGATGAGTTTCGAATGGTTTTGCATATGGGGTGGAAAATGAGAAGGCTGTCTTCTTGGAGCTTTCAGGCTTGTGTCTTATGCTTTTGCCTCCTTTTGATTTGTATAAACAAATGGGATTGGTTCAGAAAGTGGTTGTGGCATAGTGTGATTGGTATGGGCAAGTTGCCAAAATGTCAACTTGACTTGTACTTGAGGTATGGGCAATGGTATAGCTAGCCTTTTTGCTTGTCTTGGCTCAGCTGAGTTTAGGGAGAACCATGGAATTGTTTATGAGATAAATCAGCAAGTGGATCAAGGCTTATGAGATGTTTTGCAATTTTCACAAAGTTTGGCCCCTTTGGAAATTCATGAGATTCAAGGCATCAAAGTGCAATACTCTTTGGCCAATTCTGATCTTTAGAGGTCATGTGATCATATTGTGAAGAGTTTGTACACTTTTGAAGCCTTTAGAACACTTGATCATACAATTTTGCAAAATGCCTCTTTGGTGGAAAACTTGAAATTATGTGATTTTTCCCAACTTTGACAAGCCATAAATTTTGATCCAAAAATGAATTAGAATGAGTTCTTGTACTTTTTGAAAAGGGAATGATCCATTCTACAACTTTCATGACCAAAGTTTTCCCATTTGAAGCATTTTTGAATCAAAAAGCAAGGGTTGAAAAAGTTTCCTAAAATGGCAAGTTTCCATTACAAGTCATTTCCCAAAAGTCAACTTTGCAAATGGCTTGAAATTCTTCAAACTTGTGAACTTATAACATCTTCCATGATCAAATAAAGATCATACACAATCAAAATGATGATGAACACCCTTTGGTTGGGTCATTGGGGGCCTCAGATGCCCTAATTTTGCACTGACTTGCTCAAAAAGTCAACTCTTGATCAGATGACTTCCCCATGGAATTTCTTCATGAAAATTGATATGCATGCTCCTTATAAAATATAGGGACCAATAGAAACAATAATGACCAAAAAATTTGGAGTTATGGCCTTTGAAACCAAAACCCTAATTCTAGGTCATCTGTGCAGTTAAACATGGCTCTGCTTCCATGCCATTCCCAGTTCTTGTGATTTTTTGAAATTCTTGACTTTGAGAGGATATAATATGATGTTTTAACATACATGGACCCCTTTGAAGTGATTGATGACCTTTGGAGTGGCTCAAGAAGCCCTTGGATTGCTCAGATCACAAACCCTAGATGCAGATGACTTAGAAACAATGCAGTGAAGCAAATATGCAATATGAGATGTTATGATTGAACTTATGTATATGAGGATATCACAAGCCATGGTGTGAATGGGTGAGGGAAAATTTGGGGTGTTTACAGTGAGTGAATGAGATGAGAAAAGAATCCCGGAGGAGACGATTATTGTTTGTTTTTTGGTATTTTCAATCTTTTATTGCCTTTGGATTTGTCATAAGAAAATGAGCTTAAATCTAAACCAAGGGTTAGTAAACTCATCACATCTTCCCTTTGATTAGGGGTAATGAGAATACCTTAAGTATGAATTAAACACTTGACTCTTAATCACCATGATGTAGGATTAAGACCATTAACCTACTTGTATTTAATTAGATGTTTTTGTTGTTTTTGTTTAGTGTTAAGTAATGAGTTTAAGCCATAATCAGGGATTTAATGGACTCATTACACCATCCTAATAGAAGGATAATAGATGAGAACATTTAAGCTGAGGAAGGCTCCTCAACTTAATCCATGATTAGGGATTAACCTCATGACCTAACAAAGCCTTTATTAAAGTGAATTTTAGTTAATGATAAGATTAAGAAGTGGATTTTATGGTTTGTAAGACAACTTGAGGGGGACTTGTCCATTAACACTAGGGTTAGTCCTTCTTAACCAATTAAGGAAGAATTAGAACCCAAATGCAAGGCCCAAGTTACAAGCTGGATGTCTTGATAATTATTAAGTGGATTGATTAAAGGATTTAAACACATTAAGGGTTTAAAAATAAGGATTAAAGTTATACACTCCATCCTAATAGAAGGATACATGCATAACCCTAATCACAAAGTCTTAAAACCTTTAAGGTTTAATCCTTGATCAGGAGGTGAGAAGAGAAGACTCAAAGATGACACAAAGGAAAAACTAAATGGGGGACTAATCAAACCCTAATTGTGATCATGCTTGGTTGTTCCTAGGGTTTATGAGGCTTGCAAAAGATAACGATCTTCAGAGAAGCCACCAAGGAAGAAGCATATGCAAGGAGGAGAAGCAGTAAGAAGCAAGACAACTTGCTTCACTTAAGAAGACAAGTTTCTTGAAGAAATAAAGTGAGGAAGGAGCATGAATGAGCAAGCTCACTCTAATACAAAAGAAAATTCAGCAAGGATGTATAAGAGAGATGAGAAGAGATTATGAGAAGTGAAGGCAAATTCACTTCTCAAACACTAACCACCTGAAAAGTTAGCAACAAGGAATGAAATGAAATGAGAATGAGATGAATGCAATGAGGCAAACCAAAACCAGAAGCATAAACATAAACACAATGTCAATGATGCAAAGTGATGATGCAAACACATGGCAAGAGTTGTGGATGATCATACAAGGATGTGGATGCAAATGAAGCATGAAAGGAGGCATAAAAGTTCATGAATGCATATGGAATGAAATGAATGCATAACATGGCAAATGAATGATGCAATGTCTTAGAAGTCATGTGAATGCACAAAATTTCATGGCAAGTTCATGTATGCAAACTTATGAGAGATGAATGCAAATGAAGGCAAAAAATTAGGGTTTACATACAATATGCAATGCAAAATTCAAAATCAGAAGCAAATGACATGATACAAAATTGAAAATGGGATCAAAGGAACCCTAACCCTACACAAGTTCACTTCCCAAAGGAGGGGACCTAAGTCTTAACCTAATGGAAGTTATGATTTTCTCAAGTCAACGAGGGTTTCAAGGCACTTCAAAAGAAAAAAAGCACATTAAATTGAAAATGAAATATAAATTCAAACCAATTTTACCCTAGAAACTACATGATATGAAGGATGCAATGCAAGAAGAACCATCATCAAACTCTTCATGGTTAGGCAGAATGAATTTTTCTAAGTTAGGACCAAAATATTGCCTTTAAATAACTTTAATTCCAATGAAAAATGTCAAAATAGGTCAAGAACCAAAACGAAATTTGTTTGAAGAGTTTGATAATGTTTCTAAATGTTTTAAAATGCAATGTGAATTTTTTGGTGATTTTTAAATACCTAAATGCATTTTTAATTAATTAATTTCCATTAACTAATTAAAAATAAACATTTAAATGATTTAAAAATGATTTTTAGTGCAAAAAATAAAAATAAAAATATCTTTGGATTCTGAAAATTAATAAAAGGTTTGATAAAAAATTTCAGAATTTTTTAATGTATTTTACTATTTTTTAAAATTCGTACAAATTAAATAGAAAGAAAATTAAATAAAATTAATTAAATGGAAAAGTATGCAAAAGGGAAGGACAGGATTTGATCTGGGCTTTAAGCTGCTGACTGGCGCCACATCCAATGGCCCAAGTTTAAACCTGACTAAACTTGATTAATTAATCCATTAAACCCTAATTAAAGCTAATGATAGGATCCCAGCCATCCAACGCACGCGGGAAAGAACAATCGCACGACCCACATTCAAAAATCCACTAATTACACAGCTAACCCTAATTAGGGAAAACTAACCTCAGACGGCCGAAACAGTGTTCCGGTCGTCTTCTCCGACGAACACAAAACCCTAGCTTCTTCTACAGGTCACCAAACCTCAAATTTCTTTCACAAAAATGATCCTTTAATCATTCTAAACCTAAACCCCCAACTAAAACTCATTTATTTCACTCCATAAACATGAATCGAAGGAAAATGTAAAACACGGGCAAAAGTTTAGAGATCACATACATGGTGGTTTCTTCACCATTTTCAAAAGTAAACACATCCCCATGATCAGGGGAGCATATAGCATCATAAAAGAACTTAAAAGCTAGCTTCTGGGAAAAAAGTTCTTCATGTTACCTGAGATGAAGACTCTCTGATTCTGAGCTGTCTAGACTCTCCCTTTGTGCAAGCCTACTGCCTTGAACCCCCTGATGATGGAATGAAGCTTAGAAAGCTTTAAGAATGGCTGGTTTGAATGTTTCAATTCTGGTGTAGCAGAAATGGAGGTCTGTGTATGTGATGTTTTTGGCTGCTTTGAGGGTTGATTCTTGTTCAGTGAGTGATATGTGATTTGTTGGTGAAGAAATTTTGGATTTTTGATGGTTGAGGAAGGAGTTTCGAAGAGATGAAGGCTTGTACAATTTTTGTGAATCCTGGCTTCTTGGAGGTTGCAGGCTTGTGTGTGTTGTGTTTTGGGATGCTTGAGGTCCACATATTAGGCTCTGATTGGGCAGAGAGTTGGTAGTGGCACAGTTTGATTGGCATGGGCAAAAATGCAAAAAGTCAAGATCTTGTGTACTATGGGTATGGCTCGGGTCAGAGGAGATCTTAGGGCTTGTCCTGCCTCAGCTTGAGTTAAGGAAGGCCTTTGGATATGGTTTTGTGAACTGGATGGTCTTGATCAAGAGTTTCCAAAGTTCTTGCATATTTCCTTCTTTGAGTTTTCTTATGAACCAAGGCAAAGAATCTTGTGATTTCTCTGGCAAAATGCAGCAACATGAGCCATATGAAGTTGCTAGAATGCTTTGAGATCAATTAACAATCAATCCAATCATAAAAGGTTCCTTTTGCAAAGATTCAATTTTGAAGCTTCATGAGAAAATGCCTTATGTAACTTGTAATTCAAGGCATAGCAATGAGAAATCCTTTGGGCCATTCTGAATTTTAGGTCATGTGTTATGTTTATGTAATGCTTAGAAGTCATTTTGAAGTCATGGAAATGCTTGGCATGTGAAATTGCAAGTTTCCCTCTTTGGTGTAAAAGTGAAATTTTAGTGATTTTGTCCAACTTTGCAAGGCCATAACTTTTGATCAAAAATGAATTAGATCAAGTTCTTGTACTTTTTGAAAATGGGAGGATCCAATCTACAACTTTCATGACCAAAGATTTTTCATTTGAAGCATTTTTGAATCAAAAAGAAGAGGTTGAAAAACTTTCCCAAAATGGTAAGTTTTCATTACAAGTCACTTTCCAAAAATGGCAACTTTGCAAATGGCTTGAGATTCTTCAATTTTGTGAACTTATAACATCTTCTAAGATTAAATAAAGATCATACACATCAAAAATGATGGAGAATAACCTTTGGTTGGGTGATTGGGGGCCTCAGATGCCCTGATTTTGCACTGACTTGCTCAAGAAGTCACCTTGCGATCAGATGCCTTCTCCTTTGAATTTCTTCATGAAAATTGGTATGCATGATCCTCATAACATATAGAGACCAATAGAATCAAGAATGACTAAAAAAAATTGGAGTTATGGCCTCTGAAACCAAAACCCTAATTCTAGGTCATCTGTGCAGTTAAGTCTGGCTCTGCTTCCATGCTTCTCCTCAGTTCTTGTGATTATTTGACTTCCTTGACCTTGGGAGGATAAAATATGATGCTTGAACATACATGGACCCTCTTGAGATGATTGAAAACCTTTGGAGTGGCTCAAATGGCTCTTGGATTGCTCAGATCACAAACCCTAGATGCAGATGACTTAGAACTAATGCAATGAAGCAAAAATGCAATATGAGATGATATGATTGAACTTATGCAATATGAAAAGAAACACAAGCCATGGTGAAATGACTGAGGTCAAAGTTGGGGTGTTTACAGCTGCCCCTATTCAAACATGAGTTAGCTGTGCAGGATGTAAGCGACGGCTTAACAGGCAAACGAGATAACTTGTGGTTGAATACCAAAGACAATCCAAAATTTGCACTCACTGAATGAAGAAGAAAGGGGATATAGATTGTAAAAGAAAATAAAGTATGATTATAAAGTGCAGGCGACGGAGGACGACTGCTGAGGATGAAGCAATGACGGGGACGGCCGACATGCTGGGGAAATAAAAAAGATTATGATGGGAATGGCCATCAGGCAAAGAAATAAGGTCCTCTAGGGATAAAAAGTACAAGCAAATGGGGACGACCATCTGGTTGAAGAAATAAATGATGAGGGACAGTCATCAAAGGTGAAGGACGATCACCTAGCAGGGGACGGCTGCTCTGTTGGGGACATGGATGAGGGACGGTCATCCAAGGTGAAGGACGATCACCTAGCAGGGGACGGCTGCTCTGAAGTATCACGACATAGGACGAATGCCGAATAGAGAAGGTAGACGATGGGGATGGCCATCGGATAAGCATGATGAAGGACGATCATCAAGAGGTGAAGGACGATCACCTAGCAGGGTACGGCTGCTCTTGGGGTTTATCACGACATAGGACGAATGTCAGATAACAAGATCAATAATGGGGACGACCATCGGATAAAATGATGAAGGACGATCATCAAAAGGTGAAGGACGATCACCTGGAAGGGTACGGATGCCGAAAATATCATTACATAGGACGAATGTCAGATAAAAAGGAGATAATTTATCCAGATTTGCCGGGAATTCTTCTTGGAAATGGTAGACACAGACGAGCGTCTAATCTCAAGAAAGCAAAGGCATAAGTGTCTGACACGGTGTATAGATTAAAGATGCAGACGAGCATCCTTAAGACTATGATACGGACGAGTATCAGTAGAAACAAACGCTTGACGCATGTTCAGAGATGATGATACGGACGAGTACCAACTAGTTAGCAAAGAACACGGACGAGTGTCGACTCTGAGGGGATTTACGTGGTGTATACAAGATATGGATGAGTATCTGTATGAGTAAAAAGTGATGAGTGAGACATAGACGAGTGTCCAACTTGCTGTGGAGAGCACGACACAGTCGGGTGTCGGAAGAAGTGTATTATAAACAAGTATTCAGGCAACTATGCTGGGGGAGGTAACACAGACGGGTGTTAGGGAAGTGTATATATATGTATCTGTCTGTAGAGGAAGTTCGGGCGACTTTACTGGGGAATGGTGACAGGAGCATGTATCTGTATTTGTGAGTGCAAAGAGGATGTTTTGGCTTTCTGCTGGGGAATTTGGGAAGTATCTTGTACATTGTTGGTGGGATGTCTGTATTTACAAGTGTTTGATTCAGATCATGTCTTGTGATTTATGCAATATGTTTGATTTTTGCCGTAATGCTCCGTATTAGACGGAATGCTACGCTCTGTGGGGAAAATATGATGTGAATGCTATGGTTATGCAAAGATACCGATCCGGGATTCGGGTCCCGTTGCGGTGAAGATCTCCGGCTGATTTGCTTGAAGTGGATATCCCAGCTGGGGAATGAGATCATTGGTAGATCTAACATATATGTCTCTGTATGGGGGAATAGGTCACTGATAGACCCATCCTTGGTGATGATGAGCCCAGCTGGGGCTGCGGAAACTTTCGTCGCTTTGTTGCGAGATCTCAGGCATTGCTCTCCTGGATAGAGGCTGGCGCTCTGCGGGGGGAATAGTTCCCTTCCTGACACACGGCTGAGGAGGAATGATGATTTGGCAGCTCAGCTGGGGATAAAGCATCTCTGATGCCATTTGGAAGATGAGCTGAGTAGATAGTGATTTGGTAGCTTGTTGGGGAGAAGCTTTAATGCCCCCATGTTGCCCTTTGACTACCTGCAATCCTGTTATGACAAAGAAATGCACAAGTATCCCGAGGTATCCCTCATTGGATTCCATCATAGGAATTTAGACACTCCTGGAGCGAATATATTTCCTGTAAGCATGTGGTTTAGAAAAGGTGCATCTGTACTTATGCAATCAATATTATGAGGACATCGGACATTTTTGAAAACGAAAAATAAAATGCACGAGACAAATTGTAACGGAAAATCTGGTTTTATTAATTTGTGTGCCCTAAATTGGCAAGATACAGTCAAAGAAACAGATCCCCTGAAATGAGGAGATTGTTACAAATTGAGAAACAAAAAGATGCTGGCAATGTTGTTGACGCTTCAAGGAATTTCCCTTTTGCTATGACTTGTATGACATTAACGTTCTTCTTATCCTGCTTCTGAAGAAAGCTGATTCCGACTGAAGCTTGAACCTTTCGGAGCTTACCATGTTGTAAGTGATACAGACGAATTCAAAATACAGTTGTTCGCTTATTCCCTTATTTTGCGTGGATCACCCTTTCGGGTTTTCAATCCACCGGGATTCCCATTTTTGCCTGAGTTGTCCAATGTGGCTTTTCAACTCAGCGGGTGTACATCTTTTATTTATTTATTTCCCTTATTTTTGCCCGAGTCTTTTTATTCTGTTTTTGACTTGCCGGGATGCCCTATTTTTGCCTGGACTTACATTCTGTTTTTATGTCCAGCGGGTCATTTCTTTGCGAAGTATTTTTTAACTGCATCTGAATTCACAGGGGACAGGAAGTCTTCCCCATCCATAGTACTTAGCATCAGTGCTCCACCGGAGAAAACTTTCTTTATTATGAACGGACCATCATAATTCGGAGTCCACTTGCCTCTGTGGTCTGTATGAGGAGGGAGGAGTCTTTTCAGCACAAGATCTCCTACTTGGTATTCTCGAAGCCTGACTTTCTGATCGAAGGATTTCTTCATTCTTTGCTGATACAGCTGCCCATGACAGATCGCAGCTAACCTCTTTTATTCAATCAGACTCAGTTGTTCATACCGAGATCGGACCCATTTTGCTTCATTCAATTTAACATCCATCAATACCCGTAAAGATGGTAACTCAACTTCCACAGGTAGGACTGCCTCCATACCATACACCAGCTGATACGGTGTTGCCCCAGTGGACGTCCTGATTGACGTTCAGTACCCATGCAAAGCAAATGGTAGCATTTCATGCCAGTCTTTGTAGGTGACCACCATCTTCTGTACAATCTTCTTGATATTCTTGTTAGCTGTTTCTACAGTGTCATTCATCTTTGGCCTGTAAGGAGAAGAATTGTGGTGTTGGATCTTGAAGTCCCGACATAGTTCTGCCATCATTTTGTTGTTCAAGTTTGAACCATTATCAGTAATGATTCGCTCGGGAACTCCATACCGACATATGATGTCTCTCTTCAGAAATCGAGCTACCACTTGCCTGGTGACATTTGCATAAGAAGCTGCTTCAACCCACTTGGTAAAATAGTCAATGGCAATCAGGATGAATCTGTGGCCATTTGAAGCAGTCGGTTCGATCTTTCCAATCATATCAATGCCCCACATGGCAAAGGGCCAAGGTGAAGACATCACATTCAAAGGGTTGGGAGGCACATGCACTTTATCTGCATAAATCTGGCATTTATGGCATTTCCTGGCATAGGCACAACAGTCTGCATCCATTGTGATCCAGTAATAGCCTGATCTCAGCAACTTTTTAGCCATTTCATGCCCTCCTGCATGGGTACCAAAGGATCCTTCGTGCACCTCATGCATCAACAAGTCAGCTTCTGCCCTATCAACACATATGAGAAGTACCATATCAAAGTTTCTCTTGTACAAGGAACCGTCAGCATTCAGGAAGAAACTACCAGCTAGTCTTCTTAAGGTCTTCTTATCATTAGAAGATGCCCCAGATGGGTACGTTTGATCCTCCAAGAAGCACTTAATGTCATGGAACCAAGGCTTATCATCTTTAACAACATCTGCCGAGAATACATATGTTGGTCTGTCAAGTCTGGATACTGATATCCGAGGCACAAAGTTGGCAGCTTGAACTTTGATCATGGATGAAATGGTAGCCAGAGCATCTGCAAACTGATTTTCATCTCGAGGGATATACTCAAGCTTGACTGTTGTGAAGAAAGTCAATAACCTCCTTGTATAATCCCGGTAAGGTATCAGATGATCTTGGTGGGTGTACCATTTGCCGTTGGTTTGATTAATTACCAGAGCTGAATCTCCGAACACAGTCAAAGTCTTGATCCTGAGGTCAATGGCTTCCTCAAGACCCATAATACAGGCTTCGTATTCAGCCTCGTTGTTAGTGCAGTTAAAGGTGAGTTTTGCCGAGAAAGGCATGTGAACTCCTTAAGGTGTAATGAGTACTGCACCAATACCACGACCATTCATATTAACAGCCCCATCAAACATCATAGTCCATTCTTCTTCCGGATCAGGCCCTTCAGTGTGAATAGGCTCTTCATGATCTTTTGCTTTTATGAACATGATGTCTTCATCGGGGAAGTCAAATCTCATAGGCTGGTAATCATTGATGGGTTGCTCAGCAAGGTAATCAGACAATACACTGCCTTTGATGGCCTTCTGAGAGGTGTACTGAATATCATACTCTGTGAGGATCATTTGCCATCTTGCAACCCGTCTGGTAAGTGCTGGCTTCTCAAAAATGTACTTAACTGGGTCCATCTTGGAGATCAACAAAGTGGTGTGGGTCAACATATACTGCCTTAGTCGGCAAGCAACCCATGCTAAAGCACAACAAGTTTTCTCGAGCAGTGAATAACGTTGTTCACAGTCGGTAAACTTTTTGCTTAGGTAGTATATTGCATACTCTTTATGACCAGACTCGTCATGCTGGCCCAGCACACACCCCATTGACTCTTCTAATACCGTCAAGTACATGATTAGAGGTCTTCCTTCAACTGGAGGCATAAGGATTGGATGCTCTTGTAAATATTCCTTGATTTTGTCAAAAGCCCTTTGGCAGTCTTCATTCCACCTGACCGTTTGTTCTTTTCTTAACAACTTGAACAAGGGTTCACAGGTTGCAGTAAGGTGAGATATGAACCGTGAAATGTAGTTCAATCTTCCTAGGAACCCCCGAACTTCTTTTTCAGACTTCGGTGCAGGCATTTCTTGAATGGCTTTGACTTTATCAGGGTCAACTTCAATCCCCTTCTCACTTACAATAAATCCTAGCAGCTTACCGGATCGCACCCCGAATGTGCATTTGTTGGGGTTTAACTTCAACTGGTACTTCCTCCGACGCTTGAATAACTTCAACAGATTCACCAGGTGGTCTTCTTCTGTGAGGGACTTGGCAATCATGTCATCCACATAACATTCAATTTCTTTGTGGATCATGTCATGGAATAATGTTACCATAGCCTGTTGATAAGTGGCACCAGCATTCTTCAGTCCAAATGGCATTACCTTATAACAGAATGTGCCTCAGGGTGTGATGAAAGTTGTCTTCTCCATGTCTTCAGGTGACATTTTGATCTGATTGTATCCTGAAAATCCATCCATGAAGGAGAACACCTGAAAATACATCAATGTGAGGTAAAGGGAAGTCATCTTTCGGGCTGGCTCTGTTCAGATCCCGGTAATCCACACACATTCTTACCTTTCCATCTTTCTTAGGCACAGGTACAATATTAGCAACCCACGGTGGATAGCTAGTCACAACAAGGAAACCGGCGTCCCACTGCTTTTGTACCTCTTCTTTTATCTTCATTGCCATATCTGGGCGAGTACGGCGTAGCTTCTGTTTTACTGGCGGGCAGTCTTCTTTCAGAGGTAGCTTGTGCATGACAATGTCGGTGTCCAACCCTGGCATATCCTGATAAGACCAAGCAAAAACATCCACATATTCTCGAAGCATGTCAATCAGTTGCTCTTTTACTGAATCTTGCAAGCAAGCCCCGATCTTGAATTCCTTCAAGTCTTCTTATGTACCAAGATTAACTGTTTCGACCTCCTCCTGATGAGGACTGATAACCTTCTCCTCTTGTCTCAACAACCTGGCAAGCTCTTCAGGTAGCTCATAATCTTCTTCAACCTCTTCATCAGCTTGATTGATTGGATTGTCAAAGTCATACGAAGTCATAACAGTGTTGTTGTCGGTGCAGTCTGAAGGGCACTTTTTGCAAGGGTTTAGATTTGTTTATTTTAGTGATCGGTTTTATCTTATTTAGAAAAAAAGTGAAAATGAAGTTATTTATTTTTGAAAAGCATTGCCATTTTATTTTTGTACAAAAAGTGAAAAATGAAAAACAGTGAGCGGAAAAGAAAAGACTCATTTGCAAAAGATGTCCTGATATTCATTAATTGATCTTTGCACAAAATACAAGATGGCCCGATTACAAAATGAGTCTTGACATCTTGGGCAAGATGCAAGACTTGATGCATGCTTTAAAATACAGGAAATAATAATTACTCTGCAGGAGTAATTCTTATAATTTCCTGGGAAGACCAGTTTGAGACATGGCTCCCCGGGATTCTTGGACGTATCCAGCTTTCCAGGTTGCGCTCGTCTTCCGACTCATCTTCCAAATTGTTCACAGCATCCGGGGTGAGCATTCCCCCGCTGACAAACTTGGGCTCCTTTGCAGCCTCTGATTGATGTTGTTGAGTTGGTCTGTAATCCAACCCAAATCGGTCTTCTTTCTTTTCCACGGGCAGCAGCTTGCCCCAGCCTTGGGCGGTACCTTCTTCAACAACCTTTCGGGCTTGCTGATATGATGTGATGGAAGTTCCCAATACAACAGATGCTTCATTAATTTTCAAGGCCTCAAACCCTTGGCTCATGGTTTCATGGATCTCCCCGTCCATTTCTATGTACTTATACGTAGCCAGCTGGCTAACAAAGATGTCCTCCTCCCCACAGATGGTGATGATTTGGCCTTCCCACTCGAATTTTAACTTCTGGTGAAGGGTAGACGTAACAGCGCCAGCCTCGTGGATCCAGGGTCTACCCAACAGACAGCTGTAGGCCGGATGTATGTCCATCACAAAGAAGGTAGTTTTGAAGGTTTGCGGGCCAATCAACACAGGCAGATCAATCTCCCCAAGCACTGATCTTTTAGAGCCATCAAATGCTCTCACCACCAAATTACTCGGACGCAATGCCAAGCCATCATTCTCCAGCTTCACTAAGGCTTTCTTTGGTAGAACATTGAGTGATGACCCAGTGTCCACCAGTACATGAGATAGGACAGCACCCTTGCATTCCAAGGTGATATGCAAAGCCTTGTTATGGCTGTGTCCCTCTGTTGTTAAGTCAGCATTGGTAAAGCCCAGTCCATGACTGGTGTTGACATTTGCAACCACGGTTTCTAGCTGATTAACAGTAATCTCCTCCGGCACGTATGCTGCGTGCAGGACTTTCAACAGTGCGTTCCTGTGAGCTTCAGAACACATCAACAGTGATAATATGGAGATTTTGGAGAGAGTTTGGTGAAGCTGGTCCACCACCTTGTAATCACTTCTTTTTATGATTCTCATGAACTCGTCTACATCTTGTTCAAAAGATGTCTTCTGAGTTTCTTTGGGAGTCGGCTCTTCAAATATCAAACTCTTTCCTTTTGCTTTGGCAGCAGCTTCTGTCTCAACATTAGGTCTTTGTGTTTGTGAGGCAAAAAGGCGTCCGCTTCTGGTGAAGCCTCCGCCTCCCCCAACATTATCAACTTGTGGAGAAGAGGTTGATGAATCCAGAGTAATTTTCTCCCCGTTGCAGTAGAGATCAGAGCCATAATGCCAAGTGTCTCTCCCACCTAATGACACATGGCCAGTAGGGGTACAGACGCGAACGGTCGGCGAAAGACGAACAAAATGAATAGAGTCGCCAGCTAGGCATTTTTATCCCGAAGGAAAGGTAATGCTGCATAAACCTAGGAAAGATATGGATAAGATGGTTGCGAACCAGAGAGACTGAGAAAGGGGGTTGGTTACAACCTGGGAAGGTATTAGCACCCAGATTGTCTGCCGTACTCGACGGGATCCACGCTTAAAATGTTTGTGTTTTAAAGGGGTAGTGTCAGTGCAATCTGTGTATCAAAGCTGGAAAAGAATGCAAGTGTCAGTGTAAAAGAAATGTGAAGTGTACAAGAAATGTGTCAGTGTAAGAACAGGAGTGAAATGCTCAAGACTATGAGGCTTAAAGAATAATGCTGGAAGGAGGGGGAATATACAGAGACTTTTGTTCGATAATTGTTAAGTTATGCCTACGTATCCTCTCGTGCAATGAGGAAGTCAGAACATCGTAGTTCGACCCAAAGAGACTGAAAGATAAATTGACTTGATGAACTGCTTACTTGTCTATGCTCAAGTGTATGACCTATCTGGCTCAAGTGCAAACTGTCTTGCATTAGACGGAAGAAGCAAGTTCTCGTTTATGAGTGAATGAGATGAGAAAAGAATCCCGGAGGAGACGATTATTGTTTGTTTTTGTGTTTTCAGTCTTTTATTGCTTTTTGAAGTTGGTCATAAGTTAATGAGCTGAAGCCTAAACCAATGGGTTAGTAAACTCATCACATCTTCCCTCTGATTAGGGGTAATGAGAATACCTTAAGTGTGAAGTCAACATCTCACACTTAATCACTCTGATGTAGGATTAAGATCATTAACCTACTTGCATTTATTTAGATGTTTTTGTTGTTTTGTTTAGTGTTGAGTAATGAGTTTAAGCCATAATCAGGGATTTAATGGACTCATTACACCATCCTAATAGAAGGATAATAGATGAGAGCATTTAAGCTGAGGAAGACTCCTCAACTTAATCCATGATTAGGGATTAACCTCATGACAAAACAAAGCCTTTATTAAGTGGATTTTAGTTAATGATAAGATGAAGAAATGAGTTTTATGGTTTGCAAGACAACTTGAGGGGGACTTGTCCATTAACACTAGGGTTAGTCCTTCTTAACCAATTAAGGAAGAATTAGAACCCTAATGCAAGGCCCAAGTTACAAGCTTGATGTCTTGATGATTATTAAGTGGATTGATTAAAAGATTTAAACACATTAAGGGTTTAACACTTAGGATTAAAGTTATACACTCCATCCTAATAGAAGGATGCATGCATAAGCTTAATCACAAAGCCTTAAAGCCTTTAGGGTTTAGTCCTTGATTGTGAGATGAGAAGAGAAGACACAAAGATGACACAAAGGTAAAACTAAATGGGGGACTAATCAAAACCCTAATTGTTATCATGCTTGGAGATCCTAGGGTTTGTGAGGCTTAAGAGAGAAAGATCTTCAAAGAACCACCAAGGAGAGGAGCAGATGAAAGGAGGAAGAAGCAAAGAGAAGCAAGACAACTTGCTTCACTTAAGAAGACAAATTGCTTGAAGAAAGAAGGTAAGATGAGCATGAATGAGCAAGCTCACTCTAATACACATACAAAATGCAGCAAAGAAAGTATGAAAGAGATGAAAAGAGATTATGAGAAGTGAAGGCAAATTCACTTCTCAAAACAACCTACCACCTGAAAAGTTAGCAAAAGAAATGAAATGCAATGCAAATGAGATGAAATGTGATGATGCAAACCAAAACCAGGAGCAAGAACATGAAGCTAATGATGCTAAGAGATGATGCAAGCATGAGACAAGGCATGAGAATGATGAAGCAAGCATAAGGATGCAAATGAGGCATGTATTGAACCATGAATGTTCATGAAAAGTTATAAAATGTAATGGACATATAACATGGCAAATGAAAGATGCAATGATCAAACATGATTCTAATATGTCCTAAGGTGTATTATGAACCAAATTAATGCACAAAAAATCATGGCAAGTCTTTGGATGCAAGCAAATGAGAAATGGATGCAAGGGAAAGCACAAATTAGGGTTACATGCACCACACAAAGCAAAAATCCAAAACCAGAAGCAAATGACATCATAAAAATTTGAAAATTCAATCAAAGATACCCTAAACCTATACAAACTCACTGCCCAAAGGAGGGGATCCAACTCTTAACCTAGTGAAAGTTATGAATTTCCTAAGATTGCTAGGGTTTTAAGGTACCTTGTCAAGAAAAATGCTAAGAAAATTGAAAATGCAAGATCAATTCAAACCAAATTTATCCTATAAACTACATGCTATACAAGATGCAATGCAAAAAGAATCATTATCCAACTCTCAATGGTTAGGCAGAAAGAAATTTTTGAAGTTTGACATAAAATATTGTCTTGAAATGAAATTAAATCCAATGAAAATGATCAAAAGGCATCAAGAACAAAAAAGAAATTTGGTTTGAGAGTTGGACAATGTTTCCAAATGTTTCTAAATGCTATGTGAATTTTTTTGTGATTTTTAAATACCTAAATGTATTTTTAATTAATTAACTTTCATTAATCAATTAAAAATAAACATTTAAATGATTTAAAAATAATTTTTAATGCAAAAAATAAAATAAAAATCATTTTCTGATTAAGAAAAATATTTGAAACAAAAATGCAAAGGGAAATATTTTTAAGATTTTTCTAACTATTTTAAAATAAATATGAAAGATAAATGAATAAAAATGAAATAAAAATAAATTAAATGGAAAGTATGCAGGATCTAAGGCTGAGGTTTAAATAAAAAAGGAGGGAATTGACTGGCGCGTCATCCAACGGCTGTCATTCAAACTGGCCAGATTAAATTAAAACTTAATTAATTAGATTAATGACGTGGATTAGGGCTTAAGTGATGAATTTGGACCCTTTGTTTGCGCGCGGGTCAATGGAAGTCAGCTGGATCTATGGCCTATATTCAAACCAAACCCTAATCGTGATTAACACATTAATGACATTCAGGTCACCGGAGAAGAGCTCCGGTAGTCTTCTCCGGTGACATCCTTCCCTGAAAATCTCAAACTCACTCCCTAGGTTACTTCTGGAGCTCTAAAGCTCCATATCACTTCCTCTCACCTCCCTAAACTCATCCCTGCCCTCAAATGGAATTTATTTCTCACCATTAACAAGATTCGAAGCAAAGTTCAAAAATGGCAGAAATTTCAGTCAGATCATACACACTCATTTCTTCATCATTTTCAAAAATAAAAGGTTCATTGAACTCAGGGGATCAAACTTAACCATTTAGCAACTTAAAATAAAGCTTCTGGAAAAATGAATTTCAGTGGCTACCTGAGTTGAAGCTTTCGATCCAAGAGCTTCTGGACCAGTTCCTTGCTTCCAATCAACTCTACTGACCTCCCTCAAGTGTTTGCAAAGCTTGTTTGGAGTTTATTTTGGCTAGTTTGTGAGATTGATTGAGTTCTGTTCAGAGAGGGGAAGAAATCGTGTTTTGATTTCAGGGGGTTTCAGGGATGAATGAGGGCATGGAAATGATCAGGGGAGCAAGCTGAGTGATCCTATGAAGTTTGTTTTTATGTTTGATGCTTGTGTGATGTGTTTCGAATGAAAATGCATAAGAGGGCAAAGCTTGGAGCTATGGTTTGGAGAGTGTTTCAGGCTTGTGTATGTGGTGTGTTATGTTGCATTTTTTCCACTTATCACAACTAGAGAGGTCAGAGAAGTTGGTGTGGCACAGGCTGATTGGTATGGGGTTCTTGCAAAAAAGTCAAGTCTAGGTGTAAGAGAGGTATGGGTCATTGGTAGGCCAAGGACAAAGGGGTGTCCTGCGCAACAAGGAATGAGGAGAGCCATGGGATCAGTCTTGAAGCCAATTAACAAGTGGATTTGGGTTTGTATGATGTTTTGCAACTTTGTTCAACTTTGGCCCTTTTGAAGTTTCTTGATCCATAAGTCATGAAAATGGGCAAACTCTTGGTGCATTCTGAATTTTAGGCCTTGATTTATGTTTGTGCAAAGATTAGAAGTCCATTTGAAAACACAATTTGTCTTGGCAAGTGGTTTTGCAACTTTGCCTCTTTGGTACATAACTTGAAATTATGTGATTTTTCCCAACTTTGACAAGCCATAACTTTTGATCCAAAATGAATTAGAATGAGTTCTTGTACTTTTTGAAAAGGGAATGATCCATTCTACAACTTTCATGACCAAAGTTTTCCCATTTGAAGCTTTTTTGAATAAAAAAGAAAGGGTTGAAAAAGTTTCCCAAAATGGCAAGTTTCCATTACAAGTCATTTTCCCAAAAAGGCAACTTTGCAAATGGCTTGAAATTCTTCAATTTTGTGAACTTACAACATCTTCTATGATCAAATAAAGATCATACACATTCAAAATGATGAATAACACCCCTTGGTTGGATCATTGGGGGCCTCAGATGCCCTGATTTTACACTGACTTGCTCAAGAAGTCAACTCTTGATCAAATGCCTTCCCCATGGAATTTCTTCATGAAAATTGATATGCATGATCCCTATACCCTATAGAGACCAATAGAAACAAGAATGACCAAAAAAATTGGAGTTATGGCCTTTGAAACCAAAACCCTAATTCTAGGTCATCTGTGTAGTTAAACCTGGCTCTGCTTCCATGCCTTTCTCAGTTCTTGTGATTCTTTGATTGACTTGATCTTGAGAGGATATAATATGATGTTTGAACATATATGGACCCCCTTGAAGTGATTGAAAACCTTTGGAGTGGTTCAACTGGCTCAAGGATGGCTCAGATCACAAACCCTAGATGCAGATGACTTTGAATCAATGCAGTGAAGCAAATATGCAATATGAGGTGCTATGATTGAACTTATGCATATGAAGAGATCACAAGCCATGGTGTGAATGGGTGATGGCAAATTTGGGGTGTTTACAGCTGCCCCTATTCAAGCATGAGTTAGCTGTGTAGAATGTAAGCAACGGCTTAACAGGCAAACAAGATAACTTGTGGTTGAATACCAAAGACAGTCCAAAATTTGCACTCACAGAAAGAAGAAGAAAAGGGATATAGATTGTAAAAGAAAATAAAGTATATTTATAAAGTGCGGGCGACGGAGGACGACCATCGAGCAGAGGACGACTGCTGGGGAAAGAGCAATGACGGGGACGACCGACATGCCGGGGATATAAGAGATTATGATGGGGACGGCCAACAAGTAAAGCTATAAGACTCTCTGGGGATTAGAGGTAAAAATAAATGATGAGGTACGATCATCAAAGGTAAAGGACGATCACCTAGCAGGGGACGGCTGCTCTGTTGGGGATAAGATGAGGGACGGTCATCTAAGGTGAAGGACGATCATCGGGCAAGGTACGGTTGCCAAAAGTATCGCGACATAGGACGAATGCCGGATAAAGGGTCGACGACGGGGACGGTCGTCGGATAAAATGATGAAGGACGATCCTCAAGAGCTGAAGGACGATCACCTAGCAGGGTACGGCTGCTCTGAAGGTATCATGACATAGGACGAATGTCAGGTAACAAGATCAACGATGGGGACGGCCATCGGATAAAATGATGAAGGACGATCATCAAAAGGTGAAGGACGATCACCTAGCAGGGGACGGCTGCTAAATATCACGACATAGGACGAATGCCGGATAGAAAAAGGTTCCAATAATGGAGACTCCGCTGGGGAAAGGATGAGGGACGGTCATCCAAAGGTGAAGGACGATCACCTGGCAGGGTACGGCTGCCAAACGGGTATCATGACATAGGACGAATGTCAGATAGAAAGGAAATAGTTTGTTGGGATTTGCTGGGACAAGTAAACACGGACAAGTGTCTATATCCAAGGAATGAGAGGTATCAGTGTTTGGGTATTGTGTATAGACTAAAGATGCGGACGAGCATCCTTAGGACTATGATACAGACGGGTATCAGGTAGAAACAAAAGCTGACACATGTTCAGAGATGATGATACGGGCGAGTACAAACTAGTTAACAGAGAACACGGACGAGTATTAATTCTGTGGGGACTCTTCTGGGGAGTAGTAGACACAGGCGAGTGTCTAAGAAGACATAAGTGTTTGACACGTGTATGGATTAAAGATGCAGACGAGTATTAGGTAGAAACAAACGCTTGACGCATGTTCTGAGATGATGATACAGACGAGTATCAACTGGTTAACAAAGAACACGGACGAGTGTCGGATCTGAGGGAATTTAAGTGATACCTGCAAGATACGGACGAGTATCTGTACGAGTAAGAAGATGATGAGTAACAAGTATGAGTGAAACACGGACGAGTGTCTAACTTGCTGGGGAGAGTGCGACACGGACGAGTGCCAGAACAAGTGTATTATAAACAAGTGTTTGATAACTATGTGTTTAGGTAGCTATGTTGGGGAAGGTGACACGGACGGGTGTCAGGGAATTTGTATAGATATATGTATCTGTGAGTGCAAAGAGGACGCTTTGGCTTTCTACTGGGGATATGACACGGACGGGTGTCAGGAAGTATCTGTTTCTTTTAGAGAAAGTGCCTTGGCCCCTTGCCAGGGAATCCGAGGAGTTTTTCTGTATATCTTTGATGGATTGTCAGTATTTACAAACGTTTGATTCAGAACATGGCTTATGATTATGCAATATGTTTGATTTTTGCCGTAATGCTCCGTATTAGACGGAATGCTACGCTCTGTGGGGAAAATATGATGCGAATGCTATGATTATGCAAAGATACCGATCCGGGATTCGGATCCCGATGCTGTGAAGATCTCCAACTGATCTGCTTGGAGTGGACATCCCAGCTGGGGATGAGACCCCTGATGGATCTGACATATGGGATTCTGCTTGGGGATATAGGTCGTTGATAGACCTATCTTGGTAATGAGGGACCCAGCTGGGGTTTGTAGAAGCTTTCTTCACCCTGTTGTGAGATCTCCAGGTGTTGCTCTTCTAGATAGAGGCTGAAACTCTGTGGGGAGATGGTTCACTGGCTTTTGTACTTGGCTGAGGAGGAACTAACAAATGGCCACTCGGCTGTGGCGAAAGAACCTCTGGTGCTAATGACTGAGTAGACAATGATTTGCCAACTTGCTGGGATGAAGTTTTCATGCCCCATGCTGTGCTTTGAATACCTGCATTCCTGAAAAGTCAGAGAAACACACAAGTAATCCCGAGGCATCCTTTGCCAGATTCCATCATAAGAGTTTAGGCACTCCTGGGAGTGAGTATATTTCCTGCAAGCACATATTTTTTTAGAAGAGAAGCATCTGTATTTATGCAATCAGTATCTTAAAGACATCGGACATTCTTGCAAATGAAAATAAAATGTACGAAACGAAACATGACTGAAAATCTGATTTTATTAATTCATGTGCCCTGAATCGACGAGATACAGTCAAAGAAACAAATCCCCTAAAATGAGGAGATGGTTACAAATTGAGAAATAAAAGGTATTGGCAATGTTGATGACGCTTCAAGGAGCTTCCCTATGACTCGTATGACATTTGACGTTCTTCTCGTCTTGCTTTCTGAAGAAGGCTGATCCTGAAAGAAGCTTGAACCTTTCGAAGCTTACCAAGCTGTGAGTGATACAGATGAATTCAGAATGCAATTGTTCGCTTATTCCCTTATTTTGCGTGGATCGCCCTTTCAGGTTTTCAATCCACCGGGATACCCATTTTTGTCTGAGTTGTCCAATGCGGCTTTTCAACTCAGCGGGAGTACATTTTTTTTATTTACTTTCCCTTATTTTTGCCCGAGTCTTTTATTCTTTTTTTGACTTGCCGGGATGCCCTATTTTTGCCTGGACTTACATTCTGTTTTTATGTCCAGCGGGTCATTTTATGCGAAGTATTTTTTAACTGCATCTGAATTCACAGGGGACGGGAAGCCTTCACCATCCATAGTGCTGAGCATCAGTGCTCCACCAGAGAAAACTTTCTTTACTACGAATGACCCTTCATAGTTCGGAGTCCACTTGCCCCTGTGGTCTGTATGAGGAGGGAGGAGTCTTTTCAGCACAAGATATCCTACCTGGTACTCTCGGAGCCTGACTTTCTGATCGAAGGCTTTCTTCATTCTTTTCTGATACAGCTGTCCATGACAGATTGCAGCCAATCTCTTTTCTTCAATCAGATTCAGTTGTTTGTATCGGGCTCGGACCCATTCTGCTTCGTTCAGCTTAACATCCATCATTACTCGTAGGGAGGGTAATTCAATTTCAACAGGTAGGACTACCTCCATACCGTAAACAAGCTGATACGGTGTTGCCCCAGTGGATGTTCTGATTGACGTACGGTACCCATGCAAGGCAAACGGTAGCATTTCATGCCAGTCTTTGTAGGTGACTACCATCTTCTGCACAATCTTCTTGATATTCTTATTAGCTGCCTCAACAGCGCCATTCATCTTTGGCCTGTAAGGAGAAGAATTGTGGTGTTGGATCTTGAAGTCCCGGCACAATTCTGCCATCATTTTATTGTTTAAGTTGGAACCATTATCAGTAATGATTCGCTCGGGCACTCCATACCGACAGATGATGTCTCTCTTCAGGAATCGGGATACCACTTGTCTGGTAACATTTGCATAAGAAGCCGCTTCAACCCACTTGGTAAAATAGTCAATAGCAACCAGGATGAATCTGTGGCCGTTCGAAGCAGTCGGTTCAATCTTGCCAATCATATCAATGCCCCACATGGCAAAGGTCCATGGTGAAGACATCACATTCAGAGGGTTCGGAGGCACATGCACTTTATCCGCATAAATCTGGCATTTGTGACATTTTCTGGCATAAGCACAACAGTCTGCATCCATTGTGATCCAGTAATAACCTGATCTTAGCAACTTCTTGGCCATAGCATGCCCTCCAGCATGGGTACCAAAGGATCCTTCGTGCACCTCGTGCATCAACAAGTCTGCCTCTTCCCTATCAAGGCATCTGACAAGTACCATATCAAAGTTTCTCTTGTACAGGGAACCGTCAGTATTCAAGAAGAAACTACCAGCGAGCCTTCTTAACGTCTTCTTATCATTGGAAGATGCCCCAGGTGGGTATGTTTGATCCTCCAAGCTTGACTGTTGTGAAGAAAGTCAATAACCTTCTTGTATAGTCCCTATAAGGTATCATATGATCCTGGTGGGTGTACCATTTGCCACTGGTTTGATTAATTACCAAAGCTGAATCTTTGAATACGGTCAAAGTCTTTATCCCGAGGTCAATGGCTTCCTCAAGACCCATAATACAAGCTTCGTATTCAACTTCGTTGTTAGTGCAGTTGAAAGTGATTTTTGCCGAGAAAGGATTGTGAACTCCCTTAGGTGTAATGAGTACCGCACCAACACCACGACCATTCATATTAACAGCCCCGTCAAACATCATAGTCCATTCTTCTTCTGGGTCAGGCCCTTCAGTGTGAACAGGCTCTTCATGATCTTTTGCTTTTATGAACATGATGTCTTCATCAGGGAAGTCAAATCTCTTAGGCTGGTAATCGTCAATAGGTTGCTCAGCAAGATAATCAGACAGTACACTGCCCTTGATGGCTTTCTGAGATGTGTACTTGTCGCTCCCAAAAGATGAGACTGGGCTCAAATATGGTACAGACGCGAACGGTCGGCGAGAGGAGGGTGCAAGAACACACAGGAGTGAACTCACAGGGAATGAAAAGAGTCGCCAGCTAGGCATTTTTATCCCGTAGGAAAGGTAATGCTGCATAAACCTAAGAAGATATGGATAAGACGGTTGCGAACCAGAGAGACTGAGAAAGGGGGTTGGTTACAACCCGGGAAGGTATTAGCACCCAGATTGTCCGCCGTACTCGACGGGATCCACGCTTAAAAGATTTGTGTTTCAAAAGGGTAGTGTCAGTGCAATTTGTGTATAAGGAGGCTGGAAGAAAAGGATGTACAGGTGTTAGTGAAAAAGCAGTGTGAAGTGTATAAGTGAAGTGTCAGTGTAAGAACAAAGGATGAAATGCTCAAGAATATGAGGCTAAAAGAATAAAGCTGGAAAGAGGGGGAATATACAGAGACTTTTGTTCGATAACTGTTAAGTTATGCCTACGTATCCTCTCGTGCAATGAGGAAGTCAGAACACCGTAGTTCGACCCAAAGAGACTGAAAGGTGAATTGACCTGTGAACTGCTTGCTTGTCAATGCTCAAGTGTATGATCTGTCTGGCACAGATGCAAACTGTCTTGCATTAGACGGAAGAAGCAAGTTCTCGTTTATGAGTGAATGAGATGAGAAAAGAATCCTGGAGGAGACGATTATTGTTTGTTTTTGTGTTTTCAGTCTTTTATTGCTTTAGAAGTTTGTCATAAGTTAATGAGCTTAAGCCTAAACCAATGGATTTAGTAAACTCATCACATCTTCCCTCTGATTAGGGGTAATGAGAGTACCTTAATTGTGAAGTCAGATTCTCACACTTAATCACCTTTGATGTAGGGTTAAGATCATTATCTTACTTGTGATTATTTAGATGTTTTTGGTGTTTTTGTTTAGTGTTGAGTAATGAGATTAAGCCATAATCAGGGATTAAACAGACCCATTACACCATCCTAATAGAAGGATAATAGATGAGAATGTTTAAGCTGAGGAAAGCTCCTCAACTTAATCCATGATTAGGGATTAAACTCATGACAAAACAAAGCCTTTATTAAGTGGATTTTAATTAATGATAAGATGAAGAAGTGATTTTTATGATTTGTAAGACAACTTGAGGGGGACTTGTCCATTAACACTAGGGTTAGTCCTTCTTAACCAATTAAGGAAGAATTAGAACCCTAATGCAAGGCCCAAGTTACAAGCTTGATGTCTTGATGATTATTAAGTGAATTGATTAAAGGATTTAAACACATTAAGGGTCTAACACTTAGGATTAAAGTTATACACTCCATCCTAATAGAAGGATGCAGGCATAAGCTTAATCACAAAGCCTTAAAGCCTTTAGGGTTTAGTCCCTGATTATGAGGTGAGAAGAGAAGACTCAATGAGACACAAAGGTAAAATCTAAATGGGGGACTAATCAAAACCCTAATCATTGTCATTCTTGGTTGTTCCTAAGGTTTGTGAGGTTAACAAGAGAAATCTTCAATGGAACCACCAGGAAGCAGATGAAAGGATCAGGAGAAGCAAAGTAACTTGCTTCATTTAAGAAGTCAAGTCACTTGAAGAAAGAAAGTAAGAAGAAGAAGAATGAGCAAGCTCAATATCAAACACATAACAAAATGCAGCAAGGGTGCATGGAGGAGGTGAAAAGAAATGGTGAGAAGTGAAGGCAAATTCACTTCTCAAAGTTGCTTACCACCTGAAAAGTTAGTGAAAGAATGCAATGCAATGCAAAATGAGATGAAATGACATGATGAAAATCAAAACCAGAAGCATATATGAGATGAGAATGATGTCATGAGGTGATGCACACATGAAACAAGGCATGAGGATGATCACATGAACAAATGGATGCAAATGGAGCAAGTTTAGAACCATGAACATACATGAAAAGTTATGAGATGCAAATGACATACAACATGGCAAATACATGGTGCAATGATCAAACATGCTTTCAACATATCTTAAGATGTCTAATGAATCAAATGGATGCACAAAATGCTATGGCAAGTCAAGGTATGAATGCAAATACAAGATGAATGCAAAAAGAAGCCCAAATTAGGGTTTATGATCAATGCATCAAACAAAAACCAAAATCAGAAGCAAACATCAAGATAAAAAATTGAAAATGCTCTCAAAGGAACCCTAATCCTATACTAACTCACTGCCCAAAGGAGAGGTTCTAACTCTTAACCTAATGTAAGTTATGAATTTCCTAAGTTTCCTAGGGTTTTAGGGTACCTTAACAAGAAAAGTGCCAAACAAATTGAATATGAAAGATCAAATCATGCCAATTTAATCTCACAAACTACATGCTAAACACAATGCAATGCAAAAAGAATCAAAGTCCAACTCTCAAAGGTTAGGCAGAAATGATTTTTTGAAGTTTGGATCAAAATAATGCCTTGAAATGACTTTAATTCCATGAAAAATTCTCAAAAGACATCAAGATCAAAAAAGAAATTTGGTTTGAGGGTTGGACAATGTTTCTAAATGATTATGAAGGTTTCATGAATTTTTGGTGATTTTTAAATACCTAAAAGTATTTTTAATTAATTAATCCTCATTAATTAATTAAAAATAAACTTTTAAATGATTTAAAAATATTTTTTAATGCAAAAAATAAAAATAAAAATATTTTTGGTTTCTGAAAATTAATGAAAGTTTATACAAAAAATTTCAGAATTTTTAAAATGATTTTGCTATTTTTAATAAAATGGAGAAAAGAAATGAATTAATATGAAAAAGAAAATGAATTTAATCTGAAAAATGGAAAAGTAATCAGATCCAAAGGCCCAAGTTTGAACTGGCTGCGCGCGCGTTTGACCTGGCGCCATATCTAATGGCTGACATTCAAACTCTCATAATTGTGATTAGCCCTAATTAATTATGCCCTAATGACTTTCAGGAGACCGGAACACTGTTCCGGTCGTCTTCTCCGGCAAGCTCAAACTTCTAACTCTCTCTACACGCAATGAAAACAAAATCCAACTGCCCAGAACTCATCCCCACTCAAAAACGAATCAAACCCCTCAATCAAACAACATTTATCATTCAAAATCAGAGAGAATCGAATCAAACATTTTTTAGGGCAAAAGTTTCAGACATTGCATACATCCTGGTTTCTCAACCATTTTCAAAAGTAAGCACATATTCATGATCAGGGAAGCATGTAGATTCATTTAGAAACTTAAAATACACGTTCTGGAAAAAAAGTTCATGAAGCTTATAAACACCCCAAATTTGCCCTCACCTATTTCACACCATGGCTTGTGATCATTTCATATGCATAAACTCAATCATACCATCTCATATCACATTTTTGATTCACTGCATAGGTTCTAAGTCATCTGCATCTAGGGTTTGTGATCCGAGCAATCCAAGAGCCTCTTGAGCTACTCCAAAGGCCATCAACCACTTCAAAGGGGTCTATGTGTGTTCAAGTATCATATTATATCCTCTCAAAGTCAAGAATTTCAAAGAATCACAAGAACTGAGAATGGCATGGATGCAGAGCCAGGCTTGACTGCACAGATGACCTAAAATTAGGGTTTTGGTTTCAAAGGCCATAACTCCAAATTTTTTGGTCATTCTTGTTTCTATTGGTCTCTATATGGTATAGGGAGTATGCATATCAATTTTCATGAAGAAATTCCATGGGGAAGTCATCTGATCAAGAGTTGACTTTTCAAGCAAGTCAGTGCAAAATCAGGGCATCTGAGGCCCCCAATGACCCAACCAAAGGGCATTCTTCATCATTTTGATTGCATATGATCTTTATTTGATCATGGAAGATATTGGAAGTTCACAAAATTCAAGAATTTCAAGTCTTTTGCAAAGTTGACTTTTTGGGCAAGTTTGACTTTTAATGAAATTGTCATTTTAAGCAACTTTTTCAACCCTTACTTTTTGATTCAAAAAGGCTTCAAATGAAAAAACTTTGGTCATGAAAGTTGTAGAATAGATCTTCCCCTTTTCAAAAAGTACAAGAACATGACCTAATTCATTTTGGATCAAAAGTTATGGCTTGTCAAAGTTGGCAAAAATCACAAAATTTCAAAGTTTCTACCAAAGAGGTATTTTGCAAAATGACTTGATCAAGTGTTCTAAAGCTATCAAATGCACTTATAATCCACACAACATGATCATGTGACATCTAAAGTTCAGAATGGACCAAAGAATTACACATTTTTATGGTTTATGGAACAAGATTTTTCATAAGAGGCAAAAGTGAACCAAGTTGCAAAACTCATCATAGCTTCTCATCCACTTGCTGGCTAGCTTGCTGATCAATCCTAGGCCCTTCCTCACATTATGCTGCGCAACACACCCTCCTTGTACTTAGCTAGCAAGTATCCCATGCCCTTCTTACACAACTTTGACATTTTGGCAAAAGCACCCATACTAATCAATAAAGCACATGTCACTTCTTTTGACCAATGGCATTTGTTTATACAAAGAAAATGCAAGCCAAACACAACAAGAGGCAAGCCTGAAACACACCACAAGACAGCATTCTCATTTTCACCCTCTTGAGCAAAATCATTCGAAACTCATCATACAACTCACAAACACACAAACTAACTTCATAAACCAACTCAACACATCTTCCTGGTCACAAAGCACCCTTCAAAACAACCTGAAACTCAAAGAATCAGAAACACGATCATCACACCACCTTGAACAGAACTTCTGCAAACTATCAAACCAGCCCAAATAAATTTGCTCCAAGCCTATCAGAAGTCCAAGGGAAGTCATAGGAGTGATTTTGCACAAGAGAGGAGGCCAGAAAGTCCCAAATTGAAAAGCTTCAAACTCAGGTAGCTTCATGAACTTTTTTTCCAGAACGTGTATTTTATGTTTCTAAATGAATCTACATGCTTCCCTGATCATGAATATGTGATTGTTTTTGAAAATGAGTGAAAAATGAGGATGTATGCAGTGTCTGAAACTTTTGCCCTAAAAACTGTTTGGTTTCGATTCGTTTGATTAATGAAGAATAAATGAGTTTTGAGTTAGGGTTTTGATTCAGGGGGATGTGGGGATGATTTCTGGGCTTTTAGTTTTCGTTTTAGTGAAGTTTTGAGGATTTTGGAGATTTTCAGGTGGGGTTCCCACCGGAGAAGACGACCAGAGGTCTTCTCCGGCCACCTGAAAATAATTAGGGTTAATCCCTGTCATTTATTTGTGGTTTGAATGCTGAGCGTTGGATGCGTTGACCAAGGGAGACTGGCGCGTGTTTGGATGGCTGGGATTTGTCATTAGAAACCCTAATCTATAGTTAACTTAATTAATTCAATTTAATTAATTAAATCAGAAATTAGGTCAATTTGAATTGTGGCCTTTGGATTGCGCGCGCAGTCAACCATTCATTTCCCAGATTCAATCCTGGCTCTCCATTGCGTTTACTTTTCATTTTCTTTAATTTTTAATTCATTTATTTTGTATTTCTTTCTCCATTTATTTTAAAATAGCAAAAATTATTCAAAAATTCTGAAAATTTTTATACACACTTTTATTAATTTTCAGAAACCAAAAACATTTTTATTTTTATTTTTTGCATTAAAAAATATTTTTAAATCATTTAAAAGTTTGTTTTTAATTAATTAATGGGAATTAATTAATTAAAAATACTTTTAGGTATTTAAAAATCACCAAAAAATTCATGAAACCTTCATAATCATTTAGAAACATTGTCCAACCCTCAAACCAAATTTCCTTTTTGATCTTAATGCCTTTTGGAACCAGTCCTGATTGGGAAGAACATGACTACTAAGGCTGGAATCTCTGGTCTACATTTGGATTTCTTGACCTCTCAGGCTATTCTGAAGGCCTCCTTGGGGGAGTGGAAGGCAGTCTGTGCTTTATTGGCTCTTAGCATATATGGGATCATATTATTTGCAGATGAGCCTAGGTTTGTTAGCAAGAATGCAATCCATCTTTTCATTCTGAGGAACCCAGTGCCCACTTTACTGGGAGATTTCTACTACTTTGTTCACCAAAGGAATGAAAAGCAAAGAGGAAGATTGGTGAGGTGCTGTGCTCCCCTCTTCCATACCTGGTTGCTCAAGCACTTGCCCAAGACTGATGCATTCTTGAATCCTCATCAGCAGAGGAACTGGGCTAGAAGACTCACTGTTTTAACTTCAGCTGATATCAGGTGGTGCACTCAAAGCACAAAAGGCAGGGACATCATTACCAGTTGTGGGCAGTTTCCCAATGTACCCCTGATAGGAGTAAAGGGTTGCATCAACTACAACCCTCTGCTATTCAAAAGACAACTGGGCTATGCATTGGTCCACACTCCTAAGGCACAAGACTTGACTGAGACTCTTTACTATGAGATTAAGCCTAATCTGGCTATTGTCAGGCAAGCATCCTGGGCTTGGGACAATGTCCAGACTAAAGGAGTAACCATTCTGGGAAAATGCAACAATGTGGCCTCAGCACAGTACTATGAGTGGTCCCATGCCAGGGCTCAATTTTCTGGGATGCCCTTCACCATGGAAGATATACCTGGACCATCCTCAGCACCACCTCCTGTCACTGTCAGCTTAGAGGAGTTTGAGAATTTGAAAGAAAGAAATGAGAAGTTGACTCAGGCTCTGCAGAAGACCCTCTGGGAGAGGAGTGATGGTCGGCTGGACATTGAAAGGTTAGAAAAGCTAAAGTTGGAGCATCTGGCCAGGATTGAAAAGTCAGAGGATTACATCAAAAAGTCTAGGGCTGGAGAACAGATTTTGAAGAAAGCTTGCAAGGAAGCTCAGTTCCAGAAGGCCAGGACTGATTTGTATCTGAAGGAGAGCCAAGCTAGGTGGGTCAGGATCACCGAAGCTCGTACTCTGGAGGATAAAAGGACTCAGGACAAGATTGAGCAGTTGGAAGCTAGTGCAAAGGAGCAATAGGAAGCCCTGCTAGCAGCCCAGAGAGAGATCTGAGTTGAAGATTAGAGCTGGTGTGAAGAGGTCAAAGGACCAGAGTCAACACAAGAAGCTAACTGCAACTGTCACTACCAGGAATCTCCTTATCAGGAATCTCACAGAGCGTCCAGCTGATCCTGTGACTGAGGCACTTCTCAAGGAAGTTCAGGAGGATGAGTTTGGTCTTGGTGTTTGACTTTTGCTTGTTGTTGATTTCATTTCATGTACTTTTATTTTCTTATGTTGTATTTTGACCCCTCAGAGGGCATGTATTGTAAAAAAAAACAGTTGTGTATTATTCACTTTCTGTAATATATGTATTAGTTTGTTTCATCTGATTTTCTTTCAAGCAAAGTCACAAGCATCATCTTCAAGGGTCTGGAAAGGTCAAAACCAAGTGCCAAGCCGGATGCCTTGGAAACAAATAAGCATACTGCATTGCATGATAACCTTTGTTTGTTTTGTAGGTTTGTTTTGTTTTTGTTACTAACTCTGTTGTGATCTCAGGAACTATTGCTCGACGTCGGGTGTTCCCACTTAACCGTCCACACAGATATCCAACCCGCAACAACCTTCCGGGTATACAGATGGACCAGGTACAACAGGACCTTACAGAGGTCAGGAACCAAATGGCCAATGAGAGATTGGAAATGAGGGCTCAGATGACACAATTTATGGAGGTGATGAATAATATGGCTCAAAGCCAAGAGAGATTAAGAGCAATGGTAGAGAGGCAGAATCAGGAAGACCCCCATCTAGGGACTGCTGGGACAAGCAACAATGAGAGGGTTCAGCCTCACGTCAACCCACCTGTATTTGGACCCCACCTTCATCCAGAGATCAACATCCCTGCTAATGTACAAGGGAATGCTGCTACAGGCAGGGTGCTGCAAGAAGACCCCCAGGAAGATCAGTTCACAGTGATGGGAGCTGGGGATGAAGCCTATGACAGAAGGCTAGATGAAATTGTTGAAAAATTAAGGTCCTTGGAGTCTCAAAACTCCTTGGGTTTTGATGTTATGGACATGGGCCTAGTGGACGGGGTCAGGATTCCCCACAAATTTAAACCACCGTGCTTTGAGAAGTACAACGGGACTTCCTGCCCACGGACCCACTTGCAATCCTTTCTAGGGAGGTTGAAGGCGTACACCATGGACGAAAAGCTATGGATGTTTTATTTTGAGGATAGCTTGACAGGAGCTTCAAGGGAATGGTATTCTCACCTGACTAGAGCCACCATCAGATGTTGGAAAGACCTGGCTGAGGCCTTTATCAGACAATACCAGTATAATTTGGATATGGCACCCAACAGGACCCTCCTGATGGGAATGTCACAGTTATCCAGAGAAAGCTTCCGGGAGTACGCCCAGAGATGGAGACAGCTGGCTGCTGCTGTCCAGCCACCTATGTCAGAGAGGGAGATGGCAGATATGTTTATGAACACCCTCCAAGGGACATACATTGACAGGCTAGCTGCCTTTTCTTCTACCAGCTTTGCAGATGTCGTTATAGCTGGAGAAAGAATCGGGAGCCTGTTAAAAATGGGCAAGATTTCTGACAATGGTGCCAGCTCATCCAGCAACACAAGGAAGCCTTTTGTGGGCCCAAGAAGAACTGGTGAGACCAATGCTATCCATGCCAGCAGAGGCAGACCCCAATATGTTCATAGGTCTGTGGCAGCAGTCACCATTCCCGCTCCGGTTCATCCACAACCAGATTATCAACCACAGCAACAAAATTATCAGCAACACACTCAGTATCCTCCTCAGAGAAATTACAACAACACCAGCAACAACAATCAGCAAAGACCATTCCAACAGAGACCTTCTCAGGCCAATAGGGTGATCGATCCGATTCCTATGCCCTATGCCACATTATTGCCACAACTCCTAAAACTCAACCTAGTTGAGCTAAGGACATTGGCACCTCCAGATCCTGCTAGTCTACCCAGAAATTATGACGCCAACACCAGATGTGCTTTTCATTCAAATGCACCTGGCCATAGTACAGAGAAATGCAGAGCTTTGCACATGAAGGTACAGGACTTGGTAGATTCTAAAGCTCTAAACTTCGCACCACCACCAAATGTTAACAAGAACCCTATGCCAAACCATGGTGGCCCCAGAATCAATGCTATTGAAGAAGACAAGCCGTCTTACTTGATAACCAGTGTGGGTCAGATTCGGACACCCTTGGTAGAGATCAAAGCTCAACTCCTTGAATGTCAAATGTTCCCGGGATGTGAGCTAGGGTGTGCTTATTGCAACATTTCAGTGAATGGTTGTGATAACTTGAGAGATGGCATAGATGGTCTCATCCAGAGTGGCCTGCTTCAAATCACAACATCAATACCTACCAATCCAGCAATCCCCTTAACAACAGTTCCCGAGTCTTCTACAACTGCAACAACCATTGTTCCAAACAACTCTCCAGTTTCATCAACGAATGCTTCATCTGTTACTTCAACGGACCAGATATCAACAAACATCCCTTCTACAACTTCAGCACCCCTTCATTCAGAATCTCCTACAACAACAACACCCATCCATTCAACGGTGTCTCCTACAACATCAACAGCAAATAACGAAAGCGTCTCAACAGTTACAATTTATTATGATCCTGAAAATGATTCTGCCTACAACTCACAAAATGCCACTCCTGTCAGAGCACCAGTCACAATATACTATGATCCACAGACTATCACAGTCCCTTCTACAGCTGCTATCAGTCCAGTCACTATCACAGTGCCTGGACCAGTACCTTATGAAAGTAGTAATGCCATCCCTTGGCATTACGGCTCCGATCTATACTGCGAAGGACAGAAAATCACTCTTGAATCATCAACTTCTTCACCACAAATAGACAATGTGGGGGGAGGCGGAGGCTTCACTCGAAGCGGACGTCTCTTTGCCCCGCAAATTCAAAGACCCACTGCTGAGGCAGAAGCTGCTGCCAAGGCAAAAGGGAAGAGCATGGTGCAAGAAGAGCAAATTGTTAAAGAAGCTTTGAAAATACCTTTTGATCAAGAAGTTGATGAATTCATGAGAATCATCAAGAAAAGTGATTACAAGATAGTGGACCAGCTTCACCAGACGCCTTCCAAGATCTCTATTCTATCATTGCTTATGTGCTCCGAGGCTCATCGGAACGCACTATTAAAAGTCTTGCACGCAGCTTATGTGCCAGAAGAGATCACCGTCAATCAATTGGAAGTTGTGGTTGGGAATGTTAATGCTAGTAATGGACTAGGGTTTACCAACACTGATTTGACTATGGAAGGCCGAAATCATAACAAGGCTTTGCACATTACCATGGAGTGTAAGGGTGCAGTTCTTTCTCATGTGCTGGTAGACACAGGATCATCCCTCAATGTCTTACCTAAAAAAGCCCTTGTGAAGCTAGAGTATGAAGGATTGGCATTACGCCCCAGTAACTTGGTAGTAAGAGCCTTTGACGGTTCTAAGAGATCAGTTCTGGGAGAAATTGAGTTGCCTATAACGATTGGCCCACAAACTTTCAAAACGACCTTCTACGTGATGGACATTCAGCCTGCCAACAGCTGTTTGTTGGGTAGACCATGGATTCATGCCGCTGGCGCAGTTACGTCTACCCTTCACCAGAAGTTAAAATTCGAGTGGGAGGGCCAAGTCGTTACTATTTGTGGAGAGGAAGATATTTTTGTTAGCCATCTGGCTACCTACAAATACATCGAGATGGATGGGGAGATCCACGAAACTATGAGTCAAGGGTTTGAGGCCTTGAACATAAATGAAACATCTGCTGTACCTGGAACCTCAATGACATCTTATCAACAAGCCCGGAAGGTTGTTGAAGAAGGGACTGCCCAAGGCTGGGGCAAATTGTTACCTGTGGAGAAGAAAGAGGATAGATTTGGGTTGGGTTACAAACCAACTCAACAAGATCAAGCAGAGGCTGCTAAGGAGCCCAACTTTGTTAGTGGGGGAATGCTCACCCCTGATGCTGTCAACAATTTGGAAGACGAGGATGAAAGCGACCGCAACCTGGAGAGTTGGATCCGTCCAAAGATCCCGGGGAGTAGTATCTCAAACTGGTCTTCCCAGGAAATTATAAGAGTTACTCCTGCAGAGTAATTATTATTTCCTGTATATTTTAAGCATGCATCAAGTCTTGCATCTTGCCCAAGATGACAAGACTCATTTTGTAATCGGGCCATCTGTAATTTTTGTGCAACAAGATTAATCAATGAAATATCAGACATCTTTTGCAAATGAGTTTTTTTCTTTTCCGCTCACTGTTTTTCCATTTTTCTTTTTGTACAAAAAAATAAATGGCAATGTTTTCAAAATGACGACTTTGTTTCACTTTTTCTAAAACAAGATTAAAATCAAATCACTAAAATGAACAAACTGAACCCTTGCAGAGAGTGCCTTCCAGACTGCACCGACAACAGCACGGCTATGACTTCGTATGACTTTGACAATCCAATCAATCAAGCTGATGAAGGGGTTGAAGAAGAGTATGAGCTTCCTGAAGAGTTAGCCAGGTTGTTGAGACAAGAGGAAAGGGTTATCACTCCTCATCAGGAGGAGGTAGAGACAATCAATCTTGGTACAGATGAAGACGTGAGAGAAGTTAAAATCGGGGCCTGCTTACAAGACTCAGTGAAGAGACAACTGATTGACCTGCTTCAAGAGTATGTGGATGTGTTTGCTTGGTCTTATCAAGATATGACAGGTTTGGACACCGACATTGTTGTGCATAATCTGCCTTTAAGAGAAGAATGCCCGCCGGTTAAACAGAAACTGCGCCGTACTCGCCCAGATATGGCAATGAAGATCAAAGAAGAGGTGCAAAAGCAGTGGGACGCCGGGTTCCTTGCTGTAACTAGCTATCCACCGTGGGTTGCTAATATTGTGCTTGTGCCTAAGAAGGATGGCAAGGTGAGGATGTGTGTTGACTACCGGGATCTGAACAGAGCAAGCCCGAAAGATGATTTCTCATTGCCTCACATTGATGTATTGGTGGATAATACGGCTCAGTTCTCGGTATTCTCCTTCATGGATGGATTTTCAGGATACAATCAGATTAAGATGTCACCTGAAGACATGGAGAAGACAACCTTCATCACACCCTGGGGCACGTTCTGTTACAAGGTGATGCCATTCGGATTGAAGAATGCTGGTGCAACATATCAACGGGCTATGGTGACATTATTCCACGATATGATACATAAAGAAATTGAATGTTATGTGGATGACATGATTGCCAAGTCCCTCACTGAAGAAGACCACCTGATAAATCTGCTAAAGCTATTCAAGCGTCTGAGGAAGTACCAACTGAAGTTGAACCCCAACAAGTGCACATTCGGGGTGCGATCTGGTAAGCTGCTGGGTTTTATTGTGAGCGAGAAAAGGATTGAAGTTGACCCTGATAAAGTCAAATCCATTCAAGAAATGCCTGCACCAAAGTCTGAAAAAGAAGTTCGAGGGTTCTTAGGCAGATTGAACTACATTTCAAGGTTCATATCTCACCTTACAGCAACCTGTGAACCTTTGTTCAAATTGTTGAGAAAAGAACAGACGGTCAGGTGGAACGAAGACTGCCAGAAGGCTTTTAACAAGATCAAAGAATACTTGCAAGATCCTCCAATCCTTATGCCTCCAGTTGAAGGAAGACCTCTAATCATGTACTTGACAGTATTAGAAGAGTCGATGGGGTGTGTGTTGGGCCAGCATGACGAGTCTGGTCGAAAAGGGTATGCAATATACTACCTAAGCAAAAAGTTTACCGACTGTGAACAACGTTATTCACTGCTCGAGAAAACTTGCTGTGCTTTAGCGTGGGCTGCTCGCCGACTGAGACAGTATATGTTGACCCACACCACTTTGTTGATCTCAAAAATGGACCCAGTTAAGTACATATTTGAGAAGCCAGCACTTACCGGACGGGTTGCAAGATGGCAAATGATCCTCACAGAATATGACATCCAATACACATCTCAGAAAGCCATCAAGGGCAGTGTATTGTCTGAATATCTTGCTGAGCAACCTATTGATGATTACCAGCCTATGAGATTTGACTTCCCTGATGAAGACATCATGGTCATAAAAGCAAAAGATCATGAAGATCCTGTTCACACTGAAGGGCCTGACCCGAAATAAGAATGGACTATGATGTTTGATGGGGCTGTTAATATGAATGGTCGTGGCGTTGGTGCAGTACTCATTACACCTAAAGGAGTCCACATGCCTTTCTCGGCAAAACTCACTTTCAACTGCACTAACAACGAAGCTGAATACGAAGCTTGCATTATGGGTCTTGAGGAAGCCATTGACCTCAGGATCAAGACATTGACCGTGTTCGGAGATTCAGCTTTGGTAGTCAATCAAACCAACGACAAATGGTACACACACCAGGATCATCTGATACCTTACAGGGATTATACAAGGAGGTTATTGACTTTCTTCACAACAGTCAAACTTGAGTATATCCCTCGGGACGAGAATCAGTTTGCAGATGCCCTGGCTACCATTTCATCCATGATCAAAGTTCAAGCTGCCAACTTTGTACCGCAGATTTCAGTGTCCAGACTTGACAGACCAGCATACGTATTCGCAGCAGACATTGTCAAAAATGATAATCCTTGGTTCCATGACATAAAATGCTTCTTGGAAGATCAGACATACCCACCTGGGGCATCTTCCAATGATAAGAAGACATTAAGAAGGCTTGCTGGTAGTTTCTTTCAGAACACTGATGGTTCCATGTACAAGAGAAACTTTGATATGGTACTCCTCAGATGCGTTGATAAGACAGAAGCAGACTTGTTGATGCATGAAGTGCACGAAGGATCCTTTGGTACCCATGCGGGAGGGCATGCCATGGCTAAGAAGTTGCTAAGATCGGGTTATTACTGGATCACAATGGATGCCGACTGTTGTGCCTACGCCAGAAAATGCCATAAATGCCAGATTTATGCGGATAAGGTGCATGTGCCTCCCAATCCTCTGAATGTGATGTCTTCACCTTGGCCCTTTGCTATGTGGGGCGTTGACATGATTGGCAAGATTGAGCCAACTGCTTCAAATGGTCACAGATTCATCCTAGTCGCCATTGACTATTTCACCAAGTGGGTTGAAGCAGCTTCATATGCAAACGTTACAAGGCAAGTGGTAGCCAGATTTCTGAAGAGAGATATCATCTGTCGATACGGAATTCCCGAGCGGATCATTACTGATAATGGTTCCAATTTGAACAATAAAATGATGGCAGAGCTATGCCGGGACTTCAAGATCCAACACCACAATTCTTCTCCTTACAGGCCAAAGATGAATGGCGCTGTTGAGGCAGCAAATAAGAATATCAAGAAGATTGTGCAGAAGATGGTAGTCACCTATAAAGACTGGCATGAAATGCTACCGTTTGCCTTGCATGGGTACCGCACGTCAATCAGAACATCCACCGGGGCAACACCGTATCAACTTGTGTATGGTATGGAAGCAGTCCTACCTGTTGAAGTTGAATTACCCTCCCTACGGGTACTAATGGATGTTAAGCTGAACGAAGCAGAGTGGGTCCGATCCCGATACGAACAACTGAGTTTGATTGAAGAGAAAAGATTGGTTGCAATCTGTCATGGGCAGCTATATCAGAAGAGAATGAAGAGAGCCTTCGATCAGAAAGTCAGGCACCGAGAGTACCAAGTAGGAGATCTTGTGCTGAAAAGAATCCTCCCTCCTCATACAGACTACAGGGGCAAATGGACTCCAAACTATGAAGGAACATTCGTAGTAAAGAAAGTTTTTTCTGGTGGAGCACTGATGCTCAGCACCATGGATGGTGAAGATTTCCCGTCCCCTGTAAATTCAGATGCAGTTAAAAAATACTTCGCATAAAAAAAGGACCCGCTGGACATAAAAACAAAATGTAAGTCCAGGCAAAAATAGGGCATCCCGGCGAGTCAAAAACAGAATAAGAGACTCGGGCAAAAATAAGGGAAAAATGAACAAAAAAATGTACACCCGCTGAGTTAAAAAGCCGCATTGGACAACTCAGGCAAAAATGGGTATCCCGATGGATTGAAAACCCGAAAGGGCGATCCATGAAAAATAAGGGAATAAGCGAACAACTGCATTCTGAATTCGTCTGTATCGTTTACAACTTGGTAAGCTTCAAAAAGATCAAGTTTCTTTCAGAATCAACCGACTTCAGAAAGCAAGATGAGAAGAACGTCAAATGTCATACGAGTCATAGCAAGAGGGAAACTCCTCGAAAGCGTCGTCAACATTGCCAGCATTTTGTTTCTCAATTTGTAACAATCTCCTCATTTCAGGGGATATGTTTCTTTAATATATCTTGCCAATTCAGGGCATTTGAATTAATAAAATCAGATTTTCAGTCATGTTTTGTCTTGTACATTTTATTTGCAAAAAATGTCTGATGTCTTAAGAAAAACCGTTTGAATAAATACAGATGCTTTTCTTCTAGAAAAAAAAATAATAAATGCTTGCAGGGAATATACTTACTCTCGGAAGTGTCTAACTCCTATGACGGAATCCGGTAAGGGATACCTCGGGATTACTTGTGTGTTTCTCTATCTTTGCAGGATTGCAGGTATCCGAAGCGCAACTTGGGGCATGAAAGCTTCACCCCGGCAAGCTGGCAAATCAACACTCAGTCTCAGCACTCAAAATGTTTTCTCCCCAGCTGAGTTGCCAGGCATCACTTCTCCAACAGGGCAATACCAGAAGGTGCCCGTATCTCCAGTTGAGTTCTAGGAAGAAACTTCTAGGAAGATCTTTCAGTGATCTTTCTTCTTCCCCAGCCGAGTTGCCATCTACTATTTCTTCCCAGCCAAGTACAAAAGTCAGGGAACCATCTCCCCACAGAGCTTCAGCCTCTATCCAGAAGAGCAGTGCATGAAGGGATCACAACAGAATGAAGAAAGCTTCTACAAACCCCAGTTGGGTCCCTCATTATCAGGATGGGTCTATCAGTGACTTATCCCCAAGTAGATACATCTCATCCGATCCACTAGTGATCCCATCCCCAGCTGGGATGTCCATTTCAAGCAGATCGACCGAGGATCTTCACAGTATCGGGATCGAAATCCCAGCTTGGTATCTTCGCATAATCATGGCATTTGCATCATATTCACCCACAAAGCGTAGCATTCCGTCTAATACGGAGCATTACGGCAAAAATCCAGCATACTGCATAATCATAAGCCATGTTCTGAACCAAACACTTGTGAATACAGAAAACTCCCTCCCAAAAATCCCCAGCGGAGATTCCCCAGCGAACACAGTTGCCTTGCATTCCCAAACATCAGTATATACTCCTTTTGGCATCCGTCCGTGTCATATCCCCAGCAGAAAGCCAAAGACATCCTCTTTGCATTCACATATACTTATACAATCCCTTGACATCCGTCCATGTCATTTTCTCCCGCACAGCAACATAAACACTTTGTATGTCAGATACTTGTTTATACCATACTCTTCTCCTTTGACACTCGTCTGTGTCACTCTCTCCAGCAGATTAAAGACTCATCTATACACCACTCACACTTATACAGATACTCGTCCGTATCTTGTATGTATCACTTATATCCCCGCAGATTCAGCACTAGTCCATGTTCTTTGTTAACCAGTTGGTACTCGTCCGTACCATCATCTCAGAACGTGTGTCAAGCGTTTGTTTCTACTTGATACTCTTCCGTATCATAGTCTTACGGATGCTCGTCCGCATCTTTAATCCATACACCGTGTCAAACACTCTTGCCTTCTTGAAAATAGACACTTGTCCGTGTCTACTATTCCCCAGAAGAGTCCCCTCAGAATCAACACTCGTCCGTGTTCCTTGTTAACCAGTTGATACTCGTCCGTATCATCATCTCGGAACACGTGTCAGTATTTGTTTCTACTCGATACTCGTCCGTATCGTAGTCTTAAGGATGCTCGTCCGCATCTTTAATCTATACACAAACATCTAAATACTTATACCTTTTGTCTCTTGGATGTAAACACTCGTCCGTGTTTACTATTCCCCAGTAGATAGCCAGCAAAGCAATTTTCTTTTATCTGACATTCGTCCTATGTCATGATAAGCCTTGAGAGCAGCCGTACCCTGCTAGGTGGTCGTCCTCCACCTCTTGATGATCGTCCTTCATCATGCTCGTCCGATGGCCGTCCCCATCGTTGATCTTTTATCCGACATTCTTCCTATGTCGTGATATTTAGTAGCCGTCCCCTGCTAGGTGATCGTCCTTCACCTTTTTGATGATCGTCCTTCATCATTTTATCCAATGGCCGTCCCCATTGTTGATTTTAGTTATCTGGCATTCGTCCTATGTCATGACAAACCTTGAGAGCAGTCGTCCCCTGCTAGGTGGTCGTCCTCCACCTCTTGATGGTCGTCCTCCATCATGCTCATCCGATGACCGTCCCCATCGTTGACCCTTTTATCTGGCATTCGTCCTATGTCGCGATATTTTCGGCAGCCGTACCCTGCCAGGTGGTCGTCCTTCACCTTAGATGATCGTCCCTCATCTTACCCCTTTCAGAGAAGCCGTCCCCTTCTAGGTGATCTTCCTTCACCTTTGATGACCGTCCCTCATCATCTGTTTATTTCATTTATTCTTTAACCCGATGGCCGTCCCCGTCGTGGTCCCTTTTCCTTTTCCTGATGATCGTCCTTCATCAGTTTATCCCGATGGCCGTCCCCATCGTTGATTACTTTACTTTATGGACTTGATGGGCGTCCCCGTCATGTTTCATTAATCCCCAGAGAATTTTACAGTTTTATCTTGATGGCCGTCCCCATCATAATTCTTTTTATCCCCAGCATGTCGGCCGTCCCCGTCATTGCTTCATTTCCCGCACTTTTCCCAGCATGTCGGCCGTCCCCGTCGTTGCTCTTTACCCAGCAGTCATCCTCTGCTCGACGGTCGTCCTCCGTCGCCTACATTTTACAATATACTTTATTTTCTTTTACAATCTATATCCCTTTTCTTCTTCATTCTGTGAGTGCAAATTTTGGACTGTCTTTGGTATTCAACCACAAGTTATCTTGTTTGCCTGATAAGCCGTCGCTTACATCCTTCACAGCTAACTCATGTTTGAATAGGGGCAGCTGTAAACACCCCAAATTTTCCCTCACCCATTTCACACCATGGCTTGTGATCATTTCATATGCATAAACTCAATCATACCTGTAGGATCAAGCGCTTACCACTGCACTAAAAGCAATTGCTGTTAGTGAAGGCGCAACTTTATTTCCTTATAGTATAGAGTCTTTCAAGGGGCTGCGCCTATTAAGCGCCATGGGTTGGGATGTTAAGCCCATCGAATCCCTAAGGGTGACACTGAATTAATAAATCCAACAATCTCCCCCCCAGTGTCAGCCGGGGGGATTCGAACCCATGACCGGGCTCTGATACCACTTGTAGGATCAAGCGCTTACCACTGCACTAAAAGCAATTGCTGTTAGTGAAGGCGCAACTTTATTTCCTTATAGTATAGAGTCTTTCAAGGGGCTGCGCCTATTAAGCGCCATGGGTTGGGATGTTAAGCCCATCGAATCCCTAAGGGTGACACTGAATTAATAAATCCAACAATACCATCTCATATCACATTTTTGATTCACTGCATAGGTTCTAAGTCATCTGCATCTAGGGTTTGTGATCTGAGCAATCCAAGAGCCTCTTGAGCTACTCCAAAGGCCATCAACCACTTCAAAGGGGTCTATGTGTGTTCAAGTATCATATTATATCCTCTCAAAGGCAAGAATGTCAAAGAATCACAAGAACTGAGAATGGCATGGATGCAGAGCCAAGCTTGACTGCACAAATGACCTAAAATTAGGGTTTTGGTTTCAAAGGCCATAACTCCAAATTTTTTGGTCATTCTTGTTTCTATTGGTCTCTATATGGTATAGGGAGTATGCATATCAATTTTCATGAAGAAATTCCATGGGGAAGTCATCTGATCAAGAGTTGACTTTTCAAGCAAGTCAGTGCAAAATCAGGGCATATGAGGCCCCCAATGACCCAACCAAAGGGCATTCTTCATCATTTTGATTGCATATGATCTTTATTTGATCATGGAAGATATTGGAAGTTCACAAAATTCATGAATTTCAAGTCTTTTGCAAAGTTGACGTTTTGGGCAAGTTTGACTTTTAATGAAATTGTCATTTTAAGCAACTTTTTCAACCCTTACTTTTTGATTCAAAAAGGCTTCAAATGAAAAAACTTTGGTCATGAAAGTTGTAGAATAGATCTTCCCCTTTTCAAAAAGTACAAGAACATGACCTAATTCATTTTGGATCAAAAGTTATGGCTTGTCAAAGTTGGCAAAAATCACAAAATTTCAAAGTTTCTACCAAAGAGGTATTTTGCAAAATGACTTGATCAAGTGTTCTAAAGCTATCAAATGCACTTCTAATCCACACAACATGATCATGTGACATCTAAAGTTCAGAATGGACCAAAGAATTACACATTTTTATGGTTTATGGAACAAGATTTTTCATAAGAGGCAAAAGTGAACCAAGTTGCAAAACTCATCATAGCTTCTCATCCACTTGCTGGCTAGCTTGCTGATCAATCCTAGGCCCTTCCTCACATCATGCTGCGCAGCACACCCTCCTTGTACTTAGCTAGCAAGTAGCCCATGCCCTTCTTACACAACTTTGACATTTTGGCAAAAGCACCCATACCAATCAATAAAGCACATGTCACTTCTTCTGACCAATGGCATTTGTTTATACAAAGAAAATGCAAGCCAAACACAACAAAAGGCAAGCCTGAAACACACCACAAGACAGCATTCTCATTTTCACCCTCTTGAGCAAAAGCATTCGAAACTCATCATACAACTCACAAACACACAAACTAACTTCATAAACCAACTCAACACATCTTCCTGGTCACAAAGCACCCTTCAAAACAGCCTGAAACTCAAAGAATCAGAAACACGATCATCACACCACCTTGAACAGAACTTCTGCAAACTCTCAAACCAGCCCAAATAAATTTTCTCCAAGCCTATCAGAAGTCCAAGGGAAGTCATAGGAGTGATTTTGCACAAGAGAGGAGGCCAGAAAGTCCCAAACTGAAAAGCTTCAAACTCAGGTAGCTTCATGAACTTTTTTTCCAGAACGTGTATTTTAAGTTTCTAAATGAATCTACATGCTTCCCTGATCATGAATATGTGATTGTTTTTGAAAATGAGTGAAAAATGAGGATGTATGCAGTGTCTGAAACTTTTGCCCTAAAACCTGTTTGGTTTCGATTCGTTTGATTAATGAAGAATAAATGAGTTTTGAGTTAGGGTTTTGATTCAGGGGGATGTGGGGATGATTTCTGGGCTTTTAGTTTTCGTTTTAGTGAAGTTTTGAGGATTTTGGAGATTTTCAGGTGGGGTTCCCACCGGAGAAGACGACCGGAGGTCTTCTCCGGCCACCTGAAAATAATTAGGGTTAATCCCTGTCATTTATTTGTGGTTTGAATGTTGAGCGTTGGATGCGTTGACCAAGGGAGACTGGCGCATGTTTGGATGGCTGGGATTTGTCATTAGAAACCCTAATCTATAGTTAACTTAATTAATTCAATTTAATTAATTAAATCAGAAATTAGGTCAGTTTGAATTGTGGCCTTTGGATTGCGCGCGCAGTCAACCATTCATTTCCCAGATTCAATCCTGGCTCTCCATTGCGTTTACTTTTCATTTTCTTTAATTTTTAATTCATTTATTTTGTATTTCTTTCTCCATTTATTTTAAAATAGCAAAAATTATTCAAAAATTCTGAAAATTTTTATACACACTTTTATTAATTTTCAGAAACCAAAAACATTTTTATTTTTATTTTTTGCATTAAAAAATATTTTTAAATCATTTAAAAGTTTATTTTTAATTAATTAATGAGAATTAATTAATTAAAAATACTTTTAGGTATTTAAAAATCACCAAAAAATTCATGAAACCTTCATAATCATTTAGAAACATTGTCCAACCCTCAAACCAAATTTCTTTTTTGATCTTGATGCCTTTTGAGAATTTTTCATGGAATTAAAATCATTTCAAGGCATTATTTTGATCCAAACTTCAAAAAATCATTTCTGCCTAACCATTGAGAGTTGGACTTTGATTCTTCTTGCATTGCATTGTGTTTAGCATGTAGTTTGTGATATTAAATTAGTTTGATTTGATCTTTCATTTTCCATTTGTTTGGCATTTTTCTTGTTAAGGTACCTTAAAACCCTAGAAAACTTAGAAAATTCATAACCCTAATTAGGTTAAGAGTTGGAACCTCTCCTTTGGGCAGTGAGTTAGTATAGGATTAGGGTCCCTTTGAGTGCATTTTCAATTTTTTATCTTGATGTTTGCTTCTGATTTTGGTTTTTGTTTGATGCATTGATCATAAACCCTAATTTGGGCTTCCTTTTGTATTCATCTTGTATTTGCATTCATACCATGTCTTGCCATAACATTTTATGCATCCATTTGATTCATTGGGCATCTTAAGACATATTAAAAGCATGTTTGATCATTGCATCATGTATTTGCCATGTTGTATGCCATTTGCATTCCATAACTTTTCATGTATGTTCATGGTTCTAAACTTGCTCCATTTGCATCCATTTGTTCATATGATCATCCCCATGCCTTGTTTCATGTTTGCATCATCTCATAGCATCATTATCATCTCATGTATGCTTCTGGTTTTTGTTTGCATCATGCCATTTCATTCCTTTTTGAATTGCATTGCATTTCTTTCACTAATCTTTCAGGTGGTAAGTTACTTTGAGAAGTGAATTTGCCTTCATTTCACACAATTTATTTTCATCTCCTCATTATGCATCATTGCTTCATCTTACTTTGTGTTTGAGATTGAGCTTGATCTTTCTTTCCCTTCTCACTTTCTTTCCTCAAGTGACTTGTCTTCTTGAATGAAGCAAGTTACTTTGCTTCTCCTGATCCTTTCATCTGCTTCCTGGTGGTTCCATTAAAGATTTCTCTTGTTAACCTCACAAACCTTAGGAACAACCAAGCATGACAATGATTAGGGTTTTGATTAGTCTCCCCACTTAGTTTTACCTTTTTGTCTCTTTGAGTCTTCTCTTCTCACCTCATAATCAGGGACTAAACCCTAAAGGCTTTAAGGCTTTGTGATTAAGCTTATGCCTGCATCCTTCTATTAGGATGGAGTGTATAACTTTAATCCTAAGTGTTAAACCCTTAATGTGTTTAACTCCTCTAATCAATCCATATAATAACCATCAAGACTTTAAGCTTGTAACTTGGGCCTTGCATTAGGGTTCTAATTCTTCCTTAATTGGTTAAGAAGGACTAACCCTAGTGTTAATGGACAAGTCCCCCTCAAGTTGTCTTACAAATCATAAAGTTCACTTCATCATCATATCATTAAATAAAATCCACTTAACAAAGGCCTTGTTTTGTCATGAGTTTAATCCCTAATCATGGATTAAGTTGAGGAGCTTTCCTCAGCTTAAACATTCTCATCTATTATCCTTCTATTAGGATGGTGTAATGAGTCTGTTTAATCCCTGATTATGGCTTAACCTCATTACTCAACACTAAACAAAAACACCAAAAACATCTAAATAATCACAAGTAGGTTAATGATCTTAATCATACACCATGGTGATTAAGTGTGAGAAGCTGACTTCACACTTAAGGTATTCTCATTACCCCTAATCAGAGGGAAGATGTGATGAGTTTACTAAAATCCATTGGTTTAGACTTAAGCTCATTAACTTATGACAAATTCTCAAAAGCAATAAAAGACTGAAAACTCAAAAACAAACAATAATCGTCTCCTCCGAGATTCTTTTCTCATCATCTCCACTCATAAACGAGAACTTGCTTCTTCCGTCTAATGCAAGACAATTAGCACCTGAGCCAGACAGGTCATACACTTGAGCATAGACAAGTAAGCAGTTCACAAGTCAATTCACCTTTCAGTCTCTTTGGGTCGAACTACGGTGTTCTGACTTCCTCATTGCACGAGAGGATACGTAGGCATAACTTAACAGTTATCGAACAAAAGTCTCTGTATTTTCCCCCTCTTTCCAGCTTTATTCTTTAGCCTCATTATCTTGAGCATCTTATTCCTTATTCTTACACTGACACTTCACTTGTACACTTCACTTCTTTTACACTGACACCTGTACACCGTTTTCCAGCTCTCTTTACACACAAATTGCACTGAAACTACCCCTTTAAAACACAAATCTTTTAAGCGTGGATCCCGTCGAGTACGACGGACAATCTGGGTGCTAATACCTTCCCAGGTTGTAACCAACCCCCTTTCTCAGTCTCTCTGGTTCGCAACCGTCTTATCCATCTTTTTCTAGGTCTATGCAGCATTGCCTTTCCTCCGGGATAAAAATGCCTAGCTGGCGACTCTTTTCATTCCCTGTGAGTTCACTCCTGTGTGTTCTCGCCTCTCCTCTCGCCGACCGTTCGCGTCTGTACCATATTTGAGCCCGGTCTCATCTTTTGGGAGCGACAAAGCTACCTGAGTTTGAAGCTTTTCAGTTTGGAGCTTTCTGACCTCCTCTCTTGTGTAAAACCACTCCTATGACTTCCCTTGTGCTTCTGAAAGGCTTGGAGCAAGTTTATTTTGGCTGGTTTGAGAGTTTGCAGAAGTTCTGTTCAAGGTTGTGTGGTGATCGTGTTTTTGATTCAGTGGGTTTCAGGCCATGGTGATGGGTGCTTTGTGATCAGGGAAGTGTGTTAAGATTGTTTGTGAAGTTTGTTTGTGTGTTTGTGGCTTGTGCTGAGAGTTTCGAAGGCTCTTGCAAATGAGGGTGAAAATGAGAATGCTGTCTTGTGTGTTGCTTCAGGCTTGGCTCTTGTTATGTTTGGCTTGCATTTGATTAGTATAAACAATTGCCATTGGTCAGATGAAGTGACATGTGCTTTATTGATTGGTATGGGTGCTTTTGTCAATATGTCAAAGTTGGTGTAAGAAGGCATGGGCTACTTTCTAGCCAAGTACAAGGAGTGTGTCCTGCGCAGCATGATGTGAGGAAAGGCCTAGGATTGATCAGCAAGCTAGCCAGCAAGTGGATGAGAAGCTATGATGAGTTTTGCAACTTGCCTTGCCTTTAGTTCTTTATGAAATATCTTGATCCATGAGTCATAAAACATGTGATTCTTTGGGTGCAATATGACTTTTAGGACTTGTGTGATCATGTGGTGAAGTTTAGAAATGCATTTGATGACTTAATTTGCCTTGAGAAGTGAATTTGCAACTTTGCCTCTTTGGTGGAAACCTTGAAATTTTGTGATTTTTGCCAACTTTGACAAGCCATAACTTTTGATCCAAAATGAATTAGGTCATGTTCTTGTACTTTTTGAAAAGGGAATGATCCATTATACAACTTTCATGACCAAAGTTTTTCCATTTGAAGCTTTTTTGAATCAAAAAGTAAAGGTTGAAAAAGTTGCCTAAAATGACAATTTCATCAAAAGTCAAACTTGCCCAAAAAGTCAACTTTGCAAAAGACTTGAAATTCTTCAATTTTGTGAACTTCTAACATCTCCTATGATCAAATAATGATAATACACAATCAAAATGATGAAGATCACCCTTTGGTTGGGTCATTGGGGGCCTCAGATGCCCTGATTTTGTACTGACTTGCTTGAAAAGTCAACTCTTGATCAGATGACTTCCCCATGGAATTTCTTCATGAAAATTGATATGCATACTACCTATACCATATAGAGACCAATAGAAACAAGAATGACCAAAGAATTTTGAGTTATGGCCTCTGAAACCAAAACCCTAATTCTAGGTCATCTGTGTAGTTAAGCCTGGCTCTACTTCCATACCAATCTCAGTTCTTGTGATTCTTTGACATTCTTGACTTTGAGAGGATATAATATGATACTTGAACACACATGGACCCCTTTGAAGTGATTGGTGGCCTTTGGAGTGGCTCAAGAAGCTCTTGGATTGCTCAGATCACAAACCCAAGATGCAGATGACTTTGAACCAATGTAGTGAATCAAAAATGTGATATGAGATAGTATGATTGAGTTTATGCATATGAAATGATCACAAGCCATGATGTGAATGGGTGAGGGAAAATTTGGGGTGTTTACAGCTTCCCCTATTCAAACATGAGTTAGCTGTGCAGGTTGTAAGCAACGGCTTAACAGGCAAACAAGATAACTTGTGGTTGAATACCAAAGACAGTCCAAAATTTGCACTCACAGAATGAAGAAGAAAAGGGATATAGATTGTAAAAGAAAATAAAGTATATTGTAAAGTATGGGCGACGGAGGACGACCGTCGAGCAGAGGACGACTGCTGGGTAAAGAGCAATGACGGGGACGGTCGACATGCTGGGAAAAGTGCGGGAAATGAAGCAATGACGGGGACGGCCGACATGCTGGGGATAAAAAGAATTATGATGGGACGGCCATCAAGTAAAGCTGTAAAATTCTCTGGGGATTAATGAAACATGACGGGGACGGCCATCAAGTTCATAAAGCAAAGTAACCAACGATGGGGACGGCCATCGGGCTAAACTGATGAAGGACGATCATCAGGAAAAGGAAAAGGGATCACGACGGGGACGGCCATCGGGTTAAAGAATAAATGAAATAGACAGGTGATGAGGTATGGTCATCAAAGGTGAAGGATGATCACCTAACAGGGGACGGCTGCTCTGTTGGGGATAAGATGAGGGACGGTCATCTAAGGTGAAGGACGATCACCTGGCAGGGTACGGCTGCCGAAAATATCGCGACATGGGACGAATTCCGGATAAAAGGTCAACGATGGGGACGGCCATCGGACGAGCATGATGAAGGAAGATCATCAAGAGGTGGAGGACGACCACCTAGCAGGGGACGGCTGCTCTCGAGGTTTGTCTTGACATAGGACGAATGTCAGATAACCACAATCAACAATGGGGACGGCCATTGGATAAAATGATGAAGGACGATCATAAAAAAGGTGAAGGACGATCACCTTAGCAGGGGACGACTGCTAAATATCACGACATAGGACGAATGTCGGATAGAAAATCAACGATGGGGACGGCCATCGGATGAGCATGATGAAGGACGATCATCAAGAGGTGGAGGACGACCACCTAGCAGGGGACGGCTGCTCTCAAGGTTTATCATGACACAGGACGAATGTCAGATAAAAAGAAAAATTTGCTTTGCTGGCGATCTACTGGGGAAAAGTAAACACGGACGAATGTTTATATCCAAGAAACAAAAGGTATAAGTGTTTGGTGTTGTGTATAGATTAAAGGTGCGGACGAGCATCCTTAAGACTACGATACGGACGAGTATCGGGTAGAAACAAACTGACACGTGTTCAGAGATGATGATACGGACGAGTATCAACTGGTTAACAGGGAACACAGACGAGTGTTGAATCTGAAAGGACTCTTCTGGGGAATAGTAGACACAGACGAGTGCCTATATTCAAGAAGACAAGAGTGTTTGACACAGTGTATGGATTAAAGATGCGGACGAGCATCCTTAAGACTATGATACGGACGAGTATCATGTAGAAACAAACTCTTGACGCATGTTCTGAGATGATGGTACGGACGAGTACCAACTGGTTAACAAAGAACAAGGACTAGTGTTGAATCTGCGGGGATAGTGTATACAAGATACAGACGAGTATCTGTATGAGTAAGTATGAGTGATTTATATATGAGTATTCATTCTGCTGGGGAGGGTGACACGGACGAGTGTCAAAAGGAGAAGAGTATAGTATAAACAAATATCTGATGTATAAAGTATTTACAATACTGTGCTGGGAAAATGACATGGACGGATGTCAAAGAAATGTATATATAAGTGTATGTGAGTGCAAAGAGGATGTCTTTGGCTTTCTGCCGGGGATATGACACGGACGGGTGCCACGAGGAGTATATACTGGTGTTTGGGAATGCAAGGCAACTGTTTTTGCCGGGGGAGTCTGGGGGTATTCTGTATATTGATGGATTGTCGTTATTCACAAGTGTTTGATTCAGAACATGGCTTATGATTATGCATTGTGTTTGATTTTTGCCGTAATGCTCCGTATTAGATGGAATGCTACGCTTTGTGGGTGAGTATGATGAGAATGCCATGATTATGCAAGGATACCGATCCAGGATTCGGATCCTGATGCTGCGGAGATCTCTGATCGATCTGCTTGAAGTGGACATCCCAGCTGGGGATGAGACCACTGGTGGATCTGATGAGACGTATCTACTTGGGGAAATGGGTCAACGATAGACCTATCTCAGTAATGAGGGACCCAGCTGGGGTCTGTGGCAGCTTTCTTCACTCTGTTGTGATCCCTTCATGTGCTGCTCTCCTGGATAGAGGTTAAAACTCTGCGGGGAGATGGTCCCCTGACTTTTGTACTTAGCTGAGGAGGAAAAAAGGTTGGCACCTCGGTTGGGGAGAAATAGCAAGTGGAAACTCAGTTGGGGAGAAAACACTTTGGGTGCTGAGCGTTGATTTGTCAACCTGCTGGGGTGAAGCTTTCATGCCCCAAGTTGCGTTTTGGATACCTGTAATCCTGCAAAGATAGGGAAACGCACAAGTAATCCCGAGGTATCCTTTACTGGATTCCGTCATAGGAGTTTAGACACTTCTGAGAGTAAGTATATTTCCTGCAAGCATGTGACTTTTATTATATATATTTTTTGAAGATAAGCATTTGTATTTATGCAATCAGTTTTTCTTAAGACATCAGACATTTTTGCAAATAAAAATGTACAAGACGAAACATGACTGAAAATCTGATTTTATTAATTCATGTGCCCTGAATTGGCGAGATACAATCAAAGAAACATATCCCCTGAAATGAGGAGATTGTTACAAATTGAGAAACAAAATACTGGCAATGTTGTCGACGCTTCAAGGAGCTTCCCTTCTGCTATGACTCGTATGACATTCGACGTTCTTCTCATCTTGCTTTCTGAAGAAGGCTGATTCTGGCAGAAGCTTGATCCTTTCGAAGTTTACCGAGTTGTAAGTGATACAGACGAATTCAGAATACAGTTGTTCGCTTATTCCCTTATTTTGCATGGATCGCCCTTTCGGGTTTTCAATCCATCGGGATACCCATTTTTGCCTGAGTTGTCCAACGCGGCTTTTCAACTCAGCGGGTGTACCTTTTTTTTGTTTATTTTCCCTTATTTTTGCCCGAGTCTTTTATTCTGTTTTTGACTCGCCGGGATGCCCTATTTTTGCCTGGGCTTACATTTTGTTTTTATGTCCAGCGGGTCAATTTTATGCGAAGTATTTTTTAACTGCATCTGAATTCACAGGGGATAGGAAATCTTCACCATCCATAGTACTGAGCATTAGTGCTCCACCGGAGAAAACTTTCTTTACTACGAATGGTCCTTCATAATTCGGAGTCCACTTACCCCTGTGGTCTGTATGAGGAGGGAGGATTCTTTTCAGCACAAGATCCCCTACTTGATACTCTCGGTGCCTGACTTTCTGATCGAAGGCTCTCTTCATTCTTTTCTGATATAGCTGCCCGTGACAGATTGCAGACAATCTCTTCTCTTCAATCAGACTCAGTTGTTCGTATCGGGATCGAACACATTCTGCTTCGTTCAGCTTAACATCCATTAGTACCCGCAAGGAGGGTAATTCAACTTCAACAGGTAGGACTGCTTCCATACCATACACAAGCTGATACGGTGTTGCCCCAGTGGATGTTCTGATTGACGTGCGGTACCCATGCAAGGCAAATGGTAGCATCTCATGCCAGTCTTTGTATGTGACTACCATCTTCTGCACAATCTTCTTGATATTCTTATTAGCTGCTTCAACAACGCCGTTCATCTTTGGTCTGTAAGGAGAAGAATTGTGATATTGGATCTTGAAGTCCCGGCACAGTTCTGCCATCATTTTGTTGTTCAGATTGGAACCATTGTTAGTAATGATTCTCTCGGGAACTCCGTATCGACAGATGATATCTCTCTTCAGAAATCTAGCTACCACTTGCCTTGTAACGTTTGCATAGGAAGCTGCTTCGACCCACTTGGTGAAATAGTCAATGGCAACCAGGATGAATCTATGGCCATTCGAAGCAGTTGGCTCAATCTTGCCAATCATGTCAATGCCCCACATAGCAAAGGGCCAAGGTGAAGACATCACATTCAAAGGATTGGGAGGCACATGCACTTTATCTGCATAAATCTGGCATTTATGGCATTTCCTGGCATAGGCACAACAGTCTGCATCCATTATGATCCAGTAATAGCCTGATCTTAGCAACTTCTTGGCCATGGCATGCCCTCCAGCATGGGTACCAAAGGATCCTTAGTGCACTTCATGCATTAACAAGTCTGCTTATGTTCTATCAACACATCTGAGGAGTACCATATCAAAGTTTCTCTTATACAGGGAACCATCAGTGTTCAGGAAGAAACTACCAGCAAGCCTTCTCAAAGTCTTCTTATCATTGGAAGATGCCCCAGGTGGGTATGTTTGATCCTCCAAGAAGCACTTAATGTCATGGAACCAAGGATTATCATTTTTGACAACATCTGCCGTGAACACATATGATGGTCTGTCAAGTCTGGATACTGAAATCTGAGGTACAAAGTTGGCAGCTTGAACTTTGATCATAGATGAAATGGTAGCCAGAGCATCTGCAAACTGGTTCTCGTCCCGAGGGATGTACTCAAGCTTGACCGTTGTAAAGAAAGTTAATAACCTCCTTGTATAATCCCTGTAAGGTATCAGATGATCCTGGTGGGTGTACCATTTGCCATTGGTTTGATTGATTACCAGAGCTGAATCTCCGAATATAGTCAATGTCTTGATCCTGAGGTCAATGGCTTCCTCAAGACCCATAATGCAAGCTTCGTATTCAGCTTCGTTGTTAGTGCAGTTAAAGGTGAGCTTTGCCGAGAAAGGCATGTGAACTCCTTTAGGTGTAATGAGTACTGCACCAACACCACGACCATTCATATTAACAGCCCCATCAAACATTGTAAACACCCCAAATTTGCCCCCACCCTTTCACACCATGGCTTGTGATCACCTCATATGCATAAACACAATCATATCATCTCATATTTCATTTTTTGATTCACTGCATAGATTCAAAGTCATCTGCATCTAGGGTTTGTGATCTGAGCAATCCAAGAGCATCCTGAGCCATTCCTAAGGCCATCAATCACTTCAAAGGGGTCCATATGTGTTCTTGTATCATATTCCATCTTTTCAAAGTCAAGATTTCAAAAGAATCACAAGAACTGGGATTGGTGTGGAAGCAGAGCCAGGATAGACTGCACAGTTGACCTAAAATTAGGGCTTTGGTTTCAGAGGCCATAACCCCAAATTTTTTGGTCATTCTTGTTTCCATTGGTCTCTATATGGTATAGGGAGTATGCATATCAATTTTCATGAAGAAATTCCATGGGGAAGTCATCTGATCAAGAGTTGACTTTTCAGACAAGTCAGTGCAAAATCAGGGCATCTGAGGCCCCCAATGACCCAACCAATGGGTGATCTTCATCATTTTGAGTGTATATGATCTTTATTTGATCATGGAAGAGGGTTGAAGTCCACAAAATCAAGAATTTGGAGTTTTTGCAAATGTTGACTTTTTGGGCATAGTTGACTTTTCAAGAATGCTCCATTTTAGGTCATTTTTTCAAGCCTTGATTCTTGATCCAAAAATGCTTCAAATGGAAAAACTTTGGTCATGAAAGTTGTAGAATACATCTTTCCCTTTTCAAAAAGTACAAGAACATGATCAAATTCTTCTTGGATGAAAAGTTATGGTGTGACAAAGTTGGTTAAAATCATTGATTTTCAAGATGTGCACCAAATGTGAATTTTGCAAAATCATGAACCAAGGCTTTTTGTAACCTCTAGTTGACATAAAACCATGACACAAACATCACATAAACTCTAAAAGTCAGAATTGAACCAAGAATGCTCATGTTTCATGGCTTGTGGAATGAGAAAGTCACATGTGAACCAAAGTTGCACCAACTTGCAAAACTCATGATCACACTCCCTACCACTTGCCACATTGGATGCTGAGCTTTGCTAGCCCTTGCCCTCACCCTTGCTGCGCCAGCCCATGCTTGGTACTAGCCTAGAACCAAGCCATACCTCTCTTACACAAAAAGTGGACTTTTGGCAAAAGCAAACTTACCAATCAATAGAGGCCATGTCAAATCATCTGACCTATAGGATTAAAATATACTATCCAAATGCAGGCCATAACACTCAAGAAGCAAGGCTGAAACAACACACAAGATCACATATACAAACTCACTCCCTTTTGCAAAACTCTTCGAATTTCTCTGCCCAGCTCAAAAACATCCAAACTATTTCCACACTTCAATTCACCATGCCTCATTGAGTCAAAAGCATCAAGGAACCAAGCCTGAAACAAGCCATAACACCACTTCACCATTTTCACCCCAAACTGCAGTTTCCTTCGAAACACCTTCCACAGCTCACAAACATCCAAACCAACTCCACAAACCTTCTCCACTCATCATCTGGACCACAAACAACCCTTCACCATTGCCAGAAACAGCCTGAATCACCATTGCCATTTTCAACTGAGCTTGAGCAGAAGCTGTTCAAACTCTCCATCCAGCCAGCACAAACTTCTCCAAAGCATTCAAGCATCATCAAGAGGTCATAAGGAGTGGATTTCACAAGGAGAGGAGGTCTGAAAGTCACCAGAGTGAAAGCTTCGAAACTCAGGTAGCTCAAGAAATATTTTTCCAGAAATCATTTTTTATGTTCTAAACTTGTTCTCCATGCTTCACTGATTATCCTGATGCTTTTAGTTTTTGAAATGGTGATGAAATGAGGATTTAATTGATCTCTGAAACTCTGTGACCTAAAAATTTGTTTTGCTCGATTCATGAGTTTGAGGAAGAATAAATTTGTTTTGACTGGGGGTTTTGATTCGTGAGTGAGTGGGAATCATTTCCATGTTTTTAGATTTTGTTTTAGTTAGGTTTTGAGAGAGTTTGGAGATTTTCAGGTGGGCTTCCCACCGGAGAAGACGACCGGAGGTCTTCTCCGGCCACCTGAAAATCATTATGCCCTAATCCTGTAATTAAATGTCATTTGAATTTGGGCCGTAGGATCAGTTGACTCCATTGACCTCCCGCGCGTGTGAATGGCTCAGATCAAGTCATTATGCCCTAATCCACTTAATTAGTTTTAATTAATTATAATTAAATTAATTTATCCAGAGTGAATCTAGACCCTCCATTCACGCGCGCAGTCCACCCTTTTGAATCCAGAATCAATCTCAGCCATTCTTTCTGTTGACTTCATTTAAATTTCATTTTTATTTCATTTCTTTTCATTTTACTTGCATATTTAATTTAAAATAGTAAAAAAATGTCTAAAAATTATGAAACTTTTTCTTGAGAGTTTTATTAATTTTTAGGACACAAAAATATTTTTTATTTTATTTTTAGCATTTAAAAAGTATTTTTAAATATTTAAAAGATTATTTTTAATTGATTAATGGAAATTAATTTATTAAAAATACTTTTAGGTATTTAAAAATCACCAAAAAATTCATGAAATGTTCTAAGACATTTAGAAACATTGTCCAACCCTCAAACCAAATTTCTTTTTTGATCTTGATGCTTTTTGAGAATTTTCTTTTGAATTAAAATCATTTTTGTGCATTATTTTGATCCTAAGTTCAAAAAAATCATTTCTGCCTATCTATGAAGAGTTGGACATTGATTCTTTTTGCATTGCATTGTGTTTGGCATGTAGTTTGTGAGATTAAATGGCCTTGATTTGATCTTTCATTTTCAAATTGTTTGGTAATTTTCTTGTTTGGAAACCCTAAAAACCCTAATAACTTGTAAAAATCATAACTTGAGATTGGTTAAGAGTTGAGACCTCCTCTTTGGACATTGGTTTAGTATAGGATTAGGGGGCCTTTGTGTGGCATTTTCCATTTTTTATCCTAGGGTTTGCTTCTGTTTTTGGTTTTTGTTTGATGTTTGATTCATAAACCCTAATTTGGGCTTTTATTTGCATCCATCTTGCATTCTCTTGCATAACATGACTTGCCATGACATTTCAAGCATCCATTTGATTCATTTGACATCATAAGACATATTGAAAGCATGTTTGATTATTGCATCATGTATTTGCCATGTTGTATGTCATGTGCACTTCATAACTTTTCATATATGTTCATTGTTCCTAACCTGCTTCATTTGCATTCTTGAGCTTGTATGATCATATCCATGCCTTGTCTCATGTTCATAGCACTTCATAGCATCATTATCATCATCAACATGCTTCTGGTTTTGTTTCTCATCATGTCATCTCATCCCATTTTGCATTGCATTGCATTTCTTTTCTAACATTTCAGGTGGTAAGTGAACTTGAGAAGTGAATTTGCCTTCACTTCTCATGACTTTTCTTTTCATCTCTCTTGCATCCATTGCTGCATTTTTATATGTGTTTGAGTTTGAGCTTGCTCATTCTTGTTCTTCTTACTTTCTTTCTTCAAGTGACTTGACTTCTTGAATGAAGCAAGTCACTTTGCTCCTCTTGATCCTGTTCATCTGCATCCTGGTGGTTCTCTTTGGAGATTTCTCTTGAAAACCTAACAAACCTTAGGAACAACCAAGCATGACAATGATTAGGGTTTTGATTAGTCTCCCCTCTTAGTTTTACCTTTGTGTCTCTTTTAAGTCTTCTCTTCTCATCTCATAATCAGGGACTAAACCCTAAAGGCTTTAAGGCTTTGTGATTAAGCTTATGCCTGCATCCTTCTCTTAGGATGGAGTGTATAACTTTAATCCTAAGTGTCAAACCCTTAATGTGTTTAAATCTCTTAATCAATACATCTAATAACAATCAAGACATCACACTTGTAACTTGGGCCTTGCGTTAGGGTTCTAATTCTTCCTTAATTGGTTAAGAAGGACTAACCCTAGTGTTAATGGACAAGTCCCCCTCAAGTAGTCTTACAAACTCTAAAAATCACTTCATCATCATATCATTAAATAAAATCCACTTAATCAAAAGCTTGTTTTGTCATGAGTTTAATCCCTAATCATGGATTAAGTTGAGGAGCTTTCCTCAGCTTAAGCACTCTCATCTATTATCCTTCTATTAGGATGGTGAAATGAGTCTGCTTAATCCTTGATTATGGCTTAACCTCATTACTTAACACTAAACAAAAACACCAAAAACATCTAAATAATCACAAGTAGGTTAATGATCTTAACCCTACATCAAAGGTGATTAAGTGTGAGAATCTGACTTCACACTTAAGGTATTCTCATTACCCCTAATCAGAGGGAAGATGTGATGAGTTTACTAAATCCATTGGTTTAGGCTTAAGCTCATTAACTTATGACAAACTTTCAAAAGCAATAAAAGACTAAAAACTCAAAAACAAACAATAATCGTCTCCTTCGGGATTCTTTTCTCATCACCTTCACTCATAAACGAGAACTTGCTTCTTCCGTCTAATGCAAGACAGTTTGCATCTGTGCCAGACAGATCATACACTTGAGCATAGACAAGCAAGCAGTTCACAAGTCAATTCATCTTTCAGTCTCTTTGGGTCGAACTACGGTGTTCTGACTTCCTCATTGCACGAGAGGATACGTAGGCATAACTTAACAGTTATCGAACAAAAGTCTCTGTATATTCCCCCTCTTTCAGCATCACTCTTTTAGCCTCATGATCTTGAGCATTTCACTCCTTTCTTACACTGACACTTTCATACTTCACATCCTTTATGCACTGACACCTGTACATTCTTTTCCAGCTTCATACACAGATTGCACTGACACTACCCCTCTAAAGCACAAATCTTTTAAGCGTGGATCCCGTCGAGTACGACGGACAATCTGGGTGCTAATACCTTCCCAGGTTGTAACCAACCCCCTTTCTCAGTCTCTCTGGTTCGCAAACCGTCTTATCCGTCTTTCTAGGTCTATGCAGCATTGCCTTTCCTCCGGGATAAAAATGCCTAGCTGGCGACTCTATTCATCTCCAGTGAGTTCACGGCTGTGTGTTCTCATTGTCCCTTTCGCCGTCCGTTCGCGTCCGTACCCTATTTGACCCGGCTTCATTTAGTGGGAGCGACAGCTTGGCGACTCTGCTGGGGACCCTTATATTGCAACCAGGGCTTCTGGTTCTTTTTTGTGGGTTCCTCCTAGCGCTTGTTTGATTTGTGTTTACTGGGGTGTTATGTGCTTATTTGTGTTTGTATATTTGCTTTATTTACTGCTTTCTGTACAGCTTTATTTATTGCTTTCTTTACAGTTTTTTTCATATATCATATTGTCATGCTGTCTGGCTGGATCTGGTTTTGCTTTGGTGGGTGGGTGTTCCATTGAGAGTTAAGGTCCTATACCTGGGACCTGAGTGACACCTAGGCTAGAGTGAATCATATTCTTTCCCATTCCATTTCGGTCTGGTGCGGGAATATGAAACACGATTCAGATGTGGGTTTCTTCTTGAGAACTCTGTGTTGCAGATTTCCTGCAATGCTAGGGCTATCTGGGAAGCCTGCTAAGTCTGGATGACCTTTTAGTATTGACCTTCAGAAACTGAGGTGAATTAGAGGAGGAACTTTTATGGTTATTGTAAACACTGTACCTCCGGGTTGGAAGTGTTTACACTTCTCATAACTGATCCAAGTCTGAGGATCCTTGTCCTAGAACACCACCTGTGAGGGGGTTGGGCTGTTTACAGGTTTGCAGGTACCTTGACCTCAGAATACCCTGTTACTTTGACTTGATTAAGAATACTTCATGTTGGAACAGTTCTTGTGATTCTAAAACCCTGGACATGTGGCTCTTTATTTGAGTCCCCCACCTTGGTTACGGGATTTATAGACCTCCATCTGGAATTCTTGAATACACTTGGACCTATATCAGGGCATTTTGATCAGATCCAGCTCAGTCACAGACCCTTGCATTTCATTTGCATACATAATCATTACATCATATTGACATTTGCTTATTTGTGTTTCAGGGTATCCATCTTCACTTTTGGCTAGTTTTGACCCCATCTTCAGTATTGACCTGTCTTCATCAGCACCTGCTTCAGTGTAGCTATCTGCTTCAGCTATCACCTGCACCAGCCAATCAGTGGCCCCTTCTTCAGTATTATCATCAGCACCTATCTCTACTCAGTCTTCAGCATCATGGCCCCTAAAAAGAGCAATATCACCTATCACTTCTTCCAGCCAGAGTTATCAGACATCAGGAGGATTCAAACCCTGATCACTCCAGATCACATACCATTGTTCAGGGAACATTATGGGGATATACTTGATATGGTTATGGATCTGGACCCTTCACAAAGAAGTCTGATCCACACTTGCATTCCGTTCTATGATCCCCCACTGAGATGTTTCACTTTCCAAGACTTTCAGCTAGGCCCTCTATTGGAAGAATACTCATCATTGGTTGGTCTGCCTATCAGGGGTGGAATCCCTTTCAACCCTGAGATGGTCTTTCCTGGTAATGGAGAAGTAGCAAAGGCTCTGCATTTGGAACCTGTCCTGACTGAGCAGCATATGACTTCTAAAGCTGGGATCCCTGGTTTCCATCTGGATTTCTTGATCTCTCAAGCTACCCTGAAAGCTTCTTTAGGAGAGTGGAAAGCTGTTTGTGCATTATTGGCCTTGAGTATATATGGAATTGTATTGTTTGCAGATGATCCTCGATTCATTAGCAAGAATGCAATCCATCTTTTCATCCTGAAGAACCCAACACCCACTTTATTGGGGGATCTTTACTATTCAGTGCATCAGAGGAATGAAAAGCAGAGGGGAAGGTTAGTGAGGTGTTGTGCTCCATTGTTCCACACTTGGCTTCTCAAGCATCTACCCAGGACAGATGCATTTCTAAATCCTCATCAGCAGAGCAACTGGGCTAAGAGACTCACTGCTCTAACTTCAGCTGATATCAGATGGTGCACTCAGAGCACCAAGGGCAGGGATATCATCACCAACTGTGGGCATTTTCCCAATGTGCCCCTAATAGGAGTTAAGGGTAGTATCAATTACAACCCTCTGCTGTTCAGAAGGCAACTGGGCTATGCACTGGTCCATACTCCAAAGGCACAGGACTTGGTGGAGACCCTTTATTGTGAGAACAAGATTAATTTGACTGTTGTTAGGCAGGCTGCCTGGGCCTGGGATAATGTTCAAACCAAGGGAGTAACCATTCTGGGGAAGTGCAACAATGTGGCATCAGCACAATATTATGAGTGGTCCCGTGCCAGGGCCCAATTCTCTGGAATGCCATTTACCATAGAAGACATGCCTGAGTCATCTTCAGCACCACCCCCTGCCACTATCAGTTTGGAGGAGTTTGAGAGCTTGAAAGAAAGAAATGAGAAGTTAACCCAGGCTTTGCAGAAGACCCTCCGGGAGAGGAGTGAGGGCATAAGGGAGATTGAGAGGTTGGAGAAGTTGAGAATGGAGCATCTGACTAAGATTGAGAAGTCTGGGGATTATATCAACAAGTCTAAGGCTGGAGAACAAATTCTGAAGAATGCTTGCAAGGAAGCCCAGTTCCAGAGAGCAAGGACAGACTTGTATTTGAAGGAGAGCCAAGCCCAGTGGGTCAGGATCACCGAGGCTCGTACTCTAGAAGACAAGAGAGTTCAAGACAAGATGGAGCAACTGGAAGCTAATGCAAAAGAGCAGCAAGAAGCCCTGGCAGCAGCCCAGAGGGAGATATCAGAGTTGGGGTGAAGAGGTCAAAAGACCAAAGTCAGCACAAGAAGCTAACAGCAGCTGTTACAACCCGGAATCTCCTCATCAGGAATCTCACGGAGCGTCCGACTGATCCTGTGACCGAGGCACTTCTCAAGGAAGTTCGTGAGGATGAGTTTGGTCTTGGTGTTTGACCATTTGTTTGTTGTTGCTTTCTTTCCATGAACTTTTATTTTCTTGTAATGTATTTTGACCCCTTAGAGGGCTTGTGTTGTAAAATGAACAAGTTGTATTATCTTACCTTCTGTAATATATTTGTGTTAGTTTGCTTCATCTGAGTTTTCTTCAAGCAACAACAACAGCATCTTCAAGGGTCTGGAAGGGTCAAAACTGAATGCCAAGCCGGATACCTTGAGAGCAAATAAGCATACTGCATTGCATGCTAACCTTTTGTTTGTTTTGTAGGTTTTTGTCTTGTTGTTGCTAACTCTGTTGTGATGTTCAGGAACTATTGCTAGGCGCCGGGTATTTCCCCTCAACCGTCCGCACCGTTATCCGACCCGTAGCAACCTTCCGGGCATTCAAATGGATCAGATGCAGCAGGACCTCACTGAGGTCAGAAATCAAATGGCAAACGAAAGGCTAGAAATGAGAACGCAGATGACTCAGTTTATGGAAGTTATGAACAACATGGCTCAGAGCCAGGAAAGATTAAGGGCCATGGTGGAAAGGCAGAATCAAGAAGATCCACATATAGGGACTGCCGGCACCAGTAACAATGAAAGGGTCCAACCTCATGTAAATCCCCCTGTATTTGGACCACACCTCCATCCTGAGGTCAATATTCCTGCAAATGTTCAAGGGACAGCCACTGCAGCCAAGGTACTTCAAGAAGACCCCCAAGAGGATCAATTCACAGTAATGGGTGCTGGGGAGGAAGCTTATGATAGAAGGTTGGATGAGATAGCTGAGAAATTGAGGTCCTTAGAATCTCAAAACTCTTTGGGCTTCGACGTCATGGACATGGGCTTGGTAGACGGGGTCAGGATCCCCCATAAGTTTAAGCCTCCTTGTTTTGAAAAATACAACGGGACTTCATGCCCCCGGACTCATTTGCAATCATTTCTGGGAAGGCTGAAGGCCTATACTATGGACGAGAAGCTCTGGATGTTCTATTTCGAAGACAGCTTAACTGGAGCGTCAAGAGAATGGTACTCTCACTTGACAAGGGCAACTATTAGGTGCTGGAAGGACCTGGCAGAGGCCTTCATCAGACAGTATCAGTATAACTTAGACATGGCACCCAACAGGACCCTCCTAATGGGAATGTCACAGTCGTCAAGGGAAAGTTTCCGAGAATATGCCCAGAGATGGAGGCAATTGGCTGCTGCCGTTCAACCACCTATGTCTGAAAGGGAAATGGCAGATATGTTCATGAACACCCTTCAGGGAACATATATTGACAGGCTGGCTGCTTTCTCTTCCACTAGCTTTGCAGATGTTGTCATAGCTGGGGAAAGAATTGAAAGCCTGTTAAAAATGGGTAAGATTTCCGACAATGGTGCAAGCTCGTCCAGTAGTACAAGAAAGCCTTTTGCAGGCCCGAGAAGAACTGGCGAGACCAATGCCATCCACACCAACAGGGGCAGGCCCCAATATGTTCACAGATCAGTGGCAGCAGTCACCATTCCTGCTCCAGTCCATCCTCAGCCAGTTTATCAACCTCCGCAACAAAACTATCAGCCACAACCTCAGTACCACCAGCAATCTCAGTATCCTCCAAGGAATTACAACAACAGCAACACCAACAACAACAGTCAACAAAGGCCATTTCAGCAGAGGCCATCTCAAGCCAACAGGGTGATCGATCCGATCCCTATGCCATATGCTACCCTGCTGCCACAACTCCTGAAACTCAACCTAGTTGAGCTAAGGACGCTGGCACCTCCAGATCCCAACAGTCTACCCAGGAATTATGACTCCAACGCTAGGTGTGCCTTCCATTCAAACGCACCTGGCCACAGTACAGAGAAGTGCAGAGCTCTGCATATGAAGGTACAAGACCTGGTAGACTCAAAAGCTCTGAATTTCGCACCACCACCCAATGTCAATAAGAACCCGATGCCAAACCACGGTGGTCCTAGGATTAACGCTATTGAAGAAGACAAGCCGTCTTATTTAATAACCAGTGTGGGCCAGATCAGGACACCGTTGGTGGAAATGAAAGCTCAGCTCTTGGAATGTCAAATGTTCCCGGGGTGTGAGTTAGGCTGTGCTTACTGCAACATCTCAGTAAATGGGTGCGATAATTTAAGGAATGGCATAGATGGTCTTATTCAGAGTGGCCAACTTCAGATCATCACATCGTTTCCAACAAATCCAGCAATCTCATCAGCAACAGTCTCAGAACCTCCTACAACTGCAGCAACCATTGTTCCTGACAATTCTTCGGTTTCATCAACAAGTACTCCATCTATCGTCTCAACTGATCAGTTATCAGCAATTTCTTCTTCTACAACTTCAGCTTCACTCCATTTCGAAACTCCTACAACAACAACATCCTTTCTTCTGGCAATATCTCCTACAACACCAGCAACCAATCATGAAGACGTCTCAACTGTCACCATATTCTATGATCCTGAAAGCAACTCTGCCTACAATTCAGAAGGTGCTACTCCCATTAGAGCACCAGTTACAATTTATTATGATCCGCAAACTATCACAGTTCCTTCAACAGCAGCAATCAGTCCAGTCACTATCACGGTGCCTGGACCCGTACCTTATGAAAGCAGCAATGCCATCCCCTGGCATTACGGCTCTGACTTGTACTGTGAAGGACAAAGAATCACTTTTGAATCATCAACCCCTGCACCACAAATAGACAATGTGGGCGGAGGCGGAGGCTTCACTCGAAGCGGACGTCTTTTCGCTCCACAAATTCAGAGACCCACTGCCGAAGCAGAAGTTGCTGCCAAGGCAAAAGGGAAGAGCCCTGTGCAGGAAGATCAAGCTGTTAAGGAAGCTTTGAAGACGCCATTCGATCAAGAGGTTGATGAGTTCATGCGAATCATCAAAAAGAGTGATTATAAAATAGTGGATCAGCTTCATCAGACGCCTTCCAAGATCTCAATCCTATCATTGCTTATGTGCTCCGAAGCCCATCGGAATGCACTACTCAAAGTCTTGCACGCAGCTTACGTGCCTGAAGAGATCACTGTCAATCAGCTGGAAGCTGTAGTTGGAAATGTTAATGCTAGTCACGGACTAGGGTTCACCAATACTGATTTGACAACAGAAGGCCGCAACCATAACAAAGCCTTGCACATAACCATGGAATGCAAAGGAGCAGTCCTTTCTCATGTGCTGGTGGACACGGGGTCATCCCTCAATGTCTTGCCTAAGAAGGCCCTGGTGAAGCTAGAATATGATGGATTGGCGTTGAGACCCAGCAACCTGGTGGTAAGAGCCTTTGATGGTTCAAAGAGATCGGTTCTGGGAGAGATTGAGTTGCCCATAACGATTGGCCCGCAGACTTTTAAAACTATCTTCTATGTGATGGACATTCAGCCTGCCTACAGCTGTTTGTTGGGTAGGCCATGGATTCACGCTGCTAGCGCCGTGACCTCTACCCTCCACCAGAAGTTAAAATATGAGTGGGAAGGTCAAATCGTTACAATCTGCGGAGAGGAGGACATTTTTGTCAGCCACCTGGCAACCTATAAGTACATTGAAATGGACGGGGAGATCCATGAAACAATGAGCCAGGGGTTTGAAGCTTTGAATGTGAATGAAACATCTGCTGTACCTGGTACTTCAATATCATCATACCAACAAGCCCGGAAGGTTGTTGAGGGAGGAAACGCCCAAGGCTGGGGCAAATTGCTACCGGTGGAAAAGAAAGAAGACAAATTTGGGTTGGGTTACAAACCAACTCAACAAGGTCAAGCAGCGGCTGCGAAAGAGCCCAATTTTGTGAGTGGGGGGATGCTTACCCCTGATGCCATCAACTGTCTGGAAGACGAGCTGGAAGAGGAGCGCAATCTGGAGAACTGGATTCGTCCAAAGATCCCGGGGAGCAGTATCTCGAACTGGTCTTCCCAGGAAATTATAAGAGTTACTCATGCAGAGTAATTATTATTTCCTGTATTTTTATAAGCATGCATCAAAGTCTTGCATCTTGCCCAAGATGACAAGACTCATTTTGTAATCGGGCCATCTGTACTTTTTGTGCAAACAAGATTAATTAATGAAATATCAGACATCTTTTTGCAAACGAGTCTTTTTCTTTTCTGCTCACTGTTTTCCATTTTTCTTTTTTGTACAAAAATAAATGGCGATGTTTTCAAAATGATAACTTTATTTCACTTTTTCTAAGCAAGACTAAAATCAGATCACTAAAATGAACAAACTTAACCCTTGCAGAGAGTGCCTTCCAGACAGCACCGACAACAGCACGGCTATGACTTCGTATGACTTTAACAATCCAATCAATCAAGCTGATGAAGGGGTTGAAGAAGAGTATGAGCTTCCTGAAGAGCTAGCCAGGTTGTTGAGACAAGAGGAAAAGTTTATTACTCCTCACCAGGAGGAGGTTGAAGTGATTAATCTTGGCACAAACGAAGACGTGAAAGAGGTTAAAATCGGGGCCTGCTTACAAGACTCAGTGAAGAGACAACTGATTGATCTGCTTCAAGAGTATGTGGATGTGTTTGCTTGGTCTTATCAAGATATGCCAGGATTGGACACCGATATTGTTGTGCACAAGCTGCCGTTGAGGGAAGAATGCCCACCAGTCAAACAGAAGCTGCGCCGTACTCGCCCAGACATGGCTATGAAAATCAAGGAGGAGGTACAAAAGCAATGGGACGCCGGGTTCCTTGCTGTAACTAGCTATCCGCCGTGGGTTGCTAATATAGTACCTGTGCCTAAGAAGGACGGCAAAGTAAGAATGTGTGTTGACTACCGGGACCTGAACAGAGCCAGCCCGAAAGATGACTTCCCATTACCTCACATTGATGTATTGGTTGATAACACGGCTCAGTTCTCGGTATTCTCCTTCATGGATGGATTTTCAGGATACAACCAGATTAAGATGTCACCTGAAGACATGGAGAAGACAACATTCATCACACCTTGGGGCACGTTCTGCTACAAGGTAATGCCATTTGGGCTCAAGAATGCCGGTGCAACATATCAACGGGCTATGGTAACGTTATTCCACGATATGATCCATAAAGAAATCGAATGTTATGTGGATGACATGATTGCCAAGTCCCTTACTGAAGAAGACCACCTGGTGAATCTACTGAAGTTATTCAAGCGTCTGAGGAAGTACCAATTAAAGCTGAACCCCAACAAGTGCACATTCGGGGTGCGATCTGGTAAGCTGCTGGGTTTTATTGTAAGCGAGAAAGGGATTGAAGTTGACCCTGATAAAGTCAAAGCCATCCAAGAGATGCCTGCACCGAAGACAGAGAAAGAAGTTCGAGGGTTCTTAGGTCGATTGAACTACATCTCACGGTTCATATCTCACCTTACAGCAACCTGTGAGCCCTTGTTCAAGCTATTGAGAAAAGAACAGACGGTCAGGTGGAACGAAGATTGCCAGAAGGCTTTTGACAAGATCAAAGAGTACTTGCAAGAACCTCCAATCCTCATGCCTCCAGTGGAAGGAAGACCTTTGATAATGTATTTGACGGTATTAGAAGAGTCAATGGGGTGTGTGCTGGGCCAGCATGACGAGTCTGGTCGAAAAGAGTATGCAATATACTACCTAAGCAAAAAGTTTACCGACTGTGAACAACGTTATTCACTGCTCGAGAAAACTTGCTGTGCTTTAGCGTGGGCTGCTCGCCGACTGAGACAGTATATGTTGACCCACACTACTTTATTGATCTCAAAGATGGACCCAGTCAAGTACATTTTCGAGAAGCCAGCTCTTACCGGACGGGTTGCAAGATGGCAGATGATTCTCACAGAATACGACATCCAGTACACCTCTCAGAAAGCCATCAAGGGCAGTGTACTATCTGAATATCTTGCTGAGCAACCCAATAACGACTACCAGCCTATGAGGTTTGACTTCCCTGATGAAGACATCATGTTCATAAAAGCAAAAGATCATGAAGAGCCTATTCACACTGAAGGGCCTGACCCGGAAGAAGAATGGACTATGATGTTTGACGGGGCTGTTAACATGAATGGTCGTGGTGTTGGTGCAGTACTCATTTCACCAAAAGGAGTTCACATGCCTTTCTCGGCGAAACTCACTTTCCACTGCACTAACAACGAAGCTGAATACGAAGCTTGCATTATGGGTCTTGAGGAAGCCATTGACCTCAGGATCAAGACATTGACTGTATTCGGAGATTCAGCTCTGGTAGTTAATCAAACCAACGGGAAATGGTACACCCACCAGGATCATCTGATACCTTACAGGGATTATACAAGGAGGTTACTGACTTTCTTCACAACCGTCAAGCTTGAGTATATCCCTCGGGACGAGAATCAGTTTGCAGATGCTCTGGCTACCATTTCATCCATGATCAAAGTACAAGCTGCCAACTTTGTACCTCAAATTTCAGTGTCCAGACTTGATAGACCAGCATATGTATTCGCAATAGATGTTGTCAAAGATGATAAGCCTTGGTTCCATGACATTAAGTGCTTCTTGAAGGATCAAACATACCCACCTGGGGCATCTTCCAATGATAAGAAGACTTTGAGAAGGCTTGCTGGTAGTTTCTTTCTGAACACTGATGGTTCCCTGTACAAGAGAAACTTTGATATGGTACTCCTCAGATGCGTTGATAGAACAGAAGCAGACTTGTTAATGCAGGAAGTGCACGAAGGATCTTTTGGTACCCATGCAGGAGGGCATGCCATGGCTAAGAAGTTGCTAAGGTCAGGTTATTACTGGATCACAATGGATGCAGACTGTTGTGCCTATGCCAGAAAATGCCACAAATGCCAGATCTATGCAGATAAAGTGCATGTACCTCCCAATCCTTTGAACATCATGTCTTCACCATGGCCCTTTGCCATGTGGGGCATTGATATGATCGGCAAGATTGAGCCAACTGCTTCAAATGGCCACAGATTCATCCTGGTCGCCATTGACTATTTCACTAAGTGGGTCGAAGCAGCCTCATATGCAAACGTCACAAGACAAGTGGTAGCCAGATTTCTGAAGAGAGATATCATCTGTCGATATGGAGTGCCCGAGCGAATCATTACTAATAATGGTTCCAATCTAAACAACAAAATGATGGCAGAGCTATGCCGGGACTTCAAGATCCAACATCACAATTCTTCTCCTTACAGGCCAAAGATGAATGGCGCTGTTGAGGCAGCAAATAAGAATATCAAGAAGATTGTGCAGAAGATGGTAGTCACGTACAGAGACTGGCATGAGATGCTACCGTTTGCCTTGCATGGGTACCGCACGTCAATAAGAACATCCACTGGGGTAACACCGTATCAACTTGTGTATGGTATGGAGGCAGTCCTACCTGTTGAAGTTGAACTACCCTCTTTACGAGTATTGATGGATGTTAAGCTGAACGAAGCAGAATGGGTTAGGTCCCGATACGAGCAACTGAGTCTGATTGAAGAGAAGAGATTGGCTGCAATCTGTCATGGGCAGTTATATCAGAAAAGAATGAAGAAAGCCTTCGATCAGAAAGTCAGGCACCGAGAGTACCAAGTAGGAGATCTTGTGCTGAAAAGAATCCTCCCTCCTCATACAGACCACAGGGGCAAATGGACTCCGAACTATGAGGGACCATTCGTGGTAAAGAAAGTTTTCTCTGGTGGAGCACTGATGCTCAGTACCATGGATGGTGAGGACTTCTCGTCCCCTGTGAATTCAGATGCAGTTAAAAAATACTTCGCATAAAAAGACCCGCTGGACATAAAAACAGAATGTAAGTCCAGGCAAAAATAGGGCATCCCGGCGAGTCAAAAACAGAATAAAAGACTCGGGCAAAAATAAGGGAAAATAAATAAAAAATGTACACCCGCTGAGTTGAAAAGCCACATTGGACAACTCAGGCAAAAATGGGTATCCCGATGGATTGAAAACCCGAAAGGGCGATCCATGCAAAATAAGGAAATAAGCGAACAACTGCATTCTGAATTCGTCTGTATCATCTACAACTGGGCAAGTTTCGAAAAGATCAAGCTTCAATCAGAATCAACATTTTTCAAAAAGCAAGATGAGAAGAACGTCAAAAGTCATACGAGTCATAGTGAAGAGGAAGCTCCTTAAAGCGTCATCAACATTGCCAGCATTTTGTTTCTCAATTTGTAACAATCTCTTCATTTCAGGGGATATGTTCCTTTGACTGTATCTCGCCAATTCAGGGCATATGAATTAATAAAATCAGATTTTCAGTCATGTCTCGTTTTGTACATTTTATTTGCAAAAAATGTCTGATGTCTAAAAAAACTGATTTGCACAGAATACAGAGGTTTTATCCTCAAATAAAAAACATGCTTGCAGGAAATATGCTCACTCTCAGAAGTATCCTAACTCCTATGACGGAATCCAGTAAGGGATACCTCGGGATTACCTTGTGCGTTTCTTTATCTTTTTCAGGATTGCAGGTATCCAGAACGCAACTTGGGGCATGTAAGCTTCATCCCCGCGAGCTGGCAAATCAACACTCAACTTTAGCACCCAAAGTGCTCTCTCCCCAGCTGAGTTGCCTTTCATGACTCCTCCCAGTTGAGTTGGCCACTTATTACTTATCCCCATCAGAGTGGGCAGGTATCACCGAAGATGCCCATATCCCCGGCTGAGTCAAGAAGCTACCGTAGCAGAACTTCTAGGGAGGTCTTTCAATGATTCCTCTCTCTCTCCCCAGCCGAGTTTCCATCTCACCCTCAACCGAGCACAAAAGTCAGAGAGCTATCTCCCCACAGAGTTCCAGCCTCTATCCAGAAGAGCAGCGCATAGAAGATCACAACAGAGTGAAGAAAACTTCTACAAACCCCAGCTGGGTCTCTCATCATTTAGGATAGGTCTATCATTGACCCGTATCCCCAAGCAGATATCATATCATCAGATCTACCCGTGATCTCATCCCCAGCTGGGATGCCTGTTTCAAACAAAGATCTTCGCAGCAACGGGACCCGGATCCCGGTTTGGTATCTTTGCAATCATAGCATTCACATCATATTTACCCACAAAGCGTAGCATTCCGTTTTAACACGGAGCATTATGGCAAAATCTGACACATAGCATAATCATAAGCCGTGTTTTGAATCAACACTTGTGAATAATAACCATTCATCAACGTACAGAAAAATCCCCACCAGAGTCCCCAGCAAAAGCAGTTGCCTCACATTCACAAACACCAATATATACTCATTTTGACACCCGTCCGTGCCATCTCTCCCCAGTAAAGTCGCCTGAACACTCTTTACAAACAAGATCACCCGCACTACAGATACTCCTTGACACCCGTCCGTGTCATTTCCCCAGTGCAGTCACCTACACTTTGCATATCAGATACTTGTTTATACTATACTCTTCTCCTTTTGACGCTTGTCCGTGTCACCCTCACCAACAGATTGAACACTCATCTATACATCACTCATACTCACTACTCATGTTACACTCATACAGATACTCGTCCGTGTTTTGCATACACCACTTATATACCCACAGATTCAACAGTAGTCTTTGTTCTTTGTTAACCAGTTGGTACTCGTCCGTACCATCATCTCAGAACATTGCGTCTAGTGTTTGTTTCTACATGATACTCGTCCGTATCATAGTCTTAAGGATGCTCGTCCGCATCTTTAATCCATACACCGTGTCAAACACTTGTGTCTTCTTGAATATAGATACTCGTCTGTGTCCACTATTCCCCAGAGAAATCCTCTCAGATTCAACACTCGTCCGTGTTCTCTGTTAACCAGTTGATACTCGTCCGTATCATCATCTTTGAACACGTGTCAGTTTGTTTCTACCCGATACTCGTCCGTATCGTAGTCTTAAGGATGCTCGTCCGCAGCTTTATTCTATACACAAATACCAAACACTTATACCTTTTGTTTCTTGGATATAAACACTCGTCCGTGTTTACTACTCCCCAGTAAATCGCCAAGCAAATTTCTTTTTATCTAACACTCGTCCTGTGTTGTGATAAATTTTGAAAGCAGCCGTACCCTGCTAGGTGGTCGTCCTCCACCTCTTGATGGTCGTCCTCCATCATGCTCATCCGATGGCCGTCCCCATCGTTGATATTTTTAGCAGTCGTACCCTGCTAGGTGGTCGTCCTCCACCTCTTGGTGGTCGTCCTCCACCTCTTGATGATCGTCCTTCATCATTTTATCCAATGGCCGTCCCCATTGTTGATTTTGGTTATCTGACATTCGTCCTATGTCATGATAAACCCTGAGAGCAGCCATCCCCTTCTAGGTGGTCGTCCTCCACCTCTTGATGGTCGTCCTCCATAATGCTCGTCCGATGGCCGTCCCCATCGTTGACCTTTTATCCGATGGCCGTCCCCATCGTTGATATTTTCGGCAGCCGTACCCTGCCAGGTGGTCGTCCTCCACCTTTGATGGCCGTCCCCATCATAATTCTTTTATTCCCCAACAGAGCAGCCGTCCCCTGCTAGGTGATCGTCCTTCACTTTTGGTGGCCGTACCCCATCATCTGTTTATTTCATTTATTCTTTAACCCGATGGCCGTCCCCGTCGTGGTCCCTTTTCCTTTTCTTTTAGCCCGATGGCCGTCCCCATCGTTGGTTACCTTGCTTTATGAACTTGATGGCCGTCCCCGTCATGTTTCATTGATCCCCAGAGAATTCTACAACTTTATCTTGATGGCCGTCCCCATCATATTTTCTTACCTTCCCCAGCTAGTCGGCCGTCCCCGTCTTGGCTTTACCTTTTATCCCCAGCATGTCGGCCGTCCCCGTCATTGCTATTTACCCAGCAGTCGTCCTCTGCTCGACGGTCGTCCTCCGTCGCCCACACCTCATAATATACTTTATTTTTCTTTTACAATCTATATCCCTTTTCTTCTTCATTTCTGTGAGTGCAAATTTTGGACTGTCTTTGGTATTCAACCATAAGTTATCTCGCTTGCCTGTTAAGCCGTTGCTTACATCCTGCACAGCTAACTCGTGTTTGAATAGGGGCAGCTGTAAACACCCCAAATTTGCCCCCACCATTTCACACCATGGCTTGTGATCACCTCATATACATAAACACAATCATATCATCTCATATTTCATTTTTTGATTCACTGCATAGATTCAAAGTCATCTGCATCTAGGGTTTGTGATCTGAGCAATCCAAGAGCATCCTGAGCCATTCCTAAGGCCATCAATCACTTCAAAGGGGTCCATATGTGTTCTTGTATCATATTCCATATTTTCAAAGTCAAGATTTCAAAAGAATCACAAGAACTGGGATTGGTGTGGAAGCAGAGCCAGGATAGACTGCACAGTTGACCTAAAATTAGGGCTTTGGTTTCAGAGGCCATAACCCCAAATTTTTTGGTCATTCTTGTTTCCATTGGTCTCTATATGGTATAGGGAGTATGCATATCAATTTTAATGAAGAAATTCCATGGGGAAGTTATCTGATCAAGAGTTGACTTTTCAGACAAGTCAGTGCAAAATCAGGGCATCTGAGGCCCCCAATGACCCAACCAATGGGTGATCTTCATCATTTTGAGTTTATATGATCTTTATTTGATCATGGAAGAGGGTTGAAGTCCACAAAATCAAGAATTTGGAGTTTTTGCAAATGTTGACTTTTTGGGCATAGTTGACTTTTCAAGAATGCTCCATTTTAGGTCATTTTTTCAAGCCATGATTCTTGATCCAAAAATGCTTCAAATGGAAAAACTCTGGTCATGAAAGTTGTAGAATACATCTTTCCCTTTTCAAAAAGTACAAGAACATGATCAAATTCTTCTTGGATCAAAAGTTATGGTGTGACAAAGTTGGTTAAAATCATTGATTTTCAAGATGTGCACCAAATGTGAATTTTGCAAAATCATGAACCAAGGCTTTTTGTAACCTCTAGTTGACATCAAACCATGACACAAACATCACATAAACTCTAAAAGTCAGAATTGAACCAAGAATGCTCATGTTTCATGGCTTGTGGAATGAGAAAGTCACATGTGAACCAAAGTTGCACCAACTTGCAAAACTCATGATCACACTCCCTACCACTTGCCACATTGGATGCTGAGCTTTGCTAGCCCTTGCCCTCACCCTTGCTGCGCCAGCCCATGCTTGGTACTAGCCTAGAACCAAGCCATACCTCTCTTACACAAAAAGTGGACTTTTGGCAAAAGCAAACTTACCAATCAATAGAGGCCATGTCAAATCATCTGACCTATAGGATTAAAATATACTATCCAAATGCAGGCCGTAACACTCAAGAAGCAAGGCTGAAACAACACACAAGATCACATATACAAACTCACTCCCTTTTGCAAAACTCTTCGAATTTCTCTGCCCAGCTCAAAAACATCCAAACTATTTCCACACTTCAATTCACCATGCCTCATTGAGTCAAAAGCATCAAGGAACCAAGCCTGAAACAAGCCATAACACCACTTCACCATTTTCACCCCAAATTGCAGTTTCCTTCGAAACACCTTCCACAGCTCACAAACATCCAAACCAACTCCACAAACCTTCTCCACTCATCATCTGGACCACAAACAACCCTTCACCATTGCTAGAAACAGCCTGAATCACCATTGCCATTTTCAACTGAGCTTGAGCATAAGCTGTTCAAACTCTCCATCCAGCCAACACAAACTTCTCCAAAGCATTCAAGCATCATCAAGAGGTCATAAGGAGTGGATTTCACAAGGAGAGGAGGTCTGAAAGTCACCAGAGTGAAAGCTTCGAAACTCAGGTAGCTCAAGAAATATTTTTCCAGAAATCATTTTTTATGTTCTAAACTTGTTCTCCATGCTTCACTGATTATCCTGATGCTTTTAGTTTTTGAAATGGTGATGAAATGAGGATTTAATTGATCTCTGAAACTCTGTGACCTAAAAATTTGTTTTGCTCGATTCATGAGTTTGAGGAAGAATAAATTTGTTTTGACTGGGGGTTTTGATTCGTGAGTGAGTGGGAATCATTTCCATGTTTTTAGATTTTGTTTTAGTTAGGTTTTGAGAGAGTTTGGAGATTTTCAGGTGGGCTTTCCACCGGAGAAGACGACCGGAGGTCTTCTCCGGCCACCTGAAAATCATTATGCCCTAATCCTGTAATTAAATGTCATTTGAATTTGGGCCGTAGGATCAGTTGACTCCATTGACCTCCCGCGCGTGTGAATGGCTCAGATCAAGTCATTATGCCCTAATCCACTTAATTAATTTTAATTAATTATAATTAAATTAATTTATCCAGAGTGAATCTAGACCCTCCATTCACGCGCGCAGTCCACCCTTTTGAATCCAGAATCAATCTCAGCCATTCTTTCTGTTGACTTCATTTAAATTTCATTTTTATTTCATTTCTTTTCATTTTACTTGCATATTTAATTTAAAATAGTAAAAAAATGTCTAAAAATTATGAAACTTTTTCTTGAGAGTTTTATTAATTTTTAGGACACAAAAATATTTTTTATTTTATTTTTAGCATTTAAAAAGTATTTTTAAATATTTAAAAGATTATTTTTAATTGATTAATGGAAATTAATTTATTAAAAATACTTTTAGGTATTTAAAAATCACCAAAAAATTCATGAAATGTTCTAAGACATTTAGAAACATTGTCCAACCCTCAAACCAAATTTCTTTTTTGATCTTGATGCTTTTTGAGAATTTTCTTTTGAATTAAAATCATTTTTGTGCATTATTTTGATCCTAAGTTCAAAAAAATCATTTCTGCCTATCTATGAAGAGTTGGACATTGATTCTTTTTGCATTGCATTGTGTTTGGCATGTAGTTTGTGAGATTAAATGGCCTTGATTTGATCTTTCATTTTCAAATTGTTTGGTAATTTTCTTTTTTGGAAACCCTAAAAACCCTAATAACTTGTAAAAATCATAACTTGAGATTGGTTAAGAGTTGAGACCTCCTCTTTGGACATTGGTTTAGTATAGGATTAGGGGGCCTTTGTGTGGCATTTTCCATTTTTTATCCTAGGGTTTGCTTCTGTTTTTGGTTTTTGTTTGATGTTTGATTCATAAACCCTAATTTGGGCTTTTATTTGCATCCATCTTGCATTCTCTTGCATAACATGACTTGCCATGACATTTCAAGCATCCATTTGATTCATTTGAAATCATAAGACATATTGAAAGCATGTTTGATTATTGCATCATGTATTTGCCATGTTGTATGTCATGTGCGCTTCATAACTTTTCATATATGTTCATTGTTCCTAACCTGCTTCATTTGCATTCTTGAGCTTGTATGATCATCTCCATGCCTTGTCTCATGTTCATAGCACTTCATAGCATCATTATCATCATCAACATGCTTCTGGTTTTGTTTCTCATCATGTCATCTCATCCCATTTTGCATTGCATTGCATTTCTTTTCTAACATTTCAGGTGGTAAGTGAACTTGAGAAGTGAATTTGCCTTCACTTCTCATGACTTTTCTTTTCATCTCTCTTGCATCCATTGCTGCATTTTTATATGTGTTTAAGTTTGAGCTTGCTCATTCTTGTTCTTCTTACTTTCTTTCTTCAAGTGACTTGACTTCTTGAATGAAGCAAGTCATTTTGCTCCTCTTGATCCTGTTCATCTGCATCCTGGTGGTTCTCTTTGAAGATTTCTCTTGAAAACCTAACAAACCTTAGGAACAACCAAGCATGACAATGATTAGGGTTTTGATTAGTCTCCCCTCTTAGTTTTACCTTTGTGTCTCTTTTGAGTCTTCTCTTCTCATCTCATAATCAGGGACTAAACCATAAAGGCTTTAAGGCTTTGTGATTAAGCTTATGCCTGCATCCTTCTCTTAGGATGGAGTGTATAACTTTAATCCTAACTGTCAAACCCTTAATGTGTTTAAATCTCTTAATCAATCCATCTAATAACAATCAAGACATCACACTTGTAACTTGGGCCTTGCGTTAGGGTTCTAATTCTTCCTTAATTGGTTAAGAAGGACTAACCCTAGTGTTAATGGACAAGTCCCCCTCAAGTAGTCTTACAAACTCTAAAAATCACTTCATCATCATATCATTAAATAAAATCCACTTAATCAAAAGCTTGTTTTGTCATGAGTTTAATCCTTAATCATGGATTAAGTTGAGGAGCTTTCCTCAGCTTAAGCACTCTCATCTATTATCCTTCTATTAGGATGGTGAAATGAGTCTGCTTAATCCTTGATTATGGCTTAACCTCATTACTTAACACTAAACAAAAACACCAAAAACATCTAAATAATCACAAGTAGGTTAATGATCTTAACCCTACATCAAAGGTGATTAAGTGTGAGAATCTGACTTCACACTTAAGGTATTCTCATTACCCCTAATCAGAGGAAAGATGTGATGAGTTTACTAAATCCATTGGTTTAGGCTTAAGCTCATTAACTTATGACAAACTTTCAAAAGCAATAAAAGACTGAAAACTCAAAAACAAACAATAATCGTCTCCTTCGGGATTCTTTTCTCATCACTTTCACTCATAAACGAGAACTTGCTTCTTCCGTCTAATGCAAGACAGTTTGCATCTGTGCCAGACAGATCATACACTTGAGCATAGACAAGCAAGCAGTTCACAAGTCAATTCATCTTTCAGTCTCTTTGGGTCGAACTACGGTGTTCTGACTTCCTCATTGCACGAGAGGATACGTAGGCATAACTTAACATTTATCGAACAAAAGTCTCTGTATATTCCCCCTCTTTCAGCATCACTCCTTTAGGCTCATGATCTTGAGCATTTCACTCCTTTCTTACACTGACACTTTCATACTTCACATCCTTTATGCACTGACACCTGTACATTCTTTTCCAGCTTCATACAGAGATTGCACTGACACTACCCCTCTAAAGCACAAATCTTTTAAGCGTGGATCCCGTCGAGTACGACAGACAATCTGGGTGCTAATACCTTCCCAGGTTGTAACCAACCCCCTTTCTCAATCTCTCTGGTTCGCAAACCGTCTTATCCGTCTTTCTAGGTCTATGCAGCATTGCCTTTCCTCCGGGATAAAAATGCCTAGCTGGCGACTCTATTCATCTCCAGTGAGTTCACGGCTGTGTGTTCTCATTGTCCCTTTCGCCGTCCGTTCGCGTCCGTACCCTATTTGACCCGGCTTCATTTAGTGGGAGCGACAAACATCATGGTCCATTCTTCTTCTGGGTCGGGCCCTTCAGTGTGAACAGACTCTTCATGATCTTTTGCTTTTATGAACATGATGTCTTCATCAGGGAAGTCAAATCTCATAGGCTGGTAATCATCAATAGGTTGCTCAGCAAGATATTCAGACAATACACTGCCCTTGATGGCTTTCTGAGAAGTGTACTGGATGTCATATTCTGTGAGGATCATTTGCCATCTTGCAACCCGTCCGGTAAGCGCTGGCTTCTCGAAAATGTACTTAACGGGATCCATCTTTGAGATCAATAAGGTGGTGTGGGTCAACATATACTGCCTCAGTCGGCGAGCAGCCCACGCTAAAGCACAGCAAGTTTTCTCGAGCAGTGAATAACGTTGTTCACAGTCGGTAAACTTTTTGCTTAGGTAGTATATTGCATACTCTTTTCGACCAGACTCGTCATGCTGGCCTAGCACGCACCCCATCGACTCTTCTAATACTGTCAGGTACATTATCAGAGGTCTTCCTTCAACTGGAGGCATAAGGATCGGAGGCTCTTGTAAGTATTTTTTGATCTTGTCAAAAGCCTTTTGGCAGTCTTCGTTCCACCTGACCGTCTGTTCTTTTCTCAACAGTTTGAACAAGGGCTCACAGGTTTCCGTAAGGTGAGATATGAACCTTGAGATGTAGTTCAATCTACCTAGAAACCCTCGAACTTCTTTTTCAGATTTCGGTGCAGGCATTTCTTGAATGGCTTTGACTTTATCAGGGTCAACTTCAATCCCTTTTTCGCTCACAATAAAACCCAGCAGCTTACCAGATCGCACCCCGAATGTGCACTTGTTGGGGTTCAACTTCAGTTGGTACTTCCTCGGACGCTTGAATAACTTTAGCAGATTTACCAGGTGGTCTTCTTTAGTGAGGGACTTGGCAATCATGTCATCCACATAACATTCGATTTCTTTATGGATCATATCGTGGAATAACGTCACCATAGCCCGTTGATATGTTGCACCGGCGTTCTTCAGTCCGAAAGGCATCACCTTGTAAAATAACGTGCCCCAGGGTGTGATGAAGGTTATCTTCTCCATGTCTTCGGGTGACATCTTAATCTGATTGTATCCTGAAAATCCGTCCATGAAGGAGAATACCGAGAACTGAGCCGTATTATCCACCAATACATCAATGTGAGGTAATGGGAAGTCATCTTTCGGGCTGGCTCTGTTCAGATCCCGGTAGTCAACACACATCCTTACTTTGCCGTCTTTCTTAGGCACAGGTACAATATTAGCAACCCACGGCGGATAGCTAGTCACAGCAAGGAACCCGGCGTCCCACTGCTTTTGTACCTCTTCTTTGATTTTCATTGCCATGTCAGGGCGAGTACGGCGCAATTTCTGTTTAACCGGTGGGCATTCTTCTCTTAAAGGCAGCTTGTGCACAACAATGTCGGTGTCCAACCCTGGCATATCTTGGTAAGACCAAGCAAACACATCCACATATTCTTGAAGCAGGTCAATCAGTTGTCTCTTCACTGAGTCTTGTAAGCAGGCCCCGATTTTAACTTCTTTCACATCTTCATCTGTACCAAGATTGACCGTCTCTACCTCCTCCTGATGAGGAGTGATAACCCTTTCCTCTTGTCTCAACAACTTGGCTATCTCTTCAGGAAGCTCATACTTTTCTTCAACCCCTTCATCAGCTTGATTGATTGGATTGTCAAAGTCATACGAAGTCATAGCCGTGCTGTTGTCGGTGCAGTCTGGAAGGCACTCTCTGCAAGGGTTCAGTTTGTTCATTTTAGTGATTGATTTTAATCTTGTTTAGAAAAGTGAAATAAAGTTAACATTTTTAAAACACTGCCATTTATTTTTTGTACAAAAAGAAAAATGGAAAAACAGTGAGCGGAAAAGAAAAAGAGACTCATTTGCAAAAGATGTCTGATATTTCATTGATTAATCTTGTTGCACAAAAATTACAGATGGCCCGATTACAAAATGAGCCTTGTCATCTTGGGCAAGATGCAAGACTTGATGCATGCTTTAAAATAAACAGGAAATAATAATTACTCTGCAGGAGTAACTCTTATAATTTCCTGGGAAGACCAGTTTGAGATACTGCTCCCCGGGATCTTTGGACGGATCCAACTCTCCAGGTTGCGGTCGCTTTCATCCTCGTCTTCCAAACTGTTGACAGCATCAGGGGAGAGCATTCCCCCACTAACAAAGTTGGGCTCCTTAGCAGCCTCTACTTGATCTTGTTGAGTTGGTTTGTAACCCAACCCAAATCTATCCTCTTTCTTCTCCACAGGCAGCAACTTGCCCCAGCCTTGGGCAGTCCCTTCTTCAACAACCTTCCGGGCTTGTTGATAAGATGTCATTGAGGTTCCAGGTACAGCAGATGTTTCATTTATGTTCAAGGCCTCAAACCCTTGACTCATTGTTTCGTGGATCTCCCCATCCATCTCAATGTATTTGTAGGTAGCCAGATGGCTAACAAAAATATCTTCCTCTCCACAAATAGTAACGACTTGGCCCTCCCACTCGAATTTTAACTTCTGGTGAAGGGTAGACGTAGCTGCGCCAGCGGCATGAATCCATGGTCTACCCAACAAATAGCTGTAGGCAGGCTGAATGTCCATCACGTAGAAGGTCGTTTTGAAAGTTTGTGGGCCAATCGTTATAGGCAACTCAATTTCCCCCAGAACTGATCTCTTAGAACCGTCAAAGGCTCTCACTACCAGGTTGCTGGGCCGTAATGCCAATCCTTCATACTCCAGCTTCACAAGGGCTTTTTTAGGTAAGACATTGAGGGATGATCCTGTGTCTACCAGCACATGGGAAAGAACTGCACCCTTACATTCCATGGTAATGTGCAAAGCCTTGTTATGATTTCGGCCTTCCGTAGTCAAATCAGTGTTGATAAACCCTAGTCCATTACTAGCATTGACATTCCCAACCACGGCTTCTAACTGATTGACTGTGATCTCTTCTGGCACATAAGCTGCGTGCAAGACTTTTAGTAGTGTGTTCCGATGAGCCTCGGAGCACATAAGCAATGATAGAATAGAGATCTTGGAAGGCGTCTGGTGAAGCTGGTCCACTATCTTGTAATCACTTTTCTTGATGATTCTCATGAATTCATCAACTTCTTGATCAAAAGGTGTTTTCAAAGTTTCTTTAACAATTTGCTTTTCTTGCACCACGCTCTTCCCTTTTGCCTTGGCAGCAGCTTCTGCTTCAGCAGTGGGTCTTTGAATTTGTGGGGCAAAGAGACGTCCGCTTCGAGTGAAGCCTCCGCCTCCTCCCACATTATCTATTTGTGGTGAAGGAGTTGATGATTCAAGAGTGATTTTCTGTCCTTCGCAGTATAGATCAGAGCCGTAATGCCAAGGGATGGCATTACTGCTTTCATAAGGTACTGGCCCAGGCACTGTGATAGTGACTGGACTGATAGCAGCTGCAGAAGGGACCATGATAATATGTGGATCATAGTATATTGTAACTGGTGCTCTGATAGGAGTGGCATTTTGTGAGTTGTAGGCAGAATCATTTTCAGGATCATAATAAATTGTAACCGTTGAGACATTTGCTGCTGAAGTTGTAGGAGACATTGTTGAATGGATGGGTGTTGTTGTAGGAGATTCTGAATGAAGGGGTGCTGAAGTTGTAGAAGGGATGTTTGCTGATGTTTGGTCCGTTGAAGTAACAGATGAAGTATTTGTTGATGAAACTGAAAAGTTGTTTGGAACAATGGTTGTTGCAGTTGTAGAAGACTCGGGAACTGTTGTTAAGGAGATTGCTGGATTGGTAGGTATTGATGTCGTGATTTGAAGCAGGCCACTCTGGATGAGACCATATATGCCATCTCTCAAGTTACCACAACCATTCACTGAAATGTTGCAATAAGCACACCCTAGCTCACATCCCGGGAATATTTGACATTCAAGGAGTTGAGCTTTAATCTCTACCAAGGGTGTCCGAATCTGACCCACACTGGTTATCAAATAAGACGGCTTGTCTTCTTCAATAGCATTGATTCTGGGGCCACCATGGTTTGGCATAGGGTTCTTGTTAACATTTGGTGGTGGTGCAAAATTTAGAGCTTTGGAATCTACCAAGTCCTGTACCTTCATGTGCAAAGCTCTGCATTTCTCTGTACTATGGTCGGGTGCATTCGAATGAAAAGCACATCTGGCGCTGGCGTCATAATTTCTGGGCAGACTGGTGGGATCTGGAGGTGCCAACGTCCTTAGCTCAACCAGGTTGAGTTTTAGGAGTTGTGGCAATAATGTGGCATAGGGCATAGGGATCGGATCAATTACCTTATTGGCCTGAGAAGGTCTATGTTGGAACGGTCTTTGCTGATTGTTGTTGCTGGTGTTGTTGTAGTTTCTCTGAGGAGGATACTGAGTGTGTTGCTGATAATTTTGTTGCTGTGGTTGATAAGCTGGTTGTGGATGAATTGGAGCGGGAATGGTGACTGCTGCTATAGACCTATGAACATATTGGGGTCTGCCTCTGCTGGCATGGATAGCATTGGTCTCACTAATTCTTCTTGGGCCCACAAAAGGCTTCCTTGTGTTGCTGGATGAGCTGGCACCGTTGTTAGAAATTTTGCCCATTTTTAATAGGGTCTCAATTCTTTCTCCAGCTATAACGACATCTGCAAAGCTGGTAGAAGAAAAGGCAGCTAGCCTATCAATGTATGTTCCTTGGAGGGTGTTCATAAACATATCTGCCATCTCCCTCTTTGACATGGGTGGCTGGACAGCAGCAGCAAGCTATCTCCACCTCTGGGCGTACTCCCGGAAGCTTTCTCTGGATGATTGTGACATTCCCATCAGGAGGGTCCTGTTGGGTGCCATATCCAAATTATACTGGTATTGTCTAATGAAGGCCTCCGCCAAGTCTTTCCAACATCTGATGGTTGCTCTGGTCAGATGAGAGTACCATTCTCTTGAAGCTCCCGTTAAGCTATCCTCAAAATAAAACATCCATAGCTTCTCATCCATGGTATATGCCTTCAGCCTCCCCAGAAAAGATTGTAAGTGGGTCCGTGGACAGGAAGTCCCGTTGTACTTCTCAAAGCACGGTGGTTTAAATTTGTGGGGAATCCTGACCCCGTCCACTAAGCCCATGTCCATAACATCAAAACCCAAGGAGTTTTGAGACTCCAAGGACCTTAATTTTTCAGCAATTTCATCCAGCTTTCTGTCATAGGCCTCATCCCCAGCTCCCATTAGTGTGAACTGATCTTCCTGGGGGTCTTCTTGCAGCACTCTGCCTGTAGTAGCATTCCCTTGTACATTAGCAGGGATGTTGATCTCTGGATGAAGGTGGGGTCCAAATACAGGTGGGTTGATATGAGGCTGAACCCTCTCGTTGTTGCTTGTCCCACCAGTCCCTAGATGGGGATCTTCCTGAGTCTGCCTCTCTACCAAGGCTCTTAATCTCTCTTGGCTCTGTGCCAATCCATTCATCACCTCCATAAATTGTGTCATCTGATTCCTCATTTCCAACCTCTCGTTGGCCATTTGGTTCCTGACCTCTGTAAGGTCCTGCTGTACCTAGTCCATCTGTATACCCGGAAGATTGTTGCGGGTGGGATATCTGTGTGGACGGTTGAGTGGGAACACCCGACGTCGAGCAATAGTTCCTGAGATCACAACAGAGTTAGTAACAAAAACAAAACAAACCTACAAAACAAACAAAGGTTAGCATGCAATGCAGTATGCTTATTTGTTTCCAAGGTGTCCGGCTTGGCACTTGGTTTTGACCTTTCCAGACCCTTGAGGAAGATGCTTGTGATGTTGTTTGAAAGAAACTCAGATAGAACAAACTAATACATATATTACAGAAAGTGAATAATACATAGTTGTTCTTTTTACAATACATGCCCTCTGAGGGGTCAAAATACAACATAAGAAAATAAAAGTACATGAAATGAAAGCAACAACAAGCAAAAGTCAGACACCAAGACCAAACTCATCCTCCTGAACTTCCTTGAGAAGTGCTTCAGTCACAGGATCAGCTGGACGCTCTGTGAGATTTCTGATAAGGAGATTCCTGGTAGTAACAGCTGCAGTTAGCTTCTTGTGTTGACTCTGGTCCTTTGACCTCTTCACTCCAGCTCTAATCTTCAACTCTGAGATGTCTCTCTGGGCTGTTAGCAGGGCTTCCTGTTGCTCTTTTGCACTAGCCTCCAGCTGCTCAATCTTGTCCTGAGTCCTCTTATCTTCCAGAGTACGAGCTTCGGTGATCCTGACCCACCTAGCTTGACTCTCCTTCAGATACAAATCAGTCCTGGCTTTCTGGAACTGAGCTTCCTTGCAGGCATTCTTCAAGATCTTTTCTCCAACCCTGGACTTCTAGATGTAATCCTCTGACTTCTCAATTCTGGCCAGATGCTCCACCTTTAGATTTTCTAACCTTTCAATGTCCAAGCGACCATCACTCCTCTCCCAGAGAGTCTTCTGTAGAGCCTGAGTCAACTTCCCATTTCTCTCTTTTAGTTTCTCAAACTCCTCTAAACTGACAGTGGCAGGAGGTGGTGCTGAGGATGGTCCAGGTATATCTTCCATGGTGAAGGGTATCCCAGAAAATTGAGCCCTGGCATGGGACCACTCATAGTACTGTGCTGAAGCCATATTGTTGCATCTTCCCAGAATGGTTACTCCTTTAGTCTGGACATTGTCCCAAGCCCAGGATGCTTGCCTGACAATAGCCAGATTAGGCTTAATCTCATAGTAAAGAGTCTCAGCCAAGTCTTGTGCTTTAGGAGGGTGGACCAATGCATAACCCAGTTGTCTTTTGAATAGTAGAGGGTTGTAGTTGATGCAAACCTTTACTCCTATCAGAGGTACATTGGGAAACTGCCCACAACTGGTAATGATGTCCCTGCCTTTTGTGCTTTGAGTGCACCACCTGATATCAGCTGAGGTTAAAGCAGTGAGTCTTCTAGCCCAATTCCTCTGCTGATGAGGATTCAAAAATGCATCAGTCTTGGGCAAATGCCTGAGCAACCAGGTATGGAAAAGGGGAGCACAGCACCTCACCAATCTTCCCCTTTGCTTTTCATTCCTTTAGTGAACAGAGTAGTAGAAATCTCCCAGTAAGGTGGGCACTGGGTTCCTCAGGATGAAAAGATGGATTGCATTCTTGCTAACAAACTTAGGCTCATCTGCAAATAAAATAACCCCATATATGCTAAGGGCTAGTAATGCACAGGCTGCCTTCCACTCCCCCAAGGAGGCCTTCAGAATAGCCTGAGAGGTCAAGAAATCCAAATGTAGACCAGAGATTCCAACTTTGGTAGTCATATTTTGCCCAATCAGAACTGGTTCTAGATGTAATGCCTTTGCTATCTCTTCATTACTTGGAAAAGCCATCTCAGGGTTGAAGGGGACTCCACCCCTGATAGGTACACCAACCAATGATGAGTACTCCTCTAATAAAGGCCCCAACTGAAAGTCTTGAAAAGTGAAACACCTTAGAGGGGGATCATAGAACTGCAGGCAAGTATGAATCAGGCTCCTCTGTGAAGGGTCCAAATCCATAACCACATCAAGTATGCCTCCATAGTGTTCTATGAATAGTGGTATATGGTCTGGAGTAATCAGGGTCTGAATCTTCCTGATGTCAGCTAGCTCAGGCTGAAAGAAATGGTAGGAGATATTGCTCTTCTTGGGTGCCATGTTGCTGAAGAAGAGCTGAGACAGATGCTGATGATGGAGAATAACACTGAAGATGGGCCACTGACAGGCTGGTGCAGGTGACTGAAACAGGTAGCTGATAGCTGAAGTAGATACTGATGAAAGTAGTTCTATGCTGATGATGGGGTCAAAACCAAGCCAAAATAAAGTATGGATACCCTGAAAAACAAATAAGCAAATGTTAAAATGATGCAATGATGATGTATGCAAAAGATATGCAAGGGTTTGTGACTGAGCTGGATCTGGTCAAGTGCTCTGATATAAGTCCAGGTGTGTTCAAGAAATCCAGATGGAGGTTCATAAGTCCAGTAACCAAGGTGGGGGACTCAAATAAAGAGTCACATGTCCAGGGTTAGAAATCACAAGAACTGTTCCAACATGGAGTACTCTTAAAACAAAGTAACAGGGTATGCTGAGGTCAAGAGTACCTGCAAACCTGTAAACAGCCCAACCCCCTCACAGGTGGTGTTCTAAAACAAGGATCCTTAGACTTGGATCAGTTATGAGAAGTGTAAACACTTCTAACCCGGAGGTTCAGTGTTTACAATAACCATAAAATATCCTCCTCTAATTCACCTCAGTTTCTGAAGGTCAATACTAAAGGTCATCCAGACTTAGCAGGCTTCCCAGATAGCCCTAGCACTACAGGAGATCTGCAGCACAGAGTTCTCAAGAAGAAACCCATATCTGAACCGTGTTTCATATTCCCGCACCAGACCGAAATGGAATGGGAAAAAACATGAACCACTCTAGCCTAGGTGTCACTCAGGTCCCAGGTATAGGACCTCAACTCTCAATAGAACACCCACCCACCAAAGCAACAAAACAGATCCAGCCAGCACAGTATGACAGTATGATATATGTAAAGCTATAAAGAAAGCAGTAAACAAACTGTACATAAAGCAAAAATAAATACAAATACACAAACACAGATAGCACATAACACCCTAGTAAACACAAATCAAACAAGCGCTAGGAGGAACCCACAAAAAGAACCAGAAGCCCTGGTTATAGTATAAGGGTCCCCAGCAGAGTCGCCAAGCTGTCGCTCCCAAAAGATGAGACTGGGCTCAAATATGGTACAGACGCGAACGGTCGGCGAGAGGAGGGTGCAAGAACACACAGGAGTGAACTCACAGGGAATGAAAAGAGTCGCAAGCTAGGCATTTTTATCCCGGAGGAAAGGTAATGCTGCATAAACCTAAGAAGATATGGATAAGACGGTTGCGAACCAGAGAGACTGAGAAAGGGGGTTGGTTACAACCCGGGAAGGTATTAGCACCCAGATTGTCCGCCGTACTCGACGGGATCCACGCTTAAAAGATTTGTGTTTCAAAAGGGTAGTGTTAGTGCAATTTGTGTATAAGGAGGCTGGAAGAAAAGGATGTACAGGTGTCAGTGAAAAAGCAGTGTGAAGTGTATAAGTGAAGTGTCAGTGTAAGAACAAAGGATGAAATGCTCAAGAATATGAGGCTAAAAGAATAAAGCTGGAAAGAGGGGGAATATACAGAGACTTTTGTTCGATAACTGTTAAGTTATGCCTACGTATCCTCTCGTGCAATGAGGAAGTCAGAACACCGTAGTTCGACCCAAAGAGACTGAAAGGTGAATTGACCTGTGAACTGCTTGCTTGTCAATGCTCAAGTGTATGATTTGTCTGGCACAAATGCAAACTGTCTTGCATTAGACGGAAGAAGCAAGTTCTCGTTTATGAGTGAATGAGATGAGAAAAGAATCCCGGAGGAGACGATTATTGTTTGTTTTTGTGTTTTCAGTCTTTTATTGCTTTAGAAGTTTGTCATAAGTTAATGAGCTTAAGCCTAAACCAATGGATTTAGTAAACTCATCACATCTTCCCTCTGATTAGGGGTAATGAGAGTACCTTAAGTGTGAAGTCAGATTCTCACACTTAATCACCTTTGATGTAGGGTTAAGATCATTATCTTACTTGTGATTATTTAGATGTTTTTGGTGTTTTTGTTTAGTGTTGAGTAATGAGATTAAGCCATAATCAGGGATTAAACAGACCCATTACACCATCCTAATAGAAGGAAAATAGATGAGAATGTTTAAGTTGAGGAAAGCTCCTCAACTTAATCCATGATTAGGGATTAAACTCATGACAAAACAAAGCCTTTATTAAGTGGATTTTAATTAATGATAAGATGAAGAAGTGATTTTTGTGATTTGTAAGACAACTTGAGGGGGACTTGTCCATTAACACTAGGGTTAGTCCTTCTTAACCAATTAAGGAAGAATTAGAACCCTAATGCAAGGCCCAAGTTACAAGCTTGATGTCTTGATGATTATTAAGTGAATTGATTAAAGGATTTAAACACATTAAGGGTCTAACACTTAGGATTAAAGTTATACACTCCATCCTAATAGAAGGATGCGGGCATAAGATTAATCACAAAGCCTTAAAGCCTTTGGGGTTTAGTCCCTGATTATGAGGTGAGAAGAGAAGACTCAATGAGACACAAAGGTAAAATCTAAATGGGGGACTAATCAAAACCCTAATCATTGTCATGCTGGGTTGTTCCTAAGGTTTGTGAGGTTAACAAGAGAAATCTTCAATGGAACCACCAGGAAGCAGATGAAAGGATCAGGAGAAGCAAAGTAACTTGCTTCATTTAAGAAGTCAAGTCACTTGAAGAAAGAAAGTAAGAAGAAGAAGAATGAGCAAGCTCAATCTCAAACACATAACAAAATGCAGCAAGGGTGCATGGAGGAGGTGAAAAGAAATGGTGAGAAGTGAAGGCAAATTCACTTCTCAAAGTTGCTTACCACCTGAAAAGTTAGTGAAAGAATGCAATGCAATTCAAAATGAGATGAAATGACATGATGCAAATCAAAACCAAAAGCATATATGAGATGAGAATGATGTCATGAGGTGATACACACATGAAACAAGGCATGAGGATGATCACATGAACAAATGGATGCAAATGGAGCAAGTTTAGAACCATGAACATACATGAAAAGTTATGAGATGCAAATGACATACAACATGGCACATACATGGTGCAAAGATCAAACATGCTTTCAACATATCTTAAGATGTCTAATGAATCAAATGGATGCACAAAATGCTATGGCAAGTCAAGGTATGTGTAAACACCCCAAATTTGCCCTCACCCATTTCACCATGGTTTGTGATCATTCTCATATGCATAAATACAATCATATCACTTCATATCACAGTTTTGATTCACTGCATAGATTCAAAGTCATCTGCATCTAGGGTTTGTGATCTGAACAATCCAAGAGCCTCTTGAGCCACTCCAAGGGTCATCAATCACTTCAAGGGGGTCCATGTGTGTTCAAGCATCATATTATATCCTCTCAAAGTCAAGAATGTCAAAGAATCACAAGAACTGGAAATGGTGTGGATGCAGAGCCAGGTTTAACTGCACAGTTGACCTAAAATTAGGGTTTTGGTTTCAGAGGCCATAACTCCAAATTTTTTGGTCATTCTTGTTTCCATTGGTCTCTATATGGTATAGGGAGTATGCATATCAATTTTCATGAAGAAATTCCATGGGAAAGTCATCTGATCAAGGGTTGACTTTCTGGACAAGTCAGTGTAAAATCAGGGCATCTGAGGCCCCCAATGACCCAACCAATGGTTGGTCTTCATCATTTTGAGTGTATATGATATTTATTTGATCATGAAAGAAGGTTGAAGTTCATAGAAATCAAGAATTTGGAAGTTTTGCAAATGTTGACTTTTGGGCATAGTTGACTTTTCAAGAATGCTTCATTTTAGGTCATTTTTCAAGCCTTGATTCTTGATCCAAAAAAGCTTCAAATGGAAAAACTTTGGTCATGAAAGTTGTAGATCTCATCTTTCCCTTTTCAAAAAGTACAAGAACATGATCAAACTCTTCTTGGATCAAAAGTTATGGTGTGACAAAGTTGGCTAAAATCATTGATTTTCAAGGCATGCTTCAAATGAGAATTTTGCAAAATCATGAACCAAAGCCAATTGTAACTTCTAATTCATTTCAAACCATGACATGAACATTCTACAAGTCATAAAAATCAGATTTGGACCAAGAATCCCTCATGTTCATGGCTTGTGTAGCAAAATAGTCACATGTGAACCAAAAAGCCACAACTTGCAAAATCATCATGATCACTTCCTACAACTTGCAACCTTGGATGCTGACCTTGCTAGCTCTCTCACCATACCATGCTGCGCAGCCCCTAGCCCTTGTACCAAGCTAGCACCTCACCATATTTCTCTTACACAAAAGGTTGACCTTTTGCAAAAGCAAACTTACCTATCACAGCAGGCCATGTCACATCATCCAACCAATTGGATTAGTTTATACTTTTCATTTGCAAGCCATTTCATATACCAAGCCATGCTGAAACTCTACACACCATCACATTCACAAAACACACCCTAGCTGCATTTTGCTTCGAATCTCTCTGCCCAGCCACAAAACATCCAAACCATTTCCACACTGCAACTCACCATGATCCATTGAGAAGAAACCAGCCAAGAGCCAGGCCTGAAACCAACCACAAAGCCACTCCACCATTTTCACCTCAGCCTGCATTTCTCTTCGAATCACCTTCCACAGCTTACAAACATCCAAACAAACTTTACAAAGCTTCTCCACTCACCATCTGGATCACAAAGAACCACTCACAATGGCCTGAAACTGCCTGAATCATCCCTGCCATTTCTGACTGAGCTGGAGCAGAAGCTTGTCAAACTCCTCATCCAGCCAACATAAATTCCTCTTGAGCATTCAAGCATCACCAGAGGGTCAAGTGGAGTGGATTGCACTGAAGGAAGTGGCCAGAAAGTCATCAGAGTGAAAGCTTCGAATCTCAGGTAGCTTGAAAAATATTTTTCCAGAAATCATTTCTTTTGTTCTAAACTTGTTCTTTGTGTCTTCCTGATCATGAATATGCTTTTAGTTTTTGAAATGGTGAGGAAATGAACATTTAATTGATCTCTGAAACTTGCGTGCCCTAAAACTTGTTTGTTTCGATTCATGCTTCTGGGGAAGTATAAATTTGTTTTGAGATGGGGTTTTAGTTCGTGAGTGAGTGGGGATCATTTCCCAATTCTTAGATTTCATTTTGGTTAGGTTTTTAGGGTTTTGGGGATTTTCAGGGGAGATGCTGGCCGGAGAAGACGACCGGAAGTCTTCTCCGGCAGCCTGAAAGTGATTTGTGCCCTAATCCAGTCATTAACTCTAGTTTGAATCTAGAGCGTTGGATGCGTTGAAATGTTTGACTTGCCGCGCGTGTGGACGGTCCAGATTTGTCATTAAGCCCTAATCTTCATCATTTATTTAATTAATTGGGTTTAAGTCAGTTTAAACGTGGGCCACAGGATCTGGCGCGTAGTCAATGCCCCCAAGCCCAGATTGAATCCCAACCACCCATCCTGCATACTTCTCCTTTTATTTATTTTAATTCATTTTCTTTTCATTTTATTTGCACAATTATTTTAAAATAGTAAAAAATATCTAAAAATTATGAAACTTTTTCTCATAAGTTTTATTAATTTTTATGACCCAAAAATATTTTCATTTTATTTTTTACCATTAAAAAAGTATTTTTAAATATTTAAAAGTTTATTTTTAATTGATTAATGAAAATTAATTTATTAAAAATACTTTTAGGTATTTAAAAATCACCAAAAAATTCATGAAATGTTCTAAGACATTTAGAAACATTGTCCAACCTTCAAACCAAATTTCTTTTTTGATCTTGATGCATTTTAAGAATTTTTCATTGAATTAAATCATTTTTTGTGCATTATTTTGATCATAAGTTCAAAAAATCATTTCTGCCTATTTGAGAAGAGTTGGACATTGATTCTTTTTGCATTGTTTTGTGTTTAGCATGTAGTTTCTAGGATTAAATGGCCATGATTTGATTCCTCATTTTCAATTTGTTTGGCATTTCTTTTGTTTAAGAGCCCTAAAAACCCTAATAAATTAGAAAAATCATAACTTGAGATTGGTTAAGAGTTGGGATCTCCCCTTTGGACTTTGGTTTAATATAGGTTAGGGGTCTCTTTGGGTGGCATTTGCCATTTTTTATCTTAGGGTTTGCTTCTGTTTTTGGTTTTTGTTTGATGTTTGATTCATAAACCCTAATTTGGGCTTTCTCTTGCATCCCTTTTGCATTCTCTTGCATAACATGACTTTCCATGCCATTCCATGCCTCCATGTGATTCATTTGACATCATAAGACATATAAAAAGCATGTGTGATCATTGCATCTTGCATTTGCCATCTTGTTTGCCATGTATGTTTCATAACTTTTCATGTAAGGTCATGCTCCTTAACTTGCATCATTTGCATCCATGATCTTGTATGAACATCTCCATGCCTTGTCTCATGCTTGTAGCATCTCATAACATCATTATCATCATCAACATGCTTCTGGTTTTGTTTATCATCATGTCATTTCATCTCATTTGGCATTGCATTTCTTTTCTAACATTTCAGGTGGTAAGTGAGGTTGAGAAGTGAATTTGCCTTCACTTCTCATAACTTTTCTTTTCATCTCTCTTGCATCTATTGCTGCATTTTCTATGTGTGTTTGAGTTTGAGCTTGCTCATCCTTGTTCTTCTTACTTTCTTTCTTCAAGTGACTTGACTTCTTGAATGAAGCAAGTCACTTTGCTTCTCTTGATCCTGTTCATCTGCTTCCTGGTGGCTCCTTTGAAGACTTGTTCTTGCAAACCTCACAAACCTTAGGAACAACCAAGCATGACAATGATTAGGGTTTTGATTAGTCCCCCTCTTAGTTTTACCTTTGTGTCTCTTCTGAGTCTTCTCTCCTCATCTCATAATCAGGGACTAAACCCTAAAGGCTTTAAGGCTTTGTGATTAAGCTTATGCCTGCATCCTTCTATTAGGATGGAGTGTATAACTTTAATCCTAAGTGTTAAACCCTTAATCTGTTTAACTCCTTTAATCAATCCATCTAATAATCATCAAGACATCACACTTGTAACTTGGGCCTTGCATTAGGGTTCTAATTCTTCCTTAATTGGTTAAGAAGGACTAACCCTAGTGTTAATGGACAAGTCCCCCTCAAGTTGTCTTACAAATCATAAAACTCACTTCATCATCATACCATTAAATAAAATCCATTTAATAAAGGTTTGTTTTGTCATGATTTTAATCCTTAACCATGGATTAAGTTGAGGAGCTTTCCTCAGCTTAAACATTCTCATCTATTATCCTTCTCTTAGGATGGTGTAATGAGTCTGTTTAATCCCTGATTATGGCTTAACCTCATTACTCAACACTAAACAAAAACAGCAAAAACATCTAAATAATCACAAGTAGGTTAATGATCTTAATCCTATACCAAAGGTGATTAAGTGTGAGAATCTGACTTCACACTTAAGGTATTCTCATCACCCCTAATCAGAGGGAAGATGTGATGGGTTTACTAACCCATTGGTTTAGGCTTAAGCGCATTAACTTATGACAAATCCAAAAGCAATAAAAGACTGAAAACTCAAAAACAAACAATAATCGTCTCCTCCGGGATTCTTTTCTCATCTCATTCACTCAATAAACGAGAACTTGCTTCTTCCGTCTAATGCAAGACAGTTTGCATCTGTGCCAGACAGATCATACACTTGAGCATGGGCAAGCAAGCAGTTCACCAGTCAATCCATCTTTCAGTCTCTTTGGGTCGAACTACGGTGTTCTGACTTCCTCATTGCACGAGAGGATACGTAGGCATAACTTAACAGTTATCGAACAAAAGTCTCTGTATATTCCCCCTCCTTCTAGCTTCATTCTTTAGCCTCATGATCTTGAGCATTTCACTTCTTTCTTACACTGACACTTCCATACTCCACATCACTTATACACTTTACACTGACACCTGTACATCTTTTCCAGCTCTTTTACACACAAATTGCACTGACACTACCCCTTTAAAACACAAATCTTTCAAGCGTGGATCCCGTCGAGTACGGCGGACAATCTGGGTGCTAATACCTTCCCAGGTTGTAACCAACCCCCTTTCTCAGTCTCTCTGGTTCGCAACCGTCTTATCCATCTTTTTCTAGGCCTATGCAGCATTGCCTTTCCTCCGGGATAAAAATGCCTAGCTGGCGACTCTTTTCATTCATCTCCAGTGAGTTCACGGCTGCGTGTTCTCATTGTCCCTCTCGCCGACCGTTCGCGTCTGTACCTTCATCTGATCCATTTTCATTTGTCGGGAGCGACAGTATGAATGCAAATACAAGATGAATGCAAAAAGAAGCCCAAATTAGGGTTTATGATCAATGCATCAAACAAAAACCAAAATCAGAAGCAAACATCAAGATAAAAAATTGAAAATGCTCTCAAAGGAACCCTAATCCTATACTAACTCACTGCCCAAAGGAGAGGTTCTAACTCTTAACCTAATGTAAGTTATGAATTTCCTAAGTTTCCTAGGGTTTTAGGGTACCTTAACAAGAAAAGTGCCAAACAAATTGAAAATGAAAGATCAAATCATGCCAATTTAATCTCACAAACTACATGCTAAACACAATGCAATGCAAAAAGAATCAAAGTCCAACTCTCAAAGGTTAGGCAGAAATGATTTTTTGAAGTTTGGATCAAAATAATGCCTTGAAATGACTTTAATTCCATGAAAAATTCTCAAAAGACATCAAGATCAAAAAAGAAATTTGGTTTGAGGGTTGGACAATGTTTCTAAATGATTATGAAGGTTTCATGAATTTTTGGTGATTTTTAAATACCTAAATGTATTTTTAATTAATTAATCCTCATTAATTAATTAAAAATAAACTTTTAAATGATTTAAAAATATTTTTTAATGCAAAAAATAAAAATAAAAATATTTTTGGTTTCTGAAAATTAATGAAAGTTTATACAAAAAATTTCAGAATTTTTAAAATGATTTTGCTATTTTTAATAAAATGGAGAAAAGAAATGAATTAATATGAAAAAGAAAATGAATTTAATCTGAAAAATGGAAAAGTAATCAGATCCAAAGGCCCAAGTTTGAACTGGCTGCGCGCGCGTTTGACCTGGCGCCATATCTAATGGCTGACATTCAAACTCTCATAATTGTGATTAGCCCTAATTAATTATGCCCTAATGACTTTCAGGCGACCGGAACACTGTTCCGGTCGTCTTCTCCGGCAAGCTCAAACTTCTAACTCTCTCTACACGCAATGAAAACAAAATCCAACTGCCCAGAACTCATCCCCACTCAAAAACGAATCAAACCCCTCAATCAAACAACATTTATCATTCAAAATCAGAGAGAATCGAATCAAACATTTTTTAGGGCAAAAGTTTCAGACATTGCATACATCCTGGTTTCTCAACCATTTTCAAAAGTAAGCACATATTCATGATCAGGGAAGCATGTGGATTCATTTAGAAACTTAAAATACACATTCTGGAAAAAAAGTTCATGAAGCTACCTGAGTTTGAAGCTTTTCAGTTTGGAGCTTTCTGACCTCCTCTCTTGTGTAAAACCACTCCTATGACTTCCCTTGTGCTTCTGAAAGGCTTGGAGCAAGTTTATTTTGGCTGGTTTGAGAGTTTGCAGAAGTTCTGTTCAAGGTGGTGTGGTGATCGTGTTTTTGATTCAGTGGGTTTCAGGCCATGGTGATGGGTGCTTTGTGATCAGGGAAGTGTGTTAAGATTGTTTGTGAAGTTTGTTTGTGTGTTTGTGGCATGTGCGGAGAGTTTCGAAGGCTCTTGCAAATGAGGGTGAAAATGAGAATGTTGTCTTGTGTGTTGCTTCAGGCTTGGCTCTTGTTATGTTTGGCTTGCATTTGATTAGTATAAACAATTGCCATTGGTCAGATGAAGTGACATGTGCTTTATTGATTGGTATGGGTGCTTTTGCCAATATGTCAAAGTTGGTGTAAGAAGGCATGGGCTACTTTCTAGCCAAGTACAAGGAGTGTGTCCTGCGTAGCATGATGTGAGTAAAGGCCTGGGATTGATCAGCAAGCTAGCCAGCAAGTGGATGAGAAGCTATGATGAGTTTTGCAACTTGCCTTGCCTTTGGTTCTTTATGAAATATCTTGATCCATGAGTCATAAAACATGTGATTCTTTGGGTGCAATATGACTTTTAGGACTTGTGTGATCATGTGGTGAAGTTTATAAATGCATTTGATGACTTAATTTGCCTTGAGAAGTGAATTTGCAACTTTGCCTCTTTGGTGGAAACCTTGAAATTTTGTGATTTTTGCCAACTTTGACAAGCCATAACTTTTGATCCAAAATGAATTAGGTCATGTTCTTGTACTTTTTGAAAAGGGAATGATCCATTCTACAACTTTCATGACCAAAGTTTTTCCATTTGAAGCTTTTTTGAATCAAAAAGTAAAGGTTGAAAAAGTTGCCTAAAATGACAATTTCATCAAAAGTCAAACTTGCCCAAAAAGTCAACTTTGCAAAAGACTTGAAATTATTCAATTTTGTGAACTTCTAACATCTCCTATGATAAAATAAGGATCATACACAATCAAAATGATGAAGATCACCCTTTGGTTGGGTCATTGGGGGCCTCAGATGCCCTGATTTTGTACTGACTTGCTTGAAAAGTCAACTCTTGATCAGATGACTTCCCCATGGAATTTCTTCATGAAAATTGATATGCATACTCCCTATACCATATAGAGACCAATAGAAACAATAATGACCAAAAAATTTGGAGTTATGGCCTCTGAAACCAAAACCCTAATTCTAGGTCATCTGTGCAGTCAAGCCTGGCTCTGCTTCCATACCAATCTCAGTTCTTGTGATTCTTTGATATTCTTGACTTTGAGAGGATATAATATGATACTTGAACACACATGGACCCCTTTGAAGTGATTGGTGGCCTTTGGAGTGGCTCAAGAAGCTCTTGGATTGCTCAGATCACAAATCCTAGATGCAGATGACTTTGAACCAATGCAGTGAATCAAAAATGTGATATGAGATAGTATGATTGAGTTTATGCATATGAAATGATCACAAGCCATGATGTGAATGGGTGAGGGAAAATTTGGGGTGTTTACAGTACTGGATGTCATATTCTGTGAGGATCATTTTCCATCTTGCAACCCGTCTAGTAAGAGTTGGCTTCTCAAAAATGTACTTAACTGGGTCCATCTTTGATATCAATAAGGTAGTGTGGGTAAACATATACTGCCTTAGTCGGCGAGAAGCCCACGCTAAAGCACAACAAGTTTTCTCGAGAAGTGAATAACGTTGTTCACAGTCGGTAAACTTTTTGCTTAGGTAGTATATTGCATACTCTTTTCGACCAGACTCGTCATGTTGGCCCAACACACACCCCATTGACTCTTCTAATACGGTCAAGTACATTATCAGAGGTCTTCCTTCAACTGGAGGCATAAGGATTGGAGGCTCTTGTAAGTATTCCTTGATCCTGTCAAAAGCCCTCTGGCAGTCTTTGTTCCACCTGGCCGTTTGTTCTTTTCTTAACAGCTTGAACAAAGGCTCACAAGTTGCTGTGAGGTGAGATATGAACCTTGAAATGTATTTCAATCTACCTAGAAATCCTCGAACTTCTTTTTCAGACTTCGGTGCAGGCATTTCTTGAATGGCCTTAACTTTATCAGGGTCAACTTCAATCCCTTTCTCACTCACAATAAATCCCAGCAGCTTACCAGATCTCACCCCGAATGTGCACTTGTTGGGGTTTAACTTCAGTTGGTACTTCCTCAGACGCTTGAATAGCTTTAACAGATTTACCAGGTGATCTTCTTCTGTGAGGGACTTGGCAATCATGTCATCCACATAACATTCAATTTCTTTATGGATCATGTCATGGAATAATGTTACCATAGCCCGTTGGTAAGTTGCACCAGCATTCTTCAGTCCGAATGGCATCACCTTGTAATAGAACGTGCCCCAGGGTGTGATGAAAGTTGTCTTCTCCATGTCTTCAGGTGACATTTTGATCTGATTGTATCTTGAAAATCCGTCCATGAAGGAGAATACCGAGAACTGAGCCGTATTATCGACCAATACATCAATGTGAGGTAAAGGGAAATCATCCTTCGGACTGGCTCTGTTCAGATCCCGGTAATCCACACACATTCTCACTTTGTCGTCTTTCTTAGGCACAGGTACAATATTAGCAACCCACGGAGGATAGCTAGTCACAGCAAGGAACCCGGCGTCCCACTGCTTTTGTACCTCTTCCTTTATCTTCATTGCCATATCCGGGCGGGTACGGCGCAGCTTCTGCTTTACTGGCGGGCAGTCTTCTTTTAAAGGCAGCTTGTGCATGACAATATCGGTGTCTAACCCTGGCATATCCTGATAAGACCAAGCAAACACATCCACATATTCACGAAGCATGTCAATCAGTTGTTCTTTCACTGAATCTTGTAAGCAGGCCCCGATCTTGACTTCTTTCACTTCTTCTTCTGTACCAAGATTAACCGTTTCGACCTCCTCTTGATGAGGGGTGATAACCTTCTCCTCTTGCCCTAACAACCTAGCTAGCTCTTCAGGTAGCTCATAATCTTCTTCAACCCCTTCATCAGCTTGATTGATTGGATCGTCAAAGTCATACAGAGTCATAGATGTGTTATTGTCGGTGCAGTCTGGGGGGCACTTTCTGCAAGGGTTTAGATTGTTCATTTTAGTGATCGATTTTAATCTTTGTTTAGAAAAAGTGAAATGAAGTTGTCATTTTGGAAAACATTGCCATTTTTATTTTTGTACAAAAAGAAAAATGGAAAACAGTGAGCGGAAAAAGAAAAGACTCATTTGCAAAAGATGTCCGATATTCATTGATTGATCTGTTTGCACAAAATTACAAGATGGCCCGATTACAAAATGAGTTTTGTCATCTTGGGCAAGATGCAAGACTTGATGCATGCTTAAAAATACAGGAAATAATAATTACTCTGCAGGAGTAACCCTTATAATTTCCTGGGAAGACCAGTTTGAGATATGGCTCCCCGGGGTCCTTGGACGTATCCAGCTCTCCAGGTTGCGCTCATCTTCCGACTCATCTTCCAAGTTGTTCACTGCATCCGGGGTGAGCATTCCCCTGCTGACAAAACTGGGCTTCTCGGCAGCCTCTGATTGATCTTGTTGAGTTGGTTTGTAACCCAACCCAAATCTGTCCTCCTTCTTCTCCACGGGCAGCAGCTTGCCCCAGCCTTGGGCAGTACCCTCTTCAACAACCTTCCTGGCTTGCTGATAAGAAGTCATGGAGGTTCCTAGTACTGCAGATGCTTCATTAATGTTTAGGGCCTCAAACCCCTGACTCATGGTTTCATGGATTTCTCCATCCATTTCAATGTACTTGTACGTAGCCAGATGGCTAACAAAGATGTCCTCTTCCCCACAGATGGTGATGATTTGGCCTTCCCACTCGAATTTCAACTTCTGGTGAAGGGTAGACGTAACAGCGCCAGCGGCATGGATCCAGGGTCTACCCAACAAACAGCTGTAGGCCGGCTGAATGTCCATCACATAGAAGGTAATCTTAAAAGTCTGCGGGCCAATCATCACAGGAAGATCAATCTCTCCAAGCACTGATCTTTTAGAGCCATCAAATGCTCTCACCACCAAATTACTCGGACGCAATGCCAAGCCATCATACTCCAGCTTCACTAAGGCTTTCTTTGGTAGAACATTGAGCGAAGACCCAGTGTCCACCAGTACATGAGATAGAACAGCACCCTTGCATTCTAGAGTGATGTGTAAAGCCTTGTTGTGGTTACGTCCCTCAGTTTTTAAGTCATCATTGGTAAAGCCCAGTCCATGACTGGTGTTGACATTTTCCACCACAGTTTCTAGTTGATTAACAGTGATCTCCTCTGGTACGTATGCTGCGTGCAAGACTTTCAGTAATGCATTCCTGTGAGCTTCAGAACACATTAACAGGGATAATATGGAGATCTTTGAGGGAGTTTGGTGAAGCTGATCCACCACCTTATAATCACTTCTCTTTATAATTCTCATAAACTCGTCTACATCTTGCTCAAAGGATGTCTTCTGAGTTCCTTTGATGATTGGTTCTTCAGGTATCACACTCTTCCCCTTTGCTTTTGCAGCAGCTTCTGCTTCGGCATTAGGTCTTTGAGTTTGTGAGGCAAAAAGGCGTCCGCTTCTGGTGAAGCCTCTGCCTCCCCCAACATTATCAATCTGTGGAGAAGAGGTTGAAGAATCCAAAGTGATTTTCTCCCTGTTGCAGTAGAGGTCAGAGCCATAATGCCAAGGTATGGCATTACTGCTTTCATATGGGACTGGTCCAGGCACCGTGATGGTAATTGGACTGACTGCTGCAGCGGAGGGTACTGAAATGGTGTGCGGATCGTAATAAATGGTAACTGGTGGCCTGGCAGGAGGTGCCACTGTTTGTTGTTGAAAGTTGTTGTTTGGAGGAACATTTGATGGATCATAGTAAATGGTGACTGCTGAGATATCTTCATTAATTTCTGTTGGCGTTGTAGAAGATTCTGCTGAATAAGTGGGTGCTGATGTTGTAGAAGAAATGGTTGTTGACATCTGGTTTGCTGAAGTGATGGACGGATCCATTATTGATGATATTGATGAATTAGTTGGAATGATTGTTGTTGCAGTTGTAGAAGAGTCAGGAATTGTTGTCAAAGGGATTGTTGGGTTTGTAGGCGCCGTTGTTGTGATCTGAAGTATACCACTTTTGATAAGACCATCTATTCCGCTTCTCAAGTTATCACACCCGTTGACCGAAATGTTGCAATAACCACAACCGAGCTCACACCCGGGGAACATCTGGCACTCTAGGAGCTGAGCTTTAATCTCGACCAGAGGTGTCCGAATCTGTCCAACACTGGTGATTAAGAAAGATGGCTTGTCTTCCTCAATGGCATTAATTCTTGGCCCTCCATGATTAGGAATGGGATTCTTGGTGACACTTGGAGGGGGTGCAAAGTTGAGGGCTTTAGAATCCACAAGATCTTGCACTTTCATTTGTAAAGCCTTGCATTTCTCAGTATTGTGGCCAGGTGCATTGGAATGAAAAGCACATCTGGCGTTGACATCATAATTTCTTGGCAGATTGGAGGGATCTGGTGGTGCCAATGTCCTTAATTCAACCAAGTTGAGTTTCAGGAGTTGTGGCAACAAGGCAGCATAAGGCATAGGGATAGGGTCAATCACCCTATTTTCCTGTGACGGTCTTTGCTGAAAAGGTCTTTGTTGTTGATTGCTGTTGTTGTTGTTGTAAGTCCTCTGTGGCGGATACTGAACTTGCTGTTGATAGTGTGGTTGTTGTTGTGGTTGATATGCTGGTTGCTGAGGAATCGAAGCTGGAATAGTGACAGCTGCTGCTGATCTGTGGACATACTGAGGTCTACCCCTGCTAGCATGAATGGCATTTGTCTCACCGGTCCTTCTAGGTCCCACAAAAGGCTTCCTGGGATTACTTGACGAACTTGCACCATTATCAGAAATCTTACCCATCTTCAGAAGGCTTTCAATTCTTTCTCCAGCTATAACTACGTCAGCGAAGCTGGTGGAAGAAAAGACAACTAGCCTATCAATATATGTTCCTTGCAGAGTGTTCATGAACATGTCGGCCATTTCTCTTTCCGACATGGGTGGCTGGACAGCAGCAGCAAGCTGTCTCCACCTCTGGGCATATTCCCTGAAGCTTTCTCTGGAGGATTGAGACATTCCCATCAAGAGGGTCCTGTTAGGAGCCATGTCCAGATTGTATTGGTACTGTCTGATGAAAGCCTCTGTTAGGTCCTTCCAGCACCTGATAATAGCTCTGGTCAAGTGAGAGTACCACTCCCTTGAAGCCCCAGTCAAACTGTCTTCAAAGTAAAACATCCACAGTTTCTCATCCATAGTATATGCTTTAAGTCTTCCCAGGAAGGACTGCAAGTGAGTTCGTGGACAGGAAGTTCCGTTGTACTTCTCAAAGCACGGGGGTTTAAACTTGTGGGGAATTCTCACCCCGTCTACTAACCCCATATCCATTACATCGAAGCCCAAGGAGTTTTGAGACTCCAGAGATCTCAATTTCTCAGCAATTTCATCAAACCTCCTATCATAGACTTCATCCCCAGCTCCCATCACAGTAAACTGCTCTTCTTGGGGGTTTTCCTGTAAGATCCTTCCTCCAGTAGTATTTCCTTGCACATTGCCTGGGATGTTGACTTCCGGATGCAGATGAGGCCCATATACTGGTGGATTAACATGAGGCTGACCCCTTTCATTGTTACTTGTTCCTCCAGTTCCCAGATGGGGTTCTTCCGGGGTTTGTCTTTCTACCAATGCCCTCAACCTTTCTTGACTTTGAGCCAAGCCATTCATTACTTCCATGAATTGAGTCATTTGGTTTCTCATCTCCAGCCTTTCATTAGCCATCTGAGTTCTGACCTCTGTCAGATCTTGCTGTACTTGATCCATTTGGATACCAGGAAGGTTGTTGCGAGTAGGATACCGGTGCGGACGGTTGAGAGGGAACACCCGGCGGCGAGCAATAATTCCTGAGTCACAACAGAGTTAGAAACAAAATAATGACAGAACCTACAAAACAAAACAAAAGTTAGTATGCAATGCAGTATGCTTATTTATTTTCCAAGGTATCCGGCTTGGCTCTTGGTTTTGACCTTTCCAGACCCTGAGGAAGATGCTTTGATGTTGCTTGAGAGAAAGAAAACTTAGTGAAACAAACTGACAAATATATTACAAATAGTGAATAATACATAGTCTGTTTTTACAACATATGCCCCTGAAGGGTCAAAATACAACACAAAAAGAAAAGTACATGAAATGGAAATAACAACAAGCAAAGAAGTCAAACATCTAATCCAAACTCATCCTCCTTAACCTCCTTCAGAAGTGCTTCAGTTACAGGACCAGCCGGATGCTCTGTGATGTTCCTGATAAGAAGGTTTCTGGTGGCAATAGCAGTGGTCATCTTCTTGTGCCCGTCTTGGTCCTTTGACCTCTTCACACCAGCCCTAAGCTTCAATTCTGAAATTTCCTTTTGGGCTGCCAGCAAAGCCTTATGTTGCTTCTTTTCATTAGCCTCCAACTGCTCAATCCTAACTTGAGTCCTCTTATCTTCTTGAGTGCGAGCTTCAGTGATCCTGACCCACCTAGCTTGACTTTCCTCTAGATAGAGATCAGTCCTAGCCTTCTGAAACTGGGCTTCTTTACAGGCATTCTTCAATATTTGCTCTCCAGCTCTGGATTTCTTGATGTAGTCTTCTGCTTTCTCAATCTTGGCCAGATGTTCTACCTTAAGCTTCTCCAACCTCTCAATATCTAGACGACCATCACTCCTCTCCCAGAGGGTCTTCTTCAGAGCTTGAGACAGGTTCTCATTCCTTTCCTTCAGCTTCTCAAATTCCTCCAGGCTGACAGTGGCTGGAGGTGGTACTGTGGATGGTCCAGGTGCATCCTCAATGGTGAAGGGCATCCCAGAAATCTGAGCCCTAGCATGAGACCAGTCATAGTACTGAGCTGAAGTCACATTATTGCATCTCCCAAGAATGGCCATGCCTTTGGTCTGGATGTTGTCCCAAGCCCAGAATGCTTGTCTGACAACAGCTAGATTAGGTTTTATCTCACAATACAGGGTTTCAGCCAGGTCTTGCACTCTAGGAGGGTGGACCAAAGCATAGCCCAATTGTCTCTTAAATAGCAAAGGATCGTAGTTGATGCAACCCTTCACTCCTATTAGAGGTACATTGGGGTACTGCCCACAGCTAGTGATTATATCTCTGCCTTTGGTGCTCTGGGTGCACCATCTGATGTCATCTGAAGTCAAGGCAATAAGTCTCTTAGCCCAATTCTTCTGTTGGTGGGGGTTCAGGAAGGCATCAGTCCTGGGCAAGTGTTTAAGCAGCCAAGTATGGAATAAAGGAGCACAGCATCTCACCAACTTTCCTCTTTGCTTCTCATTCCTTTGGTGAACAGAATAATAGAAATCCCCCAGCAATGTGGGTACTGGGTTTCTCAGAAGGAAGAGATGAATAGCATTCTTGCTGATAAACTTGGGCTCATATGCAAATAGTATAACCCCATATATACTGAGGGCTAATAATGCACAAACTGTCCTCCATTCCCCCAAGGAGGCCTTCAGGATGGCCTGAGAAGTCAGAAAGTCTAAGTGCAAACCAGGGATTCCAGCCTTTGTTGTCATGTTCTGCTCAATCAATATAGGCTCCAAATACAGTGCTTTTGCCACTTCTCCGTTGCTGGGAGAAGCCATCTCAGGGTTAAAGGGGACACCACCCCTGACAGGTACTCCAATCAATGATGAGAACTCCTCCAGCAGAGGTCCTAACTGAAAGTTCTGGAAAGTGAAGCATCTCAAAGGAGGGTCATAAAACTGTAGGCAAGTGTGGATCAAACTCCTCTGAGAAGGGTCCAGGTCCATAACCATATCAAGGATGCCTCCATAATTCTCTCTGAATAATGGGATGTGGTCTAGAGTGATAAGTTCCTGGACCTGCCTGATGCCAGTCAACACAGGCTCAAAGAAATGATATGAAATGTTGCTCTTCTTGGGTGCCATGACTGCTGATGAAGAGCTGAAAACAAATGCTGATGAAGATCAAAACTGGTACTGGAGATGAGTCACTAATAGGCTGAGGATGATGATGGAGGTAGCTGAAGCAGGCAACTGATGAAGATAGCTGAAGCAGATAACTGATGAAACAAAGGTCTATGCAGATGAAGGGGTCAAAACCAAGCCAGAGGTAATGTGGATACCCTGAAAAACAAATAAACAAATGTTAAATGATGCAAATGATGAGTATGCAAATGATATGCAAGGGTTTGTGATCAACCTGGATCTGATTACTGCCTTGATATAAAGGTCCATGTATGTTTAAGAAGTCCAGATGGAGGTTCAGAAATCCAGTAACCAAGGTGGGGGACTCAAATAAAGAGTCACATGTCCAGGGTTAAATCACAAGAACTGTCCAAAATGAGGTACTCTTAATCAAATAATAATAAGGTATGATGTGGCCAAGGGTTCCTGCAAACCTGTAAACAGCCCAACCCCCTCACAGGTGGTGTTCTAAAACAAGGATCCTCAGACTTGGATCAGTTATGAGAAGTGTAAACACTTCTAACCCGGAGGTACAGTGTTTACAATAACCATAAAAGATCCTCCTCTAATTTACCTCAGTTTCTGAAGGTCATAATAAAGGTCATCCAGACTTAGCAGGCTTCCCAGATAGCCCTAGCACTACAGAAAAACTGTAGCACAAAGTTCTCAAGAAGAAACCCATATCTGAACCGTGTTTCATATTCCCGCACCAGACCGAAATGGAATGGGAAAGAACATGAACCACTCTAGCCTAGGTGTCACTCAGGTCCCAGGTATAGGACCTCAAACTCTCAATAGAACCCCACCCACCAAAACAAAAACCAGATCCAGCCAGATAACAGTATGACAGTATGATGTATAAAAAGCTGTAAAGAAAACAATAAAATAATTGTACATAAAGCAATAAATAAAGCAAATATACAAACATGAATAGCACATAACACCCCAGTAAACACAAATCAAACAAGCGCTAGGAGGAACCCACAAAAAGAACCAGAAGCCCTGGTTACAGTATAAGGGTCCCCAGCAGAGTCGCCAAGCTGTCGCTCCCACCTAATGACACATGGCCAGTAGGGGTACAGACGCGAACGGTCGGCGAAAGAGGAAAGAAATGAATAGAGTCGCCAGCTAGGCATTTTTATCCCGAAGGAAAGGTAATGCTGCATAAACCTAGGAAAGATATGGATAAGATGGTTGCGAACCAGAGAGACTGAGAAAGGGGGTTGGTTACAACCTGGGAAGGTATTAGCACCCAGATTGTCCGCCGTACTCGACGGGATCCACGCTTAAAAGGTTTGTGTTTTAAAGGGGTAGTGTCAGTGCAATCTGTGTATCAAAGCTGGAAAAGAATGCAAGTGTTAGTGTAAAAGAAATGTGAAGTGTACAAGAAATGTGTCAGTGTAAGAACAGGAGTGAAATGCTCAAGAATATGAGGCTTAAAGAATAATGCTGGAAGGAGGGGGAATATACAGAGACTTTTGTTCGATAACTGTTAAGTTATGCCTACGTATCCTCTCGTGCAATGAGGAAGTCAGAACATCGTAGTTCGACCCAAAGAGACTGAAAGATAAATTGACTTGATAAACTGCTTACTTGTCTATGCTCAAGTGTATGACCTATCTGGCTCAGGTGCAAACTGTCTTGCATTAGACGGAAGAAGCAAGTTCTCGTTTATGAGTGAATGAGATGAGAAAAGAATCCCGGAGGAGACGATTATTGTTTGTTTTTGTGTTTTCAGTCTTTTATTGCTTTTTGAAGTTGGTCATAAGTTAATGAGCTTAAGCCTAAACCAATGGGTTAGTAAACTCATCACATCTTCCCTCTGATTAGGGGTAATGAGAATACCTTAAGTGTGAAGTTAGCATCTCACACTTAATCACCCTGATGTAGGATTAAGATCATTAACCTACTTGCATTTATTTAGATGTTTTTATTGTTTTGTTTAGTGTTGAGTAATGAGTTTAAGCCATAATCAGGGATTTAATGGACTCATTACACCATCCTAATAGAAGGATAATAGATGAGAGCATTTAAGCTGAGGAAAACTCCTCAACTTAATCCATGATTAGGGATTAACCTCATTACAAAACAAAGCCTTTATTAAGTGGATTTTAGTTAATGATAAGATGAAGAAATGAGTTTTATGGTTTGCAAGACAACTTGAGGGGGACTTGTCCATTAACACTAGGGTTAGTCCTTCTTAACCAATTAAGGAAGAATTAGAACCCTAATGCAAGGCCCAAGTTATAAGCTTGATGTCTTGATGATTATTAAGTGGATTGATTAAAAGATTTAAACACATTAAGGGTTTAACACTTAGGATTAAAGTTATACACTCCATCCTAATAGAAGGATGCAGGCATAAGCGTAATCACAAAGCCTTAAAGCCTTTAGGGTTTAGTCCTTGATTGTGAGATGAGAAGAGAAGACTCAAAGATGACACAAAGGTAAAACTAAATGGGGGACTAATCAAAACCCTAATTGTTATCATGCTTGGAGATCCTAGGGTTTGTGAGGCTTAAGAGAGAAAGATCTTCAAAGAACCACCAAGGAGAGGAGCAGATGAAAGGAGGAAGAAGCAAACAGAAGCAAGACAACTTGCTTCACTTAAGAAGACAAGTTGCTTGAAGAAAGAAGGTAAGATGAGCATGAATGAGCAAGCTCACTCTAATACACATACAAAATGAAGCAAAGAAAGTATGAAAGAGATGAAAAGAGATTATGAGAAGTGAAGGCAAATTCACTTCTCAAAACAACCTACCACCTGAAAAGTTAGCAAAAGAAATGAAATGCAATGAAAATGAGATGAAATGTGATGATGCAAACCAAAACCAGGAGCAAGAACATGAAGCTAATGATGCTAAGAGATGATGCAAGCATGAGACAATGCATGAGAATGATGAAGCAAGCATAAGGATGCAAATGAGGCATGTATTGAACCATGAATGTTCATGAAAAGTTATGAAATGTAATGGACATATAACATGGCAAATGAAAGATGCCATGATCAAACATGATTCTAATATGTCCTAAGGTGTATTATGAACCAAATGAATGCACAAAAAAATCATGGCAAGTCTTTGGATGCAAGCAAATGAGAAATGGATGCAATGGAAAGCACAAATTAGGGTTACATGCACCACACAAAGAAAAAAATCCAAAACCAGAAGCAAATGACATGATAAAAATTTGAAAATGCAATCAAAGATACCCTAAACCTATACAAACTCACTGCCCAAAGGAGGGGATCCAACTCTTAACCTAGTGAAAGTTTTGAATTTCCTAAGATTGCTAGGGTCTTAAGGTACCTTGTCAAGAAAAATGCTAAACAGATTGAAAATGCAAGATCAATTCAAACCAAATTTATCCTATAAACTACATGCTATACAAGATGCAATGCAAAAAGAATCATTATCCAACTCTCAATGGTTAGGCAGAAAGAAATTTTTGAAGTTTGACATAAAATATTGCCTTGAAATGAAATTAAATCCAATGAAAATGATCAAAAGGCATCAAGAACAAAAAAGAAATTTGATTTGAGAGTTGGACAATGTTTCTAAATGTTTCTAAATGCTATGTGAATTTTTTTGTGATTTTTAAATACCTAAATGTATTTTTAATTAATTAACTTTCATTAATCAATTAAAAATAAACATTTAAATGATTTAAAAATATTTTTTAATGCAAAAAATAAAATAAAAATCATTTTCTGATTAAGAAAAATATTTGAAACAAAAATGCAAAGGGAAATATTTTTAAGATTTTTCTAACTATTTTAAAATAAATATGAAATATAAATGAATAAAAATGAAATAAAAAGAAATTAAATGGAAAGTATGCAGGATCTAAGGCTGAGGTTTAAATGAAAAAGGAGGGAATTGACTGGCGCGTCATCCAACGGCTGTCATTCAAACTGGCCAGATTAAATTAAAACTTAATTAATTAGATTAATGACGTGGATTAGGGCTTAAGTGATGAATTTGGACCCTTTGTTTGCGCGCGGGTCAATGGAAGTCAGCTGGATCTATGGCCTATATTCAAACCAAACCCTAATCGTGATTAACACATTAATGACATTCAGGTCACCGGAGAAGAGCTCCGGTCGTCTTCTCCGGTGACATCCTTCCCTGAAAATCTCAAACTCACTCCCTAGGTTATTTCTGGAGCTCTAAAGCTCCAGATCACTTCCTCTCACCTCCCTAAACTCATCCCTGCCCTCAAATGGAATTTATTTCTCACCATTAACAAGATTCGAAGCAAAGTTCAAAAATGGCAGAAATTTCAGTCAGATCATACACACTCATTTCTTCATCATTTTCAAAAATAAAAGGTTCATTGAACTCAGGGGATCAAACTTAACCATTTAGCAACTTAAAATAAAGCTTATGGAAAAATGAATTTCAGTGGCTACCTGAGTTGAAGCTTTCGATCCAAGAGCTTCTAGACCAGTTCCTTGCTTCCAATCAACTCTACTGACCTCCCTCAAGTGTTTGCAAAGCTTGTTTGGAGTTTATTTTGGCTAGTTTGTGAGATTGATTGAGTTCTGTTCAGAGAGGGGAAGAAATCGTGTTTTTATTTCAGGGGGTTTCAGGGATGAATGAGGGCAGGGAAATGATCAGGGGAGAAAGCTGAGTGATCCTATGAAGTTTGTTTTTATGTTTGATGCTTGTGTGATGTGTTTCGAATGAAAATGCATAAGAGGGAAAAGCTTGGAGCTATGGTTTGGAGAGTGTTTCAGGCTTGTGTATATGGTGTGTTGTGTTGCATTTTGTCCACTTATCACAACTAGAGAGGTCAGAGAAGTTGGTGTGGCACAGGCTGATTGGTATGGGGTTTTTGCAAAAAAGTCAAGTCTAGGTGTAAGAGAGGTATGGGTCATTGGTAGGCCAAGGACAAAGGGGTGTCCTGCGCAGCAAGGAATGAGGAGAGCCATGGGATCAGTCTTGAAGCCAATTAACAAGTGGATTAGGGTTTGTATGATGTTTTGCAACTTTGTTCAACTTTGGCCCTTTTGAAGTTTCTTGATCCATAAGTCATGAAAATGGGCAAACTCTTGGTGCATTCTGAATTTTAGGCCTTGATTTATGTTTGTGCAAAGATTAAAAGTCCATTTGAAAACACAATTTATCTTGGCAAGTGGTTTTGCAACTTTGCCTCTTTGGTACATAACTTGAAATTATGTGATTTTTCCCAACTTTGACAAGCCATAACTTTTGATCCAAAATGAATTAGAATGATTTCTTGTACTTTTTGAAAAGGGAATGATCCATTCTACAACTTTCATGACCAAAGTTTTCCCATTTGAAGTTTTTTTGAATCAAAAAGAAAGGGTTGAAAAAGTTTCCCAAAATGGCAAGTTTCCATTACAAGTCATTTTCCCAAAAAGGCAACTTTGCAAATGGCTTGAAATTCTTCAATTTTGTGAACTTCCAACATCTTCTATGATCAAATAAAGATCATACACATTCAAAATGATGAAGAACACCCCTTGGTTGGATCATTGGGGGCCTCAGATGCCCTGATTTTGCACTGACTTGCTCAAGAAGTCAACTCTTGATCAGATGCCTTCCCCATGGAATTTCTTCATGAAAATTGATATGAATGATCCATATACCCTATAGAGACCAATAGAAACAAGAATGACCAAAAAATTTGGAGTTATGGCCTTTGAAACCAAAACCCTAATTCTAGGTCATCTGTGCAGTTAAACCTGGCTCTGCTTCCATGCCTTTCTCAGTTCTTGTGATTCTTTGATTGCCTTGATCTTGAGAGGATATAATATGATGTTTGAACATATATGGACCCCCTTGAAGTGATTGAAAACCTTTGGAGTGGTCCAACTGGCTCAAGGATGGCTCAGATCACAAACCCTAGATGCAGATGAGTTTGAATCAATGCAGTGAAGCAAATATGCAATATGAGGTGCTATGATTGAACTTATGCATATGAAGAGATAACAAGCCATGGTGTGAATGGGTGAAGGCAAATTTGGGGTGTTTACACCAAGGTATGGCATTGCTATTTTCATAAGGCACGGGTCCAGGCACCGTAATGGTGACCGGACTGATTGCTGCAGAGGAAGGTACTGTAATGGTGTGCGGATCATAGTAAATTGTGACTGGTGATCTGGAAGGAGGTGCCATGGTTTGTTGTCGGAAATTGCTGCTGGGAGGAACACTTGATGGGTCATAGTAGATTGTAACTGTCGAGACATCTTCATTAATCCTTGCTGGCGTTGTAGAAGATTCTGCTAATGAAATGGATGCTGATGTTGTAGAAGAAATGGTTGTTGAAATTTGACTTGTTGAAGTGATGGATGGAGTAATTGTTGATGATATCGATGAATCGGTAGGAATGATTGTTGTTGCTGTTGTAGAAGAATTGGGAATTGTTGTTAGAGGAATTGCTGGATTTGTAGGCGCCGTTGTTGAAATCTGAAGGATACCATCCTTAATAAGACCGTCTATGCCGCTTCTCAGCCTTTCACACCCATTGACTGCAATGTTGCAATACCCACAGCCGAGCTCACACCCGGGGAACACTTGGCATTCTAAAAGCTGAGCTTTAATTTCGACCAAAGGTGTTCGAATTTGTGCAACACTGGTGATCAAGGTAGACGGTTTGTCTTCCTCAATGGCATTAATCCTTGGACCGCCATGATTAGGCATAGGATTTCTGTTGACATTTGGAGGAGGTGCAAAGTTGAGAGCTTTTGAATCCACCAGATCTTGGACTTTCATTTGCAAGGCCCTGCATTTTCCAGTATTGTGACCAGGTACATTGGAGTGGAAAGCACACCTGGCGTTGACATCATAATTCTTCGGGAGATTGAGGGGATCTGGTGGTGCCAACGTCCTTAACTCAACTAAGTTAAGCTTCAGGAGTTGTGGCAATAAGGCAGCATAAGGCATAGGGATGGGGTCAATCACCCTGTTTGCTTGTGATGGTCTTTGTTGGAAAGGACGTTGTTGTTGGTTGCTATTGTTGTTGTTGTAGGTTCTCTGTTGCGGATACTGAACTTGTTGTTGATAATGTGGTTGTTGCTGAGGATATGCTGATTGTTGAGGAATCAGAGCTGGAATGGTAACTGCTGCTACTGACCGGTGTACATACTGAGGTCTGCCCCTGTTTGCATGAATGGAATTGGTCTCACCGGCTCTTCGGGGTCCCACAAAAGGCTTCCTGGGATTACTGGATGAACTTGCACCACTGTCAGAAATTTTGCCCATTTTTAATAAACTTTCAATCCTTTCACCAGCTATGACGACATTAGCAAAGATGGTAGAGGAAAAGGCAGCCAGTCTATCAATATATGTTCCTTGTAGAGTATTCATGAACATGTCGGCCATTTCTCTTTCCGACATGGGTGGTTGGACAGCAGCAGCAAGCTGTCTCCACCTTTGGGCATATTCCCTGAAGCTTTCTCTGGAAAACTGAAACATTCCCATCAGGAGGGTCCTGTTAGGAGCCATGTCCAGATTGTATTGATATTTCCTGATGAAGGCTTCAGCTAAGTCCTTCCAGCATCTAATGGTAGCTCTGGTCAAGTGTGAATACCACTCTCTTGAAGCCCCAGTCAGACTGTCTTCAAAGTAGAACATCCACAGCTTTTCGTCCATAGTATAAGCTTTAAGTCTTCCCAGGAAAGACTGCAGGTGAGTTCCTGGACAAGAGGTCCCATTGTATTTCTCAAAGCACGAGGGTTTGAACTTGTGGGAAATTCTCACCCCATCTACTAGCCCCATGTCCGTTACATCGAAGCCCAAGGAATTCTGAGACTCCAAAGATCTCAACTTCTCAGCAATTTCATCTAACCTCCTGTCATAGACTTCATCTCCTGCCCCCATAACAGTAAACTGCTCCTCTTGGGGATCCTCCTGCAAGATTCTCCCCCAGCAGTATTACCTTGCACATTCCTTGGGATGTTAGCTTCTGGATCCAGATGAGGTCCAAATACTGGTGGATCAGTACGAGGCTGACCCCTTTCATTGTTGCTAGTTCCTCCTGTCCCAAGATGAGGCTCCTCAGGAGTTTGCCTTTCCACCAGTTCTCTTAATCTTTCCTGACTTTGGGCCAAGCCGGTCATTACAGCCATGAACTGAGACATCTGATTTCTCATTTCTACTCTCTCATTAGCCATCTGATTCCTGACCTCAGTTAAATCTTGTTGTACTTGATCCATTTGAATACCAGGAAGGTTATTGCGAGTAGGGTACCGATGTGTGCGGTTGGCAGGGAACACTCGGCGACGAGCAATGTTTCCTGAGATCACAACAGAGTTAGAAACAAATAAAAACAAAACCTACAAAACAAAACAAGGTTAGTATGCAATGCAGTATGCTTATTTGTTTTCCAAGGTATCCGACTTGGTTCTTGGTTTTGACCTTTCCAGACCTCGAGGAAGATGTTTGATGTTGCTGAGAAAAGAAACCCAATGAAAGCAAACTAATATATTACAAATGATGAACAAATACATAGTTTGTTTTACAACACATGCCCCCGGGAGGGTCAAAATACAAAAAGAGAAAAGTACGTCAAATGGAAATGAACAACAAGCAAAGAAGTCAAACATTCAGCCCAAACTCATCCTCCTTGACCTCCTTCAGGAGTGCCTCAGTCACTGGACCAGCTGGGTGCTCTGTAATGGTCCTAATGAGGAGATTCCTGGTAGCAATGGCAGTGGTCAGCTTCTTGTGCCTGTCCTGGTCTTTTGATCTCTTCAATCCTGCCCTAAGCTTCAACTCTGAAATCTCCTTCTGGGCTGCCAACAAAGCTTCCTGCTGCTTCTTCTCATTGGCCTCCAACTGTTCAATCTTGGCTTGATTTTTCTGGTCTTCTTGTGAGCGGGCTTTAGTGATCCTGACCCACCTAGCCTGACTTTCTTGAAGATAGAGTTCAGTCCTAGCCTTCTAAATCTTGGCTTCTTTACAAGCATTCTTCAATATTTGTTCCCCAGCTCTTGCTTTCCTGATGTAGTCCTCTGTTTTCTCAATTTTGGCAAGATGCTCCACCCTAAGCTTTTCCAACCTCTCAATGTCCAGACGACCATCACCCCTTTCCCAAAGGGTCTTCTTCAAAGCTTGAGACAGATTCTCATTCCTTTCCTTCAGCTTCTCAAATTCTTCCAGGCTGACAGTTGCTGCTGGCTGTGCTGTAGATGGTCCAGGTATATCCTTAATGGTGAAAGGCATTCCAGTAATCTGAGCTCTAGTACGGGACCAATCATAGTACTGAGCTGAAGCAACATTATTACACCTCCCTAGAATAGCCATCCCTTTTGCCTGGATGTTGTCCCAAGCCCAAGATGCTTGTCTGACAGCAGTTGAATTAGGCTTCACTTCGCAATACAGGGTCTCAGCTAAATCTTGCACTCTAGGAGGGTGAACCAAAGCATAGCCCAGTTGTCTCTTAAATAGAAAAGGATTGTAGTTGATGCAACCCTTTACTCCTATCAGAGGCACATTTGGGTACTGCCCACAGCTGGTGATAATGTCTTTGCCCTTGGTGCTCTGGGTGCACCATCTAATATCATCTGAAGTCAAAGCAATGGGTCTCTTGGCCCAATTCTTCTGTTGGTGAGGGTTCAAGAAAGCATCTGACTTAGGTAGGTGTCTGAGCAGCCACGTGTGAAACAAAGGAGCACAACATCTTACTAACTTCCCCCTTTGTTTCTCATTCCTCTGATGAATGGAGTAATAGAAATCTCTCAGCAATGTGGGTATTGGGTTCCTCGGAAGAAACAGATGGATGGAATTCTTGCTGACAAATTTGGGCTCGTCTACAAACAGTATAACCCCATATATGCTGAGGGCTAACAGTGCACAGACTGCCCTCCACTCTCCCAAGGAGGCCTTCAGGATGGCCTGAGAAATCAAGAAGTCCAAGTGCAAACCAGGGATCCCAGCTTTTGTTGTCATGCTTTGCTTAATCAAAGCAGGCTCCAGGTACAGTGCTTTTGCTACTTCTCCATTGCTGGGAAAAGTCGTCTCTGGGTTGAAAGGGAGGCCACCCCTGATAGGTACTCCAATCAATGAGGAAAACTCTTCCAGCAGAGGCCCTAACTGAAAGTCTGGGAAGGTGAAGCATCTCAAGGGAGGGTCATAAAACTGCAAGCAGGTGTGGATCATGCTCCTCTGAGAAGGGTCAAGGTCCATAACCATATCCAGGATACCTCCATAGTGCTCTCTAAACAATGGGATATGGTCAGGGGTGATGAGTGAGTGGACTTGCCTGATGCCAGTCAACACAGGCTCAAAGAAATGGTAGGATATGTTGCTCTTCCTGGGAGTAGTCATAAATGCTGAAGAGGAGGAAGATAGGTGCTGATGAAGATCAAGGCTGATACTGGAGATAAGCCATTGACAGGATGATGCTGGTGATGATGATAATAACTGAAGCAGATAACTGATGAAGCAGAGGTCTATGTAGAAGAAGGGATCAAAACCAAACCAGATATAAGGTGGATACCCTGAAAAACAAATAAACAAATGTTAAATGATGCAAATGATGATATATGCAAATGATATGCAAGGTTTTATGATCAAGATGGATATGATTATCTGTCTTGATATAAGCCCATGTATGTTCCAAGAAGGTCCAAATGAAGGTTCAGAAATCCAGTAACCAAGGTGGGGGACTCAAATAAAGAGTCACATGTCCAGGGTTAATCACAAGAACTGTCCAAAATGAGGTACTCTTAAACCAAATAGTAACAGGGTATGCTATGGCCAAGGGTACCTGCAAACCTGTGAACAGCCCAACCCCCTCACAGGTAATGTTCTAAAACAAGGATCCTCAGACTTGGATCAGTTATGAGAAGTGTAAACACTTCTAACCCGGAGGTACAGTGTTTATAATAACCATAAAAGATCCTCCTCTAATTCACCTCAGTTTCTGAAGGTCATAATAAAGGTCATCCAGACTTAGCAGGCTTCCTAGATAGCCCTAGCACTACAGGAAATCTGTAGCACAGAGTTCTCAAGAAGAAACCCACATCTGAATCGTGTTTCATATTCCCGCACCAGACCGAGATGGAATGGGAAAGAACATGAACCACTCTAGCCTAGGTGTCACTCAGGTCCCAGGTGTAGGACCTTGAACTCTTAATGGAACCCCACCCACCAAAAGAGAAACCAGATCCAGCAATGATAATGACAATATGAAATATGTAAAACTGTAAAGAAAAGCAATAAATAAAGTTGTAAATAAAGCAGTAAATAAAGCAAATAAATAAGCACAATTAGCACATAACACCCCAGTAAACACAAATCAAACAAGCGCTAGGAGGAACCCACAAAAAGAACCAGAAGCCCTGGTTGAAATATAAGGATCCCCAGCAGAGTCGCCAAGCTGTCGCTCCCACCAAAATGACACCTAGGTCAGAAGGGATACAGACGCGAACGGTCGGTGAAAGGAGGCGAGAACACACAAGGGTGAACTCAAAATAAAAGAGTCGCCAGCTAGGCATTTTTATCCTGGAAGAAAGGTAATGCTGCATAAACCTGGAAAAGATGGATAAGACAGTTGCGAACCAGAGAAACTGAGAAAGGGGGTTGGTTACAACCTGGGAAGGTATTAGCACCCAGATTGTCCACCGTACTCGACGGGATCCACGCTTGGAAGATTTGTGTTTAAAGGGGTAGTGTCAGTGCAATCTGTGTATCAAAGCTAGAAAAAATACAAGTGTCAGTGGTAGAAGAAAGTAAAGTGTATAAGAGAAGTATCAGTGTGAGAACAAGAGTGGAATGCTCAAGATTATAGGGCTCAGAGAATAATGCTAGAAGGAGGGGGAATACACAGAGACTTTTGTTCGATAACTATTAAGTTATGCCTACGTATCCTCTCGTGCAATGAGGAAGTCAGAACACCGTAGTTCGACTCAAAGAGACTGAAGGATAAATTGACTTGTGAACTACTTACTTGTCTATGCTCAAGTGTATGACCTGTCTGGCTCAGGTGCAAACTGTCTTGCATTAGACGGAAGAAGCAAGTTCCCGTTTGTGAGTGAATGAGATGAGAAAAGAATCCCGGAGGAGACGATTATTGTTTGTTTTTTGGTATTTTCAATCTTTTATTGCCTTTGGATTTGTCATAAGAAAATGAGCTTAAGTCTAAACCAAGGGTTAGTAAACTCATCACATCTTCCCTTTGATTAGGGGTAATGAGAATACCTTAAGTATGAAGTAAACACTTCACTCTTAATCACCGTGATGTAGGATTAAGACCATTAACCTACTTGTATTTAATTAGATGATTTTTTTGTTTTTGTTTAGTGTTAAGTAATGAGTTTAAGCCATAATCAGGGATTTAATGGACTCATTACACCATCCTAATAGAAGGATAATAGATGAGAACATTTAAGCTGAGGAAGGCTCCTCAACTTAATCCATGATTAGGGATTAACCTCATGACCTAACAAAGCCTTTATTAAAGTGAATTTTAGTTAATGATAAGATTAAGAAGTGGATTTTATGGTTTGTAAGACAACTTGAGGGGGACTTGTCCATTAACACTAGGGTTAGTCCTTCTTAACCAATTAAGGAAGGATTAGAACCCTAATGCAAGGCCCAAGTTACAAGCTGGATGTCTTGATAATTATTAAGTGGATTGATTAAAGGATTTAAACACATTAAGGGTTTAACACTTAGGATTAAAGTTATACACTCCATCCTAATAGAAGGATACAGGCATAACCCTAATCACAAAGTCTTAAAACCTTTAAGGTTTAATCCTTGATCATGAGGTGAGAAGAGAAGACTCAAAGATGACACAAAGGCAAAACTAAATGGGGGACTAATCAAACCCTAATTGTGATCATGCTTGGTTGTTCCTAGGGTTTATGAGGCTTGCAAAAGAGAAAGATCTTCAGAGAAGCCACCAAGGAAGAAGCAGATGCAAGGAGGAGAAGCAGCAAGAAGCAAGACAACTTGCTTCACTTAAGAAGACAAGTTTCTTGAAGAAAGAAAGTGAGGAGGGAGCATGAATGAGCAAGCTCACTCTAATACAAAAGAAAATGCAGCAAGGATGTAAAAAAGAGATGAGAAGAGATTATGAGAAGTGAAGGCAAATTCACTTCTCAAACACTTACCACCTGAAAAGTTAGCAACAAGGAATGAAATGAAATGAAATGAGATGAATGCAATGAGGCAAACCAAAACCAGAAGCATAAACATGATGTCAATGATGCAAAGAGATGATGCAAACACATGACAATAGTTGTGGATGATCATACAAGGATTTGGATGCAAATGAAGCATGAAAGGAGGCATAAAAGTTCATGAATGCATATGGAATGAAATGAATGCATAACATGGCAAATGAATGATGCAATGATCAAACATGATTCTAATGTGTCCTAAGATTTCTTAGAAGTCATTTGAATGCACAAAATGTCATGGAAAGTTCATGTATGCAAACTTATGAGAGATGAATGCAAATGAAGGCAAAAAATTAGGGTTTACATACAATATGCAATGCAAAATTCAAAATCAGAAGCAAATGACATGATACAAAATTGAAAATGGGATCAAAGGAACCCTAACCCTACACAAGTTCACTGCCCAAAGGAGGGGACCTAAGTCTTAACCTAATGGAAGTTATGATTTTCTCAAGTCAACTAGGGTTTGAAGGCACTTCAAAAGAAAAAAAGCACATTAAATTGAAAATGAAAGATAAATTCAAACCAATTTTACCCTAGAAACTACATGATATGAAGGATGCAATGCAAGAAGAACCATCATCAAACTCTTCATGGTTAGGCAGAATAAATTTTTCTAAGTTAGGACCAAAATATTGCCTTTAAATAACTTTAATTCCAATGAAAAATGTCAAAATAGGTCAAGAACCAAAAAGAAATTTGTTTGAAGAGTTTGATAATGTTTCTAAATGTTGTAAAATGCAATGTGAATTTTTTGGTGATTTTTAAATACCTAAATGCATTTTTAATTAATTAATTTCCATTAACTAATTAAAAATAAACATTTAAATGATTTAAAAATGATTTTTAGTGCAAAAAATAAAAATAAAAATATCTTTGGGTTCTGAAAATTAATAAAAGGTTTGATAAAAAATTTCAGAATTTTTTAATGTATTTTACTATTTTTTAAAATTCGTACAAATTAAATAGAAAGAAAATGAAATAAAATTAATTAAATGGAAAAGTATGCAAAAGGGAAGGACAGGATTTGATCTGGGCTTAAAGCTGTTGACTGGCGCCACATCCAATGGCCCAAGTTTAAACCTGACTAAACTTGATTAATTAATTCATTAAACCCTAATTAAAACTAATGATAGGATCCCAGCCATCCAACGCACGCGGGAAAGATCAATCGCACAACCCACATTAAAAAATCCACTAATTACACAGCTAACCCTAATTAGGGCAAACTAACCTCAGACGGCCGGAACAGTGTTCCGGTCGTCTTCTCCGACGAACACAAAACCCTAGCTTCTTCTACAGGTCACCAAACCTCAAATTTCTTTCACAAAAATGATCCTCTAATCATTCTAAACCTAAACCCCCAACTAAAACTCATTTATTTCACTCCATAAACATGAATCGAAGGAAAATGTAAAACACGGGCAAAAGTTCAGAGATCACATACATGATGGTTTCTTCACCATTTTCAAAAGTAAACACATCCCCATAATCAGGGGAGCATATAGCATCATAAAAGAACTTAAAAGCTAGCTTCTGGGAAAAAAGTTCGTCATGTTACCTGAGATGAAGACTCTCTGATTCTGAGTTGTCTGGACTCTCCCTTTGTGCAAGCCTACTTCCTTGAACCCCCTGATGATGGAATGAAGCTTAGAAAGCTTTAAGAATGGCTGGTTTGAATGTTTCAGTTCTGGTGTAGCAGAAATGGAGGTCTGTGTATGTGATGTTTTTGGCTTCTTTGAGGGTTGATTCTTGTTCAATGAGTGATATGTGATTTGTTGGTGAAGAAATTTTGGATTTTTGATGGGTGAGGAAGGAGTTTCGAAGAGATGAAGGCTTGGACAATTTTTGTGAATCCTGGCTTCTTGGAGGTTGCAGGCTTGTGTGTGTTGTGTTTTAGGATGCTTGAGGTCCACATATTAGGCTCTGATTGGGCAGAGAGTTGGTAGTGGCACAGTTTGATTGGCATGGGCAAAATGCAAAAAGTCAAGATCTTGTGTACTATGGGTATGGCTCGGGTCAGAGGAGATCTTAGGACTTGTCCTGCCTCAGCTTGAGTTAAGGAAGGCCTTTGGATCTGGTTTTGTGAACTGGATGGTCTTGATCAAGAGTTTCCAAAGTTCTTGCATATTTCCTTCTTTGAGTTTTCTTATGAACCAAGGAAAAGAATCTTGTGATTTCTTGGGCAAAATGCAGCAACATGAGCCATATGAAGTTGCTAGAATGCTTTGAGATCAATTAACAATCAATCCAATCATAAAAGGTTCCTTTTGCAAAGATTCAATTTTGAAGCTTCATGAGAAAATGCCTTATGTAACTTGTAATTCAAGGCATAGCAATGAGAAATCCTTTGGGCCATTCTGAATTTTAGGTCATGTGTTATGTTTATGTAATTCTTAGAAGTCATTTTGAAGTCATGGAAATGCTTGGCATGTGAAATTGCAAGTTTCCCTCTTTGGTGTAAAAGTGAAATTTTAGTGATTTTGTCCAACTTTGCAAGGCCATAACTTTTGATCAAAAATGAATTAGATCAAGTTCTTGTACTTTTTGAAAATGGGAGGATCCAATATATAACTTTCATGACCAAATATTTTTCATTTGAAGCATTTTTGAATCAAAAAGAAGAGGTTGAAAAACTTTCCCAAAATGGCAAGTTTACATTACAAGTCACTTTCCAAAAATGGCAACTTTGCAAATGGCTTGAGATTCTTCAATTTTGTGAACTTCTAACATCTTCTAAGATCAAATAAAGATCATACACATCCAAAATGATGGAGAATAGCCTTTGGTTGGGTGATTGGGGGCCTCAGATGCACTGATTTTGCACTGACTTACTCAAGAAGTCACCTTGTGATCATATGCCTTCTCCTTTGAATTTCTTCATGAAAATTGGTATGCAAGATCCTCATAACATATAGAGACTAATCGAATCAAGAATGACCAAAAACAATTGGATTTATGGCCTCTGAAACCAAAACCCTAATTCTAGGTCATCTGTGCAGTTAAGCCTGGCTCTGCTTCCATGCTTCTCCTCAGTTCTTGTGATTCTTTGACTTCCTTGACCTTGGGAGGATATAATATGATGCTTGAACATACATGGACCCTCTTGAGATGATTGAAAACCTTTGGAGTGGCTCAAATGGCTCTTGGATTGCTCAAATCACAAACCCTAGATGCAGATGACTTAGAACTAATGCAGTGAAGCAAAAATGCAATATGAGATGATATGATTGAACTTATGCAATATGAAAAGAAACACAAGCCATGGTGAAATGAGTGAGGGAAAATTTGGGGTGTTTACAGATTCATATGCTCCTCTTAATGCTTATGATGATCAAATAAAGATCCAATCTGAACACACGTTTGCAGAGCTTTTGAGGTTCGATTTGCAGACTTAGAAATTCAATCCAATTGATGCACAATGATTACAAAAGCTGGTACAAATGGATGGAATCCTGATGAACAATGGGAAGAACAAAGCAATGCTCTATGGAGATTCAGAGAAGTTGAAGATCCAATCAGGTTAGTGTAAACTCACTACAAACTGATGCGGATTGATTCAGTTAATGCAAGTTGAAGCAGATTGAAGCAGATCATGTGAGGAATTAGCAGAACAATGCCATGCTTGACTGGATTTCTAAGAAAAGGTTGAAGATGGATCTCAGAAATTGAGAGAACAATGCTTCTTCCTCTGAAAGTGTGAGTGTGTTGAATTGCATAGAATGAAAATCTCTTGTTCATTTCTGTTATTCCTGAGCTTAAATACCAGTGGTTAACTATTAACTCTAATAGTTAACAATTAGAACTCTAGTTAGTTTCAAGAGAAGAACTATGGTGTAATGTAGTGCATCTTAGCTAGCATGGAATGTTAACCTTTGCTGCATAATGTTGATGACAGAGGGGGCATCATTGACCTTAGTATTAAGAGGAACTGCAGCAACATGGTGTACTGAGATTCATAGCATACATCCAATATTTTTCTGTCTTTGAAATGAATGAATAATATTGGAGAACAAAGCATAGGAGTGTTATGTGTTTGATGCAAGGAAGAGGCATCCCAAAGCTCACCATGAAATACTATTGATTTTCCCTTAGAACCATAATGCAAGCAATGATGTTGGAGAGTAAAAATCTTAATGATTAATGGATGAAATGATTTGTTTTTTGTTGCCAATCCAAGATGAAGGATCATAGTACATTTTTGATGTTTGAGATGGACCAAGATAAGGTTTGGATATAACTTAAAAATGGCCTAAGACAAGTGTACATGAATCTGACTTTGCCAGGTCAAAAAAAAACCTTGCCTGGCCAAAGGCCCAAGGCATTTTTAGTTGTGACCTCACCCTTTTGAGACACCATATCTCCCAAATGATTGATCAACTGAAAAAACTTCAAACACCAAAGTTAAAGAGGACATGTAGGTGAACAAGATTCATGTTGAAACAATTCTCATTGGAGTCCTCTATCATTGAAAAAATTGGCTTAAGATGCTGCATGACACCTGTTTGATCAAATTCCTGGCCTGGCGCGCGCGCAGGCTGCCTGGCTACCTTACCCATGGCATAGCTTGGCCTTGTTTTGCTCAATCTTTACATGACCATATCTCTCTCAATTTTGATGCTATAGATAAGTTCCACTTATGGATTTTAAGCTTAAGATGCCCTATTTAATTGTATCCAAGTAGAATTTCCATAGCCCTTGTATTTTGGGAGAAGGCCTCTCTTGAAGTGGCTGCAAAAATGGCCAAAACTTGACATTTTTGGAAACCCTAATTTTCCAAAAATGGTAAGTTTTCGTTTTCTTGATTTCTCTTGATTCCTCCATAATTTCTTGATCAAATTTGAACCATAGGATCCTTGTAACCCTAATTTCATGATTTTGATCTCAAAAAGTCAGGAGTTGACTTTTTCCTCAGCATGGTTGACTTTTCCCCAATTCCATGATTTTCAATCATTTGGCCAATTGAACCTCTTTCAAAATGTTTCTATAGATGAAATTTGAACCCTAGGCACTTGACATCATATAGAAGACAATGGAATCAATTTTGGATCAAAATTTCACTGAGAAGCCCAGTAGAATAGAAACCCTAATTTGGCCCTTTTTCATCAGGAGATGTTGCACTGCTTGCCTCCTTTGATCAATTCAATTATTTTCAAGACTTGTAGCTTCAAATTAAGACTTGTGGGATGTTGTGAACCCTTTGCAAAAGGTTGAGAAGCTTTGTGGCTCCTTGGTTGTCTCTACATAGCCTTCAATTGCTCCAATCAATGATCACATACCTATGCCTCAACTATGAAGAGCATGATGCAATGTTTTTTATTATTTCATGAATTTGTTTATTTCAAATGCTATGCAAAATGTTGAGAAAATGAGGGAAAATTTTGAGGTATTACAGCTGCCCCTATTCAATCATATGCAGATCTGAATGAATAACTGCAATGGCCATTTAGACATCCATGGTATGAAATGATTGAATATTTGAATAAAACCTGGAAATTTGACCTCTGTTGATGAGGAGAATGCTATCTGCTTTTATTTATTTTTGGTTTTTCTAACCTCTTATAAGGTAATGGAAATAGAACAAGGTGGAATGGGATCGTTGTACATAAACGAGAGCCCAGGCAGACAGGACCGTTGTACAAAACGAGAACCTGCGACGTGACTGTTGTACAAAACAAGACGCGGAATAGGGGTCTGTTATACTAAACAGGGCTTGAAAACGAGACCGTTGTAAAAAACGGACCTCGATGATGGAACGGGATCGTTGTACATAAACAAGAGCCCAGGAAAACAGGACTGTTGTACAAAACGAGAACCTGCGACGCGACTATTGTACTAAACAAGACACGGAATTGGGGCCTGTTGTACCAAACAGGGCTTGAAAACGAGACCATTGTACAAAACGAAACTCGATAATGGAACAGGATCATTGTACATAAACGAGAGCCCAGGAAAACAGGACCGTTGTACAAAACGAGAACCTACGACACGACTGTTGTACAAAACAAGACGCAGAATAGGGGCTTGTTGTACCAAACAGGGCTTGAAAGCGAGACCATTGTACAAAACAGAACTCGATAATGGAATGGGATCGTTGTACATAAACGAGAGCCCAGGCAAACAGGACTGTTGTACAAAACGAGAACCTGCAATGTAACTGTTGTACAAAACAAGACGAAGAATGGGGGCCTGTTGTACCAAACAGGGCATGAAAACGAGACCATTGTATAAAATGGAACTCGATAATGGAACGGGATCATTGTACATAAACGAGAGCCCAGGCAAACAAGACCGTTGTACAAAACGAGAACATGTGATGCGACTGTTGTACAAAACAAGACACGGAAGGGGTGACAAACATTGACTTGAAAAGACAAGGATGCCTGGAAAATGGTATTGGTATCCTATGTGGGGAGTCCTTCAGGTTGAAAAGGTGTTCCGTGTTTTATGTAATATATACCTCAAAATTGGCCCATGCTGGCATGCGTATGCTTGGGCTTATGGCGTAATGCTCCAGATCATGGAAATGCTACGCTTTGGAGGATGCAAATGCAATGATGATTATGCACATATGAATGCAAAGAGATCTCCTGATAAGGAGACTACAAGTATCCCAGGTGACTTGACTGGGGAGAACTGATGATCACTGCACTGATCTAGTCAATCCTTGTGAGGAGAAAACAACTTTGCGGGGAATGTTGTTAATGATACACCGGCTCTGAACTACCGCCACTACCAAAAATAAATTGGACTTTGAGATTAGAGAGCCAAGACCTTGCTGGAGAGGGACTCTTCTTGCTAGGTACGCTACCCGGTGAACTCCGCTGGGGAAGTGGAAACCTTCTGGCTTGGCTGGGGAGCCAGAGGTATGACACTGCTGAGGAAGAAACCTGTTGGGGAGGAAAGAAATTCCTTGTACTGCTGGGGGATTTCCCCTGTATTGAAGGGGAGTCTCTTCTTAGGGGGACACCAATCCTTCTTTCACTACTGCTGGTTAAGATTTCAACTTCCCACTCTAGTGGGGATAATAGGAGTCACACGGGAAGACACCTATTGATTTGGAAAACGGCCATGAATAGGCATTACATCAGGAAGTAATTCCCTGGAAAGAGGAAATCACCCAAAGGGAAAACAAAATCTCCTATTGGAAATGTGAAAAAATGGATCTCATCAAGTTTCGACCCGGCTATGACTTGTATATCTTCAAGACTCTCCATTTGATATGCCCCTTGAGAAAGCTGACTGGATTGGTCTTCAACCCTTTAGAGAATATTTAGTTACAAATGGATCACAAATCTCGCAGATCGCAGGTGTTCGTGTTAGTCCCCCTTTTGCGTGGATCGCCCTTTCGGGGTTTTAATCCACTGGGATACCCTTTTTTGCCTGAGCTGTCCGATGTGGCTTTTCAACTCAACGGGTGTACACATTTTGTTTAATATTTCCCTAATTTTTTCCCGAACCTTTTATTCTATTTTTGGCTCGTCGGGATGCCCATTTTTGCTTGGATCTTTATTCTGTTTTTATCCAGCGGGTCTTTTTACACGAAGTATTTTCTTACTGCGTCTGCGTTGACAGGGGAATGGAAGTCTTCGCCATCCATGGTTGTTAGCATCAAGGCTCCGCCTGAGAAAACCTTTTTAACCACGAATGGTTCTTCATAATTGGGTGTCCATTTTCCCCTGTGATCGTTGAGAGGAGGAAGAATCCTTTTCAGCACCAGGTCACCTGGTATGTACCGTTGACGTCGTACTTTCTTGTCGAAAGCCTGTTTCATTCGTCGTTGGTACAATTGTCCATGGCATACAGCTGTTAGGCGTTTCTCTTCAATGAGGCTCAGTTGATTTTACTTGGACCGGAGCCATTCAGCTTCATCTAGCTTAACGTCCATCATTATCCTCAACGAGGAGATCTCAACTCCGAATGGTAGGACCACCTCCATACCATACACCAATGAGAATGGGGTTGCCCCTGTTGAGGTACATACAGACGTTCGGTACCCATGTAACACAAATGGTAGCATCTCCTGCCAATCTTTATATGTCACAACCATCTTCTACACAATTTTCTTGATGTTCTTATTGACCGCCTCAGCGGCGCCATTCATCTTCGGGCGATAAGGTGAAGAGTTGTGATGCTCTATTTTGGAATCCCGACACAAGTCAGCCATCATTTTATTATTGAGGTTAGAACCATTATCAGTAATGATCCTCTCGGGAATTCCATACCGGTAAATGAAATCTCTTTTGATGAATCGGGCTACCACCTGCTTTGTAACATGGCATAAGACGCAGCTTTGACCCACTTTGTGAAATAGTCTATAGCAACCAGGATGAAGCGATGACCGTTGGAAGTTGTCGGCTTAATCTTGCCAATCATATCAATGCCCCACATGGAGAACGACCAAGGTGAGGACATGACACTCAATGGATTTGGAGGTACATGGACCTTATCAGCATAGATCTGGCACTTGTGACATTTGCGGGAATATTTACAGCAATCGGATTCCATGGTGATCCAATAATATCCCGATCTTAACATTTTCTTTGGCATAGCATATCCTCCAGCATGGGTACCAAAGGAGCCTTCATGAACCTCTTGCATCAACAGGTCTGCTTCGCGTCTATCCACGCATCTGAGTAGAACCATGTCGAAGTTTTGCTTGTATAGCACATCATCTTGATTAAAAAAGAATCCATCTGCTAGCCTTCTAAGAGTCTTCTTGTCTTTACTGGATTCCCCAGTCGGGTACTCTTGAGACTTCAAGAATTGCTTGATATCATGATACCAAGGTTTATTATCCTCACCACTGTCAACTGCGAAGACATAGGCAGGTCTTTCGAGACATAGGCAGGTCAACTGCGAAGACATAGGCAGGTCTCTTGAAACACTTTCATCATGGATGATAAAGTTGCTAGAGTGTCAGCGAACTGATTTTCATCTTGTGGAATATAACTCGCTTGACCTTGGTGAAGAAAGTTAGCAACCTCCTGGTACAATCCCAAAACCAGGTGAGGTTGATGAACTAACCACTTGCCATTGACTTGGTTCACCACTAGAGCAGAATCTTCGAAGATTTCGAGGTTCTTAATTCGCAAGTTGATTGCCTCCTCAACCCCCATGATGCAAGATTCATACTCTGCCTCATTGTTGGTACATTTTAATGTCAGCCGAGCAGCGAAAGGCATATGGACACCCTCTGGTGAGATAATGACAGCACCTACTATGCTTTTGTTTACATTCACAGCTCCGTCAAACATCAACTTCCATTTGGATTCTAGGTCTGGCCCCTCCTCCGGAAGTGGTTCTTCACAGTCTTTCAACTTGAGGAACATTATGTCCTCATCTAGAAACTCGAATTTCATGGGCTGATAATCGTCAATTGGCAGCTGAGCCAGGTATTCCGAAAATACACTCCCTTTGATTTCTTTTTGCGATGTGTAATGGATATCATATTCTGTTAGAATCATCTGCCATCGGGCTACCCTTCCTGTTAGAGTCGGCTTCTTGAAGATATACTTTACAGGATCCATCTTGGAAATTAGGAGAGTGGTGTGAGTCAGCATGTATTGTCTTAGTCGGTGAGTAGCCCATGCCAAAGCGCAACAAGTTTTCTCGAGTAGTGAGTAGCGTGTCTCACAATCGGTAAACTTTTTGCTAAGGTAATAAATGCCATGCTCTTTTCGACCAGACTCCTCTTGCTGACCTAGCACGCATCCCATTGATCCTTCGAGTACGGTAAGGTACATGATTAAGGGTCTCCCTAGCACTGGAGGCATGAGAATCGGAGGTTCTGGCAAGTACTCTTGATTTGGTCAAATGCTTGTTGGCAGTCTTCATTCCATTTGATAGCCTGGTTCTTCCTCAGAAGTTTGAAAATAGGCTCACACGTGGCTGTTAGGTGTGAGATAAACCGTGCAATGTAGTTTAATCTCCCTAAGAAACCACGTACTTACTTCTTAGTTCTTGGTTCAGGCATCTCCTGGATGGCTTTTACTTTTGCAGGGTCGACTTCCATTCCCTGTTCACTAACAATGAAACTCAGTAGTTTACTGGAACGTACCCCGAAGGTGCATTTGTTCGGATTCAATCTTAATCTGAATTTCTGGAGTCTGTCAAACAACTTGGCTAGATTGACTAGATACTCTTCTTCTATTTGGGACTTAGCTATCATATCATCAACATAGACCTCAATCTCGTGATGAGTCATGTCGTGAAATAGCGTCACCATTGCCCATTGGTAAGTGGATCCAGCATTCTTAAGAACAAACGGCATGACTTTATAACAAAAGGTGCCCCAAGGCGTAATGAAGGTAGTCTTTTCCATATCATTGGGAGACATTTTAATCTGGTTATAACCTGAAAACCCATCCATGAAAGAGAATACGGAAAAATGGGCAGTGTTGTCCACTAGTACATCTATATATGGAAGAAGGAAATCATCTTTAGGGCTGGCCCGATTCAAGTCCCTATAGTCTACACACATTCTGACTTTACCGTCTTTTTTAGGGACTGGCACAATATTGGCAACCCATGGAGGGTAACTAGTCACTGCTAAGAATCCAGCATTGAATTGCTTATGTACTTCCTCTTTGATTTTGATTGCCATATCAGGGCATGTACATCTCAACTTTTGCTTCACTGGCGGACAGTCTTCTCTCAAAGGCAGCTTGTGCACCACAATATCTGTGTCTAAACCAGACATGTCCTAATAAGACCAGGAGAAGACATCAACATATTCTCGAAGCATGGCAATTAGACGAGTCTTGATAGATTCTTCTAATGCAGCCCCGATCTTTACCTCTTTCTTGTCTTCTTCGGTACCCAGGTTTATCACCTCAATAGCCTTTTTATGTGGCTGAATCATCTTTTCCTCTTGTTTAACAAATCTGGCTAACTCTTCAGGTAGTTCGCAATCTTCATCACCTTCCTCATCGGCTTGGTAAATCGGATTATCAAAGTCATACTTAGCCATAGCAGGGTCGTCATTGATGAGACCCGGTGAAGAGCACCTGCATGAATGATGATTCATGCAAGGCTTTAGAAAGAGTTTGAGAAATGAAAACATTGCCATTTTAAAACTTTTCTTTCATTTTTTTTAAAACCAAGATGTAAACACCCCAAATTTGCCCTCACTCATTTCACCATGGCTTGTGGTCTTTTCATTTGCATAAGTTCAATCATATCATCTCATATTGAATTTTTGCTTCACTGCATTGATTCAAAGCCATCTGCATCTAGGGTTTGTGATCTGAGCCATCCCTGAGCCATTTGAGCCACCCCAAAGGCCTTCAATCATCTCAAGAGGGTACATGTATGTTCAAGCATCATATTATATCCTCACAAGGTCAAGGAAGTCAAAGAATCACAAGAACTGAGAAAGGCATGGAAGCAGAGCCAGGCTTAACTGCATAGATGACCTAGAATTAGGGTTTTTATTTCAGAGGCCATAACTCCAAATTTTTTGGTCATTCTTGTTTCTATTGGTCTCTATATGTTATGAGGATCATGCATATCAATTTTCATGAAGAAATTCAATGGGGAAAGTATCTGATCAAAAGGTGACTTCTTGAGCAAGTCAGTGCAAAATCAGGGCATCTGAGGCCCCCAATCACACAACCAAAGGGTTTTCTCCATCATTTTGAATGTGTATGGTCTTTATTTGATCTTAGAAGATGTTAGAAGTTCACAAAATTGAAGAATTTCAAGCCATTTGCAAAGTTGCCTTTTTGGGAAAGTGACTTGTAATGCAAACTTGCCATTTTGGGAAAGTTTTTCAACCTCCTCTTTTTTATTCAAAAATGCTTCAAATGAAAAATCTTTGGTCATGAAAGTTGTAGATTGGATCCTCCCATTTTAAAAAAGTACAAGAACTTGATCTAATTCATTTTTGATCAAAAGTTATGGCCTTGCAAAGTTGGACAAAATCACTAAATTTTCACTTTTACACCAAAGAGGGAAACTTGCAAATTCACATGCCAAGCATTTCCATAACTTCAAAATGACTTCTAAGCATTACATAAACATAACACATGACCTAAAACTCAGAATGGCCCAAAGAATCACTCATTTTCATGCCTTGATCATTAAGAAATCCAAAAGGGGCCAAAACTCCATGAATTTGCAAAATGACCCAAAGCTTCTCATCCACTTGTGCCAGCTGCCAAAAATGACTTCCATGGACCTCCTTGAAGCAAGCTGATTCGAACCATACCCTTGTACCATGACTGAACCAGCCCATACCTTCACTTACACAAATGTTGACTTTATGCAACTTGAGCCATACCAATCAAACTGAGTCACACCAACTACTCTGACCAATCACAGCTTCACATACATGCCTCAAGGATCACATTTCATACGATCTTGGAGCCTGAAACCAGAGCATCACCATAGTTCACAAAAACCTCCCTCTTTGCATTTTCATTCGAATCCAATCACACAAGCCTCAAACCTCAAAACAAACTTCACAGAACAATTCACCATGATCCACTGATCATTTCCCAACCATCACTTTGCCCTAAAAAGCCTAGAATCAAAAACACGATTTCCACACTCCATGAACTGAGTTTCTGCCATTTCCATTTTTGGGCCATACAAACTCCAACCAAGCATCATAAACACTTCAAGAGGGCCATTGGGGGTGATTTGGAGCAAAGAACTGCCCAGAAAGTTGCAAACTGAGGAAGCTCAAGCTCAGGTACCTCAAGAACTTTTTTTCCAGAAATTGCTTTTTATGCTATAGAATTGTTGCTTATGCTTCACTGATCACTATGGAGTTTGTACTTTTTGAAATGGTTGAGAAATAAGCCTGAATTGAAGCTCTGAAATTTTTCCAGTTTTTCTGTTTTGATCCATATCTTGAGATGTAGGTTGTAAAAATTTGTTTTGATGCTTGATTCATCTTCAGGGTAGTTAGGAGGTACGATCTGGAGCATTAGAGCTTTTGATTTTGCCTGTAGAAGAAGTTAGTCTTTTGTGCTTGCCGGAGAAGATGACCGAAACCACTGTTCCGGTCATCTGAAAGTGATTAAATTAGGGTTAGGGTTTAGGTGAGTTTGAACGTAGGCCTTTGGATCAATCTTCCCACGCGCTGTGAACGGCCCAGATCTTTTGATTTAGCCCTAATCCAGTCATTAACGTTAATTAATTAAGATTAAATTTGAATTTTGCCAGAATCAATCCTAGCAACTGAAATGCGCGCGGGTCAACTCCCTCCAAAAATCTTTGAATCTCAGCCTCAGGATCCTCATACTTTTCCATTTTATTTGTTTTATTTCATTTTATTTCTATTTAAATTCCACGAATTTTTAAAAATAGTAAAATACATTAAAAAATTCAGAAATTTTTTATCAAATCTTTTATTAATTTTCAGAACCCAAAAATATTTTTATTTTTATTTTTTGATTCAAAAATTATTTTTAAATCATTTAAATGTTTATTTTTAATTAGTTAATGAAGATTAATTAATTAAAAATGCATTTAGGTATTTAAAAATCACAAAAAAATTCACATTGCATTTTGATACATTTAGAAACATTATCAAACTCTTCAAACAAATTTAGTTTTGGTTCTTGACCTACTTTGACATTTTTCATTGGAATAAAAGTTATTAAAAGGCAATATTTTGGTTCTAACTTAGAAAAATTCATTCTGCCTAACCATGGAGAGTTTGATGATGGTTCTACTTGCATTACATTCTTCATATCATGCAGTTTCTAAGGTAAAATTGATTTGAATTTATCTTTCATTTTCAAATTGATGTGCATTTTTCCTTTTGAAGTGACTTAAAACCCTAGTTAGCTTGAGAAAATCATAACTTCCATTAGGTTAAGACTTAGGTCCCCTCCTTTGGGCAGTGAACTTGTGTAGGGTTAGGGTACCTTTGATCCCATTTTCAATTTTTTATCTTGTCATTTGCTTCTGATTTTGAATTTTGCATTGCATATTGTTTGTAAACCCTAATTTTTTCCTTCATTTGCATTCATCTCTCATTTTCTTGCATACATGAACTTGCCATGACATTTTGTGCATTCACATGACTTATAAGAAATCTTAGGACATATTAGAATCATGCTTGATCATTTGTTCATTCATTTTCCATGTTATGCATTCATTCCATTTCATAAACTTTCATGAACTTTCATGGTTCAAAACATGCTTCATTTGCATCCTCATTCTTGTATGATCATCCATAACTCTTGACATGTGTTTGCATCATCTCTTAGAATCATTGACATCATGTTCATTCTTCTGGTTTTGACTTTCATCTTTGCATTCATTTCATTTTCATTTCATTTCATTTCTTTTGCTAACTTTTCAGGTGGTAAGTTGTTTTGAGAAGTAAATTTGCCTTCACTTCTCACAATCCCTTCTCATTTCTTTTATGCTCTCTTTGCTGCATTTTGTATGTGTTTTGGAGTGAGCTTGCTCATTCATGCCTCTTTCTCACTTTCTTTCTTCAAGCAACTTGTCTTCTTAAGTGAAGCAAGTTGTTTTGCTTCTCTTTGCTTCTTCCTCCTTTCATTTGCTTCTTTCCTGGTGGCTTCTCTCTTGAAGATCTTTTGCAAGCCTCATAAACCCTAGGAACATCCAAGTATGATCACAATTAGGGTTTGATTAGTCCCCCCATTAGTTTTACCTTTGTGTCATCTTTGAGTCTTCTCTTCTCACCTCATAATCAAGGACTAAACCTTAAAGGTTTTAAGGCTTTGTGATTAAGGTTATGCCTGTATCCTTCTATTAGGATGGAGTGTATAACTTTAACCCTAAGTGTTAAACCCTTAATGTGTTTAAATACTTTAATCAATCCACACTAATAATCACTAAGACATCAAGCTTGTAACTTGGGCCTTGCATTAGGGTTCTAATTCTTCCTTAATTGGTTAAGAAGGACTAACCCTAGTGTTAATGGACAAGTCCCCCTCAAGTTGTCTTACAAACCCTAAAATCCACTTCTTAATCTTATCATTAACTAAAATCCACTTTAATAAAGGCTTTGTTTTGTCATGAGGTTAATCCCTAATCATGGATTAAGTTGAGGAGCCTTTCTCAGCTTAAATGTTCTCATCTATTATCCTTCTATTAGGATGGTGTAATGAGTCCATTAAATCCTTGATTATGGCTTAAACTCATTACTTAAACACTAAACAAAAACTCCAAAAACATCTAAATCATTACAAGTAGGTCAATGATCTTAATCCTACATCATGGTGATTAAGTGTGAGGTGTTTACTTCATACTTAAGGTATTCTCATTACCCCTAATCAGAGGGAGGATGTGGTGAGTTTACTAACCCTTGGTTTAGGCTTAAGCTCATTTTCTTATGACAAAAACAAAAAACAATAAAAGATTGAAAACCCAAAAACAAGCAATAATCATCTCCTCCGGGATTCTTTTCTCATCATCTTCACTCACAAACGAGAACTCGCTTCTTCCGTCTAATGCAAGACAGTTAGCACCTGAGCCAGACAGGTCATACACTTGAGCATAGACCAGTAAGCAGTTCACAAGTCAATTTATCTTTTAGTCTCTTTGAGTCGAACTACGGTGTTCTGACTTCCTCATTGCACGAGAGGATACGTAGGAATAACTTAACAGTTATCGAACAAAAGTCTCTGTATATTCCCCCTCCTTCTAGCATTATTCTCTGAGCCTCATAATCTTGAGCATTTCATTCTTGTTCTTACACTGACACTTCTCTTATACACTTCATTTCCTGTTACACTGACACTTACATTCTTTCCAGCTTTGATACACAAATGGCACTGACACTACCCCTTTAAAACACAAATCTTTTAAGCGTGGATCCCGTCGAGTACAGCGGACAATCTGGGTGCTAATACCTTCCCAGGTTGTAACCAACCCCCTTTCTCAGTTTCTCTGGTTCGCAACCGTCTTATCCATCTCTTCTTAGGTTTATGCAGCATTACCCTTCCTCCGGGATAAAAATGCCTAGTTGGCGACTCTTTCCCTTATGAGTTCACCCTTGTGTGTTCTCCCCTTCGCCGATCGTTCGCGTCTGTACCCCATTTGACTCAGCCTCATTTGGTGGGAGCGACGGCTTGGCGACTCTGCTGGGGACCCTTATACTGTAACCAGGGCTTCTGGTTCTTTTTCTGGGTTCCTCCTAGCGCTTGTTTGATTTGTGTTTACTGGGGTGTTATGTGCTAATTGTGTTTATTTATTTGCTTTATTTATTGCTTTATGTACAACTTTATTTATTGCTTTCCTTTACAGCTTTTCATATTTCGTACTGTCATTATCATTGCTGGATCTGGTTTCTATTTTGGTGGGTGGGGTTCCATTGAGAGTTCAAGGTCCTATACCTGGGACCTGAGTGATACCTAGGCTAGAGTGGTTCATGTTCTTTCCTATTCCATTTTGGGCTGGTGCGGGAATATGAAACACAGTTCAGATGTGGGTTTCTTCTTGAGAACTATGTGCTACAGATTTCCTGTAGTGCTAGGGCTATCTGGGAAGCCTGCTAAGTCTGGATGACCTTTATTATGACCTTCAGAAACTGAGGTGAATTAGAGGAGGATCTTTTATGGTTACTGTAAACACTGTACCTCTGGGTTAGAAGTGTTTACACTTCTCATAATTGATCCAAGTATGAGGATCCTTGTTCTAGAACACTACCTATGAGGGGGTTGGGTTGTTTACAGGTTTATAGGTACCCTTGGCCACACCATACCCTGTTACTATTTGGTTTAAGAGTACCTCATTTTGGACAGTTCTTGTGATTAACCCTGGACATGTGACTCTTTATTTGAGTCCCCCACCCTGGTTACTGGATTTCTGAACCTTCATCTGGACCTTCTTTGAACATACATGGGCTTATATCAAGACAGATAATCAGATCCAGCTTGATCACAAACCCTTGCATATCATTTGCATATATCATCATTGCATCATTTAACATTTGTTTATTTGTTTTTCAGGGTATCCACATCATATCTGGTTTGGTTTTGACCCCTTCTTCTTCATAGACCTTTGCTTCATCAGTTATCTGCTTCAGCTATCTTCATCATCACCAGCATCATCCTATCAGTGGCTCATTTCCAGTATCAGTATGTGATCTTCATCAGCACCTATCTTCATCTTCTTCAGCAGCATTCATGACTACTCCCAGGAAGAGCAACATATCCTACCACTTCTTTGAGCCTGTGTTGACTGGCATCAGGCAGGTCCAGTCACTTATCACACCTGACCACATCCCATTGTTCAGAGAACACTATGGAGGTATCCTGGATATGGTTATGGACCTTGACCCTTCTTAGAGAAGCATGATCCACACCTGCCTACAGTTTTATGACCCACCTTTGAGATGCTTCACCTTTCCAGACTTTCAGCTAGGGCCTTTGCTGGAAGAGTTTTCTTCATTGATTAGAGTACCTATCAGAGGTGGAATCCCCTTCAACCCAGAAATGCCAGCTCCCAGCAATGGAGAAGTGGCAAAAGCAATGTACCTGGAGCCTGCCTTGATTGAGCAAAGTATGACAACAAAAGCTGGAATCCATGGTTTGCACTTGGACTTCTTGATTTCTCAGGCCATCCTGAAGGCCTCATTGGGAGAATGGAGGGCAGTCTGTGCACTGTTAGCCCTCAGCATATATGGGGCTATACTATTTGCAGATGAGCCCAAATTTGTCAGCAAGAATTCCATCCATCTGTTTCTTTTGAAGAACCCAGGACCCACATTGTTGGGAGACTTTTACTACTCCATTCATCAGAGGAATGAGAAACAAAGGGGGAAGTTAGTGAGATGTTGTGCTCCTTTGTTTCACACCTGGCTTCTCAGACACCTGCCTAAGTCAGATGCCTTCCTAAACCCTCACCAGCAGAAGAATTGGGCTAAGAGACTCATTGCTTTGACTTCAGATGATATTAGATGGTGCACCCAGAGCACCAAGGGCAAGGACAGTGTCACCAGCTGTGGACAATACCCAAATGTGCCTCTAATAGGAGTAAAGGGTTGCATCAACTACAATCCTTTGTTGTTTAAGATACAACTGGGCTATGCTTTGGTTCACCCTCCCAGAGTACAAGATTTGGCTGAGACCTTGTATTGTGAAGTGAAACCTAATTCAGCTGCTGTCAGGCAAGCATCCTGGGCTTGGGACAACATCCAGACAAAAGGGATGGCTATTCTGGGAAGGTGTAATAATGTTGCTTCAGCTCAATACTATGACTGGTCCCGTACTAGAGCTCAGATTACTGGAATGCCTTTCACCTTGGAAGACATACCTGGACCATCTACAGTACAGCCAGTAGCAACTGTCAGCCTGGAAGAATTTGAGAAGCTGAAGGAAAGAAATGAGAACCTATCTCAAGCTTTAAAGAAGACTCTTTGGGAAAGGAGTGATGGTCGTCTGGACATTGAGAGGTTGGAGATGCTTAGGGTGGAGCATCTGGCCAAAATTGAGAAGACAGAGGATTACATCAGGAAAGCAAGAGCTGGGGAGCAAATATTGAAGAATGCCTGTAAGGAGGCCAAGATTCAGAAGGCTAGAATTGAGCTCTATCTGCAAGAGAGTCAGGCTAGGTGGGTCAGGATCACTGAAGCCCGTACACAAGAAGATCAGAAGACTCAAGCCAAGATTGAACAGTTAGAGGCCAATGAAAAGAAGCAGCAAGAAGCTTTGTTGGCAGCCCAAAAGGAGATTTCAGATTTGAAACTCAGAGCTGGATTGAAGAGATCAAAGGACCAGGACAGGCATAAAAAGCTGACCACTGCCATTGCTACCAGGAACCTCCTCATTAGGACCATTACGGAGCACCCAGCTGGTCCAGTGACTGAGGCACTTCTGAAGGAGGTCAAAGAGGATGAGTTTGGATTGGATGTTTGACTTATTTGCTTGTTGTTCATTTCCATTTGATGTACTTTTCTCTTTTTTATTTTGACCCTCCAGGGGCATGTGTTGTAAAACAAACTATGTATTGTTCACCTTTTGTAATATATTTTAGTTTGTTTCCATTTGGGCTTTTCTCTCAACAACATCAAAGCATCTTCCTCGAGGTCTGGAAAGGTCAAAACCAAGAACCAAGCCGGATACCTTGGAAAACAAATAAGCATACTGCATTTCATACTAACTTTTGTTTTGTTTTGTAAGTTTTGTTATTATCTTTGTTTCTAACTTTGTTGTGATCTCAGGAAACATTGCTCGTCGCCGAGTGTTCCCTGTCAACCGCGCGCACCGGTACCCGACTCGCAACAACCTTCCCGGTATTCAAATGGAACAAGTACAGCAGGATATGACTGAGGTCAGAAATCAGATGGCTAATGAGAGAGTGGAGATGAGAAATCAAATGTCTCAATTCATGGCTGTGATGTCTGGCTTAGCCCAGAGTCAAGAAAGGTTAAGAGAGCTGGTGGAAAGACAAAATCCTGAAGAGCCTCATCTTGGAACAGGAGGAACTAGTAACAATGAACGGGGCCAGCCTCGTATTGATCAACCAGTATTTGGACCTCATCTGGATCCGGAAGTCAACATCCCGAGAAATGTGCAAGGAAATACTGTTGGGGGGAGAATCTTGCAGGAGGATCCCCAAGAAGAACAGATTACTGTTATGGGAGCTGGAGATGAAGTCTATGACAGGAGGTTAGATGAAATTGCTGAGAAGTTGAGATCTTTGGAGTCTCAGAAATTCTTTGGGCTTCGATGTGATGGACATGGGGCTAGTGGATGGGGTGAGAATTCCCCACAAATTCAAACCCCCATGCTTTGAGAAGTACAATGGTACTTCCTGTCCTCGCACTCACCTGCAGTCTTTCCTGGGAAGACTTAAAGCTTATACTATGAATGAGAAGCTGTGGATGTTCTATTTTGAAGACAGTATGACTGGGGCTTCAAGAGAGTGGTATTCGCATTTGTCCAGAGCTACCATTAGATGCTGGAAGGATTTGGCCGAGGCTTTCATCTGTCAATATCAATATAATCTGGACATGGCTCCTAACAGGACCCTCCTGATGGGAATGTCCCAATCCTCCAGAGAAAGCTTCAGGGAATATGCCCAAAGATGGAGACAGCTTGCTGCTGCTGTCCAACCACCCATGTCAGATAGGGAAATGGCTGATATGTTCATGAATACTTTGCAAGGAACATATATTGATAGACTGGCTTTCTTTTCCTCTACCAGTTTTGCTGACGTAGTTATAGCTAGGGAAAGGATTAAAAGCCTTTTAAAAATGGGCAAAATTTCTGACAGTGGTGCAAATTCATCCAGTAATCCCAAGAAGCCTTTTGTGGGACCCCAAAGAGCCGGTGAGACCAATTCCATTCATACAAGTAGAGGCAGGCCTCAGTATGTACACCGGTCAGTAGCAGCAGTCACCATTCCAGCTCCGATTCCTCAGCAATCAGCATATCCTCAACAACAACAACCACCGTATCAACAACAAATTCAGTATCCGCAACAGAGAACCTACAACAACAACAGCAACCAACAGCAGCGTCCCTTCCAACAGAGACCATCTCAGGCAAATAGGGCGATTGACCCTATCCCTATGCCTTATGCTGCCTTATTGCCACAACTCCTGAAGCTTAACTTGGTTGAGTTAAGGACGTTGGCACCACCAGATCCTCTCAACCTCCCAAAGAACTATGATGTCGACGCCAGGTGTGCCTTTCACTCCAACGCACCTGGTCACAATACTGAGAAGTGCAGAGCATTACAGATGAAAGTCCAAGATCTGGTGGATTCTAAAGCCCTCAACTTTGCACCTCCTCCGAATGTCAACAGAAATCCCATGCCTAATCATGGCGGGCCTAGGATTAATGCCATTGAGGAAGACAAACCATCCACCTTGATCACCAGTGTTGCACAAATTCGAACGCCTTTGGTTGAAATTAAAGCTCAACTTTTAGAATGCCAAGTGTTCCCCAGGTGTGAGCTCGGCTGTGGGTATTGCAACATTACAGTCAATGGGTGTGAAAGGTTGATAAGCGGCATAGATGGTCTTATTAAGGATGGTATCCTTCAGATTTCAACAACGGCGCCTACAAATCCAGCAATTCCTTTAACAACAATCCCAGAATCTCCTACAACATCAACAATCATTCCTTCAGCAACAAATTCTCCTACAACAGCAACAACAATCATTCCTACCGATTCATCAATATCACCAGCAATTACTCCGTCCATCACTTCAACAAGTCAAATTTCAACAACCATTTCTTCTACAACATCAGCATCCATTTTATTAGCAGAATCTTCTACAACGCCAGCAAAAATTAGTGAAGATGTTTCAACCGTTACAATTTACTATGACCCATCAAGTGTTCCTCCCAGCAGCCATTTCCAACAACAAATCATGGCACCTCCTGCCAGATCACCAGTCACAATTTACTATGATCCGCACACTGTTACAGTACCTTCCTCCGCAACAATCAGTCCGGTCACCATTACGGTGCCTGGACCTGTTCCTTATGAAAGCAGCAATGCCATACCTTGGCATTATGGCTCTTATCTCTACTGCAACGGGGAGAAAATCACTCTGGATTCATCGACCTCTTCTCCACAAGTTGATAATGTTGGGGGAGGCGGAGGCTTCACCAGAAGCGGACGCCTTTTTGCCTCACAAACACAAAGACCTAATGTTGAAGCAGAAGCTGCTGCCAAAGCAAAAGGAAAGAGTGTGGTATCTGAAGAGCCGACTACCAAAGACACTCAGAAGACATCTTTTGAGCAAGATGTAGACGAGTTCATGAGAATCATAAAAAGGATTGATTACAAGGTGGTGGACCAGCTTCACCAAACACCCTCCAAAATCTCCATATTATCACTGTTGATGTGTTTCGAAGCTCACAGGAACACATTGTTGAAAGTCCTGAACGCAGCATACGTGCCGGAGGAGATTACTGTTAATCAGCTCGAAACTGTGGTTACAAATGTCAACACCAGTCATGGACTGGGCTTTACCAATGCTGACTTAACAACAGAGGGACACAACCATAACAAGGCTCTGCATATCACCCTGGAATGCAAGGGTGCTGTTCTATCTCATGTACTGGTGGACACTGGATCATCACTCAATGTTCTACCAAAGAAAGCCTTAGTGAAGCTGGAGTATGAGGGCTTGGCATTGCGTCCAAGTAACCTGGTGGTGAGGGCATTTGATGGCTCTAAAAGATCAGTTCTTGGGGAGATTGATCTGCCTGTGTTGATTGGCCCGCAGACCTTCAAAACTACCTTCTTTGTGATGGACATACAGCCGGCCTACAGCTGTCTGTTGGGTAGACCATGGATCCACGCCGCTGGCGCTGTTACATCTACCCTTCACCAGAAGTTAAAATTCGAGTGGGAAGGCCAAAACATCACCATCTGTGGGGAGGAGGACATCTTTGTTAGCCAGCTGGCTACGTATAAGTACATAGAAATGGATGGGGAGATCCATGAAACCATGAGTCAGGGGTTTGAGGCCTTGAACATTAATGAAGCATCTGCTGTACTGGGAACTTCCATCACATTATACCAGCAAGCCCGGAAGGTTGTTGAGGAAGGTACCGCCCAAGGCTGGGGCAAGCTGCTGCACGTGGAAAAGAAAGAAGATCGATTTGGGTTGGGTTACAAACCAACTCAATAAGATCAACCAGAGGCTGCAAAGGAGCCCAAGTTTGTCAGCGGGGGAATGCTCACCCCAGATGCTGTGAACAATTTGGAAGATGAGTCAGAAGACGAGCGCAACCTGGAAAGCTGGATACGTCCAAGGACCCCGGGGAGCCATGTCTCAAACTGGTCTTCCAAGGAAATTATAAGAGTTACTCCTGCAGAGTAATTATTATTTCCTATATTTTAAAGCATGCATCAAGTCCTGCATCTTGCCCAAGATGTCAGGACTCATTTTGTAATCGGGCCATCTTGTATTTTGTGCAAAGATCAATTAATGAATATCAGGACATCTTTTGCAAATGAGTCTTTTCTTTTTCGCTCACTGTTTTTCATTTTTTCACTTTTTGTACAAAAATAAAATGGCAATGTTTTTCAGAACAAATAACTTCATTTTCACTTTTTTTTTTCAAAATAAGATAAAACTGATCACTAAAATAAACCAATCTAAACCCTTGCAGAAAGTGCCTTTCAGACTGCACCGACAACAACACTGCTATGACTTCGTATGACTTTGACAATCCAATCAATCAAGCTGATGAAGGGGTTGAAGAAGATTATGAGTTACCTGAAGAGTTAGCCAGGTTGTTGAGACAAGAGGAGAAGGTTATCACTCCTCATCAGGAGGAGATTGAAACAGTTAATCTTGGTACGAAAGAAGACGTGAAAGAAGTTAAGATTGGGGCCTGCCTACAAGATTCAGTGAAAGAGCAACTGATTGACATGCTTCGGGAATATGTGGATGTTTTTGCTTGGTCTTATCAGGATATGCCAGGGTTGGACACCGACATTGTCATGCACAAGCTACCTCTGAAAGAAGACTGCCCACCAGTAAAGCAGAAGTTGCGCCGTACTCGCCCAGATATGGCAATGAAGATAAAAGAAGAGGTGCAAAAGCAGTGGGACGTCGGTTTCCTTGTTGTGACTAACTATCCGCCGTGGGTTGCTAATATTGTACATGTGCCTAAGAAGGATGGAAAAGTGCGAATGTGTATGGATTACCGGGATCTGAACAGAGCCAGCCCGAAAGATGACTTCCCATTACCTCACATTGATGTATTAGTGGATAATACGGCTCAGTTCTCAGTGTTCTCCTTCATGGATGGATTTTCAAGATATAATCAGATCAAAATGTCACCTGAAGACATGGAGAAGACAACTTTCATTACACCCTGGGGCACATTCTGTTATAAAGTGATGCCATTCGGACTGAAGAACGCGGGTGCCACTTATCAACGGGCTATGGTAACATTATTCCACGACATGATCCACAAAGAAATTGAATGTTATGTGGATGACATGATTGCCAAGTCCCTCACAGAAGAAGAACACCTGGTAAATCTGTTGAAGTTATTCAAGCGTCTGAGGAAGTACCAGTTGAAGTTAAACCCCAGCAAAAGCACATTCGGGGTGCGATCCGGTAAGCTGCTAGGATTTATTGTAAGTGAGAAGGGGATTGAAGTTGACCCTGATAAAGTCAAAGCCATTCAAGAAATGCCTACACCGAAGTCTGAAAAAGAAGTTTGGGGGTTCCTAGGTAGATTGAACTACATTTCACGGTTCATATCTCACATTACTGCAACCTGTGAGCCCTTGTTCAAGTTGTTAAGAAAAGAACAAACGGTCAGGTGGAACGAAGACTGCCAGAAGGCTTTTGACAAAATCAAGGAATATTTACAAGAGCCTCTGATCCTTATGCCTCCAGTTGAAGGAAGACCTCTAATCATGTACTTGACAGTATTAGAAGAGTCAATGGGGTGTGTGTTGGGCCAGCATGACGAGTCTGGTCGAAAAGAGTATGCAATATACTACCTAAGCAAAACGTTTACTATTCACTGCTCGAGAAAACTTGTTGTGCTATAGCGTGGGCTGCTCGCCGACTGAGACAGTATATGTTGACCCACACCACTTTATTGATCTCCAAAATGGACCCAGTTAAGTACATATTCGAGAAGCCAGCACTTACCGGACGGGTTGCAAGATGGAAAATGATTCTCACAGAATATGACATTCAATACACCTCTAAAAAAGCCATCAAAGGCAGTGTATTGTCTGATTATCTTGTTGAGCATCCCATTGATGATTACCAGCCTATGAGATTTGACTTCCCCGATGAAGACATCATGTACTTGAAAGCAAAAGATCATGAAGAGCCTATTCACACTAAAGGGCCTGACCCGGAAGAGGAATGGACTATGATGTTTGATGGGGCTGTTAATATGAAGGGTCGGGGTGTTGGTGCAGTACTCATTACACCTAAGGGAGTTCACATGCCTTTCTCGGCAAAACTCACTTTTAACTGCACTAACAACGAAGCTGAATACGAAGCTTGTATTATGGGTCTTGAGGAAGCCATCGACCTCAGGATCAAGACTTTGACTGTGTTCGGAGATTCAGCTCTGGTAATTAATCAAACCAACGGCAAATGGTACACCCACCAAGATCATCTGATACCCTATCGGGATTATACGAGGAGATTATTGACCTTCTTCACAACAGTCAAGCTTGAGTATATCCCTCGAGATGAAAATCAGTTTGCAGATGCTCTGGCTACCATTCCATCCATGATCAAGGTTCAGGCTGCCAACTTTGAGCCTCGAATTTTAGTGTCCAGACTTGACAGACCAGCATACGTGTTCTCGGCAGATGTTGTTAAAGATGATAAGCCTTGGTTCCATGACATTAAGTGCTTCTTGGAGGATCAAACATACCCATCCGGGGCATCTTCCAATGATAAGAAGACATTAAGAAGGCTAGCTGGTAGTTTCTTCCTGAATACCGATGGTTCCTTGTACAAAAGAAACTTTGATATGGTACTTCTCAGATGTGTCGATAGGGCAGAAGCAGACTTGTTAATGCACGAGGTGCACGAAGGATCTTTTGGTACCCATGCTGGAGGCCATGTTATGGCTAAAATGTTGTTAAGATCAGGCTATTACTGGATCACAATGGATGCAGACTGTTGTGCCTTTGCCAGAAAGTGCCATAAATGCCAGATTTATGCGGATAAAGTGCACGTGCGTCCGAATCCTCTAAATGTGATGTATTCACCCTGGCCCTTTGCCATGTGGGGCATTGATATGATTGGCAAGATTGAACCAACTGCTTCAAATGGCCACAGATTCATCCTGGTAGCCATTGATTATTTCACCAAGTGGGTCGAAGCAGCTTCTTATGCAAATGTTACCAGGCAAGTGGTAGCCCGATTCCTGAAGAGAGATATCATCTGTCGGTATGGAGTGCCCGAGCGAATCATTAATGATAATGGTTCCAACTTGAACAACAAAATGATGGCAGAACTGTGTCGGGACTTCAAAGTCCAACACCACAATTCTTCTCCTTATAGACCAAAGATGAATGGCGCTGTTGAGGCAGCTAACAAGAATATCAAGAAAATTGTACAGAAGATGGTGGTCACCTACAAAGACTGACATGATATGATATCGTTTGCCTTACATGGATACCGAACGTCAATCAGAACATCCACTGGGGCAACACCGTATCATCTTGTGTATGGTATGTAGGCAGTCCTACCTGTTGAAGTTGAATTACCCTCTTTACGGGTATTGATGGATGTTAAATTAAACGAAGTAGAATGGGTCCGATCCCGTTACGAACAACTAAATCTGATTGAAGAAAAGAGATTAGCTGCAATCTGTCATGGGCAGTTATATCAGAAAAGAATGAAGAAAGCTTTCGATCAGAAAGTCAGGCTCCGAGAATACCAAGTAGGAGATCTTGTGCTGAAAAGACTCCTCCCTCCTCATACAGACCACAGGGGCAAGTGGACTCCGAATTATGATGGTCCGTTCATCGTAAAGAAAGTTTTCTCCGGTGGAGCACTGATGCTCAGTACTATGGATGGTGAAGATTTCCTGTCCCCTATGAATTCAGATGCAGTAAAAAAATACTTTGCATAAAAATGACCCGCTGGACATAAAAACAGAATGTAAGTCCAGGCAAAAATAGGGCACCCCGGCGAGTCAAAAATAGAATAAAAGACTCGGGCAAAAATAAGGGAAAATAAATAAAAAACGTACACCCGCTGAGTTGAAAAGCCGCATTGGACGACTCAGGCAAGAATGGGTATCCCGGTGGATTGAAAACCCGAAAGGGCGATCCACGCAAAATAAGGGAATAAGCGAACAACTGCATTCTGAATTCGTCCGTATCACCCACAAAACGGCAAACTTCGAAAGTTTAAAGCATCGGTCAGAATTAACCTTCTTCAGAAAGCAAGATGAGAAGAACATCAATGTCATACGAGTCATAGAAAAAGGAAAGCACACTGAAGCGTCGTCAACATTGCCAGCACCTTTTTGTTTTTCAATTTGTAACAATCTCCTCATTTCAGGGGATCTGTTTCTTTGACTGTATCTTGCCAATTCAGGGCACACAAATTAATAAAGTCAGATTTTCAGTCATATTTCGTCTCGTACATTTTATTTTCATTTGCAAAATGTCTGATATCCTTAAGATGTTGATTGCATAAGTACAGATGCACTTTTTCTAAATTATATGCTTACAGGAAATATATTTGCTCCCGGGAGTGTCTAAACTCTTATGACGGAATCCAGTAAGGGATACCTCGGGGTACTTGTGCGTTCTCTTTGTCTTTACATGATTGCAGGTGCTCAAAGCGCAACATGGGGCATGAGAGCTTTTCCCCAGCAAGTTGCCAAATCATTACTTACTCGGCACATCTTCCAGGAGAGCACCAGAGATTGCTTCATCTCCAGCTGAGTTGCCAGTCATCATTCCTCCTCAGCCAAATGTCAGACAGGGAACTATCTTCGCGCAGAGTCCCAGCCTCTATCCAGAAGAGCAATGTTCGAAGATCTCACAACAAAGCGACGAAAGCTTCCACAACCCCAGCTGGGCTCATCATCACCAAAGAAAGGTCAATCAGTGACCTGTTTCCCCAAGCAGAATCATTTCATCAGATCTACCAATGATCTCATCCCCAGCTGGGATATCCACTTCAGACAGATCAGTCGGAAATCTCCACAGCAACGGGATCCGAATCCCGGATCGGTATCTCTTCATAATTATAGCATTCACATCATATTTTCCCCTCAGAGCGTAGCATTCCGTCTAATACGGAGCATTACGGCAAAAATCAAACATATTGCATAAGTCATAAGCCATGTTCTGAATCAAACACTTGTAAATACTGACGTTCCACCAACAATATACAAATTACCCCTCAAATTCCCCAGCGGAAAGCCAAAACGTCCTTTTTTGCACTTGTAAATACAGATACATGCTCCTTTTGGCACTCGTCCGTGTCATCATTCCCAGTAAAATCGCCCGAACATTCTCTACAGATAGATGCATATATATACAATCCCCTGACACCCGTCCGTGTCACTCCCCCCATCACAGTTGCCTAAATACTTGTTTATAATGCACTTCTTCCGACACCCGTCCGTGTCATGCTCTCCACAGCAAGTTGGACACTCGTCTATGTCTCACTCATCACTTTTTACTCATACAGATACACGTTCGTATCTTGTATACGCCATTTAAATCCCCTCAGAGTCGACACTCGTCCGTGTTTTTTGTTAACTAGTTGGTACTCGTCCGTATCATCATCTCTGAACATGCATCAAGCATTTGTTTCTACTGATACTCGTCCGTATCATAGTCTTAAGGATGCTCGTCCGCATCTTTAATCTATACACCATGTCAGACACTTATGCCTTTGCTTTCTTGAAATTAGACATTCGTCTGTGTCTACCATTCCCCAGAAGAATTCCCGGCAAATCTTGATAAATTATCTCCTTTTTATCTGACATTCGTCATATGTCATGATATTTCCGGCAGCCGTACCCTGCCAGGTGATCGTCCTTCACCTTTTTGATGATCGTCCTTCATCATCCCCGGCGGAGTCTCTATTCATTAGAACCCCTTCCTATCCGACATTCGTCCTATGTCGTGATATTTTTAGCAGCCGTCCCCTGCTAGGTGATCGCACTTCACCTCTTGATGATCGTCCTTCATCATGCTTATCCGATGGCCTTCCCCATTGTCGACCTCTTTCTATCCGGCATTCGTCCTATGTCGTGATACTTTTGGCAACCGTACCCTGCCAGGTGATCTTCCTTCACCGTTAGATGACCGTCCCTCATCTTATCCCCAACAGAGCAGCCTTCCCCTGCTAGGTGATCGTCCTTCACCTTTGATGACCGTTCCTCATCATTTATTTCTTCAGCCCGATGGTCGTCCCCATCATTTACCTTTAATCCCCAGAAAGTCTTATTTCTTTACTTGATGGTCGTCCCCATCATGATCTCTCTGTTTCCCCAGCATGTCGGCCGTCCTCGTCATTGCTTCATCCCCAGCAGTCGTCCTCTGCTCGACGGTCGTCCTCCGTCTCCCGCACTTTATAATTATACTTTACTTCCTTTTACAATCTATATCCCTTTTCTTCTTCAGTGAGTGCAAATTTTGGACTGTCTTTGGTATTCAACCACAAGTTATCTTGTGTGTCTGTTAAGCCGTTGCTTACATCCTGCACAACTAACTCATGCTTGAACAGGGGCAGATGTAAACACCCCAAATTTTCCCTCACTCATTTCACCATGGCTTGTGGTCTTTTCATTTGCATAAGTTCAATCATATCATCTCATATTGCATTTTTGCTTCACTGCATTGATTCAAAGCCATCTGCATCTAGGGTTTGTGATCTGAGCCATCCCTGAGCCATTTGAGCCACCCCAAAGGCCTTCAATCATCTCAAGAGGGTCCATGTATGTTCAAGCATCATATTATATCCTCATAAGGTCAAGGAAGTCAAATAATCACAAGAACTGAGAAAGGCATGGAAGCAGAGCCAGGCTTAACTGCACAGATGACCTAGAATTAGGGTTTTTGTTTCATAGGCCATAACTCCAAATTTTTTGGTCATTCTTGTTTCTATTGGTCTCTATATGTTATGAGGATCATGCATATCAATATTTATGAAGAAATTCAATGGGGAAAGCATCTGATCAAAAGGTGACTTCTTGAGCAAGTCAGTGCAAAATCAGGGCATCTGAGGCCCCCAATCACACAACCAAAGGGTTTTCTCCATCATTTTGAATGTTTATGGTCTTTATTTGATCTTAGAAGATTTTAGAAGTTCACAAAATTGAAGAATTTCAAGCCATTTGCAAAGTTGCCTTTTTGGGAAAGTGACTTGTAATGCAAACTTGCCATTTTGGGAAAGTTTTTCAACCTCCTCTTTTTGATTCAAAAATGCTTCAAATGAAAAATCTTTGGTCATGAAAGTTGTAGATTGGATCCTCCCATTTTCAAAAAGTACAAGAACTTGATCTAATTCATTTTTGATCAAAAGTTATGGCCTTGCAAAGTTGGACAAAATCACTAAATTTTCACTTTTACACCAAAGAGGAAAACTTGCAAATTCACATGCCAAGCATTTCCATAACTTCAAAATGACTTCTAAGCATTACATAAATATAACACATGACCTAAAACTTAGAATGGCCCAAAGAATCACTCATTTTCATGCCTTGATCATTAAGAAATCCAAAAGGGGCCAAAACTCCATGAATTTGCAAAATGACCCAAAGCTTCTCATCCACTTGTGCCAGCTGCCAAAAATGACTTCCATGGACCTCCTTGAAGCAAGCTGATTCGAACCATACCCTTGTACCATGACTGAACCAGCCCATACCTTCACTTACACAAATGTTGACTTTATGCAACTTGAGCCATACCAATCAAACTGAGCCACACCAACTACTCTGACCAATCACAGCTTCACATACATGCCTCAAGGATCACATTTTCATTCGAATCCAATCACACAAGCCTCAAACCTCAAAACAAACTTCACAGAACAATTCACCATGATCCACTGATCATTTCCCAACCATCACTTTGCCCTAAAAAGCCTAGAATCAAAAACACGATTTCCACACTCCATGAACTGAGTTTCTGCCATTTCCATTTTTGGGCCATACAAACTCCAACCAAGCATCATAAACACTTCAAGAGGGCCATTGGGGGTGATTTAGAGCAAAGAACTGCCCAGAAAGTTGCAAACTGAGGAAGCTCAAGCTCAGGTACCTCAAGAACTTTTTTCCAGAAATTGCTTTTTATGCTATAGAATTGTTGCTTATGCTTCACTGATCACTATGGTGTTTGTACTTTTTGAAATGGTTGAGAAATAAGCCTGAATCGAAGCTCTGAAATTTTTCCAGTTTTTCTGTTTTGATCCATATCTTGAGATATAGGTTGTAAAAATTTGTTTTGATGCTTGATTCATCTTCAGGGTAGTTAGGAGGTACGATCTGGAGCATTAGAGCTTTTGATTTTGCCTGTAGAAGAAGTTAGTCTTTTGTGCTTGCCGGAGAAGATGACCGGAACCACTGTTCTGGTCATCTGAAAGTGATTAAATTAGGGTTAGGGTTTAGGTGAGTTTGAACGTAGGCCTTTGGATCAATCTTCCCACGCGCTGTGAACGGCCCAGATCTTTTGATTTAGCTCTAATCCAGTCATTAACGTTAATTAATTAGGATTAAATTTGAATTTTGCCAGAATCAATCCTAGCCAATGAAATGCGCGCGGGTCAACTCCCTCCAAAAATCTTTGAATCTCAGCCTCAAGATCCTCATACTTTTCCATTTTATTTGTTTTATTTCATTTTATTTCTATTTAAATTCCACGAATTTTTAAAAATAGTAAAATACATTAAAAAATCCTGAAAATTTTTATCAAATCTTTTATTAATTTTCAGAACCCACAAATATTTTTATTTTTATTTTTTGCATAAAAAATTAATTTTAAATCATTTAAATGTTTATTTTTAATTAGTTAATGAAGATTAATTAATTAAAAATGCATTTAGGTATTTAAAAATCACAAAAATTCACATTGCATTTTGATACATTTAGAAACATTATCAAACTCTTCAAACAAATTTAGTTTTGGTTCTTGACCTACTTTGACATTTTTCATTGGAATAAAAGTTATTAAAAGGCAATATTTTGGTTCTAACTTAGAAAAATTCATTCTGCCTAACCATGAAGAGTTTGATGATGGTTCTTCTTGCATTACATTCTTCATATCATGCAGTTTCTAGGGTAAAATTGATTTGAATTTATCTTTCATTTTCAAATTGATGTGCATTTTTCCTTTTGAAGTGACTTAAAACCCTAGTTAGCTTGAGAAAATCATAACTTCCATTAGGTTAAGACTTAGGTCCCCTCCTTTGGGCAGTGAACTTGTGTAGGGTTAGGGTACCTTTGATCCCATTTTCAATTTTTTATCTTGTCATTTGCTTCTGATTTTGAATTTTGCATTGCATATTGTTTGTAAACCCTAATTTTTGCCTTCATTTGCATTCATCTCTCATTTGCTTGCATACAAGAACTTGCCATGACATTTTGTGAATTCACATGACTTCTAAGACATCTTAGGACATATTAGAATCATGCTTGATCATTTGTTCATTCATTTTCCATGTTATGCATTCATTCCATTTCATAAACTTTCATGAACTTTCATGGTTCAAAACATGCTTCATTTGCATCCTCATTCTTGTATGATCATCCATAACTCTTGACATGTGTTTGCATTATCTCTTAGCATCATTGACATCATGTTCATGCTTCTGGTTTTGACTTTCATCTTTGCATTCATTTCATTTTCATTTCTTTTACTAACTTTTCAGGTGGTAAGTTGTTTTGAGAAGTAAATTTGCCTTCACTTCTCACAATCCCTTCTCATTTCTTTTATGCTCTCTTTGCTGCATTTTGTATGTGTTTTGGAGTGAGCTTGCTCATTCATGCCTCTTTCTCACTTTCTTTCTTCAAGCAACTTGTCTTCTTAAGTGAAGCAAGTTGTTTTGCTTCTCTTTGCTTCTTCCTCCTTTCATTTGCTTCTTTCCTGGTGGCTTCTCTCTTGAAGATCTTTTGCAAGCCTCATAAACCCTAGGAACATCCAAGTATGATCACAATTAGGGTTTGATTAGTCCCCCCATTAGTTTTACCTTTGTGTCATCTTTGAGTCTTCTCTTCTCACCTCATAATCAAGGACTAAACCTTAAAGGTTTTAAGGCTTTGTGATTAAGGTTATGCCTGTATCCTTCTATTAGGATGGAGTGTATAACTTTAACCCTAAGTGTTAAACCCTTAATGTGTTTAAATCCTTTAATCAATCCACACTAATAATCACTAAGACATCAAGCTTGTAACTTGGGCCTTGCATTAGGGTTCTAATTCTTCCTTAATTGGTTAAGAAGGACTAACCCTAGTGTTAATGGACAAGTCCCCCTCAAGTTGTCTTACAAACCTTAAAATCCACTTCTTAATCTTATCATTAACTAAAATCCACTTTAATAAAGGCTTTGTTTTGTCATGAGGTTAATCCCTAATCATGGATTAAGTTGAGTAGCCTTTCTCAGCTTAAATGTTCTCATCTATTATCCTTCTATTAGGATGGTGTAATGAGTCTGTTTAATCCCTGATTATGGCTTAAACTCATTACTTAAACACTAAACAAAAACTCCAAAAACATCTAAATCATTACAAGTAGGTCAATGATCTTAATCCTACATCATGGTGATTAAGTGTGAGGTGTTTACTTCATACTTAAGGTATTCTCATTACCCCTAATCAGAGGGAGGATGTGGTGAGTTTACTAACCCTTGGTTTAGGCTTAAGCTCATTTTCTTATGACAAAAACAAAAAAACAATAAAAGATTGAAAACCCAAAAACAAGCAATAATCGTCTCCTCCGGGATTCTTTTCTCATCATCTTCACTCACAAACGAGAACTCGCTTCTTCCGTCTAATGCAAGACAGTTAGCACCTGAGCCAGACAGGTCATACACTTGAGCATAGACCAGTAAGCAGTTCACAAGTCAATTTATCTTTCAGTCTCTTTGAGTCGAACTACGGTGTTCTGACTTCCTCATTGCACGAGAGGATACGTAGGCATAACTTAACAGTTATCGAACAAAAGTCTCTGTATATTCCCCCTCCTTCTAGCATTATTCTCTGAGCCTCATAATCTTGAGCATTTCATTCTTGTTCTTACACTGACACTTCTCTTATACACTTCATTTCCTCTTACACTGACACTTGCATTCTTTCCAGCTTTGATACACAAATGGAACTGACACTACCCCTTTAAAACACAAATCTCTTAAGCGTGGATCCCGTCGAGTACGGCAGACAATCTGGGTGCTAATACCTTCCCAGGTTGTAACCAACCCCCTTTCTCAGTTTCTCTGGTTCGCAACCGTCTTATCCATCTCTTCTTAGGTTTATGCAGCATTACCCTTCCTCCGGGATAAAAATGCCTAGCTGGCGACTCTTTCCCTTCTGAGTTCACCCTTGTGTGTTCTCCCCTTCACCGACCGTTCGCGTCTGTACCCCATTTGACTCAGCCTCATTTGGTGGGAGCGACACAAGACAAAAAAATGAAAGACAAGGAACAACATGGATGAATGCAAAACGTCCACTTTATTAATGATCATGGTATTGTGTTATGAACAATGGAACCATTACAATGAGCTAATATGCCCCCGGGTAAGGCATAGCGCTTGAATACAGGAAAGACAAAAATAAAAACCATTACTCTTCAAAGGAAGTGACAGAAATGAGCCTTTCAGACGACCATTTGTTGAGCTGAGTCTCTGGAGAACAAGGCTTGATCCACTCGTCCAAGTCATAATCACTATCAACTATGTCATCTTGTGCTGCGCTGATACTTCCATAGTCAACCCATCCTGCACTTGTGAAGGTAATCGGGCCTTGTCGACCTCTGGCGCTCTGTTCAGATGATGACTGCCCAGGCTGGTAGCCAACACCAAACATGTCCTTCCTTTCTGATACTTCCACCGAGTTGCCCCAGCCTTCTCGTATTCCTAATTCCACTACCTTTAGAGCCTGTTTGTAAGAAGCTATGGAGACTCCTCTCTTTGATTCTTCGGAAGAAGCTGCTGATGAGGATGCTAATTCAGTCTTCAGGGGCTCGAAAGCATGACACAGAGTCTCAACAATCTCACCATCCATCTCTACATATTAAAATGAAGCCAGATGACTAATAAAGATATCCTCCTCTCCAAAGACTGTTACAATTTGCCCTTCCCAGACGAATTTCAATTTCTGATGAAACATAGATGATACTACCCCTGCCGAATGGATCCAGGGGCCCCCTAGTAAACAGCTGTATACAGGCTGGATGTCCATTACATAGAATGTAGTATTGAATACTGGTGGCCCTGTGTCGCTCCCACCAAATGACACCTGGTCAGAAGGGGTACAGACGCGAACGGTCGGCGAAAGGAGAAAGGAAATGAATAGAGTCGCCAGCTAGGCATTTTTATCCCGAAGGAAAGGTAATGTTGCATAAACCTAAGAAAATATATGGATAAGACGGTTGCGAACCAGACAAACTGAGAAAGGGGGTTGGTTACAACCCGGGAAGGTATTAGCACCAAGATTGTCCGCCGTACTCGACGGGATCCACGCTTAAAAGATTTGTGTTTTAAATGGGTAGTGTCAGTGTAATTTGTGTGTCAAAGCTGGAAAGAATGCAAGTGTCAGTGTAAAGGAAGTGTAGTGTATGTAAGTGAAGTGTCAGTGTAGGAATAAAGATGAAATGCTCAAAACTATGAGGCTTAAAGAATAAGGCTGAAAGAGGGGGAATATACAGAAACTTTTGTTCGATAACTGTTAAGTTATGCCTACGTATCCTCTCGTGCAATGAGGAAGTCAGAACACCGTAGTTCGACCCAAAGATACTGAAAGATAAATTGACTTGTGAACTGCTTGCTTGTCAATGCTCAAGTGTATGACCTGTCTGGCTCAGGTGCAAACTGTCTTGCATTAGACAGAAGAAGCAAGTTCTCGTTTGTGAGTGAATGAGATGAGAAAAGAATCCCAGAGGAGACGATTATTGCTTGTTTTTGAGTTTTCAGTCTTTTATTGCTTTTGGAAGTTTGTCATAAATTAATGAGCTTAAGCCTAAACCAATGGGTTAGTAAACTCATCACATCTTCCCTCTGATTAGGGGTAATGAGGATACCTTAAATGTGAAGTCAGCATCTCACACTTAATCACCATGGTGTAGGATTAAAATCATTAACCTACTCGTGATTATTTAGATGTTTTTGTTGTTTTTGTTTAGTGTTATGTAATGAGTTTAAGCCATAATCAGGGATTAAACAGACTCATTACACCATCCTAATAGAAGGATAATAGATGAGAATGTTTAAGCTGAGGAAGACTCCTCGACTTAATCCATGATTAGGGATTAACCTCATGACAAAACAAAGCCTTTATTAGATGGATTTTAGTTAATGATAAGATGAAGAAGTGAGTTTTATAGTTTGTAAGACAACTTGAGGGAGACTTGTCCATTACCACTAAGGTTAGTCCTTCTTAACCAATTAAGGAAGAATTAGAACCCTAATGCAAGGCCCAAGTTACAAGCTTGATGTCTTGGTGATTATTAAGTGAATTTATTAGAGGACTTAAACACATTAAGGGTTTAACACTTAGGATTAAAGTTATACACTCCATCCTAATAGAAGGATGCAGGCATAAGCTTAATCACAAAGCCTTAAAGCCTTTAGGGTTTAGTCCCTGATTATGAGATGAGAAGAGAAGACTCAAAGAGAAAACTCAAAGGAAAGAGTCTAAGGGGGACTAAACAATCCTAAAATTTTATCATGCTTGGAGGTCCTAGGGTTTGTGAGGCTTAAGAGAGAAAGAGATCTTCAAAGAGCCACCAAGGAGAGAAGCAGATGAAAGGATCAATAAGAAGCAAAAACAACTTGCTTCACTTAAGAAGACAAGTTGCTTGAAGAGAGAAAGTGGGAGAGAGCATGAATGAGCAAGCTCACTCAAAGACAAGATAAAATGCAGCAATGATGCATAAGAGAGATGAAAAGAGATTGTGAGAAGTGAAGGCAAATTCACTTCTCAATACAACTTACCACCTGAAAAGTTAGTAAAGAAATGAAATGCAATGCAAATGAGATGCAATGCAATGATGCAAACCAAAACCAGAAGCATGAGTATGATGTTAATGATGCTAAGAGATGATGCAAACATGAGGCAAGGAATTAGAATGATCATACAAACACATGGATGCAAGAGAAGCATGTTTTGAACCATGGATGTTCATGAAAAGTTATGGAATGCAAAAGACATATAACATGGAAAATGCAAGATGCAATGATCAAACATGATTCTAATATGTCTTAAGATGTATTATGAATCAAATGGATGCACAAAATGTCATGGCAAGTCATGGTATGCAAGCAAATGGAAGATGGATGCAAAGGAAGGCATAAATTAGGGTTTATGATCAACACACAAAGCAAAATCCAAAACCAGAAGCAAATGACATGATATTTGAAAATGCAATCAAAGGAACCCTAAACCTACACAAACTCATTTCCCAAAGGAGGGGATCCAACTCTTAACCTAGTGAGAGTTATGAATTTCCTAAGATTGCTAGGGTTTTAAGGTACCTTGTCAAGAAAAATTCCATACAAATAGGAAATGCAAGATCAATTCAAACCAATTTTATCCTATAAACTACATGTTATACAAGATGCAATGCAAAAATAATCATTATGCAACTCTCAATGGTTAGGCAGAAATGAATTTTTGAAGTTTGTCACAAAATATTGCCTAATAATGAATTTAATTCCATTGAAAATGATCAAAAGGCATCAAGAACAAAAAAGAAATTTGGTTTGAGAGTTGGACAATGTTTCTAAATGTTTTTAAATGTTACATGAATTTTTTTGTGATTTTTAAATACCTAAAAGTATTTTTAATTAATTAATTTTCATTAACTAATTAAAAATAATCTTTTAAATGATTTAAAAATAATTTGTAATGCAAAAAATAAAAATAAAAATATTTTTGTGTTCTAAAAATTAATGAAAACCTTGACAAAAATTTTCATAATTTTTAAACATTTTTTGCTATTTTAAATTAAATGTGAAAGATAAAACAATTTAAATGAAATAATAAAAATAAAAATAATAAAAAAAATGAAAGTATGCGCAAGGGATGGCCAGGATTTGATCTGGGCTTGGACTGGTTGACTGCGCGCCAGATCCAAGGGCCTAGATTCAAATCTGGATAAAATGGTTTATGAATTAATTAAACTGAATTTTAATTAATTAATCAGGGTTAGGGTTTCTAATGACGCATCCTGGCCACTCATTCACGTGCGAGTCAACTCTGGTCAAACCATCCTACGCTCCACATTCAAACTCTCATTAATGATGTAATTAGGGCTTAATGAGTTTCAGGTGGCCGGAGAAGACTTACAGTCGTCTTCTCCGGCGAGACCTCCAACCTAACTCTCTCAAAACCTCACTAAATCATGCCAAAACCTCCAGATCAACTCAACTAAACATCCTAAACAACAATCCAGCAACAAAATTCATTTCTTTTTCATGAATCATGAAGAACAAACAGAAATCAAATTTACGGGCAAAGTTTCAGACAAACAATACATCCTCATTTCTGCATCAATTTCAAAAATTCAAAGCTCATTGCATTCAGGGAAGCATGTAGATCATTTTAGAAACAAGAAATAGGAGTTCTGGAAAAATGAATTTCCATGGCTACCTGAATCGAAGCTTTCAACCCAAGAGCTTCTGGACCAGTTCCTTGCTTCCAATCAACTCCATTGACCTCCCTCAAGTGTTTGCAAAGCTTATCTGGAGTTTATTTGGGCTAGTTTGAGAGATTGCTTGAGTTCTGTTCAAAGAGGGGAAGAAATCGTATTTGGTTTATGTGAGGTTTCAGGGATGAGTGAGGGCAGGGAAATGATCAGTGAGACATGCTGAGGTGTTTTGTGAAGTTTGTTTTTGTGTTTGATGCTTGTGCTGTGTGATTCGAAGCAAAATGCATAAGGGGAGGTTTTTGGGAATGTTGGCTTGTGTGTGTATTCAGGCTCCAAGATCGTATGAAATGGCTTGCTTTTGGTGTGTTTGTAAAGTCTTGGTTGGTCAGAATAGTTGTTGTGTCACTGTGGGATTGGTATGGGGGTTTTTGCAAAAAGTCAAGTCTAGGTGTACTTGAGGTATGGGCAAGTGTGAGGTTGTGATAGGTGCATGGTTGAGTTCAGCAGAGATCATGGAGTTCATATGGATCAGATTATATGAGCTGTAACAAGTAGAGGCATGGCTTCATGAGTTTTTGCAAGTTGGTACATGTTTGCCCCCTTTGGAAATTCATGAAGTTCAAGGCACCAAAATGCAATATTCTTGGGCCAATTCTGACTTTTAGAAGTCACATGATCATATTGTGAAGAGTTTGTGCACATTTGAAGTCTTTAGAATGCTTGATCATACCATTTTGCAAAATGCCTCTTTGGTACAAAACTTGAATTTATGTGATTTTTCCCAACTTTGACAAGCCATAACTTTTGATCCAAAATGAATTAGAATGTGTTTTTGTACTTTTTGAAAAGGGAATGATCCATTCTACAACTTTCATGACCAAAGTTTTCCCATTTGAAGCATTTTTTAATCAAAAAGCAAGGGTTGGAAAAGTTTCCTAAAATGACAAGTTTCCATTACAAGTCATTTTCCCAAAAAGTCAACTTTGCAAATGGCTTGAAATTATTCAATTTTGTGAACTTCTAACATCTTCTATGATCAAATAAAGATCATACACCATCAAAATGATGAATAACACCCTTTGGTTGGGTCATTGAGGGCCTCAGATGCCCTGATTTTGCACTGACTTGCTCAAGAAGTCAACTCTTGATTAGATGCCTTCCCCATGGAATTTCTTCATGAAAATTGATATGCATGATCCCTATACCAGATAGAGACCAATAGAAACAAGAATGACCAAAAAATTTGGAGTTATGGCCTTTGAAACCAAAACCCTAATTCTAGGTCATTTGTGCAGTCAAACCTGGCTCTGCTTCCATGCCAATCTCAGTTCTTGTGATTTTTTGACATTCTTGACTTTGAGAGGATATAATATGATGCTTGAACATACATGGACCCCTTTGAAATGATTGAAGACCTTTGGAGTGGCTCAAATGGCTCAGAGATTGCTCAGATCACAAACCCTAGATGCAGATTACTTAGAAGCAATGCAGTGAAGCAAATATGCAATATAAGATGCTATGATTGAACTTATGCATATCAAAAGATCACAAGCCATGGTGTGAATGGGTGAGGGAAAATTTGGGGTGTTTACAGCTGCCCCTATTCAAACACAAGTTAGCTGTGCAGGATGTAAGTAACGGCTTATCAGGCAAACAAGATAACTTGTGGTTGAATACCAAAGACAGTCCAAAATTTGCACTCACAGAATGAAGAAGAAAAGGGATATAGATTGTAAAAGGAAAATAAAGTATATTATAAAGTGCGGGCGACGGAGGACGACCGTCGAGCAGGGGACGACTGCTGGGAACGAAGCAATGACGGGGACGACCGTCATGCTGGGGAAAATGTGGGAAACAAAGCAATGACGAGGACGGCCGACAAGCCGGGGATATAAGAGATTATGGTGGGGACGGCCATCAAACAAAGATATAAGACTCTCTGGGGAATATAGGTAAATGATGGGGACGACCATCAAGCTCAAGGCATAAATGAAATAAATGATGAGGTACGGTCATCAAAGGTGAAGGACGATCACCTAGCAGGGGACGGCTGCTCTGTTGGGGATAAAGATGAGGGACGGTCATCAAAGGTGAAGGACGATCACCTGGCAAGGTACGGAAGCCAATAACATCACGACATAGGACGAATGCCGGATAAAAGGTCGACGATGGGGACGGCCATCGGATAAGCATGATGAAGGACGATCATCAAGAGGTGAAGGACGATCACCTAGCAGGGTACGGCTGCTCTCAGGGTTTGTCATGCCATAGGACGAATGTCAGATAACAAGATCAACGATGGGGACGGCCATCGGATAAAATGATGAAGGACGATCATCAGGAGGTGAAGGACGATCACCTAGCAGGGGACGGCTGCTAAATATCACGACATAGGACGAATACCGGATAGAAAAGGGTTCCAATAATGGAGACTCCGGTGGGGAAAGGATGAGAGACGGTCATCCAAAGGTGAAGGACGATCACCTGGCAGGGTACGGCTGCCGAATGTCAGATAGAAAGGAAATAGTTCATTGGAATTTGCTGGGGCAAGTAAACACTGACGAGTGTCTATATCCAAGAAATGAAAGGTATCAGTGTTTGGTGTACGGTGTATAGATTAAAGATGCGGACGAGCATCCCTAAGACCATGATACGGACGAGTATCAGGTAGAAGCAAATGCTGACACATGTTCAAAGATGATGATACAGACGAGTATCAACTGGTTAACAAGGAACACGGAAGAGTGTTGATTCTGTGGGGACTCTTCTGGGGAATGGTAGACACAGACGAGTGTCTAAATTCAAGAAGACATAAGTGTTTGACACTTGTATAGATTAAAGATGCGGACGAGCATCCTTAAGACTGTGATACGGACGAGTATCAGGTAGAAACAAACGCTTGACGCATGTTCTGAGATGATGATATGGACGAGTACCAACGGGTTAACAAAGAACACGGACGAGTGTTGAATCTGCATAGGTATGAGTGGTGTATACAAGATACGAACAAGTACCTGTATGAGTGAAGTAGAAATAATAAGTATGAATGAAACACCTACAAGTGTCTAACTTGCTGGGGAGGGTGACACGGACGAGTGTCAAAAGGTATATTATAAACAAGTATATGCTTTACAAAGTGTTTTAGGTTTCCATGCTGGGGAAGGTGACACGGACGGGTGTCAGGGAATCTGTAGACATATGTATCTGTGATTGCAAAGAGGACGCTTTGGCTTCCTGATGGGGATATGACACGGATGGGTGTCAAGAAGGATATGTTATGGTTAACGATTCGGGCGAAAGCTTTTCGGTGCATTTGGGGCGCAGTGGCACGTGCATGGAATTTCACAACAAAATGTCTGCATTCATCATGATACCCAATACTAGTGTTTGGCTATACGAAACATTACTACATATCAGAGTGCAGAATATGACCCAACAAATTCTTTATTTTATCCAGTGTTGCCACAGCAAGATAGTATCCCAAATCCTTCGTTTCCTTTTCAGCAGCAAAGCCGCTTAGAAAGCGAATCAGAATTGCCCGCTGAAGCATAAGACTGCTTGGCTTCAGATTTTCTGCAGCAATGATGACATTCCAAGCAAGCTGCACTTTGATAAACATCGTGTTATGCCTAGTAATGTCGAATGAAGCTACGTAGAGAGAGATGGGAGTGAAGAAGAGAGGGGGGTGAAAAGTGTGGTTAGGGTTTCGTACTCTCTCTCCCTTTTTTTTTTTTTTTTTTTCAAAAGGAAAAGGGATGTACTGGGTGCATTGTTGATGAGGTACTCGGGATTCGCAGGTGACTGGTTCGAACCTGGCTTGTGATTATGCAATATGTTTGATTTTTGCCGTAATGCTCCGTATTAGACGGAATGCTACGCTTTGTGGGGAAAATATGATGCGAATGCTATGATTATGCAAAGATACCGATCCGGGATTCGGATCCTGCTGCTGCGGAGATCTCTGGCTGATCTGCTTGAAGTGGATTTCCCATCTAGGGATAAGATCATTGGTAGATCTGACATATATGACTCTGCTTTGGGGAAATAGATCACTGATAGACCTGTCTTTGTGATGAGGGACCCAGCTGGGGTTTGTAAATGCTTTCGTCACTCTGTTGTGAGATCTTCAGGCGTTGCTCTGCTGAAACTTTGTGGGGAGATGGTTCCCTGGCTTTTGTACTTGGCTGAGGAGGAATGATGACCGGCAACTCAGCTGGCGAGAAAGCATCTCCGGTGCTAAAACTGAGTAGGTAATGATTTGCCAGCTTGCTGGGATGACGTTTTCATGCCTCATGTTGTGCTTTGAATACCTGCAATCCTGAAAAGTAAGAAAAACGCACAAGTAACCCCGAGGTATCCCTTACCGGATTCCATCATAGGAGTTTAGACACTCCCGGGAGTAAGTATATTTCCTGCACGCATGTATTTTTAAAAGAAAAGCATTTGTATTTATGCAATCAGTATTTTAAAGACATCGGACATTCTTGCAAATGAAAACAAAATGTACGAGACGAAACATGACTGAAAAATCTGATTTTATTAATTCATGTGCCCTGAATCGGCAAATACAGTCAAAGAAACAAATCCCCTAAAATGAAGAGATTGTTACAAATTGAGAAATAATGGGTATTGGCAATGTTGATGACGCTTCAGGGAGCTTCCCTTTGCTATGACTCGTATGACATTCGACGTTCTTCTCATCTTGCTTTCTGAAGAAGGCTGATTCTGAAAGAAGCTTGATCCTTTCGAAGCTTACCAAGGTGTAAGTGATACAGACGAATTCAGAATGCAGTTGTTCGCTTATTCCCTTATTTTGCATGGATCGCCCTTTCGGGTTTTCAATCCATCGGGATACCCATTTTTGCCTGAGTTGTCCAATGCGGCTTTTCAACTCAGCGGGTGCACATTTTTTATTTATTTCCCTTATTTTTGCCCGAGTCTTTTATTCTGTTTTTGACTCGCCGAGATGCCCTATTTTTGCCTGGACTTACATTCTGTTTTTATGTCCAGCGGGTCATTTTATGCGAAGTATTTTTTAACTGCATCTGAATTCACAGGGGACGGGAAGTCTTCACAATCCATAGTACTGAGCATGAGTGCTCCACCGGAGAAAACTTTCTTTACTACGAATGGTCCTTCATAGTTCGGAGTCCACTTGCCCCTGTGGTCTGTATGAGGAGGAAGGAGTCTTTTCAGCACAAGATCTCCTACTTGTTATTCTCGGAGCCTGACTTTTTGATCGAAAGCTTTCTTCATTCTTTTCTGATATAGCTGCCCATGACAGATTGCAGCCAATCTCTTCTCTTCAATCAGACTCAGTTGTTCGTACCGGGACCGGACCCATTCTGCTTCGTTCAACTTAACATCCATTAGTACCCGCAGGGAGGGTAATTCAACTTCGACAGGTAGGACTGCCTCCATACCATAAACAAGCTGATACGGTGTTGCCCCAGTGGATGTTCTGATTGACGTTCGGTACCCATGCAAGGAGAATGGTAGCATTTCATGCCAGTCTTTGTAGGTGACCACCATCTTCTGCACAATCTTCTTGATATTCTTATTAGCTGCCTCAACAGCGCCATTCATCTTTGGCCTGTAAGGAGAAGAATTGTGGTGTTGGATCTTGAAGTCCCGGCACAGTTCTGCCATCATTTTGTTGTTCAAGTTGGAACCATTATCAGTAATGATTCGCTCGGGAACTCCGTATCGACAGATGATATCTCTCTTCAGAAATCGGGCTACCACTTGTCTTGTAACATTTGCATATGAAGCTGCTTCGACCCACTTGGTGAAATAGTCAATGGCAACCAGGATGAATCTGTGGCCATTTGAAGCAGTCGGTTCAATCTTGCCAATCATATCAATGCCCCACATAGCAAAGGGCCAGGGTGAAGACATCACATTCAGAGGATTGGGAGGCACATGCACCTTATCCGCATAAATCTGGCATTTATGGCATTTTCAGGCATAGGCACAACAGTCGGCATCCATTGTGATCCAGTAATAGCCTGATCTTAGCAACTTCTTGGCCATGGCATGCCCTCCTGCATGGGTACCAAAGGATCCTTCGTGCACCTCGTGCATCAACAAGTCAGCTTCTGTTCTATCAACGCATCTGAGGAGTACCATATCAAAGTTTCTCTTATAAAGGGAACCATCGGTATTCAGGAAGAAAATACCAGCTAGCCTTCTTAAAGTCTTCTTATCATTGGAAGATGCCCCAGGTGGGTATGTCTGACCTTCCAAGAAGCACTTGATATCATGGAACCAAGGCTTATTATCTTTAACAACGTCTGCTAAGAACACATATGCTGGTCTGTCAAGTCTGGACACTGAAATCCGAGGTACAAAGTTGGCAGTTTGAACTTTGATCATGGATGAAATGGTGGCAAGAGCATCTGCAAATTGATTCTCGTCTCGAGGGATATACTCAAGGTTGACCGTTGTGAAGAAAGTCAATAACCTCCTTGTATAATCCCTGTAAGGTATCAGATGATCCTGGTGCGTGTACCATTTACCGTTGGTTTGATTGATTACCAAAGCTGAATCTCCGAACACAGTCAAAGTCTTGATCCTGAGGTCAATGGCTTCCTCGAGACCCATAATGCAAGCTTAGTATTCAGCTTCGTTGTTAGTGCAGTTAAAGGTGAGTTTTGCCGAGAAAGGCATGTGAACTCCCTTAGGTGTAATGAGTACTGCACCAACACCACGACCATTCATATTAACAGCCCCATCGAACATCATAGTCCATTCTTCCTCTGGGTCAGGCCCTTCAGTGTGAATAGGCTCTTCATGATCTTTTGCTTTTATGAACATGATGTCTTCATCAGGGAAGTCAAATCTCATAGGCTGGTAATCATCGATGGGTTGCTCAGCAAGGTAATCAGACAATACACTGCCCTTGATGGCTTTTTGAGATGTGTATTGGATGTCATATTCTGTGAAGATCATTTGCCATCTTGCAACCCGTCCGGTAAGTGCTGGCTTCTCAAATATGTACTTAACTGGGTCCATCTTTGAAATCAACAAAGTAGTGTGGGTCAAAATATACTGTCTCAGTCGGCGAGCAGCCCATGCTAAAGCACATCAAGTTTTCTCGAGCAGTGAATAACATTGTTCACAGTCGGTAAACTTTTTGCTTAGGTAGTATATTGCATACTCTTTTTGACCAGACTCGTCATGCTGGCCCAACACACACCTCATTGACTCTTCTAATACTGTCAAGTACATTATCAGAGGTCTTCCTTCAACTGGAGGCATAAGGATAGGAGGTTCTTGCAAGTATTCCTTGATTTTGTCAAAAGCCCACTGGCAGTCCTCGTTCCACCTGACCGTTTGTTCTTTTCTTAACAATTTGAACAAAGGCTCACAGGTTGCTGTAAGGTGAGATATGAACCGTGAAATGTAGTTCAATCTACCTAGAAACCCTCGAACTTCTTTTTCTGACTTTGGTGCAGGCATTTCTTGAATGGCTTTAACTTTATCAGGGTCAACTTCAATCCCTTTCTCACTTACAATAAATCCCAGCAGCTTACCAGATCGCACCCCAAATGTGCATTTGTTGGGGTTTAACTTCAATTGGTACTTCCTCAGACGCTTGAATAACTTCAATAGATTCACCAGGTGGTCTTCTTCTGTAAGGGACTTGGCAATCATGTCATCCACATAACATTCAATTTCTTTGTGGATCATCTCATGGAATAATGTCACCATAGCCCGTTGATAAGTGGCACCAGCATTCTTCAGTCCGAACGGCATCACCTTATAACAGAACGTGCCCAGGGTGTGATGAAAGTTGTCTTCTCCATGTCTTCAGGTGACATCTTGATATGATTGTATCCTGAAAATCTGTCCATGAAGGAGAACACCGAGAACTGAGCCGTGTTATCGACCAATACATCAATGTGAGGTAAAGGGAAGTCATCTTTCGGGCTGGCTCTGTTCAGATCCCGGTAATCCACACACATCCTTACCTTTCCGTCTTTCTTAGGCACAGGTACAATATTAGCAACCCACGGTGGATAACTAGTCACAGCAAGGAACCCGGCGTCCCACTGCTTTTGCACCTCTTCTTTAATCTTCATTGCCATATCAGGGCGAGTACGGCGCAGTTTCTATTTTACCGGCGGGCAGTCTTCTTTTAAAGGCAGCTTGTGCATGACAATATCGGTGTCCAGCCCTGGCATATCCTGATAAGACCAAGCAAAGACATCCACATATTCCCGAAGCATATCAATCAGTTGTTCCTTCACTGAGTCTTGTAAGCAGGCTCCGATCCTAACCTCTTTCACATCTTCTTCCATACCAAGATTAACCGTTTCAACCTCCTCCTGATGAGGAGTGATAACCTTCTCCTCCTGCCTTAACAACCTGGCTAGCTCTTCAGGAAGCTCATAATCTTCTTCAACCCCTTCATCAGCTTGATTGATTGGATTGTCAAAGTCATACAGAGTCATAGCTGTGCTGTTGTCGGTGCGGTCTGAAAGGCACTCTCTGCAAGGGTTTAGATTGTTCATTTTAGTGATCGATTTTAATCTTGTTTCAAAAAAGTGAAAGGAAGTTATCATTTTGGAAAACATTGCCATTTTATTTTTGTACAAAAAGAAAAATGGAAAAACAGTGAGCGGAAAAGAACAAGACTCATTTGCAAAAGATGTCTGATATTCATTGATTGATCTGTTTGTACAAATTTACAAGATGGCCCGATTACAAAATGAGTCTTGTCATCTTGGGCAAGATGCAAGACTTGATGCATGCTTAAAAATACAGGAAATAATAATTACTCTGCAGGAGTAACCCTTATAATTTCCTGGGAAGACCAGTTTGAGATACGGCTCCCCGGGATCCTTGGACGTATCCAGCTCTCCAGGTTGTGCTCATCTTCCGACTCATCTTCCAAGTTGTTCACTGCATCTGGCGTGAGCATTCCCCCGCTGACAAAATTGGGCTTCTTGGCAGCCTCTGATTGATCTTGTTGAGTTGGTTTGTAACCCAATCCAAATCTGTCCTCTTTCTTCTCTACAGGTAGCAGCTTACCCCAGCCTTGGGCAGTACCCTCTTCAACAACCTTCCTGGCTTGCTGATAAGATGTCATGGAGGTTCCCAGTACAGCAGATGCTTCATTAATATTCAGGGCCTCAAACCCCTGGCTCATGGTTTCATGGATTTCTCCATCCATCTCAATATACTTGTACGTAGCCAAATGACTAACAAAAATGTCCTCTTCCCCACAGATGGTGATGATCTGGCCTTCCCACTCGAATTTCAGCTTCTGGTGAAGGGTAGACGTAACAGCGCCAGCGGCATGGATCCAAGGTCTACCCAACAAACAGCTGTAGGCCGGCTGAATGTCCATCACATAGAAGGTAATTTTGAAGGTCTGCGGGCCAATCATCACAGGTAGATCAATCTCCCCTAGCACTGATCTCTTAGAGCCATCAAATTCTCTTACCACCAAATTACTTGGACGCAGTGCCAAGCCATCATACTCCAGCTTCACCAAGGCTTTCTTTGGTAGAACATTGAGTGAAGACCCAGTGTCCACCAGTACATGGGATAGAACAGCACCCTTACATTCTAGAGTGATGTGTAAAGCCTTGTTGTGGTTACGTCCCTCAGTTGTTAAGTCAGCATTGGTAAAGCCCAGTCCATGACTGGTGTTGACATTTGCCACCACAGTTTCTAGCTGATTAACAGTGATCTCCTCTGGCACGTATGCTGCGTGCAAGACTTTCAATAATGCATTCCTGTGAGCTTCAGAACACATCAACAGGGATAATATGGATATCTTGGAGGGAGTTTGGTGAAGCTGATCCACCACCTTGTAATCAATTCTCTTTATGATTCTCATAAACTCGTCTACATCTTGCTCGAAAGATGTCTTCTGAGTTTCTTTGATGATTGGTTCTTCAGGTACCACACTCTTCCCCTTTGCTTTTGCAGCAGCTTCTGCTTCGGCATTAGGTTTTTGCAATTGTGAGGCAAAAAGGCGTCCGCTTCTGGTGAAGCCTCCGCCTCCCCCAACATTATCAATTTGTGGAGAAGAGGTTGAAGAATCCAAAGTGATTTTCTCTCCGTTGCAGTAGAGGTCAGAGCCATAATGCCAAGGGATGGCATTACTGCTTTCATATGGAACTGGTCCAGGCACTGTGATGGTAACTAGACTGACTGCAGCAGAGGAGGGTACTGAAATGGTGTGAGGATCGTAGTAAATGGTGACTGGTGACCTGGCAGGAGATGCCACTGCTTGTTGTTGAAAGTTGTTGTTTGGAGGAACATTTGACGGATCATAGTAGATGGTGACTGCTGAGATATCTTCATTAATTTCTGTTGGCGTTGTAGAAGATCCTGCTGAATAAATGGATGCTGATGTTGTAGAAGAAATGGTTGTTGACATCTGGTTTGCTGAAGTGATGGCCGGAGCCATTTTTGATGATATTGATGAATTGGTTGGAATGATTGTTGTTGCAGTTGTAGAAGAGTCAGGAATTGTTGTCAAAGGGATTGCTGGATTTGTAGGTGCTGATGTTGTGATCTGAAGTATACCACTTTTGATAAGACCATCTATGTCGCTTCTCAAATTATCACACCCGTTGACCGAAATGTTGCAATAACCACAACCGAGCTCACACCCGGGGAACATCTGGCATTCTAGGAGCTGAGCTTTAATTTCTACCAGAGGTGTCCGAATCTGTCCAACACTGGTTATTAAGAAAGATGGCTTGTCTTCCTCAATAGCATTAATTCTTGGCCCCCCATGATTGGGCATGGGATTCTTGTTGACATTTGGCGGGGGTGCAAAGTTGAGGGCTTTGGAATCCACCAGATCTTGTACTTTCATTTGTAAAGCCCTGCATTTCTCAGTATTGTGGCCAGGTGCATTGGAATGAAAAGCACACCGGGCGTTGACATCATAATTTCTTGGAAGATTGGAAGGATCAAGAGGTGTAAATGTCCTTAACTCGACCAAGTTGAGCTTCAAGAGTTGTGGCAATAAAGCAGCATAAGGCATAGGGATAGGGTCAATCACCCTATTTGCCTGTGATGGTCTTTGCTGAAAAGGTCTTTGTTGTTGATTGCTGTTATTGTTGTTGTAGGTTCTTTGTGGCGGATACTGAACTTGTTGTTGATAGTGTGGTTGTTGTGGTGGTTGATATGCTGGTTGCTGAGGAATCGGAGCTGGAATAGTGATAGCTGCTAGTGATCTGTGGACATACTGAGGTCTGCCCCTGCCGGTATGAATGGCATTTGTCTCACCGGTTCTTCTAGGTCCCACAAAAGGCTTCCTGGGATTACTTGACGAACTTGCACCATTATCAGAAATTTTACCCATCTTCAGAAGGCTTTCAATTCTTTCTCCAGCTATGACTACGTCAGCGAAGCTGGTGGAAGAAAAGGCAGCTAGCCTGTCAATATATGTTCCTTGTAGAGTGTTCATGAACATGTCGGCCATTTCTCTTTCCGACATGGGTGGCTGGACAGCAGCAGCAAGCTGTCTCCACCTCTGGGCATACTCCCTGAAGCTTTCTCTGGAGGATTGAGACATTCCCATCAGAAGGGTTCTGTTAGGAGCCATATCCAGATTGTATTGGTACTGCCTGATGAAAGCTTCAGCTAGGTCCTTCCAGCACCTGATAGTAGCTCTGGTCAAGTGAGAGTACCACTCCCTTGAAGCCCCAGACAAACTATCTTCAAAGTAAAACATCCATAGTTTTTCATCCATGGTGTATGCCTTAAGTCTCCCCAGAAAAGACTGCAAGTGAGTTCGTGGACAGGAAGTTCCATTGTATTTCTCGAAACACGGGGGTTTAAACTTGTGGGGAATCCTTACCCCATCCACTAACCCCATATCCATAACATAAAAACCTAGGGAATTTTGAGACTCCAGAGATCTCAACTTCTCAGCAATTTCATCAAACCTCCTAGCATAAACTTCATCCCCAGCTCCCATCATAGTAAACTGCTCTTCTTGGGGGTCTTCTTGTAAGACTCTTCCTCCAGTAGTATTTCCTTGCACATTACCCGGGATGTTAACTTCCGGATGTAGATGAGGCCCATATACTGGTGGGTTAATATGAGGCTGACCCCTTTCATTGTTACTTGTTCCTCCAGTTCCTAGAGGAGGTTCTTCTGGGGTTTGTCTTTCTACCAATGCCCTCAATCTTTCTTGACTTTGAGCCAAGCCATTCATTGCCTCCATGAACTGGGTAATTTGGTTTCTCATCTCCAGCCTTTCGTTAACCATCTGGGTTCTGACCTCTGTCAGCTCTTGCTGTACTTGGTCCATCTGGATACCATGAAGGTTGTTGCGAGTAGGATATCTATGCGGACGGTTGAGAGGGAACACCCGACGGCGAGCAATAATTCCTGAATCACAACAGAGTTAGAAACAAAATAAAGTAAAGACAAAACCTACAAAACAAAACAGAAGTTAGTATGCAATGCAGTATGCTTATTTGCTTCCAAGGTATCCGGCTTGGCATTTGGTTTTGACCTTTCCAGACCCTGAGGAAGATACTTTGATGTTGCTTGAGGGAAAGAAAACTTAGTGAAACAAACTGACGAATACATTACAAATGGTGGATCATACATAGTTTGTTTTTACAACATATGCCCCTGAAGGGTCAAAATACAACATAAAAGAAAAGTACATCAAATGGAAATAACAACAAGCAAAGTAATCAAACATCTAAGCCAAACTCATCCTCCTTAACCTCCTTCAAAAGTGCTTCAGTGACAGGACCAGCTGGATGCTCTGTGATGTTTCTGATAAGAAGGTTCCTGGTGGCAATAGCAGTGGTCAGCTTCTTGTGCCTGTCCTGGTCCTTTGACCTCTTCACACCAGCCCTAAGCTTCAATTCTGAGATTTCCTTTTGGGCTGCCAGCAAAGCCTCCTGCTGCTTCTTCTCATTAGCCTCCAACTGTTCAATCCTAGTTTGAGTCCTTTTATCTTCTTGAGTGCGAGTTTCAGTGATTCTGACCCACCTATCCTGACTCTCTTTTAGATAGAGATCAGTCCTAGCCTTCTGAAACTGGGCCTCTTTACAGGCATTCTTCAATATTTGCTCTCCAGCTCTTGATTTCTTGATGTAGTCTTCTGCTTTCTCAATCTTGGCCAGATGTTCCACTCTGAGCTTCTCCAACCTTTCAATGTCTATACGACCATCACTCCTCTCCCAGAGGGTCTTCTTCAGAGCTTGTGACAGATTCTCATTCCTTTCCTTCAGCTTCTCAAATTCTTCCAGGCTGACAGTGGCTGGAGGTGGTACTGTGGATGGTCCAGGTGCATCCTCAATGGTGAAAGGCATCCCAGAAATCTGAGCTCTAGCATGAGACCAATCATAATACTGAGCTGAAGCCACATTATCGCATCTCCCAAGAATGGCCATCCCTTTGGTCTGGATGTTGTCCCAAGCCCAGGATGCTTGTCTGACAACAGCTAGATTAGGCTTTATCTCATAATACAGGGTTTCAGCCAAGTCTTGCATTCTAGGAGGGTGAACCAAAGCATAGCCCAATTGTCTCTTAAACAGCAAAGGATTGTAGTTGATGCAACCCTTCACTCCTATTAGAGGTACATTGGGGAACTGCCCACAACTAGTAATTATGTCCCTTCCTTTGGTGCTCTGGGTACACCACCTGATGTCATCTGAAGTCAAAGCAATAAGTCTTTTAGCCCAATTCTTCTGTTGGTGAGGATTCAGGAAGGCATCAGTCCTGGGAAAGTGTTTAAGCAGCCAAGTGTGAAACAAAGGAGCACAACACCTCACCAACCTCCCTCTCTGCTTCTCATTCCTTTGGTGAACAGAATAATAGAAATCTCCCAGCAAGGTGGGCACTGGGTTCCTCAAAAGGAAGAGATGAATAGCATTCTTGCTGATAAACTTGGGCTCATCTGCAAAAAGTATAACCCCATATATACTGAGGGCTAACAATGCACAAACTGCCTTCCATTCTCCCAAGGAGGCCTTCAGGATGGCCTGAGAAGTTAGAAAGTCCAAGTGCAAACCAGGGATTCCAGCCTTTGTAGTCATGTTTTGCTCAATCAAAGTAGGTTCTAAATACAGTGCCTTTGCCACTTCTTCATTGCTGGGAGAGGCCATCTCTGGGTTGAAGGGGATACCACCCCTGACAGGTACTCCAACCAATGATGAAAACTCCTCCAACAGAGGTCCCAACTGAAAATTCTGGAAAGTGAAGCATCTTAAAGGAGGATCATAGAACTGTAGGCAAGTGTGGATCAAACTCCTCTGAGAAGGGTCCAGGTCCATAACCATATCAAGGATGCCTCCATAATGCTCTCTGAATAACGGGATGTGGTCTGGAGTAATAAGTTCCTGGACCTGCCTGATGCCAGCCAGCACATGCTCAAAGAAATGGTATGAAATGTTGCTCTTCTTGGGTGCCATGACTGCTGATGAAGAGCTGAAAACAAATGCTGATGATGAAGACTGATACTGGAGATGAGCCACTGATATGTAACTGAAGCAAACCACTGACGAAGATAGCTGAAGTAGATAACTGATGAAGATAGCTGTAGCAGATAAAGGTCTATGCAGATGAAGGGGTCAAAACCATGTCAGATGTAATGTGGATACCCTGAAAAACAAATAAACAAATGTTAAATGATGCAAATGATGAGTATGCAAATGATATGCAAGGGTTTGTGATCAAGCTGGATCTGATTACTGCCTTGATATAAAAGGTCCATGTATGTTCAAGAAATCCAGATGGAGGTTCAGAAATCCAGTAACCAAGGTGGGGGACTCAAATAAAGAGTCACATGTCCAGGGTTAAATCACAAGAACTGTCCAAAGTGGAGTATTCTTAAACCATAACAAGTAATAGGGTATGATGTGGCCAAGGGTTCCTGCAAACCTGTAAACAGCCCAACCCCCTCACAGGTGATGTTTTAAAACAAGGATCCTCAGACTTGGATCAGTTATGAGAAGTGTAAACACTTCTAACCCGGAGGTACAATGTTTACAATAATCATAAAAGATCCTCCTCTAATTCACCTCAGTTTCTGAAGGTCATAATAAAGGTCATCCAGACTTAGCAGGCTTCCCAGATAGCCCTAGCACTACAGGAAATCTGTAGCACAGAGTTCTCAAGAAGAAACCCACATCTGAACCGTGTTTCATATTCCCGCACCAGACCGAAATGGAATGGGAAAGAACATGAACCACTCTAGCCTAGGTGTCACTCAGGTCCCAGGTATAGGACCTTAAACTCTCAATGAACCCCACCTATCAAAACAATAAACCAGATCCAGCCAGAATAGTATGACAGAATGATGTATATAAACTGTAAAGAAAGAAATAAACAAAACTGTACATAAAGCAATAAAATAAATACATAAACACATATAGCACATAACACCCCAGTAAACACAAATCAAAAAAGCGCTAGGAGGAACCCACAAAAAGAACCAGAAGCCCTGGTTACAGTATAAGGGTCCCCAGCAGAGTCGCCAAGCTGTCGCTCCCACCAAATGACACCTGGTCAGAAGGGGTACATACGCGAACAGTCGGCGAAAGGAGAAAGGAAATGAATAGAGTCGCCAGCTAGGCATTTTTATCCCGAAGGAAAGGTAATGCTGCATAAACCTAAGAAAAGATATGGATAAGACGGTTGCGAACCAGAGAAACTGAGAAAGGGGGTTGGTTACAACCCGGGAAGGTATTAGCACCCAGATTGTCCGCCGTACTCGACGGGATCCACGCTTAAAAGATTTGTGTTTTAAAGGGGTAGTGTCAGTGCAATTTGTGTGTCAAAGCTGGAAAGAATGCAAGTGTCAGTGTAAAGGAAGTGTAGTGTATGCAAGTGAAGTGTCAGTGTAGGAATAAAGATGAAATGCTCAAAACTATGAGGCTTAAAGAATAAGGCTGAAAGAGGGGGAATATACAGAAACTTTTGTTCGATAACTGTTAAGTTATGCCTACGTATCCTCTCGTGCAATGAGGAAGTCAGAACACCGTAGTTCGACCCAAAGAGACTGAAAGATAAATTGACTTGTGAACTGCTTGCTTGTCAATGCTCAAGTGTATGACCTGTCTGGCTCAGGTGCAAACTGTCTTGCATTAGATAGGAGAAGCAAGTTCTCGTTTGTGAGTGAATGAGATGAGAAAAGAATCCTAGAGGAGACGATTATTGCTTGTTTTTGAGTTTTCAGTCTTTTATTTCTTTTGGAAGTTTGTCATAAATTAATGAGCTTAAGCCTAAACCAATGGGTTAGTAAACTCATCAAATCTTCCCTCTGATTAGGGGTAATGAGGATACCTTAAATGTGAAGTCAGCATCTCACACTTAATCACCATGGTGTAGGATTAAAATCATTAACCTACTCGTGATAATTTAGATGTTTTTGTTGTTTTTGTTTAGTGTTAAGTAATGAGTTTAAGCCATAATCAGGGATTAAACAGACTCATTACACCATCCTAATAGAAGGATAATAGATGAGAATGTTTAAGCTGAGGAAGACTCCTCGACTTAATCCATGATTAGGGATTAACCTCATGACAAAACAAAGCCTTTATTAGATGGATTTTAGTTAATGATAAGATGAAGAAGTGAGTTTTATAATTTGTAAGACAACTTGAGGGAGACATGTCCATTAACACTAAGGTTAGTCCTTCTTAACCAATTAAGGAAGAATTAGAACCCTAATGCAAGGCCCAAGTTACAAGCTTGATGTCTTGGTGATTATTAAGTGAATTGATTAGAGGACTTAAACACATTAAGGGTTTAACACTTAGGATTAAATTTATACACTCCATCCTAATAGAAGGATGCAGGCATAAGCTTAATCACAAAGCCTTAAAGCCTTTAGGGTTTAGTCCCTGATTATGAGATGAGAAGAGAAGACTCAAAGAGAAAACTCAAAGGAAAGAGTCTAAGGGGGACTAAACAATCCTAAAATGTTATCATGCTTGGAGGTCCTAGGGTTTGTGAGGCTTAAGAGAGAAAGAGATCTTCAAAGAGACACCAAGGAGAGAAGCAGATGAAAGGATCAATAAGAAGCAAAAACAACTTGCTTCACTTAAGAAGACAAGTTGCTTGAAGAGAGAAAGTGGGAGAGAGCATGAATGAGCAAGCTCACTCAAAGACAAGATAAAATGCAGCAATGATGCATAAGAGAGATGAAAAGAGATTGTGAGAAGTGAAGGCAAATTCACTTCTCAATACAACTTACCACCTGAAAAGTTAGTAAAGAAATGAAATGCAATGCAAATGAGATGCAATGCAATGATGCAAACCAAAACCAGAAGCATGAGTATGATGTTAATGATGCTAAGAGGTGATGCAAACATGATGCAAGGCATTAGAATGATCATACAAACACATGGATGCAAGAGAAGATTGTTTTGAACCATGGATGTTCATGAAAAGTTATGGAATGCAAAAGACATATAACATGGCAAATGCAAGATGCAATGATCAAACATGATTCTAATATGTCTTAAGATGTATTATGAATCAAATGGATGCACAAAATGTCATGGCAAGTCATGGTATGCAAGCAAAAGGAAGATGGATGCAAAGGAAGGCATAAATTAGGGTTTATGATCAACACACAAAGCAAAATCCAAAACCAGAAGCAAATGACATGATATTTGAAAATGCAATCAAAGGAACCCTAAACCTACACAAACTCATTTCCCAAAGGAGGGGATCCAACTCTTAACCTAGTGAGAGTTATGAATTTCCTAAGATTGCTAGGGTTTTAAGGTACCTTGTCAAGAAAAATGCCAAACAAATAGGAAATGCAAGATCAATTCAAACCAATTTTATCCTATAAACTACATGTTATACAAGATGCAATGCAAAAAGAATCATTATCCAACTCTCAATGGTTAGGCAGAAATGAATTTTTGAAGTTTGTCACAAAATATTGCCTAATAATGAATTTAATTCCATTGAAAATGATCAAAAGGCATCAAGAACAAAAAAGAAATTTGGTTTGAGAGTTGGACAATGTTTCTAAATGTTTTTAAATGTTACATGAATTTTTTGTGATTTTTAAATACCTAAAAGTATTTTTAATTAATTAATTTTCATTAACTAATTAAAAATAATCTTTTAAATGATTTAAAAATAATTTTTAATGCAAAAAATAAAAATAAAAATATTTTTGTGTTCTAAAAATTAATGAAAACCTTGACAAAAATTTTCATAATTTTTAAACATTTTTTGCTATTTTAAATTAAATGTGAAAGATAAAACAATTTAAATGAAATAATAAAAATAAAAATAATAAAAAAAAATGAAAGTATGCGCAAGGGATGGCCAGGATTTGATCTGGGCTTGGACTGGTTGACTGCGCGCCAGATCCAAGGGCCTAGATTCAAATCTGGCTAAAATGGTTTATGAATTAATTAAACTGAATTTTAATTAATTAATCAGGGTTAGGGTTTCTAATGACGCATCCTGGCCACTCATTCACGCGCGATTCAACTCTGGTCAAACCATCCTACGCTCCACATTCAAACTCTCATTAATGATGTAATTAGGGCTTAATGAGTTTCAGGTGGCCGGAGAAGACTTCCGGTCGTCTTCTCCGGTGAGACCTCCAACCTAACTCTCTCAAAACCTCACTAAATCATGCCAAAACCTCCAGATCAACTCAACTAAACATCCTAAACAACAATCCAGCAACAAAATTCATTTCTTTTTCATTAATCATGAAGAACAAACAGAAATCAAATTTACGGGCAAAGTTTCAGACAAACAATACATCCTCATTTCTGCATCATTTTCAAAAATTCAAAGCTCATTGCATTCAGGGAAGCATGTAGATCATTTTAGAAACAAGAAATAGGAGTTCTGGAAAAATGAATTTCCATGGCTACCTGAATCGAAGCTTTCAACCCAAGAGCTTCTGGACCAGTTCCTTGCTTCCAATCAACTCCACTGACCTCCCTCAAGTGTTTGCAAAGCTTATCTGGAGTTTATTTGGGCTAGTTTGAGAGATTGCTTGAGTTCTGTTCAAAGAGGGGAAGAAATCGTATTTGGTTTATGTGAGGTTTCAGGGATGAGTGAGGGCAGGGAAATGATCAGTGAGACATGCTGAGGTGTTTTGTGAAGTTTGTTTTTGTGTTTGATGCTTGTGCTGTGTGATTCGAAGCAAAATGCATAAGGGGAGGTTTTTGGGAATTTTGGCTTGTGTGTGTATTCAGGCTCCAAGATCATATGAAATGGCTTTCTTTTGGTGTGTTTGTAAAGTCTTGGTTGGTCAGAATAGTTGTTGTGTCACTGTGGGATTGGTATGGGGGTTTTTGCAAAAAGTCAAGTCTAGGTGTACTTGAGGTATAGGCAAGTGTGAGGTTGTGATAGGGGCATGGTTGAGTTCAGCAGAGATCATGGAGTTCATATGGATCAGATTCTATGAGCTGTAACAAGTAGAGGCATGGCTTCATGAGTTTTTGCAAGTTGTTACATGTTTGCCCCCTTTGGAAATTCATGAAGTTCAAGGCACCAAAATGCAATATTCTTGGGCCAATTCTGACTTTTAGAAGTCACATGATCATATTGTGAAGAGTTTGTGCACATTTGAAGTCTTTAGAATGCTTGATCATACCATTTTGCAAAATGCCTCTTTGGTACAAAACTTGAATTTATGTGATTTTTCCCAACTTTGACAAGCCATAAATTTTGATCCAAAATGAATTAGAATGAGTTTTTGTACTTTTTGAAAAGGGAATGATCCATTCTACAACTTTCATGACCAAAGTTTTCCCATTTGAAGCATTTTTGAATCAAAAAGCAAGGGTTGAAAAAGTTTCCTAAAATGGCAAGTTTCCATTACAAGTCATTTTCCCAAAAAGTCAACTTTGCAAATGGCTTGAATTTCTTCAATTTTGTGAACTTATAACATCTTATATGATCAAATAAAGATCATACACCATCAAAATGATGAAGAACACCCTTTGGTTGGGTCATTGAGGGCCTCAGATGCCCTGATTTTGCACTGACTTGCTCAAGAAGTCAACTCTTAATTAGATGCCTTCCCCATGGAATCTCTTCATGAAAATTGATATGCATGATCCCTATACCAGATAGATACCAATAGAAACAAGAATGACCAAAAAATTTGGAGTTATGGCCTTTGAAACCAAAACCCTAATTCTAGGTCATCTGTGCAGTCAAACCTGGCTCTGCTTCCATGCCAATCTCAGTTCTTGTGATTTTTTGACATTCTTGACTTTGAGAGGATATAATATGATGCTTGAACATACATGGACCCCTTTTAAATGATTGAATACCTTTGGAGTGGCTCAAATGGCTCAGGGATTGCTCAGATCACAAACCCTAGATGCAGATGACTTAGAAGCAATGCAGTGAAGCAAATATGCAATATAAGATGCTATGATTGAACTTATGCATATGAAAAGATCACAAGCCATGGTGTGAATGGGTGAGGGAAAATTTGGGGTGTTTACACCCTGCCTTGATTGGCAAGTCCAACTCTCCAAACATTGATCTTCTTGATCCGTCAAACGTTCGAACCACCAAGTCACTGGGCTTCAGAATAACTCTGTCGTAATCCAGTTTCATTAATGCCTTCTTGGGAAGAACATTCAGTGATGACCCTGTGTCCACCAACACATGGGATAACATTTCACCCTTACACTCCAAAGAAATATGTAGTGCCCGATTGTGGGAACGACCCTCTGATGTTAGGTCCATATCAGTGAAACCCAGTCCATGATTGGCGTTCACACAGACACCACAGTTTCTAGTTGGTTCACTGAGATATCCTGAGGTACATAGGCTTTGTTCAGGATGCTTAAGAGAGCTTTTCTATGAGAGTCAGAACACATTAACAAAGACAAGATGGAAATCTTTGATGGAGTCTGTTGCAAATGGTCTACGATTTTATAATCGCTCTTCTTGCTGATCCTTAAAAACTCTTCTACTTCTTTGTCAAATGTAATGTCAGGGTCAACCACAGGCGTGGGCTCATTAGTAGTTACTGGTTGTTTTCCCCTTACCTTAGCTTGGGCTTCAGCAGTATCTCTAGGTGGCACTACATTGTTTCTTAGCATCTCAGGCACAAACAATCTTCCACTCCTAGTAAAACCTCCTACCCCAATGTTCTCTACCTGAGCTGGAGATATACTAGGTGTGGCCAAGTCTTGCTTTTGGCCATTGCAATACATTTCACCTCCATAAGGCCATGGAAAGGCCTTATCACTTTGGTACATCACAGGCCCTGCAGTAGTAATAGTTATTGACGCCACTCTGGCTTGAGGAGGAGCTTGTGCTGGATTATAGAAAATGGTCATCGTCTAAACTTCTTTTTCTTTTGCAACTCTATCAAACTGCAGGATCCCTTCATCAATCATGTTCTGCACCCCTGTTCTCAATTGCTCGCAACCATCAGGAGCCCCAACACAATCTGGACAATCATTCTTATAACCCGGAAAGATACCCTTCTGGGCCAAACAAGCTTTGACAGTACTCAATGGAGTTTGCAGGTTATTGACATCACGCACTAAATTCAGATCCTCTCCATCATCAATTGTCCCAACTGTACCTCCATGAGGAGGCATGGGGTTTTGTATCACATTCGGAGTAGGAGCGAAATTAATTGCTTTGGAATCTATTAAATCCTGAACAACGTGCTTCGGGGCTTTACAGTTCTCTGTAGTATGACCGGGGGCTCTGGAATGGAATTCACACTGGGTGTTTGTATCATAACCTTCAGGAATTTGTCCCGGTCTCAGAGGTTGTAAAGTTATAAGCTGGACCATTTGGAGCTGGAGGAGATTCTACCAGAGCTGTGAGTAAGACATAGGTGAAGGGTCAAACTGCCTTTCTTTAGCCTTTTGAGAATAATAGGGATGAGGAGCCCTCTGTTGCTGATAACCCTGTTGGCGTTGTTGTTGCGGTTGTTGAACCTGTTGTTGATTAGGCTGAGCTGAAATAGTAACATGAGCCACTTACAGATAAACACCTCTATTACCTCCGCTTCTCTGTGCATACACAGCTCCAGTTTTTCCTTCCCTCTTCTTCACAAAAGGTTTCTTGATACCGGAAGCTGAAGCACCACTATTTTGGATCTTTCACTGTTTAATCCAACTCTCTATCCTCTCGCCAGTTAAGATAATATATGAAAAACCGCTTGAAGAACACCCAACCAACCTTTCCATGAAGTGCCCTGGAATATGAAAAGGTCTACCATTTCTCTTTCTAGCAACGGTGGTTGTACCCTAGAGGCCACTTCACGCCATCTCTGGGCATAACCTTTGAAGCTTTCTAAATTCTTCTGTGCCAAACTTTGGAGCTGAGTGCGGCTAGGCGCCATATCAATGTTATATTGATATTGTTTAAGAAGAGCTTCCCCTAACTCTTTCTAGCTTCGAACAGAGCTTCTATCCAACTTCATATACCATTCCAAGGAGCCTCCAGAGAGTTTGTCCTGGAAATAGTACATCCAGAGCTTCTCGTCCCTAGTATGGGTAGCAATCTTTCGGTAAAAAGCCTGCATATGGGTTTTGGGGAAGGAATTACCGTTGTACTTATCAAAAGTTGGTGGCCTGAACTTGGGAGGAATGACCACTCCAGGAACCAAGCCCATGTCAGATACATCTATCCCAAGAGTGTCTCTACACTCAAGGGCCTTAAACTTTTCATCTAGCAACAAAAAGTCTTAAAAATTTCATTCCACACCAAATCCCATATCATTGTTAACAGGAGGGAACTGATCCTTTTGTCGGTCTTCTACAGGAATAAGAGTTGGTGTGCCATTCTCTGGAACTGGAGGTCCACCTCCTCCATTGTTGTTGTTGGGGGGATTCCCTTGAGCATCTGGAGTGACCGCGGGAGGGTCAGTCTGAGGAGGAGTGAGCCTCTGCATGGCATTCCTCAAATCCTGCTGTCCTTGGGCCATTCCTTGCATCATGACCATAAATTCCCCCATCCTAGTGCAGAATTCATTGAGTTCAGTTTTGATATCGTCCATGATATTCCTTTGGTTGTTGCGGATTGCGTACCGATGAGGAATATTTTGTCTGAGGTGACGGGTCTTGGCAACTCTCGCAATCTTTACTTGGAGAACAGATAAGTTAAGTAACCAGGAGAAACCTGCAAAAGAAAGAAAAATGCAAATGATGTGTATTCAATGATGTGTTCTTCTTATCCTCAAGGTTTTTTTTTACTTTCCCATTCAGGTATTAAGAAAATATCTTTTTGAAAGAAGACTTTGTGCGACATTCAGATGTGAAGTGATAGCATTTAATATCCCGTGTTCGTGCAAAAGATAACAACCAGAGACTTAAGGAAAATCAGAAGAAAACTGAAATAACAAAGGTCCCCATAGGGTACAAGTTCATACATTAAAGAGAGAAAGGTACATAAGTAAGAGGGGAATCCCACAACAGGCCCGTGGGTAATCCAAATCATATGGATACAAGACTAAAGCCTAGGAAGATCTACATCTTGCAACCTCCAGCTAAGGCGCTTGACACCTTGAAGAAACTAGGCTATATCTGGATGGTCTGGTTACTGTATGAGCTTTTGAATCAGGAGTTCCCTAAGGTCAAAAGAGGCATGCAACTCCTCAATTTGTTATAGGAACACCTTCTCACTCTCCTTGTTTGTAGTTGACTCAGTCTTGGTCTTCTTGACATTAGCTCTAAGCTTCAACTCCTCTATCTCTTTCTGAGCATCCTTCACTGCCTGTTGACTCTCTGCTATATCCTGAAGATGACTCTTCTCTTGGTTGTAGGCCTTTTGAAGGAGCTCTCCCTGTTCAGCTAAAGAATCTTGAAGACATTTAATCTCTAACTTGTATCTGGCTTCCAACTCTTTCTGCCTCTTCAAGTTGTCTTCCCATTTCTCTTGCCATAAGGTTATAGTTTCATTAGCTTCATTCAACTCTTTCTTATCTTTTCGGCGTTGGACCGCTTTGTGTGTTTCAGCTAATCCTCTTTTCTTGAAATAGAGATCTCTCTCCTGAAAGTTCTGCTGCTTGAGCCTGACCATTTCTTCAGCTTGGTGAGCCCTGTCTTCCAACTTCTGGTTTTGAATCTTCAACTTTTGGCATGAGTTGTTGGCTTCTTGATTTTCCAACCTGAGCTGCTTGACCAAGGCCTCCAATTTCTGGTACTCCTGAAGAGGAACTGAAGTTATGGGGACTACTTCCTTAGGGTAGAGAGGTGGCTCCTTAGAGAATGGGAGCAATAAAGTCTCTACACGATCTTCCAGCTGTCGCTCCCCCGAAAAGACAACTGGTCAGATAGGGTGCAGACGCGAACGGTCGGCGAAAGGAGAAATGAAGTGAACTGAATAGAGTCGCCAGCTAGACATTTTTATCTCGAAGGAAAGGTAATGCTGCATAAACCTAGAAAAAGATGGATAAGACGGTTGCGAACCAGAGAAACTGAGAAAGGGGGTTGGTTACAACCTGGGAAGGTATTAGCACCCAGATTGTCCGTCGTACTCGACGAGATCCACGCTTGAAAGTTTGTGTTTAAAGGGGTAAGTGTATGTGCTGTCTGTGTGCAAAAGCTGGAAAAAGAATATACAAGTGTCAGTGCAAAAAAAAAGGAGTGAAGTGTGTCGCTCCCCTGATTTCCATCCTGGTACAATCGCGAAAGTGGCGCGGAAAAAGAATAGAGTCGCCAGCCAGGCATTTTTATCCCGAAGAAAGGGAATGGTAATGCTGCACAAACCAGAAGAAAGAAAGAGGAAGGACACAGGTCCTGCGAACCAAAGAGACTAAGTTCGGGAGTCGGTTACGACCTGGGAAGGTATTAGCCCCCAGATCGTCCGCCATACCCGACGGGATCCACGCTTGCAAAAGAAACTGTTTCAAAGGGTGAGGGTATGAAAGTTGCTGCTAAAAGAAAAGAAACGAACTGGAAAAGAAACTGAGAAAAGAACTGAATAAGAAAACAAAGAGAAAAATGTAGGGAAAATAAAGATTGTGCTCGAACGGGCCCTACCCCGCTGCCTACGTACCTCATCAGGATAATGAGGATCAGAGACACCGTAGTTCCCTTAACTAGGGGTACTAAAAGGAAATTGCTTGTGAATTAAAGCTTGAACTGCCTATGTCATTGCTCAGGTGTTGCAGACTCGGACGACGAGTGCGTAACCGTCTTGCAAAGTGACAAGTAGGAGAAAGTTCGCGTACGGAGCGAATGAGATGAGAAAAGAATTCCCAAAGGAAAGACGCTTATTGTTTGTTTGTGTTTTTTAGAAGCTTTTATGAGTGTGTCACAAGGAAGTGAACTCAAGCTCTTTTCCATGGAATGTGCACTTGTCACTACATTCCAAGATGGAATAATAGAACAAGCACACTCAAGTAAGGAGAAGATCCCCAAAACTTGAAACCAAAGATTAGGGCCTAAGCTCACTAACTTGTTGAATTATTAAGTGTTTTTGGTATTTACAGATGAAGAAGTATTTTTTTATGCTTTTCTTGGTGAAGAAGATACCTTGATCAGACTTGTGCATCACAAGGTAAACTTGTACTATCCCAAGATGGGAAGACTACAAGCATACCTCATGGGATAAGGCTATGGATCAAGGCATCACTTCAAACTTTATTAAGATGCTTTTTAAGAGTTATGAGATGAGAAGAGAATAAGAACCAAAAGGATCACAAAGGAAAAAAAACTAACGGGAAAAGTCTAATCCTAATATTCACATGCTCGGATGGTGCTAGGTTAGTGAGGCTCACTATCCTAATGAAGGAGAAGAAAAGAAGAAGACGAAAGGAGCAGCACCATGGTGGCCTAATCACACCCCCAGGTGAAGAAAGAACGAAAGAAGATGAGGAAGAAATAAGATAAAGAGATGAGAATGCGAAATGAAGAATAAATAAGATAAAGAGATGAGAATGTGATATGGAGAAGTCGGACAATGCACAAACAGAGCCTACACCGGTAGGACTTCCAGATGCAGCAGCATGCAATAAGGAAAATCAGGCCTCAGTGTTACCTAATGGAGAAGGTCCGTTGCCTCTTCAATATGTGCAAACAAACTCAATAAAGATGTCAAAAGATTCACGCGATCAATCAAAGTATCATCAAGACGTCCATCACGATTAAATCAATCAACCATAAAATTCCTCGCATCAAGCTTAAAGCTCCAAGAGTGAATCAAAGCATCTAAGACTAAACAACAAAAATCAACAAAGTTAACAAGAATTTAATACAAAAAGTCAGTCAAATCTAACTAGAATTCTAAAACATATATTAAAACCAGAAGAATTAATTCACAAAACAAAACTTACTAAAATATTATTTTTGGGTTCTTTAATTGATTTAAAATAACTAAACTAACTTATCTAAACAATTATTATTACTCCTAAGAAAAATATTAAAATTCAAATAAAACAAATGTTAAGAATTATATCAAATATTCAGATCAAATTAATATAAAAAAAAAGTTTTAAAATAAAAACAAAATTAAAAGAAACAAAGGAGGGGGAAGCCGCTGGATGGAGGTGCTGATAGCAAGATTCGTTGGGCCTGAATAAAATATTGAGCCCAATGATAATAAGGATCTTCAAAGAAGGGTGCATGTGTAATCTGGTAGGTATCAGCAAAACAGCATGGGCTTCACAACCCATCAACAATACCGTTAGATCTATCTCCACATAAAGAAAACAACAACAAAATTAAAATCATAATAAAATAAAAGAATAACAGAGGAAAAAGTCAGCCTAAATGAATCTTCCTTGTTTCCCTTTTGAGACCCACGATCAATTGAAACAGGGGAAGTGAGTCTTCTTCAAACAAAACCAACCATCAACGAGAAAAAACGCCTTTCCGTCACCATTATTTGCTACGCTGTTCCCCTCCATCTCTCTTCCGCGATTCAACGACGACCATTCGAAACCCATTATGACATTATCTTCATCGTCGGTCTCTCCCTCGTTGGTTTCAGATCGCGTACCATTCGGTTCCGATCCACTCTTCTCTGTTTCGATTTGTTTCAATTTATTCCATCTATTTCTTCTTGGTCTCGGTCTCACATCAGATCTCTCTTCATCTCATTCCATTTTCTCTTCTTCTATTCTGTGCTGGATTTCTGTTTGTGTTATTGTTGTGCGAAAATGGGAGGTGGTGGTTGAGGTTTGATGAGTTGAGAAGGAAGTTTTGAATATGGTTATTGTTAGTGTTGTTATTATTCAAGGGTTGAAGATGTTTGGAGGTTGGGAGTTGAACGAATGGTGGTTTAGTGATATTGAAGAGGGTTGTGAAGGAGGATTGGTTTTCTGCGGATGTTGTGTGTTTCGGTGAAGGGAGGAGTTGTAATTGGTTCGGTGGTTTGAAGGATTATGAGGTTTATGGTGATGAATTTGGAAGGGATTCGGAGGTTTGCGGTTTGTTGAAGGAGGTTTGTGAGTTATGGATGGTTCGGTCCATGGTGTGAGTTGAAGGAGATGGCTGAGAGTTATTGTGAGATTTCGGGAATTGGAAGATTAGTGTTGTGGGCGGTTTCTTTGTTGGCTGTGAGCGAGGTTTTGTTGAAGAATAACGTTGAAGGTTTTGTGGTGAATAGAAAAACTTTCAAAGAATTTCATTGAGGTTTCGCTTTATTTCCCTCATGGTATTGTTGCAGAATGTATTTTTTGGAGTGGTGTGCTGAAGAAAATGTGAGAATGTTGTGCGTGTGAATCATCAATGATGAAATGAGTGGGCCAGCCTTTTGGAAAGAAAAATGTGAGGAGTGCGTTTTTGCTGCGTGAGTGATGAAAATACGACTGTGTATATCCGTGAATCTTTTGCTGCGTGTTGGTTATGAGGATTTGCATGATGCGTGAGTGATGTTGTCAATTGTGTGAATGCATGTGGGGTCCGCACGGGATTTGTGTGGTATTTTGTTGAAATTGGTGTAGGTAAAGCGTGAGGACTGTGTGATGAAATGAGTGTGTAGCAAAATCACACCTTTATCTTCAAGTGCAAAATTTTGTAATTAATAATGATAAAACTTGGAATGTGATGGGATTGTGGAAACGTATTTGAGTTTTGGCAATTGGCTTGGTATTGGACTTCATGAAATAAGGAAAAAATAATTAATGAATAATAATGGTAAATAAAAATGAATTAATAAAATGGATTGGAATATGGATTTAATTGTAAAAAGAAACAATGAATAAAAAGAATGTTGAGAAAGGGTTAATTGAATTTGGATAAATGGGTAGTGGACTCAAGATGGATTAAAATTGTTAAAATGTGGATTTTGGTTTTGGAATGGGTCAAGAATAATTGGATATGGTAAAAAAAGATCTATGAAACAAATGTTGGAAATGAACTTATTTGGATAAGAAAATGTGAAATGGATAAAAATGAATAAGGAAATGGTTAATGAATAATCGAATAAACTCTCCGCCAATATTTTCACGGATGCACCTTGAATGGATTCGACCTAAAGATCTCACTTGAAATCCTTCCAACAACTCCTGATGAACACAAATGAACACACTCCTGGCCCACTAAACAATTTGTCAATGATGAATCCCACAAAATACAACTTGACTCTGAACACACACTGCTTGAGAAATAACCATTGAGACGATGACGACCCAGATTCATAGCAAATAGTCCTTTCAGACGTGAAATTATTGAATATCACTTAATCAGGGAGATAACCCTAATATAGCGACAAAAACAATAAGGATGACCATTGATGACTGCATAGAATTTCCTGATGATCTGCGGATAAAGTGTGAAACCCTGATTCTTCTGATGATGTTGATCCCCTGTCTAAGGAGCTCATGCCAATGATATGACCTAATGCAAAAATGCATATGAATGCAAAACGATAAGCCAGAAAACCAGAGGGAAAATTTGGGGTGTCTACAGCTGCCCCTATTCAATCAGCTATTAATCCGAAAAGGATGAGAACAACGGCTATCAGACGTTCGAGATAAACAGTGATTGAATACCAAAAATACCCCGAAAATTTGCACTCTGACGAAGAATGCAAAACTGGGAAATAAACCCAACCAAAAGACGCTTTGGATAACCAAAGTGGGAAGAAAACAGACAAGCTTCTTCCATGTTGAAATTGATATCTGGAATAAGAATGCTAAGACAGACGAGTCTTCAAACAATCCTGTGACGCCAGGAGCTGGACATACAAGTCTTCAAGCATTGCAAGAACTTAAACTGAGACAGACGAATCTTCAAACAATCCTGTGACGCCAGGAGCTGGACATACGAGTCCTCAAAACACTGCATATAACATGAGACAGATGAGTCTCCTTCGGATTTACCTGTTACGCCAGGACCGGGATGCATTAAAGTCTGTGGGATAGACATGCAATTAAGGTAGACGAACCTTCTTCATATATTATCCGCGGATATATGGTATAAGACAGACGAGTCTTCTGCGAGCAAACCTGTGACGCCAGGTGCAGCAACAATAATTGGTGCCTGAGACAGACGAGCCTCCTTCGGATTTACCTGTTACGCCAGGACCGGTAACCATTTTGACATTAATTCCCACTGTCAGGATTTTAAACCTCTTCAATACAGACGAGTATCAGCCACTGGTATATCATTAATTCCCACTTGTTGGGAATACTTTGCTGTGGAAAGATGAATCCGCTTAGGGATAATAATAATTCAGTTAGCTTTGAAGTTCCGCTGGGGATATCATTTGCTCTAACTCAGCTGGGGAAATGTCAACCTTCTGGCATGGTTGAGAAACATAACATACTTGGCAATGCTCTGCTGAGTAGAGACTTTGCTGGAGAATCACAATATGCAAAACTGTGCCCCAGGTATAGTATGGTAACCGTGTTGGAAAGGTATGCCAATTGGACTTTGACTGAATGCGAATAAACCAACACCTCGCGAGAAAACCTTGTCGGCTGAAGGAAAATTCTCTGCTTGGGGAAGAAATAAACTTCCAATACCCTGCTGGTAAAATAAATACCATACATCGGTGCTTCAATCTCTGAGCTCAATAGTTGCCTACTGATTATCAAGAGTGAACAAGCATTCCCTTAACTCCTCAATTATACCATACTGCATCATCCATAAAAAGATCGTCTTCAGAGGATTTTACAGAAGACTTGGCATCCAGAATTTCCCCAGTGTCTTCAAACCCTCGTAGAAATCAAACGGATCTTGAGATAACTGCCCCCAGATTGCGTCTTGTAACGGCTCTTCCACACATCAGAGAAAACAGGAACCATGCAGTATGAAGATGCAATGCAAATGATGCAAAATGCAGACATATGCTCATAATACTAAGGATATGGAGATGCAAGCTACGGGAGCTGAAACAAGGATGGTTGGGCGCAAGGCCAGGTTGAGAGATATTGATATTTTTGTTTTGGTTGCCAAGTAATTGGACTTTAAAGGTGAAGTACCAGACGAGAACTGGTTTATTGAAAGCAGGCCAACAGACGAGAACTGATGGGCAAAGAATAAGTCGTCAGACGAGAACTGACTCCTTGGGTGTTCATTGTCAAACGAGAATTGACTCTGAAAATAATGACTACCAGACGAGAACTGGCGTCCAAAAGGTTAATGAAAAGGTGACCAGACGAGAACTGGTTAAAAGATTCGCCTACCAGACAAGAACTGGTATTTGAAGTTGGTTTTCCAGACAAGAACTGGAATTAGGATTTGTCTGTCAGACGAGGACTAGACTTTGAAATGGTTTTCTAGACGAGAACTGGACTTTGAACGGTTTGGAAGTTGGGGTTACGAGGCCCTGGATGTGAAACTGATGTTTGAGGGGAATGCCCAATGCAACTGTGATGCATATGCTTTATGCTCGAGCGACATGAGTAACGTATGCAAATGACTTATGCAATGCTCATGAAAAGCTAGAAAAACTCCCAAGGATGGGAAGAAAGGTCATAGTGACAAGGCTTCAGGTTGAGAAGGGAGACAAAGGCGAGGATGGGCAACACAATTTCCCGATACTCGTCCTGAACTTTGAGATTACTGATATAACTTGCTCTGTGCAGCTAAAGTTGCCCTTGGCTGGTGAGTCTATGAACAGACCGCCTCCGATTATCAGATTCTTGGAATGGCAGACTTAGATGCTCTCTTGAGGAGAGTTGCACCTAGTGAACTCTGAAAATGTTCTGCCCCAGTATGAGCGTGGAAGCGACTTGACTCATTCTGACTGAGCGTTGGAAGAAATCATCCTTGGTCAATGGAAAATCCGGGTGTCCTGCCCCTGTTTGGCAGATTCAGTTCTGATCAACTGGCTTTCCTTCGATGAACTGATGCTTAGGATCTGCTTTACCCTGACAGATTCCTTGGTTGTCGAAGCCACTGGATAACACTCCCCTGATTCATAGGCTTATAAAATGCTCTTGATTTTGGTCATCATTGTTGAATGATCAAGTTCCCTCGTGATTGCTCTTTGTAGGAACTCCCCTGATGACACAGGCTGACTTGCAATTAAAACCATTCATCTACAAATGGTAATTTTAATGCAGTTCACATGCAAGTTTTGAAAATTTATTTATTTGAATGATGTGACAGTGTGTGACGAATGGACGATTAGTCCAAACGTAGTGCTGAGTTAGCAAATTGTTAGGAGTCAGTTTACGCAACCTTGTCGTAGTATGCTTTCAGAATTGAACCTGATTCAATTAGGACTTTCAAGGGTTATAACATGGTCTGGTTCACGGTTTTAGAAAGAAAGATTTATGGCTCAAAGTTTATCTGTGCCCACCCATTCTCCTTGATGTTCTTCAGTCCTATGTTCAGCTAATTTTCCCAAAGCGCTCGCCTCTCGAAAGGGTTTTGTAATGGTTGAGGAACCAATGATGTTGACGGTTTATGCACCAGTGAGGTTTCTTGGAGTAACAGTCAACCCTTCTGACTTTGTGTCTGTAGTCACACGACTTTGTTCTTATGGAAGATTTTTTTTCTGATTTTTACTCCCTAACTTTTGCCTGGACTGATTCTTTCTTTGAATTTGAATTTTTTTCGATTTTGAAGTCCAGCGGGATGCCCTAACTTTTGCCTAAGTCATTTGTTTTCACATCTTTTTTTTTACTTAGCGGGCTTTTATTTCTCTTTTTCTTTTGCTTTGATTTTTGTTGAACAAATCGTGTGACACTGGTTTGTCTGACTTGCTTGAGAGGGTTGTGACTGCCTCATTCCTTTGTTGTTGAAGGGTAACCATTGTGGTTTCACGTCTCTTGACCTCTTGAGGTGTAATGAATAAAGGTAATGGATCCTCAGATGCACACTTCTTTGGAAATTTGAACGCTCGGTCAAACTAACTGATAACTACCCTGCCCCGGGTTGAATGTGAGGGTTTTTTCGTTCAGAAAAGAAACTCCTACTTCAAGGCTCAAAAGGGGTTGACGAAGGTCTATCTCCCTTATATCTCTGGTGTTTGGGAATTGAAAAAATGCCTGTACATCGTCAGCAGGTTCTACCCTGAAAAGCATACCTTCAACAATTATGGGTATTCATTTGTCATCATCCTCCCTCAAACCTGCTAAACAATAGTGAAATAAATGGGAGGTATATGGATGCAATTTTTTTTGTTTTTTTTTCAATGCAAGTAAAGAAAAATGAGCGAATGCGACATAATTGATTCAAAAAATGCAAGATCACTACATTAACATTACCATTCAAAATAACAATGCTTAAAAGACAAGTAGTTGTTAACAGGAAAGAAACTACAATGCAAATGATAAAAAGATACAATGATCTCCAATTCTAATGACATCTTCTCTGAGCCACTGAAATCAGGAGACGCTTCTCCGAAGTCTTTAAACTCAATCAGGTGAGAGGTTGACGTGCACAACCAAGTTTCCTTCCGGAAAGGATATGTAGCCCTTGTCGATCAGCTGTTGGACTTTGGCTTGAAAAGCTTTGCAATCTTCAGTTGAATGCCCCATTGATCCACCGTGATACCCACACTGCTCATGAGGATTGTACCCTAGAGGGTACGGCTCTGACAACGGCTTAAGAAGCTTAGGGACCACCAAAGAGCTCTGAATTAGATGTGGCAAGAGTTCACTGTACGCCATGGGAACTAGATGAAAAGGAGCATTCCTTCTTTCCAGATTGTTTTGAGGCCTAGGCTGGCTCTGAAGTTGATTCTGAGGTCTTCGACCATGAGCTTGCAGATTTGGACGAGGAGGAGTCCAGGGTTTCTGATATGGTGCTCTGAGCATCGCCGAATGCCCATAAGAGTAGCCAGTCCTAGGAAAAGATGATCTCTGAGAAGATGTTGGTCCAGAATATTCGATATTTGCCATGACTGCACTGATGTCATACCCTTCTTCCCCTTGGGAGCTAACAATAGACTCATCTTCACTAGCTGGAATGTTCGAAAATTCTTGGATCTTTCCACTTTTGAGTAGGCTCTCAATGCGTAATCCAAGTTTTATCAAATCAGAGAAGCTCGATGCCCCAAAGCTACTCATTCTTTCCAAGTACGGACCTTGCAACGTGCTCACGAACAGGTCAACCAATTCTCTGTCTGAAAGTGGTGGTTGCACTTGGGCTGCCAATTCTCTCCACCGCTGTGCATATTCTCTAAAAGATTCACCAGTCCCCTGAGATAGGCTCTGCAAGTGCGTGCGACTGGGCGCCATGTCCACATTGTACTGGTATTGCTTTACGAAAGCTCTGGATAAATCATTCCAAGATCGGATACGACTGCTTTCCAAATCCATATACCAACTTAAGGATGCCCCACTTAAATTGTCCTGAAAATAGTGAATCATCAGCTTATCGTTGCGGGCATGAGAAGTCATTTTTCTGCAGAACATCACCAAATGACGCTTCGGGCAACTGACACCAGTGTATTTCTCAAACTTTGGAGTTTTGAAATCTGGAGGTATGACAAGACCAGGCACCAAACACAGGTTTAGAGCATCAAAACCAAATGCATCAGGATCGGCTAAAGCTTTGAGTTGCTCATCCAACACACGAAACCTTTCAGCAGGATCAATAGCTTGTGGATCTGTGGCTTTCACAAGAGGGATTTCCCCTTGGAAGTTTGGCATAGGGAAATCAAATCTCTGATAATCCGTAGTATCAGAAGAAGATGAAGGTCCACCTCGGACAACAGGTGGTTCAGGTACACTCTGATTCCCAATCGGGGTCTGTGCAGGCTGAGCTTGAGTAAGGTAGTTCACTTGTAGAAGATCATAATTAGGAGAAAGACCATACAGAGGATTGGTCATCGAAGTGAAACCAGGTGGAAACTCAACACTCTGACGGTTGCTCTCTGGCATAGCTACTGACGGCTTCAAATCTGACCTTTTTACCTCTTGACACTGCTCAGTTAACTTCAAACAACTTGTCGTCTTCCAACAGTTACCACTTGTTCAAACTGAGTACCAGGAAATCAACTGGCTGGTCATGGGAAAAAGAGGAAGGATGAGCTCTCTGGAAAAGGATAATACAATGCAGATGCAAATGAAAAATGCAATATGATGATGCAAAAGAATGCAAAGACATGGGATCGCAGCTGGAAACTGCCTGGAATCTGGAATACTGAATCAATAATCGAGTGTCTGTAACCACAAGATCTCTGTATAACAACCCAAAATAGTAGCCGAGAACCATAGGTCAAGAACTTCAGGATCATAGAGACCGGATCGAAACATAAGACTGCACTGGCAATGAGTGTATGTTAAGGTCATGGGTTCCTGCAAACCTGTAAACCCCTCCCAATCTCACTGGTAGGCTCCGGGTCAAACATCACGGACTCTCAAAGCCGAATAGCAATAATACTTTCACCATTTCCGAGAAATGGCTCATGACCAAATCAGGGAATCGGTTTGGCACTATATACTACGCAGGGAGGCCTCAGCTGAGTCCGGGAAAACAAGGTCATCCTATGCGATCCCCAGGTGGGCCCTCGGATGCGAATGGGTTTGCCACAAAATGTGGGCTGCCACTGTCATCACTAAAGAGGGATGTTTCCACAAGGTTCTCAAAGATCGGTCCCCAGCTGCACATAACTGTCAAGGTTATATAATGAGAGAGGAAGATCCCCAAATCAAGACATTTCCAAGACAATCGCAACCTGGGTGTGGAACTCACTACTACCCCCATGACAAGATCTCATGAGGCCAAAGTGGAACCACTCTAAGTCCTATGGTGCACTCGAGCCGGGTACTTGGCTCATCTCTCAGGAACAAGTAACACCCATCCCACCAAACAGAAAACCAGTCCAGGCAGTCCAGTATATATATATATATATATATATATATATATATATATATATATGATGCGGAAAATAAAGACTGAAAACTGTAAATAAAGCTGTAAATAAACAACAATAAAATACAACAAGCCACAGTAAACAAATATCACCCAATGAAACAGCAATAAACAAGCGCTAGGAGAGACTCACAGGGGAACCAGAGATTCTGGGTTCGGTCCCCAACAGAGTCGCCAGCTGTCGCTCCCCGGAAAAGACACCTGGTCAGATAGGGTGCAGACGCGAACGGTCGGCGAAAGGAGAAATGAAGTGAACTGAATAGAGTCGCCAGCTAGGCATTTTTATCTCGAAGGAAAGGTAATGCTGAATAAACCTAGAAAACGATGGATAAGACGGTTGCGAACCAGAGAAACTGAGAAAGGGGGTTGGTTACAACCTGGGAAGGTATTAGCACCCAGATTGTCTGTCGTACTCGACGAGATCCACGCTTGAAAGTTTTTGTTTAAAGGGGTAAGTGTATGTGTTGTCTGTGTGCAAAAGCTGGAAAAAGAATATACAAGTGTCAGTGCAAAAAAAAAGGAGTGAAGTGTGTCGCTCCCCGGATTTCCATCCTGGTACAATCGCGAAAGTGGCGCGGAAAAAGAATAGAGTCGCCATCTAGGCATTTTTATCCCGAAGAAAGGGAATGGTAATGCTGCACAAACCAGAAGAAAGAAAGAGGAAGGACACAGGTCCTGCGAACCAAAGAGACTGAGTTCGGGAGTCGGTTACGACCTGGGAAGGTATTAGCACCCAGATCGTCCGCCGTACCCGACGGGATCCACGCTTGCAAAAGAAACTGTTTCAAACGGTGAGGGTATGAAAGCTTCTGCTAAAAGAAAAGAAACGAACTGGAAAAGAAACTGAGAAAAGAACTGAATAAGAAAACAAAGAGAAAAATGTAGGGAAAATCAAGATTGTGCTCGAACGGGCCCTACCCCGCTGCAAGCATACCTCAGGAGACTACAAGCATACCTCAGGAGATAAGGCTATGGATCAACGCATCACTTCAAAATTTATTAAGATGCTTTTTAAGAGTTATGAGATAAGAAGAGAATAAGAACCAAAAGGATCACAAAGGAAAAAAAACTAACGGGAAAAGTCTAATCCTAATATTCACCTGCTCGGATGGTCCTAGGTTAGTGAGGCTCACTATCCTAATGAAGGAGAAGAAAAGAAGAAGATGAAAGGAGCAGCACCATGGTGGCCTAAGCACACCCCCAGGTGAAGAAAGAACGAAAGAAGATGAGGAAGAAATAAGATAAAGAGATGAGAATGTGAAATGAAGAAGAAATAAGGTAAAGAGATGAGAATACGATATGGAGAAGTCGGACAATGCACAAACAGAGCCTACACCAGTAGGACTTCCAGATGCAGCAGCATGTAATAAGGAAAATCAGGCCTCAGTGTTACCTAACGGAGAAGGTCTGTTGCCTCTTCAATATGTGCAAACAAACTCAAGAAAGATGTCAAAAGATTCACGCGATCAATCAAAGTATCATCAAGACGTCCATCACGATTAAATCGATCAACCAGAAAATTCCTCGCATCAAGCTTAAAGCTCCAAGAGTGAATCAAAGCATCTAAGACTAAACAACAAAAATCAACAAAGTTAACAAGAATTTAATACAAAAAGTCAGTCAAATCTAACTAGAATTCTAAAACATATATTAAAACCAGAAGGATTAATTCACAAAACAAAACTTACTAAAATATTATTTTTGGGTTCTTTAATTGATTTAAAATAACTAAACTAACTTATCTAAACAATTATTATTACTCCTAAGAAAAATATTAAAATTCAAATAAAACAAATGTTAAGAATTATATCAAATATTCATATCAAATTAATATATAAAAAAAAGTTCTAAAATAAAAACAGAATTAAAAGAAACAAAGGAGGGGGAAGCCGCTGGATGGAGGTGCTGATAGTAAGATTCGTTGGGCCTGAATAAAATGTTGAGCCCAATGATAATAAGGATCTTCAAAGAAGGGTGCATGTGTAATCTGGTAGGTATCAACAAAACAGCATGGGCTTCACAACCCATCAACAATACCGTTAGATTTATCTCCACATAAAGAAAACAACAACAAAATTAAAATCATAATAAAATAAAAGAATAACAGAGAAAAAAGTCATCCTAAATGAATCTTCCTTGTTTCCCTTTTGAGACCCACGATTAATTGAAACAGGGGAAGTGAGTCTTCTTCAAACAAAACCAACCATCAACGAGCAAAAACGCCTTTCCGTCACCATTATTTGTTATGTCGTTCCCCTCTATGACATTATCTTCATCGTCGGTCTCTCCCTCTTTGGTTTCAGATCGCGTACCATTCGGTTCCGATCCACTCTTCTCTGTTTCAATTTGTTTCAATTTGTTCCATCTATTTCTTCTTGGTCTCGGTCTCACATCAGATCTCTCTTCATCTCATTCCATTTTCTCTTCTTCTATTCTGTGTTGGATTTCTGTTTGTGTTATTGTTGTGCGAAAATGGGAGGTGGTGGTTGAGGTTTGATGAGTTGAGAAGGAAGGTTTGAATATGGTTATTGTTGGTGTTGTTATTATTCAAGGGTTGAAGATGTTTGGAGGTTGGGAGTTGAACGAATGGTGGTTTAGTGATATTGAAGAGGGTTGTGAAGGAGGATTGGTTTTCTGCGGATGTTGTGTGTTTCGGTGAAGGGAGGAGTTGTAATTGGTTCGGTGGTTTGAAGGATTATGAGGTTTATGGTGATGAATTTGGAAGGGATTCGGAGGTTTGCGGTTTGTTGAAGGAGGTTTGTGAGTTATGGATGGTTCGGTCCATGGTGTGAGTTGAAGGAGATGGCTGAGAGTTATTGTGAGATTTCGGGTATTGGAAGATTAGTGTTGTGGGTGGTTTCTTTGTTGGCTGTGAGCGAGGTTTTGTTGAAGAATAACGTTGAAGGTTTTGTGGTGAATAGAAAAACTTTCAAAGAATTTCATTGAGGTTTCGCTTTATTTCCCTCATGCTATTGTTGCAGAATTTATTTTTTGGAGTGGAGTGCTGAAGAAAATGTGAGAGTGTTGTGTGTGTGAATCATCAATGATGAAATGAGTGGGCCGGCCATTTGGAAAGAAAAATGTGAGGAGTGTGTTTTTGTTGCGTGAGTGATGAAAATACGACTGTGTATATCCGTGAATCTTTTGCTGCGTGTTGGTTATGAGGATTTGCATGATGCGTGAGTGATGCTGTCAATTGTGTGAATGCATGTGGGGTCCACGCGGGATGTGTTTGGTATTTTGCTGAAATTGGTGTAGGAAAAGCGTGAGGACTGTGTGATGAAATGAGTGTGTAGCAAAATCACACCTTTATCTTCAAGTGCAAAATTTTGTAATTAATAATGATAAAACTTGGAATGTGATGGGATTGTGGAAACGTATTTGAGTTTTGGCAATTGGCTTGGTATTGGACTTCATGAAATAAGGAAAAAATAATTAATGAATAATAATGGTAAATAAAAATGAATTAATAAAATGGATTGGAATATGGATTTAATTGTAAAAAGAAACAATGAATAAAAAGAATGTTGAGAAAGGGTTAATTGAATTTGGATAAATGGGTAGTGGACTCAAGATGGATTAAAATTGTTAAAATGTGGATTTTGGTTTTGGAATGGGTCAAGAATAATTGGATATGGTAAAAAAAGATCTATGAAACAAATGTTGGAAATGAACTTATTTGGATAAGAAAATGTGAAATGGATAAAAATGAATAAGGAAATGGTTAATGAATAATCGAATAAACTCTCCGCCAATATTTTCACGGATGCACCTTGAATGGATTCGACCTAAAGATCTCACTTGAAATCCTTCCAACAACTCCTGATGAACACAAATGAACACACTCCTGGCCCACTAAACAATTTGTCAATGATGAATCCCACAAAATACAACTTGACTCTGAACACACACTGCTTGAGAAATAACCATTGAGACGATGACGACCCAGATTCATAGAAAATAGTCCTTTCAGACGTGAAATTATTGAATATCACTTAATCAGGGAGATAAACCCTAATATAGCGACAAAAACAATAAGGATGACCATTGATGACTGCATAGAATTTCCTGATGATCTGCGGATAAAGTGTGAAACCCTGATTCTTCTGATGATGTTGATCCCCTGTCTAAGGAGCTCATGCCAATGATATGACCTAATGCAAAAATGCGTATGAATGCAAAACGAAAAGCCAGAAAACCAGAGGACAAATTTGGGGTGTCTACAGCAACCAGGTGGCAAAAGGATCATAAGTCTTTGGATCTACTCTTCCAAATTCCTTCTTCCCCTTCATCACTCTAACCTCCCAAGCTTGGGATCCTAGTATGCTCATCTTCAAGTTACCTTCTGCTGGAAAGTATAGTGACTCATTTATCTCTTCAACCAATGGTAAAGCTCTCAAAGGATAACCAAACTATTTTCTGGACAAAATAGGATTGTAACTGATTCCACCTTTCCTTCCTATCAATGGTACATTTGGGAAGCTACCACAACGGACCATGATTTCTTTGCCTACAAGATCCCTATTGCATCCCTAAGAAATGTTATTTGAGGTTAAGCCCATCAATCTTTTGGACCACTTCCAGGATTGTTTCAAGCCTTGGAAAGGTCCTGATTTTGGGAGTTTCCTTATAAACCAGACAGCAAACAAGGGAGCACAACAGTTCACATGTCCCTTTCTCTTTTCATTCCTGTAATGAACCCCATAGTAGAAGTCACCCAGGAATGTAGGCATTGGGTTTATTTTGACAAAGATGGTGATAGCCTCCATGCTGATTAATCTTTTCTCTCCTGGGAACAAGCTTATCCCATACACTATCATAGCTAGCAATGATCTGAAATCTGCCCATTTGTTTCCTGATGCCATAACATGAGCTTCTGTGATGATAAACTCCAAAGAAATCCCCTTACCCTGGTTGGCTTCTAGCCCCATCTTGAATCTGAGCATACTCAAGTGACAGGCAGCAGTAATGTCTTCATAAGGAGGGCTCCTCTTTGAAGCATAATAAGGCATACCTTCTATAATGGGAATATTCAGGATACTAGAGACCTCCTCTAATGTAGGTGCCAAATTGTAATCTGGGAAAACAAAGACTCGTAGCTATGGATCATAGAATTGCAACAAGGAATGCAGGTTATCCCTCTCATCAACTGTTGGCTTATTCACATAATCCAGAATCTTCCCAAACTCTCTTTTGAAGTCATCAAGAACTTTGTCACTCATTAAGTTGATCAACTTCTGAATTCCCCCTGTCTCTGATTGTGGGAAAGTATAGTGAACATTCTTCTTCCTTGGAGTCTCCATATTGAAGCAGCAATGTGACCGGGAATCGGATGTAATATGAACCCTGAGAATAAAAAGAACACACATGATTAATGATGTCATGATGCTTATGCAAGGCAAGTCATGTGATCAATGATGTGTCTGTGCAGGGTCACGACATCACTACAAACATCTCTCTGGTCAGAGGTTCAAATCTCAGAATCCATGTGTAATAGAACAGATCACAATAATGAAGTATGCTGGTACAGTGGGTATGTTGAAGGTTAAGGTTCCTGCAATCCTGTAAACCCCTCCCAATCTCACAGGTGTGCTACTCGGGTCAACATCACGGACTCTCAAAGCCGAGCAGCAATAATACGTTCACCATCTCCGAGAAATGGCTCAAGACCAAATCAGGGAATCGGTTTGGCATTATATACTACTCAGAGAGGTCTCAGTTGAGTCCAAGGAAACAAGCAACCCTCATAAGTCTCCAGCTTCAAGCACTGAATTGAGAAACAATAGTACATTCATCTCGAAGGGTACAATACTATCGTCATTTGAACAGTTTGCCTTAACTGGATTCCTATGAGAGAATCAGGCCATCCTATGCGAGTTCCCAGTGGTCCCGTGGATGCGAGTGGGTTTTCCAACAAATGTGGTATGCCACTGTCATCACTAGAAAGGGATATTTCCACAAAGGTTCTCAATGATCGGTCCCCTGACTGCACATAACTATCAAGGTTGTGTATTTCCCCAGAAAGATTCCAATATCAATACATTTCTGAGAAGGTCGTAAGTCAAGGTGTGGAATTCACTACTACCAACATAGCAAAATGCCATGAATCCAAAGTGGAACCACTCTAAGTCCTAAGGTGCACTCAAGCCCTGGTTACGAGCTCATCTCACAGTAACAAAGCCCATCCCACAGAAAAATGAAACCAGCACAGTCCAGTATAGGATGCATGTGAAAATAAATACTGGGAAGGTATTAGCACCCCAGACCGTCTGCCATACCCGACGGGATCCACGCTTGCTTGCTTGTTTCAAATGGGTAAAGTGCTGTTGAACAAATGAACTGCTACTAGAACTGGAATGAGAGGGAACTAGAAAAAAGAGAATGGAAAGGAAGAATGGGGAAAATGTAGGGAAAATAAAGAATGTGCTTGAATGGGCCCTACCCCACTGCCTACGTACCTCATCGGGAAAATGAGGATCAGAGTCGACGTAGTTCGCCTAACTAAGGCAGGAACTTGTTGGTGTTTTTTATAGCTGGAACTGTGTATGTCTATCCTCAGGTGTTGCAGGCTCGTCTGGTACGAGTGTGTTTACCGTCTTGCATGTGAGACAAATCATCGAAAGTTCGCGTTGAGAGTGAGTGAGATGAGAAAATAATTCTCGTAAGAAAGTCGCTTATTGTTTGTTGTTTGCTTTTTAAGAGTTTTTATGAACTTGGCACAAGGAAGTGAATTCAAAATCTTTTCCATGGAATGTGTACTTGCTACTACATTCCAAGATGGAATAGTAGAACAAGCGCACCAAGTAAGGAGAATTTATCCAAGACTTGTTCCCAAGGATTAGGGTATAAGTTCACTATCTTGTTGAACTTAATAACATGTTTTTGTAGCTTTGTGAAGATGTATCTTTTAGATTTTCTTTGTGAAAAAATCTCTTGATCAGACTTGTACATCATGCTAGAAAAGCCTACATTATTCCAAGATGAAATGAATGTAAGTGCCCCATGGAATAAGGCTGTACATAAGAGATTCTTTCATACATTTATTAAGTGTATTTTATTTTGTTTGAAGATGAGAAAAGAAGACTCAAGAGGAAAAATTTCAATGCTAATCGGGAACTAAGCCACAACCCTAAGTTATCTTTATTATGTACAAAAGTGATCCTATGGTTGATGAGTTATTCTAAACCTAAGGAAAATAATAGCAAGTTAGAGTTCAACTTACTTCCTAAGGAAGTTATGTTGAATCTAAAGAACAAAACGGAAGCCTATGAATAAAGCACAAAGTGCTAAAGAAAATACATTTAAAATGCATAAAAGAAAGGAATGAAGTAAGGATTACCTCTTCTCCCCCCCCCCCCCCCCCTACAAAACAAATGTTAGCATGATGAAGTAATTTGAACAATTATAATATGGCAAACTTCAATTAAGAACCCACACTAGTTTAATAAAGGTGTTAGTGAACTTCTAAGGCTAATAACTAAGTCTAAGGTATCTCATAAAGTAACACACTTCAAATGTCAGTAGCTAAATCATATTAAAAGTATCTAAAGAGATTAAGTGAATCAAATTCAAACTATGCCCTAAAGTGTTACTAAACCCTAATGAAACCTAAGTATGAAGTTAAAAGGGAAACCTAAGTGTTTTAGCATACTAAAATCTCATAAAATCAAAGATAAGTGAAAAATCCAGAACTTAACACTACATGGAAATGAGGGATGAGATTAGATCAAATGAGAAAGAAGAGATTCAAGTTAAATATATTCAAACATAGGATTGAAAGATGAAGGCATGAACATGAAAACATGGTTTTAGAGGTGAAACAAAATGACTTAGAATAAACATCAAAAATGACCAAAGCGACTTGAATCCCCCATACAAAAACTAGAGGCTTGAAAACAAGTTAGAATGGAAATTAGATTCACAAAATACTCACAAATGAAGTGGTAAGAGGTATCCTAAGGCTAGGTGTCCAAATTAGGGTTTTTAAGGACCTTTGGATGACAAATAAAGTTCAAAAGAATGCAAAAGGCTCTAAACTTGAGGTAAACATATGGGATTGATCACAAAACATTTATGAGACACAAAACAATGATATTATGAAGTTAGCTTATGTATAAATGCAATTTGAGATGGCTAAGATGGAAGGAGAAGTGAAATTAGGTTAAAGTGGAACATATGTGACTTATGACTCTAGACAACCCTAAAAATCAAAGGTTAAAGCCTAATGATAGTACTCAACATTTGAAGACATCCCATAGGACCTATAAGACTCAAAATTAAAACCTTGAGATAATGGCATAAATTCCTTATTCAATATGGATCAAAGGAAGTGAAGAAAGGATCAAAAAGGTGCCTTATGACCCAAACAATTTAGAAAAATATCAAATGATCATGGAAAATTATGAAACTTGACAATCTAATACAAAATCCAGAGGGTGACTTATATCCAAAAAATCTCACAAAAATTCATATTTTGAATGACCAAATGAGGTGTGGAAGTGAATTAGGGTTTAGGTGCATACATGTGAAAGGATGGGACCAAAACATGACTTATAATGACCTAAAATTCAAAACAAAAATATTTTTGGGAGACTTAGGGAGTCCTCTGACTAATGCAAAATTAATGAACAATTTATCTTTTGAGGTATAGGAGAACAAAAATGGACAAGTGAATTGGTCAGAAATGGAGAAAATAGGAAGAAAATTAATTGGGAAATTAATTCTACCTTAAAAATAAAAGAAAAATGGGAACAAAAATTATGAAAAATTAAAGAAAACTATGACTATCATATATGAATTTTTGGGGAATTTTTAATGGTGTTTGGATATTTTTAATAATCAAAAACAAAAATGAAAAAAAAATGAAAAAAAATAAGAAGAAAATATGAGAAATAATGGATTGGGCCTGGGGGTGGTTTTAGCAAGGAAATGCATTAATCTGGGCCTAATGCAAGTACGCTGGGGGTGCTAAAAGAACTTGGAGAAGTCCTTCACAAAAATGCACATGATTTGCATGCCTCTCATTAATTTGCTGGCAGGATTAGAGCCTTAGGATATACACGATCAAACGGTTGTGACATGTTCTAGTTCCAAAACCCTAACTGAACCCTCAGGCCATCTCACCGGCCGGAGAATGACCTCCAGACACTCTCATCAGAGCACATCACCAAAACTCCCAGAAACGCAACATACTTACATCAATGGAAAGAGGACACAAAGGTGATCACGAATCAAGCCTTAGAATCAGCAACCACCACAAACAGAAGGAGAATCGAAGAAAGAAAACTTGCCCTAGCCTATGTCAAATACTCCTATAGGTCCTAAACACTATCTAGAGCAGTTCATTTTAATCTATAGCAATCAGATTAAGCAAATAAAAGGCAAATCGAAGTGCAACTCATGGAAAGCAACTAATCTGAATTTAAGCCTCTTCTTGATTTAGAAAATTAGATATGAGATTCATATACTCGTCTTGATGCTTGTGATGATCAAATAAAGATCCAATCTGAAGACACGTATGCAGAGCTTTTGAGGCTCAATTTGAAGACTTATAAATTCAATCCAATTGATGCACACTGTCGCTCCCGACAAATGAAAACGGATCAGATGAAGGTACAGACGCGAACGGTCGGCGAAGGGAACAGTGAGAACACACAGCCGTGAACTCACTGGAGATGAAAAGAGTCGCCAGCTAGGCATTTTTATCCCGGAGGAAAGGCAATGCTGCATAGGCCTGGAAAAAGATGGATAAGACGGTTGCGAACCAGAGAGACTGAGAAAGGGGGTTGGTTACAACCTGGGAAGGTATTAGCACCCAGATTGTCCGTCGTACTCGACGGGATCCACGCTTAAAAGATTTGTGTTTTAAAGGGGTAGTGTTAGTGCAATCTGTGTGTAAAATAGCTGGAAAAGAATGTACAGGTGTCAGTGTAAAAGAAATGTGAAGTGTGCTATATACAGTGTCAGTGTAGGAACTGAGGAATGAAATGCTCATGATAATGAGGCTAAGAGAAAGATGCTGGAAAGAGAGGGAATATACAGAGACTTTTGTTCGATAACTGTTAAGTTATGCCTACGTATCCTCTCGTGCAATGAGGAAGTCAGAACACCGTAGTTCGACCCAAAGAGACTGAAAGATGAATTGACTGGTGAACTGCTTGCTTGCCTATGCTCAAGTGTATGATCTGTCTGGCACAGATGCTAACTGTCTTGCATTAGACGGAAGAAGCAAGTTCTCGTTTGTGAGTGAGGATGATGAGAAAAGAATCCCGGAGGAGACGATTATTGTTTGTTTTTGAGTTTTCAGTCTTTTATTTCTTTTTGGATTTTTGTCATAAGAAAATGAGCTTAAGCCTAAACCAATGGATTTAGTAAACTCATCACATCTTCCCTCTGATTAGGGGTAATGAGAATACCTTAAGTGTGAAGTCAGATTCTCACACTTAATCACCTTTGGTGTAGGATTAAGATCATTAACCTACTTGTGATTATTTAGATGTTTTTGTGTTTTTGTTTAGTGCTGAGTAATGAGGTTAAGCCATAATCAAGGATTAAACAGACTCATTACACCATCCTAAAAGAAGGATAATAGATGAGAATGTTTAAGCTGAGGAGGACTCCTCAACTTAATCCATGATTAGGGATTAAACCCATGACAAAACAAGCCTTTATTAAGTGGATTTTAGTTAATGATATGATGATGAAGTGTTTTTTATGATTTGTAAGACAACTTGAGGGGGACTTGTCCATTAACACTAGGGTTAGTCCTTCTTAACCATTTAAGGAAGAATTAGAACCCTAATGCAAGGCCCAAGTTACAAGTGATGTCTTGATGAGTATTAGATGAATTGATTAAGAGATTTAAACACCTTAAGGGTTTAATACTTAGGATTAAAGTTATACACTCCATCCTAAGAGAAGGATGCAGGCATAAGCTCAATCACAAAGTCTTAAAGCCTTTAGGGTTTAGTCCCTGATTATGAGATGAGAAGAGAAGACTCAAAGAGAGACACAAAGGTAAAACTATGGGGGGACTAATCAAAACCCTAATTCATTGTCATGCTTGGATGATCCTAAGGTTTGTGAGGTTTTCAAGAACAATCTTCAAAGGAGCCACCAGGAAGCAGATGAATAAGATCAAGAGAAGCAAAGCAACTTGCTTCATTCAAGAAGTCAAGTCACTTGAAGAGAGAAAGTGGGAGAAGCAAGAATGAGCAAGCTCAATCTCAAACACAAATAGAAATGCAGCAATGGATGCAAGAGAGATGAAAAGAAAAGGTATGAGAAGTGAAGGCAAATCCACTTCTCAAGTTTACTTACCACCTGAAATGTTAGAAAGGAATGCAAACAATGCAAGATGAGATGAAATGGTATGATGCTAAACAAAACCAGAAGCATGTTGATGATGATAATGATGCTATGAGATGCTGCAAACATGAGGCAAGGCAATGGGGATGTTCATACAAGGTTATGAATGCAAATGATGCAAGCTAAGGAGCATGAACAAGCATGAAATGTTATGAAACATACAAGACAAATGACATGGCAAATATGTAATGCAATGATCAAAGATGCTTTATACATGTCTTAAGATGTCAAATGAATCACAAGCATGCACAAAATGCAAAGACAAGTCATGTTATGCAAGAGAATGCAAGAAGGATGCAAAAGAAAGCCCAAATTAGGGTTCATGGATCAAACATCAAACACAAACCAAAAACAGAAGCAAAACCCTAAAGTAAAAATGGAAAATGGTACCCAAGGAAACTCTAGACCTATAATAAACCACTGCCCAAAGGGGAGCTCTCAACTCTCAACCAAACTCAAGATATGAATTTTCTAAGTTATTAGGGTTTTTTAGGGTTCTTAACAAAACAAATGCCAAACAATTTGAAAATGCAAGAACAATTCATGGCCTTTTTACCCTAGAAACTACATGTTAAACACAAGACAAAGCAAAAAGAATCAATGTCACAACCTTCACCAATAGGCAGAAATGAATTTTTGAATCCATGATCAAAATAATGCATAAAAAATGATTTAATTCAATGAAAAATTCTTAAAATGCATCAAGATCAAAAAAGAAATTTGGTTTGAAGGTTGGACAATGTTTCTAAATGTCTTTGAACATTTCATGAATTTTTTTGTAATTTTTAAATACCTAAAAGTATTTTTAATTAATTAATTCTCATTAATCAATTAAAAATAATCTTTTAAATATTTAAAAATACTTTTTTAATGATAAAAATAAAACTAAAAATATTTTTGGGTTTTAAAAATTAGTGAAACTCTTGACAAAAAGTTTCATAATTTTTAAAACATTTTTGCTATTTTAAATAAATTGTACAAAATAAATGAGAAAAAATGAAATAAAAATTAATGAAAATGAGAAGTAATCACAATCCATGGCTGAGATTCAAACTTGGGGGGTCAACAGTTGACCACGCGCGCTATTGGAAGGTCAGGATCCCTTCTGGCTTAATTAACCTAAATATAATTTATTAAATTAATAAAACAGATTAGGGCTTTAATGATGTAATCCGAGCCACACAAACGCGCGGGAGTCAACTTCAGTCAACTGCATCTACGGTCCAGATTCAAATCCTCATTAATGACTTAATTAAACCCTAATGATTTTCAGGTGGCCGGAGAAGACCTCCGGTCGTCTTCTCCGGTGGGAAGTCCACCTGAAAATCTCCAAAACCTCTCAAAACGCATCAAAAATAAAAACCAAGCACATAGAAATGAACCCCATGATCTCCTGAATCAAAACCCTAAGTCTAAACAAATTTCTTCTTCCTCAAAACCATGAATCGAACAGAACAAGTTTTAGGGCAAACCAGTTTCAGAGACAAATTAAATGCTTATTTCATCACCATTTCAAAAACTAAGAACATCAGGATGATCAGGACAACACAAAGAACAAGTTTGTAACAAGAAAAATGATTTCTGGAAAAATAATTTTCGAGCTACCTGAGATTTGAAGCTTTCAGTTTGAAGACTTTCTGGCCACTTCCTTCAATGCAAACTACTCCACTTGGTCCCCAGAAGATGTTTGAATACTCAAAAGGAGTTTAAGTTGGCTGGTTGATGAGTTTCGAAAACTTCTGTTCAAGCTTGATCAGAAATGGCAATGGTGAAATAGGCACTTTCAGGTCATGGTGAGGGGTTGTTTATGATCCTGAGGGTGAATGGAGAAGGTCTATGGTGTTTGTTTGGCTGTTTGTGGGCTAGGGAGGGAGATTCGAATGAATCTGCAGAATGGAGTGAGAGATGGCAATGGGGTGTTCTGGATGTTTTAGGCTTGTGCTTTGGGTGGTTTCTACTCAGTGATACATGGTGAGTTGAATGGAGGAAAAGGTTTGGGTGTTTGCAGGCTGTATAGAGAAATTCGAAGCAAGTTGCAAGATGGTGAGTTTTTGTGTATGTGGTGAATGTGATGGTTTCAGCCTTGCCTTATGCTATGCTTTGCTTGCAAATTGTCCATATGACTCTCTCTCATTGGTCAGTTGATTTGACATGTGCTTTATGGATAGGTGAGGCAACTTTTGCAATTTGTCAACTCTTGTGTAAGAGAAAGTATGGTGAGGTACTAGCTTGGTACAAGGCATGGGCTATGCGCAGCAAGATGAGGGGGAAATGTCAGCTTGGTCCAGCATTCAAGGCAGCAAGTGGTGAAGGCTTGATCATGAGTTTTGCAAATTGGTTACTTTATGGATTTTCATGAAAAATGCCTTGTTACACAAACCAAACCATGATGAAACTTGATCCAATTCTGAATTTTGTAACTTAGAGAATGCTTATGTGCTGGTTTGAAATGAATTAGAGGCTGCAATGTGCATTGGTCCAAGATTTTGCAAAGTTCTCACTTAGGGCATGCCTTGAAAATTAATGATTTTAGCCAACTTTGCATTGCCATAACTTTTGATCCAAGAAGAGTTTGATCATGTTCTTGTACTTTTTGAAAAGGGAAAGATGAGATCTACAACTTTCATGACCAAAGTTTTTCCATTTGAAGCCTTTTTGAATCATGAATCAAGGCTTGAAAAATGACCTAAAATGATGCATTCTTGAAAAGTCAACTATGCCCAAAAAGTCAACATTTGCAAAAACCCTAAATTCTTGATTTCTATGAACTTCAACCTTCTTCCATGATCAAATAAAGATCATATACACTCAAAATGATGAAGATCAACCATTGGTTGGGTCATTGGGGGCCTCAGATGCCCTGATTTTGCACTGACTTGTCTAGAAAGTCAACTCTTGATCAGATGACTTCCCCATGGAATTTCTTCATGAAAATTGATATGCATACTCTCTATACCATATAGAGATCAATGAAAACAAGAATGACCAAAAAATTTGGAGTTATGGCCTCTGAAACCAAAACCCTAATTTTCAGTCAACTGTGCAGTTCATCCTTGGCTCTGCATCCATTCAAACCCTAGTTCTTGTGATTCCTCTGCAATTTTGACTTTGAGGAGATGAAATATGGTATAAGAACACACATGGACCCCTTTGAGTTGATTGATGTCCTTTGGAATGGCTCAAGATGCCCTGAGGTTGCTCAGATCACAAACCCTAGGTGCAGATGCCTTGAAAACTATGCAGTGAATCAAAAATGAAATGTGAGATGATATGATTGTGTTTATGCATATGAGAATGATCACAAGCCATGGTGTGAATGGGTGAGGGCAAATTTGGGGTGTTTACAGCTGCCCCTATTCAAACATGAGTTAGCTGTGCAGGATGTAAGCAACGACTTAAAAGGCAAACAAGATAACTCGTGGTTGAATATCAAAGACAGTCCAAAATTTGCACTCACGGAAATGAAGAAGAAAAGGGATATAGATTGTAAAGGAAAGTATATTGTAAAGTGTGGGCGACGGAGGACGACCATCGAGCAGAGGACGACTGCTGGGTAAGGAGCAATGACGGGGACGGCCGACATGCTGGGGAGAGTGTATGAAAATAAAGCAATGACGGGGACGGCCGACATGCTGGGGATAAAAGGTAAAGCTAAGACGGGGACGGCCGACTAGCTGGGGAAAACAAAATCATGATGAGGACGGCCATCACGATAAAACTGTAAAATTTCTCTGGGGATTAATGAAACATGACGGGGACGGCCATCAAGTTCATAAAGTAGGTAAAATAACCAACGATGGGGACGGCCATCGGGCTAAAAAGGAAAAGGGACCACGACGGGGACGGCCATCGGGTTAAAGAATAAATGAAATAAACAGATGATGGGGTACGGCCATCAAAGGTGAAGGACGATCACCTAGCAGGGGACGGCTGCTCTGTTGCGAATAAAGGAAATATGATGGGGACGGCCATCAAAGGTGGGGGACGACCACCTGGCAGGGTACGGCTGCCGAAAATATCAACGATGGGGACGGCCATCGGATAGAAAAGGTCAACGATGGGGACGGCCATCGGACGAGCAAGATGGAGGACGACCATCAAGAAGTGGAGGACGACCACTCAGCAGGGGACGGCTGCTCTCGAGGTTTGTCATAACACAGGACGAGTGTTAGATAACCAAAATCAACAATGGGGACGGCCATTGGATAAAGTGATGAAGGACGATCATCAAAAGGTGGAGGACGACCACCTAGCAGGGGACGGCTGCTAAAAACAACGATGGGGACGGCCATCGGATGAGCATGATGGAGGACGACCATCAAGAAGTGGAGGACGACCACTCAGCAGGGTACGGCTGCTCTCAAAGGTATCATAACACAGGACGAGTGTTAGATAAAAAAGAAAATTTGTTGGTGATCTACTGGGGATAATGTAAACATGGACGAGCGTTTACACCCAAGAAACAAAAGGTATAAGTGTTTGGGTATTGTGTATAGATTAAAGATGCGGACGAGCATCCCTAAGACTATGATACGGACGAGTATCATGTAGAAACAAACTGACACATGTTCAGAGATGATGATACGGACGAGTATCAACTGGTTAACAAAGAACACGGACGAGTGTTGCATCTGAAAGGACTCTTCTGGGGAATAGTAGACACAGACGAGTATCTGTATTCAAGAAGACATGAGTGTTTGACACGGTGTATGGATTAAAAATGCGGACGAGCATCCTTAAGACTATGATACAGACGAGTATCATGTAGAAACAAACACTAGACGCAATGTTCTGAGATGATGGTACGGACGAGTACCAACTGGTTAACGAAGAACAAGGACTACTGTCGAATCTGTGGGGGTATGAGTGATGATGTATACAAGATACGGACGAGTATCTGTATGAGCGTACCATGAGTAGTGAGTATTGTATTGTATAGATGAGTGTTTCAACTGCTGGGGAGAGTGACACGGACGAGTGTCAAAAGAGAAAAGTATAATATTAACAAGTGTGGGTGATGAAGGTAAGCGACTGCGCTGGGGATATGACACGGACGGGTGTCAAGAAAAGTGTATATATGTATATGTGAGTGCAAAGAGGGTGTCTTTGGCTTTCTGCTGGTGATTTGACACGGACGGGTGTCAGGACATATCTGTAATGAGGGTGATTTTGTTCGTAAAGATGTTCAGGCGACTTTACTGGGGAATGATGACACGGACGGGTTCCAAAAGGTGTATATACTGGTGTTTGTGATTTGTGAGGCAACTGCTTTTGCTGGGACTCTGATGGGGACTCTTGGGGAAAGTAATCTGTATTCTGATAAGTGGTTACTAGTCACAAGCGTTCAATTCACAACATGACTTATGATTATGCTATGTATTTGATTTTTGCCGTAATGCTCCGTATTAGACGGAATGCTACGCTCTGGGGGGTGAATATGATGCGGATGTCATGATTATGCAAAGGGGCACAGATCCGGGATTCGGATCCCATTGCTGCGAAGATCTCTGGTCGATCTGCTTGAAATGAACGTCCCAGCTGGGGATGAGATCACTGGTAGATCTAATGATGTATCTGCTCGGGGATACATGTCACTGATTGACATATCCTTATAATATGGGACCCAGCTGGGGTTTGCAGAAGCTTTCTGTACTCTGTTGTGACTTCTTCGTGCATTACTCTTCTGGATAAAGGCTGGGGAAGGTGTGGGGAGATGATTCCCTGATATCTGCATTCTGCTGAGGAAGAATGGCAACTCGGCTGGGGAAATGGGCACCTTCGATGTTGTATGTTGAAGATAGACCGAGTTAATAATGATTCTCCTACTTGCTGAGACGTAACCTGCATGCCCCAGGTTGTGTTCTGGATACCTGCAATCCTGCAAAGGTAAGGAAACGTACAAAAGGTCCCGAGGTATCCCTTACTGGATTCCGTCATAGGAGTTAAGTACTTTCGAGAATAATCACATTCCCTGTAAGCATGTGTTTTTATTTTTAGAGAAAGGCATCTGTACTTATGCAATTGTATTTTAGAGATATCAGACAACTCTTTGCAAAACATAAATGTAAAAAACGAGACATGACTGAGAATCTGATTTTATTAATTCATGTGCCCTGAATTGGCAAGATACAGTCAAAGAAACATATCTCCTGAAATGAGGAGATTGTTACAAATTGAGAAATGAAGTGCTGGCGGTGTTGACGACGCTTTGAGGAGCTTCCTCTCCTGCTATGACTTGTATGACAATGATGTTCTTCTCGTCTTGCTTTCTGGAGAGAGTTGATTCTGATTGAAGCTTGATCCTTTGGAAGCTTACCAAGTTGTAGGTGATACAGACGAACTCAGAATGCAGTTGTTCACTTATTCCCTTATTTTGCATGGATCGCCATTTCGGGTTTTCAATCCATCGGGATACCCATTTTTGCCTGAGCTGTCCAATGCGGCTTTTCAACTCAGCGGGTGTACATTTTTTCATTTATTTTCCCTTACTTTTGCCCGAGTCTTTTATTCTGTTTTTGACTCGCCGGGACGCCCTATTTTTGCCTGGACTTACATTCTGTTTTTATGTCCAGCGGGTCATTTTTTATGCGAAGTATTTTTTAACTGCATCTGAATTCACAGGGGATGGGAAATCTTCACCATCCATGGTGCTGAGCATCAGTGCTCCACCAGAGAAAACTTTCTTTACAACAAATGGTCCTTCATAATTTGGAGTCCATTTGCCCCTGTGGTCTGTATGAGGAGGGAGGATTCTTTTCAGCACAAGATCCCCTACTTGGTATTCTCGGTGCCTGACTTTCTGATCGAAGGCTTTCTTCATTCTCTTCTGATATAACTGCCCATGGCAGATTGCAGCCAATCTCTTCTCTTCGATCAGACTCAGTTGTTCGTATCGGGACCGTACCCATTCTGCTTCGTTTAGTTTAACATCCATCAGAACTCGTAGAGAGGGTAATTCAACTTCAACAGGTAGGACTGCTTCCATACCATATACAAGTTGATACGGTGTTGCCCCAGTGGATGTCCTGATTGACGTGCGGTACCCATGCAAGGCAAATGGTAGCATTTCGTGCCAGTCTTTGTATGTGACTACCATCTTCTGCACAATCTTCTTGATATTCTTATTTGCCGCCTCAACAGCGCCATTCATCTTTGGCCTGTAAGGAGAAGAATTGTGATGTTGGATCTTGAAGTCCCGGCACAGCTCTGCCATCATTTTGTTGTTTAAGTTGGAACCATTATCAGTAATGATTCGCTCGGGCACTCCATATCGACAGATGATATCTCTCTTCAGAAATCTGGCTACCACTTGCCTTGTGACATTAGCATATGAGGCTGCTTCAACCCACTTAGTGAAATAGTCAATGGCGACCAGGATGAATCTGTGACCATTTAAAGCAGTCGGCTCGATCTTGCCAATCATATCAATGCCCCACATGGCAAAGGGCCATGGTGAAGACATGATGTTCAAAGGATTGGGAGGCACATGCACCTTATCTGCATAGATCTGGCATTTATGGCATTTTCTGGCGTAAGCACAACAGTCTGCATCCATTGTGATCCAGTAATAGCCTGATCTTAGCAATTTCTTAGCCATGGCATGCCCTCCAGCATGGGTACCAAAAGACCCTTCGTGCACTTCATGCATCAACAAATCTGCTTCCGTCTTGTCAACACATCTGAGGAGTACCATGTCAAAGTTCCTCTTGTACAAAGACCCATCAGCGTTCAGAAAGAAACTACCAGCAAGCCTTCTCAAAGTCTTCTTATCATTGGAAGATGCCCCAGGTGGGTATGTTTGATCCTCCAAGAAGCACTTAATGTCATGGAACCAAGGCTTATCATCTTTAGCAATATCTGCTGCAAATACATATGCTGGTCTATCAAGTCTCGATACTGAAATCTGAGGTACAAAGTTAGCAGCTTGAACTTTGATCATGGATGAAATGGTAGCAAGAGCATCCGCAAACTGATTCTCATCCCGAGGGATATACTCAAGTTTGACTGTTGTGAAGAAAGTCAATAACCTTCTTGTATAATCCCTGTAAGGTATCAGATGATCCTGGTGGGTGTACCATTTCCCGTTGGTTTGATTGACTACCAGAGCTGAATCTCCGAACACGGTCAATGTCTTGATCCTGAGGTCAATGGCCTCCTCAAGACCCATAATGCAAGCTTCGTATTCAGCTTCGTTGTTAGTGCAGTTGAAAGTGAGTTTTGCCGAGAAAGGCATGTGAACTCCCTTTGGCGAAATGAGTACCGCACCAACACCACGGCCATTCATGTTAACAGCCCCATCAAACATCATAGTCCATTCTTCCTCCGGGTCAGGCCCTTCAGTGTGAACAGGCTCCTCATGATCTTTTGCTTTAATGAACATGATGTCTTCATCAGGGAAGTCAAATCTCATAGGCTGGTAATCATCAATGGGCTGCTCAGCAAGATATTCAGATAGTACACTGCCCTTGATGGCTTTCTGAGAGGTGTACTGTATGTCGTATTCTGTGAGAATCATCTGCCATCTTGCAACCCGTCCGGTAAGAGCTGGCTTCTCGAAAATGTACTTGACTGGATCCATTTTTGAGATTAATAAGGTAGTGTGGGTCAACATATACTGTCTTAGTCGGCGAGCAGCCCACGCTAAAGCACAGCAAGTTTTCTCGAGCAGTGAATAACGTTGTTCACAGTCGGTAAACTTTTTGCTTAGGTAGTATATTGCATACTCTTTTCGACCAGACTCGTCATGCTGGCCCAGCACACACCCCATCGACTCTTCTAATACTGTCAAGTACATTATCAGAGGTCTTCCTTCAACTGGAGGCATAAGGATTGGAGGTTCTTGTAAATACTCCTTGATCTTGTCAAAAGCCTTCTGGCAATCTTCGTTCCACCTGACCGTTTGTTCTTTTCTTAGCAGCTTGAACAAGGGTTCACAGGTTGCTGTGAGGTGAGATATGAACCGGGAAATGTAGTTCAATCGACCTAAGAACCCTCGAACTTCTTTCTCTGTTCTCGGTGCAGGCATCTCTTGGATGGCTTTGACTTTATCAGGGTCAACTTCAATCCCTTTCTCGCTGACAATAAAGCCCAGCAGCTTACCGGATCGCACCCCGAATGTGCACTTGTTGGGGTTCAGCTTTAGTTGGTACTTCCTCAGACGCTTGAACAACTTCAGCAGATTCACCAGGTGATCTTCCTCTGTAAGGGACTTGGCGATCATATCATCCACATAACACTTGATTTCCTTGTGGATCATATCGTGGAATAATGTCACCATAGCCCGTTGATATGTGGCACCAGCATTCTTCAGTCCGAATGGCATCACTTTGTAACAGAACGTGCCCCAAGGTGTGATGAATGTTGTCTTCTCCATGTCTTCAGGTGACATCTTGATCTGATTATATCCTGAAAATCCATCCATGAAGGAGAATACCGAGAACTGAGCCGTGTTATCCACCAATACATCAATGTGAGGTAATGGGAAGTCATCCTTCGGGCTGGCTCTGTTCAGATCCCGGTAGTCAACACACATTCTTACTTTGCCATCTTTCTTAGGCACAGGTACTATGTTAGCAACCCACGGCGGGTAGCTAGTCACAGCAAGGAACCCGGCGTCCCATTGCTTTTGTACCTCTTCCTTGATTTTCATAGCCATGTCTGGGCGAGTTCGGCGCAGCTTCTGCTTAACTGGCGGGCATTCTTCCCTCAAAGGCAGCTTGTGCACAACAATGTCGGTATCCAACCCTGGCATATCTTGATACGACCAAGCAAACACATCAACATACTCCTGAAGCAGATCTACCAGTTGCCTTTTCACTGAGTCTTGTAGGCAGGCCCCGATTTTAACTTCTTTCACGTCTTCGTCAGTACCAAGATTAATCACTTCAATCTCTTCCTGATGAGGAGTAATAACCTTTTCCTCCTGTCTCAACAACCTAGCTAGCTCTTCAGGAAGCTCATATTCTTCATCAACCCCTTCATCAGCTTGATTGATTGGTTTGTCAAAGTCATACGATGTCATAGCCGTGCTGTTGTCGGTGCTGTCTGGAGGGCACTCTCTGCAAGGGTTAAGTTTGTTCCTTTTAGTGATTGATTTTAATCTTGCTTTAGAAAAAAGTGAAATGAAGTTATCATTTTGAAAACACCGCCATTTATTTTTGTACAAAAAGAAAAAAGGAAAAACAGTGAGCAGAAAAGAAAAAGACTTGTTTGCAAAAAGATGTCTGATATTTCATTAATTTAATCTTGTTTGCACAAAAGTACAGATGGCCCTGGTTACAAAATGAGTCTTGTCATCTTGGGCAAGATGCAAGACTTGGATGCATGCTATAAAAAATACAGGAAATAATAATTACTCTGCATGAGTAACTCTTATAATTTCCTGGGAAGACCAGTTCGAGACACTGCTCCCCGGGATCTTCGGACGAATCCAATTCTCCAGATTGCGCTCCTCTTCCAGCTCGTCTTCCAGACAGTTGATAGCATCGGGGGTAAGCATCCCCCCACTGACAAAACCCGGCTCTGCAGCAGCCTTTGCTTGATGTTGAGTTGGTTTGTAACCCAACCCAAATTTGTCCTTCTTCTCCTCCACAGCTAAGACCTTGCCCCAGCCTAGGGCAGTTCCTTCTTCAACAACCTTCCGGGCTTGTTGGTAAGATGACATGGAGATACCAGATACAGCAGATGCTTCATTGACATTCAAGGCCTCAAAACCTTGGCTCATTGTTTCATGGATCTCTCCATCCATCTCAATGTATTTATAAGTAGCCAGATGGCTAACAAAAATGTCCTCCTCTCCACAGATTGTGACAACTTGGCCTTCCCACTCAAATTTTAACTTTTGGTGAAGGGTAGACGTTATTGCGCCGGCGGCGTGAATCCAGGGTCTTCCCAACAAACAGCTGTAGGCGGGCTGAATGTCCATCACATAAAAGATAGTTTTAAAGGTCTGCGGGCCAATTGTCACGGGCAGCTCAATCTCTCCCAGAACTGATCTCTTAGAACCATCAAAGGCTCTTACTACCAGGTTGCTGGGTCTCAATTCCAATCCATCATATTCAAGCTTCACCAGAGCCTTCTTTGGTAAGACATTCAGGGAAGAACCTGTGTCCACCAGCACATGAGAAAGGACAGCTCCTTTGCATTCCAGGGTTATGTGCAAGGATTTGTTGTGATTGCGGCCATCCGCTGTCAAGTCAGAATTGGTAAACCCTAGCCCATTGCTAGCAGTAACGTTTCCAACCACGGTTTCCAGTTGGTTGACAGTTATCTCCTCAGGCACGTAAGCTGCGTGCAGGACTCTAAGTAGTGCATTCCGATGGGCTTCGGAGCACATAAGCAGTGAGAGGATGGAGATTTTGGATGGCGTCTGGTGAAGCTGATCCACAATTTTATAATCACTCTTCTTGATGATCCGCATAAACTCATCAACTTCTTGATCAAATGGAGTCTTCAGGGTTTCTTTGGCAGCTGAATCTTCCTGCACCGGGCCTTTTCCTTTTGCCTTGGCAGCAGCTTCTGCTTCGGCAGTAGGTTTTTGAATTTGTGAAGCAAAGAGACGTCCGCTTCGAGTGAAGCCTCCGCCTCCCCCACATTATCTACTTGTGGTGCAGGTGTTGATGTTTCAAGAGTGATTCTTTTCCCTTCACAGTACACGTCAGAGCCATAGTGCCAAGGGATGGCTCTATTGCTTTCATATGGTACTGGTCCAGGCACCGTGACAGTGACTGGACTGATTGCTGCTGCTGAAGGGACTGTAATTGTTTGTGGATCATAAAAGATTGTAACTGGTGCTCTGGTGGGAGCAGCACCTTCTGAATGGTAGGCGGAATTATTTTCAGGATCGTAGAATATGGTAACAGTGGAGACATCTTCATGATTGATTGCTGGTGTTGTAGGAGGTTCTGTTGGAAGGACTGTTGTTGTTGTTGATGGAGAGTCGAAATGGAATGAAGCTGAAGTTGTAGCAGGAGAAACTGTTGTAAACTGATCATTTGGAAGGACAGGTGGAGTACTTGTTGATGGTGCTGATGAATTGTCGGGAACAATAGTTGCTACATTTGTAGGAGGTTCTGAAACCGTTGTTGATGAAGTTGCCGGATTCGCCGGAAATGATGTAGTGATCTGGAGTAGGCCACTCTGAATAAGGCTGTTAATGCCATTCCTTAAATCTTCACACCCATTCCATGAAATATTGCAGTATGGGCACCCTAGTTCACACCCCGGAAATATTTGGTTTTCACGGAGTTGAGCTTTGATTTCCACCAATGGTGTCCTGATCTGATCCACACTAGTTATTAAATAAGACGGTTGGTCTTCTTCAATAGCATTAATTCGGGGACCACCATGGTTTGGCATAGGGTTTTTATTGACATTGGGCGGAGGTGCAAAATTCAGAGCCTTGGAGTCTACCAAGTCTTGTACCTTCATATGCAGAGCCCTGCATTTTTCTGTACTGTGACCAGGTGCGTTTGAGTGAAAAGCACACCTAGCATTGGAGTCATAGTTCCTTGGTAGGCTGTTGGGATCCGGAGGTGCCAACGTTCTTAGCTCAACCAGGTTGAGTTTCAGAAGTTGTGGCAGCAAAGCAGCATACGGCATTGGGATCGGGTCGATCACTCGGTTAGCTTGGGATGGCCTCTGTTGGAATGGCCTCTGTTGATTGTTGTTGTTGGAGTTGTTGTTGTTGAAGTTCCCTGGAGGATACTGATTCTGCTGATACTGAGGTTGTTGTTGGAAGTTTTGTTGAGGAGGTTGATAGACTGGCTGAGGATGAGCTGGAGCAGGGATAGTGATTGCTGCTATGGACCTCTGAGCATATTGGGGCCTACCCCTGTTGGTGTGGATGGCATTGGTCTCGCCAGTTCTTCTCGGGCCTGCAAAAGGCTTTCTTGTACTACTGGACGAGCTTGCACCGTTGTCTGAGATCTTTCCCATCTTTAACAGGCTTTCAATTCTCTCCCCAGCTATGACAACATCTGCGAAGCTAGTAGATGAGAAAGCAGCCAACCTATCAATATAGGTTCCCTGAAGAGTGTTCATAAACATGTCTGCCATTTCTCTCTCAGACATTGGTGGTTGAACAGCAGCAGCCAGTTGCCTCCACCTTTGGGCATACTCTCGGAAACTCTCCCTCGAAGACTGTGACATTCCCATTAGGAGGGTCCTGTTGGGTGCCATGTCTAGATTATACTGATACTCTCTGATGAAGGCTTCTGCCAGGTCCTTCCAGCATCTTATAGTTGCTCTTGTCAGATGGGAATACCATTCCCTTGATGCTCCAGTCAGGCTATCTTCGAAGTAGAACATCCAAAGTTTCTCATCCATTGTATAGGCTTTCAGCCTTCCCAGAAATGATTGCAAATGAGTCCGGGGGCATGAAGTCCCATTATACTTTTCGAAACAAGGAGGCTTGAACTTATGGGGGATCCTGACCCCTTCTACCAGCCCCATGTCCATGACGTCAAACCCCAAAGAGTTTTGAGATTCTAAGGACCTCAACTTCTCAGCTATCTCTTCCAATCGTCTATCATATGTTTCCTCTCCGGCACCCATCACTGTATACTGGTCCTCTTGAGGGTCTTCTTGGAGTACTCTGGCTGCTGTGGCTGTCCCTTGAATGTTGACTGGGATGTTGGCCTCTGGATGGAGATGGGGTCCAAAAACTGGGGGATTGACATGAGGTTGGACCCTCTCGTTGTTACTTGTGCCAGCAGTTCCCACATGGGGCTCCTCTTGATTTTGCCTCTCCACCATGGCCCTCAGTCTCTCCTGGCTCTGGGCCATGTTGTTCATAACTTCCATGAACTGCGTCATCTGCGTTCTCATCTCTAACCTTTCATTTGCCATCTGATTTCTGACCTCCGTAAGGTCCTGCTGCATCTGATCCATCTGAATTCCCGGAAGGTTGTTTCTAGTTGGGTACCTGTGTGGCCTGTTGAGAGGAAATACCCGGCGGCGAGCAATAATTCCTGAACATCACAACAGAGGTTAGCAACAACAAAACAAAAACCTACAAAACAAACAAAAGGGTTAGCATGCAATGCAGTTATGCTTATTTGCTATCAAGGTATCCGGTTTGGTTTTCAGTTTTGACCCTTCCAGACCCTTGAAGGTGATGCTGTTGAAGTTGCTTTTGATGTGAACCCAGATAGAAACCAACACAAATATATTACAAAGGGTGAAATAATACAATTTGTCCAAATTACAACACAAGCCCTCAAAGGGGTCAAAATACATCACAAAAAGCAAAAGTACATGGAAAAGGAACAACAACAAGCAAATGATCAAACTCCAAGGCCAAACTCATCCTCACGAACTTCCCTGAGAAGTGCTTCGGTCACAGGATCAGCCGGATGCTCCGTGAGACTTCTGATGAGAAGGTTTCTTGTTGCAACAGCTGCAGTCAACTTCCTGTTCTGACTTTGGTCCTTAGACCTCTTCACTCCTGCTTTGATTTTCAGCTCTGATATTTCCTCCTGGGCTGCTGCCAGGGCCTTTTCCATCTGCTCCATCTTGTCCTGAACTCTCTTGTCTTCTAGAGTACGGGCCTCGGTGATCCGGACCCACCTGGCCTGACTCTCCTTCAAATACAAGTCTGTTCTTGCTCTTTGGAACTGGGCTTCTTTACAAGCATTCTTCAGAATCTGCTCACCAGCTTTAGACTTGTTGATATAATCTCCAGACTTCTCAATCTTGGTCAAGTGTTCCACTTTCAATTTCTCCAATCTCTCAATCTCCCTCACACCTTCACTCCTCTCCCTGAGGGTCTTCTGCAAGGCTTGGGTTAACTTCTCATTCCTTTCCTTCAAGCTTTCAAACTCCTCCAAACTGATAGTGGCAGGGGGTGGTGCTGAAGATGACTCAGGCATATCTTCTATGGTAAAGGGCATTCCTGAGAATTGAGCCCTGGCATGGGACCACTCATAATATTGGACTGATGCCACATTATTGCACTTCCCCAGAATGGTGATTCCCTTGGTTTGAACATGATCCCAGGCCCAGGCAGCCTGCCTAACAACAGTCAAACTAATCTTGTTCTCACAGTAGAGGGTCTCAACCAAGTCTTGTTCCCTAGGAGTATGAACCAGTGCGTAGCCTAATTGCCTTCTGAACAGCAGAGGGTTGTAATTGATACTCCCCTTAACTCCTATCAAAGGCACATTGGGAAAGTGCCCACAGCTGGTGATCATATCTCTGCCCTTGGTGCTCTGAGTACACCATCTGATATCTGCTGAAGTGAGAGTAGTGAGCCTCTTAGCCCAGTTGCTTTGCTGATGAGGATTTAGAAATGCATCTGTCCTGGGTAGATGCCTGAGAAACCAGGCATGGAATAATGGAGCACAAATCCTTACTAATCTTCCCCTCTGCTTCTCATTTCTCTGATGTACTGAGTAATAGAGATCACCCAGTAAAGTTGGCACAGGGTTCTTCAGGATGAACAAGTGGATTGCATTCTTGCTAATGAAACGGGGCTCATCTGCAAACAACACAATTCCATACACACTTAAGGCCAACAGAGCACAAACAGCTTTCCACTCCCCCAGGGAGGCTTTCAAACTAGCTTGAGAAATCAGGAAGTCCAGATGAAATCCAGGGATCCCAGCTTTAGAGGTCATATGCTGTTCAATCAAAACAGGCTCCAGATACAAAGCTTTTGCTACCTCTCCATTGCTTGGAAAGACCATTTCAGGGTTGAAAGGGATTTCCCTCTTGATAGGTAAACCAATCAAAGATGAGTATTCTTCCAAAAGAGGACCCAACTGAAAGTCTTGAAAGGTGAAACATCTCAATGGGGGGTCATAAAACTGAATGCAGGTGTGGATGAGGCTCCTCTGAGATGGGTCCAGATCCATAACCATGTCCAGTATATCTCCATAACTCTCCCTGAACAAGGGTATGTGATCTGGAGTGATCAGGGTTTGGATCCTCCTGATGTCTGATAAGTCTGGTTGGAAGAAATGATAGGTGATGTTGCTTTTCTTTGGAGCCATGATGTTGAGACTGAGTAGAGTAAGTGCTGATGAAGATGCTGAGGAGTGGGCCACTGGATGGCTAGTGCAAGTGACTGAAGTATATGGCTGACAAACTGAAGCAAGTGCTGGTGGAGATAGGTCAAAACTGCAGATGGGGTCAAAACCAAAACCAGATGGAGGTGGATACCCTGAAACACAAATAAGCAAATGTTAATATGATGCAATGAGTATGTATGCAAATGAAATGCAAGGGTCTGTGACTGAGCTGGATCTGATTAACTGCCTTGGTATAGATCCATGTGTGTCCAAGAAATCCAGATGGAGGTCTATAAATCCAGTAACCAAGGTAGGGGACTCAAATAAAGAGTCACATGTCCAAGGTTTTAGAATCACAAGAACTGTTCCAAGATGGAGTATTCTTAATCAAATCAAAGTAACAGGGTGTTCTGAGGTCAAGGTACCTGCAATCCTGTAAACAGCCCAACCCCCTCACAGGCGGTGTTCTAGAACAAGGATCCTCAGACTTGGATCAGTTATGAGAAGTGTAAACACTTCTAACCCGGAGGTACAGTGTTTACAATAACCATAACAATTCCTCCTCTAATTCACCTCAGTTTCTGAAGGTCAATACTAAAAGGTCATCCAGACTTAGCAGGCTTCCCAGATAGCCCTAGCATTGCAGGAAATCTACAACACAGAGTTCTCAAGAAGAAACCCATATCTGAACCGTGTTTCATATTCCCGCACCAGACCGAAATGGAATGGGAAAGAATATGATTCACTCTAGCCTAGGTGTCACTCAGGTCCCAGGTATAGGACCTTAACTCTCAATGAAATACCCACCCACCAAAGAAAAACCAGATCCAGCCAGCACAGTATGACAGTATGAAAAATATAAAGCTATAAAGAAAGCAATAAATCAACTGTACATAAAGCAATAAACAAAAATAAATACAAGCACAAACAAGCACATAACACCCCAGTAAACACAAATCAATCAATCGCTAGGAGGAACCCACAAAAAGAACCAGAAGCCCTGGTTGCAGTATAAGGTTCCCCAGCAGAGTCGCCAAGCTGTCGCTCCCGACAAATGAAAACGGATCAGATGAAGGTACAGACGCGAACGGTCGGCGAAGGGAACAGTGAGAACACACAGCCGTGAACTCACTGGAGATGAAAAGAGTCGCCAGCTAGGCATTTTTATCCCGGAGGAAAGGCAATGCTGCATAGGCCTGGAAAAAGATGGATAAGACGGTTGCGAACCAGAGAGACTGAGAAAGGGGGTTGGTTACAACCTGGGAAGGTATTAGCACCCAGATTGTCCGTCGTACTCGACGGGATCCACGCTTAAAAGATTTGTGTTTTAAAGGGGTAGTGTCAGTGCAATCTGTGTGTAAAATAGCTGGAAAAGAATGTACAGGTGTCAGTGTAAAAGAAATGTGAAGTGTGCTATATACAGTGTCAGTGTAGGAACTGAGGAATGAAATGCTCATGATAATGAGGCTAAGAGAAAGATGCTGGAAAGAGAGGGAATATACAGAGACTTTTGTTCGATAACTGTTAAGTTATGCCTACGTATCCTCTCGTGCAATGAGGAAGTCAGAACACCGTAGTTCGACCCAAAGAGACTGAAAGATGAATTGACTGGTGAACTGCTTGCTTGCCTATGCTCAAGTGTATGATCTGTCTGGCACAGATGCTAACTGTCTTGCATTAGACGGAAGAAGCAAGTTCTCGTTTGTGAGTGAGGATGATGAGAAAAGAATCCCGGAGGAGACGATTATTGTTTGTTTTTGAGTTTTCAGTCTTTTATTTCTTTTTGGATTTTTGTCATAAGAAAATGAGCTTAAGCCTAAACCAATGGATTTAGTAAACTCATCACATCTTCCCTCTGATTAGGGGTAATGAGAATACCTTAAGTGTGAAGTCAGATTCTCACACTTAATCACCTTTGGTGTAGGATTAAGATCATTAACCTACTTGTGATTATTTAGATGTTTTTGTGTTTTTGTTTAGTGCTGAGTAATGAGGTTAAGCCATAATCAAGGATTAAACAGACTCATTACACCATCCTAAAAGAAGGATAATAGATGAGAATGTTTAAGCTGAGGAGGACTCCTCAACTTAATCCATGATTAGGGATTAAACCCATGACAAAACAAGCCTTTATTAAGTGGATTTTAGTTAATGATATGATGATGAAGTGTTTTTTATGATTTGTAAGACAACTTGAGGGGGACTTGTCCATTAACACTAGGGTTAGTCCTTCTTAACCATTTAAGGAAGAATTAGAACCCTAATGCAAGGCCCAAGTTACAAGTGATGTCTTGATGAGTATTAGATGAATTGATTAAGAGATTTAAACACCTTAAGGGTTTAATACTTAGGATTAAAGTTATACACTCCATCCTAAGAGAAGGATGCAGGCATAAGCTCAATCACAAAGTCTTAAAGCCTTTAGGGTTTAGTCCCTGATTATGAGATGAGAAGAGAAGACTCAAAGAGAGACACAAAGGTAAAACTATGGGGGGACTAATCAAAACCCTAATTCATTGTCATGCTTGGATGATCCTAAGGTTTGTGAGGTTTTCAAGAACAATCTTCAAAGGAGCCACCAGGAAGCAGATGAATAAGATCAAGAGAAGCAAAGCAACTTGCTTCATTCAAGAAGTCAAGTCACTTGAAGAGAGAAAGTGGGAGAAGCAAGAATGAGCAAGCTCAATCTCAAACACAAATAGAAATGCAGCAATGGATGCAAGAGAGATGAAAAGAAAAGGTATGAGAAGTGAAGGCAAATCCACTTCTCAAGTTTACTTACCACCTGAAATGTTAGAAAGGAATGCAAACAATGCAAGATGAGATGAAATAGTATGATGCTAAACAAAACCAGAAGCATGTTGATGATGATAATGATGCTATGAGATGCTGCAAACATGAGGCAAGGCAATGGGGATGTTCATACAAGGTTATGAATGCAAATGATGCAAGCTAAGGAGCATGAACAAGCATGAAATGTTATGAAACATACAAGACAAATGACATGGCAAATATGTAATGCAATGATCAAAGATGCTTTATACATGTCTTAAGATGTCAAATGAATCACAAGCATGCACAAAATGCAAAGACAAGTCATGTTATGCAAGAGAATGCAAGAAGGATGCAAAAGAAAGCCCAAATTAGGGTTCATGGATCAAACATCAAACACAAACCAAAAACAGAAGCAAAACCCTAAAGTAAAAATGGAAAATGGTACCCAAGGAAACTCTAGACCTATAATAAACCACTGCCCAAAGGGGAGCTCTCAACTCTCAACCAAACTCAAGATATGAATTTTCTAAGTTATTAGGGTTTTTTAGGGTTCTTAACAAAACAAATGCAAGAACAATTCATGGCCTTTTTACCCTAGAAACTACATGTTAAACACAAGACAAAGCAAAAAGAATCAATGTCACAACCTTCACCAATAGGCAGAAATGAATTTTTGAATCCATGATCAAAATAATGCATAAAAAATGATTTAATTCAATGAAAAATTCTTAAAATGCATCAAGATCAAAAAAGAAATTTGGTTTGAAGGTTGGACAATGTTTCTAAATGTCTTAGAACATTTCATGAATTTTTTTGTAATTTTTAAATACCTAAAAGTATTTTTAATTAATTAATTCTCATTAATCAATTAAAAATAATCTTTTAAATATTTAAAAATACTTTTTTAATGATAAAAATAAAACTAAAAATATTTTTGGGTTTTAAAAATTAGTGAAACTCTTGACAAAAAGTTTCATAATTTTTAAAACATTTTTGCTATTTTAAATAAATTGTACAAAATAAATGAGAAAAAATGAAATAAAAATTAATGAAAATGAGAAGTAATCACAATCCATGGCTGAGATTCAAACTTGGGGGGTCAACAGTTGACCACGCGCGCTATTGGAAGGTCAGGATCCCTTCTGGCTTAATTAACCTAAATATAATTTATTAAATTAATAAAACAGATTAGGGCTTTAATGATGTAATCCGAGCCACACAAACGCGCGGGAGTCAACTTCAGTCAACTGCATCTACGGTCCAGATTCAAATCCTCATTAATGACTTAATTAAACCCTAATGATTTTCAGGTGGCCGGAGAAGACCTCCGGTCGTCTTCTCCGGTGGGAAGTCCACCTGAAAATCTCCAAAACCTCTCAAAACGCATCAAAAATAAAAACCAAGCACATAGAAATGAACCCCATGATCTCCTGAATCAAAACCCTAAGTCTAAACAAATTTCTTCTTCCTCAAAACCATGAATCGAACAGAACAAGTTTTAGGGCAAACCAGTTTCAGAGACAAATTAAATGCTTATTTCATCACCATTTCAAAAACTAAGAACATCAGGATGATCAGGACAACACAAAGAACAAGTTTGTAACAAGAAAAATGATTTCTGGAAAAATAATTTTCGAGCTACCTGAGATTTGAAGCTTTCAGTTTGAAGACTTTCTGGCCACTTCCTTCAATGCAAACTACTCCACTTGGTCCCCAGAAGATGTTTGAATACTCAAAAGGAGTTTAAGTTGGCTGGTTGATGAGTTTCGAAAACTTCTGTTCAAGCTTGATCAGAAATGGCAATGGTGAAATAGGCACTTTCAGGTCATGGTGAGGGGTTGTTTATGATCCTGAGGGTGAATGGAGAAGGTTTATGGTGTTTGTTTGGCTGTTTGTGGGCTAGGGAGGGAGATTCGAATGAATCTGCAGAATGGAGTGAGAGATGGCAATGGGGTGTTCTGGATGTTTTAGGCTTGTGCTTTGGGTGGTTTCTACTCAGTGATACATGGTGAGTTGAATGGAGGAAAAGGTTTGGGTGTTTGCAGGCTGTATAGAGAAATTCGAAGCAAGTTGCAAGATGGTGAGTTTTTGTGTATGTGGTGAATGTGATGGTTTCAGCCTTGCCTTATGCTATGCTTTGCTTGCAAATTGTCCATATGACTCTCTCTCATTGGTCAGTTGATTTGACATGTGCTTTATGGATAGGTGAGGCAACTTTTGCAATTTGTCAACTCTTGTGTAAGAGAAAGTATGGTGAGGTGCTAGCTTGGTACAAGGCATGGGCTATGTGCAGCAAGATGAGGGGGAAATGTCAGCTTGGTCCAGCATTCAAGGCAGCAAGTGGTGAAGGCTTGATCATGAGTTTTGCAAATTGGTTACTTTATGGATTTTCATGAAAAATGCCTTGTTACACAAACCAAACCATGATGAAACTTGATCCAATTCTGAATTTTGTAACTTAGAGAATGCTTATGTGCTGGTTTGAAATGAATTAGAGGCTGCAATGTGCATTGGTCCAAGATTTTGCAAAGTTCTCACTTAGGGCATGCCTTGAAAATTAATGATTTTAGCCAACTTTGCATTGCCATAAATTTTGATCCAAGAAGAGTTTGATCATGTTCTTGTACTTTTTGAAAAGGGAAAGATGAGATCTACAACTTTCATGACCAAAGTTTTTCCATTTGAAGCCTTTTTGAATCATGAATCAAGGCTTGAAAAATGACCTAAAATGATGCATTCTTGAAAAGTCAACTATGCCCAAAAAGTCAACATTTGCAAAAACCCTAAATTCTTGATTTCTATGAACTTCAACCTTCTTCCATGATCAAATAAAGATCATATACACTCAAAATGATGAAGATCAACCATTGGTTGGGTCATTGGGGGCCTCAGATGCCCTGATTTTGCACTGACTTGTCTAGAAAGTCAACTCTTGATCAGATGACTTCCCCATGGAATTTCTTCATGAAAATTGATATGCATACTCTCTATACCATATAGAGATCAATGAAAACAAGAATGACCAAAAAATTTGGAGTTATGGCCTCTGAAACCAAAACCCTAATTTTCAGTCAACTGTGCAGTTCATCCTTGGCTCTGCATCCATTCAAACCCTAGTTCTTGTGATTCCTCTGCAATTTTGACTTTGAGGAGATGAAATATGGTATAAGAACACACATGGACCCCTTTGAGTTGATTGATGTCCTTTGGAATGGCTCAAGATGCCCTGAGGTTGCTCAGATCACAAACCCTAGGTGCAGATGCCTTGAAAACTATGCAGTGAATCAAAAATGAAATGTGAGATGATATGATTGTGTTTATGCATATGAGAATGATCACAAGCCATGGTGTGAATGGGTGAGGGCAAATTTGGGGTGTTTACACACACTAATTACAAAAGCTAGTACAGATGGATGGAATCCCGATGAACAATGGGAAGCACAAAGCAATGCTCTATGGAGATTCATAGAAGAAGTTGAAGTTCCAATCAGGTTAATGCAAACTCACTGCAAACTGATGCGGATTGACTCAGTTGATTCAAGTTGAAGAAGATTGAAGCAGATTCTGTGAGGAATTAGTAGAACAATGCCATACTCGATTGGATTTCAGAGAAAAGGTTGAATATGGATCTCAAAAATTGAGAGAACAGTGCTTCTTCCTCTGAAAGTGTGAGTGTGTTGAATTGCATAGAATGAAAATCTCTGGTTCAATTATTTACTGAGCTTAAATACCAGTCGTTAACTGTTAACTCTAATAGTTAACAGTTAGAACTCTAGTAAGTTTCAAGAGAAGAACTATGGTATAATGCAGTGCATCTTAGCTAGCATGGAATGTTAACCTTTGCTGCACAATGTTGATGACAAAGGGGGCATAATTGACCTTAGTATTAAGAGGAACTGCAGCAACATGGTGTACTGAGATTCATAGCATACAGCCAATCATTTTCTGTCTTTGAAATGAATGAATAATATTGGAGAACAAAGCATAAGAGTGTTATGCGTGTGAAGCAAGGCATAGGCATCCCAAAGCTCGCCATCAAATACTCTTGATTTTCCCTTAGAACCATAATGCAAGCAATGATGTTGGAGAGTAAAAATCTTAATAATTAATGGATGAAATGATTTGTTTTTTGTTGCCAATCCAAGATGAAGGATCACAGTACATTTTTTATGTTTGAGATGGACCAAGATAAGGTTTGGATATAGCTTAAAAATGGCCGAAGACAAGTGTACATGAATCTGACTTTGCCAGGTCAAAAAAAAATCGTGCCTGGCCAAAGGCCCAAGGCATTTTTAGTTGTGACCTCACCCTTTTGAGACACCATATCTCCCAAATGATTGATCAATTGAAAAAACTTCAAACATCAAAGTTAAAGAGGACATGTAGGTGAACAAGATTCATGTTGAACAAATTATCATTGGAGTCCTCTATCATTGAAAAAATTGGCTTGAGATGCTGCATGACACCTGTTTGATCAAATTCCTGGCCTGGCGCATGTGCAGACTGCCAGGCTACCTCGCCCATGGCATAGCTTAGCCTTGTTTTGCTTAATCTTTATATGACCATATCTCCCTCAATTTTGATGCTATGTATGAGTTCCACTAATGAATTTGAAGCTTAAGATGTCCTCTTTAATTGGCTCATAGTAGAATTTCCATAGACCTTGTATTTTTGGAGAAGGCCTCTCTTGAAGTGGCTGCAAAAATGGCCAAAACTTGCCATTTTTGGAAACCCTAATTTTCCAAAAATGGTAAGTTTTTGTTTTCTTGATTTCTCTTGATTCCTCCATCATTTCTTGATCAAATTTGAATCATAGGATCCTTGTAACCCTAATTTCATGATTTTGATCTCAAAAAGTCAGGAGTTGACTTTTTCCTCAGCATGGTTGACTTTTCCCCAATTCCCTGATTTTCAATCATCTGGCCAATTGAACCTCTTCCAAAATGTTTCTATAGATGAAATTTGAACCTTAGGCACTTGAAATCATATAGAATACAATGGAATCAACTTTGTTCAAAATTTCACTGAGAAGCCCCGTAGAATAGAAACCCTAATTTGGCCCATTTTCATCAAGAGATGTTGCACTGCTTGCCTCCTTTGATCAATTCAATTCTTTTCAAGACTTGTGGCTTCAAATGAAGACTTGTGGGATGTTGTGAACCCTTTACACAAGGTTGAGAAGCTTTGTGGCTCCTTGGTTGTCTCTGTATAGCCTTCAATTGCTCCAATCAATGATCACATACCTATGCCTCAACTATGAAGTGCATGATGCAATGTTTTTGATTATTTCATGAATTTGTTTATGCCAAATGCTATGAAAAATGTTGAGAAAATGAGAGGTGAAATTTTGAGGTATTACAATACGCCAATGTAACCCGACAAGTGGTCGTCTGATTTATCAAAAACAATATCATTTTCCCCTATGGTATTCCAAGTCAACTCATTACTATCAATGGGTCCAACTTAAACAACAAATTGATTAAGGAATTATACACAGAGTTCAAAATTGAACAACACAACTCTTCTCCATATCGTCCAAAGATGAACGGTGCAGTGGAAGCCGCCAATAAAAATATCAAGAAAATTATCCAGAAGATGGTCATAACATACAAGGACTGGAACGAGATGCTCCCTTACGCGTTTCATGGATATCGAACTTTCTTTCGCACTTCAACAGGAAACCTCTTTCTCACTAGTATATAGCATGGAAGCAGTGCTCCCCGTAGAAGTTGAGATCCCATCTTTAAGAATATTGATAGAGGTCAAACTTACATAAGTTGAGTGGTTCCAAAGCAGATTCGGCGAGCTCAATCTGATAGAAGAAAAGAGAATGACTGTCCTCTGTCATGGCCAGTTATATCAGCAACCGATGAAGAAAGAATTTGACAAGAATATATGACCTCGTGTCTTCAAAGAAGGAGATATCATACTCAAAAAAATCCAATCATTTCTCACCGACTCTCGGGAAAAATGGACTCCAAATTATGACGACTCCTATGTGGTCAAGAAACCTTTCTCAGGCGGTTCCCTGATACTCGAAACAATGGAAAATGAGGAATTCACTTATCCTACAAATGTTGATGCAGTCAAGAAATACTTCGCCTAAAAGTAAAAAAAACAGCTAGCTAAGTTGAAATCCCGAAAGGGCGACTTAGGCAAAAAGGAGCGTCCCGGTTGATTGAAAACCCCAAAAGGGAAATCTAGAGTAAAATTAGAGACATTCAAAAAAAATATTATATCCTGCTAGAGAAATCTAGGAAAAATGTTAGGGATTCATGGCAAGTAACTGCATCCAACCGGATTGGATTATCAGAAGAAAGTCACTCATCGAAGTCATCATCAGCAGAAGCTCTGAAGACTCTGAACTCAAAATTGGTAGAAGGATAAGGATCGTTATGTTTCAATGTAGCACTTTTCCAAATGAATTACCATTTTCTACTTTTTAAATACTCTATGCAATCACGCCTTCAACTGATTATCTCACTATATATGAAAATTTGAGCCTTTGCCCATTTGTTTGCAACTTTTATTTTTTTATCTGCTTTACAAAATGACGTTTTCAAAAAAAACTATTTGTCGTTTTCTTGAAATTAAAATGAATTTTAATTCACTTTTATTTTTTAAAGTAAGAATTTGCAATTTTCCTTGGTCTGTGAATGTAAAACAACTTCTGGAATATCCCGTGAGGATGAACTTGTGTCTCCCTGAAAAGCCATGTCTCCGGATATCAAAAGCGGTATGAGCTCCCCTCTACAATGAGCAATTCAGCCAAGAAATAGTGATACTACATCCTAGGATCGGCCCAGTATTATCCATCTTGTCTCGTCAACTTTGTGTGTCATGTTTGTTTTGTCAGCATATGCATTCATTCATACATTCATAATTATGTTTGCATTTACATTTGCATAATCATATAGCATTTATCCACATGATAAAGAGTCTTCTCTTCAGTTATTTCCTAAATAGACCGTCAGTTTTCAAGTTTGGATAACTTGAATCTCTACAGCAACGTTGTAACAAAACCTTTACAACCTCAAGATCGCCGACAGGATGAACAACCTGGCAACTTAGGATCAAAATATCGGGTATTCTAAGGTATTTAATCCTCTTTTACCCCGAATCTCAATGTTTTTATCATTTGCATCTTCGGGTCCAAGAAGATTAAATAAGGTCATCTTTCATACCCTATATTTTGACCCTAAGATATGTACATCATCAGAAGAAATCCACTGGACAAAGGAATTTGCTAGACTGATTTGAACAATATCCCCGCAATGAATCAGGATTTTTGAATCCCTCAGAGGATTCAGGAAAAGGACCAATCATTAATACACAAGATTTTCAACCTTTCAATCATTATCAAAATATTAAGGAATCTCAAATGATGAGAAATCTTTCAAAGGTTGTATAAAAGTTTCAGTGATCTGGGCCCCGAGCCATCACAATCACCAATTAGGGTTTTAGTCATCTGAGCCCTCTAGATGAAATTTTTCATGGGAAAAGGAGCCAAGGCCTCCATATATCATTAAGAATTTTGACATGACCATGACAAGATATTTACAATTATAAAAGGTACAGAGATCACAGACTACAAGATTAGGGTTTCACAATGCCCAAATTAGGGTTTCTGACTAATCGGGGGACCAAAAGTCAACATTTTCATCTGGACAAAAACCTATACCATAGGGAATGGTTTAAATAGCTCATATACATCATGGAAATCCATTCATAAGGTCAAAATACCTCAGAGGATATCTAGTTGAAAAATCAGAAATCCAGGGGTATCTAGTGTAATTTCCATCTGGACCAAAAAGTCAAAGTTTGACTTTTTCACCCAAAATAATCCTCATGACCTATATTTCAAGAATATATGGTCTATGAATGCATTTGATCACAAAAAAATTCAGAATTTGAAGATAACTTGCAAAAGGGGCAATCTTTTAAACTTAGAAATTTTTCTAAGTTATGGAAAAAAAAAAAGTGTTCAAGTGGCCTACTTCCAAGCATCATAACTTGTGATCCAAGCATCATATTTTGGTGAACCAAAGCTTAAATGAAATATCTCGCAACAAACTACAAATGATTCAACTAGGTGAAACTCCAATTCTTCGTGGATTTCAAGTTGAAGATGGGTCAAAATCAAGGAATATTCTCATTTTCAACACTTAGAAAAAATCTGACTAAGTGTAAATCAGCAAAACACAAAAACTTGGAGGATTTTTACACCAATTTCCAAGTTGATTCAAATCCTTTTCAAAACACCAATATTGTTGCAAATGTTGCCAACAATACAAAGAACCAATTGGCATGAAAAGTTCTTGCTTGTACATGAAGAAATCATAGATCAAAGTGAGCATCAAAAGTTGTTTGGCAAAAACTGATTTTCTAAAACTTTATGAAATCTGATTATTTTGAAGCAAAGTACATTGTCAAGTGAATTTAAGCATCTTAAAAATCATTACAAACCTGCAAAGCAATGATTACACCATGGAATTCACCAAAATGACATTCCAAAATTACAACATTATGCATTTTGATCTAACGGTCACAGAGCTTCAAAATGGCATATTCTTGGATCTCTTGTTCAACAAGCAATAGGTGGACAGAATACAAGCATCAAACTTCTGATGAATGAGAATTTTGTTGCTGCATAGCTGAGCTATTTCACAATTTCATCATTTCACATATAAGAGATATTTTTCATAAACCATGACTCACCATTGTAATATTTTCACTTCAAATCTTGGAGGCCAAGTTTGCTCAACATATTTTCCTAAGAATAGAGACTTCATTCCGTCATAAAAATTACACCAAAGCCTCTGATCTCCGAGCTTTCTCTTCTTTGCTCTCAAAACTAAATATTTTGAGCAATCACCATCGGGTTTTGAGTTTGAGCATGCACAAGCTCACTTTAATTGTTTCAACACATCACATATGATGTTTATGAGGTGTTCAAACACTTAGATCACCTCTGAAACACCTTTTGTAACACCTCGATTTAATTAAATTATTTAATTAAATTATTGTGAGTAGAATTGTTGTTTATTTGCAATGTGCAATGTTTTGATGTTAAGATGATTATTGATTTAAGTTGTTTTAAGTTTATTTGCGAATTAGACTTATTTTAAGGGGGTTTTGTAGTATTATTGAGAGGTGTAGATAGAAGCCCATTAGTGGATTAATTAAATGATTTTAGTAATAATAATATTAGTATTATTTACTATGACATTTTAATTAAAATAAGAAAAATAGGATTAGTAAGAGTTTTAGGGAGAATTAGTCATAATCAGAATTTGGAGAGAAGAGCGAGTCTTGAGAGAGCAAGAGCTAGGGATAAGGATCTTCGTGGAGATTTTCGTAGGAAGTTTCAACCGTAGATTCGAGCTCCATTCAATCTAAAGGTAAGGGTGGTATTTGTATCTTATAACCAGGAGAAAATAATCTGTATGTATGGGATAGGGTTATTTAATTTCCTTGTTGTTGTTTGTATGATGTTTTGTGTACGATTTCGTGCGAATTATATGGATTGATGTTGAGATGTCTGTTATGAATATGCTGATTATTATTGTCATGAATATTGTGATAATTTATGAGATGTGTGATGAATTGTGACGAATTTGGATTTAGATGATGATAATAGGTTGATAATTGGTGTAGTAATGATAGATGAGTAATAAGGTAAAATTTATGAGTCTAAAACTTGATAGAAACCCATTTAGGACTGAATTGGGGTGATAGAATGATGAATGGCATAGCAGAAGTTGAAATGAGGAGGTCTCTGATGGATTGCGTATCAGATCTGGGATATGTGTATGGAGGCAGGTGTTACGCGTAACATCTGGTGGTTATGTCATCTGTTACGCGTATGGAGAGTGGTTTTGCAGACTCTTTGGTCGTTTGCTTAGAGTACGCATAGGAGTGTAATACCTCAAAATTTGCCCTCTCATTTTCATGCCATTTAGCATATCCTTTCATACATTGCATTGCATTTAGATCACAATTGCATCATAAACATACATGAATATACATCTCCATTTGAGCTTTCACAGGTTGCGACTGGCCTTTATTTTTTCATGCGGAACGTGCACAAGAATCTTAGAAGAAACCAAAAGTTCTCGGTTGATTCAAATGAGTTTAAGCAGAATATCAGTTTTATGGTGCAGTTTGCAAAAGTTGTAACTTATGCTCGGAAACTCATTTTGGCTTGAAACTCAATAGTTTATACTATTTCGGTATTCTCTACAACTTTTGTGTTCGGCTCGGAGGCCAATTCATCAAGGAAAATGGCGGGAATTATTTGTTTTTGAAATTTCGGTTTCGCCGATTAAATGTGCTAGCGGTATTCAAGAGTTCGTAACTTCTGATTGGGTCAACATGTCTGAGAGATTCATATGCCAAAAGTTCCGTCTTGATATCCTTTCTAACTTTTGGGTTTTGGCCGAGAACTAATTCTTTGAAGAAGATCTCAAAATGTGCGAGTCTTTAGAGTCGACATAGTGAAAAACAGTGCTGAACCGGTGAGTTTTGAACACTAAAAAATTCATAACTCTTAGCTCGTTCATCGAATTGATGTTGTTTCGGTGCCTAAAATTCCGTTTAGATGTTATCTTCATTATGTGAATTCAGTTTGGGTTAGGTCCGAGCGGAAGGATCTCGAAAATGCGAATTACCAGTAAGGTTCTTTGATGCAGTGCACTGTCTGTCAGATTTTGTAAAATTCATAACTCGGTCAATTTTCATCGGATATCACCCGTTCTTGAAGCGTTGGTTCACAAATTTTATCCTCTTCAATTTCAAATACAAAAGTGAGTTCGAACGGTGCTCCAAAGATTGCCGTTTTGGTTTATTTCACAAAACTAAAGTGCTGAACCGAAGAAAAATGCTGAAAGTGGTTTCACGAGAAAATTCATATCTCCCTCGTCGTTTGTCCGGTTGAGCTTAGATTTTAACACCAGGTCACTGACTCATAGATCTACAACTTTGATGACAAAGTCGAGTCGAGATTATGCTCCGAAGAGAGTTGGCCTCGTCACATTTTCGAGTAGCGGACACCAAATAAGCCGAAAAAACAACTTATTCAGTGACGTCTTGCAGCTTAAACGTATCGATCGCACTCGATTCTGATCGTATGACATCCGTTATTTTTGTGTTGCAACTGTGATTCAGAGGCGGACGATATTGTGGAAGGCTCAGAGTCGAAATTTCTTGCCGAAGATATTGTTATTTTCACTTAAGCCGAAATTCCACCTTTTGCCTTTCATTTTACACTCCACTATATATTCTTTTGACCCACAATTTGTCTCATAACTTCAATCATAATTTACAAACACCAAAAACTCTCACAAACTCTCTCTAAAGGATCAAAGTTCATTCTCTCAATTCTTTCTCAAGAACACAACAACAATTTCATCAAGAACTCAAGAACACAACAATTCCGATCAAGCTTCCGGTAGCCGAGCCGCCACGAACCACCACCTCCGGTCAACTTCACCACCGTAAGACCACCATCTTCCGCCACCGGCAGCCGCGCGGCCTCTCCTCCTCTCCTCCGTTCATGATCGCGTCTCACTTCCTTCGGATTCGCAATTTCTTCGTCGATTCTTCATTCGGTAAGCTTCTTAAACTTTAATTCATGAATAATTGTTGAATTGTTTCTTGAATTAAATTTTGAAGTTAAATTAATCTTGTGGAGATTATGTGCATTGATTCATGATTTGATTATTGATTGATTCTTGATTAATTTATCCTAATAATTGTTGTGGTGCATGATTGAAAAGGCTTGGTAAAGTTGACATAGAATAATCGGTGAATGTTAGGTGTTTGACAAAATTCCTAAGAGAGCTAATTATTATAACTTGATATTGATTGAAGTGCTTGACTTTTAAATTCATGCTTGTTTCAATGTGCAAATTTGAAATAGGATAGGTTGAGGCTTAATTGTTGATGTTGTTCATGTGTCGCGTGTCGAGAATATGTTTTGGTCATAACTTCCTAACCGTAGCGCGTTTTCGCGAATGTGAATAGTGTAAATTGACTTTGTTGATTATTCCGGAGCCATTGGTGAACTTTTTAGTCGATTTCGGACAATTTTTTTCGACTATTTCACTACTGCCAGCCGACGAAATTGGCCAAAAAGTACCACTTCCGAGCGGAATTTTCAAAATACGATTGCATATTTGAATCCGTTGGCACATTTGCAAGTTACCATGCGATTTTCGTTCAATTCCGAGTCAGGGATTTTTGACGCGTTTTTTTCGTTTTAAGGCTTTTTAAGTTCGGTTTGGTGCGATTTTGATGCATTGATCTTGTTTTGACTTGTATATATGTTTGTTGATCATTTGCCATTCATTGCATGTAAATTTGTTTGATTCCAGTTTGAGTTTGCATGTTGTTTATGTTAGAGCATAAGTGCTGCCCCGTTTTGAAACGTAAATTTCAATGCATGTCCATGACTCGTATATTCATATTTCTACTTGATTTGGAGTTGTGAGGCATAGGTGCAACTTCCGGTTGCACCTCTTTTTGGTTTCTAATGCGTTTGTTGAGTTCATACAAGGTTCTCGCAAAGATCTTAACGACGGTTGTTTAGTTGGTATTCCACTTTATTTGTGGGATACCTTTGGATTCAAATGATACTTTGTGCCGTTGTTTTTGTTTCGATTATGGGGGATCTTCACAAATCAATTATGGAAGATGAGCATTTATTTTGCTCATGGGAGATTACAAGGCTTGGCTTGAAGTTTTTTTTTTTTGGATTTCTTTAATGTGAAAGAATCGGCACTTCGACCAAGTAAGTAATCTCGATTCTCTACTTTAATGCACCATTCTAGTTGTATGCGACTTAGGATCATATAACTTAAGGTGCATATTGAGCCCTCCCACCTGAGGCATTGGATTTATTTGTGATTTGATATGTGTCGATTTCGGAGTTTAGGGATTAGGTTACGAACCATTAGGATCGATTCCTTTCACTTCCCCTTAAAATTCACTTTTTTGCCCGTTTCGTCGCAATTATTAAAAATAGTTTTAGGTGGGATAAAATTCTGGAAAAATTCATGAGTGATCCTTATCCTCTTAATTAATTTGTCATATTTTTTGTTTCCAGTTTGGGTGGTTTTAAAAATTAATTTGGATTTTAGATCATGAGCTGTCCCAAAAGGGAGTGTTTTGGCATAAGGGACCGAAATCGTTTTTTCCCCATAGGTGTGAAACCTATTTTTTGTGTGTGATTAATCACTGCAATTTGTGACATTTTGATGCTCCTTAGGCATTTTTTTCATAATTTTAGATGCCCTTTTTGATCCACTTTGTGGAGTTGTTTTTCGATGATCATGTTTTGTTACCTTGCTAGTCAAGGAATTGTTTTGGCACTTTGGTATATAATTTTGTAGAATCCTTTTGTACAATGTAATATAATGACTATATAATTCCATGGATTTAATTTCATAATTTTTAAAGGTTTTTTGCTATTTTTCCATGTCACCTAGATCCTAGGTTGATTCATGTGTCTATTTGCTCCATAACTTAAATGATAAGAAGGCATTCGTGCCATTTTCTTGAAGGGATTTTTGGTAGATTTTAGGAGTTGATTATAGGTCATTTGTATGCCTTTAATTCCAGTCATAGGTCATTTTTTGAACCATACTCATTTGGTTTGTTTTGGTGCTTTAAAGTGCATACTTATGTGAATTAATTTTAACTTAAACTCATTTCTCTTCTCCTCTAATTGTTAACTTGAATTATGTGCAAATCATTAATGCCTATTCATGAATTCTAATTGCATCTCATACCTTGTATGCTACTGACCCATAAACATTTCATGCATATTCACATGTCATTCTTCCTTAACTTTCATCATGTGCGATCTTATGCGATTTTTGTTCGTTTTCTTCTCATATCTTCTTCTCATTGCTCCATATGCCTAATCCATTGAATCCATGATTGTATATTCACTCATCCATCTTCATAAGCATTCACTACTGACTTTTATGTTCATTTCATGTATTAATTCATGCTTGTAAGCCATACGCATTCATACTTCATCCATAAACCCTAACTTGCATTTAGGTGAACCTAGGTGAACTTTTTGTACATAGTTTGATATAGTTTGATCTTGTGGGGTATCCTAGCATCCTTAGGAGCCTATAACATGTAGCTATTGACTTTAGAAGTCATGTAACCTTTAGGTACCTTCACCTTTAGACTTAGGTCTTATTTTGAACCCTAGTTCCACTCTAGGACGTTTATGGTACTTAATCGCTTTCATGCTTTGATTTTACTTCCAATATGCATTATCATGCTAACTTTTGTTTTGTAGGGGGGAATATTGAGGTAAGAATTACTTAATTCCCATCTCTTATGCATTTTAATGGTGTTTGCCTTAGCACCTTGTGCTTTGCTTTTAGGCTTTCCCTTTTCTTAGAACAACTTAACTTCCTTAGGAAGTAAGTTGATTTCTAAGCTCTCTTTTCTTCTTTCCTTTTTCTTTCTTAGGATTAGAATACCTCATTAACCATAGGACCTCTCTTGTAAATAAACAAATAAAATTAGGGTTGTGTCTTAGTCCCCTTAGTTTGTCCTTTTTGCAACTTGAGTCATTCTTTCTCATCTCATAAAGAAAAGCAATAAAACATTTAATAAAAATCGAACAATCTTGTACGACACGAGACTTTGTTGCGGAGTGTTTATACGCGTCCTGTTTCGGGGCGAGGTGTAAATGCTTCCCGCGATGGATAGGTCTTAGTATGAGAATGTTCACAAACAAATTCAAAACACTTCTTTTAAAAGACAAAAACAAATAACAAGCGACTATCCTGCGGGAACTTCTCTTCTCATCTCATTCACTTACAACGCGAACTCGCGACGACTTGTCACACATGCAAGACGGTAAACGCACTCGTACCAGACGAGCCTGCAACACCTGAGCATAGACATACGCAGTTCCAGCATAAAAAACACAAACAAATAGTTCCCGCCTAGGTTAGGCGAACTACGTCGACTCTGATCCTCATTATCCCGATGAGGTACGTAGGCAGCGGGGTAGGGCCCGTTCGAGCACATTCTTTATTTTCCCTACATTTCCCCTTTTATTCTCATTTTCTTATTTCAGTTCATTTCTCATTTTCCATTCCCTTTATTCCAGTAGCGGTTTTATTCAGCAGCATTCGTATTTTCTCACCCTTTGAAACAAGCAAGCAAGCGTGGATCCCGTCGGGTACGACGGACGATCTGGGGTGCTAATACCTTCCTAGGTCATAACCGACTCCCGAACTCAGATCTTTGGTTCGCAAGGCCTTTTCCTTTCCTTCTTCCTCAGGTTTGTGCAACATTACCTTTCCTATTCTTTCGGGATAAAAATGTCTGGCTGGCGACTCTACCTTTCCGCGCCACTTTCGCGTTTGTACTAGGATGAAAATCCCGGGAGCGACAAGGAGCATAAGGTGGTACGCGTATGGGGCTTACGCTGGTACGCGTATGGGAAGGTCGTACGCGTTTGGTACGCGTTTGGGCAGCAGGTATGCGTTTTTCTGATTTCGCAGCGATTTGCCTATCATTTCGCGTCCGTTCCTTTTTCTGATGATCCGTAAGATGGTCTGTAACTAATAATTAATGATGAATGTAATTAGAGATTAATAATAAGCTGATTTAAGATTGATTTTAGAAGGATTTAGAGGATGGACTTAGAGATGACGAACTAAGACAATTAAGACGATTTTACACTATTGTGATGATGTATTCTTATGTAGGTCTTATAACCAACAATGTGGTGATGTTACGATGTAAGATGAACTAAGATGATGTGTTGAATTATGTTTACGATGTGTGATTGTGTTGTATTTCATTCTCATACCGCATACATTTGCATAATTAAGATGGCCTGGAATGGAAACCACAATGTTTGAGATGAAGACTTATGTCATGTTGATGCCCACCTGAATGGCATGACTTTTTAAGATGGGAGTTCGCTCCGAATAGTACCACGTGCATACATTGTCGAGTCGCATATAATTTGAATTGTTAAATGACTTATGATGATGTTATAGATGTTATAGATGTTATGATGATACGATGTTCGTGATGATTATGATGTGAATGGGTGATTGAATGATTTTAACTTATATATGTTGATTATTGTATCCTGTTTATAATTGTTGATATCTCACCCCTTTCTGTTTGAATGTTACCCTCTGTTGGTAACGTGCAGGTGATCCCAAGTAGCGAAGAGTCTGTTAGATGGTTTGAGTCGTTGGTCGCTCTGATATGTAACACTTCGGGGGGATTAGCGAATGCTTGTTTAGATTTTGAACTTGTTTTTTTTTAGTTGGATAACGATGTTTCTTTTAAAATAATGATGTTTTGATGTTAATGAATTATTTTACGAAGTCGAATAATTAAAGATGAGATGTTTTTGACTTTAATGATTTCCGCTGCATAGTAAAGACTTGATTTATCACTTGATGTGTTTGTGATGTATGATTTTAAATGAAGAAAATGTGATGCCCCGTTTTTGTTGAACTCTGATTTATTTATAATGAATTGTGGTAGATTGGAGTGTTACATTAGTAGTATCAGAGCAATTCGATCTGTCCGATCATGTTATTGAGTCGTAGGGGTTAACAATCGAGTATTATTATTTTTGCACTGATCCTTGTTCTTATTGTGGTGTTTAGTTGTGATGGTTGGAAGAAATGACGCTTCTATGGCTGCTTCAATGCAAGCAATGGTACAAGTTGTGCAGAACCTACCTAATGCTGGCGAGAATGAAGGATCTTGTAGTTTGGCGACTTTCCAGAGGGAGAATCCGCCTACTTTCAAGGGTAAGTATGACCCTGATGTAGCATTGGAGTGGTTGAAGGAGATTGAAAGAATCTTCTGAGTGATGGATTGTACGGTAGCGCAGAAGATTCGCTATGGTACACAAATGTTAGCACTTAAGGCTGACGATTGGTGGCTGGAGAACCGTGCAAGATTGGAAACTGCAGGTGAAGAGATCACTCTGGTTGTCTTCCGCAGAGATTTTTTAAGGAAGTATTATCCTGAAGATGTTTGCGGTAAGAAGGAAGTTGAATTCCTCGAACTGAAGCAGGGGAATATGTTAGTGACTGACTATGCTGCAAAGTTCACTGAGTTGTCTAAGTTTTATCCGCATTGTGATAGAGCTAGAACAGATGCATCAAGTTTGAGAATGGTTTGCGCTCTGAGCTTAAGAAGGTTGTCGGATACCAGAAGATTCGAGTGTTTTCTGATCTAGTTGATAGTTGCAGGATTTTCGAGGAAAATAGTAATTCTCATTACAAGATTGTGAATGGCAAAAGAGGCAAGCACCAACATAATCGTGGCAAGCCTTATGATGTTTTGACTGGCATGAGTAAGCAGAAGAATACTTCGGGTCAGATAACTAGTGGGGGATAGGCTCCTGCTAGTATTGTTTGTTACAAGTGTAGTCAAGCTGGTCACAAGAGTAATGTTTGTACTGCTGAGGTTAAGAGGTGTTTCCGATGTGGCAAGATTAGGCATACAGTGAAAGATTGTAAGCATAAAGAGGTAGTATGCTTTAATTACAGCAAAGACGGATACATTGGTAGCAAGTGTCAGAAGCCGAAGAAAGCTCAAACGGGAAAAGTGTTTGCATTGGCAGGAACTTAGACCGCTAGCGAGGACATGCTTATTAGAGGTACATGTTTCATTAATAGTATTCCTTTAATTACTATTATTGATACTGGTGCAACACATTGTTTTGTTTCTACTGATTGTGTTAAGAGATTGGGTCTTACGTTGTTTTCTATGAATGGAGAGTTAATCTTCGAGATTCCGGCTTCGGGATCAGTGACTACTTCTCTTGTGTGTTTAAAATATCCTTTGTCGATTTTTGATAAAGATTTATTGATTGATTTGGTTTGTCTGCCGTTGACTGGGATGGATGTGATCCTAGGTATGAATTGGTTAGAGTATAACTATGTTCATATAAATTGTTATCATAAGTTGGTGAGGTTTTCTACTCCTGAGGAAGAAGGATTTGAATTGTTGTCTTTCAGAGGGTTACCTAAGTTGATGGAAGGAGAAGCCCATATGTTTTCCTTGATGGGGACTTTATTTGTAGAGAGTAAGGCTAAGATCGAGGAACTACAAGTGGTAAGTGATTTTCCAGAAGTTTTTCCGGATGAGATTCCTGACGTGCCGCCAGAAAGAGAGGTCGAGTTTACGATTGATCTTGTACCTGGTACTAGACCAGTTTCTATGGTGTCGTATAGGATGTCTGCATCTGAATTGTCAGAAAAGAAGAAGCAGTTAGAAGAATTTCTTGAGAAGAAGTTTGTGAGACCAAGTGTATCGCCGTGGGGAGCTCCAGTGTTGTTAGTAAAGAAGAAAGATGGGAGTATGAGACTTTGTGTAGATTATAGACAGCTGAATAAAGTTACGATCAAGAATAAGTATCCGCTTCTGAGGATTGATGATTTGATGGATCAGTTAGTGGGTGCTGGTGTATTCAGCAAGATAGATTTAAGATCGGGTTATCATATGATCAAAGTTAAGGATGAGGATATTTAGAAGACTGCGTTCAAAAAAAGGTATGGACATTACGAGTATTCGGTGATGCCTTTCGGTGTGACTAATGCGCCGGGAGTATTCATGGAATATATGAATCGTATTTTTCATACGTATTTGGATCGTTTCATGGTTGTATTTATCAATGATATTATGATTTATTCTACGTCAGAAGAGGAACATAAGGAACACTTGAAGATTGTGTTGGAGGTTTTGAAAGCAAAGAAGTTATATGCGAAGTTGTCTAAGTGTGAATTCTGGTTAAAGGAAGTCAATTTTCTTGGTCATGTGATTTCAGGTAGTGGTATTTATGTGGATCCTTCTAAAGTCGAAGTTGTGTTACAATGGGAAACTCCAAGGTTGGCTACTGAGATTAGGAGCTTTTTGGGGTTGGCTGGTTATTACAGAAGATTTATTGACGGGTTTTCTAAGTTGGCACTTCTATTGACTAGGTTGACTTGCAAGAGTAAAGTTTTTTTTGGGATATTCGTTGTGAAGAGAGTTTCACATAGTTGAAGAAGAGGTTGAAGTCGGATCCGGTTTTGACATTACCTAATCCATATGAACCGTTTGTAGTGTATTATGATGCTTCGTTGATGGGTTATGGAGGTGTGCTCATGCAGAATAATAAGGTTATTGCATATCTATCGAAACAATTGTGAGTGCATGAAAAGAATTATCCTACGCATGACTTAGAACTTGTTGCAGTTGTTTTTGTATTGAAGATTTGGAGGCACTATCTTTATGGTTCCAGATTTGAAGTGTTTAGTGATCATAAGAGCCTGAAATATTTGTTTGATCAGAAAGAGTTAAATATGAGACAACGCAGATGGTTGGAATTGTTGAAAGATTATGATTTTGGTTTAAATTACCATCCGGGTAAAGCTAATGTTGTAGCCGATGCTTTAAGTCGAAAAACTTTGCATATATCGGCGATGATGATTAAAGAGCTAGAGTTGATCGAGCAATTTTGTGATATGAGTTTGGTTTGCGAAGTGACACTGCAGAGTGTAAAGTTGGGTATGTTGAAGATTAATAATGATTTTCTGGATAATATCAGAGAGGCTCAGAAGTTAGATGTAACGCTGGTAGATATTATGGTTGGAGGTGGTAAGTCGAAGAAAAGTGATTTCAAGGTGGATGCAAATGGTGTTCTGAGACTGCATAATCGAATTTGCATTCCTGATAATGCATATATGAAGAAATTTATTCTTGAAGAAGGTCATAGAAGCAATTTGAGTATTCATCCAGGAGCTACTAAGATGTATCAAGATTTGAAGAAGTTGTTTTGGTGGTCAGGTATGAAGGAAGATGTGGCGTGTTTCGTGTATGCTTGTTTGACTTTCCAGATGTCTAAAGTCGAGCATCAGAAGCCTATGGGATTAATGCAACCTTTAGAGATTCCAAAATGGAAATGGGATAACATTTTTATGGATTTTGTTACAGGACTACCTAATACTGCGAGAGGACATGATTCGATTTGGGTAATCGTTGATAGGTTAACGAAGTCGACTCACTTTATTCCTATTAATTTTAGTTTTCCGGTGTCTAAGTTGGCTGAGATCTATGTTAGAGTAATTGTGAAGTTGCATGGTGTTCTGTTGAGTATTGTATCGGATAGAGATTTGAGGTTTACGTCAGAATTTTGGAAGAGTTTGCAAGAGGCATTAGGTTCTAAGTTAAGGTTGAGTTCAGCTTATCATCCTCAGACAGATGGTCAAACTGAGAGGACTATTCAGTCATTGGAGGATTTATTGAGGGCGTGTGTTCTTGAGCAGGGAGGTTCGTGGGATACTTATCTTCCGTTGATAGAACTCACGTATAATAATAGTTGTCATTCTAGTATTGGGATGGCGCCTTTTGAGGCATTGTATGGTCGGAGATGCAGGACTCTATTATGTTGGCATGAATCTGGTGAAAGTATAGTGCTTAGACCTGAGCTAGTCCGAGAAACTACTGAGAAGGTTAAGTTGATCAGAGAAAAGATGAAGGCATGTAGACAGAAAAGTTACCATGATAAGCGAAGGAAAGATTTGGAGTTCAAGTTGGTGAGCATGTGTTTTTTAGAGTTACGCCTCTAACTAGTGTCGGAAGAGCGTTGAAGTCTGAGAAGCTTACTCCGAGGTTTATTGGTCCATATCAGATTTGGACAGAATTGGAAAAGTTGCTTATCGGATGGCCTTACCGCCTAATTTGTCGAATTTGCATGATGTGTTTCATGTTTCGCAACTCTGAAAGTATGTTTTTGATTCGTCTCATGTTGTTAGTATGGATGATATACAAGTACGGGATAATCTCACTGTGGAGACTATGTCGGTACGTGTTGAGGATCGAGAGGTAAAAATCTTGCGAGGCAAAGAGATCGCTCTAGTGAAAGTTTTCTGGCTAGGAGCTACTGGTGAGAGTATGACGTGGGAGTTAGAGAGCAAGATGTAGGAGTCTTATCCTTAGTTGTTTGATCGAGGTAAGATTTTTGAGGACAAAAATGTTCTAGTGGGGGAGAGTTGTAACACCCCGATTTAATTAAATTATTTAATTAAATTATTGTGAGTAGAATTATTGTTTATTTGCAATGTGCGATGTTTTGATGTTAAGATGATTATTGATTTAAGTTGTTTTAAGTTGATTTGCGAATTAGACTTATTTTAAGGGGGTTTTAGTAGTATTATTGAGAGGTGTAGATAGAAGCCCATTTGTGGATTAATTAAATGATTTTAGTAATAATAATATTAGTATTATGTTTATGAAATTTTAATTAAAATAAGAAAAATAGGATTAGTAAGAGTTTTAGGGAGAATTAGTCATAATCAGAATTTGGAGAGAAGAACGAGTCTTGAGAGAGCAAGAGCTAGGGCTAAGGATCTTCGTGGAGATTTTTGTAGGAAGTTTCAACCGTAGATTCGAGCTCCATTCAATCCAAAGGTAAGGGTGGGATTTGTATCTTATAACCAGGAAAAAATAATATGTATGTATGGGATAGGGTTATTTAATTTCCTTGTAGTTGTTTGTATGATGTATTGTGTACAATTTCGTGCAAATTATATGGATTGATGTTGAGATGTCTGTTATGAATCTGTTGATTATTGCTGTCATGAATATTGTTGTGATAATTTATGAGATGTGTGATGAATTGTGACAAATTTGGATTTAGATGATGATAATAGGTTGATAATTGGTGTAGTAATCATAGATGAGTAATAAGGTGAAGAATTTATGAGTCTAAAACTGGATAGAAACCCATTTAGGACTGAATTGGGGTGATAGAATGATGAATTCCATAGCAGAAGTTGAATTGAGGAGGTCTCTAATGGATTTTGTATCAGATCTGGGATACGCGTATGGAGGCAGGTGTTACGCGTAACATCTGGTGGTTATGCCGCCTGTTACGCGTATGGAGAGTGGTTCTGCAGACTCTCTAGTCATTTGCGTAGATTACGCGTAGGAGCGTAAGGTTGTACACGTATGGGTGTACGCTGGTACGCATATGGGAAGGTCGTATGCGTTTGGTACGTGTTTGGGCAGCAGGTATGCGTTTTTCTGATTTCGCAGCGATTCACCTATCGTTTCGCGTCCGTTCCTTTTTCTGATGATCTGTAAGATGGTTGGTAACTAATAATTAATGAATGATGAATGTAATTAGAGATTAATAATAAGTTGATTTAAGATTGTTGTTAGAAGGATTTAGAGGATGGACTTAGAGATCACGAACTAAGACAATTACGACGATTTTACACTATTGTGATGATGTATTCTGATGTAGGTCTTATGACCAACAATGTGGTGATGTTACGACGTAAGATGAACTAAGACGATATGTTGAACGATGTTTATGATGTGTGATTGTGTTGTATGTCATTCTCATACGGCATACATTTGCATAATTAAGATGGCCTGGAATGGCAACCACGATGTTTGAGATGAAGACTTATGTCTTGATAATGCCCACCTAAATGGCATGACTTTTTAAGATGGGAGTTCGCTCCGAATGGTACCACATGCATACATTGTCGAGTCGCATATGATTTGGATTGTTAAATGACTTATAATGATGTTATAGATGTTATAATGATACGATGTTCATGATGATTATGATGTGAATGGGTGATTGAACGATTTTAACTTATATATGTTGATTATTGTATCCTATTTATAATTGTCGATATCGCACCCCTTTCTGTTTGAATGTTACCCTTTATTGGTAACATGCAAGTGATACCGAGTAGCGAAGATTCCGTTAGATGGTTTGAGTCATTGGTCTCTCTGGTATGTAACACTTCAGGGGGATTAGCGAGTTCTTGTTTAGATTTTGAACTTGTTTTTTTTTAGTTGGATAACGATGTTTCTTTTAAAAGAATGATGTTTTTATGTTAATGAATTATTTTACAAAGTTGAATAATTAAAGATGAGATGTTTTTGACTTTAATGATTTCCGCTACATAGTAAAGACTTGATTTATCACTCGATGTGTTTGTGATGTATGATTTTAAATGAAGAAATGTGATACCCCATTTTTGTTGAACTCTAATTTATTTATATTTAATTGTGGTAGCTTGGGGTTTTACACCTCCAACCCAGAATCACACTTCAAAACCTCAAGAACACCTTGTTACTGCAACTTAAAGGCCACAACTTGATCCAGCCATTTGCAATCAAGTCCAAGTGTTCAAACACACTCCATATGGTGTAAGGAAACTCTCCAAATCATCACAACATCTCTGTAACACCTCTTACTCAAAATCACATCTCCATGAGCAAGCTCAAGTTTAGGTAAGCCTCAAACTTGGCTAAATCATAATCCATGCATATTTCCTCGCATTATCTTTTTCCCATGTGTGTGTAATCATATTCTAAGGGATTCCCCTCAATCAATTTCATAAAACAATCATCATGTAAAATTTTATGAGGCTCAGGCCAAATTAGGGTTCTTCAGTGTTCATCACTAATTTTTCATTCTACACTTAAAATAAATGAAATTAATCATCATCATCATGTTCGTGAGTTAAAAATATAACAAATTAGAGCTTTATTTCATTACATTTGAGGCATATTTCATGATATATCATAGATTTTTCAAAACTAGGCAAGAACACCCTTCGCGCGTGTCCTTTAGGGTGTTCTTGGCGCCCTTTTCATAAATTTGAATTTTTGAATTTTCTATTATTTTGTTAATTGATTCAAAAATTAATTTCTCTCTGATTATTTTGAGTTTTCAAATGATTATTTTTTCATTAATTCTCAAAAAATTTTAAATATTTTATTCCGTGAAATAATATCCAAAAAATATATTTTTTAATATATTTATTATTTTCTTAAAGAATTAATTTTATTTGTTTCTAAATATTTTTAAATTCAATTCTTTCACTTAATTTTTCAAACATTAATGATATTAAAGTTATCTCATGGATAAAACATAATTTTTTCAAACATTAATCCCATGTTTTAACTTGTTTTTCATTATTGTTTGAAATTTATCAAGTATTTTAATATTTTAAATCAAATAAATATTCAAAATACTTTGAAATTAGTCATACCCTGAATTTGACTTTTATCACACTCATGGGCCTCTATTAGAGTCTAAGACCCATACCTTTTTTAAAAATGAACCATTAGGGTTCATCTGATCCATTTTCAAAAACTCGGCGTGATCGCCTTTTTCACCGAGTTTTCATTTGTGAATCTTTCTCTGTGAATATCTTTACACATAACTCTTAATTTTCTAAAATGAATTGTAAAAATGTGTCATGAGGAATCATTTGTGTTTAGGACTCATTATTTCTGTTTTAAACTTTCTCCGGTTTGTTTTAAAGCTCCGTCAGGCTTCCGTATAAGTCCTGAACACACCAACTATTTTCTTAAACAATTTTCAATCTCTTATACATAGATTATGAGCATTTATTTACAAATCTAATCTCTTTTTATTTTTTCATCATTATGACTAAAGATCTAATACACCAGCAACTAGACCAAGCTTCACTTCAGTGAACTGCTTTCTAGGCTATAGGCAGCTTTTCAGCACCAAAGTCCTACTCCCTGTATGAAATCATCAGATAATTAATAAACAAAACAAATTCCATAGGCATCCTTATGTTTAAGCCATATTATTGGCTTCTAAGCCATCTTTTCTCTTTCTAACTTCTCGTTGTTTTCTTAAACTGATGTGCTTGCTTAAAATAGAACTGTTTGCTAAAATTATCTTTCTTTATCTCATACTAAAGCAAAGATAATAAAATACTTCTTAATGAAAAAGAGAATACACTGTTAAAAAACATTTGTAATCTTTGTCCCTCGGGATATTGGGCCTCTGCTTCCCAGTGTAACACCCGGCTTCATTCTTAATAAAACAACTTAAGAATACTCAAATCATAGCAAAAACATACTAAAAGTTGTTAAACACCACTAACACTTTTATTTGTCTGCATGCATTTCATTTGTATATATTTGCATCTTGCTCGAATCTCTAAGTAGTTAGGTTATCTTCATCCAAACACATAAACCCTTTCAAAACACTTAAGATTTTATTTTCTTTACAACTTACTAGTGGTTTACAATGATAAGAAATTTCCCAGTGAAGTGCTTCTTTGTAAACCATCCCCAACCTCCTCTTGGACTTTATCCATGGACCCATGGGCCTCATACAGGTAACTTAGCCTCCTCTTGGGTTTAAACACAAGGACCCTCTCAGGCTTCCTAAAATCATAGGAAGATGCCTTAGAATCAAAGCAATACAGTAGTTTCCCTCTCCCCGATGGATGACCAAGTTAGCCTCTTCTTGAGCTTTGTATAATTGAATCCTCTCTAGACCAAGGAATGTATAATGACCATATCACATGAATTCCCAATAGACAAAATACTCTTATTACAAAGTCAGTCTTTAACAACTTTTCAGCCTCCCATCTTAGGCTTCATATAAGATACAGACAATCAAGAGTCAGTCTCTCACAAATAAGCTTCACACATGGGCTTCCAAATCAGGACACGGATAAAACTTTCCAACAAAGTCAGTTTTCATCCTTTAGCTTCAACCTTGGGCTTCAATCAAGGCACATATAAAACAAATCTTCCCTCTTTAGAGATGACAAATTCTCTCTACTGAGCACCTTTTAGCTTCAACATTGGGCTTCAATCAAGGCACAAATAGTCAAACACAATATAGTCATTGTCTTGGACTTTAACTAAGTTAATTTCAATACAGTCATAGTCTTGGACTTTAACTAAGTTAATACTTTATAGTCATAGTATTGGACTTTAACTAAGCTAATTTTAATACAAACATAGTTTGGACTTTAACTAAGCTAACACCACTCATAGTCTTGGACTTTAACTAAGCTAAATCTTTCATTACAATCATAGTCTTTGAATTTAACTAAGCTAATTCATTCCCAACAGTCATAGTCTTGGACTTTAACTGAGCTAATTTCCCACAATATAGTCATAGTCTTGGACTCAAACTAAGCTAAACATTCAGCCTTTCTTGAGTTATGCAAATCAAGATAACCCATTCAGCTTATGCCTTGAGCTATGCAATTCAAGCAACCAACCAACCAACCAGTTACAAACAACTATTTTCAACTTTAATCTTGGGCTTTAATCGGGAAACAAATAGAATTTTCAGCTTTAATCTTGGGCTTTGATCAAGACACAAACATACAAACTTTTCAACTTCGATCTTGGGCTTTAATAAAGACACAAATACAAACTTTTGAGCATCAACATCCTGTGCTTTAACCAGGATACAAATCAACGCTTTTCCTCCTAGCCATAGCCTTTTAGGAGGAACAACGATGTTTTGATCCCTCAATTCTCTTTTTGGGGGTATGTATGCAAAAGGTCGTAAGATCTTTGCGAGCACGCCAAACAAAAACAACAATTAGGTTTCTAAACCTGAGAAAAACATTAGAAAATTAAGATGATACAGAAAACACAAAAACATCAACATCACCTATCAATCAGCATTCATCTCATACCCATACCCATATCAAAGAAACCACCATCAATATCAAAAAGAACAAATTTTGCACTAATCCATGGTTGAAATAAGGTAATGAAGAACCCAAAACCATTTGGGCATCTGTTAAATAACAGTATGCAAAGCGGGTGAGTTTAAGATATCTTTTCCCATCCATAACTAGCTTTGCCATAAAAAAAATAAGAAATCAGAAAGTAGAAAAAATGCGATAGTAATAAAGACCACAAAAATCGAGCTACAAGATCTCGTCCATACATAGGTATGCTTCTTATTCATTCCATCTCAGAGTGATGTAAGAAGTACACACTCCATTGAATCAGACTTGAATACACTCTTCTATGCAAATTATCAAATAAAAAGCTTCTAAAAAGCTTTAAGCAAATAATAAGCGTCTTTCCTTCAGGAATTATCTTCTCATCCCATTTACTATAAACGAAAGAACTTTCTCCTACTTGTCATTTTCAAGACGGTAAACGCACTCGTTTAAGACGAGCCTGCAACACCTGAGCATAGGCATTAGCAGTTCCTTCTAGAAAACACAAGCAAGTTGTGTCAATCTTACTGAGTCGAACTACGGTGTTCTGACTTTCCTATTGCACAAAGGGAATACGTAGGCACAAGCGAAGATGCTTGGTAAACACAATCCTTCATTCTCTTCCCTCGTTCTTCGTGCTAGTTCATCTCCTTATCCTTTCATCTCATTTCTTCCTTATTTCTTTCCAGTCCTTTCCAGTAGCAGTTGCAGTAGTAGCAGATACCCTCACCCTTTGAAATAGTGCTAGCAAGCATGGATCCCGTCGGGTACGAAGGACGATCTGGGGTTCTAATACCTTCCAAGTTCATAACTGTCATACCCTAAATTTTGACCAGAAGTTTTCGGAAAAATTTTCGTTCATTTGACGCAGTTTCGTCGATATATCGAAAATCATTTATTTTTGCATTTGTTTAGTCAAACATCTCATTAATCATTAATCATTAATCATGCATCATTTAGTCGACTTCTATATTATTCTCATTTTTTTATGTGTGTGTGTGTGTATGTATATATAGAGATATTTAGATATTTGTCTCATCTTAAATTTATTATCTTTGTTAGGCAGTCTAATTTAAATCTAGTGTAGTTTTAATTTTATTAGTTGAAATTTGCAATTGTTTTTTTATAAGTTAGTTTTTAATCGTCTTTTATTTTAATTTAATTCAAATTAGATTAGTTTTCAGTTTTTAAATTTAACGTTTTAATTAAGGTTTATAGTGTACATTAGTTTATTTATTTTAGATTAATTAGTTATTTTGTTAGCTTTGTATCATTGTTTATACACACATAATATTTATGCAAATTTTTGCAGCACATTCAGTTTCTTTATTTTACATACTGATTGAAAAAAAAAGTGTAAAGCAACATATCCACTATGTTGTTGGACTCATCTTTGTGTCAAAAAGCTTTATTAATGTTTTTTTGTTTGGAAGATAGTAAAGGTGATTGTTGTTTATAGAGATAATAATAGAGTTTTAGAATTAATTAATGTTCAAAAGAAACAAACAAAAATACAATGAATACTTTTAATTGGCACACTCCCTAATACTCCAAAGCATGCACCTGCTATGAAAGTAGCACTGCAGGCCTGCTATGAAAGTAGCACTGCATTACCACGCCAAAACCTGCCTCTCCCACGCCACTGTGTCAAAACCGTACGCCACCTGCATTTTTCACGAGAACAAGCCAAGGCGCGTTGCTGCGATACACCAAAATGGATAGAAAATAACCTGCGAAAAAAGGAAGAGCATTGACTATAAGCCATTCACCAAAACAGAAATCATTTTATGTTTCGGATTTGCATCAGAAAATTGGAGCCAGGCAAACCAAGTTTATTAAAAGGAAAGAGGGTTTTCAATACAATAAAAAAGCCATCAGAAGTACAGACATAAACCATAGTCCGAAAGGGATTCAATCCAAAACAAACTATCTCGGTTGAAAACCAATTGGTACATTTCAATCCAAGTTTTAAAAAAATTCAGTTTGCAAACCTAAGGGCTTGGACCATAAAAAGGGAAGAGAGGGGCTGAGAATTAGGGGAAGACTCACCTTCATTTTTGGAGGGATCCGTTGTCAAGCAAAAACTACAACACAAATCTTTCGCAAACACACACCCAAAACTCAAAAAAAAAAACCTGTTAACCGCAGAAACATCAACACAACCTCACCACTGATAAACCACCGACCCCCCTTTTTCCGGTGAAAATCCCTCAGCGAACAAACCATCACCGTTCCCAAAAACAAACTGAAACTCAACACGGATCCACCGTCAAACTCCTCCCTCCATCATCAAACCTTACCACCGCAACAACTCCACTTGCCTAATCCAACCGACCACCGCACAAGTCCAAAAATCGAACCCATTCGGAGAAAAACTCGCCGAGAGAGAGACGAAGAGACTGAAACATCGTCGCCGATCCGAAAACTCATCCATCTTTGAAACCTCACCCTTCGACGAACCACCGTGAGAAATCGATTCGCCAAAACCGCCACCGAGAGAAAGGAAAACAGAGAGATGTTCAAGATCGAGAGCTCCGTGAGAGGGTGAAGACACCGATGGATTTTTGTTCTTGAGAGAGAGGAGGATCGCGCCTCCGAGACCGCAAAGGGTAGTTTTTGCTTTTTACTGAGTTTTGAAACTATGAATTGTGAAAGTGACGCTGTGCTCCTTTTCTAAAACTGACATTTCAACCTTTTTTTTATCCTATTTTATTTTAAATTATTTATCTAGGTATTTATTTTATTATTTGTATTTATGTTAATTGTTGGGTTTCGCCCAATCGATGCTACTGTCCCCGCCACATTATCCCTTGCTGTAACCGTGGAAGCGGATATAGAGAGGGGAGTTTATGCATTTTTATTTTAGGTTTTCTAATCATATTATGCTTCTTTTCTTTTATTCTAATTTAATTTCTACCTTTTTTTAAAAAAAACACTATCAGTCTTGTAAAAAAGGGAACATCATGTGAGATGGGATTTTGGACCCATTGTTATTTTCATCCTATTACTTACTGTTTTTCATGGGTTTTTTTTAATATCATTTTGTTTTAGTAAATTTTTCTTCCATTTTGTTTTTCTGGTTTATTTTATTCATTATATTTTATTTTACTTTATTTGTGGTATTTTAGGGCCGATGATATAACAAAGCCACGGTAAATCGATTCCGATTAATTGTGGCCGATATGAGGCCATCATGTTTATTTTATTTTATTTATTCTATTTTACAATTTATTTCATTTTATTTAGGCTATTTATTTATTTTATTTATTTCTCGCACCTTTTATGTCATATTAATTTCTAACGGTTCCGATTAATTCGTACACTACACACACGCTTCCTCTTGGGAAAAATACAACAATACCATTTATTTTTTCGCAAGCTCATTTAAATTATCATGTATTCCTTTCCCGTTTATTTTTTAACGCAATTTATTTTTGCCTTTATTTTACGATTTAGTATTATTAGGAACGCCTTTAGGATCTAAAAACCGAATCCACTTAATCAATCAAACAATTCATCGCGTCTACATTTGCACACACGTATGTCGGTCACCTATGTGATCGTCGTCTGCACGACATTACGCATCTAATAATTTAACGTAAGAACTAAACTCAGGAATCTAGCATTCCTCGGGTTTTTGAATTGAATTACTGTTGGGGTTAGCCCCCGATTTGTAATTCATTCACTCTTTCGTTTTCAAAACAATCGTGTCTTAATTCATAAATCAAATAACAAGTAACTGAACTCTGGAGTCTAGCACTCCGCACGTTCTTAAATTAAATCACTCTTGGGCTAGCCCCACGCGACGTGGTTTATTTTCCCTCTCGTTCCTAAAACACAGAAACTTTTAATTAATTATACGAAGAACTGAACTCAGGAATCTAGCATTCCTCGGGTGCTTGAACTGAATTACTGTTGGGGCTAGCCCCCGATTTGTAATTCATTCACTCTTCCGTATTCAAAACAATTCAACAATCTTAAAAGGATTAGACATGATTCATCTCCATAGGAAGATATTCCTCTTATCAACCACAAACACAAATCAAATCTTACAAACATTTGTTCTCAAAGGAAGAATCTGGCATTGCTTGTCGATACTCATATCCAAGTTTAAAGCTTCTTCCGATTTTATTTCTCAAAGAAAGAATGTGGCATTGCTTGTCGATCCTCGTATCCAAGTTTAAATCTTATTTCGATTTCTCCTTCCTCAAATGTTTGTGGTGGATTAGGCGGGATACCTCCCCTTAAAGATGACGACTTGTCTCTTTCTTTTCAAATACAATTTAAAACTTACCAACCAATACAAACTATTTTCCATAGTTAATCAGCGAGTAACTGAACTCCGGAGTCTAGCACTCAGCACGTTCTTAAATGAAATCACTCTTGGGCTAGCCCCACGCGTTGTGGTTCATTTGCCCTCTCGTTTAAAACACTTTAATAAAGATCAAACATATTTTTCAAAACGAACGTCGTTTAAATCTTTCTATCTCGCAAACAAGCTAGCGCTTCAGCCTCCCATCGCGAGCAGATAAGCCAACGCTTAGTAGTAGAAAGTATTTTCAAATAATCGTTCAATAAAAATCACAAACCGTAGTTGCACGAACTACGGAGCTCTGACTTTCCCATTGCACAGGGGAATACGTAGGCACGGGGATTTTAATCCTTCGCGAGCACAATAATAAAAAACTTAACCTTTCCACATAATAAATAATAATTGAAATATTTCTTTAAACGCAATCTTAACAAAAAGAAGACAATAACATAAGTTAACATTTAAGCGTAAATTAGACTAAGAGGTTCCCGTTGAGTACAACGGACGTGAGGGGTGCTTAACACCTTCCTTTTGTGTAACTGACTCCCGAACTTAGATTAGTGGTTTTGTTGACCATTTCTTATCCTTATTTAGGTTGTGTCTATATCTCCCTTTTATTTAGTTAGAATAAATAGAATTAGGTGGCGACTCTGTTGTTTGTTTTAGGTTCATATTTTTCGAGGTACGACAATAACTGACTCCCTTACCCTTTCTCTTTGGTTCATGAGACCCCGCTTTCTCCTTCTTCTGGGTTTCTGCAGCATTACCCTTCCTTCGGGATAAAAATGTCTGGCTGGCGAATCTTCCTTTTTGCGCCACTTTCTCGTATGTACCTGGATGGAAATCCCGGGAGTGACACCCATAGAGTGTGCATGTCTTCTCCTTTCAAGTTTAGAGTGTCGACCATTAAATAGAAAGTGTTTATACTTTATAATTCCCCACTGAGTTTGTTCCTAGTGGATGATTTTTATTCAGTTTCTTCCCTAGTTTATTATCCGGATGGAGTTTTCCCCAATTGAGATATTTCCTCCTCGGGATAAGTCTTGTTTGACCGTTTCTCTCCAACTTGTTCTTGGATTGAATTTTGGTCCCCTGTGTGTTTGATTACTTTAGAATTAAGCTATCACTTGTTTGGTAGTGGGTAATCTTTCCTCTTGAGTATATTACTTTGGAATTAAGTTATCACATGTATGGTAGTGGGTGATATGTCTCCATTTTTTCATTGATTACTTGGGAATTAAGATATCACTTGTTTGGTTGTGGGTAATATTTCCTCTTGAGTATATTACTTTGGAATTAAGCTATCACTTGTGTAGTAGTGGGTAATATTTCTCACCTTTTGATTGATTACTTTGAAATTAAGCTATCACTTGTTTGGTAGTGGGTAATCTTTCTTCTTGAGTATATTAATTTGGAATTAAGTTATCACTTGTTTGGTAATGGGTAATATTTCTCCCTTTTTTTATTGATTACTTTGGAATTAAGTTATCACTTGTTTGATATTGGGTAATCTTTCCTCTTGAGTATATTATTTTGGAATTAAGGTATCACTTGTGTGGTAGTGGGTAATATTTCTCCCCTTTTTGATTGATTACTTTGAAATTAAGCTATCACTTGTTTGGTAGTGGGTAATTTTTCCTTTTGATTATATTACTTTGGAATTAAACTATCACTTATGTGGTAGTGGGTAATATTTCTCCCCTTTTTATTGATTAATTTGGAATTAAGCTATCACTTGTTTGGTAAAGGTTAATATTTCCTTCCATTCATTATGGATCTGAACACTTTGTTTGTTGTCTGTGTTTTTCCCAGCGAGATTTTCCTCTTGTGCCCCCAAGCTTTGGCTTTCCTCTGGTGGTCATTTTTCCCCCACAAAGATCTTAGGTTTGTATATCATATCATATCCATATCATATCATGGTCTCTTAGGGCCAAAAAATGGATTTTTTATACTTAAGTGTCTCATATCTTGTAGAAACGAAGATGTCAATCTTCATATCTCCAGATTAAAGAAACTTAAATAGGGGCAACTGTAACACCCTAATTTTTTCTCCTAAGATTGTGTTTGCATTTGCATCATTTTGCATACAAACAGGATCACGCACTGGTTCCTCGGTCCTTTTTGGTTGCAGGTTTATGTCTCACAGGGGATCATCATTGCTTTTGTGTGCTTTTATTTGTTTATATTTACTAATATCTAATCAAAATACAAAAAAAATTGTTTTCTTTTATTAACATTTTCAGGGGGAGAACAGGCCAAAAATACCAAAAATAACAATCCCATAGCTCGAATGAATTTCACTGATAAAAAGTCAAAGTTGATCTGCAAAAATTTGAATTTATTTGATCAAGGATCTTCCAAGTTAATTGATGTATTCAAGGAATTCCAAGGTTCATGTGTTTATTTTCATGCCTTCTTCGAAAAACAAAATAATTGAGCCGAAACAACAAAGCAATCAAAAGAGAACAAAAAAATTAAATTTTGACTTGGTTAATCGATTAACCAATGTGTTAATCGATTAACCTGGGCGAAATTTGAATAATTTGTTTAAATTCAGCATCATCTCAGCCCTTGATCTCATTTAGAATATTCTAGACCACTTTACTTTTATTCCTCTACATCACTTTGATCATTTCCCACCATATACCTTCACTAATCACCACTCTTTTATGAATTTCCCTCCAAATTTGAATTTCAAGCCTAATTTTGATTTTCCAAAGCAAGTTCCATTCCACCTAATTCACATACCTAAGCTCTTTAAATAGAGGCATTATCTCATTCATTTCTCAAGCTTTAGAGAGCCCAAAAAACCCTTGCAAAATATCTCCTCAAATCACAAAATTCACCAAAACTCATTTTCTTCTTTTGAAAGTTATCAAGAATTTGCATTGAATTCTTGATTAACTTTGAGCTAAAACTTCATCCTTTTTTTCATTTTTATTCATCAATTTCAGTAGATCAAGCTTGCTTGTGGAGTAGTTTGAAGTTTGTTCTTGGTAATTCATCTCCCTCCATTGTTACATCTTCATCACCATAATTCAAGATGCAGATCTTTTGTGCTCTTAGTTGTTGATCCTTTGGATCATAAATTATTGTTTGATTTCAGTTATTCCACTGTATTTTTCACTTTAAAATTCATGTCAATTCATTTCATCATCATAAGATGTTTGAAAATTATTTTAAAAGAGGATCATGTTGAATTTTGGCCAATTTTCTGCCTCTGGTTCAGTGTTAACCGATTAACCAGTTGTAGTACAAACTGGTTAATCCGTTAACCAGAGTAAAAATGGCACATATTTGAAATTTTCAACGTGTTAATCGATTAACCAAATGGTTAATTGATTAACACTATTCCAAAGGCAGTTTTTGGCTTGTTTTTTGGACTATTTTGCCTCCTTTTCCCTTCTCTTCTTATTTTTACCTTGGGATACATTTTTGGGACTGTTCTCTTTAAATTCAATGGACTTTGGGTATATATTAGAGGAGTTAATATTCATTAGTTCAAAATAATCTATAAGTGAATTATTTAATTCACTTTAGGTGCTTTGAATTAGTGATATATTTTCATACCTTGAATCCACCAAAATGAGTGATTGAACTTAAAGATGAAAGAATACCATAAGTGTAATTCAATTTGATTTTCATCTTTATTTTTGTGTGGCATTGCGTTCGGATGGCGATTTACATATCGTTTATCTCGCATGTATTAGCACTAGCATCGTTAACTTTAATTGGTTTTGGCCGACCTTATTTGTAGGGTAATTACTTCGTAAATTACTCGGCGATTGTTTAACATAGACCTAAATGTGTCCCTACTTTGGAATAAAAATAAAATTAGATACTTGCACTTTCGTGGACCGGATCTCGTGTTGGTCACGTTATCCCAATGTTGGTTAATCATTTGCATTAGATCCACGAGTTTTGAAGCTTGATCGAATTTGGGTCTAATTGCTTTGATTAATCACTATAGTGTAAGATACTAAGCGAAATCGACTTCTTTTTTGGGTTTTGGCATTAAATGCCTTGTTATTCTTTTGGTTGTGGATGATTAAGTTCACCATACCACGATTACGTATATATTATTATTACTACTACTATATTACTATTTTACTTTCCTTCTTGCACCCTATCCTCTTTAATTTCCTTCTCACTCCCTTATCTCCTTTATTTTCATTATGCTTTATCATTCATTATCATGTTTATATTTATGTTTATATATCCTTGTGCTTTTTCATTTGTCCATTTGGACACAAAAATATTAATAAAAGGTTAAACCTCTACAAAACTTGTGATCTTGTTCTTGAACTATGGTTACTATCATATGAATTGGAATTGGAGTTTTGGACTCAGATTCTAGGACACCTTCCATTTACTTTGATCATCACGGAGTTGGTACTTTAGCCTTTATTTGACCATTTTCTAGCTTATGCTTATAAGGATGGAATTCTTGTGCTTATGATTGGAAGTATCATTAAGTTTAGTTAGATCTTTCCTCTTTTATCTCTTTTATTTTATTTTTTAGGATAGCCTCTTCATCTCCTCCCCTTCTTCAATTTTCAAAACTTCCTCTCTTTTCAAAGGATTCATGTTTATAAAACCTTCACCACTTTAATAAATAAAACCTTGACTTTTTGTCAAGTGGATTTTACTTCTTCTTTTCTTTAATGAATGTCAATGAACTTAATCATTTTGACTTCAATTCAAAAATAAAAAGAACCAAACTCATTCAAGTGGTTTTGTGCCTTTGTTTACCTTTTTTATTTTCTTTGCAAGTTTAGACTATGAGTCATTTTTTCTAGTCTGGTGCAAGTCTCGCAATCTCCATGGTTGTAGTTTGATGTAATTGAGTCTCTTGATTCATGGGGGTTTAGTGGCATACTCATCAATTTTATCTGAGTTTGCGCCCTCCCCATAATGATGTATGAATCCATGCCCTCATTCTCATGGTAGATTTGTGAGGCTATCCACTTGAAAATGACAAATTTTCTTCACTTATTAAAATCAATCAAAACCAACCAATTTTCACTATTTGTACCATGAACTATGGGGTTTTGATCTTACATTGCACATTGTAGGTACGTAGGTATAAGGTGGTAAACCTCACCAAACACAAAAACATTAAAAATTAATTCTTTTCTCACTATCACTTGTTTGGTAGTGGGTAATCTTTTGCTTTTAGATTCATTGGGATTTATTCGCTTTTTTTTCCTTTTCCCATTGGAATAAAATAAAAGCGCGGTGGTCACCCTGTTTACCTTGAGTTAAGTTAATAAATAGCTTACACTCATGATTTCCCTGCTACAATAAGCATCGGTCTCGAAGCATGTTTGAATGTTGTAAGAAATTCTCGAATTTATCAATATGCTAACATAAGAGAGCTTAAATCTCGCTTGATCTTCCGTTTTTGAATTGTAGATCAAATTCTTAGAAGAAGAATACTCGGGAACTTGTCATTTTGATGCATTCTTCACAATCTGGGCAAACGATTTATTACCCATCATATTATCTTGCCATTGATTCCTTCAGTGAGTCTTCCCTAAAAAAAAATATGATGTCTCCAAACACTTACTCCTACTCTTCCAATCTTACCTGCTCCTGCGGACCTCTCAAAGCATGGTTGATTTTCATGGATTTTTTTACTGTCAATAATGACATTGTAGATTTTCACCGCCAATAACCTCGGGTTTTCACTCTTTTGAATCTTGCAAAAACGAACCTCTTTCCCAGCTTATTCTTCTTTGGTGGAATGACCACCTCAACAACCTCACCAATGCATGCGAACAGTTAGTAAATGTCGCTAGCTTTGACTCTATCGGGCTTTTTGGAAAATTAAATGGAGGAAAGTCTCACTTAGCTTTGTAACCAATCTCATAAACTTTGTAACTACCAGAACAACTATAATATTAAATATACATCTTTAACACTCCACCTAATACATGTTCTCTAAACTTCTCATTCTAATAACCTCTTTCAACTTATCAAACCTTGTCTTATTTAATGGTTTTGTGAGAATGTAGCTAACTCCACTTCTGATCAGCAATACTCCAGCTTGAGCTTTCATTTATTCACTTGATCTATAAGAAAGTGATATATCTTATTTATTTGCTTACTTCTTCCATGACTTGTTGGATGATTGGCTACGTTTATGGTTGTTTTGTTCTCTACAAAGAACTTCATCTTATTAAGTTCTATGACTTTAAGTTCCTTTAGTGAAATTTCCATCCACACAGCTTGACATGTTGTATAGGAAGTTGCTACATATTCAGCCTCACAAGATAATAATGCTATTATTCCCTACTTTCTTGAACTTCGAGAAATTGGAGCACCTCCAATAAAGAATAAGTAGCATGCAATACTTTTCTTATCTTTTTGATCTCTACTAAAATATGAATCAATGTAGTCATGTACTAATGCATTCATATTGGTATTCTTATTCCTATGCATCAACATACCATGACCGATTACTCCTTTGATGAACCTCAATACTCTCTTGGTTGCAATTAAATGACATTCTATTGGTTTCTCCATAAATTTGTTCATCAGCCCAACACTTTGACAAATATTTGGTCTTGTGTTGCATAGATATCTCAAATATTCAATGATTTATTTGTACAATATTGAATTTACAGGTTCATCAGTTATATCCTTTCTCAACTTAGCTCCTGTCTCCAATAGTGTTATTGTTGCATTACACTTTCTCATCCTGAACCTTTTCAAAATGTCTTGTGCATACTTATTTTGGTGCATGAACACTTCTCTGCTTGTGTCTTTAAACTCCATTCCTAGGAAATCTGACAAATTCCCTATATCAGGCATTTCACATTCTTACATCATGTTTGCCTTAAATTTCATGATCTTATCTTCATTTGATCTTGTTATTAGCAAGTTATTTACATATAGACATATGATGATCTGGATGAGTTTGCTTGAACCATTAACATACACACCATAATTTTAAATTAACTTGTGAATCCTATCTTGATTATAAAGTAATCTATCATTTTATTCCAAGCTCTTAGAGCTTGTTGTAAACCATTCAAAGCCTTTCTTAACTTATACATTTTTAGTTCCCGACCTTTAATCTTAAAACCTGGTGGTTGGTTAACATATACCTCTTCATCCAATGGTCCATTCAAAAAAAATATTTTACATCTAAATGATGCATATTTCATCCTTTGTATGCTGGAATAGCCACAACAATTTTGATGATTTCCAATCTTACAACAGGCGCATAGACTTCATTAAATACCAGGTTTTCGTAGGAAGCCTTTTGTCATTAGTCTGGCCTTGTGTTTAGCAATATCACTAACTGGTCTAAGTTTAATCTTATATACCTATTTTACATCAATTGGCTTCTTGCTTGATCTATCCATGAGCTCCCAGGTCTTGTTTATTTCAATTTCTCTAAGCTCTTCTTGCATAGCTTCCAACCAATTTGAATCATTCATGGCTTGATTCAAATCAATTGATTGTAACTCAACTGCCATTTCCTCTTCTATTGAGTCTCCTTTTGCATCAATTGTTTGGTCTGGAAATCTTTCATAATCAGTTAGTCTTACTGATTCAGTTCTTTTTCATGTAGGACCTTCCTACATTTTCTTCAGATATTCCTTCATTTTTATCATTTATTTCTCCACTTGTTTGACAATATCTTGATCATGTTGGATTGACTTCTGAGTTCAATTCCAATTGTTGCCCTCGTCCACTTGAACATCTCACTGGTCACACGTATATCATCCAATTTTTTTCTCAATTATTCAAGTACATGCCTGAAGAACATTGATCTAAGCACCTTGAAATGAACAACATTGAGCTCCAACCCTGTTTAGACCTCATATGGAGTTTTATGCAACATCTTCTTTATTGCACATCTATTAAGAAGATACATAGTTGTTGAAACTGCTTCACCCTAAAATTATTGACATATCCTTTGCTTTCAACATGCTCCTAACAATATTCAATACATTTCAATTCTTCCTTTCTGCTATTCCATTGTGTTGTTGTATTTAGGGTGCTATGAACTCATCCTCTATGCCTTTATCATTCCAAAAATTTTAAAATTCCATAGAGGTGTATTCACCTCACCATCAATTCTAAATTTCTTAATATTGCATTCCCTTTGCTTTTCAACTAGCATTTTAAATCTCTTAAACTAAGTGAATACATCACTCTTTCTTTTAATTAGATAAATCCATATGTATCTTATTAACTTATCTATGAAAGTTAGGAAATATAATTTACCTCTATTTGACCTTACTTCAAAATGTCCACACACATCATAATGAACAAGCTCCAGTGTTTGCTTTGATTTCATAGACAAGTCATGTTTGAATGACTTCCTTGCTTGTTTGGCTTTGTAACATTCTCCTCATATCTAACTTGGATCTTTTATCTGAGGTAGATTATACACCATCTTCTTCATGTTAAGCAGACTTAGACTTATGAAGTTCAAGTTTCCATACTTGTGGTTCCACAACCAGTCTTTATTTGTTCTCACTGTTAAATAAAAGCATTAATGATCAAACATGTTGATCTCTATCTTTAAGGTTTTATTGTTTTCTAATGGTGATCTCAAGATCAATCTTCCTTCATCATCATACACTTTCATCTAATTATCTCCAATGTTCATATTGTAGCCCTTTGCGAGTAATTGGCCTATACTTATCAAGTTACTTGTCATATAGGTTACATATACATATAAAAATGTTAGCCTTCTGACCATCTTTTCTCACCACAAATATGTTTTCCTTTACTTCTGATGTGACATGTCTACCATCTACAGACCTTATCATCTTCTTTATTGATTCATCTAGCATGATGAACCAGTTCTTGTGACCTGTCATATGGTTGATACACCCTGAATCTAGATATTAAACATTAGGTTGATAATCATTATATTATGTTGGACATTAGTATCACATCATCATAATCACTCCCTCATACATGTGCATATTGAACTTTTTCCTTATCTTTTGTCCTCGAAACCTTGTTTAGGTAACAATCTTGCATAATGCTCAAGTTTTTTACAACTATATCAATGCACTTCTTTCATGTCGGCCTTATTTCTTGGATTCTTAATTGACATACATGTCTTGATTTGAGCATTTTGATTCTTTGAATTCTTGCTTAAATTCTCAGCAGTTGCATGACTATTTCTCTACTTCCTTTTCTTTTTCCATCTTTCTTGAGGAACTTTGTTGCAGTGCCTGTTCAGCCACTTTCTCCTTCTCAGAGCTTCTTGTCTTCAATCTCATCTCATGAGTCTCTAATGAAACTTGAAGTTCCTCTAACTTCATCTTAGGTTGGTTCTTAGACTCCTCTATTGATACCATAATATAATCAAACTTTGCAATCAAAGATCTTAACACTTTCTTGGTCTTTTGCAAGTCATTGATTAATGCACCACACACATTAATATGATTTGTTAGCAGATCCAATCTTGAGAAGAATTATGCAACTAACTCTTATTATTTCATTTGATTCATCTCAAATTGCTTCTCAAAGTTTTAAACTTTATTCTCTTCAGTTTCTCATCTCCGACATACAACTTCTTCAACTTATCACATGCTTCTTTGATCGTTTCTTCTTCAATGTTTTTCTCAAAAACATTTGGATCCATACACTAATGAATCAGAAAGAGAGCTTTCTCATATTTCTTCCTATGCTCTTTGTGCAGCCCTTTGAGTATCGTTTGCATTTATCTGCAATGTTGATACACCATCATACACGACTTCAACCACATCTTGAAATCCAAATATGACTTTCATTTGTGCAATCCATCTATCATAATTTTTACCTTTGAAAATTGATAGATTTGCTGGAAATTGATTCGGTTGTGTGCTCTCATTTTCCATTGCAAATAGCTAAATCGAACATGTTTCCTTGATACCAATTTGTTGGAACAATCTTATGTTTCTTGAAAGTGAAGAAAGAAAGAGATTAAATAGATCGTAAAAAAATATTGGAAAAAAATTGTTATTGAGAGATAAGAGTTGTTATTTACATCATAGTGATATATATATATATATATATATATATATATATATATATATATATATATATATATATATATATATATATATATATATATATATAAGCCTTAAAATTTTTAAAAATAAGAAATTTGAGTCTTAGGATTATCATTATTCTTAATTGCAATATATTATACCTGAATCCAAAAATTTGAAATGAAATTGTCATCCAACATCCTTAATATGTTTTTCAAATTGTAGGATTAGACAAAGCTCAAGGATATTGCACCTATATACTCTTACCTAATACTATGACTCCTCTACAAGACGAAACCCTCACTTTCAATGGCCAACACGTTTTTCCCAATCAACCCTAAACCGAGCTAGAAACACCACCATCACTTCAATAAAAAAACACCAAAGGGACAACTGTATTACCATCACAAAAAGTTGGATAATGTATCTTCAATAAATTCATTAATGTCATATCATTTTATTCTATTAAATTATTTAATTAATATTTTAAATTTTGTAGATTTTCAATGCAATGTAGTCTAATTTACTCTATGGGTAACTCTACCCAACTTTTTAAGGTGGGTAGATAAGAATTCACCAAAAACCAAACCATGTGCGTTTATCACTACGTAATAGTATTCATAGGGGTGTGCAAAATATTCGGTTTTAAGATCCAAATCCATAATCAAATTCCAATCCGTTTTAAATATCCAAATATATTGAATGGTTATTAATCAGTTTAGTTTATAATGGTTTTGGTTATCCATTCATATAATTCGGATATAATTAAATGGTTATTAACCGGTTAAATTTTTTTAGATTAGGTTATAATCCGGTTATTATCAAAAATCCAAATTTTGTAATTTTCAAAATAAAAAATATATATATATTCTGTTTTTTTTAAATGGATTTTTTAAAAAACTGGTTATATAACCATAACCAAATTTATAACTGATTTTATAACCATTTTTTATTAAATTGTGGTTTTGGTTATAAATCCAAACCATTTGAATGGTTTGAAAATGGTTATGGTTTGATTTCTAAGAATAATCAACCATACACACCCATAAGTATTCATACTCAAATGGAAGAATGTCGAACACAAGATGTGTGTTACAATTATAATGGGAAATTTGTTTCGAAACACAAAATTACATTAGGAAAATTTCTCGTACTCGTGGTAAACAAGGAGAAAGCCAGGGTGATAATGAAATGTCTGATGTGTCTGAATCTGTTATTGAATCAGAAGAAACTTGTCTTAATTGTTATTGGTAGGGTTGTTCTTGGTATAGCTTAGTGAGACAATTGGACCAAATTATAGTAAAAATTCATCTGAACTAAATCGAACCATTTCAATTTATTTAGAATTGAATCGAACCAAAATTATTGGTTTGGTATACCGTTTAGAAATTCCAAACCGTACTAAACCATTAGAAGGATATTTTTCCCAAATCGAACCATTTATTAAAAAATCGAACCATTAAATTGTTTTTCAATTTAAAAAAAAAATTAAAACTTATTTTTAGTATAGTTTGGTTCAATTTCAATTTTGGTTCAGTTTTGATACAGTTCTAGAACTGTTTTGTACAATATGATTTGTTTCACTAACCAAACATAATGATTAAGTTATTTTAACTTCAGTTTGATTTGGTTCGACAATTTGATTCAGTTCATGGTTATTTTAACTTCCCTAATTATTATTAAAAATACATACAACATTCTCCAACCTAGAACTGCAAATCACCTACACTTACCTATCAAACTTATCTCAAACATTTTTTTCATGGTTGAAAATGGGTTTCATAGAATGCTTATGTTTCTGACAGACTGAGCCATGTCAGGGTTGCTTAGCACACATCCGTTCGACGGGAGTGGTGCCAACAGGTTCTAGAGGCTCTAGGTCTCATTGGTTAGGCATAGTCTTCTACTTCTGAGGCTCGTTCTTCTCCTCGGGTCAATCCATATTCTTCTTCCCTTAGGAGATGGGATTCACCATGTGACGTATCATCCCCCATCCTTCCGCAGGCGTCAAGATTCACCAGTGTCACCTCCTACGGATGATGTCGTTGATCCATTCACGCCTCCCACTGATGATGTTGTGAATCCAGTGCCACCTCCAGAGGGTGAGGCTGACGTGGATGCCGAGGCAGAAGCTTTTGGAGGAGGTCCAATTGATTTATCTTTACTTCCTTTGTATCCAGATCATACTTCAAGATATATCTGGGACAGAGAGATAGCATTAATTAGATTCTTTATTTTTTTACTTTAATTTTAATTGCTAACATTGATTATTCTTGACATTGATTATTTCTGACAAATTTCAGAAACGTGATCCCCAGAAGTTTCTTAACCACGGGAGGAAGATTGATGCACATCTACAACAGGAGGAGGATTGGTTTCAGTCGGTTCTGTCCTTATGTGGCCTGAAGGACTTGTGCATGATCGGTTACATTTTGGTCAACCACGGGATGCTTAATGCATTTGTGGAGAGATGGCACTCATATACCTCTTTGTTACATCTTCAACATGGTGAGATGTCTATTAAACTAGACAATATCTCATGTTTGCTGCATCTTCTGATTAGGGGGAGATTCATAGATCATGGGAGGATGACCAAATAGGAGGCGGATGAGATGATGGTAGAGTATCTTGGGGTTGATCTAGGGAAGGTGAAGGAGGGGGTGGATAGGACCAGAGGTGCGGACCAGGGGTGCTCACGATATACTTGAATTCTAGAAAAACACATATGATGATGAGATCCTTAGTGCACAACAAACTGATGGTGATGATGAGCAGGTGACGGTCCATCGATTGCATGAATTGAGAATATACTTGTTATTTTTTGTTGGGATTTCTATTTTTATGTACAAGAGTTCCACTTATACTGACGTCGTCTACCTATGGTACTTTGTGGATCTCAAGCGGATCCATGAGTACAATTGGGGGCAGTTTGCTTGGTCTACCTGTATTCGAAGTTGATAGAGGGCTATATAAGGAAGACGAAGTATATACATGCAACGTGACACTAGTGGTGGTAATAATTCTTAATCTTTGAATATTTTTTGTCATTTTCATTTCATATTTGCAAAACCATTATCATTGTCAATGATTTGTGTGGTCCAAAAAAATTATTTCAGACTTTGACCCTCCAGCACTTTCCACACATCTCTGGATAGGCGAGTATGCATAAGTACACTGAGGATATGTCGCGTGCTACTGCTTGTATCCCGCTCAAAGGGAACCCGGGGGTCGAGCCTTTGAGAGTCTATCTTGATTGTTTGGTTGTTGAGGACATGCACTTCAATTGTTACGTTGATCACCGTCAAACATTGTCATTTGATGAGATAGTGTTATACTCTAGATGATTGGCATGCGGGTCACATCTTACTGTTCCTTATCTGCCCGAGCGCGCCATGTGGTTGTTTGGCTACTCTTAGACCATTCCTAGACACCCTGATGTCTTTGCTCCGCCTTCCTTGACACGTAGAGAGATAGAGGAGATGTTTGATGATTATGAGAGTCGTCTGGTACCGAAGGGGACACGGACCACCACAACTAAGAGTGATTGAAGCTACATCGAATGGTACATCAGATGGTTCTTTAGGGTGTTAGATTCGTACATGGTGCATGTTGGTCCTGGTGATTCGTCGAGACCAGCTCATCAAGAGATACTAGAGGAGGAGTAGACTCAGCTAGATCATACTGATGATGTCTTACTTAGTTGTCGTCACATAGTAGAGATTGTGCAAGCATACATTGACGAAGGTATCTTCCCATATGGGTTTGGTGTCATGTGATTCCTAGATGCCTTCATGGTGGAGGAGCAGAGGACATTGTTGTACCGGAGACATCGCCGGAAGACAGGGGGATTGATGGCTGAGGAGGTAGAGTAAACAGGAAAGATAGATGAGAGGTTGTCAGACACACACAGTAGTAGTCTCTTATTATTTCATTGTAGTATTATAGTATGTACTTTATTTTGATTGTCTTATTACATTTTAGATCTCGATTGTACGATATTTTCGACGTATATTGTTATTTTATTATTGTATGGCATTTTTGGTCCATCTGGAATTATGTACGTCTATTTTTTATTTTTCGATCATACATTATACTTCATTTGAACACAGATAAACAACTTATAGCATTAAATACATGTTCTCATACATTTCGGAGATGTATCTCCAGAATATTATCAGAGATGCATCTCCGGTACAATTCAAATGTAAATGACTTCTGAATGGGATGTATTGAATGTTTAAAATTGTTACGAAGATACATCTCTGGAATATTTCAAGAAATAGATACATCCAAAGATACATCTTCGAAAATTCTGGACATTTAAATAATTTTGCGTAGTGGCTATAAAAAACTATTTAGAATGCATTAAGAAATTCTCTCAACAAAAAAAATCCAATGTAACCAACTTAAAATTAGGTCCATTTAAGAAAATCCATAGAAACAAACCTATTCACATAACCGAATGTTCTATGGTTAATTAACCTAACCACAACTTATGTATAAGTTCTATAATTGAACTGAAATTAACCGAACAAAAATATCATACTATTAATTAATGATATGATATTACTCGGTTATATTGAAACTTATAATTTATTTTCTCCAAATTAAATTTTTAAACATTGAAGTTTATTTTAAATATGACAAGTTAATTTCTTAGAAACTCACCTTTTTTTTAATAAATTTATTGATAGATTGTTTTCAAAACAGATGATTTGAATTATTAGTTTGGTACTAGTAGTATTTAATATATTGTAATGCTAAATCCTTAGGAAGTCAAATAGTAGCTGAATTTGAAAAAACAATTATTATGCAAATTATTGTATAGGGAGTTTGATACCATATATATCTACAAAATAGTGAGAAAAATACAATTTAATGACATATTTGGATTCACAGCAGAATAATTTGTCTGTCTGTCTTTATCCACGTTTCCCATTCCAGTCAACAAAATGAAATGGTTCAGTTCAATTCCTACAATTTTTTTGTTATGGTTCGGTACAATTCGGTTCTTTGAATGAACTATACCATAAACAACCCTACTTAAAATTATATATTGAAATTTTACACATTGACAAAGTCACTAGTCACTATTGATTCTGATTATTTCTTAGTTACATATTTACACTTAAGGCCTAAAATTTACGTGGATAAAATACTACCATCTTTTCAATGCCCTTTTCTTATCAATATTATTGTAAACAATTTCCTGACAACGTACAAGTCCATTAGCTCCTCCAAAGCACAACCATCTCTCACAACCCTTATTCAAGTTCCACCTCACTTTATGCAATGCTGTCTTTTTTGAAGGAAAGACTTCGGGTATATTCCCAGAATCAAGCTTTTCATTATCAACTCCAGGTGTATTCCCATCTCTACAAGTAAGAGATGTCCTTTCATGCGGTTTCTTCTTTCTGCTACAACTCAGTTTTGGTCTTTTGGGCTGTTGTTCTGGAGACTCCGCATCACAAAGGGCTGCAACAAATTGAAGGCTGGATGAATATTCTCAGAAAATCAATGACAGTTAATCATATTAGAATCACATCATAATTAGCAAGGTTTACCTAAAATCTGAGAATCGTTACTAGAAGCTTTAATCATTTGATTATTTGCACTTCTGCTCAAATTTGTCTTGGATAATAAGTCTCGGAAAGATTGAGCCTGGATGACTCTATCTTGCACCTTCATTGGGAAAGGAGAGCTTGATACTTGAGTGTTGACGATGATGGTTGATTCCTCTTCACGTACCGACCCACATAGAAAGAATGGAGTTCGATTGCGGGAATGATCGGTCTCCACTGCTTTAGCAGTAAGCTGAGTGCATTAAATATACTCATAAATAATTATTTTATTTTGGGGCTGTGGAGAAAATTCACGTGTATAAGCATTAATCAAGGATTATGTTACAGCTACAAATTTGAGGATATATGCGCCAACTAAATGCAAACCGGAGTCCTCTCAAATTTGTGTTCCTTAACCAATGCAAAACATTTCAGCCTCACAGTTATAAGAAAACATGAGGGATATCCGTCAAGTTCAAAAAAATGTATTTCTTAATTCATGTAAAAAAAAAGTGTATATTTCAACTTAAAACAGTGGTATGCGCAGATTTAAATCTTGAATATTTTGATCATGTAGAGTAATAATACCATATCAGAAGAGATGCTGGTAATTGCAAGTATATCTCCAACAAGATGTTACTAGTACCTGAAAACGAAAGGCAGCACCATCTGCTCCACAATATGCAACCATGCCTGATATGATAGAATAAACCACAACATTTAGTTAGCATTAAGTAACACAGTAGTGCACTGTTTAACTAGATAGTTATTTTACTGAAAAAAAACTAACAGATGCTTTTACTCCATTTCGTATTTTCATAACACAGGTTTTTCTAAACCCAGTTTTTGTCTAAAGCCAAACAAGATCCATTGTGATAACATCACAGAAGAAATGCATACCAAAAAAAAGTACCTGTTATCGGTGACACTTGAACACTCCAAATGGCATAAGACGAATATGTAGAACCATGCAACCCTGGTTGTCTTTTTCCATTGTATATCGTTCCAGTGACAGGGAGGTCATTTGCAGACTTCACCAAGCTAAGGGTTTTCATTGTTCCATCCTCAAAGCACATAATGATGCAACTACACAAGCATAAAATATATATGAATTAACTATAATGATGATGAGATCAGGCATCATTCGAACCAGTTAAAATCATGGATTACCTTGGCTTTGACAGCCAATCCAGACTGTATATGATTCTCTGGGAAGGATTGAGGAGCCTCAAAGGACGAAATGGATTACTGCAAAAAACATTCCATCATGATACAAGTCATTGCAAAAAGTTTAACATAATACTAAGGCGGAGGGAACAAATATAAATCAACAGACTATAATAGTCATCCTTTCTAATCAACGAAACAAAAAGCAAACAAAGACATGCACATATAGAAGATACAAAGAAATGTTGACTCTCTAGTTGACTTATTTCGCAATGCTTACACTTAGAATGCAAATGAACTAAAGAGGAAATACATGAAGATGCAATATTTAAAAAGACAGAGGTATGCTTACACTGGCATTCGCAAGTCAAAAAAAAAAAATTTAAAATTATACTTTAATAAAGATCGAATGCAACATAGCCATTAAAGATTTATTTTTGTTCAAAAAGAAATTAATATATATAAAAACTCACCGTAGGTCCCAAAACTTAAGGCCTTCATGTCCAGCAGTTACTACTATGTTAGAACTCTCTGGATCACTGAAACATCATAACAAAAAATCACATCCTATTAAACACTTCAAAAGGTAAGAGGATGGTCTAAGGATGTAAATATATCTTATTTTAGATGTAAGATATTTGTCTGTAATATGTCAATGCCTTGTTTATTGAAGTAATCTTCATAAAAATAAGGGTTTGTGAGACACACCACGGAAAAAAATTACAGCGTTGCAAACCATGTTTGAACACAAATGATGCTAGTTTTATTATTTCTGAAAGTAATAGTTTGAATAACAGAAATAAGGCAGCTAGTTAGAGTTGATATCCTCCCAGCCTAATAATCAATCTCCAGAATGATTTCAAAATCACACATATACAGTATAATATTAAACCAGGTTATCAACTCTTGATTTTCCTTTAGTTTATCTCTTGTAATTATATAAACCAAATTAAATTTTGCCCACTGTTTACCAGAATTATTCGATAAACATCAGTATTCAATTCAGTTTCCTAGTTATGAACTTATGATTACGAATTTCTAACACAATCAACGCAATCAATCACATGCTGAGAAGGTTTTAATATTACTAACCCTTCAAAAGGAGCCCATGCAACTGTCCTAATAGGAACTGTATCCCCACCGAAACAAAGTATAGGCATTGTGTCTGCAGATAAACAACAGAGTCAATAGACAATAATTTATGATTCATATTTAGAAAATATATTTCTCAGCACAGCCCCCTTCCCTAGCAGGCCCAACAAGGAAGACATAAGAACACATTAAGTAGCAAAATTATTACCATCACATTTAGATGAAGAATTTGTAGAGAATTTCCATAGAGCAACCTAAATATCAAACAAATTATATTAGTAACAACATATATTGTTTAATAATAATACTGAAAACCATAACAGATTTAAGATATAGAACTATTACATAACGGTGTAAGAATAAAGATAAAAACACAGAAAATAAATATAGGGTAAATAGTCATTTATCCCCCTGCAATATAAGCGACTTTTGATTTACCCCCTTTAAAAAAAGAATTTTGGATTACCCCCCTGAAATTTTTGGGTACCCCCAAACATGTAAAAACCAGGGGGGTAAATCAACAAAATATATTTTATGGGGGATAATTTTCCACCTGGGGGCAAAAGACTTAGAATTTTAAAATTACAAGGGATAATCCAAAATTATTTTTTCAAAGGGAGGTAAATCAAAACACGCCTATATTGTAGGGGGTAAATAACTATTAACCCATAAATATAATGCTCACTCTTTTCCTTCATGATAAAATATCATGAACAGCTATATTACTTGACTAACCAACAGTTAAGGGACCCAACCAACATCTAAGGGGGTCGGCTATGTGGATTCCTTGACACCATAATCCACTGTCAGGTATTGAGTTCAAAGATAGACCATTATCACCAATCCTCTCTTAATTGATTGATTGACCAATAGTTTTTGAACTTTCACTATTTCTTGAGCTATCCTCCATTTTCTATCTTACGAGCCATATAATTGAGACCTCCATTTTCTACCTAATTTAATGGTTGTATTTCAAATCCTATATCTAATTTGTAACTGCCCAGTCTTTGTAATGTTCTTATGACTCCACAACATTGAGTTTATTTTCTTTCTGCTTTCATTTCCCAACATTCAATCCATACAACATTGCAAGCTTAAGTAGTATTTTTTACTGTAGATCACACCCAATAATTCAATGATGGCATCAACCTTACATTGATTCTGTGGTGGATTACTGCCTATTATTTTGTATGGTGGATTCAAAGTACACAAGGCATGAGACTTGAGTTATTACATATTTTCCAAATTGCAACTCCAAATTTGGATGTGTTTCTTGCTAAACGTGCATCCCATGGACACTATTTTATTTAGGAAGAAACTGTTTCCAAGGCATGTTTTCACACGTCAAATTTTCCATTTATTTCTTCCCTTGCTCCCCAACTAAGATTATATCATCCAAAGAAAAACATATATTGTGACAACTTTTGGATAAGTTGAGTAAGAATGTCTAGAACAAAGTTAACCTTGGTTGCACACCTATAATTATTCAAAAATATATTGCATTCTCGCCTTGTGTTCTCAGGCTAGCCATGATGTGACCCTCTTAAACATATCTTTGATTTATCAAAGGTAAGCAATTTGAGTTCCTTTCTTCGCTAGTTTTCCACATAACCTAAGTACACAGTATCATATGCCTTTTCAAATCAATGAAAACCCAATATAGATCTTTTTTATGCCCCCGGGTGCCTCTCAACCAGTTTTCGTAGCAAGTGTAAAGCTTCCATGACCAGTCTCTCACATAAAACCAAGTTTAGATTTACTAATGTGTCTTTCTTGTCTTTTTTTTGTGATACAAGAGGGCAAATGACCCAAATAAAACAAAAACTACCACTTAATGACCCCCGGATACGAAACTCCTATAAGATCAGAAGAAAAAAAAAGATCAAACTCAGCTCTGCAGGGCAAGTATCATTAAGATCCAATGCTGGTCCATGTTTTAGCCCCAGGTTTGCCAACACATCTGCAATGTGTCTTTCTTGTCTTAATCTCTGCTCAATCAATCTCCCTAAAGCTTCATAATATGACTCAAGAGCCTAATCCCTCTATAACTTGAAAGGATTAACAAATCACCCATGTTTTGTACTTCATTCATTTAACATATTGTTAGATCTCATAATCTTGTTAAACAACTTTGTGAGCCATCTTTTTCCTTTCTCTCCCAGATCCTTCCATATGTCAATAGAACAAAATCCAGTCCAATAGCCTCACTATTATATTATTCTATATATAAGGTGGAGAGAATGATGAACTCAGCATCTAGAATATTTTATGATCAATCAGAAAATGATTATTACATTGTGAAGGCTAGGATAGCACACTATATAGGGGACATGTAACTAATCGAGTTAGTTAAAGTTATGCAGACTTAGCATAGAGTTTGTTAAAGCGCTAACAGCTATGTGAAATCAGCATAGAGTTTGTTAAAGCACTGACAGCTATACTGACTCAGCATAGAGTTTATTACAACTTACAAGCTAACCTAATCTGTTCTGCTTATCAAAACAGTTACAGACATGGCAACATTTACTCTAAATACTATACAGTGCTTCTTTTACTTCAGATTCTCAAATTAATTGGTAGATTGTAGGAGTAATCTTGATCCTCTTCCCTACCTTTTAGTCTATTTGAGTCCAAAGATATATCATGCCCTTCATTAAAAAGATAAGGAATACCTTTTCTCAAAGTCTTGTTCCTTGGCCATTACCTTTTCCATCATCACCTTTAAAGCACCTTCCCTGATTAAACTCTTTTTCTTTTCTTTCCCTACAGCTCTCTTTGACCACTCTGCTTTTGTATAGTACTCTCTCCATCTCATAAAAAGTGTCTCATTTGCACTTTTTCTCAGTCTCAAAATAATTGTCTCTTTACAATATCAATGCAACATTTATTAATTTTTTCCACTACTATACCCTTATTTATTAACTTTCACTTTCTTCAACTACTCCACTAACTATAATTAATATGGACATTTTAGTAAATAATACTAATTTTATCATTAAAATCAACACACCTAATCATTTTCTTAAAATCTACGTATAACTCAAATAAGACACTTATTATGAGACGGAGGGAGTATAAGATAAGATGTTGCTCTCTAAAATAAGTGTCAGCTATAGTAAAATGAAAAAGCTATAGAAAAATCAAAGACAGCGGTTTGGCCCTCTTTACTTACTTCCCTACTTACCCATTTGACATTTGACACCATGATACCCACTGGATGCCTACACACATGACCATTTATATCACCTCTTAGGGAAATATTTTTATTTAGAGGTATCTCTTTGACTAAAGCTTTCTTTCAATAACTTAACATTGTGCTGCTCTTCTATCCCATATTACTAATGCAATGTAAATTTTATTTTAGAAAGGCAAAGAAGACATAAATCAGAAAGCATTGGGGAAAATTATACCGTTCCATCATGGCAGCCAGCAAGTAAATAATCATGAGGGGGCGTAACCGACCACTCCACTGTCAAAGGAATGCTGTGAAACAAAAGAACAGAGTAAATTAAACAACATAGCCCGTCTAGAAAAACATATATTAAAAAGCATTGTGTACAACACATTCTGCAGTTGCATAATAACTCTACTCCAACGAGCCACCTTTTTTAAGTGATAATAATTTTTAACATTTTCCCGAATTAATGATGGGCAGAGGGTTATATACAGAAAATTCAATTCAGTAAGGTAGAGACAGAGATTTAAACATTGCACTTTCTCTTAAAATTTATAATTACAAGTTTTCTTAAGCTGGAAATTTAAATAAAACTAACATTTCATTCAGTAATCAATTGCAGCGCACAGTTCTTGCATACCCGGTCAGAATGCAAATTTTTGTCCCATTATCACCATTAATCTAAGAGTTGAAATTATAACAAATTGTATTCTAAGAATATGAATTCTTCATAAAAAAATATATATATAGATGAGTGCATGTCAATGTTTGTTAAGGTTTAAAATGTAAGAAAATTCAAATTTCTTTTTGACCATTTTAATGTAGATGGGTTTAATGTTCACCGTAGTTAGAATGAAGGAGGAAAAATACCTTTTTAAGCTACCACGCTTCAACATTGAACATTTGAATACAGGCTTCAATCTTAGAAAACGAGGATCGGTGCCTTCGATATGCATATAAATTGCTCTCACAGCATGAGGAAGGGGAACCTCCCACCTGAAATTGATACAAGAATTATGAAGCAACATCAAAAATCATTAAGTCATAATGCTCCTCAAAGTCACAGATAGTTATAAAAAGAACTTGCTTTTGTTGAGAAAAACCAAACACTGAAACTTTAATGAACTTCTTTTAACAATTATCAAAGGCAATGGCAGTGCTATGATAGAGACTTCCGGATTATGGGGTGCCTACGTACCACATCGAGTAGTATCAGATGCTAGGTGGCTATTATGTTGTTAATCTCATATAGCATAGCAGGATAGCCACTAATGGAAAGACAAAAAACCAGAGTAAAAGGATCCATATTTAAATTAATACCCTTAATAAAAGACAACGGCTGCTAACTGTTTGAGGAATTTATCTCTGAAATCCTATTAGCAGACACTGATAACGGTTTGAGGCCGCAGTTTCACCGGAATCAGTGGCCTCTACAACTGCTATTGCAGACGACGACGGCTCACCGAGACGACAAAAGCGTTGCGCTGAACCCTACCACTGGTATGTTATTCAGCTATACCGCACTATTGAGTGTTGACAACATAGCGAGGTGGAATACTTAAGTAGCTCTCCTCTTAATAAATAGTTTCTAAAGGAGAATTTCCAAAGTGCTTGGGTGCTTATCATAGTTCTAGGTGGGGGAGGAAAGGGGGTGAGATCTTATTTTGTATTGTGTGACAAAGGAGTATCTTTCACTGAGGTAGTTGGGTCTTTAGAACTTGTAGGGATTTCTTTTAAAAAGCATTGCAATCTCTAACTTGAGGTGACATTGTGAGCAACTGCAGTCAATTAGATATCTGAGGCTAAATGTTTGCATTTTGTGTAGATAAGAATAAAAAATACAGAACTGGACAAACAAAAACAGTGAACTCTGACTATTGCAACTATTTCCAGTGAGCTGACCATTGCAGCCATTTCAATAGTGAACATTAAACCTTGCTGAATCTACATGAAAAGGATCAGTTCATAACTATTGCAACTATTTATTTACTAACTGGTACAATATTGTTTCAGTTTTAGCCTTTTACAAGAAACTATGTAACTTTACATACAGATTAGGTACCATACCGGGATAACAACGGAAATACACCAAGAAGCAACTAGCTTAATAAACAACATTTTAATCATCTAAGTGTAATTTATCATAAACATTGGCCTGGGTTTACTTTATGATAAACATTGGCCTAAGAAAGCACTTCTTATGCTCCATAGATTGTCACAAATTATTCAAATTTTAAAATATACCAAAAGTCAATCCTAACTCTATTTAAGTAGTTGTCTTTTGTCCATTATGTCTTGTTCAACTTTTTAGGAGAGGTCGTTATGATACAGACACACAGTAAATATAATATGATGATTAGAATATTATTTACTTAAAATGTCCAAATTTCAAATACCTCAAATCTAATAACATGATAGTTCATAATAACATTGTTGAAATAAGCAAGACTAAGAGAAATTTAGATTAAACCGTGTGTTTTGAAAAGCACTACGGAGACATTATTATATATAAAGAGATTACAACTAATTACATGATATAGTCGATGTGGGACTATTCTATATATAAATATTCTTAACACTATATATTTACAAATATCAACACTCCCCCTCAAGCTTGAGCATATAAGCCAAATGCACCAAACTTGTTACATATATAATTAATTATGGGGCTTCGTAGGGATTTTGTAAACACGTCTGCCAATTGATCGTTAGAGTTGACAAAGCTTGTAACGATGTCACCTGACTCGATCTTCTCTCTGACAAAGTGACAATCTATCTCAATATGTTTGGTCTTCTCATGGAAGACTGGATTTGAAGCAATGTGCAATGCAGCTTGATTATCACAAATAAGTTCATTGGTCTTGCTTCTTCAATTTGAAATTCCTTGAGCAATTATTTTAACCAAACAAGTTCACATGTTGCCATTGCCAAGGCCCTATATTTTGCCTCGGCGCTTGATCTTGCAACAACGTTTTGTTTCTTACTTTTCCAGGATATAAGGTTTCCTCCAACAAATACACAACACCCAGAAGTGGATCGTCTATCAATGGGTGACCCTACCCAATCAGTATCGGAATATCCAACTATCTGAGTATGTCCTTTATCTTCATACACTAGACCTTTTCCTGGAGCACATTTGATGTATATCAGAATCCGGATAACATTCATGTGTTCCTGACAAGGGGAATTTAAGAACTGACCGCAAAAGAACCGCAAAAGAAATGTTTGGACGAGTGACTGTGAGATAATTCAACTTTCCAACCAATCTCTTCTATCTTCCGGAGTCAGATAGAGGCTCCCCCTGATTGGGTAGTAATTTGACACTTGGATCCATAGGAGTATCAGCTGGTTTAGCATTCAACAAACATGTTTCTTCCAAAATATCCATAGCATATTTCCGCTGAGAAATCACCAAACCATCTTTAGATTGGGCTACCTCAATACCCAAGAAATAACGGAGAGTTTACCAAGATCTTTTGTCTGAAATTTATTCAAGAGATGTTGTTCTAACTGGAGTATTCCCTGTTTATCGCTACCAGATATGACAATATCATCTACATACACAATAAGATAAATACACCCTTGGACTGGGTGACGATAAAAAACAGAATGGTCAGCTTCACTACGGACCATACCAAACTGTTGGACTACAGTGCTGAATCTGCCGAACCAAGCTCTCGGAGATTGCTTAAGACCATAAAGAGACCTGTGTAGCCTACACACCATATTCGATGACTCCCCCTGAGCAACAAACCCAGGTGGTTGCTCCATATATACTTCCTCTTCAAGATCACCATTTAAAAAAGCATTTTTAATGTCAAGTTGATGAAGAGACCAATGTCGAATGGCTACAATAGCTAGAAGAAGTCTAACAGATGCCATCTTGGCTACAGGTGAGAATGTATCACTATAATCCAACCCAAAAATCTGAGTGTATCATTTGGCTACCAAGCGAGCTTTAAATCGATCAATCTTACCATCTGGACCAACCTTCACGGTATAAAGCCAACGACAACCTACTAAAGATTTTCCAAGGGGTAAAGGAACCAGTTCCCAGGTACCACTTCTTTGAAGAGTACACATTTCATCAATCATTGTTTGCCTCCATTCAGGATGAGATAATGCTTCACCTGGAGTATTAGGAATAGAAACAGAAGACAAAGAAGACAAACAAGTATACTGCAAAGGGGAAAGACAATGATAACATAAATCAACATAATGTGGAGAAAGATTTCGTGTTTGACGTATACCTTTTCGAAGGGCAATCGGAAGATCGGACTCAGGTTGCAGGATCGGATCCGGTGATGGCGAGAGTGTCAAAGGAGAGTCTACAATGACATTAGTGACAGGTACGACCTCAGGAGCAGGTACGACCTCAGGAGCAGGTACGACTTCAGGGACAGGTACGACAGACGTTGGTTGACGACGCTGATATGTTTGAAGGGGGCGAGAAGTATGGGGGTCAATTGTAGGGGTATTTAGTGGGCCAGGTTCCCTAGAATGATCGGGGACAATGACATATGGGACTTCCAGAAGAGGTGTGGGAATACGTTCCTGAAGGGGTTCCGAAGTTGCTAGGCTGGACTCGAAATATGGAACAGACTCGAAGAAGGTAACATCGGCTGATATGAGGTATCGTTGAAGAGTGTGTGAATAACAACGATAACCTTTTTGTGATCGATGATAACCAAGAAAGACACACTTTAGTGATCGAGCTGATAGTTTATCAAGACCAGGAGAGAGATTGTGTACAAAACATGTGGTCCCGAAGACTCGGGGAGGAATTGGGTGAAGTGGAGAATTGGGAAAAAGGATTGAATGAGGGATTTTATTGTTAAGGACATATGAGGGCATGCGATTTATAAGGTAACATGCCGTTAGCACAGCACCCCCCCCCCCCCCCAAAAAACACCGAAGTGGAACATTACCATGGAGAAATAAGGTCCGAGTGATTTCTATGAGATGCTGATTTTTGCGTTCAGCTACCCCATTTTGTTGAGGTGTGTGAGGACAAGATGTTTGATGGAGAATACCATTGTGTGACATAAAATTTTGAAATTGTTGGGATAAATATTCGCGGGCATTGTCATTTCTTAAGGTACGGATAGACACACCGAATTGAGTTCTTATTTCTCGATAAAATTGTTCAAAAATAGAAAATAATTCAGATCTATTCTTCATTAAAAATAACCATGTGCAACGTGAGAAATCTTCAATGAAGGTGACAAAATACATAGACTCAAGAGTAGAGACAGTACGCGAGGGACCCCAAACATCGGTATGAACTAAAGCAAAAAGGGATGAAGCTCGTTTATTGACTCGATTAGGAAATTGACTACGAGTGTGTTTCCCTAACTGACACGACTCAGATTGTAAATTAGATACCTTCGATAAACTTGGCACCAACTTATGTAATTTTGAAAGACTGGGATGACCTAACTGGGCAGGGATAGTGAGTGGAGAATCTTTGGCTGAGCATGTCTAAGATGACACTGAGAGGTAATAAAGACCTTGAGACTCACATCCGACGCCAATCGTACGTCCCGAACACCGATCCTGCAGGATAACATTATTGTTAGTGAAGGTGACACTACAATCAAGAGAACGAGTTAAACGAATGACTGAAAGTAAATTAAATGGACAATTTGGAACATGGAGGACAGAAGTAACAGAGCGAGAAGGTAGAATTTGAACAATACTAATCCCTTCGGATTGGGTTTGAGAACCATTGGCAGAAGTTATAATAGGTAAGAAACCAGAGGTAGAGAAGGAAGAGAAAAGATTTTTATTACCGGTAACATGATAAGACGCACCAGAATCAAGGACCCATGGTCTAAGAGAAGATGAGAGGCAAACAGATGAATTACCAGTGTGTGCTACCGTAGCAGTAGAATAATCTGAGTTTTGATAATCCTGATACCACCTGAGGAAATCATCGTAGTTTGGCATAAATTTCTGAGGAGTAGCCATGGGTATCTGAGAGGCGGGATCTGGACCGGGTGGAGAGAGGCAACTTGACCGGCGGAAAAAAAAACTGTCGGAATCAGCCGTCGGACGCGCTGGCACGAGCGGGGCAGCGGAGGCGCGGGTGGATGTGTGCATGAGTTTCTGACGGCGGGAAAAAGTGTGACGGCTGGATCGGAGGGCAGCGAGTCGGATGGTGGAGTCAATTTTTCGGAACGTCGCTGGAAGTTTGTCGGAACAGTAACGGCGACAGTGGCGGCAAGGAGGTTACCGGAGAATTTTGAAAAGTGAGAGGTAAACCGGAATGATAACACGGTTTGCAAAAAAAAAAAATCACACCGGAAGACAGTGGGTCAACCGGGTAAAGCACGGCGAAGAAAGAATTGTCTTTTAACAAGCTCTAGATACCATGTTAAGAAATGTGATTGGGCCTAACTCAACCCTACAAAACCGGTTGATAGAGTGAGGATTGCCCCCATTTATATACACAAGTTCAGGTCATATATTGTCCGATGTGGGACTCTTAACAGACCCCCTCATGCCCAGGATTGGACATCTGGAGCGTGGAAATAAATGGTGGATGGCCCGATAGCAGAAACCATAGAAGGTGGCCCACTGGATCTTAAATGAGGCTCTGATACCATGTTAAAATAAGCAAGACTAAGAGACATTTAGATTAAACCGTGTGTTTTGAAAGACATTACGGAGACATTATTATATATAAAGAGATTACAACTAATTACATGATATAGTCGGTGTGAGACTATTCTATATATAAATATTCTTAACACTATATATATTTACAAATATCAACAAACATCACAATCAACAAAAAGAAAAATAAATCATTCAAGTAACACAAAGAAGATCAACAGAAAATGGAGAGAAAATGGAGAAAGATGCTCAAAACATCTTACACTTCCAGAGATCCATTGCCCAACAAGACAGCAAGATAGCCCATTCGATGGTTGCATGAGGAATCAATATTGTTAAGAGGCCGCCATTTGACATCCCATGCCACCTTTCCATTATGAGCCAGACATGACACAAATTTTGGCAATGCTACATTTTGTGGAATGAGACATGTAGATGCTTGAGGTTCCAATACAGAGCTACCATGTGATTGATGGTCCCCCTCCTCGTCACACTGATTCAATAATGGCCTACTTTCATCTTGGCTACAGCTCCTTTCCATGTAATTAATATCCAACCTACTCCTTGTGGCAGGAGTTTCTGAATCGCATGCAGAAGCAACTTTCTTGGCATTCTTTTCCTTTGTATTAGAAAACTGTTGCGAATGATTTTCATCAGAATTACCATGAACTACATCCTGAGAAATAAATTCGGCTGAATCTGGAAATTCAACAGCAAGAGGAACAAATTTGTTTTCACAATTTGGATCACTCGCTGTGACGTCTTTTGAATCCTTTTTAGGTCTCTTAATTGGTGATGATTTTTTTTTCAAGGTTTCATTTCCTCTACGCCCTTTTTTTCTCTTGTATGTAATATAAGGTGTTTCTTTGTTGTTTTCATTATTCCCATTTGGAGCAGGACACTCAATAGAATTTTCTTCAAATCGAACAATACCAGATGGCATGTCTATTGCAGTTGGATTTTTTTTCGATCTTCTTTTTTTCCTCTTGTTGGTAATAGGATGCATTTCTTCATTGTTTTCAAGATTCTCATTTGGAGCTGGATTTTTTTTTGGTCTTCCTCTTTTTCTCTTGTTTGTAATAGGAACTATTTCTTCATTTTTTTCAGTAGGATTCTTTCTAGGTCTTCCTCTAGGCTTCTTTATTTCTGTCGATTTGTCGTTTGTGCCTGTGTCTTTTTTAGGTTTTTTTTCCTTCTTCCCGGGGAGAGAAGATACTTCTTTGTTGTGTTCCTTAATACTTAGAAGACACCATATTTGCACAGCACCTCTGCCAGAAAGTGGGGCACCCATTTTGTGATAAGATGAACCAGGTGGATGAGCCGCAACAGCAATGAACTAAACCAAGTATCATAAAAAGGTCATTTAATGTACAAGAATCGCAAAGAAAATGAAAATTATTTCCTACTTCCTAGTCTGGAGCAAAGGTAAGTGCAGAATTTTACTACATATCTGAATATAGGTGCAGACACATTAAGAAAGCAGCCAAAAAAGTATATCAAATAGGTATGCATATGGAGTAGGTAATATGTAGAACATTGAAGAACTTTAAAATAAAATTGTTGGACTTGATGCTGTGTAATCATTGCACCGTGTTACCAGTGTCTCCAACATTAAATAACCAGATGAATTAGGTAGGTCGGGTGGCAATTTAAAATGGTGGTGCCTAACTATTAAATTAAGTCCATGGAATCTGACATTTGGCATAACGAAAATGAGGAGGAAGGTGTTTTTTTTTCTCTTCTTACAGCTACTGGTGACAAGTGCAGCATAGTACTGACACAAATTCAGCTTTCTACTTGGGCAAAGAATGTGAAAAACAGCAAAAAGTTTTTTTTTCCAATAGGCAGGGGATAGCTACATGAATCAAACAACATTATAATGCCTCTTAAATCATTTTTAGTGATAACCCATTTCAATCTAAAGGCTATTAACAGTTAGGAATATAGTTTTTCTAGACCTCTACCTGTAAATATTAGAATAACTTCCATCTGATCTACACTCATTACCACACCATCAAACTTCAAATAAGCAATCACCCTCAACACGTGAAACATCACACTCAGAACCATCAGAAAGACAGAATGCACTGTTTATATTGCATTCAAACTTTAAAGACTTCCCAAAGCAGGAAGAAAACAATAAAAAGCACTATCATTAAATGTGCAATACATGTCTACAGTGAAGAGAGATAACAAAGTACCTCGCATTTAATTGAACAATCTGACTCCTCATGCATCCTAGGACACCAATCTAATGCCCATACAGAACCTCCAACATTCATCACAAAGTCTCTGCTCCAACAGAATTGTAAGTGTTTAGCCAGGGTAAACAATAATCCGCAACAAAATACTTAATTTATCGGCATGTTCCACGACAGTACAAACATAAACTTAAACTCCATGGAAATGTCATTGAATAAACCACAACAAAACAAGTTAATATTTAAACCATACCTGGATTCTTGAGATTCCACATCCCCAAGTAGTTCCTCCATTTGCGTATCATACTGAAAAGAACACACACTGATAATGTCTAGAAAGTCTAATTATTAATAATTATATGTTATAACTTGAACTTAAAAGCAAAATACATTCTATAACATAAATAAAGTAGAATTAAGTTAGGAGGACTTGTACCTTAGGAACAGCGGCAGATGAAAACTGAGGTAAGTTTATGTCTTTGATATTATTTCTCTCATAACACTCAGAGCTCCCAAGCCCATAAGCAAACCTAATGTTTTTAGATGGATATTTAAAATCTCTCCATGCTCTGCACATATTTAATGGTCAACCATAAAAAGAAATTAAGGGGTTGTTCTAAAAATTATACAGTCAATTCAGTTCATGAAAACAAATAATTTTGAAGTTTATTTTATTTTAATCCAACTTTCTCGCCGTCCTTCAATTAACAAACATGCTATGTTTCTCCAGTTTAAATTAATATTAAAATGAATTAGATAAAAAGTGACCTGATCTAAAACAAATTTTACCAAACTATGTTGAAGTTAAAACTAGTCCCCAACAAAACTAAATCCATACAATTAACTTATTATATCTTAAAACAATTCTAAACCTGCTGTCAAACTGCCCCTAAAAACATGAGATAACAAACAAACAGCATAGCCGTTATTGATATCAAAAACCAAAACAAAAAAACAGTTACATGATATGAATACAGTTGTCAATCCAGAGCATCATAGTCGATACATATTAATCAATATAATAGAATAAAATTGCATTAAAACATATTTCTAATACAACAACTAAGCCTTATACCACTATGCGAGGTAGGCTACATATATCACTTCCACCATAATGTTCTCTCAAGAGCCATACTTTTATCCTAATTGTTATACAAAAGATTATGACTTAAGAGCAAAAAGAATTCAAAAAACACATGAAACAATAAGTTCTCTACAAACCATACCTTAAGAAAGTGACAGAAGAACCCATTCTCTCGATCTCACTTTGCTCAACATTAGCACTGCGTTCTTCTTCCCCACAGAGTTTGGCAATGGTGTCCATGTCATGGAAGAAATTCTCAACAGAGAAATCAAACAGAGAAACCCTAAGGTTAGAATCACCGCTGGTACTACTACCACCACCGTCATTGTTTCGCACTATAATGGAATCATCAGCAACAGCAACAGTTTTGCTCTCTTTAGTTGCCTTAGTTATTTTCTTTTTCTTCTTAGCATTGATATTAAATAATGTAGCATTCGATAAGTTATCTTCCGCCTCTTCCATTCCTCTCTTGTTAGCAATTGCAGGCTAACTTAAAAGATTTCCGGAACCGAAATTCCAACCATAGACCAGCTCTATTGCAGTGATACGATTTATGAAACCAAAATGCTGTTTACTTTACCTAAGTGGAAAATTTAAAATAGATTAATTAGCACTAATCTCAAATATTATTCATCCTCTATACACTGATAAAATCAACTGAAATCACTCCAGAATTAAGCATTAATCATTTTCAGTTATTTCGTAAGCATTTGAATCATAAATAAAGTTACATTAATTCACATAATAAATACATTAAAAAACATACTACATTTTACAAAGAAAAACATAATACAGTACTAACCGAGTGAGGGAGAGGAGAATGAAAACGGTGTTTTACGGCGAAAAACGATTCGAGAGAGGGAGAGAGATTGGTCTTTCACGGCGGAGAGAGAAAATGGTACGAGTGAGGGAGAGAAATTGGTCGTTCACGGCGGAGAGAGAAAATGGTACGAGTGAGGGAGAGACAATTATGAATTAGGGTTCTTTTTCTGTTTTAAAAATAACCGTATTTGTAATTGACCGGCCGGGTTCGTATAACCGGTTCGGTTTCAACGGTTGCGAGCAGTAATAATTAATGGGATTGATTGAAATATATATATAGGTTGATACTCGTTCTGATACCCCAGCTATGCATAGATCAAAAACCAAAACCAAAACCAAATTGAATATATATATATATATATATATATATATATATATATATATATATATATATATATATATATATATATACTGACTATAATAAGGGTATGCATGGATCATAAATTAAAATTAAATTGAACTATATAAGTTGATACTGATTATGATAAGGGTATACATGGATCATAAACTAAAACCAAATTGAACTATATATATATATATATAATTTAGTTTGGATCTTAAAATTATTTCCATAAAATTCGATTTATTATTTTAAAACTGATTTACATGTGAATTGATTCAATTTTAAACCAATTATTCACAAAAACCAGTTTTAAAAAACAAAACATTTTTAAACCGGTTTCTCAAAACCAATTTTTTACTTTCTTTAATAAAATTGATTTTAAAATTGATTTTATAAATAAAACAATTTTAAAATCAATTTTATAAATAATAAATCAATTTTAATAAAAAAAACAATTTTATATCAAAAATGATTTTTTTTCTTTAACCAATCTTTTTATTTTAAATTTGTTTAACTAGTTTATGTCAAAAACAAATATTTAAAAAAGAAAATCTTAAATTTGGCTCTTATAATCTCCACAAAAAATATCTTATTTAAAAATAATCTCAAAGTATGATTATTAGATAAAAATAAAAATGATCATAAAATAAAATAAATTATCAAACATATCTTATAAGTCATTCAAACTTTCAAAATCTCTTTACATCCTTCAAGTTTTCAATATCTCTTTGAATCATCCATCATATCCACAAATAAATAAATAAATAAATAAGATTATTTTTAAAATAAATAACTCATAAAAGAATTAAGAAGATATAATGTGTCATATATCAGTATAAATCCACTCAATAAATATATGATAGAAACTAATTATTGTAGCTTATATAGTCATTAAACATATATCCTAAAATATGCATGAGTGTTGAATTAAAATATCCAATGATTGAATTAATCCAACAACACCAACATCTGAAATCAATTTATGCCATAAAAACATAGAAGTAATAACAAGTTATAATGGATGATCTCAGTATCTTGAGTATCATATCACAGAAAAGGAGCTGTTATTGTCTGCTAATGACAACTGTGGAACCTTCTACACCTGGAAAAGAGCTGGAGATCCTCCAGAAATGGAAGAAGCCCTATTGAAAATGCAGAAGAAGGATTAGCAAGAAACTGAAGTCACAGCAAAGAAAGTTCTACATTTTTAAGTTTTCTTTCCCTCATTTTGAACAATGTACTTTGAATGTAAAGAATTTCGGTTCAATAAAATCTTTGTGATATTTTGCAACAGTTCTTTCAACCAGTTTCTTTCATAAAACAAAGAAGAAAATTAACAATTTTTATTTAAAGACATTTGCATTATCATTTATCATTTGCATTTTCTTTTTATCGAATCTTATTCGCGTTAGTCCTTCTAGAATCAAACTGTCTCATTCGTATATTATTCGGGTCGGTCGTCAGAAAAGGATGGAGGATCTCGAGGAAGAGAACAGAGAACTCAAAGAGGGGCTCTCTGACATGAATTCTAGAATGGATGGACTCAAAGAAATTATCGATGCTCTGACTGTAGCTCAAAATCTTCATCAAAGGATTGTGATCTCTGAAGTGGTTTCTACACCGATTGAAGAGATACTCTACGAAGATCTGAGGTTCGTCATGTCGAAAGACCGTCCTTGGGGAATGCCACCTGGTTTTATCCCGGAAGGATATGATCCACGACTCTCAGAAGAATTGAGAAATGTCGCAGGACCGTCTCAATTTGAAGGTTACAATCTTCGAACTCTTAAAGATGCACAAGCAAGAACGGGAAATCTCGTACCTAGAGATTACAAACTCCCGGTTATTGAAGTTCCAACAGCAGTAATGAATGTGCCACCTCACCTAGTACACATTACCCCAGAAGTTCAAAAATACCCTCCTACTCCAAGTGAAGGGGGGAATCAACGAAAGAATGGACGAATTCCAAGAACAAATTGCAACAATCCAAAGGGAATTGCAGTCTATCAGAGGATAAAAGTTGTTTGGAAGCAACGCAACAAATATCTACTTAGTTCCTAATGTTCAGATACCGCACAAATTTAAGTTGCCCGAGTTTGAATAATACAAAGGGGATTCTTGACCTCAAAGTCATCTGACCATGTACGCCCAAAAGATGTCCACTCAAACGAATAATTAATAGTTATTGATTCACTACTTTCAGGACAGTTTAATTGGGGCAGCGCTTCGTTGGAACATGAAGCTGAATCGTACAAATATCAACAATTTCTAAGATCTCAGAAAAGCTTTCATTGAGCAATACAAATTCAACTTGGTGTATACATGTGTTTTCGACACCAGGCTTTTTTAAAGATCATTTCATATTCCTAAATATATGTTATGCCTACGAGCGAAATAAAGGATGCATTTTAGTGCTACAATAGACTTTGTCAATAACAGAGCATTAAGATCAGCTGATAGTGTTCGACGGTGGTTAATACATATCATGGGTTGTTTTTACTTGAAACTATGTGGTGTTCTTACTAGTTGGAATTTTGTATGTATGGTGATGAAGGATTAGTATTGAAATAAATACTTTCGACAAGATCTACAAAAGAAGGAAAATGAAGGCAAAGCATTCGACAAATTTGACAAGTAACGTTGGGATATTCGACAATTTGACAGAGAAGTTGTTATCTTGTTGTTTCGACATGGGGAAGAGGTGTGTTGTTTCAGCTTTAAGGAGGAGTTCAAATTTGAACCTTGGTTTCGTTTGGCAAAGGAATACGTGGATGTTTTAGGAACATGCAGAAAGCCAAGTGTCAAGTTTTTAAATTTTTTCCGTTAGTTAGCAGTTATGTTATTTTGTATAAATAGGGTAGCATTTGTTAAGTTTTAGTGTGTGAAAACCTGTACAGAAAATTCCAGTGAAAATATTCTGAATACTCGTGTGAAAGAGAAAAAGATTTGTTTGGAAATGTATGTGTAAACACCATATTTTATTCGCCTTTATGAAAGTTTTATAGTTTTCTTTATTTCTTACTATGTCTATCATTCGATTTACCATTCAATTTCCTGTTAAGCATTTATTTTCATAAACACTTCTTAAGCTTTTTGTTTATTATTATTAGATTAAGAACGTTAACTTAATCCTATAATCACAAATCATTTCTAAAAAAAAGGAATCAAGACCCTGTATAGAAGATTCAAAGAACGTTTGTTTTAAGAGTTCATAAAATACATTCAAATCTTAGCACATGTGTCCTAGGACTTGTTTGGTTGGTCCTGCAAGTTATCCAAATTCAGTAAGATTGGAAAACCAGAGATTGTTCGTTAAAATCGACAGCGAACAAATTGGCACGCTTGGTGGGACCAGTGCTAAAATTCTCAAAGAATTCAATAAAGTGACTCTTAAATTTGAAAACGTTTACTACGTTGTATGATTCTGAGAAGCGATAAATTTGCCGTAACTAGAATAGAGAGACCAAAAATAACTAGAGTAAGAAGAATGACAAATTCAACACATAACCAGAATGAAAATAATACAGTATTTACCCTCACTCCTTCGACTGGAGGAAATACAAGGTCAGTTTCTGTGTCAGAAGCCATACATCTTCGTCAGGGTTAACACCTGCGCTTGCATTGTCTCAAAGTGCGCCTAGTTTTTCTTCCATGGGGCCCCAAATGTCCATGGGAACACCTTCCCCTATAGGAAACATTCATAGGCCTTTTGTGACAAACTTTACAATGCCTTTGTTTGGTAGGGAACAACCGTATGGGATGCCTACTACCACTATGGCAAATTTACAAAATGCATCTGTAATCTATTCTGATTCCTTATTGAATAGGTCATCACCATTACAAGAATCAGGATCTGGTGGGAACATGAGATTAAATCAAACCCCACTAGGCTTCCAAATGCCAGCAATTACAAATAATTTTGCGCAAATAATACGACAACGAATGGATGAAAGTAACCATGATATGGTCCAAATGTTGACACAACAAATGGGAGTAGTTTTCAATCCTTTGATACAAAATACTACCCAAACAAACCAAGTATTGGCAGCGCAGATGACGCGTATTGCTGATTTCTTTGGTGTCCCTCAGATTCGACAGAGAGAACCTGTAATTCAGAACCCAATGGTCAATGTCAAAGAAGAGCCTACAATAAACCAGAGGCCTCTAAACAATCCCCAGGATAACCTTAGGATCCAAGAAGAGGTGGCCGAATAGCCTCGTGTCGAAGTCCCTGTTCAACAAGAGCCTAGAAGGGTAGTAGTCTAGAGAGGTCAATACGCGGATGATGTCTTGCAACTGAGAATGCGCTATAATAATTTACCCGTCAAAAATAATTTGACAGTCATGGTCGAAAGAATAATGGCGCAAAATGGGATAAATATAGGATTTCAAAGTCCTAGCTATACTTCCCCATTATCTGAATATGTTTTACAACAGGATTTACCTCCAAGGTGGAAAATCCCCAAATTTACCAAATTTTCAGGGGATACTAGTGAATCCACAATAGAGCATATAACGCGTTATTTAATCGAATCAGGAGAAATAGCCCATAATGAAAATCTAAGAATGAAATACTTCCCAAGTTCTTTGACGAAGAACGCATTTACTTGGTTTACATCCCTGCCAGCAAACTCCATATATACATGGACTCAGTTGGAAAGATTGTTCCATGAACAATTTTATATGGGACAAACTAAGATAAGTTTGAAGGAATTAGCCAGTGTTAAGAGAAAGTTTTCAGAGCCCATAAATGATTACCTAAATAGATTCAGATTGCTGAAGGCAAGATGTTTCACACAAGTGCCAGAACAAGAACTAGTCGAAATGGTTGCAGGAGGTCTAGATTATTCCATAAGAAAGAAACTAGATACCCAATATTTGAGAGACATGGCACAATTAGCAGATAGGGTAAGGTAAATTGAAAGACTAAAAGCTGAGAAATTTAGGGCAAACAAAAGTAAAAAGGAAAGAGTGGCCTACGTAGGAATATGCCATGAGGACGAGGGTGACGAGGATGAGCCGATTACCTTTGACGAACAGGAAATTGATTTGGCAGAATTGAAACAAGGCCCACCATACGCTTGTAAAATGCTAACTCCGTCGAACGGAAAAAAATCCAGTCGAACTAGAAAAGAATAACAAGTTCCCTAAAAGAACATATACTTTCGACATCACCAAGTGTGACAAAATTTTCGACTTATTGGTTAAGGATGGTCAGTTAATAAGACCACCAGGAGTTAAAGAACCTCCTGTTGACCAACAAAAAAAGAGAAGTTTTTGCAAATACCACAACTTTCTTGGTCATAAAACTTCTCAATGTTTCCTTTTCAGGGATCTTGTTCAGAATGCAATTCAGGATGGAAGGCTGAAGTTTGGAGACAAATCAAAGCAACAAATGAGGATTGACACCAATCATATGCAGGTGATGGAGGCCAACTATGTTGAACCATTCAATATGAACATGGTCGAAATCGAAAATATGTCTGAAGACAACTTTGAGATGATAGAAGCCACTGAAGGTTTCGACACCCACATCAACATGGTGGGGATTGTTAAGGATCTCCCAAACCAGGCTAAAGTGGAGGAAGTAACCAAAGACCATGTGACCATGCCAATGGTGACCAAGATTACTGATGATCTTGATGTAAAGACGATGAGTGACTGCAGCCAAAGCGATGTTGAGACTACTGAGAGTTTCGACAACCCAGGCCACGTTGAGATCACTGAAGATTTCAACAATCCAAACAGTGTTTAGACTACTGAGAACTTCAACATCCCACCCAATGTTTAAGTTACTGAGGATTTCAACAGGAAAACAAGGTAGAAACCACTTAAGGTCTCAACAAACGAAATAACAACATGCCTGAGAGTAGAATAATATGGGATACCCTGGGAGAGCCTAGTGGGAAGTTTGATTACCTTGTGAAATACACTTCCCCTGCAAGTTCTCACGTTGACATCAACAAAATCCAACCAACTGGATGGGAAAATGTACCTGTGAATAATAAAGAAGAATATGATAGTTCTTATATGATCAAAAAGAAGGTTGTTAAGGGCCTCACCTTGGGATACAAAATTGATGATGGTTTCGACCCTGATCAAACAAAAGAAAATGATGTTGTAGGCTACACCAACACTGTAAGACCCGTCAACAAAGACATTGCAAGAATTAAGGCAGAATCTGTTGAAGGTCCTGCAAAACCAGTCCTTTATGGGATACTACGCAGAACCATGTAGGATCCAAGAAAGTAACAATTCAAAGAGAAGAGTCTTTTCTGACAAAAGGCCAAAGTAAAGTCGAAGAGGCACAGATTAAGTATTACTAACGGTCAGAAAATATATATCAACATGGTGGATTGGTCTCACAAGACCCAAGAGGAGGCTGATGAAGATCACAGTCTATAAGAACACCAGAAGCTAGCATATCCAAAGGAGGAAGAAAATCTGGCAGAATTCATTCAAAGATGTCAAAGAAAGAAGACTGAAGTGATGTTATGTCCATGTTGCAGTGCAATCTTCGACAGGAAGGCAACAACAAACTTAGAAGCAATGTATAAATCCCAGAGAAAGGGAAACTGGGGAAAACCCCAGCAATCAAAACTGGAAGATATGACCCAAGAAGAACTGAGTACCACCTCCAGAAGTTTGGAGAAAGGCACTACAATACTTACAAACCTTCTGGCGAATTTGTTGGTAATAGATGGGTCCACCCCATTAGGGGTGATCAAGGGTCAAATAAGTGGAGAAACTTTGAAATTCAAAGAGGATCTTTTGTAGAAGGAAAGTAGGAAACTGAAAAACCAAAATCTAGACCATATCCATCAAATAACTACAAAGGAAAGAATCCTATGTCAAGATCCCAATGGAGAAGATTCCAAAGACAAAAGAAGAATGAAAAAGAAGTTGCAGAAGGAATCATTGTCAAGGAAAAAGGTGCTGACAAAGATAAAGCAGAGTCAAGAAAGGACGCTCAAGTTACAGGAGAAAGGGAATTTTCTCAAAAGAATAACACAAGCAGCTTGTCACAAATATCAACACTCAACAACAAAGTTCTAGAAGATGATGAGTTAACTGATGATTTCAAGTCTGACTCAGGAGGATCATTCGACGTGGTTTGCAACGTAGTGTCTGTCCTCCCTAGAGACTATGACAGGATCATGGAAGTCAAAGATGAAGAGGAGAACATGGTGGATAACACGGTGGCACCTAGATCTGTATGTTACTGCATAATGAACAACGGTTGCGTCGAAGAACAGAACGCCTTCTTTAAAAAGTCAGACGAATCAATGAAGGGACACTTGAAACCTTTGTTCATAAAAGGGAAGGTCGAAAATGTTGGCGTGAACAAAATACTAGTGGATGGGGGAGGTCCAGTGAATTTAATGCCCCATTACATGTTAAAGAGAATTGGAAAGGATGATTCTGACGCGAAACCCCACAATATGGTACTTTCAAATTATGAAGGAAAAATGGGCACCACCATGGGCGTTATCCAAGTAGACTTAACAGTTGGAACCATAATTAGGCCAACAATGTTCATAGTCATCGCTTCCAGAGCTAATTATAACTTGTTGCTTGGAAGATAATGGATTCATGGAGTAGGGGTTGTACCCTCTTCAATGCACCATCGCATAGTCATCTGGAATATTGATGGAATTGTCAAAAACATAGAAGCAAATCATAGTTATTTCATGACTGAAATAAACAATGCAAACAGTTGAAGCTTCGACAGAAATTTGGCTCATATACCCTCTTGCAATCCAGCAGAATTTGACTTGAAAGCAACTGATAACGCCTATTGTTCCGTGTACCTTCACCCAACACATGGTTTTCAGTGGGACAATGAGGTAATTGGCAAACCAAGCCACTTATGGGGAACTTCTCCTATTGAGCCAACGGGTTGTGTACCTTCACCCAACACATGGTTTTCAGTGGGACAATGAGGTAATTGGCAAACCAAGCCACTTATGGGGAACTTCTCCTATTGAGCCAACGGGTTGGGGAAGTGAATTTGACGATGATGACTGAAGAAACAGCATTGAAAAGACTGACAGACTATATGGCCGAAAATTAACTCAAAATGGCTCTTGAAGCCGGAATAAAGTACATGGTTGTTGAAGCCAACAAAGAAGAATTGAACAATGTGCTCAAAGGGACATTGACGAAAACGACAATAACAACCAGATGGGCGAATGGCAGAACCATAAGCTTGACGCATCTATGATGACAAACCATTAGGGTTCGAAAAAGATCTAGTGTCAACAAGCCTGAAGATGGTGGCACATGACCCATTATAAGAAATTAATCTGGGGCTGGGGGCAGAAAAGAGACCAACCTACATAAGCGCTATGATGGAGCCTCAATTCAAAGTCGAATTAGTTCGTTTGCTGACAGAGTTCAAAGACTACTTCATATGGGACTATGACGAAATGCCTGGTTTAAACAGGAATCTGGTCGAACTAAAGTTGCCTATAATAGAAGGAAAGAAGCCTGTAAAGTAAACTCCAAGATGCTTCACGCTAGAAGTCCTGTCAAAAATAAAAGAAGAAGTCGAAAGGCTTCTCAAAAGCAAATTCATTCGCCCTACCAGGTATGTCGAATGGATTGCCAATATAATACATGTGATTAAGAAAAATGGCAGTTTAAGGGTGTGTATTGATTTCCGAGACCTGAATTCAGCCACCCCGAAGGATGAGTATCCTATGCCAGTAGCAGAAATGCTAGTAGATTCTGCAGCAGGCCATGAGTACCTAAGCATGTTAGATGGATACTCTGGCTATAATTAAATTTTTATTGTAGAAGAAGATGTTCCCAAAACAACCTTTCATTGTCCTGGAGCAATAGGGACTTACGAATGGGTAGTAATGCCCTTTGGTTTGAAAAATGCTGGAGCAACTTACCAAAGGGTTATGAATTCTATCTTTCATGATTTTATTGAAACATTCATGCAAATATACATTGATGATATTGTAATAAAGTTTGTTTCAGGAAAAAATCATTTAGACCATCTTCGACAATCTTTTGAAAGAATGAGGAAGTTTGGTTTGAAAATGAATCCCCTTAAATGCGCTTTTGGTGTGCAGGCAGGTGATTTCCTAGGTTTTGTGGTCCACAAAAAAGGAATCGAAATAAACGCCAACAAAGTCAAAGCCATAATGGAAGTGAAAACGCCATCAACAAAGAAAGGATTGCAATCTCTGCTAGGGAAAATCAACTTCCTCAGAAGATTCATTTCCAACCTTAGTTGAAAAATGCAAGCTTTCTCACCTCTCCTTCGACTAAAAAAGGAAAACTTCACATGGGGACAAGAGCAGCAAGATGCCTTTGACAAGATCAAAGGATATCTAGCCATTCCTCCAGTTTTGATGCCCCTTGTAGAAGAAGAAGTATGAGATTATATATCTCAGCATTAGAAAAACCTTAGGAAGCATGTTATGTCAAGAAGATGAGAATGGCGTCGGAAGAGCCATCTATTACCTCAGCAGAGTCTTAAACAATGTTGAAACTAGATATAATGTAATAGAAAAATTATGTTTGTGTGTATATTTTTCTTGTACAAAATTAAAGCAATATATAAAATCAGTTGATGTATATGTCTCATCTCATTTCGACGTAATAAAGTATATGTTATCTAAATCCATTTTACATAGTCGAATTGGGAAATGGGCCCTGGCATTAACAAAATATTCCTTAATATATCTCCCTTTAAAGGTAGTTAAAGGGCAAGTGGTTGCTGACTTCATAGTTGACCACTCAATAGAGGAAAATGAGATAAAATATGTCGAATTAAGGCCATGGAGATTGTATTTCGATGGTTCCAGTCATAAGAATGGAACTGGCATTGGAATATTAATTATTTCTCCTGACAAAATCCCAACAAAATTCAAGTACAGGGTCGAAAGCTTATGTTCAAATAATGAGGCAGAATATGAGGCTCTGATAGCTGGACTTGAAATATTGTTGGATTTTGGGGCAAAAATAGTATAAATAATGGGTGATTCTGAATTGGTAATAAAACAATTAACCAAAGAATATAAATATGTCAAAGAAAATCTAATTATGTACTTTGTAATAGCCAACAGACTCCTCAAAGCGTTCGACAATGTAACCCTTCAACATATTCCTAGGATAAAAAATCAGGAAGCCAATGACCTAGCCCAAATTGCATCAGGTTACAAAGTGTCGAAGGAAAATTTGGAGAATGCTATTGAAGTAAGGGGAAGGGTTATATCCACCAAATTAGCCCCATCATATTTAGAGACAGTAAAATTAGGTTATGGGGATGAGGAAAATTTTGAAATTTTCAACATAGATAATCCAGAATTTAAGGATTAGAGAAAGCCTATTAAGGATTATCTACAAGACCCAAACCAGAAAGTAGAAAGAAGGGTGAAGTACAGAGCCCTAAGTTACATACTTTTGGGAAATGAGTTATTTAAAAAGACTGCAGAAGGAGTTCTATTGAAATGCTTGGGCGAAGGGCAAGCTTACATAACTTTGTCGAATGTGCATAGTGGTGCGTGTGGCGCACACCAAGCAGGGCATAAGATGAAATGGTTATTATTTCAGCAAGGTCTGTATTGGCCCCATCAGATTTAGAGACAATAAAATTAGGTTATGGGGATGAGGAAAATTTTGAAATTTTCAACATAGATAATCCAAGATTTAAGGATTGGAGAAAGCCTATTAAGGATTATCTACAAGACCCAAACCAGAAAGTAGAAAGAAGGGTGAAGTACAGAGCCTTAAGTTACATACTCTTGGGAAATGAGCTATTTAAAAAGACTGCAAAAGGAGTTCTATTGAAATGCTTGGGCGAAGGGGAAGCTTACATAGCTTTGTTGAATGTGCATAGTGGTGCGTGTGGCGCACACCAAGCAGGGCATAAGATGAAATGGTTATTATTTCGACAAGGTTTGTATTGGCCAACCATGCTGAAGGACTGTGTCGAATTTGCAAAAGGGTGTCAGGAATGCCAAGTACATGCATGTATACCACATGTCCCTGCAAGTGAGTTGCATTCAATCATAAAGCCTTGGCCCTTCAGAGTTTGGGCTTTAGACTTAATTGGAGAGATTCGACCAGCATCGTCGAAAGGGCAAAAATACATTTTGGTTGGGGTAGATTACTTCACTAAATGGATTGAAGCCATACCTCTGGTAAACTTGGACCAAGAAGAAGTCATAGAGTTCATCCAAAAATATATAATTTATAGATTTGGAATACCAGAAACAATAACCACCGATCAAGGATCTGTGTTTACTGGAAGAAACATGCAAACATTTGCAGAGGAGACAGGTTTTAAGCTTTTGACTTCTACACCTTATTACGCCCAAGCAAATGGACAAGTCGAAGCAGCAAACAAGGTTGTGATAAACTTGATAAAAAAAACATGTGGGTAAAAAACCCAGGAATTGGCACAAGACTTTGGATCAGATTTTGTGGGCTTGTCGAACGTCTCCTAAAGAAGCTACAAACTTTACTCCATTTAAATTAACTTTTAGACATGATGCAGAGTTACCAGTCGAAATTTATTTACAATCTATATGAGTTCAAAGGCATCATGAAATTCCATTAGAAACATATTGGAGCATGATGATGGATGAATTAGTTGATTTAGATGAAGAAAGGTTACGCACGTTGGAGTTGATAAAAAGACAGAAAGAAAGAGTCGAAAAGTTTTACATCAAAAAAGTAAAACACAAGAGCCTTTGTATGGGCGATCTTGTTTGGAAAGTAATACTTCCCATGGATCGAAAAGACAGATTAATGGGAAACTGGTGCCCTAAGTGGGAAGGACCTTTCAAAATCCTATAAATTTTTTCAAATGGCGCGTATGAAGTCGAAGAAATAGGTAAAGACGAAAGGATACTAAAAATAAATGGCAAGTATTTTAAGAAATATAAGCCAACTTTGCAGGAAGTGAAAATAAAAACAGAGTGATTATATAAAACAAATAAGATAATTCGCCAAATAAATGGCGTTAAAGTCATTACAAGAAAATGCCTCAAAGGCTGCTAGGAAAAAACTATTTCTAGTACAATCTAGTCCTTAAGGAAAGGCTCTCTCAGTTCCTCAAATTTCCTCTTCTGGACATTAATTCAACAGTCACATAGGCTTTTGTTGTAATAGATATTGTTAATTTCCTGACGTAATTGCTGGGCCATGTCTGCATGGTGAAGTCCCACTTTGATTTCTTCGTCAATCTCCTCATCCTTGGGTTGTTGAGGTTTTGCTTTGCGCTGCTTTTCTTGGGAAATTTTGAGTTTAAGTTGAGCTATTTGTTCTTCAAAGCTTCGAATGTTGTTATCACATTCAGCAACATTTGTGGAATAAGTCTCTGAAAGCTTTTGCAACTCTGAAACTCTGTCAGTCGAAATAGCTACAGCATCCTATTCAGCAGTTTGAGTTTCAGTCTTGTTAGAAATCTGTTGAGAAAACTCTTTTCGATGATTGAGGTCTGCACTCACTGTATCAATTATTTGGGTCAAATCCATCACCAAATGAGTTTCGTCAGCAGAAGCCTCCAAGACATTAACTTGTTTGAGGAGTTTCTTCAGTTCAAACTGAGCAGTAGGACTTTCTTCCAAAATTTTGAAAAGATCCACACCAAGTATTTTGGTTTTGACTTCAGTTATGATAGAGTTCAGGGATCTAACTTTAGAGGTGGATCCAGAAGTAGTCGAACTACTATAAGAAAAATCTTGAAAGTTGTAGCGGTTACTGAGCATGGCTTTCAGGTAATCTAGAGGTTTCCTCACTTTCAAACTTTCAAGCTCTTCATGTGAAAATGTAGTTGAACCAGTGGATTGAGGAGTGCTTTGAGGCTGGGAAGAAATTGGTTAGAAACTAGGTCCAACAGAAGATCATGTTTCTTTCTTTGACTGATCTTTGGCCTCAACAACTTTTGCCTTAATGTTTTCCTCAACTTCAGCATCTGGTGCCTTCTCCTGTTCCTTTTCTTAGACGCTTGGTTCGCCATAATCTTTTTCACCTTTACCATCTTTGACAGAACCTTCATCTTCGCCAATATCTGATTTTGGGTGAAGAGGAGAATTGTCACCAGATGGATCATCCATATGGGTGTCGAATTCAGCTACAGTTTGGCGCTCAGGTTCATCATCTGTGGGAGCTTCTTCTTCTTGAACTTCCTCCATCAGTTTGGTCTCACCAAGAGTTTGGGTCTTGTCAAGATCCTCTGTTGCGCTTGATTCCTTAGTCAAATCCTTTGGAGAATGAGGAGTAGAACTGGTAGGACGTTCTTCAACCATGACTTGAACCTGGAAATGAAAGAGGGTAAGAAAAAGAAAGTGTAAGAAAATAACATTAGTCGAAATATAACATACCTGAGTAATCTTAGTATGGAGGCTAGAGTCCTCACTCTCTGCATCATGTGTAGCTTTAACTATTCGGCTGGCAGGAGGAGTTTTCTTCATAGATTGGACAAGGGACCTTTGAGAAGCAACTGTTTTTATCTTCAGACCTTTCTTTCGTTTAAGGGGTTGTTGGTCTAGAGATTCATCCTCAGATTCGTCAGGAATCACTTGCGCTTCGTCTTGTTTTCTCTTTCGAGGGGTTGGTGGTTTTCGACTTGCCTAAAATACCAAAAAATGAGGTGACAAGAATAAGTAATAAGTTCATATTATAAATAAAATAACCATAGGTGGATATTTGTTGAAACCTTTTTTACAGTAGAAGCATACTTTTCGACTGCCTTTCCAGGTTTGCTTTCGACAGTGGCCTTTTTGGCAGTAATCTTGACAGCTAGAAAGAAAAAGTAAGAAAGTAAGTCAGGAAATACATGAGCATAAATGAAATGAAAGAAAATTGTTTTTCTTTAGCACCTTCAAGAATAGGAGATTCCATTTGTACGTGTTCTATTCCAACATGAAGGTGCTCTAGGTAATTATCCAAATGATATTTGGTTGGAACCATACGCTCAGCAGGTTTTTTACGAGACACTTGAAGCAACATCAAATCAGATCCACAAACAAACCAATCTGGAAATGGAGGGCTCAATGCCACACCAAATTCAACAGTTGGTAGAGGGGGAAATTTTGGTGGATAATAACTGTACGCCAAGTCATAACGCACGTCTGGTCAAACATATGAAGGCAGTGTTAATTTCCCCAATTTTTCTGTGAATTTATGCTTCAGAGTCACCGCTGCCTCGCCTATGGTTCGCCTAATATCATCTGGCCTACAAATAGTTTCAAAATATTTTTGAAATTTCTGAATCTCCTTAATATGCTGTTGAATACCTTTTTTAGTTCGATCCTGCACAAAAGCAAAGGCGTTCGTCAGGAGAGTTTGAAAGGTCGTTACGTCATAAAATCTAGTAAGATAGTAATCCCTCCACCAAATGTCGAACTCTTGAGTGCAAAGAAAGGTGGGTCGAAAGACCACTGGGCGAATTTCCAAAGTCGCATCATTCAATTTCTTTGATACCTCCTGGCTTTTTGATGCATTGAGGAAAGAGTTGTAAAAAAGGATGGAGCCCTTCTTTGGATACATGGGTTTGGGTTTTATTTGGATCAACCCAAACTGTCGAGCGACAAGATTGGGTTGATAAATAATCAAGGCAATTTTGGTATTAGTCATGTTTTGGTGGGTAAATAGAAGCCTTGATGTCAGAAATGATTCCCAAAGGTCCAAACATGTATCTTCATCTTTCTGTAGTTCAAAAGCGGGTTGCTTGGTAAACCACTTAGGCCCAACATTTATGTTGGCAAAGGGTGCCATGTTGGGGGTGAAATTGTACCTTTTGGCAAGCATTGTCATGTAGCTGGTAAAAGAGCGTCGAAGGCCAAATCCTTCTTCAGAGGGGGTTAGTTGCGCTAACCGACACCATTCGACGGTTCTAGTTTTGACACCCTCTTCGTCTATTGTGTTCTTGATAGGAAGTGAGGCTTCAAATGTGGCATTAAGCCACAATTGCATGAGCCAGAAAGGGCCTGTTAAGCTTAACTTGCCTTTCTCCTTTATCAACTTTAAAGACTCGACACTCTCGCTGATTGATTCGTAGAGATTCGCCAATATCATTTCACTTAGGTAGAGTTTATTACCAGCGTGAAGTTGGTTAACTATGGTGAGATATTTTTTAGCCACTTGAAGGGATCTTGAGCAGAACACGAACTTTGATAGTCAAAGGGTTAGAAAGGTTATATGTTCTACATCAAGTACTTCAGAGGAGCTCTTGTCATGGTAATGGGAGATGAACAAAAAGTAGGAGGCAAAACTGGTTTCAAAAGCTATGGAGTTTTCATCCAAAACAGTGGGGTCGAAATCTACTCCTATTGGACTAAGACCAACTATGGCAGCTATGTCAAAAAGGGTAGGAGTCACCATTCCATAGGGAAGGTGAAAAATGTTATAAGTGTTATCCCAAAAATAGAGGGAAGCCAGAATCATGTTGGTGCAGTAACTAGGACATACTTTCGACAGTTGTATTATGTCGAAGATACTGGTTTGCTTCCAGAATTTACCTTTGGCCTTTTCGACCTTGGCTAACCAGTTTAGGTAATTAGAAGGGTCTTTGGTTAGCGGACAACTCCTAAAAATCCTAGGTTGATTTAAATAAGTTAAGTCTAGCTCTACAGGACTAGGGGGATTTTCAGTTTGACCTATGGGTTCTCCATTAGGGTTAAGATTCAGGCCAACACCTATGGGTTTAGAACGAGAATAAACAGGAAAAAACTCTTTTAATCTAGCCTGGTCAATGTTTGGGTTAGGCAATGGACCTAACATGGCATGACAAGTCCCAGAGATAAGAACTGGAATTAGTACCTGGGATTGATAAATGTTGGCTTTCTCTCGTTCATTTGGAGGCTCTAGCACGTACTGTTGATTACCTACAATCTCTGGTCCAGGAAGTCTGTGTGCGTATGGGAGAATTATTTTGTCTTTGACGTGTTGGTTGCTTGAAGATGCCATTGTTAATGGAGGATGTTGGAGTGAAAGAAGAAGGTTTAAAAGTGAGCTATGAAGAAGAAAGTTCAAAGAGTGTAGAAAAGTTTTTCAGAAAGAAAAACGGAGTATTTATATGGGGAGGCAAGTAAAAAACGTTTTAGTTTTGAAACGGTTATGGCACGTGTAAAAATTTCATTGGCAGTAAAGAAAAGTAGTGGAAGTTGAAAAGAATGTGACAGACCTACGTGACTAGGGTGATAGAGGTTGTGTCCAAACGTGGGTTAGACATGATGTTTTAGGAAAAGTGTGATGATTATTTTGCCTTATGATCTGACAAAAAGATTTTGGGAATCAGCGCATTTAATGTAAATAGTATGGAGTCGAAACATGACTCGACAACAAATGATGGTTTCTCCAAAAACAGTCGAAACATCTTTGCTGGGGGGCAATTTGTATACATGTGTTTTCGACACCAGGCTATTTTAAAGATCATTTCATATTCCTAAATGTATGATATGCCTACGAGCGAAATAAAGGATGTATTTTAGTGCTACAATAGACTTTGTCAATAACAGAGCATTAAGATCAGCTGATAGTGTTCGACAGTGGTTAATACGTATCATGAGTTGTTTTTACTTGAAACTATGTGGTGTTCTTACTAGTTGGAATTTTATATGTATGGTGATGAAGGATTAGTATTGAAATAAATACTTTCAACAAGATCTACAAAAGAAGGAAAATGAAGGCAAATCATTCGACAAATTTGACAAGTAACGTTGGGATATTCGACAGTTTGACAGAGAAGTTGTTATCTTGTTGTTTTGACAGTTTGACAGCTTTAAGGAGGAGTTCAAATTTGAACCTTGGTTTCGTTTGGAAAAGGAATACGTGGATGTTTTAGGAACATGCAGAAAGCCAAGTGTCAAGTTTTTAGAGTTTTTCCGTTAGTTAGCAGTTATGTTATTTTGTATAAATAAGGTAGCATTTGTTAAGTTTTAGTGTGTGAAAACCTGTACAGAAAATTCCAGTGAAAATACTCTAAATACTCGTGTGAAAGAGAAAAAGAGATTTGTTTGGAAATGTATGTGTAAACACCATATTTTATTCGCCTTTATGAAAGTTTTACAATTTTCTTTATTTCTTACTATGTTTATCATTCGATTTACCATTCAATTTCCTTTTCAGCATTTATTTTCATAAACACTTCTTAAGCTTTTTGTTTATTATTATTAGATTAAGAACGTTAACTTAATCCTATAATCACAAATCATTTCTAAAAAAAAGGAATCAAGACACTGTATAGAAGATTCAAAGAACGTTTGTTTTAAGAGTTCATAAAATACATTCAAATCTTAGCACATGTGTCCTAGGACTTGTTTGGTTGGTCCTGCAAGTTATCCAAATTCAGTAATATTGGAAAACCAGAGATTTTTTGTTAAAATCGACAACGAACACTTGGATATGGCTCATGACCGAGATCAACTCAGGGCGATGTCTCAAAAGGATAAAGAGACTTTCAAAGAATACATGCAAATATGGCATGAAAGTGCTGCTCAAATTTCTCCTCCTCCCGAAGAGAAAGAAATGACTAAGATTTTTCTCAAGACATTGAGTTCATTCTACTATGAACAGATGGTTGCAAGTGCACCCAGTGATTTTACCGAGATGGTAAACATGGGAGTACGCTTAGATGAGGCAGTAAGAGAAGGGCATTTAACAAAGGATGTTGAACCTTCAAGCTCAAGCAAAAGATATGGGAGTTCCTTTCCGAAAAGGAAGGAGAAAGACATCAACAACATATCTTTGGGTAAACAACAACAAAAGTTTGCACCTCGTCAAGCGGCGACGATATCTCTTGTTACTACCTCATCAATAGCTTCGACGTATCAACCTCAGATCGCTCGAAGCACTTCTAATCAACAATAGTATCGGCAAAGGTAACAACCTCTTCAGCAGGCTCATTCGTAATTCAACAATAATGGGTATCCCAGGGCTCTAACAATTGACCCTATACCTATAACATATGTTGATTTGTTTCCACTCTTATTGAACAAGGGGAACATTCAGAGCAGGACTCTTGTCGCGATTTCTGCTGATCCCCCTCCATGGCACAAAGCTGATCAATCATGTCCTTATCATCAAGGAGGAAAGGGCCATAACATCGAGAATTGTTTAGCTTTGAAGTACAACGTCCAAAGACTCGTCAGGAACAATGTAACGCCCCAAATTATATTTTAATTATTTTAATTGAATTATAATATTGGTGTGTGATAGAATAGCGTGTGATTGATTATATTATTAATTTAAGGGATTATATTATGATGGATAATAGGTTGGGTATTGAGGGTTAAGTGGGAATAAGGAAAAAGAGAGAAAAAGGGAATCGTGAAAAGAGAACAAAGAACGATCGGGAGAAGTTGAGAGAAGAAGAAGGTAAAGGCTAGAGCATGAAGGAGAACTCACGAGGAAGAAGATTATTCGTTAATTATAAGGTAATGGTGGGATTTCTTCCGTCTTTAAGGGTTTTATAATGGGGTTTGTGTAGGTTGATGATTAGAGATTGAAGAATGAGATAATAATCATATACAGTGAATTAGAATAGATAAAGTGAGGAAATAGAATAACTATAATGATTATGTGTTGAATTATGGATGTTATTGATCATTTTGATGCAAGTTTTCCTTTTGAATGACTGAATTATGGGTTTTTGAACACAAAATCGCAGCAGGAAGTGGTAGAAAGAAAAGGGGTTTTTGGTCGTAGCCTTACATGGGCCGTGTCCTAGGACACGGGTGGCCATGTCAGCTCCCTGGATGAAGGAAAATATTTTCTGGCTACAGTGGGACTGACACGGGCCGTGTCAGGTGACACGGGTGGCCGTGTCAGATCACTATGGGTTGCTTTTTAGTTGGGTTTAGGGACCCTTAGGCGTGTGTCCATGACACGGGCCGTGTCATGTGACACAGGAGCCCGTGTCAGCCCTCTGGTTTTGTGGATTTTGATGATTTTGACGATCCGTAATGATTTTATAATTGATGTTATTAATAGAGAAGCTGTATATATAATGTAAGGGGTCGATAATATAACTTGAATCTAAACATGAGGATTATGCTAATAGCTTGGTTGTTGATGTGATGAGGTATATGTATATAGATATATAATTGTTGATGGCTTATGTTCACATATGATATGTTGTTGTTGCGTGTGATAATTAAAGTGGATTAATGTTGTTATATGCTAAGACATGCATGATGTTGATAATAGCTAGTGATGTTGTGGTGTGAGATGTAGTTGTTGTGCGTATTAATGTATGCATGTCATTAGTGTTGAGTGACATGTTGCATGATGATTAACATACTACGGTGGAGTATGTCGTTGTTGTGATGTTGGTACGGTAATGAAATAGGGATCGTACGTGGTCATGAAATAGGGGCCGAGGGTGTGACCATGAAATAGGGGTCATAATGGACCATGAAAGAGGGGTCGAGAGTTCCTATGGGAACTGGATCTTGTAATAGAGATCGGAGTCGGTACCATATGCATAGAGTCGATTCTTATATCATAATGTTTGTTGTTGCAAGAATGTTTTTGATAAGTAGATTGTTGTGTATATGATGAAGTAGTATTGTTGTTGTTGGGTGATGTTTTATTGTTTGATGCTTTTCAATCCTTATTACATTATCCCTTGTGATGTAAGTTATTGAATCCCTTATGTTTAAATGTTACCCCTTTGTGGGTAATGTGCAGGTGAGTAGGATGAGTCGAGTGGTGGTCAGTGAAGTCGGTGTGCTTCGCGTCGTTAGGATGTCAGCTGTGATATGTAAGTTTGGGGGTGTCAGGGCGATCTTGTTTCGTCTATTTTATTTAAGCAAACATTGTGTACTGCCTTACGAGACTAGAATTTCAATTATGTTATCTTCCGCTGCAAGTTAAATGATTTCATTTAAAAACGTATCATTGAGCTTATTATGATGTTTAGTTGAATTGTGACACTAAAAAATTTTTATTGAAAATTTTACTCTGATTTTATGATTATTACCTTGGGTGTATTTGGGTGTTACAAACAGAGTTTTATATTTTAAAGATATTAACCCGAATGTTCAAACAAATTCATTACCACAGCATGAGTAAGCGTCGGTCAACTGGATCCAAGATCAGAGAACCCGGGGAATCAATTTGGTTTCTACTCCTCCAGGAATTGTTCAAAATTTCGACATCTGAGCAATAATATCAATCTGGTTGCACTGCATTCCAGACAAATTCTACATCATGATCTACGTCGATACGACTATCAAGGTTACTCCGATTGTTCAACGAATGATCAAGGGTGCTCCTTTGTATAGGACACCTTCAACGACAAATAGATTTAGGATTGATTCAAGATTACTGTGAGATGAATGATCCTCATATCAACATGGTACAAGATGTTTCAATAGTTGAACCTATGGACTATGAAATCGACAAAGAGATCTTCAATTTAATACCTTTGATCGAAGAAAAGAAATGCTTAGAAGTTCCCTTTGACAGGTGAAAAATCCCCAAGCCAACACCAATAAAGGGTACTTTCGACAGCCGAAAGGCTCGCCTAACTCCTCTGGTCATGTACTTGCCAGGCTCAGTACCTTACGCTTTAGAGAAAGAAACTACTTACAAGTACGGATCAACAATCATTGAAGATGGGAAGAAAGTTCCTTTACCATCTATCATTAGCGTCGTTGATATCAGTCGAGTCACTAGAAGTGCACGAATCTTCAACCAAGGAGTTGGAGAGCCAACACAAGAAAGGGAACCTCGAGATGAAGTTATTGACCTGCCAGTTGGTTAATCAATTTATCTAGAGGCCGTAACAAAGGATAATGATAAAATCCTTAGGCTCATTCAAAGAAGTGAGTACAACATCGTAGATCAATTACTACAAACTCCTTCTAGAATCTCAATATTATCTCTCCTGCTCAGTTCAGAAGCTCACCTAGAAACATTACAGGAAGTTTTGGAACAAGCTTTCATATAACCAAACGTAACTGTGAATTAGTTTGACGGTATTGTCTCCAGCATCACGAATTTCAACAATTTGGGATTCAACGATGAAGATCTTCCTAAAGAAGGCAGGAATCATAACTTGGAATTAAACATTACAATCAACTGCGATGACGATACTTTAGCCAGCGTACTCGTAGATACTGGTTCATCATTGAACGTAATGCTAAAGTCAACTCTCACACAGTTGACTTTTCAAGGTCTTCCCATGAAGAACAATGAGATAGTAGTCAAAGCTTTTGACGGATCTAGAAAAGAAGTTATTGGCAAAGTGGATCTTCCCATAACTATTGGACCGCAGACATTTCAAATCACCTTCCAAGTCATGGATATTCGTGCAACATATAATTCTTTGATTGTCTGACCTTGGATCCATGAAGTAGGAGTGGTAACTTCCACATTTCATCAGAAATTAAGATTTATGAAGAATAACAAATTAGTGATTGTATACAGAGAAAAAGCTCTAATCGTCAGCAATTTATCATCATTCTCGTACTTAGAACCAGAAAAAATCGTTGGAACTCAGTTCTAAGCTCTCTATGTAAGCAATGAGAAACAACCTGAAATAGGAACGTCAATCAATTCCTACAAAGATGCTCTTCAAGCCCTGGAAAGCAAAGATATCAAAGGTTAGAGGAAAGTTGTAACCTCCATCAGCAATGAAACTAGAAAATGTCTTGGTTGTTCCTTAGCAGTAACCGAACCTACAAAGAAGGACAAAAATATTGGTCCTATAAACCATTTCTTCCACAGTGGAGGCTTCCTCCACCCGATCTCTCAAAAGGTCCATACCATCGGAAAAAAGAACTCGGATGACTCTGACTATTCAGATGACGAATGGAAAACTTATTTCAACGAAGAAGGTTATGTGTCTCAGGATGAAATGTGCAAGACGTTTGACTTTCCAATCTCCAGTCCAAGTTATATTCAAAAGTTAGAAGTTAGAGAAACTTACGAAGGACATCATGCTGCTCACAAATCATTGGAAGATACTTCGATGATTGACAACTTTGATTATATTTCCTACAATCTTATTGACGATTTGCCGATTTGGGAACCTAACGAAGGAAATTTAGGGTATAAGATCCAACTCGAGAATGAATATCTGCTAAATGACCCTAAGAAGGATTCACCATTTCTCCCCGAGTTATGTGAACCTTATCAAGAAAATCCGGGAGACAAACAACGCCATCTCGATGAATTTGCAAGGATTTCAAGATAAGACTTCCTCAACTTTGCATTGCCATAAGTAAACATCGTTACTGAAGACGATTCATCAATTCCCATATAGACTTGGGATACCTTGGGACAACCAAGCGAAAATTATGACTTCCTGGTGAAGTACATTGCTCCTGAAAGTTCTCAAATCAACATTAAGGACATTCAACCCACTTGATGGGGAGACTCTCCTTAAAATACCAATGAAGAAATGAAGAATAATTTCTCATATGGTCAAACTGCTTGGAAGGAAGACCCTATGTATCCTCCTCTATAAATTAATGTTATTACAAAGAATACTCTTGGAAGACAAGTTCCAGACTTCTGCATCTTCAACGGAGTTTGTTACAATTGGGTCGTTGTTGATGTCCCGAACATCATTCACGTTCGAAAGTAATTGCCTAGTTTTTGTTTTGACCTTTCATCTCACCGGATGATAAGGAATGTTTTATAGGGATTACTTGTTGTAAATGTCCTCTAAACTTAGCCCAAAGTGACAGAGTTTTGTTTTATATGGCTGTGTGTTTTTGTGTGTTTCAAGAATCGACAAATTATAAATAAAATGTCATTATGTACTTCCATATTAATTGATCTCTTCCCTTTTTGCATTTTCTAGAAAATGGTAATCCCTAAAACAACAAAAAAAACGTTTTTCAAAATTAATTTGCATAAACTTATTTTGCATTCTCTAAATGTGTTTTCCGAATATCATCATTACGCAGATTAACTACTTTAAACCTCGTTGAAACACGTGATCCAATGTCTTCTCCTAACTTTGAATTCCTGATACTCGGAGCTGAAGAGGAAGATGACGAATAAATTTCAGAAGAGATCTCCAGATTACTCAGACACAAGGAGAATTCCATTAAACCTTATAAAGAATTGTTAGAAATAGTTAATTTGGGTTCAGAAAAGAAAAAAATGTTAAGATCGACGCACTACTCAGTTTGGCTGATAGGAAAAGCCTAATCTCATTACTGAAGAATTTCCATATGTGTTCGCTTGGTCCTACCAGGACATGCTAGGGTTGGATACCGACATTGTGGAACATCACTTACTAATAAAGCCAAAATGCTCGCCAGTCAAGCAGAGGTTGATAAGAACTCATTCGAATATGACTATCAAAATCAAGAAAGAATTCCAAAAGCAGATTGATGATGGCTTCCTCGTTACTTGTAACACCCAAAATACCCCACATATTTATACTTAAAAATCAGAGTAAATAAAACACATTACTAATTTTGGGTGTCACATTCAACTAAAACCACACGGCTTAAATGATACGTTTTACAAAATAGTTTAAGTTGTTGCGGAAATTCCAAAAGAACCATAAAGTAGTATTCAAATACAAAATGTTTTCTTAAAAATAAATGAACAAGAACAACGTTGTCTCGACACCCAAAGCACGTATCAAAGTCGGCTCCTAAACATGTGAAGTACACCGACTTCACCAACCACCACTCTACTTATCCTGATCACCTGTATGTTACCAACATAATATCGCTCCCGGGATTTTCTTCCAAGTAAAAACACGAAAGTGGCGCGGAAAAGGTAGAGTTGCCAGCCATGCATTTTTATCCCGGAGGAACGGGAAAGGTAATGCTGCACAAACCTGAGGAAGAAGGAAAGGACAAGGTCCTGTGAACCAAAGATCTAGGTTCGAGAGTCGGTTACGACCTGGGAAGGTATTAGCACCCTAGACTGTCCGCCGTACCCGACGGTATCCACGATTGTTTGTCTGTTTCAAAGGGTAAAAGAAATAAAACTACTGCTGAACAAAAACCGCTAACTGGAAAGGAACTGGAAAAAGAGAACGAAAAGAAAGAATGGGTAAAATGTAGGGAAAATAAAGAGTGTGCTCAAACGGGCCCTACCCCGCTGCCTACGTATCTCATCGAGAAAATGAGGATCAGATTTGACGTAGTTTGCCTAACTAAGGCGGAAACTATTTATGTGTTTTTTAGAGCTGAACTGTGTATGTCTATGCTCAGGTGTTGCAGGCTTGTCTGGTACGAGTGTGTAACCGTCTTGCAAATAAGACAAGTCGTCGCAAGTTTGCATTTAGAGTGAGTGGGGTGAGAAAAGAATTCTCGCATGAAAAGACGAGTGTTGTTTGTTGTTTTGTCTTTTAAAGAAGTGTTTTATGTTTATTGTTTGTGAACCTTCTCATACTACGACTTGTTCATCGTGGTAGATGACTTACACCTCGCCCTGAAATAGGACGTGTATAAGTAACCCACGACAATGTCTCGTGTCGTACGAGAAGATCAACCTTTATTAGGTGTTTTTTACTTTTCTTTTGAGATGAGAAAGAAAGCAAAGCGAACCAAAGGCAAAAGTCTAAGGGGAAGACTAAGATCCTAGTGTTGTCATACATGGATGAACCTAGGTTAGTGCGGTTTCTAATCCTAATGCGAAAAGGAAAAAAGAAGGGAAATAGAATACAACTTACTTCCTAAGGAAGTTAAGTTGATTCTAAAGGGGATTATCATGAAGTTGTGTAAAAGTTAAACACAAAAATGCTAAATCAAATACACTTTGAAAGCATAAGAAAAAAATGCAAATTAAATGCATAAAGAAGTAAAAATAATAAGTTGTGAAGAACTTACCTTTACCTCCCTACAAAACAAGGGTTAGCATGATAAACATGAATAAGAAATGAGGTAAACAATTACCAAACAATTCCTAAGGGATCTAGGACCTAAACTAGACTAAATTCTAAGTTTAAAGGACATAAAAAGATGCAAAGCAAAAATTCAGCAGCTTATTGCAGCTACTAAATGCACAAATAGCAATGAAATGCAAGACAATGCACACAACTTTCTACAACTAACAATCAGCATGCAAAACAGGTGTAAAGAGTGTGAAAATGCAACAATCAACATACATTTTACAGCTACTACAAGAAAAGACAGCTATGAAAATTGAAGCAGATTCGATTTTTTTCAATATGCACAAAATGATGATTTTAATGCACAAACATCACAAACATGATCAAATGGAATCAACATGGATTATGAACATGATTATTTACAATAATTTTCTTATTAAAGAATACACAAAACAAATATGCAACAAGTATGCATTTAAGCTTTGAACAAATGTAAGAAATGAAAGTGTGAACATGCATCACATAAGGATTAACAAAATGAACATGCCACTTGATGCAAAAATCAGAAATTATATTACATAGATTGTGATCAAAGATGCAAACAAAATGCAAGAAAATGCATACATGTGATTATACATTTACAAGTAAAATGCAACATGCAATTATGTGATGCGACATATGATTATGCGTCAAATCATGAAAGTGAGGCAAAACAGAATGTGAAACAATTATTTTCATGCTAATCAATGAGCTCGAGCCTAGCAACAATATTCACAAAGCACTTTATGCACAAATAGCAAATAACCGCAAATATGCAAAAGTAGTGAAACACGCGTCAAAACGACTCGAAACGATGGAATCGCACACCTAAAGTAGTCTTGAAAATTCCCTAAAATCATGATCTAGTCAACTATGAAGATTAAAGGAATGATGCAATGCAAAAATGCAATGAAAACAAACAATTTTCAAAATCAGCTCAGCATGAACCGGTTAACGGTATTGGTTTACTGGTTAACGCCCTCAAGTTTTCAAATCTAGGGGCAGTTTTTAACGTGTTAACCAGTTAACCATATGCGTTAACCGGTTAACACTGAACATAATGCAGAAAAACAGCAATGCAGAAGCACTTTTGGTCTCAAACCTACTTCTAAGAACCCCTAACACATACATGAACATGTTAACACAAATTTGTTGCTTAACTAGGGTATTCTAACACCTATTAGCACCTAGAATGAGCTATGATTCTAACTACTAACAACCAAAATCAACATCACGCAAGCAAATCGTAATTAAAACGCGGATGATCAAAACACAGACATAACAATAAGCAATCGAAGAATGCTAATGCGGCGAGATGAAGAGAATAAATTAAAAGTGAAGAATCGGTATCGGATTCACCAACCTACAAAGAAGAGGATTACTTTGGTGAGTGTTGCGATTCTATCGGTGTGCAAAATGAAGAGAAAATTGTGAGCTTCGATCTTCAATCCGCAAGAATGCAAAATAAATGTCGATGCTCCAAATCGCTTCCGATTGGTGAAATAAACACCGTAACCGCGCTGAATCTTCGATAAACCATTGAATTGGTGAAGAAGACGGAGGCTAAGCTTCCGATCGATCGAGTTTCAATGTGAAACTTGATGGATCGTGATGAAGATGAAACTTTGATGAATTTGGAAATGGAGGAGAATTGAAAGAGAAATGAGAGATTTGGAAAGTGAAATGATGAAAATGAAGTTGTCAAAAATGAAGTGAACCCCTTTCTTTGGAGTGATTAGGACTTATATAGAGTGTAGGCTTGGCATGAGGCTTGGGTATGGAGCTTGCTTGGGCTTTAGGTTAGGTTTGGACTTAGGTATGAAGTTAGTTAAAGTTGGTTAGGGCTTAAGGAATATTCTTAGAATATTCCTTGGAAAAGTGTGGAAGAGTCTAGAAGGTGGTGAAATTTTCTAGTGAATGAAATGTGAAACAAAGTGGAAAAAGGTGGAAACAAGTGAAGAAGAAAATGTGGAGAGAAAAGAGAAAAGCAACCAAAATTTGAAGGTTTTGATCAAAATTCGAGCCTGTTAACCGGTTAACCATATGCATTAACCGATTAACGGCATAAAAATATGGATTTTTCTTTTGGTTAGTAGGTTAACTTGGAAATGCCTAGGGTTATTTTTTTGTGACCTGATTTTTTCTCTTGAGCCCTAATGATTGACAAGCCTTGCCCAATCACATGCCTCATGCCCATACAAATGATCATGATTTTCTTATTTATTATTTTTTGACATTTTTGAATACGATGCTTGGAGGATCATGCGAAAATGAAGAAGCATAAACCACTTGAGGTTGGCAATAAATTAAGAGGGCAATTTTTAAGGTATTACAGCTGCCCCTATTCAATCATCTGTAGACCTGTGTAAACACCCCAAATTTGCCCTCATTTTTTTTCACACCATGGTTTGTTATCTTTCATATTGCATTGCATAAGCATACCATCTCATATTGCATATTTGTTTCAGTGCATAGTTCCATTTCATCTGCATCTAGGGTTTGTGATCTGAGCAATCCAAGAAGCGATCTGAGGCATCCCAAGGGTCTTGAAGCTTTCCAAGAGGGTCCATGTTTGTTCCATTATCAAAATATGCTCCCCAAAGTTCATAGAAGTCAAGGGATCACAAAGCATGGCAAGGGCATAGAGGCAGACTGAAGATTTCCTGCACAGATGACCTAAAATTAGGGTTTTGGTTTTAGAGGCCTTAATCCCAATTTTTTTGGTCATTCTTGTTTCTAATGGTCTTAATTTGTTATAAGGATCATGTGTACCAAGTTTGATGAAGAGATTCACTGTGGAAGTCATCTGATCATTGGGTAACTTCTTGAGCAAGTAAAGTCAAAATTAGGGTATCTCAGGCCTCCCTTAAGGGTACCAAAGGGTCATCATCATCGTTTTGAGTCTCTATGATCTTTATTTGATCTTATAAGTGGTTATAAGTTCACAAGATTGAAGAATTTTGGGCCAAATGCAAACTTGCTATTTTTGGAAATGACTTGTAATGGAAACTTTACATTTTGGGAAAGATATTCAACCTATTCTCTCTTGACCAAAAATGCTTCAAATGAAAAACTCTTGGGCATGAAAGTTGTAGATTATGTCTTCTCATTTTCAAAAAGTACAATAACATGTCTTGATTCATCCTAGAACTCAAGATATGGCCTTTCAAAGTTGGCAAAAATCCTATAATTTTCAAGTTCATGCCAAAGAGGGAATTTTGCAATTTCACTTGCCAAGCCCTTTTATGACCTCTAATCAACTTCTATACACCATAACATGTCAAAGCAACTTCAAAAGATCAGATTTAGCCTTTGAACCTAGGGTTTTGATGGCTTGATTCACAAGAAATATCAAGATGACCATTATGCATAAACTTTGCAAAAAATATGGCAAATCTTGATCCAAGTGTTCCAGCTGCATACAAATGATCATAGGGCCATCCATGAATCAGGCTGAGGCCAAGACACCCCTAAAGGCAGCTCTGCACCATGCCCATACCTCAAGTACACAAAGTTGACATTTTTGCAACTTGGCCCATACCAATCACACTATGCCACCACCAACCTTCTGACCAATCAAGACATCACATACAAGCATTATGGAACTCATTTCACACAACACATAGGCCTGAAACATCTTAGAACTCAGATTGCCCAAAATTTCCATAAACCTTCCCTGCTTCGATTCTCTAAAACCAGCCATCAAACTTAAAATTTCTTTCACCATTCAACTCCACATACCTCAAGGATCATTTCCCACCTCTCACCATGGCTTGAATCACCCTGAAACAAAAACACGGTTCCTGCTTCATCAGAACTGAAACCTCCAAACCAGCCACTATAAGCCTCATCCAAGCATTCCATTAGCACAAGGAGGACCAGAGGGGTTGATTTGCACAAGAGAGAGGCCCAGAAAGCTCCTTTTGAGGAAGCTCAGTTCAGATAACCATCAAGAACATTTTTTCCAGAAGCTCTATTTTAAGTTCTTAAATGATTCTATGTGTTCCCCTGAGCATGCTAATATAATTTGTTTTGAAAATGGTTGAGAAATAAGCATTTCATGAAGTTCTGAAACTTTGCCCGTGAAAATGTTTTTGATTCGATTTGCATGATTCTTGTGATATAAATGATGTTTGATGAGTGATTTTGACTGCATGATGTATGGGGAGTGTTTCCGGGCAGTTATTTTGGTTTGGGGTGGCCTGAGGAAGAAGATAGGTTGAGGGGTTGGACGAAGAAGATGACCGGAGCTTATCTCCGGTCGCCTGAGATTAATTAGGGTTTGGTTTGCCAGTTTGAATGTGAGCCCTTGGATTGGGATTAGCTTAAGTAGTGGACGTTCTGATCATTTCACTTAACCCTAATATTTTAATTAATTTAATTAATTAGGTTTAATTAATAAAATTGCCAGATTGAATCCTGACCTTACAATCACGTGCGCAGTCAACACAAATTCCCCCAGTTTGAATCTCAGCCTTCAGATCCTCATACTTCCCATTTAATTCTTTTTTATTTCATTTTTATATCATTTCTTTATTCATTTTATTAAAAATATCAAAAACCATAAAAAATATGATTTCTTGCATTTCTGTTTTAAATATTTTTCACAACCTGAAAATAATTTTTATTTTATTTTTTGCATTAAAAACGTATTTTTAAAATATTTAAATATTATTTTTAATTAATTAATGGATTTTAATTAATTAAAAATGCATTTAGGTTTCTAAAAATCACCAAAAACTTCATGAACCATTACAATACATTTAGAAACATTTTCAAACTCATCATACAAATTTCTTTTTAGGTTTGATCATAATTTCACAATTTTCTTTGAATTAGGGTTCTTAAAAATCCCATTTTTTAACCCTAACTTGAAAAATTCATTTCTGCCTAATGTAAACACCCCAAATTTGCCCTCACTCATTTCACCATGGCTTGTGATTCTTTTCATGTGCATAAGTTCAATCATATCATCTCATATTACATTTTTGCTTCACTGCATTGGTTCAAATTCATCTGCATCTAGGGTTTGTGATCTGAGCCATCCCTGAGCTATTTGAGCCACTCCAAAGGTCTTCAATCATCTCAAGAGGGTCCATGTATGTTCAAGCATCATATTACATCCTCCCAAGATCAAGAAAGCCAGAAAATCACAAGAACTGAGAAAGGCATGGAAGCAGAGCCAGGTTTAACTGCACAGATGACCTGAAATTAGGGTTTTGTTTTCAAAGGCCATAACTCCAATTTTTTTGGTCATTCTTGTTTCCATTGGTCTCTATATGATATAAGGATAATGCATACCAATTTTCATGAAGAAATTCAATGAGGAAGGCATCTGATCAATATATGACTTCTTGGGCAAGTCAGTGCAAAATCAGGGCATCTGAGGCCCCCAATCATCCAACCAAAGGGTCTTCTCCATCATTTTGGGTGTATATGATATTTATTTTATCTTAGAATAAGTTAGAAGTTCAAAAAATTGAATAATTTCAAGCCATTTGCAAAGTTGCCATTTTGGGAAAGTGACTTGTAATGAAAACTTGCCATTTTGGGAAAGTTTTTCAACCTCCTCTTTTTGATTCAAAAATGCTTCAAATGAAAAATTCTTGGTCATGAAAGTTGTAGATTGGATCATTCCCTTTTCAAAAAAGTATAAGAACTTGATCTAATTCATCATAGAACTCAAGTTACGGCCTTGCAAAGTTGGGAAAATCACAAAATTTCACTTATGAACCAAAGAGGGAAACTTGCAAAACCACTTGCCAAAGCATTTTGTGACTTCAAACACACTTCTAACCATTACACAAACATAATACATGACCTATAATTCAGAATTGCCCAAAGAATTTTCAAGTTTCATGCCTTGATCATCAAGATTTCTCAAAGGGGCCAAAACTTCACATAATTGCAAAACACCCCATAACTTTATCCCCACATGCTGAATTGCCTCAAAACCAATTTCATAGCCTTCCTTGATCTTTGATACGCACAGCCATACCCAAATCCCAGCCTGCCACTTGCCCATACCTCAAGTACACCAACTATTAACTTTATGCATTTTGCCCCATACCAATCAGCATAGCCCACAACAACTACCCTGACCTATCCCAGCATGTTATGTGGACCTCAAGCAACCCAACACATAACACAACACAAGCTGAAACCTCCAAGAACTCAGCATACACAAAATCACTCTAACTTGCAAAAGCTTTCGAAACTCACAGCTCAGCCAACAAATCTTCAAACTTTTTTCACCATTCAACTACACATCCATCACTGATCATTTCCCACCCTTCATCTTGCCTTGAAACACCTCAAATCAAAAACACGATTTTCACATTTCTTGAACTGAGTTTCAACCAACTTCACATAGAGGCCATATAAACTCCAACCAAGCACTGCAAGCTCTTCAGGAGGATCATTGAAGCTGATTTGAAGCAAAGAAGCAGCCAGCCAATACCATTTTCGAAAGCTTCAGTTCAGGTATCACCAAGAATTTTTTTTCCAGAAATCGTTTTTTATGCCATAGAAATGTTGCTTATGATTCACTGATCATGCTGTGCTTGTTGGTTTTAAAAATGATTGAGTTTTGAGCCTGAACCGTGTCTCTGAAAGTTTGTCCTGAAAACTTGATTGATTCGAATCTTGTTTATGTTGAAAGATAAATGAATTTTCATGCTTGATTCTTGCTTAGGGTGTTTAGAAGATGTGATCTGGAGCTTTAGAGGGTTTAAAATTTCCTAGGGAAGAAGTTAGGTTTTTGAACTGGCCGGAGAAGATGACCGGAACACTGTTCCGGTCACTTGAAAGTCATTAGGGTTCAGATTAGGGTTTAATTGTGTAATTAGTGAAGTTTGAATATCAGCCATTCAGATGCGCGCGCTGGTCAATTCTCGCGTCCTTGGTTTAAACCATAGCCCTTGGATCTGTTGACTTCTCATTTAAATCAATTTAATTTTCATTTTAATTGCATATTCTTTATCATTTTATTAAAAATAGCAAAACTCATCTGAAAAATTTTATTTTTTGAATCATGATTCTAAATATTTTTCTCATTCTGAAAATAATTTTTATTTTATTTTTTGCATAAAATTTGTATTTTTAAAATATTTAAGTGTTTACTTTAATTAATTAATGGAAATTAATTAATTAAAATACCATTTAAGTTTCTAAAAATCACCAAAAAAATCACATTGCATCTTGACACATTTAGAGACATTACCAAACCATTCATACAAATTTCTTTTTGGTTCTTGATCCATTTTGACATTTTTCTTTTGATTTAGGGTTCTTAAAAATCAATATTTTGACCCTAACTTGGAAAAATCTTTTCTGCCTAACCATGAAGATTTTGATAATGGTTCTTTTTGCATTGCATTCCACATATCATGTAGTTTCTAGGATAAAATTGGCATGAATTTATCTTTAATTTTCAATTTGTTTTGCATTTTTCCTTATGAGGTGCCTTAAAACCCTAGCCAACTTAGAAAAATCATAAGTCCTTTAGGGTTTAGCTTCTGACCTTCCCCTTTGGGAAGTGAACTTGTACAGGTTTAGGGTACCTTTGATCCCATTTTCAATTTTTTATCTTGTCATTTGCTTCTGATTTTGATTTTTGCATTGCATCTTGTACATAAACCCTAATCTTTGCCTTCATTTGCATTCATTCTTCATATGCTTGCATACATGAACTTGCCATGACATTTTGTGCATCCACATGACATGTAAGACATCTTAGGACATATTAAAATCATGTTTGATCATTTCATCATCCATTTACCATGTTATGCATCCATTGCATTTCATAAGTTTTCATGAACTTTCATGCTTCCTTCCATGTCTCATTTGCATCTTCATTACTTGTATGATCATCCTCATTTCTTGGCATGCTTTCATACCATCTCATAGCATCATGAATATGCTTCTGGTTTTGGTTTGCATCTTTGCATTTCATCTCATTTTCATTTCATTTCATTTCTTGCTGCTAACTTTTCAGGTGGTAAGTGTTTGAGAAATGAATTTGCATTCACTTCTCATAATCTCTTCTCATCTCTTTTATGCATCCATTGCTGCATTTTACTTGTGAATTAGAGTGAGCTTGCTCATTCATTCTCCTTCTCCTCCTCCTTTCTTCAAGCAACTTATCTTCTTAAGTGAAGTAAGTTGTCTTGTTGCTTCTTGCTTCTCCTTCCTTCATCCTGTTTCTTCCATGGTGGCTTTTCCTTGAAGATCTTCTTGCAAGCCTCATAAACCCTAGGAACAACCAAGAATGATCACAATTAGGGTTTGATTAGTCTCCCCATTAGTTTTAACTTTGTGTCATCTTTGAGTCTTCTCTTCTCATCTCTTAATCAAGGACTAAACCTTAAAGGTTTTAAGGCTTTGTGATTAAGGTTATGCCTGTATCCTTCTATTAGGATGGAGGGTATAACTTTAATTCTAAGTGTTAAACCCTTAATGTGTTTAAACCCTTTAATCAATTCACCTAATAATCAACAAGACATCAATCTTGTAACTTGGGCCTTGCATTAGGGTTCTAATTCTTCCTTAATTGGTTAAGAAGGACTAACCCTAGTGTTAATGGACAAGTCCCCCTCAAGTTGTCTTACAAACCATAAAATCCACTTCTTAACCTTACCATTGACTAAAATCCATTTTAATAAAGGCTTTGATTTGTCATGAGGTTAATCCCTAATCATGGATTAAGTTGAGGAGCCTTCCTCAGCTTAAATGTTCTCATCTATTATCCTTCTATTAGGATGGTGTAATGGGTCCATTAAATCCTTGATTATGGCTTAAACTCATTACTTAACACCAAACAAAAGCACAAAAAACATCTAAATAATTACAAGTAGGTTAATGATCTTAATCCTATATCATGGTGATTAAGTGTGAGGTGTTTACTTCACACTTAAGGTGTTCTCATTACCCCTAATCAGAGGGAGGATGTGGTGAGCTTACTAACCCTTGGTTTAGACTTAAGCTCATTTTCTTATGACAAACACAAAAAGCAATAAAAGATTGAAAATACCAAAAACAAACAATAATCGTCTCCTCCGGGATTCTTTTCTCACCTCATTCACTCACAAACGAGAACTTGCTTCTTCCGTCTAATGCAAGACAGTTAGCACCTGAGCCAGACAGGTCATACACTTGAGCATAGACAAGTAAGCAGTTCACCAGTCATTTATCTTTCAGTCTCTTTGAGTCGAACTACGGTGTTCTGACTTCCTCATTGCACGAGAGGATACGTAGGCATAACTTAACTATTATCGAACAAAAGTCTCTGTATATTCCCCCTCTTCCAGCATTATTCTTTAAGCCTCATAGTCTTGAGCTTCATATTCTTTTCTTACACTAACACTCTTTCATCTCACTTCACATTTCCTTTACACTGACACTTGCATTCTCTTTCAGCCTGTTGCACACAAAATAGCACTGACACTACGCCTTTAAAACAAAAATCTTTCAAGCGTGGATCCCGTCGAGTACGACGGACAATCTGGGTGCTAATACCTTCCCAGGTTGTAACCAACCCCCTTTCTCAGTTTCTCTGGTTTGCAACCGTCTTATCCATCTTTTCTTAGGTCTATGCAGCATTAACTTTCCTTCGTGATAAAAATGCCTAGCTGGCGACTCTTTTCTTTTCTCCTCTCGCCGACCGTTCGCGCTTGTACCAGGATGCAAATCTTTGGGAGCGACAGCTTGGCGACTCTGCTGGGGAACCTTATATTGCAACCAGGGCTTCTGGTTCTTTTTGTGGGTTCCTCCCAGCGCTTGTTTGATTTGTGTTTACTAGGGTGTTATGTGCTATGTGTGTTTATTTATTTTGCTTTATTTATTGCTTTATGTACAACTTTACTTATTGCTTTCTATTCATTTTATATATGCATCATATTGTTACTACTGGATCTGGTTTGCTGTTTTGGTGGGTGGGGTTCCATTAAGAGTTTAAGGTCATATACCTGGGACCTGAGTGACACCTAGGCTAGAGTGGTTCATGTTCTTTCCCATTTCATTTCGGTCTGGTGTTGGAATATGAAACACGGATCAGATGTGGGTTTCTTCTTGAGAACTCTGTGCTACAGATTTCCTGTAGTGCTAGGGCTATTTGGGAAGCCTACTAAGTCTGGATGACCTTTATTATGACCTTCAGAAACTGAGGTGAATTAGAGGAGGATCTTTTATGGTTATTGTAAACACTGTACCTCCGGGTTAGAAGTGTTTACACTTCTCATAACTGATCCAAGTCTGAGGATCTTTGTTCTAGATCATTACCTGTGAGGGGGTTGGGCTGTTTACAGGTTTGCAGGAACCCTTGGCCACATCATACCCTGTTACTGTATTGATTAAAGAGTACCTCACTTTGGACAGGTCTTGTGATTAACCCTGGACATGTGACTCTTTATTTGAGTCCCCCACCCTGGTTACTGGATTTCTGAACCTCCATCTGGACTTTTTGAACATACATGGGCCTTATGTCAAGACAGATAATCAGATCCAGCTTGATCACAAACCCTTGCATATCATTTTCATATATCATCATTGCATCATTTAACATTTGTTTATTTGTTTTTCAGGGTATCCATTTCATTGTATCTTGGTTTTGGTTTTGACCCCTTCTTCTGCATAGACCTCTGCTTCAGCTGTCTTCATCAGTTACCTGCTTCAGTTATCTCCATCCTTACCAGCATCAGTGGTTCACTTCCAACATCAGTCTGTGATCTTCATCAGCCCTTATCTTCAGCTTCTTCAGCAGCACTCATGACTACTCCCAGGAAGAGCAACATATCCTACCACTTTTTTGAGCCTGTGTTGACTGGTATCAGGAAGGTCCAGTCACTTATCACACCTGACCACATCCCACTGTTTAGAGAACACTATGGGGGTATCCTGGATGTGGTTATGGACCTTGACCCTTCTCAGAGAAGCATGATCCACACATGCTTGCAGTTTTATGACCCTCCTTTGAGATGCTTCACCTTTCCAGACTTTCAGCTAGGGCCTCTGCTGGAAGAATTTTCTTTATTGATTGGAGTACCTATCAGAGGTGGAATTCCTTTCAATCCAGAGATGACTGCTCCCAGAAATGAAGAGATAGCAAGGGCATTGTACTTGGAGTCTGCCCTGATTGAGCAAAGTATGACAACAAAAGCTGGGATTCCTGGTTTGCATTTGAACTTCTTGATTTCTCAGGCCATCCTGAAGGCTTCATTGGGAGAGTGGAAGGCAGTCTGTGCACTGTTAGCCCTCAGTATATATGGGGCTATACTGTTTGCAGATGAGCCCAAATTTGTCAGCAAGAATGCTATCCATCTGTTTCTTCTGAAGAACCCAGTGCCTACACTACTAGGAAATTTTTACTACTCCATCCATCAGAGGAATGAGAAACAAAAGGGAAAGTTGGTAAGATGTTGTGCTCCTTTGTTGTACACCTGGCTGCTCAGACACTTGCCTAAGTCAAATGCTTTCTTGAACCCCCACCAGCAAAAGAATTAGGCCAAGAGGTTCATTGCTTTGACTTCAGATGATATCAGATGGTGTACCCAGAGCACCAAAGGCAAAGACATTATCACCAGCTGTGGACAATACCCAAATGTGCCTCTAATAGGAGTGAAGGGTTGCATCAACTACAATCCTTTACTGTTTAAGAGACAACTGGGTTATGCTTTGGTTCACCCTCCCAGAGGACAGGATTTAGCTGAGACCCTATATTGTGAAGTGCAACCTAATTCAGCTGTTGTCAGACAAGCATCCCGGGCTTGGGACAACATCCCGACAAAAGGAGTAGCTATTCTTGGAAGATGTAACAATGTTGCTTCAGCTCAGTACTATGACTGGTCCCGTACTAGAGCTCAGATTACCAGAATGCCTTTCACCTTGGAAGACATACCTGGACCTTCTACAGTACAACCTGCATCAACAGTTAGCCTGGAGGAGTTTGAAAAGTTGAAGGAAAGGAATGAGCAGCTATCTCAAGCTTTGAAGAAGACTCTTTGGGAAAGAAGTGATGGTCGTCTGGACATTGAGAGATTGGAGAAGCTCAGGGTGGAGCATCTTGCCAAGATTGAGAGGACAGAAGACTACATAAGGAGGGCAAGAGCTGGGGAACAGATATTGAAGAATGCCTGTAAAGAGGCCAAGATTCAGAAAGCTATGGCTGAGCACTATCTGCAAGAGAGTCAGGCTAGGTGGGTCAGGATCACCAAAGCCCGTACACAAGAAGACCAGAAGACTCAAGCCAAGATTGAACAGCTAGAGGCCAATGAGAAGAAGCAGCAGGAAGCTCTGTTGGCTACACAGAAAGAGATATCAGAGTTGAAGCTCGGAGCAGGATTGAAGAGGTCAAAAGACCAGGACAGGCATAAGAAGCTGACTACTGCCATTGCTACCAGGAACCTCCTCATTAGGACCATTACAGAGCACCCAGCTGGTCCAGTGACTGAGGCACTCCTGAAGGAGGTCAGAGAAGATGAGTTTGGCCTGGATGTCTGATTCTTTGCTTGTTGTTTGCTTCCATTTGATGTACTTTTCCTTTTGTTGTATTTTGACCCTCCATGGGCATGTGTTGTAAAACAAACTATGTATTGTTCACCACTTATAATATATTTTAGTTTGTTTTCATTTGGGTTTTCTCTCAATAGCATCAAGCATCTTCCTCGAGGTCTGGAAAGGTCAAAACCAAGAACCAAACCGGATACCTTGGAAAACAAATAAGCATACTGCATTGCATACTAACTTTGTTTTTGTTTTGTAGGTTTTGTTATTATTATTGTTTCTAACTTTGTTGTGATCTCAGGAAACATTGCTCGTCGCCGAGTGTTCGTTGTCTACCGCACGCACCGGTACCCGACTCGCAACAATCTTCCCGGCATTCAAATGGAACAAGTACAGCAGGACCTGATTGAGGTCAGAAATCAGATGGCCAATGAGAGATTGGAGATGAGAAATCAGATGTCTCAGTTCATGGCAGTGATGACTGGCTTAGCCCAAAGTCAAGAAAGGTTAAGAGAGCTGGTGGAGAGACAAACTCCAGAGGAACCTCATCTTGGAATAGGAGGAACTAGCAACAATGAACGGGGCCAGGCTCGTATTGACCCACAGGAGTTTGGACCTCACCTAAATCCAGAAGTTAACATCCCAAGAAATGGTCAAGGTAATGCTACTGGGGGCCAAGTCCTGTAGGAGGATCCCCGGGGAGAACAGTTTATTGTCATTGGGGCTGGAGATGAGGTATACGACAGAAGATTGGACGAGATTGCCGAAAAGTTAAGATCTTTGGAGTCTCAGAATTCTTTGGGTTTCGATGTGATGGATATGGGACTAGTGGATGGGGTGAGAATTCCCCACAAATTCAAGCCCCCTTGTTTTGAAAAGTACAATGGTACCTCCTGTCCTCGCACTCATCTGCAGTCTTTCTTGGGAAGGCTCAAAGCGTATACTATGGACGAAAAGTTGTGGATGTTCTACTTTGAGGACAGTCTAACTAGAGCTTCAAGAGAATGGTATTCGCATTTATCTAGGGCCACCATAAGATGCTGGAAGGATTTGGCCGAGGCTTTCATCCGTCAATATCAGTACAACCTGGACATGGCTCCCGATAGAACTCTTCTAATGGGCATGTCTCAGTCTTCCAGAGAGAGCTTCCGGGATTACGCTCAAAGATGGAGACAGCTTGCTGCTGCTGTCCAACCACCCATGTCAGAAAGGGAAATGACTATGTTCATGAACACATTGCAAGGGACCTATATTGATAGACTGGCTGCTTTCTCCTCTACCAGTTTTGCTGATGTGGTCATAGCTGGTGAGAGGATTGAAAGTCTCTTGAAGATGGGCAAAATCTCCGACGGTTGTGCAAGTTCCTCCAGCAATCCCAGAAAACCTTTTGCGGGACCCCGAAGGGCAGGTGAAACAAATTCCATTCATACAAGCAGGGGAAGGCCTCAATATGCTCACCGGTCAGTAGCAGCTGTTACCATCCCAGCTCCAATGCCACAACAATCATCATATCCTCAACAACAACAACCACAGTATCAACAACAAGTTCATTATCCGCAACAAAGGTCGTACAACAACAACAATAACAACCAACAACAGCGTCCCTTCCAACAAAGGCCATCACAAGCAAACAGGGTAATTGACCCAATCCCAATGCCGTATGCTGCACTCTTGCCACAACTCCTAAAGCTCAACCTATATGAGTTAAGGACGTTGGCACCTCCAGATCCTCTCAATATGCCAAAGAACTATGATGCAAATGCCAGATGTGTATTCCACTCAAACGCACCGGGGTATAATACTGAAAAATGCAGGGCCCTACAGATGAAAGTCCAGGATTTGGTGGACTCAAAAGCTCTCAATTTTGCGCCTCCTCTGAACGTCACAAGAAATCCAACGCCTAGTCACAACGGGCCTAGGATTAATGCTATTGAGGAGGGAAAACCATCCACATTAATCAACAGTGTTGCACAAATCCGAACACCTTTGGTTGAAATCAAAGCTCAGCTGTTAGAATGCCAAGTGTTCCCCGGATGTAAGGTCGGATGTGGATATTGCAACATTGATGTTATTGGATGTGACAAGCTGAGAAACGGCATAGATGGCCTCATTAGAGATGGAATTCTTCATATTACTACAACAACGACTATAACTCCAGCAATTCCTTCATCAACAATCACAAATACTCCTATAACGTCAGCAACCATTGGTCCAACAGATTCTACTACAACTCCAACAAATATTCTATCAATCACTTCAACGGATACAAGTTCAGTCACAATTCCTTCTACAACGACAACACCCATTATTCCATCAATTCCTGCTACAACTTCAGCAACAATACCTTCTACAACATCAGCAACAGTTAATGAAAGCGTCTCAACGGTTACGATATACTACGATCCTGCAAATGTTCCTTCCAGCAACTCACAACAAAATGCTACTCCTGTCAGAGCTCCGGTTGCCATATATTATGATCCACACACCATTGTGGTCCCCTCTGTAGCTGCTATTAGTCCGGTCACTATCACAGTGCCTGGGCCAGTTCCTTACGAAAGCAATAATGCCATCCCTTGGCATTATGGCTCAGATTTATACTGCGAGGGGCAGAAAATCACTTTAGAATCATCAACTTCTTCACCTCAGATAGACAATGTGGGGGGAGGCGGAGGCTTCACTAGAAGCGGACGTCTCTTTGCCTCGCAAATACCAAGGCCCATTGCTGAAGCAGAAGCTGCTGTTAAGGCAAAAGGGAAGAATGTGGTGCGAGAAGAGCCAGTTGCTAAAGAAACTTTGAAGACTCCTTTTGATTAAGAGGTTGATGAATTCATGCGGATCATAAAAAAGAGTGATTATAAGGTGGTGGACCAGCTTCACCAGACACCTTCCAAAATCTCCATACTATCATTGCTAATGTGCTCTGAGGCTCATCGGAACGCACTATTAAAGGTCCTGCACGCAGCTTATGTGCCGGAGGAGATTACTGTCAATCAGTTAGAGGTTGTGGTTGGAAATGTCAACGCTAGTCATGGACTAGGATTTACCAACACTGATCTGACAACGGAAGGTCGCAATCACAACAAGGCTTTGCACATTACCTTGGAGTGTAAGGGTGTAGTTCTTTCTCACGTATTGGTGGACACAGGGTCATCCTTCAATGTCCTACCCAAGAAAGCCCTGGTGAAGCTGGAGTATGAAGGATTGGCACTACGCCCAAGCAACTTGGTAGTGAGAGCCTTTGACGGTTCTAAAAGATCAGTTCTAGGAGAGATAGAGTTACCAATAATGATTGGCCCACAGGTTTTCAAAACGACCTTCTTTGTGATGGATATATAGCCTGCCTACAGCTGTCTATTGGGTAGACCATGGATACACGCCGCTGGCGCCGTGACGTCAACCCTTCACCAGAAGTTAAAATTCGAGTGGGAGGGCCAAGTCATTACCATTTGTGGGGAGGAGGATATCTTTGTTAGCCAGCTGGCTACTTTCAAATACATTGTAATGGATGGGGAGATCCATGAGACCATGAGCCAAGGGTTTGAGACCCTTAATATTAATGAAACATCTGCTGTGTCTGGGACCTCCATCACATCATATCAACAAGCCCGGAACCTTGTTGAGGAAGGTACCGCTCAAGGCTGGGGCAAGCTGCTGCCCGTTGAGAAGAAAGAAGACCAATTCGGGTTGGGTTACAGACCAACTCGACAAGATCAACCAGAGGCTGCAAAAGAGCCCAAGTTTGTCAGCGGGGGAATGCTCACCCCGGATGCTGTGAATAGTTTGGAAGATGAGTCAGAAGACGAGTGCAACCTGGAAAGCTGGATACGTCCAAAGATCCCGGGGAGCCGTGTCTCAAACTGGTCTTCCCAGGAAATTATAAGAGTTACTCCCGCAGAGTAATTATTATTTCCTGTTTTTAAAGCATGCATCAAGTCCTGCGTCTTGCCCAAGATGTCAGGACTCATTTTGTAATCGGGCCATCTTGTATTTTGTGCAAACGATCAATTAATGAATATCAGGACATCTTTTGTAAATGAGTCTTTTCTTTTTCTGCTCATTGTTTTTCATTTTTCATTTTTTGTACAAAAATAAAATGACAATGTTTTTCAAAATAAACAACTTTCATTTTCACTTCTTCTAAGCAAGATAAAACTGATCACTAAAATGAACAAATCTAAACCCTTGCAGAGAGTGCCCTCCAGACTGCACCGACAACAACACCGTTATGACTTCGTGTGACTTTGACAATCCGATCAATCAAGCCGACGAAGGGGTTGAAGAAGATTATGAGCTACCTGAAGAGCTAGCCAGGTTGTTGAGACAAGAGGAGAAGGCTATCACTCCTCATCAGGAGGAAGTGGAGACGGTTAATCTTGGTACAGAAGAAGACTTGAAAGAAGTTAAAATCGGGGCATGTCTGCAAGACTCAGTAAAGAAACAACTGATTGATATGCTTCGAGAGTATGTGGATGTTTTTGCTTGGTCTTATCAGGATATGCCAGGGTTGGACACCGACATTGTTATGAACAAGCTGCCTTTGAAAGAAGAGTGTCCGCCAGTAAAACAGAAGTTGCGCCGTACTCGCCCAAATATGGCAATGAAGATAAAAGAAGAGGTACAAAAACAGTGGGACGCCGGTTTCCTTGCTGTGACTAGTTACCCGCCGTGGGTTGCTAACATTGTACCTGTGCCTAAGAAGGATGGCAAGGTGAGGATGTGTGTGGATTACCGGGATCTGAACAGAGCCAGCCCGAAGGATGATTTCCCATTACCTCACATTGATGTATTGGTTGATAATACGGCTCAGTTCTCGGTGTTCTCCTTCATGGATGGATTTTCAGGATATAATCAGATGAAGATGTCACCTGAAGACATGGAGAAGACAACTTTCATCACACCCTGGGGCACGTTCTATTATAAGGTGATGCCATTCGGACTGAAGAATGCGGGTGCCACTTATCAGCGGACTATGGTAACATTATTCCATGACATGATCCACAAAGAAATTGAATGTTATGTGGATGACATGATTGCCAAGTCCTTCACAGAGGAAGACCACCTGGTGAATCTGTTGAAGCTATTCAAGCGTCTGAGGAAGTACCGACTGAAGCTAAACCCCAACAAATGCACATTCGGGGTGCGATCCGGTAAGCTGCTGGGATTTATTGTAAGTGAGAAAGGGATTGAAGTTGACCCTGACAAAGTCAAAGCCATTCAAGAAATGCCTGCACCGAAGACTGAAAAAGAAGTTCGAGGGTTCCTAGGTAGATTGAACTACATTTCACGGTTCATATCTCACCTTACAGCAACCTGTGAGCCCTTGTTCAAGTTGTTAAGGAAAAAACAGACGGTCAGGTGGAATGAAGACTGCTAAAGGGCTTTTGACAAAATCAAGGAATACCTGCAAGAGCCTCCAATCCTTATGCCTCCAGTTGAAGGAAGACCTCTAATCATGTACTTGACAGTATTAGAAGAGTCAATGGGGTGTGTGCTGGGCCAACATGACGAGTCTGGTCGAAAAGAGTATGCAATTTACTACCTAAGCAAAAAGTTTACCGACTGTGAACAACGTTATTCACTGCTCGAGAAAACTTGTTGCGCTTTAGCGTGGGTTGCTTGCCGACTGAGAAAGTATATGTTGACCCACATTACTTTATTGATATCCAAGATGGACCCAGTTAAGTACATATTCAAGAAGCCAGCACTTACCGGATGGGTTGCAAGATGGCAAATGCTTCTCACAGAATATGATATTCAGTACACATCTCAGAAAGCCATCAAAGGCAGTGTATTGTCTAATTATCTTGCTGAGCAACCCATTGATGGTTACCAGCCTATGAGATTTGACTTCCCTGATGAAGACATCATGTTCATAAAAGCAAAATATCATGAAGAGCCTATTCACACTGAAGGGCCTGACCTAGAAGAAGAATGGACAATGATGTTTGATGGGGCTGTTAATATGAATGGTCGTGATATTTTCGGCAGCCGCACCCTGCCAGGTGATCGTCCTTCACCTTTGATGACCGTCCTTCATCCTTATCCCCAACAGAGCAGCCGTCCCCTGCTAGGTGATCGTCTTTCACCTTTGATGACCGTCCCTCATCATTACTTCATTTATTCTCTGAACCTGATGGCCGTCCCCATTATGATCTCTTTATTTCCCCAGCATGTCGGTCGTCCCCGTCATTGCTTTATCCCCAGCAGTCGTGCTCTGCTCGATGGTCGTCCTCCATCGCCTTAATAATCATATTATACTTTCTTTTACAATCTATATCCCTTTTCTTCTTCTCCCCAGTGAGTGCAAATTTCGGATTGTCTTTGGTATTCAACCACAAGTTATCTTGTTTGTCTGTTAAGCCCGTCGCTTACATCCTGCACAGCTAACTCATGCTTGAATAGGGGTAGCTGTAAACACCCCAAATTTGCCCTCACTCATTTCACCATGGCTTGTGATTCTTTTCATGTGCATAAGTTCAATCATATCATCTCATATTACATTTTTGCTTCACTGCATTGGTTCAAATTCATCTGCATCTAGGGTTTGTGATCTGAGCCATCCCTGAGCTATTTGAGCCCCTCCAAAGATCTTCAATCATCTCAAGAGGGTCCATGTATGTTCAAGCATCATATTATATCCTCCCAAGATCAAGAAAGCCAGAAAATCACAAGAACTGAGAAAGGCATGGAGGCAGAGCCAGGTTTAACTGCACAAATGACCTGAAATTAGGGTTTTGTTTTCAAAGGCCATAACTCCAAATTTTTTGGCCATTCTTGTTTCCATTGGTCTCTATATGATATAAGGATAATGCATACCAATTTTCATGAAGAAATTCAATGGGGAAGGCATCTGATCAATAGATGACTTCTTGGGCAAGTCAGTGCAAAATCAGGGCATCTGAGGCCCCCAATCATCCAACCAAAGGGTCTTCTCCATCATTTTGGGTGTATATGATCTTTATTTGATCTTAGAATAAGTTAGAAGTTCAAAAAATTGAAGAATTTCAAGCCATTTGCAAAGTTGCCATTTTGGGAAAGTGAATTGTAATGAAAACTTGCCATTTTGGGAAAGTTTTTCAACCTCCTCTTTTTGATTCAAAAATGCTTCAAATGAAAAATTCTTGGTCATGAAAGTTGTAGATTGGATCATTCCATTTTCAAAAAGTATAAGATCTTGATCTAATTCATCATAGAACTCAAGTTACGGCCTTGCAAAGTTGGGAAAATCACAAAATTTCACTTATGAACCAAAGAGGGAAACTTGCAAAACCACTTGCCAAAGCATTTTGTGACTTCAAACACACTTCTAACCATTACACAAACATAATACATGACCTATAATTCAGAATTGCCCAAAGAATTTTCAAGTTTCATGCCTTGATCATCAAGATTTCTCAAAGGGGCCAAAACTTCACATAATTGCAAAACACCCCATAACTTTATCCCCACATGCTGAATTGCCTCAAAACCAATTTCATAGCCTTCCTTGATCTTTGCTACGCACAGCCATACCCAAATCCCAGCCTGCCACTTGCCCATACCTCAAGTACACCAACTATTGACTTTATGCATTTTGCCCCATACCAATCAGCATAGCCCACAACAACTACCCTGACCTATCCCAGCATGTTATGTGGACCTCAAGCAACCCAACACATAACACAACACAAGCTGAAACCTCCAAGAACTCAGCATACACAAAATCACTCTAACTTGCAAAAGCTTTCGAAACTCACAGCTCAGCCAACAAATCTTCAAACTTTTTTCACCATTCAACTACACATCCATCACTGATCATTTCCCACCCTTCATCTTGCCTTGAAACACCTCAAATCAAAAACACGATTTTCACATTTCTTGAACTGAGTTTTAGCCAACTTCACATAGAGGCCATATAAACTCCAACCAAGCACTGCAAGCTCTTCAGGAGGATCATTGAAGCTGATTTGAAGCAAAGAAGCAGCCAGCCAATACCATTTTCGAAAGCTTCAGTTCAGGTATCACCAAGAACATTTTTTCCAGAAATCGTTTTTTATGCCATAGAAATGTTGCTTATGATTCACTGATCATGCTGTGCTTGTTGGTTTTAAAAATGATTGAGTTTTGAGCCTGAACCATGTCTCTGAAAGTTTGTCCTGAAAACTTGATTGATTCGAATCTTGTTTATGTTGAAAGATAAATGAATTTTCATGCTTGATTCTAGCTTAGGGTGTTTAGAAGATGTGATCTGGAGCTTTAGAGGGTTTAAAATTTCCTAGGGAAGAAGTTAGGTTTTTGAACTGGCCGGAGAAGATGACCGGAACACTGTTCCGGTCACTTGAAAGTCATTAGGGTTCAGATTAGGGTTTAATTGTGTAATTATTGAAGTTTGAATATCAGCCATTCAGATGCGCGCGCTGGTCAATTCTCGCGTCCCTGGTTTAAACCATAGCCCTTGGATCTGTTGACTTCTCATTTAAATCAATTTAATTTTCATTTTAATTGCATATTCTTTATCATTTTATTAAAAATAGCAAAACTCATCTGAAAAATTTTAATTTTTGAATCATGATTCTAAATATTTTTCTCATTCTGAAAATAATTTTTATTTTATTTTTTGCATAAAATTTGTATTTTTAAATTATTTAAGTGTTTACTTTAATTAATTAATGGAAATTAATTAATTAAAATACCATTTAAGTTTCTAAAAATCACCAAAAAAATCACATTGCATCTTGACACATTTAGAGACATTACCAAACCATTAATACAAATTTCTTTTTGGTTCTTGATCCATTTTGACATTTTTCTTTTGATTTAGGGTTCTTAAAAATCAATATTTTGACCCTAACTTGGAAAAATCTTTTCTGCCTAACCATGAAGATTTTGATAATGGTTCTTTTTGCATTGCATTCCAAATATCATGTAGTTTCTAGGATAAAATTGGCATGAATTTATCTTTAATTTTCAATTTGTTTTGCATTTTTCCTTATGAGGTGCCTTAAAACCCTAGCCAACTTAGAAAAATCATAAGTCCTTAAGGGTTTAGCTTCTGACCTTCCCCTTTGGGCAGTGAACTTGTATAGGTTTAGGGTACCTTTGATCCCATTTTCAATTTTTTATCTTGTTATTTGCTTCTGATTTTGATTTTTGCATTGCATCTTGTACATAAACCCTAATCTTTGCCTTCATTTGCATTCATTCTTCATATGCTTGCATACATGAACTTGCCATGACATTTTGTGCATCCACATGACATGTAAGACATATTAGGACATATTAAAATCATGTTTTATCATTGAATCATCCATTTACCATGTTATGCATCCATTGCATTTCATAAGTTTTCATGAACTTTCATGCTTCCTTCCATGTCTCATTTGCATCTTCATTACTTGTATGATCATCCTCATTTTTTGACATGCTTTCATACCATCTCATAGCATCATGTGCATCATGAATATGCTTCTGGTTTTGGTTTGCATCTTTGCATTTCATCTCATTTTCATTTCATTTCATTTCTTGCTGCTAACTTTTCAGGTGGTAAGTGTTTGAGAAATGAATTTGCCTTCACTTCTCATAATCTCTTCTCATCTCTTTTATGCATCCATTGCTGCATTTTACTTGTGAATTAGAGTGAACTTGCTAATTCATGCTCCTTCTCCTCCTTCTTTCTTCAAGCAACTTATCTTCTTAAGTGAAGTAAGTTGTCTTGTTGCTTTTTGCTTCTCCTTCCTTCATCCTGTTTCTTCCATGGTGGCTTTTCCTTGAAGATCTTCTTGCAAGCCTCATAAACCCTAGGAACACCTAAGCATGATCACAATTAGGGTTTGATTAGTCTCCCCATTAGTTTTACCTTTGTATCATCTTTGAGTCTTCTCTTCTCATCTCTTAATCAAGGACTAAACCTTAAAGGTTTTAAGGCTTTGTGATTAAGGTTATGCCTGTATCCTTCTATTAGGATGGAGTGTATAAATTTAATCCTAAGTGTTAAACCCTTAATGTGTTTAAACCCTTTAATCAATTCACCTAATAATCAACAAGACATCAATCTTGTAACTTGGGCCTTGCATTAGGGTTCTAATTCTTCCTTAATTGGTTAAGAAGGACTAACCCTAGTGTTAATGGACAAGTCCCCCTCAAGTTGTCTTACAAACCATAAAATCCACTTCTTAAACTTACCATTAACTAAAATCCATTTTAATAAAGGCTTTGTTTTGTCATGAGGTTAATCCCTAATCATGGATTAACTTGAGGAGCCTTCCTCAGCTTAAATGTTCTCATCTATTATCCTTCTATTAGGATGGTGTAATGGGTCCATTAAATCCTTGATTATGGCTTAAACTCATTACTTAACACCAAACAAAAGCACCAAAAACATCTAAATAATTACAAGTAGGTTAATGATCTTAATCTTATATCATGGTGATTAAGTGTGAGGTGTTTAATTCACACTTAAGGTATTCTCATTACCCCTAATTAGAGGGAGGATGTGGTGAGCTTACTAACCCTTGGTTTAGACTTAAGCTCATTTTCTTATGACAAACACAAAAAGCAATAAAAGATTGAAAATACCAAAAACAAACAATAATCGTCTCCTCCGGGATTCTTTTCTCACCTCATTCACTCACAAACGAGAACTTGCTTCTTCCGTCTAATGAAAGACGGTTAGCACCTGAGCCAGACAGGTCATACACTTGAGCATAGACAAGTAAGCAGTTCACCAGTCATTATTTTTTAGTCTCTTTGAGTCGAACTACGGTGTTCTGACTTCCTCATTGCACGGGAGGATACATAGGCATAACTTAACAGTTATCGAACAAAAGTCTTTGTATATTCCCCCTCTTCCAGTATTATTCTTTAAGCCTCTTAGTCTTGAGCTTCATATTCTTTTCTTACACTGACACTCTTTCATATCACTTCACATTTCCTTTACACTGAAACTTGCATTCTCTTTCAGCCTGTTGCACACAAAATAGCACTGACACTACCCCTTTAAAACACAAATCTTTCAAGCGTGGATCCCGTCGAGTACGACAGACAATCTGGGTGCTAATACCTTCCCAGGTTTAACCAACCCCCTTTCTCAGTTTCTCTGGTTCGCAACCGTCTTATCCATCTTTTCTTAGGTCTATGCAGCATTACCTTTCCTTCGGGATAAAAATGCCTAGCTGGCGACTCTTTTCTTTTCTCCTCTCGCCGACCGTTCGCGCTTGTACCGGGATGCAAATCTTTTAGAGCGACACCTAACTAAGATGAGTTTGAACTTGGTTCTTTTTTCATTGTTTCACATATTGCATTTAGTTCCTAGATTATTTATCTCATGATTTTATCTTGCATTTTCAATTTGATTTGCATTTTTCCTTTAGAATCACCCAAAAACCCTAGTTAACTTAGGAATTTCATAACTTCCACTAGGTTAAGCTTCTGACTTCCTCCTTTGGGGTGTGATCTTGTATAGATTTAGGGTTTGTTTGAGCTTGATTTCAATTTTTTTATCATGTTGTTTGCTTCTGTTTTGGTCATATGCATCTCATACATTCATAAAACCCTAATTTTGCATCTTTATTTGCATTCTCCTTTGCATATCATCATCATATGAACTTGCCGTGACATTTCAAGCATTTGTATGACATCTTAGACATCTTAAGACATGCTTGAACATTGCTTGATCATTTCTTCATTCATTTGCTATGCTTTGCATCCATTACACTTCATGAACATCCATGTGTTTTCATGCTTCTAAACATGCTCCCATTGCATCTCATCCTTGTATGATCATTCATATGCATCTTGTATGATTTTTCATCATCTCATATGCCATTTAAATTTCATATTAACTTCTAACTTTGGTCTTTGCATCTCATTTCATTTCATTCCCTTTTGCTTTATGTCTTATGCATCCATACTAACATTTCAGGAGCCTTTGGTAAGTTATCTGGAGGTGGATTTGCCTTCACTTCCCACCTTTTCTTTTCTATCATTTGCATATTTATATGTCTTTAAAGTGAACTTGCTTCACTTTTGCTCTCTTGCTCCTATCTCTTTCTTTTAAGTTACGTATCTTCTTCATGAAGTAAGTAACCTATTCTCCATTCTCCTTCTCTTTTCATCTGCTTCTTCCATTAGTGGCCTTGAAGATCTTTCCTCTTAAGCCTCACAAACCATAGGATATCTAAGCATGATAACTTTTAGGGTTGTATATAGTCCCCCTTAGTCTTTTACCTTTGAGTCTCCTTGAGTCTCCTTTATAATCTCTTAATCAGAGGCTAAACTCTTAAAGCTTTAGGACTTTGAATTAGGGTTATGCCTGCATCCTTATCTTAGGATGGAGTGTATAACTTTAATCCTTAGTGTTAAACCTTTAATTTGCTTACACCTCTTAATCAAAACACTTAATAATCACTAAGACTTTATCTTGTAACTTGGGCCTTATATTAGGGTTCTATCTCTTCCTTATGGTTAAAAGGGACTAACCTCAGTGTTTAATGGACAAGTCCTCCTCAAGCTGCCTTACAAATCATAAAATACACTTAATCTCACCCTTTAATTTAAAATCCACTTTAATAAAGGCTTGTTATATAATGAATTTAGTCCCTAACCATGGATTAAGTTGAGGTATCTTCCTCAGCTTAAGTGTTCTCATCTATCATCCTTCTATTAGGATGGTGTAATGAGTTCACTAATCTGTGATTAGAGATTAATCTCATTACTTAACACTAAACAAAAACCAAAAACACCTAAATAATCACAAGTAGGTTAATGATCTTAATCCTACATCATCATGGTAATTAAGTTGAGATGCTTATCTCATACTTAAGTAGGCTCATTATCCCTAATCAGGTAGGATATAATGAGTTTACAACCCTTGATTTAGGCTTAAGCTCATAATCCTATGCAAAACACCAAAAACAATAAAAATCTGAAAATACAAAAACAAACAATAATTGTCTCCTTCGGGATTCTTTTCTCATCACACTCATTCACAAATGAGAACTTGCTTCTTCCGTCTAATGCAAGACAATTAGCACTCGAGCCAAATGAGTCATACACTTTAGCATAGACAAGCAAGCAGTTCACAGTCAATTCTTTTTTCAGTCTTATTGAGTCGAACTACGGTGTTCTGACTTCCTCATTGCACGAGAGGATACGTAGGTATAACTTAACAGTTATCGAACAAAAGTCTCTGTGTCTTCCCCCTCTTTCAGCATTCTTTTCTAAGCCTCAGTTCCTGAGCAATTCACCTTTTGCACTGACACCTTTATTTTCTTTCCTTAGCCTTTGCACACATATGACACATACACCTACCCCTTTTAAACTCAATCTTGTAAGCGTGGATCCCGTCGATTACGACGGACGATCTGGGTGCTAATACCTTCCCAGGTCGTAACCAACCCCCTTTCTCAGTTTCTCTGGTTCGCAACCGTCTTATCCATCTTTTTTCAGGTTTATGCAGCATTACCTTTCCTTCGGGATAAAAATGCCTAGCTGGCGACTCTATTCAGTTCACCCTCATCTCTCTCTTCGCCGACCGTTCGCGTCTGCACCTTGGGACCCTGGTGTCTTTTTAGGGGAGCGACAGCTTGGTGACTCTGCTGGGGAGTTAGCTTGCAACCAGGGCTTCTGGTTATTTTTCTGGGTTTCTCCTAGCGCTTGTTTGATTTGTGTTTATGGGGGTGTTATGTGTTACGTGTGATTTTGTTTATTGCTTTATTTACTGCTTTCTGTACAGCTTTATTTATTGCTTTCATTTACTGTTTTTATGCATTTCATATTATTGTCATCATATCACTTGTGCTGGATTTGTTGGTTTGCATTGGTGGGAGGGATATCTCAGTGAGTAAGGTTCCATACCGGGAGCCTGAGTGACACATAGGATTAGAGTGGCTTCATATTCTTTCCCATTCCATTTCGGTCTGGTGCGGGAATATGAAACACGGTTCAGATATGGGTTTCTTCTTGAGAACTCTGTCCTACAGATCTCCTGTAGTGCTAGGGCTATCTGGGAAGCCTGCTAAGTATGGATGACCTTTTTTAGATGACCTTCAGCATCTGAGGTGAATTAGAGGAGGTTTCATTATGATTAATGTAAACACTGTACCTCTAGGTTAGAAGTTTTTACACTTCTCATAATAGATCCAAGTCCGAGGATCCTTGTTCTAGAACAATACCTATGAGGGGGTCGGGATGTTTACAGGTTTGCAGGAACCTTTGGCCTCAACATACCCTGTTACTGATATTGTTTTAAGGTCATATTATTTTGGACTGATTCTATGAAACCCTAGACTTGTGACTCTTTATTTGAGTCCCCCACCTGGTTACTGATTCTCTAGCCTTCATCCGTATTTCTGGACACCATGGACTTTATCCAAAGCAAATGGAAAATCCAACACTTGATCACAAACCCTTGCATATCATTCTGCATACATCATTTTGCATCATTTAACATGTGTCTATTTGTTTTACAGGGTATCCACATCATCTTTGGTTTGGTTTTGACTGTTCTTCTGCTCAACCATTTTCATCTGTTATCTGCATCAAAGGTCTTCTTCATTTATCTGCATCAGTTACCTTCATCAGAGATCTTCTTCAGGTGATATCTTTTCTAGTGGTCTTCATCAGTTATTTTTCGTTAGTTATCTTCATCGACATCCATTGTCAATATGGACTTATCCAGGAAGAGCAACATCACTTTCATTTCTTTGAGCCCTCCCTAGTAGGTATCAGGCAGATTCAGGCACTCATCACTCCTGATCACGTCCCTTTATTCAAGGAACATTATGGTGGTATTATGGACATGATCATGGACTTGGATGCATCACATAGGAGTATGATCCACACTTGCCTTCAGTTCTATAACACTCCTCTCAGATGTTTCACTTTCCCAGACTTCCAGATAGGTCCTTTGTTAGAAGAGTTTTCCATGTTGTTGGGTGTCCCCATCAGGAGAGGGATTCCTTTCAACCCTGAGATGACTGCTCCTAGGAATGAAGACATATCTAAGGCTCTGTATTTGGAAGCCACCATCATTTATCAGCACATGACCTCCAAGGCTGGAATTCCAGACCTCCACTTGGACTTATTGATCACTCAGGCCACCAGTCATGCTGCAGTAGGGAGGTGGGAAACTGTTTGTGCTCTCCTGGCCCTTAGTATATATGGGATCATCTTATTTGCAGACAAGCCAAAGTTTTTAAGAAAAAATGCTATCCACCTCTTCCTGCTGAAGAATCCAGTTCCTACCTTGCTAGGGGATTTCTATTACTCAGTGCATCAGAGAAATGAGAAGCAGAGGGGAAAACTAGTCAGATGTTGTGCACCTCTTTTCTACTGTTGGCTATTGAGACACTTGCCGAAGACAGAAACCTTCTTGAATCCTCATCAGTCAAGAAACTGGGCTAAGAGATTGATTGCTCTCACTTCATAAGACATCAGGTGGTACACTCAGAGCACCAAGGGTAGGGACATGATTACAAGTTGTGGGCAGTATCCCAATGTACCTCTTATTGGAGTGAAGGGTTGCATCAACTACAATCCTTTGCTTTTCAAAAGGCAGTTAGGGTATGCTTTAGTACATCCACCAAGGGAGCAGGACTTATCAGAAACCCTTTACTATGACATTCAGAATAATCATGCCATCGTCCGACAAGCAGCCTGAGCTTGGAATAACATACAGACAAAAGGGACTGCTATTCTTGGCAAATGTAACAACATAGCTTCAGCTCAGTACATTGATTGGTCTCGCATCAGAGGACATATCACTCGCATGCCATTCACCCTGGAAGATGTGCCAGGTCCATCAGCAGTAGAGCCTGTAGCTACAGTCAGTTTAGAGGAGTTTGATAAACTGAAAGAGAGGAATGCTCAGCTTTCTGAAGCTCTAAAGAAGACACTCTGGGAGAGGAATGATACTCTTCTGGACAATAAAAGGTTAGAGAAGCTCTGTATCAAGCATGTGATCAAGATCGAGAAGACTAACGATTACATCAGAAAAGCCCGAGCAGGGAGTTGGTATTGAAGAATGCTTGTAAAGAAGCTAAGATTCAAAAGGCCCGAGCTGAGCATTAATTAGAGGAGAGTCAGGCTAGGTGGATTAGGATCACTGAGACTCGTTTGCAAGAAGATCAAAAGACACAGGCTAAGATAGAGCAGTTGGAAGCTAATGAGAAGAAAAGTCAGGAAGCCTTGTTAGCAGCACAAAAGGAAATCTCCGAGTTGAAGCTCCGGGCGGGGTTGAAAAGATCAAAGGACCAAGACAAGTATAAGAAGTTGACAAATGTCATTGCTACCAGGAACCTTCTTATCAGGACCATTACAGAGCACCCAGTTGGACCGGTGACTGATGCTCTCCTGAAGGAAGTCAGAGAGGATGACTTTGGGCTGGACGTTTGATTTCCTTGTATTTGTATTTTGGTTGTACTTTTGGATGACTTTATTGTATTTTGACCAATCATGGGAATTTATTGTAATCACAAACTATGTATCTTTGCATTTGTAATATATGGTTTATGTGTTACCTAAATTATCTTTTGGGCTTCATTTCTCTTCAACATCATCATTCCTCGAGGTCCGAAAGGTCAAAACCAAAGAACCAAACCGGATACCCTTGGAAGACAAATAGACATACTGCATTGCATACTAACTTCATTCTTTGTTTTGTAGGTGTTTTTGTTGTTGTTTTCTCACTTTGCTGTGGTTTAAGGAAACATTGCTTGAAGGAGAGTTTTCCCCATCAACAGAGTTCACCGGTATCCTACAAGAAACAACCTTCCGAGCTTACAGATGGACCAGGTTCAACAAGATTTGACTGATGTGAGAACTCAGATGGCTAATGAGAGGACTGAGATGAGGGCTCAGATGAACCAGTTCATGGCAGTAATGACTGGGTTAGCCCAAAGCCAAGAAAGATTAAGAGAGTTGGTCGAGCAGCAAACTCCAGAAGAGAATCATCCAAGCACAGGAGGTACTAGCAACAATGATCATGGACAACAACGAACAGATGCGCCAGAGTTTGGGCCTCACCTCAATCCTGAAGTCAATGCTATCAGGAATACCCAAGGAAATACTGGAGGTCGTGCCTTGCAAGAGGACCCTCAAGAGGAACAATTTACAGTAATTGGTGCTGGGGATGAAGTCTATGATCGTCGCTTGGAAAATATAGCATAAAAACTGAGATCTCTGGAGTCCCAAAACTCCTTGGGATTTGATTTCATGGACATGGGCCTGGTCGAGGGAGTCAGGATTCCTCACAAATTCAAGCCTCCATGCTTTGAAAGATATAATGGTACCTCTTGTCCACATACTCACCTGCAGTCCTTTCTGGGGAGATTAAAGGCTTACACCATGGATGAAAAGTTGTGGATGTTCTACTTCGAAGACAGTCTGACCGGGGAATCCCGTGAATGGTATTCTCACTTGTCTAGAGAAACTGTCAGAAATTGGAAGGATTTGGCCGAAGCTTTCATACGCCAGTATCAGTATAACTTGGACATGGCTCCCAACAAGACTCTCCTAATGGGCATGTCTCAGTCTTCAAGAGAAAGCTTCCGGGAATATGCCCAAATATGGAGATAGATTGCTGCTGCTGTCCAACCTCCAATGTCTGAGAGAGAAATGGCCGACATGTTTATGAACACCCTGCAAGGAACATATATCGACAAACTTGCTGCTTTCTCGTCCACTAGCTTTGTGGATGTAGTTATAGCTGGAGAGAGAATTGAGAGTCTTTTGAAGATGGGCAAAATTTCAGATAATGGTGTCAGTTCCAGCAATACAAGGAAACCTTTTGTAGGACCTCGTAGGACAGGTGAGACCAACTCATTGCATACAGGCAGAGGTAGGCCTCAATACATGCCGAGATCAATAGCTGTTGTTACTATTCCAGCTCCAGCACCGCAACAACAGTATACTCTACAACCACAACACTTTCCACTGTAACAATAATTTCCTCAACAGAGATCTTACAACAATCAGCAACAACGTCCGTTTCAACAAAGGACTTCACAAATCAACAGGGTTATTGATCTTATTCCAATGCCCTATGCTGCCTTACTTCCACAATTGGTAAAGCTCAACTTGATTGAATTGAGGACTTTTGCCCCACCAGATCCCCAAAACCTTCCAAGAAATTATGATATCAACGCCCGATGTGCCTTCCACTCAAATGCACCGGGCCATACTATAGAGAAGTGCAGAGCCTTGCACATGAAGGTTCAGGATTTGATTGATTCTAAGGCAGTCAACTTTGCACCTCCTCCAAGTGTTACCAAGAATCCTATGCCTAGCCATGGTGGGCCTAGGATAAATACTGTTGAGGATGATCAACCAATGAACCTAATTGACAATGTTGCAAGCATTCAGACACCTCTGGCCAAGGTTAAAGCCCAGCTTTTAAAGTGCCAGGTGTTTCCGGGTTGTGAGGCCCATTGCGAAGCTTGTAAGATTTCTATCAACGGTTGTGCAAATTTGAAAACTGACATCAACAATCTTATCAAGGGAGGCATTCTACAGATCACTTCAACAGTTCTAGCTCCTACAACATCAACAACCACTCCCTCTACAACACCAGCACACCCTATTCCATCAAATGTCACTCCTACAACTTCAACAACAATCATTCTAACGGATTCTTCTACAACATCAATAATCATTCCTTCTGCCACTTCAACAAACATCAGTTCAACACATCCTTCTACAACAACAACAACCATCAATGAAGACATTTCCATAGTGAGTATTTACTATGATCCTACAACAATCCACGTTCCAGATTCTTTCAGCAACTCACAACAGCATTAACATCAACAACAACAACCATTATTACCAGCACCATCTCCGGTTAAACCTCCTGTCACAATTTATTATGAACCTCAAACTGTCTCAGGTCTTTCTTCCGCATCAATCAGTCCGGTTACTATCACGGTACCAGGACCAGTTCCATATGACAACAGCAGTGTCGTGCCTTGGCAATATGGCTCAGATTTATATTGCGACAGAAAGAAAGTCACTCTTGACACTTCCACACCACAAATTGATAATGTGGGGGGAGGCGGAGGCTTCACCCGAAGCGGACATCTCTTTTTCTCACAATTCCCAAGAACCAATGCTGAAGCAGAAGCTGCTGCCAAGGCTAAGGGCAAAAGTGTGGTGCTTGAAGAACCTGTTGCCAAGGAAGCTCATAAGACTTCCTTTGACCAGGATGTGGATGAGTTCATGAGAATAATCAAGAAGAGTGACTATAAGGTTGTGGACCAGCTCCATCATACCCCCTCCAAAATCTCTATTCTATCACTGCTGATGTGTTCCGAAGCTCATAGGAATGCACTTCTCAAATTCATGCACGCAGCTTACGCGCCATAAGAGATTACAGTTAATCAGTTAGAAACAGTGGTCTCAAATGTCAATACTAGCCATGGGCTAGGTTTTACTGATGCTGATCTAACTACGGAGGGCCGCAATCAAAATAAGGCTTTGCACATTACCCTGGAGTGTAAATGAGTTGTTCTCCCTCAAGTCTTGGTTGACACTAGGCCTTCTCTCAATGTTCTTCCAAAGAAAGCCTTGGTCAAGATGGAATATGATGGCATTACTTTGCGTCCAAGTAACCTGGTAGTGAGAGCCTTTGACGGTTCTAAAAGATCGGTTCTTGGGGAAATTGAGTTAACTATGGTGATTGGTCCACAGATCTTCAAAACTGTCTTCTACGTGATGGACATTCAGCCTGCATATAGTTGTTTGTTGGGTCGACCATGGATTCATGCCGCTGGCGTTGTAACGTCGACCCTTCACCAGAAATTGAAATACGAATGGGAAGGTCAAATCATCACAATCTGTGGGGAGGAGGATATCTTCGTTAGTCATGTAGCCACTTACAAGTATATTGAGATGGACGGAGAGATCCATGAGACAATGAGCCAAGGGTTTGAGGCCCTTAATATGAATGAAGCAACAACTGAAGTGTCTGGTACTTCGATCCCCTCTTATAAGCAAGCTCGGAAGGTTGTTGAAGACGGGAATACCCAGGGCTGGGGCAAGCTGCTGCAAGTCCAGATCAAGGAAGACAAATTTGGGTTGCGTTACAAACCATCCCGACAGGTCCAAGAGGAGGCTGCTAAAGCTCCCAAGTTTATCATTGGGGGAATGCTAACCCCGGATGCAATCAACAATGTGGAAGACGAGGCTGAAAGTAACTTCAATCTTGAGAGTTGGATTCGTCCAAAGGTCCCAGACCAACAAGTCCTTAACTGGTCTTCCCAGGAAATTATAAGGATTACTTCTGCAGAGTAATTATTATTTCCTGTTTAAGCATGCATCAAGTCCTGCATCTTGCCCAAGGTGTCAGGACTCATTTTGTAATAGGGCCATATTTGTATTTTATGCAAATGAATGATTAATGAACAAATGGACATCTTTTGCAAACAATCTTTCTTTTCGCTCACTGTCTTTCATTTTTATTATTTTCGCACAAAGCAATAAATGGCAATGTTTTCAAAATAAATAACTTCATTCACTTTTTCTAAACAAGATTAAAATCAATCACTAAAATGAACAAATCTCAACCATTGCAGAGATAATCCTCCAGATTGCACCGACAACGACACTGCTATGACTTCGTATGACTTTGACAATCCGATTAATCAAGCAGATGAAAGGGTTGATGAAGACTATGAGTTGTCTGAAGAGTTGGCTAGGTTGTTGAGACAAGAGGAAAAAGTAATTGCTCCTCATCAGAAGGAGGTTGAGACTATCAATCTTGGTACCGAGGAAGATGTGAAAGAGGTGAAGATCGGGGCTTGCCTGCAAGTTCCAGTAAAAGAACAGCTCATCAGCATGCTTTGGGAATATGTTGACGTCTTTGCTTGGTCCTATCAAGATATGCCAGGTCTGGATACGTATATTGTCATGCACAGGATACTATTGAGATAAGATTGTCCACCGGTTAAACAAAAGTTGCGCCGTACTCGCCTAGATATGGCCATGAAAATTAAAGAAGAAGTACAAAAGCAGTGGGATGCCGGTTTCCTTGCTGTGACTAGTTACCCGCCGTGGGTTGCTAACATTGTACCTACCTAAGAAGGATGGCAAGATGCATATGTGTGTGGATTATCGGGATTTGAATAGAGCTAGTCCGAAGGATGATTTCCCTTTACCTCACATTGATGTATTGGTGGATAACACAGCCCAATTCTCGATATTTTCTTTTATGGATGGATTTTCTGGATACAATAAAATTAAGATGTCACCTGAAGATATGGAGAAGACAACTTTCATCACTCCTTGGGGCACATTCTGCTACAAGGTAATGCCGTTTGGTCTAAAGAACGCCGGTGCAACTTATCAACGGGCTATGGTAACATTATTCCACGATATGATCCATAAGGAAATCGAGTTCTATGTGGATGATATGATTGCCAAGTCCCTTACAAAGGAAGATCATTTGGTAAATATGCTAAAATTGTTTAAACGTCTAAGGAAGTATCGGTTGAAGTTGAACCCCAACAAGTGCACATTCGGGGTACATTCTGGTAGGGTGATGGGTTTTATTGTAAGTGAAAAAGGAATTGAGGTTGATCCCGACAAAGTAAAAGCTATTCAGGAGATGCCTGCACCTAAGACTGAAAAAGAAGTTCGAGGGTTCTTAGGCAGATTGAACTACATATCAAGGTTCATATTTCATCTCACTACAACCTGCGAACCCTTGTTCAAGTTGTTAAGAAAAGAACAGACAGTCAGGTGGAACGATGATTGTCAGCGAGCTTTTGACAAGATCAAAGAGTATCTGCAAGAACCTCCAGTTCTCATGCCTCCAATCGAAGGAAGACCTCTAATCATGTATTTGACAGTGTTAGAAGAGTCAATGGGGTGTGTGTTGGGCCAACATGACGAGTCTGGTCGAAAATAGTATGCAATATATTACCTAAGCAAAAAGTTTACCGACTGTGAACAACGTTATTCACTGCTCGAGAAAACTTGTTGTGCTTTAGTGTGGGCTGCTCGCCGACTAAGACAGTATATGTTGACTCATACTACCTTGTTGATCTCAAAAATGGATCCAGTCAAGTACATATTTGAGAAGCCAGCACTTACCCGAAGGGTTGCAAGATGGAAAATGATTCTAACAGAATATGACATTCAGTACACCTCTCAAAAGGCCATCAAAGGTAGTGTATTGTCTGACTATCTAGTTGAACAACCCATTGATGATTACCAGCCTATGAGATTTGACTTCCCTGATGAAGACATTATTATCTTAAAAGCAAAATATTTTGAAGAGCCTATTCACACAGAAGGGCCTGATCCAGAAGAAGCATGGACTATGATGTTTGACGGGGCAGTTAATTGCAACGGTCGTGGAGTTGGTGCATTGCTTATTACACCTAAAGGAGTTCATATGCCTTTCTCAGCAAAACTCACTTTTGCCTGCACTAACAACGAAGCAGAATATGAAGCTTGTATCATGGGTCTTGAGGAAGCCATTGACCTCAGGATCAAAACCTTGAATGTATTTGGAGATTCAGCTTTAGTAATCAACCAGACCAACGACAAATGGTATACTCATCAGGAGCATCTGATTCCCTATCGTGACTATACGAGGAGATTGTTGACCTTCTTCACAACAGTCAAGCTTGAATACATACCTCGTGATGAGAATTAGTTTGTAGACGCTTTGGCTACCATTTCATCCATGATCAAAGTACAAGCTGCCAATTATGTACCTCGGATTTGGTATCCAGACTGGACAGACCGACATATGTATTCTCTGTAGACACTGTCACTGATAACAAGCCTTGGTTCCATGACATAAAATGCTCTTGGAGACTCAGACATACCCACCCGGGGCATCGTCAAACGATAAGAAGACATTAAGAAGGTTAGACGGCAGTTTCTTCCTCAATGCTGACGGTTCTTTGTACAAGCGAAACTTCGACATGGTCTTGCTCAAATGTGTTGACAAGAAGGAAGCAGATCTACTAATGCACGAAGTACATGAAGGTTCTTTTGGTACCCATGTCGGAGGACATGCAATGGCAAAGAAGTTATTAAGACCGGGTTACTACTGGATCACAATGGATGCAGACTGTTGTGCCTATGCCAGAAAATTCCACAAATGCCAGATCTACGCAGATAAAATGCATGCGCCTCTGAATCCTTTGAATGTAATGTCTTCACCTTGGCCATTCGCCATGTGGGGCATTGATATGATTGGAAAGATCGAACCGACTGCTTCAAATGGTCACAGATTCATCCTGGTAGCCATTGATTACTTCACCAAATGGGTTGAAGCAGCTTCATATGCAAATGTCACCAGACAAGTGGTAGCTCGATTTCTGAAAAGGGATATCATCTGTCGATATGGGGTACCCGAGCGAATCATTACTGATAATGGTTCCAATTTGAACAACAAGATGATGGCAGAACTTTGTCGGGACTTCAAAATTCAACATCACAACTCTTCTCCTTACATGCCAAAGATGAACGGCGCCGTTGAGGCAGCAAACAAGAATATCAAAAAGATTGTGCAGAAGATGGTAGTCACCTATAAGGACTGGCATGAGATGCTACCATTTGCCTTGCATGGGTACCGAACCTCTGTCAGAACATCTACTGGGGCAACACCTTATCAGCTTGTATATGGTATGGAGGTTGTCCTACCTGTTGAAGTTGAACTACCCTCCTTACGGGTAATGATGGATGTGAAACTGGATGAAGCAGAATGGGTCCGGTCTCGATATAATCAAATGAATCTGATTGAAGAGAAAAGATTAGAAGTTATCTGTCATAGGCAGTTGTATCAAAAGCGAATGAAGAAAGCTTTCAATCAGAAAGTCAGACTTCAGGGGTACCAAGTGGGAGAGCTTTTTCCTGAAAAGACTTCTTCCTCCTCATACAGACCACAGGGGCAAATGGACGCCAAATTACGAAGGCCCATTCATAGTAAAGAAAGTCTTCTCTGGTGGGGAACTGATGCTCACTACTATGAATGGCGAGGATTTCTTATTTCCTGTGAATTCAGATGCAGTTAAAAATACTTCGCATAAAAGACCCGTTGGACATAAAAATATAATGTAAGTCCAGGCAAAAATAGGGCATCCCGGCTAGTCAAAAATAGAATAAAAGACTTGAGCAAAAATAAGGGAAAAAATGTGTACACCCGCTGAGTTGAAAAGCCACATCGGACATCTCAAGCAAAAATGAGTATCCCGGTGGATTGAAAACCCGAAAGGGCGATCCGCGCAAAATCAGGGAATAAGCAAACAACTGCATTTTGAATTCTTCTGTATCACTCACAATATGGCAAGCTTCGAAAGGATAAAGCGTCAGTCAGAATCAACCTTCTTTAGAAGGCTGTCGCTCCCACCGAATGACACCTGGTCAAAAGAGGTACAGATGCGAACGGTCGGCGAAAGAGAAGAAATGAAAAGAGTCGCCAGCTACGCATTTTTATCCCGAAGGAAAGGTAATGCTGCATAAACCTAAGAAAAGATGGATAAGACGGTTGCGAACCAGAGAAACTGAGAAAGGGGGTTGGTTACAACCTGGGAAGGTATTAGCACCCAGATTGTCCTCCGTACTCGACGGGATCCATGCTTGAAAGATTTGTGTTTTAAAGGGGCAGTGTCAGTGCTATTCTGTGTGCAAAAAGCTGGAAAAGAATGCAAGTGTCAGTGTAAAATAAATGTGAAGTGAAATAAAAGAGTGTCAGTGTAAGGGAAGAGTGGGAAGCTCAAGACTATGAAGCTTAAAGAATAATGCCGGAAGGAGGGGAAATATACAGAGACTTTTGTTCGATAACTGTTAAGTTATGCCTACGTATCCTCTCGTGCAATGAGAAAGTCAGAACACCGTAGTTCGACTCAAAGAGACTGAAAGATAAATTGACTGATGAACTACTTACTTGTCTATACTCAAGTGTATGACCTGTCTGGCTCAGGCGCAAACTGTCTTGCATTAGACGGAAGAAGCAAGTTCTCGTTTCTGAGTGAATGTGATGAGAAAAGAATCCCGGAGGAGATGATTATTGTTTATTTTTTTGGTGTTTTCAATCTTTTATTGCCTTTGAGGTTTGTCATAAGTTAATGAGCTTAAGCCTAAACCAAGGGTTATTAAACTCATCACATCTTCCCTCTGATTAGGGGTAATGAGAATACTTTAAGTATGAAGTAAACACCTCACACTTAATCACCATGATGTAGGATTAAGATCATTAACCTACTTGCAATTATTTAGATGTTTTTTTTGAGTTTTTGTTTAGTGTTAAGTAATGAGTTTAAACCATAATCAAAGGTTTAATGGACCCATTACACCATCCTAATATAAGGATAATAAATGAGAACATTTACGCTGAGGAAAGCTCCTCAACTTAATCCATGATTAGGGATTAACCTCATGACAAAACAAAGCCTTTATTAAAGTGGATTTTAGTTAATGGTAAGATTAAGAAGTGGATTTTATGGTTTGTAAGACAACTTGAGGGGGACTTGTCCATTAACACTAGGGTTAGTCCTTCTTAACCAATTAAGGAAGAATTAGAACCCTAATGCAAGGCCCAAGTTACAAGCTTGATGTCTTAGTGATTTATTAAGTGAATTGATTAGAGGATTTAAACACATTAAGGGTTTAACACTTAGGAGTAAAATTATACACTCCATCCTAATAGAAGGATACAGGCATAACCCTAATCACAAAGCCTTAAAACCTTTAAGGTTTAGTCCTTGATTAAGAGATGAGAAGAGAAGACTCAAAGATGACACAAAGGTAAAACTAATGGGGGGACTAATCAAACCCTAATTGTGATCATACTTGGGTATTCCTAGGGTTAATGAGGTTTGCAAGAGGATCTTCAGAGAAACCACCAAGGAAGAAGCATATGAAATGAAAGGAAGCAGCAAGAAGCAAGACAACTTGCTTCACTTAAGAAGACAAGTTGCTTGAAAAAGAAAGAGGGGAAGGATCATGAATGAGCAAGCTCACTCTAATAAAAAAGTAAAATGTAGTAATGAATGCATAAGAGAAATGAGAAGAGATTATGAGAAGTGAAGGCAAATTTACTTCTCAATGACTTACCACCTGAAAAGTTAGCAAAAGGAAATGGAAAGAAATGAAAATGAAATGAATGCAAAGATGAAAACCAAAATCAGAAGCATGTCCATGATGCAAATGATGCTATGGGATGATGCAAAAGCAAACTAAGAGATGTGGATGATCATACAAGCCATGGAGATTCAAATGAGACATGAAAAGGAGGCATGAAAGTTCATGAATGCATATGACATCAAATGAAGGCAAAACATGGAAAATGAAGGATGCAATGATCAAACATGATTGCAATGTGTCTTAAGATGTCTTATATGTCATGTGGATGCACAAAATGTCATGGCAAGTTCATGTATGCAAGCATATGAAGGATGAATGCAAATGAAGGCAAAAATTAGGGTTTATACATAACATGCAATACAAAAATTCAAAACCAGAAGCAAAGACATGATAAAAAATTGAAAATGGAATAAAAGGTACCCTACACCTATACAAGTTCACTACCCAAAGGAGGATACCTAACTCTAAACCCTAAAGAAGTTATGATTTTCTCAATTTTGCTAGGTTTTTAAGATACCTCAAAAGGAAAAATGCACAACAAATTGAAAATGAGAGATAAATTCATGCCCATTTTATCCTAGAAACTACATGATATGAGGAATGCAATGCAAAAAGAACCAACATCAAACTCTTCATGGCTAGGCAGAAAGGATTTTTCTAAGTTAGGGTAAAAATATTGACTTTTAAGAACCCTAAATCCAAAGAAAAATGTCAAAATAGGTCAAGAACCAAAAAGAAATTTGTGTGAAGGGTTTGATAATGTTTCTAAATGTTTTAAAAAGCTCTCTGAATTTTTTTGGAATTTTTAAATACCTAAATGTATTTTTAATTAATTAATCCTCATTAACTAATAAAAATAATCATTTAAATGATTTAAAAATAATTTTTAATGCAAAAAATAAAATAAAAATTATTTTCAGAATGAGAAAAATATTTGAAAGGGAAATGAAAAATATAAAATATTTTGAAAGTGTTTTGCTATTTTTAATAAAATGTACAAAGAAATGCAATTAAAATGAAATTAGAATGTGAATTAATGGAAGTATGTTGATCCAGTGGCCCAGATTCAAATGGAAGAGGGAGGGAATTGACTTCGCGCGCTATCCAAGGGCCAGAATTCAAACTACGCTAATTACACACTTAAGCCCTAATCTGAACCCTAATCACTTTCAGGTGTTCCGGTCATCTTCTCCGGCTATCCCCTCATGCTATCTCTCTCAATACGCAACCCTAAGCCCTTAAACTCTCCAGAAATGATCCTCACACCAACCCCAACAAGAATCACACAACAAAATTCATTTATTCATCATCAAAAACATGAATCGAAGCAAAACGGAAAACATAACAGAAATTTCAGAAGCTTATGAAATGCTTATTTCTCAATCATTTTCAAAAGTAAAGATATCATGATCATCAGGAGAGCACATAGAATCAATTAAGAACTTAAAATGAAGGTTCTGGAAAAAAATTTCTTGAGCTCACCTGAACTGAAGCTTTCGAAAATGGCACTGGCTGGTTGCTTCTTTGCTTCAAATCAGCTCCAATGATCCTCCTTAAGAGTTTGTGATGCTTGGTTGGAGTTTATATGGGCTCTAAATGAAGTTGGCAGAAGTTCAGTTCAAGCCATGTCAAAATCGTGTTTTTGATTCAGGGTGTTTTAGGGCAAAATGAAGGGTGGGAAATGATCAGCAATGGATATGGAGTTGAATGGTGGAATTTGTTTTGAGGTTTGATGGCTGAGCTATGAGTTTCAAAGGCTTTTGCATAAGAGGGAGTTTTTGTGATTGCTGAGTTCTTGGAGGTTTCAGCTTGTGTTATGTTATGGAATGGCTTGCTTTTGGTACACATATCATGTTGGGATAGGTCAGAGGGTGGGTGGTGGCCTATGTTGATTGGTATGGGCAAGTTGCAAAAATGTCAACATGACTTGTACTTGAGGTATGGGCAAGAACACAGCTGGCCCTTGGGCATGTCCATGCGCAGCTGACTTCATGGATGTCCACAAATCCATTCTTGATGCAATTCAGCAAGAGAGAAGGAAATTATGGGGTGTTTTGCAATTATGTGATGTTTTGGCCCTTTTAAGAAATCTTGATGTTCAAGGCATGAAACTTGGGATTTCTTTGGGCAATTCTGAATTTTATGTCATGTGTGATGTTTGTGTAATGGTTAGAAGTCAAATTGAGGTCACAAAATGCTTTGGCAAGTGTTTTTGCAAACTTCCCTCTTTGGTGCATAAGTGAAATTTAATGATTTTTCCCAACTTTGCAAAGCCATAAGTTGAGTTCTATGATGAATTAGGTCAAGTTATTGTACTTTTTGAAAAGGGAATGATCCAATCTACAACTTTCATGACCAAGAATTTTCCATTTGAAGCATTTTTGAATCAAAAAGAGGAGGTTGAAAAACATTCCCAAAATGGCAAGTTTGCATTACAAGTCACTTTCCCAAAATGGCAACTTTGCAAATGGCTTGAAATTCTTCAATTTGTGAACTTCTAACTTCTTCTAAGATCAAATAAAGATCATATACAGCCAAAATGATGGAGAAGACCCTTTGGTTGGATGATTGGGGGCCTCAGATGCCCTGATTTTGCACTGACTTGCTCAAGAAGTTACCCAATGATCAGATGGCTTCCACAATGAATTTTTCCATCAAACTTGGTATGAATGATCCTTAAACCATATAGAGACCCATAGAAACAAGAATGACTAAAAAATTTGGAGTTATGGCCTCTGAAACCAAAACCCTAATTTCAGGTCATTTGTGTAGTTAAGCTTGGCTCTGCTTCCATGCCTTTCTCAGTTCTTGTGATTCTTTGACTTCCTTGACCTTGGGGGTATATAATATGATGCTTGAACATACATGGACCTTCTTGAGATGATTGAAGACCTTTGGAGTGGCTCAGATAGCTCAGGGATTGCTCAAATCACAAACCCTAGATGCAGATGACTTTGAACCAATGCAGTGAAGCAAAAATGCAATATGAGATGATATGATTGAAATTATGCAAATGAGAAGAATCAAAAGCCATGGTGAAATGAGTGAGGGAAAATTTGGGGTGTTTACAGCTGCCCCTATTCAAACATGAGTTAGCTGTGTAGGATGTAAGCAGCGGCTTAACAGGCCAACAAGATAACTCGTGGTTGAATACCCAAGACAGTCCAAAAATTTGCACTCACTGAATGAAGAAGAAAAGGGATATAGATTGTAAAAGAATATAAAGCATGGTTATAAAGTGCGGGCGACGGAGGACGACCGTCGGGCAGAGGACGACTGCCGGGGATGAAGTAATGACAGGAACGGCCGACATGCTGGGGAGATAAAGAGATCATGATGGGGGACGACCATCAAATACAATAAAACTCTATGGGGACTATAGATAAAGTCAATGATGGGGAAGACCATCGGGTTAATGAAATCAAAGGTGAAGGACGATCACCTAGCAGGGGACGGCTGCTCTGTTGGGGGTAAGATGAGGGACGGTCATCTGTTGGTGAAGGACGATCACCTGGCAAGGTACGGTTGCCGAAAGTATCATGACATAGGACGAATGCCGGATAGAGAAGGTCGACGATGGGGACGGCCATCGGATAAGCATGATGAAGGACGATCATCAAGAGGTGAAGGACGATCACCTAGCAGGGTACGGCTGCTCTCGGGGTTTATCATGACATAGGACTAATGTCAGGTAACAAGATCAACGACGGTGGACGGTCATCGGATAAAATGATGAAGGACGATCATCAGAAGGGTGAAGAACGATCACCTAGCAGGGTATGGGTGCTAAAATATCACGACATAGGACGAATGTCGGATAGGAAAGGGCTCCAATAAATAGAGACTCCGCTGGGGATGATGAAGGATGATCATAAAAAAGGTGAAGGACGATCACCTGGCAGGGTACGGCTGCCGGAAGTATCATGACATAGGAAGAATGTCAGATAGAAAGGAGATAATTTATTGGGATCTGCTGGGGACTCTTCTGGGGAGTGATAGATACAGACGAGTGTCTAAATTCAAGAAAGAAAAAGGTATAAGTGTTTGACACGGTGTATAGATTAGAGATGCGGACGAGCAACCTTAAGACTACGATACAGACGAGTATCGGTAGAAACAAACGCTGACGCATGTTCCGAGATAATGGTACAAACGAGTACCAACTGGTTAACAAAGAACACGGACGCGTGTCGACTCTGAGGGGAAATAAGTGGGTATACAAAATACGGACGAGTTTCTGTATGAGTAAGAAAGTATGAGTGAGTCATAGATGAGTGCTCAACTGGTTGGGGAGAGAAAGATACAGACGAGTATCATAAGAGGAAGTGTACAAGTTATGAATTTATAAATATAAAAGGTATTTGACGACCTGTGGGGATAGGATGACACGGACGAGTGTCTGGAAAATATAATAAGCAAGGTTTTAGGCAACTGTGCTGGGGATATGACACAGACGGGTGTCAAGAAGTATCCGTTATGTGGAAGTATCTGTTTGTAGAAAAGGTCCTGGCGACTTTCTGGGGAAAGATGACACGGACGAGTGCAAAAGGGAGCATGTATCTGTATTTTTGGAAAAATGCTCCGATATTCCGTCGGGGAATTTGAATGGTATCCTGTATGCTGTTGATGGTATGTCAGTATTCACAGGTGACTGGTTCAAACATGGCTTATGATTATGCAATATGTTTGATTTTTGCCATAATGCTCCGTATTAGACGGAATGCTACGCTCTGGGGGGAAGATATGATGCGAATGCTATGATTATGCAAAAGATACTGATCCGGGATTCGGATCCCGTTGCCGTAGAGGTTTATGGCTGATCTTGTTTTGAAAGAACATCCCAGCTGAGGATGAGAACACCGGTAGAACTGATATACGATTCTGCTCGGGGAAGTAGGCTACTGATAAACCTATCTTAATGATGAGGAGCCCAACTGGGGTTTGCGGAAGCGTTCGTTACTTTGTTGTGAAATCTTAAAATTGCTCTTCTGGATAGAGGTTGAGACTCTGCGGGGAGATGGCTCCCTGTTTAACACTCGGCCGGGGAGGAATGATCATTGAACGATCTTCCTAGAGATGTCCATGAGGATCCTTCTGAGGATGAGGAACTCAGCTGGGGAGAAAGCATCTCTGGTGCTATTTGGGAGATGTGATGGGTAAGTAATGATTTGGCAGCTTGCTGGGAAAAAGCTCTCGTGCCACATGACATACTTTGAATACCTGCAACCCTGCTATGGCAAAGAAATGTACAAGTATCCCGAGGTATCCTTTACTGGATTCCATCATAGGAGTTTAGACACTCCCGGGAGCAAATATATTTCCTGTAAGCATGTAATTTAGAAAAGACACATCTGCATTTATGCAATCATTATATTAAGGACATCAGACATTTTTTGCAAACGAAAATAAAATGTACGAGACGAAATGTGACTGAAAATCTGATTTTATTAATTTGCGTGCCCTGAATTGGCAAGTACAGTCAAAGAAACAGATCCCCTGAAATGAGGAGATTGTTACAAATTGAGAAAAAAAAAGGTGCTGGCAATGTTGATGACGCTTCAGTGAGCTTCCCTTTTGCTATGACTCGTATGACATTGACGTTCTTCTCACCTTGCTTTTCTGAAGAAGGTTAATTCTGACTGATGTTTTAAACTTTTCGAAGCTTGCCATGTTGTAAGTGATACAGACGAATTCAGAATGCAGTTGTTCGCTTATTCCCTGATTTTGCGTGGATCGCCCTTTCGGGTTTTTAATCCACCGGGATACCCTTTTTTGCCTGAGCTGTCCAATGTGGCTTTTCAACTCAGCGGGTGTACACTTTTTTATTTTCCCTTATTTTTGCCCGAGTCTTTTATTCTGTTTTTGACTCGCCGAGATGCCCTACTTTTTCCTGGACTTACATTCTGTTTTTATGTCCAGCGGGTCATCTTATGCGAAGTATTTTTTAACTGCATCTAAATTCACAAGGGACAGGAAGTCTTCACCATCCATAGTATTGAGCATCAGTGCTCCACCAGAGAAAACATTCTTTACTATGAATGGACCATCGTAACTCGGAGTCCACTTGCCCCTGTGGTCTGTATGAGGAGGAAGGAGTCTTTTCAGCACAAGATCTCCTACTTGGTATTCCTGAAGCCTGACTTTCTGATCGAAGGCTTTCTTCATTCTTTTCTGATATAGCTGCCCATGACAAATTACAGCCAATCTCTTCTCTTTGATCAGACTCAGTTGTTCGTACCGGGATCGGACCCATTCTGCTTCGTTCAGCTTAACATCCATCAATACCCGTAAGGAGGGTAATTCAACTTCAACAGGTAGGACTGCCTCCATACCATATACAAGTTGATACAGTGTTTCCCCAGTGGATGTTCTGATTGACGAACGGTACCCATGTAAGGCAAACGGTAGCATTTCATGCCAGTCTTTGTAAGTGACCACCATCTTCTGCACAATCTTCTTGATATTCTTGTTAGCTGCCTCTACAGCACCATTCATCTTTGGCCTGTAAGGAGAAGAATTGTGGTGTTAGATTTTGAAGTCCCGACATAGCTCTGACATCATTTTATTGTTTAAGTTGGAACCATTATCAGTAATGATTCGCTCGGGCACTCCATACCGATAGATGATGTCTCTTTTCAGGAATCGGGCTACCACTTGCTTGGTGACATTTTCATAAGAAGCTGCTTCGACCCACTTGGTAAAATAGTCAATGGCTACTAGGATGAATCTGTGGCCATTTGAAGCAGTCGGTTCAATCTTGCCAATCATATCAATGCCCCACATGGCAAAGGGCCAGGGTGAAGACATCACATTCAGAGGATTGGGAGGCACATGTACTTTATTCGCATAAATCTGGCATTTATGGCATTTCCTAGCATAAGCGCAACAATCTGCATCCATTGTGATCCAGTAATAGCCTGATCTTAACAACTTTTTAGCCATAGCATGCCCTCCAGCATGGGTAGCAAAAGATCCTTCGTGCACCTCGTGCATCAACAAGTCTGCCTCTACATCTGAGGAGTACCATATCAAAGTTCCTTTTGTACAAAGATCCATCAGTATTCAAGAAGAAACTACCAGCTAGCCTTCTTAATGCCTTCTTGTCATTGGATGATGCCCCAGGTGGGTATGTTTGATCCTCCAAGAAGCATTTGATGTCATGAAACCAAGGCTAATTATCTTTAGCAAGGTCTATTGAGAACACGTATGCTGGTCTGTCAAGTCTGGATACTGAAATCCGAGGCACAAAGTTGGCAGCTTGAACTTTGATCATGGACGAAATGGTAGCCAGAGCATCTGCAAACTGATTTTCATCTCGAGGGATATACTCCAGCTTGACTGTTGTGAAGAAAGTCAATAACCTCCTCGTATAATCTCGGTAAGGTATCAGATGCTCCTGGTGAGTATACCATTTGCCGTTGGTTTGATTGATTACCAGAGCTGAATCTCCGAATACAGTTAAAGTCTTGATCCTAAGGTCAATTTCTTCCTCAAGAATCATAATACAAGCTTCGTATTCAGCTTCGTTGTTAGTGCAATTAAAGGTGAGCTTTGCCGAGAAAGGCATGTGAACTCCCTTAGGTGTAATGAGTACTGCAACAACACCACGACCATTCATATTAACAGCCCCATCAAACATCATTGTCCACTCATCTTCTAGGTCAGGCCCTTCAGTGTGAATAGGCTCTTCATGATCTTTTGTTTTTATGAACATGATGTCTTCATCAGGGAAGTCAAATCTCATAGGCTGGTAATCATCAATGGGTTGCTCAGCAAGATAGTCAGATAATACACTGCCTTTGATGGCTTTCTGAGACGTGTACTGAATGTCATATTCTGTGAGAATCATTTGCCATCTTGCAACCCGTCCGGTAAGTGCTGGCTTCTCAAATATGTACTTAATTGGGTCCATCTTTGAGATCAATAAAGTGGTGTGGGTCAACATATACTGCCTTAGTCGGCGAGCAGCCCACGCTAAAGCACAACAAGTTTTCTCCAGCAGTGAATAACGTTGTTCACAGTCGGTAAACTTTTTGCTTAGGTAGTATATTGCATACTCTTTTCGACCAGACTCGTCATGCTGGCCCAGCACACACCCCATTGACTCTTCTAATACTGTCAAGTACATTATTAGAGGTCTTCCTTCAACTGGAGGCATAAGAATTGGAGGCTCTTGTAAGTATTCCTTGATTTTGTCAAAAGCCTTCTGACAATCTTCGTTCCACCTGACCGTTTGTTCTTTTCTCAACAACTTGAACAAGGGTTCACAGGTTGCAGTAAGATGAGATATGAACCGTGAAATGTAGTTCAATCTACCTAGAAACCCCCGAACTTCTTTTTCAGTCTTTGGTGTAGGCATTTCTTGAATGGCTTTGACTTTGTCAGGGTCTACTTCAATCCCTTTCTCACTCACAATAAATCCCAGCAGTTTACCGGATCGCACCCCGAATGTGCATTTGTTGGGGTTTAACTTCAATTGGTACTTCCTCAGACGCTTGAATAACTTCAACAGATTCACCAGGTGGTCTTCTTCTGTGACGGACTTGGCAATCATGTCATCCACATAACATTCAATTTCTTTGTGGATCATGTCATGGAATAACGTTACCATAGCCCGTTGATAAGTGGCACCAGCATTCTTCAATCCAAATGGCATCACCTTATAACAGAACATGCCCTAGGGTGTGATGAAAGTTGTCTTCTCTATGTCTTCAGGTGACATTTTGATCTGATTATATCCTGAAAATCCATCCATGAAGGAGAACACCGAGAACTGAGCCGTATTGTCGACCAATACATCAATGTGAGGTAATGGGAAGTCATCTTTCGGGCTGGCTCTATTCAGATCTCGGTAATCCACACACATCCTCACCTTGCCATCCTTCTTAGGCACATGTACAATATTAGCAACCCACAGCGGGTAACTAGTCACAGCAAGGAAACTGGCGTCCCACTGTTTTTGTACCTCTTCTTTTATCTTCATTGCCATATCTGGGCGAGTACGGCGCAACTTCTGTTTTACTGGTGGACAGTCTTCTTTCGGAGGCAGCTTGTGCATAACAATGTCGGTGTCCAACCCTGGAATATCCTGATAAGACCAAGCAAAAACATCCACGTACTCCCTAAGCATGTCAATCAGTTGCTCTTCCACTAAATCTTGCAGGCAGGCCCCGATCTTAACTTCCTTCAAGTCTTCTTCCGTACCAAGATTAGCTGTTTCAACTTCCTCCTGATGAGGAGTGATAACCTTCTCCTCTTGTCTCAACAACCTGGCTAGCTCTTTAGGTAGCTCATAATCTTCTTCAACCCCTTCATCGGCTTGATTAATTGGATTGTCAAAGTCATACGAAGTCATTGTTGTGTTGTTGTCGGTGCAGTCTGGAGGGAACTCTCTGCAAGGGTTTAGATTTGTTCATTTTAGTGATCAGTTTTATCTTATTTAGAAAAATAAGTGAAAAGGAAGTTATTTATTTTGAAAAACATTGCCATTTTATTTTTGTACAAAAAATAAAAAATGAAAAACAGTGAGCGGGAAAAGAAAAGACTCATTTGCAAAAGATGTCCTGATATTCATTAATTGATCTTTGCACAAAATACAAGATGGCCCGATTACAAAATGAGTCCTGACATCTTGGGCAAGAGGCAGGACTTGATGCATGCTTTAAAACACATGAAATAATAATTACTCTGCAGGAGTAACCCTTATAATTTCCTGGGAAGACCAGTTTGAGACATGGCTCCCCGGGATCCTTGGACGTATCCAGCTTTCCAGGTTGCGCTCGTCTTCTGACTCATCTTCCAAGCTATTCACAGCATCCGGGGTGAGCATCCCCCCACTGACAAACTTGGGCTCTGTTGCAGCCTCTGGTCGATCTTGTCGAGTTGGTCTGTAACCCAACCCGAACCGGTCTTCTTTCTTCTCAACTGGCAGCAGCTTGCCCCAGCCTTGGGCGGTACCCTCTTCAACAACGTTCCGGGCTTGTTGATATGATGTGATGGAAGTCCCTAACACAGCAGATGTTTTATTGATATTCAAGGCCTCAAACCCTTGACTCATTGTTTCATGGATCTCCCCATCCATTTCAATGTATTTGAAAGTAGCAAGCTGGCTAACGAAGATATCCTCCTCCCCACAAATGGTAATGACTTGGCCCTCCCACTCGAATTTTAACTTCTGGTGAAGGGTTGATGTCACGGCGCCAGCGGCGTGTATCCATGGTCTACCCAATAGACAGCTGTAGGCAGGCTGTATATCCATCACAAAGAAGGTCGTTTTGAAAACCTGTGGGCCAATCATTATTGGCAACTCTATCTCTCACAGAACTGATCTTTTAGAACCGTCAAAGGCTCTCACTACCAAGTTGCTTGGGCGTAGTGCCAATCCATCATGTTCCAGCTTCACAAGGGCTTTCTTGGGCAGGACATTGAGGGATGACCCTGTGTCTACCAGTACGTGAGAAAGAACTGCACCCTTACACTCCAAGGTAATGTGCAAAGCCTTGTTGTGATTGTGACCTTCCGTTGTCAGATCAGTGTTGGTAAATCCTAGTCCATGACTAGCATTGACATTTCCAACCACAGCCTCTAATTGATTGACAGTAATCTCCTCCGGCACATAAGCTGCGTGCAGGACTTTTAATAGTGCATTCCGATGAGCCTCAGAGCACATTAGCAATGATAGTATGGAGATTTTGGAAGGTGTTTGGTGAAGCTGGTCTACCACCTTGTAATCACTTTTCTTTATGATTCTCATGAATTCATCAACCTCTTGATCAAAAGGAGTCTTCAAAGCTTCTTTAGCAACTTGTTCTTCTTGCACCATGCTCTTCCCTTTTGCCTTAGCAGCAGCTTCTGCTTCAGCAACAAGTCTTGGAATTTGCGAGGCAAAGAGACGTCCGCTTCTAGTGAAGCCTCCGCTTCCCCCCACATTGTCTATCTGAGGTGAAGAAGTTGATGATTCTAAAGTGATTTTCTGCCCCTCGCAGTATAGATCTGAGCCATAATGCCAAGGAATGGCATTATTGCTTTCGTAAGGAACTGGCCCAGGTACTATGATAGTGACCGGACTGATATCAGCTGCAGAGGGGACCACAATGGTGTGTGGATCATAGTATATGGTAACTGGTGCTCTGACAGGAGTAGCATTTTGTTGTGAGTTGTTGGCAGGAACATTTGCAGGATCGTAGTATATTGTAATCGTTGAGACACTTTCATTAATTGTTGCTGATGTTGTAGAAGGTACTGTTGACTGGATGGGTGTTGAAGTTGTAGCAGGAAATGAAGGAATAATGGGTGTTGTCGTTGTAGAAGGAATGGTGACTGAACTTGTATCCGTTGAAGTGATTGATCGAGCAGTTGTTGGAGTTGTAGTAGAATCCGTTGGAATAATGGTTGCTGACGTTGTAGGAGTATCCGTGATTGTTGATGAAGGAACTGTTGGAGTTGTAGTTGCTGTTGTCGTAATCTGAAGGATACCATCCTTAATAAGACCATCTATGCCATTTCTCAGCCTTTCACATCCATTAACGGCAATGTTGCAATATCCACAGCCGAGCTCAGACCCGGGGGACACTTGGCATTCTAACAGCTGAGCTTTGATTTCAACCAGAGGTGTTCAGATCTGTGCAACACTACTAATTAATGTGGATGGTTTGCCCTCCTCAATAGCATTAATCCTGGGCCCGTTGTGACTAGGCATTGGATTCCTTGTGACATTCGGAGGAGGTGCAAAGTTGAGAGCTTTTGAGTCCACCAGATCTTGGACTTTCATCTGTAAGGCCCTGCATTTTTCAGTATTATGCCCCGGTGCGTTTGAGTGGAATGCACACCTGACATTTGCATCATAGTTCTTTGGCATATTGGTGGGATCCGGAGGTGCCAATGTCCTTAACTCAACTAGGTTGAGCTTCAGGAGTTGTGGCAAGAGTGCAACATACGACATTGGGATTGGGTCAATCACCCTGTTTGCCTGTGATGGCCTTTGTTGGAAGGGACGTTGATGTTGGTTGTTATTACCGTTGTTGTAGGTTCTCTGTTGCGGAAAATGAGATTGTTATTGATAGTGAGATTGTTGTTGATACTGTGGCTGTTGTTGTTGAGGATAGGATGGTTGCTGTGGAATTGGAGCTGGAATGGTAACAGCTGCTACTGACCCGTGAGCATATTGAGGCCTGCCCCTGCTTGTATGAATGAAATTAGTTTCACCTGCCGTTCGGGGTCCTGCAAAAGGTTTCCTGGGATTGCTGGAGGAACTCGCACCACTGTCGGAGATCTTGCCCATCTTCAATAGACTTTCAATCCTTTCACCAGCTCTGACCACGTCAGCAAAACTGGTAGAGGAAAAAGTAGCCAGTCTATCAATATAGGTCCCTTGCAATGTATTCATGAACATGTCAGCCATTTCCCTCTCTGACATGGGTGGTTGGACAGCAGCAACAAGCTGTCTCCACCTTTGGGCATATTCCCTGAAGCTCTCTCTAGAAGATTGAGACATTCCCATCAGAAGGGTCCTGTTGGGAGCCATGTCCAGGTTGTATTGATACTGACGGATGAAAGCCTCGGCCAAATCCTTCCAGCATCTTATGGTGGCCCTAGACAAGTGTGAATACCATTCTCTTGAGGCTCCAGTCAGACTGTCCTCAAAGTAGAACATCCATAGCTTTTCATCCATGGTATACGCTTTAAGCCTTCCTAAGAAAGACTGCAGATGAGTGCGAGGACAGGAAGTGCCATTGTACTTTTCAAAGCAAGGGGTTTGAATTTGTGGGGAATTCTCACCCTATCCGCTAGTCCCATATCCATCACATCGAAGCCCAAAGAATTCGGAGACTCCAAAGATCTTAACTTTTCAGCAATTTCGTCCAATCTCCTGTCATATACTTCATCTCCAGCCCCTATGACAGTGAACTGTTCTTCCTGGGGATCCTCTTGTAGAATTCTGCCCCCAGCGGTGTTACCTTGAACATTCCTCGTAATGTTAACTTATGGATTCAAGTGAGGTCCAAACTCTGGTGGGTTGATACGAGGCTGGCCTCCTTCATTGTTGCTAGTTCCTCCTGTCCCAAGATGAGGTTCCTCATGAGTTTGTCTCTCCACCAGTTCTCTTAACCTCTCCTGGCTTTGGGCTAAGCCAGTCATCACTTCCATGAACTGAGACATCTGATTTCTCATCTCTACTCTCTCATTAGCCATCTGATTTCTGACCTCAGTCAGATCCTGTTGTACTTGTTCCATTTGAATACCGGGAAGGTTGTTACGAGTCGGGTACCGGTGTGCGCGGTTGACAGGGAACACTCGGCGACGAGCAATGTTTCCTGAGATCGCAAAAAAGTTAGAAACAATAATAATTACAAGACCTACAAAACAAAAAAAACAAAGTTAGTATGCAATGCAGTATGCTTATTTGTTTTCCAAGGTATCCGATTTGGTTCTTGGTTTTGACCTTTCCAGACCTCGAGGAAGATGCTTGATGTTGTTGGGAGAAGGCCCGAATAAAAAAAAACCAAAATATATTACAAATGATGGAGCAATACATAGTCTGTTTTTCAATACATGCCCTTGAAGGGTCAAAATACATCAAAAAAGAAAAAGTACAATCAAATGGAAATAAGCAACAAGCAAAGGATCAGACATCCAGTCCAAACTCATCCTCTCTGACCTTCTTCAGGAGTGCCTCAGTCACTGGACCAGCTGGGTGCTCCGTAATGGTCCTAATGAGGAGGTTCCGGGTAGCAATGGCAGTGGTCAACTTCTTATGCCTGTCCTGGTCCTTTGACCTCTTCAATCCTGCTCTAAGCTTCAATTCTGAAATCTCCTTCTGGGCTGCGAACAAAGCTTCTTGCTGCTTCTTCTCATTGGCCTCTAGCTGTTCAATCTTGGCTTGAGTCTTCTGGTCTTCTTGTGTACGGGCCTCAGTGATTCTGACCCACCTAGCCTGACTCTCTTGCAGATAGAGCTCAGTCCTAGCCTTCTGAATTTGGGCCTCTTTACAGGCATTCTTCAATATTTGTTCCCCGGCTCTTGCTTTCCTGATGTAGTCCTCTGTCTTCTCAATTTTGGCAAGATGCTCCACCCTAAGCTTTTCCAATCTCTCAATATCCAGACGACCATCACTTCTTTCCCAAAGAGTCTTCTTCAAGGCTTGAGATAAGTTCTCATTCCTTTCTTTCAACTTCTCAAATTCTTCTAGGCTGACAATTGCTGCTGGCTGTACTGTGGATGGTCCAGGCATGTCTTCCAAGATGAAAGGAATTCTGGTAATTTGAGCTCTAGTGCGGGACCAGTCATATTACTGAGCTGAAGCAACATTATTACACCTTCCAAGAATAGCCATCCCTTTTGTCTGGATGTTGTCCCAAGCCCAGGATGCTTGTCTGACAGCAGCTAAATTAGGTTTCACTTCATAGTACAGGGTCTCAACTAAATCTTGTCCTCTGGGAGGGTGGACCAAGGCATAACCCAGCTGTTTCTTAAACAGTAAAGGATTGTAGTTGATGCAACCCTTTACTCCTATCAGAGGCACATTTGGGTATTGTCCACAGCTGGTGATAATGTCCTTGCCTTTGGTGCTCTGGGTGCACCATCTAATATCATCTGAAGTCAAGGCAATGAGCCTTTTGGCCCAATTCTTCTGTTGGTGGGGATTCAAGAAAGTATCTGACTTAGGCAGGTGTCTGAGCAGCCAGGTGTAAAACAAAGGAGCACAACATCTTACCAACTTCCCTTTTTGTTTCTCATTCCTCTGATGAATGGAGTAATAGAAATCTCCTAGCAATGTGGGTACTGGGTTCCTCAAGAGAAACAAATGAATGGCATTTTTGTTGACAAACTTGGGCTCATCTGCAAACAGTCTAGCCCCGTATATGCTGAGGGCTAACAGTGCACAGACTGCCCTCCATTCTCCTAATGAAGCCTTTAGGATGGCCTGAGAAATCAAGAAGTCCAAATGCAAACATGGATCCCAACTTTTGTTGTCATACTTTGCTCAATCAAGGCAGGATCCAAATACAGTGTTCTTGCTATCTCTTCATTTCTGGGAGCAACCATCTCTGGGTTAAAGGGGATTCCACCCCTGATAGGTACTCCAATCAATGAAGAAAATTCCTCCAGCAGAGGCCCTAGCTGAAAGTTTGGGAATGTGAAACATCTCAAAGGAGGGTCATAAAACTGCAAGCATGTGTGGATCATGCTCCTCTGAGAAGGGTCAAGGTCCATAACCATATCCAAGATACCTCCATGGTGATTTATAAATAGTGGGATGTGGTCAGGTGTGATAAGTGATTGGACCTGCCTGATACCAGTCAACACAGGCTCAAAAAAGTGGTAGGATATGTTGCTCTTCCTGGGAGTAGTCATGAGTGCTGCTGAAGAAAATGAAGATAAGTGCTGATGAAGATCACAGACTGATGCTGGAAGCAGCTCTAATAGACTGATGTAGGTGGTGATGGAGATGACTGAAGCAGATGCTAAAGAAGGCAGCTGAAGCAGAGGTCTAAGCAGAAGAAGGGGTCAAAACCAAAACCAAGATATAGTGAGGTGGATACCCTGAAAAGCAAATAAACAAATGTTAAATGATGCAATGATGATATATGCAAATGATATGCAAGGGTTTGTGATCAAGCTGTATCTGATTATCTGTCTTGATACAAGGCCCATGTATGTTCAAAAGTCCAGATGGAGGTTTAGAAATCCAGTAACCAGGGTGGAGGACTCAAATAAAGAGTCACATGTCCAGGGTTAATCACAAGAACTGTCCAAAATGAGGTACTCTTAAACAAGATAGTAACAGGGTATGATGTGGCCAAGGGTTCCTGCAAACCTGTAAACAGCCCAACCCCCTCACAGGTAGTGTTCTATAACAAGGATCCTCAGACTTGGATCAGTTATGAGAAGTGTAAACACCTCTAACCCGGAGGTACAGTGTTTACAATAACCATAAAAGATCCTCCTCTAATTCACCTCAGTTTCTGAAGGTCATAATAAAGGTCATCCAGACTTAGCAGGCTTCCCAGATAGCCCTAGCACTACAGGAAATCTGTAGCACAGAGTTCTCAAGAAGAAACCCACATCTGAACCGTGTTTCATATTCCCGCACCAGACCGAAATGGAATGGGAAAGAACATGAACCACTCTAGCCTAGGTGTCACCCAGGTCCCAGGTATAGGACCTTAAACTCTCAATGGAACCCCACCCACCAAAACAGAAAACCAGATCCAACACAGTGGCAATGACAGTATGAAATATGCAAAACTGTAAAGAAAGCAATAAATAAATCTGTACATAAAGCAGTAAATAAAGCAAAATAAATAAACACACATAACACATAACACCCCAGTAAACACAAATCAAACAAGCGCTAGGAGAAACCCACAAAAAGAACCAGAAACCCTGGTTGCAATATAAGGGTCCCCAGCAGAGTCGCCAAGCTGTCGCTCCCACCGAATGACACCTGGTCAAAAGGGGTACATACGCGAACAGTCGGCGAAAGAGAAGAAATGAAAAGAGTCGCCAGCTAGGCATTTTTATCCCGAAGGAAAGGTAATGCTGCATAAACCTAAGAAAAGATGGATAAGACGGTTGCGAACCAGAGAAACTGAGAAAGGGGGTTGGTTACAACCTGGGAAGGTATTAGCACCCAGATTGTCCGCCGTACTCGACGGGATCCATGCTTGAAAGATTTGTGTTTTAAAGGGGCAGTGTCAGTGCTATTCTGTGTGCAAAAAGCTGGAAAAGAATGCAAGTGTCAGTGTAAAAGAAATGTGAAGTGAAATAAAAGAGTGTCAGTGTAAGGGAAGAGTGGGAAGCTCAAGACTATGAAGCTTAAAGAATAATGCTAGAAGGAGGGGGAATATACAGAGACTTTTGTTCGATAACTGTTAAGTTATGCCTACATATCCTCTTGTGCAATGAGGAAGTCAGAACACCGTAGTTTGACTCAAAGAGACTGAAAGATAAATTGACTGATGAACTGCTTACTTGTCTATGCTCAAGTGTATGACCTGTCTGGCTCAGGCGCAAACTGTCTTGCATTAGACGGAAGAAGCAAGTTCTCGTTTGCGAGTGAATGTGATGAGAAAAGAATCCCGGAGGAGACGATTATTTTTTTTTTTTTTGGTGTTTTCAATCTTTTATTGCCTTTGAGGTTTGTCATAAGTTAATGAGCTTAAGCCTAAACCAAGGGTTAGTAAACTCATCACATCTTCCCTCTGATTAGGGGTAATGAGAATACTTTAAGTATGAAGTAAACACCTCACACTTAATCACCATGATGTAGGATTAAGATCATTAACCTACTTGCAATTATTTAGATGTTTTATTGAGTTTTTGTTTAGTGTTAAGTAATGAGTTTAAGCCATAATCAAAGGTTTAATGGACCCATTACACCATCCTAATAGAAGGATAATAGATGAGAACATTTAAGCTGAGGAAAGCTCCTCAACTTAATCCATGATTAGGGATTAACCTCATGACAAAACAAAGCCTTTATTAAAGTGGATTTTAGTTAATGGTAAGATTAAGAAGTGGATTTTATGGTTTGTAAGACAACTTGAGGGGGACTTGTCCATTAACACTAGGGTTAGTCCTTCTTAACCAATTAAGGAATAATTAGAACCCTAATGCAAGGCCCAAGTTACAAGCTTGATGTCTTAGTGATTTATTAAGTGAATTGATTAGAGGATTTAAACACATTAAGGGTTTAACACTAAGGATTAAAATTATACACTCCATCCTAATAGAAGGATACATGCATAACCCTAATCACAAAGCCTTAAAACCTTTAAGGTTTAGTCCTTGATTAAGAGATGAGAAGAGAAGACTCAAAGATGACACAAAGGTAAAACTAATGGGGGGACTAATCAAACCCTAATTGTGATCATACTTGGGTATTCCTAGGGTTAATGAGGTTTGAAAGAGGATTTTCAGAGAAACCACCAAGGAAGAAGCAAATGAAATGAAAGGAAGCAGCAAGAAGCAAGACAACTTGCTTCACTTAAGAAGACAAGTTGCTTGAAAAAGAAAGAGGGGAAGAAGCATGAATGAGCAAGCTCACTCTAATACAAAAGTAAAATGCAGTAATGAATGCATAAGAGAAATGAGAAGAGATTATGAGAAGTGAAGGCAAATTCACTTCTCAATGACTTACCACCTGAAAAGTTAGCAAAAGGAAATGGAAAGAAATGAAAATGAAATGAATGCAAAGATGCAAACCAAAATCAGAAGCATGTCCATGATGCAAATGATGCTATGGGATGATGCAAAAGCAAACCAAGAGATGTGGATGATCATACAAGCAATGGAGATGCAAATGAGACATGAAAAGGAGGCATGAAAGTTCATGAATGCATATGACATCAAATGAAGGCAAAACATGGCAAATGAAGGATGCAATGATCAAACATGATTGCAATGTGTCTTAAGATGTCTTATATGTCATGTGGATGCACAAAATGTCATGGCAAGTTCATGTATGCAAGCATATGAAGGATGAATGCAAATGAAGGCAAAAATTAGGGTTTATACATAACATGCAATAAAAAAATTCAAAACCAGAAGCAAATGACATGATAAAAAATTGAAAATGGAATCAAAAGTACCCTAAACCTATACAAGTTCACTGCCCAAAGGAGGAGACCTAACTCTTAACCCTAAAGAAGTTATGATTTTCTCAAGTTTGCTAGGGTTTTTAAGATACCTCAAAAGGAAAAATTCACAACAAATTGAAAATGAGAGATAAATTCATGCCCATTTTATCCTAGAAACTATATGATATGAGGAATGCAATGCAAAAAGAACCAACATCAAACTTTTCATGGCTAGGCAGAAATGATTTTTCTAAGTTAGGGTAAAAATATTGACTTTTAAGAACCCTAAATCCAAAGAAAAATGTTAAAATAGGTCAAGAACCAAAAAGAAATTTGTGTGAAGGGTTTGATAATGTTTATAAATGTTTTAAAAAGCTCTCTGAATATTTTTGGAATTTTTAAATACCTAAATGTATTTTTAATTAATTAATCCTCATTAACTAATTAAAAATAATCATTTAAATGATTTAAAAATAATTTTTAATGCAAAAAATAAAATAAAAATTATTTTCAGAATGAGAAAAATATTTGAAAGGGAAATGCAAAATATAAAATTTTTTGAAAGTGTTTTGCTATTTTTAATAAAATGTACAAAGAAATGCAATTAAAATGAAATTAAAATGTGAATTAATGGAAGTATGCTGATCCAGTGGCCCATATTCAAATGGAAGAGGGAGGGAATTGACTTCGCGCGCTATCCAAGGGCCATAATTCAAACTACGCTAATTACACACTTAAGCCCTAATCTGAACCTTAATCACTTTCAGGTGACCGGAACAGTGTTCCGGTCATCTTCTCCGGCTATCCCCTCATGCTATCTCTCTCAATACGCAACCCTAAGCCCTTAAACTCTCCAGAAATGATCCTCACACCAACCCCAACAAGAATCACACAACCAAATTCATTTATTCATCATCAAAAACATGAATCGAAGCAAAACAGAAAACATAACAGAAATTTCAGAAGCTTATGAAATGCTTATTTCTCAATCATTTTCAAAAGTAAAGACATCATGATCATCAGGAGAGCACATAGAATCAATTAAGAACTTAAAATGAAGGTTCTGGAAAAAAATCTCTTGAGCTCACCTGAACTGAAGCTTTCAAAAATGGCACTGGCTGGTTGCTTCTTTGTTTCAAATCAGCTCCAATGATCCTCCTGAAGAGTTTGTGATGCTTGGTTGGAGTTTATATGGGCTCAAAATGAAGTTGGCAGAAGTTTAGTTCAAGCCATGTCAAAATCGTGTTTTTGATTCAGGGTGTTTTAGGGCAAAATGAAGGGTGGGAAATGATCAGCAATGGATATGGAGTTGAATGGTGGAATTTGTTTTGAGGTTTGATGGCTGAGCTATGAGTTTCGAAGGCTTTTGCATAAGAGGGAGTTTTTGTGATTACTGAGTTCTTGGAGGTTTTAGCTTGTGTTATGTTATGGAATGGCTTGCTTTTGGTACACATATCATGTTGGGATAGGTCAGAGGGTGGGTGGTGGCCTATGTTGATTGGTATGGGCAAGTTGCAAAAATGTCAACATGACTTGTACTTGAGGTATGGGCAATAACAGAGCTGGCCCTTGGGCATGTCCATGCGCAGCTGACTTCATGGATGTCCACAAATCCATTCTTGATGCAATTCAGCAAGAGAGAAGGAAATTATGGGGTGTTTTGCAATTATGTGATGTTTTGGCCCTTTTAAGAAATCTTGATGTTCAAGGCATGAAACTTGGGATTTCTTTGGGCAATTCTGAATTTTGTGTCATGTGTGATGTTTGTGTAATGGTTAGAAGTCAAATTGAGGTCACAAAATGCTTTGGCAAGTGTTTTTGCAAACTTCCCTCTTTGGTGCATAAGTGCAATTTAGTGATTTTCCCAACTTTGCAAAGCCATAACTTGAGTTCTATGATGAATTAGGTCAAGTTCTTGTACTTTTTGAAAAGGGAATGATCCAATCTACAACTTTCATGACCAAGAATTTTTCATTTGAAGCATTTTTTAATCAAAAAGAGGAGGTTGAAAAACTTTCCCAAAATGGAAAGTTTGCATTACAAGTCACTTTCCCAAAATGGCAACTTTGCAAATGGCTTGAAATTCTTCAATTTGTGAACTTCTAACTTCTTCTAAGATCAAATAAAGATCATATGCACCCAAAATGATGGAGAAGACCCTTTGGTTGGATGATTGGGGGCCTCAGATGCCCTGATTTTGCACTGACTTGCTCAAGAAGTTACCCAATGATCAGATGGCTTCCACAATGAATTTTTCCATAAAACTTGGTATGCATGATCCTTACACCATATAGAGACCCATAGAAACAAGAATGACTAAAAAATTTGGAGTTATGGCCTCTGAAACCAAAACCCTAATTTCAGGTCATCTGTGTAGTTAAGCTTGGCTCTGCTTCCATGCCTTTCTCAGTTCTTGTGATTCTTTGACTTTCTTGACCTTGGGGGGATATAATATGATGCTTGAACATACATGTACATTCTTGAGATGATTGAAGACCTTTGGAGTGGCTCAGATAGCTCAGGGATTGCTCAAATCACAAACCCTAGATGCAGATGACTTTGAACCAATGCAGTGAAGCAAAAATGCAATATGAGATGATATGATTGAAATTATGCAAATGAGAAGAATCACAAGCCATGGTGAAATTAGTGAGGGAAAATTTGGGGTGTTTACAAAGGCAAGGTAAGAAGAACATCAAGGTCATACGGGTCGTAGCAAAGGAAGCTCACTGGAGCGTCATCTTCAACATTGCCAACACTTTTATTTTCCCAATTTACAGCAATCTCCTCCTTTCAGGGGATTCACTTCTTTGACTGTACTTGCCTATTCAGGGCACACAAATCAATAAAATCAGAGTTTTCAGTCACACGTTGTTTTGTACATTTTTGTTTCGTTTGCAAAATGTCCAAAGTTCATAATACAATACTTGCATAAAACATATGAGCCATTTTAATAAATGCCTGTAGGAAATATGTTACTCTCAAGTAAATATAACTCCTATGATGGAATCCGGTTGAGGATACATCGGGACACTTGCGCGTTCTCCTTTGTCTTAACAGGTTGCAGGTACTCAAGGCAGACGATCTTTCACAACATGGGGCATGACAAGCATTAAATCCCCAGCAAAATACTTTCTAGGATTTATCTCTTCCCCAAGCGGGACCTCCCGAGCAAAACCTGACAACTTCTCCCAGAAAAGTGGTCAAGGGCTTTCCACTCCCCATCAGAAGTGCCAGAATTTGCTCATCCCCAGTAGAATCGGTGGAATTGTTTCCCCATAGAGTTTCCTCCCCCAGTAGAGCAATGCCTGAAATACTTCCCCAGCGGAGTTGCTAAAACTTTCTCTCTCCCCAGCTGAGTTCTCCCTCCAGACAGATCAACCAGATATCTTTATCCCCGCAGGATCCGAATCTTGGATCGGGTTTTTCTCATTTGCATAATCATAGCATTCACATCATTCCTCCCCAAACAGAGCGTAGCATTCCGTCTAATAGGGAGCATTACGGCAAAAAATCAAACATGTGCATGATCACGAGCAAGGTTCGAGCCAGTCACCTGCAAATACCATTATCACTTCACCAGCAGTATACAAAACTCATATCCCCTGCAGATAAAAGCCAAAGCATCCCCTTTGCACTCTCAAATACAGATATTTGTTCATAATTTATACATATTCTTTTCGGCACTCGTCCGTGTCATACATCCCCAGCAAGTCAAACACTTGCACGTGTCCCTTGCTTAATCTTTTTAACACTCGTCCGTGTCTTGCACATATTTCCCTAGCAGGTCAAACACTTGTACATACTTATACACAATCCTCTGATGCTCGTCCGTATTTTGTATATATCACCTCCCCGGCAGATCAAGCACTCATCCGTATTCCCTGCTTAACCGATTGATACTCGTCCGTATCGTCATCCTTAAACACGTGTCAGCGTTTGTTTCTATTGATACTCGGCCGTATCATGGTCCTAAGGATGCTCGTCCGCATCTTTAATCTATACACACTGTCAAACACTTATACCTTTTATTGCAAAGCATAAGCAGTCGTCCGTGTTTACCATTCCCCAGTAAGTCGCCAACAGAACAAATTTCTCCTATCTGACATTCGTCCTATGTTGTGATACTTTCGGCATCCGTCCCCTTCCAGGTGATCTTCCTTCACCTTTGGATGATCGTCCCTCATCTTTCCCCAGTGGGATCCCCATTGTTGCAACCTTCTATCCGACATTCGTCCTATGTCGTGATAAAGAGCAGGCCGTCCCCTGCTAGGTGATCGTCCTTCACCTTATGATGATCGTTCTTCATCATATTTACCCGATGGCCGTCCCCATCATTGATCTTGTTATCCGGAATTTGTCCTATGTCGCGATAATCCCCAAGAGCAGCCATACCCTGCTAGGTGATCTTCCTTCACCTCTTGATGATCGTCCTTCATCATGCTTATCCGATGGCCGTCCCTATCATTGACATTTTCTATCCGGCATTCATCTTATGTCGTAATAAAGAGCAGGCCGCCCCCTGCTAGGTGATCGTCCTTCACCTTTGATGACCGTCCCTCATCAATTATTTCATTTATTCTTTAACCCGATGGCCGTCCCCGTCGTGGTCCCTTTTCCTTTCCCCGATGATCGTCCTTCATCAGTTTAGCCCGATGGCCGTCCCCATCGTTGTTTACTTAATTTTCCAAGCCTGATGGTTGTCCTCATCATTTCTTTTCTCAAATCCCCAGAGAATTTTATTTCCTAACCCGATGGCTGTCCCCATCGCGGTTTTCTTTATTCCCCAACTTGTCGCCCGTCCCCGTCATTGCTTTGCTTACTGTTTTACCCCCAGCAGTCGTCCTCTGCTTGATGGTTGTCCTCCATCGCTTTCATTTGATAATCATACTATACCATCTTTTACAATTTATATCCCTTTTCTTCTCCCCAGCGAGTGCAAATTTCAGACTGTCTTTGGTATTCAACCACAAGTTATCTTGTTTGTCTGATAAGCCAGGCGCTTACATTATGCACAGCTAACTCATGCTTGAATAGGGGTAGCTGTAAACATCCTAAATTTTCCCTCATTTTTTCTCACACCATGGTTTGTGATCTTTCATATTGCATTGCATAGGCATACCATCTCATATTGCATATTTGTTTCACTGCATAGTTCCATTTCATCTGCATCTAGGGTTTGTGATCTGAGCAATCCAAGAAGTGATATGAGCCATCCCAAGGGTCTTGAAGCTTTCCAAGAGGGTCCATGTGTGTTCCATGATCATAATATTCTCCCCAAAGTTCATAGAAGTCAAGGGATCACAAAGCATGACAAGAGCATAGAGGCAGACTGAAGATTTCCTGCACATATGACCTAAAATTAAGGTTTTGGTTTCAGAGGCCTTAATCCCAATTTTTTTGGTCATTCTTGTTTCTAATGGTCTTAATATGTTATAAGGATCATGTGTACCAAGTTTTATGAAGAGATTCACTGTGGAAGTCATCTGATCATTGGGTAACTTCTTGAGCAAGTAAAGTCAAAATCAGGGCATCTGAGGCCTCCCTCAAGGGTACCAAAGGGTCATCATCATCATTTTGAGTCTCTATGATCTTTATTTGATCTTATAAGTGGTTATAAGTTCACAATATTGAAGAATTTTGGGCCAAATGCAAACTTGCTATTTTTGGAAATGACTTGTAATGGAAACTTTCCATTTTGGGAAAGATATTCAACCTATTCTTTCTTGACCAAAAATGCTTCAAATGAAAAACTCTTGGGCATGAAAGTTTTAGATTATGTCTTCCCATTTTCAAAAAGTAAAATAACATGTCTTGATTCATCCTAGAACTCAAGATATGGCCTTTCAAAGTTGGCAAAAATCCTATAATTTTCAAGTTCATGCCAAAGAGGGAATTTTGCAATTTCACTTGCCAAGCCCTTTTATGACCTCTAATCAACTTCTATACACCATAACATGTCAAAGAAACTTCAAAAGATCATATTTGGCCTTTGAACCTAGGGTTTTGATGGCTTGATTCACAAGAAATATCAAGATGACCATTATGCATAAACTTTGCAAAAACTATGGCAACTCTTGATCCAAGTGTTCCAGCTGCATACAAATGATCCTAGGGCCATCCATGAATCAGGCTGAGGCTAAGACACCCCTAAAGGCAGTTCTGCACCATGCCCATACCTCAAAGTACACAAAGTTGACATTTTTGCAACTTGGCCCATACCAATCACACTATGCCACCACCAACCTTCTGACCAATCAAGACATCACATACAAGCATTATGGAACTCATTTCACACAACACACATGCCTGAAACATCTTAGAACTCAGATTGCCCAAAATTTCCATAAACCTTCCCTTCTTCGATTCTCTCAAACCAGCCATCAAAAATTAAAATTTCTTTCACCATTCAACTCCACATACCTCAAGGATCATTTGCCACCCCTCAGCATGGCTTGAATCACCCTGAAACAAAAACACGATTCCTGCTTCATTAGAACTGAAACCTCTAAACCAGCCCCTATAAGCCTCATCCAAGCATTCCATTAGCACAAGGAGGACCAGAGGGGTTTATTTGCACAAGAGAGAGAGGCCTAGAAAGCTCCATTTTGAAGAAGCTCAATTCAGGTAACCATCAAGAACATTTTTTCCAGAAGCTCTATTTTAAGTTCTTAAATAATTATATGTGTTCCCCTGAGCATGTTGATATAATTTGTTTTGAAAATGGTTGAGAAATAATCATTTCATGATGTTCTGAAACTTTGCCCGTGAAAATGTTTTTGATTCGATTTGCATGATTCTTGTGATATAAATGATGTTTGATGAGTGATTTTGACTGTATGATGTATGGGGACTGTTTATGGGCAGTTACTTTGGTTTGGGGTGGCCTTAGGAAGAAGATAGGTTGAGGGGTTGGCCGAAGAAGACGATCGGAGTTTATCTCCGATCGCCTTAGATTAATTAGGGTTTGGTTTTCCAGTTTGAATGTGAGCCCCTGGATTGAGATTAGTTTAAGTAGTGGACGGTTCTGATCATTTCACTTAACCCTAATCTTTTAATTAATTTAATTAATTAGGTTTAATTAATAAAATTTCCAGATTGAATCCTGACCTTACAATCATGCGCGCAGTCAACACAAATTCCCCCAGTTTGAATCTCAGCCTTCAGATCCACATACTTACCTTTTAATTCTTTTTTATTTCATTTATTTCATTTCTTTGTTCATTTTATTAAAAATATCAAAAACCATCAAAAAAATATGATTTCTTGCATTTCTGTTTTAAATATTTTTCTCAACCTGAAAATAATTTTTATTTTATTTTTTGCATTAAAAAAGTATTTTTAAAATATTTAAATGTTATTTTTAATTAGTTAATGGATTTTAACTAATTAAAAATGCATTAAGTTTTTAAAAATCACTAAAAAATTCATGAACCATTCCAATACATTTAGAAACATTTTGAAACTTATCATACAAATTTATTTTTAGGCTTGATCATAATTTCACAATTTTCTTTGAATTAGGGTTCTTAAAGATCCCATTTTTTAACCCTAACTTGAAAAATTCATTTCTGCCTAACTATGATGAGTTTGAACTTGGTTCTTTTTGAATTGTTTCACATATTGCATTTAATTACTAGGTTATTTATCTCATGATTTTATCTTGCATTTTCAATTTGATTTGCATTTTTCCTTTAGAATCACCCAAAAACCCTAGTTAACTTAGGAATTTCATAACTTCCACTAGGTTAAGCTTCTGACTTCCTCCTTTGGAGTGTGATCTTGTATAGATTTAGGGTTTGTTTGAGCTTGATTTCAATTTTTTTATCATGTTGTTTGCTTCTGTTTTGGTCATATGCATCTCATACATTCATAAAACCCTAATTTTTCATCTTTATTTGCATTCTCCTTTGCATATCATCATCATATGAACTTGCCATGACATTTCGAGCATTTGTATGACATCTTAGACATCTTAAGACATGCTTGAACATTTCTTGATCATTTCTTCATTCATTTTCTGTGCTTTGCATCCATTACACTTCATGAACATCCATGTGTTTTCATGCTTCTAAACATGCTCCCATTGCATCTCATCCTTGTATGATCATTCATATGCATCTTGTATGATTTTGCATTATCTTATATGCAATTTACATTTCATATTCACTTCTGACTTTGGTTTTTGCATCTCATTTCATTTCATTCCCTTTTGCTTTATGTCTTATGCATCCATACTAACATTTCAGGAGTCTTTGGTAAGTTATCTGGGAGGTGGATTTGCCTTCACTTCCCACCTTTTCTTTTCTCTCATTTGCATATTTATATGTCTTTGAAGTGAACTTGCTTCACTTGTGCTCTCTTGCTCCTATCTATTTCTTTTAGGTTACTTATCTTCTTCATGAAGTAAGTAACCTATTCTCCTTTCTCCTTCTCTTTTCATCTGCTTCTTCCATTGGTGGCCTTGAAGATCTTTCTTCTTAAGCCTCACAAACCATAGGATATCCAAACATGATAACTTTTAGGGTTGTATATAGTTCCCCTTAGTCTTTTACCTTTGAGTCTCCTTTCTCATCTCTTAATCAGAGGCTAAACTCTTAAAGCTGTAGGACTTTGAATTAGGGTTATGCCTGCATCCTTATCTTAGGATGAAGTGTATAACTTTAATCCTTAGTGTTAAACCTTTAATTTGTTTACACCTCTTAATCAAAACACTTAATAATCACTAAGACTTTATCTTGTAACTTGGGCCTTACATTAGGGTTCTATCTCTTCCTTATGGTTAAGAGGGACTAACCCCAGTGTTTAATGGACAAGTCCTCCTCAAGTTGCCTTACAAATCATAAAATCCACTTCTTAATCTCACCCTTTAATTTAAAATACACTTTAATAAAGGCTTGTTATATAATGAATTTAGTCCCTAACCATGGATTAAGTTGAGGTATCTTCCTCAGCTTAAGTGTTCTCATCTATCATCCTTCTATTAGGATGGTGTAATGAGTTCACTAATCTGTGATTAAAGATTAAACTCATTACTTAACACTAAACAAAAACCAAAAACACCTAAATAATCGCAAGTAGGTTAATGATCTTAATCCTACATCATCATGGTAATTAAGTTGAGATGCTTATCTCATACTTAAGTAGGCTCATTATCCCTAATCATGGAGGATATAATGAGTTTACAACCCTTGATTTAGGCTTAAGCTCATAATCCTATGCAAAACACCAAAAACAATAAAAATCTGAAAACACAAAAACAAACAATAATTGTCTCCTTCGGGATTCTTTTCTCATCACACTCATTCACAAATGAGAACTTGCTTCTTCCGTCTAATGCAAGACAGTTAGCACTCGAGCCAGACGAGTCATACACTTGAGCATAGACAAGCAAGCAGTTCACAGTCAATTATTTTTTCAGTCTCTTTGAGTCGAACTACGGTGTTTTGACTTCCTCATTGCACGAGAGGATACATAGGCATAACTTAACAGTTATCGAACAAAAGTCTCTGTGTCTTCCCCCTCTTTCAACATTCTTTTCTAAGCCTCAGTTCCTGAGCAATTCACCTTTTGCACTGACACCTGTATTTTCTTTCCTTAGGCTTTGCACACAGATAGCACATACACCTACCCCTTTTAAACTCAATCTTGTAAGCGTGGATCCCGTCAAGTACGACGGACGATTTGGGTGCTAATACCTTCCCAAGTCGTAACCAACCCCATTTCTCAGTTTCTCTGGTTCGCAACCGTCTTATCCATCTTTTTTCAGCTTTATGCAGCATTACCTTTCCTTCGGGATAAAAATGCCTAGCTGGCGACTCTATTCAGTTCACCCTCATCTCTCTCTTCGCCGACCGTTCGCGTCTGCACCTTGGGACCCCGGTGTCTTTCCAGGGGAGCGACAACCTGAATGGATGATAGCAACGACTTTCAGACTTTCAAGGTATGGAGTGATTGAATACCTGAATAAACCGGAAAATTTGCACTCCGTGGGATAAAAAATGATTGAGAAGAGAATGTCATTCTTGGATGACAACTCAACACACGGGACTGACCTCTGACAGGACGAAAGGGACGAGTTCATCATACTTAGATGATAACTCAAGGGGAACGAGACCATCGTACTTAGACGAAATCAGAAATGAAACCATTGTATTGAAACAAAATTAGAAGGAACGAGATCATTGTACTTAAACGGTAACCCGAGATGTGACCGTTGTACTTAAACGGAAACGAAGGAACAAGACCATTGTACTTAAATGGGAACTCGACAACACTAAACCATTGTACTTAAATGGAATCGAGGTATGAAATCATCATACTTAGATAAAGTCAAAGAAAAACGGGATCATTGTACTTAAATGATTACCCGAGATGCGACTGTTGTACTTAAATAGAGACGTGAAAATGATATTGTTGTACTTAAACAGAAACTCGAAGAAGAGACCATTGTACTTAAATGGAATCAAGGAATTGAAATCATCATACTTAGATGAGATCAAAGAAAACGAGATCAATTTACTTAAATGATTACCTGAGACGCGATCGTTGTACTTAAACGGGACGCGAACAAAATGAGAGACTGTTGTACTTAAACAAGACTAAACTGGGGAACCATTATACTTAAATGGAACACCTGAAAGGAGCGTGATTGTTGTACTTAAACGAGAGCCCAAGACGCGACCGTTGTACTGAAACGGAGACGCGAAAAAAATGAGACTGTTGTACTTAAACAAGACTCAACTAGGGAACCCGTGTACTTAAATGGAACACCCGACTAGGGATGTCAAACAAGACTTGGTAGAAATAACCACATCGAGGAATGAACTTGGAATTTTGTGGGGATATTTCGGTCCGATTGAAGAACTGATGTTTCGGGCTTCTGTGCAAGGTACCAAAACTGGTTTATGCTTCGTATGCATATGTTTGAATTTTTCCATGGCGTAATGCTCCATAATGATGGAAATGCTACGCGTTTAGAGGATGCAAATGTAATGATGATTACTAAATACAAATGCAAGGGACCTCCTGATGTGGAGATAATAGGTATCCCCGACGGCCTCGCTGGGGAAGAATCAATTTCTGCATCGATTATGATGAATCCCTGTGAGGAAAATCAACTCTGCAGGGATGGTGTTAATGATACACTGCTCTGAAATACCTTCATTGCCAAAAATAAATTAGACTTTGAGATTAGAGAGCCAAGACCCTGTTGGGGATGAACTTGACTTGGAGGGTACACTACTCGTCGAACTCTGTTGGGGAAGTGATACTCCTCTGACCCGGTTGGGGAAACAAATGTGCTGGTACTCTGTTAAGGGAAAGACCTACTGCGGAAATCCCTTAGGTGCAACATCTTTTGCTTGGGGAAGAAATCTGCTGGGGAATTCTCAAACACACCCCTTTCTGCTCGGGGAAGAGATGCCAATGAGGATCAGACTTTGTTTGGCGAATCCGCTGGGGAATATGGTGGACACTGCTGGGAAAATAAGAGGACTTCCGGGCTCTTCTGCATCTTCACCTCTGCTGGGGAATGATGAATTCTCCCGTGCTGCAGAGGATAAGAAGACTCTGATGGGGAATATTTCTTCTGTTGAAGGAGGGCTCTCTTTTTGGGGAGAATGCTTGTCTTTTTCCAATTCTGACCCTATTAGGGATAATGGAGAATGTGTCGGGAGGGACATTTCCTGCTGAAATTGAGAGTCTTGAATCATCTCCGACTGGGGGATAAGGAGAATAAAGTCTCACGTTGGGGATGAGAGATTATGACATTCTTCCATTCGAGAAGTATCCTTCCCTTTTCCGTTCTGTTGGATAAAACTCCCATTTCCAATCCTACTGGAGAGGATGGAGAATTTAGCTGGGGATATTTCCTACTGGATAAGAGTTTGATCACCTCTTGCTGGGAGTGAGAGGTAGGATGTGTCTCATGCTGGAGATGAGAAGTGGAAGGCGTCCTCCGTTGGGGATAAGAGATACTGATACCTTCTTGCTCGGGGAATATCATTCTCTTTTATGTTGCTCTGCTGGAGAGGCGATGATATGATGAGACTTGCTAAGGAGTCACGCTTCAAGATCTGCTGAGGAAGAGGCTTCTCGAAGCTCTGTGTTGGCGATGGCTTTGTTGGCAACACCTGTACCTGCATGTTAATGAACACAGCTAATAGTACCTGCGAAATAGAGAGTTAGTTTGTCATGCATGCCCCGAGGTCATAGTCTGAATCACCATCCCAATCACTCAACATCAGATACATGTCAAATGTTTTTACTCCCCTGTATTATTTATAAGGCATTTATGCACTCGCAAAGCAATATTTATCATAATTTGTTGGACGTTTTTGCAATCAAACAATGGTAGATGAAAAAACAAAAACTCACGAGAACAAATGTGACTGAAATTGTGCTTTTATTGATTGAAGAATGGCCATGAATAGGTATTACATCAGGAAGCAATCCCTGGAAAGAGGAAACTGCACAAAACGAAATTAAACTATCCTAATGGCAATGTGAAAAAGACAAGTCTCATCAAGCTCCGACCTAGCTATGACTTGTATATCCTCAAGATTCTCTGCTTGCTTCACTTCGAGGACGAGGATTTAATTGATCTTCAACATTCGAATTACTTTTTATTGCAAGTGACAAATCATAGATCTCGCAGACCGCAATTGTTCGTTTTAGTCCCTCTTTTGCGTGGATCTCCCTTTCGGGTTTTCGATCCACCGGGATACCCTTTTTTGCCTGAGTCGTCCAGTGTGGCTTTTCGGCTCAGTGGGTGTACATCTTTTCAGATATTTCCCTAACTTTTGCCCGAGCCTTTTATTCTATATTTGGCTTGCCGGGATGCCCATTTTTTCCTGGACTCTCATTATGTTTTTTTGTCCAGCGGGTCTTTTATACGAAGTATTTTCTAACTGCGTATGCGTTGACGGGGGTTTGGAAGTCTTCGCCATCCATGGTCGTTAATATCAAGGCTCTGTCTGAGAAGACCTTTTTGACCACGAACAGACCTTCATAGTTGGGTGTCCACTTTCCCCTGTGATCATTATTAGGAGGAAGAATCCTTTTCAGCACCAAGTCGTCGGGTATGTGTAACACCCCAAAATTTGCCCTCTTATTTATTATCAACCTCGAGCAATTTACGCTTCATTCTTGCATCATTCCGCATATTATCGCATCGGATTTGAAAAATAAAAATAAATCATCATCCTTTGCATGAGGTGTGGTCGATTGAGGCTTGGCAAACATTGGAGTTCAAGAGAAAAAATGATGTACCAAAAATAATCCAAACCACTTCCAAGCTAACCCACCAAAAGGGAAGATTTCACCCTTTCTCTCCCTTTTCTTTCCGCTTTTCCTTCCGCTTTATTTCAGCACTCCCTTTCATTCTTTCCCTCTCATTTTTCACTTCAATTCCACTCCAATTCCCTTGGATGTTTCTACCATCTTCTACCATCTTCTAGAGTATTCCAAGGAATATTCCAAGGAATATTCCCTTTTCCAACCCTAACCCTAACTAAGTACCAAACCTAATTTTGGATCCCAAGCCTAATTTTTGGGCCCCAAACCAAAGTTCATTCCAAACCCAGCTCCAATCCTAGCCTCTATATAACCCTTAATTACTTCAATGCAAAGGGTTCCCACCATTTTCCATTTTTTCACTCTTTCACAATCACTTTTTCTCTCTCTCACTTTTCCTCCATTTTCCCTCCTTTCACCAAAGCTTCTTTGAATAAGCTCTTCAAGTTTCACATTGAAACTTGAAGATATTGAAGCTTAAGCCTCCAACCTCCTTTAATTATGGATTGTAGAAGAAGAAGCTAGTGATTTTGTTGAAGATTTCAGCTTATCGGAAATGCACGAAGATTAAAGCATCAAGAACACATTTATTTTGCGGTTTCACGGTTTTTGGTTTTCTCTTCAATCAAGCTCCGATTCATGCAACAATTACCGAAACACTTCTCTGCTTCGTAGGTTGGTGATCTAAATCATTTCTTCTTTAAGTTATTCTCTTCATCTTGCCACTTTTGGCGTTCTTTAAGTGCTTTTCATTTTGCTTGCGATCGATGTCATTTTCATAATGTGTTGTGTGCAATTTGTGATTTTTGTTGGATTTGGATTTAAAGTGTTGATAGTTATAGGTTCTATCATGTGTAAATAATCCCAAATTAAGTAGAAATTAGTGTTAGCATGTTCCTAGGTATGTTAGGGATCATTAGAAGTAAGTTTGTGTCCAAAAGCACTTATTTCAAAAGCTTTTTTTTTTAATTCTGTTCAGCGTTAACCGATTAACGCATTTGGTTAACCGGTTAACGCGTGCGTTTTGGCCATATTTGCTGCTGTCCAGGGTCCGTTAACCGGTTAACGTATTAGGTTAACCGGTTAACGCTGTTGATTTTTGACTTTTTAGGTTATTCGGTTGCTCAATCTTGTTTCCTAGTGCCCCTAATGTTCATACATGTTTAGGTAGTGATTTTAGGGAATTTTTGAGTCCATTTCCAGTAGCCCATTCCCCCATTTTGAGTCGTTTCGACACGAATCCGTTCATGTCGCGTATTAGGCATTTTTGTGTTCTTTGTGCATATCTTGATTTCTTGCATTTTTGTTGCCATGATCATGCATCATTAGGTATGTAATAATCATATTGCATTCTGTTTTTACATGTTTGCATTGCATTAAATCACTTTGCATTTCATTACATCAAGATATGTTGCATTTTGCATAATCATATGTATGTGCATTTAGTTGCATTTTGTTGCATATTTGATCACATCATCCATACCAATTTAATTCTGAATTTTGCATTGAGTTTGACATTCTTGTTGAGCTATCATATTGCATGTTCATAATCAATAATCCTCATGTTCATATGCATATTCATGTGCTACATTTTTGCATTACTTGTTGCATAATCAACCATGTGATGCATCCTTGAATAATCCCTCAAAATATTCATGTCCTTGCATTTATATATGATGATCCATGTTCAAATGTATGTTCATGATGGAATTGGTGCATATTCATTGAGTTTGTGCATTAAAAAATGAAAATAATCAATTCTGAATTTTGCATTTCATAGTTGTTTTTGCATATAAGTGTTGTAAAATGTGTACTGTTTGTTATGTGTACATGCTGTATTGACCTTTTACACCTACTTTTTCATGTTGCATGCTGGCTGTAAAAAGCTGACTTGTGTTATGCATTGTTTTCATAGCTGTTTGTGTGTTTGAGTGCTGTAAATAGTTGCTGAATTTTAGTTTAGCATAGTGTAGGCACCCTTAAACTTAGGATTGAGTCTAGTTTAGGTCCAAGTTTGCTTAGGATTTAATTGTTATGTGTTTGCCTTATTATTTTTCATAAATGGCACACTAATCTTTGTTTTGTAGAGGGGAAGATTGAGGTAAGTTTCCTCCAACTTATTCTTTTATTTCCTTTATGCATTTAATTTGCATTTTAATTCATTTTTCCTTCCATATTTGTGTTTGGTAGGATTTCCCCCTTTGTTATGACCAACTTATCTTCATTAGGAAGTAAGTTGCATCCTTTTTCTTCTTTCTTTTCCTTTTCTTCCTTAGGATTAGAAAACCTCACTAACCATTAGGATTTCCCTTTTGTATATAATAAATAACTTAGGGTTGGTCTTAGTCCCCCTTAGTTTTTCCCTTTTTCCGATTTTAGTCTTCTTCTCTCATCTCCAAACAAAATCTAAAAGACACTTAATAAAAGATTGAAATAGTCTCTTGTGCAAAGCCTTATTCCATGGGGCACTCATAGTCATTCCATCTTGGAATAGTATGGACTTGTCTAGCATGATGTACAAGTCTAATCATGAGACTATTTTCACAAACAAACTCCAAAACACTTCTCATAAAAGACAATCAACAAAGACAATCGCGTCTTCTCTTCTCATCTCCTAATCTTTGCGGACGAATGCGACTTGCCTCGACAGTTCAAACAGCGATACGGTAAACACCCCCGAGTCAGAGCCGATAACACCTGAGCTAGAGCTATGGCAACATCATCCTAAAAAACACAAAATAGTTCCCGCCTTAGTTAGGCGAACTACGTCGACTCTGATCCTCATTATCCTGATGAGGTACGTAGGCAGCGGGGTAGGGCCCGTTCGAGCACATTCTTTATTTTCCCTACATTTCCCCATCCTTTATCTCTTCCAATTACCTTTCTCATTTCAATTCCAGTTCCAGTTAGCAGTTTATTTGTTCAACAACATTCTTACTTTCTCACCCTTTGAAACAAGCAAACAAGCGTGGATCTCGTCGGGTACGGCGGACGATTTGGGGTGCTAATACCTTCCCAGGTCGTAACCGACTCTCGAACCCAGATCTTTGGTTCGCAGGACCTCGTCCTTTCCTTCTTCCTCAGGTTTGTGTAGCATTACCTTTCCCGTTCCTTTGGGATAAAAATTCCTGGCTGGCGACTCTACCCTTTCCGCGCCACTTTCGCGTTTATACTAGGATGAAAATCTCGGGAGCGACTGCTGGCGACTCTGCTGGGGATCGAACCCAGAATCTCTGGTTTCCCTTGTTGAGTCAATCCTAGCGCTTGTCTGTTTTGTTTCTTTGGGTGTTTATCTGTTTGCTGCTGTGTGCTTTAGTCTAGCTTTAATGTTTTCATTTACAGCTTTACTTTACGGTATTTATTTACTGCTTTCAGTATTTATCATGCATCATTATCACTGTCTGGACTGTGTTGGTTTCATTTTTTTCTGCGGGATAGGGGTTACTGTGAGATGAGCTCGTAACCGGGGCTCGAGTGCACCCTAGGACTTAGAGTGGTTCCACTTTGGCTTCATGGCATCTTGCTATGTTGGTAGTAGTGAGTTCCACACCTTGACTTGCGACCTTCTAGGGAATGTATTGATTCCGGAATCTTTCTGGGGAAATACGCTACCTTGATAGTTATGTGCAGTCTGTTGCACCCCAAAATTTGCCCTCACAATACAAGACTTTGTGTGCTAAGAAGGTTCACAAGGTTCACAAGACCTTTCATGAGGTTCATGAAGTCTACAAGACACTTTATGAGGTTCACAAGGTTCACAAGACCTTTCATGAGGTTCACAAGGTTCACAAGACCTTTCATGAGGTTCACAAGGTTCACAAGACATCTAATGAGGTTCACAAGATTCACAAAGTTCATCATGGGTCAGAAGATTTGACAAATCCCTCAGGCAAGGCATTCCCCTAAGTAGTGCATCCAAAACTAGGGTTTTGACTTTAATCAGGCTAAATGGACTTCCAAGACTTCAAGTGAGCTTCATAACATCTTATATATGTCTAAGAATCCCTATGACAAATTTCAGAACTTTTCCCAAAGGTTTGCTCAGTCAGATGATCAAATAAGTCAAAATCAGTCAAAGCAATTAAAAAGTCAAACTGAGGTCAACTGTGGTCAAACCAAAGTCAAACTTCATGATATTTTGTCAACAACAAGTATATGAAGTAAAATTCATCATTTGATCAAGGGTTGATCATGATTCATCAAGGATATTTCAGATCATCAAGAATCAGGGGTTTCTAAATTAGGGTTTCCTCAGGAAAAGTCAACTGAACTTTGACCAGCCATAACTTTCACATGCTTCATCACATTCTTCCCATACAAAGCTCATTTTGAAGGAAATTGAATTCTCTACAACTTTGTGTCTCACCAGCCAAGCCCAAAAATGCTTCATTTGGAAGGTATGAGCTAAGACATTATAGGTCCTTTTGAAAGTCAACAAAAAGTCAACAACTTCAAAAGGGCATAACTTGAGAATGGTAAATGATATGGACATGAAACCAATGGGGTTGCTTAGAGGACTCTCTAAGCTTTCCAAAATGTCCAAGAACACCCTCATAGCATTAAAATTGAAGGATGTGTGCCCTTGCAAAGTTGGGAAATATTTGGGTGGTTTATGAAGCAAATAGGGCTTTAAAATCAATTTCTTCCAAATGGGCTTGCAATCTTGTGATCCAAACTTCATCATAACACCAAGCACGACCCAACCCATGCAATTTATGATTTTTTTTTATTTTATTTAATATTTATTTTGATTTTATTCATTTAAATACATATTAAATCAAAATAAAATCAAAAAATCAATATTTGAACATGATTCTTCTTCTAGAAGCCTTTAAATGACATTCAAGTTGATTAGATGCCATCCAAATTCGTGCATAACAGAAATAGAAAGGTTTGGTGTGATCTTTGGACATTTATGAATAATTGGTTTCTTCAATCTCAAGTTATCCCAAAAGCCCACAAATCCATCAAACTTTCTGACCTAATTCATTCACTATAAGTACATGAAGGTAACCAATGCATAAGGGGACGAATTTTCTGCCTCAAAGACAATTTTCAAAAGTTTCAAATTTCATCAAAAAAATCAAGTTTCGGATTTTACATTGCAAGAGGTTATAAGGTATTTTAAGGACACCAAGAGGTTCCCTGGACATCACTGAGTCTATACCAATCCTCAAATGCATCAGAACCATGCTCATATCCATAACCCGATGCATTTTTTTCTCTTGAATTATTTTTTTCGATTCCATATATTCACTGCGTTTTAATGTATTTTGTTTGTTCAATCATGTTTATAGTGATGTGTAAAACGTTTCTGGATGCTTAGATCAAAGCTTCATGGTCGGCATAAGATAACGCCATTGTTAGGGTTTTATGTTCCAACTTAGGGCTTCCTAATTTAGCAAATATAAATGAATTATAAGTACATAATTGAACTAGGCTGGTTATGGGGAGTACAATGGTACTCCTATTTTGTTAAAATTTTACAGGTTTGATGATCTTTGAGCAAAGCTAGGAAATCCTACGAAACCAGGTTCGTAGGTAAATTCGCAGGAAAAAGCACAGTTAATTTCGCAGGAAAATTGAAGAAGATGACCTCTTGGCGCCATCTGGAAATTCAAATACTTGATATAATATTTTATGTAATTGTTTCTATTTTGTTTCACAGTTGCAGTGTTAGCTCAGTTGGTAAAGGGATGCGCGTGTGAGGCCAAGGTCCAGGGATCGAATCCTGGACTCAGCAATTTTTTCATATTTTTCCCTCTAATTATTAAACTTAATATATTATGTATTGTGATGAATATACTAACAGATGCGCCCTCCCGGCTGGAATGGTAAATGCGTTTGTGTATTGTTTAAAGGTCCTGGGTTCGAATCCCCCCAGGCCTTTTGTGTATTTGTTTTGCTTTCTTTTTCATGATTTTTTCCAGGTTATGAATAAAAGGGATTAGTTCCCTGCTTCTAACGCCAGCGCGCGCATGGCCTAGTGGTTGGATTGCTGGTCCTGGAGTTTGAAAGCTTAGGGACTGGGTTCAAATCCCAACCCAAGCAGGTTTTATTTTTTCATTCTTTTCTTTAATTTTGGTTATTTAATTAATTTTCTATTAAAACAAATCCAAATAATAAAATAAATAGGATGTTCATATTATTTTAGAATTCATTCTTTTAATTTTAATCTTATAAGAAAAACTTTTTTTTTTTTGTGTAAATTATTAATATTGTAAAATTATATAGTTATTTTATTATATGTATATAAACCCTAATTTTCTAAAACCTAAAATATTTTGTAAAAAACCTAATTAATTTTTATAAATCCTAATAATTTTCACAAACCCTAATTTTCTTCTATCTAACATTTAATTCTATTATAATTTTTAATTTATTATTTAATCATGTATATATATTATATAATTTGTTTATAACTTAATTCTTATATATAAATAATTTTCAATATATGCTTAAAAATAATTAAAACTTGTTAATTTAATTTTTGTAAACATAATTTATTTTTATAACATGTTTATAATTAACCTAATTTTTTATAATTTGTAAATAATTTAAAACTTTATGATAATTAGTATAATTGCTTATATTTTCTTATTAATCTTAAAATATAATTGTTTATATAAAAAATCGAACTTTTTAATTATTATGCTAATATTCATATTTATTTTATTATTAATGCTATTTATTTTCATATTTATTTTATTATTATTAACCCCATTTATATATTGTGACTTATTATTATTATTATTATTATTTTTACTAACCCAATTATATTATTATTATTATTTTGCTTATTTATTTAATTTCTTTAATTATTATTATTATGCAATTGTTTCCTTTATGTAATATTTTAATGGTAATGTTTAATATTTATTTCAAATGCTATGGTTAGTAAAATAGGGAGTGAAACATGTTTGTATTGTAAAATCAATTTAGATCACTAATTTAAAAGATAAATATTTAAAATTGTACACTCACACACGTAAGTCGATCTTTGATCGCCATCTCACTTCCATAAGGATACCTCTCATGTTGCCTATTACAAAAGGTCAAGTAGGGTGTATAAAGCAAAGTCCCTAATCTCACATCATCTAGTCCCTTTAACAGATAAAAAGATCAAGTCCCTTCGAATGTTGCCTTCGTAATGATCTTGTCCCTTTCGAATAAAGATGATAAGTCCCTTCGAATTGCTTATACACCCCACAATTGCCTAAATAACAGATGACCCTTCACTTGTCCCTTACATCCAAGGTAATGACTACCTATTCCTTAATAATAGGGATAGTTTTACCATTTAAAGGATTCAAGAACAGAAAAGACTTAAACTTAGGGTAGGTTCCTTTTAGATACTTGCTCACTCTTCAAAACATTTCAAACACTTCACATTTTCAAACAAATTTTCAAAACAAAGGTTTTATACGCATCCGTACATGGATCATTATAAAACATTTAAGAAAATTTTTATTCACACACTTCACATTTCAAAAATAATTTAAAGTGAGCTAAGTAACTAAGAGCCCATGGATAACCATGGATGTAAAAGGTGCTAACACCTTCCCTTTACATAACCTACCCCCCGGACCCAAAAATCTTTTAAAAGGTCTTTCCTGTTCTTTTATGCCTTTCCTTTGGATAAAATAAAAGTCAGTGGCGACTCTTGCTATCCGCAACATAACTAAAGTCAGTTCTCCCACCGTGTTACACAGTCAAGGGACCGATCATTGAGAACCTTTGTGGAAACATCCCTCTCCAGTGATGACAGTGGCAGACCACATTTGTTGGCAAACCTACTCGCATCCGAGGGCCCACTGGGAACTCGCTTAGGATGGCCTGGTTCTCTCATAGGAACCCAGTCAAAGCAAACTGTTCGTATGACGATAGTATTGTACCCTTCGGGATGAATGTACTATTGTTTCTCGATTCAGTGCTTGAAGCTAGGGACTTATGAGGGATGCTTGTTTTCCCCGTACTCAACTGAGACCTCCCTGGTTAGTACATAATGCCAAACCGATTCCTTGATTTGGTCATGAGCCATTTCCCGGAAATGGTGAACGTATTATTGCTATCCGGCTTTGAGAGTCCGTGATGTTGACTCAGAGTAGCATACCTGTGAGATGGGAGGGGTTTACAGGAACCCTGAAACTTCCAACATACCCACTTTGCCAGCATTATTCAGTATTATGATCAAGTTCTACATGGTCCTTTGGTGTTGAAATCTGGGACTTCGGTGGTACGGTTATCACGATTCTTTAATAGCACATGGCTGTCTTCTCGACACCAACGTCAGACCAGTGATCGCCAGACCTTTGATCACATGCCAGTGCATTGCATAACATCCTCGGCTTGCTTGCATTACTAACACATGATTACTCATTTGCAGGGTCGCATGTCGCATCCTCATGAACATATCACACGCATTTACTGCATGATTTGCATATTTTGCATTTTTATAGGTCACTCGGACTTCCTAACTTATTCAATTTCAGTCAATATAGCTGGTCAACACGTTCATCGATATCCAACAAAAAGAAACCGAGTGAGAATGGCTGAACGAATGCAGACTGATCTTAATGAGCTCCGACAGAGGATGGATCAGTTCATGGACATGATGACCGACATTGCTCAGAATCAAGAGCGTCTCAAGTTGATGGTTGAGCAATCCCGTGGGAATGCTAATACTGGAACACCGACTGAGAATGTGGATCCTAACGCTGCCCACAACGGAGGGCCAAATCTAAATGGGACTGCAGCCCGTAATGAAGACACTCAGGAAGACCAGTTCACTCAACTGGATGCTGATATGGGTAATATGAATAAGGTCAACAATCGAAGGTATGAAGAGCTGGCAGAGAAGATTAAGGCCATGGAATGTCAGAATTCCCTAGGCATCGATGTAACCAATCTTGGGTTAGTGCTAGGAGTCAGAATCCCTCCTAAGTTCAAGGTGCCATCATTTGACAAGTACAACGGCAACACATGCCCTAGAACTCACATTCATGCATACTTTGGAAAAATCTCGCCTCACACTGATGACGAGAAACTTTGGATGCATTTCTTCCAAGATAGTCTATCTGGAGCTTCATTGAGCTGGTACATGAAGCTAAGCAGGGTCTCTATCCGATGCTGGAAAGATCTGGCTGAAGCTTTTCTCAAGCAGTATCAATACAATATTGATATGGCTCCAAATCGCACTCAGTTGCAGAATTTGTCTCAAGGACCCAAAGAAAGTTTTAAGCAGTATGCCCAGAGGTGGCGTGAGCTGGCCACACAGGTTCAACCTCCATTGCTCGATCGGGAAATGGCCGACATGTTTATGGGCACCTTACTGGTGTTTACTTGGATCGTCTGGCCGCCTGCCCGTCCATTGGGTTTTCTGATATTGTCATCGCTAGAGAAAGAATAGAAAACTTTCTGAAACTAGGAAAGATTCAAGATGCAAGCAATGCTAGTTCTTCTGGTGTGAAGAAACCTTTTGGCAACGGCCAAAGACGAAGAGAAGGCGAGACCAATGCTGTGTATAGGGGACGAGACAGAGGCCGTTCACAAGGTTACTACCAAACAGCTGCTGTGACTATTACTCCTCAGGTTCAACCATAATCTCAAGGTCAGCAATATCAGGGACAAAGGCCAAATCAGGAAAGGACAAGAGCGAGAAACCGCAGACTTGATCCCGTACCATGCCCATATGTTGTATTGCTCCCAGAGCTGCTAAAGTTGAACCTGGTCGAGCTTCGTACCATGAGAGCTCCTGCTCCTGATAATCTACCTCAGAACTTTGATGCAAATGCCAGATGCGAATTCCACTCGGGTGCCCAGGGGCACAATATTGAGAAATGTTGGGCTTTTCAGAACAAGGTACAGGACCTAATTAACTCCAAGGCGATCAATTTTGCGCCTCACCCAAATGTACTCTAGAATCCAATGCCTAATCACAACAGAACCGGTGTCATGGTTGTTTTACCAGATGGTTCACGTTAAGCTGGAATCTTCAGGAAGCAAATAAAGCCATCAGTATCCAGATACTCTCAGCAATGGCAACTGTTTGTTTGTGTTTCTTCAATGCTTTTTTTTCCATCCCTATTGAGGGGAACTACGTTGCTCTGATTCTTCATTGGTCATTGGTCAATGAAAATACGTAGACAGAAGATCGTCAGGTCTTTCCGAGCAGCCTTATGGGGCAACTTTACTCCACAGCCTCACTTTTTCCTTCAGATGTCTCGTGTCAGAGCCAGAATAACAAAAAGAAGAGGTATGATTGCCATGGTTGAGTACACGGCTGCAAATTGAAGAGCTACTGATCACTAAAAGTATCCAAGACTGACAGGCCCAGACGGAGTCAAGCCTCTTCAACGACGGCAATATTCAGCTTCTTTACTGCATTTCCATTTGTAGTTCCTTTTATTTGCAAAACATTTGTAGACATGTATGAAAGTTGTTTGCTTTTGAATGTTATCAATAATAAAACTCACATGTTTTTCTTGAAGTAATTCATTTGTCAATTTAATTTCGCATGTTTACATCGCAATACCAATTGTCGTGCTTAAACTCTATGAGGGAGAATGACGAAGCAAAAATGCAAAATATCTAATTGTGTGCTCTCGAGTAAGGCCCTGTTGACGATGTACATGCTTTGTTTCAAATCCCTAAACACTGGAGATATAAGGAAGATAGACCCTTGTTAATCCCTTTGAGCCTTGAAGTAGGAGTTTCTTCTTGCATGAAAAACCCTCACATGTAACCCAGGGGCAAGGTAGATGTCAGCTAGTCAGACCAAGCGTTCAGGCTTTCATAAAGGAGTGTATTTGAGGATCCATTACATTCCACTATGCCAAATCAAGAGGTCTAAAGACCAGAAACCACAATGGTTATCCAAATCAAGAGGTCCAAAGGTTAGAAGCCATAATGGTTATCCTTCATCGACCAAAGAATGAGGCAGTCACAATCCTCACGAAGCAATCAAGACAAATAGTGTCACACGATTTGTTCCAAAAAAAAGAAAGAAATGAAAAGCCCGCTATGTCGAAACTTGAAAACAAGCGACTTAGGCAAAAGTTAGGGCATCCCGCTGGACTTCACAATCAAAGATTCACAAGAATTAGTCCAGGAAAAAGTTAGGGATAAGCAAAATAACGCAAAAGCAAAAGACGAAAAGGATTACACAAGAAAGATCCTTAAGCAAGAACAAAGTCGTGTGGCACAGACACGAAAGACAAAGGGGTGACTGACTCCAAATAACAACCTGATTGGTGCTTGAACCGATAGCAACAATGGTTCCTCAATCAACACGAAACCCTTATGAAAGGTGAACGCTTGCGAAAATTAGCTGAACATAGGAATGGAGAACATCACGAAGAATGGGTGGGTACAAATAATTTTGAGCCTATATCCTTTGTTTCTATAACCGTGAACCAGGCCACGATACAACCCTCAAAAGTCCTAACTGAAACAGGGTTATTTTGAGAGCGTATTACCACGAGGCCGCGTTCCTGACTCCTATGAGTTGTGCAAAAAGATACTTGTTGGTATTGCATGTACCTACTTTGAATAAAAAATAATGTCGCATCTTAGCCAGTGATTTGCTCACAAAGGTTTACGACACTTTTTCAAAACTTCGAGATTAACATGTGTGTTGCATTAGAATTTCCATTCTCAAAATAAACATTTTCTGCTTACATACATCTGTTAGGCATCATAAATGGTTCACATGCGGAAATTAAGTCTAAAAGCTCAAGCTTGCCAAGTTGAGAAGTCTAAAGCTTCTGAAAGACAGTCACGTTAAGGTGCACTTTTCCAAGAAAGCTCTATTGAGTAATGACTTTCCCAACCAGTCATGATAAGAGCCAACCAATCTGGGGAAGTTATGTCAAGCAATGTCCTCAAGAGTCAGCCAAACTGGGGCAATTACCTCGAGATTCAGATCTCTCCTAGAGCAATTTCTTCAAAGATTCATACTGGGGCAAGTCACCCTAATCGCACGAGGATTCATTCTTTCCCGGAGACAAATAATCGGAAGTTCAGAATACCGGGGCAATTATACTCCTGAAGAGTTTAAAGACACCAAGTCTTTTGTAAACTCCTCTTAAGGTAAAGCCCAAATCAAAGCAAATGATCCCTAGCACGAGACTACTTGAAATCTTTCCTCCTCATCAGGATGCGATGCAGTTTCGTTATCCCCAACAGACGCATGGAAGTTATCCCCAGTAAAGTCGTCAAATTTTTCTTCAGCAGGTTTCCTTGATCTTATTTCCCAGCAGAGCTCCAACCAAATCCTTCTCTTTCCCAGCAGAGAAATAAGGATCACCCCTAACAAGAGTCGTCTTCCCGTAGTGAAGCACTTGTTAAAAGAATCCAGGAATTCCCAACAGTTAGCTGAACGGTTCCCTTCCCCACAGAGATTAGAAAATTCAGGTAGACAAGAGAGTTCTCCTCAGCAGAGCCTTGACAGGTCTTCCCCCAGCTAAGTCGAAAAGTTGATGATTCCCCAGTGAAATCCATGGGTTGAGATTCAATCCCCAGCAGTTGAGGCATCCCCTAGCAGGGTCTTCAAATCTAAAGTCCAATTTATTTTTGGCAAAGGTAATAAGTCAAGACAGACTAGTCACACTCTTCTCCAACAGAAATATCGTCAATCATCAGTATTCCCCACAGAGTCAACAAAGATTTGTTATTTCCGCGTCAGGAATTCCCTTTGTTACTTATCCCCCAGTATCATGGGGCATCATGTCATACAATTCAGCATGTGCATATTAAATTCAAGGTTGATATTCAAAGTCCACCCGTAGCATGGCAATTTATCCAAAGTCCACCCGTAGCGTGGCAATTTGTCCAAAGTCCACCCGCAGCGTGGCAATTTATTCGAAGTCCAACCGCAGATTGGCCAAAGTCCATCCTATGGGTGGCAAATTCTCAAAGTCCACCCGTAGCGTGGCAATTTATCCAAAAGTCCACCCGCAGCGTGGCAATGTATCCCAAGTCCACCCGCAGTGTGGCCATTTATCCAAAGTCTAGCTGTAGACTGGCCAAAGTCCATCCTATGGGTGGCAAATTCTCAAAGTCCAACCGCAGATTGGCCAAAGTCCATCCTTCGGGTGGCAGATTCTTGAAGTCTCCCGTAGTGAGCAAAAGTCTCCCGTAGTGAGCAGAAGTCTCCTGTAGTGAGCCAAAGCCTCCCGTAGCGAGCAGCAGCCCCCGTAGTGTGGCGAAAGTTTCCCAAAGTCTCCCGTAGCGAGCAGCAGCCCCCGTAGTGTGACAAGTTCCGAAGTCTCCCGTAGCGAGCAGAAGTCTCGCGTAGTGAGCCAAAGTCTCCCGTAGCAGAGCAATATGCCCCCGTAGTGTGGCAAAGTTTCTGAAAGTCTCCCGTAGCCGAGCAATGTGCTCCCGTACTGTGGCGAATCATCAAAGTCTCCCGTAGCTGAGCAATGTGTCCCCGTGGAGTGGAAAGATTTCCAATGTACCCCCGTAGTGTGGCAAGATTTCCAAAGCCCCGCAGTGTGGCAGAATATCCCCGCAGAGTGAGCAAAAGTCCATCAAAGGTCTCCCGTAGCTGAACAATGTGGCCCTGTAGATTGGCAAAGTATTGAAATCCCTCGTAGTGTGGCAAAGCATTCAGAAGACCACCCGTTGTGTGGCATGTCATTAATATCCCAACAAAAGTCCACTCATAGCGTGGAAAATCAACAATCTCCCAGCGTTATTCCCAACATTCATCAGATTCACTACTCTTCACATCCGAGTTCTCCACAAGCAAAGTTCAGATGGTTGGGTTTATTTCCCTTTTCTCTTCCACCGAGTGCAAATTTTCTGGTTGTTTCTAGTATTCAATCCCTGCATACTTTAAACGTCTGAAAGCGACTGCTATCATCCATTCAAGTCTATAGTGATTGAATAGGGGCAGCTGTAACACCCCAAAATTTGCCCTCTTATTTATTATCAACCTCGAGCAATTTACGCTTCATTCTTGCATCATTTCGCATATTATCGCATCGCATTTGAAAAATAAATAAATAAATCATCATCCTTTGCATGAGGTGTGGTCGATCGAGGCTTGACAAGCATTGGAGTTCAAGAGAAAAAATGATGTACCAAAAATAATACAAACCACTTCTAAGCTAACCCACCAAAAGGGAAGATTTCACCCTTTCTCTCCCTTTTCTTTCCGTTTTTCCTTTCGCTTTCTTTCCGCACTCCCTTTCATTCTTTCCCTATCATTTTTTCACTTCAATTCCACTCAAATTCCCTTGGATTTTTCTACCATCTTCTACCATCTTCTAGAGTATTCCAAGGAATATTCCAAGGAATATTCCCTTTTCCAACCCTAACCCTAACTAACTACCAAACCTAATTTTGGATCCCAAGCCTAATTTTTGGGCCCCAAACCAAAGTCCATTCCAAACCTAGCTCCAAGCCTAGCCTCTATATAACCCTTAATCACTTCAATGCAAAGGGTTCCCACCATTTTCCATTTTTTCACTCTTTCACAATCACTTTTTCTCTCTCACTTTTCCTCCATTTTCCCTCCTTTCACCAAAGCTTCTTTGAATAAGCTCTTCAAGTTTCACATTGAAACTTGAAGATCTTGAAGCTTAAGCCTCCAACCTCCTTTAATTGTGGATTGTAGAAGAAGAAGCTAGTGATTTTGTTGAAGATTTCGGCTTATCGGAAGTGCACGAAGATTAAAGCATCAAGAACGCATTTATTTTGCGGTTTCACGGTTTTTGGTTTTCTCTTCGATCAAGCTCCGATTCATGCAACAATTACCAAAGCACTTCTCCGCTTTGTAGGTTGGTGATCTAAATCATTTCTTCTTTAAGTTATTCTCTTCATCTTGCCACTTTTGGCATTTTTTAAGTGCCTTTCATTTTGCTTGCGATCGATGTCATTTTCATTATGTGTTGTGTGCAATTTGTGATTTTTGTTGGATTTGGATTTAAAGTGTTGATAGTTATAGGTTCTATCATGTGTAAATGATCCCAAATTAAGTAGAAATTAGTGTTAGCATGTTCCTAGGTATGTTAGGGATCATTAGAAGTAAGTTTGTGTCCAAAAGCACTTATTTCAAAAGCTTTTTTTTTAATTCTGTTCAGCGTTAACCGGTTAACGCATTTGGTTAACCGGTTAACGCGTGCGTTTTGGCCATATTTGCTGCTGTCCAGGGTCCGTTAACCGGTTAACGCATTAATTTAACCGGTTAACACTGTTGATTTTTGAGTTTTTAGGTTATTCGGTTGCTCAATCTTGTTTCCTAGTGCCCCTAATGTTCATACATGTTTAGGTAGTGATTTTAGGGAATTTTTGAGTCCATTTCCAGTAGCCCATTCCCCCATTTTGAGTCGTTTCGACACGAATCCGTTCATGTCGCGTATTAGGCGTTTTTGTGTTCTTTGTGCATATCTTGATTTGTTGCATTTTTGTTGCCATGATCATGCATCATTAGGTATGTAATAATCATATTGCATTCTGTTTTTACATGTTTGCATTGCATTAAATCACTTTGCATTTCATTACATCAAGATATGTTGCATTTTGCATAATCATATGTATGTGCATTTAGTTGCATTTTGTTGCATATTTGATCACATCATCCATACCAATTTAATTCTGAATTTTGCATTGAGTTTGGCATTCTTGTTGAGCTATTATATTGCATGTTCATAATCAATAATCATCATGTTCATATGCATATTCATGTGCTACATTTTTGCATTACTTGTTGCATAATCAACCATGTGATGCATCCTTGAATAATCCCTCAAAATATTCATGTCCTTGCATTTATATATGATGATCCATGTTCAAATGTATGTTCATGATGGAATTGGTGCATATTCATTGAGTTTGTGCATTAAAAAATGAAAATAAATCAATTCTGAATTTTGCATTTCATAGCTGTTTTTGCATATAAGTGCTGTAAAATGTGTACTGTTTGTTATGTGTACATGTTGTATTTGACCTTTTACACCTACTTTTTCATGCTGCATGCTGGCTATAAAAAGCTGACTTGTGTTATGCATTGTTTTCATAGCTGTTTGTGTGTTTGAGTGCTGTAAATAGTTGCTGAATTTTAGTTTATCATAGTGTAGGCACCCTTAAACTTAGGATTGAGTCTAGTTTAGGTCCAAGTTTGCTTAGGATTTAATTGTTATGTGTTTTCCTTATTATTTTTCATAAATGGCACACTAATCTTTGTTTTGTAGAGGGGAAGATTGAGGTAAGTTTTCTCCAACTTATTCTTTTATTTCCTTTATGCATTTAATTTGCATTTTAATTCATTTTTCCTTCCATATTTGTGTTTGGTAGGATTTCCCCCTTTGTTAGGAACAACTTATCTTCATTAGGAAGTAAGTTGCATCCTTTTTCTTCTTTCTTTTCCTTTTCTTCCTTAGGATTAGAAAACCTCACTAACCATTAGGATTTTCCTTTTGTATATAATAAATAACTTAGGGTTGGTCTTAGTCCCCCTTAGTTTTTCCCTTTTTCCGATTTGAATCTTCTTCTCTCATCTCCAAACAAAATCTAAAAGACACTTAATAAAAGATTGAAATAGTCTCTTGTGCAAAGCCTTATTCCATGGGGCACTCATAGTCATTCCATCTTGGAATAGTATGGGCTTGTCTAGCATGATGTACAAGTCTAATCATGAGACTATTTTCACAAACAAACTCCAAAACACTTCTCATAAAAGACAGTCAACAAAGACAATCGCGTCTTCTCTTCTCATCTCCTAATCTTTGCGGACGAATGCGACTTGCCTCGACAGTTCAAACAGCGATAAGGTAAACACCCTCGAGTCAGATCCGGTAACACCTGAGCTAGAGATATGACAACGTCATCCTAAAAAACACAAAATAGTTCCCGTTTTAGTTAGCCGAACTACGTCGACTCTGATCCTCATTATCCTGATGAGGTACGTAGGCAGCGGGGTAGGGCCCGTTCGAGCACATTCTTTATTTTCCCTACATTTCCCCATCCTTTATCTCTTCCAATTCCCTTTCTCATTTCAATTCCAGTTCCAGTTAGCAGTTTATTTGTTCAGCAACATTCTTACTTTCTCACCCTTTGAAACAAGCAAACAAGCGTGGATCCCGTCGGGTACGGTGGACGATTTAGGGTGCTAATACCTTCCCAGGTCGTAACCGACTCCCGAACCCAGATCTTTGGTTCGCAGGACCTCGTCCTTTCCTTCTTCCTCAGGTTTGTGCAACATTACCTTTCCCGTTCCTTCGGGATAAAAATGCCTGGCTGGCGACTCTACCCTTTCCGCGCCACTTTCACGTTTGTACTAGGATGAAAATCCCGGGAGCGACAGTATGTACCGTTAAGGGCGTACTTTCTTTTCAAAAGCCCGTTTCATTCGCTGTTGATACAATTGTCCATGGCATACAACTGCTAGGCGTTTCTCTTTAATGAGGCTCAACTGATTGTACCTGGATCAGAGCCACTCAGCTTCGTCAAGTTTGACGTGCATTATTATTCTCAGCGAGGGGATCTCAACTTCAACCGGTAGGACTGCCTCCATACCGTACATAAGTGAGAACGGGGTTGCCCCTGTTGAAGTACGCACGGATGTTCGGTACCCTTGCAGTGCAAATGGTAGCATTTCGTGCCAGTCTTTGTATGTCACAACTATCTTCTGCATTATCTTTTTGATGTTCTTGTTGTCCGCCTCGACGACGCCATTCATCTTTGGGCGATACGGCAAAGAGCTGTGATGCTCGATCTTGAAATCCCGGCATAGATCTGCCATCATCTTATTCTTGATATTAGAACCATTGTCAGTAATGATTCTCTCAGGAATTCCATATCGGCAGATGATGTCCCTTTTGATGAACCTGGCTACCACTTGTTTGGTGACATTGGCATAAGATGCCACTTCGACCCACTTCGTGAAATAGTCTATGGCAACTAGTATGAAGTAGTGACCGTTTAAAGTTGTTGGCTCGATCTTGCCAATCATATCAATGCCCCAGATGGAAAACGGCCAAGGTAAAGACATGATACTCAATGGGTTTGGAGGTACATGGACCTTATCAACATATATTTGGCACTTGTGGAACTTGCGGGAGTATTTGCAACAATCGGATTCCATGGTGATCCAATAATATACCGATCTCAGTAGTTTCTTTGCCATAGTATGCCCTCCAGCATGGGTACCGAAGGAGCCTTCGTGAAATTCTTGCATCAACAGGTCTGCTTCATGTCTATCCACACATCTGAGTAGGACCATGTTGAAGTTCCGTTTGTAGAGCACATCGTCTTAATTTAAGAAGAACCCGCCTGCCAGCCTCCTAAAGGTTTTCTTGTCTTTTCTTGATGCCCTCGCCGGGTACTCCCGAGACTTCCGAAATTGCTTGATATCATGATACCAGGGTTTGCTATCGTTAGCACTGTCAACTACAAACATATAAATCGGTCTCTCAAGACGAGATATATCGATTCTAGGCACATAGTTTTTCTGATGAACCTTGATCATGGGAGACAAGGTTGCCAAAGCATCAGCAAACTGATTCTTGTCCCGAGGTATATAATGCAGTTTGACCTTTGTGAAGAAATTCAACAACCTCCTGGTATAGTCCCTGTACGGAGTTAAATGAGGTTGATGAACTAACCATTTTCCATTAACTTGGTTGATGAACAAAGCAGAATCTCCGAAAATATCGAGGTTTTTGATTCTCAAGTTGATTGCTTCCTCGACCCCCAATATGCAGGATTCGTACTCATCTTCATTGTTAGTGCATTCGAATATCAACCGGGAAGTGAAGGGCATGTGGATCCCTTCCGGCGAGATAATTGATGCGTGTTTTTCGCAAGTGTACGAACACGTCAGAGTAATATAAAAGATTGTCGAATCCACAGAGACCAAGTGTCAATCTATCGTACCTGTTGTTATGGTGTGTATTTAAGGCAACTAAATATATGGGTTTTAAGAAGGGTGCAATGGTAAATAAAATGATAATTTTAAATAATAAATAAAAGACAGGCTCGGATGTAATTCACGTAATCAATGGATAATCCAATACTTGTTAATGGAACTACTTATGGGCAATGTTTTCTTCTCTGAAAAGAACTAATTTAATGGGAACTGTCGCTTTCGCATATTCAGAACCGAGTTGTACTCTCTAATCAACCCCTCCTATTGTCACGGATAAAAAGGTGCGTACTGCGTTAGAGTAGTAAACCTATTTTTAAGAAATATAGTATCTTAACTAAGTTGAAAAGTATTTTAACCTGGATTTCTTAGCAAAAGAGGTTCTCACGAACCAGACTCTAAACTTCATAACGCGTCCGAAAATCGTTTTAAAATCTCTTTTCTTTTTAATCTAAAAACTCCTAATGAACTAGACAAAGCGCTTTTGGCTGTTTTTGAAGTAGTTAAAAACAATTATTTGAATTGAAAGATAAAATAGCCCTTAAGTGTTTCCACGAACAATTATACGGATTACTGGTTTAATTATGATCCTTACATCCTAACCTTTATGGAATTAGTTAGACATCATAAAGTAAAGGTTCTTTTTATAATTTTTCATAAAAGTAATTTAGTGCGAGTGCAGAAAGTAAAGTAATTTAGTGCGAGTGCGGAAAATAAATGAATTTAGTGCGAGTGCGGAAAGTAAATGAATTTAGTGCGAGTGCGGATAATAAACGAAAGTAAAGCGAGTGCGGGAAATAAATAAAATAAAGTGCGAGTGCGGATAATAAAGAAAGTAAAGCAGTGCGAGAAATAAATGAAAGTAAAGCAATGCAGAAAAGTAAAATACGAACTAGAATTAAAATGGCGGCAGGATTAACTTGCTCCAGAGTGCTCCAAAACTCGATCACACAGACAGATTACAGACTCGATCACTCGATTGCAGAAACACCCCGATGTGGAATGGTAACTGCTTTAAAACTGATATATGCCTAGAGAAATCTAAGTTTGGATGAAGAAAAACGAAAAACTAAAGTCCTATTTATAGGAAAACTAAATGCGGGAAATGACCAGGATGCCCCTCCACTAAAAAGTGGAGGGAACTACATTTTTGCCTTGTGGCGCCCGCCACAGGCCTATGGCGCCCGCCATAGTACTAATAGGGAATGGAAGAGTGGGGATCGTGGGTCTTGGCAGTTGTGGAGTGGTCTTGAGACGTGGCCACGTCATGGCTGACCCCATGGCGCCCGCCACGGTGGGTGCCGTAAGTGCTAAACGCTGAATTTCTAGGTTTTCGTCCGTTTCCACTCCTTTTTCGCTCCTTTTCTCGATTCAAGCCCCGATTACATAAAAAACCTGAAAACAAAAGAAAACAAAGTAATAACATAACAAAATAACAATAAAAGCTAAGAATGCATGCGAAATCGGAGTCAGAAATACGGTGAAATTTAGTGTGATCAAATTCTCCCATACTTAAACCTTTGCTTGTCCTCAAGCAAACATTAAAGCTCAAGAAAAAATGGTGTCAACACGTGTTTTTGGGCTAAAGGGATTCTAAGTTCAAGTCAGGATGCAGTGACAGGTACTAACTAAGTGAACCAAGGGTACCATAATAACACAGACACAAACTTCAATCCTATATTAACCACTCCATGTCATCCCACAATACCTAGGCCTATCTTCTCATCTTTTTGGGTCCTTTTCATTCAGGCGCAATCACATTAAGCCCGTTATTCGTACATGCTTCATAGTAGAGTGACCGGTTAGTGATTCTGATCCATAACATAAGGTTTCTGGCACATAAGCATGTGTAAACCTATTTTATTTGACCTAATTGTAGTTGCACGGGATCGGATCGTAATCCGCCCTACCAAGTTCAGTGCCAGATACCTCTGAACCAACTAACAATAGGTGACTTGCAATTTTTTTCTTTTTGTGGCAAAAATTTTTTTTCTTCTCTTTTTTCGATTTAAATGACTTTGTGAGGGTCACCTATACCAGAGTTTGCCTTTTTTTCTTTTTTATTAGCACTGGATCATTCACTTATGTTCATCGACCCCCTACGTAGAGCATGCTTAGGCCGGAGCTGACTGCTAGAATAAACTACTTAGGACAATTTTTTAAATGATAATAAAGGCCATGGTGGTGGGGTTTAGGAGTGATTCCTATATTCAAGAGGTCAATGGTGCTAAAATGGTGCTGATGTTTCAAAAAGTTGACCTAAGTCACCACATCCTAATCTAAACCTGTCTCAAAGCCCAAAAAACATGTGAAACAACATTATTTTCTTTTTGAAATTTTTCTGGTAAGGCTAAGGAAATGGGAAAAAAATGAAGATGAACTAAAAATACACTATACTGGTGACTCGTCAGACTCATGCATTATCTAAGAAAATTAAACTAAATAAATTACTAAAAAGGGAAATAACTGAAAGGGAATAATTAACTAAAAAGGGAAATGACAGAAAGCAATAAAATCCCCTCCCACACTTAAGTCGAACATTGTCCCCAATGTTTCGAAATAAGATAAGGGGGGTAACCTGAAAAACTACTGCGGAGGAGCACTGGTGCCCTCGCCGTCCTGCTGTGATGGTCTGGAACGACGGGATCTACTACGATGCTGGTCCCTCCGGTCGAGTCGTGCCGATAAGGCAGCCTGAGCACTCCGGACCTCTCAAAGGTTACATAAGATGGAACACTGAGTGGCCTCTACAAGCTGGTAGTGCCGGCTGTTGAACTCTCTCTGACGGTTCTGCTCTAATGAGATATTGTTCAAGGTACGGCAAACGTTGCTATAATCACAATCCGAAACCAATCGCGATTGTTGCATGAAGCTCATGTTGTCCGTCAGTTGTTGTGAAATAGTAGAGAGAAGGCCGTCTCGCCTTTCCTCTCTAGCTGTCATATCACGCCACATCTCCTCGGTGACATAGAATCCAGGAGCAGCACCTGCAACAGGGTTAGAGGAAGATGGTGCGGTGTGTGACTGTGAAGGACGATGGGGGGACATGTGAGGGATGGGAGACTGCTCTCTCCGATCATACTCTTCATCAGTGTCATGTGCCTCCCCATCAAGAATATTAGGAGGAAGTGGACCCAAAACAGGTGGAGCATTCAGATCATAGGTCCAGTTCCTTTCAATATGTACATCAGTACGTCTACTGCATGGTAAAGCAACAGATGGGATAGCTACCCCATGAACCATCAACTCATAACCACCTTCTCTCCTTGTTCGGCATAATTTCATGTCTTTCAGAAATTTTAAATTAATTGTGCGAGGAGGTAGTGGTTCAAGTGTAGCTATCTCATCGTTCAGGCCAAGAGCCCAAGAAATAGACGTAACAAGCCCTCCAAAAACAATCGGTCCTGTTTTATTAGTAAGTAAAGCCATGTGTGCAAGCATAAACGGGACCAGATTGATATGGGTTCTAGTGAGGCATCCTTGTAAAAATAGGAGTTCTCTAGCATTTACCTTGTTTGGACTCTCCCGGCCAAAAATAGTACATGCCAAAAGATATCTGAAAACTCTTATGGCCGGGTTGTGAATGGTCGACGCAAGTATCCCTTCAAAAGAATTAATTGAAGTACTTGAAAGCCTTTGCCAGAAGGAAAATACCTCGGCCGACCATTCCGCATCTAAAGGTGCCTCACAAATCGCACCTTCCCTATGAGGGATTCCTAACAAGCCTGCTAGCTCGTTGGTACTGAATTCATATTCAATTCCAAACAGTCTAAAAATAACAGTACCGACAGTGCTAGCAGTGTTAGGACTGACAGTGTATATCAAAGAACTCAAAAACTCAATTGTCAGTCTCTCATAGGTAGGTTCCTGATTAACGAAAATATTATGCAAGCCTAAAAAATCTAATAAATTAAAAACACTATGATAAATACCCAAAGCATACAGACAGTTATTGTCGACGTACCTAGTCGAGATAATTTCTCGACTCTGAAGCCTCTGAATAATTTTCCGTTGCCTATCACCCGGTCTTCCATCACGAAGAAGAAATCCATTGAACTCCATTGTTGATTGCTCCTTAGGTAGTGAAAATGGTAGAAAAATGGTTTATGAGAGAAATGATAAAGTTTTGATTTTATGGTTTGTGGTGGATGAAAATGAAAATGGATTTTGGATAGGTTTTATGGATGGTGGGTATTTTGGAAATGAGGGAGCTTTAATGGGGTACAAGGAGGTTTTTGAAAGTTGCAAAAATGGGTTTTTGGAGAAGGAAGGTATGAAAATGGTGGAAAATGAAGTTCAGCCCCGAAATAGGGGAGAACGCCATGGCGCCCGCCACAAGGCTATTTCCTGGGCCTTGGATTTTTTTAAATCCTCCTTTGGGCCTTCTTTGCACCTCCGGTCTCCGGGGGGGGGGGGGGGGGTCTGGATAACGTTTTCTTCTTCTTTTCAAGGCATGAGGCTTGCATATTTTTTTATGAAGACAAAAATGAAAATATTTTTGTATTATATTTTTTTTTCTTTGCACGACAAAAATAAAATAATTAAAAATCAAAAAAGAAAAAGAAAAATCGACATTAGTGCATAATATGTATATATAGGAAGAATTCAAAGTACATGAAAATATAATAGATGCAATAATGTGAGATATGTCTGGAGATGCGAGAAATAAAATAAAGCATAAAAGGAAATTAAATACTAGGGTAGCATCGTCAGTGTAGAATGAATCATGTGGTAGGCTTCTTCTCCTGGCTTGATCCACGAATCTCAGCTATCTCCCTCCGAAGCTCTTCAATCTCCCTATATAGAGCATCAGCCTCTGAGGCATGAGTGAGATCAGAAACCTGAATCTGTAATTCCAAGTCCGCCACTTCCTGCTTGAGCAGGGCAGTCTCCTTACGGAGCTCATAAATCTGTGTTTGTAGATCAGGCGGCTGCAGAGACATATTGTTAGACATAACAGTGATTCGGGGAGTAAGAGGTGTAGGAGTGTACTCAGAGGCGGGAGGCGATCTCGGCTCTTCGACAGTCTTTCCATAACCCTCTAGAGCATAACTCCAATTTGCAGGATCATGGACACTGGTCATCAGCGGATCTGGTAATGTAAAGTAGTGTATCGCTTCGCCGTCGATCAGTAATCTAAACATGTTGGGCTCAAAAGAAGCCCTCCTCATCAGTCCTCTGTCAAGACAAAAATCAACATCCAGGGTGGTGTAGCAGCAGAAGGTCCTGAGGTGCAATAATTTGCGAGACAAACCCAATGCAGTAGCTATCTGTGTAACAATCCCACCGACATGTATGATGCCTACGGATGATCTGGAAACACTAGCAAGGCCCTTCAACAGAAAGTTGCCACAAGCAACTGAGTGAGACTGAGTCGCACAAAACAGTAGGAAAATCTCCTCTTCACTTAACAGGGTCTCTGTATCTGGCAAACCTAGGAAAGAATGCGCTAGAATCATCTGGAAGTACCTTAACGCAGGGTTGTGGATTACCTGAAAAAACTGAGTGGAAGGATCTTGGCTCCCTCCACCTGATATTTTAGACCAAAACTTTTCCACTTCTCTGCTTATAAAATACCCCATCGGTGTCTCTGGAATAGCATCAGGAGTAGTCTGGAAACCTAGTAAATCACCAAACTCTTTATGAGAGAAGGAGTAGTCAATCCCGAACAACCTGAAAACAGCGAGTCCATCGGGTCCAGCCCAAGGGTCATGATGAAACGAGCTGAGGAACTCAAGAGTCAAGTTCCTATAAGTGTTGTTCCTGTCGTCAAACTGGTCCCACTGGAGTTGATGGCATAAGAATCTGACGCTTGGCTCTATCCCCAAGGCATCCATGCAGTCATGGTCAGGGTACCTGGTAGGAGCCATAGGGCGTCTCATGTGGACATAGTAACGTTCTCTCTGTGCGCCGTCTCTAAAGGCCACGTGCATGTCATCAGGGTTCTGCATTCTGTACAAGGTTAGCAAACAAGTCCTGAAAGCACATAAAACATTCAATCGTTAGTCCTGACATAATAATAAAATAAACAAATTAAAATAAAGTAAAAATAAATAAAAAGTACATAAATAAGAAAACCATGGGTTGCCTCCCATGCAGCGCTTGTTTAACGTCATTAGCTCGACGACCGATTTTTATACATCATTGGAAGGATATGGTGGATCACTAAGAGTATGGCAGGTGTATGTTGTTGGGATGTCACCTCCTTCGTAGGGCTTCAACCTCTGTCCATTGACGATGAACGGTTTACATGTTTGGTTCTTGATTTCAATAGCACCGGATCTTAGGATCTTAGATACTTCGAAAGGGCCAGTCCATCTCGAACGAAGCTTCCCTGGAAAAAGTCGTAACCTAGAATCAAACAAGAGAACATGATCGCCTATTTAGAAGTCTCTTCTTATGATTCTTTTGTCATGCCAAGCTTTTGTTCTTTCTTTGTATATGATGGCATTTTCGTAGGCGGATTGTCTGAGCTCTTCTAATTTGTGGATATCAAGGATACGTTTCTCACCAGCAGTCAAGTAATCCAAATTCAAAGTTTTGATGGCCCAATAGGCCTTATGCTCCCATTCAAAAGGTAAGTGACATGATTTTCCATAGACCAATTGATAAGGGGTTGTTCCTATAAGAGTTTTGAAAGCATTCTATAGGCCCATAATGCTTCTTGAAGTTTCTGCGACCAATCTTTTCTAGATATAGAGACAGTCTTCTCAAGAATTTGTTTGATCTCCCTATTAGATACTTCCACTTGTCCATTGGTCTGTGGGTGGTATGGTGTTGCTACTCTATGTTTAACTCCATACTTGCTTTTGGATTTTTCGATAGTAAAAATAGAAATTAAAACGAAAATTGAGAAAGGAATCGAAATGGAATGAAACTAATTAAGAAAAGTGTTTTTTTTTAGTTTTTTTAGATTTGTTTATAAAAATAAACAAAGCAAGATGAAAATAATATAAAGAAAGATTAATTGGGTTGGGCTTGTTAACCAAGAAGAGGTGCATTCAACAGAAGAAACATAGGTCCAATAGCAAGGGAAGCCCAATGCTGAGGAGTCCTAGGTGGACTACAGTCAACTGTGGTTGACCTCAGGGACCAGCCTGAAGCGTTAGATTTCCAGGGAATCAACCTGACTCCCATCTAAATGGTTCATAGGATGCACCGTATAAAAAGTACATGGGACTACCAGAATAAATGAATACAAATGGTAACAAGTGTCACAGTGGATGACACTTGTAACCCTCGCCCTAGCCAACAACAGCAACAATCAAAAGCATAACTTATCATTCAAAAAAAAGAAAAAAGGAAAACAAATATCTCGCTTATCTCTCTCACCGAATTCCATCCTTCCCCTGCATAAAAAAAATCATCGGAACCCTAAAGTTGTCGGAGGAGGCTGGTGGCTGACGGCGGCGCCACCGTCTTCTCTGGTAGCGCACCACCACCAAACCTACAAATTTAAACACAAACCCCCTCTATTTTATCCCCTCTATACAAAAATGAAACTAGAGTTCTCATAAACTCTCTCAAATTCACAAATCGAGTATCTCAGATGCACAAATTCAAAATAAAAATAGAGGGATAACAAGCAACTATCACGCAATCAACGAAATCCAGCAATGAGGATAATATAAAGAGCCAAAGGATTTCTAAGGGATACCTCTGAACGAACACAACTTTGAAAATGCTCAGGTATATGATTCTGAATCTCCTTTCTTTGTGTCCTCTTTTGCTTTGCTCTTCTACTTTTTCGATTCCGTTTCTTTGTTCCTTTTGATCTTTGTTGCGTCTTATATCCCTTCTGCACCGTTTTCTGATTATTATTGTTGTTGTTGCCTGTTGATTATGCTAGGGGTTGGCTCGAGTTGTTTTGAGTGAAGTCCTTCAATATTGAGCTTTAGGTGAATAGGGTTTTTGGGTGAGTATTGCTTCTGCCGTTTTTTGCTAGGTTGCTAGGGTTTCTGTGCCAGATCCTTTTTCAAATGATTAGATGAGTCCTTTTATAGTGAGGTAATACGTGTGAATTTGATAGAATTTGTGTGATGTAGTGAGAGTTTTTTGATTTCTGATACGTGGGAGTAGTGTGATGTGTTGTGAGAAATTCGTTAGAATTTTTCTAGGATGGCCCTGAATTCGTGGGATTTGCAGAGAGTGGATTTGTGTGGGGTCAGATTTTGGTGACTCATTTTTGTTTTGTTTGTAGTGATTTTCTAAAATGCCTATGGTCCTGTGAATGAATTGATTTTACCACAATGAAAATTTGGTAGTCCTCTGTTTTTACTGCTATGAGCTTGTGAATCATATGTTTTCACTGATATAACGTTGGGATTTTATCTGCTGCAACTTTTGACTGCTTGAATATGTTCATCAATGTTTTAACTCTTGTGTGCCATTGACCTTTGGTTGAAATCGCTTCATGATTGAATCTTCTGGTGGATTGACATTGCGTCCATTGATGTTTTACCTCTCTTCACTGCACTGATTAGTTCAATTCTTCTGAGAACACTTTGATGCCTTAGCATATGAATGATAAATCCTTTTATGCTTTCCGTCCGTATTGATTACATAATTCAACGTAGGATCTTCCTGCTTTGAATCTATGATGATATTGTATTCTGTATTTGCAGCTTAGCAATGGGATCTTCTTGTTGGAGGGATGACTCGTGTACCAAAAGTCCAGCAGGTGGTTTCAGAGATCTTTGGAAAGAGTCCTAGCAAAGGAGTAAATCCTGATGAGGCTGTTGCCATGGGAGCAACACTTCAGGGTGGTATCTTTCGTGGAGATGTTAAAGAGTTACTACTTCTAGATGGAACTCCTCTGGCTCTGGGTATTGAAACTTTGGGTGAAATATTTACAAGATTAATCTCCCGCAACACTACAATTCCTACCAAAAGAGTCAGGTGTTTTCGTCAGCAGCTGACAATCAGACTCAAGTGGGTATCAAGGTGCTTCAAGGTGAACGGGAAATGGCCGCAGACAACAACAGCCTTGGAGAATTTGACTTCTTTGAGTGTCCTGAGAAGGATCTTTTATATGGCTGCCATTTGTTTAACAGTGCTGCTTGGTTTCTTGCAGGTATTGGTATTTGGCTCGATACATTTCTTAAAACATATCGTTGATGTCTCGTTTGGATCATGATGTTCTTTTGCTGTAACAATAACTCTTGATGTGAATTCTGATTTGTGACTTTAATCATTTGGTTATGGATGGATTCCCAGATGTTTAGAAAACGAATTGAACCTTAATGATGACTTGATTTTCTTGGCATTTTGTAGGTCTTGGCATATTTGTATAACCAATGTTGCGGCAGAACTAATATGGAGCTCCTAGCAATTAATTGTAATGTCAAGCATCAAGTGGTAAAGAGATCTCATTCTTTTTCTTAAGTCTTCTCAATTTATGCTTCAATTCTATCCTTACTAAACTTCATCTTCCTTGATTGGTTACAGTGCACAGGGTGCCTTGCTGGTTTGGTATCCGCTGAGGTTATTGCTGATGTTGCGCTTTGCCAATTCGAAGTCGTGAGAGTAACATGTTCATACTCCGTCTGATTTTGCAAGGGGTCTTGGTGTTGGGCTTAAACCTTGATGACAAAAGTTGAATTTTATCTTTCTTAACATGGCTTGGCCTCTGCGTAAGGAATTTTCATTGATACACATCTTATTCTCAATTTGGTTTACCAATTCATCCATTCTGAATTTTGTTGAATGAAACTTACTGCAATGATGTCTTTCTTGATAATTGTTTATGCTTTTTGTTTGGTCTTGAATTGTAGGGACTAGACTCAGAATTTGTGGTTGTTGTTGAACGAGAGATCGCTGATTTTATTGCAGCACCTGATGCTGTTGCTGCTGAACTGCTTGTTGTTGTGAGTTCAGTTGCTGGGACTGCTGCAACTGAGACGGCAACAACTTCGATGCATTGTGTTGCGGTTGTGGCTGCATTTGAGGTTAGCATGACCGGTTTGTGATGGCAAAACTTCTAACAACATATAACTTTGCTGAATTTTCACTGTAACATTTATTTTTACTATGGTGAATTTTCAACTGTTTGAACCTTAACTCTGCCCTGTTTTTCTTCTATATGCCTGACTTATTATCATGTTGCGGTTTCATGATGCCATTCTTGATGCTTCATGAATATTATGCCTATGTCACTTATGCTCCGTTGATGTTTCATTTTGTAGTCATGGTATATCGAAAAATCAAAAGACCTATAGCAGTCAAAGAATTTTGATGAAACAGTGCAGGTGTAGGTCCCCGAAGCATTCTGACACAAACATAGATTCCGTGGCGTACCTGAGATTTCATCAAGATAAATGGTAAATAAACAACCCTTCTATAAAGTCAGCAATGTTAACCATTTTTCCTGGCATAGCTCTTGATATTTTTCGAATGTCCTCCGTGTTGCAGATCATTTAGAAGACTTGGTGAGGGACTTAGTGCTCGGTGAGGAACAAAGATGCTTGGGGTTGAAGATTATCGACTGATGCTCCAAGTTGATCAAATTACATGATCAACACATATGCTAGGTCATTGTTTTTTTACTATGCACATGATATTATTGGTCATGAATTGTAGATGAGGCCTCCTTAGTATTTCCTTACATAGACGAACAATCTCGACATTGCCATTCTGATATTGAACCCTCGTATTTGCTAATATTTGTCCAGTACTGTCTATTATTTTGGATGACTGGTTCATTTTTCCTACTGTAGAGAAATCATTGATTAATCATTTGGAATTGACCATATGAACTTTTGTGCAGTATTTTGGATTAGCAATTAACAAATGCATGAACATGGAATGCTTGATATTCACTGCATTTTTCTTATGATCATAATGATGCTTGGCAGGAGAAGCAATTTGGCCTTGGCATGAAGCACCATTATGAAGATACCTTGATGGATCAAAAAGAGCACCGTAGCTTTGAGAGAGATTGCTCGTGAAACACATTGTTGAATTTTGTTTTTCAGTCTCTTATTCTTTGTTTTTTTTTAAAGATTAGTTCCTCATATGATCTTTCTTGTAATCAAACTTAGTGTCTTAAACCTGTAAGAATATACTTAAAAACAATTTGAGGTTGCAACTTGAATCTTGTATTTGGATGTCATCCTTTGGAATTCTTGTCATTGCCTTACTTGTAGCATTACGACAAAATCATGTTTCCTTTAAATTTGAACTTGTAATTTGTGTATCAACTATATTGGCTTCTAATTGTAACTTTTTCAACTCTCATCTTGTGCTTCATCTTGGATTTATAAACCCTTGTGTTTAATGCCATTGATTTAGAAATGATCATTCTTGACATTGTAAATCAAATGAGGACTTATAATGACCCTTTCAATTCTTTTGAGCCCCTTTTTAATCCAAATGATGAACTCTTAAACTTGTAATTAAGCCTTTGACATCAACCTTTGAATTTGAAATTTGTGACTTTTGAAAAGTGAGAATCCATTTGGTAATGTACTTGATATTACCTTTGCATCCTAGGATTTGCAAATATAAGGCCAAAATCACAACGTCTCAATCCTAGTAGAGACCCATTATAACCAAGTTTTCAACCGTGTCCTTAAACTCTTAATCAACAAATCCAAACATTTCTTGAACATAACATAACTTGAACCAAACTCACCCTAATCGTCACTCTACCATAACCTCGGAACATAATTTAACATCATTGAAGCCCGACTTGTAATCGAATTGAAATAGGCTTCAAAAGTCTCTTGAAAACAAATGTTCAAGTCGTGATCCTAAGAATGAGAATCCATATTTCTTTAAAATTCACTTGAATTCAACACACTGGCCAAAGTCTACAACCACAATCAAGTCAACAACAAACCTCTTATGGTTTAAATCGTTAGTAAATTATAACCAGCGGATACATGATCATTCAGAGAAGAATCAACAAGCACTAAACCAATTATCATGAGGAATGAACTAGGTAGGACAAATTTGGGGTATGACAGATGCCCCTATCTAATTATCTTGAGACCGAAGAAGTTGAAATGCTGCATGGCGTTCAAATCTTTAGGTTGAAAGTTAATTAGATATAAACAGACTCCAAAATTTGTCTGAGAAGGTATGAAATGCAATGCAATAATGAAATAAGAGGACGAAGTGGTAGATTGTACAACATGTCTGAGATTCGTTGTATTAACAAAGCAGTATTCCAATTCGATGAATAAACTTCTCCAAGTCGTACAAGGAAGTCACTTATGTATTAAGGCTTCTTCGGGGACAAGATCCTAACAAAACGTGTGACTCCTTGGGTCATGTGAAGCAGTTCTTTAACAATAAAAGCTCTTCGGAGAATGCCCAAATCAGTATCTTAATCAATGATGTTCTCAAATCCAACAAAGCAGTTTCTCACACTCAAGACTCCCCGGTGATACTTGAAGCAACATCTCGAACAATGGCACAAGATTCTAAGTCATACGAAGCAGTTTCCTTTGGTCAGGACTCTTCAATGAATCTAGAACAAGTGTCTTAACAAAGCATGAGATTCTTTTAGTCCATCAAAGCAGTACCTTACCAATGAAGGCTCTTTGTGGACGTTAGAACAATATCTCGAATAAATGGGGTAAGATTTTCCATATCATGTGAAGCAGTTCCTTATATTCAAGGATCTTCAATGACACTAGAACTATATCTTTACCAAACATGAGAATCTTAAGATCTTGCGAAGCAGTACCTTCTGATCGAGGTTCTTCGGAGAATTCTAAAGCAGTATTTTGATCCAACGAGATTCTCTAATCTAGGAAAAGCAGTACCTTAACAATAAAGGCTCTTTGGGGATATTTAGAGAAATATATCAAACAATGGCATGATATTTTCTAGATCATGTGAAGCAGTTCCCTATATTTAAGGATCTTCAATGATACTAGAACAATATCTCCATCACAATATGAGATTCTCTGGGTCTTGCGGAGCAGCACCTTTTCGATTAAGGTTCTTCGGGGAAGGCCAAAGCAGTATCTCGAACAATTGAAATTCTCTAGTTCACCAAAGCAGTACCCTACCAATGAAGGCTCTTTGGTGATATTTAGAGCAGTATCTCTCCCATGGCATAAGACTTTCTAGGTTTTGCGAAGCAGTTCCTTACAATCAAAGCTCTTCGGTGATGCTAGAACAATATCTCTACCATAACATGAGATTCTTCAGATCTTGCGAAGCAGTACCCTTTCGATTAAGGTTCTTCGGAGGACTCCAAAGCAGTATCTCAATCAAATCTTTCAGGATGCTCTCTGCTTGAAGAGCAACGAAGATGGTGGACAACATCATCATCAACTATAAAGTTTGAAGAATGATTTGTTGGGGAAAATAAATCCGTAAGCGTATGCGGGATATCAGCTCCTTTCAGAGGAATACCATCAACTTTGAGAGAGGAAAATCCTAGATGCGTGTCCTGGATCCTGCTATGCTATCCTGATATGACTTCGTACATTGCATGATGCACGATGATTCTTATGAAAATGCAATTACAAATGATTCTAATGCAAATGCTTTGTTATATGCTAATGGTTAATATGATTGTGTTTGATGACATTCTTGTTTTCGGACAAGAATGTTGCATGTCATGCATGTGACAATGCAAATGATTGGATATGCTCGATATAAGGTTTTTGGTAGTTACCAACAAAATTGGATTTTGGAAAGATGCCACTCCACGGGTGGACTTTTCGGTTTTTTGAGTGGTTTTGAAAGCAAGGGTGAAAAGACTCACTAGGTATCAACTCAGGGTTGAAAAAGCAAAGTTATCAACACGGGGTTGAAAAGCTAAAGGTATCAACACGGGGTTGAGAGAGGAAAGGTATCAACACGGGGTTGAAAAGGTAAAGGTATCAACACGGAGTTGAGAAAGGAAAGGTATCAACACGGGGTTGAAAATGTGAAGGTATCAACACGGTGTTGAAAAGATAAATGTATCAACACGGAGTTGAGAAAGGAAGGGTATCAACACGGGGTTGAAAATGTGAAGGTATCAACACGGGGTTGAAAAGCTAAAGGTATCAACACGGGGTTGAAAAGATAAAGATATCAACACGGAGTTGAATAAAATTGGATTGTGAGAAATGCCAAAAAGGACTTGGACTTTTGAGTTGTGCCAAACACTGTTGGACTTTTGAGCTTTCGGGTAGTTGCCACCATAGTGGACTTTTGGGAATTGTGAGGGCGCCAATGAAATTGGACTTTAAGATTTTGGTGGTTGCCAATAAAATTGGACTTTAAGATTTTGGTGGTTGCCAATAAAATTGGACTTTTAGGAATTGTAGTGAAGGGTATTGACTTCTTGACACTTGGTATCCGACGATGCTCTAATCGGAGGATGGATGTGACCATTCTTGGTGTCCCACAGTTTGATCTATTGTTGAAGTGGTATGCTGCTGACGGAATTTCAACTTCTTTGACTGATGTCATGATGACTTTAAAATGAGCGTAGCGACATAATCAATGCATGTTGATTATGCTTTGGCTTAGCCCTAAGGCATCCTTTTATAACTGCCTTGCCACAGTTTGTAGGGACTTTGAAGGAATCTTCTTCAGATAGAAGCCTCGAGAATGATTGTACCCTATTTTGACATGTTACACGTTGCCTCAGTATCTGGGTCTCACGGAGAGTTGCCCCTGTCTGAGTCTTTGGAAGGACTTGCCCCGAATTAGGTGATCATGAATTATTTGCCCAGATAAGCTACTAATTGGGATAGTCTAGTTCTAATGCTTGGAGACTTGATTTTCGACCAACTAATTCTCATGTCCATACAGTCATTGAAAGTCTTGCCCCTGATTAGGAGTGATTTTGATTCGAGTCAACACCACTGAATTCTCAAGCTCCTCTTTGACTTTTCCTTGTTTAGAATTTCCTTAGACGCTAATTACTGACTTGCAATTAAAATTTATTTGTACAGAAATGGTAATTTTAATTTAATATTCATGCGAGTTTTGAAAGATCATTTATTTGAATGATGTGATAGTGTGTGACGAATGGACCAGATGTCCAAACGTAGTGCTGATTTAGCTAGTGATTTGTGATACAACAAGGAGAAGATTAGCAAATCTTTTAGGAGTCAGTCTACGGAACCTTGCTGAAATACGCTTTCAGAATAAACCCTGCTTCAATTAGGTCTTTTGAGGGTTGTATCGTGGTCTGGTTCACGGTTATACAAAAAAGGATATAGGCTCAAATATTTTTGTACCCACCCATCTTCGTGATGTTCTCCAGTCCTACGTTCAGTTAAATGACACACATGTTTGTCTCCTGTGAGAGCTTGAAGGTGTAATGGTTGAAGATGATTGTTCAAGACTTTCTTACAATGACAGTCACCTTATTCATTCTTCTGGGATGTTAGTGACCCTTTTGGTTTTGGATAAGATGGTCACTGCAACTTATTTTGTTTTTTTGTCGAGGATTTGAGGACCTCTTTCTACTGTTTTTCTTTTGTGATCCCTAAATTTTGCATGGACCATCTTCTTGAAGTTTTTATTCCATCGGGATTGCCCTAACTTTTGCCTAAGTCTCCTATTAGGATGTTCAACTTAGCAGGCTCTTCTATTTTTTCTTTTTTTGTTGAAGGATTGTAACTGCCAAGTCATTGGTCATGGATGGATCTCCAGATTGGAATGTTTCATCTTGTAGTTTAGATGTACTGTCAGGTTAGCTGAAACACTACCCTGCCCCGGGTTAAGCGTAAGGGTTTTGAATATTCGAAATAAACTCCTACTTCTAGGCTCGAAGTGGTTGTCTAGGGATTAACTCCTTATATCTCCAGTGTTTGGGAATTTGAAACAATGCCTGTATATCATCAGTAAGATTTTTCGGAAAGCATATTATCAGCAATTATGGGTATTTCGTTTTCGTCATCCTCCCTCAAATATTTGCTAAACAATATGATAAAGGAGGTAAAGTGCATTTTTTTTATTTTTTGCAATAAGTGGAAAAATGTGAGTGAATACGAATGGATTTTTCCAAAACATGCATGTTCATTATATTAACATTACCATTAAAGACAACAGTTCTTAAAAGCAAGTAGCACCAAACAGAAAAGGAAATACAAATGCAAAGTAATGATATGAGTTAAAGATTTCCAGTGTTGAGGAACTGGGCTTTGATTTACTGTTGGGAATCCTTAATTCAGAATTGCTCTTCAAGATCAGTTTGAGAACCATCTTCGCATGTACTCTCAGCAACTTCTTCCATAACATGGATTGATGAGCCCGCCTGATTGTGGATTTGAATTCCCTGAGGTGTGAATGAGATTACCTTGGAATCAATCAGATCCTGGACTTTATTCTTGAATTGTTGGCAATCATCAGTTGAATGTCCCGATGAGTTGGCATGGAAGCCACAATAAGCATTAGGATCAAAGTTTGGTCGATGTGGAAGAGGCATTAGATCTATCTTCCTTGGCTCTACCAATCCACTATTAATCAAACATGGAAGTATGTGACTGTGAAGCACCGACAATTGATCAAAATGCCTTTTTGGTCTTTTAGCGTAGTAAGGACGCCGTTGCAGAGTACGTTGTTATTGCATTGGCTCTTGATGTGCAACCTGTTGTCGATACTGAGGAGGTCCTCTACATGGGTGTTGTTGATAAGGCACTGGAGGTGGGGTTTGTAGAGCTTCCCAAACTGCATTAATTTCCTCCTCTGTTTCTTGGGAACTGACAATTGATTCGCTTTCACTAGTCTGGACGTCTGAGATGTCCTGTACTTTTCTACTCTTGAGTAGGATCTCAATTCGTTCTCCAATTGACACTAATTGTGAAAAGCCAGGAAAAGAGCTGCCTATCATTCTTTCGATATATGGACTTTGCAAACTATCCATAAATAAGCCAACCAATTCTTTCTCTAAGATTGGTGGTTGAACACGAGCAGCTAACCCTCTCCATCTTTGAGCATACTTTCTGAATGGTTCATCGCTTTCTTGAGATAACCCTTGCAATTGCATGCGGTCTGGACCCATGTCGAGATTGTAGTCATACTGCTTCATAAAAGCACTGGACAAGTCCAACCATGATTGGATGTGGCTACTCTTTAGCTGTGTGTACCAGTTCAATGATGTTCCACTCAAACTGTCTTAGAAACAGTGAATCATCAATTTATCATTCTTAGTATGAGTGGTCATTTTTCTACAGAACATCACCAAATGAATCTTTGGACAACTATCTCCTTCATACTTCTCATATTTTGGCATTTTGAACTTAGGAGGGATTACCACATCAGGCACTAAACATAAGTCAGAAGCGTTTAGACCAAAAGCATCATGTCCTTTTAAGGCCTCAAGTTTCTCTTCCAACACACGACATCTTTCAGCAAACTCAGGTTTTTGAGGTTGTTCAGCATTCAATACCAGGTCTGACCCTTTGGGATTAGGCGCGGAGATTGAAAAGCTATGATACTCCATGGCGTCGACTGATGAAGAATTCTCATTCCTGACAATGTGACACTTTTGTGTAATAGAATCCCCAACTGCCGTTCGTTGAATGCTGTCCTCTCTTTTTGCCAAAGCTATCATGGCCTCCACAAGTTGCTCGACCTGTTTCTTCATTGAGTCTACATCTCCTCTTAAATTAGCATGGCTTCGCTCCAACAGATCCATAGTCTTTAAAGCTACTTCAAGTCTGATAAAAGTGTCGAGAAATCAACTCTGATATGGACAAAGGATGGATAAGTTCTTTTGTTTTGGGAAAATGATATGTAATGCGTATGAAATGATATGTAAATGAAATGCAAGATCCAGGATCATAGGACCAGAGCTACGGGATGGAAGATACTATGATTATTCTCCTCACAAGGATCTCACCAGGTAGGCTCTACAGTTCTAGGGATCCCAAAGTTAATAATTCATATGGATGTTCATTACACACGGCATTAACATGACGATTAATTGACTCCACCATATGAATTTCGTTTGGGTGAGATCTTCGTATCGAGCCACACAAGAGAGAAATCTCCTGGTACCCCATACTACGTGATCGTCGACACGTGGTTTAAAACAAAGTCCTGGAGTTATGGAACTTTCTCAAATGTTTGATGCACGTGTCAATTTTGACAGTCAATCAACTCCATTGAGTAGGTCTATTCCGGGTGAGGTCTTCGTATCGAGCCACGCGAGGGCAAACCCTGGTGCCCAATACTACGCAACCATCAACCGATGTTTTAACCAAAAGGTTCTAAAGGTCCTCAGAGTCAACGACTTTAATGAAAACAACTGAGCACACACGCCAAGAGCTTGACGGTTGTCAGTATTTCCATTAAAATCTACTCCGAGTGAGGTTTTCGTATCGACAACCCACGAGAGAGGTTCCCTCGGGAGCCCATACTACACAACCTCGCTAACTTATGTTTACACTCATAGACCCGGGTATAGAGCCTTTCCCTCAAGTTGTTTTGATCAAAGTATCAATCCGGTACAAAAGATCCACAATAAGGATATAAAATGTAAAGCAATAAAGAAAGCGATAAACAAGTAACACATAAGCAAACATCCAAACAAACGTGGAAAACTAGACTAGGCTCGATTTGCATAGGGGTGAACCAGTCCCCAGCAGAGTCGCCAGCTGTCGTACCTCGAAAAATACGATCCCTCGCGAACGCGGTCGCGGCTGGGCTGACTTGAGAGTCGCCACCTAATTTTATTTATTCCCGAAGAGGGAAATGGTAAATATAGATAAAACCACCAAGAAGGGATAAAACAAGGTCATCGCAAACCATTGTCGGGGTTCGGAAGTCGGTTATGTAGGAGGAAGGTATTAGCACCTCCTACATCCATCGTACTCGATGGGAACCATCTAGATTGTCACGCGCGAAAGGATGTCTATACTTATGATTACTTGTTGAACTAAAGGGTTTATTGATCCTAGGGGCTCGGCAAGGATTGAGATCCTCGTGCCTACGTATTCCCTTGTGCAATGGGAAAGTCAGAGCTTCGTAGTTCGGCCTGATATGGGTATTGGTTGTTGATTTTATTACCTTTCTTTGATGAAAGGATTTAAGAGTCCATTTGCACTAAAGAATATGGATAGTTTATTTCGTCCAACAAGACGAATGTCTTGCGCCGAAATAATCGGAGCGAGTAACGAGAGCTCGTTATCCTCCTTTCTACCGCTTAAGGCTCGTGGCGTGCAATTTTCCTCGTATTTATTGAAGTGTTTTGTTTCCTAAGACCGCTTGATGTTGGATCAAGGGTTTGGATCTAAGAAGTAACATTTCGGTTTTTTGAAGTTTAAGGTGAATGCAAGTGGAAGTTTATTTGTTGGTTTTGTTAGCGAGGCACAATGCGCTCGGCTCGCAAGGTTGGGAGACTTGATATATGGATCAAGTGAGCTAAAGACTAGCTATGGAAAACAAGCGCGATGCGTTGATTCGTTAGGTTGGAAAATGTTTGAGAAAAGTGTAAGGTGCAAAGTAGTGCAGATGGCGATCAAGGAATGATCGACTTACGTGTGTGTATGAAATGAAGTGCGTATGGATATTTACTTGGCGTTGGACCAAAGATTTCGCTTATCTTTTTAAATGATTAGTCTTGGTGCGCGTTCGTTTTTTTTACTTAGCAGTTTATCGTCAAAAATTCAAAAGTAATCACACAAGCAGTCATATCATCATATCACAAGCCAGGAGGATCGAGCATTCACAAACATTCATCACACACATAATCGAGCAAAAGTGAAAAGATTAATTAATCAAATTAAATAGAAATATTTAATTATATTAATTAACGAATTAATTAATCGAATTAAATAAATTTATTTAATTAAATTAACCAAATAAAAAATGTTTTTGGATTTTTCGATAGTCAAAATAGAAATTAAATCGAAAATTGAGAAAGGAATCGAAATGGAATGAAACTAATTAAGAAAAGTGTTTTTTTTAGTTTTTTTTAGATTTGTTTATAAAAATAAACAAAGCAAGATGAAAATAATATAAAGAAAGATTAATTGGGTTGGGCTTGTTAACCAAGAAGAGGTGCATTCAACAGAAGAAACATAGGTCCAATAGCAAGGGAAGCCCAATGCTGAGGAGTCCTAGGTGGACTACAGTCAACTGTGGTTGACCTCAGGGACCAGCCTGAAGCGTTAGATTTCCAGGGAATCAACCTGACTCCCATCTAAATGGTTCATAGGATGCACCGTATAAAAAGTACATGGGACTACCAGAATAAATGAATACAAATGGTAACAAGTGTCACAGTGGATGACACTTGTAACCCTCGCCCTAGCCAACAACAGCAACAATCAAAAGCATAACTTATCATTCAAAAAAAAGAAAAAAGGAAAACAAATATCTCGCTTATCTCTCTCACCGAATTCCATCCTTCCCCTGCATAAAAAAAATCATCGGAACCCTAAAGTTGTCGGAGGAGGCTGGTGGCTGACGGCGGCGCCACCGTCTTCTCTGGTAGCGCACCACCACCAAACCTACAAATTTAAACACAAACCCCCTCTATTTTATCCCCTCTATACAAAAATGAAACTAGAGTTCTCATAAACTCTCTCAAATTCACAAATCGAGTATCTCAGATGCACAAATTCAAAATAAAAATAGAGGGATAACAAGCAACTATCACGCAATCAACGAAATCCAGCAATGAGGATAATATAAAGAGCCAAAGGATTTCTAAGGGATACCTCTGAACGAACACAACTTTGAAAATGCTCAGGTATATGATTCTGAATCTCCTTTCTTTGTGTCCTCTTTTGCTTTGCTCTTCTACTTTTTCGATTCCGTTTCTTTGTTCCTTTTGATCTTTGTTGCGTCTTATATCCCTTCTGCACCGTTTTCTGATTATTATTGTTGTTGTTGCCTGTTGATTATGCTAGGGGTTGGCTCGAGTTGTTTTGAGTGAAGTCCTTCAATATTGAGCTTTAGGTGAATAGGGTTTTTGGGTGAGTATTGCTTCTGCCGTTTTTTGCTAGGTTGCTAGGGTTTCTGTGCCAGATCCTTTTTCAAATGATTAGATGAGTCCTTTTATAGTGAGGTAATACGTGTGAATTTGATAGAATTTGTGTGATGTAGTGAGAGTTTTTTGATTTCTGATACGTGGGAGTAGTGTGATGTGTTGTGAGAAATTCGTTAGAATTTTTCTAGGATGGCCCTTATTTCGTGGGATTTGCAGAGAGTGGATTTGTGTGGGGTCAGATTTTGGTGACTCATTTTTGTTTTGTTTGTAGTGATTTTCTAAAATGCTTGTGGTCCTGTGAATAAATTGATTTTACCACAGTGAAAATTTGGTAGTCCTCTGTTTTTACTGCTATGAGCTTGTGAATCATATGTTTTCACTGATATAACGTTGGGATTTTATCTGCTGCAACTTTTGACTGCTTGAATATGTTCATCAATGTTTTAACTCTTGTGTGCCATTGACCTTTGGTTGAAATCGCTTCATGATTGAATCTTCTGGTGGATTGACATTGCGTCCATTGATGTTTTACCTCTCTTTACTGCACTGATTAGTTCAATTCTTCTGAGAACACTTTGATGCCTTAGCATATGAATGATAAGTTCTTTTATGCTTTCCGTCCGTATTTATTACATAATTCAACTTAGGATCTTCCTGCTTTGAATCTATGATGATATTGTATTCTGTATTTGCAGATTAGCAATGGGATCTTCTTGTTGGAGGGATGACTCGTGTACCAAAAGTCCAGCAGGTGGTTTCAGAGATCTTTGGAAAGAGTCCTAGCAAAGGAGTAAATCCTGATGAGGCTGTTGCCATGGGAGCAGCACTTCAGGGTGGTATCTTTTGTGGAGATGTTAAAGAGTTACTACTTCTATATGGAACTCCTCTGGCTCTGGGTATTGAAACTTTGGGTGAAATATTTACAAGATTAATCTCCCGCAACACTATAATTCCTACCAAAAGAGTCAGGTGTTTTCGACAGCAGCTGACAATCAGACTCAAGTGGGTATCAAGGTGCTTCAAGGTGAACGGGAAATGGCCGCAGACAACAACAACCTTGGAGAATTTGACTTCTTTGAGTGTCCTGAGAAGGATCTTTTATATGGCTGCCATTTGTTTAACAGTGCTGCTTGGTTTCTTGCAGGTATTGGTATTTGGCTTGATACATTTCTTAAAACATATCGTTGATGTCTCCTTTGGATCATGATGTTCTTTTGCTGTAACAATAACTCTTGATGTGAATTCTGATTTGTGACTTTAATCATTTGGTTATAGATGGATTCCCAGATGTTTAGAAAACGAATTGAACCTTAATGATGACTTGATTTTCTTGGCATTTTGTAGGTCTTGGCATAGTTGTATAACCAATGTTGTGGCAGAACTACTATGGAGCTCCTAGCAATTAATTGTAATGTCAAGCATCAAGTGGTAAAGAGATCTCATTCTTTTTCTTAAGTCTTCTCAATTTATTCTTCAATTCTATCCTTACTAAACTTCATCTTCCTTGCTTGGTTACAGTGCACAGGGTGCCTTGCTGGTTAGGTATCCGCTGAGGTTATTGCTGATGTTGCGCTTTGCCCATTCGAAGCCGTGAGAGTAACATGTTCATACTCCGTCTGATTTTGCAAGGGGTCTTGGTGTTGGGCTTAAACCTTGATGACAAAAGTTGAATGGCATCTTTCATAACATGGCTTGGCCTCTGCGTAAGGAATTTTCATTGATACACATCTTATTCTCAATTTGGTTTACCAATTCATCCATTCTGAATTTTGTTGAATGAAACTTACTGCAATGATGTCTTTCTTGATAATTGTTTATGCTTTTTGTTTGGTCTTGAATTGTAGGGACTAGACTCAGAATTTGTGGTTGTTGTTGAACGAGAGATCGCTGATTTTATTGCAGCACCTGATGCTGTTGCTGCTGAACTGCTTGTTGTTGTGAGTTCAGTTGCTGGGACTGCTGCAACTGAGACGGCAACAACTTCGATGCATTGTGTTGCGGTTGTGGCTGCATTTGAGGTTAGCATGACCGGTTTGTGATGGCAAAACTTCTAACAACATATAACTTAGCTGAATTTTCACTGTAACATTTATTTTTACTATGGTGAATTTTCAACTGTTTGAACCTTAACTCTGCCCTGTTTTTCTTCTATATGCCTGACTTATTATCATGTTGCGGTTTCAGGATGCCATTCTTGATGCTTCATGAATATTATGCCTATGTCACTTATGCTCCGTTGATGTTTCATTTTGTAGTCATGGTATATCGAAAAATCAAAAGACCTATAGCAGTCAAAGAATTCTGATGAAACAGTGCAGGTGTAGGTCCCCAAAGCATTCTGACGCAAACATAGATTCTGTGGCGTACCTGAGATTTCATCAAGATAAATGGTAAATAAACAACCCTTCTATAAAGTCAGCAATGTTAACCATTTTTCCTGGCATAGCTCTTGATATTTTTCGAATGTCCTCCGTGTTGCAGATCATTTAGAAGACTTGGTGAGGGACTTAGTGCTCGGTGAGGAACAACGATGCTTGGGGTTGAAGATTATCGACTGATGCTCCAAGTTGATCAAATTACATGATCAACACATATGCTAGGTCATTGTTTTTTTACTATGCACATGATATTATTGGTCATGAATTGTAGATGAGGCCTCCTTAGTATTTCCTTACATAGACGAACAATCTCGACATTGCCATTTTGATATTGAACCCTCGTATTTGCTAATATTTGTCCAGTATTGTCTATTATTTTGGATGACTGGTTCATTTTTCCTACTGTAGAGAAATCATTGATTAATCATTTGGAATTGACCATATGAACTTTTGTGCAGTATTTTGGATTAGCAATTAACAAATGCATGAACATGGAATGCTTGATATTCACTGCATTTTTCTTATGATCATAATGATGCTTGGCAGGAGAAGCAATTTGGCCTTGGCATGAAGCACCATTATGAAGATACCTTGATGGATCAAAAAGAGCACCGCAACTTTGAGAGAGATTGCTCGTGAAACACATTGTTGAATTTTGTTTTTCAGTCTCTTAGGCTTTGTTTTTTTTTTAAGATTAGTTCCTCATATGATCTTTCTTGTAATCAAACTTAGTGTCTTAAACCTGTAAGAATATACTTAAAAACAATTTGAGGTTGCAAATTGAATCTTGTATTTGGATGTCATCCTTTGGAATTCTTGTCATTGCCTTACTTGTAGCATTACGACAAAATCATGTTTCCTTTAAATTTGAACTTGTAATTTGTGTATCAACTATATTGGCTTCTAATTGTAACTTTTTCAACTCTCATCTTGTGCTTCATCTTGGATTTATAAACCCTTGTGTTTAATGCCATTGATTTAGAAATGATCATTCTTGACATTGTAAATCAAATGAGGACTTATAATGACCCTTTCAATTCTTTTGAGCCCTTTTTTAATCCAAATGATGAACTCTTAAACTTGTAATTAAGCCTTTGACATCAACCTTTGAATTTGAAATTTGTGACTTTTGAAAAGTGATAATCCATTTGGTAATGTACTTGATATTACCTTTGCACCCTAGGATTTGCAAATATAAGGCCAAAATCACAACGTCTCAATCCTAGTAGAGACCCATTATAACCAAGTTTTCAACCGTGTCCTTAAACTCTTAATCAACAAATCCAAACATTTCTTGAACATAAAAAAACTTGAACCAAACTCACCCTAATCGTCACTCTACCATAACCTCGGAACATAATTCAACATCATTGAAGCCCGACTTGTAATCAAATTGAAATAGGCTTCAAAAGTCTCTTGAAAACAAATGTTCAAGTCGTGATCCTAAGAATGAGAATCCATATTTCTTTAAAATTCACTTGAATTCAACACACTGGCCAGAGTCTACAACCACAATCAAGTCAACAACAAACCTCTTATGGTTTAAATCATTAGCAACTCATAACCAGCAGATACATGATCATTCAGAGAAGAATCAACAAGCACTAAACCAATTATCATGAGGAATGAACTAGGTAGGACAAATTTGGGGTATGACACTTACAACCTGCACAGCTAACTCATGTTTGAATAGGGGCAGCTGTAAACACCCCAAATTTGCCCTAACTAAGTTCACACCATGGCTTATGATCCTTTCATTTTCATAAATTCAATCATATCATCTCATAGTGCATTTTTGCTTCACTGCATTGGTTCTAAGTCATCTGCATCTAGGCTTTGTGATTTGAGCAAACCAAGGGTCATCTGAGCCACTCCAAGGGTCTTCAATCATTCCAAGAGGGTCCATGTATGTTCAAATATCATATTGTATCCTCCCAAGATCAAGGAAGTCATAAAATCACAAGAACTGAGAAAGGTATGGAAGCAGAGCCAGGTTTAACTACACAGATGACCTAAAATTAGGGTTTTGGTTTCAAAGGCCATAACTCCAAATTTTTTGGTCATTATTGATTCTATTGGTCTCTATATGTTATAAGGATCATACATACCAATTTTCATGAGGAAATTCAATGGGGAAGGCATCTGATCAATAAATGACTTCTTGAGCAAGTCAGTGCAAAATCAATGGCATCTGAGGCCCCCAATCATCCAACCAAAGGGTCTTCTCCATCATTTTAGGTGTATATGATATTTATTTGATCTTAGAAGAAGTTAGAAGTTCACAAAATTGAAGAATTTCAAGCCATTTGCAAAGTTGCCATTTTGGGAAAGTGACTTGTAATGCAAACTTGCCATTTTGGGAAGTTTTTCAACCTCATCTTTTTGATTCAAAAATGCTTCAAATGAAAAATTCTTGGTCATGAAAGTTGTATATTGGATCATTCCCTTTTCAAAAATTACAATAACTTGATCTAATTCATCATGGAACTCAAGTTATGGCCTTGCAAAGTTGGGAAAAATCACTAAATTTCACTTATGCACCAAAGAGGGAAACTTGCAAAAACTCATGCCAATCCAATTTTTAGACCTCAAAGTGACTTCTAACCATTACACAAATATCATACATGACCTATAATTCAGAATTTCCCAAAGAATTCTCAAGTTTCATGCCTTGATCATCAAGTATTTCAAAAGGGGCCAAAACCTTCACAAATTGCAAAATGCCCCAAATCTTGACATCCACTTGTGCTAGCTACAAAATCTGAATTCCATGGACCTCCCTAAAGCCTGCTGCGCAGGACATGCCCTTGTCCTTGTCCTTCCATGAGCCCATACCTCCAAGGACAACTTTGTTGACTTTATGCAAATTGAGCCATACCAATCAAACTATTCCACAATAACTCTCTGACCTATCCAGGATTGATACATGGACCAAAAGCAACTCAACACACACAACAACACAAGCTGAATCCTCCCACAACTCAGCATTCACCAAAACTTCCCCTTATTCATTTTTCTTCGAAACTGATCCCACAAGCCACAAACATCAAAACAAATTCCACAGAACAACTCACCATGAACCTCTGATCATTTCCCACCCTTCATTTTGCCCTAAACACAGCCAAATCAAAAATATGATTTTTCACCTCTCTTGACCTGAGCTTCTGCAAACTTCACATAGAGGATATATAAACTCCAACCAAGCATTGCAAACTCTTCAGGGGGATCATTGGAGGTGATTTGAAGCAAAGAATTGGTCAGAAAGCTCCAAAGGTGAAAGCTCCAGTTCAGGTATCACCAAGAACATTTTTTCCAGAATTCGTTTTTTATGCCATAGAAATGTTGCTTATGCTTCACTGATCACGCTGTGCTTGTTGGTTTTGAAAATGATTGAGTTTTGAGCCTGAACCGTGTCTCTGAAAGCTTGACCTGAAAACTTGTTTGATTCGATTCTTGTTTATGTTGAAATATAAATGCGTTTATGTGCTTGATTCTTGCTTAGGGTGATTAGAAGATGTGATCTGGAGTTTTAGAGGGTTTAAAATTGCCTAGGGAAGAAGTTAGTTTTGTGAACTCGCCGGAGAAGATGACCGAAACACTGTTCCGGTCACCTAAAAGTCATTAGGGTTCAGATTAGTGTTTAATTGTGTAATTAGTGAGATTTGAATGTGAGCCATCCAGATGCGCGCGTGGTCTTTCCCTCCCTTTCCAGATTCAAATCTCAGCCTTTAGATCAGCATACTTTCTATTTAATTAGTTTTTATTTCATTTTTTCCCATTTAATTTGCACGAATTTTAAAAAATAGTAAAATACATCAAAAAAATTCTGAAATTTTTTATTAAATTCTTTATGAATTTTCAGAACCCAAAAATATTTTTATTTTTATTTTTTGCATTAAAATTTTTTTTTAAATCATTTAAATCATTTTTTTAATTAGTTAATGAAGATTAATTAATTAAAAATACATTTAGGTATTTAAAAATCCCAAAATAATTCAGAGAGCATTTTAAAACATTTAGAAACATTTACAAACTCACAAAGCAAATTTCTTTTTGGTTTTGATCACACTTTGACAATTTTCACTTGAATTAGGGTTCTTTAATTTGAATATTTTTAACCCTAACTTCAAAATTCATAACTTTTGATCCAAGTTGAGTTTGTGAATGGTTCTTTTTTCATTGTATTAAGTATCATTTCAAGCATCTAAAAACATTTTTGTTTCATTTTTATAATGCATTTTCAATTTGTTTGGCATTTTCCCTTTAGGATCACCCTTAAAACCCTAGAAACTTAGGAAAATCATAAGTCCTTTAGGATTTAGCTTCTGACCTTCCCCTTTGGGAAGTGAATTTGTATAGGTTTAGGGTCCCTTTGATTCCATTTTCAATTTTTTATCTCATGTTTTGCTTCTGATTTTGAATTTTTCATTGCATCTTGTACATAAACCCTAATCTTTGCCTTCATTTGCATTCATTCTTCATATGCTTGCATACATGAACTTGCCATGATATTTTGTGCATCCACATGACATATAAGACATCTTAGGACATATTGAAATCATGTTTGATCATTGCATCATCCATTTGCCATGTTATGCATCCATTGCATTTCATAAGTTTTCATGAACTTTCATGCCTCTCATATGTCTCATTTGTATTCTCATCCTTTGTACGATCATCTTCACCTCATGACATACATTTATATCATCTCTTTGCATCATTAGCATCATGAACATGCTTCTGGTTTTGGTTTCCATCTTTGCATTTCATTTCATTTTCACTTCATTTCATTTTCATTTCATTTCATTTCCTTTTGCTAACTTTTCAGGTGGTAAGTGTTTGAGAAGTGAATTTGCCTTCACTTCTCATAATCTCTTCTCATCTCTTTTATGCATTCTTTGCTTCATTTTACTTTTGTATTAGAGAGAGCTTGGTCATTCATGCCTTCTTCACCTTCTTTCTTCAAGCAACTTATCTTCTTAAGTGAAGTAAGTTGTCTTGTTGCTTCTTGCTTCTCCTTCCTTCATCCTGCTTCTTCCATGGTGGATTTTCCTTGAAGATCTCTTGCAAGCCTCATAAACCCTAGGGACCCCCAATCATGATAACAATTAGGGTTTGATTAGTCCCCCCCATTAGTTTTACCTTTGTGTCATCTTTGTGTCTTCTCTTCTCATCTCATAATCAAGGACTAAACCTTAAAGGTTTTAAGGCTTTGTGATTAAGCTTATGCCTGCATCCTTCTATTAGGATGGAGTGTATAACTTTAATCCTAAGTGTTAAACCCTTAATGTGTTTAAATCCTTTAACCAATCCATCTAATAACTACTAAGACATCAAGCTTGTAACTTGGGCATTGCATTAGGGTTCTAATTCTTCCTTAATTCGTTAAGAAGGACTAACCCTAGTGTTAATGGACAAGTCCCCCTCAAGTTGTCTTACAAACAATAAAATCCATTTCTTAATCTTATCATTAACTAAAATCATTTAATAAAGGTTTTGTTTTGTCATGAGGTTAATCCTTAATCATGGATTAAGTTGAGGAGCCTTTCTCAGCTTAAATGTTCTCATCTATTATCCTTCTATTAGGATAGTGTAATGGGTCCATTAAATCCTTGATTATGGCTTAAACTCATTACTTAACACCAAACAAAAACTCCAAAAACTCCAAAAACATCTAAATAATTATAAGTAGGTTAATGATCTTAATCCTACATCATGGTGATTAGGTGTGAGGTGTTTACTTCATACTTAAGGTATTCTCATTACCCCTAATCAAAGGGAGGATGTGATGAGTTTACTAACCCTTGGTTTAGGCTTAAGCTAATTTTCTTATGACAAACTCCACAAGCAATAAAAGACTGAAAACACCAAAAACAAACAATAATTGTCTCCTTCGGGATTCTTTTCTCACCTCATTCATTCATAAACGAGAACTTGCTTCTTTCGTCTAATGCAAGACAGTTTGCACCTGAGCCAGACAGGTCATACACTTGAGCATAAACAAGTAAGCAGTTCACAAGTCAATTTATCTTTCAGTCTCTTTGAGTCGAAATACGGTGTTCTGACTTCCTCATTGCACGAGATGATACGTATGCATAACTTAACTGTTATCGAACAAAAGTCTCTGTACATTCCCCCCTCTTCCAGCATTATTCTTTAAGCCTCATAGTCTTGAGCTTCATATTCTTTCTCTGCATTGACACTTCTTCACTTCACTTCACACTTCTTTCCAGCACTGCCACTTGCATTCTTTTCCAGCTTTTGTACACCAAATAGCACTGACACTACCCCTTTAAACACAAATCTTTCAAGCGTGGATCCCGTCGAGTACGACGGACAATCTGGGTGCTAATACCTTCCCAGGTTGTAACCAACCCCCTTTCTCAGTTTCTCTGGTTCGCAACCGTCTTATCCATCTTTTCTTAGGTTTATGCAGCAATACCTTTCCTTCGGGATAAAAATGCCTAGCTGGCGACTCTTTTCATTTCACCCTTGTGTTCTCTCCTCTCGCCGACCGTTCACGTCTGTACCCCTCTTGACCAGGTGTCATCAGGTGGAAGCGACAGCAAGCAGGAGCTCGCTTAGCAAGCACATGAGAATTTTAGAAGTTCAAAACCCGTGAGTTGCTCGCTTAACAAGCTGGCTTTCTTGCTTAGCGAGACCTGTAGTTTTCTGAAAAATGTTTTCTTTTGTTTGATGACTTATGACGCCTTGTTTGTTTTGCTATGTTGTTGCTGAAAATTATTACATGCTATATTAGGCTAAATATGATAATAATGATGATAAAATGATGTTATGATGAAATATGTTGCAAAATGATGTCATGAAGTAAAAGTAGTAAGAATAGACTAAGTAAATGAATAATGAATGAATGCTGATGCAAATGTTCATGAAGATGAATATGTTGTTGTTGCATTGTGCATTCATGGCATTCCTTATGTTGATTTTAGACTTCAATCTCATTGTTTGGATTTGAGGTGTTGTTGATTATGTTGTGCTCCCTTGTGGAGAGTAGATGGCCAACGTCCATCACATGTTGAAAACCGATACCACATGAATTTACGATGTTGCATTTCATTCTATATGGCATAACATGATCGAATGTGTTGTTTGATGATGTGACTTATTGATGATTTTAGGTGGGTGAATTTATTGTAAATGATGTATGATTGCATGTTTCTTATAATCCAGTCTTTGTATTATGTATATTGAATTTGAATTACTCACCCTTCCTGCCTTTTGTGATGGTCTATTATGCCATCCTGCATATTCTCAAGCTTAGTCAGAAGATTTGGAAGTAGCTTGAATTGTGTCCCTCGTTGTCTATAGAGTTAGGTGGTGTCTTGCTCTGAGTCATGTAACACTAGGGAACATTTATTTTATTTTGTTATTTTGTTGAATTCAAACCTTTGTTAATGTTTTGTTATGGATTTTAGTTGTATTATTTCTTTCAAAACGATTTAATAAGTTTAATGTTTGATTTACTGCGAAAAATTGAAGACTTCTTTTATTTATTAATGAAAGTTGCAACCTGTGTTACGGGACATGAAACATACTTGTTGTTTATATGATGTTGTTGAAGTAAATGTGATACCTTTTTTGTGGAACTCTGATTTTTAATTAAATAATATGATTAATTTTGTTATGGGTAAAAAGGGTGTTACATTAGTGGTATCGGAGCAGGTCGGTCTGTTAGGTCGTGTGTCGTTGTTGTTGGTCTGTGTCGGTCATTATTTATTAACAATTATTCTTATCTGATGTTGTGAGTGTTGTGCAGAATGACTGGAAACAACACGCGTGCGCTTACGGAAGATGTTGCAGCGTTAGCTGAGGCTACGACTCAGAACAATGAATAGGATGAGTTTCGTGATTTGGAGAAGTTCCAGAGTAACAGTCTGCTGGTGTTTGAAGGTGACCGTGAACCGCTTGATGCTCGGAAGTGGCTCAAGGCTATTGTGAAGATCTTTAGGGTGATGGCATATACAAATGCACAAAAGGTGCTATTTGGTACACATATGTTGTCTGAAGAGGCTGAAGACTGGTGAGATAATACCCGTCAACATTTGGAAGATGCCGGTACTACAGTGACTTGGGCAGTGTTCAGGAGGGAGTTTTTGGGAAAGTATTTTCCAGAAGATGCTCGTGGTAAGATGGAAGTAGAATTCCTTGAGCTGAAACAAGGAAGTATGACGGTAGCAGAGTATGCTGCCAAGTTTGAAAGGTTGGTGAAGTATTATCCTCACTACAACCGTGCTAATGTTAAGTTATCAAAGTTTCTAAAGTTTGAGAGTAAGTTGAGACTAGAGATCAAGCAAGGAATTGGATGTCAGCAGATCCGCATATATACTGAATTGGTGGATAAGAGCAGAATCTATGATGAGATAGTGTCGCTCCCGAGATTTTCATCCGAGTACATATGCGAAAGTGGCGCGGAAAAGGTAGACTCACCAGCCAGGCATTTGTATCCCGAATGAATGGGAAAGGTAATGCTGCACAAACTGAAGGAAAGGACAATGTCTTGCAAATCAAAGAACTGGGTTCGGGAGTCAGTTACGAACTGGGAAGGTATTAGCACCCCAGATCGTCCGTCGTACCCGACAGGGTCCACGCTTGTTTGTCTGTTTCAAAGGGTAAGGAATAAAACTACTGCTTAATAAAAACCGCTACTGGAACAGGAATGAGAGAGAGAACTGGAAAAAGAGAACGAAAAGGTACGGGAAAAATGTAAGGAAAATAAAGAGTGTTCTCGAATGGGCCCTACCCGACTGCCTATGTATCTCATGGGAAATGAGAATTAGAGTCGACGTAGTTTGCCTAACTAAGGCGGGAACTTGTTTGTGTTTTTATTAACTGAACTGCTTATGCCTATGCTCAGGTGTTGCAGGCTCGTCTGGTACGAGTGCGTTATCGTCTTGCAAAGGGAGAAGTTGAAGCAAGTTCTTGCATTATGAGTGAATGAAATGAGAAGAGAATTCCCGCATGAAAGATGTTTTTTTGTTTACTGTCTTTTAGAAGAAGTGTTTTTGACTTTGTTTGTGAGACATCCTCATGCTAAGACTTGTACATCATGATAGATATCCTACACCTCATCCCGAGATGGAATGCGTGCAAATACCCCATGGCAAAGTCTCCTGGCGCACGAGAAAGCTTAACCTTTATTAGGTATTTTATTTTTATTTTGAGATGAGAAAGAGGACTCAAATTGAAAAAAGGACAAAAACTAGGGGAAACTAAGACTCACCCTAAGTTATTTATTCAAGGGATGTCCTATGGTTAGTGTGGTTTTCTATTTCTAGAAAGAAAAAGGAAGCAAGTTACAACTCACTTCAATGAATTGAAGATGATTTTAAACTTCAAAGGGAATGAACAAAGTTACATGCCGAAGAAGCATAAAATGCTTATCGCAAACATAAGTTGAAATGTAAAAGGATAAGGAAGAAGGTGTATGTAGGATACCCTCCCACACACATGGCTTACCATAACCCCCTACAAAACAAAGGTTAGTGAAATAAAACCAAATGATAAAAGCAAAGAGGTAATCAAGTACCTAACATATCCTAACATAATTATGACTTAAACTAGACTCAATCCTAAGCCTAAGGATGCCTAAAAGCTAAGCAAAGTCCAAAGTCAGCAACTACTACAGCTCTCTAACACACAATGAACCACTAAATGCAACTAATAATGCAAGCAACCTATTACAACTATCAAACAACATGAAAATAGGTGTAAAAAGTGCCAAAACAGAACAATGCAACATGCCTTTTACAGCTTCTGTTTCAAAACGTAGCAGTGAAACATGACAGATTTTAATCTTTTTTTTTAAATGCAAAAATGGAGTTTTAAAACAAACAAAGGATGAAATGATCAAGCATTTTAATGCACCATGAACCTGAAATGAACATTAACAAATGGAGTGCAACACATAAACAATCAATAATGAATGTAAGTATGTGGTCATGAAATTTTCAAACGATTTGCAACATTCCGATTATGCTACAAATGACCAAAACATGCATGTATTGCAAATACAATGCAAAACAAAATTATAAACACTAATTAACATGCTATTGATGATTCTCAATCATGAAAACAACAATCAAAACATGCTATGAACACACATTCAACACTTATGTCAAAAATCAGAACCGAATGAAATGCATGTCGAAAGTGATCGAAACTACACACACCTGCACTAAGTTAGCTCCTAAAAACTCCCTAAAATCACATCCTAAATATCCATGATGATTGGAGGGGGAATGGATAACAAAAATGCAAGAAAAAGCAAGAATTTTCCATTCGGGTTCAGTGGTAACCGATTACTACCTATGCAGTAACCGGTTACCAGTTCAAAAACTGGGATTTTCTGCAAATTTAACATAAGTAACCAGTTACTACTTATGAGGTAACTGGTTACTCTGAGACCAAAATAAAAAATTTCTGCATTTTCATGCAAATACCAGTAGCAACTTATTCAAATAAGCTCTATTATAATGCCTATCAACTAAGCACGAAAATTACACCTAGATGTGTCGCTCCCCGGATTTCCATCCTGGTACAAACGCGAAAATGGCGCGGAAAAGAATAGAGTCGCCAGCCAGGCATTTTTATCCCGAAGGAATGGGAATGGTAATGCTGCACAAACCAGAAGAAAAGAAAAGGAAGGACACGGGTCATGCGAACCAAAGAAACTGAGTTCGGGAGTCGGTTATGACCTGGGAAGGTATTAGCACCCCAGATCGTCCGCCGTACCCGACGGGATCCACGCTTGCAAAGAAACTGTTTCAAAGGGTGAAGAAATGAAAGCTGCTGCAAAGAAAATGAATTGGAAAAGGATAAAAGAAAAGAAATAGGAACTGAAAAAGAAATGAAAAGGAAAAAATGTAGGGAAAATAAAGATTGTGCTCGAACGGGCCCTACCCCGCTGCCTACGTACCTCATCTGGACAATGAGGATCAGAGTTGCCGTAGTTCCCCTAACTAGGGGTAGAAAAGATTGCTTGTGTCTTAAGGCTTGAACTGCCTATGTCAATGCTCAGGTGTTGCAGGCTCGGACGACGAGTGTGTAACCGTCTTGCAAAGTGACAAGTAGGAGCAATTTCGCGGACGGAGCGAAGGAGATGAGAAAAGAATTCCCGAAGGAGAGAGGCTTATTGTTTGTTTGTGTTTTTTAGAAGCTTTTATGAGTGTTTCACAAGGAAGTGAACTCAAGCTCTTTTCCTTGGAATGTGCACTTGTCACTACATTCCAAGATGAAATAATAGAACAAGCACACTCAATTAAGGAGAAGATCCCCAAAACTTGAATCCAGAGATTAAGGCTTAAGCTCACTAACTCATTAACTTATTAAGTGTTTTTGTATTTACAATGACGAAGTGTGTTTTTTATGATTTTCTTGGTGAAGATGATATCCTGATCAGACTTGTACATCACAAGACAAGCTTGTACTATCCCAAGATGGGAAGACTACAAGTGTCTCATGGGATAAGGCTATAGCTCAAGATATCACTTCAATCTTTATTAAGTATCTTCTTTAGGGTTTTGAGATGAGAAGAGAAGAGAAACAAAAGGATCACAAAGGTAAAAGTCTAATGGGGGACTAATGAATCCTAAGTGTTGTCATGCATGGGAAATCCTAGGTTAGTGAGGTTTACTATCCTAAAGAAGAAAGAAAGAAGAAGAGAGGAAGAAGAAAGAAGAATAGAAGAGGGGGGAATTAAGACCTAAGCCCAACAATCACAAGGTTAGAACAAATAATAATAAGAAGAGAAGAGATAAGATTTGGAGATGTGGGAATCACATCAACACCTCTCACTTACCAAAGCCCCTGAAATGGTTAGTAACACAAGTATAAAGGCAATACAAAATGAACATAATGCCATACCAACACCATACAACCAGAAGTGAAGGTATACACATAAACATCCAATGCAAATACAAGTCACAAGAATGAAAAGAGAAACAAACAACTCAAAGTGGAACTACATGAATCACTATGGCAAAACAAAACAATCATGAAGAGATGCAAAGCAAAATGAACAAAACACAACCCCAAGGTACAAGACCAGAACCATAATCATGTTAGAAGAGTGCCTAAGAAGCAAGAGAGATGAAGAGAAGAGATGCACATAGCTAAGTGGTAACATTATGAGAAGAAATAAGCAAAGAAGATGCATAAGAATGAAAGGACTTCAAAAGCAACCAAACACAATATCTTCAAGGCACAAATCAAAACTCAAGATCAGAGAGGTCCTCACATCCTAATAAGGCTCTAAACAAGATGAAGAAGTTGGCACAAGTGCCCTTCGAAGCTAAAGAGAGAGCAAATGATCCAAAAGAAGCAAAATGGGACAAGTCAAGAACAAAAATTAAAATTAATTCAAGTAAGCACCCAAAACATAACAACATGCCAAAAGGAGAGAAAGAAATTCAGAAGCTAAACAAGTCAAAAGAGAGGTCAAACATGGATTAGGGTTAGATGGCTTCACTCACAAGTTAGAGACTAAAATCAATTAACCAAGATTCTAAAAATCAGAACACAAATCAACAATAAACTTCATCCTATCATGAATCTAAAGCCAAAAGAACCAACCAAAAATTCAAAATAATGATCAATATAGAAAATGGACAAGTCAGCATGGTTCAAAATGAATTAAAATGAATTAATTAAAAGGAACAATTAATTTCCACGTGTCAAATAAAAATAAATGAAAAATAAAAATATCAAAAATTAGAGAAAACTCAAACAAACATTCATGAATTATTTTAGAATTTTTTGAGACTTAAAACTATTTTTAAAAATTGAAAACCAAACTGAAATTAAAATGAAAACAAAAAAAGAAATAAAAATAAAGGATGAGCCAGGGGGTGCGAAAAGAAAGATTTTCAGTTCAATTTCAATGGGCCTCAAAGCCAGGGGGTAGGAATAGCCCTCAAGCCCAGTCAAAGTCAGTGCAGCTTCACAATATTTATGATGGAAATTCAATAAATCAGGAAAATACAAGGACCATAGGATCAAATGGACGCTTGAGATAGGTCAGCTCATTAAAACAAGTCAGCATATTAATTGGTTGGCAGTGAGGGGACATGACAATTATGGTGTGGTGAGTAACATGGTGATTAATTCAGAAAAAGAAAACACACGTGAGAGGGAGGTGGTCCATTAATGCGTTGGCAGCATGAGGGACGTCCAGATGAGAAATCCTACGGCTAAGGGATCATCTTCTTCATTTGAATTCAGGTGGACTCATTTACAGAATCCGGTGACCGGAGCTAGGGATCCGGCACCGGAAAACACAAACCATGAACAAATCACAACTAAAATGAATCAAACACTCCAGATTAGACAATTAGGGCATGCTGATTTCAAATATGGCACTCAAATTCACAATGGAGCAATGGATCAAACGGATCGAAACAAAACAGTTCTAACCATAAAACTTCAAATCATCAATACAACTTCAATTCTCAAGCATTTCAAAAATCAAACATCACAGAATCATCAGCATACTTCACAGATCATAATGCACACAAGAAAAACAAGTTTCAGATCCATGGATTCAGTGAGTTACCTGAGATGGAACCACTTCAAAATCACCAAGATAAGGCTCCAGATGTTGCAGATCTACTCCTTTTGATCTCCTCTTGCAAAATAAATGCAAGAGGAAGCTTGAGAGAGCTTGAATCTGAAGCTTCGAATCAACCTGCCTTTGAATGGCACCTCTCTAATCTTTCACTTTCAGCTTGAATAAGTGATGGATTAGTGATCCTTATGCCTCAAGGATTCAAAATATGTGATTGGTGTGTGAAGAGAGTGAGAGAATAAGGAGATTCGAAGGAAAATGCTCCTGGTACAAAAACTTTGGAATGATGAAATGTGATGGATCTCGCCTGAAATGAAACCCTAGTTCTCTTATATATGAATCCAAAATACAATGCTGAAAGAATGAGAGCAAGAGCACATGAGAAGAGAGTGTGAGAGTGAAATTGCAAATTTGGCAAAATTCTTGTGATGAGGTGCTTGGCTCGTGCATCCCTCTCATTCCTTGCACATGTGTGATCAATATCTCACCCTTGATTCAAAACAGAAATCATTTTGGCCTTTGGATGTGAGGATCATGCTTTTCCCATGTTCATGCAAATTTCCCTCTTGTGAATTATACCTCATCCCATGCACGAATTAGACATTATTTTTGGAGTAAAATGGACTCTTGGCATTGCTTTGTATGTTTGTGACTTCACTTGGTTCATTATGTCACTCAAAAATAAAGTTCATGAAGTTTTGCATTTGAATGATGCTTGAAATGCATGCCATGCCCTAAAAATCCACCAATTTTCGAAGGGCCTATCTCTTAAACCATGAAGGCTATGAAAATGCTATTGTACTTTTTGAAAATGGGAGGCTTTAATATTAAACTTTCATGTTTGGCTTTGGTCCATTTGAAGCTTTTTTCACCAAGTTATGCTTACTGAAAATTAGGGCAAAACGTTACTAAAAATGGAAAATCTCATGACCAAACATATGCCAATTTTGAAAACCACCTCAAAACCTCATGATTATTGATCTTTGATCTTGCCAAACCTCTTATAAGGTTATAAGAACATCCCTTGGATATAAAAATGGGGTTGGACCCTTTGAAATCTCACAGTTGACTTTCAGAATGCACAGTTGACCAATTTCTTCATTTGCAAGCAACCGAAGAAATACCTGACTTCCACAAGGAATTTTCTCACCAAATTTCATCACTAGGATACTCTTAACATATGAGAGAATTTTCCCAAATGAAATGGCCAAAGTCACAAGGTTTTCATGCTTGAAACTCAAACCCTAATTTGGGATCATTGTGTAGGAGTTTTGCCCTAGCTTGAATTCCCTAATGATCTTCCAATCTTCTGGGCTTTTATGAATAATCTTGAACTTGTGAATGCAACATAGACTCCCCATAGGACTTGAAAAAATCCATTGGGCCCCTTGCCATATCTTGTGATGCCTCAAAACCCTCCACAGATGATCATATGCCTAATGCTAGGTCATGAGAATGTTATGCCTCATCTTTCCATGCTAAGATGCCAAGAACATGATATGCTTATGAGGAATATGATGTGATATGATTCTTAAAAAGAAGAGGGAAAAATTTGGGGTGTTACAGCTGCCCCTATTCAAACAACTGTTAATCTGAAAAGGACAGTAGCACGGGCTATCGACCGTTCAAGATAAACTGTGGTTGAATACCAAGAAGACCTGAAATTTGCACTCTGATGGAGAATGCAAAAACTGGGAAATAAACCCAATCAAATGACGCTTTGGTGACTGCAATGGAGAGAAAGCAGACGAGCTCCTTCCAAGTTGAAACTATTATTTGGAATCAGAATACTTTGACAGACGAGTCCTCTTCTAACAATCCTGTTACGCCAAGAATTGGACAGACGATCCCTCACATACCTTGCAAGACATATAACTTGAGACAGACGAATCTCCTTCGGATAAACCTGTTACGCCAAGACTGGTGATGCACTTAAGTCTGTGGGATAAACATGCATAATCAAGGTAGACGAACCCTCCTCATATATTATTCGTGGATATATGGTCTAAGACAGATGAGCCTTCTTCGAGCGAACCTGTTACGCCAGGTGCAACTTTAATAAGTGGTGTGCGAGACAGACGAATCTCCTTCGGATATACCTGTTACGCCAGGACCGATAACCATTTTGACGTTATTCCCACCGCCAGGACTTCAAACCTCTTCAATACAGATGAGTATTGGATGACCATCAAGAGAAACACAGACGAGTGCCATAAGTCAATGATACAAACGAATATCAGACGATGATCCGAGAAACACAGACGAGCGCTTCAGGCAATGATACAGACGAATATCAGTCACTGGTACAGACGAATACCAGAAATCCAACACAGACGATTATTTGGAGTAGCAATACATACGAGTACCGGGATGATATGGACGAGTATCCAAACAATGCAGACGAGCTTCAAACAGATAATAAGCACAGACGAGTACTGGGAGAATGCAGACGAGCAACCACAAATATTACATATCAAACACAGACGAGTGTTGGAAAGTGAAGACGAGTAATAGCAAATCTCAAACACAGACGAGTGTTGGAAAGTGCAGACGAGTAATAGCAAATCTCAAATACAGACGAGTGTTGGAAAGTGCAGAAGAGCAACAACACAGACGAGTGTTGGGAAGTGCAGACGAGCCATCAATAATTACAACTGTGGGCAATTTCTGGGGAACGCAAACGAGCAACACCAAAGTGATAACACAGACGAGTGTTGAGAAATGCTGACGAGCGGGAATAAAGTATGAACACAGACGAGTGTTGGAGAATGATGATCTTCTAACACGGCTGGGGAAATACTTCCTCAAATATCCTCTGTTGGTGACAAGAGTTTTGACAGATAAACTCTGTGGGGGAATGGGCCTCCCACTGGCTGCTGGGCATACTCTACTGGGGAGAATATAAACTGCTTGGGGATCCCACCCGCCATGACTTAGCTGGGGAAAATTTTGTTTGGGAGAATGTGACGCCATCCTGCAAAACCTGCAACAACAGAAAACACAAATGTGCCCCGGGGACTCGCATGGTATAATCTGTTCATCCATCGTCACCCGACACTCAAAAAAGATTTCAAATGTTTCCCTACACTGTCATTTTTTTTTTCAAATTATCACCATGTTTTAAATGCAATGCTATTTTTTGCCAAAAAATCAGGACATTTTGCAAACAAAAATAAACACAACACAACTTTTTGACTGAAAATTCTTTTATTGAAAGGCCTCTGAATAGGCAAAGTTTTTTTTACACCAGGAAGAAACCACCTGGAAATAGGCAGCTACCATAAAATTGAGAAAAATAAACTATCCTAATGGCAATGGACACGGCATCCCAATGAGTTCCCTTTCTACTATGACCAGCATGTCTTCAAAACTCTCCATTCTTGCCTTTGCTTTCTGAAAAGATGAGGGGACTGATTCCTATCCTTCTGATATTGTCAGGCTGTACGAAACGCTGATTTGGTTCAGATTACTCGGATCGCAGTTGTTCACTTATTCCCTTGTTTTGCGTGGATCGCCCTTTCGGGTTTTCAATCCACCGGGATACCCTTTTTTGCCTGAGCTGTCCGATGTGGCTTTTCAACTCAGCGGGTGTACATTTTATTATTATTTGTTTTCCCTAACTTTTGCCCGAGCTTTTTATTCTGTTTTTAGCTCGCCGGGATGCCCTTTTCTTGTCTGGACTTTTGATAACGAGAAAACATATCGATTATATTGCTAGATTTCATTGACGTTTTATCGCATATTCACCGTTTTAACACTCGATTTCTCGAGTTTTTCTCACCATTTTGCAGGTACATCATTATATGGAGCTAAATCATAAAGTAAGAGCAAAAGGAACAAAAGAAACCATAAAAAGATGAAGAAATGAAGAAGCCTGCAAAACTGCATAATTTGTTGCAGTCACGGTCGTCACCAAGGTGTCACGACCGTGACACCCTAAAAGAGGCCTCACGACCGTGACACTTAAAAACCACAAGACACGAGCGTGAAGACCTTGTCACGACCGTGACAAGGGTAAAAATAGGTTATTGACTGAGACCACGTCAAGGCATTACGTGAAGAACTTTTCTCCTACTTTTTTGCCACGTTCCTACATCTCCTCCACCACTTCAGCAAGGCCCAATGCAACAAAGTCCAATTTTCAAGCCCATTAATGGTTCTATAAATAGCACAAGTTTTATGAAGAAACTAGAGAGCATTTTTTTATTCGAATTTCTGCGGAAGCTCTGCCGAATTGTTTTACGACCCTGTTTCTATTTCTGCATTATTTTTCAGCTTTTCAATTTATTTGTATCCAAACCAATCTATAACAATTTCCAACATCAGGAAATTGTTATAAAAATTACTTGTTTCTAAACCTTCAGATTTTGCATTATTTTCGATTTCCGCCAACTCCAAGCTTTCCGGTCTGTGGAAGAAGGAGTCTGCTATAATATTAGTTAACCAGGTTTTTTATAATATTGCAATTTTAATATTTATAATGTTTATTTATTTTTCTGCCATGAGCATTTTATTATTTAATTTTCTGTCTCTGTCTGGTTCAACATCAATGAGTAGCTAATTATCTTAGGGCGGTATGTAATTAAAACAAACTTAATCGGTAAAATTTAATCATAGGCTTAAAATAATTAGTAACTTAACATTTTGGCTGATACTTTTTAATTTAATTCGACCTTTTCGTTACGAGAGTAAGAAAAGAGTATTAGGTTAGGTCAAGACCACGAGAGTGTGAGATTTTAACCAGATAGCTAAAGTTAGGCATTTAAATTAAACACAGAGAGAACGCTTTAAAATAAATTAGAATTACTTAGTTTCCAAAAATCATCTCTAAACACCTATGGGCTAGCGAGAGCAGGCATAGGGCTTTAGGGGTAAGATCTGAGATAAGACCACGAGAGTGTGAGTTGAGGGTATTTAAACTGGTAACCTCTACCGAATAGATTAAGTAAACACCTTTATAAGCCTAGGTTAGATTTAACCACCTAAGTTAGAATAATTACATACCGACCGCCTTAGTATCATTTTATTAAAACTTAAATTTAATTCCGCCTTTAATATCTTAAAATCAACAAAAAATCGTGACAACCATTCACCTTAGCTAAACTAGAAGTTCATCTAGCACTAAGTAACCATAGAATCCCTGTTGATCAATAATCTTAAATATTACTTCGATAGGCTGTGCACTTGCAGTTAAGATACCGCTAGACACATAATTAGACACGTCTTTAGCCCATCAAGTTTTTGGCGCCGTTGCCGGGGATTCCTTAATTTAGTTACTAGTGCATTTAGGTAGCATTGTCTAGACTAAGGTATCAACTAATTTATTTAATTTAACTTCCGAGTGTATGCCAAGTACTCGCTCTAAAAGCGAAGACTTGCAACCTCTAATCCCTGAATCGGAACGCTTCTTACACGTAAGAAGACGTATATTCGATTACGAAAAAAGTTACAGTATTCCAGATCTTCAATTAGATCCGCCTAAACCAGTCGTAACATCAAAGGACGCAGAGATGGCTGAAGAACAGAATCATCCACTCAAGTATTACGCCAGTCCTTCGCAAGCTGAACCGCATTCAAGCATTGTAGCACCGGCTATTAACCGAAATGATTTCGAACTAAAACCTTCGTTGATATCAGCCGTGCAACAAAATCAATTCGCCGGAAATCCTACCGAGGATCCGAATCTTCATCTTTCGATCTTTGTGCAATATGCAGATACCGTAAAAGCCAATGGAGTTACCCAAGAAGCTATTAGACTACGTTTATTTCCCTTTTCGCTTCGAGACAGAGCAAGAGCTTGGCTTTAATCTCTGCCTTCGAACTCAGTAACTACGTGGGAGGAACTTAAGAGAGTTTTCTTGAATAGATATTTTCCACCTAGCAAGACAGCTATGCTGAGAGCTCAGATCAACGGATTTAAGCAAAGGGAAAGCGAATCATTATTCGAAGCTTGGGAACGCTATAAGGATCTGCTGAGACTTTGTCCACATCACGGATTAATAGAATGGATGGTCATCCATACCTTCTATAATGGACTCTTGTACAATACAAGAATGACAATTGACGCTGCCGCAGGCGGTGCATTGATGGACAAAGAATATAATGATGCTTATGCACTTATCGAAAGTATGGCTCAAAATCATTACCTTTGGGGAAGCGAGAGAGTCGCAACTGAGAAACCAACAAAAGGAGGTATGTACGAAGTGAGTAGTATGGACCAAGTCAATGCGAAGTTTGACCAACTAAGCCAAAAGATCGACAACTTGGCCATAACACCAACAGCCACCGTGGCTGCAGTAACACCTAACTGTGAGTTATGTGGAGTCCCAGGACACGAAGTTTCTGATTGTCAACTATTGACAGGTACTCCCACTGATCAAGTGAATTATGCTCAAGGGAACCCATACTCAAACACATACAACCCAGGTTGGAAAAATCATCCGAACTTCTCCTATAAGAATAACAATGCTTTGTACGCACCAGGTCAAGCACCAGCTACATCACCAGGATATCAAAAGACTGCTCCCAATGTGCCTAGAAAATCGAACCTTGAGTTGATGATGGAGAACTTTATAGCTAACCAATCTCAAACAAACAAGGACTTCTTAAACCAAAACATTCACACTAGTGAGCAGATTAAACAATTAGTGAGCAAGGTAGATGCATTAGCTACACATAACAAAATGCTTGAAACTCAGATTTCACAAGTAGCTCAACAACAAGCACCTACTGCTGCACCAGCTGGAGTATTCCCTGGACAACCTCAACCTAATCCGAAAGGACATGCCAATGCCGTAATATTAAGAAGTGGCAAGGAACTTGACGGACCGACCGATCCAAGACTTGACAATCCAACCATGTACCAAAAACCGGATAAACCGACTGAAGTGGTGAATGATCCAGAAGAAAAGGAAGATGACAATCAAGAGGTAGTGGAGAAAGAACAACCTTATGTGCCTCCACCACCCTATAAACCACCAATTCCGTACCCTCAAAGATTAACAAATTCCAAGACGACGGATCAATTTAAGAAATTTGTTGAACTTCTGAAACAGTTGAATATTACTATTCCGTTTACAGAAGCAATTACCCAAATACCCTCGTATGCTAAGTTTTTAAAAGAAATCTTATCCAATAAGAAAAAGATAGAGGATAACGGAACAGTTACACTAACTGCCGAGTGTAGCGCCATAATTCAGAATAAAATGCCTCCTAAGCTAAAAGATCCAGGAAGTTTCTCTATACCCTGTGTAATAGGAAAATTCGTCATTGACAAAGCTCTATGCGATTTAGGAGCCAGTATCAGTGTTATGCCCTTAACGATTTGCAAAAGGCTAGACATGGGAGACCTAAGACCAACTAAAATGTCTGTTCAACTAGCCGATCGCTCTGTTAAATATCCTGTAGGCATACTAGAAAACGTCCCAGTACGTATAGGACAATTCTACATCCCTACTGATTTTATAATCATGGACATCTCTGAAGACTCCACTACACCTATCATACTAGGAAGACCATTCTTAGCTACCGCCGGAGCCATAATAGACGTAAAAAGAGGAAAGCTAACCTTTGAAGTAGGTGAAGAAAAAGTTGAATTTATTTTAACACAATTCTTACAATCACCAGCTATAGAGGATACATGCTATCTATTGGACGTAATTGACGAATGTGTAAGAGAAATGGAACTGAAAGAGACCACTTATTCTGAAATAATGAAAATTCAAATCCCTCCGATTTTCGAAGATGATAATTGGCGTAAACCATATCAGGATGATAGTCTAAGCGAAAGTTTAGCACTTACACCGGATCCCATGCCAAGTAAAGATAAACCTACATTAGGATTAAAAACTTTACCTCATAACCTAAGGTACGAATTCTTAGACGTTGAATGTAAAAGACCAGTTATAATAAATTCCAGTTTAGGAACTATAGAAACGAAGAAACTTTTAGATGTCTTGAAGAAATATCCAACTGCGTTAGGATATAACATATCTGATCTCAAAGGAATATGTCCTTCAGTCTGTATGCATCGTATTCTGCTAGAAGAAGATTGCAGAACCTCCAGAGAATCTCAAAGAAGAATTAACCCAACCCTTAGCACTGTAGTAAAAGAAGAAGTTAAAAAATTACTAGATGCCGGAATAATATATCCAATCTCTGATAGTGAATGGGTTAGTCCAATACATGTAGTGCCAAAGAAAGGAGGTATCACTGTTGTGAAGAACGCTCAAGGCGAATCGATATCGCAAAGAGTAGTGACAGTATATAGAGTGTGCATAGATTATCGTAAACTAAACAAAGCCACTCGAAAAGATCATTTCCCACTACCTTTTATAGATCAAATGTTAGAACGATTAGCCAAGCATTCTTACTTCTGTTATCTTGACGGTTACTCAGGATTTTTCCAAATCCCTATCCATCCTGATGATCAAGAGAAGACTACATTCACATGCCCATATGGAACGTTCGCTTATAGACGAATGCCCTTTGGATTATGTAACGCTCCTGCAACATTTCAAAGATGTATGATGTCAATCTTCGCAGATTTTATAGACAACATCATGGAAGTGTTCATGGACGACTTCTCTGTATGCGGGCAAAGTTTTGAAGGATGCTTATCAAACTTAGAAATGGTGTTAGAAAGATGTGTAAAAGTAAACCTTGTGCTTAACTGGGAGAAATGTCATTTTATGGTCAAAGAAGGAATCGTATTAGGTCACGTAATATCCGAGAAGGGAATTGAAGTTGATAAAGCTAAGATTGAAGTCATAAAAGATCTTCAACCCCCTAAAACCGTTCGAGAAATACGAAGCTTTTTAGGACACGCCGGTTTTTACCGACGATTCATCAAAGATTTCTCGAAAATCACTAAACCTCTTACTGGTTTATTAATGAAAGACGCTGAGTTCATATTCAATGAAGATTGTCTTAAAGCATTCGAAACTCTAAAAACAGCCCTCATCACCGCACCAATCATGCAACCCCCTGACTGGAGATTACCTTTCGAAATCATGTGCGATGCGAGTGACTATGCTGTAGGCGCAGTTCTAGGCCAGAGGAAGGAAAAGAAACTTCATGCAATTTACTATGCGAGTAGAACCTTAGATTCTGCCCAGATGAACTACGCCACTACCGAAAAAGAATTGTTAGCAGTTGTCTTTGCGCTTGACAAATTCCGTTCTTACCTGGTAGGAGCGAAAATAATCATTTACACAGACCATGCTGCTATCCGATATTTATTAACTAAGAAAGATGCTAAACCAAGACTCTTGAGATGGATTTTACTCTTACAAGAGTTTGATCTCGAAATAGAAGATAAGAAAGGTACTGAGAACGTCGTAGCGGACCATTTATCTAGAATAGAAGGTATTAAACCCGAACAAGTGCCGATTAACGATGATTTTCCGTATGAACAGCTGATAGCACAAATAGGAAGCGACCTAGCTCAGTTAGACATAAATGAATCAGAACCCGTGAAAACAATCCAGACAACTGTAGGACTGCCATGGTACGCTGACATTGTCAACTACCTAGCCGCAGGAGCTCTTCCACCCGATCTAACCTATCAGCAGAAAAAGAAATTCTTTCATAATCTAAAACATTACTATTGGGATGAACAATTATTGTTCAAAAGAGGACCCGATGGAATATTTCGTCGATGTATTCCCGAAGAAGAAATAGAAGATGTCATTGCTCAATGTCATTCATCTCCTTATGGTGGACATGCAAGCACTTCCAAAACTTGTGCAAAAATCTTGCAAGCCGGTTTATTCTGGCCTAATCTATGGAAGGATGTCCACATCGCTGTTATAAATTGCGATCGGTGTCAACGCACTGGAAATATTTCAAGAAGAGATGAAATGCCTCAAAAAGGAATATTAGAAGTAGAAATCTTTGACGTCTGGGGAATAGATTTCATGGGACCATTCCCATCATCTTTCGGTAATAATTACATACTCGTAGCTGTTGATTATGTTTCAAAATGGATTGAAGCCATAGCTTCTCCTACAAACGATACACGAGTAGTAATAAAGCTTTTCAAAAATATAATCTTTCCCAGATTTGGTGTGCCTAGACTCGTCATAAGTGACGGTGGCTCGCACTTCATTTCAAAAATCTTTGACAAATTACTATCTAAGTATGGAGTAAGACACCGTGTGGCTACACCATATCACCCACAAACAAGTGGACAAGTCGAAGTCTCAAACAGAGAAATTAAACAAATCTTAGAAAAGAATGTCGCCATATCTCGGAAAGATTGGTCATCTAAACTTAATGAAGCTTTATGGGCTTATAGGACCGCTTACAAGACACCCATAGGTACTACACCTTTCAAACTAGTTTATGGAAAATCTTGTCACCTCCTAGTAGAACTAGAACACAAGGCTTATTGGGCGATTAGAACTCTCAATATAAACTATAATGCTGCAGGAGAAAAGTGAATCCTAGACATTAATGAATTAGAAGAATTAAGGTTAGATGCTTATGAGAATGCTAAGATATATAAAGAAAGAACTAAGCGATGGCATGATAAACGCCTATCTAGGAAAGAATTTAGTGTGGGAGACGTTATACTCCTCTTTAATTCAAGACTTAGGCTCTTTCCTGGAAAATTAAAATCTAGATGGTCAGGACCCTTTGAAATAACTAAAGTATTCCCGAGTGGAGTAATAGAAATTAAGGGTAGGAATAGTGAACCATTCATAGTAAACGGACAACGTTTAAAACATTATCATAAAGTTGAAAATAGAGATTATGCAAATAATCTAAGGCTTTTAGAGTTGTCCATTGATTCCCCTGATTAATCTAAACCTAAGCATTACGTCAGGCTTTTGACGATAAAAACAGCGCTTAGTGGGAGGCAACCCATTTTCTCATTTAATTATTTAAACTATTTAAACTATTTCATATTGTTATTTATCGTTTTATTATTTATTTACTTGTTTTGTCATTTTATAGTTTTATTTCATATTACTAGTATTGCCTTTAAATTATGCATTTCATTTTCTTATTTTTATCCTAAATCACTTTTTACAGATTTTCTAAAAGTCTTTTCCACTTTCCTTCTTCCCCTGATTTGTTTCCTCCATATTTGCACTGACCATGGCTAACCAACCCATAAACCATATGGAAACCAAATTTAGAGGTAGGAACCAAAGAATGAAGTTTGAAGAGTTATCACAGAGGCAAATGGATTTGACCCTGTACCCGGATGATCAGACTATGGAAACCCTAGGTATACATGATAGCATCCTGTACTTGTTTAACCGACTTGGATGGGAGAATGCATTGATCCAACATAAGTTTGTGACTTACCGCGAGCTCACCCTTGAGTTCCTTAGCTCCTTAGTTTACCTACCCGAGCGCGGTTTTGGATTTAGGAAAGGATTTATCAGTTTCCGCCTGTTTGGAATAGAATATGACTTTAACCATAAAGAACTAGCTGATTTATTAGGATTCCCTAGTGGACCATTTGCTTTTACTACCACACAGGTAGAATTGATGGATATTGAGCTAGATTTCTTTTGGGGAACTTTAACCGGAAACTACCACCCTGAACCAAATAGCATGAATAATGATGAGATCCATAACCCTGCTCTCCGTTACTTCCATAAAATCCTTGCCCACACCTTCTTTGGAAAAGAAGAAAACATTACCGGAGTTTCTAAAGATGAGATATTTATTATGTCATGTTTCACTAATGGACAGTCTGTTAATGGTGTACCTTTCATGATGCAAACCTTCACCCGTATCCAAGAAGAACCTGAATTACCTATATTAGTAGGAGGTCTTGTAACCATGATTGCTGATGCCATAGGACTTAGGTACCAACTGCACAGGTGCAACCGTTTAGGTATAATCCGTCCTATGAATCTTAACTTCTGCTTTAATAGACATATAATAAGGAATTTAGGACATCCACCTTTTGAGTACCTAATCCGGAATGAAGTAGTAACCCTGTTCACATTGCCAAACCATGTTAGAGTAAGTGTTCACAATAAGGATAACTGGCTTTATGAGTTAACCCCACCTGATTATTCATCTACTCCCGAAACACCTCAGTCTTACAAGATAAAAGATGATATAATGACCGATGTCGAAACTGACCCTGAGACACCTCCTGGTTACCATGACATTGTCCACACTGAAGAAGTACATGAAACCCCTGAAGTGAATCAAGGAGATTATGCTAACAACTTACAGAATATTATGAACACTCTTGAAGCTTACCAAACTGACATTAATTCATTTAAGGAAGACATTAAAAGCATGCGATTGGATATTATAGGTTTGACTGACATAACCTGCGAACAATTCTATCACTTGAACTCCGCAATCGAAGATTTGAAGAAACGCTTTTGAAAATGCTATAAGTGATTTAGTTTATTTTACTCATTGTTTCCGTTTCTAGTTAGTTTTACTTTTCGCAAACAATTTCATACCGTATTTTCATTTATGTAATTTCATTTCAATTACCATATGCAATGCACTTTTAGTTTACAAATTTTTTCCAGTTTAATTAATTTATATGTCTTCATTATATATACTGTTATTGTTATGCTTGGATTGAATTATTTTCTATAAAATCTCTCGTGCCATGCAAATATACAAGTACTATATTGAAACTAATTATTATATGGTGTTTATATTAAATATTGAGTGAGAAGTGACCAAAAATTATTATATAAATTATATGAAGCGTAAGAGATAATGTTTCTGGAAATTATTCAAGGAAATCAACCCTCACGATCGTCACAACCCCCTAACGATCGTGACGTGCTTATTTAGCATGTCACGACCGTCGCGCCCCTGTCACGACCGTGACAACCCTTATTACAGGATTCGTGAGAAACAGAACTGTTTCTCTTCGTGACCTCTTCTTCTTCTTCCTCCATAACTTCCAAAAACCACCCATTTTCTCCATAACTTCCGTAACCCCCCATTACCAACTTTAAACTCATTAACCTCCCATTATCACCACACCTATCACATTCTCACCTTCCAATATTTATTCCGATTCATAAATTCTCTCATTTTATCATTTTTCACAAAACATCAAAAATCTTCATCTTTCACTCTACCTCTTGCATGCAATGGATAACGTTCAATTCAGAGAAGGTGATGCTGGAGAAACCCAGAGAGAACGATTTATCCGATTCCAGAACCGCGGTGTGCAACCTACACGTTATATCGACACTGTCTGTTTGAGGGAACTCGGAATGCTTACCAGTGTCCAGAGCCTGCTTCAAAAAGTCGGTCTGTGGGATCTTTGCAGTCAGCCTCAGCCCACATTCGAGCTTCTGACATTGGAGTTCCTTAGCTTATTCCAGTACACCACTCCTGCCGGTTCTCAGAGTCAGCTCACCGGTTTCGCAAAATTCAGATTGCATGGCCAGGAGTTTAACCTTTCGCAAAACAGGATAGCCGAGTTGCTAGGCTTCGATCACGGAACTGAAGCTCATCTCCGCGTGCCGGATAATTTTAGTGAAACCGCTTTCACTTTTTGGCACGACATAACCAATACCCGTGCCTCAGCCTTCCAAAGCCTCAATGCTACACACATTCACAACCCGGCAATCCGCTATTTCCACCGAGTCATTTGCAACACCATATTCGCTCGAGAAAGCAACTATAAGCTCAACTCCAAGGAGCTTCTATTCTTGCACTGTGCTCTAAATGACGAGCCGATCAACGCTGCCCCGTTCATGCTTTATCACATCCAGGCTATTGCGCATAGAGGTTCAACCCCATTTTTCATAGGCGGCATTGTCACCTCCATCGCCATTCAGTTGGGGCTTGGTGACTTGGTCGTAAATCAGCCTTTCAGAGAAGCAGAATTCCTCACCAAGAGTTATTGCAGGTCCGCTCACCTGATTGCGCAGCGAGAGGATGGCAGGTATAGCCCTGTTGTCCATGGCACCATTTTCCACCATATCATTCTGCCGTCCCGCGACCGCATCGACCCATCCAGCCGAGCCAATTGGCTCTTTATTTTACCAGATGCTGCCGAACACGTCCCTATTCATGATGATCAGCCAGACCCTCCAGTGGATGAGATGCAGGACGCTATGGATGCAGCTGAGCCTGTCCAGGATATACCAGAGACATCTGCCCGACAGCCTCCTGCTCCGGAATTCACTCTTGAGGATGTCCTCCGTGTGATTCATCAGCAGAACCAGATGAACGCCGCACTGGAGCGAAGGTAGAAGGAGCAGTATGATGCTTTACTCGACACTATTGCAGCAAACCAAACATCTACTAATGAGAAGCTCGAAGAAATTTTCAGCGAGCTAGAAGCCCTCCGCATTGACATCACTGCTGCCACCGGCACCGGTTCTGACCCTGAAGCGACTCCTTCCAGACGCCGCTCCCGCACCAGAAGCCGAGCCCGCGGTCCTCAGCAGCCATAGTTTTAGTTTGCTTATGTTTGTTTTTTGTTTTTGTCGTTTGTACTGTACTTTTACCGCATCTATATCACAACATTGAGGACAATGTCTGATATTGTGTGGGAGAGGTACCTTTCATTATCTCATTTTCCCTTTTTTCTCACTTTTCCATTTCGTTGTATTTTCAATTCCGTTGTATTTCTTTTCGCAAGTTAATGAAGCGAGCAAATCTTTGTGCTATTTTCTTTAGTTTCAAACTTTCCCCGTTTATTTAGCCATACCAGAAAAAAATCTTCAATTATTCGCATTACCCGACTCACCTACGGAATCGTAATTAGGAAGCCGAGAACGATTAAACAAGACCAATACAATCTTGACACCTTTGACTTCCCACTTATGCGATTCCATTCCGATTATCATTACGAGTACACTTTAAGTTTCAGTTCAAAAGTAACCCCTAGTAGTTTATACTAGCAGTCAGCACCGTCTGAACACAAACCACGTGGGGAGCCGATGAATATAAGCGTTTGATGCCTAATCAATAATGATCCTTCATATCTCGATGCAAAATGAAAAGAAATTGCACCAAAGTACACAGTCGCATACAAGAAACGAGAAATATGAGAAGGAGTCCATTGCGGGTTGGTTCAGAGGTACTGGTTCTGAACTCGGTAGGGCGTGCTACGGCTCGATCCCCCACAACCTCCAAATCGGATAAAATATGTAGGGTTACCGCACTCGTGTACCAGACCCCGTGCTTAAAAAGGATCAAAGTCGCTAACCGGCTACTCCACTACGTGCGTGCTAAGGCAAAGGGCTTAATGTGATTGCGCTAGAATGAAACCGGGCGAAATAAGATCGAAAAACTCTAGGTGAAATCGTAAAGTAATTACCGATCGTTTCGTTTAACGGGAAGTCGACGACATAGCTTGTTGCTTGTGTCATTAGTGTATCGGTAGTGAAATATCAAAGTACCGGTCTATCCGACAAAACGATCCCTCGTACGGTTTGTTATGAGTATGCGTCAATAAAAGCTTGTCCGCCGATTTTCAACCGACTATTTGCTTGAGGACAAGCAAAGGTTTAAGTTTGGGGAAGTTTGATAACGAGAAAACGTATCGATTATATTGCTAGATTTCATTGACGTTTTATCACATATTCACCGTTTTAACACTCGATTTCTCGAGTTTTTCTCACCATTTTGCAGGTACATCATTATATGGAGCTAAATCATAAAGTAAGAGCAAAAGGAACAAAAGAAACCATAAAAAGATGAAGAAATGAAGAAGCCTGCAAAACTGCATAATTTGTTGCAGTCACGGTCGTCACCAAGGTGTCACGACCGTGACACCCTAAAAGAGGCCTCACGACCGTGACACTTAAAAACCACAAGACACGAGCGTGAAGACCTTGTCACGACCGTGACAAGGGTAAAAATAGGTTATTGACTGAGACCACGTCAAGGCATTACGTGAAGAACTTTTCTCCTACTTTTTTGCCACGTTCCTACATCTCCTCCACCACTTCAGCAAGGCCCAATGCAACAAAGTCCAATTTTCAATCCCATTAATGGTTCTATAAATAGCACAAGTTTTATGAAGAAACTAGAGAGCATTTTTTATTCGAATTTCTGCGGAAGCTCTGCCGAATTGTTTTACGACCCTGTTTCTATTTCTGCATTATTTTTCAGCTTTTCAATTTATTTGTATCCAAACCAATCTATAACAATTTCCAACATCAGGAAATTGTTATAAAAATTACTTGTTTCTAAACCTTCAGATTTTGCATTATTTTCGATTTCCGCCAACTCCAAGCTTTCCGGTCTGTGGAAGAAGGAGTCTGCTATAATATTAGTTAACCAGGTTTTTTATAATATTGCAATTTTAATATTTATAATGTTTATTTATTTTTCTGCCATGAGCATTTTATTATTTAATTTTCTGTCTCTGTCTGGTTCAACATCAATGAGTAGCTAATTATCTTAGGGCGGTATGTAATTAAAACAAACTTAATCGGTAAAATTTAATCATAGGCTTAAAATAATTAGTAACTTAACATTCTGGCTGATACTTTTTAATTTAATTCGACCTTTTTGTTACGAGAGTAAGAAAAGAGTATTAGGTTAGGTCAAGATCACGAGAGTGTGAGATTTTAACCAGATAGCTAAAGTTAGGCATTTAAATTAAACACAGCGAGAGCGCTTTAAAATAAATTAGAATTACTTAGTTTCCAAAAATTATCTCTAAACACTTATGGGCTAGCGAGTGCAGGCATAGGGCTTTAGGGGTAAGATCTGAGATAAGACCACGAGAGTGTGAGTTGAGGGTATTTAAACTAGTAACCTCTACCGAATAGATTAAGTAAACACCTTTATAAGCCTAGGTTAGATTTAACCACCTAAGTTAGAATAATTACATACCGACCGCCTTAGTATCATTTTATTAAAACTTAAATTTAATTCCGCCTTTAATATCTTAAAATCAACAAAAAATCGTGACAACCATTCACCTTAGCTAAACTAGAAGTTCATCTAGCACTAAGTAACCATAGAATCCCTGTGGATCGATAATCTTAAATATTACTTCGATAGGCTGTGCACTTGCAGTTAAGATACCGCTAGACACATAATTAGACACGTCTTTAGCCCATCAACTTTAATTCTGTTTTTGTGTCCAACGGGTCTTTTTATGCGAAGTATTTTTTAACTGCGTCCGAGTTAACAGGGGATTGGAAATCTTCTCCATCCATAGTAGTGAGCATCAGTGCTCCTCCTGAGAAAACCTTCTTCACTATGAATGGTCCTTCGTAATTTGGGGTCCACTTGCCCCTGTGATCTAAACCTGGAGGAACAATCCTCTTGAGCACAAGCTCTTCTACTTGATACTCCCGAGTACGTACTCGCTGATCGAATGCTCGCTTCATTCTCCTCTGATAAAGCTGACCATGACAGATAGCCGCTAATCTCTTTTTCCTCAATTAGACACAGCTGCTTATATCGAGCACGTACCCACTCAGCTTCATCAAGCTTCACATCCATCATCACACGCAATGAAGGAATCTCTACTTCAACAGGCAAGACTGCCTCCATACCATATACTAATGAGAAGGGTGTTGCCCCAGTTGACGTCCTGACTGACGTTCGGTACCCGTGCAATGCAAATGGTAACATCTCATGCCAATCTTTGTAAGTGACAACCATCTTCTGCACAGTCTTCTTGATATTCTTATTTGCCGCCTCTACCGCACCATTCATCTTTGGTCGGTAAGGAGAAGAATTGTGGTGATGGATCTTGAAGTCCCGACACAACTCTGCCATCATCTTGTTGTTTAAGTTAGAACCATTGTCAGTAATGATTCTTTCGAGCACTCCATATCTTTAAATAATGTCTCTTTTCAAAAACCTGGCTACCACTTGACGAGTGACATTGACATAAGATGCTGCTTCAACCCACTTAGTGAAGTAATCGATCGCGACCAAGATGAAGTGATGATCATTTGAAGTAGTAGGCTCTATTTTCCCGATCATGTCAATGCCCCACATAGAAAAGGGCTAAGGAGTTGACATGACGTTGAGCGGGTTTGGAGGAACATGCACTTTGTCTGCATAAATCTGACACTTGTGGCATTTACGGGCGTACGAGCAACAGTTTGCATCCATTGTCATCCAATAATACCCCGATCTCAACAATTTCTTAGCCATAACATGCCCTCCTGCATGAGTACCGAAAGATCCCTCATGGACTTCCTGCATTAACAGGCTTGCTTCGTGTCTATCCACGCATCTGAGCAAGACCATGTCAAAGTTCCTCTTATACAAAACCCCATCTGTATTCAAGAAGAAACTGGCAGCAAGTCGCCTTAAGGTCTTCTTGTCATTGGATGATGCCCCGGCTGGGTATTCTTGCTTTTCCAGGAATAGCTTGATATCAAAGTACCAAGGTTTCTCCTCAGACACGGCGTCTACAGAGAAAGCATGAGCTGGTGCGTCAAGCCTGGAAATGTCAATCCTGGGCACATAATTCCAACACAAGACTTTGATAGACGAAGAAAGAGTTGCCAACGCATTGGCAAATTGATTCTCATCACGTGGTATGTACTGAAGCTTAACTGTTGTGAAGAACGTCAACAGTTTTCTGGCATAATGCCTATAAGGAATTAAGTGCTCTTGATGCGTATACCACTTGCCGGTAACCTGATTGATAACAAGGGCTGAATCTCCGAATATATCGAGGGTCTTAATTCGAAGATTAATAGCCTCCTCTATTCCCATTATACACGCCTCGTATTCTGCTTCAATGTTGGTGCAACCAAAAGTAATTCTGGCAGCGAAGGGAAAGTGAACACCTTCAGGAGTAATAAGAACGGCACCAACTTCACGTCCGTTGATATTGACCGCCCCATCAAGCATCAACTTCCATTTGGATTCAGGGTCTGGCCCCTCCTCCGGAAGTGGTTCCTCGCAATCGTTTGCTTTGAGGTACATGATGTCCTCATCAGGGAAATCAAACTTCATTGGCTGATAGTCATCTTCAAGAGGTTGCTGTGCAAGGTAATCTGACAATACACTTCCTTTGATGGCTTTCTGAGAAGTATACTGTATGTCATATTCTGTTAAGATCATTTGCCACCTAGCAACCCTTCCGGTTAACGCTGGTTTCTCAAAGATATACTTGACAGGATCCATTTTGGAAATTAGCAGTGTGGTATGGGTCAACATGTACTGTCTCAGTCGGCGAGCAGCCCATACCAAAGCGCAGCAAGTTTTCTCGAGCAATGAGTAACGGGATTCACAGTCGGTAAACTTTTTGCTAAGGTAATAAATAGCGTACTCTTTTCGACCAGACTCGTCATGTTGGCCTAGAATACACCCTATTGACCCTTCTAGCACAGTCAAATACATGATAAGGGGCCGTCCTGGAACTGGAGGCATTAGAATCGGAGGCTCCTGCAAATATTCTTTTATCTTATCAAAGGCTCTTTGGCAGTCCTCATTCCACCTGACCGTTTGCTCTTTTCTTAGCAATTTGAATATTGGTTCACACGTGGCAGTTAGATTAGATATGAACCGTGAAATGTAGTTCAATCTCCCTTAAAACCCGCACACTTCTTTTTCTGTTTTCGGTGCAGGCATATCTTGTATTGCTTTTACTTTTGCAGGATCCACCTCGATTCCTTTCTGACTAACAATGAAACCCAACAATTTCCCGGAACGCACTCCGAAAGTGCACTTGTTTGGATTCAACCTCAGCTTATACTTTATCAGTCTATCAAACAGCTTCTTGAGGTTGACCAGGTGCTCTTCTTCGTCTCGGGACTTAGGAATCATATCGTACACATAGCATTCTATCTCCTTTTGTATCATGTCGTGGAACAATGTGACCATAGCCCGCTGATAAGTTGCCTCAGCGTTCTTCAAACCAAAGGGCATAACCTTGTAGCAGAATGTACCCCACGGGGTAATGAACGTTTTTTTCTCCATGTCTTCTGGCGCCATCTTAATCTAATTATATCTAGAGAAGCCATCCATGAAGGAAAATACCGAGAATTGAGCAGTGTTATCTACCAACACATCAATGTGAGGTAATGGAAAGTCATCTTTTGGGCTCGCTCTATTTAAATCCCGATAATCAACGCACATCCGGACCTTTCTGTCCTTCTTTGGTACAGGTACAATGTTAGCTACCCAAGGTGGGTAACTAGTTACAACAAGAAATCCGGCATCCCACTGCTTCTGAACTTCCTCCTTGATCTTCATCGCCATGTCAGGACGAGTTCTTCTCAACTTCTGTTTCACAGGAGGGCATTCTTCTCTCAATGGTAGCTTATGCACAACAATGTCGGTATCCAACCCTGGCATATCTTGATACGACCAGGCGAAGATATCCATATATTCACGCAACATACCAATCAACCCTTTCTTTACTTCGGCCTGCAGACTGGCCCCAATCTTGATCTCTTTCTTCACATCTTCAGTGCCGATGTTGATGATCTCAATTTCTTCCTGATGAGGCTGAATAACTCGTTCCTCTTGTTTCAACAATCTGACCAATTCTTCAGGGAGTTAACAGTCTTCCTCAACCCCTTCATCAGCTTGGTAGATAGGATTGTCAAAGTCATGCGTGGTCATAGCAGGAACATTATCAATAGAATCCGGATGATCAACACTGCACAGACGATGTGCTTATTTCAGAATCTGTTTATTTTTCAAAAAAGACGCAAACAGAAAAACAAAAAGGAAAAACACATTGCCATTTTATTTTTGGTGAAAAATGTAAAACGAAAGAAAAATAACACAATTTGTCTGAAAATGTCCTTTATTCCATGGTAAAGTAAGTGCATAACAAACATGGTGACCCATACAATGGATCCTTGCACCTTGGGCAGAGTGCAGGATTGACAATGCAACATGATAAGAAAAGGAAACAAATAAATTACTCTGATTGCCAGGTAACTTGGATGATGTCTTCAGCAGACCAGTTCTTCAGCTCCTCTCCGGGTGCACACGGATGAATCCAGTTGTCCCAGTCACCATCACTGTCCCCATCTTTTCTTGTCACACAGATATGGTTGCGGTCGAGCATCCCAGCGCTTGTGAAAGTAATAGCTTTACCACTTGGAGACCAATTAGACCCACTAGGTTGATAACCCAAACTAAACTTGTCGTCTTTCTTCTCTAATTCCAGCAATTTGGCTCAGCCTTGGGTGCTTCCTGACTGAACCACTTCCTTCGCCTGCTTGTAGGAGTGAATGGAGGTACCTTCTTTCTCATTGTTTCTCTCCACTGGAGCCAAAATGCTGACATTAACTACTTCGAAGGCCTGACACAACGTCTCGTGGATCTCTCCGTCCATCTCCACATATTTGAAAGTTGATAAGTGGCTCACAAAGATATCTTCCTCTCCGCACACAGTAATCACTTGGCCATCAACCACGTATTTTATCTTTTGATGCAGAGTGGATGTTACAGCTCCGGCAGCATGAATCCATGGACGTCCCAACAAGCAACTGTGCGCAGGCTGAATGTCCATGACGTAGAAGGTGCTCATGAATACTTGAGACCCTATTTTCACAGGTAACTCAACTTCTCCAAACACTGACCTTCTGGACCCATCAAAAGCTTTCACTATCAAATCACTGGGTCTTAAGAAAATACCATCAACATTCAGCTTCATCAATGCTTTCTTCGGGAGTACGTTAAGAGAAGAGCCTGTGTCAACCAGGACATGCGACAAAACAACACCCTTACACTCCATAGTAATATGCAGTGATTTGTTATGGTTACGGCCCTTTGACATAAGGTCTCTATCCGTAAAGCCCAGCCCGTGGCTTGCATTCACACTGCCCACTACAGTTATTTCTTGAGGAACGTATGCCATCTGCAATACTTTCAGCAAGGTTTCTCTATGTGCTGGAGAACACATCAGCAAATATAGAATTGATATTTTGGACGGCGTCTGGTTCAACTTCTCAACCACCTTATAATCACTCTTGTAAATTATCCGCATAAATTCCTCCACCTCCTTCTCAAAGGTACCCTGTCCAGCAGCAGGAGTTATTGTTTCTTCAGTCGCTGTTTGCTTTCCATTAGCCTTTGCCAAAGCCTCAGCCTCAGGATCTCCTCTCAGAATCGGGGGAGCAAAAAGACGACCACTTCTCGTAAAGCCTCCAACTCCTCCGACGTTAACTACAGTCAGGACAATAGCTACTGACTTACTCTCTACCTTCTGTCTTTCCACGTACAGATCTGAGCCGTAATGCCATGGGATGGCTTTATCATATGTATAAGGAACAGGCCCGGGAATAGTGATAGTAATGGGACTGACTTCAGGAGCATAAATAGTCACAGGTTCTCTTCTAGCAGGCATCTCAGCCGGATCATAGAAAATGGTTATAGTGGAAACATCATCAACTTCATTATCAACTTTATCAAACTGCAATGACCCTTCATCAATAAGATTCTGCAGCCCCACCTTTAGGTCTTCACAACCGTTCACGAAATTCAAACACTTCTCACAATCAGAATTGCATCCCGGAAACACTTAACTTCTCAGAATCAAACTTAACTTCTCACCACCCTCGGAGTCTTCAATTCTTCTATACTCAGAATCAAACTTAACTTCTCACCACCCTCAACAGCATTTATTCTAGCCCCTCCGTGGTTCGGAATAGGGTTTGAAGTAACATTAGGCGGTGGTGCAAAATTAATCGCCTTGGAGTCGATCAAATCTTGAACTTTGTGCTGTAGCGCCCTGCACTTCTCAGTTGAGTGCCCGGGTGCCCCAGAATGGAAAGCACATCTAGCATTGGCATCGTATCCCACTGGAAGCTCTCCAGGTGGTGGTGGTGCCAAAGTCCTCAGTTGTATCATATTCAGGTCCAGCAATCTCTGCAGCAATGCAGTATATGTCATGGGAATTGCTTCAAGCACCCTATTAGCCGGACGAGCTTGTCTTGGCTGATAAGGTCTTTGTTGATAGTTGTTACGCTGTGGCTGTTGTTGTTGTTGTTGTTGTGGTTGAGTCTGTACCTGCTGCACAGGACTAGAAGGGATAGTGACAGTTGCCACTTGCTCATATGATCTTCTATATCCTCGGCCCCGTCCTCGGCCAAACACAGCATTGGTTTCACCTTCCCTCCTTATCGGGGGTCCGTTGAAAGCCTTTCTTACTCCACTAGAACTGCTTGCACTCGTATCCTAAATCTTTCCCATCTTTAACAGAGTCTCGACCCTCTCACTTGCAATTACTATATCATTGAACTTGGTAGCCGAACAAGACGCCAATCTTTCGATAAACACACCTTGCAATGTCCCCATGAACATATCGGCCATCTCATTCTCCAACAATGGTGGTTGCACTCTGGCAGCAAGCTGACGCCACCTTTGAGCATACTCTTTAAACCCATCCTTAGCAGTTTGAGACATGATTTGCAATTGAGTGCGATTTGGAGCCATGTCCAAATTGTACTGGTATTGCTTCACGAAAGCCTCTGCCAAGTCCTTCCAGCTCTTAATGTTGACTCTACTTAGCTTCATATACCATTCCAAAGAGGCCCCAACCAGGCTGTCCTGGAAATAGTACATCCATAACTTTTCATCATCAGTGTGGGCAGCAATACTTCCTACAAAGGACTGAAGATGAGTCTTTGGATACGCTGTGCCGTTGTACTTCTCAAAAGTCGGGACTTTGAACTTGTAAGGGATTCTAACCCCTGGAACCAAGCCCAAGTCAGTAATGTCGAACCCCAGAGAGTTCTGAGATTGAATGGCCCTGATCTGTTCAGCCATCTCTTCAAATTTCCTATTCATCTCAGCCCCCTGGCCTTTAGTTTCGTCCAACAGAGTAAACTGTTCATCTTGACCGTCCATCTGTACATTGTTCAGTCCATCATTGATAATGGTAACCCCTGGCTGTGCTACAGGGATTTCAACTTGATGGGCGCCCGCACCGTTACGATTACCTCCATCAGCAGTACCATTGTTCCTGGCTTGACTATTTTTAACCAACTCACGCAGACGTTCCTGATTCTGACCCATTCCTGCCATAAGGGTCATAAAATTGTCCATCCTCAGTCTCAAGTCAGCTAAATCAGCATGCATTTGATCCATGACTCTTTCTCTGTTGACTCTTGTGGGATATCTGTGTATGATCGGCTGTTCTCGAACCTTTCTGGGAGCTATAGTGCCTGAGACAACATAAACGTTAGAAACTGAAGCACTACCTGCAAAACAAACAAACGTTATATGTGTCGCTCCCGGGATTTCCATCCTGGTACAAACGCGAAAGTGGCGCGGAAAAAGAATAGAGTCGCCAGCCAGGCATTTTTATCCCGAAGAGAGGGAATGGTAATGCTGCACAAACCAGAAGAAAGAAAGAGGAAGGACACAGGTCCTGCGAACCAAAGAGACTGGGCTCGGGAGTCGGTTACGACCTGGGAAGGTATTAGCACCCAGATCGTCCGCCGTACCCGACGGGATCCACGCTTGCAAAAGAAACTGTTTCAAAGGGTGAGGGTATGAAAACTGCAGCAAAAGAAAAGAAAATGAACTGGAAAAGAAAAATGAGAAAGGAAAAGAATAAGAAAAGAAAAGGAAAAATGTAGGGAAAATAAAGATTGTGCTCGAACGGGCCCTACCCCGCTGCCTACGTACCTCATCGGGATAATGAGGATCAGAGACGCCGTAGTTCCCCTAACTAGGGGTACTAAAAGGAAAATGCTTGAGAATTAAGGCTTGAACTGCCTATGCCATTGCTCAGGTGTTGCAGGCTCGGACGACGAGTGCGTAACCGTCTTGCAAAATGACAAGTAGGAGCAAGTTCGCGTACGGAGCGAAGGAGATGAGAAAAGAATTCCCGAAGGAAAGACGTTTATTGTTTGTTTGGTGTTTTTTAGAAGCTTTTATGAGTGAGAGTTTGCATAGGTAAGTGTACCCAAGTCTTACTCAATGGGATGTGTACATCTCACATCATCCCGAAATGGAATGCGCAAGAGGCACACCTATCTATGGAGGAAATCCCCAAAGCTAGTCCCACAAGTGAAGGCTCAAGCACACTAACCTATTATCATTATTAAGTGTTTTTGTGGTTTTGATTAAGAAGTGTTTTTTAGCTTTTCTTTGTGAGGTACTCATGTTAAGACCTATCCACCACGAGTGATGACTCACACCTCGCCCCGAAATGGAACGCATGTGAGCATCTCATAGCAAAGTCTCATGTCACATGAAAGTACTCAACCTTTATTAAATGAATTAGAATTAAGTTTGAAGATGAGAAGAGAGAGCACCAAAGGATCTTAAAGGAAAAATTCTAAAGGGGGACTAAAATAATCCTAAATATTCACATGCATGGAAGTCCTAAAGGTTAGTGAGGTTTCTATCCTAATGAAGGAAAAAAGAAGAAGATAGAAGAAGGGATGAGAAAGGCCTAAGCCCAACAACAAAGGGTTAGTAACATAAACATAAGAGGAAGATGAGAATTGGAGGTGTGGAACTCAATTCCCACATCTCTCACTTACCATAGCCCCTGCAAGGTTAGTATGCACAAAAAAATCCAGCAAAGTGACCAACACAATCATGGAATTAGTCATGCTCAAAGGTTCTTGTGAACAAAAATCAAACATCATGCCAAACATTGCAAGTACACGACTTACGCGTCGAAAACATGAAAGCATACATCAATCAACAAGCAAATCACCCTAAAATATCATGTTTAATGATCATGCAATGATCCATGGCAATTAGAACAAGCAAAGGGATCAAACAAGCTCAAAACAACACTAAAAAGTCATTCTGCTTCAGTGTTAACCGGTTAACCAAATGCGTTAACCGGTTAACCAACTCAAACCTGCACAAAATACACATGAAACAGGTGCGTTAACCGGTTAACCATATACGTTAACCGGTTAACACTGATAAAACAGCAGCAAATCCTGCAGAAAACAGCATCTCAAAATAGCTTATTCAAATAAGCTTGCACCAGACCAGCAATCAATTACACATGGAAAAATAGATCAATTCACATTAATCCATATCATTAAGCTCATGAACAATAACATTCGGATCCGGATACAAATCAACCAATCAAATCAAACAACACAAGCAAATACACAAGCACATGGTGGATCTAAAGCACAAGCATGCAAATAAGCTAAAAACAGAGCTAGATCTGAAATTAACCAACCTACAAAGCTGAGGTATGCTTTGGTAATTGTTGATTGAGCTGAAAACAGTAGATCTCGCGCAAAACTTTGAAGATCCGATGCTAAGCTCCACACTCCATGCAAAATAAATGCAAGAACAAGCTCTTGATGCAGAATTTTGGATCCAAAAGCACTTCTAGATCTCAAACCAGATCTGAATCTCCAATAAAACCAGCAAAAAGATGCAAAGAAGCTATGAATGGAAGCTTAGTTCCAAGATCTACACACCTCAAGGCAAGGTTGTGTGATCTTCAAAGAGGAACTTTGAGTGATTTGGAAAATTGGGAGAGAAAAGTGAGAGAATTGTGAGTGAGAGGAATGAAAATTCAGAAATGAGAGTGAAAAATGAGTGAGAGCCCCCTTGGTTTGGAAGGAAATGGAATAAATATGGTTTAGGTTTGGGGCCCAAAATTTTGGTTTGGGATCCAAAATTATGGTTTGGGTAGTGTGATTTGGATTTAGGGTTGGAATGAGGCTTGGATAAATGCTCTAGATCCTTCTCTCAAATTCAAATTTAATTCAAATGAATAAAAATCAGAAAATTGGAAAATGGAACCAAAACACACATGCTGAAAATGCTGCTGGAAATTCAAATTTCGCAGCTGTTAACCGGTTAACCATATGCGTTAACCGGTTAATGCATGGAAAATTTGAATTTCCCTCCCTTTGGTGGGAACCTTCAAAAATAGGCCTGCACCAACCGTTTCAAACAAATTTTGATCCATCTTCTCTTTCTAGGGCTCTGAACATGATACCAGGCTTGTGCAAAATGATCCTGTGAGATTCTTGCTAGATCACCATGCTCTTGATTTTGACTTGCAGATTCAGATTTTCCCAGATGACCGATCATATGCCTTATGCTAGAACATGTGAGTGTTATGCTTCATTTTTCTATGTTGAATGATAAGGCTATGGTATGCTCATGATGATTATGATATGATAACGATGCTAAACAAGAAGAGGGCAAATTTGGGGTGTTACAGCTGCCCCTATTCAATCAACTGTTAATCTGAAAAGGATGAGAGCAACGGCTATCAGACATTCAAGATAAACTGTGATTGAATACCAAGAAGACCTGAAATTTGCACTCTGACGAAGAATGCAACACTGGGAAATAAACCCAACCAGATGACGCTCTGGGGATAAAAATGAGAGAAAAAGCAGACGAGCTTCTTCCGAGTTGAAATTGATATCTGGAACACTATCAGGCTGACAGACGAGTCTTCGCATGACCTGTGACGCCAGGTACAGAGAGCGGACGAGCCCTTAAGGATCTTCAAAGTAACCTGAGATGGACGAATCTCCTTCACTAATCCTTACGCAGATAAGTGGAATAAGACGGACGAGTCTTCTTCGGATAACCCTTACGCAGGCTCCGGGAATGCATATAAGTCTGTGGGATAGACATGCAATCAAGGTAGACGAACCTTCTTCATATATTATCCGCGGATATATGGCATAAGACAGACGAGTCTTCTGAGCAAACCTGTTACGCCAGGCGCAGCAACCATAATAATTGGTGCTTGAGACGGACGAGCCTCCCTCGGATTTACCTGTTACGCCAGGCCCGGTAACCATTTCGACATTTAATTCCCACTGTCAGGATTTTAAACCTCTTCAATACAGACGAGTATTGGATGATCATCAAGAGAACACAGACGAGTGCCAATAGTCAAAGATACAGACGAGTATCGGACGATGATCTGAGAAACACAGACGAGTGCTTCAGGCGATGACACAGACGAGTATCAGCCACTGGTATAGACGAATACCAGAAATTCAAACACAGACGAGCATTTGAAGTAGCAACAGCAATATCAGGATGAACGACAAATCTTCACATTCAGGTGCGAGCTAGCACAGACGCGTGCGGAGGATGATACAGACGAGTATCCATGCAAAGCAGACGAGCTTCAGAACACAAACGACTTCTGGGAGATAAAAGCATGAGCTTCAAACACACACAGACGAGTGCTGGACAGTTGCAGGCGAGCAACAACAGAGAATACATATCAAGGCACAGACGAGTGCAACGAAGGACCCCATACCAAACACAGACGAGTGTTGGAAGGTTGCAGACGAGCAACAGCAAATATCATCTCAGAACACAGACGAGTGTTGAGGAGTTGCGGACGAGCAACAACGGAGGCATCATGACACAGACGAGTGTTGGAAATTGCAGACGAGCAATAACAAGGTAATCACTTCAAAACACAGACGAATGTCGAAAATTGCAGACGAGCAAACAGCAACACAGAGCTAACACAAACGAGTGTTGAAAGATGCAGTCGAGCAGCCATAAAGCAGTGATATGTCCTCGCTGGGGAAACTTGCTTAGGGATAACACATACGAGTGTTGAAGATTGCAGACGAGCAATAAACGAATGCCTGATCGGCAACAAGAGATACAACTCTGCAGGGGAGAAAAAAGTCAAGAGGTCTGGATACCCACTCCGACTGAGGTGATGAATACCTGGCTGCATCATCAAATAAACCAACAATAGGGCAAATCTGCTGGGGAATATTTCACGGACGGAGGTGAAAATCAAATATGAACTCTGCGGGGGGACAGATCATCTTCAGACTTGGCTGGGGAAGCTTCCTGGGCAAATACTCTGGCTGGGGAGAGCATCCGATGATTCAAGACTCTGAGGGGATATCAGGCTTTCGGGTACCTGATAGGCGAGGACTCTTGCTGGGGAAGAATCTTGTTGATGATAAAATGCTGTCAATTCCACCTCTGATGATGACATGCTCTCAGGTACCTGCTAGGCACACTCCGCTGGGGAAGAATGGACTACTACTTCACTTGGGAAGAAGAACCTGCTTGGGCTGCTGCCAAGACTTAGTTGGAGGAAAATATCTATTTAGACAAGCCAGGCTTTCAGCTACCTGCTGGAGAAGAAAAATCTCTGCTTGGGGAGATACTCTACTGGGGGAGAGTAAATTGCTTGATGTGACGCCATCCTGCAACCTGCAACAACAGAAAACACACGTGTGTCCCGGGGATTTGCATGGCGTGATCTGTTCATCCATTATCACCCGTCACTCAAAGAGGGTTACAGTTTCCCTGCATGTCAGTTTTCTTTTCAAGATTATCACCATGTTTAGATGCAATGCTATTTTTGCCAAAAATTCAGGACATTTTGCAAACAAAAATAAACACACACAGCTTTCTGACTGAATATTATTTTTATTGAATGGCCTCTAAATAGGCAAAGATTTACATCAGGAAGCAACCACCTGGAAAGAGGTAGCCACTATAAAAATTGAGAAAAGAAACTATCCTAATGGCAATGTACACGGCATTCCAAGGAGTTCCATTTCTGCTATGACCTGCATGTCTTCAAGACTCTCCATTCTGCTTTGGCTTTCTGAGAAGACAAGGGGACTGTTTCCTATCTTTCCGATATTGTCAAACCGTACGAAACGATGACGTGGTTCAGATAACTTGGATCACAGTTGTTCGCTTATTCCCTTATTTTGCGTGGATCGCCCTCTCGGGTTTTCAATCCACCGGGATACCCTTTTTTGCCTGAGCTGTCCAATGTGGCTTTTCAACTCAGCGGGTGTACATTTTTTTGGTTTATTTTCCCTAATTTTTGCCCGAGCTTTTTATTCTGTTTTTAGCTCGCCGGGATGCCCTTTTCTTGCCTGGACTTACATTCTGTTTTTGTGTCCAGCGGGTCTCTTTATGCGAAGTATTTTTTAACTGCGTCCGAGTTAACAGGGGATGGGAAGTCTTCTCCATCCATAGTGGTGAGCATCAGTGCCCCTCCTGAGAATACTTTCTTCACTATGAATGGTCCTTCGTAGTTTGGGGTCCACTTGCCCCTGTTATCTGAACCTGGAGGAACGATCCTCTTCAATACAAGCTCTCCCACTTGATACTCTCGAGTACGTACTCGTTGGTCGAATGCCCGCTTCATTCTCCTCTGATAAAGCTGACCATGACAGATAGCCGCTAATCTCTTTTCCTCAATTAGACATAGCTGATTGTAACGAGCACGCACCCATTCAGCCTCATCCAGTTTGACGTCCATCATCACACGCAATGAAGGAATCTCTACTTCAACAGGCAGGACTGCTTCCATGCCATACACTAGAGAGAAGGGAGTTGCCCCTGTTGACGTCCTGACCGACGTCCGGTACCCATGCAAAGCAAACGGTAACATCTCATGCCAATCCTTGTAGGTGACAACCATTTTCTGCACAATCTTCTTGATATTCTTGTTAGCTGCCTCTACCGCACCATTCATCTTTGGTCGGTAAGGAGAAGAATTGTGATGCTGTATTTTGAAGTCCCGACATAAGTCTGCCATCATCTTGTTGTTGAGATTAGAACCATTATCAGTAATGATCCTTTCGGGCACTCCATATCTGCATATGATATCTCTTTTCAGAAATCTTGCCACTACTTGACGAGTGACATTGGCATAAGACGCTGCTTCTACCCACTTGGTAAAGTAATCAATCGCGACCAGGATGAAGCGATGACCGTTCGAAGCAGTCGGTTCAATCTTCCCGATCATGTCAATGCCCCACATAGAGAAAGGCCAAGGAGATGACATGACGTTGAGCGGATTTGGAGGAACATGCACTTTATCTGCATATATTTGGCACTTGTGGCATTTTCGAGCGAATGAACAACAGTCTGCATCCATTGTCATCCAGTAATACCCTGATCTCAGCAGTTTCTTTGCCATAGTATGCCCTCCTGCATGGGTACCAAAAGATCCTTCATGGACTTCCTGTATCAACAGGCTTGCTTCGTGTCTATCCACGCATCTGAGCAAGACCATGTCGAAGTTCCTCTTGTACAAAACCCCGTCTGTGTTCAAGAAGAAACTAGCAGCAAGTCGTCTCAAGGTCTTTTTGTCTTTGGAAGATGCCCCTGTTGGGTATTCTTGCTTCTCCAGGAACAACTTGATATCAAAATACCAAGGTTTCTCATCAGACACGGCGTCTACAGAGAAAGCATAAGCTGGAGAGTCAAGCCTGGAGATGTCAATTCTGGGCACAAAGTTCCAACATAGGACTTTAATTGACGAAGAGAGAGTGGCCAAAGCATCGGCAAATTGATTTTCGTCCCGTGGTATGTATTTGAGCTCAACTGTCGTGAAGAATGTCAACAGTTTTCTAGCATAATCCCTGTACGGAACTAGATGCTCTTGATGTGTATACCACTTGCCGGTAATTTGGTTAATGACGAGGGCTGAATCTCCGAATATATCGAGGTTCTTAATCCGAAGATCAATTGCCTCCTCTATTCCCATTATACACGCCTCGTATTCCGCTTCATTGTTGGTGCAGCCAAAAGTAATTTTGGCAGCGAAGGGTAAATGGACACCTTCAGGAGTAATAAGTACGGCACCAACTCCACGACCATTGATATTGACAGCCCCATCAAACATCAACTTCCATTTGGATTCAGGGTCAGGCCCCTCCTCCGGAAGTGGTTCCTCATAATCGTTTGTTTTGAGGCACATGATGTCCTCATCAGGGAAATCAAATCTCATCGGCTGATAGTCATCCTCAAGAGGTTGCTGAGCAAGGTATTCCGACAATACACTTCCTTTGATGGCTTTCTGAGAAGTGTACTGGATGTCGTATTCAGTTAAAATCATCTGCCATCTAGCAACCCTTCCGGTCAATGCTGGTTTCTCAAAGATGTACTTGACAGGATCCATCTTGGAAATGAGAAGTGTAGTATGGGTCAACATGTACTGCCTCAGTCGGCGAGCAGCCCATACCAAAGCGCAGCAAGTTTTCTCGAGCAGTGAGTATCGGGATTCACAGTCGGTAAACTTTTTGCTAAGGTAATAAATGGCGTACTCTTTTCGACCAGACTCGTCATGTTGGCCAAGCACACACCCCATCGACCCTTCTAGCACGGTCAAGTACATGATTAACGGTCTCCCCTCCACTGGAGGCATCAGAATTGGAGGCTCCTGCAAATATTCCTTTATTTTGTCGAAAGCTCTTTGGCAATCATCATTCCACCTGACTGTTTGCTCTTTTCTTAGCAGTTTGAATATCGGTTCGCACGTGGCGGTTAGGTGAGATATGAACCGAGAAATGTAGTTCAATCTACCTAAGAACCCGCGCACTTCTTTTTCTGTCTTTGGTGCAGGCATATCTTGAATAGCTTTCACTTTAGCAGGATCTACCTCAATTCCTCTTTGACTTACAATGAAACCCAGCAACTTTCCAGAACGCACTCCGAAAGTGCACTTGTTCGGATTCAACCTCAACTTGTACTTGATTAATCTGTCAAACAACTTCTTTAGGTTAACCAAATGCTCCTCTTCGTCCTTGGACTTTGCAATCATATCATCCACATAACATTCGATCTCCTTGTGGATCATGTCATGGAACAACGTGACCATTGCCCGTTGATAAGTTGCCCCAGCGTTCTTCAAACCGAAGGGCATGACCTTGTAGCAGAATGTTCCCCACGGGGTAATGAACGTTGTCTTCTCCATGTCCTCCGGCGCCATTTTTATCTGATTATAACCGGAGAATCCATCCATGAAGGAGAATACTGAGAATTGAGCAGTACTGTCGACCAACACGTCGATGTGTGGCAACGGAAAATCATCCTTCGGGCTTGCTCTGTTCAAATCTCGATAGTCAACGCACATCCGGACCTTGCCGTCCTTTTTAGGCACTGGTACGATGTTAGCTACCCAAGGTGGGTAACTAGTCACGGCAAGGAACCCGGCATCCCACTGTTTCTGTACCTCCTCTTTAATCTTCATCGCCATATCCGGGCGAGTTCTTCTCAATTTTTGCTTTACAGGAGGACAGTCTTCTCTCAAGGGTAGCTTATGCATCACGATGTCGGTATCCAACCCTGGCATATCTTGATATGTCCAAGCAAAGATATCCACATACTCTCTCAACATACTGATCAGCTCTTGTTTGACGTCGGCCTGCAGATTGGCTCCTATCTTGATTTCTTTCTTTGCATCTTCACTGCCAATGTTGATGGTCTCAATCTCCTCTTGATGAGGCTGAATAACTCGTTCCTCTTGTTTCAACAATCTGACCAACTCTTCAGGTAGGTCACAATCTTCCTCAACCCCTTCATCAGCTTGGTAGACTGGATTATCAAAGTCATGCATAGTCATAGCAGGAACGTTATCCGTGGAATCCGGATGATCAATACTGCACAAATGATGTGCTTATTCAGAATCTGCTTATTTTGAAAAGAGACGCTAATACAAAGCAAAAAAATGAAAAAAACACATTGCCATTTTTATGTTGTTGTTTTTTTTTTTTTTTTTTTTGTGAAAAAGTTTAAAAACAAAGAAAGAGAGCACAATTTGTCTGAAAATGTCCTTTTATTTCATGGCAAAATAACGATGCAATACAAAACATGGTGGCCCAGTACAATGGATCCAAACATCTTGGGCAGAATGCTGGATTTGACAATGCAGTATGCTAATAAAAGGAAACAAAACAATTACTTTGAGAGCCAGGTGACTTGAACAATGTCCTCAGCAGACCAATTTCCTAGCTCCTCGCCGGGTGCACACGGGCGGATCCAATTGTTGTCCCAGTCTCTGTCACTATCCCCGTATTGGCTTGCCATACAGATTTGATCGCGGTCGAGCGACCCAGCACTTGTGAATGAGATAGCTTTACCACTCTGAATAGACCCCCCAGGTTGATACCCTAAGCCGAATTTATCATCCTTCTTTTCCACCTCCAGTAGCTTGCCCCAGCCCTGGGCATTGCCTGATTGGACGGCCTCTTTTGCTTCCCGGTAGGAATGAATTGACGTGCCTTCGTTGCTTTTCTTCGCCGGAGTCAAGATACTGACATCTGCCTCAAAAGCTTGGCACAAAGTCTCGTGAATTTCTCCGTCCATTTCTACATATTTAAATGTCGACAAATGGCTGACGAATATATCTTCTTCCCCGCAAACTGTGATGACCTGGCCATCCACCACATATTTAAGCTTTTGGTGCAGGGTTGAGGTGACGGCTCCAGCTGCGTGTATCCACGGTCTGCCCAACAAGCAACTATACGCAGGCTGGATATCCATGACATAGAAGACACTCTTGAAGACTTGAGAGCCTACCTTGACAGGCAACTCAACCTCTCCGAAAACTGATCTTCTTGAACCATCGAAAGCTTTAACCACCAAATCACTCGGCGTTAGGACAATCCCATCAATGTTAAGCTTCATCAACGCCTTCTTCGGGAGCACATTCAAAGAAGAGCCTGTGTCTACAAGGACATGAGACAACACAGCGCCCTTGCATTCCATCGTGATATGCAGTGCTTTGTTGTGATTCCTTCCCTCCGAGGTGAGATCTCGGTCAGTGAAGCCTAAGCCATGGCTAGCATTAACACTTCCAACAACAGCTTCGAGTTGATTAACAGTGATTTCTTGAGGAACATAGGCCATTTGAAGTACTCTCAGCAAGGCTTCTCGGTGCGCGGGAGAGCACATCAACAGTGACAAAATAGAAATCTTTGAAGGCGTTTGATTCAGTTGGTCAACCACCTTGTAGTCACTCCTTTTGATGATCTTCATAAACTCCTCTACCTCCTTTTCAAATGTCCTCTGCCCAGCCACAGGAGTAGTTGACTCATCATTCGCAGTCTGCTTTCCTTTGTCTTTGGACGAAGCTTCGGCCTCAAGATCCTTTCTCAGTGCAGGGGGAGCAAATAAACGGCCACTTCGAGTAAAACCTCCAACACCTCCCACATTTTCAATGGTCAAGTCAGCAACAGGTCTACTTTCCATCTTCTGTCCCGCCACATAGACATCGGAACCATAATGCCACGGAACGGCTCTATCATCATTATACGGCATTGGCCCAGGTACAGTTATAGTCACAGGACTAATCTGAGGAGCGTAAACGGTAACTGGCTCTTGTCGAACGGGCATGTCAGCCTCATTGTAGAAGATAGTGATGGTTGACACATCATCAGCCTTTTCATTACTAATCTTGCTAAATTGTAGAGACCCAACATCAATCAACTCTTGCAAACCCGTCTTCAATTTCTCGCAGCCATTCGCAACACTTATACAGTCTTCACAATCGAGAGAACAACCAGGAAACACTTGACCTTTCAACAGTCTCTCTTTCACCACCTTCAACGGCGTCTTGACTTCATCAATTCTCAGTACCAAACTCAACTTGTCATCACTCTCAACAGCGTTAACTCTTGCCCCTCCATGATTAGGTATAGGGTTCGAGTTGATATTCGGTGGTGGCGCAAAGTTGATTGCCTTTGAATCCACGAGATCTTGAACTTTGTGATGTAGCGCCCTGCACTTCTCGGTTGAGTGCCCGGGTGCCCCTGAATGAAAAGCGCATCGCGCGTTGACGTCATAACCAGCTGGAAGCTCTCCAGGAGGTGGTGGTGCCAAAGTCCTTAATTGAATAAGGTTCAAGTCTAGTAGTCTCGGCAACAAGGCAGCATATGTCATCGGAATAGCTTCAATCACCCTGTTAGCAGGACGAGTCTGCCTCGGCTGATAAGGTCTTTGCTGGTAGTTGGCTCTGGGTTGTTGTTGCTGTTGTGGTGGCATCTGTTGTACGGGAGCTGCAGGAATGGTGACAGCAGCCATATGCTCATAAGGTCTTCTGTACCCACGACCATGGCTTCGGCCGAATACAGCATTGGTCTCACCTTCTCGTCTTCTTGGAGGTCCGCTAAAAGCTTTCCTCGCTCCATTTGAGCTACTAGCACCTGGGTCTTGTATCTTCCCCATTTTCAACAGCGTTTCGACCCTTTCTCCCGCAATGACAATATCGTTGAACTTTGTAGCAGAACTTGATGCCAATCTCTCAAGAAATACCCCCTGGAGGGTACCCATAAACATATCGGCCATCTCATTCTCTAACAAGGGTGGCTGCACCCTAGCAGCTAGCTGACGCCACCTCTGGGCATATTCTTTAAAGCCTTCTTTTGTTGTCTGAGCCATATGTTGCAACTGGGTGCGATTCGGAGCCATATCCATGTTGTACTGGTACTGCTTCACGAAGGCCTCAGCGAGATCCTTCCAGCTCTTAACATTGACCCTGCTGAGCTTCATGTACCACTCAAGGGAAGCTCCCACTAAGTTGTCCTGAAAGTAATACATCCATAGCTTTTCATCGTCTGTATGCGCGGCAATTCTCCCCACATATGATTGCAGATGAGTTTTTGGGCAAGCAGTGCCGTTATACTTCTCAAAAGTAGGAACCTTGAATTTGTACGGGATTCTGACTCCCGGAACCAAACCCAAGTCTGTTATATCGAATCCCAAAGAACTCCGGGACTGAATAGCCTTGATTTGCTCGGCCATCTCTTCGAATCTCTTGTTCATTTCGACCCCTTGACCCTCGGTCTCATCAAGTAAAGTGAACTGGTCCTCCTGGTGGTCCACATGAATGTTATGCATCCCGTCATTGACTACGGTCGCCCCTGGTTGTATAACATGAGGTCCACCCTGACGTGCGCCCGCACCGGTATGATTATCAGCATTAGCAGCGGCAGCAGCGTTTCTGTTCTGATTCTCAACCAACTCTCGCAGCCGTTCTTGATTCTGCCCCATGCCGGTCATTAACGTCATGAAATTATCCATTCTCTGTCTTAGGTCTGCCAAATCTGCCTGCATTTGATCCATGGCTCTCTCTCTGTTAACCTTGGTTGGGTACCTGTGTACTGTTGGCTGCCCCCGAGCTTTTCGAGGAGCTATAGTGCCTGAAACACAAAATACGTTAGTAACCGAGACACTACCTGCAAAACAACAAACAGGTTATATGGATGCAATGCAGTTGTTTATGTTTCCAAACACAAGTCACTTATGCCCCGGCTCCGGTATTTAGCAAAGAAAACCAGATGGGTACTGATCCTCGACTTTCAGAAACCTTTGCGGGAAACCACATTCAAACCATAATAACAAGCAAACCAAGAAATAGTGAGAAACCTCTTAACATAGATCAGCCCATTAGGCACAATAAAAACAGAATACCTCATAGAGTACGAGTTCTTACAGAGTATAAACAAACAACTAGGACTCCTACAACATGCCCGTAGGTAATCCAAATACAAAGAAGACAAACTAAGAAGCATAACCGCCGTCTGAGGATCCTGAAACTCCATCATCAGATCTGACCTTCTTGACTCCTACCATCAACTTGAGGTCTTCAATCTCTTTGAGTGCTTCTTCGAGGGCTTGTTGACTGTCTGCAAGCTGTTGGGTCTTCTCTCTGCGAATCTTGTGGGCCTGCTCCACCTCTTCTTTCTTGTAAGCCATCTGAGTCTCAAAGAACTCCTCTTTTTCCTTATATTGCTTCAACTCTTGCTCTCTTTGTCCCTTCAACCAGACAATAGACTGACGAGCATCTCTAAGGGTCTTTGACTTCTTCTTGCGCTCAACTTCTCTTTGGGCTTCCATCATCCCCAACCTGCGGAAATGCGCTTCTTTTCCTGCAAAGTCTTTCTCCTTAGCCTCCAAAGTCGTCTGTATCTTCAGCAACTTCTCCTCAGCTTCCTTCTTGGCCCTGTTAGCTTGGTAATACAAGCTTACCATCTCGGTATTTTCAACTCTAACTGCATGTAACTGGGCTTCTAACTTCTCGAATTCCTCTAAAGGCACAGTATCAATGGACTCAGCAACTGGTGCTGAAAATGGCAACAAAACTCTTCTGGCTCTGTCTTTCAACCAAGCTTCGTACCCTGGGAACGTCTGATTGTTGCACTTCCCGAAACTAGCTATTCCTTCTCCTTTGATGCTTTTCCAAGCCCCCGCAACCTTCCTCACTAAGGGCATATTATCTTTCACGGAAAAGTAGAAAATGGGGGTCAGCTTCAAATCTTCAGGCACATCTCTCAAAGCGTATCCTAATTGTCTTCTTAACAAGATTGGATTGTAATTAATCCCTCCAGTTATTCCCAACAAAGGCACACTATGATAACTTCCGCAGCTGGTAATGAAACGTGCACCTTGCAGCCTCTGAGTGAACCACCTAACATCCTTGGCAAGCAACTTTTCCAGCTTCTGAGCCCATATCCGACTATGGTCACTAAACACTCCCGTACTAGGAAAATGCCTCATGAACCACATGTGAAATAATGGAGCACAGCAACGAACCAAACCTCCCCTCTTCTTTTCAGTCTTGTAATGAACCGAGTAATACAAATCCCCGAGTAAGGTTGGCACAGGATTCTTCAGCAAAAAGAGATGTATGGCGTTTATATCTATGAACTTCTCCATATCAGCAAACAAAATGGTGCCATAGATAGAAAGAGCCAAGATAGCACACACAGCATCCCATTCTTCTTCAACAGCCAATTCTCCCGCTTTCTTTACCAAAGCCTCCAAAGAAAACCCAGACACACCTCCTTTGATAATGGTCAAAGACTTCACAGTAGAAGGACTCAAATAAAGAGCCTTAGCAATAGCCTCCGGTGCTGGTCTACTCATCTCAGAGTTGAAAGGAACCTGATCTTGAACTGGCACACCCAGGATCAAAGCATACTCCTCCAGCATAGGGCCCAACTGGAAATCAGGAAAGGTGAAGCAACGGAGCTGAGGATCATAATACTGAAGCAATGTATGAATGGCACTCCTCTCTGAAGGATTTAGCTCTATCACCACATCAAGAATACTCCCATAAGCTTTTCTGAATCTCTCTACCTGGTTGGGCGTAATCAGCTTTACCATCTTCTTCAGCAAACCAATCTTGACATCAAAGAACTTGAAGTGAATATTCTGCTTGCGAGGATCTTCCATCTTTGAAGAGAATACCGGAACCGGAAGCAAGAAATATGAACCTGTGAATGAAAACAAAACAATGATTAATGATGCAATGATGCAATGCAGATGCAAATGCAAAGACATATGGTCATCTGGGACTGTCTGGAATCTGGCCACTGACAAGATCCCTCTGAATAGCTGACACACCAAAAGTCCAATGAGTCACACTCTTTGATAACCACAACCCTATGAAGAGAATCTCTGGACCATAGTATCACGAATACCAGAACCAGAAAACCAGAACTCCGGAACCAAAGTAACTGCATCATAACATGAACTGCACTGATAACAAGGGTATGATGAGGTCAAGTGTTCCTGCAAACCTGTAAACCCATCCCAAATCTCACGGGTGTGCTCCGGGTCAAACATCACGGACTCTCAAAGCCGAATAGCAATAATACTTTCACCATTTCCGAGAAGTGGCTCATGACCAAGTCAGGGAATCGGTTAGGCATTATATACTACGCAGGGAGGCCTCAGCTGAGTCCGGGAAAAACAAGCATCCCTTACAGGTTCCCAGCTTCAAGCGCTGAAATCGAGAAACAATAGTACATTCAGCCCGTAGGATACAGTACTAATGCCATACGACCAGATGCTTTGACTGAGTTCCTATAAGAGAACCAGGCCATCCTATGCGAGTTCCCAGTGGACCCTCGGGTGCGAATGGGTTTGCCACAAAATGTGGTCTGCCACTGTCACCACTGGAGAGGGTTGTTTCCACAAAGGTTCTCAATGATCGGTCCCCAGATGCACATAACCATCAAGGTCCTATCCCGAAGTGGAGGAAATCCCCACACAAGATACTTCCAAGACAGTCGCAATCTGGGCGTGAAACACATCGCCACTCATCATGCCACATGCGAGTACAATATGTCCACTCTAATCCTAGGGTGCACTCAAGCCGGGTACTTGGCTTATCTCTCAGAAACAGTATCACCCATCCCACCAAACAGAAAACCAGTCCAGACAGTCCAGTATGATATAAATGATGCGGAAAATAAATACTGAAGACTGTAAATAAAGCTGTAAATAAAGCTGTAAATAAACAACAATACAGTACAACAAGCCACATCAAACAAGCATCACCCAATGAAACAACAACACACAAGCGCTAGGAGAGACTCACAGGGGAACCAGAGACTCTGGGTTCTGTCCCCAGCAGAGTCGCCAAGCTGTCGCTCCCGGGATTTCCATCCTGGTACAAACGCGAAAGTGGCGCGGAAAAAGAATAGAGTCGCCAGCCAGGCATTTTTATCCCGAAGAGAGGGAATGGTAATGCTGCACAAACCAGAAGAAAGAAAGAGGAAGGACACAGGTCCTGCGAACCAAAGAGACTGGGCTCGGGAGTCGGTTACGACCTGGGAAGGTATTAGCACCCAGATCGTCCGCCGTACCCGACGGGATCCACGCTTGCAAAAGAAACTGTTTCAAAGGGTGAGGGTATGAAAACTGCAGCAAAAGAAAAGAAAATGAACTGGAAAAGAAAAATGAGAAAGGAAAAGAATAAGAAAAGAAAAGGAAAAATGTAGGGAAAATAAAGATTGTGCTCGAACGGGCCCTACCCCGCTGCCTACGTACCTCATCGGGATAATGAGGATCAGAGACGCCGTAGTTCCCCTAACTAGGGGTACTAAAAGGAAAATGCTTGAGAATTAAGGCTTGAACTGCCTATGCCATTGCTCAGGTGTTGCAGGCTCGGACGACGAGTGCGTAACCGTCTTGCAAAATGACAAGTAGGAGCAAGTTCGCGTACGGAGCGAAGGAGATGAGAAAAGAATTCCCGAAGGAAAGACGTTTATTGTTTGTTTGGTGTTTTTTAGAAGCTTTTATGAGTGAGAGTTTGCATAGGTAAGTGTACCCAAGTCTTACTCAATGGGATGTGTACATCTCACATCATCCCGAAATGGAATGCGCAAGAGGCACACCTATCTATGGAGGAAATCCCCAAAGCTAGTCCCACAAGTGAAGGCTCAAGCACACTAACCTATTATCATTATTAAGTGTTTTTGTGGTTTTGATTAAGAAGTGTTTTTTAGCTTTTCTTTGTGAGGTACTCATGTTAAGACCTATCCACCACGAGTGATGACTCACACCTCGCCCCGAAATGGAACGCATGTGAGCATCTCATAGCAAAGTCTCATGTCACATGAAAGTACTCAACCTTTATTAAATGAATTAGAATTAAGTTTGAAGATGAGAAGAGAGAGCACCAAAGGATCTTAAAGGAAAAATTCTAAAGGGGGACTAAAATAATCCTAAATATTCACATGCATGGAAGTCCTAAAGGTTAGTGAGGTTTCTATCCTAATGAAGGAAAAAAGAAGAAGATAGAAGAAGGGATGAGAAAGGCCTAAGCCCAACAACAAAGGGTTAGTAACATAAACATAAGAGGAAGATGAGAATTGGAGGTGTGGAACTCAATTCCCACATCTCTCACTTACCATAGCCCCTGCAAGGTTAGTATGCACAAAAAAATCCAGCAAAGTGACCAACACAATCATGGAATTAGTCATGCTCAAAGGTTCTTGTGAACAAAAATCAAACATCATGCCAAACATTGCAAGTACACGACTTACGCGTCGAAAACATGAAAGCATACATCAATCAACAAGCAAATCACCCTAAAATATCATGTTTAATGATCATGCAATGATCCATGGCAATTAGAACAAGCAAAGGGATCAAACAAGCTCAAAACAACACTAAAAAGTCATTCTGCTTCAGTGTTAACCGGTTAACCAAATGCGTTAACCGGTTAACCAACTCAAACCTGCACAAAATACACATGAAACAGGTGCGTTAACCGGTTAACCATATACGTTAACCGGTTAACACTGATAAAACAGCAGCAAATCCTGCAGAAAACAGCATCTCAAAATAGCTTATTCAAATAAGCTTGCACCAGACCAGCAATCAATTACACATGGAAAAATAGATCAATTCACATTAATCCATATCATTAAGCTCATGAACAATAACATTCGGATCCGGATACAAATCAACCAATCAAATCAAACAACACAAGCAAATACACAAGCACATGGTGGATCTAAAGCACAAGCATGCAAATAAGCTAAAAACAGAGCTAGATCTGAAATTAACCAACCTACAAAGCTGAGGTATGCTTTGGTAATTGTTGATTGAGCTGAAAACAGTAGATCTCGCGCAAAACTTTGAAGATCCGATGCTAAGCTCCACACTCCATGCAAAATAAATGCAAGAACAAGCTCTTGATGCAGAATTTTGGATCCAAAAGCACTTCTAGATCTCAAACCAGATCTGAATCTCCAATAAAACCAGCAAAAAGATGCAAAGAAGCTATGAATGGAAGCTTAGTTCCAAGATCTACACACCTCAAGGCAAGGTTGTGTGATCTTCAAAGAGGAACTTTGAGTGATTTGGAAAATTGGGAGAGAAAAGTGAGAGAATTGTGAGTGAGAGGAATGAAAATTCAGAAATGAGAGTGAAAAATGAGTGAGAGCCCCCTTGGTTTGGAAGGAAATGGAATAAATATGGTTTAGGTTTGGGGCCCAAAATTTTGGTTTGGGATCCAAAATTATGGTTTGGGTAGTGTGATTTGGATTTAGGGTTGGAATGAGGCTTGGATAAATGCTCTAGATCCTTCTCTCAAATTCAAATTTAATTCAAATGAATAAAAATCAGAAAATTGGAAAATGGAACCAAAACACACATGCTGAAAATGCTGCTGGAAATTCAAATTTCGCAGCTGTTAACCGGTTAACCATATGCGTTAACCGGTTAACGCATGGAAAATTTGAATTTCCCTCCCTTTGGTGGGAACCTTCAAAAATAGGCCTGCACCAACCGTTTCAAACAAATTTTGATCCATCTTCTCTTTCTAGGGCTCTGAACATGATACCAGGCTTGTGCAAAATGATCCTGTGAGATTCTTGCTAGATCACCATGCTCTTGATTTTGACTTGCAGATTCAGATTTTCCCAGATGACCGATCATATGCCTTATGCTAGAACATGTGAGTGTTATGCTTCATTTTTCTATGCTGAATGATAAGGCTATGGTATGCTCATGATGATTATGATATGATAACGATGCTAAACAAGAAGAGGGCAAATTTGGGGTGTTACAATATGCATGCAATGTAACTGCTCATGTTCCCAAGTTTTAAGTATTTATATGCCCCAGTTCTGGTATTTGCTCCAGACAACCACTTTGAGTATTAATTTTCAGACTTTCTCTTTTGAAGAGTGTTCAGATCTTAGCAGTATCAGACAAACAAGCCTTGCATATTCAGAAATGATAATTTGCATATTAACACTGTATATCATGGACAACCCACTGCCGGCCAAAAGTTAGAGCACAAACAAAAATATTCCTCGAAGGGGTTACAAGTCATTACATGAATAAAAGACAAAAGCAAGACTCCTACAACAAGTCTGTAGGTAGTCTGAACAAATAAACTAAACTGAAGACCCAGATTCCTCTGCAGCCACCTCTACTCTGCTCTTCTTCACACCTGCTCTCAGCTTGAGCTCTTCAATCTCCTTTAGTGCCTCCTCCAAGGCTATCTGGCTTTGTGCCAACTGCTGAGTCTTTTCCCTTCGTATGTTGTGGATTTGCTCCACCTCTTCCTTCTTGAAGGCCATTTGTACCTCGAAAAACTCTTCTTTTTCTTTAAACTTCTTTTGCTCTTCCTCCCTTTGGCCTTGCAACCAAACAATGGACTGGCAAGCTTCCTTGAGAGTCTTCAAGGTCTTCTTGCGTTCAGCTTCTCTTTTTGCCTCCATTAGACCCAACCTCTAAAAGTGAGCTTCCCTTCTAGCAAAGTCTTTCTCCTTAGCTTCCAAGGATAATTGCATCTTCTGCAGCTTTCCCTCTGCTTCATTTTTGGCCCAGCTGAGCTTCCAATTTCTTATACTCTTCAAGGGAGACATTACTCTGGCTTGGTACTTCTTTGGGATAAAGTGGAGCTTCTACTGAGAATGGCATAAGAACTTATTCTACATGTTTTTGCAACCATGTAGCAAAAGGAGGATACGTCTTGGGATCTACTCTGCCAAAGTCTTTCTTACCCTTCCTCATCCTGTGAGCCCAAGCCTGAGATGCTTTTAAAACTAACTCCTTGTTTCCCTCCACAGGAAAATACAGACTCAACAAACTCTTCCATATTTGGAGGATCTCTCAAAGGATAACCAAATTTCTTCCTGGCTAATGTTGGATGATAACTGATCACACCCTTCCTTCCTAGCAAAGGGACTCCAGCAAATCTTCCGCAACTGACCAGCAACTCTTTTCCCAGCAGATATATGTCATATCCCCAGGCTATATCCTCAGCAGTTAGCCCCATCAATCTTCTAGACCATCTCCACTCATCCCTTATTTCCTTGAAAGCACCTGATTTTGGCAATTGCCTGGCAAACCACTCAGCAAACAATGAGGCACAACAGCCCACTGGTCCACCTCTACCTTTCTCATTCTGGTAATGAACTTTGTAGTGGAAATCTCCCAACAGAGTTGGCACAGGATTTCCTTTAGCAAAGATAGAGATCACTTCCAAGCTCACAAATTCTTTCTCTCCTGGGAACAAGCTAGACCCATACACCATCAAAGCCAGCAAAACACCAAAATCCCCCCATTTACCCTCTTTGGCATATTCCTCAGCCTCTGGTATAAGCACACTCCAAGGGAGTCCTCTTCCTTCATTATCCTTCAGAGCCTTCTTGACTGTAGTAGCTGGTAAACGACAAACTTTGGCTATGTCTTCTTCCTTAAGCACCACCTCAGACCCATAGAAAGGCAAGGTATCCCTGACTGGAACACCCAAAATGCTAGAAATCTCCTCCAAGGTAGGAGCCAAGATGTAGCCTGGAAACACAAAGCACCGCAATAGAGGATCATAAAACTGAAGCAAGGTATGCAAGCTGTCCTTCTGGTCTGCAGTGAGTTTGTCCATATACTTCAATATTTGGCCATATCTTTTTCTGAAATTCCCCAAGACTTGGTCATTCATCAAACCTGCTAATTTCTGAACACTCCTGACTTCAGGTTGAAGAAAAGTATAGTGAACATTATTTTTCCTTGTAATTCTTCTGACTTCTGCCATCTGGAGATAAGATTTACCAGAACTGGGAGCTGACTATGAACAATAACCTGAAAAATGGAAACATAAACAGTTAAAGCAAGAATGACTCAATGCAAATGCAATGCAGGCATGTGATCAATCTGGGATCATCTGGATACTGGACATTGGACATAAGGACCCTCTGATCAACTGCAAACTAAGATCCTCTGAGTCACAACCCTCTGATAGAAATTCTCAAAACCATAGTACCAAGAAAACCAGAACACCAGAACCATAGGACCAAATCTCAACAAGGACCATTGATAATGAGGGTATGTAGAGGCCAAGGGTTCCTGCAAACCTGTAAACCCCTCCCCATCTCACCGGTGTGCTCCGGGTCAAACATCACGGACTCTCAAAGCCGAATACCAATAATACTTTCACCATTTCCGAGAAATGGCTCATGACCAGATCAAGGAATCGGTTTGGCATTATATACTATGCAGGGAGGCCTCAGCTGAGTTTGGGAAAACAAGGTCATCCTATGCAAGTCCCAGGTGGGACCTCAGATGCGAATGGGTTTGCCACAAAATGTGGTCTGCCACTGTCATCACTAGAGAGGGATATTTCCACAAGGTTCTCAATGATTAGTCCCCAGCTGCACATAACTGTCAAGGTTATGAAATGAGAGAGGAAGATCCCCAAATCAAGACATTTCCAAGACGGTCGCAAATCTGGGCTGGAACTCACTACTACCCCCATGACAAGATCTCATGAGGCCAAAGTGGAACCACTATAAGTCCTAAGGTGCACTCGAGCCGTGGTAATGAGCTCATCTCACAGTAACAGTATCACCCAAGTCCCACCAAACAGAAAAAATCCAGTCCAGATAGTCCAGTAATAATATATGATGCATGAATATAAGTACTGAAAACTGTAAATAAAGCTGTAAATAAACTGTAATCAAACAACAGTAAAATACAACACACAACAACAAGCAATCAACACCCAAAGAAACAGAAACACACAAGCGCTAGGAGAGACTCTCAAGGGAACTAGAGATACTCTGGTTAGGAATCCCCAGCAGAGTCGCCAGCTGTCGCTCCCCGGATTTCCATCCTGGTACAAACACGAAAGTGGCACGGAAAAGAATAGAGTCGCCAGCCAGGCATTTTTATCCCGAAGGAACAGGAATGGTAATGCTGCACAAACCAGAAGAAAAGAAAAGGAAGGACACGGGTCTTGCGAACCAAAGAAACTGAGTTCGGGAGTCGGTTACGATCTGGGAAGGTATTAGCACCCCAGATCGTCCTCCGTACCCGACGGGATCCACGCTTGCAAAGAAACTGTTTCAAAGGGTGAAGAAATGAAAGCTGCTGCAAAGAAAATGAATTGGAAAAGGATAAAAGAAAAGAAATAGGAACTGAAAAAGAAATGAAAAGGAAAAAAATGTAGGGAAAATAAAGATTGTGCTCGAACGGGCCCTACCCCGCTGCCTACGTACCTCATCTGGACAATGAGGATCAGAGTTGTCGTAGTTCCCCTAACTAGGGGTAGAAAATATTGCTTGTGTCTTAAGGCTTGAACTGCCTATGTCAATGCTCAGGTGTTACAGGCTCGGACGACGAGTGTGTAACCGTCTTGCAAATTGACAATTAGGAGCAAGTTCGCGGACAGAGCGAAGGAGATGAGAAAAGAATTCCCGAAGGAGAGACGTTTATTGTTTGTTTGTGTTTTTTAGAAGCTTTTATGAGTGTGTCACAAGGAAGTGAACTCAAGCTCTTTTCCATGGAATGTGCACTTGTCACTACATTCCAAGATGGAATAATAGAACAAGCACACTCAAGTAAGGAGAAGATCCCTAAAACTTGAATCCAGAGATTAGGGCTTAAGCTCACTAACTCATTAACTTATTAAGTGTTTTTGTATTTACAATGAAGAAGTGTGTTTCTTATGATTTTCTTGGTGAAGATGATATCCTGATCAGACTTGTACATCACAAGACAAGCTTGTACTATCCCAAGATGGGAAGACTAAAAGTGTCTCATGGGATAAGGCTATAGCTCAAGATATCACTTCAATCTTTATTAAGTATCTTCTTTAGGGTTTTGAGATGAGAAGAGAAGAGAAACAAAAGGATCACAAAGGTAAAAGTCTAATGGGGGACTAATGAATCCTAAGTGTTGTCATGCATGGGAAATCCTAGGTTAGTGAGGTTTATTATCCTAAAGAAGAAAGAAAGAAGAAGAGAGGAAGAAGAAAGAATAATAGAAGAGGGGGGAAGTAAGGCCTCAGCCCAACAATCACAAGGTTAGAACAAATAATAAGAAGAAGAGAAGAGATAAGATTTGGAGATGTGGGAATCACATCCACACCTCTCACTTACCAAAGCCCCTGAAATGGTTAGTAACACAAGTATAAAGGCAATACAAAATGAAAATAATGCCATACCAACACCATACAACCAGAATTGAAGTTATACACATAAACATCCAATGCAAATAGAAGTCACAAGAATGAGAAGAGAAACACACAACTCAAAGTTGAACCACATGAATCACTATGGCAAAACAAAACAATCATGAGGAGATGCAAAGCAAAATGAACAAAACACAACCCCAAGGTACAAGACCAGAACCATAATCATGTTAGAAAAGTTCCTAAGAAGAAAGAGAGATGAAGAGAAGAGATGCACATAGCTCAGTGGTAACATTATGAGAAGAAATAAGCAAAGGAGATGCATAAGAATGAAAGGACTTCAAAAGCAACCAAACACAATATCTTCAAGGCACAAATCAAAACTCAATATCAGAGAGGTCCTCACATCCTAATAAGGCTCTAAACAAGATGAAGAAGTTGGCACAAGTGCCCTTCTAAGCTAAAGAGAGAGCAAATGATCCAAAAGAAGCAAAATGGTACAAGTCAAGAACAAAAATTCAAATTAATTCAAGTAAGCACCCAAAAATTCCACAACCTTGCACAAATGACCTTCAATCATAACATAACAACATGCCAAAAGGAGAGAAAGAAATTCAGAAGCTAAACAAGTCAAAAGAGAGGTCAAACATGGATTAGGGTTAGATGGCTTCACTCACAAGTTAGAGACTAAAATCAATTAAACAAGATTCTAAAAATCAGAATAAAAATCAACAATAAACTACATCCTATCATGAATCCAAAGCAAAAAGAACCAACCAAAAATTCAAAATAATGATCAATATAGAAAATGGACAAGTCAACATGGTTCAAAATGAATTAAAATGAATTAATTAAAAGGAACAATTAATTTCCACATGTCAAATAAAAATAAATGAAAAAAAAAATCAAAAATTAGAGAAAACTCAACCAAACATTCATGAATTATTTTAGAATTTTTTGAGACCTAAATCTATTTTTAAAAATTGAAAACCAAACTGAAATTAAAATGAAACCAAAAAAAGAAATAAAAATAAAGGATGAGCTAGGGGGTGCGAAAAGAAAGCTTTTCAGTTCAATTTCAATGGGCCTCAAAGCCAGGGGGTGGGAATATCACTCAAGCCCAGTCAAAGTCAGCGCAGCTTCACAATATATATGATGGAAATTCAATAAATCAGGAAAATACCAGGACCATAGGATCAAACGGACGCTTGAGATAAGTCAGCTCATTAAAACAAGTCAGCATATTAATTGGTTGGCAATGAGGGGACAAGACAATTATGGTGTGGCGAGAAACATGGTGATTAATTCAGAAAAATAAAACACACGTGAGAGGGAGGTGGTCCATTAATGCGCTGGCAGCATGAGGGACGTCCAGATGAGAAATCCTACGGCTAAGGGATTATCTTCTTCATTTGAATTCAGGTGGACTCATTTCCAGAATCCGTTGACTGGAGCTAGGGCTCCGGCACCGGAAAACACAAACCATGAACAAATCACAACTAAAATGAATCAAACACTCCAGATTAGACAATTAGGGCATGCTGATTTCAAATATGGCACTCAAATTCACAATGGAGCAATGGATCAAACGGATCGAAACAAAACAGTTATAACCATAAAACTTCAAATCATCAATACAACTTCAATTCTCAAGCATTTCAAAAATCAAACATCACAGAATCATCAACATACTTCACAGATCATAATGCACACAAGAAAAACAAGTTTCAGATCCATGGATTCAGTGAGTTACCTGAGATGGAACCACTTCAAAATCACCAAGATAAGGCTCCGGATGTTGCAGATCTACTCCTTTTGATCTCCTCTTGCAAAATAAATGCAAGAGGAAGCTTGAGAGAGCTTGAATCTGAAGCTTCGAATCAACCTGCCTTTGAATGGCACCTCTCTAATCTTTCACTTTCAGCTTGAATGAGTGATGGATTAGTGATCCTTATGCCTCAAGGATTCAGAATATGTGATTGGTTTGTGAAGAGAGTGAGAGAATAAGGAGATTCGAAGGAAAATGCTCTTAGTGCAAAAACTTTGGAATGATGAAATGTGATGGATCTCGCCTGAAATGAAACCCTAGTTCTCTTATATATGAATCCAAAATACAATGCTGAAAGAATGAGAGCAAGAGCACGTGAGAAGAGAGTGTGAGAGTGAAATTGCAAATTTGGAAAAATTCTTATGATGAGGTGCTTGGCTCGTGCATCCCTCTCATTCTTTGCACATGTGTGATCAATATCTCACTCTTGATTCAAAACAGAAATCATTTTGGCCTTTGGATGTGAGGATCATGCTTTTCCAATGTTCATGCAAATTTCCCTCTTGTGAATTATACCTCATCCCATGCACGAATTAGTAATTATTTTTGGAGCAAAATGGACTCTTGGCATTGCTTTGTAAGTTTGTGACCTCACTTGGTTCATTATGTCACTCAAAAATAAAGTTCATGAAGTTTTTCATTTGAAGGATGCTTGAAATGCATGACATGCCCTAAAAATCCACCAATTTTCGAAGGGCCTATCTCTTAAACCATGAGGGATATGAAAATGCTCTTGTACTTTTTGAAAATGGGAGGCTTTAATCTTCAATTTTCATGTTTGGCTTTGTGTAAACACCCCAAATTTGCCCTTACTAAGTTCACACCATGGCTTATGATTCTTTTCATTTGCATAAGTTCAATCATATCATCTCATGTTGCATATTTACTTCACTGCATTGGTTCAAAGTCATCTGCATCTAGGGTTTGTGATCTGAGCAATCCAAGATTCATCTGAGCCGCTCCAAAGGTCTTCAATCATCTCAAGGGGGTCCATGTATGTTCAAGCATCATATTATATCCTCCCAAGATCAAGGAAGTCAGAGAATCACAAGAACTGAGGGAAGCATGGAAGCAGAGCCAAGCTTAACTGCACAAATGACCTAAAATTAGGGTTTTGGTTTCAAAGGCCATAACTCCAAATTTTTTGTTCATTTCTGTTTCTATTGGTCTCTATATGATATAAGGATCATGAATACCAATTTTCATGAAGAAATTCAATGAGGAAGGCATCTGATCAATAGATGACTTCTTGAGCAAGTCATTGTAAAATCAGGGCATCTGAGGCCCCCAATCATCCAACCAAAGGGTCTTCTCCATCATTTTGGGTGTATATGATCTTTATTTGGTCTTAGAAGAAGTTAGAAGTTCACAAAATTGAAGAATTTCAAGCCATTTGCAAAGTTGTCATTTTGGGAAAGTGACTTGTAATGCAAACTTGCCATTTTGGGAAAGTTTTTCAACCTCCTCTTTTTGATTCAAAAAGGATTCAAATGAAAAATTCTTGGTCATGAAAGTCGTAGATTGAATCCTCCCTTTTTCAAAAAGTACAAGAACTTGACCTAATTCATTTTAGAACTTAAGTTATGGCTTGTCAAAGTTGGAAAAAATCACAAAATTTCACTTATGTACCAAAGAGGGAAACTTGCAAAACCACTTGCCAAAGCATTTTGTGACTTCAAACACACTTCTAATCATTACAAAAACATGGTACATGACCCATAAATCAGAATTGCCCAAAGAATTGCATCATTCTATGCCTTGAATATCAAGAAATTATAAAAGGGCCAAAGCTTCACATAATTGCAAAACATCACACAAACTTTATCCCACTTGCTGAATTGCCTCAAAGCCAATTCCATGGACATCCCTAAAGTCAGCTGCACAGGACACCCCATTATCCTTGGCCTGCCATGAGCCCATACCTCCAAAGACAACTTTGTGGACTTTATGCATTTTGCTCCATACCAATCACACTGCTCCACAACAACTCTCTGACCTATCAAGGATTGATATGTGGACCTCAAGCAACCCAACACACAACACAACACAAGCTGAAACCTCCAAGAACTCAACATTCACCAAAATCCTCTCTTATGCATTTCCTTTTGAAACACACAACTCAGCCAACAAATCTCTAAACTTTTTCCATCATTCAACTCCACATTCATCACTGATCATTTCCCATCCTTCATTTTGCCTTGAAACACCCTGTATCAAAAACACGATTTTCACATTTCTTGAACTGAACTTCAGCCAACTCCACATAGAGGCCATTTAAACTCCAACCAAGCATTGCAAACTCTTCAGGGGAGTCATTGAAGTTGATTTGAGGCAAAGAACTGGTCAGAAAGCTCCTGGGTTGAAAGCTTCACTTCAGGTAGCCATGGAATTTTTTTTCCAGAACTTCCTTTTATGTTATAGAATGATTCTATGTGTTCCCCTGATTGCCATGATATGTTTTGTTTCGAAAATGGTTGAGTTTTAAGCATTTCACAAGCTTCTGAAATTTCTGTTTGATTTTCCGTTTTGCTTCGATTCAAACTGTTCATGTGAAATAAATGTTGTTTGATGGCTGATTCTTGTTTAGAATGGGGTGGGGATCATTTCTGGAGAGTTTGGTGGTTTGATTTCACGTATTGAGAGAGATTGAATGAGAGGCTGGCCGGAGAAGATGACCGAAACATTGTTCCGGTCACTTGAAAGTAATTAGGGTTCAGATTAGGGCTCTAATCATAATTAGCGTAGTTTGAATTCTGGCCCTTGGATTACGTGCGAAGTCAATTCCCTCCAATCTGACTTTAAACCTAGGCCCTTGGATTAGTTGACTTTCCTTTTTTCTCATTTTATTTAATATTTATTTCATTTGTTTTCTATTTTATTTGAACGAATTTTTAAAAATAGCAAATAATATCAAAAAATTCTGAAATGTTTTATCCAAGCTTCTATTTATTTTCAGAAACCAAAAATATTTTTATTTTTATTTTTTGCATTAAAAATTATTTTTAAATCATTTAAATGATTATTTTTAATTAGTTAATGAGAATTAATTAATTAAAAATACATTTAGGTATTTAAAAATTCCAAAAAAATTCAGAGAGCATTTTAAAACATTTAGAAACATTTACAAACTCACAAGACAAATTTCTTTTTGGTTTTGATCATGCTTTAACAATTTTCATTTGAATTAGGGTTCTTTAATTTGATTATTTTTAACCCTAACTTCAAAAATTCATAACCTTTGATCCAAGTTGAGTTTGTGAATGGTTCTTTTTGCATTGTGTTATGCATACTTTCAAGAATCCAAAAAACTTTTTGTTTCATTATTATCTTTCATTTTCCATTTGTTTGGCATTTTACTTTTAGGATCACCCTTAAAACCCTAGAAACTTAGAAAAATCATAAGTCCTTTAGGGTTTAGCTTCTGACCTTCCCCTTTGGGCAGGGAACTTATATAGGTTTAAGGTTCCTTTGATTCCATTTTCAATTTTTTATCTCTTGTTTTGCTTCTGATTTTGAATTTTGTATCTCATGTTGTACATAAACCCTAATCTTTGCCTTCATTTGCATTCATACTTCATATGCTTGCATACATAAGCTTGTCATGACATTTTGTGCATTCATATGACTTCTAAGACACCTTAGGACACATTAAATTCATGTTTGATCATTGCATCATCCATTTTCCATGTTTTGCATTCATTTCATTTCATGTGCATTCTTGAACTTTTATGTTCCTTTCATGCTTCATTTGCATTCTCATCTCTTGTATGATCATCCTCATTTCTTAACATGCTTTCACACCATCTCATAGCATCCTTTACATCTTGTATATGCTTCTGGCTTTGGTGTTCATCTTTGCATTTCATCTCATTTTCATTTCATTTCATTTCCTTTGCTAACTTCTCAGGTGGTAAGTATTTGAGAAGTGAAATTGCCTTCACTTCTCATAACCTCTTCTCATCCCCCTTATGCATCTTTGCTGCATTTTTACTTGTGAATTAGAGTGAGCTTTCTCAATCATGCTCTTTCTCCTCCTTCTTTCTTCAAGCAACTTGTCTTCTTAAGTGAAGCTAGTTGTCTTGCTTTCTTGCTGCATCTTTTTTCATTTCATCTGCTTCTTCCTTGGTGGTTTCTCTGAAGATCTTCTTGCAAGCCTCATTAACCCTAGGAATACCCAAGCATGTTAACAATTAGGGTTTGATTAATCCCCCATTAGTTTTACCTTTGTGTCGTCTTTGAGTCTCCTCTTCTCACCTCATAATCAAGGACTAAACCTTAAAGGTTTTAAGGCTTTGTGATTAAGTTTATGCCTGCATCCTTCTATTAGGATGGAGTGTATAACTTTAATCCTAAGTGTTAAACCCTTAATGTGTTTAATTCCTTTAATCAACTCACCTAATAATCACTAAGACATCAATCTTGTAACTTGGGCCTTGCATTAGGGTTCTAATTCTTCCTTAATTGGTTAAGAAGGACTAACCCTAGTGTTAATGGACAAGTCCCCCTCAAGTTGTCTTACCAACCATAAAATCCATTTCTTAATCTTACTATTAACTAAAATCCACTCTAATAAAGGCTTTGTTTTGTCACGAGGTTAATCCCTAATCATGGATTAAGTTGAGGAGCCTTCCTCAGCTTAAATGTTCTCATCTATTATCCTTCTATTAGGATGGTGTAATGAGTCCATTAAATCCTTGATTATGGCTTAAACTCATTACTTAACACTAAACAAAAACTCCAAAAAACATTTAAATAATCACAAGTAGGTTAATGATCTTAATCCTTAATCATGGTAATTAAGTGTGAGGTGTTTACTTCATACTCAAAGTATTCTCATTACCCCTAATCAGAGGGAAGATGTGATGATTTTACTAACCCCTGGTTTAGGCTTAAGATCATTTTTTTATGACAAACACCAAAAGCAATAAAAGGTTGAACATATCAAAAACAAACAATAATCGTCTCCTCTGGGATTCTTTTCTCACCTCATTCACTCATAATTGAGAACTTGCTTCTTCCGTCTAATGCAAGACAGTTTGCACCTGAGCCAGACAGGTCATACACTTGAGTATAGACAAGTAAGCAGTTCACAAGTCAATTTATCTTTCAGTCTCTTTGAGTCGAACTACGGTGTTCTGACTTCCTCATTGCACGAGAGGATACGTAGGCATAACTTAACAGTTATCGAACAAAAGTCTTTGTATATCCCCCTCTCTTCCAGTTGTATTCCTGTAAGCCTCATAGTCTTGAGCTTTGCACTCTTTCCTTGCACTAACACTCCTTTAGGGAACTTCACACTTCTTTCTAGCACTGACACTTGTATTCTTTCCCAGCTTTTGCACACAAAATAGCACTGACACCACCCCTTTAAACACAAACTTTCAAGCGTGGATCCCGTCGAGTACGACGGACAATCTGGGTGCTAATACCTTCCCAGGTTGTAACCAACCCCCTTTCTCAGTTTCTCTGGTTCGCGACCGTCTTATCCATCCTTTTCCAGGTTTATGCAGCATTACCTTTCCTTCGGGATAAAAATGCCTAGCTGGCGACTCTTTTCTTTTCATTTCTTCTTTATCTTTCGTTGACCGTTCGCGTCTGTACCCCTTCTGACCAGGTGTCATTTGGTGGGACCGACAGCTTGGCGACTCTGCTGGGGATCCATATATTGCAACCAGGGCTTCTGGTTCCTTTTGTGGGTTCCTCCTAGCGCTTGTTTGATTTGTGTTTACTGGGGTGTTATGTGCTTCGTGTGTTTATTTTATTTTTGCTTTATTGATTTATGTACAACTTTACTTATTGCTTTCTTTACAGTTTTATATGCATCATACTGTCATTGCTGGATCTGGTTTTCTTTGGTGGGTGGGGTTCCATTGAGAGTTTAAGGTCCTATACCTGGGACCTGAGTGACACCTAGGCTAGAGTGGTTCATGTTCTTTCCCATTCCATTTCGGTCTGGTGCGGGAATATGAAACACGGTTCAGATGTGGGTTTCTTCTTGAGAACTTTGTGCTATAGATTTCCTATAGTGCTAGGGCTATCTGAGAAGCCTGCTAAGTCTGGATGACCTTTACTATGACCTTCAGAAACTGAGGTGAATTAGAGGAGGATCTTTTATGGTTATTGTAAACACTTTACCTCCGGGTTAGAAGTGTTTACACTTCTCATAACTGATCCAAGTCTGAGGATCCTTGTTCTAGAACATTACCTGGGAGGGGGTTGGGTTGTTTACAGGTTTGCAGGAACCCTTGGCCACATCATACCTTGTTACTGTTTTGTTCAAGAGTACTCCACTATTGGACAGTTCTTGTGATTAACCCTGGACATGTGACTCTTTATTTGAGTCCCCCACCCTGGTTACTGGACTTCCAAACCTCCATCTGGACTTTTTGAACATACACGGGCCTTATGTCAAGACAGATAATCAGATCCAGCTTGATCACAAACCCTTGCATATCATTTGCATGTATCATCATTGCATCATTTAACATTTGTTTATTTGCTTTTCAGGGTATCCATCTCATTGTATCTTGGTTTTGGTTTTGACCCCTTCTTCTGCATAGACCTCTGCTTCAGCTGTCTCCATCAGTTATCTGCTTCAGTTACCTCCATCCTCATCAGCACTCATCAGCATCGGTCTGCCAGTGACTTACCTTCAGTTTCTCAGTCTGTAACCTTCACCAGCATTTGTCTTCAGTTTCTTCAACAAGCACTTATGGCTACTCCAAGGAAAAGCAACATATCCTACCACTTCTTTGAGCCTGTGTTGACTGGTATCAGACAGGTCCAGTCACTCATCACACCTGATCACATCCCATTGTTTAGAGAGCATTATGGAGGTATCCTGGATATGGTTATGGACCTTGACCCTTCTCAGAGGAGCATGATCCACACGTGCTTGCAGTTTTATGACCCTCCATTGAGATGTTTTACCTTTCCAGACTTTCAGCTAGGGCCTCTGCTGGAAGAGTTTTCTTTATTGATTGGAGTACCTATCAAGGGTGGAATCCCCTTCAACCCAGAGATGGCTGCTCCTAGAAATGAAGAGATAGCAATGGCACTGCACTTGGAACCTGCCCTGATTGAGCAAAGTATGAAAACAAAGGTTGGGATTCCTGGTTTGCATTTGGACTTCTTGATTTCTCAGGCCATCCTGAAGGCTTCATTGGGAGAGTGGAGGGTAGTCTGTGCGCTGTTAGCCCTCAGCATATATGGGGCTATACTGTTTGCAGATGAGCCCAAATTTGTCAGCAAGAATGCCATCCATTTGTTTCTTCTGAAGAACCTAGTACCTACATTGCTGGGAGATTTCTATTATTCCATCCATCAGAGGAATGAGAAACAAAGGGGGAAGTTGGTAAGATGTTGTGCTCCTTTGTTTTACACCTGGCTGCTCAGACACCTGCCTAAGTCAGATGCTTTCTTGAACCCCTGCCAGCAAAAGAATTGGGCCAAGAGGCTCATTGCCTTGACTTCAAATGATATCAGATGGTGCACCCAGAGCACCAAAGGCAAAGACATTATCACCAGCTGTGGGTAGTATCCTAATGTGCCTCTGATAGGAGTGAAGGGTTGCATCAACTACAATCCTTTATTATTTAAGAGACAACTGGGTTATGCCTTGGTTCACCCTCCCAGAGGACAGGATTTAGCTGAGACCATGTATTGTGAAGTGCAACCTAATTCAGCTGTTGTCAGACAAGCATCCTGGGCTTGGGACAACATCCAGACAAAAGGGGTAGCTATTCTTGGAAGATGTAATAATGTTGCTTCAGCTCAGTACAATGATTGGTCCCGTACCAGAGCTCAGATTACCAGAATGCCTTTCATCTTAGAAGACATACCTGGGCCATCCACAGTACAGCCTGCAACAACTGTGAGCCTGGAGGAATTTGAAAAGTTGAAGGAAAGGAATGAGCAGCTATCTCAAGCCTTGAAGAAGACCCTTTGGGAAAGGAGTGATGGTCGTCTGGACATTGAGAGATTGGAAAAGCTCAGGGTGGAGCATCTTGCCAAAATTGAGAAGACAAAAGACTACATCAGGAAAGCAAGAGCTGGGGAACAGATATTGAAGAATGCCTGTAAAGAGGCCAAAATCCAGAAGGATAGGGTTGAGCACTATCTGCAAGAGAGTCGGACTAGGTGGGTCAGGATCACTGAAGCCCATACCCAAGAAGACCAGAAGACTCAAGCTAAGATTGAACAGCTAGAGGCCAGTGAAAAGAAGCAGCAGGAAGCTTTGTTGGTAGCTCAGAAGGAGATTTCAGAATTGAAGCTCAGAGCAGGATTGAAAAGATCAAAGGACCAGGATAGGCATAAGAAGCTAACCACTGCCATTGCTACCAGGAACCTCCTCATTAGGACCATTACAGAGCACCCAGCAGGTCCGGTGACTGAGGCACTCCTGAAGGAGGTCAGAGAAGATGAATTTGGGCTGGATGTCTGATTCTTTGCTTGTTGTTTGTTTCCATTTGATGTACTTTTCCTTTTATTGTATTTTGACCCTCCATGGGCATGTGTTGTAAAACAAACTATGTATTGTTCACCATTAGTAATATATTTTAGTTTGTTTTTATTTGGGCTTTCTCTCAACAATATCAAGCATCTTCCTCGAGGTCTGGAAAGGTCAAAACCAAGAACCAAACCGGATACCTTGGAAAACAAATAAGCATACTGCATTGCATACTAACTTTGTTTTTGTTTTGTTGTTATTTATTGTTTCTAACTTTGTTGTGATCTCAGGAAACATTGCTCGTCGCCGAGTGTTCCCTGTCAACCGCACGCACTGGTACCCGACTCGTAACAATCTTCCCAGCATTCGAATGGAGCAAGTACAGCAGGATCTGACTGAGGTCAGAAATCAGATGGTCAATGAGAGATTGGAGATGAGAAATCATATGTCTCAATTCATGGCAGTGACTACTGGCTTAGCCCAGAGTCAGGAGAGGTTAAGAGAGCTGGTGGAGAGGCAAACTCCTGAGGAACCTCATCTGGGAACAGAAGGAACTAGAAACAATGAACGGGGCCAGCCTCGTATTGACCCACAGGAGTATGGACCTCATATGAATCCATAAGTTAACATCCAAAGAAATGTTCAAGGTAATGCTACTGGGGGCCCAATCCTTCAGGAGGATCCCCAGGGAGAACAGTTCACTGTTATTGGGGCTGGAGATGAGGTATACGACAGAAGGTTAGATGAGATTGCTGAAAAGTTAAGATCCTTGGAATCTCAGAATTTTGTAGGCTTCAATGTGATGGACATGGGATTGGTCGATGGGGTGAGAATTCCCCACAAATTCAAACCCCCTTGCTTTGAAAAGTACAATGGTACCTCCTGTCCTCGCACTCATCTGCAGTCTTTCTTGGGAAGGCTCAAAGTTTATACTATGAATGAAAAGTTGTGGATGTTCTACTTTGAAGATAGTCTGACTGGGGCTTCAAGAGAGTGGTATTCACACTTTTCTAGGGCCACCATAAGATGCTGGAAGGATTTGGCTGAGGCTTTCATCCGTTAATATCAATACAACCTGGACATGGCTCCCAACAGGACCCTTCTAATGGGAATGTATCAATCTTCTAGAGAGAGCTTCCGGGAGTATGCCCAAAGATGGAGACAGCTTGCTGCTGCTGTCTAACCACCCATGTCAGAGAGGGAAATGGCCGACATGTTCATGAATACGTTGCAAGGGACCTATATTGATAGACTGGCTGCTTTTTCCTCTACCAGTTTTGCTGATGTGGTCATAGCTGGTGAGAGGATTGAAAGCCTCTTAAAGATGGGCAAAATTTCCGACAATGGTGCAAGTTCCTCCGGCAATCCCAGAAAACCTTTTGCGGGACCCCGAAGGGCAGGTGAAACAAATTCCATTCATACAAGCAGGGGCAGACCTCAATATGCTCACCGGTCAGTAGCAGCTATTACCATCCCAGCTCCAATTCCACAACAATCATCATATCCTCAACAACAACAACCACAATATCAACAACAAGCTCATTATCCGCAACAAAGGTCGTACAACAACAACAATAACCAACAACAACGTCCCTTCCAACAAAGGACATCACAAGCAAGCAGGGTAATTGACCCAATCCCAATGCCATATGCTGCACTCTTGCCACAACTCCTGAAGCTCAACCTAGTTGAATTAAGGACATTGGCACCTCCAGATCCTCTTAATATGCCAAAGAACTATGATGCAAATGCCAGGTGTTCATTCCACTCAAACGCACCGGGGCATAATACTGAAAAATGCAGGGCCCTACAGATGAAAGTCCAGGATCTGGTGGACTCGAAAGCTCTCAACTTTGCGCCTCCTCCGAACGTTACAAGAAATCCAATGCCTAGTCACAACGGGCCTAGGATTAATGCTATTGAGGAAGGCAAACCATCCACATTAATTACCAGTGTTGCACAAATCCGAACACCTTTGGTTGAAATCAAAGCTCAGCTGTTAGAATGCCAAGTGTTTCCCGGATGTGAGGTCGGCTGTGGATTTTGCAACATTGTTGTTAATGGATGTGAGAGGCTGAGAAATGGCATAGATGGCCTCATTAGAGATGGCATTCTTCAGATTACAACAACAACAAATACAACTCCAACAATTCCTTCATCAACAATCACAAATACTCCTACAACGTCAGCAACCATTGTTCCAACAGATTCTACTACAACTCCAACGGTTATTCAGTCAATCACTTCAACGGATACAAGTTCAGTCACAATTCCTTCTACAATGACAACACCCATTATTCCATTAGTTCCTGCTACAACTTCAACACCCGCCCAGTCAACAATACCATCAACAACATCAGCAATAGTTAGTGAAAGTATTTCAACGGTTACGATATACTACGATCCCACAAATGTTCCTTCCAACAACTCACAACAAAATGCTACTCCTGTCAGAGCTCCGGTTACCATATATTATGATCCATACACCATTGTGGTCCCCTCTGCAGCTGTTATCAGTCCAGTCACTATCACGGTGCCGGGGCCAGTTCCCTACGATAGCAATAATGCCATCCCTTGGCATTATGGCTCAGATCTATACTGCGAGGGGTAGAAAATCACTTTAGAATCATCAACTTCTTCACCACAGATAGACAATGTGGGGGGAGGCGGAGGCTTCACTAGAAGCGGACGTCTCTTTGCCTCGCAAATACCAAGACCCGTTGCTAAAGCAGAAGCTGCTGCTAAGGCAAAATGGAAGAGCGTGGTGCAAGAAGAACAAGTTGCTAAAGAAACTTTGAAGACTCCTTTTGATCAAGAGGTTGATGAATTCATGCGGATAATAAAAAAAAGCGATTATAAGGTGGTAGATCAGCTTCACCAAACACCTTCCAAAATCTCCATACTATCATTGCTAATGTGCTCCGAGGCTCATCGGAACGCACTATTAAAAGTCCTGCACGCGGCTTATGTGCCGGAGGAGATTACTGTCAATCAGTTAGAGGCCGTGGTTGGAAATGTCAATTCTAGTCATGGACTAGGATTTACCAACACTGATCTGACAACGGAAGGTCGCAATCACAACAAGGCTTTGCATATTACCTTGGAGTGTAAGGGTGCAGTCCTTTCTCACGTGTTGGTGGACACAGGGTCATCACTAAATGTCCTACCCAAGAAATCCCTTGTGAAGCTGGAGTATGAAGGATTGACACTACGCTCAAGCAACTTGGTAGTGAGAGCCTTTGAGGGTTCTAAAAGATCAGTTCTAGGAGAGATAGAGTTACCAATAATGATTGGCCCACAGGTTTTCAAAACGACCTTCTTTGTGATGGATATACAGCCTGCCTACAGCTGTCTATTGGGTAGACCATGGATACACGCCGCTGGCGCCGTGACGTCAACCCTTCACCAGAAGTTAAAATTTGAGTGGGAGGGCCAAGTCATTACCATTTGTGGGGAGGAGGATATCTTCGTTAGCCAGCTGGCTACTTTCAAATACATTGAAATGGATGGGGAGATCCATGAGACCATGAGCCAAGGGTTTGAGGCCCTTAATATTAATGAAACATCTGCTGTGTCTGGGACCTCCATCACATCATATCAACAAGCCCAGAAGGTTGTTGAGGAAGGTACCGCCCAAGGCCGGGGCAAGCTGCTGCCCGTAGAGAAGAAAGAGGACCGATTCGGGTTGGGTTACAGACCAACTCGACAAGATCAACCAGAGGCTGCAAAGGAGCCCAAGTTTGTCAGTGGGGGGATGCTCACCCCGGATGCTGTGAATAGTTTGGAAGATGAGTCAGAAGACGAGCGCAACCTGGAAAGCTGGATACGTCCAAGGACCCTGAGGAGCCATGTCTCAAACTGGTCTTCCCAGGAAATTATAAGAGTTACTCCCGCATAGTAATTATTATTTCCTGTTTTTAAAGCATGCATCAAGTCCTGCATCTTGCCCAAGATGTCAGGACTCATTTTGTAATCGGGCCATCTTGTATTTTGTGCAAAGATCAATTAATGAATATCAGGACATCTTTTGCAAATGAGTCTTTTCTTTTTCGTTCACTGTTTTTCATTTTTTATTTTTTGTATGAAAATAAAATGGCAATGTTTTTCAACATAACAACTTCATTTTTCACTTTTTTCTAAATAAGATAAAACTGATCACTAAAATAAACAAATCTAAACCCTTGCAGAGAGTGCCCTCCAGATCGCACCGACAACAACACTGCTATGACTCCGTATGACTTTGACAATCCGATTAATCAAGTTGATGAAGGGGTTGAAGAAGATTATGAGTTACCTGAAGAGCTAGCCAGGTTGTTGAGACAAGAGGAGAAGTTTATCACTCCTCATCAGGAGGAGGTTGAAACGGTTAATCTTGGTACAGAGGAAGACTTGAAAGAAGTTAAGATCGGGGCCTGCCTGCAAGATTCAGTGAAAGAGCAACTGATTGACATGCTTCGGGAGTATGTGGATGTTTTTGCTTGGTCTTATCAGGATATGCCAGGGTTGGACACCGACATTGTTATGCACAAGCTGCCTCTGAAAGAAGATTGTCCACCGGTAAAACAGAAGTTTCGCCGTACTCGCCCAGATATGGCAATGAAGATAAAAGAAGAGGTACAAAAACAGTGGGACGCCGGTTTCCTTGCTGTAACTAGTTACCCGCCGTGGGTTGCTAACATTGTACCTGTGCCTAAAAAGGATGGCAAGGTGAGAATGTGTGTGGATTACCGGGATCTGAACAGAGCCAGCCCAAAAGATGACTTCCCTTTACCTCACATTAATGTATTGGTCGACAATACGACTCAGTTCTCGGTGTTCTCCTTCATGGATGGATTTTCAGGATATAATCAGATCAAAATGTCACCTGAAGACATGGAGAAGACAACTTTCATCACACCCTGGGGCACATTCTGTTATAAGGTAATGCCATTCGGACTGAAGCATGCTGGTGCCACTTATCAACGGGCTATGGTAACATTATTCCATGACATGATCCATAAAGAAATTGAATGTTTTGTGGATGACATGATTGCCAAGTCCCTTATAGAAGAAGACCACCTGGTGAATCTGTTGAAGCTATTCAAGCGTCTGAGGAAGTACCAATTGAAGTTAACCCCCAACAAATGCACATTCGGGGTGCGATCCGGTAAACTGCTGGGATTTATTGTGAGTGAGAAGGGGATTGAAGTTGACCCTGACAAAGTCAAAGCCATTCAAGAAATGCCTGCACCAAAGACTGAAAAAGAAGTTCGAGGGTTCTTAGCTAGATTGAACTACATTTCAAGGTTCATATCTCATCTTACAGCAACCTGTGAGCCCTTATTCAAATTGTTAAGAAAAGAACAAACGGTCAGGTGGAATGAAGACTGCCAAAGGGCTTTTGACAAAATCAAGGAGTACTTACAAGAGCCTCCGATCCTTATGCCTCAAGTTGAAGGAAGACCTCTAATCATGTACTTGACAATATTAGAAGAGTCAATGGGGTGTGTGCTGGGCCAACATGACGAGTCTGGTCGAAACGAGTATGCAATTTACTACCTAAGCAAAAAGTTTACCGACTGTGAACGACGTTATTCACTGCTCGAGAAAACTTGTTGTGCTTTAGCGTGGGCTGCTCGCCGACTGAGACAGTATATGTTGACCCACACCACTTTATTGATCTCAAAGATGGATCCAGTCAAGTACATATTTGAGAAGCCAGCACTTACCGGACGGGTTGCAAGATGGCAAATGATTCTCACAGAATACGACATTCAATACACATCCCAGAAAGCCATCAAAGGCAGTGTATTGTCTGATTACCTTGCTGAGCAACCTATTGATGATTACCAGCCTATGAGATTTGACTTCCCCGATGAAGACATCATGTTCATAAAAGCAAAAGATCATGAAAAGCCTATTCACACTAAAGGGCCTGACCCAGAAGAAGAATGGACTATGATGTTTGATGGGGATGTTAATATGAATGGTCGTGGTGTTGGTGCAGTACTCATTACACCCAAGGGAGTTCACATACCTTTCTCGGCAAAACTCACCTTTAACTGCACTAACAACGAAGCCGAATACGAAGCTTGTATTATAGGTCTTGAGGAAGCCATAGACCTCAGGATCAAGAATTTGACTGTATTCGGAGATTCAGCTCTGGTAATCAAACAAACCAACGGCAAATGGTATACTCACCAGGAGCATCTGATACCTTACCGGGACTATACAAGGAGGTTGCTTACTTTCTTCACTACAGTCAAGCTTGAGTACATCCCTCGAGATGAAAACCAGTTTGCAGATGCTCTGGCTACCATTTCATCCATGTTCAAAGTTCAAGCTGCCAACTTTGTGCCTCGGATTTCAGTATCCAGACTTGACAGACCAGCGTACGTATTCTCAGTAGACCTTGCTAAAGATGAAAAGCCTTGGTTCTATGATATCAAATGCTTCTTGGAGGGTCAGACATACCCACTTGGGGCATCATCCAATGACAAGAAGACATTAAGAAGGCTAGCTGGTAGTTTCTTCCTGAATGCTGATGGTTCCTTGTACAAGAGAAACTTTGATATGGTACTTCTCATATGTGTTGATAAGACAGAGGAAGATTTGTTGATGCACGAGGTGCATGAAGGATCCTTTGGTACCCATGCCGGAGGACATGCTATGGCTAAAACGTTGTTAAGATCAGGCTATTATTAGATCACAATGGATGCAGACTGTTGTGCTTATGCCAGGAAATGCCATAAATGCCAGATTTATGCAGATAAAGTGCATGTGCCTCCAAATCCTTTGAATGTGAGGTCTTCACCCTGGCCTTTTGCCATGTGGGGCATTGATATGATCGGCAAGATCGAACCGACTGCTTCAAATGGCCACAAATTCATCCTGGTAGCCATTGACTATTTTACCAAGTGGGTTGAAGCAGCTTCATATGCAAATGTCACTAGGAAAGTGGTAGCCCGATTCCTGAAGAGAGACATCATCTGTCGGTATGGAGTGCCTGAGCGAATCATTACTGATAATGGTTCCAACTTAAACAACAAAATGATGGCAGAATTGTGCCGGGACTTCAAGATCCAACACCACAACTCTTCTCCTTACATGCCAAGATGAATGGCACTGTAGAGGCAGCTAACAAGAATATCAAGAAGATTGTGCAGAAGATGGTGGTCACCTATAAAGACTGGAATGAAATGTTACCATTTGCCTTGCATGGTTACCGTACGTCAATCAGAACGTCCACTGGGGCAACACCGTATCAGCTTGTTTATGGTATGGAGGCAGTCCTACCTGTTGAAGTTGAATTAACCTCCTTGCGGGTACTAATGGATGTCAAATTGAATGAAGCAGAATGGGTCCGATCCCGATACGAACAACTGAGTCTGATCGAAGAGAAGAGATTAGCTGCAATCTGTCATGGGCAGTTATACCAGAAAAGAATGAAGAAAGCCTTTGATCAGAAAGTCAGGCTTCGGGAATACCAAGTAGGAGATCTTGTGCTGAAAAGACTCCTCCCTCCTCATACAGACCACAGGGGAAAATGGACTCCGAATTACGATGGTCCATTCATAGTAAGGAAAGTTATCTCTGGTGGAGCACTGATGCTCAGTACTATGGATGGTGAAGACTTCCTGTCCCCTGTGAATTCATATGCAGTTAAAAAATACTTCGCATAAAATGACCCGCTGGACATAAAAACAGAATATAAGTCCAGGCAAAAATAGGGCATCCCGGCGAGTCAGAAACCAAATAAAAAGACTCGGGCAAAAATAAGGGAAAATAAATCAAAAAAATGTACACCCGCTGAGTTGAAAAGCCACATTGGACATCTCAGGCAAAAATGGGTATCCCGGTGGATTGAAAACCCGAAAGGGTGATCCACGCAAAATAAGGGAATAAGCGAACAAATGCATTCTGAATTCATTTGTATCACTTACAACATGGCAAGCTTCGAAAGGTTCAAGCATTGGTAAGAACCAACCTTCTTCAAAAAGCAGGATGAGAAGAACGTCAATGTCATACGAGTCATAGAAAAGGGAAGCACACTGAAGCGTCATCAACATTGCCAGCACCTTTATTCTTCTCAATTTGTAACAATCTCCTCATTTCAGGGGATCCGTTTCTTTGACTGTATCTTGCCAATTCAGGGCACACAAATTAATAAAATCAGATTTTCAGTCATATTTCGTCTCGTACATTTCATTTTCATTTGCAAAAATGTCCGATGTCCTTTGATTGCGTAAATACAGATGCGTCTTTTCTAAATTACATGCTTACAGGAAATATATTTGCTCCTGGGAGTGTCTAAACTCCTATGATGGAATCCAGTAAGGGATACGTCGGGATACTTGTACGTTTCTTTGTCATACAGGATTGCAGGCAGTCAAAGCGCAACATGGGGCATGAAAGCTTCTCCCCAGCAAGCTGCCAAATCACTATTTACTCAGCACATCTCCCAAATAGCACCAGAGGTGCCTTCTCCCCAGCTGAGTTGCCAGGCTTCAATCATCTTCAGCAGAGTCACAAAAATCTCTAGGAAGGTCGTTCAGTGATCATTCCTCCTTAGCTAAGTGATAGACAGGGAATCATCTCCCCGCAGAGTCTCAACCTCTATCCAGAGGAGCAATATCTGAAGATCTCACAACAAAGTGAAGAAAACCCCATTTGGGCTCCTCATCACCAAGAATAGGTCTATCAGTGACTTATTCCCCCAAACAGAGTCATATATATCAGATCTCATGCCCAGCTGGGACATTCCCTTCAAGTAGATTAGCCAAAGATCTCCACAAGCATCGGGATCCGAATCCCGGATCGGTATCTTTGCATAATCATAGCATTCACATCATTCCCCCCCCAGAGCGTAGCATTCCGTCTAATATGGAGCATTACGGCAAAAATTAAACATATTGCATAATCACAAGTCATGTTCGAACCAGTTACCTGTAAATACCGACAATACCACATCAGTGATACACAAACACCTCTCAGTTCCCCAGCAGAAAGCCAAAGCGTCCCCTTTGCACTCTCAAAATACAAATATATGCTCCTTTGGCACTCGTCCGTGTCATTGTTCCCCAGTAAAGTCGCCCGAACGTTCCCTACAAACAAATACCTATACACTCTTTAGACACTCGTCTGTGTTTGTCATTCCCCCAGAAGATTCTCCAGCAAAATTATTTCCTTTCTATCTGACATTCGTCCTATGTCATGATACTTTTGGTAGCCGTACCCTACCAGGTGATCGTCCTTCACCTTTTGATGACCGTCCCTCATCATTTCCCCAGCGGAGTCTCCATTATTGGAACCCTTTCTTGTCCGACATTCGTCCTATTGTCATGATACTTTCGACAGCCGTCCCCTGCTAGGTGATCGTCTTTCACCTTTTGATGATCGTCCTTCATCATTTTATCTGATGCCCGTCCCCATCGTTGATCTTGTTATCTGACATTCGTCATATGTCACGATAAACCCCGAGAGCAGTCGTACCCTGCTAGGTGATCGTCCTTCACCTCTTGATGATCGTCCTTCATCATGCTTATCTGATGGCCGTCCCCATCGTCGACATTCTCTATCCGGCATTCGTCCTATGTCGTGATACTTCCGGCAACCGTACCTTGCCAGGTGATCGTCCTTCACCTTAGATGATCGTTCCTCATCTTGTCCACCAACAGAGCAGCCATCCCCTGCTAGGTGATCGTCCTTCACCTTTGATGACCGTCCCTCATCATTTATTTCCTTAACCCGATGGCCGTCCCCATCATTGTTTACCCTTACTTTACAAACCTGATGGTCGTCCCTATCATTGATTTTATCTCTAATCCCTAGAGAGTTTTGTTTCTTTGCTTAATGGCCGTCCCCATCATGATCTCTTTATTTCCCCAGCATGTCGGTCGTCCCCGTCATTGTTTTATCCCCAGCAGTCGTCCTCTGCTTGATGGTCGTCCTCCATCTCCCGCACTTTATAAATCATACTTTACTTTCTTTTACAATCTATATCCCTTTTCTTCTGCTCCCCAGTGAGTGCAAATTTTGGACTGTCTTTGGTATTCAACCACAAGTTATCTTGTTTGCCTGTTAAGCCATCGCTTACATCCTGCACATCTAACTCATGTTTGAATAGGGGCAGCTGTAAACACCCAAAATTTTCCCTCACTAAGTTCACACCATGGCTTATGATTCTTTTCATTTGCATAAGTTCAATCATATCATCTCATGTTGCATTTTTACTTCACTGCATTGGTTCAAAGTCATCTGCATCTAGGGTTTGTGATCTGAGCAATCCAAGATTCATCTGAGCTGCTCCAAAGGTCTTCAATCATCTCAAGGGGGTACATGTATGTTCAAGCATCATATTATATCCTCCCAAGATCAAGGAATTCAAAGAATCACAAGAACTGAGGGAAGCATGGAAGCAGAGCCAAACTTAATTGCACAGATGACCTAAAATTAGGGTTTTGGTTTCAAAGGCCATAACTCCAAATTTTTTGGTCATTTCTGTTTCTATTGGTCTCTATATGATATAAGGATCATGCATACCAATTTTCATGAAGAAATTCAATGAGGAAGGCATCTGATCAATAGATGACTTCTGAGCAAGTCAGTGTAAAATCAGGGCATCTGAGACCCCCAATCATCCAACCAAAGGGTCTTCTCCATCATTTTGGGTGTATATGATCTTTATTTGGTCTTAGAAAAAGTTAGAAGTTCACAAAATTGAAGAATTTCAAGCCATTTGCAAAGTTGCCATTTTGGGAAAGTGACTTGTAATGCAAACTTGCCATTTTGGGAAAGTTTTTCAACCTCCTCTTTTTGATTCAAAAAGGCTTCAAATGAAAAATTCTTGGTCATGAAAGTTGTAGATTGAATCCCCCCCTTTTCAAAAAGTACAAGAACTTGACCTAATTCATTTTAGAACTCAAGTTATGGCTTGTCAAAGTTGGAAAAAATCACAAAATTTCACTTATGTACCAAAGAGGGAAACTTGCAAAACCACTTGCCAAAGCATTTTGTGACTTCAAACACACTTCTAACCATTACACAAACATGGTACATGACCCATAAATCAGAATTGCCCAAATAATTGCATCATTCTATACCTTTAATATCAAGAAATTATAAAAGGGCCAAAGCTTCACATAATTGCAAAACATCACACAAACTTCATCCCACTTGCTGAATTGCCGCAAAGCCAATTCCATGGACCTCCCTAAAGTCAGCTGCACAGGACACCCCATTGTCCTTGGCCTGCCATGAGCCCATACCTCCAAAGACAACTTTGTGGACTTTATGCATTTTGCTCCATACCAATCACACTGCTCCACAACAACTCTCTGACCTATCAAGGATTGATATGTGGACCTCAAGCAACCCAACACACAACACAACACAAGCTAAAACCTCCAAGAACTCAGCATTCACCAAAATCCTCTCTTATGCATTTCCTTTCGAAACACACAACTCAGCTAACAAATCTCTAAACGTTTTCCACCATTCAACTCCACATTCATCACTGATCATTTCCCACCCTTCATTTTGCCTTGAAACACCCTGTATCAAAAACACGATTTTCACATTTCTTGAACTAAACTTCAGCCAACTCCACATAGAGGCCATTTAAACTCCAACCAAGCATTGCAAACTCTTCAAGGGAGTCATTGGAGTTGATTTGAGGCAAAGAACTGGTCAGAAAGCTCCTGGGTTGAAAGCTTCACTTCAGGTAGCCATGGAATTTATTTTTCCAGAACTTCCTTTTATGTTATAGAATGATTCTATGTGTTCCCCTGATTGCCATGATATGTTTTGTTTCAAAAATGGTTGAGTTTTAAGCATTTCACAAGCTTCTAAAATTTCTGTTTGATTTTCCGTTTTGCTTCGATTCAAACTGTTCATGTGAAATAAATGTTGTTTGATGGCTGATTCTTGTTTAGAATGGGGTGGGGATCATTTCTGGAGAGTTTGGTGGTTTGATTTCACGTGTTGAGAGAGATTGAATGAGAGGCTGGCCGGAGAAGATGACCGAAACACTGTTCCGGTCACCTGAAAGTAATTAGGGTTCATATTAGGGCTCTAATCATAATTAGCGTTGTTTGAATTCTGGCCCTTGGATTATGCGCGAAGTCAATTCCCTCCAATCTGACTTTAAACCTAGGCCCTTGGATTAGTTGACTTTTCTTTTTTCTCATTTTATTTAATATTTATTTCATTTGTTTTCTATTTTATTTGAACGAATTTTTAAAATTATTAAATAATATCAAAAAATTCTGAAAATTTTTATCCAAGCTTCTATTTATTTTCAGAAACCAAAAATATTTTTATTTTTATATTTTGCATTAAAAATTATTTTTAAATCATGTAAATGATTATTTTTAATTAGTTAATGAGAATTAATTAATTAAAAATACATTTAGGTATTTAAAAATTCCAAAAAAATTCAGAGAGCATTTTAAAACATTTAGAAACATTTACAAACTCACAAGACAATTTTCTTTTTGGTTTTGATCATGCTTTAACAATTTTCATTTGAATTAGGGTTCTTTAATTTGAATATTTTTAACCCTAACTTCAAAAATTCATAACTTTTGATCCAAGTTGAGTTTGTGAATGGTTCTTTTTGCATTGTGTTATGCATACTTTCAAGCATCCAAAAACATTTTTATTTCATTTTTATCTTTCATTTTCCATTTGTTTGGCATTTTACTTTTAGGATCACCCTTACAACCCTAGAAACTTAGAAAAATCATAAGTCCTTTAGGGTTTAACTTCAGACCTTCCCCTTTGGGCAGTGAACTTATATAGGTTTAAGGTTCCTTTGATTCCATTTTCAATTTTTTATCTCATGTTTTGCTTCTGATTTTGAATTTTGTATCTCATGTTGTACATAAACCCTAATCTTTGCCTTCATTTGCATTCATACTTCATATGCTTGCATACATAAGCTTTCCATGACATTTTGTGCATTCATATGACTTCTAAGACATCTTAGGACACATTAAAATCATGTTTGATCATTGCATCATCCATTTCCCATGTTTTGCATTCATTTCATTTCATGTGCATTCTTGAACTTTTATGTTCCTTTCATGCTTCATTTGCATTCTCATCTCTTGTATGATCATCCTCATTTCTTAACATGCTTTCACACCATCTCATAGCATCCTTTACATCTTGTATATGCTTATGGATTTGGTGTTCATCTTTGCATTTCATCTCATTTTCATTTCATTTCATTTCCTTTGCTAACTTCTTAGGTGGTAAGTATTTGAGAAGTGAATTTGCCTTCACTTCTCATAACCTCTTCTCATCCCCCTTATGCATCTTTGCTGCATTTTTACTTGTGAATTAGAGTGAGCTTGCTCATTCATGCTCTTTCTCCTCCTTTCTTTCTTCAAGCAACTTGTCTTCTTAAGTGAAGCAAGTTGTCTTGCTTTCTTGCTGCTTCTTTTTTCATTTCATCTGCTTCTTCCTTGGTGGTTTCTCTGAAGATCTTCTTGCAAGCCTCATTAACCCTAGGAATACCCAAGCATGTTAACAATTAGGGTTTTATTAATCCCCCATTAGTTTTACCTTTGTGTCATCTTTGAGTCTCCTCTTCTCACCTCATAATGAAGGACTAAACCTTAAAGGTTTTAAGGCTTTGTGATTAAGTTTATGCCTGCATCCTTCTATTAGGATGGAGTGTATAACTTTAATCCTAAGTGTTAAACCCTTAATGTGTTTAATTCCTTTAATCAACCCACATAATAATCACTAAGACATCAAGCTTGTAACTTGGGCCTTGCATTAGGGTTCTAATTCTTCCTTAATTGGTTAAGAAGGACTAACCTTAGTGTTAATGGACAAGTCCCCCTCAAGTTGTCTTACCAACCATAAAATCCATTTCTTAATCTTACTATTAACTAAATTCCACTCTAATAAAAGCTTTGTTTTGTCATGAGGTTAACCCCTAATCATGGATTAAGTTGAGGAGCCTTCCTCAGCTTAAATGTTCTCATCTATTATCCTTCTATTAGGATGGTGTAATGAGTCCATTAAATCCTTGATTATGGCTTAAACTCATTACTTAACACTAAACAAAAACCCCAAAAAACATTTAAATAATCACAAGTAGGTTAATGATCTTAATCCTACATCATGGTAATTAAGTGTGAGGTGTTTACTTCATACTCAAAGTATTCTCATTACCCCTAATCAGAGGGAAGATGTGATGATTTTACTAACCCTTGGTTTAGGATTAAGCTCATTTTCTTATGACAAACACCAAAAGCAATAAAAGGTTGAAAATATCAAAAACAAACAATAATCGTCTCCTCCGGGATTCTTTTCTCACCTCATTCACTCATAATCGAGAACTTGCTTCTTCCGTCTAATGCAAGACAGTTTGCACCTGAGCCAGACAGGTCATACACTTGAGCATAGACAAGTAAGCAGTTCACAAGTCAATTTATCTTTCAGTCTCTTTGAGTCGAACTACGGTGTTCTGACTTCCTCATTGCACGAGAGGATACGTAGGCATAACTTAACAGTTATCGAACAAAAGTCTCTGTATATCCCCCTCTCTTCCAGCTGTATTCCTGTAAGCCTCATAGTCTTGAGCTTTGCACTCTTTCCTTGCACTAACACTCCTTTAGGGAACTTCACACTTCTTTCCAGCACTGACACTTGTATTCTTTCCCAGCTTTTGCACACAAAATAACACTGACACTACCCCTTTAAACACAAACTTTCAAGCGTGGATACCGTCGAGTACGACGGACAATCTGGGTGCTAATACCTTCCCAGGTTGTAACCAACCCCCTTTCTCAGTTTCTCTGGTTCGCGTCCGTCTTATCCATCTCTTTCCAGGTTTATGCAGCATTATCTTTCCTTCGGGATAAAAATGCCTAGCTGGCGACTCTTTTCTTTTCATTTCTTCTTTCTCTTTCACCGACCATTCACGTCTGTACCCCTTCTGTCCAGGTGTCATTTTGTGGGAGCGACACTTTGGTCCATTTGTAGCTTTTTTCACCAAGTTATGCTTACTTGAAAATTAGGGCAAAAAGTTACTAAAAATGGAAATTCTCATGACCAAACATATGCCAATTTTGCAAAACACCTCAAAACCTCATGATTCTTGATCTTTGATCTTGCCAAATCTCTTATAAGGTTATAAGAACATCCCTTGGCTAGAAAAATGGGGTTGGACCCTTTGAAATCTCACAGTTGACTTTCAGAATGCACAGTTGACCAATTTCTTCATTTGCAAGCAACTGAAGAAATACCTGACTTCCACAAGGAATTTTCTCACCAAATTTCATCCCTAGGATCCTCTTAACATATGAGAGACTTTGCCCAAATGAAATGGCCAAAGTCACAAGGTTTTCATGCTTGAAACTCAAACCCTAATTTGGGATCACTGTGTAGGAGTTTTGCCCTAGCTTGAATTCCCTGATGATCTTCCAATCTTCTGGGCTTTTGTGAATAATCTTGAACTTGTGAATGCAACATAGACTCCCCATAGGACTTGAACAAATCCATTGGGCCCCTTTCCATAGCTTGTGATGCCTCAAAACCCTCCATAGATGATCATATGCCTAATGCTAGTTCATGAGAATGTTATGCCTCATCTTTCCATGCTAAGATGCCAAGAACATGATATGCTTATGATGAATATGATGTGATATGATGCTTAAAAAGAAGAGGGCAAAATTTGGGGTGTTATAGCTGCCCCTATTCAAACAACTATTAACCTGAAAAGGACGGTAGCACGGGCTATCGACCGTTCAAGATAAACTGTGGTTGAATACCAAGAAGACTTGAAATTTGCACTCTGATGGAGAATGCAAAAACTGGGAAATAAACCCAACCAAATGACGCTTTGGTGACTGCAGTGGAGAGAAAGCAGACGAGCTCCTTCCAAGTTGAAACTATTATTTGGAATCAGAATACTTTGACAGACGAGTCCTCTTCTAACAATCCTGTTACGCCAAGAATTGGATAGACGAGCCCTCACATACCTTGCAAAACATATAACTTGAGACAGACGAATCTCCTTCGGATAAACCTGTTACGCCAGGACCGGTGATGCACTTAAGTCTGTGGGATAAACATGCATAATCAAGGTAGACGAACCCTCCTCATATATTATCCGTGGATATATGGTATAAGACAGACGAGCCTTCTTCGAGCGAACCTGTTACGCCAGGTGCAACTTTAATAAGTGGTGTGCGAGACAGACGAATCTCCTTCGGATATACCTATTACGCCAGGACCGGTAACCATTTTGACGTTATTCCCACTGTCAGGACTTCAAACCTCTTCAATACAGACGAGTATTGGATGACCATCAAGAGAAACACAGACGAGTGCCATAAGTCAATGATACAAACGAATATCAGACGATGATCCGAGAAACACAGACGAGTGCTTCAGGCAATGATACAGACAAATATCAGTCACTGGTACAGACGAATTCCAGAAATCCAACACAGATGAGTATTTGGAGTAGCAATACAGATGAGTACTGGGATGATATGGACGAGTATCCAAACAATGCAGACGAGCTTCAAACAGATAATAAACACAGACGAGTACCGGGAGAATGCAGACGAGAAACCACAAATATTACATATCAAACACATACGAGTGTTGGAAAGTGCAGACGAGTAATAGCAAATCTCAAACACAGACAAGTGTTGGAAAGTGTAGACGAGTAATAGCAAATCTCAAACACAGATGAGTGTTGGAAAGTGCAGACAAGCAACAACACATGTGAGTGTTGGGAAGTGCAGACGAGCCATCAACAATTACAACCGTGGGCAACTGCTGGGGAACGCAAACGAGCAACACCAAAGTGATAACACAGACGAGTGTTGAGAAATGCTGACGAGCGGCAATAAATTATGAACATAGACGAGTGTTGGAGAATGACGATCTTCCAACACGGCTGGGGAAATACTTCCTCAAATATCCTCTGTTGGTGACAAGAGTTTTGACAGATAAACTCTGTGGGGGAATGGGCCTCCCACTTCCTGCTGGGCATACTCTACTGGGGAGAATATAAACTGCTTGGGGATCCCACCTGCCATGACTTAGCTGGGAAAAATTCTGTTTGGGAGAATGTGATGCCATCCTGCAAAACCTGCAACAACAGAAAACACAAATGTGCCCCGGGGACTCGCATGGTATGATCTGTTCATCCATCGTCACCCGACACTCAAAAAAGATTTCAAATGTTTCCCAGCACTGTCATTTTTTTTTCAAATTATCACCATGTTTTAAATGCAATGCTATTTTTTGCCAAAAATTCAGGACATTTTGCAAACAAAAATAAACACAACACAACTTTTTGACTGAAAATTCTTTTATTGAAAGGCCTCTGAATAGGCAAATTTTTTTTACACCAGGAAGCAACCACCTGGAAATAGGCAGCTGCCATAAAATTGATAAAAATAAACTATCCTAATGGAAATGGACACGACATCCCAATGAGTTCCCTTTCTGCTATGACCAGCATGTCTTCAAAACTCTCCATTCTTGCCTTTGCTTTCTGAAAAGATGAGGGGACTGATTCCTATCCTTCTGATATTGTCAGGTTGTACGAAACGGTGATTTGGTTCAGATTACTCGGATCGCAGTTGTTCGCTTATTCCCTTGTTTTGCGTGGATCGCCCTTTCGGGTTTTCAATCCACCGGGATACCCTTTTTTGCCTGAGCTGTCCGATGTGGCTTTTCAACTCAGCGGGTGTACATTTTATTATTATTTGTTTTCCTTAACTTTTGCCCGAGCTTTTTATTCTGTTTTTAGCTCACCGGGATGCCCTTTTCTTGCCTGGACTTTAATTCTGTTTTTGTGTCCAGCGGGTCTTTTTATGCGAAGTATTTTTTAACTGCGTCCGAGTTAACAGGGGATTGGAAATCTTCTCCATCCATAGTAGTGAGCATCAGTGCTCCTCCTGAGAAAACCTTCTTCACTATGAATGGTCCTTCGTAATTTGGGGTCCACTTGCCCCTATGATCTGAACCTGGAGGAACAATCCTCTTGAGCACAAGCTCTCCTACTTGATACTCCCGAGTACGTACTCGCTGATCGAATGCTTGCTTCATTCTCCTCTGATAAAGCTGACCATGACAGATAGACGCTAATCTCTTTTCCTCAATTAGACACAGCTGATTATATCGAGCACGTACCCACTCAGCTTCATCAAGCTTCACATCCATCATCACACACAATGAAGGAATCTCTACTTCAACAGGCAAGACTGCCTCCATACCATATACCAATGAGAAGGGAGTTGCCCCAGTTGACGTCCTGACTGACGTTCGGTACCCGTGCAACACAAATGGTAACATCTCATGCCAATCTTTGTAAGTGACAACCATCTTCTGCACAATCTTCTTGATATTCTTATTTGCCGCCTCTACCGCACCATTCATCTTTGGTCGGTAAGGAGAAGAATTGTGGTGCTGGATCTTGAAGTCCCGACACAACTCTGCCATCATCTTGTTGTTTAAGTTAGAACCATTGTCAGTAATGATTCTTTCGGGCACTCCATATCTGCAAATAATGTCTCTTTTCAAAAACTTGGCTACCACTTGACGAGTGACATTGGCATAAGATGCTGCTTCAACCCACTTAGTGAAGTAATCGATCGCGACCAAGATGAAGTGATGGCCATTTGAAGTAGTAGGCTCTATTTTCCCGATCATGTCAATGCCCCACATAGAAAAGGGCTAAGGAGATGACATGACGTTGAGCGGGCTTGGTTTGAAGAAGGAGATGACATGCTGCATAAATCTGACACTTGTGGCATTTACGAGCGTACGAGCAACAATCTGCATCCATTGTCATCCAATAATACCCTGATCTCAACAATTTCTTAGCCATAGCATGCCCTCCTGCATGAGTACCGAAAGATCCCTCGTGGACTTCCTGCATTAACAGGCTTGCTTCGTGTCTATCCATGCATCTGAGCAAGACCATGTCAAAGTTCCTCTTATACAAAACCCCGTCTGTATTCAAGAAGAAACTAGCAGCAAGTCACCTTAAGGTCTTCTTGTCATTGGATGATGCCCCAGCTGGGTATTCTTGCTTTTCTAGGAATAGCTTGATATCAAAGTACCAAGGTTTCTCCTCAGACACGGCGTCTACAGAGAAAGCATGAGCTGGTGCGTCAAGCCTATAAATGTCAATCCTTGGCACATAATTCCAACATAATACTTTGATAGACGAAGAAAGAGTAGCCAATGCATCGGAAAATTGATTCTCATCACGTGGTATGTACTGAAGCTTAACTGTTGTGAAGAATGTCAACAGTTTTCTGGTATAATCCCTATAAGGAATTAAGTGCTCTTGATGCGTATACCACTTGCCGGTAACCTAATTCATAACGAGGGCTGAATCTCCGAATATATCGAGGGTCTTAATTCGAAGATTAATAGCCTCCTCTATTCCCATTATACACGCCTCGTATTCCGCTTCATTGTTGGTGCAGCCAAAAGTAATTCTGGCAGCGAAGGGAAAATGAACACCTTCAAGAGTAATAAGAACGGTACCAACTCCACGTCTGTTGATATTGACCGCCCCATCAAACATCAACTTCCATTTGGATTCAGGGTCTGGGCCCTCCTCCGGAAGTGGTTCCTCGCAATCGTTTGCTTTGAGGTACATGATGTCCTCATCAGGGAAATCAAACTTCATTTGCTGATAGTCATCTTCAAGAGGTTGTTGTGCAAGGTAATCTGACAATACACTTCCTTTGATGGCTTTCTGAGAAGTATATTGTATGTCATATTCTGTTAAGATCATTTGCCACCTAGCAACCCTTCCGGTTAATGCTGGTTTCTCAAAGATATACTTGACAGGATCCATTTTGGAAATTAGCAGTGTGGTATAGGTCAACATGTACTGTCTCAGTCGGCGAGCAGCCCATACCAAAGCGCAGCAAGTTTTCTCGAGCAGTGAGTAACCAAATTCATAGTCGATAAACTTTTTGCTATGGTAATAAATAGCGTACTCTTTTCGACCAGACTCGTCATGTTGGCCTAGAACACACCCCATTGACCCTTCTAGCACAGTCAAATACATGATAAGGGGTCGTCCTAGAACTGGAGGCATTAGAATCGGAGGCTCCTGCAAATATTCTTTTATCTTATCAAAGGCTCTTTGGCAGTCCTCACTCCACCTGACCATTTTCTCTTTTCTTAGCAATTTGAATATTGGTTCACACGTGGCAGTTAGATGAGATATGAACCGTGAAATGTAGTTCAATCTCCCTAAAAACCCGCGCACTTCTTTTTGACTAACAATGAAACCCAACAATTTCCCGGAACACACTTTGAAAGTGCACTTGTTTGGATTCAACCTCAGCTTATACTTTATCAGTCTATCAAACAGCTTCTTGAGGTTGACCAGGTGCTCTTCTTCGTCTCGGGACTTAGCAATCATATCGTCCACATAGCATTCTATCTCCTTGTGTATCATGTCGTGGAACAATGTGACCATAGCCCGCTGATAAGTTGCCCCGACGTTCTTCAAACCAAAGGGCATTACCTTGTAGCAGAATGTACCTCACGGGGTAATGAACTTTGTTTTCTCCATGTCTTCTGGCGCCATCTTAATCTGATTATATCCAGAGAAGCCATCCAAGAAGGAAAATACCGAGAATTGAGCAGTGTTATCTACCAACACATCAATGTGAGGTAATGGAAAGTCATCTTTTGGGCTCGCTCTATTTAAATCTCGGTAATCAACGCACATCCGGACCTTGCCGTCCTTCTTTGGTACAGGTACAATCTTAGCTACCCAAGGTGGGTAACTAGTTACGGCAAGAAATCCGGCATCCCACTGCTTCTGAACTTCCTCCTGGATCTTCAACGCCATGTTAGGACGAGTTCTTCTCAACTTCTGTTTCACAGGAGGACATTCTTCTCTCAATGGTAGCTTATGCATAACAATGTCAGTATCCAACCCTGGCATATCTTGATACGACCAGGCGAAGATATCCACATATTCACGCAGCATACCAATCAACCCTTTCTTTACTTAGGCCTGCAGACTGGCCCCAATCTTGATCTCTTTCTTCACATCTTCAGAGCTGATGTTGATGATCTCAATTTCTTCCCGATGAGGCTGAATAACTCGTTCCTCTTGTTTCAACAATCTGACCAATTCTTTAGGGAGTTCACAGTCTTCCTCAACCCCTTCATCAGCTTGGTAGATAGGATTGTCAAAGTCATGTGTGGTCATAACAGGAACGTTATCAATAGAATCCGGATGATCAACACTTCACAAACGATGTGCTTATTTCAGAATCTATTTATTTTTCAAAAAAGACGCAAACACAAAAACAAAAAGGAAAAACACATTACCATTTTATTTTTGGTGAAAATTTTAAAACGAAAGAAAAATAACACAATTTGTCTGAAAATGTCCTTTATTCCATGGTAAAGTAAGTGCATAACAAACATGGTGGCCCATACAATGGATCCTTGCACCTTGGGCAAAGTGCAGGATTGACAATGCATCATGATAAGAAAAGGAAACAAATAAATTACTCTGATTGCCAGGTAACTTGGACGATGTCTTCAGCAGACCAGTTCTTCAGCTCCTCTCCGGGTGCACACGGATGAATCCAGTTGTCCCAGTCACCATCATTGTCCCCATCTTTGCGTGTCACACAGATATGGTTGCGGTCGATCATCCCAGCGCTTGTGAAAGTAATAACTTTACCACTTGGAGACCAATTAGACCCACTAGGCTGATAACCCAAACCAAACTTGTCGTCTTTCTTCTCTAATTCCAGCAATTTGCCTCAGCCTTGGGCGCTTCCTGACTGAACCACTTCCTTCGCCTGCTTGTAGGAGTGAATGGAGGTACCTTCTTTCTCATTGTTTCTCTCCACAGGAGCCAAAATGCTGACATTAACTGCTTCGAAGGCCTGACACAGCGTCTCGTGGATCTCTCCGTCCATCTCCACATATTTGAAAGTTGATAAGTGGCTCACAAAGATATCTTCCTCTCCGCACACAGTAATTACTTGGCCATCAACCACGTATTTTGGCTTTTGATGAAGAGTGGATGTTACAGCTCCGGCAGCATGAATCCATGGACGTCCCAACAAGCAACTATACGCAGGCTGAATGTCCATGACGTAGAAGGTGCTCTTGAATACTTGAGACCTTATTTTCACAGGTAACTCAACTTCTCCAAACACTGACCTTCTGGACCCATCAAAAGCTTTCACTATCAAATCACTGGGTCTTAAGACAATACCATCAACATTCAGCTTCATCAATGCTTTCTTCGGGAGTACGTTAAGAGAAGAGCCTGTGTCAACCAGGACATGCGACAAAACAACACCCTTACACTCCATAGTGATATGCAGTGCTTTGTTATGGTTACGGCCCTCTGACGTAAGGTCTCTATCCGTAAAGCCCAGCCCGTGGCTTGCATTCACACTGCCCACTACAACTTCTAGTTGATTAACAGTTATTTCTTGAGGAACGTATGCCATCTGCAATACTTTCAGCAAGGCTTCTCTATATGCTGGAGAACACATCAGCAAAGATAGAATTGATATTTTGGACGGCGTCTGGTTCAACTGCTCAACCACCTTATAATCACTCTTTTTAATTATTTGCATAAATTCCTCCACCTCCTTCTCAAAGGTACCCTGTCCAGCAGCAGGAGTTATTGTTTCTTCAGTCGCTGTTTGCTTTCCTTTAGCGTTTGTCGAAGCTTCAGCCTCAGGATCTCCTCTCAGAACTGGGGGAGCAAAAAGACGACCACTTCTTGTAAAGCCTCCAACTCCTCTGACGTTCACTACATTCAGGTCAATAGCTACTGACTTACTCTCTACCTTCTGTCCTTCCACGTACAGATCTGAGTCGTAATGCCATGAGATGGCTTTATCATTTGTATAAGGAACAGGCCCAAGAACAGTGATAGTAATGGGACTGACTTCAGGAGCATAAATAGTCACATGTTCTCTTCTAGCAGGCATCTCAGCCGGATCATAGAAAATGGTTATAGTGGACACATCATCAACTTCATTATCAACTTTATCAAACTGCAATGACCCTTCATCAATAAGATTCTGCAGCCCCACCTTCAGGTCTTCACAACCGTTCACGGAATTCAAACACTTCTCACAATCATAATTGCATCCCGGAAACACTTGTCCTTTTAAAAGCCTCTCCTTCACTACCAACAATGGAGTCTTCACTTCTTCTATACTCAGAATCAAACTTAACTTCTCACCACCCTCAACAACATTTATTCTAGCCCCTTTGTGGTTCATAATAGGGTTTGAAGTAACATTAGGCGGTGGTGCAAATTTAATCGCCTTGGAGTCGATCAAATCTTGAACTTTGTGCTGTAGCTCCCTGCACTTCTCAGTTGAGTGCCCGGGTGGCCAAGAATGGAAAGCGCATCTAGCATTGGCATCGTATCCCACTGGAAACTCTCCAGGTGGTGGTGGTGCCAAAGTCCTCAGTTGTATCAAATTCAGGTCCAACAATCTCTGCAGCAATGCAGTATATGTCATGGGAATATCTTCAAGCACCCTATTAGTCGGACGAGCTTGTCTTGGCTGATAAGGTCTTTGTTGATAGTTGTTATGTTGTGGCTGTTGTTGTGGTTGAGTCTGTACCTGGTGCACAGGACTAGAAGGGATAGTGACAACTGCCACTTGCTCATATGATCTTCTATATCCTCGGCCCCGTCCTCGGCCAAACACAACATTGGTTTCACCTTCCCTCCTTCTCGGGGGTCCTTTGAAAGCCTTTCTTACTCCACTAGAACTGCTTGCACTCGTATCCTGAATCTTTCCCATCTTTAACAGAGTCTCGACCCTCTCACCTGCAATTACTATATCATTGAACTTGGTAGCCGAACAAGACGCCAATCTTTCGATAAACACACCTTGCAATGTCCCCATGAACATATCAGCCATCTCATTCTCCAGCAATGGTGGTTGCACTTTGGCAGCAAGCTGGCGCTACCTTTGAGCATACTCTTTAAACCCCTCCTTAGCAGTTTGAGACATGTTTTGCAATTGAGTGCGATTTGGAGCCATGTCCAAATTGTACCGGTATTGCTTCACGAAAGCCTCTGCCAAGTCCTTCCAGCTCTTAATGTTGACTCTACTTAGCTTCACATACCATTCCAAAGAGGCCCCAACCAGGTTGTCCTGGAAATAGTACATCCATAACTTTTCATCATCAGTGTGGGCAGCAATCCTTCCTACAAAGGACTGAAGATGAGTCTTTGGATACGCTGTGCCGTTGTACTTCTCGAAAGTCGGGACTTTGAACTTGTAAGGGATTCTAACCCATGGAACCAAGCCCAAGTCAGTAATGTCGAACCCCAGAGAGTTCTGAGATTGAATGGCCCTGATTTGTTCAGCCATCTCTTCAAATTTCCTATTCATCTCAGCCCCTGGCCTTCAGTTTCGTCCAGCAGAGTAAACTGTTCGTCTTGACCGTCCATCTGTACATTGTTCAGTCCATCATTGATAATGGTAACCCCTGGCTGTGCTACAGGGATTTCAACTTGATGGGCGCCCGCACCTTTACGATTACCTCCATCAGCAGTACCATTATTCCTGGCTTGACTATTTTAAACCAACTCACGCAGACGTTCCTGATTCTGATCCATTCCTGCCATAAGGGTCATAAAATTGTCCATCCTCAGTCTCAAGTCAGCTAAATCAGCTTGCATTTGATCCATGACTCTTTCTCTGTTGACTCTTGTGGGATATATGTGTATGATCGGCTGTTCTCGAACCTTTCTGGAAGCTATAGTGCCTGAGACAACATAAACGTTAGAAACTGAAGCACTACCTGCAAAACAAACAAACGTTATATGCATGCAATGTAACTGCTCATGTTCCCAAGTTTTAAGCATTTATATGCCCCAGTTCTGGTATTTTCTCCAGACAGCCACTTTGAGTATTAATTTTCAGACTTTCTCTTTTGAAGAGTGTTCAGATATTAGCAGTATCAGACAAACAAGCCTTGCATATTCAGAAATGATAATTTGCATATTAACACTGTATATCATGGACAACCCACTTCCGACCAAAAGTTAGAACACAAACAAAAATATTCCCCGAAGGGTTACAAGTCATTACATGAATAAAAGACAAAAGCAAGACTCCTACAACAAGTCTGTAGGTAGTCTGAACAAATAAACTAAACTGAAGACCCAGGTTCCTCTGCAGCCACCTCTGCTCTGCTCTTCTTCACACCTGCTCTCAGCTTGAGCTCTTCAATCTCCTTTAGTGCCTCCTCCAAGGCTATCTGGCTTTGTGCCAACTGTTGAGTCTTTTCCCTTCGTATGTTGTGGACTTGCTCCACCTCTTCCTTCTTGAAGGCCATTTGTACCTCGAAAAACTCTTCTTTTTCTTTAAACTTCTTTTGCTCTTCCTCCCTTTGGCCTTGCAACCAAACAATGGACTGGCGAGCTTCCTTGAGAGTCTTAAAGGTCTTCTTGCGTTCAGCTTCTCTTTTTGCCTCCATTAGACCCAACCTCTGAAAGTGAGTTTCCCTTCCAGCAAAGTCTTTCTCCTTAGCTTCCAAGGAGAATTGCATCTTCTGCAGCTTTCCCTCTGCTTCATTTTTGGCCCGGTTGGCAAGATGGTACAGGTTAACCATTTCAGCATTCTCCACTCGAACTTCATTCAGCTGAGCTTCCAATTTCTTATACTCTTCAAGGGAGACAGTACTCTGGCTTGGTACTTCTTTGGGATAAAGTGGAGCTTCTACTGAGAATGGCATAAGAACTTCTTCTACATGTTTTTGCAACCATGTAGCAAAAAGAGGATACGTCTTGGGATCTACTCTGCCAAAGTCTTTCTTACCCTTCCCCATCCTGTGAGCCCAAGCCTGAGATGCTTGTAGAACTAACTCCTTGTTTCCCTCCACAGGAAAATACAAAGACTCAGCAAACTCTTCCATATTTGGAGGATCTCTCAAAGGATAACCAAATTGCTTCCTGGCTAATGTTGGATGATAACTGATCACACCCTTGCTTCCTAGCAAAGACACTCCAGCAAATCTTCCACAACTGACCAGCAACTCTTTTCCCAACAGATCTTTGTCATATCCCCAGGCTATATCCTCACCAGTTAGCCCCATCAGTCTTCTAGACCATCTCCACTCATCCCTCATCTCCTTGAAAGCACCTGATTTTGGCAATTGCCTGGAAAACCACTCAGCAAACAATGAGGCACAATAGCCCACTAGTCCACCTCTACCTTTCTCATTCCGGTAATGAACGTTGTAGTAGAAATCTCCCAATAGAGTTGGCACATGATTGCCTTTAGCAAAGATAGAGATCACTTCCAAGCTCACAAATTCTTTCTCTCCTGGGAACAAGCTAGACCCATACACCATCAAAGCCAGCACAGCACCAAAATCCCCCCATTTACCCTCTTTGGCATATTCCTCAGCCTCTGGTATAAGCACACTCCAAGGGAGTCCTCTGCCTTCATTATCCTTCTGAGCCTTCTTGACTGTAGCAGTTGGTAAACGACAGACTTTGGCTATGTCTTCTTCCTTAAGCACCACCTCAGACCCATAGAAAGGCAAGGTATCCCTGAATGGAACACCCAAAATGCTGGAAATCTCCTCCAAGGTAGGAGCCAAGATGTAGCCTGGAAACACAAAGCACCGCAATAGAGGATCATAAAACTGAAGCAAGGTATGCAAGCTGTCCTTCTGGTCTGTAGTGGGTTTGTCCATATACTTCAATATTTGGCCATATATTTTTCTGAAATTCCCCAAGACTTGGTCATTCATCAAACCTGCTAATTTCTGAACACCCCTGACTTCAGGTTGAAGAAAAGTATAGTGAACATTCTTTTTCCATGTAATTCTTCTGACTTCTGCCATCTAGAGATAAGATTTACCAGAACTGAGAGCTGACTATGAACAATAACCTGAAAAATGGAAACATAAACAGTTAATGCAAGAATGATGCAATGCAAATGCAATGCAGGCATATGATCAATCTGGGATCATCTGGATACTGGACATTGGACATAAGGACCCTCTGATCAACTGCAAACCAAGATCCTCTGAGTCACAACCCTCTGATAGAAATTCTCAAAACCATAGTACCAAGAAAACCAAAACACCAGAACCATAGGACCAAATCTCAACAAGGACCATTGATAATGAGGGTATGTAGAGGCCAAGGGTTCCTGCAAACCTGCAAACCCCTCCCCATCTCACTGGTGTGCTCCGGGTCAAACATCACGGACTCTCAAAGCCGAATAGAAATAATACTTTCACCATTTCCGAGAAATGGCTCATGACCAAATCAGGGAATCGGTTTGGCATTATATACTACGCAGGGAGGCCTTAGTTGAGTCCGGGAAAACAAGGTCATCCTATGCAAGTCCCGGGTGGGCCCTCAGATGCGAATGGGTTTGCCACAAAATGTGGTTTGCCACTGTCATCACTAGAGAGGGATATTTCCACAAGGTTCTCAATGATCGGTCCCCAGCTGCACATAACTGTCAAGTTTATGAAATGAGAGAGGAAGATCCCCAAATCAAGACATTTCCAAGACGGTCGCAAATCTGGGCGTGGAACTCACTACTACCCCCATGACAAGATCTCATGAGGCCAAAGTGGAACCACTCTAAGTCCTAAGGTGCACTCGAGCCGTGGTAATTAGCTCATCTCACAGTAACAATATCACCCAAGTCCCACCAAACAGAAAAAATCCAGTCCAGACAGTCCAATAATAATATATGATGCATGAATATAAGTACTGAAAACTATAAATAAAGCTGTAAATAAACTGTAAACAAACAACAGTAAAATACAACACACAACAGCAAGCAATCAACACCCAAAGAAACAGAAACACACAAGCGCTAGGAGAGACTCTCAAGGGAACCAGAGATACTCTGGTTAGGAGTCCCCAACAGAGTCGCCAGCTGTCGCTCCCCGGATTTCCATCCAGGTACAAACGCGAAAGTGGCGCGGAAAAGAATAGAGTCGCCAGCCAGGCATTTTTATCCCGAAGGAACGGGAATGGTAATGCTGCGCAAACTAGAAGAAAAGAAAAGGAAGGAAACGAGTCCTGCGAACCAAAGAAACTGAGTTCGGGAGTCGGTTACGACCTGGGAAGGTATTAGCACCCCAGATCGTCCGCCGTACCCGACGGGATTCATGCTTGCAAAGAAACTGTTTCAAAGGGTGAAGAAATGAAAGTTGCTGCAAAGAAAATGAATTGGAAAAGGATAAAAGAAAAGAAATAGGAACTGAAAAAGAAATGAAAAGGAAAAAATTGTAGGGAAAATAAAGATTGTGCTCGAACGGGCCCTACCCTGCTGCCTACGTACCTCATCTGGACAATGAGGATCAGAGTCGCCGTAGTTCCCCTAACTAGGGGTAGAAAATATTGCTTGTGTCTTAAGGCTTGAACTGCCTATGTCAATGCTTAGGTGTTGCAGGCTCGGACGACGAGTGCGTAACCGTCTTGCAAAGTGACAAGTAGGAGCAAGTTCGCGGACGGAGCGAAGGAGATGAGAAAAGAATTCCCGAAGGAGAGACGCTTATTGTTTGTTTGTGTTTTTTAGAAGCTTTTATGAGTGTGTCACAAGGAAGTGAACTCAAGCTCTTTTCCATGGAATGTGCACTTGTCACTACATTCCAAGATAGAATAATAGAACAAGCACACTCAAGTAAGGAGAAGATCCCCAAAACTTGAATCCAGAGATTAGGGCTTAAGCTCACTAACTCATTAACTTATTAAGTGTTTTTGTATTTACAATGAAGAAGTGTGTTTCTTATGATTTTCTTGGTGAAGATGATATCCTGATCAGACTTGTACATCACTAGACAAGCTTGTACTATCCCAAGATGGGAAGACTACAAGTGTCTCATGGGATAAGGCTATAGCTCAAGATATCACTTCAATCTTTATTAAGTATCTTCTTTAGGGTTTTGATATGAGAAGAGAAGAGAAAAAAAGGATCACAAAGGTAAAAGTCTAATGGGGGACTAATGAATCCTAAGTGTTGTCATGCATGGGAAATCCTAGGTTAGTCAGATTTATTATCCTAAAGAAGAAAGAAAGAAGAAGAGAGGAAGAAGAAAAAATAATAGAAGAGGGGGGAAGTAAGGCCTAAGCCCAACAATCACAAGGTTAGAACAAATAATAATAAGAAGAGAGGAGATAAGATTTGGAGATGTGGGAATCACATCCACACCTCTCACTTACCAAAGCCCCTGAAATGGTTAGTAACACAAGTATAAAAGGCAATACAAAATGAACATAATGCCATACCAACACCATGCAACCAGAAGTGAAGTTATACACATAAACATCCAATGCAAATACAAGTCACAAGAATGAGAAGAGAAACACACAACTCAAAGTGGAACCACATGAATCACTATGGCAAAACAAAACAATCATGAGGAGATGCAAAGCAAAATGAACAAAACACAACCCCAAGGTACAAGACCAGAACCATAATCATGTTAGAAGAGTTCCTAAGAGCAAGAGAGATGAAGAGAAGAGATGCACATAGCTAAGTGGTAACATTATGAGAAGAAATAAGAAAAGGAGATGCATAAGAATGAAAGGACTTCAAAAGCAACCAAACACAATATCTTCAAGGCACAAATAAAAACTCAAGATCAGAGAGGTCATCACATCCTAATAAGGCTCTAAACAAGATGAAGAAGTTGGCACAAGTGCCCTTCTAAGCTAAAGAGAGAGCAAATGATCCAAAAGAAGCAAAATGGGACAAGTCAAGAACAAAAATTCAAATTAATTCAAGCACCCAAAAATTCCAAAACCTTGCACAAATGACCTTCAATCATAACATAACAACATGCCAAAAGGAGAGAAAGAAATTCAGAAGCTAAACAAGTCAAAAGAGAGGTCAAACATGGATTAGGGTTAGTTGGCTTCACTCACAAGTTAAAGACTAAAATCAATTAACCAAGATTCTAAAAATCAAAACAAAAATCAAAAATAAACTACATCCTATCATGAATCCAAAGCAAAAAGAACCAACCAAAAATTCAAAATAATGATCAATATAGAAAATGGACAAGTCAGCATGGTTCAAAATGAATTAAAATGAATTAATTAAAAGGAACAATTAATTTCCACGTGTCAAATAAAAATAAATGAAAAATAAAAATATAAAAAATTAGAGAAAACTCAAACAAACATTCATGAATTATTTTAGAATTTTTTGAGACTTAAAACTATTTTTAAAAATTGAAAACCAAAATGAAATTAAAATGAAAACAAAAAAAGAAATAAAAATAAAGGATGAGCCAGGGGGTGCAAAAAGAAAGCTTTTCAGTTCAATTTCAATGGGCCTCAAAGCCAGGGGGTGGGAATAGCACTCAAGCCCAGTAAAAGTCAGCGCAGCTTCACAATATATATGATGGAAATTCAATAAATCAGGAAAATACAAGGACCATAGGATCAAACGGACACTTGAGATAGGCCAGCTCATTAAAACAAGTCAGCATATTAATTGGTTGGCAGTGAGGGGACATGACAATTATGGTGTGGTGAGAAACATGGTGATTAATTCAGAAAAAGAAAACACACGTGAGAGGGAGGTGGTCCATTAATGCATTGGCAGCATGAGGGACGTCCAGATGAGAAATCCTACGGCTAAGGGATCATCTTCTTCATTTGAATTCAGGTGGACTCATTTCCAGAATCCGGTGACCGGAGCTAGGGCTCCGGCACCGGAAAACACAAACCATGAACAAATCACAACTAAAATGAATCAAACACTCCAGATTAGACAATTAGGGCATGCTGATTTCAAATATGGCACTCAAATTCACAATGGAGCAATGGATCAAACGGATCGAAACAAAACAGTTCTAACCATAAAACTTCAAATCATCAATACAACTTCAATTCTCAAGCATTTCAAAAATCAAACATCACAGAATCATCAGCATACTTCACAGGTCATAATGCACACAAGAAAAACAAGTTTCAGATCCATGGATTCAGTGAGTTACCTGAGATGGAACCACTTCAAAATCACCAAGATAAGGCTCCAGATGTTACAGATCTACTCCTTTTGATCTCCTCTTGCAAAATAAATGCAAGAGGAAGCTTGAGAGAGCTTGAATTTGAAGCTTCGAATCAACCTGCCTTTGAATGGCACCTCTCTAATCTTTCACTTTCAGCTTGAATGAGTGATGGATTAGTGATCCTTATGCCTCAAGGATTCAGAACATGTGATTGGTTTGTGAAGAGAGTGAGAGAATAAGGAGATTCGAAGGAAAATGCTCCTGGTGCAAAAACTTTAGAATGATGAAATGTGATGGATCTCGCCTGAAATGAAACCCTAGTTCTCTTATATATGAATCCAAAATACAATGCTGAAAGAATGAGAGCAAGAGCACGTGAGAAGAGAGTGTGAGAGTGACATTGAAAATTTGGCAAAATTCTTGTGATGAGGTGCTTGGCTCGTGCATCCCTCTCATTCCTTGCACATATGTGATCAATATCTCACCCTTGATTCAAAACAAAAATTATTTTGGCCTTTGGATGTGAGGATCATGCTTTTCCCATGTTCATGCAAATTTCCCTCTTGTGAATTATACCTCATCCCATGCACGAATTAGACATTATTTTTGGAGAAAAATGGACTCTTGGCATTGCTTTGTAAGTTTGTGACCTCACTTGGTTCATTATGTCACTCAAAAATAAAGTTCATGAAGTTTTGCATTTGAAGGATGCTTGAAATGCATGCCATACCCTAAAAATCCACCAATTCTCGAAGGGCCTATCTCTTAAACCATGAGGGCTATGAAAATGCTCTTGTAATTTTTGAAAATGGGAGGATTTAATCTTCAACTTTAATGTTTGACTTTGGTCCATTTGAAGCTTTTTTCACCAAGTTATGCTTACTTGAAAATTAGGGCAAAAAGTTACTAAAAATGGAAATTCTCATGACCAAACATATGCCAATTTTGCAAAACACCTCAAAACCTCATGATTCTTGATCTTTGATCTTGCCAAACCTCTTATAAGGTTATAAGAACATCCCTTGGCTAGAAAAATGGGGTTGGACCCTTTGAAATCTCACAGTTGACTTTCAGAATGCACAGTTGACCAATTTCTTCATTTGCAAGCAACTGAAGAAATACCTGACTTCCACAAGGAATTTTCTCACCAAATTTCATCCCTAGGATCCTCTTAAAATATGAGAGACTTTGCCCAAATGAAATGGCCAAAGTCACAAGGTTTTCATGCTTGAAACTCAAACCCTAATTTGGGATCACTGTGTAGGAGTTTTGCCCTAGCTTGAATTCCTTGATGATCTTCCAATCTTTTGGGCTTTTGTGAATGATCTTGAACTTGTGAATGCAACATAGACTCCCCATAGGACTTGAACAAATCCATTGGGCCCCTTGCCATAGCTTGTGATGCCTCAAAACCCTCCACAGATGATCATATGCCTAATGCTAGGTCATGAGAATGTTATGCTTCATCTTTCCATGCTAAGATGCCAAGAACATGATATGCTTATGATGAATATGATGTGATATGATGCTTAAAAAGAAGAGGGCAAAATTTGGGGTGTTACAAGATGCAAAATTCTAACACCTATTAACACTACGATCACTCTACAATTCTAGCCTCTATGATCAAATCAACCGAAAGTACCAAAAAGCAAGAAAATACGAAGAATGTGTGAAGCGAGATGAAGATAAATAAGTTAAAACAAGAAGTGATTACATATTCACCAACCTACAAAGTGGAGGCTTGCTTTGGAAATTGTTGCGATGTTGAGCAATACGTGAAAGAAGAGAAAATCTAAGATCTGAAGTTTCGATCGGCGAATCCGCAAAATAAATGTGATTGGTGAGAATTATCCGAAACCGCTTTTGAAAGGTGAAATAAACACCGAAATTGTAGCAACTTCTTCGATAATCCGCTGAATTGAAGAAAATGGTTGATGTTGAGCTTCTGATTCTTCAAGTTTCAATGCAAAACTTAAAGAATCTTGATGATGATGAAGAAGATTTGGTGTGAGTTTGGAAAATGGAGAGAAATGAGAGAATTGAGAAATTATGAGAATGGTGAAATGTGTAATGTGTGTCTCATTTCTTTTTGGCTTGGTGAACAAAGTTTATATAAAGGTTAGCTTTGGAGCTAGGTTTAGGTTCGGCGCGAGGTTTGGACACTAGGTCCGGATCCCCGCTCCTCCACTTGGATTCTTCCCCTTATTAACCTTCGGCTTCCCCGTGTCATTTGGAGTTACATAAGGCTTCCCTCGAAATTGACCCTTGTCTTTCTTCTCACTCACCTGCTTATAGTGAGCAGATCGAGCTCGACTATCCTCATCATAGATCCTACTCTTATCCACAAGCTCAGCATACTTGCGGATCTGTTGACACCCAATTGCTTGCTTGATTTCTGGTCTCTGCTCATTCTCAAACTTCAAGCACTTAGATAACTCAACATCATCACGATTGTAGTGAGGACAAAACTTCACTAACCTCTCAAACTTGGCAGCATACTCTGCCACCGCCATGTTCCCTTGTTTTAGCTCTAGGAACTCAACCTCTTTCTTGCCACGAGCGTCTTCAGGAAAGTACTTAGAAGTTCCCTTGAACACATTCCAAGTTATTACATCCCTAGCTCCTTCTAATCTCTGACAAGTATTATCCCACCAATCCTCAACCTCTTCATCCAACATATGGGTGCCAAACTGCACCTTCTGAGCATCGGAGCACGCCATAGTCCTGAAAATCTTCTCAATCGCTTTCAGCCATTTATGCGCGTTCTCCGGTTCGTGAGTACCCTCAAACTTAGGCGGATTATTACTCTGAAAAACCCCTAAGGCATGAAGTTCATCCCGAACATTGTTCTGTGCCATAGCCTAAGCAAGTGCAGCTACCGCATCCGCAAGGGCACAATTCGAAGCCATTCCACAAATCACCAACAACATCAGAAAACAACTCAACCTCAAAACACTCAAACGCAAAAATCGACACGACTAATAATGACACGTCTGATAACGACACGTCACGACCGACAGAACGACCTGCTCTGATCCCACTAATATAACACCCTTTCTACCACATCATATATATATATATATATATATATATATATATATATATATATATATATATATAATACAATTCAATCAAACATCAGAGTAAAACTCATGAAAGGATATCACATACCTCATATAACTCAAATCAACATCAACAAAACTCACATTGAGTCATGTTACGTAACACGGGTTATAAATATCATACTGAATCATAGACATCGTGATGGATGTTTTCACAAGTATACGAATTGCATCAGAGTAATACAAAAGATTATCGATCCCACAGAGACCAAACATTTATCTATCAATATCTATTATTTCAGTGTTTATCTAAGGCAGAACAAATCAAGGTTTTGCGAGCGTGCGGTAAAAGTAAAGAGAAATAAATAACAGAAATATAAGATTCAAATAAAACAACAGGCTTGAATGTAATTTGCATAGTCGGGTAACATTCCAATTCATGTAAATGGAACTACTTATGGGGAAATATTTTCTACTTTATGAAAAGAATTAATTTAACGGGAACTGTCACTTTCGCGTATTCAGAACTGAGTTTAACCCCTAAATAAACCCTCTTATTGTCACTTATAAAAAGGCGCACATTACGTTAGAGTTGAAAAACCTATTTTTAAGAAATGTAATTTCTTGACTAAGTTGAAAAGTATTTTGATCTGCAATTTCTAAATAAAAGAGGTTCAGGCAAACCGAATTTTAAACCCACTAATGCATCCGAAAATAACTTTAAAACCGTTTTTCTCAAGTACTAGAAATTCCTACTTAACTAAGCAAGCGCTTTCGCTTCCTTTGAACAGTTAATACTAAACAAGTTTACAAAAGGTTGGATGGATTTCGATCTTACCCAACAAAATTGAAGCTCAGAAAACTTGTATTAAAGATCAAAACAACCCCTACGCATTTTCTATTGAGACATTGAATGAAATGTTACGTTTACTACGATCCTTCGGACTTCAATACCCTTCTCAGAAACAATGTGTCCTAAAACTATACCTTCGATAACCATGAAGTGACAGTTTTCCCAATTTAACACTAGGTTTACTTCTACACATCTCTTCAAGATCTTTTCAAGGTTGACGAGGCAATTGTTGAATTCAAACCCGCAGACAGAGAAATCGTCCATGAATACTTCCATAATTCCATCGAGGTAATCATCGAAGATTGACATCATACAACACTGAAAAGTAGTTGGAGCATTACCGATTCAGAATGGAATTCGTCTATAGGCAAAGGTTCCATAGGGGCATGTGAAGGTTGTTTTCTCTTGATCTTCTGGGTGTATAGGAATTTGGAAAAATCCCGAATATCTGTCAAGGTAACAAAAGTAGGAATGTCTAGCCAGACGTTCCAACATCTGATCTATAAATGGTAAAGGTAAATGGTCTTTCCTAGTTGCTTTGTTTAATTTTCTGTAATCTATGCACATACGCCATCCTCTTTCTATCTGTTTTGCTACGTGTTCGCCTTTTTCATTTTAAACGAATGTGATGCCTCCCTTTTTAGGTACTACATGCACAAGGCTTACCCACTTATTGTCTAAGATCTGATAAATTATCATTGCTTCCAACAACTTAAGAACTTCTTTCTTAACTACTTCACTCATTATAGGGTTTATCCTTCTCTAATGTTCTCTCGAAGGTTTTGAATCTTCTTCATGTGAAATTCGGTGCATACACACGAATGGGCTTATTCCTTTTAGGTCAGAGATGTTGTATCCTAATGCTGAGGGGTATTTTCGCAAGACATCTAAGAGTTTGTTTATTTCGTTTTGGTTCAGGATGGCACTAACTATAACTGGTCGGCCCATGTCCTTGTCTAAAAACTCATATCTTAGATTCTTGGGTAATTCTTTAAGTTCTAAGGTTCGTTTCTTTGGGCTTGGTATAGGATCTGGGGTTAGGGATAAACATTCGAAAAGGTCATCATCGATGTAAGGTTCCACAAATGCATCATCTTCCACTATGGGTGTTGAAGGTAGCTTGATTCTTTCTATAAGTTCTTCTTTATCGAGTTCCCTAACACATTCATCAATGATATCTATTGCATAACATGCATCTCCTATCATTGGTTCCATAAGTAATTTTGCAAGAACAAATTCTATCTTTTCATTGCCTACCTCAAAAGTCAATTTTCCTTTCTTGACATCTATTATGGCTCCTGTTGTTGATAACAATGGTCTACCTAGGAGGATTGGGATTTCGTTATCTTCTTTAAACTTAAGAATGATAAGAATGGACCGCCTAACTAGGATATCATCTAATATGCCTACTGTATATTTGATAGATATGTCGGCTTACTGAAGAGACATCTTAGTAGGTTGCAACTCTCCTAGTTTTAATCTTTCACAAACTGCTAGGGGCATTAAACTTACACTGGCTCAAAAGTCCAAAAAAGCTTTATATATGACATGATTCCCCAAAATACATGGTATTGAGAAATTTCTATGGTCTTTGTCTTTTTTAACAAGTTTGTTCTCGGAAATGGAATTACACTCCACTGGTTTTGGATCGTCAAGTCTATGTTTGTTGGTAAAAATGTCTTTCAGGAATTTAGTATAAGATGGTATTTGGGTGATGGCTTATGTGAAAGGAATCTCTACATGGAATTTTCCTATCATTTTAATAAATTTCTAGAATTGATCATTGATCTTGGTTTGTTTGAGTCTTTGCAGATAGGGTATTGGTGGTTTGTATGGCGAGGGTGGTACATAAGTTTCTTCTATAACTTCTCCTTTATCTTTATATTTTTGTTTTTCAGTTTCTACTGGTTTCTCAACTTCGCCTACGGGTGTAACACTTTTCTTAGAAGTTTCAGGCTCACTTAATGTCGGGTTAGGCGGTCCATCATAAGCAGTCCCACTTAGTAAGGTAATGGCTTTAGCTTGCCCACGAGGGTTTTGTTGAGGTTGTCCAGGAAACTGTCCTCCAGGAGTAGTCTGGGGTGCTTGCTTTAGGGCTACCTGGGAGATTTGGGTTTCAAGCATCTTATTGTGGGTGGCTATTTGGTCTATCTTAGTTCCTAGTTTGGTAATCATTTTGTTTACATGAATATTCTGATTTAGAAAATATTTATTTTACTGGATTTTTGTTGTCATAAAGTTTTCCAACACTTTCTCAAGATTTGCCTTTGGTGGCACAACTTGCATAAGTTGGTTAGGTCTAGGTGCCTGAAAACCGGGTGGTCTCGGAGGTGCAGAGTTTTGGATTGGGTTATTATTTTTATAGGAGACGTTTGGGTCATTCTTCCATCTAGGGTTATAAGTGTTTGAGAATGGGTTACCTTGGGCGTAGTTGACTGGGTATGGGTTGGTCTCGTTTAACATATTACATTCCGCTGATTGGTGACCTTTAGTTCCACATAGTTCACATTCTGACAAAACTTCTGCTGCAGTAACCAGGTCTGCATACATATGATCAACTTTAAGGGTCAGAGCATCCATTTTGGATTGCATCATGTCCATAGAGTTTATCTCATGTATACCTCCTTGGGCTTCTTTCTTTTCTATTTTTTCTCTTTCTATCCCCCATTGATAATGGTTTTGGGCCATGTCTTCAATGAGAGTACAAGCTTCAGGGTAAGGTCTGTTCATTAGAGAGCCACCAGTGGCAGCGACGATGGTCATCTTGGTGTTATAATGAAGTCCATTATAGAAGGTGTGTATGATCAACCATTGTTCCAAACCATGGTGTGGGCATGTCCTTGTAGGTCTTTATATCTCTCCCAAGCTTCAAAGAGTGATTCTCCTTGGTTTTGAGTAAATCTAGTTATTTGGTTCCGGAGAACAACTATCTTACTCAAGGGAAATATATAGCAAGGAATACCCTCCTAAGGTCTTCCCAAGTTGTTATGGAATTGGCTAGAAGGGAATCTGACCAAGTACGAGCTTTATCTCTGAGGGAAAAGGGAAACAGTCTTAAATGGATCGCCTCAGGGGTAGCACCGTTGGTTTTGAAAGTATCTGCCAACTGGATAAAATCTTTTAGGTGTTGATTTGGGTTTTCTAAAGGCAGACTTGCAAATTGGTTTTGCTGTACTAGTTGTAATAAGGAAGGTTTTAGTTCGAAATTATTAGCTGGTATGGTGGGGTTAACTATACTAGAGCTCGGTTCTTCGTTGGAAGGTTGAGCAATATCCTTAAGAGGTCTTTGGTTACGATCTTCGGCCATAGTTTCTTTAATTCAGCGAAGAAAAAGACGTGTGCAAGCGTAACATTATGGTTCCACTAGAGGATCGGGTACACTACTGGAGTTGCGAGTTCGTCACATCGATCAGTTCATGAAGTCTTAGTCTAAACGGTGTAACAACAAAGTTCGAAATTCGGCATAATTGGTCCCCGGCAACAACGCTAAAAACTTGATGCGTGTTTTCGCAAGTATACGAATCGCGTCAGAGTAATACAAAATATTATCGATCCCATAAAGACCAAACGTCGATCTATCGGTATCTATTGTTATAGTGTTTATCTAAGGCAGAACAAATCAGGGTTTTACGAGCGTGCGGTAAAAGTAAAGAGAAATAAATAACAGAAATATAAGATTTAAATAAAACAACAGGCTTGAATGTAATTTCATAGTCGGGTAACATTTCAATGCATGCAAATGGAACTACTTATGGAGCAATATTTTCTACTTTATGAAAAGAATTAATTTAAAAGGAACTGTCGCTTTCGCGTATTTAGAACCGAGTTTAACCCCTAAACAAACCCTCTTATTATCACTTATAAAAAGGTGCGCATTGCGTTAGAGTTGAAAAACCTATTTTTAAGAAATGTAATTTCTTGACTAAGTTGAAAAGTATTTTGATCTGAAATTTCTAAACAAAAGAGGTTCAGGCGAACCAGATTTTTAAACCAACTATCGCGTCCGAAAATAACTTTAAAATCGTTTTTCTCAAGTACTAGAAATTCCTACTTAACTGAGCAAGCGCATTCGTTTCCTTTGAACAGTTAATACTAAACAAGTTTACAAATGGTTGGACAGCTTTCGATCTTATCCAACAAAATTGAAGCTCAGAAAACTTGTATCAACGATCAAAACAACCCATAAGCATTTTCTGTTGAAACATTGAATGAAATGTTACTTTGACTACGATCCTTACATTCTAACCTTTAAAGACTTAGCCAGACATGATGGTTGGAGAAAACATATTAATGTTTACCATGTTTAAAGTAAAGTCTTTTTTGAATTTAAAGTTTCGAAAGTAAACAAGACAAGAAAATAAAATAAAGTAAAACGATTGCGGGAAAGTAAAGAAAATTAAAGCAATTGTGGGAAATTAAAGGAAAGTAAGGCGAATGCGAGAAATTAAATAAAGGAAAGACAATTGCGTGAAATTAAATAAAGTAAAGGCAATGTATAAATAAGAACCTGCTCCAAATCGGAGGCTTTAAATCTGGTAACAAACTGGAAAAGGAAAATGGCGGCAAGATTAACTTCCACCAAGTGGTCCAAAATTCGATTACAGACTCAATCACACAAATGTAATAATTTCCCGATGTGAGAAGAGTATCATGTACAAGACTCGACTAATTTATTCCTAGAGTGTTTGCAACTAAATTTAGATCCTTGGAAATGAACAAAAAGCCTTCTATTTATAGGCCAAGGAAAAAAGCAAGAAAGGACAAGGATGCCCTCCAACTCCTTTTAGGAGGGAAAACACATGCCAAAGGTGGCGCCTGCCACCCTTCTATGGCACCTGCCATGTGAAGAAATGTAGTTATAGGAGTTGAGAAGGGAAGTTTTCAGCAGTTGATATGTCTTCTTATTATGGCTTACCCTACGGAAGCCGCCATGGAGGGCGCCATGTGTGCAATTCCTTCAAAAACGGGCTTTTTGCTCGCTTTTCGTCGTTTCTTCGTGAATGGACCTGGAAACACCTAGGATCTGAAAACAAAAACAAAATACAAGATAATGGTAACAAAAATACTAACAAACATGCACAATCAGAGTAAAAAATGCAGTGTTATTCAGTGTTATCAAATTCTCCCACACTTAGACCTTTGTTTGTCCTCAAACAAACACTTTAAAGCTCATGAATGTATCAATGGATGATTTGGGCAAAAAGGGTTTCTAAGTTCAAGCCAGGATGAAGAGGTAGGTACTAACTAAATGAACCAAGGGTATCGTAGTAACACTTTTCCGTGGACACGGACATAGACTTCGCTCCTATACAAACCAATCCATACTACTCCTCAATACTTAGGCATGATTTTCATCTCTTAGAGTCCTTTTCATTTAGGCGCAATCACATTAAGTCCGTTATCCGTACATACTCATAGTAAAGTGTCTGATTATTGATTCTGCTGTAGACATGGGGTTCTTGTACACAAGTGGGTGTAACCCCTTTTATTGACCATATTTCAGTCGTGGGGGATCAAATCATAATCCGCCCTACCAAGTCCAGCACCAGATACCTCTGAACCAACTGACAAAGGGTAGCTCTTTATTTTTATTTTTTTTCTTTTCTTTTTCGATTTCTTTTTGCATAATTTCTACAACTTCAAGTTGCATTATTCATATTTTAGAGCAGCAAAAGGCATAATTCACTTATTTTCATCGATCCCCTACGTAGAGCATGCTTAGGCCAGAGCCGACTGCTAAGATAAAATACTAAGGACCTATTCAAAAAATGACAACTAAGGCCACAATGCATTGGTATCCGGGTAGATTCCTATAATAACGAAGCTTATGGTGTTAAAACGATACTGATGTTTCAAAAACGATTTCCCAGTTATCATCATCCTAACTCGAACCTGTCTTTAAGCCCAAATTTTCATAAAAATACATTTTTTTTCTTTAATCTTTTTTTGGTGGGGCTAAGGAAATGGGAAAAATAGAGGTACACCGTACAGATGACTCGTTAAGCACATGTATACCTAAAAAATAATACAAGATAACCTAGAAAGCAGTAAAATGAAATAAAATGCGAGAAAAAGCAAATAAAACAAGTAAAGTCTCCCCACACTTAAATCGAACATTGTCCCCAATATTTTGAAATAAGGAAGAGAAGATAAACTTGGTGGGTCTATGTCATGCTGCTGATACTCCTATCAATCAAGAGTCTGAACTGAGAAAGGTGAAATGAACTCCTTCGCATCAACCCGCGATCTAATCAGAAGTCAATGTCCATTGTAGTGTATCCATAGTAAGTGGTCATATAATATAGCTTGCGGCCGAGGCCCAATGCATAAGCAATCTGGGTGATAGTCCCTCCCACATGTATGGTGCCCTCTAAAGATCTGACGGTGCCTCTGAGGGTATCAAGCATAAAGTTCCCACAGGCTAAAGCACACAACTGATTCACACAGAAAAGGAAAAAAAGATCTCCTCCTCAGTGACGTAGGTATCATAGTCGGGTCTCCCAAGGAATGTGTAAGCAATGATCATTTGAAAGTACCTAAGAGCAGGATTATGAATAATGTAAGAAACCTGAGTGTCGGGATCAGGGCTTCCTCCACCTGAAATGTAGCTCTAAAACTTCTCAACGTACCTACTCATGAAATATCCTATAGGCAGCTCAGGGATGGAATCATCAGTGGTCTGGAAACCTAGCAAGTCACCAAAATCCTTATGGGTGAAGGATTAATCTGTCCCAAATATTCTGAAGATGATGTTACCATCCGGACCCAAGTATGGCTCATAGATGAAAGAGCTAAGAAACTCCAGGGTGAGGTTCCTATAGGTGGGGTTCAGATCATCAACATATTCATCCCACTTGAGTTGGTTGCACAGGAATATGATGTTGGGATCTATACCCAAGGCTTCCATGCAGGCCTGGTCGGGATAGCGGGTAGGTGCCATGGGACGAAAGGAAAGGGCCGCATAGTACTACTTCTGAGTGTCATCTCGGAAGGTAACATGTAAGTCATCAACGGGCTGCATCCTGAAAGTAAGGGTTAGAGAATGGATCCTGAAAACACAAAACATCATGAAAGGTCAGATATAAATGTACAAGCTAAATAAATGGGGAAAATGTAAAGTACAAAAAGAAAAGTAAAGAAAAATGCTAAAAATAAATAAACCCGTGGGTTGCCTCTCAGGAAGCGCTTGTTTAACATCATTAGCTTGACGAGTTAAATTCATTCATCTGAAGTGGGTACTGGTGGATCATTCAAAGTGTATTTGGAGTAGTATGTGGGGACGTCACCTCCTTTGCAGTGTTTTAACCTCTTCCCATTTACAATGAATGGACTGCGTTGTTCTTGATTTCGACCGCTCCGAATTTTAGGAATTTAGTAACCTCGAAAGGGCGAGTCCACCTTGATCGTAGCTTTCCAGGAAAAAGTTGCAATCTAGAATTGAAAAGAAGAACATGGTTGCATATGTTGAAAATTTTCTTAATGATTTTCTTGTCATGCCATGCTTTGGCTCTTTCTTTGTATATAATGGCATTTTCATAGGCAGATTGGCGAAGTTCTTCTAGCTTGTGAATGTCAAGGATGCGTTTCTCACCGGCTGTCAAGTAATCAAAGTTCAAGGTTCTAATGGCCCAATAAGCTTTATGTTCAAACTCGAATGGTAAGTGACAGGATTTTCCATAAACTAATTGGTAGGGGTTGTTCCAATGGGAGTCTTATAAGTTGTTCTATAGGCCCACAACGCTTCTTGGAGTTTCTAGGACCAATATTTTCTAGATATTAAAACTGTTTTTTCTAGGATCTGTTTAATCTCTCTATTGGATATCTCCACCTGGCTACTAGTTTGTGGATGGTAAGGTGTCGCTACTCTGTGCTTAACTCCATATTTTCTCAAAAGTTTGTCAAAAATTCATGATATGAAGTGTGATCCTCCATCACTTATGACGAGTCGGGGTACTCCGAATCTAAGGAATATGTTATTCTTGAACATCTTAATGACCACTTGAGTGTCGTTTGTGGGTGAAGTTATGGCTTCAATCCATTTGGACACATAGTTTACAGCTACTAAGATATATTTATTTCCTAAAGAGGATGGAAAAGGTCCCATAAAGTCGACCCCCCAAACATCAAATAGTTCTACTTCTTGGATGTTTCTTAAAGGCATTTAGTTCCGTCTTGATATATTTCCGGTGTGCTGACACGAGTCACATCTTGTTATGAAAGCATGAACATCACACCATATTGTAGGCCAAAAAAGGCCAACTTGTAGAATTTTAGCATGAGTTCTGGATGTGCTTGCGTGTCCCCCATAGGGTGCTGAAAGTATCTGCCAACTGGATAAAAACTTGTAGGTGTTGATTTGGGTTTTCTGAAGGCAGACCTGCGAATTGGTTTTGCTGTACTAGTTGTAATAAGGAAGGTTTTAGTTCAAAATTATTAGCTGGTATGGTGGGGTTAACTATACTAGAGCTCGGTTCTTCGTTGGAAGGTTGAGCGAAATCCTTAAGAGGTCTTTGGTTACGATCTTCGGCCATAGTTTCTTTAATTCAGCGAAGAAAAAGACTTGTGCAAGCGTAACATTATGGTTCCACTAGAGGATCGGGTACACAACTGGAGCTGCGAGTTCGTCACATCGATCAATTCGTGAAGTCTTAGTCTAGACGGTGTAACAACAAAGTTCGAAATTCGGCGTAATTGGTCCCTGGCAACAACGCTAAAAACTTGATGTGTGTTTTCGCAAGTATACGAATCGCGTCAGAGTAATACAAAATATTATCGATCCCATAAAGACCAAACGTCGATCTATCAGTATCTATTGTTATAGTGTTTATCTAAGACAGAACAAATCAGGGTTTTACGAGCGTGCGGTAAAATCAAAGAGAAAGAAATAATAGAAATATAAGATTCAAATAAAACAACAGGCTTGAATGTAATTTTCATAGTCGGGTAACATTCCAATGCATGAAAATGGAACTACTTATGGAGCAATATTTTCTACTTTATGAAAAGAATTAATTTAACGAGAATTATCACTTTCGCGTATTAAGAACCGAGTTTAACCCCTAAACAAACCCTCTTATTATCACTTATAAAGAGGTACGCATCGCGTTAGAGTTGAAAAACCTATTTTTCAGAAATGCAATTTCTTGACTAAGTTGAAAAGTATTTTGATCTGAAATTTCTAAACAAAAGAGGTTCAGGAGAACCAGATTTTAAACCCACTAACGCGTTCGAAAATAACTTTAAAAGAGTTTTTCTCAAGTACTAGAAATTCCTACTTAACTGAACAAGCGCTTTCGCTTCCTTTGAATAGTTAATACTAAACAAGTTTACAAAAGGATGGATGGATTTCGATCTTACCCAACTGAATTGAAGCTCAGAAAACTTGTATTAAAGATTCAAACAGCCCCTAAGCATTTTCTATTGACACATTGAATGAAATGTTACTTTGACTACGATCCTTACATTCTAACCTTTAAAGACTTAGCCATACATGATGGTTGGAGAAAACATATTACTTTTTACCATGTTTAAAGTAAAGTCTTTTGAATTTAATGTTTTGAAAGTAAACAAGACAAGAAAATAAAATAAAGTAAAGCGATTGCGGGAAAGTAAAGAAAAGTAAAGCAATTGCGGGAAATTAAAGGAAAGTAAGGCGAATGCGAGAAATTAAATAAAGGTAAAGACAATTGCGTAAAATTAAATAAAGTAAAGGCAATGTATAAATAAGAACCTGCTCCAAATTAGATGCTTTAAATCTGTTAAAGACTCAAGTGGTCCAAACTTCGATTACAAACTCAATCGCACAAATGTAATAACTTCCCGATGTGAGAAGATTATTGTCGCTCCAAGGATTTTCATCCTAGTACAAACGCGAAAGTGGCGCGAAAAAGGTAGAGTCGCACACCAGGCATTTTTATCCCGAATGAATGGGAAAGGTAATGCTGCACAAACCCGAGGAAGAAGGAAAGGACAAGTTCATGCGAACCAAAGATCTGGGTTCGGGAGTCGGTTACTGTCGCTCCCAAAAGATGAGACTGGCTCAAATAAGGTACAGACGCGAACGGTCGGCGAAAGGATGAAATGAAAAGAGTCGCCAGCTAGGCATTTTTATCCCGAAGGAAAGGTAATGCTGCATAGACCTGGAAAGATACGGATAAGACGGTTGCGAACCAGAGAGACTGAGAAAGGGGGTTGGTTACAACCTGGGAAGGTATTAGCACCCAGATTGTCCGTCGTACTCAACGGGATCCACGCTTAAAAGATTTGTGTTTCAAAGGGGTAGTGTCAGTGCAATTTGTGAGTAAAAGAGCTGGAAAGGATGTACAGGTGTCTGTGTGAAAGAAATTAAGTGTATAAATGTATAGTGTCAGTGTAGGAATAAGATGCCCAAGATCATGAGGCTAAAAGAAGGAAGCTGGAAAGAGGGGGAATATACAGAGACTTTTGTTCGATAACTGTTAAGTTATGCCTATGTATCCTCTCGTGCAATGAGGAAGTCACAACACCGTAGTTCGACCCAAAGAGACTGAAAGAAGGATTGACTTGTGAACTGCTTGCTTATCAATGCTCAAGTGTATGACCTGTCTGGCTCAGGTGCAAACTGTCTTGCATTAGACGGAAGAAGCGAGTTCTCGTTTATGAGTGAATGAGATGAGTAAAGAATCCCGGAGGAGACGATTATTGTTTTTTTTTGTGTTTTCAGTCTTTTATTGCTTTTGAAAGTTTGTCATAAGTTAATGAGCTTAAGCCTAAACCAATGGATTTAGTAAACTCATCACATCTTCCCTCTGATTAGGGGTAATGAGAATGCCTTAAGTGTGAAGTCAGCTTCTCACACTTAAACACCTTTGGTGTAGGATTAAGATCATTAACCTACTTGTGATTATTTAGATGTTTTTGTGGTTTTTGTTTAGTGTTAAGTAATGAGATTAAGCCATAATCAGGAATTAAACAGACTCATTACACCATCCTAATAGAAGGATAATAGATGAGAGTGTTTAAGCTGAGGAAAGCTCCTCAACTTAATCCATGATTAGGGATTAACCTCATTACAAAACAAAGCCTTTATTAAGTGGATTTTAGTTAATGATATGATGAAGAAGTGAGTTTTATGGTTTGTAAGACAACTTGAGGGGGACTTGTCCATTAACACTAGGGTTAGTCCTTCTTAACCAATTAAGGAAGAATTAGAACCCTAATGCAAGGCCCAAGGGCTCTCATTCAAACTGGTCAAATTAATATAAAACTCAATTAATTAGGTTAATGACGTGGATTAGGGCTTCTAATGAAACATCCAAGCCACTCAAACACGCGCGAGTCAGCCCTGGTCAACCCATCCGACGCTCCTCATTCAAACTTGCATTAATGACTCTGATTAGCCCTAAACACTTTCAGGTGGCCGGAGAAGACTTCCGGTCGTCTTCTCCAGCGAGACTCTCACCTGAAAGTTGCTAACTTTCCCCCCAGGCCTCTAAAACATCATCTCTCTGCCCAGAATCCACCCCCAAACATCATAGGGCAATAATCAACAACCAAAGTTCATTTATTTTTCATATTAAGACTGAATTGAAACAAAATGCATTTAGGTCAGAAAAATTTCAGAACACGAATACATGCTTATTTCTCAACCATTTCAAAAAGTAAAAACATCAGAGTGATCAGCAAAGCATGAGGAACAATCTAGGAACTTAAAAACGCATTTCTGGAAAAAAAGTTCTTGAGGTACCTGAGCTTGAGCTTTCTCAGTTTGCAACTTTCTGACTTCCTTTCTTTGTGCAAACCACTCCTCTTGAGCTCCTGATGAAGTCTTGATACTTGGAAGAAGTTTGTGATGGCTGGTTTGGAAGATTACAGAAGTTCTGTTCAAGGGGGGGTGGAAATCGTATTTTGATTTCAGTGAGTTTCAGGCTATGGTGATGGGTGGTTTGTGATCAGTGAAGCATGTTGAGATTGTTTGTGAAGTTTGTTTGTGTGTTTGCAGCTTGTGGAGAGTGTTTCGAATGAAAATGCAAGTTAGAGAGATTTTGATAACTATGGCTTGTGGTGTGTTTCAGCTTGAAGTGAGTGGTGTGTTATGTTGGCTTTGGTCCATGTATCAAAAGGTGATAGGTCAGAGAGTTGTTGGTGGCCTATGGTGATTGGTATGGGTCTTTGGACAAAATGGCAACTTGATTTGTACTTGAGGTATGGGCTATGGTACAACTTGCTTTTTGGCTTGCTTTGGCTCAGCTTGAATCAAGGAATGCTATGGAACAGGTCTAGAAGCAATGCAGCAAGTGGTTTGTAGTTTGTGATAGGTTTTGCAAATTTCACAAAGTTTGGTTCCCTTGGGATTTCTTGAGATTCAAGTCATGAAATGAGATGATTCTTTGGCCCATTCTGAATTTTAGAGGTCATATGATCATGTTGTGAAGAAATGGTACACATTTGAGGCCTTTAGAACACTTGATCATAGCATTTTGCAAAATGCCTCTTTGGTAGAAAACTTCAAATTTTATGATTTTAGCCAACTTTGACAAGCCATAACTTTTGATCCAAAATGAATTAGGTCATGTTCTTGTACTTTTTGAAAAGGGAATGATCCATCCTACAACTTTCATGACCAAAGTTTTTTCATTTGAAGCATTTTTGAATCAAAAAGCAAGGGTTGAAAAAGTTTCCCAAAATGGCAATTTCATTATAAGTCAACTTTCCCAAAAAGTCAACTTTGCAAATGACTTGAAATTCTTCAATTTTGTGAACTTAAAACATCTTCTATGATCAAATAAAGATCATACACATTCAAAATGATGAAGAACACCCTTTGGTTGGGTCATTGGGGGCCTCAGATGCCCTGATTTTACACTGACTTGCTCAAAAAGTCAACTCTTGATCAGATGACTTCCCCATTGAATTTCTTCATGAAAATTGATATGCATTCCCCCTATACCATATAGAGACCAATAGAAACAAGAATGACCAAAAAAATTGGAGTCATGGCCTTTGAAACCAAAACCCTAATTCTAGGTCATCTGTGTAGTTAAACCTGGCTCTGCTTCCATGCCATTCTCAGTTCTTGTGATTTTTGACATTCTTGACTTTGAGGGGATATAATATGATGCTTGAACATACATGGACCCCTTTGAAGTGATTGATGACCTTTGGAGTGGCTCAAGAAGCTCTTGGATTGCTCAGATCACAAACCCTAGATGCAGATGACTTTGAACCAATGCAATGAATCAAAAATGTGATATGAGATGCTATGATTGAGTTTATGCATATGAGGATATCACAAGCCATGGTGTGAATGGGTGAGGGCAAATTTGGGGTGTTTACAGCTGCCCCTATTCAAACATGAGTTAGCTGTGCAGGATGTAAGCAACGGCTTAATAGGCAAACAAGATAACTTGTGGTTGAATACCAAAGACAGTCCAAAATTTGCACTCACAGAATGAAGAAGAAAAGGGATATAGATTGTAAAAGAAAATAAAGTATATTATAAAGTGCGGGCGGCGGAGGACGACCGTCGAGCAGAGGACGACTGCTGGGGAAAGAGCAATGACGGGGACGGCCGACATGCTGGGAAAAGTGCGAGAAATAAAGTAATGACGGGGACGGCCGACAAGCTGGGGATAAAAGGGATTATGATGGGGACGGCCATCAAGTAAAGCCATATGACTCTCCGGGGATTAATGAAAAATGATGGGGACGGCCATCAGGTTCGTAAAGTAATGTAAACAACGATGGGGACGGCCATCGGGCTAAACTGATGAAGGATGATCATCTGGAAAAGGAAAAGGGACCACGACGGGAACGGCCATCGGGTTAAAGAATAAATGAAATAATGATGAGGGACGGTCATCAAAGGTGAAGGACGATCACCTAGCAGGGGACAGCTGCTCTGAAAGGGGTAAGATGAGGGACGTTCATCTAAGGTGAAGGACGATCACCTGCAGGGTACGGCTGCCGAAAATATCGCGACATAGGATGAATGCCGGATAAAAGGTCAACGATGGGGACGACCATCGGATGAGCATGATGAAGGACGATCATCAAGAGGTGAAGGACGATCACCTAGCAGGGGACGGCTGCTCTCAAGGTTTATCATGACGTAGGACGTATGTCAGATAACAATATCAACGATGGGGACGGCCATCGGATAAATGATGAAGGACGATCATCAAAAAGGTGAAGGACGATCACCTAGCAGGGTACGGCTGCTAAAAATATCACGACATAGGACGAATGTCGGATAGAAAAGATCAACGATGGGGACGGCCATCGGATGAGCATGATGAAGGACGATCATCAAGAGGTGAAGGACGATCACCTAGCAGGGGACGGCTGCTCTCAGGGTTTACCATGACACAGGACGAATGTCAGATAGAAAAGAAATTTTGTTTTGCTGGCGATCTACTGGGGAATAGTAAACACGGACGAGTGTTTATATCCAAGCAATAAAGGTATAAGTGTTTTGCCGTTGTGTATAGATTAAAGATGCGGACGAGCATCCCTAAGACTACGATATGGACGAGTATCGGGTAGAAACAAATACTGACACATGTTCAGAGATGATGATATGGACGAGTATCAACTGGTTAACAGAGAACACGGACGAGTGTCGAATCTGAGGGGACTCTTCTGGGGAATAGTAGACACAAACGAGTGTCTAAATTCAAGAAGACATGAGTGTTTGACATGTGTATGGATTAAAGATGCGGACGAGCATCCTTAAGACTATGATACGGACGAGTATCAGGTAGAAACAAACGCTTGATGCATGTCCTGAGATGATGGTACGGACGAGTACCAACTGGTTAACAAAGAACAAGGACTAATGTCGAATCTGAGATGATGTAAGTGGTGTATACAAGATACAGACGAGTATCTGTATGAGCGAGATAAGAGTAATAAGTATGAGTAGTGTATAGACGGGTATTTAACCTGCTGGGGAGAGTGACATGGACGAGTATCAAAAGAGGAAAAGCATAGTATAAACAAATATCTGATATACAAAGTGTTTAGGTTACTGTGCTGGGGAAGGTGACACGGACGAGTATCCAGGAATTGTATATATATGTATCTGTGAGTGCAAAGGGGATGCTTTGGCTTTCTGCTGGGGGTATGACACGGACGGGTGCCACAAGGAGGTATTTGTTTTGTGAGAGGAATGTTTGGGCTCTCTGCCGGGGAATCTGGGGAGCGTTCTGTACATTGTTGATGGATTGTCATTATTCACAAGTGTTTGATTCAGAACATGGCTTATGATTATGCAATATGTTGGATTTTTGCCGTAATGCTCCATTTTAGACGGAATGCTACGCTTTGTGGGGGCGAATATGATGCGAATGCTATGATTATGCAAAGATAACGATCCGGGATTCGAATCCCGTTGCTGTGAAGATTTCTGGTCGATCTGTTTGAAGTGGACATCCCAGCTGGGGATGAGATCATTGGTAGACCTGATGAGATGTATCTGCTTGGGGGAGTAGGTCACTGATAGACCCATCCTTGGTAATGAGGAACCCAACTGGGGTTTGTAGAAGCCTTCGTCACTCTGTTGTGATTCCTTCGTGTATTGTTCTTTTCAGGTAGAGGTTGACACTCTGTGGGGTGATGGTTCCCTGGCTTTTATACCTGGCTGCGGAGGAATAGTAGATAGCAATTCGGCTGGGGAGAAATAACAAGTGGCAACTCAGCTGGGGAGAACACTTCGGGTGCTAAGACTGAGTGAGTGTTGATTTGCCAGCTTGCTGGGATGAAGCTTACATGCCCCGTGTTGCGCTTTTGAATACCTGCAATCCTGCAAAGATAGAGGGACGCACAAGTAATCCCGAGGTATCCTTTACTGGATCCCATCATGAGAGTTCAGACACTCCCGGGAATAAGTATATTTCCTGCAAGCACGTAGTTTCAGAAAGACGCATCTGTATTTATGCAATCGATATATTAATGACATCGGACATTTTTGCAAATAAAAGAGTACGAGACAATGTGTGACTAAAAAATCTGATTTTACTGATTCATGTGCCTTGAATTGGCAAGATACAGTCAAAGAAACATATCCCTTAAAATGAGGAGATTGTTACAAATTGAGAAACAAAATGCTGGCAATGTTGACGACGCTTCAAGGAGCTTCCCTTTTGCTATGACTCGTATGACATTTGACGTTCTTCTCGTCTTGCTTTCTGAAGAAGGCCGATTCTGAGAGAAGCTTGATCTTTTCGAGGTTTACCAAGTTGTAGGTGATACAGACGAATTCAGAATGCAGTTGTTCGCTTATTCCCTTATTTTGCATGGATCGCCCTTTCGGGTTTTCAATCCATCGGGATACCCATTTTTGCCTGAGTTGTCCAATGCGGCTTTTCAACTCAGCAGGTGTACATTTTTTTTTATTTTTCCTTTATTTTTGCCCGAGTCTTTTATTCTGTTTTTGACTCGCCGGGATGCCCTATTTTTGCCTGGACTTACATTCTGTTTTTATGTCCAGCGGGTCATTTTTTATGCAAAGTATTTTTTAACTGCATCTGAATTCACAGGGGACAGGAAGTCTTCACCATCCATAGTGCTGAGCATCAGCGCTCCGCCAGAGAAAACTTTCTTTACTACGAATGGCCCTTCATAATTCGGAGTCCATTTGCCCCTGTGGTCTGTGTGAGGAGGGAGGAGTCTCTTCAGCACAAGATCTCCTACTTGGTATTCTCGGAGCCTGACTTTCTGATCGAAGGCTTTCTTCATTCTTTTCTGATACAACTGCCCATGACAGATTGCAGCCAATCTTTTCTCTTCAATTAGACTCAGTTGTTCGTATCGGGATCGGACCCACTCAGCTTCGTTCAGCTTAACATCCATCAGTACCCGTAGGGAGGGTAATTCAACTTCAACAGGTAGAACTGCTTCCATTCCATACACAAGCTGATACGGTGTTTCCCCAGTGGATGTTCTGATTGACGTGCGGTACCCATGCAAGGCAAACGGTAGCATTTCGTGCCAGTCTTTATAGGTGACTACCATCTTCTGCACAATCTTCTTGATATTCTTATTAGCTGCCTCAACAGCGCCGTTCATCTTTGGCCTGTAAGGAGATGAATTGTGGTGTTGGATCTTGAAGTCCCGGCACAGCTCTACCATCATTTTGTTGTTTAAATTAGAACCATTATCAGTAATGATTCGCTCGGGAACTCCGTATCGACATATGATATCTCTCTTCAGAAATCTGGCTACCACTTGCCTTGTAACATTTGCATAGGAAGCTGCTTCAACCCACTTGGTAAAATAGTCAATAGCAACCAGGATGAATCTGTGGCCATTTGAAGCAGTCGGTTCGATCTTTCCAATCATGTCAATGCCCCACATAGCAAAGGGCCAGGGTGAAGACATCACATTCAGAGGATTGGGAGGCACATGCACCTTATCCGCATAGATCTGGCATTTATGGCATAGGCACAACAGTCTGCGTCCATTGTGATCCAGTAATAACCTGATCTTAGCAACTTTTTAGCCATGGCATGCCCTCCAGCATGGGTACCAAAGGATCCTTCGTGCACCTCGTGCATCAACAAGTCTGCTTCTGTTCTATCAACGCATCTGAGGAGTACCATATCAAAGTTTCTCTTGTACATGGAACCGTCATTGTTCAAAAAGAAACTACCAGCTAGCCTTCTTAATGTCTTCTTATCATTGGAGGATGCCCCAGGTGGGTATGTTTGATCCTCCAAGAAGCACTTAATGTCATGGAACCAAGGCTTATCATCTTTGACAATGTCTGCTGCAAATACATATGCTGGCCTGTCAAGTCTGGACACTAAAATTCGAGGTACAAAGTTGGCAGCTTGCACTTTGATCATGGATGAAATAGTAGCCAGAGCATCGGCAAACTGGTTTTTGTCTCGGGGAATATACTCAAGCTTGACCGTTGTGAAGAAAGTCAATAACCTTCTTGTATAATCCCTGTAAGGTATCAGATGATCCTGGTGTGTGTACCATTTGCCGTTGGTTTGATTAACTACCAGAGCTGAATCTCCGAATACAGTCAATGTCTTGATCCTGAGGTCAATGGCTTCCTCAAGACCCATAATGCAAGCCTCATATTCAGCTTCGTTGTTAGTGCAGTTAAAGGTGAGTTTTGCCGAGAAAGGCATGTGAACTCCCTTAGGTGTAATGAGTACTGCACCAACGCCACGACCATTCATATTAACAGCCCCATCAAACATCATAGTCCATTCTTCTTCCGGGTCAGGCCCTTCAGTGTGAATAGGCTCTTCATGATCTTTTGCTCTTATGAACATGATGTCTTCATCAGGGAAGTCAAATCTCATAGGCTGGTAATCATCAATAGGTTGCTCAGCAAGATAATCAGACAGTACACTGCCCTTGATGGCTTTCTGAGATGTGTACTGGATGTCATATTCTGTGAGGATCATCTGCCATCTTGCAACCCGTCCGGTAAGTGCTGGCTTCTCAAAAATGTACTTGAAAGGGTCCATCTTTGATATCAATAAAGTAGTGTGGGTCAACATATACTGTCTCAGTCGACGAGAAGCCCACGCTAAAGCACAACAAGTTTTCTCGAGCAGTGAATAACGTTGTTCACAGTCGGTAAACGTTTTGCTTAGGTAGTAAATTACATACTCTTTTCGACCAGACTCGTCATGCTGGCCCAACACACACCCCATTGACTCTTCTAATACTGTCAAGTACATTATTAGAGGTCTTCCTTCAACTGGAGGCATAAGGATTGGAGGCTCTTGTAAGTATTCCTTGATCTTGTCAAAAGCCTTCTGGCAGTCTTCGTTCCACCTGACCGTTTGTTCTTTTCTTAGCAATTTGAACAAGGGTTCACAGGTTGCTGTAAGGTGAGATATGAACCGTGAAATGTAGTTCAATCGACCTAAGAACCCTCGAACTTCTTTTTCTGTCTTCGGTGCAGGCATTTCTTGAATAGCTTTGACTTTATCAGGGTCAACTTCAATCCCTTTCTCGCTTACAATAAATCCCAGCAGCTTACCAGATCGCACCCCGAATGTGCATTTGTTGGGGTTTAGCTTCAGTTGGTATTTCCTCAGACGCTTGAATAACTTCAGTAGATTTACCAGGTGGTATTCTTCTGTGAGGGACTTAGCAATCATGTCATCCACATAACACTCGATTTCTTTATGGATCATGTCATGGAATAATGTTACCATAGCCCGTTGATAGGTTGCACCAGCATTCTTCAGTCCGAATAGCATTACCTTATAACAGAACGTGCCCCAGGGTGTGATGAAAGTTGTCTTCTCCATGTCTTCAGGTGACATTTTGATCTGATTGTATCCTGAAAATCCGTCCATGAAGGAGAACACCGAGAACTGAGCCGTATTATCCACCAATACATCAATGTGAGGTAAAGGGAAATCATCTTTCGGACTGGCTCTGTTCAGATCCCGGTATTCAACACACATTCTCACTTTGCCATCTTTCTTAGGCACAGGTACTATATTAGCGACCCACGGAGGATAGCTAGTTACAGCAAGGAACCCGGCGTCCCACTGTTTTTGTACCTCTTCCTTTATCTTCATTGCCATGTCTGGGCGAGTACGGCGCAACTTCTGTTTTACTGGCGGGTGTAAACACCCCAAATTTGCCCTCACCCACTCACACCATGGCTTGTGATCATTTCATATGCATAAACACAATCATATCACTTCATGTTTCATTTTTGATTCACTGCATAGTTTCTAAGGCATCTGCACCTAGGGTTTGTGACCTGAGCAATCCAAGAGCCTCTTGAGCCACTCCAAAGGAAACCAATCACTTCAAAGGGATCCATGTGTGTTCATCTATCATATTACATCCTCTCAAAGCCAAAAATTCCAAAGAATCACAAGAACTAGGGTTTGAATGGATGCAGAGCCAAGTTTAACTGCACAGTTGACCTAAAATTAGGGTTTTGGTTTCAGAGGCCATAACTCCAAATTTTTTGGTCATTCTTGTTTCCATTGGTCTCTATATGGTATAGGGAGTATGCATATCAATTTTCATGAAGAAATTCCATGGGGAAGTCATCTGATCAAGGGTTGACTTTTCAGACAAGTCAGTGTAAAATCAGGGCATCTGAGGCCCCCCATGACCCAACCAATGGGTGATCTTCATCATTTTGAGTGTATATGATCTTTATTTGATCATGGAAGAAGGTTTAGGTTCATAGAAATCAAGAATTTGGAAGTGTTGCAAATGTTGACTTTTTGGGCATAGTTGACTTTTCAAGAATGCTTCATTTTAGGTCATTTTTCAAGCCTTGATTCTTGATCCAAAAAAGCTTCAAATGGAAAAACTTTGGTCATGAAAGTTGTAGATCTCATCTTTCCCTTTTCAAATAGTACAAGAACATGACCAAATTCTTCTTGGATCAAAAGTTATGGTGTGACAAAGTTGGCAAAAATCATTGATTTTCAAGTTATGCACCAAGTGTGAAAATTGCAAAACCATGAACCAATGCCTTTTGTAACCTCTAATTCATTTCAAACCATGACATAAACATTCTACATGTCCTAAAAAGTCAGAATTGGACCAAAGATCACATGTGTTTAGTTCATGTAACAAGGCATTTTTCATGAGATTTCAAAAAGGTGACAACTTGCAAAAGCACTCATCACACTTCCTACAACTTGCAACCTTGGATGCTGACCTTGCTAGCTCTCTCACCCCACCATGCTGCGCAGCCCCTAGCCCTTGTACCAAGCTAGCACCTCACCATACTTCTCTTACACAAAAGGTTGACATTTTGCAAAAGCAAACTTACCTATCACAGCAGGCCATGTCACATCATCCAGCCAATTGGATTAGTTTATACTTTTCATTTGCAAGCCATTTCATATACCAAGCAAGGCTGAAACACTTAACATCATCACATTCACAAAACACACCCTAGCTGCATTTTGCTTCGAATCTCTCTGCCCAGCCACCAAACATCCAAACTATTTCCACACTTCAACTCACCATACTTCATAGACCTCAAACCACCAAGAGCCAGGCCTGTTTTGATCAAGAACACCCCATTGCCATTTCTCACCTCAACTTGCAGTTTCATTCGAAACTCTCTCCACAGCACACAAACATCCAAACAAACTTTACAAAGCTTCTCCACTCACCATCTGGATCACAAAGAACCACTCACAATGGCCTGAAACTGCCTGAATCATCCCTGCCATTTCTGACTGAGCTTGAGCAGAAGCTTGTCAAACTCCTCATCCAGCCAACATAAATTCCTCTTGAGCATTCAAGCATGACCAGAGGGTCAAGTGGAGTGGATTGCACTGAAGGAGGTGGCCAGAAAGTCATCAGAGTGAAAGCTTCGAATCTCAGGTAGCTCGAAAAATATTTTTCCAGAAATCATTTCTTTTGTTTTAAACTTGTTCTACATGTCTTCCTGATCATGAATATGCTTTTAGTTTTTGAAATGGTGATGAAATGAGAGTTTAATTGCTTTCTGAAACTTGCGTGCCCTAATTCTTTCTTGCTTCGATTCAGCCTTGTTAGGAAGAATAAATTTGTTTTGAGTGAGGGTTTTGATTCGTGAGTGAGTGGGGATCATTTCCCAATTCTTAGATTTCATTTTAGTTAGGTTTTTGGGGTTTTGGGGATTTTCAGGGGAGGTGCTGGCCGGAGAAGACGACCGGAAGTCTTCTCCGGCCACCTGAAAGTCATTTGTGCCCTAATCATGTAATTAATTTCCATTTGAATTTGGACCGTTGGATGCGTTGAAAGCGTTGACCTCCCGCGTGTGTGTGTGGTCCAGATCTGTTTGATTAGCCCTAATCCACGTGTTTAAGTTTAATTAATCATAATTTATTTAATTTAATCAGAGTCAACCAGGACCCTTGGATCTGCGCGCCAGTCAACTGTCCCAAGCCCAGTTTGAATATCCACCTTAGGATTAGCTTACTTTTCATTTAATTCAGATTAAATCCATTTTTATTTCATTTCTTTTCCTTTTATTTGTTCAATTAATTAAAAATAGCAAAAATGTCTTAAAAATTATGAAACTTTTTCATAAAAGTTTTATTAATTTTCATGACACAAAAATATTTTCATTTTATTTTTTATCATTAAAAAAGTATTTTTAAATATTTAAAATATTATTTTTAATTGATTAATGGAAATTAATTTATTAAAAATACTTTTAGGTATTTAAAAATCACCAAAAAATTCATGAAATGTTCTAAGACATTTAGAAACATTGTCCAACCTTCAAACCAAATTTCTTTTTTGATCTTGATGCATTTTAAGAATTTTTCATTGAATTAAATCATTTTTTGTGCATTATTTTGATCATGAGTTCAAAAAATCATTTCTGCCTATTTGAGAAGAGTTGGACATTGATTCTTTTTGCATTTTTTTGTGCTTAGCATGTAGTTTCTAGGATTAAATGGCCATAATTTGATTCCTCATTTTCAATTTTTTTGGAATTTCTTTTGTTTAGGAACCCTAAAAACCCTAATAACTTAGAAAAATCATAACTTGAGTTTGGTTGAGAGTTGAGACCTCCCCTTTGGACCTTAGTTTAGTATAAGATTAGGGTTTCTTTGGTTGGCATTTTCCATTTTTTATCTTAGGGTTTGCTTCTGTTTTTGGTTTTTGTTTGTTGTTTGATCCATAAACCCTAATTTGGGCTTTCTCTTGCATCCTTCTTGCATTCTCTTGCATAGCATGACTTACCATGGCATTTCAAGCATCCATGTGATTCATTTGACATCATAAAACATATAGAAAGCATCTTTGATTATTGCATCTTTCATTTGCCATGTTGTATGCTTTGTATGCTTCCTAACTTTTCATGTGTATCCATGCTTCAAAGCTTGCACCATTTGCATCCATAACTTGCATGAACATCTCCATGCCTTGCCTCATGTTTGTAGCATCTCATAGCATCATTATAATCATCAACATGCTTCTGGTTTTGTTTAGCATCATACCATTTAATCCCATTTTGCTTTGCATTGCATTTCTTTCTAACATTTCAGGTGGTAAGTAAACTTGAGAAGTGAATTTGCCTTCACTTCTCATAACTTTTCTTTTCATCTCTCTTGCATCCATTGCTGCATTTATGCATGTGTTTGATATTGAGCTTGCTCATTCTTGTTCCTCCCACTTTCTTTCTTCAAGTGACTTGACTTCTTGAATGAAGCAAGTTGCTTTGCTTCTCTTGATCTTGTTCATCTGCTTCCTGGTGGCTCCTTTGAAGATTGTTCTTGAAAACCTCACAAACCTTAGGAACAACCAAGCATGACAATGATTAGGGTTTTGATTAGTCTCCCCTCTTAGTTTCACCTTTGTGTCTCTTTTGAGTCATCTATTCTTATCTCATAATCAGGGACTAAACCCTAAAGGCTTTAAGGCTTTGTGATTAAGCTTATGCCTGCATCCTTCTCTTAGGATGGAGTGTATAACTTTAATCCTAAGTGTTAAACCCTTAATGTGTTTAACTCCCTTAATCAATTCACTTAATAATCATCAAGACATTGCACTTGTAACTTGGGCCTTGCATTAGGGTTCTAATTCTTCCTTAACTGGTTAAGAAGGACTAACCCTAGTGTTAATGGACAAGTCCCCCTCAAGTTGTCTTACAAATCATAAAATCCACTTCATCATCATATCATTAAATAAAATCCACTTAATCAAAGGCTTGTTTTGTCATGAGTTTAATCCCTAATCATGGATTAAGTTGAGGAGTTTTCCTCAGTTTAAACATTCTCATCTATTATCCTTCTATTAGGATGGTGTAATGAGTCTGTTTAATCCTTGATTATGGCTTAATCTCATTACTTAACACTAAACAAAACACCAAAAACATCTAAATAATCACAAGTAGGTTAATGATCTTAACCCTACATCAAAGGTGATTAAGTGTGAGAATTTGACTTCACACTTAAGGTACTCTCATTACCCCTAAACAGAGGGAAGATGTGATGAGTTTACTAAACCCATTGGTTTAGGCTTAAGCTCATTAACTTATGACAAACTTCAAAAAGCAATAAAAGACTGAAAACACAAAAACAAACAATAATCGTCTCCTCCGGGATTCTTTTCTCATCTCATTCACTCATAAACACGAACTTGCTTCTTCCGTTTAATGCAAGACAGTTAGTACCTGAGCCAGACAGGTCATACACTTGAGCATAGACAAGTAAGCAGTTCATCAGTCAATTCATCTTTCAGTCTTTTCGGGTCGAACTACGATGTTCTGACTTCCTCATTGCACGAGAGGATACGTAGGCATAACTTAACAGTTATCGAACAAAAGTCTCTGTATATTCCCCCTCTTTCTAGCCTCATTCTTTTAGCCTCATGATCTTGAGCATTTCACTCCTGTTCTTACACTGACACTTCACTTATATACTTCACTTTTCTTTACACTGACACTTGCATTCTTTCCAGCTTTGACACACAGATTGCACTGACACTACCCCTTTAAAACACAAATTTTTTAAGCGTGGATCCCGTCGAGTACGACGGACAATCTGGGTGCTAATACCTTCCCAGGTTGTAACCAACCCCCTTTCTCAGTCTCTCTGGTTCGCAAACCGTCTTATCCACCTTTTTCTAGGTCTATGCAGCATTGCCTTTCCTCCGGGATAAAAATGCCTAGCTGGCGACTCTATTCATTCTCCAGTAAGTTCACGGCTGTGTGTTCTCACTGTTCCCTTCGCCGACCGTTCGCGTCTGTACCCTTATTTGACCTAGTCCCATTTATCGGGAGCGACAACTTGGCGACTCTGCTGGGGACCCTTATATTGCAACCAGGGCTTCTGGTTCTTTTTGTGGGTTCCTCCTAGCGCTTGATTGATTTGTGTTTACTGGGGTGTTATGTGCTTATTTGTGCTTGTATTTATTTTGTTTATTGATTTATGTACAGTTTGCTTTACTGCTTTCTTTATTGCTTTTTGCATTATATCATATTGTCATACTGTGCTGCTGGCTGGATCTGGTTTTCCTTTGGTGGGTGGGGTTCTATTGAGAGTCAAGGTCCTATACCTGGGACCTGAGTGACACCTAGGCTAGAGTGAATCATATTCTTTCCCATTCCATTTCGGTCTGGTGCGGGAATATGAAACACGGTTCAGATATGGGTTTCTTCTTGAGAACTCTGTGTTGCAGATTTCCTGCAATGCTAGGGCTATCTGGGAAGCCTGCTAAGTCTGGATGACCTTTAGTATTGACCTTCAGAAACTGAGGTGAATTAGAGGAGGAATTGTTATGGTTATTGTAAACACTGTACCTCCGGGTTGGAAGTGTTTACACTTCTCATAACTGATCCAAGTCTGAGGATCCTTGTTCTAGAACACCACCTGTGAGGGGGGTTGGGCTGTTTACAGGTTTGCAGGTACCTTGACCTCAGAATACCCTGTTACTTTGATTGTTTAAGAATACTTCAAATAGGGACAGTTCTTGTGATTCTAAAACCCTGGATATGTGGCTCTTTATTTGAGTCCCCCACCTTGGTTACTGGATTTATGGACCTCCAACTGGAATTCTTGAACACACTTGGACCTATATCAGGGCATTTTGATCAGATCCAGCTCAGTCATAAACCCTTGCATATCATTTGCATACATAATCATTGCATCATATTGACATTTGCTTATTTGCGTTTCAGGGTATCCATCTTCATTTGGTTTTGGTTTTGACCCCATCTTCAGTTTTGATTTGTCTTCATCAGCTATCTGCTTCAGTTATCACCTGCACCAGCCAGTCAGTGGCCCACTTCTTCAGTATTATCATCAGCACCTGTCTCTACTCAGTCTCAGCATCATGGCTCCTAAAAAGAGCAACATCACCTATCACTTCTTCCAGCCAGAGCTATCAGATATCAGGAGGATTCAGACCTTGATCACTCCAGATCACATACCTTTGTTCAGGGAAAGTTATGGAGATATACTTGATATGGTTATGGATCTGGACCCATCACAGAGAAGCTTGATCCACACCTGCATTCAGTTTTATGATCCTCCACTGAGATGTTTTACTTTTCAAGACTTTCAGTTGGGCCCCTTATTGGAAGAATACTCCTCATTAGTTGGTATACCTATCAGAGGTGGAATCCCTTTCAACCCTGAGATGGTCTTTCCTGCTAATGGAGAAGTAGCAAAGGCTTTGCATCTGGAACCTGTCCTGATTGAGCAGCATATGACTTCTAAAGCTGGGATCCCTGGTTTCCATCTGGATTTCTTGATCTCTCAAGCTACCCTGAAAGCTTCTCTAGGAGAGTGGAAAGCTGTTTGTGCTTTACTGGCCTTGAGTATATATGGAATTGTATTGTTTGCAGATGAGCCTCGATTCATTAGCAAGAATGCAATCCATCTGTTCATCTTGAAGAACCCAGTGCCAACTTTATTGGGGGATCTTTACTATTCAGTGCATCAGAGGAATGAAAAGTAGAGGGGGAGATTAGTGAGGTGTTGTGCTCCATTGTTCCACACTTGGCTTCTCAGGCATCTACCCAGGACAGATGCATTTTTAAACCCTCACCAGCAAAGCAACTGGGCTAAGAGACTCACTGTTCTAACTTCAGCTGACATCAGATGGTGCACTCAGAGCACCAAGGGCAGGGATATCATCACCAGCTGTGGGCATTTTCCTAATGTGCCTTTGGTAGGAGTTAAAGGCAGTATTAGTTACAATCCTCTGCTGTTCAGAAGGCAACTGGGCTATGCACTGGTCCACACTCCTAGGGCACAGGACTTGGTTGAGACCCTCTATTGTGAGAACAAGATTAGTTTGACTGTTGTTAGGCAGGCTGCTTGGGCCTGGGATAATGTTCAAACCAAGGGAATAACCATTCTGGGGAAGTGCAACAATGTGGCATCAGCACAATATTATGAATGGTCCCGTGCCAGGGCCCAATTCTCTGGGATGCCCTTTACCATAGAAGACATGCCTGAGTCATCTTCAGCACCACCCCCTGCCACTATCAGTTTGGAGGAGTTTGAGAGCTTGAAGGAAAGAAATGAGAAGCTAACCCAGGCTTTGCAGAAGACCCTCCGGGAGAGGAGTGAAGGTATGAGGGAGATTGAGAGGTTGGAGAAAATGAGAGTAGAGCATCTGACTAAGATTGAGAAGTCTAGGGATTATATCAAAAAGTCTAAGGCTGGTGAGCAAATTCTGAAGAATGCTTGCATAGAAGCCCAATTCCAGAGAGCAAGGACAGACTTGTATTTGAAGGAGAGTCAAGCCCGGTGGGTCAGGATCACCGAGACTCGTACCCTGGAAGACAAGAGAGTTCAAGACAAGATGGAGCAACTAGAAGCTAGTGCAAAAGAACAGCAAGAAGCCCTGGCAGCAGCCCAGAGGGAGATATCAGAGCTGAAGATCAAAGCAGGGGTGAAGAGGTCAAAGGACCAAACTCAGCACAAGAAGCTAACAGCAGCTGTTACGACCCGGAATCTCCTCATCAGGAATCTCACGGAGCGTCCGGCTGATCCTGTGACCGAAGCACTTCTCAAGGAAGTTCGTGAGGATGAGTTTGGTCTTGGTGTTTGATCATTTGTTTGTTGTTGCTTTCTTTCCATGTACTTTTTATTTTCTTGTACTGTATTTTGACCCCTTAGAGGGCTTGTGTTGTAAAATGAACAAGTTGTATTATTCCACCTTCTGTAATGTATTTGTGTTAGTTTGCTTCATCTGAGCTTTCATCAAGCAACAACAACAGCATCTTCAAGGGTCGGGAAGGGTCAAAACTGAAGGCCAAACCGGATACCTTGAGAATAAATAAGCATAACTGCATTGCATGCTAACCCTTTGTTTGTTTTGTAGGTTTTTGTTTTGTTGTTGCTAACCTCTGTTGTGATAAATCAGGAACTATTGCTAGGCGCCGGGTATTTCCCCTCAACCGTCCGCACCGTTATCCAACCCGAAACAACCTTCCGGGAATTTAAATGGATCAGATGCAGCAGGACCTTACTGAGGTCAGAAATCAAATGGCAAATGAAAGGCTAGAGATGAGGAATCAAATGACTCAGTTTATGGAAGTTATGAACAACATGGCTCAGAGCCAGGAAAGATTGAGGGCCATGGTGGAAAGGCAGAATCAAGAGGATCCACATATAGGGACTGCCGGTACCAGTAACAATGAAAGAGTCCAACCTCACGTCAACCCTCCGGTATTTGGACCACACCTCCATCCTGAGGTCAATATTCCCGCAAATGTTCAAGGGACTGCCACCGCAGCTAGGGTACTTCAAGAGGATCCTCAGGAGGACCAATTCACAGTAATGGGCGCTGGTGAAGAAGCTTATGATAGGAGATTGGATGAGATAGCTGAGAAGTTGAGGTCCTTAGAATCTCAAAACTCTTTGGGCTTCGACGTCATGGACATGGGCTTGGTAGACGGGGTTAGGATTCCCCACAAGTTCAAGCCTCCATGTTTTGAAAAGTATAATGGGACTTCTTGTCCTCGAACCCATCTACAATCTTTTCTCGGGAGATTAAAAGCTTATACCATGGACGAGAAATTGTGGATGTTCTATTTTGAAGATAGCCTGACTGGAGCTTCGAGGGAGTGGTATTCCCATCTGACAAGAGCAACAATTAGATGCTGGAAGGACCTGGCAGAGGCCTTCATCAGACAGTATCAGTATAACTTAGACATGGCACCCAACAGGACCCTCCTAATGGGAATGTCACAGTCTTCAAGGGAGAGTTTCCGAGAATATGCCCAGAGATGGAGGCAATTGGCTGCTGCTGTTCAGCCACCTATGTCTGAACGGGAAATGGCAGATATGTTCATGAATACCCTTCAGGGAACTTATATTGACAGGTTGGCTGCTTTCTCTTCCACTAGCTTTGCAGATGTTGTCATAGCCGGGGAGAGAATTGAAAGCTTGTTAAAAATGGGAAAGATCTCAGACAACGGTGCAAGCTCGTCCAGTAGTACAAGAAAGCCTTTTGCAGGCCCGAGAAGAACTGGCGAGACTAATGCCATCCATTCAAACAGGGGCAGGCCCCAATATGTTCAAAGGTCAATAGCAGCAGTCACCATTCCTGCTCCAGCTCATCCTCAACCAGTCTATCAACCTCCGCAGCGAAACTATCATCCGCAACCTCAGTACCATCAGCAAAATCAGTATCCTCCAAGAAATTACAACAACAGCAACACCAACAACAACAGTCAACAAAGGCCATTTCAGCAGAGGCCATCTCAAGCTAATAGGGTGATCGATCCGATCCCTATGCCATATGCTACCCTGCTGCCACAACTCCTGAAACTCAACCTAGTTGAGCTAAGGACGCTGGCACCTCCAGATCCCAACAGTCTACCCAGGAATTATGATTCCAACGCTAGGTGTGCTTTCCATTCAAACGCACCTGGTCACAGTACAGAAAAATGCAGGGCTCTGCATATGAAGGTACAAGACCTGGTAGACTCAAAGGCTTTGAATTTCGCACCACCACCCAATGTCAATAAGAACCCAATGCCAAACCACGGTGGTCCTAGAATTAGCGCTATTGAAGAAGACAAGCCGTCTTATTTAATAACCAGTGTGGGACAGATCAGGACACCATTGGTAGAAATCAAGGCTCAGCTCTTGGAATGCAACATGTTCCCAGGATGCGAGTTGGGGTGTGCTTACTGCAATATCTCAGTAAATGGGTGCGATAATTTGAGAAATGGCATAGACAACCTTATTCAGAGTGGCCAGCTTCAGATCACCACATCATTTCCAACAAATCCAGCAATATCATCAGCAACGGTTTCAGAACCTCCTACAACTGCAGCAACTATTGTTCCTGACAATTCTTCGGCTTCATCGGCAAGTACTTCATCTATCATCTCAACTGATCAGTTCTCAACAAATTTTCCTGTTACAACTTCAGCTTCACTCCATTTTGAGACTCCTACAACAACAACATCATTTCTTCCGACAATATCTCCTACAACTCCAGCAACAAATCATGAAGATGTCTCTACTGTCACAATATTTTATGATCCTGAGAACAACTCTGCCTACCATTCAGGAGGTGCTGCTCCCATCAGAGCACCAGTTACAATCTTTTATGATCCACAAACAATTACAGTCCCTTCAGCAGCGGCAATCAGTCCAGTCACTGTCACGGTGCCTGGACCAGTACCATATGAAAGCAATAGGGCCATCCCTTGGCACTATGGCTCTGACGTGTACTGCGAAGGAAAAAGAATCACTCTTGAAACATCAACACCTGCACCACAAGTAGATAATGTGGGGGGAGGCGGAGGCTTCACTCGAAGCGGACGTCTCTTTGCTCCACCAATTCAAAGACCTACCGCCGAAGCAGAAGCTGCTGCTAAGGCAAAAGGGAAAAGCCCTATGCAGGAAGATCAAGCTGTTAAAGAAGCCTTGAAGACACCGTTCGATCAAGAAGTTGATGAGTTTATGAGAATCATCAAAAAGAGTGATTACAAAATTGTGGATCAGCTTCACCAAACGCCATCCAAAATCTCTATCCTCTCACTGCTTATGTGCTCCGAAGCCCATCGGAATGCACTACTCAAAGTCTTGCATGCAGCTTATGTGCCTGAAGAGATTACTGTCAACCAGTTGGAAACCGTGGTTGGAAACGTTACTGCTAGCAATGGGCTAGGGTTCACCAATACTGACTTGACAGCGGATGGCCGCAACCACAACAAAGCCTTGCACATCACCATGGAATGCAAAGGGGCAGTCCTTTCTCATGTGCTGGTAGACACGGGGTCGTCCCTTAATGTCTTACCAAAGAAGGCTCTGGTGAAGTTAGAATATGATGGATTGGCATTGAGACCCAGCAACCTGGTAGTAAGGGCCTTCGATGGTTCTAAGAGATCGGTTCTGGGAGAGATCGAGCTACCTGTGACAATTGGCCCACAGACCTTTAAAACTATCTTTTATGTGATGGACATTCAGCCCGCCTACAGCTGTTTGTTGGGTAGACCCTGGATTCACGCCGCCGGCGCAATAACGTCTACCCTTCACCAAAAGTTAAAATTTGAGTGGGAAGGCCAAGTTTTCACAATCTGTGGGGAGGAGGACATTTTTGTCAGCCACCTGGCTACCTATAAATACATTGAAATGGATGGGGAGATCCATGAAACAATGAGCCAAGGATTTGAAGCCTTGAATGTGAATGAAGCATCTGCTGTATCTGGGATCTCCATGTCATCATACCAACAAGCCCGGAAGGTTGTTGAGGAAGGAACTGCCCTAGGCTGGGGCAAGGTTTTAGCTGTGGAGGAGAAGAAAGACAAATTTGGGTTGGGTTACAGACCAACTCAACATCAAGCAAAGGCTGCTGAGAAGCCCGGTTTTGTCAGTGGGGGGATGCTTACCCCCGATGCTATCAACTGTCTGGAAGACGAGCTGGAAGAGGAGCGCAACCTGGAAAGCTGGATTCGTCCAAAGATCCCGGGGAGCAGTGTCTCGAACTGGTCTTCCCAGGAAATTATAAGAGTTACTCGATCAGAGTAATTATTATTTCCTGTATTTTATAAGCATGCATCAAAGTCTTGCATCTTGCCCAAGATGACAAGACTCATTTTGTAATCGGGCCATCTGTACTTTTTGTGCAAACAAGATCAATTAATGAAATATCAGACATCTTTTTGCAAACGAGTCTTTTTCTTTTCTGCTCACTGTTTTTCCATTTTTCTTTTTTGTACAAAAAATAAATGGCGGTGTTTTCAAAATGATAACTTCATTTCACTTTTCTAAAGCAAGATTAAAATCAATCACTAAAATGAACAAACTTAACCCTTGCAGAGAGTGCCTTCCAGACAGCACCGACAACAGCACGGCTATGACTTCGTATGACTTTGACAACCCAATCAATCAAGCTGATGAAGGGGTTGACGAAGAATACGAGCTTCCTGAAGAGCTAGCCAGGTTGTTAAGACAAGAGGAAAAGGTTATTACTCCTCACCAGGAGGAGGTTGAAGTGATCAATCTTGGTACAGATGAAGACGTGAAAGAAGTTAGAATCGGGGCCTGCCTGCAAGACTCAGTGAAGAGACAACTGATAGACCTGCTTCAAGAGTATGTAGATGTGTTTGCTTGGTCGTACCAAGACATGCCAGGGTTGGATACCGATATTGTCGTGCACAAGCTGCCTTTGAGAGAAGAATGCCCGCTAGTTAAACAGAAGTTGCGCCGTACTCGTCCGGACATGGCAATGAAAATCAAAGAAGAGGTACAAAAGCAATGGGACGCCGGGTTCCTTGCTGTGACTAGCTATCCACCGTGGGTTGCTAATATAGTACCTGTGCCTAAGAAAGACGGCAAAGTAAGGATGTGTGTTGACTACCGGGATCTGAACAGAGCCAGCCCGAAAGATGACTTCCCTTTACCTCACATTGATGTGTTGGTGGATAATACGGCTCAGTTCTCGGTATTTTCCTTCATGGATGGATTTTCAGGATACAATCAGATTAAAATGTCACCTGAAGACATGGAGAAGACAACATTCATCACACCTTGGGGCACGTTCTGTTACAAAGTGATGCCATTCGGACTGAAGAACGCCGGTGCGACATATCAACGGGCTATGGTGACATTATTCCACGATATGATCCATAAGGAAATAGAATGTTATGTGGATGACATGATTGCCAAGTCCCTTACTGAAGAAGACCACCTGGTGAATCTGCTGAAGTTGTTCAAGCGTCTGAGGAAGTACCAACTGAAGTTGAACCCCAACAAATGCACATTCGGGGTGCGATCCGGTAAGCTGCTAGGATTTATCGTAAGTGAGAAAGGGATTGAGGTTGACCCTGATAAAGTCAAAGCCATCCAAGAGATGCCTGCACCGAAAACAGAGAAAGAAGTTCGAGGGTTCTTAGGTCGATTGAACTATATTTCAAGGTTCATATCTCACCTCACAGCAACCTGTGAACCCTTGTTCAAGTTGTTGAGGAAAGAGCAAACGATCAGGTGGAATGAAGACTGCCAAAAGGCTTTTGACAAAATCAAAGAATATCTGCAAGAACCTCCAATCCTCATGCCTCCAGTTGAAGGAAGACCTCTGATAATGTACTTGACAGTATTAGAAGAGTCAATGGGGTGTGTGCTGGGCCAGCATGACGAGTCTGGTCGAAAAGAGTATGCAATTTACTACCTAGGCAAAAAGTTTACCGACTGTGAACAACGTTATTCACTGCTCGAGAAAACTTGCTGTGCTTTAGCGTGGGCTGCTCGCCGACTGAGACAGTATATGTTGACCCACACTACCTTACTGATCTCAAAGATGGACCCAGTCAAGTACATATTTGAGAAGCCAGCACTTACCGGACGGGTTGCAAGATGGCAAATGATTCTCACAGAATACGACATCCAGTACACTTCTCAGAAAGCCATTAAGGGCAGTGTACTATCTGAATATCTTGCTGAGCAACCCATTGATGACTACCAGCCTATGAGATTTGACTTCCCTGATGAAGATATCATGTTCATTAAATCAAAAGATCACGAAGAGCCTGTTCACACTGAAGGGCCTGACCCGGAGGAAGAATGGACTATGATGTTTGATGGGGTTGTTAATATGAATGGTCGTGGTGTTGGTGCAGTGCTCATTACACCTAAGGGAGTTCACATGCCTTTCTCGGCAAAACTCACTTTCAACTGCACTAACAACGAAGCTGAATACGAAGCTTGCATTATGGGTCTCGAGGAAGCCATTGACCTCAGGATCAAGACATTGACCGTATTCGGGGATTCAACTTTGGTAGTCAATCAGACCAATGGAAGATGGTACACCCACCAGGATCATCTGATACCTTACAGGGATTATACAAGGAGGTTATTGACTTTCTTCACCACAGTCAAGCTTGAGTATATCCCTCGGGACGAGAATCAGTTTGCAGATGCTCTTGCTACCATTTCGTCCATGATCAAAGTTCAAGCTGCTAACTTTATACCTCAGATTTCAGTATCGAGACTCGATAGACCAGCATATGTATTTACGGCAGAAGGTGTCAAAGATGATAAGCCTTGGTTTCATGACATTAAATGCTTCTTGGAGGATCAGACATACCCACCTGGGGCATCTTCCAATGATAAGAAGACTTTGAGAAGGCTTGCTGGTAGTTTCTTTCTGAACACTGATGGATCTTTGTACAAAAGGAACTTTGATATGGTACTCCTCCGATGTGTTGACAAGACGGAAGCAGATTTATTGATGCATGAAGTGCACGAAGGCCCCTTTGGTACCCATGCCGGAGGGCATGCCATGGCCAAGAAGTTATTAAGATCAGGTTATTACTGGATCACAATGGACGCAGACTGTTGTGCTTCTGCCAGAAAATGCCATAAATGCCAGATCTATGCAGATAAGGTGCATGTGCCTCCCAATCCTCTGAACATCATGTCTTCACCATGGCCCTTTGCCATGTGGGGCATTGATATGATTGGCAAGATTGAGCCGACTGCTTCAAATGGCCACAGATTCATCCTGGTCGCCATTGACTATTTCACTAAGTGGGTTGAAGCAGCCTCATATGCAAACGTCACAAGACAAGTGGTAGCCAGATTTCTGAAGAGAGATATCATCTGTCGATATGGAGTGCCCGAGCGAATCATTACTGATAATGGTTCCAATCTAAACAACAAAATGATGGCAGAGCTATGCCGGGACTTCAAAATCCAACATCACAATTCTTCTCCTTACAGGCCAAAGATGAATGGCGCTGTTGAGGCAGCAAATAAGAATATTAAGAAGATTGTGCAGAAGATGGTAGTCACCTACAAAGACTGGCATGAAATGCTACCGTTCGCCTTGCATGGGTACCGCACGTCAATCAGAACATCCACTGGGGCAACACCGTATCAACTTGTGTATGGTATGGAAGCAGTCCTACCTGTTGAAGTTGAATTACCCTCCCTACGGGTATTAATGGATGTTAAGCTAAGTGAAGCAGAATGGGTTCGGGCCCGATACGAACAACTGAGTCTGGTCGAAGAGAAAATATTGGCTGCAATCTGTCATGGACAGCTATATCAGAAGAGAATGAAGAGAGCCTTCGATCAGAAAGTCAGGCACCGAGAGTACCAAGTAGGAGATCTTGTGCTGAAAAGAATCCTCCCTCCTCATACAGACCACAGGGGCAAGTGGACTCCAAATTATGAAGGACCTTTTGTTGTAAAGAAAGTTTTCTCTGGTGGAGCGCTAATGCTCAGCACCATGGATGGCGAAGATTTCCCGTCCCTTGTGAATTCAGATGCAGTTAAAAAATACTTCGCATAAAAATGACCCGCTGGACACAAAAACAGAATATAAGTCCAGGCAAAAATAGGGCATCCCGGCGAGTCAAAAACAGAATAAAAGACTCGGGCAAAAATAAGGGAAATAAATGAAAAAATGTACACCCGCTGAGTTGAAAAGCCGCATTGGACAACTCAGGCAAAAATGGGTATCCCGATGGATTGAAAACCCGAAAGGGCGATCCATGCAAAATAAGGGAATAAGCGAACAACTGCATTCTGAATTCGTCTGTATCACTTGCAACTTGGAAAGCTTCAAAAGGATCAAGCTTCAATCAGAATCAGCCTTCTTCAGAAAGCAAGACGAGAAGAACGTCAAAAGTCATACGAGTCATAGCAAAAGAGGAAGCTCTTTTGAAAGCGTCGTCAACATCGCCAGCATTTTGTTTCTCAATTTGTAACAATCTTCTTATTTTAGGAGATTTGTTCCTTGACTGTATCTCGCCAATTCAGGGCACAAGAATTAATAGAATCAGATTTTTCAGTCATGTTTCGTCTTGTACATATTTCGTTTGCAAAGAATGTCTGATGTCTCTAAAACTAATTGCATAAGTACAGATGTTTGTCACTAAAGATAGAAACACATGCTTGCAGGGAGTATACTTACTCTTGAGAATGCTTAACTCCTATGACGGAATCCAGTAAAGGATACCTCGGAACCTTTTGTGCGTTTCCTTATCTTTGCAGGATTGCAGGTATCCAGAACGCAACTTGGGGCATGCAAGTTACATCCCAGCAAGTTGGCAAATCAACACTCAATTTTAGCACTCAAGGTGCTTTCTCCCCAGCTGAGTTTGCTTCTCATTACTCTCCTCAGCTGAGTTACCAACAATTCTCCCCAGCCATAGTACCAATCATTCTTCCTCAGTAAAATACAGGAGTCAGGGAATCATCTCCCCACAGAATCTTCAGCCTCTATTCAGAAGAGCAACGCAGGAAAGGATCACAACAGAGTGAAGAAAGCTTCTACAAGCCCCAGCTGGGCCTCTCATTTATTCGGATAGGTCTATCAGTGACTCGTATCCCCAAGCAAATATTGGATCTACCAATGATCTCCTCCCCAGCTGGGATGTCCATTTCAAGCAGATCAACTAGGGATCTCTGCAGCAGCGGGATCCGAATCCCAGATCTGTGCCTCTTTGCATGATCACAGCATTTGCATCATATTCACCCACAAAGCGTAGCATTCCGTTTTAACACGGAGCATTACGGCAAAAAAATCAAACGCATAGCATAATCATGAGCCATGTTATGAATCAACACCTGTGAATGATTACAGTTCATCAACATACGGAAGAAATATCTCCACCAGAGTTCCCAGCAAAAACAGTTGCCTCACAACTCCCAAACATCAGTATATACTCCTTTTGACACCCGTCCGTGTTATATCCCAGCAGAAAGCCAAAGACGTCCTTTTTGCATTCACATATACTTATATACACTTTCCTGACACCCGTCCGTGTCATTTCCCCAGCGCAGTCGCCCAGACTTTGTATATCAGATACTTGTTCATATTACACTTTTCTCCTTTTGACACTCGTCCGTGTCACCCTCCCCAGCAGTTAAACACTATCTATACACCACTCGCTCTCATACAGATACTCGTCCGTATCTTGTATATACCAGTTATATACCCACAGATTCAACAGTAGTCTTTGTTCTTTGTTAACCAGTTGGTACTCGTCCGTACCACCATCTCAGAACATTGCGTCTAGTGTTTGTTTCTACATGATACTCGTCCGTATCATAGCCTTAAGGATGCCCGTCCGCGTCTTTAATCCATACACCGTGTCAAACACTTGTGTCTTCTTGAATATAGATGCTCGTCCGTGTCTACTATTCCCCCAGAAGAACCATCAGATTCAACACTCGTCCGTGTTCCTTGTTAACCAGTTGGTACTCGTCCGTACCATCATCTTTGAACATGCGTCAAGCGTTTGTTTCTACCTGATACTCGTCTGTATCATAGTCTTAAGGATGCTCGTCCGCATCTTTAATCTATACACCAACATCTAAACACTTGTACTTTCTCTTCTTGGTTGTAAATACTCGTCCGTGTTTACTATATCCCCAGTAGATTGCCAACAAAGCAAATTTTCCTTTTTATCTGACACTCGTCCTGTGTCATGATAAACTCGAGAGCAGCCGTACCCTGCTGAGTGGTCGTCCTCCACTTCTTGATGGTCGTCCTCCATCATGCTCATCCGATGGCCGTCCCCATCGTCGATTTTAGCAGCCGTCCCCTGCTAGGTGGTCGTCCTCCACCTCTTGATGATCGTCCTTCATCATTTTATCCAATGGCCGTCCCCATTGTTGATTTTGGTTATCTGGCATTCGTCCTATGTCATGAGAAACCTCGAGAGCAGCCGTACCCTGCTGAGTGGTCGTCCTCCACTTCTTGATGGTCGTCCTCCATCATGCTCGTCCGATGGCCGTCCCCATCGTTGACCTTTTCTATCCGATGGCCGTCCCCATCGTTGATATTTTCGGCAGCCGTACCCTGCCAGGTGGTCGTCCTCCACCTTTGATGGCCGTCCCCATCATAATTCCTTTATTACCCAACAGAGCAGCCGTCCCCTGCTAGGTGATCGTCCTTCACCTTTGATGGCCGTACCCCATCATCTGTTTATTTCATTTATTCTTTAACCCGATGGTCGTCCCCGTCGTGGTCCCTTTTCCTTTTTAGCCCGATGGCCGTCCCCATCGTTGGTTACTTTACCTTTATGAACTTGATGGCCGTCCCCGTCATGTTTCATTGATCCCCGGAGTTTTTTACAGTTTTATCGTGATGGCCGTCCCCATCATATATTTCATTTTCCCCAGCTAGTCGGCCGTCCCCGTCTTAGCTTTATTCTTTTATCCCCAGCATGTCGGCCGTCCCCGTCATTGCTTTCTTTTTAGCACTTTCCCAGCATGTCGGTCGTCCCCGTCATTGCTGTTTACCCAGCAGTCGCCCTCTGCTCGACGGTCGTCCTCCGTCGCCCACACTTTACAATATACTTTATTTTCCTTTACAATCTATATCCCTTTTCTTCTTCATTTTGTGAGTGCAAATTTTGGACTGTCTTTGGTATTCAACCACAAGTTATCTTGTTTGCCTGTTAAGCCGTTGCTTACATCCTGCACAGCTAACTCATGTTTGAATAGGGGCAGCTATAAACACCCCAAATTTCCCCTCACCCACTCACACCATGGCTTGTGATCATTTCATATGCATAAACACAATCATATCACTTCATGTTTCATTTTTGATTCACTGCATAGTTTCTAAGGCATCTGCACCTAGGGTTTGTGACCTGAGCAATCCAAGAGCCTCTTGAGCCACTCCAAAGGCAACCAATCACTTCAAAGGGATCCATGTGTGTTCATCTATCATATTACATCCTCTCAAAGCCAAAAATTCCAAAGAATCACAAGAACTAGGGTTTGAATGGATGCAGAGCCAAGTTTAACTGCACAGTTGACCTAAAATTAGGGTTTTGGTTTCAGAGGCCATAACTCCAAATTTTTTGGTCATTCTTGTTTCCATTGGTCTCTATATGGTATAGGGAGTATGCATATCAATTTTCATGAAGAAATTCCATGGGGAAGTCATCTGATCAAGGGTTGACTTTTCAGACAAGTCAGTGTAAAATCAGGGCATCTGAGGCCCCCCATGACCCAACCAATGGGTGATCTTCATCATTTTGAGTGTATATGATCTTTATTTGATCATGGAAGAAGGTTGAGGTTCATAGAAATCATGAATTTGGAAGTGTTGCAAATGTTGACTTTTTGGGCATAGTTGACTTTTCAAGAATGCTTCATTTTAGGTCATTTTTCAAGCCTTGATTCTTGATCCAAAAAAGCTTCAAATGGAAAAACTTTGGTCATGAAAGTTGTAGATCTCATCTTTCCCTTTTCAAAAAGTACAAGAACATGACCAAATTCTTCTTGGATCAAAAGTTATGGTGTGACAAAGTTGGCAAAAATCATTGATTTTCAAGTTATGCACCAAGTGTGAAAATTGCAAAACCATGAACCAATGCCTTTTGTAACCTCTAATTCATTTCAAACCATGACATAAACATTCTACATGTCCTAAAAAGTCAGAATTGGACCAAAGATCACATGTGTTTAGTTCATGTAACAAGGCATTTTTCATGAGATTTCAAAAAGGTGACAACTTGCAAAAGCACTCATCACACTTCCTACAACTTGCAACCTTGGATGCTGACCTTGCTAGCTCTCTCACCCCACCATGCTGCGCAGCCCCTAGCCCTTGTACCAAGCTAGCACCTCACCATACTTCTCTTACACAAAAGGTTGACATTTTGCAAAAGCAAACTTACCTATCACAGCAGGCCATGTCACATCATCCAGCCAATTGGATTAGTTTATACTTTTCATTTGCAAGCCATTTCATATACCAAGCAAGGCTGAAACACTTAACATCATCACATTCACAAAACACACCCTAGCTGCATTTTGCTTCGAATCTCTCTGCCCAGCCACCAAACATCCAAACTATTTCCACACTTCAACTCACCATACTTCATAGACCTCAAACCACCAAGAGCCAGGCCTGTTTTGATCAAGAAGACCCCATTGCCATTTCTCACCTCAACTTGCAGTTTCATTCGAAACTCTCTCCACAGCACACAAACATCCAAACAAACTTTACAAAGCTTCTCCACTCACCATCTGGATCACAAAGAACCACTCACAATGGCCTGAAACTGCCTGAATCATCCCTGCCATTTCTGACTGAGCTTGAGCAGAAGCTTGTCAAACTCCTCATCCAGCCAACATAAATTCCTCTTGAGCATTCAAGCATCACCAGAGGGTCAAGTGGAGTGGATTGCACTGAAGGAGGTGGCCAGAAAGTCATCAGAGTGAAAGCTTCGAATCTCAGGTAGCTCGAAAAATATTTTTCCAGAAATCATTTCTTTTGTTTTAAACTTGTTCTACATGTCTTCCTGATCATGAATATGCTTTTAGTTTTTGAAATGGTGATGAAATGAGAGTTTAATTGCTTTCTGAAACTTGCGTGCCCTAATTCTTTCTTGCTTCGATTCAGCCTTGTTAGGAAGAATAAATTTGTTTTGAGTGAGGGTTTTGATTCGTGAGTGAGTGGGGATCATTTCCCAATTCTTAGATTTCATTTTAGTTAGGTTTTTGGGGTTTTGGGGATTTTCAGGGGAGGTGCTGGCCGGAGAAGACGACCGGAAGTCTTCTCCGGCCACCTGAAAGTCATTTGTGCCCTAATCATGTAATTAATTTCCATTTGAATTTGGACCGTTGGATGCGTTGAAAGCGTTGACCTCCCGCGTGTGTGTGTGGTCCAGATCTGTTTGATTAGCCCTAATCCACGTGTTTAAGTTTAATTAATCATAATTTATTTAATTTAATCAGAGTCAACCAGGACCCTTGGATCTGCGCGCCAGTCAACTGTCCCAAGCCCAGTTTGAATATCCACCTTAGGATTAGCTTACTTTTCATTTAATTCAGATTAAATCCATTTTTATTTCATTTCTTTTCCTTTTATTTGTTCAATTAATTAAAAATAGCAAAAATGTCTTAAAAATTATGAAACTTTTTCATAAAAGTTTTATTAATTTTCATGACACAAAAATATTTTCATTTTATTTTTTATCATTAAAAAAGTATTTTTAAATATTTAAAAGATTATTTTTAATTGATTAATGGAAATTAATTTATTAAAAATACTTTTAGGTATTTAAAAATCACCAAAAAATTCATGAAATGTTCTAAGACATTTAGAAACATTGTCCAACCTTCAAACCAAATTTCTTTTTTGATCTTGATGCATTTTAAGAATTTTTCATTGAATTAAATCATTTTTTGTGCATTATTTTGATCATGAGTTCAAAAAATCATTTCTGCCTATTTGAGAAGAGTTGGACATTGATTCTTTTTGCATTGTTTTGTGCTTAGCATGTAGTTTCTAGGATTAAATGGCCATGATTTGATTCCTCATTTTCAATTTGTTTGGCATTTCTTTTGTTTAGGAACCCTAAAAACCCTAATAACTTAGAAAAATCATAACTTGAGTTTGGTTGAGAGTTGAGACCTCCCCTTTGGACCTTAGTTTAGTATAAGATTAGGGTTTCTTTGGTTGGCATTTTCCATTTTTTATCTTAGGGTTTGCTTCTGTTTTTGGTTTTTGTTTGTTGTTTGATCCATAAACCCTAATTTGGGCTTTCTCTTGCATCCTTCTTGCATTCTCTTGCATAGCATGACTTACCATGGCATTTCAAGCATCCATGTGATTCATTTGACATCATAAAACATATAGAAAGCATCTTTGATTATTGCATCTTGCATTTGCCATGTTGTATGCTTTGTATGCTTCCTAACTTTTCATGTGTATCCATGCTTCAAAGCTTGCACCATTTGCATCCATAACTTGCATGAACATCTCCATGCCTTGCCTCATGTTTGTAGCATCTCATAGCATCATTATCATCATCAACATGCTTCTGGTTTTGTTTAGCATCATACCATTTAATCCCATTTTGCTTTGCATTGCATTTCTTTCTAACATTTCAGGTGGTAAGTAAACTTGAGAAGTGAATTTGCCTTCACTTCTCATAACTTTTCTTTTCATCTCTCTTGCATCCATTGCTGCATTTATGCATGTGTTTGAGATTGAGCTTGCTCATTCTTGTTCCTCCCACTTTCTTTCTTCAAGTGACTTGACTTCTTGAATGAAGCAAGTTGCTTTGCTTCTCTTGATCTTGTTCATCTGCTTCCTGGTGGCTCCTTTGAAGATTGTTCTTGAAAACCTCACAAACCTTAGGAACAACCAAGCATGACAATGATTAGGGTTTTGATTAGTCTCCCCTCTTAGTTTCACCTTTGTGTCTCTTTTGAGTCATCTATTCTTATCTCATAATCAGGGACTAAACCCTAAAGGCTTTAAGGCTTTGTGATTAAGCTTATGCCTGCATCCTTCTCTTAGGATGGAGTGTATAACTTTAATCCTAAGTGTTAAACCCTTAATGTGTTTAACTCCCTTAATCAATTCACTTAATAATCATCAAGACATTGCACTTGTAACTTGGGCCTTGCATTAGGGTTCTAATTCTTCCTTAACTGGTTAAGAAGGACTAACCCTAGTGTTAATGGACAAGTCCCCCTCAAGTTGTCTTACAAATCATAAAATCCACTTCATCATCATATCATTAAATAAAATCCACTTAATCAAAGGCTTGTTTTGTCATGAGTTTAATCCCTAATCATGGATTAAGTTGAGGAGTTTTCCTCAGTTTAAACATTCTCATCTATTATCCTTCTATTATGATGGTGTAATGAGTCTGTTTAATCCTTGATTATGGCTTAATCTCATTACTTAACACTAAACAAAACACCAAAAACATCTAAATAATCACAAGTAGGTTAATGATCTTAACCCTACATCAAAGGTGATTAAGTGTGAGAATTTGACTTCACACTTAAGGTACTCTTATTACCCCTAAACAGAGGGAAGATGTGATGAGTTTACTAAACCCATTGGTTTAGGCTTAAGCTCATTAACTTATGACAAACTTCAAAAAGCAATAAAAGACTGAAAACACAAAAACAAACAATAATCGTCTCCTCCGGGATTCTTTTCTCATCTCATTCACTCATAAACGCGAACTTGCTTCTTCCGTTTAATGCAAGACAGTTAGTACCTGAGCCAGACAGGTCATACACTTGAGCATAGACAAGTAAGCAGTTCATCAGTAAATTCATCTTTCAGTCTTTTCGGGTCGAACTACGGTGTTCTGACTTCCTCATTGCACGAGAGGATACGTAGGCATAACTTAACAGTTATCGAACAAAAGTCTCTGTATATTCCCCCTCTTTCTAGCCTCATTCTTTTAGCCTCATGATCTTGAGCATTTCACACCTGTTCTTACACTGACACTTCACTTATATACTTCACTTTTCTTTACACTGACACTTGCATTCTTTCCAGCTTTGACACACAGATTGCACTGACACTACCCCTTTAAAACACAAATTTTTTAAGCGTGGATCCCGTCGAGTACGGCGGACAATCTGGGTGCTAATACCTTCCCAGGTTGTAACCAACCCCCTTTCTCAGTCTCTCTGGTTCGCAAACCGTCTTATCCACCTTTTTCTAGGTCTATGCAGCATTGCCTTTCCTCCGGGATAAAAATGCCTAGCTGGCGACTCTATTCATTCTCCAGTAAGTTCACGGCTGTGTGTTCTCACTGTTCCCTTCGCCGACCGTTCGCGTCTGTACCCTTATTTGACCTAGTCCCATTTATCGGGAGCGACAGCGGGCAGTCCTCTTTCAAAGGCAGCTTGTGCATGACGATATCGGTGTCCAACCCAGGCATGTCCTGGTAAGACCAAGCAAACACATCCACATACTCCCGAAGCATGTCAATCAACTGTTCTTTCACTGAGTCTTGTAGGCAGACCCCGATTTTAACTTCTTTCACATCTTCTTCCGTACCAAGATTAACCGTTTCAATCTCCTCCTGATGAGGAGTGATAACCTTTTCCTCTTGCCTTAACAACCTGGCTAGCTCTTCGGGAAGCTCATAATCTTCTTCAACCCCTTCATCAACTTGATTGATCGGATTGTCAAAGTCATACGAAGCCATAGTTGTGCTGTTGTCGGTGCAGTCTGAAAGGCACTCTCTGCAAGGGTTTAGATTGTTCATTTTAGTGATTGATTTTAATCTTGTTTTAGAAAAAGTGAAATGAAGTTATCATTTTGAAAACATTGCCATTTTATTTTTATACAAAAAGAAAATGAAAGACAGTGAGCGGAAAAGGAAAAGACTCATTTGCAAAAGATGTCCGATATTCATTGATTAATCTGTTTGCACAAAATTACAAGATGGCCCGATTACAAAATGAGTCTTGTCATCTTGGGCAAGATGCAAGACTTGATGCATGCTTAAAAATATAGGAAATAATAATTACTCTGCAGGAGTAACCCTTATAATTTCCTGGGAAGACCAGTTTGAGATATGGCTCCCCGGGGTCCTTGGACGTATCCAGCTCTCCAGGTTGCGTTCATCTTCCGACTCATCTTCCAAGTTGTTTACTGCATCAGGGGTGAGCATCCCCCCACTGACAAAACTGGGCTTCTTAGCGGCCTCTGATTGATCTTGTTGAGTTGGTTTGTAACCCAACCCAAATTTGTCCTCTTTCTTCTCCACGGGCAGCAGCTTGCCCCAGCCTTGGGCAGTCCCTTCCTCAACAACCTTCCTGGCTTGCTGATAAGATGTCATGGAGGTTCCAAGTATAGCAGATTCTTCATTTATGTTCAGGGCCTCAAATCCCTGGCTCATGGTTTCATGGATCTCCCCATCCATCTCAATGTATTTGTATGTAGCCAGGTGGCTAACAAAATTATCTTCTTCACCACAGATAGTGATGATCTGGCCCTCCCACTCGAATTTCAACTTCTGGTGAAGGGTAGACGTAACTGCGCCAGCGGCATGGATCCAAGGTCTACCCAACAAACAACTGTAGGCCGGCTGAATGTCCATCACATAGAAGGTAATTTTAAAAGTCTATGGGCCAATCATCACAGGCAGATCAATCTCACCTAGCACTGATCTCTTAGAGCCATCAAATGCTCTTACCACCAAATTACTTGGACGCAATGCCAAGCCATCATACTCCAGCTTCACCAAGGCTTTCTTTGGTAAAACATTGAGTGAAGACCCAGTGTCTACCAGTACATGTGATAGAACATCACCCTTGCATTCAAGAGTGATGTTTAAAGCCTTGTTGTGATTACATCCCTCAGTTGTTAGATCAGCATTGGTAAAACCCAATCCATGGCTAGTATTGACATTTGCTACCACGGTCTCCAGCTGATTAACGGTGATCTCTTCTGGCACATATGCTGCGTGCAAGACTTTTAGTAATGCATTCCGGTGAGCTTCGGAACACATCAGCAGGGATAGAATGGAGATTTTTGAGGGAGTTTGGTGAAGCTGATCCACCACTTTGTAATCACTCCTCTTGATAATTCTCATAAACTCGTCTACATCTTGTTCAAAAGATGTCTTATGTGTTTCTTTGAGAATGGGTTCTTCAGATATTACACTCTTTCCCTTCGCTTTGGCAGCAGCTTCTGCTTCGGCATTAGGTCTTTGTGATTGCGAGGCAAAGAGGCGTCCGCTTCTGGTGAAGCCTCCGCCTCCCCCGACATTGTCAATCTGTGGAGAAGAGGTTGAAGAGTCAAGAGTGATTTTCTCCCCATTGCAGTAAAGGTCAGAGCCATAATGCCAAGGGATGGCATTACTGCTTTCATATGGAACTGGTCCAGGTACCGTGATGGTAACCGAACTGACTGCAGCAGAGGAGGGTGTTGAAATAGTGTGTGGATCATAGTAGATGGTGATCGGTGTCCTGGAAGGAGATGCCACTGTTTGTTGTTGAAAATTGTTGTTCGGAGGAATACTTGACGGATAATAATAAATAGTGACAGCTGAAATATCTGTTGGTGTTGTAGAAGGATCTGTTGAATGAATGGGTGTCGATGTTGTAGAAGAGATGGTTGTTGATGTTTGGTTTGTTGAAGTGATAGATGAAGCATTTGTTGTCAAAGAGTTTGCTGGTTTTGGAGGTGTTGATGTTGTGATTTGAAGTAGGCCACTCTGGATGAGACCATCTATGCCGCTTCTCAAGTTATCACACCCATTTACCGAAATGTTGCAATAACCGCACCCGAGCCCACACCCGGGGAATATCTGGCATTCAAGGAGTTGAGCTTTAATCTCTACCAGGGGTGTCCGAATCTGCCCCACACTGGTTATTAAGAAAGACGGCTTATCTTCCTCAATAGCATTAATTATGGGTCCTCCGTGGTTGGGCATGGGGTTCTTGTTGACATTTGGCGGGGGTGCAAAGTTTAGAGCTTTAGAATCTACCAGGTCTTGTACCTTCATTTGTAAAGCTCTGCACTTCTCTGTACTGTGGCCAGGTGCATTAGAGTGAAAAGCACATCTGGCGTTGGCGTCATAATTTCTTGGCAGGCTGGAAGGATCTGGTGGTGCCAACGTCCTTAACTCAACCAAGTTGAGCTTCAGGAGCTGTGGCAATAAAGCGGCATAAGGCATAGGGATTGGATCAATCACCCTATTGGCCTGAGATGGTCTCTGCTGAAAAGGTCTTTGTTGATTGTTTTTGTTGTTGTTGTTGTAGTTTCTCTGAGGCGGATACTGAGTTTGTTGCTGGTAGTGGGGTTGTTGTTGCGGTTGATATGCTAGTTGCTGCGGAATTGGAGCGGGAATAGTGACAGCTGCCACTGACCTATGAACATACTGTGGTCTGCCCCTGTTGGCTTGAATAGCATTAGTCTCACTGGTCCTTCTTGGCCCCACAAAAGGCTTTCTGGGGTTGCTGGACGAGCTCGCACCACAATCGGAAATTTTGCCCATCTTTAATAGGCTTTCAATTCTTTCTCCAGCTATGACTACGTCAGCGAAGCTGGTGGAAGAAAAGGCAGCTAGCCTGTCAATGTATGTCCCTTGAAGGGTGTTCATAAACATGTCGGCCATTTCCCTTTCCGACATGGGTGGCTGGACAGCAGCAGCAAGCTGTCTCCACCTCTGGGCGTATTCCCGGAAGCTTTCCCTGGATGATTGAGACATTCCCATCAGGAGGGTCCTGTTAGGAGCCATATCCAAGTTGTATTGGTACTGTCTGATGAAGGCCTCAGCTAGGTCCTTCCAGCATCTAATGGTTGCTCTGGTTAAATGAGAGTACCATTCCCTTGAAGCTCCTGTTAAACTGTCTTCGAAATAAAACATCCACAGTTTTTCATCCATGGTGTATGCCTTCAGCCTCCCCAGAAAGGATTGCAAGTGGGTTCGTGGACAGGAGGTTCCGTTGTACTTCTCAAAGCACGGAGGTTTAAACTTGTGGGGAATCCTTACCCCGTCCACTAATCCCATGTCCATGACATCAAAGCCCAGGGAATTTTGAGACTCCAGAGATCTCAATTTTTCAGCAATTTCATCTAGCCTTCTGTCATAGGCTTCATCCCCATCTCCCATCACAGTGAATTGATCCTCTTGGGGGTTTTCTTGTAATACTCTGCCTGCAGTGGCATTCCCTTGTACATTAGCAGGGATGTTGATCTCTGGATGAAGATGAGGCCCATACACAGGTGGATTAACATGAGGCTGAACCCTCTCATTGTTGCTCGTTCCTCCAGTCCCTAGATGGGGTTCCTCTTGGGTCTGCCTTTCTACCAATGCCCTTAATCTTTCTTGGCTTTGAGCCAAACCATTCATCACCTCCATGAACTGGGTCATCTGGTTTCTCATTTCCAACCTCTCATTGGCCATTTGAGCCCTGACTTCTGTAAGGTCCTGCTGTACTTTGTCCATTTGTATACCCGGAAGATTGTTGCGGGTAGGATATCTGTGCGGACGGTTGAGTGGGAACACCCGACGTCGAGCAATAGTTCCTAAACCACAACAGAGTTAGTAACAAAAACGAAACAAAACCTACAAAACAAGACAAAAGTTAGTATGCAATGCAGTATGCTTATTTGTTTCCAAGGTATCCGGCTTGGCATTTGGTTTTGACCTTTCCATACCCTTGAGGAAGGTGCTTTGATGTTGCTTTGAAAGAACTCAGATGAAACAAACTAATGAATATATTACAAATGATGAATCATACATAGTTTGTTTTTTACAATACATGCCCCTGAGGGGTCAAAAAAATACAACATAAAAAAGTACATGAAATGAAAGCAAAAACAAGCAAAAAGTCAGACACCAAGACCAAACTCATCCTCCTTAACCTCCTTCAGGAGTGCTTCAGTCACGGGGTCAGCTGGATGCTCTGTGAGGTTCCTGATAAGAAGATTCCTGGTGGTGATAGTAGTGGTTAGCTTCTTGAGTCTGCCCTGGTCCTTTGACCTCTTTACACCAGCCCTAAGCTTCAATTCTGAGATCTCCTTCTGGGCTGCTAGCAGGGCTTCCTGTTGCTCCTTTGCATTAGCCTCCAACTGCTCAATCTTGTCCTGAGTTCTCTTATCTTCCTGAGTGCGAGCTTCAGTGATTCTGACCCACCTAGCTTGACTTTCTTTCAGATAAAGATCAGTCCTAGCCTTCTGGAACTGGGCCTCCTTACAGGCATTCTTCAGAATCTGCTCCCCTGCCCTTGACTTTTTGATGTAGTCCTCTGACTTCTCAATCCTGGCCAGATGCTCTACCTTAAGCTTTTCCAACCTTTCAATGTCTACACGACCATCACCCCTCTCCCAGAGGGTCTTCTGCAGAGCTTGAGTCAGATTCTCATTCCTCTCTTTAGTTTCTCAAACTCTTCCAGGCTGACAGTGGCTGGAGGAGGTGATGTGGATGGTCCAGGTGCATCTTCAATGGTGAAGGGCATCCCAGAAATTTGAGCCCTGGCATGAGACCACTCATAGTACTGAGCTGAGGCCACATTGTTGCATCTCCCAAGAATGGCCATCCCTTTGGTCTGGACATTGTCCCAAGCCCAGGATGCTTGCCTGACAACAGCTAGATTAGGATTAATCTCATAATAAAGGGTTTCAGCCAAGTCTTGTGCTCTAGGAGGGTGGACCAATGCATAGCCCAATTGTCTTTTGAATAGCAGAGGGTTGTAGTTGATGCAACCCTTCACTCCTATCAGAGGTACATTGGGGAACTGCCCACAACTAGTAATGATGTCCCTGCCCTTGGTGCTCTGGGTGCACCACCTGATGTCATCTGAGGTTAAGGCAACAAGTCTCCTAGACCAATTCTTTTGTTGGTGAGGATTCAAGAAGGCATCAGTCTTGGGCAAGTGTTTGAGCAGCCAGGTATGGAACAGGGGAGCACAGCATCTCACCAACCTTCCTCTTTGCTTTTCATTCCTTTGGTGAACAGAGTAGTAGAAATCTCCCAGTAAGGTGGGCACTGGGTTCCTCAGAATGAAAAGATGAATGGAATTCTTGCTAATAAACTTAGGCTCATCTGCAAAAAGTATAACCCCATATATGCTGAGGGCTAACAAAGCACAGACTGCCTTCCATTCTCCCAAGGAGGCCTTCAGGATAGCCTGAGAAGCAAAGAAATCCAAGTATAGACCAGAGATTCCAGCCTTGGTTGTCATGTTCTGCTCAATCAGAAAAGGTTCCAGACACAGTGCCTTTGCCACTTCTTCATTACTGGGAAAAACCATTTCTGGGTTGAAGGGGATACCACCCCTAACAGGTACTCCAACCAGTGATGAATACTCCTCTAATAAAGGCCCCAACTGAAAATCCTGGAAAGTAAAACACCTCAAAGGAGGATCATAGAACTGTAGGCAAGTGTGAATCAAGCTCCTCTGAGAAGGGTCCAAATCCATAACCACATCAAGAATGCCTCCAAAATGTTCTCTGAATAGTGGTATATGGTCTGGAGTGATAAGGGCCTGGACCTTCCTGATGCCAGTCAGCTCAGGCTCAAAGAAATGATATGAGATGTTGCTCTTCTTGGGTGCCATGTCTGCTGATGAAGAGCTGAGACAGATGCTGATGATGATGCCTGATACTAGAAGATGGGCCACTGATAGGCTGATATTGGTGATGACAGTAGCTGAAGCAGACAACTGGTGAGAATGGCTGAAGCAGATAGCTGGTGGACAGGGGTCTAATCAGACAAAGGGGTCAAAACCAAGCCAAAATATATGATGTGGATACCCTGAAAAACAAATAAGCAAATGTTAAATGATGCAATGATGATGTATGCAAATGATATGCAAGGGTTTGTGATCAAGCTGGATCTGATTACTGCTTTGATATAAGTCCATGTATGTTCAAGAAATCCAGATGGAGGTTCATAAGTCCAGTAACCAAGGTGGGGGACTCAAATAAAGAGTCACACGTCCAGGGTTAAAATCACAAGAACTGTCCCAAAATGGAGTACTCTTAATAAAACAAAGTAACAGGGTATGCTGAGGTCAAGGGTACCTGCAAACCTGTAAACAGCCCAACCCCCTCACAGGTGGTGTTCTAAAACAAGGATCCTCAGATTTGGATCAGTTATGAGAAGTGTAAACACTTCTAACCCGGAGGTACAGTGTTTACAATAACCATAAAAGATCCTCCTCTAATTCACCTCAGTTTCTGAAGGTCAATACTAAAGGTCATCCAGACTTAGCAGGCTTCCCAGATAGCCCTAGCACTACAGGAGATCTGTAGCACAGAGTTCTCAAGAAGAAACCCATATCTGAACCGTGTTTCATATTCCCGCACCAGACCGAAATGGAATGGGAAAGAACATGAACCACTCTAGCCTAGGTGTCACTCAGGTCCCAGGTATAGGACCTTAAACTCTCAATAGAACCCCACCCACCAAGACAAAACCAGATCCAGCCAAACACAGTATGACAGTATGATGTATATAAAGCTATAAAGAAAGCAATAAAACAACTGCACATAAAGCAATAAACAAAATAAATATACAAACACAAATAGCACATAACACCCCAGTAAACACAAATCAAACAAGCGCTAGGAGGAACCCACAAAAAGAACCAGAAGCCCTGGTTGCCCCAGCAGAGTCGTCAAGATGTCGCTCCCAAAAGATGAGACTGGCTCAAATAAGGTACAGACGCGAACGGTCGGCGAAAGGATGAAATGAAAAGAGTCGCCAGCTAGGCATTTTTATCCCGAAGGAAAGGTAATGCTGCATAGACCTGGAAAGATACGGATAAGACGGTTGCGAACTAGAGAGACTGAGAAAGGGGGTTGGTTACAACCTGGGAAGGTATTAGCACCCAGATTGTCCGTCGTGCTCAACGGGATCCACGCTTAAAAGATTTGTGTTTCAAAGGGGTAGTGTCAGTGCAATTTGTGAGTAAAAGAGCTGGAAAGGATGTACAGGTGTCTGTGTGAAAGAAATAAAGTGTATAAATGTACAGTGTCAGTGTAGAAATAAGATGCCCAAGATCATGAGGCTAAAAGAAGGATGCTGGAAAGAGGGGGGATATACAGAGACTTTTGTTCGATAACTGTTAAGTTATGCCTATGTATCCTCTCGTGCAATGAGGAAGTCAGAACACCGTAGTTCGACCCAAAGAGACTGAAAGAAGGATTGACTTGTGAACTGCTTGCTTGTCAATGCTCAAGTGTATGACCTGTCTGGCTCAGGTGCAAACTGTCTTGCATTAGACGGAAGAAGCGAGTTCTTGTTTATGAGTGAATGAGATGAGTAAAGAATCCCGGAGGAGACGATTATTGTTTGTTTTTGTGTTTTCAGTCTTTTATTGCTTTTGAAAGTTTGTCATAAGTTAATGAGCTTAAGCCTAAACCAATGGATTTAGTAAACTCATCACATCTTCCCTCTGATTAGGGGTAATGAGAATGCCTTAAGTGTGAAGTCAGCTTCTCACACTTAAACACCTTTGGTGTAGGATTAAGATCATTAACCTACTTGTGATTATTTAGATGTTTTTGTGGTTTTTGTTTAGTGTTAAGTAATGAGATTAAGCCATAATCAGGGATTAAACAGACTCATTACACCATCCTAATAGAAGGATAATAGATGAGAGTGTTTAAGCTGAGGAAAGCTCCTCAACTTAATCCATGATTAGGGATTAACCTCATGACAAAACAAAGCCTTTATTAAGTGGATTTTAGTTAATGATATGATGAAGAAGTGAGTTTTATGGTTTGTAAGACAACTTGAGGGGGACTTGTCCATTAACACTAGGGTTAGTCCTTCTTAACCAATTAAGGAAGAATTAGAACCCTAATGCAAGGCCTAAGTTACAAGCTTGATGTCTTGAGGATTATTAAGTGAATTGATTAAAGGGTTTAAACACATTAAGGGTTTAACACTTAGGATTAAAGTTATACACTCCATCCTAATAGAAGGATGCAGGCATAAGCTTAATCACAAATCCATAAAACCTTTAGGGTTTAGTCCCTGATTATGAGGTGAGAAGGGAAGACTCAATGAGACACAAAGGTAAAAGCTAATGGGGGGGACTAATCAAAACCCTAATTATTGTAATGCTTGGTTGTTCCTAAGGTTTGTGAGGTTTACAAGAAAGATCTTCAGAGGAACCACCAAGAAGCAGATGAAAGAAGCAAAGAGAAGCAAAGTAACTTGCTTCATTTAAGAAGACAAGTCACTTGAAGAAAGAAAGTAAGAAGAAGAAGAAGAAAGAGCAAGCTCAATCTCAAGCACAAGACAAAATGCAGCAATGATGCATAAGAGAGATGAAAGGAAATTGTGAGAAGTGAAGGAAAATTCACTTCTCAAAGTAACTTACCACCTGAAAAGTATGTGAAAGAAATGCAATGCAATGCAAAGTGAGATGAAATGGCATGATGCAAATCAAAACCAGAAGCATATGTATGATGTTAATGATGCTAAGAGATGATGCAAACATGAAACAAGGCATGAGGATGATCATACAAACATGTGGATGCAAGAGAAGCATGCTTAGAATCATGAACATACATGAAAAGTTATCAAATGCAAATGAGATACAACATGGCAAATGAAAGATGCAATGATCAAACATGATTCTAACATGTCCTAAGGTGTATTATGAATCAAATGGATGCACAAAATGTCATGGCAAGTCATGGTATGCAAGCAAATGGAAGATGGATGCAAATGAAAGCCCAAATTAGGGTTTATGATCAATGCACAAAACAAAAATCAAAACCAGAAGCAAACATCATGATAAAAAATTGAAAATGCATTCAAAGGAAACCTAAACCTATACAAACTCACTGTCCAAAGGAGGGACTCTAACTCTTAACCTAATGAGGGTTATGAACTTCTTAAGATTGCTAGGGTTTTAAGGTACCTTGTCAAGAAATATGCCAAACAAATTGAAAATGCAAGATCAACTCATGCCAATTTAATCCTATAAACTACATGCTATACAAGATGCAATGCAAAAAGAATCAAAGTCCAACTCTTAAAGGCTAGGCAGAAATGAATTTTTGAAGATTGGATCAAAATAATGCCTTGAAATGAAATTAATTCCATGGAAAATTGTTAAAAGACATCAAGATCAAAAAAGAAATTTGGTTTGAGAGTTGGACAATGTTTCTAAATGATTTTAAATGTTTCATGAATTTTTTTGTGATTTTTAAATACCTAAAAGTATTTTTAATTAATGAATTCTCATTAATTAATTAAAAATAAACTTTTAAATGATTTAAAAATAAATTTTAATGCAAAAAATAAAAATAAAAATGTTTTTGGTTTCTGAAAATTAATAAAAGCTTGAATACAAATTTTCAGAATTTTTCAATGATTTTTACTATTTTAAATAAAATGTAGAAAACAAATGAATTTAAATGCAAATAAAATTGAATTAAATGAAAAGTATGCGCATCCAAGAGACAGCATTCAAACTCAGGAAGGAGGGAAAGACTGCGCGCCAGATCCAAGGGCTCTCATTCAAACTGTTCAGATTAATATAAAACTCAATTAATTAGGTTAATGACGTGGATTAGGGCTTCTAATGAAACATCCCAGCCACTCAAACACGCGCGAGTCAGCCCTGGTCAACCCATCCGACGTTCCTCATTCAAACTTGCATTAATGACTCTGATTAGCCCTAAACACTTTCAGGTTGCCGGAGAAGACTTCCGGTCGTCTTCTCCGGCGAGACTCTCACCTGAAAGTTGCTAACTTTCCCCCCAGGCCTCTAAAACATCATCTCTCTGCCCAGAATCCACCCCCAAACATCATAGGGCAAGAATCAACAACCAAAGTTCATTTATTTTTCATATTAAGACTGAATCGAAACAAAATGCATTTAGGTCAGAAAAATTTCAGAACACGAATACATGCTTATTTCTCAACCATTTCAAAAAGTAAAAACATCAGAGTGATCAGCAAAGCATGAGGAACAATCTAGGAACTTAAAAACTCATTTCTGGAAAAAAAGTTCTTGAGGTACCTGAGCTTGAGCTTTCTCAGTTTGCAACTTTCTGACCTCCTTCCTTTGTGCAAACCACTCCTCTTGAGCTCCTGATGAAGTCTTGATACTTGGAAGAAGTTTGTGATGGCTGGTTTGGAAGATTACAGAAGTTCTGTTCAAGGGGGGGTGGAAATCGTATTTTGATTTCAGTGAGTTTCAGGCTATGGTGATGGGTGGTTTGTGATCAGTGAAGCATGTTGAGATTGTTTGTGAAGTTTGTTTGTGTGTTTGCAGCTTGTGGAGAGTGTTTCGAATGAAAATGCAAGTTGGAGAGATTTTGATAACTATGGCTTGTGGTGTGTTTCAGCTTGAAGTGAGTGGTGTGTTATGCTGGCTTTGGTCCATGTATCAAAAGGTGATAGGTCAGAGAGTTGTTGGTGGCCTATGGTGATTGGTATGGGTCTTTGGCCAAAATGTCAACTTGATTTGTACTTGAGGTATGGGCTATGGTAAAACTTGCTTTTTGGCTTGCTTTGGCTCAGCTTGAATCAAGGAATGCTATGGAACAGGTCTAGAAGCAATGCAGCAAGTGGTTTGTAGTTTGTGATAGGTTTTGCAAATTTCACAAAGTTTGGTTCCCTTGGGATTTCTTGAGATTCAAGTCATGAAATGAGATGATTCTTTGGCCCATTCTGAATTTTAGAGGTCATATGATCATGTTGTGAAGAAATGGTACACATTTGAGGCCTTTAGAACACTTGATCATAGCATTTTGCAAAATGCCTCTTTGGTAGAAAACTTCAAATTTTGTGATTTTAGCCAACTTTGACAAGCCATAACTTTTGATCCAAAATGAATTAGGTCATGTTCTTGTACTTTTTGAAAAGGGAATGATCCATCCTACAACTTTCATGACCAAAGTTTTTTCATTTGAAGCATTTTTGAATCAAAAAGCAAGGGTTGAAAAAGTTTCCCAAAATGGCAATTTCATTATAAGTCAACTTTCCCAAAAAGTCAACTTATCAAATGACTTGAAATTATTCAATTTTGTGAACTTCCAACATCTTCTATGATCAAATAAAGATCATACACATTCAAAATGATGAAGAACACCCTTTGGTTGGGTCATTGGGGGCCTCAGATGCCCTGATTTTACACTGACTTGCTCAAAAAGTCAACTCTTGATCAGATGACTTCCCCATTGAATTTCTTCATGAAAATTGATATGCATGCCCCCTATACCATATAGAGACCAATAGAAACAAGAATGACCAAAAAAATTGGAGTCATGGCCTTTGAAACCAAAACCCTAATTCTAGTTCATCTGTGCAGTTAAACCTGGCTCTGCTTCCATGCCATTCTCAGTTCTTGTGATTTTTGACATTCTTGACTTTGAGGGGATATAATATGATGCTTGAACATACATGGACCCCTTTTAAGTGATTGATGACCTTTGGAGTGGCTCAAGAAGCTCTTGGATTGCTCAGATCACAAACCCTAGATGCAGATGACTTTGAACCAATGCAATGAATCAAAAATGTGATATGAGATGCTATGATTGAGTTTATGCATATCAGGAGATCACAAGCCATGGTGTGAATGGGTGATGGCAAATTTGGGGTGTTTACAGTTACGACCTAGGAAGGTATTAGAACCCCAGACCGTCTGCCGTACCCGACGAGATCCACGCTTGTTTGTCAGTTTCAAAGGGTGAGAAAATAAAGCTGCTGAACAAATGAAATGCTAACTCGAATGGAAGAGGGAACTGGAAAAATAAATCGAAAAGGAAGAATGGGGAAAATGTAGGGAAAATAAGGAATGTGCTCGAGCGGGCCCTACCCCGCTGCCTACGTACCTCATCGGGAAAATGAGGATCAAAGTCGACGTAGTTCGCCTAACTAAAGGCGAAAACTTTGTTTGTATTTTTTATGCGCTGAAACTGCGTATGTCTATGCTCAAGTGTTGCAGGCTCACCTTGAACGAGTGTGTTTACCGTCTTGCATGCGAGACAAGTCGTCGCAAGTTCGCTTTAAGAGCGAGTGAGATGAGAGAAGAAGTTCCCGAAGGAAAAGAAGATTCTTCTTTGTTGTTTTGTCTTTTAGAGAAGTGTTTTTTGTTTATTGTTTGTGAACCTTCCCACACTAAGACTTGTTCATCGTGGTACATAACTTACACTTCGCCCCGAGACAGGACGTGCATAAGTAACCCACGAAAAAGTCTTGTATCGTACGAGAAAGTCAACCTTTATTAGTTGTTTTTTTAGCTTTTCTTTGTAGATGAGAAAGAGAAAACAAAGCGAACAAAAGGAAAAAAGTCTAAAGGGAAGACTAAGATCCTAGTATTATCATTCATGGATGAACCTAGGTTAGTGCGGTTTCTATCTTAATGAGAAGGAAAGGAGAAACAAAGAGCAAATAGAATACAACTTACTTATTAATGAAGTTAAGTTGATCCTACAAAGGGGATTAACATGAAGTTATGAGGCAATCCTAACAAACACAAGTATGAAAGGTAAAGCGAAAATGCGAATTAACTGCATAAAGAAGTAAAAAGAATAAGTTGTAAAGAACTCACCTTAACCTCCCTACAAAACAAAGGTTAGTATTGCATATTATTTAAAATAATGAAGCAAACAAAGTACCAATTAAATCCTAGTGCTCCTAGGACCTAAACTAGACTCGATTTTAGGGTTAAAGGGCACTAAAAATGATGCAATGCAAAATTCAGTAACCTACTACAACTACTAAATGCACAATCAGCAATGAGATGCAATGCACAATGCATACAACTTTTTACAACTCACAATCAGTATGCAAAAAAGGTGTAAAAAGTGTAGAAATGCAACAATTAACATACATTCTACAGCTACTGTACCAACAAACATCTATGAATGCAAAATTCAGATTTGATTATTTTCATTTTTTAATGCACAAAATCAATGGAAAATGCACAATTAACAAAAATAAATGCAACATGGACATAAATCAATGAACATGATTATTTTAACATGATTGTTTTTCAATGAAGGATTATGAAAGTATGTACCAATGATCAATTATGCAACAAGTATGCAAAGTATGGCACATAAACATGATGAACATGAACATGCATCAACATGGATCGACAAGAATGACATGTAACTTGATGCAAAAACAGAATTTAATCGACATGCAATTATGATCAAACATGCAACAAAATGCACATATATTTTGTGATTATGTGAAATCCAACATACGACATGTGATGCAACAATGTGTATGAGTTACCGGAACATGCAAGGGATGCAAAAACAGAATGCAACATGATCATTTACATGCTAAATGATGCATTAAATATGGCAACAACTATGCATTACATCAATTCATGCACAAATGAACAATTAAGCACAAAATGCAAAAGTGAACGGGAACACGTCGAAACGAATCGAAATGACGGAATGATATGCTGAAACTAACCTAAAAAATTCCCTAAAATCAATACCTAAATATGTATTTCCATCAAAGGCACAAGAAAGCAAGATTAAGCAATCAAATAAGCTGAAATTCTGAATTCAAACAGCGTTAACCGGCTAACGCTATAGGTTAACCGATTAACGGACCTAAAACAGAAGTGATTTGTGGCAAAACGCATGTGTTAACCGGTTAACCAAATGCGTTAACCGGTTAACCCTGAACAGAATGTGAAAAATTGTTTAGAAATAAGTTATTTTGGCCACAAACTCACTTCTAATAATCCCTAACACACACATGAACATGTTAACACGAATTTTCTACCTAGAGGGAGCATTCTAACACCTATTAGGACCTAGATTATACTACGGATCTAGCTTCTAACAAACAAAATGCAAGAATCGTAAACAAAATAGAATCGAACGGAAAAACACAAGCATAACAATAAACATGCAAAGAATTTCGTTACAGCGAGATGAAGAGAATAAGTTAAAGCGTAAGTGGTTTTAGATCACCAACCTACAAAGCGGAGAATTGCTTCGGTGAGTGTTGTGATGAATCAGAGTGTAAGCGAAGAAGAAAACCGAAGATCCGCGAATGCAAAATAATTGCGATTCATTCTTGACGCTTCCCGATTAATCACTTCCAATGCTCCAAATCAATTCAAAAACCTGTAGCTACTTCTTCCATAATCCACAAATCAATGGAGGATGAAGGTTAAACTTCAAGATCTGTAAGTTTCAATGTGAAACTTGAAGAGCTTTTCTTTGAAGAAGCTTTGGTGAGTTTTGAGGAAATGGGAGAATTGAGAGAGAAATGAGAGATTGAAGATGAAAATGGTGAAAATGAAATGCCAACCCTTTGCATTGATGAATTAGGGTTTATATAAGGGCTAGGCTTGGAGCTAGGTTTGAGAATGGAGTTAGGTTTTAGTTTGGGATTAGGGTTGGAGTTAGTTAAAAGTGGTTAGGACTAGAGAATATTCCTTGGAATAATCTAGAAGGTGGTGGAATGTGGTAGAAACATCCAAGGGAAATGAGGTGGAAAAATGAGAGGGAAAAGAATGGAAGGAAATGTGGAGGGAAATAATTAACACAACCACTTTTCAAATGATTTTCCCAAAATTCGCCACCGTTAACCGGTTAACCAAATGCGTTAACCGGTTAGCGAAGCTAAAAATCCAATTCTTCATTTTCTTAATGGATATCTCATGGAATTGATTTGTATTATTTTTGTAGTGTCTTTTCTTCTCTTGAGCTCCAAGATTTACAAACCTAGCCCAATCACATGCCTTATGCACATGATTCATGCACATGCAAATTCTCATGATTTATTTATATTTATTATTTTTTGAATGCGATGCTATGCTTGTATGATAATGTGAAATGACGAAGCAAAGACCACTTGAGGTTGGCAATAAATTAAGAGGGAAAATTTTAGGGTATTACAGCTGCCCCTATTCAATCATTTGTAGACCTGAATGGATGATAGCAATGGCTTTCAGACCTTCGAGGTATGGAGTGATTGAATACCCGAATAAACCGGAAAATTTGTACTCTGTGGGATGAAAAGTGATTGAGAAGAGATGCCATTCTTGGATGACAACTCAACACATGGGACTGACCTCTGACAGGACAAAAGAAATGAGCTCATCGTACTTAGATGATAACTCAAAGGAAACGAGACCATCATACTTAGACGAAATCGGCAAGGAAGAGACCGTTGCACTGAAACGAAATCATAAGAGATGAGATCGTTGTACTTAAATGATAACCCGGAATGTGACTTTTGTACTTAAACGGGGATGCCAGAATGAGGCCATTGTACTTAAATGGGAGCTCGACAACACGAAACCATTGTACTTAAATGGAGTCGTAGACTTGAAATCATTGTACTTAGATGAAGTAAAGTAAAAAGGGATTAAATGATTACCCATGACGCGACCGTTGTACTTAAACGAGACGCAAAAAACGAGTGACCGTTGTACTTAAACGGAGACTCAAGGGCGAGACCATTGTACTCAAATGAAATCGAGGAATTGAAATCATCGTACTTAGATGAGATCAAAGGAACATGGTTGTTGTACTTAAACGAGAGCCCGAGATGCGAACGTTGTACTTAAATGGAGACATGGAAAAATGAGACTGTTGTACTTAAACAAGACTCAACCGTGGAACCATTGTACTTAAACGGAACACCCGAAAGGAGAGGGATCGTTGTACTTAAATGATAACCTGAAACGTGATTGTTGTACTTAAACAGAGACGTGAAAAAAGTGAGACTGTTGTACTGAAGCAAGACTCAAAGACGAGACCATTATACTTAAATGGAATCGAGGAAATGGGATCATTGTACTTAAACAAGTGCCCGAAAAATTGACCATTGTACTTAAACAGAGACGCAAAAAAAGTGAGATTGTTGTACTAAAACAATACTTAAATGGAATCGAGGAAATGGGATTGTTGTACTTAAACGAGAGCCCGAAAACGTGACCGTTGTACTTAAACGGAGACGCACTGGGGTGACCATTGTACTTAAATGGAATGCCCGACAAAAGAAACAGAGACCGTTGTACTTAAACGGGACTCATGGACGAGACCGCTGTACTTAAATGGAGACTCGCTTGGGGATGTCAAACAAGACTTGAGAGAAAAAACCACACTGGGAAAAGAACTCGGTATTTTGTGGGGATATCTCGGTCTGATTGAAGAACTAATGTTTTAGGCTTTTGCAAGATACAAAAACTGGCTTATGCTCCGTATGCATATGTTTGAATTTCATGGCGTAATGCTCAATAATGATGGAAATTTTACGCTTTTGAGGATGCAAATGTAATGATGATTACTAAATGCAAATGCAAAGGGATCTCACGATGAGGCGACGACATGTATCCTTGACAACTTCGATGGGGAAGAACCCATTTCTGCATTGATTGTGGAAAATCCTTATGAGGAAGAGCAACTTTGTGGGGAATAAGCAACTTCGCGGGGAGAATGAGCGACTCCGAGGGGAGACGGTGTTAATGATTCATTGGCTCTGAACTTCTGTCATTGCCAAAAATAAATTGGACTTTGAGATTAGAGAGCCAAGACCCTGTTGAGGATGAACTTGACTTGCTGAGAAGTACACTACTCGCTGAACTCTACAAGGGAAATGATATCCTCCTGACTCGGCTGGGGAGATCAGAGGTGTCGATACTCTGCTGAGGAAGATTAAGATGCAACATCTTCTGCTTGGGGAAGAGATCTGCTGGGGACCTTGTTAGGCGAACCCGCAAGGGAGAACTACGAGTACCGCTGGATAGAGAAGAGAATTCGAGCCCTTCCGTATCCTTGCCTCTGTTGGGGAATGATAAATTCTCCCGTGCTACTGGAGAAAAGAAGACTCTGATGGGGAGCATTTATTTGTTGAAGGAGGGCTCTCTGCTTGAGGAGAATGTTTTCCTCTTTCCAATTTTGACTCTACTAGGGACAATGGAGAATGCCGCTAGGGAACATTTCCTGCTAAAAATTTAGAGTCTTGAATTTTCTCTGGCTGGGGATAAGGAGATCATGACATCCTTCCAATCGGGAAGTATCCTTCCTCTTGCCAATATGCTGAGTAAACTTCTCTTTCTAATCCTGCTGGAGAGGAGGGAGAAGACTTAATTGAGGACATTTCCTACTGGAAATAAAGGTTTGATCACCTCTTGCTGGGAGTGAGAGATAGGATATATCTCATGCTGAGAAACAGAAGGCGTCCTCCGCTGGGGATAAGAGATAATGATGCCCTTCTACTTAGGAAATGTTATCATTTTTGTTGTTGCTCTGCTAGAGAGGCGATGATCTGTCGAGGAAGAGGCTTCTCGAAGCTCTGTGCTGGCTATGGCCTTTGTTGGTGGTGCCTGTACCTGCATATCAATGAACACATCTGATAGTACTTACGAAAATAGAGAGTTAGTTTGGCCTGCATGCCCTAGGGTAATGGTCTGAATCCATCCCAGTCACTCAACACATCAGATACGTGTCAAATGCTTTTTAATCCCCTGCATGAGTTATAAGGCACTCGTGCATTCATAAAGCAATATTTATCATAATTTGTTGGGCGTTTTTGCAATCAATCAATGGTAGATGAAAAACAAAAACTTGCAGGAACAAATTTGACTGGAATTACTCTTTTATTAATTTGAAGAATGGCCATGAATTGGAATTACACAGGAAGCAATCCATGGAAAGAGGAAATTGCACAAAAGGAAATTAAACTATCCTAATGCCAATGTGAAAAATGAGGTCTCATCAAGCTCCGACCCGACTATGACTTGTATGTCCTTAAAACTATCCGCTATATCCACTTGGAGGAAGACGATTGAATTGATCTTCAACCCTTGGATCGCCTTTGAATGTAAATGACGCATCACAGATCTCCCAGATTTCAGTGGTTCGTTTTAGTCCCTCTTTTGCGTGGATCGCCCTTTCGAGTTTTCGATCCACCGGGATACCCTTTTTTGCCTGAGTTGTCCAATGCAGATTTTCAACTTAGCAGGTGTACATATTTTCGGATATTTCCCTAAATTTTGCTTGAGCCTTTTATTATGTTTTTTGCTCGCCGTGATGCCCATTTTTTCCTGGACCTCATTCTGTTTTTGTCCAGCTGTCTTTTACATGAAGTATTTTCTCACTGCGTATACATTGACAGGGGCTTGGAAGTCTTCGCCATCCATGGTGTTGTACCCCAAAATTTTCCCTCCCACAATCAAAGCAATATTCCCCTAGAGTTCTCTCAAGGTTCACAAGGTTCACAATTGGTCAGAAAGTTTGAGAGTTATCTCAGCCAAAGCATCCTCCTAAGCAATGGATCCACAACTAGGGTTTTGAGTTTATCTGAGCTAAATGGACTTATAAGGCCTAAAGTGATATTCATAACATCCCACATGTATTCAAGAATCCCCATGTCAAGTTTCAAGGCTTTCCCAATAAGCTTGACCAGTCAGATGATCAGATATGCAAAAATCATCAAAGTGATTAAAAAGTCAAACTGAGGTCAACTGTGGTCAAATTAAAGTCAAACTTCAAGAATTTTTGCCAACATCAAGTTTATGAAGTAAAATTCATCATTTGATCAAAGGTTGATCATGATTCTTCATGGAAGTCTCAGATCATCAAGAATCAAGAAGTTTCTAAAATAGGATTTCATAGTAAAAGTCAACTGAACTTTGACCAGCCATAACTTTCACATTCTTCATCAAAAATTTCCCATTCAAAGCTCATTTTGAATTAAATTTAATTCTCTACAACTTTGTGTCTCACAAGCCAAGCCTAAAAATGATTCATTTGGAAGGTATGAGCTAAAACATTATAGGTCATTTCAAAAGTCAACAAAAAGTCAACTTTTTCAAAAGAGCATAATTTGAAAATGGTAAAAGATATGAACATGAGACAAAAATTTTTTGTTATAGGACTCTTTAAGCTTTCTAAAATGTCCAAGAACACCTATATAGCCTTTAAATTGAGGGATTTATGCCTTGTCAAAGTTGGAAAACTTTTAAGGGGTGTATGAAGCAAATAAGGTCTTAAATCCAATTCTTTCCAAATGGGCCTATCAATTTTCAACCCAATCTTAATAATAACATCAAGCATGACTCAATTCCAATTATTTCTGATTTTTATAATTTATTTATTATTTATTTGAATTTTATTCATTAAAATTCAATTTAAATCAAAATAAAATATAAAAACTCAATATTTGGATGTGATTCTTATTCTAAAAGCTTTTAAAAATCATTTAAGACTAATTGAGACTCTCCAAATTCGTGCACAACCAAAATAGAAATGATATATTGGATTATTTTTCATATTTTTTGTTGTATCTTCCTTCACCATCAAGTAATTCCAAAGGCCCAATTTCTAACCTAAATTCACTCTATTATATATACACAACAAAGACATAAGGGGAAGAATTTTTCAGAGGGAAAGAAGATCATATTCATATTTCAAAATTTCACACAAATTTCAAAAGAATCCTTGAAGCATATTCATGTTTGAAGGTTGCAAACGAATCCTTAAAGCATCTTGAACATATCCTAATCATCTTCATCATCAAATTCATGCCGTAATGCCCAATCCGAATCGTTTTTCTTTTGTTTTTTTTCATGCTTTTAGATTTCATATATATACTCAATATAAATTGCATTTAATCATTGATTTGTATTTGTTGTGAGGTATGGATGATTTCTGGACAATTACTTTGAAGTTTCATTGCGGATTGAAGAAGGTCACGAGGAAGAAGATGATGGATTTTGCGCGCTGAATTTTTTTTCAAATATTTTGTTTTGTATTTTATTTCATTGTTTGATTATGTAAACAATTTCTATCACAAGCCCGCGCTTGTCCCAGTGGCAAAGGACTCAATGAAGGGCAAGGGCGTGGGTTCAAACCTAGCTTATGGCATTATTTTATTATTATTCTTATTTTATTATTATTTATTTATTTACATTTTATATAAATTTCTTATTATATAATATGTATTTCCTATGTTATTTCCCAGGAGTGCCCACAACCTAGTGGCAAGGAACTGATGTTTGGAGCCACAACATTTTGAGGAAGAAACATGGGTTCTTCACAATTTTTTTTTAAATTTCCTTAATTACCTTAATTTATCTTTTAAATATGGTTAACCTATTTTTTTAATTAACTTTTTTTTCTACAAATAATTTTTTTATTAAATTTAGGTTAACATTTTTATTAGTATGATTACTTTTATATTTAGGTTTATAATTAAACTCTAATTATTTTCATAGTTAACCTTTAACTTTTCTTAAAATAACCATTAAATTAAATTTCATTAGTTGTTTTTAAAATCTAATTTCAAAATTATTTTATTCTATATAATTTATAATATTTAGTTTCTTTTACCATTTAAGTTTTAAATAATACAAAAAAAAAACATATTTTAATTATTTAGATTTTTTCTAACTCATTTATTTTTCCAGGTTTATTATATAATATATTTTTCCAGGTTTATAACCAAAAGGCACGCTTGGCCTAGTGATAAAGACATAAGATTGGTTGTCTGAGGGTTTGGGTTCAACACTCATTCCCAATATTTTGGCAAAGAAACGTGGGTTCAACATTTTGGCAAAGAAAAGCGGGTTCAACACTTATTCCCAACATTTTGGCAAATAAATATGGGGTTTGTCTTCTTTTTTTTCCCCCTAATTTCTCCTAATTTCCTCTTTTTTTATTTATTATTTTCTATCAAATTATTTATTTTCTTTGAATTTCTTTACTATTATTGTTAAATTAATTTCTCTTTTTTTTTTCTAAAATATAAAACAAAAACTTTTTTTTAAAACTTATATTTTTGTAAACATTTTTATAATTTAGTTCTTTTAGTTTTATTATTTTTATCAATTCATTTATGAATTAAAGAAATAAAACTTATCTTTTGTATATAATTTATTTTAATTCATAAAAAACTAATAATTATTATTAAATAAATTTTCTCTGATAAATCCTAATTTATTTTTGAACTCTAATATTTTAAGAAAACATTTAAAACTTATTTTCATAAACCCTAAAAATGTTTTTTTTAAACCTTAAACCTTTTCCTCTTTTTTATGTTATTCATAATCTGCCTTGTTATTGTTGCTCTGAAATTTTCGCTTCGCCATTATAACTATGTAACTATTTTTCACCTGTAAATTTTCATATATTTATTTTTCGCCTCATAATTATGTAACTGCCCCAAGGCGTTGTAATAGTTAGGTTTTTATTTTCTGCCATTTTATTTTCCGCCATTTAAATTCCTGCCATTGATCCTATTTTAACTGCGTGGTTAGTAATATAGGGAGTGTAAGAAATTAATTGAATATTTGGACTTAGATAATTTAAAAATAAGATAAACATATGAAAAAAAGTCACTCACACACGTAAGTGGATCGTCTTACGGTCGCCGTCTGCACTTCCTAGGGTTACCCTTCTCAGTTGCCTTTATATGGTCAGGTCCCTCGAAAATAGGGGTGTCTTAAAAAGCAAAGTCCCTACAGAATAAAATCATCATAGTCCCTTCAGATTAAAAGATCAAGTCCCTACGAGGTTGCCTATGATATAATGATCTTGTCCATTCGGTAAATACAATGATAGCCCCTACGAATTGCTAAAGACACCCCTTAAGTTGCCTTCGTTGACTGTACGATGACCCTATGCCCGTCCCTTAACAAAATCCAAGGTAATGACTATTTATTCCTTAATAATAGGGATAATATTACCCTTTAAAGAATATAAAAGAACATGAATGACTTAGTCTAGGGTAGATACCTCTTAGTTGCTTGCTCACATTTCAAAAATACTTTTCACACCTCACAATATTTTCAAACATTTTCAAACAAGGCTTTGTATACATCCATACGAGGATCATTACAAAGTACTTAGAAAATTTCTAATCACACACTACACTTTTAAAAAAAATTAAGTGAGCTAAGTAACTAAGAGCCCATGGATAACCATGGATATAAAGGGTGCTAACACCTTCCCTTTATATAACCTACCCCCCGAACTCAAGTCTTTTAAAAAAAAGGTCTTTCCTGTTCTTTTATGTCCTTTCCACATGGATAAAATAAAAGTCGGTGGCGACTCTATCTATCCGCAACATTTATAGAAAGTCAGTTCTCCCACCGTGTTACAGAACTGGCGACTCTGCTGGGGAGTTACTAAGTAAAAGAGGGGTACCCTTAGGAATTAGATCACTTAAATTGTTTTCTTTGTTTGCTTTATATTACTTGTTGGGCTTTTTGTGTGAAAGATCCTAACTCGGATCTAGTATACCCTAGGTAAATGGCAATAGACCAAGGAAATTGTACGACATATACCGATATGGTTGATTTGGTGGCCATAGTTAATGTGACTTCTTGGTTGGTTCTTATTTTCCTTAAGTAAGTTAAGGATAATATAGGGCTGCCATATGTTGTCAATACACTAACTGGCCTTTAGAACCCTAGTCATCCCATTTTGGCCTTTAGAAAGTAGTGAGATAGCCGCCTTTGGAGAAGTCTAAAGGTTGTTGATACTCGATGATACGCTCATTGAGATCCTAAACTTGGGGGATTTTGGTTTGCAAGTAAGTTACCTATTGAACAACCACCCTTGGGAAGGATCAGTGATATTGAGATCCTTAGAACCTGGTTACTTTTGTAGGACAGGATGAACCATCTAAACTTCAAGGGAGGGTACTTACCTTTAAACCTCATGCAAGCCTCTAAACCTAGGACTATTGTGTGACTTGTTTGTATGTGCCACATGTTTGTGATTGAGCATAACATCATGACATCATGACATTATAAGCATAACATTTTCACTAACCATTTCAAGGACCAAAGGATTTATCTTTATTCTTTGTTGCAGGCCATGGCTTCCACTCGTAAGAACACTATCCAAATCAACTTTGTAGGGATACCTTCTAAGCTTAAGGAATTGGTCTCTAAAGTTTCTGAAAGCTCCCGATTCATCAAGAAGCATGGTTACCTGCTGGATCTAGTTACTTCAGGGTTCAATGAAGATATGATGATTATCCTGTTCCAATTCTTTGATCCTAAGCATCATTGCTTTACATTCCCAGATTATCAGCTGGTGCCCACCATGGAAGAGTTCTCCAAGTTACTTAGGGTACCTATCCTTGATCAGAAGCCATTCACATGCTTAGAGAAAGAGCCTAAACCTGAAGTCATTGTTGCAGCCCTACATTTGAAGAAATCAGACATTGTCCAGGAAACGAGAAGCGGAGTTAAGGGTATTCTTGCTAAGGTATTGATGGAGAAGGCTCAAGTGTTCTTGAATGCTATGAGTTATGATGCTTTTGAGTAGATCTTAGCCTTGTTGATTTATAGCTTGGTATTATTCCCTAATACAGACCCGTTCATAGACGTACACGCCATTAACATATTTCTGACTCATAATCCAGTGCCTACCTTACTTGGAGACATCTTACATTCTCTTCATACCCGTACTACGAAGGCACGAGGAACTATGATGTGTTTCATACCTCTTCTATCTAGGTGGTTTATTTCTCACCTTCCTCGATCTGTGATGAAGAATGACCTAGGGTTAAGGTGGTCTAAGAGGATCATGTCACTTTCTCATTCAGATATTCATTGGTGTTCTCGATCTATGGAGAATGTTACTATCATTGACCATTGTGGGGAGTTCCCTAATGTGCCACTCCATGGCATAAGAGGGGGCATTACCTACAACCCTTCTTTAGCTCTACGTCAGTTTGGTTATGCTCGGAGTAATGGTCCTCATGACATGCTTATTCAAGGAATTATGTTCGACTACGACAACAATCTTCAAGGTTACTGTCAAAGGTTCATACGAGCTTGGGGTAAAGTGAACAAGGTTGACAGCAAAACTCTGGAACCAAAGTACTCTATTCCTATGGAACCTTTTCTCAGATGTGTGCGATCTCGTGCTCAGACTCTTATGATGCCATATCCTGCTGTTCTACTAGTCACTATGGAGCCTGTTGCAGAAGGGGATACTCCTTATACCATCCTTCATCCAGACATGCCCACTGACCTGGAAGAATTGCAGAAGTCCTGGATCCATTTGAAGGATCAAAGAGATACCTTCGAAGCTCAATTCATGATTAACCAAGAAAGAGTGTTGGAACTGAGCAAGCAACTTCACGAGGAGCGGAATCTCAACACCTACCTCAACATAAAGAGGAAGCGTCCATGGGAGACTTAAAACCCTATATGTTTTCCTTTGTCTTTATTTATGAGCGTTATTTTATTCTGTAAGCCGAAGGGGCAATATTACTTCAAGTTTACTAATAAAAGTTTTGTTTTCTTTTGTTTAAACAAATTTAAATCATGCGGTCCTTGAAAACATTGCATATGCATCTACATACCATCTCATTTCCTAACAGGTTTTTACAACAGGTTTCTTAATCTTCTCGCTATTTATTTCAGCAAAAATGGCTCTCGAACAATATGTCAAAGATATCCAAGCTCAGAATGATCAGTTTCGAGAAATGATCCTGAATTTGTCCAAGGGGCAAGAAAAGTTGAAAACATTCCTCTATAAGGATATGAAAATGAAGAATCCTGAAGATAGCAAGGATGATCAGTTGGAACAACTGCAAGCTGAGATGGCAAAGATGAGGATCCAGATGAATGGCCAGGTGACTCTTATCCAAAGTTTAGCTCAGGGGAAAGAAGAGTTGAGAACCTTTTGTCGCTCCCACCAAATGACACCTGGTCAAGAGGGGTACAGACGAGAACGGTCGGCGAAAGAGGAAAATGAAAAGAGTCGCCAGTTGGGCATTTTTATCCCGAAGGAAAGGTAATGCTGCATAAACCTAGAAAGATATGGATAAGACGGTCGCGAACCAGAGAAACTGAGAAAGGGGGTTGGTTACAACCTGGGAAGGTATTAGCACCCAGATTGTCCGCCGTACTCGACGGGATCCAAGCTTGAAAGATTTGTGTTTAAAGGGGTAGTGTCAGTGCTATTTTGTGTGAAAAGGCTGGAAAAGAATGCAAGTGTCAGTGCTGGAAAGAAGTGTGAAGTGAGATAAAAGAGTGTCAGTGTAAGAAAAGAGTATGAAGCTCAAGACTATGAGGCTTAAAGGATAATGCTGAAAGAGGGGGAATATATAGAGACTTTTGTTTGATAACTGTTAAGTTATGCCTACGTATCCTCTCGTGCAATGAGGAAGTCAGAACACCGTAGTTCGACTCAAAGAGACTGAATGATAAATTGACTTGTGAACTGCTTACTTGTCTTTGCTCAAGTGTATGACCTGTCTGGCTCAGGTGCAAACTGTCTTGCATTAGACAGAAGAAGCAAGTTCTCGTTTATGAGTGAAAGAGGTGAGAAAAGAATCCCGGAGGAGACGATTATTGTTTGTTTTTGGTGTTTTCAATCTTTTATTGCTTTTTGAGGTTTATCATAGGAAAATGAGTTTAAGCCTAAACCAAGGGTTAATAGACTCATCACATCCTCCCTTTGATTAGGGGTAATGAGAATACCTTAAGTATGAAGTAAACACCTCACACTTAATCACCATTAGTGTTAAGTAATGAGTTTAAGCCATAATCAAAGATTTAATGGACCCATTACACCATCCTAATAGAAGGATAATAGATGAGAACATTTAAGTTGAGGAAGGCTCCTCAACTTAATCCATGATTAGGGATTAACCTCATGACAAAAAAAAGCCTTTATTAAATGGATTTTAGTTAATGGAAAGATTAAGAAGTGGATTTTATGATTTGTAAGACAACTTGAGGGGGACTTGTCCATTAACACTAGGGTTAGTCCTTCTTAACCAGTTAAGGAAGAATTAGAACCCTAATGCAAGGCCCAAGTTACAAGCTTAATGTCTTGATGATTATTAAGTGAATTGATTAAAGGATTTAAACACATTAATGGTTTAACACTTAGGATTAAAACTATACACTCCATCCTAATAGAAGGATGCAGGCATAAGCTTAATCACAAAGCCTTAAAACCTTTAAGGTTTAGTCCTTGATTAAGAGATGAGATGAGAAGACTCAAAGATGACACAAAGGTAAAACTAATGGGGGACTAATCAAACCCTAATTGTGATCATGTTTGGTTGTTCCTAGGGTTTATGAGGCTTGCAAGAAGATCTCCAAGAAGAGCCACCATGGAAGAAACAGGATGAAGGAAGGAGAAGCAGAAAGAAACAAGACAATTTCCTTCACTTAAGAAGACAAGTTGCTTGAATAAAGAAAGTGAAGAAGGCATGAGTAAGAAAGCTCACTTCAATACAAAGATAAAATGCAGCAATGATACATAAAAGAGATGAGAAGAGATTATGAGAAGTGAAGGCAAATTCACTTCTTAAACACTTACCACCTGAAAAGTTAGCAAAAGGAAATGAATTGAAAATGAGATGAAATGCAAAGATGAAAGCCAAATTCAGAAGCACAATCATGATGCAAATGATGCTAAGGGATGATGCAAAGGCATGTCAAGTGATTTGAATGTTCATACAAAGGATGGGAATGCAAATGAGACATGTAGGAAGCATGAAAGTTCATGAATGCACATGGAATGCACATGGAATGTAATGAAAGAAAAACATGTCAAATGGATGATGCAATGATCAAACATGATTCTAATGTGTCTTAAGATGTCTTATATGTCATGTGAATGCACAAAATGTCATGGCAAGTTCATGTATGCAAGCTTATGAAGAATGAATGCAAATGAAGGCAAAGATTAGGGTTTACACACAATATGCAATGCAAAATTCAAAACCAGAAGTAATACATGAGATAAAAAAATTGAAAATGGAATCAAAGGTGCCCTAATCCCATACAAGTTCACTTCCCAAAGGGGAAGACCTAACTCTTAACCTAATGAAAGTTATGATTTTCCTAAGTTTGCTAGGGTTTTAAGGCACTTCAAAAGGAAAAATGTAAAACAAATTGAAAATTAAAGATAAATTCATGCCAATTTTATCCTAGAAACTAAATGACAAGAGGAGTGCAATGCAAAAAGAACCATCATCAAACTCTTCATGGTTTGGCAGAAAGGATTTTTCTAATTTAGGGTAAAAATATTGATTTCTAAAGACCCTAAATCCAAAGAAAAATGTCAAAATAGGTCAAGAACCAAAAAGGTATTTGTGTGAAGGGTTTGATAATGTTTATAAATGTATCAAGATGCAATATGATTTTTTTGGTGATTTTTAGAAACTTAAATGGTATTTTAATTAATTAATTTCCATTAATTAATTATAATAAACATTTAAATATTTTAAAAATACGAATTTTATGCAAAAAATAAAATAAAAATTATTTTCAGAAAGAGAAAAATATTTGAAAGGGAAATGCAAAAGATAAAATTTTTTGAAGGTGTTTTGCTATTTTTAATAAAATGATGAAGAAATACAATTAAAATGAAAATTAAATTGAGAATTAATGGAAGTATGCTGATCTAGTGGCCCAAGTTCAAATGAAAAAGGGAGGGAATTGACTTTGCGCGCTATCCAAGGACCAGGATTCAAACTTCACTAATTAAGATTAAAACCCTAATCTGAGCCCTAATTACTTTCAGGTGACCGGAACAGTGTTCCGGTCATCTTCTCCGGCTAGCCAAACATGCTATCTTACTCCATACGCAACCCCAAGCCCTCTAACTCTCCAGAAATGATCCTCACATCAACCCCAACAAGAATCACACAACAAAATTCATTTATTCATCATCAAGAACACAAATCGAAGCAAAACGGAAAACATATCAGAATTTTCAGAAGCTTGTGAAATGCTTAAAACTCAACCATTTTCGAAACAAAACATATCATGGTAATCAGGGGAACACATAGAATCATTCTATAACATAAATTGAAGGTTCTAGAAAAATAAATGCCATGGCTACCTGAAGTGGAGCTTTCAACCCAAGAGCTTTCTGACCAGTTCTTTTCCTCAAATCAACTCCAATGACTCCCCTCAAGAGCTTGCAATGTTTGTTTGGAGTTTAAATGGCCTCAAAATGAAGTTGGCAGAAGTTCAGTTCAAGGGATGTGAAAATCGTATTTTGGATATGGTGAGTTTCAAAGCAAAATGAAGGGTGGGAAATGATCAGTGATGAGTGTGTAGTTGAATGGTGGAAAAAGTTTTGATGTTTTTTGGCTGAGTTATGAAATTCGGAGGCTTTTGCAAACTTGAGGGATTTTTTGTATGCTTGTTGCACCCCAAAATTTGCCCTCCCCAAGACAAGACATTGTGTACTAAGAGGTTCACAAGGTTCACAAGACATCTCATGAGGTTCACAAGGTTCACAAGACATCTCATGAGGTTCACAAGGTTCACTAGACATCTTATGAGGTTCACAAGATTCACAAAGTTCATAATTAGTCAGAAAGTTTGACAATTCCCTCAGACAATGCATCCTCTTAAGCAAGGCATCCTAAACTAGGGTTTTGACTTTCATCATGCTAAATGGACTTCCAATACTTCAAGTGAGCTTCATAACATCCTATATGTGTTCAAGAATCCCCATGTCAAGTTTCAAGACATTCCCAAAAGATTTGCTCAGTCAGATGATCAGATAGGTTAAAATCAGTCAAGGCAGTCAAAAAGTCAAACTGAGGTCAACTGTGGTCAAACCAAAGTCAAACTTCATGATTTTTTTCCAACATCAAGTATATGAAGTAAAATTCATCATTTGATCAAGGGTTGATCATGATTCATCAAGGAGATTTCAGATCATCAAGAATCAGGAGTTTCTAAATTAGGGTTTTCATAGGAAAAGTCAACTGAACTTTGACCAGCAATAACTTCACATGCTTCATAAAATTTTTTCCATCCAAATCTCATTTTGAAGGAAATTGAATTCTCTACAACTTTTTGTCTCACAAGCCAATCCCAAAAATGCTTCATTTGGAAGGTATGAGCTAAGACATTATAGGTCCTTTTAAAAGTCAACAAAAAGTCAACAACTTCAAAAGAGCATAACTTGAGAATGGAAAGAGATATGGACATGAGACCAAAGAGGTTGGTTATAGGACTCTTTAAGATTTCCAAAATGTCCAAGAACACCTTCATAGCATTAAAATTGAAGGATTTGTGCCCTTGCAAAGTTGGGAAATTTTTGAGTGGTTTATGAAGTAAATGGGGTCTTAAAACCATAATTCTTCAAATGGGCTGACTTTTTTGTGACCCAATTGGTTCCATGACATCATGCACGAAATTAACTTAATTTTTTCATAATTTTATTCATTTTATTTTTATTTATTATGATTTGTTATATTAAAAATCATTTTAAATTCAAATAAAATATAAAATGGTGAAGATTTAAAATGATTTGTCTTCTAGAATGTCATAAAGTTTATTTGGATCTAATTGATACAAGAGTTATGAAGATTATCCTAAAATTGCAAGCTTATATCAAGAATATTCAAAATTTAAAGGCTAATCTTTTTCAATCTCAAACAATCAAAATATCCAAAGTCTTGAGCAATGTTTTTGACCTAATTCATTCACCCATATATATAGAACATTTAGCAACCTAGAGAGCACGAATTCACAGCCACAGAAGTCATCTTCAAACTTCAAAAATTTCATCCAAAACTCCAATTCGGTTTGATACTTCTAGCCACTCTCAAGACAAACTAAAGGTTGCAAATTGTTCCTTGAAGGTCACTTAGTGTTTCTGGATCATAAAACCATTCATCCCTGCACTAAATCATGAAAACCGAATCTGTGTGTAGCGGTAAAATCGTGAGTGTAAGCTATTGATTAACTTAACTCAATATACACAGAGTCGCCACTACGCTTTTATTTATTTCCAAAAGGAAAAAGGAAAAAGAACGAACAAAACCTAAAGAATCTTAAAAGCTAAAAAGCTAAAAGAATCAAACAGAGAATGGGTAAGGGGATAGGTTACAAATCGGGAAGGTTTTACGCACCCGACTTGTCTGTGGTACTCCACGGGAATCCTTTGAAATATTTACTGCATTTTTTAGTCTGAAATGGTTTGCTTGGAAAAAGATTGAAGAGGTGAGGAGAAGAATGTTTTTTAAGATTTTGGTGTTTGATGAGGTTTTAACACCTCATGCCTACGTACCCACAAAGTGCAATGCAAGATCAAAACCTCGTAGTTCGTGGTACAAATTGTGAAAAGAAGAAATGAGTTGAATTGATTTTAAAATGTAAAGATAAGTAATCATTATTTAGCGAATAATTCCGCTAGAAAGAATGAATCATATCTAAACAAAAATGGTTAAAAGAAACGTGCACGAGGGCACAAAAACAATTGGATGAGTTTGAATATTTTAAAGTTTTTGAGAAGAAAGTTTTGATATGCTTATGTGGTTTAGCATTTATTTAAGAAAATGAAATGAAAAGGTAAAAGCACATGACCTAAGTCAAGGTTTGATTACAAAAATGTTTGAAGTTGGAAAACCAAGAAGATTTGAAAATAGGAAGGAGGTTTGAAAATTGAAGAAGTGGGAAGAGATGAAGGGACTATCCTAAGACTTGAAAATAAAAGCTAAAGGAAGAACGATCAAACCATATGGCAAGCATTCTTTGAAACAATCGGATTTCCATCTTCATAAACAAGTGAACTTAATCGGAGCCAAAGTCTTCAATCCATAACAACTTGAGCAAAGGGATGATCCTAGAATCTAAGTCCAACTCCAAGTCCCATGCTAAGGATAGTAACCATAGTCCAAAATTAAAGTCACCAATTTTTTAGATGTTTAATCCTTTATTAATGTTTTTGTGTCCAAATGGACAAAAGAAAAATCACAAGCATAATAATATAAACAATAAGCAATATGATGAATGATATAGAAGCATAATAAGAGATATAAGGAGCGAGAGATTGAAATAAAGAGGATAAGGTGCGAGAGATTGAATTAAAATGTTAGTATATTAGTATTATTATTATAATATTTACATATAAGTGGTATGATGAACTTAATCAAGCACAACCACGAAAAAATAACAAAATCGAGGCAACCGGATCCAAGTGGATCTTATTCCGAATCGGGACAACTTTAGGTCTATGTTAAGCAATCGCCGAGTAATTTACGAAGTAATTACCCTACAAATGAGGCCGGCCACCACTAATTAAAGTGGAAAATATTCGTGCTAATACATGTTAGAGAAATGATATAATGAACCATTCTCCGAAAACATGTCGCAAAAAAAGAAAAGGTAATAGTCTAATCTTAATCGGGATTTCTCATTGAATTATCGAAGGCAACCTATCACGATTCCAAAGTATGGAGAATGATCCAAATGATCATTCATCCATAGATTTGAAATAATGAAGATTAAACATCTTCGAAATGCAATAATCGCGAATCAGAGATCTCATCGACCAAAAAAAGAAAAGGAGATGAAATAAAAGATGGATCTATAATAGAATCCATTAAAAAAACACAAATAGAATAAAAAAAAACTAAAGTATCATAAAGAAATTCAACATGAAAATCACTAAAATATTTTTATAAAATGTTTTCACTAGAATCTTCTTTTTTTTTTTCAAATGAATGATCAAACGAAAAAATTAAAAAAATATAGAATACCAATTAAAAAAATAACTAAGAACAAATAAAGAACAAAGAATTAAAAAAAGAACCTCCAAGAGGAGGACACACGCAGGGACATGGTGTGAGGGTAGCAATTGAAACCACAGGGCGCAAGGCCCAAAATCAACAAGTTTTCTTTCTAAAACAACAAGTTTATAAAAAATGAAGTAAAACATAAGTAATAAAAATAAAAAGAAATGCAGCAAGACAACTTCTTCTTTCTCCTACAAAACGCGCCGTTTCTTCCTCTTTGCAACACCATACCCTATTCATCTTCTTCTTCACTTCAAACAAATACGCCACGCCGCAAAAAAATATACAGGAAAACGCGGCCATTACCTTCTGTTCTTCTTCTAAAAAACGTCGCACGGCCGCGATATCTTCTTATTCGCTTCAAGATGGAAACGACGAACGACAACCACACATGTTTCTTCTAAAAAAACCGTAGATAACCTTCCCTCTTTTCCTCTTTGATCTCGTGTCTCTTCCTTTTATTTCTAATTGTAAATCCAAATCATTATCGTTGATGAGGTGAAGATTGAAGGATTTGGAAAGGGAAAAGAATGAAGGAAAGTTATTGTGAATTTGAAGATTTTGAAATTTTAATTTGACAGAGCTTTAGAGGGCTCTCAAAGCTTCTGGAATTGAAGAGTGGAGTGTTGAATTTATAGAGTGAAGGAGCTGAGATTTTGAATTCGCTTTTGATTTTCGTTTTGGTGCGTTTGGATGCGTTTTCGGTCATGAAGAAAGCGTGTCTCATTCTGAGTTTTTTTTTTTTTTGCGTTTTGTGTGATTGTGAGATGCGTTTTGGGCCTGGCTGTAGATGACGTTGGCTAGTGTGAATTCCGCGTGTGGGTGTGAAACTGGCTATGGCGTGATATTTGATAGATGGCTGAAGAAGTCACATTGGCTTGGCTGTGAGTTTGCCGTATGGTAGGCTTGAGGCTTGTTGAAGCTGATGGTTTGTGTTTTGTGCAGCTGGAGTTTGGTTTGTTGTGTGGGCTTGTGAATTGAATACGGCGTAACTGGCTGAAGCCTTGTGGTTTTCACATGTTTTACGGCTTTGGCTTGTGTTTTCGTGCGTTTGGAGCTTGTTTCAGATGCGTCTTGCTGCATTGCGTGCTGTGTTTTGAGCGTTCAATGTTTTTGCGTTTTGTTCACCTTTTCATTGCGTTTTATGTGCAGGTGTGCGATGGCTTGGCAATGTGTGGAGCTGTAATGTGAATTGGGTTAATAACATGTGATGGGAAATCATGGCTTTTTTATATTATTTTATATAAATGGTGGGCTGAAAATATAATGGGAGAGAAATTGTAATGTGATTTTTTTTATTGAATGGGCTTAGAAAAAAAAAAGTTATGGAAAGAAAAATATTATGACTCTTATTTTTTCCTAAAAAAAATGAGCATAAAAAGAATATTGGGCCTTAAATTGTAAATTATAAAAAGAAATTAGATGGGTTAAAAAATGGGACGATTATGAATGTTGATAAAAAAAATAGAAATGGGATAAAAAAAATGGAATTAAAAAAAAAGAATTATATGGCTTATGGATGTGGATAAAAATGGATAATCGGAAAGAGAATTGATAGAAATCGAAAAGGATAGAGTATGAATAGAATAAATGGAGAGAAAAAAAATGGAATAAAATGGAATTTGGAAAGTAAAAAATGATTTAATGGATAATGGATATGAAATGATGATTTTTTAAGCCCGCAACCAACTCCTGATTTTTCTTCACAAGCCACTGATAAAATGATCGCAAACACTTCTGAACCACTGCACAACTTGCCACTTATACCACAATTACTTGATGTCTGTCTTGATTATTCGAAACCATTCTGAGGAAAATAAATCCTCAGATGAATCGTTGGTGAACTGATGAACTGATAAACTTGAAGATTCAAAACAAACTTCACACAAGAAAACTGCCTGATAAACTGATGATCTTAGCACGCGACACAGCTTAAACTTTTGGATACGCACTGTAGATGTTTAGAATTGGCAGAATTTTTGACCAACAAGAAATGTTGAATTCAGTTCAGGATGTCCCATCAGATGTTGGGACATTATCAAACAGAGTATAAGTAAATGAACTTAATTCAGGATGTCATACCAGATGTTAGGACATTGTATCAGTTAATGATATAAGTTCAGTTTACAGGATGTCACATAAGATGTTGTGACATTGTATCAGTAAATGAAGTAAGTTCAGTTTTTCAGGATGTCCCAACAGATGTTGTGACATCTCAAACCTGCTACCAGAATTAATTAATGACTAACAGAACTGAGTAAATTAAGGAAAGTTATCTGGAATTAATTATGGATGGGCAAAACAGAATAAGGTGCATCTGTAGGGAGTGTTGTTATGACACTTCAGCATAATCAGAAGAACTGAATCACCTAGAATCTAGGAAGTAACAAACCCTAATTCAAGGTGGAAGATGCATGCGTTTCAGGATTGGATAAACCTACAAAAAGCCCAAAATCCATACACCTATTTAAGCAACAGAAACTCTCAGAATTGAGTACGAATTTAAGAAGACCAAATAGAGTGTTTTGTGTTTTAATAGCAGGTTGTTTTTATTGTACCACTTTATGAGCTTTTAAGCAAAAGTGTATTTGTGTCTTGATTGAAACTGTGAAGTAAGATCAAGCTGTTTTGTTTGAAGTATGACTTCAATTTTATTAAACTTGTAAACAAGATCACTGTGTGATTGAGGGGGAGTGAGTTGGTACTCATATCTAAGTTGTGTCTTAGGTAGAAATTGCATTGGGTAGATATTAAGTGAAAGATTAAACTGGGTTGTTTAAGTCTAGAATTAATATTACTTATAGTGGATTTCCTCCTGGCTTGGTAGCCTCCAGATGTAAGTGTGGTTATACACTGAACTGGGTTAACAAATTCCTGTGTTGTTTAATTTTTCTGCACTTTAAGTTTTGGTTAAGTTGTCAAGTGTTTAAACATCTCATTCGACATCTCATACCTGATCACAGAATTTCAATTGGCATCAGAGCAGGCACCCTGCCTATTTATACTGGGTGAGAGCTAGGGACTACAAATTCTGGAAACATGGACAGAGATGTAGGATCAGTAAATAGACAACCTATACTGGATTGATCTAATTATGACTACTGGAAGCCAAGAATGATTGCATTCTTAAGATCACTTGACAATAGGGCCTGGAAAGCAGTCAACAATGGATGGGAACACCATATCCAAGACACCAAAGATGGAGCAAAAGTGTTGAAACCTGAAGAAGAATGAAGTAAGGAGGAAGAAGATTCAGCACTTGGCAACTCCAAGGCCTTAAATGCTTTATTCAATGGCATTGATAGGAACATTTTTAGACTTGTGCATCACTGTGAGCTAGCCAAAGATGTTTGGGACACTCTCAAAACAACTCATGAAGGAACATCAAAGGTAAAGATGTCAAGACTTCAACTTCTCACCACCAAGTTTGAAAACTTGAGAATGAAGGAAGATGAGACAATTCATGAATTCTACATGAACATCTTAGAAATAGCCAATACTTCTGGAGCTTTGGGAGAAAAGATGACTGATGAAAAGCTTGTAAGAAAGATTCTCAGATCTTTGCCAAAAAGATTTGACATGAAGGTCACAGCAATAGAAGAAGCTCAAGACATATGCACAATGAAAGTTGAAGAGCTCATTGGTTCCCTTCAAACATTTGAGATGGGAATGAATGACACAATTGTAAAGAAGAACAAAAACATAGCCTTGATGTCAAATACTGATAAAGAAGAAGAAAATGATGAATCAGAAACTGATGAAAACTTATCAGAAAACATTGCTATGCTTGGAAGACAGTTCAAAAAGATTCTCAGAAAGATGGAAGACAAGTCCAGACCAAGTGGAAAATACACAAAATCTTCTGAGAACAAAAGACCTTATGATAGAAGGTCAAATCATGATGAAAAGACCAGTCAAGAAAAAGGGATTAAATGCCATGGATGTGAAGGATATGGACACATCAGGAATGAATGTCCTACCTATTTAAAAAGGCAAAAGAAAGGTCTCTCTGTAACCTGGTTTGATGAAGACTCAGGAGGTGATTCAGAAGAAGAATCAGCTAAGCATATCACTGCTCTAGCTGGATTATGTGAATCTGAAAGTGAATCCAGTGATGGGGAGCTTACTTTTGAAGAGCTTGAGCAATCATACAGAGAACTAGTCAAAAGAAGCACTAAAATATGCATGGAGAGTATAAAGCTAAAGAAGCAGATTGATGCACTAAAGGATGAAAAAGCAAGTGATTTAGAGATCATTGACACCTTGAAAAGTGAAGTAAGTCTTCTCAACTCCAAGTTGGAACATATGTCCAAATCTGTTAGAATGCTGAACAGTAGCTCAAGCACACTGGATGTTATTCTCAACAACAATAAGCATTCAGGGGATAAAAGTGGACTTGGATTTAACAAAGTTCATAAGGTTGAAGCTAGCTCTAGCAAAACTACTTCAAAGTCCATACAGTCAAACAAGATGTCCCAACAGATGCTTCAACATCATGAAAAGAACACAAAGTCAAACATAATGTTCCAACAGATGTCTCAACATCCTGAAAAGAACATAATGAAGAAGAAGTATCAAAGATGGAGATGTCATCATTGTGGAAGATTTGGACATATCAAACCGCATTGCTACAAGTTGCATGGGTATCCAAATCAGATGTATCAGCAACCTCCTAAGCAGAAGATAGAAGTTACCAAGAAAATGCTGCATAGACATCAACATCAAAGAGATTAGCAACCCCCTAAGCAGAAGACAGAGGTCATCAAGAAGGTATGGGTACCAAAAGCTAGTCTTCATGCTGATCAAAGCTACATGCCCAAGAATAAGATCAATAAACAACCTTGGAGCTCTACTGATGAACAATGCACAGGGCAGAGGTATCAAAAGAAATCCCAACACAAATGGTCAAATAAAGGTGTTGCATATATAGCTCATACATCACTAAGAGTATCAGCTAAAGAAGACTGGTACTTTGACAGTGGATGTTCAAGACACATGACTGGATTGAAGAATCTGCTAGTAGACTTAAAGTCATATTCATCCAGATATGTAACATTTGGAGATGGAGCTAAAGGTGAAATCAAGGGAGTTGGAACCTTGGACTGTCCAGATGTACCAAGACTAGATGATGTGTTGCTGGTAAAAGGTTTAACTGCTAACCTGATCAGCATAAGTCAATTATGTGATCAAGGGTACAGTGTAAACTTTACCAAAACTGAATGCATAGTGTCTAACAAAGAACAAAAGGTTGTCATGAGAGGAGCCAGATCTAAAGACAACTGTTACATGTGGGAACCTCAAGACTTCAGTCTCACTTCAACTTGCTCTTTAGCTAAAGAAGAAGAAGTGAAACTATGGCACCAAAGACTAGGTCATCTTCATTTCAGAGGCATAAAGAAAATCATATCTATGGAAGCTGTGAGAGGTATTCCTAAACTGAAGATTGATGATGGCAAAATATGTGGTGAATGTTAAATAGGCAAGCAAACCAAGATGTCCCATCCAAAGCTCCAACATCTGACAACTTCCAAAGTTTTGGAATTATTGCATATGGATCTTATGGGACCTATGCAGGTTGAGAGCCTTGGTGGTAAGAGGTATGCCTATGTGGTGGTTGATGACTTTTCAAGGTATACATGGATAAATTTCATCAAAGAAAAGTCTGATGTATTTGATGTATTCAAAGACTTATGCCAAAGAATACAAAGGGAAAAAGCCAGTTGTGTGATCAGAATAAGAAGTGACCATGGAAAATAATTTGAGAACCAAAAATTCTTAGATTTCTGTTCTTCAGAAGGAATCAATCATGAATACTCTTCACCAATCACTCCTCAACAGAATGGGATTGTTGAGAGGAAGAATAGAACTATTCAAGAATCAGCAAGAGCTATGATCCATGCTAAAAAGTTACCTTTGTACTTCTGGGCTGAAGCTATGAACACAACTTGTTACATCCATAACAAAGTTACTCTAAGGAAAGGAACTTTGTCCACAATCTATGAAGTCTGGAAGGGCAGAAAACCCACAGTTAAGTACTTCCATGTGTTTGGAAGCAACTGTTATATTCTGGCAGATAGGGAGCAAAGAAGAAAAATGGATCCTAAAAGTGATGAAGGGATTTTTCTTGGATACTCTATAAACAGCAGAGCATATAGAGTATTTAATTCTAGAACCAAGGTTATCATGGAGTCCATAAATGTGATAATTGATGATGCTCCTACAGATGTTACAGATGATGTTGGAACATCTGCTGACAGCAAAACTGAAGCTGAAGAAAAGAGTGATCATTCTGACTTCACTCAAACTGATGAAAGGATAGAACAATCCAGCAAACCTCCCTCCATCAGAATCCAGAAGGATCATCCCAAAGATTTGATAATTGGTGATCCCAACAGAGGTGTAAGCACTAGATCAAGAGAAGTGGTTTCAGGTTCTTGTTTTGTTTCAAAAATAGAACCTAAAAACATCAAGGAAGCTCTTACTGATGAATACTGGATTTGTGCTATGCAAGAGGAATTAGGTCAATTCACAAGGAATGAAGTATGGAATCTTGTTCCTAGACCTGATGACATAAATGTGATTGGCACTAAATGGTTGTATAAGAACAAGTCAAATGAACAAGGAGTTGTTACAAAGAACAAAGCTAGACTTGTAGCTCAAGGATACACACAAATTGAAGGAGTAGACTTTGATGAAACCTTTGCACCAGTAGCAAGGCTTGAATCAATCAGACTACTTTTAGGAATTGCTTGTATCTTGAAGTTCAAGCTATTTCAAATGGATGTGAAAAGTGCCTTTCTAAATGGATATCTTAATGAAGAGGTATATGTAGAACAGCCTAAAGGATTTGTTGATCCAAGCTGTCCAAATCATGTATACAAACTAAAGAAGGCTCTTTATGGTCTGAAGCAAGCTCCAAGAGCATGGTATGAAAGGCTGACTACTTTTCTTATCAAGCAAGGGTACAGGAAAGGTGGAATAGACAAAACCTTGTTTGTTAAAGATGAAGAAGGAAATGTCATGATTGCTCAAATATATGTAGATGACATTGTTTTTGGTGGGATGTCAGACAGGATGGTTAAACATTTTGTCAATCAGATGGAATCTGAATTTGAAATGAGCCTAGTAGGAGAATTAACCTACTTTCTTGGACTGCAAATAAAGCAAATGGAGGACTCCATGTTCATTTCCCAAAGCAAGTATGCTAAAAACATAGTCAAGAAATTTGGGATGGACAGTGCTACTCATAAGAGAACTCCTGCCCCCACACATTTAAAGCTGACTAAAGATGACAAGGGTGAGAATGTAGATCAAAGCCTATACAGAAGTATGATTGGGAGCTTGTTATATCTGACTGCTAGCAGACCAGACATAGCATTTGCAGTAGGTGTTTGTGCAAGATATCAAGCTGATCCAAAAGTTAGTCATCTTAACCAAGTCAAGAGAATTCTGAAATATGTTAATGGTACTTGTGACTATGGAATAATGTACTTTCATGGATGCAAACCAATTCTCACTGGCTTCTGTGATGCTGATTGGGCTGGAAGTGCTGATGACAGAAAAAACACTTCAGGAGGATGCTTCTTTCTAGGAAACAATTTGATTTCTTGGTTCAGTAAGAAACAAAATTGTGTATCCTTATCTACTGCTGAAGCTGAATATATTGCAGCTGGAAGCAGTTGTTCACAGTTGGTTTGGATGAAGAAAATGCTCACTGAGTACAATGTCCCACAAGATGTCATGAAATTGTACTGTGACAACTTAAGTGCTATTAACATATCAAAGAATCCTATCCAACATAGCAGGACCAAGCATATTGATATCAGGCACCATTTCCTCAGAGATCTTGTGGAAGAGAAAGTGATTTCATTGGTACATGTAGCTACAAATCTGCAGTTGGCTGATATATTTACTAAAGCCTTGGATGCTACCCAATTTGAAAACCTAAGGGGTAAATTGGGAATCTGCTTATGTGAAATTTAGCAATTATGGAGATGTGCCAACATGTCATATGACATCGTGTGGCATGATCCCCAGATGGCAACACCAGTCTGGTCAAGCACCTTGTGTATTCCACTCCTAGAAATTCTCCAAGTAACGACTCTTATAAGAATATCAGCTCACATTCAGCTATTCATCTTCTCATCATTCTCTCACAACAACTTGCTTGCTATAGCTAACTCTCAGAGATCATCAAACTCAACCAATCTCAATCTCTTTCTTCACCACATTCTAAAAATGGCTCAACACCAAAACCCTAACATTTCTGAAGAAATCCTCAACAAGGAAGATGTGGTGCATGCAACCCCAATTTCTGTGGTACCCATGGATTCAACTCCAATGGACGAAATCAGAGGAAGTGTTCCTCTTGCTTAAAAGCCAAGAACCCCTACTGTTAGAAGGGCAAAGGAACCTGTTGTTAGCAAAGCCAAAGGGAAACCTTCATCATCAAACACCACTCCAAAAGCTTCTGAGTATGTGGATGATTCCATAAAGGAGCTGGTTAACAGGATCCTATCTGAGCAAAGAGTGGTAAGTGGCATATCTATCCCTCTGAACACCATGCCAACACCACAAGAAGATCAACAAACTCAGGCTGAAAAGGACACTCCTGCTCAACAGGATGTCCCAATAGATGTTGAAACATCTAAAGACCAGCAAAAGGTCTCATCTGATACTGCTGATGATACATCTGAGGACCAGAAAAAGGCCTCCACTGATAGTGATGAAGAAGCATCTGAGGACCAGCTCAAGGCCTCCACTGAAGAGCAAATCTCTGTTGATCCACCAGCTGAAGAGGAGACTGCTCAACCTCCTCCTGTTGTGAACATAGAGCATGATTCTGATACAGAAATCATTGCTTCTATAAACCCTAGCATAGCCAAAAGGCTTAGGACTAGGAAAGAAAAGATGAATGCAGGACATGCAACTCCTGAGAAGAAGCAAGCTACACCAAAGAAGGACAAAGCTAAAGTTGGTTTTGGTCCTACAAAACATTGGAGCAAGGTGCAAACACAGAAGAATAGGAAAGCTGTCACCCCTTCAGATTCAGACGTTGAAGAGGATGTCCCAACATCTCCTCCAAAGAAGAAACCAGCACCCTCAAGGTCATCAACTGCAGTTCCAGAAGATCCTCTGGACAACATCTCCTTTCATCATGTTTCAAGTGTGAATAGATGGAAGTTTGTTTATCAAAGAAGGGTAGCACTTGAAAGAGAGCTGAGCAGTAATGCACTTGAGTGCACAGAGGTAATTGATCTCATCTCTTCTGCTGGCCTTTTCAAAACTGTCTCCAACTTCTCTCCTTGCTATGAGCTGCTTGTCAAAGAATTCATAGTCAACCTCCAAGAAGATTGTGCTGATGGTAAGTCTGCTGACTTTAGAAAAGTATATGTAAGAGGAAGGTGTGTAGAATTCTCTCCTAGGGTTATCAACCACTACCTTGGAAGAGAATCTGATGGCCCAAATGAGTTAGGGAAGACTGATAACCAGGTTTGCAAGGTTATCACTGCTAATCAGGTCAAGACTTGGCCAGTTAAAGGGAAGCTCTCAGTTAGCATGCTGACAAGGAAGTATGCCATGCTGAATAGGATTGGCACTGCAAACTAGGTCCCTACCAACCATACATCCTCAATATCAACTGGATTGGGCAGGTTCATATATGCTATAGGTACCCAAACAAAGCTGGATTTTGGAGCTTATATCTTTGATCAGACATTGAAGCATGCTGGATCATCTGCAACAAAGCTGCCAATTGCCTTCCCTTCCTTGCTGTGTGGAATAATGCTGAGTCAATATCCTGGTATCCTCACTGAGAAGGACACAATTTGCAAAAGAGAAAGCCCTCTGGCCTTCCACTACAAGATGTTCTTGAGTCATCATGCAGCTGATGTTGAAGCTCCCTTTGGGACATCTACTGGTCCTTCAAAGGCAAAGTCTCCAATCTCCAAAGCTGCCTTGATTGCTGAGCTGAAGATCACATGCAAAGAACTGGATGCAAGGAAGCAGAAGCTTGAGGAGATTATCCAAAGGCTGGAGATTGAAGAAAGTGCTCAGAAAGCTGCTGCTTCTGATGAGGAGACTGAGGAAGAGGAAGAAACTGATTATGAGGAGTCTGAGTGACAATTGTATGTGAGGAAAATGTAATGACTGCTGCATTGTAATTTTGAATTAATAACTTTGGCCCCAATTTATGTCTAACAAGGGGGAGAACTGAACTACAACAACAATGTATGATCAAAATTACTGATTAATGAAAAACTTCTGTTTGCTTCTGAACTAAAGCTGTGATTTTAATGAAAATTTATGTTGCAACAAAACTGAATACTTGTATGTTTGAGGGGGAGTAAACTCACACATGACTCAACAGAAAAGATCTGCTATACTCTGATAAAAGAACTTCTGCTGCACTCTGATAACCAGAAAAGAATGTTAGCCAAAAATTAGCCAAATGGGGAGTTTGTAGATGTTTAGAATTGGCAGAATTTTTGACCAACAAGAAATGTTGAATTCAGTTCAGGATGTCCCATCAGATGTTGGGACATTATCAAACAGAGTATAAGTAAATGAACTTAATTCAGGATGTCATACCAGATGTTAGGACATTGTATCAGTTAATGATATAAGTTCAGTTTACAGGATGTCACATAAGATGTTGTGACATTGTATCAGTAAATGAAGTAAGTTCAGTTTTTCAGGATGTCCCAACAGATGTTGTGACATCTCAAACCTGCTACCAGAATTAATTAATGACTAACAGAACTGAGTAAATTAAGGAAAGTTATCTGGAATTAATTATGGATGGACAAAACAGAATAAGGCGCATCTGTAGGGAGTGTTGTTATGAGACTTCAGCATAATCAGAAGAACTGAATCACCTAGAATCTAGGAAGTAACAAACCCTAATTCAAGGTGGAAGCTGCATGCGTTTCAGGATTGGATAAACCTACAGAAAGCCCAAAATCCATACACCTATTTAAGCAACAGAAACTCTCAGAATTGAGTACGAATTTAAGAAGACCAAATAGAGTGTTTTGTGTTTTAATAGCAGGTTGTTTTTATTGTACCACTTTATGAGCTTTTAAGCAAAAGTGTATTTGTGTCTTGATTGAAACTGTGAAGTAAGATCAAGCTGTTTTGTTTGAAGTATGACTTCAATTTTATTAAACTTGTAAACAAGATCACTGTGTGATTGAGGGGGGGTGAGTTGGTACTCATATCTAAGTTGTGTCTTAGGTAGAAATTGCATTGGGTAGATATTAAGTGAAAGATTAAACTGGGTTGTTTAAGTCTAGAATTAATATTACTTATAGTGGATTTCCTCCTGGCTTGGTAGCCTCCAGATGTAAGTGTGGTTATACACTGAACTGGGTTAACAAATTCCTGTGTTGTTTAATTTTTCTGCACTTTAAGTTTTGGTTAAGTTATCAAGTGTTTAAACATCTCATTCGACATCTCATACCTGATCACAGAATTTCACGCACTGTCTGAGAAATGAACCACTGGCACAAACAATTTGCAATCGAAACAATCTTTTGATAGTTTGACCAAGATTAGGTCAAACGTCCATCTGAATCGAATCGTGACTGAACAAACGCGTCTGAATTGGAATCACAGCCCTGTCTTTTAAATCCTGCAACACAGAGAGAAGAAGAGGCAAACTGCAACATATATTTTTTCGTATTTTGGTTAGAGGTTAGTGTCGCTCCCAAAAGATGAGACTTAACTCAAATATGGTACAGACGCGAACGGTCGGCGAAAGGAGGGTGCGAGAACACACAGGAGTGAACTCATAGGGAATGAAAAGAGTCGCCAGCTAGGCATTTTTATCCTGGAGGAAAGGTAATGCTGCATAAACCTAGAAAGATATGGATAAGACGGTTGCGAACCAGAGAGACTGAGAAAGGGGGTTGGTTACAACCTGGGAAGGTATTAGCACCCAGATTGTCCGTCGTACTCGACGGGATCCACGCTTAAAAGATTTGTGTTTTAAAGGGGTAGTGTCAGTGCAATTTGTGTATAAAAAGAGCTGGAAAAAAAATGTACAGGTGTCTGTGTAAAAGAAGTGTAAAGTGTGTAAATGTACAGTGTCAGTGTAAGAAATGAATGGAATGCTCAAGAATATGAGGCTAAAGAATAATGCTGAAAGAGGGGGAATATACAGAGACTTTTGTTCGATAACTGTTAAGTTATACCTACGTATCCTCTCGTGCAATGAGGAAGTCAGAACACCGTAGTTCGACCCAAAGAGACTGAAAGGTAAATTGACTGATGAACTGCTTACTTGCCTATGCTCAAGTGCATGACCTGTCTGGCTCAGGTGCTAATTGTCTTGCATTAGACGGAAGAAGCAAGTTCTCGTTTGTGAGTGAATGAGATGAGAAAAGAATCACGCAGGAGACGATTATTGTTTGTTTTTTGTGTTTTCAGTCTTTTATTGCTTTTGAAGGTTTGTCATAAGTTAATGAGCTTAATCCTAAACCAATGGATTTAGTAAACTCATCACATCTTCCCTCTGATTAGGGGTAATGAGAATACCATAAGTGTGAAGTCAACTTCTCACACTTAATTGCCATGGTGTAGGATTAAGATCATTAACCTACTTGTGATTATTTAGATGTTTTTGTTGTTTTTGTTTAGTGTTGAGTAATGAGATTAAGCCATAATCAGGGATTGAACAGACCCATTACACCATCCTAATAGAAGGATAATAGATGAGAATGTTTAAGCTGAGGAAAGCTCCTCAACTTAATCCATGATTAGGGATTAAACTCATGACAAAACAAAGCCTTTATTAAGTGGATTTTAGTTAATGATGAGATGATGAAGTGATTTTTAGGGTTTGTAAGACAACTTGAGGGGGACTTGTCCATTAACTCTAGGGTTAGTCCTTCTTAATCAATTAAGGAAGAATTAGAACCCTAATGCAAGGCCCAAGTTACAAGCTTGATGTCTTGATGATTATTAAGTGGATTGATTAAAGGATTTAAACACATTAAGGGTTTAACACTTAGGATTAAAGTTATACACTCCATCCTAATAGAAGGATGCAGGCATAAGCTTAATCACAAAGCCTTAAAGCCTTTAGGGTTTAGTCCCTGATTATGAGGTGAGAAGAGAAGACTCAATGAGACACAAAGGTAAAACTAAGTGGGGGACTAATCAAAACCCTAATCATTGTCATGCTTGGTTGTTCCTAAGGTTTGTGAGGTTTACAAGAAAGATCTTCAATGGAACCACCAGGAAGCAGATGAAAGGAGCAAAGAAAGCAAAGTAACTTGCTTCATTTAAGAAGACAAGTCACTTGAAGAAAGAAAGTAAGATGAAGAAGAAAGAGCAAGCTCAATCTCAAACACAAAACAAAATGCAGCAAGGATGCATAAGAGGAGATGAAAATAAGTTGTGAGAAGTGAAGGCAAATTCACTTCTCAAAATGACTTACCACCTGAAAAGTTAGTTAAGGAAATGCAATGCAATGCAAAATGAAATGAAGTGTCATGATGCAAACCAAAACCAGAAGCATATATGAGATGATAATGATGTTATGAGATGATGCAAAAATGAAACAAGGCATGAGGATGATCACATGAACAAATGAATGCAAGAGAAGCATGCTTGGAACCATGAACATACATGAAAAGTTATGAAATGCAAATGACATACAACATGGCAAATGAAAGATGCAATGATCAAACATGCTTCTAATATGTCTCAAGATGTTCAATGAATCAAATGGATGCACAAAATTCTATGGCAAGTCATGGTATGTAAGCAAATGCAAGATGAATGCAAAAGGAAGCCCAAATTAGGGTTTATGATCAATGCACAAAACAAAAACCAAAAACAGAAGAAAACATCATGATAAAAAATTGAAAATGCATTCAAGGGAACCCTAAACCTATACAAACTCACTGCCCAAAGGAGGGGACCCAAATCTTAACCTAGTGAAAGCTATGAATTTCTTAAGATTTCTAGGGTTTTTAGGGTACCTTGACAAGAAAAATGTCAAACAAATGGAAAATGCAAGATCAATTAATGCCAATTTAATCCTACAAACTACATGATATGCAAGACACAATGCAAAAAGAATCAAAGTCCAACTCTCAAAGACTAGGCAAAAATGAATTTTTGAACATTGGATCAAAATAATGCTTTGAAATTGAATTAATTCCATGAAATATTGTCAAAATGCATCAAGAGCAAAAAATAAAATTGGTTTGAGGGTTGGACAATGTTTCTAAATGATTTTAAAGGTTTCATGAATTTTTTGGTAATTTTTAAATACCTAAAAGTATTTTTAATTAATTAATTCTCATTAATTAATTAAAAATAAACTTTTAAATGATTTAAAAATATTTTTTAATGCAAAAAATAAAAATAAAAATGTTTTTGGTTTCTGAAAATTAATAAAAGTTTATATAAAAATTTTCAGAATTTTTAAAATTGTTTTGCTATTTTAAATTAAATGTACAAATTAAATGAGAAAAATGTGAAATAAAATTAATAAAATGAAAAGTATGAGCAATGGACAGATCAGATTGAAACTGGGGAAGGGCCTGTTGACCACGCGCGCAATCTAATGGTCACAATTCAAATCTGGTTAATTAACTAATTAAACCTAATTAATTAAGTTAAAAGGAAATTATGAATTAATGAGATGATCTAAGCCATTGGTCCACACGCGGGAAACCTAATCCTAGGGTCCATATTCAAAACACACTAATTACTCAGCTAAACCCTAATTAGGGCAAACTAACCTCAGGCGGCCGGAACAGTGGTTCCGGTCGTCTTCTCCGGCGGGTCAAAAACCCTAGAACATGCTACAGGCCACCATTCATCAAATTGAAAGCAGGGAAATGATCCTCTACCCAAACCCCATTCAAATCACCCCTCAAACAAAATTTATAACCCAAGAACAGAGGGAATCGAAGCAAACAAGTTTCACGGGTGAAGTTTCAGAGAGCCATGAAATGATCATTTCTTCACTATTTTCAATTCCAAGGACATCATTATGACCAGCACAACATACACTTTCATTTTATAACAAGAAAAACAAGCTCTGTGAAAAAGTGTTCTTGGCCATACCTGAGCTGGAAAACTTCAATGGTGAGCTTCCAGAACCTCCCACTTGTGCAAATGAACTCCCTTGGCCCTTCTGAAGCTAGTGGGATGCTTGGAAAGCTTTGATGGTGGCTAATTTGAAGGTTCCATTTCTGGTGTAGCAGAATTTGAGGTTTTTGTATGTGATGTTTCAGGCTCTTTTAATGATTGATTCTTGTTCCATGGAGAGTGTATGATTCATTGGTGAAGGAAAAATGAAGGTTTGATGGCTGTATAGAGAGATTCTAAGAAGAGGAGTTTTTTGACAGATTTTGTGAGGGCTGGAATGTGTCTTGTTTCAATGGCCAATGAGTTGCTATATCACTCCCATGATGTGTGAGTAGGCTGTGGAGCAGGTCAGTAGAGGCTGCTGATCACTATTCCAAGAGTATGGGGGTTTTGGCCAAAAAGTCAAATATGTGTCCTTGAGAGTATGGGCCATGGCAGAGGAAATCTTGAGGCTTGTCCTGCCTCATCTTGAGTCAAGGATGGCCCTTGGATGGCTTATGAAAGGCTGTTGCATTTGGATCATGAGCTAGAGGAGTTTTTGCAACTTGACAACTTGTCATATTTCATGATTTTTGGCCATGTGAATGAGGGGAGTCTTGCTGAATTCCTGATGTGGGATGCTTCATTTGGTCATGGCAATGTGTTAAAACCAGCTAGAGATCATACAATTCATGGGGGAATGATTTTGCCAAAAATCCCTCTTTGCACTTTCATGAAGAATGACTTATGGATTCTTGAAAATCAAGGCATAGAAATGGGAAATCCCTTGGGCCAATTCTTATTTTAGGTCATGCATTGCATTGGTATGATGATTAGAGGTCATATTGAAGTCACATAAAGGCTTGCCATGAGAAATTGCAAGTTTTCCATTTTGTGCAAAAGTGAAATTTCAATGATTTTATCCAACTTTGACAAGCCATAACTTTTGATCCAAAATGAATTAGGTCATGTTCTTGTACTTTTTGAAAAGGGAATGATCCATTCTACAACTTTCATGACCAAAGTTTTTTCATTTGAAGCATTTTTGAATCAAAAAGCAAGGGTTGAAAAAGTTTCCCAAAATGGCAATTTCATTAAAAGTCAAACTTCCCCTAAAAGTCAACTTTGCAAATGACTTGAAATTCTTCAATTTTGTGAACTTCCAACTTCTTATATGATCAAATAAAGATCATATACAATCAAAATGATGAAGAACACCCTTTGGTTGGGTCATTGGGGGCCTCAGATGCCCTGATTTTACACTGACTTGCTTGAAAAGTCAACTCTTGATCAGATGACTTCCCTATGGAATTTCTTCATGAAAATTGATATGCATACTCCCTATACCATATAGAGACCAATAGAAACAAGAATGACCAAAAAATTTGGAGTTATGGCCTCTAAAACCAAAACCCTAATTCTAGGTCATCTGTGCAGTCAAACTTGGCTCTCTCCCATGCCATTCTCAGTTCTTGTGATTCTTTGACATTCTTGACTTTGAAAGGATATAATATGATGCTTGAACATACATGGACCCCTTGGAAGTGATTGATGACCTTTGGAGTGGCTCAAGAAGCTCTTGGATTGCTCAGATCACAAACCCTAGATGCAGATGACTTTGAACCAATGCAATGAATCAAAAATGTGATATGAGATGCTATGATTGAGATTATGCATATAAGGAGATCACAAGCCATGGTGTGAATGGGTGAGGTCAAATTTGGGGTGTTTACAGCTGCCCCTATTCAAACATGAGTTAGCTGTGCAGGATGTAAGCTACGGCTTAACAGGCAAACAAGATAACTTGTGGTTGAATACCAAAGACAGTCCAAAATTTGCACTCACAGAATGAAGAAGAAAAGGGATATAGATTACAAAAGAAAATAAAGTATATTGTAAAGTGTAGGCGACGGAGGACGACCATCGAGCAGAGGACGACTGCTGGGGAAAGAGCAATGACGGGACGACCGACATGCTGGGAAAAGTGCGGGAAATAAAGCAATGACGGGGACGGCCGACATGCTGGGGATAAAAGGGATTATAATGGGGACGGCCATCAAGTAAAGTTATAAGATTTTCTGGGGATTAATGAAAAATGATGGGGACGGCCATCAAGTTCATAAAGCAAGGTAAGCAACGATGGGGACGGCCATCGGGCTAAACTGATGAAGGACGATCATCAGGAAAAGGAGAAGGGACCACAACGGGGACGACCATCGGGTTAAAGAATAAATGAAATAATGATGAGGGACGGTCATCAAAGGTGAAGGATGATCACCTGGCAGGGTACGGCTGCTTTTGCTGGGGATAAGATGAGGGACGGTCATCTAAGGTGAAGGACGATCACCTGGCAGGGTACGGCTGCCGAAAGTATCACGACATAGGACGAATGCCGGATAAAAGGTCAACGATGGGGACGACCATCGAACGAGCATGATGAAGGACGATCATCAAGAGGTGAAGGACGATCACCTAGCAGGGGACAACTGCTCTCAAAGTTATCATGATATAGGACGAATGTCGGATAACAAGATCAACGATGGGGACGGCCATCAGATAAATGATGAAGGACGATCATCAAAAAGGTGAAGGACGATCACCTAGCAGGGACGGCTGCTAAAAATATCACGACATAGGACGAATGTCGGATAGAAAAGATCAACGATGGGGACGGCCATCAGATGAGCATGATGAAGGACGATCATCAAAAGGTGAAGGACGATCACCTAGCAGGGTACGGCTGCTCTCAAGGTTTATCATGACATAGGACGAATGTCAGATAGAAAAGAAATTTTGCTTTGCTGGCGATCTACTGGGGAATAATAAACACGGACGAGTGTTTATATCCAAGAAACAAAAAGGTATAAGTGTTTAGATGTTTGTGTATAGATTAAAGATGCGGGCGAGCATCCCTAAGACTACGATACGGACGAGTATCGGATAGAAACAAATACTGACACATGTTCAGAGATGATGATACGGACGAGTATCAACTGGTTAACGGAGAACACGGATGAGTGTTGAATCTGAGGGGACTCTTCTGGAGAATAGTAAACACAGACGAGTGTCTATATTCAAGAAGACAAGAGTGTTTGACACGGTGTATGGATTAAAGATGCGGACGAGCATCCTTAAGACTATGATACAGACGAGTATCAGGTAGAAACAAACGCTTGACGCATGTTCTGAGATGATGGTACGGACGAGTACCAACTGGTTAACAAAGAACACGGACTAGTGTCGAATCTGCGGGGATACAAATGGTGCATACAAGATACGGACGAGTATCTGTATAAGTAAATTAAGTATGAGTGGTGTATAGATGAGTGTTTATCTTGCTGGAGAGAGTGACACGGACGAGTGTCAAAAGGAGAAGAGTATAGTATAAACAAGTATCTGATATACAAAGTGTTTATGTTGCTGTGCTGGGGAAGGTGACACGGACGAGTGTCAAGGAATTGTATATAGGTATAGGTATCTGTGAGTGCAAAGGGGACGCTTTGGCTTTCTGTTGGGGATAAGACACGGACGGGTGTCACAAGGAGTATATACTGATGTTTGTGAATGTGAGGCAACTGCTTTAGCTTTAGCTCTCTGTTGGGGAATCTGGGGGGTTTTCTGTATATTGTTGATGGATTGTCAATATTCACAAGTGTTTGTTTCGGATCATGGCTTATGATTATGCAGTATGTTTGATTTTCGCCGTAATGCTCCGTATTTAGACGGAATGCTACGCTTTGTGGGGTGAATATGATGCGAATGCCATGATTATGCAAGGATACCAATCCGGGATTCGGATCCCGTTGCTGTGAAGATCTCTGGTCGATCTTCTTGAAATGGACATCCCAGCTGGGGATGAGATCATTGGTAGATCTGACGAGATGTATCTGCTTGGGGAAATAAGTCACTGATAGACCCATCTTGGTAATAAGGGATCCAGCTGGGGTTTGTAGAAGCTTTCATTACTCTGTTGTGATTCCTTCATGCGTTGCTCTTCTGGATTGAGGCTGAAATTCTGTGGGGAGACGATTCCCTGGCTTTTGCACTTAGCTGAGGAGAAAGAATGATTGGCACCTCGGCTGGGAGAAGTAGCAAATGGCAACTCAGCTGGGGAGAGAACACTTCGGGTGCTAGGACTGAGTGAGTGTTGATTTGCCAGCCTGCTGGGATGAGGCTTACATGCCCCATGTTGTGCCTTGAGTACCTGCAATCCTGAAAAGACAGAGAAACGCACAAGTGATCCCGAGGTATCCCTTACCGGATTCCGTCATAGGAGTTAGACACTCCCGAGAGTAAGTATATTCCCTGCAAGCATTTATTTTTAGAAGAAAAGCATCTGTATTTATGCAATCAGTATTTTAAGGACACCAGACATTTTTGCAAATGAAAATGAAGTGTACGGGCCGAAACATGACTGAAAATCTGATTTTATTAATTCATGTGCCCTGAATTGACAAGATACAGTCAAAGAAACATATCCCCTGAAATGAGGAGATTGTTACAAAATGAGAAACAAAATGCTGGCCATGTTGTCGACGCTTCAAGGAGCTTCTCTTTCTGCTATGACTCGTATGACATTTGACGTTCTTCTCGTCTTGCTTTCTGAAGAAGGCTGATTCTGAGTGAAGCTTGATCCTTTCAAAGTTTACCGAGTAGTAGGTGATACAGACGAATTCAGAATGCAGTTGTTCGCTTATTCCCTTATTTTGCATGGATCGCCCTTTCGGGTTTTCAATCCATCGGGATACCCATTTTTGCCTGAGTTGTCCAATGCGGCTTTTCAACTCAGCGGGTGTACATTTTTTTGTTTATTTTCCCTTATTTCTGCCCGAGTCTTTTATTCTGTTTTTGACTCGCCGGGATGCCCTATTTTTTGCCTGGACTTACATTCTGTTTTTATGTCCATCGGGTCATTTTATGCGAAGTATTTTTTAACTGCATCTGAATTCACAGGGGACGGGAAGTCTTCTCCATCCATAGTGCTGAGCATCAGTGCTCCACCCGAGAAAACTTTCTTTACTACAAATGGTCCTTCATAATTCGGAGTCCACTTGCCCCTGTGGTCTGTATGAGGAGGGAGGATTCTTTTCAGCACAAGATCTCCTACTTGGTACTCTCGGTGCCTGACTTTCTGATCGAAGGCTCTCTTCATTCTTTTCTGATACAACTGCCCATGACAGATTGCAGCCAATCTTTTCTCTTCAATCAGACTTAGTTGTTCGTATCGGGATCGGACCCATTCTGCTTCGTTCAGTTTAACATCCATCAGTACCCGTAGGGAGGGTAATTCAACTTCAACAGGTAAGACTGCTTCCATACCATACACAAGCTGATACGGTGTTGCCCCAGTGGATGTTCTGATTGACGTGCGGTACCCATGCAAGGCGAATGGTAGCATTTCATGCCAGTCTTTGTAGGTGACTACCATCTTCTGCACAATCTTCTTGATATTCTTATTAGCTGCCTCAACAGCGCCATTCATCTTTGGCCTGTAAGGAGAAGAATTGTGGTGTTGGATCTTGAAGTCCCGGCATAGCTCTGCCATTATTTTGTTGTTTAAATTGGAACCATTATCAGTAATGATTCGCTCGGGAACTCCATATCGACAGATGATATCTCTTTTCAAAAATCGGGCTACCACTTGCCTTGTAACGTTTGCATATGAAGCTGCCTCGACCCACTTGGTGAAATAGTCAATAGCAACCAGGATGAATCTGTGGCCATTCGAAGCAGTTGGCTCAATCTTGCCAATCATGTCAATGCCCCACATAGCAAAGGGCCAAGGTGAAGACATCACATTCAAAGGATTGGGAGGCACATGCACCTTATCCGCATAAATCTGGCATTTATGACATTTTCTGGCGTAAGCACAACAGTCAGTATCCATTGTGATCCAGTAATATCCTGATCTTAGCAATTTCTTGGCCATTGCATGTCCTCCGGCATGGGTACCAAAGGATCCTTCGTGCACCTCGTGCATCAACAAGTCTGCTTCTGTTCTATCAACGCATCTGAGGAGTACCATATCAAAGTTTCTCTTGTACAGGGAACCATCAGTGTTCAGAAAGAAACTACCAGCAAGCCTTCTCAAAGTCTTCTTATCATTGGAAGATGCCCCAGGTGGGTATATCTGATCCTCCAAGAAGCACTTAATATCATGGAACCAAGGCTTATCATCTTTGACAACATCTGCTGCGAACACATATGCTGGTCTGTCAAGTCTGGACACTGAAATTTGAGGTACAAAGTTGGCAGCTTGAACTTTGATCATGGATGAAATGGTAGCCAGAGCATCTGCGAACTGATTCTCGTCCCGAGGGATATACTCAAGCTTGACTGTTGTAAAGAAAGTCAATAACCTCCTTGTATAATCCCTATAAGGTATCAGATGATCCTGGTGTGTGTACCATTTGCCGTTGGTTTGATTAATTACCAAAGTTGAATCTCCGAATACAGTCAAAGTCTTGATCCTGAGGTCAATGGCTTCCTCAAGACCCATAATGCAAGCTTCGTATTCAGCTTCGTTGTTAGTGCAGTTAAAGGTGAGTTTTGCCGAGAAAGGCATGTGAACTCCTTTAGGTGTAATGAGTACTGCACCAACACCACGACCATTCATGTTTAACAGCCCCATCAAACATCATGGTCCATTCTTCTTCCGGGTCAGGCCCTTCAGTGTGAACAGGCTCTTCATGATCTTTTGCTTTTATGAACATGATGTCTTCATCGGGGAAGTCAAACCTCATAGGCTGGTAATCATCTATAGGTTGCTCAGCAAGATATTCAGACAATACACTGCCCTTGATGGCTTTCCTATATGTGTATTGGATGTCATATTCCGTGAGGATCATTTGCCATCTTGCAACCCGTCCGGTAAGTGCTGGCTTCTCAAATATGTACTTGACTGGATCCATCTTTGAGATCAACAAGGTAGTGTGGGTCAACATATACTGTCTCAGTCGGCGAGCGGCCCACGCTAAAGCACAACAAGTTTTCTCGAGCAGTGAATAATGTTGTTCACAGTCGGTAAACTTTTTGCTTAGGTAGTAAATTGCATACTCTTTTCGACCAGACTCGTCATGCTGGCCCAGCACACACCCCATTGACTCTTCTAATACTGTCAAGTACATGATTATAGGTCTTCCTTCAACTGGAGGCATAAGGATTGGAGGCTCTTGTAAGTACTCTTTGATCTTGTCAAAAGCTTTCTGGCAGTCTTCGTTCCACCTGACCGTTTGTTCTTTTCTTAGCAGTTTGAACAAGGGTTCACAGGTTGCCGTAAGGTGAGATATGAACCGTGAAATGTAGTTCAATCGACCTAAGAAACCTCAAACTTCTTTTTCTGACTTCGGCGCAGGCATCTCTTGAATAGCTTTGACTTTATCAGGGTCAACTTCAATCCCTTTCTCGCTTACAATAAATCCCAGCAGCTTACCAGATCGCACCCTGAATGTGCATTTGTTGGGGTTCAACTTCAGTTGGTACTTCCTCAGACGCTTGAATAGCTTCAGCAGATTTACCAGGTGGTCTTCTTCAGTGAGGGACTTGGCAATCATGTCATCCACATACCATTTGATTTCTTTATGGATCATATCGTGGAATAATGTTACCATAGCCCGTTGATATGTTGCACCAGCATTCTTCAGTCCGAAAGGCATCACCTTGTAACAGAACGTGCCCCAGGGTGTGATGAAGGTTGTCTTCTCCATGTTTTCAGGTGACATTTTAATCTGATTGTACCCTGAAAATCCGTCCATGAAGGAGAACACCGAGAACTGAGCCGTGTTATCCACCAATACATCAATGTGAGGTAATGGGAAGTCATCTTTCGGGCTAGCTCTGTTCAGATCCCGGTAGTCAACACACATTCTCACTTTGCCGTCTTTCTTAGGCACAGGTACTATATTAGCAACCCACGGCGGATAGCTAGTTACAGCAAGGAACCCGGCGTCCCACTGCTTTTGTACCTCTTCCTTGATTTTCATTGCCATGTCTAGGCGAGTACGGCGCAGTTTCTGTTTAACCGGCGGGAAATCTTCTCTCAAAGGCAGCTTGTGCATAACAATGTCGGTGTCCAACCCTGGCATATCCTGATAAGACCAAGCAAACACGTCCACATATTCTTGAAGCAGGTCGATCAGTTGTCTCTTCACTGAGTCTTGTAAGCAGGCCCCAATTTTAACCTCTTTCACGTCTTCATCTGTACCAAGATTAATCGTTTCGACCTCCTCCTGATGAGGAGTGATAACCCTTTCCTCTTGTCTCAACAACCTGGCTAGCTCTTCAGGAAGCTCATACTCTTCTTCAACCCCTTCATCAGCTTGATTGATTGGATTGTCAAAGTCATACGAAGTCATAGCCGTGTTGTTGTCGGTGCGGTCTGGAAGGCACTCTCTGCAAGGGTTCAGTTTGTTCATTTTAGTGATTGATTTTAATCTTGTTTAGAAAAGTGAAATAAAGTCGTCATTTTGAAAACATTGCCATTTATTTTTTGTACAAAAAGAAAAATGGAAAAACAGTGAGCGGAAAAGAAAAAAAAAGACTCATTTGCAAAAGATGTCTGATATTTCATTGATTAATCTTGTTACACAAAATTACAGATGGCCCGATTACAAAATGAGTCTTGTCATCTTGGGCAAGATGCAAGACTTGATGCATGCTTAAAAATACAGGAAATAATAATTACTCTGCAGGAGTAACTCTTATAATTTCCTGGGAAGACCAGTTTGAGATACTGCTCCCCGGGATCTTTGGACGGATCCAACTCTCCAGGTTGCGGTCGCTTTCATCCTCGTCTTCCAATTTGTTCACGGCATCGGGGGTGAGCATCCCCTCACTGACAAAATTGGGCTTTTTAGCAGCCTCTGCTTGATCTTGTTGAGTTGGTTTGTAACCCAACCCAAATCTATCCTCCTTCTTCTCTACGGGCAGCAACTTGCCCCAGCCTTGGGCAGTCCCTTCTTCAACAACCTTCCGGGCTTGTTGATAAGATGTCATTGAGGTTCCAGGTACAGCGGATGCTTCATTTATGTTCAAGGCCTCAAACCCTTGACTCATAGTTTCGTGGATCTCCCCATCCATCTCAATGTATTTGTATGTAGCCAGATGGCTAACAAAGATATCTTCCTCTCCACAAATAGTAACGACTTGGCCCTCCCACTCGAATTTTAACTTCTGGTGAAGGGTAGACGTAACTGCGCCAGCGGCGTGAATCCAAGGTCTACCCAACAAACAGCTGTAGGCCGGCTGAATGTCCATCACGTAGAAGGTCGTTTTGAAAATTTGTGGGCCAATCGTTATAGGCAACTCAATTTCTCCCAGAACTGATCTCTTAGAACCGTAAAAGGCTCTCACTACCAGGTTACTGGGGCGTAATGCCAATCCTTCATACTCCAGCTTCACAAGGGCTTTTTTAGGTAAGACGTTGAGGGATGACCCCGTATCCACCAATACATGGGAAAGAACTGCACCCTTACATTCCATGGTAATGTGCAAAGCCTTGTTGTGATTGCGGCCTTCCGTAGTCAAATCAGTGTTGGTAAATCCTAGTCCATTACTAGCGTTCACGTTTCCAACCACTGCCTCTAACTGATTGACTGTAATCTCCTCTGGCACATAAGCTGCGTGCAAGACTTTTAATAATGCATTCCGGTGAGCCTCGGAGCACATTAGCAATGATAAAATGGAGATCTTGGAAGGTGTCTGGTGAAGCTGGTCCACTATCTTGTAATCAATTTTCTTGATGATTCTCATGAATTCATCAACCTCTTGATCAAAAGGGGTTTTCAAAGCTTCTTTAGCAGCTTGCTCTTCTTGCACCATGCTCTTCCCTTTTGCCTTGGCAGCAGCTTCTGCTTCGGCACTGGGTCTTGGAATTTGCGGGGCAAAGAGACGTCCACTTCGAGTGAAGCCTCCGCCTCCCCCCACATTGTCTATTTGTGGTGAAGAAGTTGATGATTCCAAAGTGATTTTCTGTCCTTTGCAGTATAGATCGGAGCCGTAATGCCAAGGGATGGCATTACTGCTTTCATAAGGTACTGGCCCAGGCACTGTGATAGTGACTGGACTGATAGCAGCTGCAGAAGGGACCATGATAGTATGTGGATCATAGTATATTGTAACCGGTGCTCTGACAGGAGTGGCACTTTGTGAGTTGTAGACAGAATCATTTGCAGGATCATAATAAATTGTAACCGTTGAGACACTTTCATTGTTTGCTGTTGATGTTGTAGGAGACACTGTAGACTGGATGAGTGTTGCTGTTGTAGGAGATTCTGAATGAAGGGGTGCTGAAGTTGTAGAAGGGATGTTTGTTGATATTTGGTCCGTTGAAGTAACACATGAAGCATTTGTTGATGAGATTGAAGAGTTGTTTGGAACAATTGTTGTTGCAGTTGTAGAAGACTCGGGAATTGTTGTTAAGGAGATTGCTGGATTTGGAGGTGTTGATGTTGTGATTTGAAGTAGACCACTCTGGATGAGACCATCTATGCCATCTCTCAAGTTATCACACCCATTCACTGAAATGTTGCAATAAGCACATCCTAGCTCACATCCAGGGAACATTTGACATTCAAGGAGTTGAGCTTTAATCTCTACCAAGGGTGTCCGAATCTGCCCCACACTGGTTATCAAGTAAGACGGCCTATCTTCCTCAATAGCATTGATTCTGGGTCCTCCGTGGTTTGGCATAGGGTTTTTACTGACATTTGGTGGAGGTGCAAAGTTTAGAGCTTTGGAATCCACTAGATCCTGTACTTTCATGTGCAAAGCTCTACACTTCTCTGTACTGTGGCCGGGTGCATTTGAGTGAAAGGCACATCTGGCGCTGGCGTCATAATTTCTGGGTAGACTGGCAGGATCTGGAGGTGCCAATGTCCTTAGCTCAACCAGGTTGAGTTTCAGGAGTTGTGGCAATAATGTGGCATAAGGCATAGGGATCAGATCAATCACCCTATTAGCCTGAGATGGTCTCTGTTGAAATGGTCTTTGCTGATTGTTGTTGCTGGTGTTGTTGTTGTTATAATTTCCCTGAGGTGGATACTGAGCTTGTTGCTGGTAGTGGGATTGTTGTTGTGGTTGGTATGCCGGTAGTGGATGAATTGGAGCGGGTATGGTGACAGCTGCCACAGACCTATGAACATATTGGGGTCTGCCCCTGCTGGTATGGATAGCATTAGTCTCACCAGTTCTTCTTGGGCCCACAAAAGGCTTTCTTGGGTTGCTGGACGAGCTAGCACCGTTGTCAGAAATTTTGCCCATCTTTAATAGGCTCTCAATTCTTTCTCCAGCTATAACCACATCTGCAAAGCTGGTGGAAGAAAAGGCGGCTAGCCTATCAATGTATGTCCCTTGGAGGGTGTTCATAAACATGTCAGCCATCTCCCTTTCCGACATGGGTGGCTGGACAGCAGCAGCAAGCTATCTCCACCTCTGGGCGTACTCCCGGAAGCTTTCTCTGGATGATTGTGACATTCCCATCAGGAGGGTCCTGTTGGGAGCCATATCCAAGTTGTACTGGTATTGTCTAATGAAGGCCTCAGCCAAGTCCTTCCAACATCTGATGGTTGCTCTGGTCAAATGAGAGTACCATTCCCTTGAAGCTCCTGTTAAGCTATCTTCGAAATAAAACATCCATAGCTTTTCATCCATGGTGTATGCCTTCATCCTCCCTAGAAAGGATTGCAAGTGGGTCCGTGGACAGGAGGTTCCGTTGTACTTCTCAAAGCACGGCGGTTTAAACTTGTGGGGAATCCTGACCCCGTCCACTAAGCCCATGTTCATGACATCAAAACCCAAGGAGTTTTGAGACTCCAAGGACCTTAATTTTTCAGCAATTTCATCTAGCCTTCTGTCATAGGCTTCATCCCCAGCTCCCATCACTGTGAACTGATCTTCCTGGGGGTCTTCTTGGAGTATTCTGCCCGTAGTAGCATTCCCTTGTACATTAGCAGGGATATTGATCTCTGGATGAAGGTGGGGGCCAAACACATGTGGGTTGATATGAGGCTGAACCCTCTCATTGTTGCTTGTTCCACCAGTCCCTAGATGGGGGTCTTCCTGAGTCTGCCTCTCTACCAAGGCTCTTAATCTTTCCTGGCTCTGAGCTAAGCCATTCATCACCTCCATGAATTTTGTCATCTGATTCCTCATTTCCAGTCTCTCATTGGCCATTTGATTCCCGACCTCTGTAAGATCCTGTTGTACCTGGTCCATCTATATACCCGGAAGGTTGTTGCGGGTAGGATATCTGTGTGGAGGGTTGAGTGGGAACACCCGACGTCCAGCAATAGTTCCTGAACCACAACAGAGTTAGTAACAGACAAACAAAAACCTACAAAATAAAACAAAGGGTTAGTATGCAATGCAGTTATGCTTATTTGATTCCAAGGTATCAGGCTTGGCACTTGGTTTTGACCTTTCCAGACCCCTGAGGAAGATGCTTTTGATGTTGCTTGAAAGAACTTAGATAAAACAAACCAACACATATATTACAAAAAGTAAATGATACATAGTTTGTTTTTTACAATACATGCCCTCTGAGGGGTCAAAATACAACACAAAAAGGAAAAGTACAATGAAATGAAAGCAACAACAAGCAAAAGTCAGACACCAAGACCAAACTCATCCTCCTGAACTTCCTTTAGAAGTGCTTCAGTCACAGGATCAGCTGGACGCTCTGTAAGGTTCCTGATAAGGAGATTCCTGGTAGCAACAGCTGCAGTTAGCTTCTTGTGTCGACTCTGGTCCTTTGACCTCTTCACACCAGCTCTAATCTTCAATTCTGAGATCTCTCTCTGGGCTGCTAGTAGGGCTTCCTGTTGCTCCTTTGCATTAGCCTCCAACTGTTCAATCTTGTCCTGAGTCCTTTTATCTTCCTGAGTACGAGCTTCGGTGATCCTGACCCACCTAGCTTGACTCTCTTTCAGATATAAATCAGTCCTGGCCTTCTGAAACTGAGCCTCTTTGCAAGCATTCTTCAAGATTTGCTCTCCAGCCCTTTACTTCTTGATGTAATCCTCTGACTTCTTAATCCTAGCTAGATGCTCCACCTTTAGCTTTTCTAACCTTTTGATGTCCAGACGACCATCACTCCTCTCCTAGAGGGTCTTCTGTAGAGCTTGAGTCAGATTCTCATTCCTCTCTTTTAATTTCTCAAACTCCTCTAAGCTGATAGTGGCAGGAGGTGGTGCTGTGGAGGGTCCAGGTGTATCCTCAATGGTGAAGGGCATCCCAGAAATTTGAGCCCTGGCATGAGACCACTCATAGTACTGAGCTGAGGCCACATTGTTGCATCTCCCTAGAATAGCCATTCCCTTGGTCTGGACATTGTCCCAAGCCCAGGATGCTTGCCTGACAATGGCTAGATTAGGCTTAATCTCACAATAAAGGGTTTCAGCCAAATCTTGTGCTCTAGGAGTGTGGACCAATGCATAGCCCAATTGTCTTTTGAATAACAGAGGGTTGTAGTTGATGCAACCCTTTACTCCTATCAGGGGTACATTGGGGAACTGCCCACAACTAGTAATGATGTCCCTGCCCTTGGTGCTCTGAGTGCACCACCTGATGTCAGTTGAGGTCAAAGCAATGAGTCTTCTAGCCCAATTCTTTGGCTGGTGAGGATTCAAGAATGCATCAGTCTTGGGCAAGTGTTTGAGCAGCCAGGTATGGAACAGGGGAGCACAGCATCTCACCAACCTTCCTCTCTGCTTTTCATTCCTTTGGTGAACAGAGTAATAGAAATCTCCCAGTAAGGTGGGCACTGGGTTCCTCAGGATGAAAAGATGGATCGCATTCTTGCTAATAAACTTAGGCTCATTTGCAAATAATATGACCCCATATATGCTAAGGGCCAATAATGCACAGACTGCCTTCCATTCTCCCAAGGAGGCCTTCAGGATGGCCTGAGAAGTCAAGAAATCCAAATGTAGCCCAGAGATTCCAGCCTTGGTAGTCATGTTCTGTCCAATCAGAGAGGGTTCCAAATGCAATGCTCTTGCCACTTCTTCATTACTGGGAAAAGCCATCTCAGGGTTGAAGGGGACACCACCCCTGACAGGTACACCAACCAATGATGAATACTCCTCTAATAAAGGCCCCAACTGAAAATCCTGAAAGGTGAAGCACCTCAGAGGGGGGTCATAGAACTGCAGGCAAGTATGAATCAAGCTCCTCTGGGAAGGGTCCAAATCCATAACCACATCAAGGATGCCTCCATAATGTTCTCTGAATAGTGGTATATGGTTTGGAGTAATCAGGGCCTGGATCTTCCTGATGCCAGCTAACTCAGGCTCAAAGAAATGGTAGGAGATATTGCTCTTCTTGGGTGCCATGTTGCTGAAGGAGAGCTGAAACAGATGCTGATGATGGAGAATAATACTGAAGATGGGCCACTGACAGGCTAACACTGATGATGCAGGTGACTGAAGCAGGTAGCTGATGAGGATAGCTGAAGCAGATAGGTCTATGCAGATGATGTTGGTGTAAGCCCTAGAGGCCAATACTTTTTGGTACTTGTATCGGATTATTCGTTAATAATAAAAGGCATTTCTTTATTATGTTTGTCTTTCAGAATAATAAAGTCCCTAGAATAGTTAGTCTGTTTAATGAAATGTTAAGTGTGACTTAATCATGAGATCCCATTAAACACAAAGACATTATTCTTAAAATATCCGTAGTCAAGCTTTATTGCAAAGTGGGATAACATTAACGCATTGAGACTATTATGAAGATAGACTGATGATCACATCTCATGGATCATGGATAAAGAGTTATCAAGTCTTGACATAGGTATAAATATTAGGAGTAATATTTATACCGGATTGACCCGCTATGAGAATACTACATAGTATGTTATGCAAAGTGTCATAAGTTATTCTCAAGGTGATAATGGTGTATTACCACCCTTCGACCTGAAACCACTATGGACCCTAGATGTAGAGTCGGGTGCTTTATTGCTGATCAAACATTATCCGTAACTGGATGATCATAAAGACAGTTGATGGGCACTCCACGAAACATGCTGAGGGACATGAGTGTCCTAGATGGAATTTGCCAATCCTGCATAACAGGAGAAATGTCTAAGGGCCCAATATTGAACTGGACAAGGATGACACAGTGTATGCCTTGTGTTCAATATAGACATAGGGGCAAAAGGGTAATTGTACAAACATATATTATCACGAAAAAGGTTTTGTCAGATCACATGACATTTTCGTGACTTGGGTAGCAGTGATGTGTTGCTAGATACCGCTCACTATTTATTATGTTAAATATATAATTTAATATAATTACCAACGTTACGAAATCCTACAGGGTCACACACATAAGGACAGTTTGATGAGAGATAGAGAAATCAAAGGAACACCGTAAGGTACGGTGCACTTAAGTGAAAATAGAAATTCGGATAATATAATAATAATTATTGTTATTTTATAATGGTTATAAAATAATAATAAAATAAATATATTTATTATAATAATAGTTATTATAATAATATATAATATTATTATGGATCATGTGAATTGGGCTTTTAGCCCGCAGCCCACAAGAGAGTCTATAAAAGGAACCCTTGTGATGAAGCTTTCACTTGATGCAATTTCGTTTTTGATTCTCTTTTCTCACTCAAATAATTCCGTTCGTAAGCAGCTAGCACTGTGACCGGAAGCTGTTCGTGTGGACTGAGTAGAGGCGTTGCACTTCATCAACGCTTGTGATCGCTGCATCAAAGATCTGAATCGCCACAAAGAGGTAACGATTCTATCACCGACCATGCTCATTCGTAAGGATCACTAAAGGAAAATTTTGTTTTCCGCTGCGTTTAGATCGCAATTTTCCTTCAGATGAAGGGGTCAAAACCAAGCCAAAATATAGCATGAATACCCTGAAAAACAAATAAGCAAATGTTAAATGATGCAATGATGATGTATGCAAATGATATGCAAGGGTTTGTGATCAAGCCGGATCTGATTAACTGCCTTGATATAAGTCCATGTATGTTCAAGAAATCCAGATGGAGGTTCAAAAGTCCAGTAACCAAGGTGGGGGACTCAAATAAAGAGTCACATGTCCAGGGTTTAAAATCACAAGAACTGTTCCAAGATGGAGTACTCTTAATCAAAACAAAGTAACAGGGTGTGCTGAGGTCGAGGGTACCTGCAAACCTGTAAACAGCCCAACCCCCTCACAGGTAGTGTTCTAAAACAAGGATCCTCAGACTTGGATCAGTTATGAGAAGTGTAAACACTTCTAACCCGGAGGTACAGTGTTTACAATAACCATAAAAGATCCTCCTCTAATTCTCCTCAGTTTCTGAAGGTCAATACTAAAGGTCATCCAGACTTAGCAGGCTTCCCAGATAGCCCTAGCACTACAGGAAATCTGTAGCACAGAGTTCTCAAGAAGAAACCCATATCTGAACCGTGTTTCATATTCCCTTACCAGACCGAAATGGAATGGGAAAGAACATGAACCACTCTAGCCTAGGTGTCACTCAGGTCCCAGGTATAGGACCTCAACTCTCAATAGAACACCCACCCACCAAAGCAAAACCAGATCCAGCCAAACACAGTATGACAGTATGATGTATATATAAAGCTATAAAGAAAGCAATAAAACAATTGTACATAAGGCAATAAACAAAATAAATATACAAACACAAATAGCACATAACACACCAGTAAACACAAATCAAACAAGCGCTAGGAGGAACCCACAAAAAGAACCAGAAGCCCTGGTTACAGTATAAGGGTCCTTAGCAGAGTCGCCAAGCTGTCGCTCCCAAAAGATGAGACTTAACTCAAATATGGTACAGACGCGAACGGTCGGCGAAAGGAGGGTGCGAGAACACACAGGAGTGAACTCACAGGGAATGAAAAGAGTCGCCAGCTAGGCATTTTTATCCCGGAGGAAAGGTAATGCTGCATAAACCTAGAAAGATATGAATAAGACGGTTGCGAACCAGAGAGACTGAGAAAGGGGGTTGGTTATAACCTGGGAAGGTATTAGCACCCAGATTGTCCGTCGTACTCGACGGGATCCACGCTTAAAAGATTTGTGTTTTAAAGGGGTAGTGTCAGTGCAATTTGTGTATAAAAAGAGCTGGAAAAAAATGTACAGGTGTCTGTGTAAAAGAAGTGTAAAGTGTGTAAATGTACAGTGTCAGTGTAAGAAATGAATGGAATGCTCAAGAATATGAGGCTAAAGAATAATGCTGAAAGAGGGGGAATATACAGAGACTTTTGTTCGATAACTGTTAAGTTATGCCTACGTATCCTCTCGTGCAATGAGGAAGTCAGAACACCGTAGTTCGACCCAAAGAGACTGAAAGGTAAATTGACTGATGAACTGCTTACTTGCCTATGCTCAAGTGCATGACCTGTCTGGATCAGGTGCTAACTGTCTTGCATTAGACGGAAGAATCAAGTTCTCGTTTGTGAGTGAATGAGATGAGAAAAGAATCCCACAGGAGACGATTATTGTTTGTTTTTTGTGTTTTCAGTCTTTTATTGCTTTTGAAGGTTTGTCATAAGTTAATGAGCTTAAGCCTAAACCAATGGATTTAGTAAACTCATCACATCTTCCCTCTGATTAGGGGTAACGAGAATACCATAAGTGTGAAGTCAACTTCTCACACTTAATTTCCATGGTGTAGGATTAAGATCATTAACCTACTTGTGATTATTTAGATGTTTTTGTTGTTTTTGTTTATTGTTGAGTAATGAGATTAAGCCATAATCAGGGATTGAACAGACCCATTACACCATCCTAATAGAAGGATAATAGATGAGAATGTTTAAGCTTAAGAAAGCTCCTCAACTTAATCCATGATTAGGGATTAAACTCATGACAAAACAAAGCCTTTATTAAGTGGATTTTAGTTAATGATGAGATGATGAAGTGATTTTTAGGGTTTGTAAGACAACTTGAGGGGGACTTGTCCATTAACTCTAGGGTTAGTCCTTCTTAATCAATTAAGGAAGAATTAGAACCCTAATGCAAGGCCCAAGTTACAAGCTTGATGTCTTGATGATTATTAAGTGGATTGATTAAAGGATTTAAACACATTAAGGGTTTAACACTTAGGATTAAAGTTATACACTCCATCCTAATAGAAGGATGCAGGCATAAGCTTAATCACAAAGCCTTAAAGCCTTTAGGGTTTAGTCCCTGATTATGAGGTGAGAAGAGAAGACTCAATGAGACACAAAGGTAAAACTAAGTGGGGGACTAATCAAAACCCTAATCATTGTCATGCTTGGTTGTTCCTAAGGTTTGTGAGGTTTACAAGAAAGATCTTCAATGGAACCACCAGGAAGCAGATGAAAGGAGCAAAGGAAGCAAAGTAACTTGCTTCATTTAAGAAGACAAGTCACTTGAAGAAAGAAAGTAAGATGAAGAAGAAAGAGCAAGCTCAATCTCAAACACAAAACAAAATGCAGCAAGGATGCATAAGAGGAGATGAAAAGAAGTTGTGAGAAGTGAAGGCAAATTCACTTCTCAAAAGGACTTACCACCTGAAAAGTTAGTGAAGGAAATGCAATGCAATGCAAAATGAAATGAAGTGGCATGATGCAAACCAAAACCAGAAGCATATATGAGATGATAATGATGCTATGAGATGATGCAAACATGAAACAAGGTATGAGGATGATCACATGAACAAATGAATGCAAGAGAAGCATGCTTGGAACCATGAACATACATGAAAAGTTATGAAATGCAAATGACATACAACATGGCAAATGAAAGATGCAATGATCAAACATGCTTCTAATATGTCTCAAGATGTTCAATGAATCAAATGGATGCACAAAATGCTATGGCAAGTCATGGTATGTAAGCAAATGCAAGATGAATGCAAAAGGAAGCCCAAATTAGGGTTTATGATCAATGCACAAAACAAAAACAAAAACCAGAAGCAAACATCATGATAAAAAATTGAAAATGCATTCAAGGGAACCCTAAACCTATACAAACTCACTGCCCAAAGGAGGGGACCCAAATCTTAACCTAGTGAAAGCTATGAATTTCTTAAGATTTCTAGGGTTTTTAGGGTACCTTGACAAGAAAAATGTCAAACAAATGGAAAATGAAAGATCAATTCATGCCAATTTAATCCTACAAACTACATGATATGCAAGACACAATGCAAAAAGAATCAAAGTCCAACTCTCAAAGACTAGGCAGAAATGAATTTTTGAACATTGGATCAAAATAATGCTTTGAAATTGAATTAATTCCATGAAAAATTGTCAAAATGCATCAAGATCAAAAAAGAAATTTGGTTTGAGGGTTGGACAATGTTTCTAAATGATTTTAAAGGTTTCATGAATTTTTTGGTAATTTTTAAATACCTAAAAGTATTTTTAATTAATTAATTCTCATTAATTAATTAAAAATAAACTTTTAAATGATTTAAAAATATTTTTTAATGTAAAAAATAAAAATAAAAATGTTTTTGATTTCTGAAAATTAATAAAAGTTTATATAAAAATTTTCAGAATTTTTAAAATTGTTTTGCTGTTTTAAATTAAATGTACAAATTAAATGAGAAAAATGTGAAATAAAATTAATAAAATGAAAAGTATGAGCAATGGACGGATCAGATTGAAACTGGGGAAGGGCCTGTTGACCACGCGCGCAATCTAATGGTCACAATTCAAATCTGGTTAATTAACTAATTAAACCTAATTAATTAAGTTAAATGGAAATTATGAATTAATGAGATGATCTAAGCCATTGGTCCACACGCGGGAAACCTAATCCTAGGGTCCATATTCAAAACACACTAATTACTCAGCTAAACCCTAATTAGGGCAAACTAACCTCAGGCGGCCGGAACAGTGGTTTCGGTCGTCTTCTCCGGCGGGTCAAAAACCATAGAACATGCTACAGGCCACCATACATCAAATTGAAAGCAGGGAAATGATCCTCTACCCAAACCCCATTCAAATCACCCCTCAAACAAAATTTATAACCCAAGAACAAAGGGAATCGAAGCAAACAAGTTTCACGGGTGAAGTTTCAGAGAGCCATGAAATGATCATTTCTTCACTATTTTCAATTCCAAGGACATCATTATGATCAGCACAACATACACTTTCATTTTATAACAAGAAAAACAAGCTCTGTGAAAAAGTGTTCTTGGCCATACCTGAGCTGGAAAACTTCAATGGTGAGCTTCCAGAACCTCCCACTTGTGCAAATGAACTCCCTTGGCCCTTCTGAAGCTAGTGGGATGCTTGGAAAGCTTTTATGGTGGCTAATTTGAAGGTTCCAGTTCTGGTGTAGCAGAATTTGAGGTTTTTGTATGTGATGTTTCAGGCTCTTTTAATGATTGATTCTTGTTCCATGGAGAGTGTATGATTCATTGGTGAAGGAAAAATGAAGGTTTGATGGCTGTATAGAGAGATTCGAAGAAGAGGAGTTTTTTGACAGATTTTGTGAGGGCTGGAATGTGTCTTGTTTTAATGGCCAATGAGTTGCTATATCACTCCCATGATGTGTGAGTAGGTTGTGGAGCAGGTCAGTAGAGGCTGCTGATCACTATTCCAAGAGTATGGGGGTTTTGGCCAAAAAGTCAAATATGTGTCCTTGAGAGTATGGGCCATGGCAGAGGAAATCTTGAGGCTTGTCCTGCCTCAGCTTGAGTCAAGGATGGCCCTTGGATGGCTTATGAAAGGCTGCTGCATTTGGATCATGAGCTAGAGGAGTTTTTGCAACTTGACAACTTGTCATATTTCATGATTTTTGGCCATGTGAATGAGGGGAGTCTTGCTGAATTCCTGATGTGGGATGCTTCATTTGGTCATGGCAATGTGTTAAAACCAGCTAGAGATCATACAATTCATGGGGGAATGATTTTGCCAAAAATCCCTCTTTGCACTTTCATGAAGAATGACTTATGGATTCTTGAAAATCAAGGCATAGAAATGGGAAATCCCTTGGGCCAATTCTGATTTTAGGTCATGCATTGCATTGGTATGATGATTAGAGGTCATATTGAAGTCACATAAAGGCTTGCCATGAGAAATTGCAAGTTTTCCATTTTGTGCAAAAGTGAAATTTCAATGATTTTATCCAACTTTGACAAGCCATAACTTTTGATCCAAAATGAATTAGGTCATGTTCTTGTACTTTTTGAAAAGGGAATGATCCATTATACAACTTTCATGACCAAAGTTTTTTCATTTGAAGCATTTTTGAATCAAAAAGCAAGGGTTGAAAAAGTTTCCCAAAATGGCAATTTCATTAAAAGTCAAACTTCCCCAAAAAGTCAACTTTGCAAATGACTTGAAATTCTTCAATTTTGTGAACTTCCAACTTCTTCTATGATCAAATAAAGATCATATACAATCAAAATGATGAAGAACACCCTTTGGTTGGGTCATTGGGGGCCTCAGATGCCCTGATTTTACACTGACTTGCTTGAAAAGTCAACTCTTGATCAGATGACTTCCCTATGGAATTTCTTCATGAAAATTGATATGCATACTCCCTATACCATATAGAGACCAATAGAAACAAGAATGACCAAAAAATTTGGAGTTATGGCCTCTGAAACCAAAACCCTAATTCTAGGTCATCTGTGCAGTCAAACCTGGCTCTGCTCCCATGCCATTCTTAGTTCTTGTGATTCTTTGAAATTCTTGACTTTGAAAGGATATAATATGATGCTTGAACATACATGGACCCCTTGGAAGTGATTGATGACCTTTGGAGTGGCTAAAGAAGCTCTTGGATTGCTCAGATCACAAACCCTAGATGCAGATGACTTTGAACCAATGCAATGAATCAAAAATGTGATATGAGATGCTATGATTGAGATTATGCATATAAGGAGATCACAAGACATGGTGTGAATGGGTGAGGGAAAATTTAGGGTGTTTACAGCTAGTAAATATAAACAGATAACGACAATTAAACATGGTGATCCTCTACGAGGCATAGATCTGCACCTGAAAAAGGATAAACGAACAGTGCGTGATCTTGTTTGTATGCGAAATGCGGATGAGATGCGAAAAATCTTAGGGTCAAAAATTAGGATCTGACAGATGCCCCTATTTAAGTTTCTTCAATCCATAGATAATGAAGATTGAAATCTTCGTTTCGACAAGATGGAAGATACTTAAATATCAAAAAACCAATTTTTGATCCTAAGATGCCAAAAAATGGACTGAAATGAAATGAAATGAACGATACGAAATGATATGAAGATGATATGGAAATGATATGAAGCATATGAGATGTATATGAAATGCAGAAAAAATATGTGAAATGTAGAGAAAATATGAGAAAATTTATGAGCTGATATGAACTGTATCTGGAACCAAATGAAATGCAAAGAAGTCCGTGAGGGACAAGACGACACATGAAAAAGAATAAATGCTGGGGATAAGGAGCATGAAACTCCGACAGGGAAAAGCAACATGCTAGAGACTATAACATGGCTTAGCTGAGGTGAAAATGTCCAAGAATGGAAAATGGACAGAAAATATCACAACATCCAGGAATGGAACTGAATAAAATGAGAAAAGTTCTGAAATAAACACATCAGGAACATCCAGGGATGACGTTACTGACTTTAATTAGGAATATCCGAGAACGGAAGTCGAAAAAGGGTAATCACAATATCTGAGAATAGCAATCAGATACGAATCACAACATTCAGGAACATCACAGAATGAAATGGGAGATATTCAGGAAAGTATATCATCTTGATGATAACTCCAATCAGGTAAATCCAAGAATGGCAGTCGGAAGGAAAATGATCACAACATCCGAGAATAGAAACCAGATAAAATGTGAATCATAACATTCAGGAACAGAACTGAATGAGATGGAAAAAAGGTCCGGGACAGTACATCAAATCAATGATGACTCCAACATGAAAATCCGAGAATAGCAATCGGAAGGAAAGCGATCATAACATCCAAGAATAGCAATCGGATAAAATGTGAATCACAACATTCAGGAATAGAACTGAATGGAATGGGAAAAAGTCCGGGACAATACATCAAATCAATGATGACTTCCCTATGGACATCCGAGAATGGCAATCGGATAAAAGGGTGTAATATCTGAGAAGACACAACAAATAGGTGAGGAAAAAGTTCTGGAGAGACAGACAAATGCCAAGTAAGTAAGTTGGACTTTGACCAAAAAGTAAGAAGTTGAAAACAACAAGACTTCGAGAAATGCATATGAGGACTAAAACACTCAGTATGCAGACCTTTACGAAAATGGGGACTAGACCACCCAAGAAAACGCATAATGAGGACTAAAACACTCAAATATACAAACATAAACAAAACTGGGGAATAACACACCCAAAGAATACGCATAATGAGGACTAAAACACTCAAATATGCGAATGTAAACAAGACTGGGGAATAACACACCCAAGGAGATAATATGAGAGAAAATGATGACAACCAATTTATACTCTTAGAGGAGTGAAAAGAAAGGAAACTGATTTCTCAATACAGAGATCACTGTCATTCTGCTCAGAAATTAGAGATGCTACTGCTGAACAAATCTCTGTCCCACTAGTAAACTGTACCAAGTTGAAAATCTTTTGAGAGAAATCATGCAAAGCTGCTTGGGGATTATTGAAGAAAATTGCCCCAAGTTCAATGACTGATGAAGCTAAACTGATAATGGATTCAGTTCTTGACTACTGCTGGAGAGAATAATCAGATCTTTGAAATAACTGTTGAGAGAATAAACTGATCATGGCTTCAGTTCTTGAAATGAATGCTGAGAAACTAACCCAGTATGAATCTTGCAGAGAATCTTCTGACCAACCACATCTGAGAATAACTTGCACAAAGCAACAACTCTTGAATCATAGGTCCTGAGAAGAACTTGCCCCTGATAAGATCACTGACCAAGTTTCTAAACTGTTTGAAAATTCCTTGATGAGGAAAGTTTATTTGCAAATAAAAATGTTTGTACCAACCTGATAATTTTAATGCAAAATTCAATGCAAAGTTTGAAATCAATAATCATTTTTGGAATGAAATTTATTGATGTAAAGTAAATGAAAACTTGTCACAACATGGCGGTTGAGACAACATTAAAGATAAAGAAAAAGTTAAGAAACAAATGATTGGTAAAGAACTTGGGAGTCAGTTTACGCAACCTCGTTGTAGTATGCTTTTCAAAAGAAACCTGGATTCAATTAGGACTTTTGAAGGTTGTAACGTGGCCTGGTTCATGGTTTATGAAACAAAGGATATAGGCTCAAAGTTTATTTGTACCCAACCCAACTTCATGATGAACTCCAGTCCTACATTCAATTAATTCAGCCTATGCATTCAAGTTCCCAGAAATTTAGGATTGCACAGATGAAGAGGGTTCATGAGCCAAAGGATTTTGAGATAGCAGTCACCTCTTCCTTTTGTTATTTATGGTGAGGACTTTGGCCCACTCATCTTTCTTTTGTTGAGGATTTTGATGACCTCTTGATAAATATTTATTTTATTATCCCTAACTTTTGCCTGAACTGTGTCATTTCAACCTACAGCCAGCGGGATGCCCCAGTTTTTGCCTAAGTCTCCTTCATAGGTTTTGACTTAGCGGGCTTTGATTTTTTTCAAAAATTCTTTTTTTATATCATTTTTTTTAAAGATAATGACTGTATGGCTTAATGATTACGATGAACCATCATTGACTTTTGAATTGAGAAACATCTTCAACACTTCATTGATGTGTGTGAAGGAAAACTTGAGATTGCAACCTTTATTGAAAGGTGTCTTGAATGATTCTCTTGTACTTGAATGCACATTTGAATTAATTGAGAACTACCCATCCCCGGGTTAAAATTGCGGGTTTTTTTGAATAGAAAGAAACTCCAACTTCAAGGCTCAAAGGGGTTGACAAGGGATTAGCTTCCTTATTTCTCCAGTGTTTTGGGATTTGAAACAATGCCTGTATATCATCAGCCAAGTCTCAATTGAAAGCATACCAACAACAGTTATGGGTATCTCGTTTTCATCATCCTCCCTCCAATCATTGTAAGAGCTTGAGAAAAGATAAATGAACTTGAAATGTAAAGCATATAGATGTAAATAGTAAATGAAATTGAATCAAAACAAAGCAATGCTCATTTCATTAAAATCAACATGAAAGTACAAACAAGCTTAAAAGTAAACAACTTAATATGATTGAAGAAAAATTGCAAACATAAAGAAACAATGGCCTAGTGATCAATCAACAACAAGGATGAGCTGTCCCGGCTGATATTCTGGCCTTGAAGAAAAATTGACAATTGACGTCTTCTAGAAGATTCACTTCCCAAGCTTCGGCAAAGGATTGTTGATAACATTGGGATTAGTGTCATTAATGTAAAGGATGTTGTTCCTGATAAGTTCTTGCACTTTAGCTTTCAGTGCAAAGCAATGTTCCAGGTCATGACCAGTTCCACCTTGATGAAACTCACAGCGAAGATCCGATCTATAACCAACTGGAAGAGGATTTGGAACAGGAGGCGGAGGCCTAGTAGTAATTAAACCACTTTAATCAAGGAAGGAAACAACTCAGTGTAAGGCATCAAAATAGGGTCAATGTTTGGCCTATTGCGATACTGATTTTGTCCAGCAGCAGGATGAGGAGCCTGATATTGAGCTCGAATTTGAACTTGAGCTTGAGCTAGTTGAGCTTGACCTTGAGTTTGAGCAGGTTGAGTTTTAACAACAGGAGCAACTGCAGCTACATATGGTTGAACATATCGTTGTTGCGGGCGATAAGGCCTCCTCTCAGTTGAAACAGCATAAGCATCACCATCTTTTCTCTTGTGAGGATTCCCAAAAGACTTTCTTGCAGCATTGGGAGCTTCAGAATTGGTAATCTTACCCTTCTTGATACCTTCCTCTAGTCTTTCTCCAATAGTGACTAGATCAGAAAAACCAGATGAAACACTTCCTACCATTTTCTCCCAAAAGAACGGTTGAAGAGTGTCCATGAACAAACCAGTTAATTCCTTTTCGGGCAAAGGTGGTTCCACTTGAGCATCTAGCTCTCTCCAACGCTGAGCGTACTCTTTGAACGATTCTTTCTATTTCTGTGACATATTTTGAAGTTGACGACGATCAGGCGCCATGTCCAGATTATACTTATACTGTCTTACAAAAGCATCAGATAAATCTTTCCAGCTTCGGATGTGACTCTTCTCAAGTCCCACATACCACTTCATAGAAGCACCACTCAAACTATCTTGAAAACAGTGAATAAGCAATTTGTCATCCTTAGCATGCGCAGCCATTTTGCGACAATACATCAGCAGATGAATCTTTGGACAAGTATGACCATTGTATTTCTCAAATACAGGAACCTTGAACTTATCAGGAAGAACCAAGTCAGAATCCAAACACATGTCTATTGCAGCAGAACCAAAGACATTTTTTCCTTCTAGACCTCTTACCCTTTTCTCAAGGGTCAAACATTGCTCTCTAACTTCGTCCATATATCCAGGTTCACCCTGACTTTCAGCTTGTGGACCAGCAGCTTGGTACAAGAAAGGAGAATTCTGATAAGTAGTCTGAGCAGTAGTGTGCACAACAGGTTGAGGTTCAACAAAAGTCGGAGCTGAAAAGACTGGCACCACAGATGGACCACCCACTTGAGCAGTAGACGAAACTGGCACATAATCCGAAGGTAACCCGTATTCTGGCCAAGTAGAAACCGGTTGCTGAGCAACAGGAGGGTCAACAACAGCAGTAAAAACTTCAGAGATAACAGTCCTTTGAGGTGGATCACCTCTAGCAATCAGAACTTGCATCATTTCAGTGAGCCTGGTCATACCGGCCTTCAACTCATCAATATCCATTCGGACTTCCATGTTATGCTATTCTTGGTGTTCCATTCTCAATCTAATAGCTCTCAATCTGTTAGCAGCTCTAGTATCGTATATGTGGTGAGGAGTCAGCTTGACGGATCAACAGACAACTGAGGAAAGAAACAACCGGGATGAGTTCCCACACAACTCGGATGAACGCAAGAATATGCGAGGATGCAATGATATGCAATGTTCACTTCCATTTTCAGAAAAACAACTCGATTATTGCAATCATGGTCAACATCGAGAATACTGTCATGAAAAATCTTGACAAAAAAGAATATTTACTTTTTCCAAACATTTGCAATAATCGGAATTGTCTTCCTTGAAAAATGGTTGTGAAGATGATCATGATGAATATGTAGATGCAACAAACACAAACAAGATCACGCAAAGCACACAGGTTCAAAGGTTCAGATCATGAGCATGGAGTCATGGTAACAGAACACCAACCCACACAGGCATGTACTAAAGTTTGTCTTCATTGTACCTGCAAAAAACCAAAAGGGTGCTAACAGAGGTTCCCGGAGTTAACAGCCATCTTTAGAATATCATCGGTACGTTGGATTACTCCCAACCGATAACATTCTTAAAATAGACCTCGTCCGAGTGTAGTATCGCGTGACAACCACCTTAAGTTTACACTCAGATAGTTTTCGGACTACGTTCCTAAATTGGCTTAGATTGGTTAAGGGTTCTACGGTCCTCAGTATGATCAGCTCAAGGTCGGAAAATAATGCCACGTACGATTACTCGTCATGACATTGATAGTCCAAGAGAGCCTAACCGAGTGGAGATTATCAAATTGATATCGCTTTGGACTACTCCATCGCGTATCGCTTCGAATATCGCCGTCCTATCATAAGTTCCACTCAAATCCGAGTTAGGATCTATCTCACAGAGAATCACCAAACCGAAACAGAACAACTAAGTAACAAACAAATCAAACTAAAGCAGTAAACAAATCAAAGTAGGCCGAATCCACTTAGAGATTGACTCCCCAGCAGAGTCGCCACTTTTCTGTAGCGGTAAAATCGTGAGTGTAAGCTATTGATTAACTTAACTCAATATACACAGAGTCGCCACCGCGCTTTTATTTATTTCCAAAAGGAAAAAGGAAAAAGAACGAACAAAACCTAAAGAGTCTTAAAAGCTAAAAAGCTAAAAGAATCAAACAGAGAATGGGTAAGGGGATAGGTTACAAATCGGGAAGGTTTTACGCACCCGACTTGTCCGTGGTACTCCACGGGAACCCTTTGAAATATTTACTGCATTTTTTAGTCTGAAATGGTTTGCTTGGAAAAAGATTGAAGAGGTGAGAAGAAGAATGTTTTTTAAGATTTTGGTGTTTGATGAGGTTTTAACACCTCATGCCTACGTACCCACAAAGTGCAATGCGAGATCAAAACCTCGTAGTTCGTGGTACAAATTGTGAAAATAAGAAATGAGTTGAATTGATTTTAAAATGTAAAGATAAGTCGTCATTCTTTAGCGAATAATTCCGCTAGAAAGAATGAATCATATTTAAACAAAAATGGTTAAAAGAAACGTGCACGAGGGCACAAAAACAATTGAATGAGTTTGAATATTTTAAATTTTTTGAGAAGAAAGTTTCGATATGCTTATGTGGTTTAGCATTTATTTAAGAAAATGAAATGAAAAGGTAAAAGCACATGACCTAAGTCAAGGTTTGATTACAAAAATGTTTGAAGTTGGAAAACCAAGAAGATTTGAAAATAGGAAGGAGGTTTGAAAATTGAAGAAGTGGGAAGAGATGAAGGGACTATCCTAAGACTTGAAAATAAAAGCTAAAGGAAGAACGATCAAACCATATGGCAAGCATTCTTTGAAACAATCGGATTTCCATCTTCATAAACAAGTGAACTTAATCGGAGCCAAAGTCTTCAATCCATAACAACTTGAGCAAAGGGATGATCCTAGAATCTAAGTCCAACTCCAAGTCCCATGCTAAGGATAGTAACCATAGACCAAAATTAAAGTCACCAATTTTTTAGATGTTTAATCCTTTATTAATGTTTTTGTGTACAAATGGACAAAAGAAAAATCACAAGCATAATAATATAAACAATAAGCAATATGATGAATGATATAGAAGCATAATAAGAGATATAAGGAGCGAGAGATTGAAATAAAGAGGATAAGGTGCGAGAGATTGAATTAAAATGTTAGTATATTAGTATTATTATTATAATATTTACATATAAGTGGTATGATGAACTTAATCAAGCACAACCACGAAAAAATAACAAAATCGAGGCAACCGGATCCAAGTGGATCTTATTCAGAATCGGGACAAATTTAGGTCTATGTTAAGCAATCGCCGAGTAATTTACGAAGTAATTACCCTACAAATGAGGTCGGCCACCACTAATTAAAGTGGAAAATATTCGTGCTAATACATGTTAGAGAAATGATATAATGAACCATTCTCCGAAAACATGTCGCACAAAAAGAAAATGTAATAGTCTAATCTTAATCGGGATTTCTCATTGAATTATCGAAGGCAACCTATCACGATTCCAAAGTATGGAGAATGATCCAAATGATCATTCATCCATAGATTTGAAATAATGAAGATTAAACATCTTCGAAATCCAATAATCGCGAATCAGAGATCTCATCGACCAAAAAAAGAAAAGGAGATGAAATAAAAGATAGATCTATAATAGAATCCATTAAAAAAAACACAAATAGAATAAGAAAAAACTAAAGTATCATAAAGAAATTCAAAATGAAAATCACTAAAATATTTTTATAAAATGTTTTCACTAGAATCTTCTTCTTTTTTTTTTCAAATGAATGATCAAACAAAAAAACAAAAAAAATATAGAATACCAATTAAAAAAATAACTAAGAACAAATAAAGAACAATGAATTAAAAAAAGAACCTCCAAGAGGAGGACACACGCAGGGACATGGTGTGAGGGTAGCAATTGAAACCACAGGGCGCAAGGCCCAAAATCAACAAGTTTTCTTTCTAAAAAAACAAGTTTATAAAAAAATGAAGTAAAACATAAGTAATAAAAATAAAAAGAAATGCAGCAAGACAACTTCTTCTTTCTCCTGCAAAATGCGCCATTTCTTCCTCTTTGCAACACCATACCCTATTCATCTTCTTTTTCACTTCAAACAAATACATCACGCCGCAAAAAAATATACAGGAAAACGCGGCCATTACCTTCTGTTCTTCTTCTAAAAAACGCCGCACGGCCGCGATATCTTCTTCTTCGCTTCAAGATGGAAACGACGAACGACAACCACACACGTTTCTTCTAAAAAAAACCGTATATAACCTTCCCTCTTTTCCTCTTTGATCTCGTGTCTCTTCCTTTTCTTTCTAATTGCAAATCCAAATCATTATCGTTGATGAGGTGAAGATTGAAGGATTTGGAAAGGGAAAAGAATGAAGGAAAGTTATTGTGAATTTGAAGATTTTGAAATTTTAATTTGACAAAGCTTTAGAGGGCTCTCAAAGCTTCTGGAATTGAAGAGTGGAGTGTTGAATTTATAGAGTGAAGGAGCTGAGATTTTGAATTCGCTTTTGATTTTCGTTTTGGTGCGTTTGGATGCGTTTTCGGTCATGAAGAAAGCGTGTCTCATTCTGAGTTTTTTTTTTTGCGTTTTGTGTGATTGTGAGATGCGTTTTGGGCCTGGCTGTAGATGACATTGGCTAGTGTGAATTCCGCGTGTGGGTGTGAAGCTGGCTGTGGCGTGATATTTGATAGATGGCTGAAGAAGTCACATTGGCTTGGCTGTGAGTTTGTCGTATGGTAGGCTTGAGGCTTGTTGAAGCTGACGGTTTGTGTTTTGTGCAGCTGGAGTTTGGTTTGTTGTGTGGGCTTGTGAATTGAATACGGCGTAACTGGCTGAAGCCTTGTTTTGTTCACATGTTTTACGGCTTTGGCTTGTGTTTTCGTGCGTTTGGAGCTTATTTCAGATGCGTCTTGCTGCATTGCGTGTTGTGTTTTGAGCGTTCAATGTTTTTGCGTTTTGTTCACCTTTTCATTGCGTTTTATGTGCAGGTGTGCGATGGCTTGGCAATGTGTGGAGCTGTAATGTGAATTGGGTTAATAACATGTGATGGGAAATCATGGCTTTTTTATATTATTTTATATAAATGGTGGGCTGAAAATATAATGGGAGAAAAATTGTAATGTGATTTTTTTATTGAATGGGCTTAGAAAAAAAAATTATGGAAAGAAAAATATTATGACTCTTATTTTTTCCTAAAAAAAAATGGGCATAAAAAGAATATTGGGCCTTAAATTGTAAATTGTAAAAAGAAATTAGATGGGTTAAAAAATGGGATGATTATGAATGTTGATAAAAAAAATAGAAATGGGATAAAAAAAATGGAATTAAAAAAGAAAGAATTATATGGCTTATGGATGTGGATAAAAATGGATAATCGGAAAGAGAATTGATAGAAATCGAAAAGGATAGAGTATGAATAGAATAAATGGAGAAAAAAAATGGAATAAAATGGAATTTGGAAAGTAAAAAATGATTTAATGGATAATGGATATGAAATGATGAATTTTTAAGCCCGCAACCAACTCCTGATTTTTCTTCACAAGCCACTGATAAAATGATCGCAAACACTTCTGAACCACTGCACAACTTGCAACTTATACCACAATCACTTGAAGTCTGTCTTGATTATTCGAAACCATACTGAGGAAAATAAATCCTCAGATGAATCGTTGGTGAACTGATGAACTGATAAACTAGAAGATTCAAAACAAACTTCACACAAGAAAACTGCCTGATAAACTGATGATCTTAGCACGCGACACAGCTTAAACTTTTGGATACGCACTGTCTGAGAAATGAACCACTGGCACAAACAATTTGCAATCGAAACAATCTTTTGATAGTTTGACCAAGATTAGGTCAAACGTCCATCTGAATCGAATCTTGACTGAACAAACGCGTCTGAATTGGAATCACAGCCCTGTCTTTTAAATCCTACAACACAGAGAGAAGAAGAGGCAAACTGCAACATATATTTTTTTGTATTTTGGTTAAAGGTTAGTAAATATAAACAAATAACGACAATTAAACATGGTGATCCTCTGCGAGGCATAGATCTGCACCTGAAAAAGGATAAACGAACAGTGCGTGATCTTGTTTGTATGCGAAATGCGGATGAGATGCGAAAAATCTTAGGGTCAAAAATTAGGGTCTGACACTGTGTTCATGTTCATATTGAAATTTTTCGTTTTTACATATTTACTCATGATAAATCATATTTGACCGATGTTTTGTGTTTGCTATGATACAAGGAAAATTTCTGGATGAACGAATTTGAATTTCGATGCGGGATTAAGAATTCACCATTGTTAGGGTTTGAAGAAGCCGTTTATGGTTTCTCATTTAAACCAACATAAATGAATTTTAAAGACATCATTGAATTGGATTTGATGTGTGGATCATGTCTGTATAACCAATTTGTTGAAATTTTATGTGTTGTGAGAGATTCAAATTCGCAGGTTCTTGAAGGGAAGAACTCGTAAGAAATTCCGCAAGAAATTTTGAAGGAAATTTCGTAGGTAAATTAGAGAAGATGACTGGCGCGGATTTGAAATTCAAACTTAAACATATATTGTATATTTATATTTGTGTTATAATTCGCAAATGATGCTGATGGTGTAGTAGTAAGGACGCGCGTATGTGAGGGACTGGGCAGGGGTTCGAACCCCAGCTTCAACATTTTTTTTGTTTATTTTCTTCATATTTTCATGTTTAATATATAATGAACCATAGCCATTCATTTTTTTTGCTTAATTGTTTTATTATTAAATATGATTATGTTAATATATATATTTAGGTAATTCTAGGAATTTAACATGTAAACATCTTATAGGTTCTAAAAAAATTCTTAAAATTATTTTCTAAATTCTAAAACTAATTTTTATTTATTTAAATTAAAACATGTATATATTTAGTTAATAATTAAATTAATATTGTATGTTAAATTAAAAAACCTAATATTTATATATATAAAACCCTAATTATTTTTAAAACCCTAATTTATTTTTCTAATTAATTCAAAACCCTAATTTTCTCTTACAATTTTAATTTCTTATTTTTATTATTTTTGTTTAATTATACTTAATAAATATTTCTAAATCATGTTTATTTTTGTAAATAAATTAGTATATAATAATAATTATTATTTTATTCTCATCTTAAAATTATTTAAAAATTGTTTATTTAAAAATCTAATTTTTTTTTTTATTATTAATTTCTATATTGTATATTATTGTGCTAACCTCTTTTTCTCTTATATTTATTTTTATTGCTAATCTTTTATTTATTTATTTATATGCTTATTATTTAAATTATTTTCTTATAATGTAACTGTACAAACTATGTAATATTTGTAGTATTTTATTGTTTATTTATTTAAATTGCTATGGTTAGTAAATTAGGGAGTGAAAACATGTTTGTATCTTAAAATTAATTTAGATCACTAATTATAAGATAAAAATTTGAATTTGTACACTCACACACGTAAGTCGATCTTGGATCGCCATCTCACTTCTTAAGGGTTACCTCTCATGTTGCCTAAACAAAATGGTCAAGTAAGGTGTATAAAGCAAAGTCCCTTCTCTTATTAATATCATCTTGTCCCTTTACGATTATAAGATCAAGTCCCTTCGAGTGTTGCCTTCATGAATGATCTTGTCCCATTCGAATAAAAGATGATAAGTCCCTTCAAATTGCTAATACACCTTACAGTTGCCTAATCACAGATGACCCTTCACATGTCCCTTATAACATCCAAGGTAATGACTACCTATTCCTTAATAATAGGGATAGTCTTACCATTGAAAGAACATTTAAGAACAGAAAAGATTCAAATTAGGGTAGGTTCCTCTTAAGTACTTGCTCACCTTTTCAAAATACTTCATTACACTTTACATTTCAAAAAAATTTCAAAACAAAGTCTTTATATATATCCATACAAGGATCATTATAAAGTACTTAAGAAAATTTTTAATCACACTTTACACTTCTCAAAACAGTTTAAAGTGAGCTAAGTAACTAAGAGCCCATGGATAACCATGGATGTAAAGGGTGCTAACACCTTCCCTTTACATAACCTACCCCCCGAACCCAAAAATCTATTAAGGTCTTTCCTGTTCTTTTATGCCCTTTCCTTTTGGATAAAATAAAAGTCGGTGGCGACTCTTTCTATCCGCAACATTTAACTAAAAGTCAGTTCTCCCACCGTGTTACAGAACTGGCGACTCTGCTGGGGATTAATAAAAGAGGGGTACCCTTAGGAATTAGATCACTTTAAACTTGTTTGCTTTGTTTGCTTTATACTTATCTGTTGGGTGCTCTTATATGTGAAAGATCCTAACCCGGATCTAGTATACCTTAGGTAAATGGAAATAGACCAAGGAAACTGTACGGCGTATACCGATATGGTTGATCTGGTGGCCATAGTTAGTGTGACTTCTTGGTCGGTGCTTATGTTCCTTAAGTCAAGTTGAGGATAATATGAGGTTGCCATATGTTGTCAATACACTAACTGACTTTTAGAACCCTAGTCATCCCATCTTGGCCTTTTAGAAAAGTAGTGAGATAACCGGCTTTGGTGAAGACTGAAGTTGGTTGATACTCGATGCTACACTCATTGAGATCTTAAACTTGGAGGGTTTTGGTTGACAAGTAAGTTGCCTACTGAACAACCACCCTTGTGAAGGATCAATGATATTGAGATCCCTTAGAACCTGGTTACTTTTATAGGACAGGATGAACCATCTAAACTGCAAGGGAGGGTATTTACGTTTAAACCTCATGCAAGCCTTCAAACCTAGGGCTATTGTGTGACTTGTTTGTGTGTGCCACATGTTTGTGATTGAGCATAACATCATAACATCATCATGCATCATAAGCATAGCATTTTCACTAACCATTTCAAGGACCAAAGGATTTATCTTTGTTCTTTGTTGCAGGTCATGGCATCTGCTCGTAGGAATACTATCCGGATCAACTTTGTAGGGATACCTCCTAAGCTTAAGGAATTGGTCTCTCAAGTTTCTGAAAACTCCCAGTTCATCAAGAGGTATGGTCACCTACTGGATCTAGTCACTTCAGGGTTCAATGAAGACATGATGAGTGTTCTGTTTCAGTTCTTTGATACTAAACATCATTGCTTCACATTCCCCGACTATCAGCTGGTTCCTACAATGGAAGAGTTCTCCAAGCTTCTGGGTATACCTATCCTTGATCAGAAACCCTTCACAGGCTTGGAAAAAGAGCTTAAACCTGAAGTCATTGCTGCAGCTCTACATCTGAAGAAATCAGACATTGTCATAGAAACGAGGAGTGGAGTTAAGGGTATTCTTGAAAAGGTGTTGATAGAGAAGGCTCAAGTGTTCCTGAAGGCTATGAGTCATGATGCTTTTGAAGAGATCTTAGCCTTATTGATTTATGGCTTAGTATTGTTCCCCAATCCAGATCAGTTCATAGACGTACACGCCATCAACATATTTCTGACTCGCAATCCAGTGCCTACATTACTTGGAGACATTCTGCATTCTCTTCATACTCGTACTACGAAGGCACGAGGAACTCTGATGTGTTGCATACCTTTGCTATCTAGGTGGTTTATTTCTCACCTTCCTCGATCAGTGATGAAGAATGAACAAGGGTTCAGGTGGTCCAAGAGGATTATGTCACTCTCTCATTCAGATATTCATTGGTGCTCTCAATCTATGGAGAATGTTACTATCATTGACCGTTGTGCGGAGTTTCCTAATGTGCCACTCCTTGGCATAAGAGGGGGCATTACTTACAACCCTTCCTTAGCTTTACGTCAGTTTGGTTATGTTCGGAGTGATGGTCCTCATGACATGTTGATTCAGGGTATTGTGTTCGACTACGACAACGATCTGCAAGGTTATCGTCAAAGGTTTATACGAGCATAGGGTAAAGTGAACAAGGTTGACAGCAAGACTCTGGAACCCACGTACACTATTCCTATGGAAGCTTACCTCAGATGGGTGCGATCTCGTGCTCAGACTCTTATGATGCCATATCCTGCTATCCTGCCAGTTACTATGGAGCCAGTTGCTGAAGGAGATACTTCTTATATCATTCTTCATCCAGACATGCCCACTGACATGGAAGATTTACAGAGGTCCTGGATCCAATTGAAGGAGCAAAGGGATACTTTTGAGACTCATTACAAAGCAAGTCAAGAAAGAATCTTGGAGCTGACAAAGCAACTTCATGAGGAGCGGAATCTCAACTCATACCTCAACACAAAGAGGAAACGTCCATGGGAGACTTAAAACCCCATCTTTTGTATTTATTTCATTTTTATTGTACGCCCAAGGGGCAAGAAAATTTATTACTAATAAAAGTTTACTTTTTGGTTGTTTAAGCAAATTTAAATCCTGCGGTCCTTGAAAACATTGCATACGCATTTATACACCATATCATTGCATCATAGGTTTCTTATGTACAGGTATCTTATCTTCTCGCTGTTTTATTTCAGCAGCAATGGCTCTTGAACAAACAGTCAAAGATCTCCAGGCACAAAATGCCCAATTCCAAGAGCTGATCCTGAACTTGTCCAAGTGACAGGATGAATTGAAGACACTGCTGGCTAAGAAGACTAAGAAGACTAGAAGGTCAGGAGGCCTTATCAATATGGTAAGAAGGTTCAGAGGTCCTGTCAAGACCAAGGAACAGGTTGAAGATTATGAGTCTGAAGAGTCTGAGAAAGAGGGAGGCAGTCTCCATAATACCATGGGGGATTCTGATTCTGAAGCTAACTACTATCATGATCCTAATGAAGATAAGTTCAAGATGCTGGTGGATAGAATGGATGCTATGGAATTGCAAAAGTCTTCTGGGCTGGATTTTGAAGATCTGAGTCTGATATCTGGAGTGGTTATACCCATTGGTTTCAAGGTCCCTACTTTTGTAGTGTATGATGGTGTTTCATGTCCCAAATTGCATATGAGGTCCTATGTCCGGAGGATCCAACCCCATACTGCTGACAAGAAGTTATGGATCCATTTCTTCGAAGAGAGCTTGTCTGGAGCTCAATTGGAATGGTACTATCAGTTGGAGAGTGTCAACATCCATGATTGGAATGATCTTGCTGAGGCCTTTTATAAGCAATATCAATACAATGCTGATCTAGCCCCTACTCGCATGCAACTACAAAGCATGTCTATGGGTGCTAAAGAAAATTTCAAGGAGTATGCCCAAAAGTGGAGAGATTTGGCTGGTAGAGTACAACCTCCTCTAACTGACAGGGAGTTAGTGGATATGTTCATGTGTACGTTGAATGGTTCTTTTTATAGTCATCTCATTGGAAGCTCATCATCTGGCTTCACTGAGTTGATAATGACATGAGAGCGCGTAGAAAGTGGCATAAGAAGTGGCAAGATACAAGTGGGTGCTTCTTCATCAAGTACTGCAAAGAAGCCCCCTAGTGGGAAGAGAAAGTCAAATTCTGTTTATGGTCAACCTGATCGTAATAGGAGGCACCAATCTGTGAGTGCAGTTCATATCTCCAATCCTACTCCTGCAACACCAGAGCCACCAAGGGGCAATCAACAGAGGCCTAGAAGACAGTTCACCAAGCTCAACATGCCACTGGCCCAAGCCTTGCAACACTTGTTGAAGGGTGAACTCATCACTTTGAAGGACCCTCCTCAGAATCCCAATGTTACCTCTCCCAGGTACAATTCTAATGCACGATGTGCATATCATTCAAATTGTCAGGGACATGATACCAATAATTGCTGGATATTGAAGAATAAGATTCAGGATATGATTAATGCGGGAGAGATTGAGTTTGACCCTCTGGGTACTCCAAATGTGATTACTGCTCCCATGCCAAATCATGAAAAGACTGTTAATGCCATTGATGAAGTTTCACATATTTCCTCAGTTGCATATGTGACTACACCATTATCTGTTATTAAGAAGAAGTTGGTACAAGCTGGGTTCTTTCCAGGTTGTAATGAAGATTGTTTCTATTGTGCTTATAAGCCGGATAGTTGCTGGAAGTTGAAAGACGGTATTCAACGCCTCATGGACAATTACACCATATTGTTTGAGAGGACACCTTCTGTGGAGAGTATGGTTGAACATATAACTCAAGGTGCGAAGGTTGAAGAGGTGGATATGGTTGATAAAGTACCGGTGAGAATTACTTCCAAGGGCCCTGTCAAAATCACTCATCAGGGTACAATTAAGATTACTGCTGAAGGCCCTGTGAAGATTGTTGCTGAAGCTAGAGTGGCACCTATGATTATTACCACTCCTGGTCCTATTCCGTATACTTCTGATAAAGCTATACCTTGGCATTAAGGTTCCGATGTTTATATCCATGGAGTTAAACAAGAACCCTTAGCTGATACGCCTGTTGCTGATGAAAACCTTGATGTTGATAATATTGCTTGATCTAGTAAGATCACGCGAATTGGAAGAGTTTTCTCTCCTCCAGTTACCTCCAAGAATACAGTTACTCCAACTACTACCTCCACTATTGATGCTCGGGGCAAAGGTCCTGTTATTGAACCTATACAAACTGATGTACCAACTACTGATGATCTTTCTAAGCAGATGGAAGAAGTACTGAAGATCATTCGCAAGAGTGATTATGATATTGTTGATCAATTGGGGCATACTCCCTCCAAGATTTCCATGTTGTCTTTATTGTTGTGTTCTGAGGCTCATGCTAAAGCCTTGATTAAATTCATGAAGACTGCTCATGTACCAAATGAAATTTGTGTAGATCAATTTGAGAATTATGTTGCACACTTGACCTATGATAATGGGTTAGGTTTCTCCGATGCTGATTTGACTCCTGCCAAAAGGGATCATAACAGGGATTTACATATCTCTATTAAGTGTATGGGCACTACCCTGTCTCATGTGTTGATAGACAATGGTTCGTCACTGAATGTGCTCCCAAAGAGGTTCTGAACAAGCTTAGTCCTGAAGATGTTGTGTTGAGACCAAGTAATATAGTGGTGAAAGCCTTTGATGGTTCGAGAAGAGTGGTGCACAGAGAAATAGATCTCCCAATCAAAGTAGGTTCTCAGGTCTTCAATGCTACCGTTTATGTAATGGATATTCGTCCTTCGTATTCTTGTTTGCTTGGGCGCCCCTAGATCCATGGGGCAGGTGCTGTAACCTCCACATTACATCAGAAGCTGAGATATCCAGTAAAAGGAAAGGTCGTCACTGTTTATAGAGAGGAAGGATATATGATTAGCCATATGAACACATTTAAATATCTTGAATTGGAAGGGGAATATGTTGAGACTCTGTTCCAGACATTTGAAGTAGTTCCTTGGGTTGTTCCTACTGCTGAAGTTCCTCCTACTATCAAAAGATTTCATGTGGTCACCAGGGTACCTCCTACAATGGCCTCCCTCAAGGATGCTAGAGCTGTGGTTGATGAAGGTAGTTGTACTATTTGGGGTCAGCTTCCTGACATTCCTTACAAGTCTGACAAGTTTGGTTTGGGTTTCACTACAGAGTCCCAGAAGGCTGTTCGTCGTGCTCGTGCTGTTCGTATCACCAATCAAGGGATTATGAAAGATCAGATCAATGTGGTGGGTGATTATGATGAAGACTACAACCTGGATGCTTGGATTTTTCCTACTGTGGGTGATGGGCTCAATAATTGGAATGTTGAAGATGTTGTTCCTATCTCCTTTAGTCAGGAGTAAATACTATTACTGTGTTATTATTTTTAAGTTTGTAATTTTTGAACAATTGAACTCTTAAGCCTTGTGCCTTACCCGGGGCATAATGGTATGTTTGTTTCGGGATGTCATTTCATTTGCATACTTCATTCAATAAAAATCAGTGGACGTTTCGTTTTCGTAAATATTGTGTCCCTTGTCTTTCTTTTATTTTATTTTTGTTTTATCAGCTATGTGTTCTTACACACACCCACATCACTAAAATGCAGATCCTCGTCCACTCTGGAACCTGTTGATAACAGTTCTACTATTGCCAATTATAATTTCGAGAATCCGATCTATCAAGCTGAAGATAGAAATGGGGACAATTGTGAGGTACCTGTAGAGCTTGCTAGGTTGTTACAACAAGAAGAGAAAGCTATACAGCCACATGAAGAGCCAATCGAAGTTGTGAATTTGGGAACTGAAGAAAACAGGAAAGAGGTCAAGATAGGGGCTGAATTAGAGGATGGAGTCAAGAGCAGATTGATTCAGATGTTACATCTTTGCTTGGTCCTATGAAGATATTACAGGGTTGGATACAGACATTGTGGTTCATCGTTTACCAGTAAAAGAAGATTGTCGTCCAAAGAAGCAGAAGGTTCGTCGCATGCGTCCTGAAATGTCAGAGAAGATTAAGGCAGAGGTAATGAAACAGTTTGATGCAGGGTTCTTAGCTGTGACTTCTTATCCTCAGTGGGTTGCAAATGTGGTACCGGTACCAAAGAAAGATGGTAAGGTACGTATGTGTGTAGATTACAGGGATTTGAACAAGGCCAACCCCAAAGATGACTTTCCACTTCCTCATATTGATGTTCTGGTAGACAACACTGCTCTGCATAAGGTATTCTCTTTTATGGATGGTTTCTCTGGTTACAATCAGATCAAGATGGCCCCTGAAGATATGGAGAAGACAACATTTATTACACAGTGGGGCACCTTTTGCTATAAAGTGATGCCATTTGGTTTGAAGAATGTCGGGGCAACATATCAGCATGCTATGGTGGCTTTGTTTCACGATATGATTCATCATGAGATAGAGGTGTATGTGGATGATATGATAGCCAGGTCCCAGAATGAAGAGCAACACCTTGATCATCTGCATAAGTTGTTTGAGAGGTTGAAGAAATACAAGTTGAGATTGAACCCAAACAAATGTACCTTTGGAGTAAGATCTGGTAAACTCCTGGGTTTCATTGTCAGTGGAAAAGGTATTGAAGTGGACCCTGCAAAAGTGAAAGCTATACAAGAGATGCCAGCTCCCCGCACTGAGAAGGAGGTTAGAGGTTTCTTGGGACGATTGAATTACATTGCAAGATTTATTTCCCAATTAACTTCCACCTGTGAGCCAATCTTCAAGTTTTTGAAGAAAGATCAGGTGATGGAATGGAATGATGAGTTCCAGACTGCCTTTGATGAAATTAAGAAATATCTCCTAGAGCCTCCCATTTTGATGCCACCAGTTGATGGAAGACCCTTGATTATGCATTTAACAGTGTTAGACAATTCAATGGGGTGTTTATTGGGGCAACATGACGAGTCTGGTCGAAAAGAGAAGGCAATATACTACCTTAGCAAAAAGTTTACCGACTGTGAAACAAGATACTCACTGCTCGAGAAAACTTGTTGCGCTTTGGCATGGGCTGCTCGTCGACTAAGACAGTATATGTTGACTCATACTACCTTGTTGATTTCGAAGATGGATCCAATCAAGTACATATTCGAGAAACCTGCTCTCTCCGGAAGAATAGCAAGACGGAAAATGATCTTGACGGAATATGATATACAGTATACTACTCAGAAGGCCATTAAGGGTAGTGTGGTAGCTGATCATTTGGCTCATCAAGCAGTGGATGATTATCAGTCAATGAGTTTTGAGTTCCCTGATGAAGACATTATGATTATTACCAAAGAACCTGGACAATGTGACGGACCTGAACAAGGATCCCGATGGACTATGGTCTTTGATGGAGCTTCTAATGCACTTGGTAATGGTGTTGGTGTTGTGATCAGTTCCCCTGACGGTTTTCATACCCCAATTACTGCGAGACTTTGTTTCTATTGTACCAATAACATGGCTGAGTATGAGGCATGTATCTTGGGTATCAAAGCTGCCATTGATATGAAGATTCAGTTTCTTGACGTATATGGAGATTCAGCCCTGGTAGTAAGTCAAATCAAAGGAGATTGGGATACCAAGCATGATAATCGCATTCCTTACAGAGAGCATGTTTTGTCTTTTATCCCATATTTTGAAGAGATTACCTTTGGACATATTCCACGAAGAGAAAATCAGTTGGCAGATGCACTAGCCACCATGGCATCTATGTTTGAGATTAGCTGGGATGATGAAGCTCCCAAGATTACTATTGACAGATTTGAGAAGCCTGCATACTGCAATGAGATTGACACTGAAGAAGCAGAGGAGAAGCCTTGGTTCTATGAAGTGAAAAGATATCTTGAAGCTCAGGAGTTCCCTGAAGGGGAATCTGTCAAAGATAAGAAGTTTCTGAGGAGGTTTTCTGCTAAGTTCTTCTTGAGTAATGGAATTTTGTACAAGCGCAATCATGATTCAACTTTGCTTCGTTGTGTGGATAAGAAGGAAGCAACGGAGATTATGGAAGATATGCATGATGGGATCTTTGGCACTTATTCTAGTGGTCATACCATGGCAAAGAAGATATTGAGAGCAGGTTACTATTGGTCTACCATGGAAGCTGACTGCTATCAACATTCCAGAACATGTCACAAGTGTCAAATCTATGCTGACAAAGTACATATACCTCCATCACCATTGAATGTGCTGACTGCTCCTTGGCCTTTTTCCATGTGGGGCATTGATATGATTGGTGAAATCAAGCCTACTGCTTCTAATGGGCATCGTTTCATCCTGGTTGCTATTGATTACTTTACAAAATGGGTGGAGGCAACTTCATTTGCATCTGTTACTAAGAATGTGGTGGCTCGATTCATTAAGAATAATCTCATATGTAGGTATGGCATCCCTGAAAGGATTATCACAGATAATGGCTCTAATCTGAACAACAATATGATTACTGATCTCTGCACGCAGTTCAAGATTAAGCATCACAACTCTTCTCCGTATCGTCCAAAGATGAATGGGGCAGTAGAAGCTGCTAATAAGAACATTAAGAAGATTCTACAGAAGATGACTGTTACTTACAAGGATTGGCACGAGATGTTACCATTTGCTCTTCATGGCTATCGTACTACAATACGTACTTCAACAGGGGTAACCCCATTCTCCTTAGTCTATGGTATGGAAGCAGTTCTGCCCATTGAAGTTCAAATACCCTCCTTAAGAATCATGAAGGATGCAGGCTTGGATGAAGATGAGTGGATTCAGACTCGACTCGACCAAATAAATTTGATTGATGAAAAGAGGTTGGCAGCTGTTTGTCATGGTCAGATGTACCAAAAACAGATGATCAAAGCTTTTAATAAGAAGGTTAAGCCAAAGTTATATCAGGCTGGTGACTTGGTAATCAAGCGTATTATACTACCATAGGGTGATCCTAGGGGCAAGTGGACTCCTACATATGAAGGACCATTTGTGGTCAAAACAGGATTCTCAGGAGGTGCCATGATGCTTACTACTATGGATGGTGAAGACTTCCCACAACCTGTAAACGCAGACATAGTTAAAAAATACTACGCATAAAAAGAGACCCGCTAGGTTGACTGGCCTAGGCAAAAATAAGGGCATCCCGGCGAACCAAAAGGGTTCGGGCAAAAATTAGGGATATATATATATATATAATGTACACCCGGCAAGTCGAAAACCTGAAAAGGCGGCTTGGGAAAAAAAGGGTATCCCGGTGGATTGAAAACCTGAAAGGGAAATCCAGGCAAAAGTTAGGGATTAAAGCGTATGATTATGTCTCGTTTGGATCACCCATGTAAACTCCAACCAGTTGTGCTACTTAACCAAGCTCGAACAGATAAAGATCAATCCAATCGTTTCCGTCTCAATAGCAGAAGATGAGATACTTGAAGATAATGGCAATAGTAGAATTGGAACTCAATAGGATTATTTCCCACATAGCTAATTTTATTTGTTTTGTAAAAAAATTTACGAAGAATTCCTCTTACTAGGATTTTTGTCTCCTTGTACAAACTTGCCTATGTATAGGTCATTTTGCGATATAAATAAAATTTCATCTTTGAATCCAGATTTACTTTTACCCTATTTACATAAGCGAAACGTCCATTGGTTGTGTTTGAATGTATGTATGCTTTTGAATATGATTGGTGTTTACCAGAAATGCATAAAATGCTTGAATATGATTGATGTTTACCAGAAATGCATAAAAATACAGTAATAGTATTTACTAAGGACGAACGAGGGAAGGAATTCAACGAAGCTTCGCCGGTTCATCCCCCACAAGACAACTACAAATCCCCAGCAGGGAAACTCTATCTTTATAGATACTTCAAGCTGCATCTCCCCTTGAATTTATGTCCATCTCTTTTATCCTCAGTCGGGATACTCAGGAACTTATTCCTTCAAAAGAAGTACGACGAACGAAGATGGGAGGTTATAAATACTATACTATTAAACAAGACGGGAATGAGGTTCTCATATTCTTCAGCAACGAAGGCGGGATTTATTTTCCCTAGCCAGCAGTTTATTATACAAAGATATCTAGACGCTTCAGGCTGCATGATTCATACATACATCATTTACATCATATCACAGCATACATACATAATACATTTACTTAGGTGCATCATACTATGCATTCATACATATTGCAGAAACTAACATTCTCCTTGCAGGATAGTTATATATAGGTAAAACAATATCAACAACTTACAACAGGTCAGAAATGATCCATGCATTGCTCAAGATATCCTTGAATAGCAGGAAAACGGTCTGTAAAAAGATCCATTCCCTGGTTCAAGATATCTTTCAGAAGAACAAATCCTGATGTTCTTTTGACCCTTTAATAGCAGGAAAACGATCTGTAAAAAGATCCATTCCCTGGTTCAAGATATTTTTCAGAAGAACAAATCCTGACGTTCTTTTGACCCTTGAATAACAGGCAAACGGTCTGTAAAAAGATCCATTCCTTGGTTCAAGATATTTTTCAGAAGAACAAATCCTGACGTTCTTTTGACCCTTGAATAGCAGGCAAACAGTCTGTAAAAAGATCCATTCCCTGGTTCAAGATATTTTTCAGAAGAACAAATCCTGACGTTCTTTTGACCCTTGAATAGCAGGCAAACGGTCTGTAAAAAGATCCATTCCCTGGTTCAAGATATTTTTCAGAAGAACAAATCCTGACGTTCTTTTGACCCTTGAATAGCAGGCAAACGGTCTGTAAAAAGATCCATTCCCTGGTTCAAGATAATTTTCAGAAGAACAAATCCTGACGTTCTTTTGACCCTTGAATAGCAGGCAAACGGTCTGTAAAAAGATCCATTCCCAGGTTCAAGATATTTTTCAGAAGAACAAATCCTGACGTTCTTTTGACCCTTGAATAGCAGGCAAACGGTCTGTAAAAAGATCCATTCCCTGGTTCAAGATATTTTTCAGAAGAACAAATCCTGACGTTCTTTTGACCCTTGAATAGCAGGAAAACGGTCTGTAAAAAGATCCATTCCCTGGTTCAAGATATTTTTCAGAAGAACAAATCCTGACGTTCTTTTGACCCTTGAATAGCAGGCAAACAGTCTGTAAAAAGATCCATTCCCTGGTTCAAGATATTTTTCAGAAGAACAAATCCTGACGTTCTTTTGACCCTTGAATAGCAGGAAAACGGTCTGTAAAAAGATCCATTCCCTGGTTCAAGATATTTTTCAGAAGAACAAATCTTGACGTTCTTTTGACCCTTGAATAGCAGGCAAACGGTCTGTAAAAAGATCCATTCCCTGGTTCAAGATATCTTTCAGAAGAACTAATCCTGGCGTTCTTTTGACCTTGGAGAGTAGGAAAACGGTTTGTACAAAGATCCATTCCCTAATCCAAGATATTTCCAGAAGAGATAATCGTCACGAAGATTTATTTTTATTGGTCTATTCAACAATTCAAATCATGTTGCATAAATGATTCAGAGACGGCCAATAATAAGACCTAGTACTGATATCTAGTATCAACATAAAAACATCATCACATCCTGATACTTTAGATGGCATCTCCAAGCCCATCTCCAGATGGCATCTTTAAGCCCATCTCCAATTCTTCTAAGTGGCATCTTCAAGCCCACTCAAGTATATACAATTAATCATCAGTGTTACTTTACGCACCGGTGAGTGCAAATTTTTGGGCTTTTGTGTTCAATCCCCTTCAACCTTCCAGGTCGCGACTGGCACATATACCAATCTAACCCCTCAGGTTTCAGAAAATTGAAAAGGGGCAGCTGTTTCACCCCAAAATTTGCCCTCCCCAAGACAAGACATTGTGTAATAAGAGGTTCACAAGGTTCACAAGACATCTCATGAGGTTCACAAGGTTCACAAGACATCTCATGAGGTTCACAAGGTTCACAAGACATCTTATGAGGTTCACAAGGTTCACAAAGTTCACAATTAGTCAGAAAGTTTGACAATTCCCTCAGAGAATGCATCCTCTTAAGCAAGGCATCCTAAACTAGGGTTTTGACTTTCATCATGCTAAATTGACTTCCAAGACTTCAAGTGAACTTCATAACATCCTATATGTGTTCAATAATCCCCATGTCAAGTTTCAAGACTTTCCCAAAAGATTTGCTCAGTCAGATGATCAGATAGGTTAAAATCAGTCAAGGCAGTCAAAAAGTCAAACTGAGGTCAACTGTGGTCAAACCAAAGTCAAACTTCATGATTTTTTGCCAACATCAAGTATATTAAGTAAAATTCATCATTTTATCAAGGGTTGATCATGATTCATCAAGGAGATTTCAGATCATCAAGAATCAGGAGTTTCTAAATTAGGGTTTTCACAGGAAAAGTCAACTGAACTTTGACCAGCCATAAATTTCACATGCTTCATCAAATTTTTTCCATCCAAAGCTCATTTTGAAGGAAATTTAATTCTATACAACTTTGTGTCTCACAAGCCAAGCCCAAAAATGCTTCATTTGGAAGGTATGAGCTAAGACATTATAGGTCCTTTTAAAAGTCAACAAAAAGTCAACAACTTCAAAAGAGCATAACTTGAGAATGGAAAAAGATATATACATGAGACCAAAGAGGTTGGTTAGAGAACTCTTTAATCTTTCCAAAATGTCCAATAACACCTTCATAGCATTAAAATTGAAGGATTTGTGCCCTTGCAAAGTTGGGAAATTTTTGAGTGGTTTATGAAGTAAATGGGGTCTTAAAACCATAATTCTTCAAATGGGCTGACTTTTTTGTGACCCAATTGGTTCCATGACATCATGCACGAAATTAACTTAATATTTTCATAATTTTATTCATTTTATTTTTATTTATTATGATTTTTTATATTAAAAATCATTTTAAATTCAAATAAAATATAAAATGGTGAAGATTTAAAATGATTTGTCTTCTAGAATGTCATAAAGTTTATTTGGATCTAATTGATACAAGAGTTATGAAGATTATCCTAAAATAGCAAGCTTATATCAAGAATATTCAAAATTTAAAGGCTAATCTTTTTCAATCTCATACAATCAAAATATCCAAAGTCTTGAGCAATGTTTTTGACCTAATTCATTCACCCATATATATAGAACATTTAGCAACCTAGAGAGCACGAATTCACAGCCTCAGAAGTCATCTTCAAACTTCAAAAATTTCATCCAAAACTCCAATTCGGTTTGATACTTCTAGCCACTCTCAAGACAAACTAAAGGTTGCAAATTGTTCCTTTGAAGGTCACTTAGTGTTTCTGGATCATAAAACCATTCATCCCAGCACTAAATCATGAAAACCGAATCTGTGTTCATGCTCATATTGCAATTTTTCGTTTTTACATATTTACTCATGATAAATCATATTTGACTGATGTTTTGTGTTTGTTATGATACAAGGAACGTTTCTGGATGAACTAATTTGAATTTCGATGCGGGATTAAGAATTCACCATTGTTAGGGTTTGAAGAAGCCGTTTAGGGTTTCTCATTTAAACCAACATAAATGAATTTTAAAAACATCATTGAATTGGATTTGATGTGTGGATCATGTCTGTATAACCAATTTGTTGAAATTTTATGTGTTGTGAGAGATTCAAATTCACAGGTTCTTGAAGGGAAGAACTCGTAAGAAATTCCGTAGGAAATTTTGAAGGAAATTTCGTAGGTAAATTAGAGAAGATGACTGGCGCGAATTTGAAATTCAAACTTAAACATATATTATATATTTATATTTGTGTTATAATTCGCAAATGATGTTGACGGTGTAATGGTAAGGACGCGCGTATGTGAGGATCTGGGCAGGGGTTCGAACCCCAGCTTCAACATTTTTTTTTGTTTATTTTCTTCATATTTTCAGGTTTAATATATAATGAACCATAGCCATTCATTGTTCAGCCAGCGTGCGCAGCCCAGTGGTAGCTTGGTTCGTCCAGAGTGTGGCAAGGCCTAGGGCATGGGTTCAATCCCTGCCCATGTAATTTTTTTTTATTCTATTTTTTGCTTAATTGTTTTATTATTAAATATGATTATGTTAATATATATATTTAGGTAATTCTAGGAATTTAACATGTAAACATCTTATAGGTTCTAAAAAAATTCTTAAAATTATTTTCTAAATTCTAAAACTAATTTTTATTTATTTAAATTAAAACATGTATATATTTAGTTAATAATTAAATTAATAATGTATGTATAATTAAAAAACCTAATATTTATATATATATAACCCTAATTATTTTTAAAACCCTAATTTATTTTTCTAATTAATTCAAAACCCTAATTTTCTTTTACAATTTTAATTTCTTATTTTTATTATTTTTGTTTAATTATACTTAATAAATATTTCTAAATCATGTTTATTTTTGTAAATAAATTAGTATATAATAATAATTATTATTTTATTCTCATCTTAAAATTATTTAAAAATTGTTTATTTAAAAATCTAAATTTTTTTTTATTATTAATTTCTATATTGTATATTATTGTGCTAACCTATTTTTCTCTTATATTTATTTTTATTGCTAATCTTTTATTTATTTATTTATATGCTTATTATTTAAATTATTTTCTTATAATGTAACTGTACAAACTATGTAATATTTGTAGTATTTTATTGTTTATTTATTTAAATTGCTATGGTTAGTAAATTAGGGAGTGAAAACATGTTTGTATCTTAAAATTAATTTAGATCACTAATTATAAGATAAAAATTTGAATTTGTACACTCACACACGTAAGTCGATCTTGGATCGCCATCTCACTTCTTAAGGGTTACCTCTCATGTTGCCTAAACAAAATGGTCAAGTAAGGTGTATAAAGCAAAGTCCCTTCTCTTATTAATATCATCTTGTCCCTTTACGATTATAAGATCAAGTCCCTTCGAGTGTTGCCTTCATGAATGATCTTGTCCCTTTTGAATAAAAGATGATAAGTCCCTTCAAATTGCTAATACACCTTACAGTTGCCTAATCACAGATGACCCTTCACATGTCCCTTATAACATCCAAGGTAATGACTACCTATTCCTTAATAATAGGGATAGTCTTACCATTGAAAGAACATTTAAGAACAGAAAAGATTCAAATTAGGGTAGGTTCCTCTTAAGTACTTGCTCACCTTTTCAAAATACTTCATTACACTTTACATTTCAAAAAAATTTCAAAACAAAGTCTTTATATATATCCATACAAGGATCATTATAAAGTACTTAAGAAAATTTTTAATCACACTTTACACTTCTCAAAACAGTTTAAAGTGAGCTAAGTAACTAAGAGCCCATGGATAACCATGGATGTAAAGGGTGCTAACACCTTCCCTTTACATAACCTACCCCCCGAACCCAAAAATCTTTTAAGGTCTTTCCTGTTCTTTTATGCCCTTTCCTTTTGGATAAAATAAAAGTCGGTGGCGACTCTTGCTATCCGCAACATTTAACTAAAAGTCAGTTCTCCCACCGTGTTACAATGCTGAGGATTCTCAAGGGTTAGGCTGCAATGTTGTGTGTTTTGGCTTGGTTTTGATCCACATAATAAGCTGTGATAGGTCCGAGAATGGGTGGTGGCCTATGGTGATTGGTATGGGCAAGTTGCCAAAATGTCAAAAGTTTTGTACTTGAGGTATGGGCTGGTTTTGCAGCTGTCTTTTGGCTTGTCCTGGCTCAGCATAGATCAAGGAGAACCATAAATTTGAAATTGAGGTGATTCAGCAAGCTTGTGGAAGGTTATGTGCCCTTTTGCAATTTTCATGAAGTTTGGCCCCTTTTGAATTTCTTGATGTTCAAGGCATGGGATGAAATGATTCTTGGGCCAATTCTGAATTTTATGTCATGTATGATGTTTGTGCAATGCTTAGACATCAATTAGAGGTCACAAATTTCCTTGGTATGATTTTTTGCAAGTTTCCCTCTTTGGTGCTCAAGTGAAATTTTGTGATTTTTCCAAACTTTGCAAAGCCATAACTTGAGTTCTATGATGAATTAGATCAAGTTCTTGTACTTTTTGAAAAGGGAATGATCCAATCTATAACTTTCATGACCAAAATTTTTTTATTTGAAGCATTTTTGAATCAAAAAGAGGAGGTTGAAAAACTTTCCCAAAATGGCAAGTTTGCATTACAAGTCACTTTCCCAAAATGGCAACTTTGCAAATGGCTTGAAATTCTTTAATTTTGTGAACTTCTAACTTCTTCTAAGATCAAATAAAGATCATATACACCCAAAATGATGGAGAAGCTCCTTTGGTTGTGTCATTGGGGGCCTCAGATGCCCTGATTTTGTACTGACTTGCTCAAGAAGTCATCCATTGATCAGATGCCTTCCCTATTGAATTTATTCATGAAAATTGGTATGTAAGATCCTTATAACCTATAGAGACCAATAGAAACAAGAATGACCAAAAAATTTGGAGTTATGGCCTTTGAAACCAAAACCCTAATTTTAGGTCATCTGTGCAGTTAAACCTGGCTCTGCTTCCATGCTTTCCTCAGTTCTTGTGATTCTTTGACTTTCTTGATCTTGGGAGGATATAAAATGATACTTTAACATACATGGACCCTCTTGAGATGATTGAATACCCTTGGAGTTGCTCAGATGGCTCAGGGATTGCTCAGATCACAAACCCTAGATGCAGATGACTTAGAACCAATGCAGTGAAGCAAAAATGAAATATGAGATGATATGATTGAACTTATGCAAATGAAAAGAATCAAAAGCCATGGTAAAATGAGTGAGGGAAAATTTGGGGTGTTTACACCTTTGTCCACAAACCTCAAAGTAATGGAGTCGGGAATCTAATCATCAGTCAACCTCCGATAAAACAAGCTGACTTGATTGAAAGGAAGATAAGGATAAGAGAATAAAAGAGACAAGCTACTATTTATTGTTCTTCAGTTGAAGAGAGAAGACCTTGTAAGATTAATCCACTTCAACACAAGGGATATAAAAGACAATTTATCAAATTCAACACTCTAATCTCGTAAACTTTGCAATGCTTGTTGGAGATGAAGCTAATTTCCTTAGAAAATTCTCCTCAAAATCCTAATACTTCCTCTTCTCGCTATAATCCCAAGGCAAGGTGTATGTATCACTCCAACTGTCCCGGGCACGATACTAATAGTTGTTAGGCATTAAAGAATAAGATTCAAGACCTGATTGATGAAGGAATCCTCGAGGTTACGCCAGAAGGCCAGATTGAGTTCTTCTATCGCCCATCAAACATCAAAGCGCCCAGACATCTGGAGTAACCAGTTTAGAGGAAGAGGCTCTGAGAACATTTGAATTTTCATTTGTAATTTCTTTTGTTTGTTTAAACACTTACTATTATGTCATACTTTTGTTTTCATTAATGGATTGCATGTGTTTGTCTTGAATTAATACATTTGTTTCACTATATTTTGAACTATGCTTCATATTTCTATTTTGTGACATTTAACTCCTGATAAAGCTATAAGCCTGTAGAGGGAGGATGACGAAAACAATACCATAATCTTATGCAGTATGTTTTTGAACAGACTATATTGACGATGTACATGCATTGTTTCAATTCCTAAATAGTGGAGATATAAGGAAGTGAATCCCTAGTTAACCCTTTTGAGCCAAAGAAGTAGGAGTTTTTTTTTCTCAAGCAAGTTAAAATCCTTATTCATAACCTGGGCAGGGTAGTTACTCGGTTAACTCAATTATGTCAATTGTCTATGTTGTACATAACTAATGATGGTTCCCTGTTATCACTAAGTTCGACAGTGAATATCTAGCAAAAGAAAAGCTCCCTAAGTCAAAACCTATGAAGGAGACTTAGTAAAAAAAATTAAGACATCCCGCTGACTGTAACCTTGAAATAAACAGTCCAGGCAAAAGGAATGGATGATAAAGTCAAAAGAAGAAAAAAAAGGTCATTATAAATCCTTAAAAAAAAAAATGACTGACTTTTCAGATAAAGTTTTGGTTTTTGAACCATCGCAAATGTCAGTGTTACAATTCCAAACTCCTCTGGAACTTTAATGCATAAGTTAACTGAACATAGGACTGAAGAACATCATGAAGGATGGGTTGGGTACAAATAAAATTTGAGTCTTTATCTTTTGTTTCTTAAATCGTAAACCAGACCACATTACAACCCTTTAAAAGTATTAACTGAAGCATAGTTAGTTTAAAAGCGTATTGCTACAAAAAGGTATCCTGACTCCTTTAGGGTTTATAATAAAACTTGAGTTAATATCACAGTTTTCATAAACAATGTTTTACTAAAATAACTCTTTTTCAAAACTTCAAGACAGTCATAAGCATTAAATTTTTGAATATCATTGTTTGCATATAACTGAGTGTTTGAGAAACAGAGAAACTTACAGGATGAATGTTCAATAAACCAAAGTCCTTTCGATAGACAAAGTTGCTTCCTAAATCAAAGCCCATGTATACAAAGGGGCATAGTCATTATCTCCCAATCAAGGGGGCATGCCATGATACTGCCTAATTCATTTGGGGCAATCAGGTCAAGATTCAACCATGCTTAAGTAGCCAGGGGCAGGTCTCCTCATCTATCTGGATTACCAAAGGTAACATCACAGAGTTCACGAGGCCAGGGGCATATGTTTGTGGGGCATTCTGCTTATTTCTATTGAGGTAACTCCTTTCAGATACTTCCATTATGGGACAATTCATCCTCAACCAAGGGGTAACGCTCTCTTTCCAAATCTAATACCCGGAGCGTATATGGTCCATCACAATTTGAAGGCACGTTCCTCTCATTGTATTACCTTGATATTGGATTCTCAACAGAAGCCATTGTGGAAATTAATTGTCTACGCCAGTAGTATTAGATGGTGTAAGTATCATGTCTTCAGATTTAGTCATGATAATTTCTAGGAAATTACTCAGGAAAGTCAAGAACCTCAGAAGCTCTAAATCCAATTGGTTACTCTTTATTCAGGTTTACTTTTCCCTTTTTACTAAAGCGAGAAACGTCCGTCGGTTATGTTTGAATGTATATATGCCTTTGAATATGATTGATGTTTACCAGAAATGCATAAAATACAATAATAGCATTTACTAAGAACGATCGGAGGTAGGAATCCCCAATAAAGTTCATATCCAACGAATCTTCGCCGGTTCCTCCCCACAGATTAATATTTACGGATATTCTTACGGAATACTTCAAGTAATATCTTGTACTTTCATCTCTATGAATTCTCCAAACAGTTTCATATCTTCCGAAGAATTGATGCTTTACCAAATAAGTCTCCCGGATCTATGTCCATCTCTTTTATCCTCAGTTAGGATATCCAGGAACTAAATCCTTCAATAAGAAGTATGAAGAACGAAAAACGGGAGGTTCTAAGTACGATGTTCTTAAACAAGACGGGAACAAAGTCTTCATACTCCTCAGCAATGAATCGGGATTTATTTCCCCCAGTCAGCAGTTGTTCTACGAAGCTACTTATACGCTTCAAATACATACATACATCACATCATATCATATCATACGCATTCTCATAAAATATTAACTTGCAGAATGCTATATACATCATGATATTTGCACCGAACTAACCTTTTTTATAGGTTAATTCTCCAGCAGACAAACTTCATTAATAACTTAATATTTTGGGACATTGTTTATCTTCCCGAAGGCTATCTTGAGACGTCATTTATCTTATCAAAAGCCATACCATTACCTTGGACCGTCGTTTATCTACCCAAAGGTTAACTCATTATCTTGGGACGTCGTTTATCTTCCCGAAGGCTATATTGGGATGTTATTTATCTTCTCAAAAGCCGTATCATTACTTTGGGTTGTCGTTTATCAACCCAAAGGTTATCTCATTATCTTGGGACGTCGTTTTTCTTCCCGAAGGCTATCTTGAGACGTCGTTTATCTTCTCAAAAGCCATATCATTACCTTGTGTAAACACCCCAAATTTTCCCTCACTCTTTTCACCATGGCTTGTGATTCTTTTCATTTGCATAAGTTCAATCATACCCTCTCATATTGCATTTTTGCTTCACTGCATTGATTCAAAATCATCTGCATCTAGGGTTTGTGATCTGAGCAATCCAAGTTCCATATGAGCCACTCCAAAGGGATTCAATCATTTAAAAAGGGCCCATGTATGTTCAAGCATCATATTATATCCTCCCAAGATCAAGTAAGTCAAAGAATCACAAGAACTGGGAAAGGCATGGAAGCAGAGCCAAGCTTAACTGCATAGATGACCTAAAATTAGGGTTTTGGTTTTAGAGGCCATAACTCCAAATTTTTTGGTCATTCTTGTTTCTATTGGTTTCTATATGTTATAAGTATCATACATACCAATTTTCATTAAGAAATTCAATGGGGAAGGCATCTGATCAATAGATGACTTCTTGAGCAAGTCAGTGCAAAATCAGGGCATCTGAGGCCCCCAATCATCCAACTAAAGGGTCTTCCCCATCATTTTGGATGTGTATGATCTTTATTTGATCTTAGAAGAAGTTAGAGGTTCACAAAATTGAAGAATTTCAAGCCATTTGCAAAGTTGCCATTTTGGGAAAGTGACTTGTAATGTAAACTTGCCATTTTAGGAAAGTTTTTCAACCTCCTCTTTTTGATTCAAAAATGCTTCAAATGAAAAATTCTTGGTCATGAAAGTTGTAGATTGGATCCTCCCATTTTCAAAAAGTACAAGAACTTGATCTAATTCATCCTAGAACTAAAGTTATGGCCTTGCAAAGTTGGGAAAAATCACAAAAATTCACTTATGTGCCAAAGAGGGAAACTTGCAAATTCTTGTACCAAGGCAATTTATGACTTCTAATTGATGTCTAAGCATTACACAAACATCATACATGACATAAAATTCAGAATTTCCCAAAGATTTCTCAAGTTTCATGCCTTAAACTTCAAGAAATTCAAAAGGGGCCAACGTTGTACAAAATTTCAAAATGATCCAAATCTCTTCATCCACTTGTGCCAGAATGCCAAATCTGTTTCTATGGTCCTCCTTGAACTCAGCTGAGGCGAGACACCCCTTGTAACCAGGCCTGCCATGACCCATACCTCAAGTACACAAACTTTTGACATTTTGGCAACTTGCCCATACCAATCAACATAGGCCAGCACCCACTCTCTGACCTATCACATTTCTTTATGTGGATCAAAACCAAGCAAAAGCACATAACATTGCAGCCAACACTGGAGAATACACAGCATACTCAAAAATCCCCAAATTTGCAAAATCCTTCGAATCTCTTAACTCAACCATCAAATCTTCAAACTTTTTCCACCATTCAACTCCATAAACATCACTGATCATTTCCCATCCTTCATTTTGCCCTAAAAAGCCCAGAATCAAAAACACGATTTTGACACTTCATGAACTGAGTTTCTGCCATTTTCATTTTGGGGCCATATAAACTCCAACCAAGCATCACAAACACTTCAGGAGGACCATTGGGGGTGATTTGAAGCAAAGAACTGCCCAGAAAGTTGCAAACTGAAGTTGCTCAAGCTCAGGTACCTCAAGAACATTTTTTCCAGAAACCTCTTTTCATGTTATAGAAATGTTCTTCATGCTTCACTGATCACACTGCACTTTTCATTTTTAAAAATGGTTGAGAAATGAGCTTGTATTGTGCTTCTGAAATTTTTGCAGTTTTTTATTTTTGATTCGAATCTTGTGTTTGAGGCATGATAAATTTGTTATGGTGATTGATTCTTGTTTAGATGTGTTAGGGGAATGATTCTGGAAAGTTAGAGCATTAGAAATTGCTTAGAGAAGAAGTTGTGATTTTGGTTGATCGGAGAAGATGACCGGAACAATAGTGATTTTGGTTGATCGGAGAAGATGACCGGAACAGTGTTCCGGTCACCTGAGAATGGTTAGGGCACAATTAGGGCTTAATCACGTGTTTAGCTCAGTTTGAATTTGGTGCGTTGGATTTGTTTTCGCGCGCGTCCTCAATGGCCAGGATCTGTCACTTAACCCTAATCTCAATTAATTAGGATAATTAATTAGGATTAGTTTGAATTTAACCAGAGCCAATCCTAGCCTTCCAAACCCGCGCCAAGTCAACTCCCGCCTCCCTGGTTTGAACCACAGCCTTTGGATATGATTATTTTCTCTTTTAATTCATTTTTATTGCATTTTTATTGTATTTCTTTCCACAATTTATTTAAAATAGTAAAACACTTCTAAAAAATTTCATTTTTTGCATCATGCCTTAAAATAGTTTTCTCATTCTACAAATAATTTTTATTTTATTTTTTGCATAATTTTCGTATTTTAAAATATTTAAATGTTTATTTTAATTAGTTAATGAGAATTAATTAATTAAAATACCATTTAAGTTCCTAAAAATCACCAAAAAATCACATTGCATTTTGATACATTTAGAAACATTATCAAACCCTTCAAACAAATTTATTTTTGGTTCTTGACCAATTTTGACATTTTTCTTTGGAATTAGGGTTCTTAAAAGTCAATATTTTTGTCCTAACTTAGAAATATTCATTCTGCCTAACCTTGAAGAGTTTGATGATGGTTCTTTTTGCATTGCATTCCTCATGTCATGTAGTTTCTAGGATAAAATTGGTTTGAATTTACCTTTCATCTTTAATTTGTTGTGCATTTTTCCTTTTGAAGTGCCTTAAAACCCTAGCCAACTTGAGAAAATCATAACTTCCATTAGGTTAAGATTTAGGTCTCCTCCTTTGGGAAGTGAACTTGTGTAGGGTTAGGGTACCTTTGATCCCATTTTCAATTTTTTATCATGTCATTTGCATCTGGTTTTGAATTTTGTATTGCATGTTATGTATAAACCCTAATTTTTGCCTTCATTTGCATCCATCTTCCATATGCTTGCATACATGAACTTGCCACGACATTTTGTGCATTCACATGACTCCTAAGACATATTAGGACACATTAGAATCATGATAAGTCATTTCTTCATCCATTTTCCATGTTATACCTCCATTGCACCTCATAGGTTTTCATGAACTTTTAAGGTTCAAAACATGCTACATTTGCATCCTCATCCTTGTATGATCATCCACGACTCTTGACATGTGTTTGCATTATCTTTTAGAATCATTAACATCATGTTTAGGCTTCTGGTTTTTGTTTGCATCATTGCATTCATTCCATGTTCACTTCATTTCACTTCCTTTTACTAACTTTTCAGGTGGTAAGTGTTTAAGAAGTGAATTTGCCTTCACTTCTCACAATCTCTTCTCATCTCTTTTATGCATTCATTGCTGCATTTTAATTTTGTATTAGAGTGATCTTGCTCATTCATGTTCCCTCCTCACCTTCTCTCTTCAAGCAACTTATCTTCTTAAGTGAAGTAAGTTGTCTTGCTTCTTTCTGCTTAATCTCCTTCCATCTGCTTCTTCCTTGGTGGCTTCTCTCTTGAAGATCCTTTGCAAGCCTCATAAACCCTAGGAATACCCAAGCATGATCACAATTAGGGTTTGATTAGTCCCCATTTAGTTTTTACCTTTGTGTCATCTTTGTGTCTTCTCTTCTCATCTCCTAATCAAGGACTAAACCTTAAAGGTTTTAAGGCTTTGTGATTAGGGTTATACCTGTATCCTTCTATTAGGATGGAGTGTATAACTTTAATCCTAAGTGTTAAACCCTTAATGTGTTTAAATCCTTTAAATCAATCCATCTAATAATCACTAAGACATCAAGCTTGTAACTTGGGCCTTGCATTAGGGTTCTAATTCTTCCTTAATTGGTTAAGAAGGACTAACCCTAGTGTTAATGGACAAGTCCTTCTCAAGTTGTCTTACAAACCATAAAAATCACTTCTTAAGCTTACCATTAATTAAAATCCACTTTAATAAAGGCTTTTATTTTGTCATAAGGTTAATCCCTAATCATGGATTAAGTTGAGGAGCCTTCCTCATCTTAAATGTGCTCATCTATTATCCTTCTATTAGGATGGTGTAATGGGTCCATTAAATCCTTGATTATGGCTTAAACTCATTACCTAACACTAAACAAAAACTCCAAAAAACATCTAAGTAATCACAAGTAGGTTAATGATCTTAATCCTACATCATGGTGATTAAGTGTGAGGTGCTTACTTCATACTTAAGGTATTCTCATTACCCCTAATCAGAGGGAGGATGTGATGAGTTTACTAACCCTTGGTCTAGGCTTAAGCTCATTTTCTTATGACAAACTCCAAAAAGTAATAAAAGATTAAGAATACCAAAAACAAACAATAATCGTCTCCTCCGGGATTCTTTTCTCACCTCATTCACTCACAAACGAGAACTCGCTTCTTCCGTCTAATGCAAGACAGTTTGCACCTGAGCCATACAGGTCATACACTTAAGCATAGGCAAGTAAGCAGTTCACAAGTCAATTTATCTTTCAGTCTCTTTGAGTCAAACTACGGTGTTCTGACTTCCTCATTGCACGAGAGGATACGTAGGCATAACTTAACGGTTATCGAACAAAAGTCTCTGTATATTCCCCCTCTTCCAGCATTATTCTTTGAGCCTCATAATCTTGAGCTTTATATTCTTCTCAGCACTGACACTTCTTTACTTCACTTCACATTCCTGTTGCACTGACACTTGCATTTTTTTCCAGCTTTTGCACACAGATAGCACAGACACTACCCCTTTAAACACAAATCTTTTTAAGCGTGGATCCCGTCGAGTACGGAGGACAATCTGAGTGCTAATACCTTCACAGGTTGTAACCAACCCCCTTTCTCAGTTTCTCTGGTTCGTGACCGTCTTATCCATATCTTTCTAGGTTTATGCAGCATTACCTTTCCTTTGGGATAAAAATGCCTAGCTGGCGACTCTATTCATCCCTTCTCTTTCGCCGACTGTTCGCGTCTATACCCCTCTTGACTTGGGTGTCATTTGGTGGGAGCGACAGCTTGGCGACTCTACTGGGGACCCTTATATTGTAACCAGGGCTTCTGGTTCTTTTTGTGGGTTCCTCCTAGCGCTTGTTTGATTTGTGTTTACTGGGGTGTTATGTTCTAATTGTGTTTATTTATTTGCTTTATTGATTTATGTACAGCTTTACTTATTGCTTTCCTTTACAGTTTTCATATTTCATACTGTCATTACCATTGCTGGATCTGGTTTCTGTTTTGGTGGGTGGGTTTCCCTTGAGAGTTTAAGGTCCTATACCTGGGACCTGAGTGACACCTAGGCTAGAGTGGTTCATGTTCTTTCCCATTCCATTTCGGTCTGGTGCGGGAATATGAAACACGGTTCAGATGTGGGTTTCTTCTTGAGAACTTTGTGCTACAAATTTCCTGTAGTGCTAGGGCTATCTGGGAAGCCTGCTAAGTCTGGATGACCTTTATTATGACCTTCAGAAGCTGAGGTGATATAGAGGAGTATCTTTTATGGTTATTGTGAACACTGTACCTCCGGGTTAGAAGTGTTTACACTTCTCATAACTGATCCAAGTCTGAGGATCCTTGTTTTAGAACATTACCTGTGAGGGGGTTGGGCTGTTTACAGGTTTGCAGGTACCCTTGGCCACATCATACCCTATTACTATATTGTTTAAGAGTACCTCATTTTGGACAGTTCTTGTGATTAAACCTTGGACATGTGACTCTTTATTTGAATCCCCCACCTTGGTTACTGGATTTCTAAGCCTTCATCTGGACTTTTTAAACATACATGGGCCTTATGTCAAGACAGATAATCAGATCCAGCTTGATCACAAACCCTTGCATATCATTTGCATATATCATCATTGCATCAATTAACATTTGTTTATTTTCTTTTCAGGGTATCCATCTCATTGTATCTTGGTTTTTGGTTTTGAACCCTTCTTCTGCATAGACCTTTGCTTCAGCTGTCTTCATCAGCTATCTGCTTCAGCTATCTCCATCGTCACCAGCATCAGCCTGTTAGTGGCTCATTTCCAGCATCAGTCTGTGATTTTCATCAGTATCAATCTTCAGCTTCTTCAGCAGCATTCATGACTACTCCCAGGAAGAGCAACATATCCTACCACTTCTTTGAGCCTGTGTTGACTGGTATCAGGCAGGTCCAGTCACTTATCACACCTGACCACATCCCATTGTTTAGAGAGCATTAAGGAGGTATCCTGGATATGGTTATGGACCTTGACCCTTCTCAGAGAAGCATGATCCACACCTGCTTGCAGTTTTATGACCCTCCTTTGAGATTCTTCACCTTTCCGGACTTTCAGCTAGGGCCTCTGCTAGAAGAGTTTTCCTCATTGATTGGAGTACCTATCAGGGGTGGAATCCCTTTCAACCCAGAGATGCCAGCTCCCAGAAATGAAGAAGTAGCAAAGGCACTGTACTTGGAGCCTGCCTTGATTGAGCAAAGTATGACAACAAAGGCTGGGGTTCCTGGTTTGCATTTGGACTTCTTGATTTCTCAGGCCATCCTGAAGGCTTCATTGGGAGAGTGGAAGGCAGTTTGTGCACTTTTAGCCCTCAGCATATATGGGGCCTTACTGTTTGCAGATGAGCCAAAATTTGTCAGTAAAATGCCATCCATTTGTTTCTTCTGAAGAACCCAGTACCCACACTACTGGGAGACTTTTACTATTCCATCCATTAGAGGAATGATAAACAAAGGGGGAAGTTGGTGAGATGTTGTACCCCTTTGTTCTACACCTGGCTGCTCAGACACCTGCCTAAATCAGATGCCTTCCTGAATCCCCACCAACAGAAGAATTGGGCTAAAAGGCTCATTGCCTTGACTTCAGATGATATTAGATGGTGCACCCAGAGCACCAAAGGAAAGGACATTATCACCAGCTGTGGACAATACCCAAATGTGCCTCTGATAGGAGTAAAGGGTTGCATCAACTACAACCCTTTGCTGTTCAAGAGACAACTGGGCTTTGCTTTAGTTCACCCTCCCAGAGGGCAAGATTTAGATGAGACCCTGTATTGTGAAGTGAAACCTAATTCAGCTGTTGTCAGGCAAGCATCCTGGGCTTGGGACAACATCCAGACAAAAGGGATGGCTATTCTTGGAAGGTGTAATAATGTTTCTTCAGCTCAATACTATGATTGGTCCCGTACTAGAGCTCAAATTACTGGAATGCCTTTCACCTTGGAAGACATACCTGGACCTTCCATAGTACAGCCAATAGCAACTGTCAGCCTAGAAGAATTTGAGAAGTTGAAGGAAAGAAATGAGAACTTATCTCAAGCTTTAAAGAAGACTCTTTGGGAAAGGAGTGATGGTCTTCTGGACATTGAGAGATTGGAGAAGCTCAGGGTGGAGCATCTTGCCAAAATTGAGAAGACAGAGGACTACATCAGGAAAGCATGAGCTGGGGAACAAATATTGAAGAATGCCTGTAAAGAGGCCAAAATTCAGAAGGTTAGGACTGAGCTCTATCTGCAAGAGAGTCAGACTAGGTGGATCAGAATCACTGAGACCCGTACACAAGAAGACCAAAAGACTCAAGCCAAGATTGAACAGCTAGAGGCCAATGAGAAGAAGCAACAGGAAGCTTTGTTGGTAGCCCAGAAGGAGATTTCAGAGTTGAAGCTCAGAGCAGGGGTGAAGAGATCAAAGGACCAGGACAGGCATAAGAAGCTGACCACTGCCATTGCTACCAGGAACCTCCTCATTAGGACCATTACAGAGCACCCAGCTGGTCCAGTGACTGAGGCACTCCTGAAGGAGGTCAAAGAGGATGAGTTTGGACTGGATGTCTGATTCTTTGTTTGTTGTTATTTCCATTTGATGTACTTTTCCTTTTATTGAATTTTGACCCTCCATGGGAATGTGTTGTAAAACAGACTATGTATTGTTCACCATTTGTAATATATTTTAGTTTGTTTCCATTTGGGCTTTTCTCTCAACAACATCAAGCATCTTTCTCGAGGTCTGGAAAGGTCAAAACCAAGAACCAAACTGGATACCTTGGAAAACAAATAAGCATACTACATTGCATACTAACTTTGTTTTGTTTTGTAGGTTCTTTATTATCTTTTCTTCTAACTTTGTTGTGACTTCAGGAAACATTGCTCGTCGCCGAGTGTTCCCTGTCAACCGCGCGCACCGGTACCCGACTCGTAACAACCTTCCCGGTATTCAAATGGAACAAGTACAGCAGGACCTGACTGAGGTCAGAAATCAGATGGCTAATGAGAGAGTAGAAATGAGAAATAAGATGTCTCAATTCATGGCAGTAATGACTGGCTTAGCCCAGAGTTAGGAAAGGTTAAGAGAGCTGGTGGAAAGACAAACTCCTGAGGAGCCTCATCTGGGAACAGGAGGAACTAGCAACAATGAACGGGGCCAGCCTCGTACTGACCCACCAGTATTTGGACCTCATCTGGATCCAGAAGCTAACATCCCGAGAAATGTGCAAGGTGTCATACCCAAAAATTTGACCAGAAATTTTCATTTTTTGTTCATTTTTAGACGCGTTTTGTCGACATATGGAAAATCGGGCATTTTTGCATTTTTAGATTAAACGTATCATTGATCATTAATCATTGCATTTTTCAACGCATTTTTTTTGTCATGATATCGAAAATCAATCTTTTTGCGTTTAAGATAAAACATCTCATTATTCATTAATCATGCATTTTAGTTTATTTTAATTTAGTAATTATTTAAGTTTAATTATTTTATTTATTCAAGTTAATATAATTTTTAAATTTGATTTAGGTCGATTTAAAATAGTTGTATTAATTTAATTAATTAGTTTTACTTCTTCGAATGAACTTATTTTATTTCCTTTTAAAAGATAATGAGAAGAATCATATTTTTATCCAATTTTGTAAATGTTTTGTTCAATTTTAATTAGATTAATTTCACTAATTTATTATTATTTTAGTTAAATTTAAGTTGATTAGATTTATCTAAATTAGTTTTTAATTAGTGTTAATTATATTTTAATTAATTAATTAACTAGCTTTTTAAATGTTTTAATTATTAGTCTAATTTAGTTAGCATAATTTAGTTAGCATAATTTTATGTAGGTTTTATTATTTCTATTTTGTGTGTTAATTTACTTTATAACCAGTCCAATCACAGTCCAATCACACAGCCTGCTCTACCTACACCAGTACAGCCAAACTCCCCCATAGCCCTGTGTTACTTTTACACCAAAACAACATCATTTCAAACCTGCACCAAAAGTTGAAGGAACAAGTCAATGGATTGAAAAGAAAACTGGCAGCCCTTTTTTTATGGGGCCAGAACAGAAAAAGAACCACTGAGATCTCCCATCAATCTCCTTCACCATCACCTTTAATCCAAAACGTCAGAAAAAACAGAAAATCTTTCAAAAGGGGACGGATCTTCTTTGGATAGAGCTTCTTTCAAGAAGAGAAAAAAAGCCACTTAAGAACAGCAACAGGACGACCCAAGGAGGGATGATCACCTACAACACAAGAGGAGGAGGACAGAAACACTTCAATAAAAAAAACCAGAACAACATAATAAAAAAAAAGAGGAGAGAAAAACGACAGTGTTGTGCTGGTTCACAGAAACAACATCGCACTTCACAGCGACTCCACCACCATCTTTCATCAACAGTGTAAACACCCCAAATTTGCCCTCACCCATTCACACCATGGCTTGTGATCATTCTCATATGCATAAACACAATCATATCATCTCACATCTCATTTTTGATTCACTGCATAGCTTTCAAGGCATCTGCACCTAGGATTTGTGATCTGAGCAATCCCAAAGCATCTTGAGCCATTCCAAAGGCAACCAATCAACTCAAAGTGGTCCATGTGTGTTCTTATATCATATTTCATCTCCTCAAAGTCAAAATTGCAGAGGAATCACAAGAACTAGGGTTTGAGTGGATGCAGAGCCAGGATGAACTGCACAGTTGACTGAAAATTAGGGTTTTGGTTTCAGAGGCCATAACTCCAAAATTTTTGGTCATTCTTGTTTCCATTGGTCTCTATATGGTATAGGGAGTATACATATCAATTTTCATGAAGAAATTCCATGGGGAAGTCATCTGATCAAGAGTTGACTTTTCAGACAAATCAGTGCAAAATCAGGGCATCTGAGGCCCCCAATGACCCAACCAATGGGTGATCTTCATCATTTTGAGTGTATATGATCTTTATTTGATCATGGAAGAAGGTTGAAGTTCATAGAAATCAAGAATTTAGGGTTTTTGCAAATGTTGACTTTTTGGGCATAGTTGACTTTTCAAGAATGCATCATTTTAGGCCATTTTTCAAGCCATGATTTTGGATCCAAAAATGCTTCAAATGGAAAAACTTTGGTCATGAAAGTTGTAGATCTCATCTTTCCCTTTCCAAAAAGTACAAGAACATGATCTAATTCATCTTGGATCAAAAGTTATGGTTTGTTAAAGTTGGCAAAAATCACTAAAATTCAAGTTATGCACCAAATGGAAATTTTGCAAAGTCTTGAACCAAAGCCAAATGCAGCCTCTAATTCATTTCAAACTAGCACCTAAGCATTCTCTAAGTGCTAAAAATCAGAATTGGATCAAGTTTGCCCATGGTTTGGTTTGTGTAACAAGGCATTTTCTCATAGAATTCCATAAAGCAACAACTTGCAAAAACCATCATGATCACTTCACCAACTTGATGCATTGGCTGCTGAGCTTTGCTAGACCTCTCCCTCATCCTTGCTGCGCCAGCCCATGCCTTGTACTTGCCTAGACTTTGAGCCATGCCTCACTTACACAAAAGTTGACATTTTTCAAAAGTAAACATCCCAATCAATAAAGGGCATGTCACATCTTCTGACCAATCAGCATTGTTTATACAAACAATTTGCAAGCAAAACATGATAACAAGCAAGGCTGAAAGACATTCATCCACAACATTCACAAAAACACTCTCATTTGCATTTTGCTTCGAATCCCTCTGCCCAGCCATCAAACACTCAAGCCATCTTCACCAATCATCTCACCACACTCCATAGACCACCCAGCAACCAAGAACCAGGCCTGAAGCATCCTGAACACCCCATTGCCATTCCTCACCTCACTCTGCAGTTTCATTCGAAACTCTCATCCTAGCTCACAAACACACAAACAAACACTCCAGACCTTCTCCATCCATCCTCAGGATCACATAGGACCCATCACCATGACCTGAAACCTTCAGAAACACCATTGCCATTTCTGATCAAGCTGAAGCAGTTCCTTTCGAAACTCATCATCAAGCCAACTTAAACTCCATTTGAGCATTCAAACATCATCAAGAGGTTCTAAGGAGTGGATTGCACAAGGAGAAGTGGCCAGAAAGTACCCAAACTGAAAGCTCCAAATCTCAGGTAGCTCGAAAATAATTTTTCCAGAAATCATTTTTCTTGTTACAAACTTGTTCTATGTGATTCACTGATCATCCTGATGTTCTTAGTTTTTGAAATGGTTTTGTTTTGAGAGTTTAATTTGTCTCTGAAACCAGCGTGCCCTAGAACTTCTTCTCTTCGATTCAGCTTGTTTAGGAAATATAAATTTGTTTTGAGAGAGGGGTTTGATTCGTGAGAGGCTGGAGATCATTTCCCAATTCATAGATTTTGTTTTTGTTACGTTTTGAGGGGTTTTAAGGTTTCTCAGGTGAGAGCTGGCCGGAGAAGACGACCGGAAGTCTTCTCCGGCAGCCTGGAAGTAATTAGTGAGGTTAATTAGGGTTAGGGCAAAGTTTGAATGTGAGCCACTGGATTTCATCTCCCGCGCGTGTACGAAGGGTCAGGATCATTTCATTAAGTGATAATCAGGATTAATTAATTTAATTAATTGAGTTTTAGAAGTTTGAATATGGGCCTTTGATCTGCGCGCGCAGTCAACCCATCCACTGCCAGAATCAATCTCAGCCATCCTTTCTGTTTACTTTTATTTTATTTGATTTTTAATTCTTTTTATTTCATTAAACTTGCATAATTATTTTAAAATAGTAAAAAATTCTTAAAAATTATGAAACTTTTTCTTTAAAGTTTTATTAATTTTTAAGACCCAAAATTATTTTTATTTTATTTTTTATCATTAAAAAAGTATTTTTAAATATTTAAAAGATTATTTTTAATTGATTAATGGGAATTAATTAATTAAAAATACTTTTAGGTATTTAAAAATTACAAAAAAAATTCATGAAATGTTCTAAGACATTTAGAAACATTGTCCAACCTTCAAACCAAATTTCTTTTTTAATCTTGATGCATTTTAAGAATTTTTCATTGAATTAAATCATTTTTTATGCATTATTTTGATCATAAGTTCAAAAATTCATTTCTGCCTATTGGTGAAGGTTGAGACATTGATTCTTTTTGCTTTGTCTTGTGTTTGGCATGTAGTTTCTAGGGTAAAAAGGCCATGAATTGTTCTTGCATTTTCAAATTGTTTGGCATTTGTTTTGTTAAGAACCCTAAAAAACCCTAATAACTTAGAAAATTCATAACTCAAGATTGGTTGAGAGTTGAGAGTTCCCCTTTGGGCAGTGGTTCATTATAGGTCAAGGGTTTCTTTGGGTGCCATTTTCCATTTTTTATCTTAGGGTTTGCTTCTGTTTTTGGTTTGTGTTTGATGTTTGATCCATGAACCCTAATTTGGGCTTTCTTTTGCATCCTTCTTGCATTTCCTTGCATAACATGACTTGTCTTTGCATTTTGTGCATTCTTGTGATCCATTTGACATCTTAAGACATGTATAAAGCATCTTTGATCATTGCATCTTATGTTTGTCATGTCATTTGCCTTGTATGCTTCATAACTTTTCATGCTTGTTCATGCTTCTTAGCTTGCATCATTTGCATTCATAATCTTGTATGAACATCTCCATGCCTTGCCTCATGTTTGCAGCACCTCATAACATCATAATCATCATCAACATGCTTCTGGTTTTGCTTAGCATCATATCATTTCATCTCATCTTGCATTGCATTGCATTTTCTTTCTAACATTGCAGGTGGTAAGTAAACTTGAGAAGTGGATTTGCCTTCACTTCTCATACCTTTCCTTTTCATCTCTCTTGCATCCATTGCTGCATTTCTATTTGTGTTTGAGATTGAGCTTGCTCATTCTTCTTCCTCCCACTTTCTTTCTTCAAGTGACTTGACTTCTTGAAAGAAGCAAGTCACTTTGCTTCTCTTGATCTTATTCATCTGCTTCCTGGTGGCTCCTCTGAAGATTGTTCTTGGAAACCTCACAAACCTTAGGACCAACCAAGCATGACAATGATTAGGGTTTTGATTAGTCTCCCCTCTTAGTTTTACCTTTGTGTCTCTCTTTGAGTCTTCTCTTCTCATCTCATAATCAGGGACTAAACCCTAAAGGCTTTAAGACTTTGTGATTAAGCTTATGCCTGCATCCTTCTCTTAGGATGGAGTGTATAACTTTAATCCTAAGTCTTGAACCCTTAAGGTTGTTTAAATCTCCTAATCAATCCTCTTAATAATCATCAAGACATTACACTTGTAACTTGGGCCTTGCATTAGGGTTCTAATTCTTCCTTAAGTGGTTAAGAAGGACTAACCCTAGTGTTAATGGACAAGTCCCCCTCAAGTTGTCTTACAAATCATAAAAAACACTTCATCATCATATCATTAAATAAAATCCACTTAATAAAGGCTTGTTTTGTCATGGGTTTAATCCCTAATCATGGATTAAGTTGAGGAGTCTTCCTCAGCTTGAACATTCTCATCTATTATCCTTCTTTTAGGACGGTGTAATGAGTCTGTTTAATCCTTGATTATGGCTTAACCTCATTACTCAACACTAAACAAAAATCCCAAAAACATATAAATAATCACAAGTAGGTTAATGATCTTAATCCTACACCAAAGGTGATTAAGTGTGAGAATCTGACTTCACACTTAAGGTATTCTCATTACCCCTAATCAGAGGGAAGATGTGATGAGTTTACTAACCCATTGGTTTAGACTTAAGCTCATTATCCTATGACAAACTTTCAAAAGCAATAAAAGACTGAAAACCCAAAAAAAAACAATAATCGTCTCCTCCGGGATTCTTTTCTCACCTCATTCACTCACAAACGAGAACTTGCTTCTTCCGTCTAATGCAAGACAGTTTGCACCTGAGCCAGACAGGTCATACACTTGAGCATAGGCAAGTAAGCAGTTCACAAGTCATTTCATCTTTCAGTCTCTTTGGGTCGAACTACGGTGTTCTGACTTCCTCATTGCACGAGAGGATACGTAGGCATAACTTAACAGTTATCGAACAAAAGTCTCTGTATATTCCCCCTCCTTCCAGCTTTATTTTCTTAAGCCTCATTATCTTGAGCATTTCATTCCTGATCTCACACTGACACTGTATATATTACACTTCACTTCTCTTACACTGACACCTGTACATCTTTTTTCCAGCTCTTTTATACACGAATTGCACTGACACTACCCCTTTAAAACACAAATCTTTTAAGCGTGGATCCCGTCGAGTACGGCGGACAATCTGGGTGCTAATACCTTCCCAGGTTGTAACCAACCCCCTTTCTCAGTCTCTCTGGTTCGCAAACCGTCTTATCCGTATCTTTCTAGGCCTATGCAGCATTGCCTTTCCCCCGGGATAAAAATGCCTAGCTGGCGACTCTTTTCATCTCCAGTGAGTTCACGGCTGTGTGTTCTCACTGTTCCCTTCGCCGACCGCTCGCGCTTGTACCAGGATGCAAATCTTTGGGAGCGACAGCTTGGCGACTCTGCTGGGGATGCCTTATACTGCAACCAGGGCTTCTGGTTCTTTTTGTGGGTTCCTCCTAGCGCTTGTTTGATTTGTGTTTACTGGGGTGTTATGTGCTTGTTTGTGCTTGTATTTATTTTTGTTTATTGCTTTATGTACAGTTGCTTTACTGCTTTCTTTACTGCATTTATATATCATACTGTCATTGTTGCTGGCTGGATCTGGTTTTTTTCTTTGGTGGGTGGGTGTTTCATTGAGAGTTAAGGTCCTATACCTGGGACCTGAGTGACACCTAGGCTAGAGTGAATCATATTCTTTCCCATTCCATTTCGGTCTGGTGCGGGAATATGAAACACGGTTCAGATATGGGTTTCTTCTTGAGAACTCTGTGTTGCAGATTTCCTGCAATGCTAGGGCTATCTGGGAAGCCTGCTAAGTCTGGATGACCTTTTAGTATTGACCTTCAGAAACTGGGGTGAATTAGAGGAGGAATTGTTATGGTTATTGTAAACACTGTGCCTCCGGGTTAGAAGTGTTTACACTTCTCATAACTGATCCAAGTCTGAGGATCCTTGTTTTAGAACACCACCTGTGAGGGGGGTTGGGCTGTTTACAGGTTTGCAGGTACCTTGACCTCAGAATATCCTGTTACTTTGACTTTGTTAAGAGTACTCCATGTTGGATAGTTCTTGTGATTCTAAAACCCTGGACATGTGGCTCTTTATTTGAGTCCCCTACCCTGGTTACTGGATCTATATACCTCCATCTGGAATTCTTGAACACACATGGATCTACACTAAGGCAGTTAATCAGATCCAGCTCAGTCACAAACCCTTGCATTTCATTTGCATACATACTCATTGCATCATATTAACATTTGCTTATTTGTGTTTCAGGGTATCCACCTCCATCTGGTTTTGGTTTTGACCCCATTCTGCAGTTTTGACCTGTCTCCACCAGCACTTGCATCAGTTTGTCAGCCATATACTTCAGTTACTTGCACTAGCCAGCCAGTGGCCCACTCCTCAGCATCTTCATCAGCACTTATCCTACTCAGTCCTCAGCATCATGGCTCCAAAGAAAAGCAATATCACTTATCATTTCTTCCAACCAGACTTATCAGACATCAGGAGGATCCAAACCCTGATCACTCCAGATCACATACCCTTGTTCAGGGAGAGTTATGGAGATATACTGGACATGGTTATGGATCTGGACCCTTCACAGAGGAGCCTCATCCACACTTGCATTCAGTTCTATGATCCCCCATTGAGATGTTTCACCTTTCAAGACTTTCAGTTGGGGCCTCTATTAGAAGAATACTCATCTTTGATTGGTTTGCCTATCAAGAGGGAAATCCCTTTCAGCCCTGAAATGGTCTTTCCCAGCAATGGAGAGATAGCAAAAGCTTTGCACCTGGAGCCTGTTTTGATTGAACAGCATATGACCTCTAAAGCTGGGATCCCTGGATTTCATCTGGACTTCCTGATTTCTCAAGCTAGTTTGAAAGCCTCCCTGGGGGAGTGGAAAGCTGTTTGTGCTCTGTTGGCCTTAAGTGTATATGGAATTGTGTTGTTTGCAGATGAGCCTCGATTCATTAGTAAAAATGCAATCCATCTGTTTATCCTGAAGAACCCAGTGCCAACTTTATTGGGGGACCTTTACTATTCAGTGCATCAGAGGAATGAGAAACAGAGGGGAAGATTAGTGAGGATTTGTGCTCCATTATTTCATACTTGGCTTCTCAAGCACCTACCCAGGACAGATGCATTTCTAAATCCTCATCAGCAAAGCAACTGGGCTAAGAGACTCACTGTCCTAACTTCAGCAGACATCAGATGGTGTACTCAGAGCACCAAGGGCAGAGATATAATCACCAGCTGTGGGCACTTTCCCAATGTTCCCCTAGTAGGAGTTAAGGGAAGTATCAATTACAACCCTCTGCTGTTCAGGAGGCAATTAGGCTATGCACTGGTCCATACTCCCAGGGAACAAGATTTGGTGGAGACCCTCTACTATGAGAACAAGATTAGTTTGACTGTTGTTAGGCAGGCTGCTTGGGCCTGGGATCATGTTCAAACCAAGGGAATCACCATTCTGGGGAAGTGCAATAATGTGGCATCAGTCCAATATTATGAGTGGTCCCATGCTAGGGCCCAATTCTCTGGAATGCCCTTTACCATAGAAGATATGCCTGAGTCATCTTCAGCACCACCCCCTGCCACTATCAGTTTGGAAGAGTTTGAGAGCTTGAAGGAAAGAAATGAGAAGTTAACTCAAGCCTTGCAGAAGACCCTCAGAGAGAGGAGTGAAGGTGTGAGGGAGATTGAGAGATTGGAGAAGTTGAGAGTGGAACACTTGACTAAGATTGAGAAGTCTGGAGATTATATCAACAAGTCTAAAGCTGGTGAACAGATTCTGAAGAATGCTTGTAAAGAAGCCCAGTTTCAGAGAGCAAGAACAGACTTGTATTTGAAAGAGAGTCAGGCCAGGTGGGTCCGGATCACTGAGGCCCGTACTCTAGAAGACAAGAGAGCTCAAGACAAGATGGAGCAGATGGAAAAAGCCCTGGCAGCAGCCCAGGAGGAGATATCAGAGCTGAAAATCAAAGCAGGAGTGAAGAGGTCTAAAGACCAAAGTCAAAACAAGAAGTTGACTGCAGCTGTTGCAACAAGAAACCTTCTCATCAGAAGTCTCACGGAGCGCCCGGCTGATCCTGTGACCGAAGCACTTCTTAAGGAAGTTCGTGAGGATGAGTTTGGCCTTGGAGTTTGATCATTTGCTTGTTGTTGTTCCTTTTCCATGTACTTTTGCTTTTTGTGATGTATTTTGACCCCTTTGAGGGCTTGTGTTGTAAAAATGAACAAGTTGTATTATTTCACCCTTTGTAATATATTTGTGTTGGTTTCTATCTGGGTTCACATCAAAAGCAACTTCAACAGCAGCATCTTCAAGGGTCTGGAAGGGTCAAAACTGAAGGCCAAACCGGATACCTTGAGAACAAATAAGCATAACTGCATTGCATGCTAACCCTTTTGTTTGTTTTGTAGGTCTTTGTTTTGTTGTTGCTAACCTCTGTTGTGAATCTCAGGAATTATTGCTCGCCACCGGGTTTTCCCCCTCAACAGGCCACACAGGTACCCAACTAGAAACAACCTTCCGGGAATTCAGATGGATCAGATGCAGCAGGACCTTACGGAGGTCAGAAACCAGATGGCCAACGAAAGGTTGGAGATGAGAACTCAGATAACACAATTCATGGAAGTGATGAACAATTTAGCTCAAAGCCAGGAGAGGCTCAGAGTTTTGGTAGAAGGAAGGAATCAAGAGGAGCCCCATGTGGGAACTGCTGGCACAAGTAACAACGAGAGGGTCCAACCTCATGTCAATCCCCCAGTTTTTGGACCCCATCTCCATCCAGAGGCCAACATCCCAGTCAACATTCAAGGGACAGCCACCGCAGCCAGAGTACTTCAAGAAGATCCTCAGGAGGACCAGTATACAGTAATGGGTGCCGGAGAGGAAACTTATGATAGACGATTGGAAGAAATAGCTGAGAAGTTGAGATCACTGGAGTCTCAAAATTCTTTGGGTTTCGACGTTATGGACATGGGTTTGGTAGACGGGGTCAGGATCCCCCATAAGTTCAAGCCTCCTTGCTTCGAAAAGTATAATGGGACTTCATGCCCCCGGACTCATCTACAATCATTTCTGGGAAGGCTGAAGGCCTATACAATGGATGAGAAATTGTGGATGTTCTATTTCGAAGATAGCTTGACTGGAGCATCAAGAGAATGGTACTCTCACTTGACAAGGGCAACTATCAGATGCTGGAAGGACCTGGCAGAGGCCTTCATCAGACAGTATCAGTATAACTTAGACATGGCACCCAACAGGACCCTCCTAATGGGAATGTCACAGTCTTCGAGGGAGAGTTTCCGAGAGTATGCCCAAAGGTGGAGGCAACTGGCTGCTGCTGTTCAACCACCAATGTCTGAGAGAGAAATGGCAGACATGTTTATGAACACTCTTCAGGGAACCTATATTGATAGGCTAGCTGCTTTCTCATCTACTAGCTTCGCAGATGTTGTCATAGCTGGGGAGAGAATTGAAAGCCTGTTGAAAATGGGTAAGATCTCTGATAATGGTGCCAGCTCGTCCAACAGTACAAGAAAGCCTTTTGCAGGCCCGAGAAGAGCTGGCGAGACCAATGCCATCCACACCAACAGGGGTAGGCCCCAATATGCTCAGAGGTCAATAGCAGCAGTCACCATTCCTGCTCCAGCTCATCCTCAGCCAGTCTATCAACCTCCTCAACAAAACTTCCAACAACAACCTCAGTATCAGCAGAATCAGTATCCTCCAAGGAACTTCAACAACAACTCCAACAACAACAATCAACAGAGGCCATTCCAACAGAGGCCATCCCAAGCTAACCGAGTGATCGACCCGATCCCAATGCCGTATGCTGCTTTACTGCCACAACTTCTGAAACTCAACCTAGTTGAGCTAAGAACATTGGCGCCTCCGGATCCCAACAGTCTACCAAGGAACTATGACTCCAATGCTAGGTGTGCTTTTCATTCCAACGCACCTGGTCACAGTACAGAAAAATGCAGGGCTCTGCATATGAAGGTACAAGACTTGGTAGACTCCAAGGCTCTGAATTTTGCACCTCCGCCCAATGTCAATAAAAACCCTATGCCAAACCATGGTGGTCCCCGAATTAATGCTATTGAAGAAGACCAACCGTCTTATTTGATAACTAGTGTGGGTCAGATCAGGACACCATTGGTGGAAATCAAAGCTCAACTCCGCGAAAACCAAATATTTCCGGGGTGTGAACTAGGGTGTCCCTATTGCAATATTTCATGGAATGGGTGCGAGGACCTGAGGAATGGCATTGACAGCCTTATTCAGAGTGGCCTGCTACAGATCACTACATCATTTCCGACAAATCCGGCAACTTCATCAACAACGGTTTCAGAACCTCCTACAACCGCAGCAACTATTGTTCCCGACAATTCATCAGCACCATCAGCAAACACTTCACCTATCCTTCCAAATGATCAGTTTTCAACAGTTCCTCCTGCTACAACTTCAGCTTCATTCCATTTCGACTCTCCATCAGCAACAACAACAGTCCTTCCAACAGTACCTCCTACAACACCAGCAATCAATCATGAAGATGTCTCTACTGTTACCATATTCTATGATCCGGAAAACAACTCTGCCTACCATTCAGAAGGTGCTGCTCCCGCCAGAGCACCAGTAACAATCTTTTATGATCCGCACACAATTGCAGTCCCTGCAGCAGCAGCAATCAGTCCAGTCACTGTCACGGTGCCTGGACCAGTACCATATGAAAGCAATAGGGCCATCCCTTGGCACTATGGCTCTGACGTGTACTGTGAAGGGAAAAGAATCACTCTGGAAACATCAACACCTGCACCACAAGTAGATAATGTGGGGGGAGGCGGAGGCTTCACTCGAAGCGGACGTCTCTTTGCTTCACAAGTTCAAAGACCTACTGCCGAAGCAGAAGCTGCTGCCAAGGCAAAAGGAAAAGGCCCGGTGCAGGAAGATCCAGCTGCCAAAGAAGCCCTGAGGAATCCATTTGATCAGGAAGTTGATGAGTTTATGCGGATCATCAAAAAGAGTGATTATAAAGTTGTGGATCAGCTTCACCAGACGCCATCCAAAATCTCTATCCTCTCACTGCTTATGTGCTCCGAAGCCCATCGGAATGCACTACTTAAAGTCCTGCACGCAGCTTACGTGCCTGAGGAGATTACTGTCAACCAATTGGAAACCGTGGTTGGAAACGTTACTGCTAGCAATGGGCTAGGGTTTACCAATTCTGACTTGACAGCGGATGGCCGCAACCACAACAAAGCCTTGCACATAACCCTGGAATGCAAAGGAGTTGTCCTTTCTCATGTGCTGGTGGACACAGGTTCTTCCCTGAATGTCTTACCGAAGAAGGCTCTGGTGAAGCTTGAATATGATGGATTGGCATTGAGACCCAGCAACCTGGTAGTAAGAGCCTTTGATGGTTCTAAGAGATCGGTTCTGGGAGAGATTGAGCTGCCCGTGACAATTGGCCCACAGACCTTTAAAACTATCTTTTATGTGATGGACATTCAGCCCGCCTACAGCTGTTTGTTGGGTAGACCCTGGATTCACGCCGCCGGCGCAATAACGTCTACCCTTCACCAAAAGTTAAAATTTGAGTGGGAAGGTCAAGTTGTCACAATCTGTGGAGAGGAGGACATTTTTGTCAGCCACTTGGCAACCTATAAGTACATTGAAATGGATGGAGAGATCCATGAAACAATGAGCCAAGGGTTTGAAGCCTTGAATGTCAATGAAGCATCTGCTGTGTCAGGTATCTCCATGTCGTCATACCAACAAGCCCGGAAGGTTGTTGAAGAAGGAACTGCCCTAGGCTGGGGCAAGGTCTTAGCTGTGGAGGAGAAGAAGGACAAATTTGGGTTGGGTTACAGACCAACTCAACATCAAGCAAAGGCTGCTGGAGAGCCTGGTTTTGTCAGTGGGGGGATGCTTACCCCCGATGCTATCAACTGTTTGGAAGACGAGCTGGAAGAGGAGTGCAATCTGGAGAATTGGATTCGTCCGAAGATCCCGGGGAGCAGTGTCTCGAACTGGTCTTCCCAGGAAATTATAAGAGTTACTCATGCAGAGTAATTATTATTTCCTGTATTTTTTTATATAGCATGCATCCAAGTCTTGCATCTTGCCCAAGATGACAAGACTCATTTTGTAACTAGGGCCATCTGTACTTTTGTGCAAACAAGATTAAATTAATGAAATATCAGACATCTTTTTGCAAACGAGCCTTTTTCTTTTCTGCTCACTGTTTTTCCATTTTTCTTTTTGTACAAAAATAAATGGCGGTGTTTTCAAAATGATAACTTCATTTCACTTTTTCTAAAGCAAGATTAAAATCAATCACTAAAATGAACAAACTTAACCCTTGCAGAGAGTGCCTTCCAGACTGCACCGACAACAGCACGGCTATGACATCGTATGACTTTGACAATCCAATCAATCAAGCTGATGAAGGGGTTGATGAAGAATATGAGCTTCCTGAAGAGCTAGCCAGGTTGTTGAGACAGGAGGAAAAGGTTATTGCTCCTCATCAGGAGGAGGTTGAAGTGATCAATCTTGGTACGGAGGAAGACGTGAAAGAGGTTAAAATCGGGGCCTGCCTGCAAGACTCAGTGAAGAGACAACTGATAGATCTGCTTCAAGAGTATGTCGATGTGTTTGCTTGGTCGTATCAAGATATTCCAGGGTTGGATACCGACATTGTTGTGCACAAGCTGCCTCTGAGGGAAGAATGCCCGCCGGTCAAACAGAAGCTGCGCCGAACTCGCCCAGACATGGCTATGAAAATCAAGGAAGAGGTACAAAAGCAATGGGACGCCGGGTTCCTTGCTGTGACTAGCTATCCGCCGTGGGTTGCTAACATAGTACCTGTGCCTAAGAAGGACGGCAAAGTAAGAATGTGTGTTGACTACCGGGACCTGAACAGAGCCAGCCCGAAAGATGACTTCCCATTACCTCACATTGATGTATTGGTAGATAACACGGCTCAGTTCTCGGTATTCTCCTTCATGGATGGATTTTCAGGATATAATCAAATCAAGATGTCACCTGAAGACATGGAGAAGACAACATTCATTACACCCTGGGGCACGTTCTGTTACAAAGTGATGCCATTCGGACTGAAGAATGCTGGTGCCACATACCAACGGGCTATGGTGACATTATTCCATGATATGATCCACAAGGAAATAGAATGTTATGTGGATGATATGATCGCCAAGTCCCTTACAGAGGAAGATCACTTGGTGAATCTGCTCAAGTTATTCAAGCGTCTGAGGAAGTACCAATTGAAGCTGAACCCCAACAAGTGCACATTCGGGGTGCGATCCGGTAAGCTGCTGGGATTTATTGTAAGCGAGAAAGGGATTGAAGTGGACCCTGATAAAGTCAAAGCTATTCAAGAGAGGCCTGCACCGAAAACTGAGAAAGAAGTTCGAGGGTTCTTAGGTCGATTGAACTACATTTCAAGGTTCATATCTCACCTTACAGCAACCTGTGAACCTTTGTTCAAGCTGTTAAGAAAGGAACAAACGGTCAGGTGGAACGAAGACTGCCAGAAGGCTTTTGACAAGATCAAGGAATATCTGCAAGAACCTCCAATCCTTATGCCTCCAGTTGAAGGAAGACCTCTGATAATGTACTTGACAGTATTAGAAGAGTCGATGGGGTGTGTGCTGGGCCAGCATGACGAGTCTGGTCGAAAAGAGTATGCAATATACTACCTAAGCAAAAAGTTTACCGACTGTGAACAACGTTATTCACTGCTCGAGAAAACTTGCTGTGCTTTAGCGTGGGCTGCTCGCCGACTGAGACAGTATATGTTGACCCACACTACCTTATTAATCTCAAAAATGGATCCAGTCAAGTACATTTTCGAGAAGCCAGCTCTTACCGGACGGGTTGCAAGATGGCAGATGATTCTCACAGAATACGACATACAGTACACATCTCAGAAAGCCATCAAGGGCAGTGTATTATCTGAATATCTGGCTGAGCAACCCATTGATGACTACCAGCCTATGAGGTTTGACTTCCCTGATGAAGACATCATGTTCATTAAAGCAAAAGATCATGAGGAGCCTGTTCACACTGAAGGGCCCGACCCGGAAGAAGAATGGACTATGATGTTTGACGGGGCTGTTAACATGAATGGTCGTGGTGTTGGTGCAGTACTCATTACACCCAAAGGAGTTCACATGCCTTTCTCGGCAAAACTCACTTTCAACTGCACTAACAACGAAGCTGAATACGAAGCTTGCATTATGGGTCTTGAGGAAGCCATTGACCTCAGAATCAAAACATTGACCGTATTCGGAGATTCAGCTCTGGTAGTCAATCAAACCAACGGGAAATGGTACACCCACCAAGATCATCTGATACCTTACAGGGATTATACAAGAAGGTTATTGACTTTCTTCACAACAGTCAAGCTTGAGTATATCCCTCGGGACGAGAATCAGTTTGCAGATGCTCTTGCCACCATTTCATCCATGATCAAAGTTCAAGCTGCTAACTTTGTACCTCAGATTTCAGTGTCAAGACTTGATAGACCAGCATATGTATTTGCAGCGGATGTTGTCAAGGATGATAAGCCTTGGTTCCATGACATTAAGTGCTTCTTGGAGGATCAGACATACCCACCTGGGGCATCTTCCAATGATAAGAAGACTTTGAGAAGGCTTGCTGGTAGCTTCTTCCTGAATGCTGATGGGTCTTTATACAAGAGGAACTTTGACATGGTACTCCTCAGATGTATTGACAAGACGGAAGCAGATTTGTTGATGCATGAAGTGCACGAAGGATCTTTTGGTACCCATGCTGGAGGGCATGCCATGGCTAAGAAGTTGTTAAGATCAGGCTATTACTGGATCACGATGGATGCAGACTGTTGTGCTTACGCCAGGAAATGCCATAAATGCCAGATCTATGCAGATAAGGTGCATGTGCCTCCCAATCCTTTGAATATCATGTCTTCATGACCGGAAAATAGCAAGTGTACTATTTTTACCGATGTAGTAATAGAAGGGATTAACCCGAAATATCGATCACAAGGACTGCGTACTAAAGTAAGTTCTTCGAGATTAAATTCAATTGGACAAAACTCATGGTTTGAGATTAAATTAAATAAATTGAACAGAATAAAATATAAAAACAAATAATTTCACTTATATAAAAGTAATGCCAGATAGGGTGTATGATTCGCACTGCAATGACTTATAGGTTCCTTAATTTTAGAGATGTGTTTTAGAACGTGTCTTTCCTAAGCCTACAATGTTTTTTCCAAAATTCCTTTAAAGAAAAACCTTTGATATTCTTCATAGACCATGATTCCTCAAAGGTCATAGAAGAACATCAAGCAATAATTCTGACATAAAAAGGTTCTCATAAAAATATCCCAATTCCTCAGTAATATTTTTACGATAAAATTATGCAACAAGGTTAGAATGGTTGGTCAGACCAAATCCTAACCACGATCAATTATCTTATTTTCCAATATCGATAAAGCATTAAGAACGTTGCGATAAAATAAAGAAACGAAACTAAAACATAAATCCAAATTGAAGAATTCACAAAGTCATTACAAAATGCAAATCAGGGACACCCCCCTGGCATTGGGGGGTTTAGCCACTCATGTTCAAACTGAAAATAAAAACAGAGTAAACAAATTTAGACATTACAATTAACTTTGGATTAGTCGGATCGTCAATTGCTTCCGCTCTTGATCAATCTTTCTTCTCCCGTCTTTCTTCTCTCTAAAGAGCCCCAATTCAAAAAAAAAATCCTCTTCACAGTCATCGTGGGCAATTATAAATCAGTCTCCAAACAGCATCGCGAAATGTCCGGAATACCCTCGAAGCAGCAAAACACAAAATTTACTCTGGTCTTCACAACACGGGCCGTGTTGTGCAACACGGGTGGCCGTGTTGTGACTCTGGATTGCACAAAAAAAAACATCCTTTCCCAGTTGCCATGACACGGGCCGTGTTGTACAACACGGGGGCCCGTGTCATACCCCTGTCTTCTAATTTTCTGAGCTGAATTCTTTCTTCTTCTGGTCTTTACAACACGGGCCGTGTTGTGCAACACTGGTGCCCGTGTTGTGTCTCTGAACTCTGATTTTCTAGCTGTTTTTAAAAACTCGGACCCTCTTTCGGACACCTCGAACAACCAATTACATATTTACCTGAAACACCACAAAGAAACAACCACATAACCCAATCCACAGATAAAAACAAAGTAAAGAAGATAAATATTAACTTGCACGCAATAATGAGAAAACTAAAGCAAAACATGAACAAGACACTACAAACAAACTAATAATAGACTCGAAAGACACTGAAAACTGGCTTGAATATTACCACTAAATATCACTGATCACTTCACCATGGCCCTTTGCCATGTGGGGCATTGATATGATTGGCAAGATTGAGCCAACTGCTTCAAACGGCCACAGATTCATCCTGGTCGCCATTGACTATTTCACCAAGTGGGTTGAAGCAGCCTCATATGCAAATGTTACAAGACAAGTGGTAGCCCGATTTCTAAAAAGAGATATCATCTGTCGGTATGGAGTGCCCGAGCGAATCATTACTGATAATGGTTCCAACTTGAACAACAAAATGATGGCAGAGCTGTGCCAGGACTTCAAGATCCAACATCACAATTCTTCTCCTTACAGGCCAAAGATGAACGGCGCTGTTGAGGCAGCAAATAAGAATATTAAGAAGATTGTGCAGAAGATGGTAGTCACCTACAAAGACTGGCACGAAATGCTACCATTTGCCTTGCATGGGTACCGCACATCAATCAGAACATCCACTGGGGAAACACCGTATCAGCTTGTATATGGTATGGAAGCAGTCCTACCTGTTGAAGTTGAACTACCCTCTCTACGGGTATTGATGGATGTTAAACTGAGTGAAGCAGAATGGGTTCGGTCCCGATACGAACAACTGAGTCTGATCGAAGAGAAAAGATTGGCTGCAATCTGCCATGGGCAGTTATATCAGAAGAGAATGAAGAAAGCCTTCGATCAGAAAGTCAGGCACCGAGAGTACCAAGTAGGAGATCTTGTGCTGAAAAGAATTCTCCCTCCTCATACAGACTACAGGGGCAAATGGACTCCAAATTATGAAGGACCATTTGTTGTAAAGAAAGTTTTCTCTGGTGGAGCACTGATGCTCAGCACCATGGATGGTGAAGATTTCCCATCCCCTGTGAATTCAGATGCAGTTAAAAAATACTTCGCATAAAATGACCCGCTGGACATAAAAACAGAATGTAAATCCAGGCAAAAATAGGGCATCCCGGCGAGTCAAAAACAGAATAAAAGACTCGGGCAAAAGTAAGGGAAAATAAATGAAAAAATGTACACCCGCTGAGTTGAAAAGCCGCATTGGACAGCTCAGGCAAAAATGGGTATCCCGATGGATTGAAAACCCGAAAGGGCGATCCATGCAAAACAAGGGAATAAGCGAACAACTGCATTCTGAGTTCGTCTGTATCACCTACAACTTGGTAAGCTTCCAAAGGGTCAAGCTTCAATCAGAATCAACTCTCTCCAGAAAGCAAGACGAGAAGAACGTCATTGTCATACGAGTCATAGCAGGAGAGGAAGCTCCTTGAAAGCGTCGTCAACACCGCCAGCACTTTATTTCTCAATTTGTAACAATCTCCTCATTTCAGGAGATATGTTTCTTTGACTGTATCTTGCCAATTCAGGGCACATGAATTAATAAAATCAGATTTTCAGTCATGATTCGTTTTACATTTATGTTTTGCAAAGAGTCGTCTGATATCTCTAAAAATACAATTGCATAAGTACAGATGCCTTCTCTAAAAACAAAACACATGCTTACAGGGAATGTGATTATTCTCGAAAGTACTTAACCCCTATGACGGAATCCAGTAAGGGATACCTCGGGACCTTTTGTACGTTTCCTTATCTTTGCAGGATTGCAGGTATCCAGAACGCAACTTGGGGCATGTAAGGTACATCCCAGCAAGCTGGCAAATCAACAAAAGATATCAGCATCCGAGATGCTCTATCCCCAGCTGAGTAGCTCCCCATTGCTTTCCCCAGCAAAGTTGCCAAATCAACATGCGCTCAATCTCAGCATCTGAAATGCCCTATCCCCAGCTGAGTTGCCTCTTATTGCTCTCCCCAGCTGAGTTGCCTCTCACAATTCCCCAGCCGAGTTGCCATTCTTCCTCAGCAGAATGCAGAAATCAGGGAATCATATCCCCACAGAATCTTCAGCCTCTATCCAGAAGAGCAAGGCATGAAGAGATCACAACAGAGTACAGGAAGCTTCTACAAACCCCAGCTGGGTCCCATATTATAAGGATATGTCAATCAGTGACATATATCCCCAAGCAGATGCATCATTAGATCTACCAGTGATCTCATACCCAGCTGGGATGTCCATTTCAAGCAGATCATCTAGAGATCTTCGCAGCAATGGGATCCGAATCCCGGATCCGTGCCCCTTTGCATAATCATGGCATTTGCATCATACTATCCCCCAGAGCGTAGCATTCCGTCTAATACGGAGCATTACGGCAAAAAATCAAATGCATAGCATAATCATAAGTCATGTCGTGAATTGGACATTTGTGAATAATAAACCGTTCATCACCATTATACAGAAACATCCCCATCAGAGTCCCAGCAAAAGCAGCTGCCTCACAAATCACAAACACCAGTATATACACCTTTTGGCACCCGTCCGTGTCATCATTCCCCAGTAAGGTCGCCTGAATACACTCTTTACAAACAAGATCACCCGCATTACAGATACGTCCTGACACCCGTGTCAAATCACCAGCAGAAAGCCAAAGACATCCTCTTTGCACTCTCATATACTTGTATATACACCCTTTTTGACACCCGTCCGTGTCATATCCCCAGCGCAGTCGCCTAGACTTTGTATAGCAGATACTTGTTCATATTATACTTTTCTCTCTTGACACTCGTCCGTGTCACTCTCCCCAGCAGATAAACACTCATCTATACAATACAATACTCACTACTCATGGTACGCTTATACAGATACTCGTCCGTATTTTGTATACATCATCACTCATAACCCCACAGATTCGGCAGTAGTCCTTGTTCTTTGTTAACCAGTTGGTACTCGTCCGTACCATCATCTCAGAACATTGCGTCTAGTGTTTGTTTCTACATGATACTCGTCCGTATCATAGTCTTAAGGATGCTCGTCCGCATCTTTAATCCATACACCGTGTCAAACACCTATGTCTTCTTGAATATAGATACTCGTCCGTGTCTATTCTTCCCCAGAAGAATTCTTTCAGATGCAACACTCGTCCGTGTTCTTTGTTAACCAGTTGATACTCGTCTGTATCATCATCTCTGAACATGTGTCAGTTTGTTTCTACATGATACTCGTCTGTATCATAGTCTTAAGGATGCTCGTCCGCATCTTTAATCTATACACAATACCAAACACTTATACCCTTTTGTTTCTTGGATGTAAACGCTCGTCCGTGTTTACTATCTCCCCAGTAGATTGCCAACAAATTTTCTTTTTATCTAACACTCGTCCTGTGTTAAGATACCTTTGAGAGCAGCCGTACCCTGCTGAGTGGTCGTCCTCCACTTCTTGATGGTCGTCCTCCATCATGCTCATCCGATGGCCGTCCCCATCTTTGTTTTTAGCAGCCGTCCCCTGCTAGGTGGTCGTCCTCCACCTTTTGATGATCGTCCTTCATCAACTTTATCCAATGGCCGTCCCCATTGTTGATTTTGGTTATCTAACACTCGTCCTGTGTTATGACAAACCTCGAGAGCAGCCGTCCCCTGCTGAGTGGTCGTCCTCCACTTCTTGATGGTCGTCCTCCATCTTGCTCGTCCGATGGCTGTCCCCATCGTTGACCTTTTTTATCCGATGGTCGTCCCCATCGTTGATATTTTCGGCAGCCGTACCCTGCCAGGTGGTCGTCCTCCACCTTTGATGGCCGTCCCCATCACATTTCTTTTATTCCCAACAGAGCAGCCGTACCCTGCTAGGTGATCGTCCTTCACCTTTGATGGCCGTACCCCATCATCTGTTTTTTTCATTTATTCTTTAGCCCGATGGCCGTCCCCATCGTTGGTTACTTTACCTTTATGAACTTGATGGCCGTCCCCGTCATGTTTCATTAATCCTCAGAAATTTTACAGTTTTATCGTGATGGCCGTCCCCATCATGATTTTATTTTCCCCAGCTAGTCGGCCGTCCCCGTCTTAGCTTTACTTGTTTTTCCCCAGCTAGTCGGCCGTCCCCGTCTTAGCTTTACCTTTTATCCCCAGCATGTCGGCCGTCCCCGTCATCGCTTTATCTCCTGCACTTTACCAGCATGTCGGCCGTCCCCGTCATCGTTTTGCTTCACATACCACTTTACCCAGCAGTCGTCCTCTGCTCGAAGGTCGTCCTCCGTCGCCCATACTTTACAATACGCTTTATTTTGCTTTTACAATCTATATCCCTTTTCTTCTTCATTTCCGTGAGTGCAAATTTTGGACTGTCTTTGGTATTCAACCACAAGTTATCTTGTTTGCCTGTTAAGCCGTCGCTTACACCCTGCACAGCTAACTCATGTTTGAATAGGGGCAGCTGTAAACACCCCAAATTTGCCCTCACCCATTCACACCATGGCTTGTGATCATTCTCATATGCATAAACACAATCATATCATCTCACATCTCATTTTTGATTCACTGCATAGCTTTCAAGGCATCTGCACCTAGGATTTGTGATCTGAGCAATCCCAAAGCATCTTGAGCCATTCCAAAGGCAACCAATCAACTCAAAGTGGTCCATGTGTGTTCTTATATCATATTTCATCTCCTCAAAGTCAAAATTGCAGAGGAATCACAAGAACTAGGGTTTGAGTGGATGCAGAGCCAGGATGAACTGCACAGTTGACTGAAAATTAGGGTTTTGGTTTCAGAGGCCATAACTCCAAAATTTTTGGTCATTCTTGTTTCCATTGGTCTCTATATGGTATAGGTAGTATACATATCAATTTTCATGAAGAAATTCCATGGGGAAGTCATCTGATCAAGAGTTGACTTTTCAGACAAATCAGTGCAAAATCAGGGCATCTGAGGCCCCCAATGACCCAACCAATGGGTGATCTTCATCATTTTGAGTGTATATGATCTTTATTTGATCATGGAAGAAGGTTGAAGTTCATATAAATCAAGAATTTAGGGTTTTTGCAAATGTTGACTTTTTGGGCATAGTTGACTTTTCAAGAATGCATCATTTTAGGTCATTTTTCAAGCCATGATTTTGGATCCAAAAATGCTTCAAATGAAAAAACTTTGGTCATGAAAGTTGTAGATCTCATCTTTCCCTTTCCAAAAAGTACAAGAACATGATCTAATTCATCTTGGATCAAAAGTTATGGTTTGTTAAAGTTGGCAAAAATCACTAAAATTCAAGTTATGCACCAAATGGAAATTTTGCAAAGTCTTGAACCAAAGCCAAATGCAGCCTCTAATTCATTTCAAACTAGCACCTAAGCATTCTCTAAGTGCTAAAAATCAGAATTGGATCAAGTTTGCCCATGGTTTGGTTTGTGTAACAAGGCATTTTCTCATAGAATTCCATAAAGCAACAACTTGCAAAAACCATCATGATCACTTCACCAACTTGATGCATTGGCTGCTGAGCTTTGCTAGACCTCTCCCTCATCCTTGCTGCGCCAGCCCATGCCTTGTACTTGCCTAGACTTTGAGCCATGCCTCACTTACACAAAAGTTGACATTTTGCAAAAGTAAACATCCCAATCAATAAAGGGCATGTCACATCTTCTGACCAATCAGCATTGTTTATACAAACAATTTGCAAGCGAAACATGATAACAAGCAAGGCTGAAAGACATTCATCCACAACATTCACAAAAACACTCTCATTTGCATTTTGCTTCGAATCCCTCTTCCCAGCCATCAAACACTCAAGCCATCTTCACCAATCATCTCACCTCACTCCATAGACCACCCAGCAACCAAGAACCAGGCCTGAAGCATCCTGAACACCCCATTGCCATTCCTCACCTCACTCTGCAGTTTCATTCGAAACTCTCATCCTAGCTCACAAACACACAAACAAACACTCCAGACCTTCTCCATCCATCCTCAGGATCACATAGGACCCATCACCATGACCTGAAACCTTCAGAAACACCATTGCCATTTCTGATCAAGCTGAAGCAGTTCCTTTCGAAACTCATCATCAAGCCAACTTAAACTCCATTTGAGCATTCAAACATCATCAAGAGGTTCTAAGGAGTGGATTGCACAAGGAGAAGTGGCCAGAAAGTACCCAAACTGAAAGCTCCAAATCTCAGGTAGCTCGAAAATAATTTTTCCAGAAATCATTTTTCTTGTTACAAACTTGTTCTATGTGATTCACTGATCATCCTGATGTTCTTAGTTTTTGAAATGGTTTTGTTTTGAGAGTTTAATTTGTCTCTGAAACCAGCGTGCCCTAGAACTTCTTCTCTTCGATTCAGCTTGTTTAGGAAATATAAATTTGTTTTGAGAGAGGGGTTTGATTCGTGAGAGGCTGGAGATCATTTCCCAATTCATAGATTTTGTTTTTGTTACGTTTTGAGGGGTTTTAAGGTTTCTCAGGTGAGAGCTGGCCGGAGAAGACGACCGGAAGTCTTCTCCGGCAGCCTGGAAGTAATTAGTGAGGTTAATTAGGGTTAGGGCAAAGTTTGAATGTGAGCCACTGGATTTCATCTCCTGCGCGTGTACGAAGGGTCAGGATCATTTCATTAAGTGATAATCAGGATTAATTAATTTAATTAATTGAGTTTTAGAAGTTTGAATATGGGCCTTTGATCTGCGCGCGCAGTCAACCCATCCACTGCCAGAATCAATCTCAGCCATCCTTTCTGTTTACTTTTATTTTATTTGATTTTTAATTCTTTTTATTTCATTAAACTTGCATAATTATTTTAAAATAGTAAAAAATTCTTAAAAATTATGAAACTTTTTCTTTAAAGTTTTATTAATTTTTAAGACCCAAAAATATTTTTATTTTATTTTTTATCATTAAAAAAGTATTTTTAAATATTTAAAAGATTATTTTTAATTGATTAATGGGAATTAATTAATTAAAAATACTTTTAGGTATTTAAAAATTACAAAAAAAATTCATGAAATGTTCTAAGACATTTAGAAACATTGTCCAACCTTCAAACCAAATTTCTTTTTTAATCTTGATGCATTTTAAGAATTTTTCATTGAATTAAATCATTTTTTATGCATTATTTTGATCATAAGTTCAAAAATTCATTTCTGCCTATTGGTGAAGGTTGAGACATTGATTCTTTTTGCTTTGTCTTGTGTTTGGCATGTAGTTTCTAGGGTAAAAAGGCCATGAATTGTTCTTGCATTTTCAAATTGTTTGGCATTTGTTTTGTTAAGAACCCTAAAAAACCCTAATAACTTAGAAAATTCATAACTCAAGATTGGTTGAGAGTTGAGAGTTCCCCTTTGGGCAGTGGTTCATTATAGGTCAAGGGTTTCTTTGGGTGCCATTTTCCATTTTTTATCTTAGGGTTTGCTTCTGTTTTTGGTTTGTGTTTGATGTTTGATCCATGAACCCTAATTTGGGCTTTCTTTTGCATCCTTCTTGCATTTCCTTGCATAACATGACTTGTCTTTGCATTTTGTGCATTCTTGTGATCCATTTGACATATTAAGACATGTATAAAGCATCTTTGATCATTGCATCTTATGTTTGTCATGTCATTTGCCTTGTATGCTTCATAACTTTTCATGCTTGTTCATGCTTCTTAGCTTGCATCATTTGCATTCATAATCTTGTATGAACATCTCCATGCCTTGCCTCATGTTTGCAGCACCTCATAACATCATAATCATCATCAACATGCTTCTGGTTTTGCTTAGCATCATATCATTTCATCTCATCTTGCATTGCATTGCATTTTCTTTCTAACATTGCAGGTGGTAAGTAAACTTGAGAAGTGGATTTGCCTTCACTTCTCATACCTTTCCTTTTCATCTCTCTTGCATCCATTGCTGCATTTCTATTTGTGTTTGAGATTGAGCTTGCTCATTCTTCTTCCTCCCACTTTCTTTCTTCAAGTGACTTGACTTCTTGAAAGAAGCAAGTCACTTTGCTTCTCTTGATCTTATTCATCTGCTTCCTGGTGGCTCCTCTGAAGATTGTTCTTGGAAACCTCACAAACCTTAGGACAAACCAAGCATGACAATGATTAGGGTTTTGATTAGTCTCCCCTCTTAGTTTTACCTTTGTGTCTCTCTTTGAGTCTTCTCTTCTCATCTCATAATCAGGGACTAAACCCTAAAGGCTTTAAGACTTTGTGATTAAGCTTATGCCTGCATCCTTCTCTTAGGATGGAGTGTATAACTTTAATCCTAAGTCTTGAACCCTTAAGGTTGTTTAAATCTCCTAATCAATCCTCTTAATAATCATCAAGACATTACACTTGTAACTTGGGCCTTGCATTAGGGTTCTAATTCTTCCTTAAGTGGTTAAGAAGGACTAACCCTAGTGTTAATGGACAAGTCCCCCTCAAGTTGTCTTACAAATCATAAAAAACACTTCATCATCATATCATTAAATAAAATCCACTTAATAAAGGCTTGTTTTGTCATGGGTTTAATCCCTAATCATGGATTAAGTTGAGGAGTCTTCCTCAGCTTGAACATTCTCATCTATTATCCTTCTTTTAGGACGGTGTAATGAGTCTGTTTAATCCTTGATTATGGCTTAACCTCATTACTCAACACTAAACAAAAATCCCAAAAACATATAAATAATCACAAGTAGGTTAATGATCTTAATCCTACACCAAAGGTGATTAAGTGTGAGAATCTGACTTCACACTTAAGGTATTCTCATTACCCCTAATCAGAGGGAAGATGTGATGAGTTTACTAACCCATTGGTTTAGACTTAAGCTCATTATCCTATGACAAACTTTCAAAAGCAATAAAAGACTGAAAACCCAAAAAAAAACAATAATCGTCTCCTCCGGGATTCTTTTCTCACCTCATTCACTCACAAACGAGAACTTGCTTCTTCCGTCTAATGCAAGACAGTTTGCACCTGAGCCAGACAGGTCATACACTTGAGCATAGGCAAGTAAGCAGTTCACAAGTCATTTCATCTTTCAGTCTCTTTGGGTCGAACTACGGTGTTCTGACTTCCTCATTGCACGAGAGGATACGTAGGCATAACTTAACAGTTATCGAACAAAAGTCTCTGTATATTCCCCCTCCTTCCAGCTTTATTTTCTTAAGCCTCATTATCTTGAGCATTTCATTCCTGATCTCACACTGACACTGTATATATTACACTTCACTTCTCTTACACTGACACCTGCACATCTTTTTTCCAGCTCTTTTATACACGAATTGCACTGACACTACCCCTTTAAAACACAAATCTTTTAAGCGTGGATCCCGTCGAGTACGGCGGACAATCTGGGTGCTAATACCTTCCCAGGTTGTAACCAACCCCCTTTCTCAGTCTCTCTGGTTCGCAAACCGTCTTATCCGTATCTTTCTAGGCCTATGCAGCATTGCCTTTCCCCCGGGATAAAAATGCCTAGCTGGCGACTCTTTTCATCTCCAGTGAGTTCACGGCTGTGTGTTCTCACTGTTCCCTTCGCCGACCGCTCGCGCTTGTACCAGGATGCAAATCTTTGGGAGCGACAAACAACAACAACATTAACACAACAGAAGGAGAAAAAAGCGAGACCTTCAACCACCGTGTGAACCCCTCCGAAAACCCGCAACCGAAAACAGAACCCTCCATAACCTCCTTCATCTCCCATTTGCACCTGCAAAAAGACACAACAAAAAAAAAACAGAGACACCTCCTCCCTCAGCTTCACACATACAACATAGCCAACCTTCAAACCTCCTTCCAATCTACCTTCTTCATCAACATCATCAAATAATGCCTTCTTCCCTTTCACAAAAAATCAACACAACTGAAAACAACCATCTGAAAACTCCCTTCATCCTTCACCGCAACCAACACAAACTCTCCAACACCATATTCAACCTCAGGCCAACCTCCATCTACCGCAAAAATCCGTAAAATGAAAAATCAACAGAAACATCCAATCACAACACACAAAACAGCACCACCATCCTCAAACAACCATCCGCAAAAACTCAACCAAATCCGTTCGAAACACTGTTCATCATCAACAAAGCACCGAAAGCCAAATCCACCGCGAAATCGTCGAATCCTTCAACACCTTCGCCGCGACCACCATATCCTTCAACCATAAACAAAAACAGAACCGAGAAGAATAAGAGAAGAGATCTGAGACGAATCCGGAACTAAGAAGAAGCGATCCACAGCTCAGTCATGTGAAGAAGAAGCGATCAAAATCGCGTTCTTACCTAAGTCTCCATCTTTGAATCTTCCATGGCCGCCGATTGGAGAACGGCGTGAATCCGTTGAGAGCGGAAGAACGAAATCAAGAGTACAGAAACCCTTATATCATCACCGTCGCCGCTGTGAGGAAGACCAACCACCGTAGAAAACCCTTTCGGCCGAAAACCGCGTGAGAGACGTGTGAGGTTCGAGCAAAGCCACTGAAAATGTGGGTTGATTCGTGAAACCAAGATGATAGTGACGGCTTCTGTGTTTGGTTGTGATGGATGAATGGGTTGAGCCCAAGAAACTTCCAACAAAATCACCAAGGGTCAGCGAACGTCCCCCTCCCTGTTTGTTTATTTGCTTTCATTTTTTTTTCTTTTTCTTTTGATAACTTTTAAATTAAAACTTTTTTTTGTTTGTTCATTTATTTAGATTAATTAAAATTCCAATTGGATTTTCCTTTAATTTTTAAACTTAGTTTATATTGTTGTTTGTTTAGTATCCTAACAACTTTACTAGTCTTATTTATTTTGTTTTGTTAAGTTTTTGTTAAAAAAAACTTTGATTTATCAGGATAAATTTTGTTTAAAGTTTATTAGTTTAGATTTATAATTACATTTTATTTTTGAACGTATAATTAATTTTTTTTCCTTTTTACTTTGTTTGGACTGATGAGATTCTGGATGCAGATTGTATTTAATCCCTGATTGTATCTTAAATCTCTTGAAAAATGCGATATTCATCAAACTTTCAAACTAATTAATTTTAGCGAGGAATAGAGCTCTGGAGTCTAGCACTCCGCACGTTCTAGAACGAACTACAACTGGGCTAGCCCCACGCGTATTGTTCGTTCAATCCTTCGTTATTAAACACATCGATTCTAAAACGCCCAAAATAATTCAATTCATTTAAATTAAATTACGAAAATAGAATTCCGGAGTCTAGCATTCCGCACGTTCTGGATTGAACCGCAAATGGGCTAGCCTCACGCGTTGGTTCAATCACCATTCGTATAAAAAATATTCAAACCTTAATTAATTAAAAATTACGGAAAAAAGGAACTCCGGAGTCTAGCATTCCGCACGTTCTGGATTGAACCGCAAATGGGCTAGCCTCACGCGTTGGTTCAATCACCATTCGTACACCAAAATATTCAAATCTATTTTAATTTAAATTACGAAAATAGAACTCCGGAGTCTAGCATTCCGCACGTTCTGGATTGAACCGCAATTGGGCTAGCCCCACGCGTTGGTTCAATCACCATTCATATAAAAACAATTCAACAATCTTAAAGGACCGGGCATGATTCATCTCCATAGGAAAGTTTTTCCTCCTATCCCCACAAACACAAAATCTTACAAACAATTACTTTCAAAGGAAGAACGTGGCATTGCTTGTCGATCTTATATCCAAGTTTAAAGCTTCTTCCGATTTTATTTATTCTCAAAGAAAGAATGTGGCATTGCTTGTCGATCTTATATCCAAGTTTAAAGCTTCTTTCGATTTCTCATTTCTCAAACGTTTGTGATGGAATAGGGGAGATACTTCTCTTAAAGACGACGACTTGTCTCTTTCTTTCGCATACAATTAAAACTTACCAACCAATTCAAATCATTTTCATAATTAATTAGCGAGTAACTGAACTCCGGAGTCTCGCACTCCGCACGTTCTTGAATGCAACCGCAACATGGGCTAGCCCCACGCGTGGTTCATTCGCCCTCTCGTTTTAAAACACCCTTAACAAAATTCAAACATCTTTTCTCAAAACGAATATTGTTTAAATCTTTCTATCTCGCAAACGAGCTAGCGCTTCAGCCTCCTATCGTGAGCAGATAAGCCAACGCTTAGCAGTAGAATGCATTTTCAAACAATCGTTCAATTAAAAAAAACACAAATCGTAGTAGCACGAACTACGGAGCTCTGACTTTCCCATTGCACAAGGGAATACGTAGGCACGGGGATTTTAATCCTTCGCGAGCACTCTAATAAAAAATTTAATTATTTTCCCGTTTAATTCACAACACATTAATTAAAAATTAATCTTTTCTCCGTCATAATAATTTAAAACTTTAATTCCATTTAAGAACAAACATAGTAATAATCATTTAGAAGACAAAAACTTAAGATCAAACATTTTAAGCGCAAACTAGACTAAGAGGTTCCCGTTGAGTACAACGGACGTGAGGGGTGCCTAATACCTTCCTCTTGCGTAACTGACTCCCGAACTTAGATTAGTGGTTTCGTTGACCATTCTTATCCTTTATTTAGGTTGTGTCTATATCTTCCTTTTCTCTCGTAGAATAAATAGAATTAGGTGGCGACTCTGTTGTTTGTTTTAGGATCGTATTTTTCGAGGTACGACAGCTGGCGACTCTGCTGGGGACTTAATTTCCTTGTGCATAAGAGAGTCGAGCCTAGCTTAGGATAGTCGGCGTTGTCGCTCCCGACAAATGAAATGGATCAGATGAAGGTACAGACGCGAACGGTCGGCGAAGGGGACAGTGAGAACACGCAGCCGTGAACTCACTGGGGATGAATAGAGTCGCCAGCTAGGCATTTTTATCCCGGAGGAAAGGTAATGCTGCATAAACCTAGAAAGATATGGATAAGACGGTTTGCGAACCAGAGAGACTGAGAAAGGGGGTTGGTTACAACCTGGGAAGGTATTAGCACCCAGATTGTCCGTCGTACTCGACGGGATCCACGCTTAAAAGATTTGTGTTTTAAAGGGGTAGTGTCAGTGCAATTTGTGTATAAAATAGCTGGAAAGGAATGTACAGGTGTCAGTGTAAAGTGTATAAGTGATGCGAAGTGTAAAGAAAGAGTATGCTCATGATCATGAGGCTAAGAGAATGATGCTGGAAAGAGGGGGAATGTACAGAGACTTTTGTTCGATAACTGTTAAGTTATGCCTACGTATCCTCTCGTGCAATGAGGAAGTCAGAACACCGTAGTTCGACCCAAAGAGACTGAAAGATGAATTGACTTGTGAACTGCTTACTTGTCTATGCTCAAGTGTATGACCTGTCTGGCTCAGGTGCAAACTGTCTTGCATTAGACGGAAGAAGCGAGTTCTCGTTTGTGAGTGAAGGTGATGAGAAAAGAATCCCGGAGGAGACGATTATTGTTTGTTTTTGAGTTTTCAGTCTTTTATTGCTTTTGAAAGTTTGTCATAAGTTAATGAGCTTAAGTCTAAACCAATGGATTTAGTAAACTCATCACATCTTCCCTCTGATTAGGGGTAATGAGAATACCTTAAGTGTGAAGTCAGCTTCTCACACTTAATCACCTTTGGTATAGGATTAAGATCATTAACCTACTTGTGATTATTTAGATGTTTTTGGTGTTTTTGTTTAGTATTGAGTAATGAGGTTAAGCCATAATCAGGGATTAAACAGACTCATTACACCATCCTAATAGAAGGATAATAGATGAGAATGTTTAAGCTGAGGAAGACTCCTCAACTTAATCCATGATTAGGGATTAAACTCATGACAAAACAAGCCTTTGATTAAGTGGATTTTATTTAATGATATGATGATGAAGTGAGTTTTATGATTTGTAAGACAACTTGAGGGGGACTTGTCCATTAACACTAGGGTTAGTCCTTCTTAACCATTTAAGGAAGAATTAGAACCCTAATGCAAGGCCCAAGTTACAAGTGTGATGTCTTGATAATTATTAAGTGAATTGATTAAGAGAATTTAAACACGTTAAGGGTTTAACACTTAGGATTAAAGTTATACACTCCATCCTAATAGAAGGATGCAGGCATAAGCTTAATCACAAAGCCTTAAAGCCTTTAGGGTTTAATCCCTGATTATGAGGTGAGAAGAGAGGACTCAATGAGACACAAAGGTAAAATCTAAGAAAGGGGGACTAATCAAAACCCTAATCATTGTCATGCTTGGTTGATCCTAAGGTTTGTGAGGTTTGCAAGAACAATCTTCAGAGGAGCCACCAGGAAGCAGATGAATAAGATCAAGAGAAGCAAAGTGACTTGCTTCATTCAAGAAGTCAAGTCACTTGAAGGAAGGAAAGTGGGAGGAACAAGAATGAGCAAGCTCAAACTCAAGCACATATAGGAATGCAGCAATGGATGCAAGAGAGATGAAAAGAGAAGTTATGAGAAGTGAAGGCAAATTTACTTCCCAAGTTTACTTACCACCTGAAATGTTAGAAAGAAATGCAATGCAATGCAAGATGAGATGAAATGGTGTGATGCTAAGCAAAACCAGAAGCATGTGGATGATGATTATGATGTTATGAGGTGCTGCAAACATGAGGCAAGACATGGAAATGTTCATACAAGATCATGGATACAAATGATGCAAGCTAAGGAGCATGAACAAGCAGGGAAAGTTATGAAGCATTCAAAGCAAATGACATGGCAAATATGTGGTGCAATGATCAAACATGCTTCCTATATGCCTTATGATGCCAAATGAATCACAAGAATGCACAAAATACAAAGGCAAGTCATGTTATGCAAGAGAGTGCAAGAAGGATGCAAGAGAAAGCCCAAATTAGGGTTCATGGATCAAACATCAAACAAAAACCCAAAACAGAAGCAAACCCTAAGATAAAAAATGGAAAATGGCACTCAATGAAACCTTAAACCTATAATGAACCACTGCCCAAAGGGGAACTCTCAACTCTTAACCAATCTCAAGATATGATTTTTACAAGTTATTAGGGTTTTTTAGGGTTCTTAACAAAAGAAATGCCAAACAATTAGAAAATGCAAGATCAAATCATGGCCATTTTATCTTAGAAATTACATGCTAAACACAAGACAAAGCAAAAAGAACCAATGTCTAACTCTTCCTAGATAGGCAGAAATGAATTTTTGAATTTAGGATCAAATTAATGCATAAAAAATGATTTAATTCAATGAAAAATTCTTAAAATGCATCAAGATCAAAAAAGAAATTTGGTTTGAAGGTTGGACAATGTTTCTAAATGTCTTAGAACATTTCATGAATTTTTTTGTAATTTTTAAATACCTAAAAGTATTTTTAATTAATTAATTCCCATTAATCAATTAAAAATAATCTTTTAAATATTTAAAAATACTTTTTTAATGATAAAAAATAAAATAAAATGTTTTTGTGTCATAAAAATTAATAAAACTTTTAGGAAAAAGTTTCATAATTTTTATGTATTCTTTGCTATTTTAAATTAATTATGCAAGTTAAATGAAATAAAAATGAATTAAAATCAAATAAAAACAAAAGTCAAAGGAAAGGATGGCTGAGATGCAATCTGGATTTGAACTGGTTGACTGGCGCGTGAATGGAGGGTGGGGATGCAATCTGACCAAATTAAGTTAATTATGAATTAATTAAAATTAATTAAGTGGATTAGGGCAAATGAAATGATCCTGACCATTCACTGGCACGCGGGAAACACCATCCAAGGGCCCAGGTTTGAAGTTCACTAATTAATGACCATTAGCCCTAATCACTCTCAGGCTGCCGGAGAAGACTTCCGGTCGTCTTCTCCGGCCAGCTCCCTCCCTGAGGAACCTCAAACTCCCTAAAAACGTATCAAAAATGAAAACTAAAAACTGGGAAATGATCCTCACATCCTCACGAATCAAACCCCTATCCTAAAACAAATTTCTTCTTCCTAAACAAGCTGAATCGAAGAGAACAAGTTCTAGGGCACGCAGGTTTCAGAGACAAATTAAACTCTCAAATCAAAGCCATTTTCGAAACCAATGATATCAGGATGATCAGTGAATCACATAGAACAAGTTTGTAACAAGAAAAATGATTTCTGGAAAAAATAATTTCGAGCTACCTGAGATTTGGAGCTTTCAGCTTGAGGACTTTCTGGCCACTTCTCCTTGTGCAATCTGCTCCACTTGATCCCCAGATGATGTTTGAATGCTCAATGAGAGTTTAAGTTGGCTGGATAATGAGATTCGACAGCTTCTGCTCAAGCTTGATCAGAAATGGCAATGGTGTTCCAGGCACTTTCAGGTCATTGTGAATGGTTGTTTGTGATCCTGAGGATGAATGGAGGAGGTCTGGAGTGTTTGTTTGTATGTTTGCAAGCTGTGGTGAGAGTTTCGAATGAAACTGCAAAATGAAGTGAGAAATGGCAGTGGGATGTTCTGGCTGTTTTAGGCTTGGGTTCTTGGTGCTTTGTGGTCTATGGAGCAAGGTGAGTTGAATGGTGAAGTTGGCTTGGGTGTTTTTTGGCTGTGGAGGCAGATTCAAAAGCTTATGCAATGTGGTGTGTTTTTGTGAATGTGTTGGTATGAATGGTTTTAGGCTTGCTTAGTACATGGAATGGCTTGCAAAATGATATGTTATTTTAATCCAAGTGGCCAGAGGATGTGACATGGCCTGTGGTGATAGGTAAGTTTACTTTTGCAAAAAGGTCAACTTTTGTGTAAGGCAAGTATGGTGAGGTGCTAGGCAAGTACAAGGCATGGGCTGGCGCAGCAAGGGTGAGGGAGAGGTCTAGCAAAGCTCAGCATCCAAGGCTGCAAGTAGGAGGGAGCATGATCATGAGTTTTGCAACTTGTGACTTTTTGTTCACATGTGACCTTTTTTTGTCCAACCAAACATAAAACCATGGGCATTCTTAGTTCATTTCTGATTTTTAGGACTTAGAGAAAGTTTATGTGCTGGTTTGAAATGAATTAGAGGCTGCAATATGCATTGGTCCAAGACTTTGCAAAATTTCCATTTGAGGCATGCCTTGAAAATCAATGATTTTAGCCAACTTTGCATTGCCATAACTTTTGATCCAAGAAGAGTTTGATCATGTTCTTGTACTTTTTGAAAAGGGAAAGATGAGATCTACAACTTTCATGACCAAAGTTTTTCCATTTGAAGCATTTTTGGATCAAGAATCATGGCTTGAAAAATGACCTAAAATGATGCATTCTTGAAAAGTCAACTATGCCCAAAAAGTCAACATTTGCAAAAACCCTAAATTCTTGATTTCTATGAACTTCAACCTTCTTCTATGATCAAATAAAGATCATATACACTCAAAATGATGAAGATCACCCATTGGTTGGGTCATTGGGGGCCTCAGATGCCCTGATTTTACACTGACTTGTCTGAAAAGTCAACCCTTGATCAGATGACTTCCCCATGGAATTTCTTCATAAAAATTGGTATGCATACTCCCTATACCATATAAAGAGCAATGGAAACAAGAATGAACAAAAAAATTTGGAGTTATTGCCTCTGAAACCAAAACCCTAATTTTAGGTCAACTGTGCAGTTCATCCTGGCTCTGCATCCACTCAAACCCTAGTTCTTGTGATTCCTCTGCAATCTTGGCTTTGAGGAGATGGAATATGACATAAGAACACACATGGACCCCTTTGAGTTGATTAGTGGCCTTTGGAGTGGCTCAAGATGCCCTGAGGTTGCTCAGATCACAAACCCTAGATGCAAATGACTCAGAATCGATGCAGTGAATCAAAAATGAGATGTGAGATGATATGATTGTGTTTATGCATATGAGGATGATCACAAGCCATGGTGTGAATGGGTGAGGGAAAATTTGGGGTGTTTACAGCTGCCCCTATTCAAACATGAGTTAGCTGTGCAGGATGTAAGCAACGGCTTAACAGGCAAACAAGATAACTTGTGGTTGAATACCAAAGACAGTCCAAAATTTGCACTCACAGAATGAAGAAGAAAAGGGGTATAGATTGCAAAAGGAAAATAAAGTATATTGTAAAGGTGCGGAAAACAAAGCGATGACGGGGACGGCCGACATGCTGGGGATAGAAGGTAAAGCCAAGACGGGGACGGCCGACTAGCTGGGGAAATAAAATCATGATGGGGACGGCCATCAAGATAAAGCTATAAAATTCTCTGGAAATTAATGAAACATGACGGGGACGGTCATCAAGTTCATAAAGGTAAAGTAACCAACGATGGGGACGGCCATCGGGCTAAAAGGAAAAGGGACCACGACGGGGACGGCCATCGGGTTAAAGAATAAATGAAATAAACAGATGATGGGGTACGGCCATCAAGGGTGAAGGACGATCACCTAGCAGGGGACGGCTGCTCTGTTGGGGATAAAAGGAATATGATGGGGACGGCCATCAAAGGTGGAGGACGACCACCTGGCAGGGTACGGCTGCCGAAAATATCGCGACATAGGACGAATGCCGGATAGAAAAGGTCAACGACGGGGACGGCCATCGGACGAGCATGATGGAGGACGACCATCAAGAAGTGGAGGACGACCACTCAGCAGGGGACGGCTGCTCTCGAGGTTTATCATAACACAGGACGAGTGTTAGATAACCAAAAATCAACAATGGGGACGGCCATTGGATAAAGTGATGAAGGACGATCATCAAGAGGTGGAGGACGACCACCTAGCAGGGGACGGCTGCTAAAATATCAACGATGGGGACGGCCATCGGATGAGCATGATGGAGGACGACCATCAAGAAGTGGAGGACGACCACTTAGCAGGGTACGGCGGCTCTCAAAGTTATCATAACACAGGATGAGTGTTAGATAAAAAAGGAAATTTGCTTTGTTGGCGATCTACTGGGGAATAGTAAACACGGACGAGCGTTTACATCCAAGAAGCAAAAGGTATAAGTGTTTGGTATTGTATAGATTAAAGATGCGGACGAGCATCCTTAAGGCTATGATACGGACGGGTATCATGTAGAAACAAACTGACACATGTTCAGAGATGATGATACGGACGAGTATCAACGGGTTAACAAGGAACACGGACGAGTGTTGAATCTGAAGGGACTCTTCTGGGGAATAGTAGACACAGACGAGTATCTATGTTCAAGAAGACACCAGTGTTTGACACAGTGTATGGATTAAAGATGCGGACGAGCATCCTTAAGACTTATGATACGGACGAGCATCATGTAGAAACAAACATTAGACGCAATGTTCTGAGATGATGGTACGGACGAGTACCAACTGGTTAACAAAGAACAAGGACTACTGTCGAATCTGTGGGGGTATGAGTGATGGTGTATACAAGATACGGGCGAGTATCTGTATGAGTGTACCATTGAGTAGTGATTATATATATATAAGTGTTTATCTGCTGGGGAGAATGACACGGACGAGTGTCAAAAGGGAAAAGTATAATAATAACAAGTATATGGGTGATGAAAGTGTAAGCGACTGCGCTGGGGACATGACACGGACGGGTGTCAAGAAAGTGTATATATAAGTATATGTGAGTGCAAAGAGGATGTCTTTGGCTTTCTGCTGGGGGGTATGTCACGGACGGGTGTCATGAAGTATCCGTAATACGGGTGATCTTGTTTGTAGAGAAAGTTCAGGCGACTTTACTGGGGAGTGATGACACGGACGGGTGCCAAAAGGTGTATATACTGGTGTTTGTGATTTGAGAGGCAACTGCTTTTGCCGGGACTCTGGTGAGGATTTCTGTACAATGATGATGAACGGTTATTATTCACAAGTGTTAATTCATAACATGGCTTATGATTATGCTATGCGTTTGATTTTTGCCGTAATGCTCCGTATTAGACAGAATGCTACGCTCTGAGGGGATATTATGATGCAAATGCCATGATTATGCAAAGATACCACACTGGGATTCGGATCCCGTCACTGCGAAGATCTCTGGTCGATCTGTTGGAAATGGACCTCCCAGCTGGGGATGAGATCATTGGTAGATCCAATAAGAGGATATTTGCTTGGGGATATAGGTCACTGGTTGACATATCCTTATAATACGGGACCCAGCCGGGGTTTGTAGAAGCTTTCTTCACTCTGTTGTGATCTTCTATGCGCTGCTCTTCTGGATAGAGGCTGAAGATTCTGTGGGGAGATGATTTCCTGACTCCCGTACTCAACTGAGGATGAAATGGCAACTCGGCTGGGGAATTATGAGAGGCAACTCAGCTGGGGAGAGCAACAAGAGGCCACTCGGCCGGGGAATTATGAGAGGCAACTCAGCTGGGGAGAGCAACAAGAGGCCACTCGGCCGGGGATAGAGCATTTCAGATGCTAAGAATGAGTGCATGTCGATTTGGCAACTTTGCTGGGGAAGTGGGCACTCTCCAGTGCCACGTGGAAGATAGACCGAGTTGATAATGATTCGCCTGCTTGCTGAAACGTAACTTGCATGCCCCAGGTTGCGTCCTGGATAACTGCAATCCTGCAAAGATAAGGAAACGCACAAAAGGTCCCGAGGTATCCTTTACTGAATTCCGTCAAAGGAGTTAAGCATTCTCACGAGTAAGTATATTCCCTGCAAGCATGTGTTTTATTATTATTACTTTTGGGAGAAAAACATCTGTACTTATGCAATTGATTTTTTTGAGACATCAGACATCCTTTGCAAATAAAAACATACAAAACGAAACATGACTGAAAAAAATCTGATTTTATTAATTCATGTGCCCTGAATTGGCAAGATACAGTCAAAGAAACATATCTCCTGAAATGAGGAGACTGTCACAAATTGAGAAACAAAAGTGCTGGCAGTGTTGGCGACGCTTTGAGGAGCTTCCTCTCCTGCTATGACTCGTATGACAATGACGTTCTTCTCGTCTTGCTTTCTGAAGAAAGTTGATTCTGATTGAAGCTTGATTCCGTCGAAGCTTTCTAAGTTGTAAGTGATACAGACGAATTCAGAATGCAGTTGTTCGCTTATTCCCTTATTTTGCATGGATCGCCCTTTCGGGTTTTCAATCCATCGGGATACCCATTTTTGCCTGAGTTGTCCAATGCGGCTTTTCAACTCAGCGGGTGTACATTTTTCATTTATTTCCCTTATTTTTGCCCGAGTCTTTTATTCTGTTTTTGACTCGCCGGGATGCCCTATTTTTGCCTGGACTTACATTCTGTTTTTATGTCCAGCGGGTCATTTTATGCGAAGTATTTTTTAACTGCATCTGAATTCACAGGGGACGGGAAATCTTCACCATCCATGGTGCTGAGCATCAGTGCTCCACCAGAGAAAACTTTCTTTACAACGAATGGTCCTTCATAATTGGGAGTCCATTTGCCCCTGTGGTCTGTATGAGGAGGGAGGATTCTTTTCAACACAAGATCCCCTACTTGGTACTCTCAATGCCTGACTTTCTGATCAAAGGCTTTCTTCATTCTCTTCTGATATAACTGCCCATGACAAATTGCAGCCAATCTTTTCTCTTCAATCAGACTCAGTTGTTCGAATCGGGACCGAACCCATTCTGCTTCACTCAGTTTAACATCCATTAATACCCGTAACGAGGGTAGTTCAACTTCAACAGGTAGGACTGCTTCCATACCATATACAAGCTGATACGGTGTTGCCCCAGTGGATGTTCTGATTGACGTGCGATACCCATGCAAGGCGAATGGTAGCATTTCATGCCAGTCTTTGTAGGTGACTACCATCTTCTGCACAATCTTCTTGATATTCTTATTTGCTGCCTCAACAGCGCCATTCATCTTTGGCCTGTAAGGAGAAGAATTGTGGTGTTGGATCTTGAAGTCCCGGCACAGTTCTGCCATCATTTTGTTGTTTAAATTGGAACCATTATCAGTAATGATTCGCTCGGGCACTCCATACCGACAGATGATATCTCTCTTCAGAAATCGGGCTACCACTTGTCTTGTAACATTTGCATATGAGGCTGCTTCGACCCACTTAGTGAAGTAGTCAATGGCGACTAGGATGAATCTGTGACCATTTGAAGCAGTCGGCTCAATCTTGCCAATCATATCAATGCCCCACATGGCAAAGGGCCATGGTGAAGACATTATGTTTAAAGGATTCGGAGGCACATGCACTTTGTCTGCGTAGATCTGGCATTTGTGGCATTTTCTGGCGTAGGCACAACAGTCCGCATCCATTGTGATCCAATAATAGCCTGATCTTAACAACTTTTTAGCCATTGCATGTCCTCCAGCATGGGTACCAAAAGAGCCTTCATGTACTTCATGCATCAACAAATCTGCTTCCGTCTTGTCAACACATCGGAGGAGTACCATATCAAAGTTCCTTTTGTATAAAGACCCATCAGTGTTCAGAAAGAAACTTCCAGCAAGCCTTCTCAAGGTCTTCTTATCATTGGAAGATGCCTCAGGTGGGTAAGTTTGATCCTCCAAGAAGCGCTTAATGTCATGGAACCAAGGCTTATCATCTTTAACAACATCTGCTGCGAATACATGTGCTGGCCTGTCGAGTCTGGACACTGAAATCTGAGGTACAAAGTTAGCAGCTTGAACTTTGATCATGGACGAAATGGTAGCAAGAGCATCTGCAAACTGATTCTCGTCCCGAGGGATATACTCAAGTTTGACTGTTGTGAAGAAAGTCAGTAAGCTTCTTGTATAATCCCTGTAAGGTATCAGATGATCCTGGTGTGTATACCATTTCCCGTTGGTCTGATTGACTACCAAAGCTGAATCCCCGAATACGGTCAATGTCTTGATCCTGAGGTCAATGGCTTCCTCAAGACCCATAATGCAAGCTTCGTATTCAACTTCGTTGTTAGTGCAGTTGAAAGTGAGTTTTGCCGAGAAAGGCATGTGAACTCCTTTAGGTGTAATGAGTACTGCACCAACACCTCGGCCATTCATGTTAACAGCCCCATCAAACATCATAGTCCATTCTTCCTCCGGGTCAGGCCCTTCAGTGTGAATAGGCTCTTCGTGATCTTTTGCTTTAATGAACATGATGTCCTCATCGGGGAAGTCAAACCTCATAGGCTGGTAGTCATCAATGGGTTGCTCAGCAAGATATTCAGATAGTACACTGCCTTTGATGGCTTTCTGAGATGTGTATTGTATGTCGTATTCTGTGAGAATCATCTGCCATCTTGCAACCCGTCCGGTAAGAGCTGGCTTCTCGAAAATGTACTTAACTGGATCCATTTTTGAGATTAATAAGGTAGTGTGGGTCAACATATACTGTCTCAGTCGGCGAGCAGCCCACGCTAAAGCACAGCAAGTTTTCTCGAGCAGTGAATAACGCTGTTCACAGTCGGTAAACTTTTTGCTTAGGTAGTATATTGCATACTCTTTTCGACCAGACTCGTCATGCTGGCCCAGCACACACCCCATTGACTCTTCTAATACTGTTAAGTACATTATCAGGGGTTTTCCTTCAACTGGAGGCATAAGGATTGGAGGTTCTTGCAGATATTCCTTGATCTTGTCAAAAGCCTTCTGGCAATCTTCGTTCCACCTGACCGTCTGTTCTTTTCTTAACAGCTTGAACAAGGGTTCACAGGTCGCTGTAAGGTGAGATATGAACCGTGAAATGTAGTTCAATCGACCTAAGAACCCTCGAACTTCTTTCTCAGTTTTCGGCGCAGGCATTTCTTGAATAGCTTTGACTTTATCAGGGTCAACTTCAATCCCTTTCTCGCTTACAATAAAGCCCAGCAGCTTACCGGATCGCACCCCGAATGTGCATTTGTTGGGGTTCAGCTTTAGTTGGTACTTCCTCAGTCGCTTGAACAACTTCAGCAGATTCACCAGGTGGTCTTCCTCTGTAAGGGACTTGGCGATCATATCATCCACATAACATTCTATTTCCTTGTGGATCATATCGTGGAACAATGTCACCATAGCCCGTTGATATGTGGCACCAGCATTCTTCAGTCCGAATGGCATCACTTTGTAACAGAACGTGCCCCAAGGTGTAATGAATGTTGTCTTCTCCATGTCTTCAGGTGACATCTTGATCTGATTATATCCCGAAAATCCGTCCATGAAGGAGAATACCGAGAACTGAGCCGTGTTATCCACCAATACATCAATGTGAGGTAATGGGAAGTCATCTTTTGGGCTGGCTCTATTCAGATCCCGGTAGTCAACACACATTCTTACTTTGCCGTCCTTCTTAGGCACAGGTACTATATTAGCAACCCACGGTGGATAGCTAGTTACAGCAAGGAACCCGGCGTCCCATTGCTTTTGTACCTCTTCCTTAATTTTCATAGCCATGTCTGGGCGAGTTCGGCGCAGCTTCTGTTTAACTGGTGGGCATTCTTCCCTCAAAGGCAGCTTATGCACAACAATGTCGGTATCCAACCCTGGCATATCTTGATACGACCAAGCAAACACATCAACATACTCTTGAAGCAGATCTATCAGTTGTCTCTTCACTGAGTCTTGCAGGCAGGCCCCGATTTTTACTTCCTTCACGTCTTCGTCTGTACCAAGATTAATCACTTCAATCTCCTCCTGGTGAGGAGTAATAGCCTTCTCCTCTTGTCTCAACAACCTAGCTAGCTCTTCAGGAAGCTCATATTCTTCATCAACCCCTTCATCAGCTTGATTGATTGGATTGTCAAAGTCATACGATGTCATAGCCGTGCTGTTATCGGTGCTGTCAGGAAGGCACTCTCTGCAAGGGTTAAGTTTGTTCATTTTAGTGATTGATTTTAATCTTGCTTTAGAAAAAAAGTGAAATGAAGTTATCATTTTGAAAACACCGCCATTTATTTTTGTACAAAAAGAAAAATGGAAAAACAGTGAGCAGAAAAGAAAAAGACTCGTTTGCAAAAAGATGTCTGATATTTCATTAATTTAATCTTGTTTGCACAAAAGTACAGATGGCCCTGATTACAAAATGAGTCTTGTCATCTTGGGCAAGATGCAAGACTTTGATGCATGCTATAAAATATACAGGAAATAATAATTACTCTGCATGAGTAACTCTTATAATTTCCTGGGAAGACCAGTTCGAGACACTGCTCCCCGGGATCTTTGGACGAATCCAATTCTCCAGATTGCGCTCCTCTTCCAGCTCGTCTTCCAAACAGTTGATAGCATCGGGGGTGAGCATCCCCCCACTGACAAAACCTGGCTCTGCAGCAGCCTTTGCTTGATGTCGAGTTGGTTTGTAACCCAACCCAAATTTGTCCTTTTTCTCCTCCACAGCTAAAACTTTGCCCCAGCCTAGGGCAGTTCCTTCCTCAACAACCTTCCGGGCTTGTTGGTATGATGACATTGGAGTACCAGATACAGCAGATGCCTCATGCACATTCAAAGCTTCAAACCCCTGGATCATTGTTTCATGGATCTCCCCATCCATTTCAATGTACTTATAGGTTGCCAGGTGGCTGACAAAAATGTCCTCCTCTCCACAGATTGTGACAACTTGGCCTTCCCACTCAAATTTTAACTTTTGGTGAAGGGTAGACGTTATTGCGCCGGCGGCGTGAATCCAGGGTCTACCCAACAAACAGCTGTAGGCGGGCTGAATGTCCATCACATAAAAGGTAGTTTTAAAGGTCTGTGGGCCAATTGTCACAGGTAGCTCAATCTCTCCCAGAACCGATCTCTTAGAACCATCAAAGGCTCTTACCACCAGGTTGCTGGGTCTCAATGCCAATCCATCATATTCTAACTTCACCAGAGCCTTCTTTGGTAAGACATTCAGGGAAGAACCTGTGTCCACCAGCACATGAGAAAGGACAGCTCCTTTGCATTCCATGGTTATGTGCAAGGCTTTGTTGTGGTTGCGGCCATCCGCTGTCAAGTCAGAATTGGTAAACCCTAGCCCATTGCTAGCAGTAACATTCCCAACCACGGTTTCCAATTGGTTGACAGTAATCTCCTCAGGCACGTAAGCTGCGTGCAAGACTTTAAGTAGTGCATTCCGATGGGCTTCGGAGCACATAAGCAGTGAGAGGATGGAGATTTTGGATGGCGTCTGGTGAAGCTGATCCACAACTTTATAATCGCTCTTTTTGATGATCCGCATAAACTCATCAACTTCCTGATCGAATGGAGTCTTCAGGGCTTCTTTGGCAGCTGGATCCTCCTGCACCGGGCCTTTTCCTTTTGCCTTGGCAGCAGCTTCTGCTTCGGCTGTAGGTCTTTGGACTTGTGAAGCAAAGAGACGTCCGCTTCGAGTGAAGCCTCCGCCTCCCCCCACATTATCTACTTGTGGTGCAGGTGCTGATGTTTCAAGAGTGATTCTTTTCCCTTCACAGTACACGTCAGAGCCATAGTGCCAAGGGATGGCCCTATTGCTTTCATATGGTACTGGTCCAGGCACCGTGACAGTGACTGGACTGATTGCTGCTGCTGAAGGGGCTATAATTGTTTGTGGATCATAAAAGATTGTAACCGGTGCTCTGGCGGGAGCAACACCTTCTGAATGGTAGGCGGAGTTATTTTCAGGATCGTAGAATATGGTAACAGTGGAGACGTCTTCATGATTGATTGCTGGTGTTGTAGGAGGTATTGTTGGAAGGACTGTTGTTGTTGTCGCTGGAGATTCGAAATGGAATGAAGCTGAAGTTGTAGCAGGAGAAACTGTTGAAAACTGATCATTTGGAAGGACAGGTGAAGTACTTGTTGATGGTGCTGACGAATTGTCGGGAACAATAGTTGCTGCAGTTGTAGGAGGGTCTGAAACCGTTGCTGATGAAGTTGCCGGATTTGTCGGGAATGATGTAGTGATCTGTAGCAGGCCACTCTGAATAAGGCTGTCAATGCCATTCCTCAGGTCCTCACACCCATTCCATGAAATATTGCAATAGGGACACCTTAGTTCACACCCTGGAAATATTTGGTTCTCACGAAGTTGAGCTTTGATTTCCACCAATGGTGTCCTGATCTGATCCACACTGGTTATTAAATAAGACGGTCTGTCTTCTTCAATAGCGTTAATTCGGGGACCACCATGGTTTGGCATAGGGTTTTTATTGACATTGGGTGGAGGTGCAAAATTCAGAGCCTTGGAGTCTACCAAGTCTTGTACCTTCATATGCAGAGCCCTGCATTTTTCTGTACTGTGACCAGGTGCGTTTGAGTGAAAAGCACACCTAGCATTTGAGTCATAGTTTCTTGGTAGGCTATTGGGATCCGGAGGTGCCAACGTTCTTAGCTCAACCAGGTTGAGTTTCAGAAGCTGTGGCAGCAATGTAGCATATGGCATCGGGATCGGATCGATCACTCTGTTAGCTTGGGATGGCCTTTGTTGGAATGGCCTCTGCTGGTTGTTGTTGTTGGTGTTGTTGCTGTTGTAGTTTCTTGGAGGATATTGATTCGGCTGATACTGAGGTTGTTGTTGATAGTTTTGCTGAGGAGGTTGATAGACTGGCTGAGGATGAGTTGGAGCAGGAATGGTGACTGCCGCTATTGACCTTTGAACATATTGGGACCTACCCCTGTTGGTGTGGATGGCATTGGTCTCGCCAGTTCTTCTTGGGCCTGCAAAAGGCTTTCGCGTACTACTGGATGAGCTTGCACCGTTGTCTGAGATCTTTCCCATTTTTAACAGGCTTTCAATTCTCTCCCCAGCTATGACAACATCTGCAAAGCTAGTAGAAGAGAAAGCAGCCAACCTGTCAATATATGTTCCCTGAAGGGTGTTCATGAACATATCTGCCATTTCCCGTTCAGACATAGGTGGTTGAACAGCAGCAGCCAGTTGCCTCCACCTTTGGGCATATTCTCGGAAACTCTCCCTCGAAGACTGTGACATTCCCATCAGGAGAGTCCTGTTGGGTGCCATGTCTAGATTATACTGATACTGTCTGATGAAGGCCTCTGCCAGGTCCTTCCAGCATCTAATTGTTGCTCTTGTCAGATGGGAATACCACTCCCTCGAAGCTCCAATCAAGCTATCTTCAAAATAGAACATCCACAATTTCTCATCCATTGTATAGGCCTTCAGCCTTCCCAGAAATGATTGTAGATGAGTCCGGGGGCATGAAGTCCCATTATACTTTTCGAAACAAGGAGGCTTGAACTTATGGGGAATCCTGACCCTGTCTACCAAACCCATGTCCATGACGTCGAAACCCAAAGAATTTTGAGATTCTAAGGACCTCAACTTCTCAGCTATTTCATCCAATCTTCTATCATAAGCCTCTTCCCCAGCACCCATTACTGTGAACTGGTCTTCTTGAGGGTCTTCCTGTAGTACCCTCCCTGCTGTGGCAGTCCCTTGTATATTGACAGGGATGTTAGTCTCTGGATGGAGATGGGGTCCAAAAACTGGGGGATTGACATGAGGTTGGACCCTCTCGTTGTTACTTGTGCCAGCAGTTCCCACATGGGGCTCCTCTTGATTCCTCCCTTCTACCAAAGCTCTGAGCCTCTCCTGGCTTTGAGCTAAGTTGTTCATTACTTCCATGAACTGTGTTATCTGAGTTCTCATCTCCAACCTTTCGTTGGCCATCTGGTTTCTGACCTCCGTAAGGTCCTGCTGCATCTGATCCATCTGAATTCCCGGAAGGTTGTTTCTAGTTGGGTACCTGTGTGGCCTGTTGAGGGGAAATACCCGGCGGCGAGCAATAATTCCTGAGATTCACAACAGAGGTTAGTAACAACAAAACAAAAACAAACAAAAGGGTTAGTATGCAATGCAGTTATGCTTATTTGTTCTCAAGGTATCCGGTTTGGCCTTCAGTTTTGACCCTTCCAGACCCTCGAAGATGCTGCCGTTGAAGTTGCTTTCGAAGTAAACTAACATGAATATATTACATAAGGTGAAATAATACAATTTGTTCATTTTACAACACCAGCCCTCTAAGGGGTCAAAATACATCACAAAAACAAAAGTACATGGAATAGGAATAACAACAAGCAAATGATCAAACTCCAAGGCCAAACTCATCCTCACGAACTTCCTTAAGAAGTGCTTCGGTCACAGGATCAGCCGGACGCTCCGTGAGACCTCTGATGAGAAGGTTTCTTGTTGCAACAGCTGCAGTCAACTTCTTGTTCTGGCTTTGGTCTTTAGACCTCTTCACTCCAGCTCTGATTTCTAGCTCTGATATTTCCTTCTGGGCTGCTGCCAGGGCTTTTTCCATCTGCTCCATCTTGTCCTGAACTCTCTTGTCTTCTAGAGTACGGGCCTCAGTGATCCGGACCCACCTGGCCTGACTCTCTTTCAAATACAAGTTTGTCCTTGCTCTCTGGAACTGGGCTTCTTTACAAGCATTCTTCAGAATCTGTTCACCAGCTTTAGACTTGTTGATATAATCTCCAGACTTCTCAATTTTAGTCAAGTGTTCCACTCTTAATTTCTCCAATCTCTCAATCTCCCTCACACCTTCACTCCTCTCCCGGAGGGTCTTCTGCAAGGCCTGGGTTAACTTCTCATTTCTTTCCTTCAAGCTCTCAAACTCCTCCAAACTGATAGTGGCAGGGGGTGGTGCTGAAGATGACTCAGGCATGTCTTCTATGGTGAAGGACATTTCAAAGAATTGGGCCCTGGCATGGGACCACTCATAATATTGTACTGATGCCACATTTTTGCACTTCCCCAGCATGGTGACTCCCTTGGTTTGAACATGATCCCAAGCCCAGGCAGCCTGCCTAACAGTTGCCAGACTTATCTTGTTCTCACAGTAGAGGGTCTCCACCAAGTCCTGTGCCTTAGGAGCATGGACCAGTGCATAGCCTAGTTGCCTCCTGAACAGCAGAGGGTTGTAATTGATACTTCCCTTAACTCCTATTAAGGGCACATTGGGAAAGTGCCCACAGCTGGTGATGATATCTCTACCCTTGGTGCTTTGAGTACACCATCTGATATCTGCTGAAGTTAGGTTAGTGAGCCTCTTAGCCCAGTTGCTCTGCTGATGAGGATTGAGAAATGTATCTGTCCTGGGTAGATGCTTGAGAAGCCAAGTATGAAATAATGGAGCACAAATCCTCACTAATCTTCCCCTCTGTTTCTCATTCCTCTGATGCACTGAATAGTAAAGATCCCCCAATAAAGTTGGCACTGGGTTCTTCAGGATGAACAGATGGATTGCATTTTTGCTAATGAATCGAGGCTCATCTGCAAACAACACAATTCCATATATGCACAAGGCCAGCAGGGCACAAACAGCTTTCCATTCTCCTAGAGAAGCCTTCAAGGTAGCTTGAGAAATTAAGAAGTCCAGATGAAAACCAGGGATCCCAGCTTTAGAGGTCATATGCTGCTCAACCAAAACAGGTTCCAGATGCAAAGCTTTTGCTACTTCTCCATTAGCAGGAAAGACCATCTCAGGGTTGAAAGGAATTTCTCTCCTGATAGGCATGCCAACTAATGAGGAGTACTCTTCCAATAAGGGGCCTAACTGAAAGTCTTGAAAAGTAAAACATCTCAGTGGAGGATCATAAAACTGAATGCAGGTGTGGATGAGGCTCCTCTGTGAAGGGTCCAGATCCATGACCAAGTCAAGTATATCCCCATAATGCTCCCTGAACAAAGGTATGTGATCTGGAGTGATCAGGGTTTGGATCCTCCTGATGTCTGATAAGTCTGGTTGGAAGAAATGATAGGTGATGTTGCTTTTCTTTGGAGCCATGATGCTGAAGACTGAGTAGAGTGCTAATGAAGATGCTGAGGAGTGGGCCACTGGCTGGCTAGTGCAAGTATTTGAAGTATATGGCTGACAAGCTGAAGCTAGTGCCGGTGGAGATAGGTCAGTAATGCAGATGGGGTCAAAACCAAAACCAGATGAAAATGGATACCCTGAAACACAAATAAGCAAATGTTAATATGATGCAATGGTTATGTATGCAAATGATATGCAAAGGGTTTGTGACTGAGCTGGATCTGATCAAAATGCCCCGATATAAGTCCATGTGTGTTCAAGAATCCCAGATGGAGGTCTATAAATCCAGTAACCAAGGTAGGGGGACTCAAATAAAGAGCCACATGTCCAGGGTTTTAGAATTACAAGAACTATCCAACATGGAGCATTCTTAACAAAGTCAAAGTAACAGGGTATTCTGAGGTCAAGGTACCTGCAAACCTGTAAACAGCCCAACCCCCTCACAGGTGATGATCTAGAACAAGGATCCTCAGACTTGGATCAGTTATGAGAAGTGTAAACACTTCTAACCCGGAGGTACAGTGTTTACAATAACCATAACAATTCCTCCTCTAATTCACCTCAGTTTCTGAAGGTCAATACTAAAAGGTCATCCAGACTTAGCAGGCTTCCCAGATAGCCCTAACATTGCAGGAAATCTGCAACACAGAGTTCTCAAGAAGAAACCCATATCTGAACCGTGTTTCATATTCCCGCACCTGACCGAAATGGAATGGGAAAGAATATGATTCACTCTAGCCTAGGTGTCACTCAGGTCCCAGGTATAGGACCTTAACTCTCAATGAATCACCCACCCACCAAGGCAAACAACCAGATCCAGCCAGCAGCAATGACAATATGATATAAATAAATGCAATAAAGAAAGAAGTAAAGTAACTGTACATAAAGAAATAAACAAAAATAAATACAAGCACATAACACCCCAGTAAACACAAATCAAACAAGCGCTAGGAGGAACCCCCAAAAAGAACCAGAAGCCCTGGTTGCAGTATAAGGATTCCCCAGCAGAGTCGCCAAGTTGTCGCTCCCGACAAATGAAATGGATCAGATGAAGGTACATACGCGAACGGTCGGCGAAGGGGACAGTGAGAACACGCAGCCGTGAACTCACTGGGGATGAATAGAGTCGCCAGCTAGGCATTTTTATCCCGGAGGAAAGGTAATGCTGCATAAACCTAGAAAGATATGGATAAGACGGTTTGCGAACCAGAGAGACTGAGAAAGGGGGTTGGTTACAACCTGGGAAGGTATTAGCACCCAGATTGTCCGTCGTACTCGACGGGATCCACGCTTAAAAGATTTGTGTTTTAAAGGGGTAGTGTCAGTGCAATTTGTGTATAAAATAGCTGGAAAGGAATGTACAGGTGTCAGTGTAAAGTGTATAAGTGATGCGAAGTGTAAAGAAAGAGTATGCTCATGATCATGAGGCTAAGAGAATGATGCTGGAAAGAGGGGGAATGTACAGAGACTTTTGTTCGATAACTGTTAAGTTATGCCTACGTATCCTCTCGTGCAATGAGGAAGTCAGAACACCGTAGTTCGACCCAAAGAGACTGAAAGATGAATTGACTTGTGAACTGCTTACTTGTCTATGCTCAAGTGTATGACCTGTCTGGCTCAGGTGCAAACTGTCTTGCATTAGACGGAAGAAGCGAGTTCTCGTTTGTGAGTGAAGGTGATGAGAAAATAATCCCGGAGGAGACGATTATTGTTTTTGAAAGTTTGTCATAAGTTAATGAGCTTAAGTCTAAACCAATGGATTTAGTAAACTCATCACATCTTCCCTCTGATTAGGGGTAATGAGAATACCTTAAGTGTGAAGTCAGCTTCTCACACTTAATCACCTTTGGTATAGGATTAAGATCATTAACCTACTTGTGATTATTTAGATGTTTTTGGTGTTTTTGTTTAGTATTGAGTAATGAGGTTAAGCCATAATCAGGGATTAAACAGACTCATTACACCATCCTAATAGAAGGATAATAGATGAGAATGTTTAAGCTGAGGAAGACTCCTCAACTTAATCCATGATTAGGGATTAAACTCATGACAAAACAAGCCTTTGATTAAGTGGATTTTATTTAATGATATGATGATGAAGTGAGTTTTATGATTTGTAAGACAACTTGAGGGGGACTTGTCCATTAACACTAGGGTTAGTCCTTCTTAACCATTTAAGGAAGAATTAGAACCCTAATGCAAGGCCCAAGTTACAAGTGTGATGTCTTAATAATTATTAAGTGAATTGATTAAGAGAATTTAAACACGTTAAGGGTTTAACACTTAGGATTAAAGTTATACACTCCATCCTAATAGAAGGATGCAGGCATAAGCTTAATCACAAAGCCTTAAAGCCTTTAGGGTTTAATCCCTGATTATGAGGTGAGAAGAGAGGACTCAATGAGACACAAAGGTAAAATCTAAGAAAGGGGGACTAATCAAAACCCTAATCATTGTCATGCTTGGTTGATCCTAAGGTTTGTGAGGTTTGCAAGAACAATCTTCAGAGGAGCCACCAGGAAGCAGATGAATAAGATCAAGAGAAGCAAAGTGACTTGCTTCATTCAAGAAGTCAAGTCACTTGAAGGAAGGAAAGTGGGAGGAACAAGAATGAGCAAGCTCAAACTCAAGCACATATAGGAATGCAGCAATGGATGCAAGAGAGATGAAAAGAGAAGTTATGAGAAGTGAAGGCAAATTTACTTCCCAAGTTTACTTACCACCTGAAATGTTAGAAAGAAATGCAATGCAATGCAAGATGAGATGAAATGGTGTGATGCTAAGCAAAACCAGAAGCATGTGGATGATGATTATGATGTTATGAGGTGCTGCAAACATGAGGCAAGACATGGAAATGTTCATACAAGATCATGGATACAAATGATGCAAGCTAAGGAGCATGAACAAGCAGGGAAAGTTATGAAGCATTCAAAGCAAATGACATGGCAAATATGTGGTGCAATGATCAAACATGCTTCCTATATGCCTTATGATGCCAAATGAATCACAAGAATGCACAAAATACAAAGGCAAGTCATGTTATGCAAGAGAGTGCAAGAAGGATGCAAGAGAAAGCCCAAATTAGGGTTCATGGATCAAACATCAAACAAAAACCCAAAACAGAAGCAAACCCTAAGATAAAAAATGGAAAATGGCACTCAATGAAACCTTAAACCTATAATGAACCACTGCCCAAAGGGGAACTCTCAACTCTTAACCAATCTCAAGATATGATTTTTACAAGTTATTAGGGTTTTTTAGGGTTCTTAACAAAAGAAATGCCAAACAATTAGAAAATGCAAGATCAAATCATGGCCATTTTATCTTAGAAATTACATGCTAAACACAAGACAAAGCAAAAAGAACCAATGTCTAACTCTTCCTAGATAGGCAGAAATGAATTTTTGAATTTAGGATCAAATTAATGCATAAAAAATGATTTAATTCAATGAAAAATTCTTAAAATGCATCAAGATCAAAACAGAAATTTGGTTTGAAGGTTGGACAATGTTTCTAAATGTCTTAGAACATTTCATGAATTTTTTTGTAATTTTTAAATACCTAAAAGTATTTTTAATTAATTAATTCCCATTAATCAATTAAAAATAATCTTTTAAATATTTAAAAATACTTTTTTAATGATAAAAAATAAAATAAAATGTTTTTGTGTCATAAAAATTAATAAAACTTTTAGGAAAAAGTTTCATAATTTTTATGTATTCTTTGCTATTTTAAATTAATTATGCAAGTTAAATGAAATAAAAATGAATTAAAATCAAATAAAAACAAAAGTCAAAGGAAAGGATGGCTGAGATGCAATCTGGATTTGAACTGGTTGACTGGCGCGTGAATGGAGGGTGGGGATGCAATCTGACCAAATTAAGTTAATTATGAATTAATTAAAATTAATTAAGTGGATTAGGGCAAATTAAATGATCCTGACCATTCACTGGCGCGCGGGAAACACCATCCAAGGGCCCAGGTTTGAAGTTCACTAATTAATGACCATTAGCCCTAATCACTCTCAGGCTGCCGGAGAAGACTTCCGGTCGTCTTCTCCGGCCAGCTCCCTCCCTGAGGAACCTCAAACTCCCTAAAAACGTATCAAAAATGAAAACTAAAAACTGGGAAATGATCCTCACATCCTCACGAATCAAACCCCTATCCTAAAACAAATTTCTTCTTCCTAAACAAGCTGAATCGAAGAGAACAAGTTCTAGGGCACGCAGGTTTCAGAGACAAATTAAACTCTCAAATCAAAGCCATTTTCGAAACCAATGATATCAGGATGATCAGTGAATCACATAGAACAAGTTTGTAACAAGAAAAATGATTTCTGGAAAAAATAATTTCGAGCTACCTGAGATTTGGAGCTTTCAGCTTGAGGACTTTCTGGCCACTTCTCCTTGTGCAATCTGCTCCACTTGATCCCCAGATGATGTTTGAATGCTCAATGAGAGTTTAAGTTGGCTGGATAATGAGATTCGACAGCTTCTGCTCAAGCTTGATCAGAAATGGCAATGGTGTTCCAGGCACTTTCAGGTCATTGTGAATGGTTGTTTGTGATCCTGAGGATGAATGGAGGAGGTCTGGAGTGTTTGTTTGTATGTTTGCAAGCTGTGGTGAGAGTTTCGAATGAAACTGCAAAATGAAGTGAGAAATGGCAGTGGGATGTTCTGGCTGTTTTAGGCTTGGGTTCTTGGTGCTTTGTGGTCTATGGAGCAAGGTGAGTTGAATGGTGAAGTTGGCTTGGGTGTTTTTTGGCTGTGGAGGCAGATTCAAAAGCTTATGCAATGTGGTGTGTTTTTGTGAATGTGTTGGTATGAATGTTTTTAGGCTTGCTTAGTACATGGAATGGCTTGCAAAATGATATGTTATTTTAATCCAAGTGGCCAGAGGATGTGACATGGCCTGTGGTGATAGGTAAGTTTACTTTTGCAAAAAGGTCAACTTTTGTGTAAGGCAAGTATGGTGAGGTGCTAGGCAAGTACAAGGCATGGGCTGGCGCAGCAAGGGTGAGGGAGAGGTCTAGCAAAGCTCAGCATCCAAGGCTGCAAGTAGGAGGGAGCATGATCATGAGTTTTGCAACTTGTGACTTTTTGTTCACATGTGACCTTTTTTTGTCCAACCAAACATAAAACCATGGGCATTCTTAGTTCATTTCTGATTTTTAGGACTTAGAGAAAGTTTATGTGCTGGTTTGAAATGAATTAGAGGCTGCAATATGCATTGGTCCAAGACTTTGCAAAATTTCCATTTGAGGCATGCCTTGAAAATCAATGATTTTAGCCAACTTTGCATTGCCATAACTTTTGATCCAAGAAGAGTTTGATCATGTTCTTGTACTTTTTGAAAAGGGAAAGATGAGATCTACAACTTTCATGACCAAAGTTTTTCCATTTGAAGCATTTTTGGATCAAGAATCATGGCTTGAAAAATGACCTAAAATGATGCATTCTTGAAAAGTCAACTATGCCCAAAAAGTCAACATTTGCAAAAACCCTAAATTCTTGATTTCTATGAACTTCAACCTTCTTCTATGATCAAATAAAGATCATATACACTCAAAATGATGAAGATCACCCATTGGTTGGGTCATTGGGGGCCTCAGATGCCCTGATTTTACACTGACTTGTCTGAAAAGTCAACCCTTGATCAGATGACTTCCCCATGGAATTTCTTCATAAAAATTGGTATGCATACTCCCTATACCATATAAAGAGCAATGGAAACAAGAATGACCAAAAAAATTTGGAGTTATGGCCTCTGAAACCAAAACCCTAATTTTAGGTCAACTGTGCAGTTCATCCTGGCTCTGCATCCACTCAAACCCTAGTTCTTGTGATTCCTCTGCAATCTTGGCTTTGAGGAGATGGAATATGACATAAGAACACACATGGACCCCTTTGAGTTGATTAGTGGCCTTTGGAGTGGCTCAAGATGCCCTGAGGTTGCTCAGATCACAAACCCTAGATGCAAATGACTCAGAATCGATGCAGTGAATCAAAAATGAGATGTGAGATGATATGATTGTGTTTATGCATATGAGGATGATCACAAGCCATGGTGTGAATGGGTGAGGGCAAATTTGGGGTGTTTACAGGCGTTTGTTTGATGACTTGTTTGATTTGTCTTTCTTTATTTGTTGTTGGTATTTTATCTATTGCTTCCTTCTTATTTATTTGCTCATTTATATCTGCCTGTTGGATCTCGGGATATCACTGGTTTGAATTTGTATTTGAGTTTTGAAAAAAAAGAGGGAACACCTAAGTTAGAATTGGATGTTATTAGTGTTAGTCTCCAAGGACTCGCTCCTTGCACGCCTAGCATGAAAGCTCCCCCAGATAGTTAGACTTTTCGTAGATCTTGTTGCAACGCAGCTAGCCTGTCGCGTGACCTGATTCACGAAAGGGCTGTGATTCTGGGACCCCCTAGAATCTGTTTCATTTTGGTAGTTGTGTAATTTTAGGCTCCAAGGACTCGCTCCTTGCACGCCTAGCATGAGAACTCCACTCAAGGTAGACCTTATCGTTATCATCGTCACAATGCAGCTAGCCTGCGGCGGGGCGTTAGTACGATAAACGTCCGTGACCTTGAGTATCCTTATACCATCACCATAGAAGCTACCCTGTGAGTGGGCTTTATGGGTAAAGAATTTAGAACTCTCCCTTTAAGGCTTACCAGTTAAGAGATTTCGAGTTACTTGTACCTTGGATCCAACACTTGCCTTTATATTCAATTCTGGAGCTGTTTGTGATTTTGAAGTGTTCTGAGTATTGCATTCATTCGCATACCATTTGCATTTGCATTTGCATTGCATATCATCTTCCAACAATCCAACTCACCCATGTCTTATTCTCCGTCAGTCAACTGTACTCGACCAGTCACCAGAGAAAGATGGACCAACTTGAGCAGGAAAACAGGGAGCTTAGAAACGAGGTCACCATGTTGAGAAATCGTATGGGAATGTTCTCAACTACAATGAAGACTCTAATAGACAGACTTGTGTAGGAGAACACTGAACTCTAGGAAGAGATTCACAGCTTGAAGATTGATATAGGGCGACTGATTTCTTTGGCCAAAGATTTGGTCATTTTTCAGCGTCGGTCAAATTCTACCTCTACTCGTCAGCGACGTCAGAATCAGCGGAGGTCTCCAAACAGTCCTGAAGGAGCGGCCCATCAGTTTGACCCAATTCCAATGACTTACAGTCAATTGTGGTCTCATTTTGCCCGGAACTCAATAATGACACCAGGAAAGACCAGAGCCACGAGGTCTCGGCCCTGTGGGATCAATCCAAATTCCAGTTGTGAGTTTCATAATGGAGTACAGGGGCATCCGATTGAAGAGTGCAAAGTCTTCCAGGAAAAGGTTCAAGAGATGATCGACTACGGGGTGTTGACCTTCAATGGAGGAATCCCATCTGTTGACGGAGTGCCTTTGTGCTGATAGAAAACTCAAGAAAGTCCTTTCCAAATCAGTTCGTTGCTGGAGCATAGGACAAGTTCCTGAATGCACGCGATCGTTTCGATGCTTTGGAGCTATCCTCTCAGATGTTTAGCTCGTTCGCTGCTTTTCATATGTATTTTGCTATGATTTGTTAATGCATTTGTTTTGGCATGTAAGAACTTATTTGTTTTGAATGATTAATGCAATGAATATGTTTGTCTTGAAGTAATCCATTCGTATTCACTCATAATGCTTTTTCAATTTTATAATGCCAATATTATCCCATCTCTTGCCTAGGCAGAGAATTGGAGGGAGGATGACGAAATTAAAACACAAATCCTCTAGTTGAATGCTTTTGATTAAAACCCTACTGACGATGTACAGGCATTGTTTCAAATTCCCAAACACTGGAGAAATAAGGAGTTAATCCCTAGTCAACCACTTCGAGCCTAGAAGTAGGAGTTTCTTTCAGATATTTCAAAACCCTTACGCTTAACCTGGGGCAGGGTAGTGTTCAGTTAATCTGGTCACACATTCAAATCATAAGATGAAACATCCCATCAGGGAATCCACTACAATCAATGACTTGACAGTCACAGCTTTCAGCCTTCCAATGAGAAAAGAAAAAGAAAAAAAGAAAGTCCCTCTAAGTCAAACCTACAAAAGGACTTAGACACAAAAAAGATCAATAGAATAAGTCATTCGTGAGAGGTCCTCAAATCCTCAACCTCAAATACATAAGATTTAGTGACCGCCATACCAAAATCAAAGGGTCACCAATATCCACGAAGAATAAATAAGATGATTGTCATTTCAAGCAAACCTTGGATCTTCATCTCTACGCTATCAAGACAAATGTATGTGTCGATTTAGCTGAACCTAGGATTGGAGAACATCACGAAGAGTGGGTGGGCACCAAATAAATTTTGAGCCTTTATCCTTTGTTTCTAAAACCGTGAACCAAACCACATTACAACCCGCAAAAGTCCTATTTGAAGTAGGGTTTATTTCGAAAGCACACTCAATGAGAAAATGTTTCCCGACTCCCATGAGCTTGGCTCAAAAATTTGTGTTGGCTTTATAAAAAAAATGAATATCACCTCCTAGCTAGTGATTCGGTCACAGGCCATTGTGAAAATCTTTTCAAAAACAAAAAAACTTCGAGACAAACACATGTGTTGCATTAGCAGTCTTAACATTAACCTTTTTGCTTGTTAGCATTTGCTTGATATCATAGAAGCCTATGTATGAGTACCAGTGAAGAGCTTAATCTCTTGAGATTTGAAACTCTGATAAGTAGTTGAACAACCATTTCAGAGAATGATCACCCCCAGGGGCATGTTGCTTGAAAACTTTGCCAGATAGGGGCAAGTTACTTGAATACTTTGCCAGTCAGGGGCAAGTTACTTGAAAACTTAGCCATCCAGGAGCATTTTGCCTTGAATACTTTGCCATTCAGGGGCAAGTTGCTTGAAGACTTTGTCAGCCAGGGGCATTTTTCCTGAAGACTCTGCTAGACAGGGGCATGTGTTTAAATACTTTGCCAGATAGGGGCATGTTGCCTGAAGACTTTGCTAGACCGGGGCAAGTCGTTTCCCAATTTGTGCTTACACATTCTTATCATCCCTAAAAGGATAAGTATTGAAGACTCATTTGTGCCAAGTACAGTTAATCTGAGGCAGTGACGTCGAGATTCGACGAATCTCTACAAGAGTTTGAAGACACTGGGACATCTTGAATGACAAGTCTTCTATAAAATCCTCTTGAGATGATCTTTTCTCACAAACCATTTTGTGGGCGCATGACCACGTGTTCCCCTAAGCCAGACGCTCTTGGGATATACCTTGCAAGTACTTCCAGATATTGGGGTCCTCACGCCAAGTTGCTATGGTATGTCAGGGGAATGACTCATTATTTTCTGGTGGATTTCTTTTACTACTTAGTGCTCCCAGTGAGACACTAAGTCTAGTATCCCCCCAATTGAGCCTTGGTTCAAGCTTCTCTAGCGGAATGTAATTTTCCCCCAACAGAGTACAAATCTACTTCATTCTAAGCAAACTTAGTTTGTATGTTTGTTTCCCTCTGAGGGACTTTGAAGTTAGAAGATTTGCTTGGGTTTATTTCCCAAATGAAGTGTGTTCCTCTCCTCAAAGTGATTTGAGCTTTGTAGCAGGACTTGTTCCATGGATGGCTCTTTACCCTATCCTCAGTGATTGCGTACACTTTGACGGGATTGGTCGAGTATCCGTTTGTTGTGATGTTTATTTCATCACCAATCTATCTTATGTGTCTGTTTTGTTTGTTTGTCAGCATAAACATAACATATACATTCATGTACATCATAATTGAATTCATATTCATATTCATATGCATATTCATGTCGCATTCATTGATGCATACCTCCTTCACCTTGGTCGCGTTTATCCCCAAGTGATGTGTCTCTCTCAAGATAGAGTTGTCAGCCCTAGGCAGAAGATGTACATTCTTTCTAATTCCCCACTGAGTTCTTACCCTCGTGGAAGACTTTTGCTTTAGTTCTCCTTTTCACACTTGGATAGGATAAGACCCCATTTGAGTTCATTCCTCATGGGTTGGTGTCTTGCTTGACAGTTTCTTTCCAGCTCGTTCCTGGATTGAATTTTGGTCGTTGGCAATTTTTGATAATTGAACTACCAATTGGAGAGTGCATTTATTTTGCACCTTTGGATGCTTAGTTTCCCAGAAGGAATTTGTTGGAGGCTTCCATTGAGAACAAATTTTGCTCTCCAGCAGTGTTACTACGACATTCCCTTGGATTACTTATACCTGACAACAAGTGGCAGTCTCTTTATTTGAGAAGCTTGTTTTGTCTTCGAACTTTTGGGTAAATCAACAGATGGCGGTCTCTTTCCGAGCAGTCGTTCCATCCCCAGCAATTCCAGATGGAAAGTGGATTCATTTTGCACCGTCGGATGCTTATTTTCCCAGAAGAAATGTATTGAAGGATTCCATTGAAGACAAACTTTGTTTTCCAGCAGTGTTGTTACAACATTCTCCTGGATTATTTATACCTGACAACAAGTGGCAGTCACTTTATTGGAGAAGCTTGTTCGTATCCCTGGACCTCTAATCGGAATCAACAAGTGGCCGTCTCCTTATTTGAGAAGCTTGTTTCCTATCCATAGATTTCCCAGTGAATCAATAGATGGCATTCTCTTTTCGAGCAGTTTGTTCATCCTTAGCAAGGTTTCTGTTCTATCAAATGGCATCTCCCCTGTTCAGCGGAGAAGTTTGGTATGAATTTAATTTTCAACAAATGGCATCTCATCCAGACAAGGTGAGAAGTTTGTTCGGCAAATGGCATCTCATCTAGACAAGGTGGGAAGTTTGTCGTGATTCCAATTTTCAACAAATGGCATCTCATCCAGACAAGATGAGAAGTTTGTTCGGCAAATGGCATCTCATCTAGACAAGGTGGGAAGTTTGTCGTGATTCCAATTTTCAACAAATGGCATCTCATCCAGACAAGGTGAGAAGTTTGTTCGGCAAATGGCATCTCATCTAGACAAGGTGGGAAGTTTTTCGTGATTCCAATTTTTCAACAAATGGCATCTCATCCAGACAAGGTGAGAAGTTTGTTCGGAAAATGGTATCTCATCCAGACAAGGTTGGAAGTTTGTCGTGATTCCAATTTTCAACAAATGGCATCTCATCCAGACAAGGTGAGAAGTTTGTTCGGCAAATGGCATCTCATCTAGACAAGGTGGGAAGTTTGTCGTGATTCCAATTTTCAACAAATGGCATCTCATCCAGACAAGGTGAGAAGTTTGTTCGGCAAATGGCATCTCATATAGACAAGGTGGGAAGTTTGTCGTGATTCCAATTTTCGGCAAATGGCATCTCATCTAGACAAGGTGGGAAGTTTGTCGTGATTCCAATGTTCTATCAAATGGCTATCTCTTCCATACAAGTCGAGAAGTTTGATACGAATTTTCCAATTTCCGTCAAATGGCCATCTCTTCCAGACAAGTTGAGAAGTTTGAACGTGAAGTTGTTCTTCATCATATGGCTGTCTCTTTCAGAAGAAGGGAAGTATGATGAATGTTCTATCAAATGGCTATCTCTTCCATACAAGTTGAGAAGTTTGATATGAATTCCTTTATTTATCCAACAAATGGCTATCTCTTCCATACAAGTTGAGAAGTTTGTTGTGAATTTCTCCAATTTCCGTCAAATGGCTATCTCTTCCATACAAGTCGAGAAGTTTGAGCGTGAAGTTGTTTCTTCATCATATGGCTGTCTCTTTCAGAAGAAGAGAAGTATGATGAATGTTCCAACAAATGGATATCTCTTCCATACAAGTTGAGAAGTTTGTTGTGAATTTTTCCAATGTCCGTCAAATGGCTATCTCTTCCATACAAGTTGAGAAGTTTGAGCGTGAAGTTGTTTTTCTCCAATCATATGGCTGTCTCTTTCAGATGAAGAGAAGTATGGTGAGAGTTCTATTCATTGGTGTATCCTTAGTTAAATCTCAGCAGAAGATTTGACAACAGGTGACTCCTTTTATTTCTGGCAAGTCTCGGCAGAAGATTTCCAGTCTACCTCGGCAGAAGGTATCTATTTTATGAGCTAGACGATGGAATCCTTAGTTAAACCTCGGCAGAAGATTTAGCAACAGGTGTATCCTCAGTTAATCCTCGGCAGTAGGAATTTTATTTAGGGTACCTCGGCAGAAGGTATCTCATTCTTAGATTATCTGGTAATCTCGGCAGTAGATCTCCAGCAGACTTCAACAAATTTTTTTTCGTTCCAAAATCTCGGCAGTAGATTCTTGGTTCATTTAATCTGCCTCGGCAGAAGGTATTCCATTTCCGGATTCTCTGGTAATCTCGGCAGTTAGATCTTCAGTAGACCTCGGAAGATTTGGTTTTCGTTTCAGAATCTCGGCAGTAGATTTCTGTTTCATTTTGATATACCAACATAAGGTATTTCCAAATGAGGTTTGAAATCTCGGCAGTAGATTTCTTCAAAAGTGGAATTTTTTTCGAAGATCTCGAGTCACCTGAGGACTTATAGATAGTTGTCGTCTGGCTTCCCTCGAGATGAAAATCTCTCGTATGGATTGTACTCCACTCATGTGCGTTTGATCCCCAGTAGTGTCAACTTCTCTTTCCCAGCGGCGTTATAGCTTTTGTCTTGCATCTCCGCATTGCATATCATAGCATTTTCATCTGCATTTTCAGTCAAAATTTTAGGTATTCTGATATTTAATCCTCCTCCATCTTGAATGTCCAAAAAACATCTTTGTTACTCGTACATTCAAGTTCAGGATGATTAAATAGGGGCAGCTGTCATACCCAAAAATTTGACCAAAAATTTTCATTTTTTGTTCATTTTTAGACGCGTTTTGTCGACATATGGAAAATCGGGCATTTTTGCATTTTTAGATTAAACGTATCATTGATCATTAATCATTGCATTTTTCAACGCATTTTTTTTGTCATGATATCGAAAATCAATCTTTTTGCGTTTAAGATAAAACATCTCATTATTCATTAATCATGCATTTTAGTTTATTTTAATTTAGTAATTATTTAAGTTTAATTATTTTATTTATTCAAGTTAATATAATTTTTAAATTTGATTTAGGTCGATTTAAAATAGTTGTATTAATTTAATTAATTAGTTTTACTTCTTCGAATGAACTTATTTTATTTCCTTTTAAAAGATAATGAGAAGAATCATATTTTTATCCAATTTTGAAAATGTTTTGTTCAATTTTAATTAGATTAATTTCACTAATTTATTATTATTTTAGTTAAATTTAAGTTGATTAGATTTATCTAAATTAGTTTTTAATTAGTGTTAATTATATTTTAATTAATTAATTAATTAGCTTTTTAAATGTTTTAATTATTAGTCTAATTTAGTTAGCATAATTTAGTTAGCATAATTTTATGTAGGTTTTATTATTTCTATTTTGTGTGTTAATTTACTTTATAACCAGTCCAATCACAGTCCAATCACACAGCCTGCTCTACCTACACCAGTACAGCCAAACTCCCCCATAGCCCTGTGTTACTTTTACACCAAAACAACATCATTTCAAACCTGCACCAAAAGTTGAAGGAACAAGTCAATGGAATGAAAAGAAAACTGGAAGCCCTTTTTTTTATGGGGCCAGAACAGAAAAAGAACCACTGAGATCTCCCATCAATCTCCTTCACCATCACCTTTAATCCAAAACGTCAGAAAAAACAGAAAATCATTCAAAAGGGGACGGATCTTCTTTGGATAGAGCTTCTTTCAACAAGAGAAAAAAAGCCACTTAAGAACAGCAACAGGACGACCCAAGGAGGGATGATCACCTACAACACAAGAGGAGGAGGACAGAAACACTTCAATAAAAAAAACCAGAACAACATAATAAAAACAAGAGGAGAGAAAAACGACAGTGTTGTGCTGGTTCACAGAAACAACATCGCACTTCACAGCGACTCCACCACCATCTTTCATCAACAGTAACAACATTAACACAACAGAAGGAGAAAAAAGCGAGACCTTCAACCACCGTGTGAACCCCTCCGAAAACCCGCAACCGAAAATAGAACCCTCCATAACCTCCTTCATCTCCCATTTGCACCTGCAAAAAGACACAACAACAAAAAACCAGAGACACCTCCTCCCTCAGCTTCACACATACAACACAGCCAACCTTCAAACCTCCTTCCAATCTACCTTCTTCATCAACATCATCAAACAATTCCTTCTTCCCTTTCACAAAAAATCAACACAACTGAAAACAACCATCCGAAAACTCCCTTCATCCTTCACCGCAACCAACACAAACTCTCCAACACCATATTCAACCTCAGGCCAACCTCCATCTACCGCAAAAATCCGTAAAATGAAAAATCAACAGAAACATCCAATCACAACACACAAAACAGCACCACCATCCTCAAACAACCATCCGCAAAAACTCAACCAAATCCGTTCGAAACACTGTTCATCATCAACAAAGCACCGAAAGCCAAAGCCACCGCGAAATCGTCGAATCCTTCAACACCTTCGCCGCGACCACCATATCCTTCAACCATAAACAAAAACAGAACCGAGAAGAATAAGAGAAGAGATCTGAGACGAATCCGGAACTAAGAAGAAGCGATCCACAGCTCAGTCATGTGAGGAAGAAGCGATCAAAATCGCGTTCTTACCTAAGTCTCCATCTTTGAATCTTCCATGGCCGCCGATTGGAGAACGGCGTGAATCCGTTGAGAGCGGAAGAACGAAATCAAGAGTACAGAAACCCTTATATCATCACCGTCGCCGCTGTGAGGAAGACCAACCACCGTAGAAATCCCTTCCGGCCGAAAACCGCGTGAGAGACGTGTGAGGTTCGAGCAAAGCCACTGAAAATGTGGGTTGATTCGTGAAACCAAGATGATAGTGACGGCTTCTGTGTTTGGTTGTGATGGATGAATGGGTTGAGCCCAAGAAACTTCCAACAAAATCACCAAGGGTCAGCGAACGTCCCCCTCCCTGTTTGTTTATTTGCTTTCATTTTTTTTTCTTTTTCTTTTGATAACTTTTAAATTAAAACTTTTTTTTGTTTGTTCATTTATTTAGATTAATTAAAATTCCAATTGGATTTTCCTTTAATTTTTAAACTTAGTTTATATTGTTGTTTGTTTAGTATCCTAACAACTTTACTAGTCTTGTTTATTTTGTTTTGTTAAGTTTTTGTTAAAAAAAACTTTGATTTATCAGGATAAATTTTGTTTAAAGTTTATTAGTTTAGATTTATAATTACATTTTATTTTTGAACGTATAATTAATTTTTTTTCCTTTTTACTTTGTTTGGACTGATGAGATTCTGGATGCAGATTGTATTTAATCCCTGATTTTTTTTGGACCAATTCTTGTTAATTTTTTGGTTCTCTTTGTTAGTCTGCTTGGATGCTTGAAGTTTATAATTGACATTTGTCTGACATCATGATAACGGATAATTGTGTTTAACTTGTAAATCTGCTTGGACTTGATATTTCTTCTTGATTTCTTTTGCGTTCGTCTGATTACCTGTACCTCACCACCGATCTTAAATCTCTTGAAAAATGCGATATTCATCAAACTTTCAAACTAATTAATTTTAGCAAGGAATAGAGCTCCGGAGTCTAGCACTCCGCACGTTCTAGAACGAACTACAACTGGGCTAGCCCCACGCGTATTGTTCGTTCAATCCTTCGTTATTAAACACATCGATTCTAAAACGCCCAAAATAATTCAATTCATTTAATTTAAATTACGAAAACAGAATTCCGGAGTCTAGCATTCCGCACGTTCTGGATTGAACCGCAAATGGGCTAGCCTCACGCGTTGGTTCAATCACCATTCGTATAAAAAATATTCAAACCTTAATTAATTAAAAATTACGGAAAAAAGGAACTCCGGAGTCTAGCATTCCGCACGTTCTGGATTGAACCGCAAATGGGCTAGCCTCACGCGTGGGTTCAATCACCATTCGTACACCAAAATATTCAAATCTATTTTAATTTAAATTACGAAAACAGAACTCCGGAGTCTAGCATTCCGCACGTTCTGGATTGAACCGCAATTGGGCTAGCCCCACGCGTTGGTTCAATCACCATTCGTATAAAAACAATTCAACAATCTTAAAGGATCGGGCATGATTCATCTCCATAGGAAAGTTGTTCCTCCTATCCCCACAAACACAAAATCTTACAAACAATTACTTTCAAAGGAAGAACGTGGCATTGCTTGTCGATCTTATATCCAAGTTTAAAGCTTCTTCCGATTTTATTTATTCTCAAAGAAAGAATGTGGCATTGCTTGTCGATCTTATATCCAAGTTTAAAGCTTCTTTCGATTTCTCATTTCTCAAACGTTTGTGGTGGAATAGGGGAGATACTTCTCTTAAAGACGACGACTTGTCTCTTTCTTTCGCATACAATTAAAACTTACCAACCAATTCAAATCATTTTCATAATTAATTAGCGAGTAACTGAACTCCGGAGTCTCGCACTCCGCACGTTCTTGAATGCAACCGCAACATGGGCTAGCCCCACGCGTGGTTCATTCGCCCTCTCGTTTTAAAACACCCTTAACAAAATTCAAACATCTTTTCTCAAAACGAATATTGTTTAAATCTTTCTATCTCGCAAACGAGCTAGCGCTTCAGCCTCCTATCGTGAGCAGATAAGCCAACGCTTAGCAGTAGAATTCATTTTCAAACAATCGTTCAATTAAAAAAAACACAAATCGTAGTAGCACGAACTACGGAGCTCTGACTTTCCCATTGCACAAGGGAATACGTAGGCACGGGGATTTTAATCCTTCGCGAGCACTCTAATAAAAAATTTAATTATTTTCCCGTTTAATTCACAACACATTAATTAAAAATTAATCTTTTCTCCGTCATAATAATTTAAAACTTTAATTCCATTTAAGAACAAACATAGTAATAATCATTTAGAAGACAAAAACTTAAGATCAAACATTTTAAGCGCAAACTAGACTAAGAGGTTCCCGTTGAGTACAACGGACGTGAGGGGTGCCTAATACCTTCCTCTTGCGTAACTGACTCCCGAACTTAGATTAGTGGTTTCGTTGACCATTCTTATCCTTTATTTAGGTTGTGTCTATATCTTCCTTTTCTCTCGTAGAATAAATAGAATTAGGTGGCGACTCTGTTGTTTGTTTTAGGATCGTATTTTTCGAGGTACGACACAAGGTAATACTGCTGGAGGGATAATCTTGCAAGAGGATCCCCAGGAAGAACAGTTTACTGTTATGGGAGCTGGAGATGAAGTATATGACAGGAGATTGGACGAAATTGCTGAGAAGTTGAGATCTTTGGAGTCTCAGAATTCTTTGGGCTTCGATGTGATGGACATGGGGCTAGTGGATGGGGTGAGAATTCCCCACAAATTCAAACCCCCATGCTTTGAAAAGTACAATGGTACCTCCTGTCCTCGCACTCACCTGCAGTCTTTCCTGGGAAGACTTAAAGCTTATACTATGGATGAAAAGTTGTGGATGTTCTACTTTGAAGACAGTCTGACTGGGGCTTCAAGAGAGTGGTATTCACACTTGTCTAGAGCCACCATAAGATGCTGGAAGGATTTGGCTGAGGCTTTCATCCGTCAATATCAATACAACCTAGACATGGCTCCCAATAGGACCCTCCTAATGGGAATGTCTCAGTCTTCTAGAGAGAGCTTTAGGGAATATGCACAAAGGTGGAGACAGCTTGCTGCTGCTGTCCAACCACCCATGTCAGAGAGGGAAATGGCTGACATGTTCATGAATACTTTGCAAGGGACCTATATTGATAGATTGTCTGCCTTCTCCTCTACCAGTTTTGTTGATGTAGTCATAGCTGGTGAAAGGATTGAAAGTTTACTGAAGATGGGTAAAATCTCCGACAGTGGTGCAAGTTCATCCAGCAATCCCAGAAAGCCTTTTGTGGGACCCCGAAGAGCCGGTGAGACAAATTCCATTCATACAAGCAGGGGCAGGCCTCAGTATGTTCACCGGTCAGTAGCAGCATTTACCATTCCAGCTCCGATTCCTCAACCATCAGCATATCCTCAACAACAACAACCACAGTATCAACAACAAGTTCATTATCCGCAACAGAGAACCTACAACAACAACAACCAGCAACAGCGTCCTTTCCAGCAAAGGCCATCACAGGCGAACAGGGTAATTGACCCAATTCCAATGCCGTATGTTGCACTCTTGCCACAACTCCTGAAGCTCAACCTAGTTGAGCTAAGGACATTGGCCCCTCTAGATCCTCTTAACATGCCAAAGAACTATGATGCCAATGCCAGGTGTGCATTCCACTCAAACGCACCAGGGCATAATACTGAAAAATGCAGGGCCTTACAGATGAAAGTCCAAGACCTGGTGGACTCAAAAGCTCTCAACTTTGCACCTCCTCCGAATGTCACAAGGAATCCAATGCCTAGTCACAACGGGCCTAGGATTAATGCTATTGAGGAAGGCAAACTATCCACCTTAATCACCAGTGTTGCACAAATTCGAACACCTTTGGTTGAAATCAAAGCTCAGCTTTTAGAATGCCAAGTGTTCCCAGGGTGTGAGCTCGGTTGTGGGTATTGCAATATTGCGGTCAATGGGTGTGAAAGGCTGAGAAACGGCATAGATGGTCTTATTAAGGATGGTATCCTTCAGATTACGACAACAGCGCCTACAACGCCAACAATCCCTTCATCAACAATCCCAGATACTCCTACAACGTCAGCAACCATTGTTCCAACAGATTCTACTACAACTCCAACAACCGCTCGATCAATCACTTCAACGGATACAAGTTCAGTCGCCATTCCTGCTACAACTTCAACCCCCATCCAGTCAACAATACCTTCTACAACATCAGCAGCAATTGATGAAAGTGTCTCAACGGTTACAATATACTACGATCCCGCAAGTGTTCCTACCAACAATTCACAACAAAATGTTACTCCTGTCAGAGCACCAGTCACCATATACTATGATCCACACACTATTGTGGTCCCTTCTGCAGCCGCTATCAGTCCATTCACTATCACAGTGCCTGGGCCAGTTCCTTACGAAAGCAGTAATGCCATCCCTTGGCATTATGGCTCAGATCTGTACTGCGAGGGGCAGAAAATCACTTTAGAATCATCAACTTCTTCGCCTCAAATAGACAATGTGGGGGGAGGCGGAGGCTTCACTAGAAGCGGACGTCTCTTTGCCTCGTAAATTCCAAGACCCATTGCTGAAGCAGAAGCTGCTGCTAAGGCAAAAGGGAAGAGCATGGTGCAAGAAGAAACAGTTGTCAGAGAAGCTTTGAAGACTCCTTTTGATCAAGAAGTTGATGAATTCATGAGAATCATAAAGAAAAGTGATTATAAGGTGGTAGACCAGCTTCACCAAACACCTTCCAAAATCTCCATACTATCGTTGCTAATGTGCTCCGAGACTCATCGGAACGCACTATTGAAAGTTCTGCACGCAGCTTATGTGCCGGAGGAGATTACCGTCAATCAGTTAGAGGCTGTGGTTGGAAATGTTAACTCTAGTAATGGACTAGGATTTACCAACACTGATCTAACAACGGAAGGTCGCAATCACAACAAGGCTTTGCACATTACCTTGGAGTGTAAGGGTGCAGTTCTTTCTCACGTACTGGTGGACACAGGGTCATCCCTCAATGTCCTGCCCAAGAAAGCCCTTGTGAATCTGGAGTATGACGGATTGGCACTACGCCCAAGTAACTTGGTAGTGAGAGCCTTTGACGGTTCTAAAAGATCAGTTCTGGGAGAGATAGAATTACCAATAATGATTGGCCCGCAGGTTTTCAAAACGACCTTCTTTGTGATGGATATACAGCCTGCCTTCAGCTGTCTATTGGGTAGACCATGGATACACACCGCTGGCGCCGTGACGTCAACCCTTCACCAGAAGTTAAAATTCGAGTGGGAAGGCCAATTCATTACTATTTGTGGGGAGGAGGATATTTTTGTTAGCCAGCTGGCTACTTTGAAATACATTGAAATGGATGGGGAGATCCATGAAACCATGAGCCAAGGGTTTGAGGCCCTTAATATTAATGAAACATATGCTGTGCTTGGGACCTCCATCACATCATATCAGCAAGCCCGAAAGGTTGTTGAGGAAGGTACCGCCCAAGGTTGGGGCAAGATGTTGCCCGTGGAAAAGAAAGAAGACCGATTCGGGTTGGGTTACAGACCAACTCGATAAGATCAATCAGAGGCTGCAAAGGAGCCCAAGTTTGTCAGCGGGGGGATGCTCACCCCGGATGCTGTGAATAGCTTGGAAGATGAGTCAAAAGACGAGCGCAACCTGGAAAGCTGGATACGTCCAAAGACCCCGGGGAGCCTTGTCTCAAACTGGTCTTCCCAGGAAATTATAAGAGTTACTCCTGCAGATTAATTATTATTTCCTGTTTTTAAAGCATGCATCAAGTCCTGCATCTTGCCCAAGATGTCAGGACTCATTTTGTAATCGGGCCATCTTGTATTTTGTGCAAAGATCAATTAATGAATATCAGGACATCTTTTGCAAATGAGTCTTTTCTTTTCCGCTCACTGTTTTTCATTTTTTTTCATTTTTTGTACAAAAATAAAATGACAATGCTTTTCAAAATAAATAACTTCATTTTCACTTTTTCTAAATAAGATAAAACTGATCACTAAAATGAACAAATCTAAACCCTTGCAGAGAGTGCCCTCCAGACTGCACCGACAACAACACTGCTATGACTTCATATGACTTTGACAATCCAATCAATCAAGCTGATGAAGGGGTTGAAGAAGATTATGAGCTACCTGAAGAGCTAGCCAGGTTGTTAAGGCAAGAGGAGAAGGTTATCACTCCTCATTAGGAGGAAGTTGGGACGGTTAATCTTTGTACAGAAGAAGACTTGAAAGAAGTTAAGATCGAGGCCTGCCTGCAAGATTCAATAAAAGAGCAGCTGATTGATATGCTTCGGGAATATGTGGATGTTTTATCTTGGTCTTATCAGGATATGCCAGGATTGGACACCGATATCGTCATGCACAAGCTCCCTCTGAAAGAAGACTGCCCACCGGTAAAACAGAAGCTGCGCCGTACTCGCCCAGATATGGCAATGAAGATAAAAGAAGAGGTACAAAAACAGTGGGACGCCGGTTTCCTTGCTGTGACTAGTTACCCGCCGTGGGTCGCTAACATTGTACCTGTGCCTAAGAAAGATGGCAAGGTGAGGAAGTGTGTGGATTACCGGGACCTGAACAGAGCCAGCCCGAAAGATGACTTCCCATTACCTCACATTGATGTATTGGTCGATAATACGGATCAGTTCTCGGGGTTCTCCTTCATGGATGGATTTTCAGGATATAATCAGATCAAGATGTCACCTGAAGACATGGAGAAGACAACTTTTATCACACCCTGGGGTACATTCTGTTATAAGGTAATGCCATTCAGATTGAAGAATGCTGGTGCCACTTATCAACGGGCTATGGTGACATTATTCCATGACATGATCCACAAAGAAATTGAACGTTATGTGGATGACAGAATTGCCAAGTCCCTCACAGAAGAAGACCACCTAGTGAATCTGTTGAAGCTATTCAAGCGTCTGAGGAAGTACCAATTGAAGTTAAACTGCAACAAATGCACATTTGGGGTGCGATCCGGTAAGCTGTGGGGATTTATTGTAAGTGAGAAAGGGATTGAAGTTGACCCTGATAAAGTCAAAGCCATCCAAGAGATGCCTGCACCAAAAACTGAAAAAGAAGTTTGGGGGTTCCTAGGTAGATTGAACTACATTTCAAGGTTCATATATCACCTTACTGCAACCTGTGAACCCATATTCAAGTTGTTAAGAAAAGAACAAACGGTCAGGTGGAACGAAGACTGCCAAAGGGCTTTTGACAAAATCAAGGAATACTTACAAGAGCCTCCGATCCTTATGCCTCCAGTTGAAGGAAGACCTCTAATAATGTACTTGACAGTATTAGAAGAATCAATGGGGTGTGTGCTGGGCCAGCATGACGAGTCTGGTCGAAAAGAGTATGCAATATACTACCTAAGCAAAAAGTTTACCGACTGTGAACAACGTTATTCACTGCTCGAGAAAACTTGTTGTGCTTTAGCGTGGGCTGCACGCCGACTAAGGCAGTATATGTTGACCCACACTACCTTATTGATATCCAAGATGGACCCAGTCAAGTATATATTTGAGAAGCCAGCACTTACCGGAAGGGTTGCAAGATGGCAAATGATCCTCACAGAATATGACATTCAGTACACATCTCAAAAGGCCATCAAAGGCAGTGTATTGTGTGATTATCTCGCTGAGCAACCCATTGATGATTACCAACCCAGAGGAAGAATGGACTATGATGTTTGATGGGGCTGTTAATATGAATGGTCGTGGTGTTGGTGCAGTACTCATTACGCCTAAGGGAGTTCACATACCTTTCTCGGCAAAACTCACCTTTAACTGCACTAACAACGAAGCTGAATACGAAGCTTGTATTATGGGTCTTGAGGAAGCCATTGACCTCAGGATCAAGACTTTGACTGTGTTCGGAGATTCAGCTCTGGTAATCAATCAAACCAACGGCAAATGGTACACCCATCAAGATCATCTGATACCTTATCGGGATTATACAAGGAGGTTGTTGACTTTCTTCACAACAGTCAAACTTGAGTGTATCCCTTGAGATGAAAATCAGTTTGCAGATGCTCTGGATACCATTTCATCCATGATTAATGTTCAAGCTGCCAACTTTGTGCCGCGAATATCAGTATCCAGACTAGACAGACCAGCATACGTATTCTCAGTAGACCTTGCTAAAGATGATAAGCCTTGGTTCCATGACATCAAATGCTTCTTAAAGGATCAAACATACCCACCTGGGGCATCTTCCAATGATAAGAAGACATTAAGAAGGCTAGCTGGTAGTTTCTTCCTGAATACTGACGGTTCCTTGTACAAGAGAAACTTTGATATGGTACTTCTCAGATGTGTTGATAGGGCAGAAGCAGACTTGTTGATGCACGATGTGCACGAAGGATCCTTTGGTACCCATGCTGGAGGGCATGCTATGGCTAAAAAGTTGCTAAGATCAGGATATTATTGGATTACAATGGACGCAAACTGTTGTGCTTATGCCAGGAAATGCCATAAATGCCAGATTTATGCGGATAAAGTGCATGTGCCTCCGAATCCCCTGAATGTGATGTCTTCACCCTGGCCTTTTGCCATGTGGGGCATTGATATGATTGGCAAGATTGAACCGACTACTTCAAATGGCCATAGATTCATCGTGGTAGCCATTGACTATTTCACCAAGTGGGTTGAAGCAGCTTCGTATGCAAATGTCACCAGGAAAGTGGTAGCCCGATTCCTGAAAAGAGACATCATTTGTCGGTATGGAGTGCCCGAACGAATCATTACTGATAATGGTTCCAACTTAAATAACAAAATGATGGCAGAACTGTGTCGGGACTTCAAGATCCAGCACCACAATTCTTCTCCTTACAGGACAAAGATGAATGGCGCTGTAGAGGCACTTAACAAGAATATCAAGAAGATTGTGCAGAAGATTGTGGTCACCTATAAAGACTGGCATGAAATGCTACCATTTACCTTGCATGGGTACCGTACGTCAATCAGAACATCCACTGGGGCAACACCGTATCAGCTTGTGTATGGTATGGAGGCAGTCCTACCTGTTAAAGTTGAATTACCCTCCCTGCGGGTACTCATGGATGTCAAGCTGAATGAAGCAGAATGGGTCCGATCCCGATACGAACAGCTGAGTCTGATCGAAGAAAAGAGATTAGCTGCAATCTGTCATGGGCAGTTGTATCAGAAAAGAATGAAGAAAGCCTTCGATCAGAAAGTCAGGCTTCGAGAATACCAAGTAGGAGATCTTGTGCTGAAAAGACTCATTCCTCCTCATACAGACCACAGGGGCAAGTGGACTCCGAATTAAGATGGTCCGTTCAAAGTAAAGAAAGTTTTCTCTGGTGGAGCACTGATGCTCGGTACTATGGATGGTGAAGATTTCCCGTCCCCTGTGAATTCAGATGCAGTTAAAAAATACTTCGCATAAAATGACCCGCTGGACATAAAAATAGAATGTAAGTCCAGGCAAAAATAGGGCATCCCGGCGAGTCAAAAACAGAATAAAAGACTCGGGCAAAAATAAGGGAAAATGAATAAGAAAAATGTACACCCGCTGAGCTGAAAAGCCGCATTGGACAGCTCAGGCAAAAATGGGTATCCCGGTGGATTGAAAACCCGAAAGGGCGATCCACGAAAGATAAGGGAATAAGCGAACAACTGCATTCTGAATTCGTCTGTATCACCCACAACGCGGCAAGCTTCGAAAGGTTAAAGCATCAGTCAGAATCAACCTTCTTCAAAAAGCAAGATGAGAAGAACGTCAATGTCATACAAGTCATAGCAAGGGGAAGCACTGAAGCGTCATCAACATTGCCAGCACCTTTTTGTTTCTCAATTTTGTAACGATCTCCTCATTTTAGGGGATTTGTTTCTTTGACTGTACTTGCCAATTCAGGGCATACAAATCAATAAAATCAGATTTTCAGTCACGTTTCATCTTGTACATGTTATTTTCATTTGCAAAATGTCCGATGTCTTTAAAATATTGATTGCATGAATATAGATGCGTCTTTTCTATAGTTACATGCTTACAGGAAATATATATTGACTCCCGGGAGTGTCTAAAATCCTATGATGGAATCCAGTAAGGGATACTTCGGGATACTTGTACGTTTCTTTGTTATAACAGGATTGCAGGTTTTCAAAAGCACGACATGGGGCATGAAAGCTTCTCCCCAGCGGGCTGCCAAATCATTACTTACTCATCACATCTTCCAAATAGCACTAGAGATGCTTCTCCCAAGCAGAATCCTTACAGAACTTTAGGAAGATCGTTCAGTGATCATTCCTCCCCGGCCAAGTGTTGGACAGGAAACCATCTCCCCGCAGAGTCTCAGCCTCTATCCAGAAAAGCAATGTTGAAGATTTCACAACGAAGTGACGAAAGCTCCCACAGACCCCAGCTGGGCCCCTCATTACCAAAATAGGTCTATATATATCAGATCTACCAATGATCTCATCCCCAGCTGGGATACCACTTCAAGCAAATCAGCCAGGGATCTTCACGGCAACGGGATCCGAATCCCGGATCGGTATCTTTGCACAATCATAGCATTCGCATCATATTTCCCCCAGAGCGTAGCATTCCGTCTAATACAGATCATTACGGCAAAAATCAAACATATTGCATAGTCATAAGCCATGCCCTGAATCAAACATCTGTATATACCAACACTCCATCAACAAATACACAAAATACCTCTCAAATTCCCCGACAGAAAGCCAAAGCGTCCCCTCTGCACTCTCTAACCCAAGTATATATACTCACTCGATACTCATCTGTGTCATATTCTCCCCAGCAAGTTGAACACTCGTCTGTGTCTCACTCATGCTTACTTTACTCATACAGATACTCGTCTGTATCTTGTATATACCACTTATCTTCCTCAGACTCAACACTCGTCCATGTTCTTTGTTAACCAGTTGGTACTCGTCCGTACCATCATCTATGAACATGCGTCAGCATTTGTTTCTACCGATACTCGTCCGTATTGTAGTTTTAAGGATGCTCATCCGCATCTTTAATCCATACACAGCATCAGACACTTATACCTTTTCTTTCTTGAAATTAGACACTCGTCTGTGTCTACCATTCCCCAGAGGAGTCCCCAGCAAATCCCACTAAAAAATAAAATTTCTCTTCTATCTGACATTCGTCCTATGTCATGATACTTCCGGCAGCCGTACCCTGCCAGGTGATCATCCTTCACCTCTCGATGATCATCCTTCATCATCCCCAGCGAAGTCTCCATTATTAGAACCCTTCCCTATCCGACATTCGTCCTATGTCGTGATATTTTTAGCAGTCGTACCCTGCTAGGTGATCGTCCTTCACCTTTTGATGATCGACCTTCATCATTTTATCTGATGGCCGTCCCCATCGTCGATCTTGTTATCTGACATTCGCCCTATGTCAGGATAAACCCCGAGAGCAGTCGTACCCTGCTAGGTGATCGTCCTTCACCTCTTGATGATCGTCCTTCATCATGCTTATCTGATGGCCGCCCCCATCGTCGACTCTTCCTATCCGACATTTGTCCTATGTCGTGATACTTTTGGCAGCCGTCCCCTGCTAGGTGATCGTCCTTCACCTTAGATGACCGTCCCTTATCTTATCCCAACAGAGCAGCCGTCCCCTGCCAGGTGATCGTCCTTCACCTTTGATGACCGTCCCTCATCATTTATTTCTGCAACCTGATGGTCGTCCCCATCATTTCCTTTACCTTTAATCCCTAGAGAGTCTTATTTCTTTGCCTGATGGCATTCCCCGTCATGATCCCGGTATTTCCCCAGCATGTTGGTCGTCCCCGTCATTGCATTATCCCCAGCAGTCATCCTCTGCCCGATGGTCGTCCCCCGTCGCCCGCACTTTATAATCATACTTCACTTCCTTTTACAATCTATATCCCTTTTATTCTTCATTCAGTGAGTGCAAATCTTGGACTGTCTTTGGTATTCAACCATAAGTTATCTTGTTTGCCTGTTAAGCCGTTGCTTACATCCTACACAGCTAACTCATGTTTGAATAGGGGCAGCTGTAAACACCCCAAATTTTCCCTCACTCTTTTCACCATGGCTTTTGATTCTTTTCATTTGCATAAGTTCAATCATACCCTCTCATATTGCATTTTTGCTTCACTGCATTGATTCAAAATCATCTGCATCTAGGGTTTGTGATCTGAGCAATCCAAGTGCCATATGAGCCACTCCAAAGGGATTCAATCATTTCAAAATGGCCCATGCATTTTCAAGCATCATATTATATCCTCCCAAGATCAAGGAAGTCAAAGAATCACAAGAACTGGGAAAGGCATGGAAGCAGAGCCAAGCTTAACTACACAGATGACCTAAAATTAGGGTTTTTGTTTCAGAGGCCATAACTCCAAATTTTTTGGTCATTCTTGTTTCTATTTGTTTCTATATGTTATAAGGATCATACATACCAATTTTCATGAAGAAATTCAATGGGGAAGGCATCTGATCAATAGATGACTTCTTGAGCAAGTCAGTGCAAAATCAGGGCATCTGAGGCCCCCAATCATCCAACCAAAGGGTCTTCCCCATCATTTTGGATGTGTATGATCTTTATTTGATCTTATAAGAAGTTAGAAGTTCACAAAATTGAAGAATTTCAAGCCATTTGCAAAGTTGCCATTTTGGGAAAGTGACTTGTAATGTAAACTTGCCATTTTGGGAAAGTTTTTCAACCTCCTCTTTTTGATTCAAAAATGCTTCAAATGAAAAATTCTTGGTCATGAAAGTTGTAGATTGGATCCTCCCATTTTCAAAAAGTACAAGAACTTGATCTAATTCATCCTAGAACTAAAGTTATGGCCTTGCAAAGTTGGGAAAATCACAAAAATTCACTTATGTGCCAAAGAGGGAAACTTGCAAATTCTTGTACCAAGGCAATTTGTGACTTATAATTGATGTCTAAGCATTACACAAACATCATACATGACATAAAATTCAGAATTGCCCAAATATTTCTCAAGTTTCATGCCTTAAACTTCAAGAAATTCAAAAGGGGCCAAAGTTGTACAAAATTGCAAAATGATCCAAATCTCTTCATCCACTTGTGCCAGCATGCCAAATCTGTTTCTATGGTCCTCCTTGAACTCAGCTGAGGCCAGACACCCCTTGCAACCAGGCCTTCCATGACCCATACCTCAAGTACACAAACTTTTGACATTTTGGCAACTTGCCCATACCAATCAACATAGGCCAACACCCACTCTCTGACCTATCACATTTCATTATGTGGATCAAAACCAAGCAAAAGCACATAAAATTGCAACCAACACTGGAGAATACACAACATACTCAAAAATCCCCAAATTTGCAAAAGCCTTCGAATCTCTTAACTCAACCATCAAATCTTCAAACTTTTTCCACCACTCAACTCCATAAACATCACTGATCATTTCCCACCCTTCATTTTGCCCTAAAAAGCCCAGAATCAAAAACACGATTATGACACTTCATGAACTGAGTTTCTGCCATTTTCATTTTGGGGCCATATAAACTCCAACCAAGCATCACAAACACTTCAGGAGGACCATTGGGGGTGATTTGAAGCAAAGAACTGCCTAGAAAGTTGCAAACTGAAGCTGCTTAAGCTCAGGTACCTCAAGAACATTTTTTCCAGAAACCTCTTTTCATGTTATAGAAATGTTCTTCATGCTTCACTGATCACACTGCACTTTTCATTTTTAAAAATGGTTGAGAAATGAGCTTGTATTGTGCTTCTGAAATTTTTGCAGTTTTTGATGTTTGATTCGAATCTTTTGTTTAACGCATGATAAATTTGTTTTGGTGATTGATTCTTGTTTAGATGTGTTAGGGGAATTATTCTGGAAAGTTAGAGCATTAGAAATTGCTTATAGAAGAAGTTGTGATTTTGGTTGATCGGAGAAGATGACCGGAACACTGTTCCGGTCACCTGAGAATGGTTAGGGCACAATTAGGGCTTAATCACGTGTTTAGCTTAGTTTGAATTTGGTGCGTTGGATTTGTTTTCGCACACGTCCTCAATGGCCAGGATCTGTCACTTAACCCTAATCTCACTTAACCGCGCCAAGTTAACTCCCGCCTCCCTGGTTTGAACCACAGCCTTTGGATCTGATTAATTTCTCTTTTAATTCATTTTTATTGTATTTCTTTCCACAATTTATTTAAAATAGTAAAACACTTCTAAAAAATTTCATTTTTTGCATCATGCCTTAAAATAGTTTTCTCATTCTAAAAATAATTTTTATTTTATTTTTTGCATAATTTTCGTATTTTAAAAATATTTAAATGTTTATTTTAATTAGTTAATGAGAATTAATTAATTAAAATACCATTTAAGTTCCTAAAAATCACCAAAAAAATCACATTGCATTTTGATACATTTAGAAACATTATCAAACCCTTCAAACAAATTTATTTTTGGTTCTTGACCAATTTTGACATTTTTCTTTGGAATTAGGGTTCTTAAAAGTCAATATTTTTGTCCTAACTTAGAAATATTCATTCTTCCTAACCTTGAAGAGTTTGATGATGGTTCCTTTTGCATTGCATTCCTCATGTCATGTAGTTTCTAGGAAAAAATTGGTTTGAATTTACCTTTCATCTTTAATTTGTTGTGCATTTTTCCTTTTGAAGTGCCTTAAAACCCTAGCCAACTTGAGAAAATCATAACTTCCATTAGGTTAAGATTTAGGTCTCCTCCTTTGGGCAGTGAACTTGTGTAGGGTTAGGGTACCTTTGATCCCATTTTCAATTTTTTATCATGTCATTTGCTTCTGGTTTTGAATTTTGTATTGCATGTTATGTATAAACCCTAATTTTTGCCTTCATTTGCATCCATCTTCCATATGCTTGCATACATGAACTTGCCACGACATTTTGTGCATTCACATGACTCCTAAGACATATTAGGACACATTAGAATCATGATAAGTCATTTCTTCATCCATTTTCCATGTTATACCTCCATTGCACCTCATAGGTTTTCATGAACTTTTAAGGTTCAAAACATGCTACATTTGCATCCTCATCCTTGTATGATCATCCACGACTCTTGACATGTGTTTGCATTATCTTTTAGAATCATTAACATCATGTTTAGGCTTCTGGTTTTTGTTTGCATCATTGCATTCATTCCATGTTCACTTCATTTCACTTCCTTTTACTAACTTTTCAGGTGGTAAGTGTTTAAGAAGTGAATTTTCCTTCACTTCTCACAATCTCTTCTCATCTCTTTTATGCATTCATTGCTGCATTTTACTTTTGTATTAGAGTGAGCTTGCTCATTCATGTTCCCTCCTCACCTTCTCTCTTCAAGCAACTTATCTTCTTAAGTGAAGTAAGTTGTCTTGCTTCTTTCTGCTTAATCTCATTTCATCTACTTCTTCCTTGGTGGCTTCTCTCTTGAAGATCCTTTGCAAGCCTCATAAACCCTAGGAATACCCAAGCATGATCACAATTAGGGTTTGATTAGTCCACCTTTAGTTTTTACCTTTGTGTCATCTTTGTGTCTTCTCTTCTCATCTCCTAATCAAGGACTAAACCTTAAAGGTTTTAAGGCTTTGTGATTAGGGTTATACCTGTATCCTTCTATTAGGATGGAGTGTATAACTTTAATCCTAAGTGTTAAACCCTTAATGTGTTTAAATCCTTTAAATCAATCCATCTAATAATCACTAAGACATCAAGCTTGTAACTTGGGCCTTGCATTAGGGTTCTAATTCTTCCTTAATTGGTTAAGAAGGACTAACCCTAGTGTTAATGGACAAGTCCTTCTCAAGTTGTCTTACAAACCATAAAATTCACTTCTTAACCTTAACATTAATTAAAATTCACTTTAATAAAGGCTTTTATTTTGTCATGAGGTTAATCCCTAATCATGGATTAAGTTGAGGAGCCTTCCTCAGCTTAAATGTGCTCATCTATTATCCTTCTATTAGGATGGTGTAATGGGTCCATTAAATCCTTGATTATGGCTTAAACTCATTACCTAACACTAAACAAAAACTCCAAAAATCATCTAAATAATCACAAGTAGGTTAATGATCTTAATCCTACATCATGGTGATTAAGTGTGAGGTGTTTACTTCATACTTAAGGTATTCTCATTACTCCTAATAAGAGGGAGGATGTGATGAGTTTACTAACCCTTGGTGTATGCTTAAGCTCATTTTCTTATGACAAACTCCAAAAAGTAATAAAAGATTAAAAATACCAAAAACAAACAATAATCGTCTCCTCCGGGATTCTTTTCTCACCTCATTCACTCACAAACAAGAACTCGCTTCTTCCGTCTAATGCAAGATAGTTTGCACCTGAGCCAGACAGGTCATACACTTGAGCATAGGCAATTAAGCAGTTCACAAGTCAATTTATCTTTCAGTCTATTTCAGTCGAACTACAGTGTTCTGACTTCCTCATTGCACGAGAGGATACGTAGGCATAACTTAACGATTATCGAACAAAAGTCTTTGTATATTCCCCCTCTTCCAGCATTATTCTTTGAGCCTCATAATCTTGAGCTTTATATTCTTCTCAGCACTGACACTTCTTTACTTCACTTCACATTCCTGTTGCACTGACACTTGCATTCTTTTCCAGCTTTTGCACACAGATAGCACAAACACTACCCCTTTAAACACAAATCTTTTTAAGCGTGGATCCTGTCGAGTACGGCGGAAAATCTGGGTGCTAATACCTTCCCAGGTTTTAACCAACCCCCTTTCTCAGTTTCTCTGGTTCGCGACCGTCTTATCCATATCTTTCTAGGTTTATGCAGCATTACCTTTCCTTTGGGATAAAAATGCCTAGCTGGCGACTCTATTCATCCCTTCTCTTTCGCCGACCGTTCGCGTCTGTACCCCTCTTGACTTGGGTGTCATTTGGTGGGAGCGACACCTTGGGTCGTCGTTTATCTACCCAAAGGTTATCTCATTATCTTGGGACGTCGTTTATCTTCCCGAAGGCTATATTGGGACGTTGTTTATCTTCTCAAAAGTCGTATCATTACTTTGGGCCGTCGTTTATCTACCCAAAGGTTATCTTATTATCTTGGGACGTTGTTTTATCTTCCCGAAGGCTATCTTGAGACGTCATTTATCTTCTCAAAAGCCGTATCATTACCTTTGGCCGTCGTTTATCTACCCAAAGGTTATCTCGTTATCTTGGGACGTCGTTTATCTTCCCAAAGGCTATCTTGAGACGTCATTTATCTTCCCGAAGGCTATCTTGGGACGTTGTTTATCTTCTCAAAATCCATATTGATACCTTGGACCGTCATTTATCTACCCATTTGTTATCTCATCATCTTGGGATGTCGTTTATCTTCCTGATGGCTATCTTGGGATGTTGTTTATCTTCTCAAAAGCCATATTGATACCTTCGGCCATCATTTATCTACCCATAGGTTATCTCATCATCTTGGGATGTCGTTTATCTTCCCGAAGGATATCTTAGGACGTCGTTTATCTTCTCAAAATCCATATCATTACATTAGGCCGTCGTTTATCTACCCAAAGGTTATCTCATTATCTTGGGACGTCGTTTATCTTCCCGAAGCCTATATTGGGACGTTGTTTATCTTCTCAAAATCCATATCATTACCTTAGGCCGTTGTTTATCTACCCAAAGGTTATCTCATTATAATGGGATGTCGTTTATCTTCCCAAAAGCTACATCATCTTACCTTGGGTTTTATTTTCCCAAAAAGTTATATCTTTGTACTTTGGATTACTTTATCCCCCAGAATCATCTTGGACTTCTCTATTCTCCAGGACCACATCAAGTTATACTACTTCATCCTCCAAAAAGTATATCTGAAGAAATTTTTCTCTAAATGGAATCTTTAAGCCCATTCAAGTAATACAACTAACCAACAATATCATTCCACGCACCGGCGAGAGCAAATTTTTGGGTTTTTTTGTTCAATCCTCTTCAACCTTCAAGTCACGAATGGCGTACATGATAATCTAACTCCTCAAATTTCAGAAAATTGAACAGGGGAAGCTGTTGTACCCCAAAATTTTCCCTCGCACAATCAAAGCAATATTCCCCTAGCGTTCTCTCAAGGTTCACAAGGTTCACAAAGTTCACAATTGGTCAGAAAGTTTGAGAGTTATCTCAGCCAAAGCATCCTCCTAAGCAATGGATCCACAACTAGGGTTTTGAGTTTATCTGAAATAAATGGACTTCTAAGGCCTCAAGTGAGCTTCATAACATCCCAAATGTATTCAATAATCCCCATGTCAAGTTGCAAGGCTTTCCCAATAAGCTTGACCAATCAGATGATCAGATGTGCAAAAATCAGTCAAAGTGGTTAAAAAGTCAAACTGTGGTCAAATTAAAGTCAAACTTCAAGATGTTTTTGCAAACATCAATTTTATGAAGTAAAATTCATCATTTGATCAAGGGTTGATCATGATTCATCAAGAAAGTCTCAGATCATCAAGAATCAAGAAGTTTCTAAAATAGAATTTCATAGTAAAAGTCAACTGAACTTTGACCAGCCATAACTTTCACATGCTTCATCAAAAATTTCTCATCCAAAGCTCATTTTGAAGGAAATTGAATTCTCTACAACTTTGTATCTCACAAGCCAAGCCTCAAAATGCTTCATTTGGAAGGTATGAGCTAAAACATTACAGGTCATTTCAAAAGTCAACAAAAAGTAAACTTTTTCAAAAGAGCATAATTTGAAAATGGTAAAAGATATGAACATGATACCAAATAGGTTTATTATAGGACTCTTTGAGCTTTCCAAAATGTCCAAGAACACCTTCATAGCCTTAAAATTGAGGGATTTATGCCTTGTCAAAGTTTGGAAATGTTTAAGGGGTGTATGAAGCAAATAAGGTCTTAAATCCAATTTTTCCAAATGGGCCTATCAATTTGCAACCCAATCTTAATAATAACATCAAGCACGACCCAATTCCAATTATTTCTGATTTTTATAATTTATTTATAATTTATTTGGATTTTATTCATTAAAATTCAATTTAAATCAAAATAAAATATAAAAACTCAATATTTGGATGTGATTCTTATTCTAGAAGCTTTTAAAAATCATTCAAGACTAATTGAGACTCTCCAAATTATTGCACAACCAAAATAGCAAGGATATATTGGATTATTTTTCATATTTTTGGTTGTATCTTCCTTCACCATCAAGTAATTCCAAATGCCCAATTTCTAACCTAAATTCACTCTATTATATATATACACAACAAAGACATAAGGGGAAGAAATTTTTCTAAGGGAAAGAAGATAATATTCATATTTCAAAATTTCACACAAATTTCAAAAGAATCCTTGAAGCATCTTGAACATATCCCAATCATCTTCATCATCAAATTCATGTCGTAATGCCCAATCCGAATCGTTTTTGTTTTGTTTTTTTTTCATGTTTTTCGATTTCATATATATACTCAATATAAATTGCATTTAACCATTGATTTGTGTTTGTTGTGAGGTATGGATGATTTCTGGACAATTACTTTGAAGTTTCATTGCGGATTCAAGAAGGTCACGAGGAAGAAGATGATAGATTTGGCGCACTGAAGATTTTTTCAAATATTTTGTTTTATATTTTATTTTATTGTTTGATTATGTAAACAATTTCTATCACAACCTTGCGCTTGTCCCAGTGGCAAAGGACTCAATGAAGGGCAATGGCGTGGGTTCAAACCTAGTTTATGGCATTTATTATTATTATTATTCTTATTTTATTATTATTTATTTATTTACATTTTATATAAATTTCTTATTATATAATATGTATTTCCTATGTTATTTCCCAAGAGTGCCCACAACCTAGTGGCAAGGAACTGAGGTTTGGAGCCACAATATTTTGAGGAAGAAACATGGGTTCTTCATAATTTTCTTTTTTTTTTAATTTCCTTAATTACCTTAATTTATCTTTTAAACATGGTTATCCTATTTTTTTAATTAACTTTTTTTTCAACAAATATTTTTCTTATTAAATTTAGGTTAACATTTTTATTAGTATTATTACTTTTATATTTAGGTTTATAATTAAACTCTAATTATTTTCATAATTAACCTTTAACTTTTCTTAAAAAAACCATTAAATTAAATTTCATTAGTTGTTTTTAAAATCTAATTTCAAAATTATTTTATTATATACAATTTATAATATTTAGTTTCTTTTACCATTTAAGTTTTAAATAATAAAAAAAACACATTTTAATTATTTAGATTTTTTCTAACTCATTTATTTTTCCAGGTTTATTATATAATATATTTTTCCAAGTTTATAACCAAAAGGCACGCTTGGCCTAGTGATAAAAACCTAAGGTTGGGAGTCTGAGGGCTTGGGTTCAACACCCATTCCCAACATTTTGACAAAGAAACATGGGTTCAACACATATTCCCAACATTCCAAACATTTTGGCAAATAAATATGGGGTTTGTCTTCTTTTTCTCATAATTTCCTCTTTTCTTTTTCTTATTATTATTTTCCATCAAATTATTTAGTTTTTTTGAATTTCTTTACTATTATTGTTAAATTAATTTCTCTTTTTTTTAAAATATAAAACAAAAACTTTTCTTTTAAAAACTTATATTTTTGTAAACATTTTTATAATTTAGTTCTTTTAGTTTTATTATTTTTATCAATTCATTTATGAATTCAAGAAATAAAACTTATCTTTTGTATATAATTTATTTTAATTCATAAAAAAACTTATAATTATTTTTAAATATTTTTTCTCTGATAAATCCTAATTTATTTTTGAACTCTAATATTTTTAAGAAAACTTTTAAAACTTATTTTCATAAACCCTAAAAATGTTTTTTTTAACCTTAAACCTTTTCCTCTTTTTTATGTTATTCATAATCCGCCTTGTTATTGTTGCTCTGAAATTTTCGCTTCGCCATTATAACTATGTAACTATTTTTCACCTGTAAATTTTCATATATTTATTTTTCGCCTCATAATTATGTAACTGCCCCAAGGCGTTGTAATAGTTAGGTTTTTATTTTCTGCCATTTTATTTTCCGCCATTTAAATTCCTGCCATTGATCCTATTTTAACTGCGTGGTTTGTAATATAGGGAGTGTAAGAAATTAATTGGATATTTAAACTTAGATAATTTAAAAATAAGATAAACATATGAAAACAGTCACTCACACACGTAAGTCTATCGTCCTACGGTCGCCGTCTGCACTTCCTAGGGTTACCCTTCTCAGTTGCCTTTATATGGTCAGGTCCCTCGAAAATGGGGGTGTCTTAAAAATCAAAGTCCCTACAGAATAAAATCATCATAGTCCCTTCAGATTAAAAGATCAAGTCCCTACGAGGTTGCCTACGATATAATGATCTTGTCCCTTCGGTAAATACGATGATAGCCCCTACGAATTGCTAAAGACACCCCTTAAGTTGCCTTCGTTGACCGTACGATGACCCTACGCCCGTCCCTTAACAAAATCCAAGGTAATGACTACCTATTCCTTAATAATAGGGATAATATTACCCTTTAAAGAATATAAAAGAACATGAATGACTTAGTCTAGGGTAGATACCTCTTAGTTGCTTGCTCACATTTCAAAAATACTTTTCACACCTCACAATATTTTCAAACATTTTCAAACAAGGCTTTGTATACATCCATACGAGGATCATTACAAAGTACTTAGAAAATTTCTAATCACACACTACACTTTTCAAAAACAATTAAGTGAGCTAAGTAACTAAGAGCCCATGGATAGCCATGGATATAAAGGGTGCTAACACCTTCCCTTTATATAACCTACCCCCCGAACTCAAGTCTTTTAAAAAAATAGGTCTTTCCTGTTCTTGTATGTCCTTTCCACATGGATAAAATAAAAGTCGGTGGTGACTCTTGCTATTCGCAACATTTATAGAAAGTCAGTTCTCCCACCGTGTTACACATGGTCGTTAGCATCAAGGCTCCGCCTGAGAAGACCTTTTTTACCACGAACGAACCTTCATAATTGGGTGTCCACTTGCCCATGTGATCATTATTAGGAGGAAGAATCATTTTCAGGACCAGGTCGCCTGGTATGTACCGTTGAGGTCGTACTTTCTTATTGAAAACATGTTTCATTCGCCGTTGATACAACTATCCATGACATACAGCTGCTAGGCGTTTCTCTTCAATGAGGCTTAGTTGGTTGTACCTGGCTTGGAGTCATTCAACTTTGTCAAGCTTGACGTCCATCATGATTCTCAACGAGGGGATCTCAACTTCAACCGACAGGACTGCCTCCACACCGTATATAAGTGAGAATGGGGTTGCCCCAGTCAAAGTATGCACCAACATCCGGTACCCATGCAGTGTAAATGGTAGCATCTCATGCCAATCTTTGTATGTCGCAACCATCTTCTGAACAATCTTCTTTATGTTCTTGTTAGCCGCCTCGACGGTGCCATTCATCTTTGGGTGATACGGCAAAGAGTTATGATGCTTAATCTTGAAATCCCGACACAAATCTGCCATCATCTTGTTGTTAATATTGGAACCATTGTTAGTAATGATTCTCTCGGAATTCCATACTGGAAAATGATATCCCTTTTGATGAATCGGGCTACCACTTGCTTTGTGACATTGGCATAAGACGCCGCTTCAACCCACTTTGTGAAGTAGTCGATAGCCACCAGGATGAAGCGGCGACCGTTGGAAGTTGTTGGCTCGATATTGCCAATCATGTCGGTGCCCCACATGGAAAAGGGCCATGGTGAATACATGATACTCAATGGATTCAGAGGTACATGGACCCTGTCAGCATAAATTTGGCACTTGTGGCACTTGCAGGAATATTTACAGCAATCGGATTCCATGGTGATCCAATAATACCCCGATCTAAGAAGTTTCGTTGCCATATCATGCCCTCCAACATGGGTCCCAAAAGAACCTTCAGGAACTTCTTGCATTAACAGGTCTGCTTCGTGTCTATCCACGCATCTGAGTAGGACCATGTTGATGTTCCGTTTGTAGAGCACATCATCTTGATTTAAGAAGAACCCGCCTGCCAGCCTTATGAGGGTCTTCTTATCTTTGCTAGATGCCCATGTCGGGTATTCTTGAGATTTCAAGAATTTCTTGATAACATGATACCAAGGTTTTCTATCATCAATACTGTCAATTGTGAAGACATATGCTGGTCTTTCGATACGAGAGAGGTCGATTCGAGGCACGTAATTCTCTTGATGCACCTTAATCATGGAGGATAAGGTTGCCAGAGCATGATGAACTTGGTAAAGAAAGTTAGCAACTTCCTAGTATAGTGCCTGTATGGAGTCAAATGAGGTTGATGTACCAACCATTTGTCGTTGACTTGGTTTATGACCAGAGCGGAATCTCCGAATATCTCGAGGTTTTTGATTCTCAAGTTGATTGCTTCCTCGATCCCTATTATACAAGTTTCGTACTCAACTTTGTTGTGGTGCACTCAAATGTCATCCGGGCAGTGAAGGGCATGTGGATCCCCTCCAGTGAGATAATAGCGGCACCAACTCCACTGCCATTCATGTTCACAACTCCGTCAAACATCAGACTCAATTTGGATTCAGGGTCTGGCTCCCTCCTCCAGGTGTGGTTCTTCGCAGTCTTTCGACTTGAGGAACATGATGTCCTTATCCAGAAACTCGAACTTCATCGGTTGGTAATCATCCATTGGATGCTGGGCCAGATAATCCGACAATACACTTCCTTTGATAGCGTTTTGCGAAGTGTATTGGATATCATACTCTGTCAGAATCATTTGCCATCAGACTACTCTTCTGGTTAGAGTCGGCTTCTCGAAGATGTACTTTACAAGGTCCATCTTGGAAATCAGTAGGGTAGTGTGAGTTAGCATGTACTGTCTTAGTCGGTGAGCAGCCCATGCCAAAGCGTAGAAAGTTTCTCGAGTAGTGAGTAGCGGGTCTCACAGTTGGTAAACTTTTTGCTAAGGTAATAGATTGCATGCTGTTTTCGACCAGACTCGTCTTGCTGACCTAGCACACAACCCATTGATCCCTCCAGTACAATGAGGTATATGATTAAAGGTCTCTTGGCACCGGAGTCATGAGAATCGGAGGCTCTTGCAAGTACTCCTTGATTCTATCAAAGGCTCGTTGGCATTCATCATTCCAATCGACGACCTGATTCTTCCTCAGATGTTTGAAAATAGGCTCGATTGTGGCTGCTATGTGTGAGATGAACCTTGCGATGTAGTTCAACCTCCCTAAGAAGTCGCGTACCTCTTTCTCAGTTTTCGACTCAGGCATCTCCTGGATTGCCTTTACTTTTGCAGGGTCAACCTCGATTCCCCTTTCGCTGACGATAAAGCCCAAAAGCTTACCGGAATGCACACCGAATATGCATTTGTTCGGATTCAACCTCAGTCTGAATTTTTGAAGCCTGTCAAAAAGCTTGGCTAAGTTGACTAGATGTTCTTCTTCTGTTTGTGACTTCGCAATCATGTCATCAACGTAGACCTCGATCTCGTGATGGATCATGTCATGGAATAACGTCACCATTGCCCATTGGTATGTAGCTCCAACATTTTTCAAACCAAACGACATCACTTTGTAACAAAAGGTTCCCCATGGGGTAATGAATGTAGTCTTCTCCATGTCCTCTGGAAACATTTTGATCTGGTTGTAGCCTGAGAAGCCATCCATGAATGAGAATACAGAAAATTGGGCAGTGTTTTCAACTAACACATCAATGTGCGGCAGTGGGAAGTCATCTTTGGGGCTTGCCCGATTCAGATCCCTGTAGTCCACGCACATTCTGACTTTACCATCCTTCTTGGGGACTGGTACAATATTTTTAATCCATGGTGGATAGCTGGTCACGACCAAGAATCCGGCATCAAACTGCTTTTGAACCTCTTCTTTAATCTTGATGGCCATATCAAGATGCGCCAATCTAAAATTCTATTTGACCGGTGGGCAGTCTTCTTTGAGTGGCAGCCTGTGCACTACAATGTTGGTATCCAACCCGGGCATGTCTTGCCAAGACCAAGCGAAGACATCGACGTACTCTCGGAGCATGGAGATCAAGCGGCTCTTGACAATCACTTCTAATGCGGCCCTGATCTTGACCTCCTTTCGGGCTTCCTCGGTACCTAGGTTTACCACCTTAATGGCTTCCTCATGCGGCTGAATTATCTTCTCCTCTTGCCTAAGCAATCTGGCTAGCTCTTCGGGTAATTCACAATCTTCCTCACTTTCCTTGTTGGCTAGGTAAATCGGATTGTTGAAGTCATACTGAGCCATAGCAAGGTCGTTACTGATGAGACCCGATGAAGAGCATCTGCATGAATGTTGATTCATGCTAGATTTTAGAAACGGTGCAAGACACGGGAATCATTGCCATTTATTTTTGAAAACAAAAAGGAAAATGAAAATGAAAGACAGGGAACAACATGATTGAATGCAAAAATGTTCACTTTATTGATGATTATGATATTGCAATATGAATAATGAGCCCTTACAATGAGGTGTTATGCCCCAGGAAGGGCATAAAGCTTATATATAGGAGAGAAAAACATAAAACCATTACTCTTCAGGCTGAGTGACGGAGATGACTATTTTGGCCGACCAATTGTTGAGCTGTGTCCCTGGAACATGAGGCCTTATCCATTTCTCTAATTCGCAGTCACTATTGACTATTTCTTCATGCACGAAACAGACATTGCTGGGGTCAAACCATCCAGCGCTATGGAAGGTAATCGGGCCTTTCCAACCTCTGGCACTTTGTCTGGATGTTGACTGACTAAGCTGGTAGCCGATTCCAAACATGTCTTTCTTCTCTGGGACTTCGATCATCTTGCCCCATCCCTCCTTGGCACCTGATTCTACCACCTCTAAGGCTTTCTTATAGGAGGTTATGGAAGCTCCCCTCTTTGGGTCTTCTGATACAACGACTGACGATGATGCATTCTCAGATTTGACAGGCTCAAACGTTTGGCAAGGAGTCTCGATGATTTCTCCATTCATTTCCACGTATTTGAATGAAGCTAGGTGGTTGATGATGATGTCTTCTTCTCCACATACTGTCACAATCTGCCCTTTCCATACAAATTTGAGCTTTTGATGGAGGGTAGAGGATACAACTCCTGCTGAATGGATCCACGGTCGCCCCAACAAGTAGCTATAGGTTGGATGGATGTCCATCGTGTAAAAGGTGGCTTTGAAGATTTGTGGTCCCACCTTGACCGGTAATTCCACTTCTCCAAAAGCTGACCTCCCGAGCCATCGAATGCCCGTACGAATAAGTCGCTTGGCCTCAACACGACCCCATCATAATTCAGCTTCATGAGGGCTTTCTTGGGAAGCACATTTAATGACGACCCTATGTCAACCAACACATGGGAAAGCACGGTCCCCTTACATTCCATGGAAATGTGCAAGGTGCGGTTGTGACTGCGTCCCTTGGATGTTAAGTCCATATCTGTGAAACCCAAGCCATGGCTAGAATTTACACTTGACACCACTGTTTCCAATTGATTTACTAATATATCATGTGGTACTTACGCGTTGTTCAGGATCTTCAATAGGGCTTTTCTATGCGAATCTGAACACATCAATAAGGATAAGATCGAGATCTTAGAGGGAGTCTGCTGTAAGTGATCCACAATCTTGTAATCCCTTTTCTTGATAATCCTCAGGAACTCTTCCACGTCCTTGTTAAAAGTGATGTTTGGATCTGTCACCGGCGCGGGCGCATCATTGGTCATGGTCTGCTTGCCCTTGGCTTTAGCTTGAGCCTCGGTGTTGTCTCTCGGCGGTACCACATTGCTTCTTAGTGTTTCAGGGGCAAAAAGTCTGCCACTTCTGGGGAACCCTCTGACCCCTACATTCTTGATCTGGTGCAGAGATGAGCTGGATGCAGTAGGATTTTGTTTCTGGCCATTGTAATAAACCTCTCCCATGTAGTTCCAAGGGATCACTTTATCACTTTGGTACGAGACGGGTCCCAAAGTTGTAATGGTTATTGGAGCCACCCGTTCCGGTGCGGGAACTTGTGCCGGATTGTAGAAAATTGTCACAGTTGACACCTCATCTTCTCTAGAAATCTTATCAAATTGTATGCTTCCTTCGTCCATCATCTTCTATATACCCGACCTCAATCGAGTACAACCACAATGGAGTTATCATAGTCTGAGCAATTCTTTTCACAACCTAGAAATATGCTCTTCTCAGCCAAGCAAGCCTTTACCACCAACAATGAAGTTTCCAGGTCCCCGACATCGGATACCAAGTTCAGACATTCACCGCTACCGACAGCCCCAATAGTCCTTCCATGATCAGGCATGGGATTCCGTATCACATTAGGAGTTGGAGTGAAGTTAATCACTTTGGTGTCTATCAGGTCTTGGACGACATGTTTCAAAGCCTTGCAATTCTCGGTACTATAGCCCGGAGCCCCATAATGGAATTCACAATGGACATTGGCATCGTAGCCTTCAGGATTTGCCCCGGCCTCAGAGGTTGGAGAGTTCTCAGTTGAATCAACTTAAGTTGGAGGAGATTTTGTAGCAGTTGAGAATATGACATCAGAGGCTTCTCGAAATGCCTGTCTTTTGCTCTGGGAGGGTAGTAAGGACGAGGAGCCCTTTGCTGTTGATAACCCTACCGGTGCTGCTATTAAGGTTGTTGAACCTGTTGATGGTTAGCAGGAGCAGTAATGGTAACAGAAGATGCATAAACGTTTTGATTCCCTCTCTTTTTCTGAGCATAAACAACCCCAGTTTCTCCCTCTCTTCTCTTCATGAAAGGTTTCTTTACTCCGGAGGTTGATGCTCCGCTGCCCTGAATTTTGCCTTGTTTCATCCATCTTTCTATTCTTTCCCCTGTCAGAATGATATCAAAAACTCCGCTGGAGGAACAACCATACAATCTCTCCATGAAGTTCCCCGGGAGGGTGTCCATAAAGAGATAGGCCATTTCCCTTTCCAGCAAGGGTGGTTGGACTCTAGCAGCAACCTTGCACCATCTTTGTGCGTAGTCCTTGAAACTCTCCGAATTCTTCTGAGACAAGCTCTGAAGCTGAGTTCGGTTGGGAGCCATGTCTATGTTATACTGGTAATTATAATACCCTAAAATTTGCCCTCTTATTTATTACCTTAACTGGCTAGGTCATAATATTCGCAATCATGCATTTCGTTGAGCTTCTAAGGCATGAGATCATTTCCCTCTGAAAACAGGTTATTCCATTGGTTTATGGTTTCTACTTCACTGGAATTTTGCTTCATGGATTGTGGAATTAGGGTTTTGCACCCAAATTATGGTTATCTTATGAATTCAGAATCTTGATTACGTGGCTATCAATAATTCTACTCACTCATGCTCTTGCTACTTGGTTAGGGTTTATTTCCATGATTAAGTAGTCTTCAAGAAAGTTACTTACGACGACTATTCATTGGTTCATCGAGCTCGTCATCAAGGTTGATTAGGATTTTATTCAAGTTTAAACTCGATGACATCTCACCAACTGAAGTTCAATGAATTAGGGTTCTCGCGCCAAATTATCTTTGGTCGTGCATCTCCAAACAAGTCATTGTAATCGAAGCTCCTTTATTTGGTACTCACAAGTTGATTTCAAGCAGGTCATTTGCAAGAGATTCGGGAAACATGGTTCGAGGTATTGATATTAGGATTCATCATGGCATCAAAGTTTTGGTTAAGAGATTCGGTTCAATTTAAGGACGAAAAAAATACAAAGTCATGGCTCATTGGAAAGCATTATTCAAATTTATTTTAGTCCCATTTTTTTTATTCCGAATACACTATATTCAGTTCAGTTCCATTTTCTTTACCCGATTCAAATCCGAACACTCTTTCGCAAGTCAATGTCCATTTTTTAATATCCTTTTTTTAACCATTTTAATCCTTATTTTAGCCATTTATCAAAACTGTATTCAAACTTTTATGTCGATTTTGTCTTATGATCATAACACCTTTGCTTTTATTTTTTTAAAACCATTCGTTTTCCAAATATTTGTCCATGACCATCAATTAAATCCAATAGAATTTCGAGTCAGCTCTAAATGTACAGGGTCCATATTCTCATTCAAAGTTTTTTTTTTCTTCTCTTTCTTTGTGAGTTTATTACACATAATAGAAAAATAAATAAATAAGTGGCTGTGAAAACTATAACAAAGAGGATTATAGCAGAAATAGACAATTTTGTTTCCAGAGATTGACACGGAAGAAAATTGATACAGGGGGAGGATTTATCACAAAACTCAGGAGGAATTCAGTTAGCTATTTTCAACAGAATAACAATTAATCACAAAAGAGTTCAGTTGCAAATAAATGGGAACTGATATAACATAATAAGCTACACAAGAAAAAGAAAAATCTATCTATCAGAAGAATCGCTTCAACCTCTGTCTTCTGAGATGATCACCACAATCTATTCGGAAAAACCTCTCTGCACTCTGCATCTTGGGGAGGCTCCTTCACCACTCTTCAAACTCGGAACCTTCATCTTCAATTTAGTTTGGACATCGCCAATCACAACAACTTTCAACTTTCTTCTGCAACAAAATTTTCAATAAACTTCACCCTCTGCATAACAAATATCATCAGAATCTTCAAGAACGAATCAATAACAACGGAAATCAAGACATCGAGATAATGGCTCGATATCACGGAAAACAAAATCAGAAGTCAAGAAGAAGGAAATCGAGTTAAGAAAGAACGATAGAATAACGTGTATACCTAAGCCGCGAATTTCGATTCGTCTCCGAAGAACACTGCACCCTCAATCTTCGCATACTAAAATCTTCATCATCATTTGCCTTCAACAATTTTCATCATCATATCCTTCGATCAAGAAGAGCACATCCACAGATCTGCAATTATAACAACACATCGGCATCAACAATCTTCATCAACACATTGGCATCAACAATCTTCAATCAGGAATTCCGTAGTTTGCACCGAACCTTGAAATTTCGCAATCGATGCACCCAAAACTTCAAATACCTACAAATCGATTCACACCACGAGAGCTCAGAGTCACGTATCAACAACGAAGACAACTCAGTACCTAAACCGTGAAGTTTCGTTCATCGATGTCAAACCTTAAGCGACTTCAGAGCAGCTCCGTTTGAAGACGAGATGTCGACAATGAAGCGAGGCAAATTAAGCTTCGATAATAGAGGGCGTCGTGATGAGGACGTCTTGTTCACATCGGAGTTTTCTCGTGAGAGCACTGAAGGGATCGTTGCGATTGAGCGAAGAGAGCAAAGGGTGGTTTACAGCGTATCAGAAAGAAAGATGAGGGTTAAGATGATGAAGGAAGTAGTGGTGACGAAGCTTTATCTGTGGCGATAGTTGAGGAGAAGAAAGAGGATTCCGATGAGGCTCTATGGTGATGAATGATGGAGGAAAGAAAAACAACAATGGAAGATCACTTGTGAGCTTCGAAGAAGAGGAGCAAGCCGCTGATGAACTTTGGGAACATGGTGATGTTGTTTGAGTTCCTATTGCTCATGTCTTATTCAGTTTTGTAGGTTAAAACATTGATACGGGATTTCGATTTCGGCTGAAACCTCCATGAATTTCTTACTCACACAATCAATTTCCTACCAACACCCTCACTGGCGCTCATGTATTGAGGGAATGGGCTCAGGCCACATGCAATTGCTTTTGGTCACCCCGTTTTCACTTATTACACCCCATAGTGTCTTCTTCAATTGGGATGGGCTTTAGGCCATGAAACTGTTATTGGCACCATTGTTTCCAGTCAGCACCCCCTGTTCCCTTTATTTCTTTTTTTAGAAATTCCTAACAATTTCTACTTTCTTGAAAAAAAAATTGTTAATTAATCCTCTTACTAATTATTTTTTATGGATTAACACTTAATCCATTTCTTGGTAATTTTTTAATTGAATTTTTGTGGATAATTTTAATTAGTGTTTAGAACTAATTTTGATGAAAAGCAGGCATGAGTTTTTTTTTATCGATTTCGATCGATTTTGGATGGTAAAGCTTCTCGAAGAGATTACGGAAGATGAGCATTTATTTTGCTTATGGGAGATATCAAGACCTTGCATGAAGTTTTTGGATTTCTTTTTATATGAAGAATCGTCACTTCGATCAAGTAAGTAATTTCGACTTTTTTCGACATTAATGCACCATTCTAGTGGTATGCGGCTTAGGATCATATAGTGTAAGGTGCATATTGATCCCTCCCACCTGAGGCACTGGATTTATTTGTGATATATGATGATATGTGTCGATATCGGAGCTTAGGGATTAGGTTACGGATTATAGAATTCACTTCCTTTCACTTTCCATTAAATCAACATTTTTTTCCCGTTTCGTCGCAATTATTTAAAATAGTTTCGGGTGTGATAAAATTCTGGAAAAATTTATGAGTGATCCTTATCCTCTTAATTAATTTTTTATAATTTTTGTTTCCAGGTTTGTTTGGTTGGTTTTAGTAATTAATTTGGATTTTTCATTCCAAGCTGTCCCAAAATGAATGATTTTGACATAATGGACCAAAACCATTTTTTCCAATAGGTGTGAAACCTATTTTTTTTTGTGATTAATCACTGGAATTTGTGACACTTTGATGCTACTTAGGCATTTTTTTCATAATTTTTGGTGCCACATTTGATCCACTTTATGGAGTTGTTTTTCGGCGATCATGCCTCGTTATCTTTATCGTTAAGTAATTGTGTTGGCACTTTGGTGCGTAATTTGGTGAAATCCTTTTAGACCATACAATTTACTGACTTTATCATTCCAAGTATTTAATTTCATAATTTTTCAAGTCTCTTTGCTATTTTTCATGTCACCTAGATTATGGGTCCGATTATGTGCTTATTTGCTCCATATCCTAGGTTTTAGCAAGGCATTCATGCCATTTGCTTGAGATACTTTTTGGTAACTTTTAGGAGTTAATTATAGGTCACTTTTAGGTACTTAATTCCAGTTATAGGTCACTTTTTTTGAACCATCTTCATTTAATTTATTTTGGTGTTTCAAAGTGCATAATTACTTAAACTAGTTTAACTTAAACTTGTTTCTCTTCTCCTCTAAATATTAACATGAATTATGTAGGAATCATTAATGCCAAGTCGTGCATTCTAATTGCATCTCATTCCTTGTATGTTACTGATCCATAATCATCTCATGCATATTCACATGTCATTCATCCTTAATTTGCATCATTTGTGATCTTACGCGACACCATGTTTCATTTGTTCTCATATCTTCTTCTCCTTACTCCATAGGACTAAACCATGGCATTCATGATGGTATGTGTTAGAACAATATTTATTCTAATCCTCTAAGAGTTTTGATGATAACAATTATTATTATGCAAAAATAGAAGTTCTAATACATGTTGAGAATAACTTACTTATTTATGTATTGTAAAAGTTCTTAAAAAGGAAGTTATTGAAAAGAAGGTTTGCTTCAATAGAAGAAGACTTGTGCTATCAAATAGAAGTTATATTTGTTAAAGAGAATCTCTCATTAAAGGCATTATTAAAATTTGCGTACCAAGAATTAATTCAATTTGATTCATGTCTAGAAGATGGTGATTCTTTCATTAAAGCTTTAATTAAAGAATATCTGAATTAATGCTGAGAACAAATATCTTTGGTTATGGAAGGTTTTTATGGCATTAACTAATATCCATAATTGGCTCAAGATGTCCCCAACGGCCTTATCACTCAAAGCATTATATAAAGAAATCAAATTGAAGATTTAAAGCTCTGGCTTCTACGAGATACAATTTATTCTATTCATATTGCGCTATACATTCTTGTAACAAATCACGTTTTGATTATAGCTTTATTAGAAGCAAGCTAGTTACTATTTGTTATCATTGTAAAAGATAAGTTAAATCCCTTGAGTGACTAGTTTCAGTCAGAAGACTCAAGAGGACATTTATTGTAGGTCAGTGTGTGTATTCATATATTGAATAGTGGATTAAGACCTCATTGATAGAGGAAAAATCACCTTGGCGGGTGGATTGGATGTAGTTTGAGTTCAAACAAACCAGGATAAATTAAAGTGTCTTTTAAGTCATTTTTATTAGTTATTGAAAACCCAATTCCAACCCCCATTCCTTGTATTTTACATCCCTTCAATTGGCATCAAAGCGCTAGATTCTGAGAAATACATTTAACCGTGTCAGTAAAAGATTCAGAAGTTAAAACACATGGCAGACGTTGGCAACAACAACAATGACTACCAAAATGACAAGATCAATGCAAAACCTCCAGTGTTCAATGGTGACAACTTTGATTACTGGAAGGATGTTTTGGAAAGTTTCTTTTTGGCTCTAGATGGAGATCTTTGGGATATGGTGACAAATGGATACATTCATCCTGTTGGAGAAAATGGTCAGAAGATTGAAAGAAAGAACATGAGAGCTCAACAGAAGAAGGAATTCAGAAATCACCACAGAGCTAGAACCATACTTCTAAGTGCTATCTCATATATAGAATATGAGAAGATCACTAACAGAGATTCAGCCAAACACATGTTTGACTCCTTGAGGATGACACATGAAGGCAACACTCAAGTCAAGGAGACAAAAGCTCTGGCTCTTATCCAGAAGTATGAAGCATTCAAGTTGGAAGAAGATGAAACAATTGAGAAGATGTTCTCAAGGTTTCAAATTCTGGTTGCTGGTCTGAAAGTTATGGACAAAGGCTACTTAACAGCAGATCATGTGAAGAAGATTATCAGAAGCTTGCCAAAGGCTTGGAGACCCATGGTCACTAGTTTAAAGCTATCAAAAAATCTGAATGAGATATCTTTAGAAGAATTGATCAGCTCCTTGAGAAGTCATGAGATAGAACTAGAAGAAGATGAACCCCAGAAGAAAGGTAAGACTGTTGCTCTTAAATATAACAAATCTGATTCTAGAGCATTGCAGGCAGAAGAAGAAGAAAGCTCTGGAGGCTCATCAGAAGAAGATAAACTATCTCTCCTATCCAGAAGAGTTCAACAACTCTGGAAGCATCGTCAGAAAAAGTTCAGAAATACCAGAAGATCTAGCAATCACTCTGAAGCATCCTCTGGTCACAGAAAACCCAGAAGCAAAGAAGTAGTATGCTATGAATGCAAAGAACCTGGACACTACAAGAGTGAATGTCCAAAACTCCAGAAAGAGAAACCTAGAAAGAAATTCAACAGAGAAAAGAAAAAGAGTCTCATGGCAACATAGGATGATTCAGAATCATCTGAAGCTGATTCAGACTCAGAAGATGAACATGCAAACATTTCTCTAATGGAAAAAATATCAGATGATATTCAAATATCAGAATCAGAGTCAGATTCTGACACAGAAGAGGTATTCTCTAAATTTTCTAGATCTCAATTAGAAGACAGCCTCTCAAAAATTCTTGAAAAATATCAGAAGCTTCAATTCAAATACAAAGACATGAAACAAAGTCTAGTATCTGAATTAGAAGAAGATAGAAAACTTAAATTAGAAAACTCTGAGCTGAAAGAAATTATTTTTGAATGTAAAGATTCTTTTGAAAAACTTAAAGCTCAGAAGGAATCTGAATTAGAAGTTTTGCTTAATTCTGATAGTATCATAAAGCAATATGATTATAGTTTTCAAAAATTTCTAGCTAAAAACATAGACAGAAGAAATATTGCATCTATGATCTATGGATTAGCAGAAATGGTATAAGAGGTATATGGTATGTGAAAACCAAAGGAGAGGAAACTCTGAAGTTTAAAAAGATTGATGACATTGTCATAAAAGTTAATATTCCTTTAAGTTCTCATTTTACCTATGGTCATAATCATGATCTAATATACACTAGTGAGTCATCTTGTTCTACAAGTTCTGATATGAAACGTAAGATCAATCATAAATTTGTAAAAACTAACAAACAAGGACCCGGAAAGATATGGGTACACAAAGATAAAATTGTGTATGTTGTAGATGTCTTTAACAGCCAAACTGAAACACCAATCTTGGTACCTGGACTCTGGATACTCACGACACATGACGGGAAGAAAGCATATGTTCCAAAGACTCGAGTTGAAAGCTGGAGGCTATGTAGGTTTTGGAGGAAACCAAAAAGGAAAAATTATTGGCTCTAGAACTGTTGGTAATGGCACTCTTCCCTCTATCTCTAATGTTCTATTAGTATAAGGATTAATGCATAATCTATTATCCATAAGTCAATTAAGTGATAATGACTATGACATAATCTTCAATCAAAAGTTTTGTAAAGCTGTTAGTCAGAAAGGTTGCAACAATCCTCTTTAGTGGAAAGAGAAAGAACAACATATATAAAATAAAACTTTCTGAACTGAAAAGTCAGAATGTAAAATGTCTAATGTCTGTGGAAACTGAGCAATTTGTCTGGCACAGAAAATTGGGACATGTTAGTATGAGAGGATTATCTCAAATTAACAAACTCAATCTGGTCAGAGGACTTCCAAATTTGAAGTTCAACTCATAAGCTCTGTGTGAAGCATGTCAGAAAGGTAAATTTTCAAAACTTGCCTTTAAAGCTAAAAATGTTGGTTCTTCCTCTAGACCATTAGAACTTCTGCACATTGACTTGTTTGGACCAGTGAAAACTGCTTCAGTCAGTTGCAAGAAGTATGGATTAGTGATCGTAGATGACTATAGCAGATGGACATGGGTAAAGTTCCTTAGACACAAGGATGAGTCAATTGATGTATTTCGAAACTTCTGCAAACAAGTTCAAAATGAAAAAGAGTTTAGAATTGTTAAATTCAGAAGTGATCATGGTGGAGAATTTGAAAACAAAAAATTAGAATCATTTTTTAATGAAAATGGCATCTCTCACAATTTCTCTTGCCCTATAACTCCACAACAAAATGGAGTTGTAGAACATAAGAACAGAACATTGCAAGAGATGGCCAGAACCTTGATCAATGAGACTAACATGGATAAACACTTTTGGGCAGAAGCAGAAAATACAACATGATATATTCAGAATAAAACATCTATAAGACCTATTCTAGAAAAGACTTCTTATGAATTGTGGAAGAACAAAAAGCCCAACATTTCATATTTTCATCCCTTTGGATGCACTTGTTTTATTCTGAATACAAATGATCCTCTAAATAAGTTTGATTCTAAGGCACAAAAGTGTTATATGTTAGGATACTCTGAACGTTCAAAAGGATACAGAGTATACAATACAAAAACACGAATTATCATAGAATCTATCTATGTCAGATTTGATGATAAGCTTGGTTCTGAAAAACCAAAGCAGGATGAATCTCTTGCAGATATAGAAGTTGAAATTACTACAAACAGAACATCTAGAGAATAACCATCTACAGAACAAGACAAGACAATCACTCCAACAAGTTCTGAAGAACCCACTAAGAAGAAACTATCCAGAAGCACATTGAATCATCCAGAAGATAAAATCTTGGGAAAGAAGGATGATCCAATCAGAACAAGGTCATCATTCAGAAATTCTGAAGAATCTCTAATGGGACTAGTCTCTCTGATTGAACCAACTTCTGTAGAAGAAGCTCTCTCAGAAAATGATTGGATACTTGCAATGCAAGATGAACTCAATCAATTCACCATAAATGATATGTGGGACTTAGTACCTAGACCCAGAGGATTCAACATCATTGGCACCAAGTGGGTATTCAGAAACAAGCTTAATGAACAAGGAGAAGTTGTTAGAAACAAGGCACGACTAGTTGCACAAGATTATAGTCAACAAGAAGGAACAGACTATATAGAAACCTATGCACCAATCGTCAGGTTAGAATCAATTAGACTTCTAATTTCATTTGCTGTTAATCATAATATCATTCTATATCAAATGGATGTAAAGAGTGCATTTCTAAATGGTTATATTGATGAAGAAGTGTATGTGCACCAACCCCCTGGCTTTGAAAATACAAATTTTACAGAACATGTCTTTAAACTTAAAAAATCCTTATATGGTCTGAAACAAGCTCCCAGAGCTTGGTATGAAAGACTAAGTAATTTTCTTCTGGAAAATAACTTCATCAGAGGGAAAGTGGATACAACTCTTTTCAGTAAAAACATTAAAAATGATATTCTGATATGCCAAATATATGTAGATGATATTATATTTGGTTCTACTAAAAGTGCCTTGGGAAAGAAATTTGTTGAGTCTATGCAGGCAGAATTTGAGATGAGCATGATGGGAGAACTAAAGTTCTTTCTAGGAATCCAAATCAATCAAACATCAGAAGGAACTTATATCCATCAAAGCAAATATGTCAAAGAACTTCTGAAGAAATTTGGCTTATCAGAAAGTAAGATCTCTAAGACTCCTATGCATCCCACGTGTATTCTGGAGAAGGAAGAGGTAAGTAAGAAAGTAGATCAGAAGATCTACAGAGGTATGATTGGCTCTCTCCTCTATCTAACTGCATCTAGACCAGATATTCTATACATTGTATGTTTATGTGCCAGATTCCAATCAGATCCTAGAGAAAATCACTTAACAACAGTTAAGAAAATCTTTAGATATCTGAAAGGTACTACTAATCTTGGTCTATGCTACAAAAGATCCAAAGATTACAAGCTTGTAGGTTACTGTGATGCTGATTTTGCTGGAGACAGAACATAAAGAAAAAGTACTTCTGGAAGTTGTCAATTTCTGGGAGACAATCCAATTTCTTGGTCAAGTAAAAGGCAGTCAACCATAGCATTATCAACTGCAGAAGCTGAATACATTGCAGCCGCTGGATGCAGTACTCAGATGCTCTGGATGAAAAATTAGCTTGAGGACTTCAATATTTATGAGAGTAACATTCCCATCCTCTGTGATAATACTTCTGCTATTTGTCTCTCTAAAAATCCAATTTTACATTCTAGAGCTAAACACATAGAAGTTAAACATCACTTCATTAGGGACTATACTCAGAAGGGAATCTTATTTTTAAAATCCATAGATACTAATCACCAATGGGCTGACATTTTTACAAAACCCCTTGCTGAAGATAAATTTAATTTCTTTCTAACTAATCTTAGTATGGAATTATGTCCAGAATGAACAATGTTTAATTACATGTTTTTATCTTTCAAAAGTTCTGAACTTTGAAATGGTTATTTTACTCATTCAGAAGTTAGTTTAATAATCTGACAGTTTATCTCTGAGAACTTCTGTTTCAAAAGAATAACATGCAGATTCTGACATCAAAATGTGTCACTCAACCTCTGAAGACCCCTAGAAGCTCAAAATATGTGTTCTAACTCTGAAGCAGGACATAACATGCAATCAGACAACTGTCCTCTGCAGAAGGACACGCGTTCAATTTCTGGGAAACTGAAAAGGCTGAATTGACACAATAGAGGCGCAAATCTTTTTGGTAACTGCTCCAAGATCTCTACGCCTTCCCCTTTTGTCAGCTAGCATTTATTACTTTCTAATCATGATGTTTTCAGCATTTATTATTTCCACTAATTATGTTTTATTATTAAATGCATTTTTTCCTATTTAAACTCACTTTCACCTTCACTTTTTACTTTTACCTCTCACGTTGTTTTTCACTCTCTCTTTTTCACCCTAAAATTTCCTATTTTTCTCTGCAAATTTTTTTGGTAAACCCTAAAAACCCTCATCTTAGTAATAATGGCTTCAGCTTCTCAACCATCAAAAGATCCACCGTCAGACCTTCTACATGTCTCTCCAGTCAAGACTCTCCTTACCTCTACTGATAAACTTGAAGTTTTATGTGAATTGTTCATCGATTTTGAAAGCTTGAAGGAGAATGGTTTTGATCTTCAACTTATCGTCAAAGCCCAAGGTTGGGAAAAGTACTTTGATCGTCTCATGGGACCAGTCTTCCCCAAGCTGGTTAAAGAATTCTGGGTTTTTGCAAGTTCCTCAAATTCCCATGTTACTTCTTACGTTCTGGGGAAAAGGATAATCATCTCAGAAGATCATATTGCCAGGCTTAATGAATCTGATGGAAACAAAATCAAGTGAAGTGAAATGGATAAACTCTCAGACACAAAAATGGTGGCTAAAGAGATTTTCACGCATGGACAACCTTCAAACAAAATCAAAGATCTGAAGGATCATCTGAAGATCTGGGCAAAAATCATTCTGGGAAGCATATGTCACAGGAAAGCAACAAACTCTCCTGATTATATTAATATGGATCAGCAGTTTATTCTTTACTTCATCTCCAAGAAGAAGAAAGTCAATCTAGTACATTCTCTCTTCAATCATATAAAGAATAGTGTCAAGGAAACCAGAGAAGGCGAAAAAACTAAGAGGGATTGGATACCTCTAGGAAGACTGATTTATGACATTTTGACTGAAAACAAGCTTGTGGATTATCTGGCTGAACCACAACAGATTGAGTGTCTGGATACAGACGTTGGTAAACCTCTGGATGCAAAGAACCTCAAAAAGATGAAGTTCATTGACTCCATCAAAAAGGACCCTACTCTTCATTCCATAGAATTCATTATAAAAAGGAAGATTCCTCTAAAGAACTTCCCCATGTTCTCCTCTGACACACCCCCAAAAGTTGTTGTCAGATATCTGCAATCATGCAAGCTTGATGGGGTGGACCCTCTATTCAACCCAGAAGAACTCAAAAAGCCAGCTCCAGAAGTTGTCTTAAAGACGAACAAAAAGAGGAAAGCTGGTGAAGGAACTCCTCAGAAAGATGTTAAAATAGTCAAAAAGAAAGGTAACACTTCATCTTCTCAATCTGATTAAGTTTCTATTGTAGAAGCTATAAAAGTGGTCATGTCTGAACCAACACCTTCTGAACCAACTCCTTCTGAACCCATCACCTCTTATGAACCCATCATCTCTTATGAACCCATCATTGCTTCTGATCCAAATCCGTCTGTGATACCCAAATCTGCTGCCACAACTTCTATCGTACCACCACTAAATCAACCAGAAATTGAACCTAATCAACCACAAACTCTAGATGATTTTGACATACCCATTGATCCAACTCTACCCTCTGATATAAACACACCCCAATTTGTTGAAACACATACATAACTTCAAAATGTTCTATCTGACATTGATGCATTCCAACCATTTGAATCTCACCAAAATATTCATGTTCAAACTTCTGAAACACAACAAACCAGTGCCTTCCAACCTATGCACGTTGACTTAAACACACTTGTTTTTGACCTATCACCAATAAGAGAAAAATGATTGTCCTCCTATGAATCCACTCCACCAAACTCACCCACATTCATCACAATTCCAGATACTCCTCCTGAAAACTCTGAACCAGAAGACCCACATAGAACCTCCATTGACATAGAGGCTCTCCAAAAATTATCTTCTGTCTCAAACAAAACTGCTATTCCTGCTCCAAAACCTAAACCCACCAAAACAGACATTGATTCACTTCTGCTAGCTTTTGAAGCAGAAATGAAAATCAGACTTGAGAATCTGAAGGTATCCTTCTCAGAGCTTCCTGATCTAGTTGCTTTTGACTTTCTATGGGAAACATTCGGAAAATGGTTCAACACGGAGACCAAAAAGCTTAAAGATATCTGCTATGATATCGCTCATCAGAACTTCTGCGAGTATCTCAAAGAAGTGGTCTCTAACATTGAAAAGAACAAACCTCTACTTCTGGATGACAAGCCTTGGACTGGACCAGAACCAATGGAATCATACTCTGATCTTCAAATGGTTTTAGTTCCTTCTAAAGAAGTTCAGGAAAATGAATCTGTTCCAGTACCTTCTGTTGAAGAAAACCCTGAAGATCAAGTTGCTTCTACTACTGAAGAAACTCTACCAACATCTCTCGTGCTAAAGACCCAAGAAGAACTGAAGAAGGAAAAGGAAATGGTCAAGCAGAGGTTGGACAAGCAGGATAAAACTAATACTGAACTGAAGACTATGATTGGCAAGCAAGTGGAGTCATCTTCTGAAATCAAGTCCCTTCTGGAAGCATTAGTTACTAAGATGAACCCCATTCCCTGAATTTGATTTTTGTTAATCTTCTAGATTCGTTTTCTTGTTTATTTTGATCATCTATTTCTGTTTGCTTTTGGCCTTGTTTTTAAATTAATGAAACCTTGCTCTGTTTTGTTCCTTTATATTCATGTTTTACTTCTGCATTCTTTATACTTTTTGATTAATGACAAAAAGGGGGAGAAACGTAGAAGATTTTGATCTATAGCAGTTTATCAAGATTTACCTCTAACATATAAATATTCTGATAATACTGTTTCAATTGTTATTCTAAATAGAAACAGGTTAAGTAATCAACTCAGGGGGAGCTAAAGCAAAGAACATCTGATGGAAGAATTAGATTTATTGAAAGAACTTCTAATGAAAAATATCTGAAAGGATAATTATCATAAACCAAAGGGAGTCCTTCTAATCCTTTTAAATCTATTCTTAAATCAAAATAAATGTTTTGTCATCATCAAAAGGGGGGAGATTGTTAGAACAATTTTGATTCTAATCCTCTAAGAGTTTTGATGATAACAATTATTATTATGCGAGAATATAAGTTCTAATACATGTTGAGAATAACTTACTTATTTATGTATTGTAGAAGTTCTTAAAAAGGAAGTTATTGAAAAGAAGGTTTTCTTCAATAGAAGAAGACTTGCGCTATCAAATAAAAGTTATATTTGTTAAAGAGAATCTCTCATTAAAGGCATTATTAAAAGCTGCATACCAGGAATTAATTCAATCTGATTCATGTCTAGAAGATGGTGATTCTTTCATTAAAGCTTTAATTAAAGAATATCTAAATTAATGTTGGGAAAAAATATCTTTAGTTATGGAAGGTTTTTAATGGCATTAACTAATATCCATAATTGGCTCAAGATGTCCCCAACGGCCTTATCACTCAAAGCATTATATAAAGAAATCAAATTGAAGATTTAAAGCTCTGGCTTCTACGAGAAACAATTTATTCTATTCATATTGCGCTATACATTCTTGTAACAAATCACGTTGTGATTATAGATTTATTAGAAGCAAGCTAGTTACTATTTGTTATCATTATAAATGATAAGTTAAATCCCTTGAGTGGGTGGATTGGATGTAGTTTGAGTTCAAACGAACCAGGATAAATTAAAGTTTCTTTTAACTCATTTTTATTAGTTATTGAAAACCTAATTCCAACCCCCTTCCTTGTGTTTTACGTCCTTTCAGTATATTCATTCATCTACATTCATAAGCATTCACTACTGACTTTGATACTCATTTCATGTATTAATTCATGCTTGTAGGCCATATGCACTCATACTTCTTCATTGAACCCTAACTTGCATTTAGGTGAACTTAGGTGAACTTTTTGTACATAGTTTGAACTTGTTGGGTATCCTAGCATACTTAGTGACCTATATCATGTAGCTAATGACTTTAGAAGTCATATAACATTTAGGTACCTTCATCTTTAGACTTAGGTCTTATTTTGAACCCTAGTTCCATTCTAGGACGTGTGGGGTACTTAATCGTTTTTATGCTTTGTTTATGCTTTCAATATGCATTGTTAAGCTAAAATTTGTTTTGTAGAGGGGAAGATTGAGGTAAATATTACTTATTTCTCATATATTTTAGCTTTCTAATTGTGTTTGTCTTAGCAATTTGTGCTTGTATAGGCTTCCCCATCTTTAGAACCAACTTAACTTCCTTAGGAAGTAAGTTGAGTTCTAATTCTCTTTTCTTCTTTTCCTTTTCTTCCATAGGATTAGAAAACTTCACGAACCATTAGGATATCCCTTTTGTATATGATAACTAACTTAGGGTTGCGTCTTAGTCCCCTTAGTTTTCCCTTTTGTTTCCACTTGAGTCCTCCTTTCTCATCTCATAAAGAAAATAATAAAATACCAAATAAAGGTTGAATGTTCCCATACGACATGAGACTTTGTTGCTGAGTACTTATGTGCGTCCCGTTTCGGGGCGAGGTGCAGGTTATGTACCTTGATGGATAAGTCTTAGTATGAGAATGTTCACAAACAATAAACTCAAAACACTTCTCATAAAAGACAACCAACAAATACATCACGTCTTCTCTTTTCATCTCATACTCTTTGCAGACGAATACGACTTGCCTCGACAGTTCAAACATCGATACAGTAAACACCCTCGAGTCAGAGCCGATAACACCTGAGCTAGAGCTATGGCAACATCATCCTAAAAAACAAGAAAATCTCCGCCTTTGTTAGACGAACTATGGCGACTCTGATCCTCATTTTCCTAATGAGGTATGTAGGTAGTGGGGTAGGGCCCATTCGAGCACATTCTTTATTTTCCCTATGTTTCTCCCTTTCTTTCCATTTTCTTTTCCAGTTCCCTTTCTCATTTCACTTCCATTCCAGTTAGCAGTTTATTCAACAACACTTTATTTCTCACCCTTTGAAACAGACAAACAAGTGTGGATCCCGTCGGGTACGACTGACGATCTAGGGTGCTAACACCTTCCCAGGTCGTAACCAACTCCCGAACCCAGATCTTTGGTTCACAGGACCTCGTTCTTTCCTTCTTCCTCAGGTTTGTGCAACATTACCTTTCCTGTTCCTTCGGGATAAAAATGCTTGGTTGGCGACTCTACCTTTTCCGCACCACTTTCGTGTTTGTACTAGGATGAAAATCCCGGGAGCGACAGCTGGTGACTCTGCTGGGACCGAACCTATAATCTCTAGTTTCCCTTGTAGAGTCAATCCTAGTGCTTGTCTGTTTTTGTTTATTTGGGGGTTTATTTGTTTGCTGATGTGTGCTTTAGTTTAGTTTTATTGTTTCCATTTACAATTTTACTTTACAGCTTTACTTTACAGTTTTATTTACTATTTTCATTATTACTGTCTGGCTGTGCTGGTTTCATTTTTTCTGTGGGATGGGAGTTACCGTGAGATAAGCCAAACACCCGGCTTGAGTATACACCTAGGACTAGCGGGGTTTCATATTGCTCCACATGTTATTTCAGTATAATGTTGTGATATGAAACCACACCCAGATTGCGACCGTCTTGGGAATATTCTGTATGGGATTTCCTCCATTTCGGGATAGGACCTCGATAGTTATGTGCATCTGGGGACCGATCATTGAGGTCCTTAGTGGAAACATCCCTCTCCAGTGATGACAGTGGCTGACCACATTTGTTGGCAAACCCACTCGCATCCGAGGGCCCTCTAGGAACTCGCATAGGATGGCCTAGTTCTCTCATAAGAATCCAGTTAAGGCAAATTGTTCGTATGACGATAGTATTGTACCCTTCGGGATTAATGTGATATTGTTTCTCGATTCAGTGCTTAAAGTCGTGGACTTATGAGGGATGCTTGTTTCCTTGGACTCAGCTGAGACCTCCCTGAGTAATACATAATGCCATACCGATTCCCTAATTTGGTAATGAGCTATTTCTCGGAAATGGTGAACGTATTATTGCTATTTGGCTTTGAGAGTCCGTGATGTTGACCCGAGTAGCACACCTGTGAGATTGGGAGGGGTTTACAGGTTTGCAGGAACCCTAAACCTCAACATACCCGCTTTGCCAGTGTTGTTTTGTGATATGATCTGGTTCTACATGGTCCTTTGGTTATGAGTTATGGGATTTCTACACAGAGATTATATTATTATTAAGACTCTCCATAGACATTTGGCTTGTTGTTCAACTTCCACACCATCAGTGATTGTTCTATAATGCGATCCAGTTCTACAGTTATTGGGTTCTCAGTTATGGGGTTCTATACAGAGATGGTACTACCATTATGACTCTTCATAGTTGGTTCGATGCTCAACACCAACATTAGACCATTGATCACATGCCTGATGCATACATGACATCATAGCATTCATGCACACATGTTCAGTTATTTCTGAGGATCTCATATCTGAATCAAGCCGTTGGATTTATTTTTGTGTCAAACTTGAATCAAAGCTGATAGATTCCTCATAAATAACTGAGCATGGCATTTGCATACATCCTTGCATTCATGACAGGTGTTCAAAGAACGATTAGTATCATGACTGGGTTTCTCTTCACAAATGCCAACTTGAATCACAACTATCGAGGTATAACTCCGAGCGGAGGTATCCAAACGAAGAACCATATGAGGCCATTCAGGGCAAAGGTGCAAGCTTTATTTCAGAACCAGAAGCTGCTGAAACAGGAAGTCAACCAGATGAAGACTCAGATGAACTTGGTTATAGAAATTCTGAACGAAGTTATTTTCATCCCTATTGAGGGGAACTACGTCGCTCTAATTCTTCATTAGTCAATGGAGATACGTAGGCAGGAGACCACATGAGATCTTTGCAAGCAACCTTATCTATTAACTTTATCAACCTCTTCCATCCAGATGTCATTCATCAACATCCAACCTGAGCTTCCCAAGAGTTTCCTAGGGGAAGAGCATAAGGGTAAAGGCCAGAACAATTTGAGAAGAAGTTTACTCATATTCTAATGTCATACGTGTAACAAGTTTCCCCATTTGCTCAAATTCAAACTGGTTGAGCTAGTCGCATCAGGATCATCTCTGACAAAGTTTCCTTCGGGGTTTCAATGCCAAGTATGACTACCATTATGGGGAACCTAACCGTCTAGTTGAAGATTGCAAGTCTTTCAGAGGCAAAGGTAAAAACATGGTCGCGAATTTGATCGACTTTAAGACTATTGTGTTCCCACCAGGAAAAGGTGGGAATATGACACCAAAACAGTAATTGAATGAACATCCAGACTGCTGACTGCTGAAAGTCTCCAAGAGCAATAAGTCCAGACGGAGTCAAGCCTCTTCAATCATGGAAACTACGATGTGAATGCTAGATCCAAGTACCTCTCATGGGAATTTAGGCATACCATTGACAACTGTGATGAGTTCAAGCACAAGGTTCAGGATATTGGTTGACTCAAAGGTCATCATACCAGACGGTATTCCTACAAATGGAAGCCTCCTCACCAGATTGACCTCCTAATTTGCAAGGGTATCTGTAGAAGAAATAAAGCCAGAAGTATTCAAATACTCTCAGTAATGGAAATTGTGTGTTTGTCTTTCTTCAATGCATTTTCATCCCTATTGAGGGGAACTACGCCGCTCTGATTCTTCATTGGTCATGGGTCAATGGAGATATGTAAGCAAAAGATCATCAAGTCTTTCCAAGCAACCTTATGGGGCAACTTTACTCCCCAACTTTACTCTTTCCTTCAGATGTCTCGTGCCAGAGTCAGAATAACTAGAAGAAGAGGTATGATTTCCATGGTTTGGTATACAGCTGCAACTTGAAGATTACAAGTCTATGAAAGAGCTATTGATCACTGAAAGTATCTAAGACTGACAGGTCCAAACGGAGCCAAGCCTCTTCAACAACGGCAATATTCAACTTCTTTACTGCATTTTCATTTGTAGTTTCTGTTATTTGCAAAACATTTGTATACATGTACAAAAGTTGTTTACTTTTGAATGATAATCATAATAAAACTCGCGTGTTTTCTTGAAGTAATTCATTTGTATCCATTTATAATTTTATATGTGTACATTGTAATACAATTTGTTGTGCTTAAAATCTATGAAGGAGGATAACGAAATGAAAACACAAAGAATCTTTAATTGTGTGCTCTCGAATAAAACATTGTTAACGATGTACAGGCTTTGTTTCAAATCCCTAAACACCAGAGATATAAGGGAGATAGACGCTCGCTAACCCCTTTGAGCCTTGAAGTAGGAGTTTCTTTTTGCATGAAAAAAACCCTTACGTTTAACCCGGGGAAAGATAGGTGTCAGCTAGTAGGACCAAGCGTTCATACTTTCATAAAGGAGTGTATTTGAGGATCCATTACATTCCATTATGCTAATCAAGAGGTCGTAAGACTGAAAACCACAATGGTTATTCAAATCAAGAGATCCAAATGCTGGAAACCACAATGGTTATCCTTCATCGACCAAAGAATGAGGCAGTCACAACCCTCACAAAGCAACCAAGACAAACAGTGTCACACGATTTGTTCAATAAAAAATGAAAAAAAAATGAAAAAGCCCGTTAAGTCGAAACTTGAAAACAAACGACTTAGGAAAAAGTTAGGGCATCCCGCTAGACTTCACAATCAAAGATTCACAAGGATCAGTCCAGGAAAAAGTTAGGGATAAGCAAAATAACGCAAAAGCGAAAGACGAAAAGGATTACACATGAAAGATCCTCAAACAAGAACAAAGTCGTGTGGCACAGACACGAAAGACAAAGGGGTGACTGACTCTCAACGACAACCTGATTGGTGCTTGAACCGTTAGCTGCAATGGTTCCTCAACTAACACGAAACCCTTATGAAAGGTAAGTGCTTGTGAAATTAGCTGAACATAGGAATGGAGGACATCACGAAGAGGGGTGGACACATATACACTTTGAGCCTATATCCTTTGTTTCTATAACCGTGAACCAGGCCATGATACAACCCTTAAAAGTACTAACTGAAACACGTTTATTTTGAGAGTGTACTACCACGAGATAGCGTTGCTGACTCCCATGAGTTGTTCTAAAAGATCCTTGTTGGTATTGCATATACATACTTTCATTAAAAAAATAATGTCGGTCTTAACCAGTGATTCGCTCACAAAGGTTTGCGACACCTTTTCAATAAATACTTCAAGATTAACATGTGTACTGCATTAGAATGATCATTCTAAGAATAAACATTTTCTGCTTGCATACATTTGAGTAAGGACTTTCCCAATCAGTCATGGTAAGAGCCAGCCAATCCGGGGCAATTACATCAATCAATCTTTTCAAAATTCAGCCAAACTGGGGCAATCACTTCGAGATTCAAATCTCTCTAAGAGCAAAGACTAGTCAGTCAAGTGCAAAACTATTCAAATATTTGTGTTGTGGAAGGCCACTCCAGTAGCACAAAAATCCATTCTTTCCCGAAGATAGAAAGTCGAAAGCACCTATCCAGAACTCAGAGTACCGAGACAGTTATGCTCCTGAAGAGTTTCTATGTCACCCTCTTGTCATAACTCTTACTGATTGAGTCTATTACTCATCTAGTGGATGCTCGTCAAGCCAATTATCTCATTCAACACTTTTGACAGCTACAAACTCATCTGCGTTGGCAATGGTTACCTCCCCAACAAGGTTATTACGATGATTCATGTAGTCATTACAAGTTTAAAGACACCAAGTATTTTGTAAAATCCTCTTAAGGTAAAGTCCAAACAAAAAAAAATGATCCCCAGCACGAGACAACTTGAAATCATTCCTCCTCAGTAGGACGTGTTACGATTTCGTTATCCCCAACAGACGAATGGAAGTTATCCCCAGTAAAGTCTCCGAACTTTTCCTCTTCAACGGGTTTCCAGGATCCTATTCCCTAGCAGATCTCAGACAAATTTCCCTTCCCCAACAGATCTTGGAATATTTCTTTGCTCCAGCAGAGCAACAACGATTGATAATCCCCAAACAGAGAGTTCTCTTCCCGCTGGGAAGTATTTCTTAAAAGAGTTCATGTATTTCCGGCAACCAGCTAAATGGTTCCCTTCCCCACAGAGGTTCAAAAGATTCAGGTAGATGGAGAGTTCTCCTCAATAGAGCCTTGGCAAGACCTTCCCGCAGCTAAGTTGGAAAGTTGGCAAAGGTGATAATTCGGGACAAATGAATTATTCACACTCTTCTCCAGCAGAGATGTCATCCCCGCATGGCTTATCGAGATCGAATCCGCGATCATTGCATTCTCAGCAGAGTCAGCGGGGACTTATTATTTCCGCATCAAGAACTCCCTTTGCACCTACGCCATTTCATTAACATGTTCAAAACCTAACACCCCCAGTGTCATGGGGCATCATGCCATGCAATTCAGCATATGCGTACCCAACATAATCCAAGTTTGATATCTTGTAAAGCCCAGCCACAGACTGGCCAAAGTCCATCTTCGGGTGGTAAATTCTTAAAGCCCAGCCACAGACTGGCCAAAGTCCATCTTCGGGTGGCAAATTCTTAAAGCCCAGCCACAGACTGGCCAAAGTCCATCTTCGGGTAGCAAATTCTTAAAGCCCAGCCATATACTGGCCAAAGTTCATCTTTGGGTGGCGAATTCTTAAAGCCCAGCCACAGACTGGCCAAAGTCCATCTTCGGGTGGCAAATTCTTAATGCCCAGCCGCAAACTGACCAAAGTCCATCCTCCGGGTGGCAAATTTCAAAAGTCCCCCGCATTGGGCAAAAGTCTACCGTAGTGAGCAAAGTCCAGCCGCATACTGGCCAAAGTCTATCCTCAGTGTGGCAAATTTCAAAAGTCCCCCGCAGAAGGAAAAAGTCTCCCGCGGTGAGCAAAAGTCCATCCGCAGACTGGACAAAGTCCATCCTCAGGGTGGCAAATTTCAAAAGTCTCCTGTAGTGAGCAAAAGTCCAGCCGCAGACTGGCCAAAGTCCATCTTCGGGTGGCGAATTCTTAAAGCCCAGCCATAGACTGTTCAAAGTCCATCTTCGGGTGGCTAATTCTTAAAGCCCAGCCACAGACTGGCCAAAGTCCATCTTCGGGTGGAAAATTCTTAAAGTCTAGCCGCAGACTGGCCAAAGTCCGTCCAATGGGTGTCAAATTTGTAAAGTCTCCCGTAGTGAGCAAAAGTCCCCCGCAGTGGCCAAAAGTCTCTCGTAGTGGGTAAAAGTCTCCTGTAGCGAGCAAAAGTCCCCTGCAGTGAGCAAAAGTCTCCCGCAGTGAGCAAAGGTCCACCCGCAGTGTGGCAGAATATCCAAAGACCACCTGCAGGGTGGCAAAGTATCTTGACGTCTAACCGCAGATTGGAGAAAGTCTGTCCTCAGGGTGGCAAAGTATCTTGAAATCCGACTATAAATTAGTGAAAGTCCACCTGCAGTGTGGCAAGTCGTTAGTCTTTCAACTCTGTCCAAAAGACTAGACATCATGAAGACACTATTGTAGCCTATCAAAAGTCCACCTGCAGTGTGACTAACTAGTAGTCGTCTGATGTGGTTCAAAAAGACAGACTCTTAAAAAATAGGGTCCACCCGCAGTGTGGCAAGTCAGTAGCCTTCTGGAATCACTCAAAAGGCATCCCCCATTTACTATTCTTTACATCATAGTTATCCCCAAGCAGAGTTCATATGGTTGGGTTTATTTCCATGTTCTTCTTCCACAGAGTGCAAATTTTTTGGTTATTTCTAGTATTCAATTCCTGCATACCTCAAACGTCTGAAAGCAACTGCTATCATCCATTCAGGTCTACAGTGATTGAATAGGGGCAACTATAACACCCTAAAATTTGCCCTCTTATTTATTACCTTGACTGGCTAGGTCATAATATTCGCAATAATGCATTTCATTGAGCTTCTAAGGCATGAGATTACTGCCCTCTGAAAACAGGTTATTCCATTAGTTTGTGGTTTCTACTTCACTGGAATTTTGCTTCATGGATTGTGGAATTAGAGTTTTGCACCCAACTTATGGTTATCTAATGAATTCAAAATCTTGATTACGTGGCTATCAATAATTCCACCCACTCATGCTCTTGCTACTTGGTTAGGGTTTATTTCCCTGATTAAGTAGTCTTCAAGAAAGTTACTTACGACGACTGTTCATTGGTTCATCGAGCTCGTCATCAAGGTTGATTAGGATTTTATTCAAGTTTAAACTCGATGACATCTCACCAACTGAAGTTCAGTGAATTAGGGTTCTCGCGCCAAATTATCTTAGGTCGTGCATCTCCAAACGAGTCATTGTAATAAAAGCTCCTTTATTTCGTACTCACAAGTTAATTTCAAGTAGGTCATTTGTAAGAGATTCGGGAAACATGGTTCGAGGTATTGATTTTATGATTCGTCATGGCATCAAAGTTTTGGTTAAGGGATTCGGTTCAATTTAAGGACGAAAAAAATACAAAGTCATGGCTCATTGGGAAAGCATTATTCAAATTTATTTTAGTCCCATTTTTTATTCCGAATACACTATATTCAATTGAGTTCCATTTTCTTTACCCGATTCAAACCTTAACACTCATTCGCAAGTTGATGTCCATTTTTTAATATCCTTCTTTTTAACCATTTTAATCCTTATTTTAGCCATTTATCAAAATTGTATTCAAACTTCTATGTCGATTTTGTCTTATGATCATAACACCTTTGCTTTTATTTTTTTAAAACCATTCGTTTTCCAAACATTTGTCCATGACCATCAATTAAATCCAATAGAATTTCAAGTCAGCTCTAAATGTACAGGTTCCATATTGTCATTCAACGTTTTTTTTCTTCTCTTTCTTTGTGATTTTATTACACATAATAGAAAAATAAATAAATAAGTGGCTGTGAAAACTATAACAAAGAGGATTATAACAGAAATTGACAAAAAAAAATTCCAGAGATTGACACGGTAGAAAATTGATACAGGGGGAGGATTTATCACAAAACTCAGGAGGAATTCAGTTAGCTATTTTCAATAGAATAACAATTAATCACAAAAGAGTTCAGTTGCAAAGAAATGGGAACTGATATAATAGAATAAGCTACAGAAAAAAAGAAAAATATATCTATCAGAAGAATCGCTTCAACCTCTGTCTTCTGAGATGATCACCACAATCTATTCGGAAAAACCTCTCTGCACTCTGCATCTTGAGGAGTCTCCTTCACCACTCTTCAAACTCGACACCTTCATCTTCAATTAAGTTTGGACATCGCCAATCACAACAACTTTCAATTTTCTTCTGCAACAGAATTTTCAACAAACTTCACCCTCTGCATAACAAAAATCATCAGAATCTTCAAGAACGAATCAACAACAACGGAAATCAATACATCACAACAATGGCTCGATATCACGGAAAACAAAAGCAGAATTCAAGAAGAAGGAAATTGTGTTAAGCAAGAACGATAGAATAACGTGTATACCTAAGCCGCGAATTTCGATTCGTTTCCGAAGAACACTGCACCCACAATTTCGCATACTAAAATCTTCATCATCATTTGCCTTCAACAATTTTCATCATCATATCCTTCGATCAAGAAGAGCACATCCACGGATCTGCAATTACAACAACACATCAGCATCAACAATCTTCATCAACACATTGGCATCAACAATCTTCAATCAGGAATTCCGTAGTTTGCACCGAACCTTGAAATTTCGCAATCGATGCACCCAAAACTTCAAATACCTACAAATCGATTCACACCACGAGATCTCAGAGTCACGTATCAACAACGAAGATAACTCAGTACCTAAACCGTGAAGTTTTATTCATCGACATCAAACCTTAAGCGAATTCAGAGCGGCTCCGTTTGAAGATGAGATGTCGACAACAAAGCGAGGAAGATTAAGCTTAGATAGCAGAGGGCATCATGACGAGGACGTCTTGTTCACATCGAAGTTTCTCGTGAGAGAAATGAAGGGCTCGCTGCGATTGAGAGGAGAGAGAAAATGGGGTTTACGGCGTATCAGAAAGAAAGATGAGGGTGAAGACGATGAAGGAAGTAGTGGTGACGAAGCTTTATCCATGGCGATAGTAGAGGAGAAGAAAGAGTATTCTGATGAGGCTCTATGGAGAAGAATGATGGAGTAATGAAAAATAACAATGGAAGATCACTTGTGAGCTTCGAAGAAGAGGAGAAAGCCGCGGATGAACCCTCCATGAATTTCTTACTCACACAATCATTTTCCTACCAACACCCCCACCGACGCTCATGTATTGAGGGAATGGGCTCAGGCCCCATGCAATTGCTTTTGGTCACCCCGTTTTCACTTATTACACCCCATAATGTCTTCTTCAATTTGGATGGGCCTTTGGCTATGAAACTGTTATTGGCACCATTGTTTCCAGTCAGCACCCCATGTTCCCTTTATTTCTTTTTTTAGAAATTCCTAACAATTTCTACTTTCTTGAAAAAAATTGTTAATTAATCCTCTTACTAATTAATTTTTGTGGATTAACACTTAATCCATTTCTTGGTAATTTTTAATTGAATTTTGATGGATAATTTTAATTAGTGTTTAGAACTAGTTTTGATGAAAAACAGACATGAGTTTTTTTTTTATCGATTTTGGATGGTAAAGCTTCACGAAGAGATTACGGAAGATGAGCATTTATTTTTCTTATGAGAGATATCAAGACCTTGCATGAAGTTTTTGGATTTCTTTTTATATGAAGAATTGTCACTTCGATCAAGTAAGTAATTTCGACTTTTTTCGACTTTAATGCACCATTCTAGTGGTATGCGGCTTATGATCATATAGTGTAAGGTGCATATTGAGCCCTCCCACCTGAGGCACAGGATTTATTTGAGATATATGATGATATGTGTCGATATCGGAGCTTAGGGATTAGGTTACGAATTATAGAATTCACTTCCTTTCACTTTCCATTAAATCATCATTTTTTGCCTGTTTCGTCGCAATTATTAAAAATAGTTTCGGGTGTGATAAAATTCTGGAAACATTTATGAGTGATCCTTATCCTCTTAATTAATTTTTTATAATTTTGTTTTTCATGTTTGGTTGGTTTTAATAATTAATTTGGATTTTTCATTCCAAGCTGTCCCAAAATGAATGATTTTGACATAAGGGACCAAAACCATTTTTCCAACAGGTGTGAAACCTATTTTTTTGTGTGTGATTAATCACTGGAATTTTTGGTGCCACTTAGGAATTTTTTCATAATTTTTGGTGCCACATTTGATCCACTTTGTGGAGTTGTTTTTTGGCGATCATGTCTCGTTATCTTTATCGTTAAGTAATTGTGTTGGCACTTTGGTGCGTAATTTGGTGAAATCCTTTTATAACATACAAGTTACTGACTTTATCATTCCAGGGATTTAATTTCATATTTTTTCAAGCCTCTTTGCTATTTTTCATGTCACCTAGATTACGGGTCCGATTATGTGCTTATTTGCTCCATATCCTAGGTTTTAGCAAGGCATTCATGCCATTTGCTTGAGATACTTTTTGTTAACTTTTAGGAGTTAATTATAGGTCACTTTTAGGTACTTAATTCCAGTTATAGGTCACTTTTTTTGAACCATCTTCATTTAATTTATTTAGGTATTTCAAAGTGCATAATTACTTAAACTAGTTTAACTTAAACTTGTTTCTCTTCTCCTCTAAATATTAACATGAATTATATGGGAATCATTATTGCCAAGTCGTGCATTCTAATTGCATCTCATTTATTGTATGATACTGATCCATAATCATCTCATGTGTATTCACATGTCATTCATTCTTAATTTGCATCATTTGTGATCTTACACGACACCATGTTTAATTTGTTCTCATATCTTCTTCTCCTTACTCCATAGGACTAAACCATGGCATTCATGATGGTATGTTCATTTATATACATTCATAAGCATTCACTACTGACTTTGATACTCATTTCATGTATTAAATCATGCTTGTAGGCCATATGCACACATACTTCTTCGTTGAACCCTAACTTGCATTTAGGTGAACTTAGGTGAACTTTTTGTACATAGTTTGACATAGATTGAACTTGTTGAGTATCCTAGCATACTTAGGGAGCTATAGCATGTAGCTAATGACTTTAGAAGTCATATAACATTTACCACCTTCACCTTTAGACTTAGGTCTTATTTTGAACCCTAGTTCCATTCTAGGACGTGTGGGGTACTTAATCGCTTTTAAGCTTTGTTTATGCTTTCAATATGCATTGTTAAGCTAACATTTGTTTTGTAGGGGGGAAGATTGAGGTAAATATTACTTATTTCTCATCTCTTTATGCTTTCTAATTGTGTTTTTCTTAGCAATTTGTGCTTGTCTAGGCTTCCCCATCTTTAGAACCAACTTAAATTCCTTAGGAAGTAAGTTGAGTTCTAATTCTCTTTTCTTCTTTTCCTTTTCTTCCTTAGGATTAGAAAACCTCACGAACCATTAAGATATCCCTTTTTTATATGATAACTAACTTAGGGTTGTGTCTTAGTCCCCTTAGTTTTCCTTTTTTTTCCACTTGAGTCCTCCTTTCTCATCTCATAAAGAAAATAATAAAATACCTAATAAAGGATGAATGTTCCCATACGACATGAGACTTTGTTGCGGAGTACTTATACGCGTCCTGTTTCGGGGAGAGGTGCAGGTTATCTACCATGATGGATAAGTCTTAGTATGAGAATGTTCACAAGCAATAAACTCGAAACACTTCTCATAAAAGACAACTAACAAAGACATCGCGTCTTCTCTTTTCATCTCATACTCTTTGCGGACGAATACGACTTGCCTCGACAGTTCAAACAGCGATACGGTAAACACCCTCGAGTCATAGCCGATAACACCTGAGCTAGAGCTATGGCAACATAATCCTAAAAAACACAAGAAAATCTCCGCCTTAGTTAGACGAACTACGACGACTCTGATCCTCATTTTCCCAATGAGGTACGTAGGCAGTGGGGTAGGGCCTATTCGAGCATATTCTTTATTTTCCCTATGTTTCTCCCTTTCTTTCCATTTTCTTTTCCAGTTCCCTTTCTCATTTCACTTCCATTCTAGTTAGCAGTTTATTCAGCAACACTTTATTCTCACTCTTTGAAACAGACAAACAAGCGTGGATCCCATCGTGTATGGCAGACGATCTGGGGTGCTAACGCCTTCCCAGGTCGTAACCGACTCCCGAACCCAGATCTTTGGTTCGCAGGACCTCGTCCTTTCCTTCTTCCTCAGGTTTATGCAGCATTACCTTTCCCATTTCTCTGGGATAAAAATGCCTGGCTAGAGACTCTACCTTTTCCGCGCCACTTTCTTGTTTGTACTAGGATGAAAATCCCATGAGCGATAGTACTGCTTGAGAAAGGCTTCTCCAAGCTCCTTCCAGTTACGGACAAAATTCTTCTCTAACTTCATATACCACTCTAGAGAGCCCCCAGACAGGCTGTCCTGGAAGTAATACATCCAGAGCTTCTCGTCCTTTGTATGTGCAGCTATTTTGCGGTAGAAGGCATGCAGGTGAGTTTTCGGGCAAGAGCTGCCACTGTACTTGTCGAAGGTTGGTGGTCGGAACTTCGGAGGGATGACCACTCCTGAAACCAGCCCTATGTCACCAACGTCAATGCCAATGGTGTCTCTGCACTCCATAGCTCTTACCTTCTTGACCATAAATTAGAAGTCATGGTTATCGGCCCTAGCACCAAATCCCATATCTTCATTGAGCAAAGTAAACTGATCCACCTGTCGGTCTGTTACGCGAATAAGAATTGGTCCACCGCCTTCAGGAGTATGAGGTCTATTCTCTAAAGGTGGGATGACAGTGAAGTTGATCAGATTGCCTTGGGTGTCCAAGGTAATCACTGGAGGATTAGCTTATGGGGGATTAAGCCTTTGCATGGCGGTTCTCATTTCTTGCTGCCCCTGCACTATACCCTGCATCACTTCCATAAACTCCCCCATATGAGTGCGAAGATCATTCAGCTTAGTATGTATTGTGTTCATGAGGGGATGAGTCTTGGTGGCTCTCGCAATCCTGCCTAAATAAACGGATAAGTTAAGGAACTCGGATAACCTGCAAAAGAAAAAATGCAAATGATATGCATGCAATGTTGTGTTCAGTTTCATTCTCAAGTTTTTTTACATTCCCAATTCCGGTATTCAGATAGTTCTTTCATATTTTGAGGGGAGAAGACCCCAACATGATGCTCAGATAAGATGACATCCGTGGTAAACTAGTGCTTAATACCCCGTGTTAGTACAAGAGATAAAAACAAATATTTGAACCAAATCAAACATATCATAAATTGGAATCTGAATAACAAGAATCCCCGAAGAGTTCCAATTCATACATCGAATAGTAAAGCAAAGTAAACCAAAGAGGAATCCCACAACAAGCATGTGGGTAATCCAGATACAAGAGCAAAACAACTAAACCCTAGGGAGTTCCATGTCTTGCAGCCTCCAGCTAAGGCGATTGACGGCTTAGAACAGCTGGGAAATGTCCGGATGACTCGGCTCCTTAATGAGCTTCTAGATGAGAATGTATCTCAGGTAAAAAGAAGTGTGTAGCTCGTTGATTTGTTGTAGGAATACCTCCTCCTTTTCCTTGTTAGGACTCGGTTCAGAGAATCTTGAAGGCCTTTGATCTTGAGCCTGTACTTGATCTCTGCCTCTTTCTTCTCTCTCAGATGGTTTTCCCACTTCTCTTGCCAAAGGGTCACTGCTTCATTAGCTTCATCCAAGGCTTTCTTATCCTTTTGGCGCTGTCCTGCCCTGTGGATCTCAATTAAATTCCTTTTCTTGAAGTAGAGCTCTCATTCTGCAAAGTCTTACTACTTGAGCCTGACTAACTCCTCAGCTTGATAAGCTCTCTTTTCTAGCTTCTGGTTCTAAATTTTCAGTTTCTGACAAGCATTATCAACCTCATGATTTTCAGCCCTGAGTTGTTTGACCAAAGCTTAATGTGTCCGCAAGCGCACAGATTTATCGAAGTAATATAAAAGATTGTCAAACGACAAAGACCAATATCAACCTATCGTTATCTATCGTTACTTTATAAAGCTAAGGCTAATGATAATTGATTAAAGGGAAACTAGAACTAAAACTAGAATAAAACTAAGAAAATATAATAATATAATGAGGCCAGAATATGGTTTCCGCGCTCCTAAGGGACTTGTAGAATGAGGTTCCAATTACGATTATACTCCTATTCCGTAGAATATACCAACTTAAAGACTCTGTCTCACGCTCTCGCGGTCTTAACTAAAAGCATACTTCCTAATCCCAAGATTTTGCTCTTGCTCGCCTGGTAACTAGGAAACACTCTTTGAAAGTCAGTAGTATCCTAACCAACATCTAAAGCGCTCTTGCTGTATTTAGATATGATGACTAACTTCTATTATCCGATTCATTCCTCATGCTCTCGCGGATCTCGGCTCAAACCTTAATATGCTTCTCACTCTCTTGACAAAGCAATGTTAAATAATCTCTCACTCTCGTGTCAAGGCTACTTAAATTACGCTTAGAAGTTATAACCAAAACAGAATTGTAATTAATAATTCACACCTATTATTTTCTACCGAGTCCCGTCGATAACGACGGTCCTCATACGCCGGACTCTAAACTATTTAGCAAGACATATAATTAAATGGAAACTACATAAACATAAAGTTTGCAATTAAGAACAACATACTTTAACAATTAAGAGATGTAGTAACAATAATAGTAATAAATCGATAAAATGAAGAACCTATAATACGAGAAAATAAACGAGACTTGAATTAGACGAAACTGGAAATAACTTCAATAAATTGATCCAAGCAGTTACATAGATTTATGGCCTAAACACTAATGGTGGAGTAGTTCCTCAGTGTAAGAAACTACCCCTTTTACAATGGTAATTTCTGCCTAAAAACTAAGAACAAAGTGAGCAACGCTTTCGCACCCAAAAACTTGGATAATCCTAAAAACTACGAAGATTCCTATTTATAGAGTGAAATTCCCTCTATAACTTCCATGTAGCAAAATGAGTAGTGGAGAAAGTGGGAGTAGTGGGCGGTTGAGAAATTTGAGGAGGAAGTGGGATGAATCAGTTTGCTTCCTTTAAGTTGAGGTTGAGAGAAATTAGGAAAATAGAATGAATTTTCGCAGCTTTTGTTTTCCATGTTTTCACGTTCAATATAAACTGGTTTTGAAACACTTACGAGCATCATGGGGATATGACGAGTGCTTCCTCTATTCTGTACGTGTGACGATCGTAAGGTGTGCGTGACGGTCGTCACACGCTAATTATGCATGATGCTCGTCATGAGGCTGTGACGACCGTCACAGCTGCAAATTATGCAGAACTTCAGTTTGCTTGTTTCTTCTGGTTTTTCATGTTGGTTTTCTTCATTTCTTCTTTTTGCACATTGTTAACTTGAGAAACATAATACATGCGGAAAACATGAGAACTCGGGGAAAATAGGGAGTTAAGTCTATAAAAATCATAATGAAATGGAGACAGAATGTAGCAAATATATGATACGATTTCATGTTATCAAGCTTCTAACTTCTGGTAGTCTTCCAAAAGTACATTTGCAGGAGGTGGAGCTGGTGCAAAGAAAGGGATTAGAGATACCTGGGCTTTCTCCCTTATCCAAGCTTCGAACTCGGGAAACATTTGGTTGTTTCTCCTAACCAAGCATGTTATTCCCTTCCTTCTAATCAATTTCCAGGAGCCTACGACCTGCCTAACCAACGAGAGATTATCCTTTGCTGAGAAATAGAAAGTCGGGAACAATTCTGATTCACCGGGGACCTCTTTGAGAGCGTACCCCAACTATCTTCTTAAGAGAATGGGGTTGTAGTTGATACCCCCTGATACTCCTAATATAGCCACATTGAGATAGTTTCCGCAGTTAGTGATGTATTTCTTCACTTTCATCCTCAAAGTGAACCATCTGATATCTCTGGAAGATAGCGTACTCAGTTTTTGGGCCCAAACAACATTAGGATCAGTGAAGACTTCAGTGGTAGGTAAGTGCCTCATGAACCACCTGTAAAAGAGAGGGGCACAACACTTAACCAAGCCACACCGTCTTTTCTCATTCTTGTAATGCACTAAATAATAGAGATCTCCCAAGAGAGTGGGCACCGAATTCTTCAGCACAAACAGATGAATGGTGTTAATATCCACGAACTTGTCCATATCAGCAAACAGGATGATCTCGTATATGGACAATGATAGGATGGCGCAAACTGAATCCCACTGATTAGTTACAGCAAGCTCCTTAGCTCTTCTAACTAGAAACTATAGAGAGAAACCAAGAACTCCGTATTTGGTAGTAGTCAAATTGTCAGACACTTCAGATGAGCTCAAATAAATAGCTTTGGCGATGTCAGAATGAGTTGGTCTGGTCATTTCTGAGTTGAATGGAATCTGATCTCGGATTGACACTCCCAGAATCTCATCATACTCTTCAAGGAGAGGGCCTAACTGGAAGTCGTGAAAGGTGAAGCACCTAGACCGTGGGTCATACTACTGCAGTAAAGTATTGATGACACTACTTTGAGAACTGTCCAGATTGAATGCCAAATCCAGAATATCCCCATATTTCTCCTTGAAGTATCCCAGCTGACCCGGGGTAATTAGAGACACCATCTGGTTGATCAGATCTACTTTGGTGTCGAAGAATTTCTAGTGCACAGTTCTTTTTCCGACATCTTCCATTCTGGAGTAGTAATGATCGGGAATCCGAAGTAGTATGAACCCTGAGAATGAAAAAGAACATAATGATTAATGATGTCATGATGCTTATAAAATTCAAGGCATGTGACTGGTGACGTGTATGTGATGTGCCACACATATAATAATGTGTATGTACGGGTAACAATCATAGTAACAACCCTTCTGAATAAGAATCCCAGATCTCGGAACCACATAACCAAAGAATCAGATCACAATACTGAACAATACTAGCAAAGTGGGTATGTTGGAAGTTTCAGGGTTCCTGCAAACCTGTAAACCTTTCCCATCTCACGGGTGTGCTACTTAGGTCAATATCACGGACTCTCAAAGCCGAATAGAAATAATACGTTTACCATCTCCGAGAAATGGCTTGTGACCAAATCAGGGAATCGGTTTGGCATTATGTACTACTCAGGGTGGTCTCAGCTGAGTCCAAGGAAACAAGCATCCCTCTTAAATCCCCAGCTTCAAGCACTGAATCGAGAAACAATAATACATTCAGCCCTTGGGGTACAGTACTATCGTCATACGAACAATTTTGCTTGAACTGGATTCCTATGAGAGAAACAGGCCCTCCTATGCGAGTTCCCAGTGGACCTTCGGATGCGAGTGGGTTTGCCAACAAATATGGTCTGCCAATGTCATCACTGGAGAGGGTTGTTTCCACTAAGGTCCTTAATGATCGGTCCCTAGCTGCACATAACTATCAGGGTCGTACCCTGAAGTGAGGTAAAACCCCCACACGGGATAGTTCCGAGATGGTCGCAACCTGGGTGTGGAACACATCGTCACTCATCATGTAATCATGCGAGTACAACGTGTCCACGTTAATCCTATGGTGCACTCAAGCCGAGTATTTGGCTTATCTCACAGTAACTCCCACCCCACAGAAAAAATGAAAACCAGCACATCCAGACAGTCTAGTATATGATGCATGTGAAATAAATACCGAAAGTAGTAAATAAATGTTGTAAAGTAAAAACTATAAATGAAAACAGTAAATAAACACACAACAACACACACATAAACACCCAAAGAACAAAAAGAAAATAGGCGCTAGGATTGACTTTATGAGGGAAACTAGATATTCTGGGTTCGATCCCCGATAGAGTCGCCAACTGTCGCTCCCGGGATGTTCATCCTAGTACAAACGCGAAAGTGGCGCGGAAAAGGTAGAGTCGCCAGCTAGGTATTTTTATCCCGAATGAATGGGAAAGGGAATGCTGCACAAACCTAAGGAAGAAGGAAAGGACAAGGTCCTGCGAACCAAAGATCTGGGTTCGGGAGTCGGTTACGACCTGGGAAGGTATTAGCACCCCAGATCGTCTGCCGTACCCGACAGGATCCACGCTTGTTTGTCAGTTTCAAAAGGTGAGAAAATAAAGCTGTTGGACAAATGAAATGCTAACTAGAATGGAAGAAGGAACTGGAAAAAGAAATCTAAAAGGAAGAATGGGTAAAATGTAGGGAAAATAAGGAATGTGTTTGAACGGTCCCTACCCCGCTGCCTACGTACCTCATCGGGAAAATAATGATCAGAGTCGACGTAGATCACCAAACTAAAGGCGAAAACTTTGTTTGTGTTTTTTATGCGCTAGAACTACGTATGTCTATGCTCAGGTGTTGCAGGCTCACCTTGAATGAGTGCGTTTACTGTCTTGCATGCGAGACAAGTCGATGCAAGTTCGCATTAAGAGTGAGTGAGATGAGAGAAGAAGTTCCCGAAGGAAAAGGCGATTCTTCTTTGTTGTTTTGTCTTTTAGAGAAGTGTTTTTTGTTTATTGTTTGTGAACCTTCCCGCATTAAGACTTTTTCATCGTGGTAGATAACTTACACTTCGCCCTGAGACAGGACGTGCATAAGTAACCCACGGCAAAGTCTCGTGTCGTACGAGAAAGTCAACCTTTATTAGGTGTTTTTTTAGCTTTTCTTTTTAGATGAGAATGAGAAAGCAAAGCGAACCAAACGCAAAAAGTCTAAAGGGAAGACTAAGATCCTAGTGTTATCATTCATGGATGAACCTAGGTTAGTGCGGTTTCTATCCTAATGAGAAGGAAAGGCGAAACAAAGAGAAAATAAAATACAAATTACTTATTAATGAAGTTAAGTTGATCCTACAAAGGGGATTAACATGAAGTTATCAGGCAAACCTAACAAACACAAGTATGAAAGGTAAAGCGAAAATACGAATTAACTTCATAAAGAAGTAAAAATAATAAGTTGTAAAGAACTCACCTTAACCTCCCTACAAAACAAAGGTTAGTATTGCATATTATTTAAAATAATGAAGCAAACAAAGTACCAATTAAATCCTAGTGCTCCTAGGACCTAATCTAGACTCGATTTTAGGGTTAAAGGGCACTAAAAATGATGCAATGTAAAATTCAGCAACCTACTACAGCTACTAAATGCACAATCAGCAATGAGATGCAATGCACAATGCACACAGCTTTTTACAGCTCACAATTAGCATGCAAAACATATGTAAAACATGTAAAAATGCAACAATCAACATACATTCTACAACTATTGTACCAACAAACAACTATGAATGCAAAATTCAGATTTGATTATTTTTCATTTTTTAATGCACAAAATCAATGGAAAATGCATAATTAACAAAAATAAATGCAACATGGACATAAATCAATGAACATGATTGTTTTTAAATGAAGGATTATGAAAGTATGCACCAATGATCAATTATGCAACAAGTATGCAAAGTATGACACATAAACATGATGAACATGAACATGCATCAACATGGATCGACAAGAATGACATGTAACTTGATGCAAAAACATAATTTAATTGACATGAAATTGTGATCAAACATGCAACAAAATGCACATACATATTTTGTGATTATGTGAAATGCAACATACGACATGTTATGCAACGATGCGTATGAGTTACCGGAACATGCAAGGGATGCAAAAACAGAATGCAACATGATCATTTACATGCTAAATGATGCATTGAACATGGCAACAACTATGCATTAGATCAATTCATGCACAAATGAACAATTAAGCACAAAATGCAAAAGTGAACGGGAACGGGAACACGTCGAAACGAATCGAAATGACAGAATGAGATGCTGAAACTAACCTAAAAAATTCCCTAAAATCAATACCAAAATATGTATTTCCATCAAAGGCACAAGAAAGCAAGATTAAGCAATCAAATAAGCTGAAATTCTGAATTCAAACAGCGTTAACCGGTTAACGCAATAGGTTAACCGGTTAATGCTATAGGTTAACCGGTTAACGGACCTAAAACAGAAGTGATGTGTGGCAAAACGCATGTGTTAACCGGTTAACCAAATGCGTTACCCGGTTAACCCTGGACAGAATGTGAAAAATTGTTTAGAAATAAGTTCTTTTGGCCAGAAACCCACTTCTAATAATCCCTAACACACACATGAACATGTTAACACGAATTTTCTACCTAGAGGGAGCATTCTAACGCCTATTAGGACCTAGATTATACTACGAATCTAGCTTATAACAATCAAAATGCAAGAATCGTAAACAAAACAGAATCGAACGGCAAAACACAAGCATAACGATAAACATGCAAATAATGTCGTTACAGCGAGATGAAGAGAATAAGTTAAAGCGTAAGTGGTTTTAGATCACCAACCTACAAAGCGGAGAATTGCTTCGGTGAGTGTTGCGATGAATCGGAGTGCAAGCGAAGAAGAAAACCGAAGATCCGCGAATGCAAAATAAATGCGATTTGTTCTCGACGCTTCCCGATTAATCACTTCCAATGCTCCAAATCAATTCAAAAACCAGTAGCTAATTCTTCCACAATCCACAAATCAATGGAGGATGAAGATTAAACTTCAAGATCTTCAAGTTTCAATGTGAAACTTGAAGAGTTTTTCTTTGAAGAAGCTTTGGTGAGTTTTGAGGAAATGGGAGAATTGAGAAAGAAATGAGAGATTGAAGATGAAAATGGTGAAAATGAATTGTCAACCCTTTGCATTGATGAATTAGGGTTTATATAAGGGCTAGGCTTGAAGCTAGATTTGGGAATGGAGTTAGGTTTTGGTTTGGGATTAGGGTATGAGTTAGTTAAAAGTGGTTAGGACTAAGAATATTCCTTGGAATATACCTTGGAATATTCCTTGGAATAATCTAGAAGGTGATGGAATGTGGTAGAAACATCCAAGGGAAATGAGGTGGAAAAATGAGAGGGAAATGAATGGAAGGAAATGTGGAGGGAAATGATAAACACAACCATTTTTCAAATGATTTTCCCAAAATTCGCCACCATTAACCGGTTAACCGAATGCGTTAACTGGTTAACGGAGCTAAAACTCCAATTCTTCATTTTCTTAATGGATATTTCATGGAATTGATTTGTATTATTTTTGTAATGTCTTTTCTTTTCTTGAGCTCCAAGATTTACAAACCTAGCCCAATCACATGCCTTATACACATGATTCATGCACATGCAAATGCAAATGATTTATTTATATTTATTATTTTTTGAATGTGATGATATGCTTGGATGATCATGCGAAATGACAAAGCAAAGACCACTTGAGGTTGGCAATAAATTAAGAGGGAAAATTTTAGGGTATTAATATTATCACGTACAAGACTCGACTAATTTATGCCTAGAGTGTTTGCAACTAAATTTGGATCCTTGAAAATGAACAAAAAGCCTTCTATTTATAGGCCAAGGAAAAAAGCAAGAAAGGACAAGGATGCCCTCCAACTCCTTTTGGGAGGGAAAACACACGCCAAAGGTGGCACCCGCCACCCCTCCATGGTGCCCACCATATGAAAAATGTAGCTATGGGAGTTGAAAAGAGTAGTTTTCAGTAGTTGATATGTCTTATTCTTATGGCTTACCTTATGGTGGCCGCCATGGAGGGTGCCATGTATGCAATTCCTAAAAAAACTATCTTTTTGCTCATTTTTCTTCGTTTATTCGCAAATGGACCTGGAAACACCTAGGATCTGAAAACAAAACAAAATACAAGCATAATACAAGAAAATCGTAATAAAAATACTAACAAACATGCGCAATCAGAGTAAAAAATGTAGTGTTATTCACTGTTATCACATCGTTCAAACTTTCGCAGCAGAAAACAAACGTCTGTTCTCATCCTTAATAAAAGAAACTTCATAATTTAATTCCAAAACATCATTTAATTCATAGGTAATCAAAATAAATAACTTCTTAAATTAACTCAACGAAACAACATAAACGAAACCCTATCCCGAATGTTACTGGACACAGAGCAGGACTACACTTCTAACTTACCCGAGAAACTCACTAACTCCAAGTTAAACCATGCACTGAGCTAACCTTGATTATCTGCAGGATGGCCTAATAGACCATCACAAAAGGCAGGCAACGTGAGTAAATTCACATTCAATAAAATAATATAGAAATGAGAATTAAAACGTAATCATTAACATCAGATTCCATCATCAAATAAACTCGTTCATACACAACCTCAAAACATGTCACATCATAACACAAACTCAATGCAATTCATGCTATGTCATTTAAAATGAAATGCAACCTCTTATTATGCATGTGATACTGAAACATTCTCATGGATGGACACTGGGCCATCAACCCTCCACTAAGGGAGCACATCATAACATTATATCACTTCAATCCGCACAATGGGATGGAAGCTACCAATGGACCGAAGTCCCCTCATGATTCAATGCCATGAATGCAAGACGCAATATACACACATCATCCTCAAATCATCATAAACATCGCATCCGCATTCATCATTAATCATCTTTTCACATACTCATTCATGCCATCATATTTCATACTCATTGAACCTCATACTACATACTCATCTAACATCATACCCCTACATCAAGTCATCATATTTCTTAACTCAAAACAAATCATTTAAATCACCATACATCATTTAATCACTAATCATACTCATATAGTCTCTAAAAACACATCATACAACATCTCTAAAATATCATAGCAACTTACGACATAAACCTCATCAAGAAAACATATTTCTGAATTAAAAATTCATTTTTCAAAATTCCAGGTCTCACTAAGCGAGACACATTTCTCGTTAAGCACCCAGCTCACGAGTTGTGCTCGCTAAGCGAGCTTCACAAATTCTGCAAAGTTTCTGCATTTTCCTGATTCGTTCCTTTGCGATAAAACCCATAAAAACACAGCAATTGATAGCATTGAATCAGAAAAACATTATCAACATCAACATTCTTCATTATATCATCATATACATCATTATATACCTCATAATTCTCACAAAATCATCATCAACAATCAATTCGTCACAAAACCCCATACCCTAAAACTTATACCTCAAAATCCCTAATTTTATTCCCACATTATAATATCGAAAGGAAGATACTCCCCATACCTTAGGTTTTGTAATTCTTTGACAATCTTCTCGAAAAATCCCAAGCTTCCAAACTCTAGCTTTTCCTTCCTCAGTGTTTTTCTCCCTTTCTCTCCAAAAGTGCGATCGTTCTTAATTGATCGTACTATCCAACTTCCCTCTTTTGTCACTCTTGCCTCTAGAACCTCTTTAGTCGTTCCCCATAATACCCTCACTTATCCTCAAACAAAAGACCACATTACCCTTATCCTCTAATTCCCTTTATTTTATTTAATTATTCTCAAATAATTTGATAAACCCACTATACTTAATATTTCTAATATTAATAAGATATTAAACCATCCTCAAAACTCCACAAAACATCAAATAACATCATAAACATAAAAATTCACAAGAAAACACATCAATTAAATTAAAATTAACTTTGGGGTGTTACACTTGGCATAGCTCTTGAGTCCTCTATGTCTAAAGGGAAATTAGTAGAAGATGGAATCGGTTAGGAGAAGGTCAATCATTCCAAAAACAAAGGTAAAAAGGTGAGTTGGGATGAATAAGGTAGGGTTAAAGGAAATAAGGTTAAGCAGTCCACAACCATTTTCATTACTGAGTTTTCTGAGAGAATGAGGACTAAAGACTTGTTCTTGATGATGGAGGAGTTTGGTGATGTTGATGAAGTTTTCATCTCTAAGAAAAGAGATAGGAGAGGGAAGAGATACAGGTTCATTCGCTTATTTGGTGTAGAGGAAACTAGGAGTTTAGTTCTGAAGTTGGATAGCTACCTCATCGATGGCAGAAAGCTTTACACAAATATTCCTAGATTCGCTAAAGCAGCCAGTCAAAAGTCGGGAGCTTTTAAGGAGTTGGTGCCAAATGGATCTTCTAGAGAATCTCTTGTCTCTAGTAGGAACATTGGGTTGTCTGGTAAGGCTGGGGGTTTTGATGGCTCTTCGGGTCTTAGAGGTGTTCGTTCTTTCTCTGAGGTTGTTCGACCTTCCAACACCACCATTGAGAAAAGTTTGAAGTTTGAAGTGTGCAACAAATCTTTGAGAAGATTCAAAGGTGCTTACGTTGGCAGGGTTATCAACCTAGGGGCTTCGTATAACATGCAGAGGAATGGAATGGTATTTTACAGTGAAATCCACCCGACTTGGGGCAAATATTTGTATTTTGAAGGATAACAATAAAGGTGAGATAGCTATGTTATTAGAGGGAGCAAAGTGTTGGCTAAAACTATGGTTTTCTGAGGTTGTTAAATGGGAACCTCGTATGGTGGATCCTGAGAGACTTACTTGGTTAAGGTGTGATGGTGTTCCCTACCATGCTTGGTCGGTGGAATTCTTTGTGTTCCTTTCATCTTTAGTGGGTAACTACATTTGTTGTGAAAACACCACTTCCGGTTTCTCTAAGTTGGATGTGGCTAGTTTTATGGTTAGAAATGCGGTTGGGGCGTTGATTGATGAAGTTATTAAGGTCTCTATTAATGGGGTTGTCTTTAGAATAAGGATGGTGGAAGATACTATTAGACCTTCATCTAAGTCGATTATGAGTCATAGTAAATCAAATCCGAAATCGAATTCTGATTCCTCCTTTGTTGATGAAATTTCAGATGGGGGGGGGGGGGGGGGGTTTGATAGTGTCAGGGGAGGCGTTGGGGAAGATGGAGTTCTCAATTCTCGAAATAAGCAATATGAAACTAAGGGAGAAAATGATATTTCCTTAAAAGGGGATTTTGTCTTAAATTCTTGTTGTTCCAATGAGATAGTTAATACCTTTTCAGTGAATAAGGAGAGGCTCGTGGTCTTGGTACTTATGTTTGCACCTTTTAGACCTAGGGTAGACCACGTGTCTTCTTCTGAAGGAAGGATAAAGGAGTGCGCTGAATTTTCTAACTTGGTATGTCCTAAATAGAAAGGTTCTAACTTTAGTGGATGATATATTATTTTAAAAGACAATATTGTATCGTTTGATGGGCCTTTAAAAGCCCAACTTGCTCTTGGGTAAAATAAGCAATTGAGAGTTCCTTCTAGGGAACTTACACGTTTGTGGTGCTCTTCATAATTGTAATTTTGAGAAAAAAGGAAACTTTAGGGAATCATGAGCTATTTGTTTCAGATTATATTTCTTCCTTCTCGTGTACAGATGCAAGCGAATCTCTTTTTCCTCTTGAAAGTACTATTAGTAGAAAGCCCATCATTGCTAATGTGGTTCAAGGGAAGGGTACTTCTTCCGGCATGAAGAAAAGAGCTGAAATTTTGTCTTCTTTGGATCATTCATCTCGTTGTCATTCTGTTACGGATTCAGAGGTGGTTAAAGGCAACAACAGGTCTTGGGAGGAAATGGAGAGCAAAGTTTCGAAGAAAGTATGTGATATCATTCATTGTATCGACATTAAAGGTGACGGCAGGAAGGAAGAATTTATAGAGGAATTGCATGCTCTTGAGATCAGAGGTAAGGAAGGAAGAGTTTTGAGGGAGTCTACTAAATTGGGTGGAAAATGAATATTATTTCTTACAACTTTAGACGATAAGGTATTATTGTTAAGAGAAGGAGATTAGTTGGTTTGATTCATTCTGGCAATATGAACTTATGCTTTATTCAAAGGAATAAATTGGTTGCGATGTATTTCAATTTAGCCTCGTCCTTGTGGGAGGATTCTTTTGTGGATTAGTCTGCGGTAGACGTGATTGGGACGACAAGGGGAATAACAATATTATGGAGGAAGGATTATATATAGTCTGTTCTTAGTATCAAAGGTTTTTTTTTCGAGGTGTCTTGGTTGAGTAGAAGGGGAAGAAAATTATGTTTGTCAAAACGTGTATTATTCTTGCAACTTAGTGCGTAAGAGGAGGCTGTGGAGTGATTTGGTGGGGTTTAAGAGAAAATTCAGCAAGGTAGATTTTTTTATTGGTGGTGATTTTAATGTGGTTTCTCATTCCAGCGAGAGAAAGGGTGCTTCAGATGGGTGTAGAAGAAGGGAGATAGAATAGTTCCATCTGTTCATAAGAGAAGTTGGTTGTATCGATGTTTTGTGTGTCGAATGTCATTTCACGTGGTATAATAGCTCGGGGTCTACTATGAGCAGATTGGACATGTTTTTGGTCTCTAACAGATTAATCGATAAGTGGAAGATTTTGGGTCAGTATGTTGGTATCAGGGACATGTCTGATCATTGCCCCGTATGGTTGAAACCTAACAATAAAGACTGGGGGCCAAATCCTTTTCTGTTCGACAATTGTTGGTTGAATCACTCAGAGTTTCGTTCCTTTGTGAAGAAGGAATATAGTTTTTACGTTGTCAAAAGGAGAGTAAATTTAATGTTAAAAACCAAGTTGGGGTATCTCAAAGCTAGTCTTAAGGTGTAGAATATGGAAGTTTTCAGATGGTTGGATTTGAGGATTGAGAATGATGTTCACAACCCCAATATTCTTGATGGGAAGGCTGACCATAGTGGGTTGTCTACCTTGGGTGATTTGGTTAAGTGTAGGAAGGTTGCTAGTGGGGAAATTTAAACCAGAAGGAATGCATGCTTAGGCTCAAAGCTAGGGCCTTGTGGCTTAAAGAAGGTGACAAAAACTCTAAGTTTTTCCATAATATTTTGAAGGGTAGGTGGAGGCGTAACCACATCTCCTTTGTTAACACCAATGGCAGTAGAAAAGAGGGGGTGGAGGTCAAAAAAGAGGTTAGGTCATTCTTTGAGGAAAACTTCTTTGAGAGTACGCCTTCTCATCTTTCTATCGAGGACTTGAATCAAATGTCTCTGTCTTTGAGTGATAATCAGATTTTTGATTCTAAATTTTCCGAGGAAGAGATCAAAGACGCGATTTGGAATTGCAACGGGGGTAAGAGCCTAGACCCTGATGGTTTCTCCTTTGGTTTTTTCCAAGCATGTTAGGAGATGATTAAAGATGATGTAGTATCTTTAATTAAATATTTTTACCTAAATCCTAAATGTACTAAAGCCGCTACAACATCCTTTATTACTTTGGTATCAAAGGTCAAGAATCCACAAAATCTGCTCAACTATTGTCTGACTTGCTTGGTCAATTGTTTTCAAAAAATCCTTTCTAAGATTCAGTCCAATAGATTAAAGAAGGTGGTTGGCACTATGATATCCGTTGAAAAGTCTGTGTTTATACCTAGTCATTGTATTTTCGATGGCGTATTGGTGGCCAATGAAGTATTGGATTTAGCTAAGAGGATGAACCGTAGTTGTATGGTTATGAATATCGACTTTGAAAGAGCGTATGATTGTGTCTCGTGGGACTTTCTTAGTTTCATAATGAGAAAGATGAATTTTGGGAATAAGTGGATGTCATGGATGGAGTCTCTGGTATTCAACATTCAATGTCTATTTTAGTCAATGGTAGTGCAACAAGATATTTCAACTTGTCAAAGGGGCTTCGGCAAGGGGACCCTTTATCCCATTTCCTTTTTATTTTGGTGACAGAGGTCCTCACTCAACTAGTCAAGAAAGTTGTGAATAACAGTTTATTTAAGGCTTTTAGGCTAAATAATTCTATATCATTTAAGATCGTCTAGTTTGCGGACGATACTTTGTGGAATGGGGAAGCGGTTTGGGAGATTTTATGGTGCCTACAGGTGGTGTTGAGAGGCTATGAGTTAATCCCGGGGCTCAAAATAATTTCTCTAAGAGCAACATAGGCGGGATTAATGCCAACCCTGATTTTTTGGAAGCAACTTCTGTTTTTCTTAATTGTGAGATATGCCAGTTTCCTATCAAGTTTTTGGGAATTTATGTGGGGGTAGTCCTAGGAAGGCAAGTATATGGAAGGATGTCGTGGAATTAGTTAGAAGAAGGCTTTCGTCTTGGAAGAGTAGGAACTTGTCGATTGGCGGTCTAGTTGTTATGATTAAATTTGTTCTTAACACAATGCCTATTCCCTTGGTTTCTTTCTATAAGGTGTCAAAGTGTGTTATCAAAGCTTTATAGAGCATCCAAAGTAATTTCTTGTGGAGTGGTTGTTCGGAGAAGAGGAATATTCACTGGGTTGATTGGAAGACGATGTGTACTTCCAAACATAATGAATGGCTTGGAGTCAAGGACTTAGTTATTTTTAACAAAGCTCTTTTGTTGAAATGGAAGTGGAGATGTTTGTTTGAGAAGAATATATTATGGTACGACATGCTGAACTACAGGTACTCAAATAAGGGCATGTGTCTGGAAATTCTGGGTTGCGAAGGTAGTTGCGGTAAGAAGAAGTATTATATTTGGTGGAGATATTTATTGTTGATAAGCTTTAACAAAGTTTCTTCTTCTGACTGGTTCGTTGAACATTTATCTTGTTCTCTTGGCAACAGTAGAGAGCTGTCTTTTTGGTACTGTAAATGGGCCTTGGATTTCTCCTTTAAAGAATTATTCCTGAATCTATTTTTATTTTCATCTAACCCTATGTGTTCAGTTAGTTCAATGGGGTTTTGGTGTGATAATTTGTGGACGTGAGATTTTATTCTTCTCCCTTTCTCTGCAGGTACAATCATGGCCAAGGAATTGGAGGATGTGTTGTCATTATTGGATTTCTTTACCCCTACTTAGGGCGTTGCAGACTCTATTAAATGGTAGCCGGAAGAAGATTCTTTATTTTCGGTTTCTTCCTGCTATGGTCATCTTTCAATGGTCAACAATAATTTTTTTCCTGTTGAGGAGGAATTGGATTCTGACTTGATGTATTCTCTTAGATTAACATGGAAAGCTAAGTTACCTTCTAACGTGCAAGTTTTTATTTGGAGGTTTCTTAAATATCGCATAACGACAAAAGACTAGATATTTAAAAGAAACTTTTGTCTTGGGGGGGGGGTCGTTGTTGTGTCCGTATTGCATAAGATTGGAGGAAACTAGTGTGCACTTATTTCTGCTTTGTCAGTATGCTAAATAAGTATGGAGGGGCATCCTCCGTTCGGGTGATATTGCATCTCAATCGGAAGTTTCTTGCTTATTGTCTTTTAGCTCCTTCTTGTCTTCTTCTAGGAAGCTTTTAGGAAATGACAAAGGGATTGTTATTTGGGCCGCTGTAGTGTGGAGTATGTAGTTTAGTTAGAATAGTTGGGTTTTCAAGGAGGAATTGGTGTTGGTATGTGTTGGTTGGAGATTTAAACTTATTCAAAAAAGGAGGTTTGAAAGCAAAATCATGAGAATACCATAAGGAGGGGATTTGAACCAGCCAAAGAGGAGGAAAGGTTAGCCATGGGTCGACAGCCAAGTGCAGGAATCTAGAACCATTTTGAAGTACTTTGACGCATCCCATAGACACCGACAGGTTTAAGATGTTTCGACAGAGTCATTCAGGAAGACGTGGAAAAGAAACTGCTCCAAAGAGTGGGAAAAAGTAGTGGGTGGTTACCAGGAAAATGGGTTGACATGTGTCATAGCCTGATTTGTTGGAATATTTTTGATAAGTTATTTTATTTTTCTATATAAGTAGATTGTATTTTCATTATTCGAGGTCGCAATTCTTCACATTGTAAAGGGACACACTCAAAGTATCGAGCGTCAGAGAAACGAGTTATCCCCTACTCAAATGCATGATAGCATCCAAACACTTTTGCATTTCAAGTTATTTTAATTCCAAGTGAATTTAAAATACTTTCCTTTTATCTTTATCCTTTTTATCCTGCTTTTATTCGCTTTTCTAGTCCATTTCATTCAAGCATTCGGCGTGCGTTTGCTATAAATACAAAAAATACCAAAAATATACACAAGATCCCCCATTACCATTCTACGTTACAAGAGTTTGCAACATAATTAATCGTACAGAGCAGTCATGTGACTCGTTTGGCCGGTCCCCCAAGTAAACCCCGCGTGGAGGAGGCCATCAAATTGTTCTCGCGAAATCCACATGCAAACAAATTGGCACGCCCAGTGGGACCCATTGGTTTAGTATATGCACTTACAAAGTGGCAGAATGGTAACGCCACATCCAAACGAAGAATCTTCTTCGACAGGAAGTCTAGTTGCTACGAACACAACTGAACTTGTTACGACAACAATATCGACTGTTACCAATGGATCGACCACTTCTCTGATTCAACCTGAACCGATCAGGCCGAATGTGGGTGGAACTTCGGGCCACCGGGACCCAATTTCACCATCCCATTTTCAGAACCTTCAGCATGCCTCTCGAATTCATGCCAAGTTTTCACAATTTTGGCTCGACACTTACAGATAGTTCATCGGGAGCTTTTTTCCCATACACGGGGCTAGGGCATTTGACGAACAAATATGGTCGAATGACCGAATATAATTATTTATTTCAGTTAATGCCAACTTTTATTCCAAACACTGTGGCCGTTGTAAGGCAGCAGATGATGAGAGTAACCTTGAGATGGTCCACATGTTGACACAACAAATGAAGACCATTTTAAGACCATTAATACAATATTCGACACAGAGTTACCAACAGTTGACAACTCAGATGACTCGAATAAGGGATTTTTTTTTGGCACCAACTGCCCCACAACGTCAAACCCCACCTACTCGTCCTGAGACACCGGTCCGACATGAAGAGGAGTACGAAGAGGTTTTAGAAAAACCTTACAAAGAGGTTGAACAAATATCCAGGGTGGCCCAGAGGCCTCCTGTCGTGATGTTACATCGACATCAAGACCAAGGAGATGTGATAGGACAGGTTCGCCAGGATGCCAGGGCCGGAGAGCCAAACCTTTAAACTATAGTAGAGAGGATTATGGTCTGAAATGGTGCCAACTCAGGCCTTCGACGACCCACTTACACGTCCCCATTACCTACCTATGTGCTACAAACTGAACTCCCAAAGGGCTGGAAAGTCCTAAAGTTCACCAATTTTGCTGGTGAGACCGAAGAGTCCACAGTCGAACATGTGACACGTTACTAGACTGAGGCTAGGGATATAGGAAATAATGAGGATTTAAATATGAAGTATTTCCCTAGTTCCCTCACCAAGAATATGTTTACCTGGTTGACAATGCTTCCTCCTAAGTCCATTCACACATGGACTCAACTCGAAAGATTGTTCCACGAACAGTTTCATATGGGACAATCTAAGATCAGCCTAAAGGAGTTGGCTAGTGTGAAACAAAATACGAGTGAGTCAGTCGAACAATATCTAAATAGGTTCAGACTTCTGAAAGTTATGTGATTTACTCAAGTCCCTGAACATGATTTAATCGAAATGGCCACAGACAGATTCGACTATTCAATCAGAAAGAAGTTATATACCTAATACCTTAGGGATATGGCCCAATTAGAACATAAAGTTTGACAGATGAAAGCCTAAAAGTTGAGAAGTATAAGGCTAGTCGATTCCATGAGAAGAGTTCTTGTCCGATGACGGAGAACTCCTCGGCGAAAGTGAGGTTCATGTGGATGAACTCAAGCCAGGACCTCCCTACAGATGTAAAGTATTGAAACCATCGAACGTGAAAGAACCTGTCAAAACAGGGAAATTCGACAAATATGTCACTAAGACATATACCTTTGATATATCTAAATTCCGTGAAACTTTTGATTTGCTAGTAAGAGATGGTAAAATTGTTGTTCCACCTGGTTTAAAAGACCCCCTCTAAATCAAAAGAAAAAGAGAGGATTTGCAAGTTTCATAATTATCTTGGTCATAAAATTTCTCAATGTGCTCTTTTCAGGGATTTGGTGAAAAAAGCTATGAAGGATGGAAAACTTCAATTTGGCGAAAGGCCAAAGATGCAGGTCAACATTGACCCTCAAAAATTCGAAGAATCACTTTATTCTGAGATGAATGATTTCCTGATGGTGGAAGTTACTTAATATTTCCCCAACACACCTTATGTCGAGAACATGGAGTGTATGATGGTCGACACTACTGAAGGCGACAATAAGGACACTGAGGAAACACTAGAAGCATTTTATCCAAGGGCTGATGAAAGTTTGGATGAATTCCAAAAGAAATTCCAAGTGGGTGGATCAAGGGTAATATTATGCCCAAGGTGCAATGCCGTGTTCGACGAGAAGGCAGCTGAAAGATATGAAGCTACCAAAAAGGAGACTTTAAGCGCTAAGGGGTCCCGTATCCCAAAGTTTGTGTTCGACCAGGGTGGTAACCTTCGTCGAAATGAAGAATTCCAAAGACAAGCCAGTTCATCCAGGCCTAGAAATTTTGTGCCACCATCTGACACCCCACGAGAGAAGTGGGTCGAACTAGTCAATCAAAAGGGCAACACAAGGCCAAAATGGAGGGTGTTGGACATAGAGAAAGAGATTGGGAAGAAAAATGAACCCAGGGGTTATGTGGTTTCTCCCAATTACAAAGGGAAGAACCCAATGACCAGGACCTAGTGGGGGCGCTACCAGAGAAATAAGAAAGCTGGAAAAAGGGTCTCAACATCTCGACCAAGGCAAGGTGAAACCTTTGGGTCAAAGGAGCAGCACCCAAAAGCAAGGTGGGTCGAAAAGGGAAAGAAGTGGCGAACCAAACGCTGACTATTGGAACCTCTGAGAGAAAATAGGTGATCTCTAAACAAAATGAAGAATGCACTCCTGTTGTCGGAAAGGGGAAGGAACTTGAATACACTCCCCGATATGATAAGGAAGAGCCTACATATTCACCTCAGTCTGACGAAGAATATACCCCGTCACCAGAAGATGACTTTGACAAAGACATAATGATGATACCAGTGATGATACCTATGGGAAAGACTTCGTTGTCAACTGTGGCATTATATCTGTGTTGCCAGCCGAATATGACATTGTCGCCGAAGTGTCTGAAGCGGAAGAAAACTTTGTGGAAAATGAAATCTCTAAAGACAAACCTTATGCTACTACGTCAAGGACGACGGGGTTGTCCAAGAAAAGAGAGCAGTGTTTGAGAGACCTAGCGCTAACATGATGTATCATCTGAAGCCTCTTTTCATAAAGGCAAAGGTCAACGAGAAGGAGGTCAATAAAGTATTTTTCAATTGTGGGGAAGATTTGATCTTAATTCCCTACATTCTTTTCAAGAAAATTGGAAAGACCGATGAAGACCTTTGATAGCACAACATGGTTTTGTCCAATTATGAAGGCAAGACTAACAATATTTTGGGACTGGTCCAAGTCGACCTGACTGTGGGGATGACCAAAGGTCAACATTGTTCAAGGTGATCAACTTTAAGGCCAATTTCAACCTATTATTAGGTAGAGAATAGATTCATGGTATAGGGGAAGTACCCTCGATCCTACACCAAAGACTTAGTATCTGGAGAAAATATGGTATCATCGAGAACATCAAAGCCGACCAAAGTTATTATAAAGTCGACGACACCAAAGGATCAAAGAGGTCATTCGATCAACATTTAGCAAATATGGCCCCTTGTGATGATGGATTAGGTTCTTACACCTCCATCGAAACTGATCGCATGTTGAACTTGGATCCAAATCATGGTTTTGTCTCTGATGATGCTGACATACCAGAGGAGCCAAGTGAATTGCCACCTGTTGGGTGGTATGAGGTCGATGAAAATGAGCTCTGAGACAGGAAGAATGAATAAAATTTTGGTTTACTTGGCTTAAAACAAAAAAGATATGGCTATGGAGAATAGAAAGTGTCAAATCCTAACTGACAAAGGCAGAACATGTGGCAAATGGGCCAGATAACAACTTCGGAAAGCTGAAGGCTAGATTGAATTTATGACAATGGGCCTTTAGGGTTCGAAAGGGACCCAACAAATGAACCACAAAAAATGCAGGCTCATGACCCACTTGAAGATATTGATCTAGGATATGGGACCGCTAAGAGACACACGTACATAAGTACAAAAATAGGGTTGAAACTGAAGGCTAAGCTGGTCAACATATTGAAAGAGAACATGGACTATTTCGCCTGGGATTATGGAGAAATGCATGGTGTAAGTAGAAGTGTGGTGGAGCACCGTCTACGCATACATCCAGGAAAAAAGCCAGTCAAGCAGCAACCTCGTTGATTTTCCCCAGAGTTGACTGAAAAGATCAAATAGGAAATCGAGAGATTGCTCAAGATCCAATTCATCGGAACTATAAGGTATGTCGAAGGGCTCGCCAATATAGTTCATGTAATTAAGAAAAAGGGAACACATCGTGTTTGCATTGATTTCAGAGATCTCAACGATGCAACCCCCAAGAATGAATAGGCAATGCATGTGGCAAAGATGATTGTCAATTCAGCCGCATGTTTTGAGTATTTGAGTATGCTCAATGGATACTCGGGGTATAATCAAATCCTCATACCAGAGGATAATGTTCCTAAAATGGCGTTTCGATGCCTATGAGCCCTATGTACATATGAATGGGTAGTAATTCCCTTTGACATGAAAAATACCAGGGCTACATATCAGAGAGCTATGAATGCAATATTCCATGATTTCATAGAAAAGTTCATACAGGTCTATATTAACGACATCGTAATAAAGTCCTCATCAGAGAACGATCATTTGGATCACCTTCGACGCTCTTTTAAGAGGATGAGGAAACATGGATTAAAAATGAATACACTAAAATGTGCTTTTGGTGTACGTGCATGAGATTTTATGGGCTTTGTCGTCCACAAGAAAGGCATCTAGATCAATCATAACAAGATGAAGGCTATTTTAGATCTCAAGCCTCCTTCGACGAAGAAGAAGCTTCAATCTTTCTTGGGAAAAATCAACTTCTTGAGAAGGTTCATCTCCAACCTAAGTGGCAAAACAAAAGTATTCTCGCCATTGTTGAAGATCGAGAAGGATAGTGAGTTCCAGTGAGGAGAGAAGCAACAAGAGGTGTTCGACGCAATCAAAGACGATTTGTCGAAACCTCCTATGTTATTGTCACCTAGTACAAATAAAAACATGAGATTGTATATTGATGCATCAGATATGACCATAGGAAGTATGTTATTGAAGGAGCATAAAAAACACAAGGAATGGGGGTTGGAATTGGGTTTCCAAAAACAAAAATGACTTTAAAGGACACTTTGATTTATCCTGGTTCGTTTGAACTCAAACTACATCCAGTCCACCCGCCAAGGTGATTTTGCCTCTCTCAACGAGGTCTTAATCCACTTTTCAAAAATGAATACAATCACAATGACCTAATGTCAAAGTCTTCTTGAGTCTACTAACCAAACTAGTCACTCAAGGAAAAAATTCAATTTTCTTTTACAAAGATTAAAAATCTATAACTAACAATGCTTCTAAAAAGCTATATCACAAAGTGATCTGTTACAAAGTTTAGAGCAAGATATTATGAGCGTGTAATAGAGAGAGAAAGCGAGAGCTTCAAATCTTCAAGATGATTACTTTAAATAGTGATTTGAAGTAGATAGCCGGTAGGAACATCTGGAGCTTGATTTGGATAGTTGTTAATTTCCATAAAATCCTTCCAAATAAAGAGATTCTTGTTCCCAGCCATTATTCTGATATTCTTTAAATGGTCCTTAATTGAGGGAATCCGGATATTCTAAGCGCGAATCAGAGTATCATAAACGAATACGCAACAACAAAAATGTCTTTAATGAGAGTTTCTCTTTGACAAAAGATCTTCTATTAAAGATCGCTAGACTGTTTCTTTTAGAAGATGCTTTCCTTATAAGAACTTCTACTGTTTCTATAATGCACATTAACCACAAGTTAGTTGCAACATAAATTAGAACTTCTATTCTCTTAGGAAAGTATTGTTATCATCAAAACTATAATAGAAGATTAGAATCAAAATTGTTCTAACAATCTCCCCCTTTTTGATGATGACAAAACATTTATTTTGATTCAAGAATAGAAATTAAAAGTTAGAAAAACTCCCTTTAAATGATAAGATAAATTCTTTCAGAGTTTTCCATTAGAAGTTCTTTTAGCATTTAATTATTTCATAAGAAGTTCTTTGGCTTGGCTCCCCCTGAGTTGATTACTTAACCTGCTCCTTTTTATTATAATAACTTAGACAGTTTAATCAGAATATTAAAATGTTAGAGGTTAATCTTGATAAATTGTTATGGATCAAAATCTTTTTCGTTTCTCCCCATTTTTGTCATTACTCAAAAAGTTTAAAAGTGCAGAAGTAAACAGGTGTTAAACAGAGTCAAAACAAAACATTTTTCATTAATCAGAAACATAAATAAAACATAGAACAAAAAACAAGAAAACAAAGAAACTAGGGAACATAAAACAGAATCAGGGTTGGGGATTCATATTGGTAACTAATGCTTCTAGAAGTGACTTGATCTGAGAAGATGATTCCACTTGTTGACCAATCATAGTCGTCAACTCAGCATTAGTTTCATCTTGTTTATCCAACCTTTTCTTAACCATCTCATTCTCTTTCTTCAGCTCTTCCAGAGTCTTCAACACAAGAGAAGTTGGTAGCGAATCGTCAACAGTTGCAGCAGCTTGTGCAGTTTATTCTTCAGAAGTTTCCTCAGCAGAAGGTACTTCAACAGATTCATTTCCCTTGACTTCCTCAAAAGGAACTAAAACCACCTGAAGATCATAATAGGATTCCTTAGGTCCTGGTTCACTCCAAGGCTTATCATCCAGAAGACGAGTCTTCTTCTTTTCAATACTTGTGACCACTTCTTTGAGGTTCTCACAGAGTTCTGATGAGCGATGTCGTAGCAGATATCTTTCAGCTTTTTGGTCTCAGTATTGAACCATTTTCTGAATGAGGCCTAGAGGAAATCAGAAGCTACAAGATCAGGAAGTTCTGAGCAAGCAACCGTCAGATTCTCCAACCTGATTTTCATGTCTGCCTTAAATGATAGAAACAGTGAGTTAATGTCTGATTTTGTTGGTTTTGGTTTTGGTACAGGGATAGTTGTTTTGTTGGTTACAGAAGATAGTTTGTGTAGGGCATCTATGTCTATGGATTTTCTCAGCGGGGTCTTCTAGTTCAGAGTTTAAAGTGGGAGTGTCTGGTATAGTGATATAGGTGGGGGTGTTTGGTGGAGTAGATTTATAAGATGATATGGAATTTTCATGAATAGGAGATAAATTAAAGACAACTCTATGAAATTCAGAGTTCAGGGGATGGTAGGTGCTAAGTGGTTGGACTTCAAATGATTGAGGTGGATTATTTTGTTGTGAAACAAAGGGTTGAAAAGCGTCAATATCAGAAAGAACATGTTGAAGTTATGAGTGAGTTTCAACAAAGTTGGATGTGTTCAAATCAGATGGAGGTGTTGGGTCTATTGGAATGTCAAAGTCATCCAGAGTTTGTGGTGTGGGATGATCAGATGTTTATGGTTGAGTGGATGTATTTTCTGGTTGAGTGAATGGGGGGTATATCAGAAGGTACATCAGAAGTTATGGGTATGACAGAAGGAATGGGTTCAGATGAAGGAATGGCAGAAGGAGTGGTTTCAGCAGGGATTTCAGACGTGACCACTGTTATAGATTCTACCACAGAAACGAAATCAGATTGAAAAGATGAAGAATTACCTTTCTTTCTGATTAGCTTAGGAGCCTTCTGAGAAGTTCCTTCAACAACCTTTCTCTTCTTGTTCTTCTTCAAAACAACTTCTGGTGTTGTTCTTCTAAGTTCTTCAGGATTAAACATGGGATCCACACCATCCAGCTTGCAAGATTCTAAATATCTGACTACAACCTCTAGAGGTGTATCAAAAGAAAACAAAGGGAAATCTTGCAGAGGCATTTTCCTTGTTGTAATAACTTCTCTAGAGTGAAGAATAAGGTCCTTCTTAATTGAATCAATGAACTTCATCTTCTTTAGGTTCTTGGTATTTAAGGGCTTTCCAACATCGGTTTCGAGTTTCAATCTGCAGTGCCTCAATCAGATGATCCACCAACTTGTTCTCAGTAAGAATATCAGAAATTAATTTACCCAAAGGTATCCAGTCCCTCTTTGTCTTCTCTCCCTCTCTTGTTTCCTTGACGCTGTTCTTCAGAAAATTGAACAAGGAGTGAGCAAGGTTGACCTTCTTGTTCTTAGAGATGAAGTACAGAAGAATTTGGTGATCCATGTGGATGTAGTCATGAGAGTTTGTAGCTTTTCTATGGCTGATACTTCCCAGAATTATCTTAGCCCATATTCTTAAGTGATCCTTCAGATCCTTGATCTTATTAGAGGGTTTCCCATGTGAGAAGATTTCTCTAGCCACTAACTTAGTATCTGAGAGCTTGTCCATCTCACTTCATTTAATCCCATTGCTATCAGATTGAATTAGCTTAGCAATGTGATCTTCATAAATTATGATCCTCTTTCCCAGAACATAAGAGGTCACGTGAGAATTTGATGCGCTAGCAAAAACCCAGAATTCCTTGACAAGTTTAGGGAAAAATGGCCCCATTAAGCTATCAAAATATTTCTCCTAACCTTGAGCTTTAACATCAGGTAGCAAATCAAACCCATTTTCTCTTAAGTTGTCAAAATCCACAAACAGTTCACACAAAACTTCTAACTTGTCTGCTGGAGTGAGAAGAGTTCTGACTGGTGAGATATGAAGCACTTCTGAAGATTGATCATTTGATGGTTGAAAAGAAAAAGCCATAGTTACCAAGATAAAAAGGGTTTAGGGTTTTAAGAAAATTGCAGAGAACAAGTGAAGGTGAAAGTGAAAGAAGAGAGTGAAGAGTGAAAATGTGAGAAGTGAAAAGTGAAAAGTGAAATGAAGAGTTTATATAGAAATAAGGAGCATTAAAAGAAAAACACAATTAGTGGAAATATTAAATGCACAAAACATCATGATTAAAAAACATTAAATGAGATCTGACAAGGGGATGACATAAAGATCTTGGAACAGTTACCAAAGAGATTCGCGCCTCAATTGTGTCTATTCAGCCGTTTCAGTTTCCTAGAATTTAAACGTGTGTCCTTCTGCAGAGGACAGTTGTCTGATTGCATGTTCTGTCCTGCTTCAGAGTTTGAGCACGTATTCTAATTCTATTAGGATTCCTCAGAGCTTTATTAACATGTGTTGATGTTAAGATCTACATGTTATTCTTTTGATACAAAAGTTCTCAGAAGTAAACAGTCAGATCATTAAAATAACTTATGAACGAATAAAATGAAAGGTTCAGAACTTATGAGAGTTAAAAGCATATAATTAAACATTTTCATTCTGGACATAATTCCATACTATGATTGGTCAGAATGAAATTAAATCTATCTTCAGCAAGGGGTTTTATAAAGATATCAGCCCATTGGTGATTTTTATCTATGAATTTTAAAAATAAAATCCCCTTCTAAGTATAATCCCTAATGAAGTGATGTTTAACTTATATGTGTTTAGCTCTAGAATGTAAAATAGGATTCTTAGAAAGACAAATAGCAGAAGTATTATCATAGAGGATGGGAATGTTACTCTCATAAATATTGAAGTCCTCAAGCTTATTTTTAATCCAGAGCATCTGAGTTCTGCATCCAGCTGCTGTAATGTATTCAGCTTCTGCAGTTGATAATGCTATGGTTGATTGCCTTTTGCTAGACCAAGAATTTAAATTGTCTCCCATAAATTGGAAACTTCCAGAAGTACTTTTTCTTTTTGTTATGTCTCCAGCAAAATCAGCATCACAATATCCTACAAGCTTGTAATTATTGGACCTTCTATAGCATAGACCAAGATTAGTAGTACCTTTCAGATATCTAAATATTCTATTAAACTACTATTAAGTGAGTTTCTCTAGGATCTGATTGGATATCTAGTCAAGATGCAGTTAGATAGAGAAGAGAGCTAATCATACATTTGTAGATCTTTTGATCTACTTTCTTACTTAACTCTTCCTTTTCCAGAATAAAAGTGGGATGCATATGAGTCTTAGAGATCTTACTATCTGACATGTCAAATTTCTTCATAAGTTCTTTGACATATTTGCTTTGATGTATGTATGTTCCTTCTGATGTTTGATTGATTTGGATTCCCAGAAAGAACTTTAATTCTCCCATCATGCTCATCTCAAATTCTGCCTGCATAGACTCAACAAATTCCTTTCCTAAGGCACTTTTAGTAGAACCAAATATAATATCATCTACATAGATTTGGCAAATTAGAATATCATTTTTAATGGTTTTACTAAAAAAGAGTTGTATCTAATTTCCCTCTAATAAAATTATTTTCCAGAAGAAAATTGCTTAGTCTTTCATACCAAGCTCTAGGAGCTTGTTTCAGACCATATAAATATTTTTTAAGTTTAAAAACATGTTCTGGAAATTTTGTATTTTCGAAACCAATGGGTTGGTGCACATACACTTCATCATCAATGTAACCATTTAAAAATGCACTCTTGACATCCATTTAATAGAGAATGATGTCATGATTAACATCAAATGAGATTAAAAGTCTAATTGATTCTAACCTGGCGAATGGTGCAAAGGTTTCTGTATAGTTTATTCCTTCTTGTTGACTATAACCTTGTGCTACCAGTCGTGCCATGTTTCTGACAACTTCTCCTTGTTCATTTAACTTGTTTCTGAATATCCACTTGGTGCCAATAATGTTGAATCCTTTAGGTCTAGGCACTAAGTCCCACACGTCATTTCTGGTGAATTGATTGAGTTCATCTTACATTGCAACTATTTAATCATTTTTTGAGAGAGCTTCCTCTACAGAAGTTGGTTCAATCAGAGAGAGTAGTCCCATTAGAGATTCTTCAGAATTTCTGAATGATGACCTTGTTCTGATTGGATCATCCTTCTTTCCAAAAATCTTATCTTCTAGATGATTCAACGTACTTCTGGATTGTTTCTTCTGAGTGGGTTCTTCAGAACTTGTTGAGGTGGTTGTCTTGTATAGTTCTGTAGATGATTGATCTTCAGATGTTCTGTCTTTAGTGATTTCAACTTCTATATCTGCAAGAGATTCATTCTGCTTTGGTTGTTCAAAACCAAGCTTATCATCAAATCTGACATAGATAGATTCTATCACAATTCGTGTTTCTGTGTTGTATACTCTGTATCCTTTTGAATGTTCAGAGTATCCTAACATGTAGCACTTTTGTGCTTTAGAATCAAACTTGTTCAGAGGATCATTAGTATTAAGGATAAATCAAGTACATCCAAAAGGATGAAAATATGAAATGTTGGGATTTATGTTCTTTCATAATTCATAAGGAGTCGTTTCCAAAATAGGTCTTATAGAGATTCTATTATGAATATAGCATGTTGTATTTACTGCTTCTGCCCAAAAATGTTTAGCCATGCTACTCTCATTGATCATGGTTCTGGCCATCTCTTGCAATGTTCTATTCTTACGTTCTACAACCCCATTTTGTTGTGGAGTTCTAGGACAAGATAAATTGTGAGAGATGCCATTTTCATTAAAAAAGGATTCCAATTTTTTGTTTTCAAATTCCCCACCATGATCACTTCTGAATTTAACAATTCTAAACTCTTTTTCATTTTGAACTTGTTTGCAGAATTCCCCACCTTGTGTCTAAGAAACTTTACCCATGTCCATCTGCTATAGTCATCTATGATCACTAATCCATTCTTCTTGCCACTGACTGAAGTAGTTTTCACTGGTCCAAACAAGTCAATATGCAGAAGTTCTAGTGGTCTAGAGGAAGATACAACATTTTTAGATTTAAAAGCAGGTTTTGAAAATTTTCCTTTCTGACATGCTTCACACAAAGCTTCTGAGTTGAACTTCAGGTCAGGAAGTCCTCTGACCCAATTGAGTTTGTTAATTTGAGACAATCTTCTCATATTAACATGTACTAATCTTTTGTGCCAGACCCATTGCTCAGTTTCCATAGACATTAGGCATTTTACGTTCTGACTTTTCAGTTCAGAGAGTTTTATTTTATATATGTTGTTCTTTCTCTTTCCACTAAATAGGATTGTTCCATCTTTCTGACTAACAACATTATAGAACTTTTGATTGAAGATAATGTCATAACAATTATCACTTAATTGACTTATGGATAACAGATTATGCATTAATCCTTCCACTAACAGAACATTAGAGATAGAGGGAAGTGTGCCATTACCAATAGTCCCAGAGCCAATAATCTTTCCTTTTTTATTGCCTCCGAAACCTACGTAGCCTCCAGCTTTCAACTCAAGACTTTGGAACATATGATTTATTCCCGTCATATGTCGTGAGCATCCAGAGTCTAGGTACCAAGATTGGTGTTTCAGTTTGGTTGTTAAAGACATCTGTAACATACACAATTTTATCTTTGGGTACGCATATCTTTCTGGGTCCTTGTTTGTTAGTTTTTAGAAACTTCTGATTGATTTTGAGTTTCACATCAGAACTTGCAGAACAAGATGACTCACTAGTATATTTTATATCATGATTATGACCACAGGTAAAATGAGAACTTAAAGGAGTATTAACTTTTATGACCAGGTCATCAACCTTTTTAAGCTTAAGAGTTTCCTCTCCTTTAGTTTTCACATAGCCTATACCTTTTCTACCATTTCTGCTAACTCCATAGATCATAGAGGCAATTTTTCTTCTGTCTATGTTTTTAGCTAGAAATATTTGAAAATTGTAATCATATTGCTTTATGATACTATCAGAACTAGGTAAAACTTCTGATTCGGTTTCCTTCTGAGCTTTAAGTTTTTCAAAAGAATTTTTGCATTCAAAAATATTTTCTTTTAGCTCAGAGTTTTCTGAATTAAGTTTTTTAACTTCCTCCAATTCCGATACTAGACTTTGTTTTATGTCTTTGTATTTGAATTGAAGCTTCTAATATTTTTCAAGAATTTATGAGAGACTATCTTCTAATTGAGATCTAGAAAGTTTAGAGAATACCTTTTTTGTGTTAGAATCTGACTCTGATTCTAATGAGTGAACATCTTCTGGTATTTTTGCCATTAATACAATGTTGGCATGTTCATCTTCTGAGTGTGAATTTGCTTCAGATGATTCTGAATCATCCCATGTTGCCATGTGTAAACACCCCAAATTTGCCCTCACCCATTCACACCATGGCTTGTGATATCTTCATATGCATAAGTTCAATCATAGCATCTCATACCATATTTTTGATTCACTGCATTGATTCAAAGCCACCTACATCTAGGGTTTGTGATCTGAGCAATCCAAGAGCCATTTGAGCCACTCCAAAGGTCATCAATCACTTCAAAGGGATCCATGTATGTTCAAGCATCATATTGTATCCTTACAAAGTCAAGAATTTCAAAGAATCACAAGAAATGAGAATTGCATGGAAGCAGAGCCAGGTTTAACTGCACAGATGACCTAGAATTAGATTTTTGGTTTCAGAGGCCATAAATCCAAGTTTTTTGGTCATTCTTGTTTCTATTGGTCTCTATATGGTATAGGGATCATGCATATCAATTTTCATGAAGAAATTCAATGGGGAAGGCATCTGATCAAGAGTTGACTTTTTGAGCAAGTTAGTGCAAAATCAGGGCATCTGAGGCCCTCAATGACCCAACCAAAGGGTGTTCATCATCATTTTGATTATGTATGATCTTTATTTGATCATAGAAGATGTTAGAAGTTCACAAAATTTAAGAATTTCAAGCCATTTGCAAAGTTGACTTTTTGGGAAAATGACTTGTAATGGAAACTTGCCATTTTGGGAAACTTTTTCAACCCTTGCTTTTTGAGTCAAAAATGCTTCAAATGAGAAAACTTTGGTCATGAAAGTTGTAGAATGGATCATTCCCTTTACAAAAAGTACAAGAACTTGTTCTAATTCATTTTGGATCAAAAGTTATGGTTTGTCAAAGTTGGGAAAAATCACATAATTTCAAGTTTTCTACCAAAGAGGCAAAGTTGCAAAACCACTTGCCAAGACAAATTGTGCTATCAAATGGACTTCTAATCTTCATACAAACATAAACCAAGGCCTAAGGATCAGATTGCATCAAAAGTTTACTCATTTTCATGGCTTGTGGATCAAGAAATTTTAAAAGGGGCAAAGTGGAACAAAGTTGCAAAACATCCTTCAAATCCTAATCCACTTGTTGGCTGGCTTCAAAACTGATCCTATGGTCCTCCTCACTTCTTGCTGCGCAGGACACCCCTCTTGTCCTTGGCTATCCATGAGCCCATACCTCTCTTACACAAAGCTTGACTTTTTTGCAAAAGACCCATACCAATCACAATAGGGCACAACCACTCTTCTGACCTACCCAAGATTGATAAGTGGACCAAATACATCACAACACAACACACAACTCAGCCTGAAACAATCTCCAAGCCAGCATTCTCAAAAACCTCCCCTTATGCATTTTGCTTCGAATCACACAACACAATCATCAAACACAAAAACAAACTTCACAAAACATCTCAGCATGCCTCACTGATCATCCCTGACCCTTCACCTTGCCCTGAAAATCCATGAAATCAAAACACGATTTCCTCACTTCACTGAACAGAACTTGCTCAATCTCACAAACCAGCCATTTTAAACTCCAACCAAGCATTGCAAGCTTCTCAGGAGGTTCATTAGAGGCATTTTGGATCAAAGGGCCAGCCAGAAAGTTCCAAATATCAAAGCTCCAGTTCAGGTGAGCTCAAGAACATTTTTTTCAGAAACATGTTTTTAAGTTCCTAAATGATTCTCTATGCTTCACTGATCATGTTGATATGTTTTGTTTCGAAAATGATTGAGTATTGAGTATGTATGAAGCTTCTGAAACTTTTTTGACCTAAATGCATTTTGTTTCGATTCAGCTTTAATATGAAAAATAAATGTGTTTTGATTGTCGATTCTTGCTCTATGATGTTTGGGGATGGATTCTGGGAAGAGAGATTAAGCTTTAGTGACCTAGGGAGGAAGATAGCAATTTTCAGGGAGGATTGTGGCCGGAGAAGATGACCGGAGGTCATTTCCGGCCACCTGAAAGTCATTAAACCCTAATTATGTCATTAAATGAACTTTGAATGTAGGCCTTAGATCTGGTTGACTTCCTTTGACCCGCGCGCAAACCAATGGCCCAGATTCATCACTTAACCCTAATCCTAATTTATTAATTTAATTAATCAGGGTTAATTAAAATCCACTCAGTTTGAATTTCAACCCTTAGATCTGGCACCAGTCAATTCCCGCGCCCTAGGTTTAAATCGAATCCACTGGATTTGCTGACTTTCCATTTAATTCATTTTTATTTCATTTTTCTTGCATTTTCTTGCTCATTTTATTAAAAATAGTAAAACCAATCACAAAAATCTCATTTTTTGCATGCTGACTTCAAATATTTTTCTCATCCCAAAAATATTTTTATTTTTATTTTTTGCATTAAAAATTATTTTTAAATCATTTAAAAGATTATTTTTAATTAGTTAATGAAAATTAATTAATTAAAAATACTTTTAGGTATTTAAAAATCACAAAAAAATTCACATAGCATTTGAAAACATTTAGAAACATTGTACCACTCTCAAACCAAATTTCTTTTTTGATCTTGATGCCTTTTAATAATTTTCTTTGGAATTAATTTCATTTCAAGGAAATATTTTGTTTCAAACTTCAAAAATTCATTTCTGCCTAACCATTGAGAGTTGGACAATGATTCTTTTTGCATTGCATCTTGCATAACATGTAGTTTATAAGATAAAATTGGCATGAATTGATCTTGCATTTTCAATTTTTTTTGCATTTTTCTTGACAAGGTACCTTAAAACCCTAGCAATCTTAGGAATTTCATAACTCTCACTAGGTTAAGAGTTGTATCCCCTCCTTTGGGCAGTGAGTTTGTGTAGGTTTAGGGTTCCTTTGATTGCATTTTCAAATTTTTATCATGTCATTTGCTTCTGGTTTTGGATTTTGCTTTGTGTGTTGATCATAAACCCTAATTTATGCCTTCCTTTGCATCCATCTTCCATTTGCTTGCATACCATGACTTGCCATGACATTTTATGTATTCATTTGATTCAGCATACATCTTAGGACATATTAGAATCATGTTTGATCATTGCATCTTGCATTTGCCATGTTATATGTCCATTACATTTCATAACTCTTCATGTACATCCATGGTTCAAAACATGCTTCTCTTGCATCCATATGTTTGTATGATCATTCTAATGCCTTGCCTCATGTTTGCATCATCTCTTAGCATCATTAACATCATACATTTGCTTCTGGTTTTGGTTTGCATCATGACATTGCATCTCATTTTGCATTGCATTTCATTTCTTTTGCTGACTTTTCAGGTGGTAAGTTGTTTGAGAAGTGAATTTGCCTTCACTTCTCACATTCTCTTTTCATCTCTTTCATACTTCCCTTGCTGCATTTTGTATGTGTATTGGATTGAGCTTGCTCATTCTTGTTCATCTTACCTTCTTTCTTCAAGAAACTTGTCTTCTTAAGTGAAGCAAGTTGTTTTGCTTCTCTTTGCTCCTCTCACCTGCTTCTCTCCTTGGTGGTTCCTTGAAGATTTCCTTCTTAAACCCCACAAACCCTAGGAATGACCAAGCATAATAACAATTAGGGTTTGATTAGTTCCCCACTTAGCTTTTACCTTTGTGTCTCTTTGAGTCTTCTCTTCTCATCTCATAATCAGGGACTAAACCCTAAAGGCTTTAAGGCTTTGTGATTAAGCGTATGCCTGCATCCTTCTATTAGGATGGAGTGTATAACTTTAATCCTAAGTGTTAAACCCTTAATGTGTTTAAATCCCTCAATCAATTCACTTAATAATCATCAAGACATCAAGCTTGTAACTTGGGCCTTGCATTAGGGTTCTAATTCTTCCTTAATTGGTTAAGAAGGACTAACCCTAGTGTTAATGGACAAGTCCCCCTCAAGTTGTCTTACAAATCATAAAACTCACTTCTTCATCTTATCATTAACTAAAATCCATCTTATAAAGGCTTTGTTTTGTCATGAGGTTAATCCCTAATCATGGATTAAGTTGAGGAGTCTTCCTCAGCTTATACATTCTCATCTATTATCCTTCTATTAGGATGGTGTAATGAGTCTGTTTAATCCCTGATTATGGCTTAAACTCATTACTTAACACTAAACAAAAACAACAAAAACATCTAACTAATCACAAGTAGGTTAATGATCTTAGTCCTACACCATGGTGATTAAGTGTGAGACACTGACTTCACACTTAAGGTATTCTCATTACCCCTAATCAGAGGGAGGATGTGATGAGTTTACTAACCCATTGGTTTAGGATTAAGCTCATTTTCTTATGACAAACTTCAAAAGGCAATAAAAGACTGAAAACTCAAAAACAAACAATAATCGTCTCCTCCAGGATTCTTTTCTCATCTCATTCACTCAAAAACGAAAACTTGCTTCTTCCATATAATGCAAGACAGTTTGCACCTGAGCCAGACAGGTCATACACTTGAGCATAGACAAGCAAGCAGTTCCCAAGTCAATTTACCTTTCAGTCTCTTTGGGTCGAACTACGGTGTTCTGACTTCCTCATTGCACAAGAGGATACGTAGAATAACTTAACAGTTATCGAACAAAAGTCTCTGTATATTCCCCCTCTTTCTAGCTGTTCTTTAAGCCTCATAGTCTTGAGCATTTCACTCTTTCCTTACACTGACACTTCTCTTATACACTTCACTCTTCTTTTACACTGACACTTGCATTCTTTTCAGCTTTGATACACAAATAGCACTGACACTACCCCTTTAAAACACAAATCTTTTAAGCGTGGATCCCGTCGAGTACGGCGGACAATCTGGGTGCTAATACCTTCCCAGGTTGTAACCAACCCCCTTTCTCAGTCTCTCTGGTTCGCAACCATCTTATCCATCTCTTCCTAAGTCTATGCAGCATTACCTTTCCTCCGGGATAAACATGCCTAGCTGGCGACTCTATTCATCCTTCCTTCTTTCGCCGACCGTTCGCGTCTGTACCCAATTCGACTTAGCCTCATTTGGTGGGAGCGACACCATGAGACTCTTTTTCTTTTCTTTGTTGAATTTCTTTCTAGGTATCTCTTTCTGGAGTTTTGGACAGTCACTCTTGTAGTGTCCAGGTTCTTTGCATTCATAGAACACTACTTCTTTACTTCTGGGTTTCCTGTGACCAGAGGGTGCTTCAGAATGATAGCTTGATCTTCTGGGATTTCTGAACTTCTTCTGGAGATGCTTCCAGAGCTGTTGAACTCTTCTGGATAGAAGAGATAGTTCGTCTTCTTCTGATGAGCCTCCAAAGATTTCTTCTTCTTCTTTCTACAAAGCATTAGAATCAGATTTGTTAGATTTAAGAGCAACAGACTTACCTTTCTTTCGGGGTTCATCTTCTTCTAGTTCTATCTCATGACTTCTCAGAGAGTTGATCAGTTCTTCTAGAGATATCTCGTTCAGATTCTTTGATAGCTTCAAAGCAGTGACCATGGGTCTCCAATCCTTTGGCATGCTTCTGATGATCTTCTTCATATGATATGTTGTAGAGTAGTCTTTGTCCAGAACTTTCAGTCCAACAACCAGAATTTTAAACCTTGAGAACATCTTCTCAATTGTTTCATCTTCTTCCATCTTGAACGCTTCATACTTCTGGATAAGAGTCAAAGATTTTGTTTCCTTGACTTGAGTGTTGCCTTCACGTGTCATCCTCAAGGATTCAAACATGTGTTTGGATGATTCTCTGTTTGTGATCTTCTCATATTCTGTATAGGAAATAACACTCAGAAGTATGGTTATGGCCTTGTGATGGTTTCTGAATTCCTTCTTCTGTTGAGCTGTCATGTTCTTTATTTCAATCTTCTTTTCATCTGCTCCAACAGGATGAGTGTATCCATCTGTCACCATATCCCAAAGATCTCCATCCAGATCCATAAAGAAACTTTCTAGAACATCCTTCTAGTAGTCAAAGTTGTCACCATTAAACACTGGAGGATTTCCGTTGATCTTGTCATTTTGATAGTAATTGTTGTTGTTAAATGCATCTGCCATTGTGTTTTATCTTCTGGATCTTTTACTGACTGTAACACCCCAAATTTTCCCTCTTCATTTTAAGCATCATATCACATCATATTCATCATGAACATATCATATTCTTGGCATCCTAGCATGGAAAGATGAGGCATAACATTTCTCATGACCTAGCATTAGGCATATGATCATCTGTGGAGGTTCTTGAAGCTTCACAAGCCATGACAAGGGGCCCAATAGATTTGTACAAGTCCTATGAGGGGTTTACATTGCATTTACAAGTTCAAGTTCATTTACAAAAGCTCAGAAGGTGGGAAGATCATCAGGGAATCCAGGCTAAGGCTAAGCTCCTACACAATGGTCCCAAACTAGGGTTTGAGTTTCAAGCATGAAAACCTCAAAACTTTGGCCATTTCATTTGGGAAAAGTCTTTTACATGTTAAGAGGATCCTAGGTACCAAATTTGGTGAGAAAATTCCTTGTGGAAGTCAAGTAGTTCTTCAGTTGCTTGTAAATGAAGAAACTGGTCAACTGTGCCTTAAAAAAGTCAACTGTGAGATTTCAAGGGGTCCAACCCCATTTTTCTAGCCAAGGGATGTTCTTATAATGTTAAAAGAGGTTTGGCAAGTTCAAAGATCAAGAATCATGAAGTTTTGAGGTGTTTTGCAAAATTGGTGTGAAGATGGTTATGGAAAATGCCATTTTTGGCAAGTTTTTGCCCTAAAATTCAAGTGAGCATAACTTAATGAAAAATTCTTCAAATGGACCAAAGTCAAACATGAAAGTTGGAGATTAAAGCCTCCCATTTTCAGAAAGTTCAAGTACTTTTTCATAGCCTTCATGGTTGAAGAATTATGCCCCTCGAAAATTCATGCAAAACTAGGGCAAACTTGATTTTTTCAGTTATGCACCAAAGGCAAAAGGCATGAAACTTAATTTTGAGTATTGGTACATACTGTCGCTCCCACCAAATGAGGCTAAGTCAAGAGGGGTACGGACGCAAACGGTCGGCGAAGGAGAGAGAGACCACACAAGGGTGAACTCAAAAGAAAAGAAAAGAGTCGTCAGCTAGGCATTTTTATCCCGAGGGAAAGGTACTGCTGCATAAACCTGAGAAAGGATATGGATAAGACGGTCGTGAACCAGAGAGACTGAGAAAGGGGGATGGTTACAACCTGGGAAGGTATTAGCACCCAGATTGTCCGTCGTACTCGACGGGATCCACGCTTAAAAGATTTGTGTTTTAAAGGGGTAGTGTCAGTACAATTTGTGTATCAAAGCTGGAAAGAATGCAAGTGTCAGTGTAAAAGAAGTGTGAAGTGTATAAGAGAGGTGTCAGTGTAAGAAGAGGAGTATGAAGCTCAAGACTATGAGGCTTAACAAATGATGCCGGAAGGAGGGGGAATATACAGAGACTTTTGTTCGATAACCTTTAAGTTATGCATACGTATCCTCTCGTGCAATGAGGAAGTCAGAACACCGTAGTTCGACTCAAAGAGACTGAAAGATAAATTGACTTGTGAACTCCTTACTTGCCTATGCTCAAGTGTATGACCTGTCTGGATCAGGTGCAAACTGTCTTGCATTAGACGGAAGAAGCAAGTTCTCGTTTGTGAGTGAATGAGGTGAGAAAAGAATCCCGGAGGAGACGATTATTGTTTGTTTTTGGTGTTTTGAATCTTTTATTGCTTTTTGTGTTTTGTCATAAGAAAATGAGCTTAATCCTAAACCAAGGGTTTAGTAAACTCATCACATCCTCCCTCTGATTAGGGGTAATGAGAATACCTTAAGTGTGAAGTAAGCACCTCACACTTAATCACCATGATGTAGGATTAAGATCATTAACCTACTTATATTTATTTTAGATGTTTTTGTTGTTTTTGTTTAGTGTTGAGTAATGAGATTAAGCCATAATCAAGGATTTAATGGACCCATTACACCATCCTAATAGAAGGATAATAGATGAGAACATTTAAGCTGAGAAAGACTCCTCAACTTAATCCATGATTAGGGGTTAACGTCATGACAAAACAAAGCCTTTATTAAAGTGGATTTTAGTTAATGGTAAGATTAAGGAGTAGATTTTATGGTTTGTAAGATAACTTGAGGGGGACTTGTCCATTAACACTAGGGTTAGTCCTTCTTAAACAATTAAGGAAGAATTAGAACCCTAATGTAAGGCCCAAGTTACAAGCTTGATGTCTTGATGATTATTAAGTGAATTGATTAAAGGATTTAAACACATTAAGGGTTTAACACTTAGGATTTAAGTTATACACTCCATCCTAATAGTAGGATGCAGGCATAAGCTTAAACACAAAGCCTTAAAACCTTTAGGGTTTAGTCCTTGATTATGAGATGAGAAGAGAAGACACAAAAGATAACACAAAGGTAAAACTAATGGGGGACTAATCAAGCCCTAATTGTGATCATGCTTGGGTATTCCTAGGGTTTATGAGGCTTGCAAAAGATCTCCAGGAAAAGCCACCAAGGAAGAAGAAAGATGGAAGGAGGAGAAGCAGAAAGAAGCAAGTCAACTTACTTCACTTAAGAAGATAAGTTGCTTGAAGAAAGAAGGTGAGGAGGGAACATGAATGAGCAAGCTCACTCAAAGGCAAGATAAAAATGCAGCAATGATGCAAGAGAGGGATGAGAAGATATTGTGAGAAGTGAAGGCAAATTCACTTCTCAAAACAACTTACCACCTGAAAAGTTAGCAAAAGAAATGAAATGCAATGAACATGAGATGAAATTCCATGATGCAAGACAAAGTCAGAATCATGCACATGATGTTAATGATGCTAAGGGATGATGCAAACACATGACAAGAGATGAGGAGGATCATACAAGCATAAGGATGCAAATGAGGCATGCTTTGAACCATAGAAGTTCATGAAAGTTTATGAAATGGAATGGACATATAACATGGCAAATGAAAGATGCAATGATCAAACATGATTCTAATATGTCCTAAGATGTATTATGAATCATGTGGATACACAAAATGTCATGGCAAGTTCTTAAATGCCAGCAAATGAGAGATGGATGCAAAGGAAGGCACAAATTAGGGTTTACATACAACATACCATGCAACAATTCAAAACCAGAAGCAAATGATGTGATAAAAAATTGAAAATGGGAACAAGGGAACCCTAACCCTACACAAGTTCACTGCCCAAAGGAGGGGACCTAACTCTTAACCTAGTGCAAGTTATGAATTTCTTAAGTCAATTAGGGTTTCAAGGTACCTCACAATGAAAAATGCAAAACAAATTGAAAATGAAACATGAATTCAAACCAATTTTATCCTATAAACTACATGTTATGAAGGATGCAATGCAAGAAGAACCATCATCCAACTCTTAATGGTTAGGCAGAATGGAATTTTCCAAGTTTGAACAAAAATATTGCCTTTAAAAGAATTTAATCCCAATGAAAATTGTCAAAATGCATCAAGAACCAAAAATAAATTTGTTTTGAGAGTTTGATAATGTTTCTATATGTTTTGAAATTCAATGTGAATTTTTTTGTGATTTTTAAATACCTAAATGCATTTTTAATTAATTAATTTTCATTAACTAATTAAAAACAAACATTTAAATGATTTAAAAATAGTTTTTAATGCAAAAAATAAAAATAAAAATATTTTTGGGTTTTGAAAATTAATGAAATGTTTGACAAAAAATTTCAGAATTTTTAAATATGTTTTACTATTTTTAATAATTCGTGGAAGTTAAATATGAAACAAAATAAAATAAAATGAATTTAGGGAGAAGTGAACAGATCCTGAGGCTGAGGTTTAAACGAATTTGGAGGGAATTGACTGGCGCCAGATCCTGTGGCCCAGATTCAAACTGGCTGGATTAAATTAAACCTAATTAATTAATTTAATAAATTAGGATTAGGGTTTTAATGAAAGATCTGGTCCATTCATTTGCGCGCGGGTCAACCCAAGTCAAACAGATCTATGGCTCACATTCAAACTGAGCCCTAACCACAATTAATGCACTAATGACTTCAGGTGGCCGGAAATGACCTCCGGTCATCTTCTCCGGCCACACCTCCCCTGAGATTTTGCTATCTCTCTCCCCAAGCTTCTAAAACTTAATCTTTCTGCCCAGAATCCAACCCCATACATCATACAACAAGAATCATCAACCAAAACACATTTATTTCACGTATCAAAGTTGAATCGAATCAAAACGTTTTTAGGTCAAAAAATTTCAGAAACTTCATACATACTCAATACTTAACCATTTGCAAAAATAAACATATCAGCATGATCATCACATCACATAGATTCATTTAGGAACTTAAAAACAAGCTTCTGGAAAAAATGTTCTTGAGCTCACCTGAACTGGAGCTTTGATCTTTGGAACTTTCTGGCTGCTTCTTTGGTCCAAGATGTCTTTAATGAACCCCCTGAGAAGCTTGCAATGCTTGTTTGGAATTTTTTATGGCTGGTTTAAGAGATTGATGAAGTTCTGTTCAGGAGGGGTGAAAAATCGTGTTTCTGCTTGGGGTGGTTTCAGGGCCAAATGAGGGTTGGGAAACGATCAGAGGGTCATGGTGAATGGTTTTGTGAAGTTTGTTTTGATGTTCTTTGCTTGTGTATTGAGTTTCGAAAGAAAATGAATATGGGAGGTTTTTGGTGAATGCTGGCTTGTGGGAGGTTTCAGCTTCCAAGATTATGTGAAATGTAATCCATGAGGCATGTATGTGAAGCTGTGATTGGTCAGAGAGTTGTTGTTGGCCTAGCTTGATTGGTATGGCTCAACTTGCATAAAGTCAACTTTTGTGTAAGAGGAGGTATGGGCTGGTTCAGTCATGGTACAAGGGCATGTCTGCTGCAGCTTGAATCAAGGTTGTCCATGGAAATGAATTTGAGGCCAATTTGCAAGTGGATTAGAGTTTATGTGTGGTTTTGCAATTTTGTGATCTTTTGGCCCTTTTGAATTTTCTTAATGCACAAGTCATGAAACTTGGAGATTCTTTGGTGCATTCTGATTTTTAAGTCATGGTTCATGTTTGTGTAATGCATAGAAGTCCATTTGAAGTCACATTTTGCCTTGGCATGAGGTTTTGCAACTTTCCCTCTTTGGTGTAAACCTTGAAATTATGTGATTTTATCCAACTTTGACAAACCATAACTTTTGATCCAAAATGAATTAGAATGAGTTCTTGTACTTTTTGAAAATGGGAGGATCCATTCTACAACTTTCATGACCAAAGTTTTCTCATTTGAACCATTTTTGAATCAATTTGAGGAGGTTGAAAAACTTTCCCAAAATAGCAAGTTTACATTACAAGTCACTTTCTCAAAAAGGCAACTTTGCAAATGGCTTGGAATTCTTCAATTTTGTGAGCTTACAACATTTTCTATGACCAAATAAAGATCATACACATTCAAAATGATGGATAATACCCTTTGGTTGGGTCATTGGGGGCCTCAGATGCCCTGATTTTGCACTGACTTGCTCAAGAAGTCATCTCTCTATCAGATGCCTTCCCCATTGAATTTCTTCATGAAAATTTATATGCATGATCCTCATATCATATAGAGACCAATAGAAACAAGAATGACAAAAAAATTTGGAGTTATGGCCTTTGAAACCAAAACCCTAATTTTAGGTCATCTGTGTAGTTAAACCTGGCTCTGCTTCCATGCCTTTTTCAGTTCTTGTGATTCTTTGACTTCTTTGACCTTGTGAGGATATGATATGATGCTTGAACACACATGGACCCCTTTGAAGTGATTGATGACCTTTGGAGTGGCTCAAATGGCTCAGGGATTGCTCAGATCACCACCCTAGATGCAGATGACTTTGAATCAATGCAGTGAAGCAAATATGCAATATGAGATGATGTGATTGAACTTATACATATGAAAAGATCACAAGCCATGGTGTGAATGGGTGAGGGAAAATTTGGGGTGTTTACAGCTGCCCCTATTCAAACATGAGTTAGCTGTGCAGGATGTAAGCGACGACTTATCAGGCAAACAAGATAACTTGTGGTTGAATACCAGAGACAATCCAAAATTTGCACTCACAGAATGAAGAAGAAAAGGGATATAGATTGTAAAAGGAAGATAAAGTATAATTATAAAGTGCAGGTGACGGAGGATGACCGTCGAGCAGAGGACGACTGCTGGGGATAAAGCAATGACGGGGACGACCGACAAGCTGGTGAAAGATGCGGGAAATAAAGCAATGACGGGGACGGCCGACAAGCTGGGGACGCAGGAGATCATGATGGGGACGACCATCAAGTAATGTTTCAAGATTCTATGGGGATTAAAGTTAGATGATGGGGACGACCATCGAGTTTAAGGTATGAATGTACGGTCATCGAAGGTGAAGGACGATCACCTAGCAGGGGACGGCTGATCTTGGGGATAAGATAAGGGACAGTCATTTATTGGTGAAGGACGATCACCTGGCAAGGTACGGTTGCCAAAAGTATCGCGACATAGAATGAATGCCGGATAAAAAGGTCGACGATGGGGACGGCCATCAGATAAGCATGATGAAGGACGATCATCAAGAGGTGAAGGACGATCACCTAGCAGGGTACGGCTGCTCTGAGGGTATCATGACATAGGACGAATGCCAGATAACAAGATCAACGATGGGGACAGCCATCGGATAAAATGATGAAGGACGATCATCAGGAGGTGAAGGACGATCACCTAGCAGGGGATGGATGCTAAAAATATCACGACATAGGACGAATGTCGGATAGGAAGAGGTTCTAATGAATAGAGACTCCACTGGGGGTGATGAAGGACGATCATCAAGAAGGTGAAGGACGATCACCTGGCAGGGTACGGCTGCCGAAAGGTATCATGACATAGGACGAATGTCAGATAGAAAGGAAATAATTCACTGGGATTTGCTGGGATTCTTCTGGAGAATAGTAGACACAGACGAGTGTCTAAATTCAAGAAGACATAAGTGTTTGACATGGTGTATAGATTAAAGATGCGTACGAGCATCCTTAAGACCATGATACGGACGAGTATCAGTAGAAACAAACGCTTGACGCATGCTCAGAGATGATGATACAGACGAGTACCAACTAGTTAACAAAGAACACGGACGAGTGTCAAATCTGAGAGAATTCAGGTGGCATATACAAGGTATGGACGAGTATCTGTATGAGTAAAAAGTGCGAATGAGACACAGACGAGTGCTCAACTTACTGGGGGGAGTGTGACACGGATGGGTGTCGGAAAAAGTGTATTATAAGCAAGTATCTGGTTTGCAAAGTGTTTAGGCAACTGTGCTGGGGAAGGTGACATAGACGAGCGTCACGGATTTATATATATGTATCTGTGTTAGTGAGTGCAAAGAGGACGCTTTGGTTCTCCACTGGGGGATATGACACAGACGAGCATCAAAGGAGTGTGTTTCTGTATTTGTGAGTGTAATGCTTTGGCTTTCTGGTGGGGAATTTGGGAAATATTCTGTATATTGTTGATGGATGGTCATTTTTTACAAGTGTTCAGTTCGACACATGGCTTACGATTATGCAATATGTTTGATTTTTGCCGTAATGCTCCGTATTAGACGGAATGCTACGCTCTATGGGGAAAATATGATGCAAATGCTATGATTATGCAAAGATACCGATCCGGGATTCAGATCCCGCTGCTGTGGAGATCTCTGGCTGATCTGCTTGAAGTGGATTCCCCAGCTGGGGATAAGATCATTGATAGATCTGGCATATATGACTCTACTTGGGGAAATAGATCACTAATAAATCTTTTTTAGTAATGAGGGACCCAGCTGGGGTTTGTGGAAGCTTTCTTTATTCTGGTGTGAGATCTTCGGGCATTGCTCTTCTGGATATAAGTTGAAACTCTGTGGGGAGATGATTCCCTGTTTATCACTCGGCTGGGGAGGGAGAAATATCACTGAAAGATCCTCCTAGAGATTTCTGCGGGGATCCTGCTGAGGGTGGCACTTGACAACTCCGCTGGGGATATGGGCACCTTCTGGTACTGCTTTGAAGGAAATGTTGGAGAAGTGATGCCTGGCAACTCTGATAGGGAGGAGGCATCTCTGGTGCTGTTTGGAAGGTGTGCTGAGGAAATAATGATTTGGGCAGCCTACTGGGGAGAAGCTTTCATGCCCCATGTCGCGCTTTGGATACCTGCAACCCTGTTAAAGACAAAGAAACGCACAAGTATCCCGAGGTATCCTTCACTGGATTCCGTCATAGGAATTTAGACACTCCCATGAGTAAGTATATTTCCTGCAAGCACTTATTTTTAGAAGAGAAGCATCTGTATCTAGGCAATCAATATCTTAAAGACATCGGACATTTTTGCAAACGAAAATAAAATGTACGAGATGAGACATGACTGAAAATCTGCTTTTATTAATTTACGCACCCTGAATTGGCAAGATACAGTCAAAGAAACAGATCCCCTGGAATGAGGAGATCGTTACAAATTGAGAAACAAACAAGATGATGGCAATGTTGATGATGCTTTCAAGGAGCTTCCCTTTTGCTATGACTCGTATGACATTGACGTTCTTCTCATCTTGCTTTCTGTAGAAGGCTGATTCTGACCGATGCTTGAACCTTTCGAAGCTTGCCATGTTGTAAGTGATACAGATGAATTCAGAATGCAGTTGTTCGCTTATCCCCTTATTTTGCATGGATCGCCCTTTCGGGTTTTCAATCCACCGGGATACCCATTTTTGCCTGAGTTGTCCAATGTGGCTTTTCAACTCAGCGGGTGTAAATTTTTTTATTTATTTTCCCTTATTTTTGCCCGAGTCTTTTATTCTGTTTTTGACTCGCCGGGATGCCCTATTTTTGCCTGGACTTACATTCTGTTTTTACGTCCAGCGTGTCATTTTTATGCGAAGTATTTTTTAACTGCATCTGAATTCACAGGGGACAGGAAGTCTTCTCCATCCATAGTACTGAGCATCAGTGCTCCACCAGAGAAAACCTTCTTTACTATGAACGGACCATCATAATTTGGAGTCCACTTGCCCCTGTGGTCTGTATGAGGAGGGAGGAGTCTTTTCAGCACAAGATCTCCTACTTGGTACTCTCGAAGCCTGACTTTCTGATCGAAGGCTTTCTTCATTCTTTTCTGATACAGCTGCCCATGACAGATTGCAGCTAATCTCTTTTCTTTGATCAAACTTAGTTGTTCGTGTCGGGATCGGACCCATTCTGCTTCACTTAGTTTAACATCCATTAGTACCCGTAGGGAGGGTAATTCAACTTCGACAGTTAGGACTACCTCCATACCATACACAAGCTAATACGGTGTTGCCCCAGTGGATGTTCGGATTGACGTACGGTACCCATGCAAGGCAAACGGTAGCATTTCATGCCAGTCTTTATAGGTAACCACCATCTTCTGCACAATCTTCTTGATATTCTTATTAGCTGCCTCAACAGTGCCATTCATCTTTGGCCTGTAAGGAGAAGAATTGTGGTGTTGGATTTTGAAGTCCCGACATAGTTTTACCATCATTTTATTGTTTAAGTTGGAACCATTATCAGTAATGATTCGCTCGGGCACTCCATACCGACAGATGATGTCTCTCTTCAGGAATCGGGCTACCACTTGTCTGGTGACATTTGCATAAGAGGCTGCTTCGACCCACTTGGTAAAATAGTCAATGGCTACCAGGATAAATCTGTGGACATTTGAAGCAGTCGGTTAAATCTTACCAATCATGTCAATGCCCCACATGGCGAAGGGCCAAGGTGAAGACATCACGTTTAGAGGATTTGGAGGCACATGTACTTTATCCGCATAAATCTGGCATTTATGGCATTTCCTGGCATAAGCACAACAGTCTGCATCCATTGTGATCCAATAATAGCCTGATTTTAACAACTTTTTAGCCATGGCATGCCCTCCTGCATGAGTACCAAAGGATCCTTCGTGCACCTCGTGCATCAACAAGTCTGCTTCTGTCCTATCAACGCATCTGAGGAGTACCATATCAAAGTTTCTCTTGTACAGGGCACCATCAGCATTTAGGAAGAAACTACCAGCTAGCCTTCTTAATGTCTTCTTGTCATTGGATGATGCCCCAGGTGGGTATGTTTGATCCTCCAAGAAGCATTTGATATCATGGAACCAAGGCTTATCATCTTTGACAACATCTGCTGAGAACACATATGCTGGTCTGTCAAGCCTGGACACTGAAATTCGAGGCACAAAGTTGGCAGCTTGAACTTTGATCATGGATGAAATGGTAGCCAGAGCATCTGCAAACTGATTTTCATCTCGAGGGATATACTCAAGCTTGACCGTGGTGAAGAAAGTCAACAACCTCCTTGTATAGTCCCGATAAGGTATCAGATGATCTTGGTGGGTGTACCATTTGCCGTTGGTTTGATTGATTACCAGAGCTGAATCCCCGAATACAGTTAAAGTCTTGATCTTGAGGTCAATGGCTTCCTCAAGACCCATGATACAAGCTTCGTATTCAGCTTCGTTGTTAGTGCAGTTAAAGGCGAGCTTTGCCGAGAAAGGCATTTGAACTCCTTTAGGTGTAATGAGTGCTGCACCAACACCACAGCCATTCATATTATTAGCCCCGTCGAACATCATAGTCCATTCTTCCTCTGGGTCAGGCCCTTCAGTGTGAACAGGCTCTTCATGATCTTTTGCTTTTATGAACATGATGTCTTCATCAGGGAAGTCAAATCTCATAGGCTGGTAATCATCAATGGGTTGCTCAGCAAGATAATCAGACAACACACTGCCTTTGATGGCCTTTTGGGATGTGTATTGAATGTCATATTCTGTGAGAATCATATGCCATCTCGCAACCCGTCCGGTAAGTGCTGGCTTCTCAAATATGTACTTAACTAGGTCCATCTTTGAGATCAATAAGGTAGTGTGGGTCAACATATACAGTCTTAGTCGGCGAGCAGCCCACGCTAAAACACATCATGTTTTCTTGAGCAGTGAATAACGTTGTTCACAGTCGGTAAACTTTTTGCTTAGGTAGTATATTGCATACTCTTTTCGACCAGACTCATCATGCTGGCCCAGCACACACCCCATTGACTCTTCTAATACTGTCAAGTACATGATTAGAGGTCTTCCTTCAACTGGAGGCATAAGGATTGGAGGCTCTTGTAAGTATTCCTTGATTTTGTCAAAAGCCCTCTGGCAGTCTTCATTCCACCTGACCGTTTGTTCTTTTCTTAGAAGCTTGAACAAGGGTTCACAGGTTGCTGTAAGGTGAGATATAAACCGTGAAATGTAGTTCAATCTACCTAGAAACCCCCGAACTTCTTTTTCTGTCTTTGGTGCAGGCATTTCTTGAATAGCTTTGACTTTATCAAGGTCAACTTCAATCCCTTTCTCACTTACAATAAATCCCAGCAGTTTACCAGATCGCACCCCGAATGTGCATTTGTTGGGGTTTAACTTCAATTGGTACTTCCTCAGACGCTTGAATAGCTTCAACAGATTTACCAGGTGGTCTTCTTCTGTGAGGGACATGGCAATCATGTCATCCACATAACATTCAATTTCTTTGTGAATCATGTCATGGAATAATGTTACCATAACCCGTTGATAAGTGGCACCAACATTATTCAGTCCGAATGGCATCACCTTATAACAGAATGTGCACCAGGGTGTGATGAAAGTTGTCTTCTCCATGTCTTCAGGTGACATCTTGATCTGATTGTATCCTGAAAATCCGTCCATGAAGGAGAACACCGAGAACTGAGCCGTATTGTCGACCAATACATCAATGTGAGGTAAAGGGAAGTCATCTTTCGGGCTGGCTCTGTTCAGGTCCCGGTAATCCACACACATCCTCACCTTGCCGTCTTTCTTAGGTACAGGTACAATATTAGCAACCCACGACGGATAGCTAGTTACAGCAAGGAACCCGGCGTCCCACTGTTTTTGTACCTCGTCTTTAATCTTCATTGCCATATCTGGGCGAGTACGGCGCAGTTTCTGTTTTACTGGCGGACAATCTTCTTTCAACGGCAGCTTGTGCATGACAATGTCGGTGTCCAACCCTGGCATATCCTGATAAGACCAAGCAAAAACATCCACATACTCCCGAAGCATGTCAATTAATTGCTCTTTTATCGAATCTTGCAGGCAGGCCCCGATCTTAACCTCTTTCACATCTTCTTCCGTACCAAGATTAATCGTTTCAATCTCCTCCTGATGAGGAGTGATAACCTTCTCCTCTTGCCTTAACAACCTGGCTAGCTCTTCAGGTAGCTCATAATCTTCTTCAACCCCTTCATCAGCTTGATTTATTGGATTGTCAAAGTCATACGAAGTCATAGCTGTGTTGTTGTCGGTGCAGTCTGAAAAGCACTCTCTGCAAGGGTTTAGATTGTTTATTTTAGTGATTAATTTTAATCTTGTTTAGAAAAAGTGAAAATGAAGTTATTTATTTTGAAAAACATTGCCATTTTATTTTTGTACAAAAAGAAAAATGAAAAGACAGTGAGCGAAAAAAAGAGACTCGTTTGCAAAAGATGTTCGATATTCATTGATTGATCTATTTGCACAAAATTACAAGATGGCCCGATTACAAAATGAGTCTTGACATCTTGGGCAAGATGCAAGACTTGATGCATGCTTAAAAATACAGGAAATAATAATTACTCTGCAGGAGTAACCCTTATAATTTCCTGGGAAGACCAGTTAAGGACTTGGCTCCCCGGGATCCTTGGACGTATCCAGCTCTCCAGGTTGCGGTCGCTTTCTTCCTCGTCTTCCAAATTATTTACAGCATTCGGGGTGAGCATTCCCCCGCTGACAAAATTGGTCTCTTTTGCAGCCTCTGATTGATCTTGTTGAGTTGGTTTGTAACCCAACCCAAATCTGTCTTCTTTCTTTTCCACGGGCAACAGCTTGCCCCAACCTTGGGCAGTACCCTCTTCAACAACCTTCCGGGCTTGCTGATACGACGTTATGGAGGTTCCCAGTACAGCAGATGCTTCATTAATGTTCAGGGCCTCAAACCCCTGGCTCATGGTTTCATGGATTACTCCATCCATTTCTATGTACTTATACGTAGCCAGATGGCTAACAAAGATGTCTTCTTCCCCACAGATGGTGATGATCTGGCCTTCCCACTCGAATTTCAGCTTCTGGTGAAGGGTAGACGTAACAGCGCAAGCGGCGTGGATCCAGGGTCTACGCAACAAATAGCTGTAGGCCGGCTGAATGTCCATCACAAAGAAGGTAGTTTTAAAAGTCTGCGGGCCAATCATCACAGGCAGATCAATCTCCCCAAGCACTGATCTTTTAGAGCCATCAAATGCTCTCACCACCAAATTACTCGGACGCAATGCCAAGCCATCATACTCTAGCTTCACCAAGGCTTTCTTTGGTAGGACATTGAGCGATGACCCAGTGTCCACCAGTACATGAGATAGAACAGCACCCTTGCATTCCAAGGTGATATGTAAAGCCTTGTTGTGGTTACGTCCCTCAGTTGTTAAGTCAGCATTGGTAAAACCCAGTCTATGACTGGTGTTGACATTTGCCACCACAGTTTCTAGCTGATTAACGGTAATCTCCTCTGGCACGTATGTTGTGTGCAAGACTTTCAATAATGCATTCCTGTGAGCTTCAGAACACATCAATAGTGATAATATGGAGATTTTTGAGGGAGTTTGGTGAAGCTGATCCACCACCTTGTAATCACTCCTCTTTATGATTCTCATAAACTCGTCTACATCTTGTTCAAAAGATGTCTTCTGAGTTTCTTTGACAGCCGGCTCTTCAGATACCACACTCTTTCCTTTTGCTTTGGCAGCAGCTTCTGCTTTAACATTAGGTCTTTGTGTTTGTGAGGCAAAAAGGCGTCCGCTTCTGGTGAAGCCTCCGCCTCCCCTAACATTATCAATCTGTGGAGAAGAGGTTGATGAATCCAGAGTGATTTTCTCCCCGTTGCATTAGAGATCAGAGCCATAATGCCAAGGTATGGCATTACTGCATTCATAGGGAATTGGTCCAGGCACCGTAATGGTGACTGGACTGACTTCAGCAGAGGAGGGTACTGAAATGGTGTGTGGATCGTAGTAAATTGTGACTGGTGATCTGGTAGGAGGTGCTACTGTTTGCTGTTGGAAATTGCTGCTGGGAGGAACCTCTGATGGGTCATAGTAGATTGTAACTGCGGAGACATCTTCATTAATTCTTGCTGGTGTTGTAGAAGATTCTGCTGAATAAATGGATGCTGATGTTGTAGAAGAAAGGGTTGTTGATATTTGACTCATTGAAGTGATGGATGGAGCCATTGCTGATGATATTGATGAATCGGTAGGAATGATTGTTGCTGCTGTTGTAGAAGAATCAGGAATCATTGTTAAAGGAATTGCTGGATTTGTAGGCGCCGTTGTTGAGATCTGAAGGATTCCATCCTTAATAAGACCATCTATGCCGCTTCTCAAATTATCACACCCGTTGACTGCAATGTTGCAATACCCACAACCGAGCTCACACCCGGGAAACACCTGGCACTCTAGAAGCTGAGCTTTAATTTCGACCAAAGGTGTTCGAATTTGTGCAACACTGGTGATCAAAGTAGATGGTCTGTCTTCCTCAATGGCATTAATCCTCGGCCCTCCATGATTAGGCATGGGATTTTTGTTGACATTTGGAAGGGGTGCAAAGTTGAGGGCTTTAGAATCCACCAGATCTTGTACTTTCATTTGTAAGGCCCTGCATTTTTCTGTATTGTGGCCAGGTGCATTGGAGTGGAAAGCACACCTGGCGTTGACATCATAATTCCTTGGGAGATTTAGGGGATCTGGTGGTGCCAATGTCCTTAACTCAACTAAGTTAAGCTTCAGGAGTTGTGCCATAAGGCAACATAAGGCATATGGATAGGGTCAATCACTCTATTTGCCTGTGACGGTCTTTGTTGGAAGGGTCGTTGTTGTTGATTGCTATCGTTGTTGTTGTAGGTTCTTTGTGGCAGATACTGAACTTGCTGTTGATATTGTGGTTGTTGTTGTGGTTGATATGCTGATTGTTGAGGAATCGGAGCTGGGATGGTGACAGCTACTACTGATCTGTGAACATACTGAGGTCTGCCCCTGCTGGCATGAATGGCACTTGTCTCACCGGTTCTTCGAGGTCCCGCAAAAGGCTTCCTGGGGTTACTGGATGAACTTGCACCATTATCAGAAATCTTGCCCATTTTCAAAAGGATTTCAATCCTTTCCCTAGCTATAACTACGTCAGCAAAACTGGTGGAAGAAAAGGCAGCTAGCCTATCAATATATGTTCCTTGCAAAGTATTCATGATCATGTCGGCCATTTCTCTTTCCGACATGGGTGGTTGGACAGCAGCAGCAAGCTGTCTCCACCTCTGGGCATACTCTCTGAAGCTTTCTCTGGAAGATTGAGACATTCCCATCAAGAGGGTCCTGTTAGGAGCCATGTCCAGGTTATATTGGTATTGTCTGATGAAGGCTTCAGCTAAGTCCTTCCAACACCTGATAGTAGCTCTGGTCAAGTGTGAATACCACTCTCTTGAAGCCCCAGTCAAACTGTCTTCAAAGTAGAACATCCACAACTTCTCATCCATAGTATAAGCTTTAAGTCTTCCCAGGAAATACTGCAGGTGAGTTCGTGGACAAGAGGTTCCATTGTATTTCTCAAAGCATGGGGGCTTGAACTTGTGGGGAATTCTCACCCCATCCACTAGCCCCATATCCATTACATCGAAGCCTAAGGAATTTTGAGACTCCAAAGATCTCAACTTCTCAGCAATTTCATCAAACCTCCTATCATAAAATTCATCTCCAGCAACCATTACAGTAAACTGCTCCTCTTGAGGATCTTCTTGCAAGATCCTGCCTGCAGCAGTGTTGCCCTGTACATTCCTTGGGATGTTGACTTCCGGATCTAAATGAGGTCCAAATACTGGTGGGTTAACATGAGGCTGACCTCCCTCATTATTACTAGTTCCTCCAGTTCCAGGATGAGGTTCCTCGGGAGTTTGTCTTTCCACTATTGCCCTTAACCTTTCTTGGCTCTGGGCCAAACCAATCATCATAGTCATAAATTGAGCCATTTGGTTCCTCATCTCCACTCTTTCATTAGCCATCTGAGTTCTGACCTCTGTCAGGTCCTGCTGTACTTGATCCATTTGGATACCAGGAAGGTTGTTGCGAGTAGGGTACCGGTGCGTACGGTTGACAGGGAACACCCGGCGACGCGCAATATTTCCTGATGCACAACAGAGTTAGAAACAAACATAATAATGAGAAAACCTACAAAACAAAACAAAAGTTAGCATGCAATGCAATATGCTTATTTGTTTTGTTTTTTTAAGGTATCCGGCTTGGTTCTTGGTTTTGACCTTTCCAGACCTCGAGGAAGATGCTTTTGACTTTGTTGAGAAAAGAAATCCCAAAATGGAAACAAACTAAAATATATTACAAATACTGAACAATACATGGTTTGTTTTTACAACATATGCCCTTGGAGGGTCAAAGTACAAAAAGAGAAAAGTACATAAAATGGAAATAAACAACAAGCAAAGGATCAGACATCCAGTCCAAACTCATCCTCCTTGACCTCCTTCAGGAGTTCCTCAGTCACTGGACTAGCTGGGTGCTCTGTAATGGTCCTAATGAGGAGGTTCCTGGTGGCAATGGCAGTGGTCAGCTTCTTGTGCCTGTCCTGATCCTTTGATATCTTCAATCCAGCCCTAAGCTTCAACTCTGAAATCTCCTTCTGGGTTGTCAACAAAGCTTCCTGCTGCTTCTTTTCATTGGCCTCTAACTGTTCAATCTTAGCTTGAGTTCTCTGATCTTCCTGTGTCCGGGCTTCAGTAATCCTGACCCACCTAGCCTGACTTTCTTGCAGATAGAGATCAGTCCTAGCCTTTTGAAGCTTGGCCTCTTTACAGGCATTCTTCAATATTTGTTCCACGGCTCTTGCTTTTCTGATGTAGTCTTTTGTTTTCTTAATTTTGGCCAGATGCTCCACCCTAAGCTTCTCTAACCTCTCAATGTCCAGACGACCATCACTCCTTTCCCAAAGAGTTTTCTTCAGAGCTTGAGACAAATTCTCATTCCTTTCCTTCAGCTTCTCAAATTCTTCTAGGCTGACAATTGTTGGAGGTGGTACTGTAGATGGTCCAGGTATATCCTTAATGGTGAAAGGCATTCCAGTAATCTGAGCTCTAGTACGGGACCAATCATAGTACTGAGCTGAAGCAACATTATTGCACCTCCCCAGAATAGCCATCCCTTTTGTCTGGATGTTGTCCCAAGCCCAGGATGCTTGTCTAACAACAGCTAGATTAGGTTTTATTTCACAATACAGGGTCTCAGCTAGATCTTGCACTCTGGGAGGGTGAACCAAAGCATAGCCCAGTTGTCTCTTAAACAGCAAAGGATTGTAGTTGATGCAACCCTTTACTCCTATCAGAGGCACATTTGGGTATTGCCCACAGCTAGTGATTATGTCCTTGCCTTTGGTGCTCTGGGTGCACCATCTGATGTCATCTGAAGTCAGAGCAATGAGCCTCGTAGCCCAATTCTTCTGCTGGTGAGGATTCAAGAAGGCATCTGTCTTGGGTAGGTGTCTGAGCTGCCAGGTGTGAAACAAAGGTGCACAACACCTCACTAACTTCCCCCTCTGTTTCTCATTCCTCTGATGGATGGAATAATAAAAGTCTCCCAATAATGTGGGTACTGGGCTCCTCAGAAGGAAAAGATGAATGGCATTCTTATTGATAAATTTGGGCTCATCTGCACACAGTATAACCCCATATATACTGAGGGCTAACAGTGCACATACTGCCCTCCATTCTCCCAAGGAGGCTTTCAGGATGGCCTGAGAAATCAAGAAATCCAAGTGAATACCAGGGATTCCAGCTTTTGTTGTCATGCTTTGTTCAATTAAGGCAGGCTCTAGGTATAATGCTTTTGCCACTTCTCCATTGCTGGGAAAAGTCATTTCTGGGTTGAAGGGGATTCCACCCCTGACAGGTACTCCAATCAATGATGAAAACTCCTCCAGCAGAGGTCCTAGCTGAAAGTCTGAAAATGTGAAACATCTCAAAGGAGGGTCATAAAACTGCAAGCATGTGTGGATCATGCTCCTCTGAGAAGGGTCCAGGTCCATAACCATATCCAGGATACCTCCATAATGCTCTCTGAATAATGGGATGTGGTCAGGGGTGATAAGTGACTGGACCTGCCTGATACCAGTCAACATAGGCTCAAAGAAATGGTAAGATATATTGCTCTTCCTGGGAGTAGCCATGAATGCTGCTGAAGATGATGAAGATATCTGTTGATGAAGATCAAAACTGATACTGGAGATGAGCCACTGATAGGCTGATGCTGGTGATGATGAGAACAGTTGAAGCAGGCAAATGATGAAGATAGCTGAAGTTGAGGTCTATGCAAAAGAAGGGGTCAAAACCAAACCAGATATAATGTGGATACCCTGAAAAACAAATAAGAAAATGTCAAATGATGCAATGATAATGTATGCAAATGATATGCAAGGGTTTGTGATCAAGCTGGATCTGATTATCTGTCTTGATATAAAGCCCATGTATGTTCAAGAAGTCCAGGTGGAGGTTTAGAAATCCAGTAACCAGGGTGGGGGACTCAAATAAAGAGTCACAGGTCCAAGGTTAAATCACAAGAACTGTCCAAAATGAGGTACTCTTAATTAAAACAAGTATCAGTGTATGATGTGGCCAATGGTACCTGCAAACCTGTAAACAGCCCAACCCCCCTCACAGGTAATGTTCTAAAACAAGAATCCTCAGACTTGGATCAGTTACGAGAAGTGTAAGCACCTCTAACCCGGAGGTACAGTGTTTACAATAACCATAAAAGATCTTCCTCTAATTCTCCTCAGTTTCTGAAGGTCATAAATAAGGTCATCCAGACTTAGCAGGCTCCCCAGATAGCCCTAGCACTACAGGAAATCTGTAGCACAGGATTCTCAAAAAGAAACCCACATCTGAACCGTGTTTCATATTCCCGCACCAGACCAAAATGGAATGGGAAAGAACATGAACCACTCTAGCCTAGGTGTCACTCAGATCCCAGGTATAGGACCTCAATTTCTCAATGGAACCCCACCCATCAAAACAACAAACCAGATCCAGCAATGGCAGTATGACAGTATGATGTATAAAACTGTAAAGAAAGCAATAAACAAGACTGTACATAAAGCAATAAAATAAATACATAAACACATATTGCACATAACACCCCAGTAAACACAAATCAAACAAGCTCTAGGAGGAACCCACAAAAAGAACCAGAAGCCATGGTTACAGTATAAGGGTCCCCAGCAGAGTCGCCAAGCTGTCGCTCCCACCAAATGAGGCTATGTCAAGAGGGGTACAGACGCGAACGATCGACGAAGGAGAGAGAGAACACACAAGGGTGAACTCAAAAGAAAAGAAAAGAGTCGCCAGCTAGGCATTTTTATCCCGAGGGAAAGGTAATGCTGCATAAACCTGAGAAAGGATATGGATAAGACGGTCGCGAACCAGAGAGACTGAGAAAGGGGGTTGGTTACAACCTGGGAAGGTATTAGCACCTATATTGTCCATCGTACTCGACGGGATCCATGCTTAAAATATTTGTGTTTTAAAGGGGTAGTGTCAGTGCAATTTGTGTATCAAAGCTGGAAAGAATGCAAGTGTCAGTGTAAAAGAAGTGTGAAGTGTATAAGAGAGGTGTCAGTGTAAGAAGAGGAGTATGAAGCTCAAGACTATGAGGCTTAAAGAATGATGCCGAAAGGAGGGGGAATATACAGAGACTTTTGTTCGATAACCGTTAAGTTAAGCCTACGTATCCTCTCGTGCAATGAGGAAGTCAGAACACCGTAGTTCGACTCAAAGAGACTGAAAGATAAATTGACTTGTGAACTGCTTACTTGCCTATGCTCAAGTGTATGACCTGTCTGGCTCAGGTGCAAACTGTCTTGCATTAGACGGAAGAAGCAAGTTCTCGTTTGTGAGTGAATGAGGTGAGAAAAGAATCCCGGAGGAGACGATTATTGTTTGTTTTTGGTGTTTTGAATCTTTTATTGCTTTTTGTGTTTTGTCATAAGAAAATGAGCTTAATCCTAAACCAAGGGTTTAGTAAACTCATCACATCTTCCCTCTGATTAGGGGTAATGAGAATACCTTAAGTGTGAAGTAAGCACCTCACACTTAATCACCATGATGTAGGATTAAGATCATTAACCTACTTATATTTATTTTAGATGTTTTTGTTGTTTTTGTTTAGTGTTGAGTAATGAGATTAAGCCATAATCAAGGATTTAATGGACCCATTACACCATCCTAATAGAAGGATAATAGATGAGAACATTTAAGCTGAGAAAGACTCCTCAACTTAATCCATGATTAGGGGTTAACCTCATGACAAAATAAAGCCTTTATTAAAGTGGATTTTAGTTAATGGTAAGATTAAGGAGTAGATTTTATGGTTTGTAAGATAACTTGAGGGGGACTTGTCCATTAACACTAGGGTTAGTCCTTCTTAACCAATTAAGGAAGAATTGGAACCCTAATGTAAGGCCCAAGTTACAAGCTTGATGTCTTGATGATTATTAAGTGAATTGATTAAAGGATTTAAAAACATTAAGGGTTTAACACTTAGGATTAAAGTTATACACTCCATCCTAATAGAAGGATGCAGGCATAAGCTTAATCACAAAGCCTTAAAACCTTTAGGGTTTAGTCCTTGATTATGAGATGAGAAGAGAAGACACAAAAGATGACACAAAGGTAAAACTAATGGGGGACTAATCATGCCCTAATTGTGATCATGCTTGGGTATTCCTAGGGTTTATTAGGTTTGCAAAAGATATCCAGGAAAAGCCACCAAGGAAGAAGAAAGATGGAAGGAGGAGAAGCAGAAAGAAGCAAGTCAACTTACTTCACTTAAGAAGATAAGTTGCTTGAAGAAAGAAGGTGAGGAGGGAACATGAATGAGCAAGCTCACTCAAAGGCAAGATAAAAATGCAGAAATGATGCAAGAGAGGGATGAGAAGATATTGTGAGAAGTGAAGGCAAATTCACTTCTCAAAACAACTTACCACCTGAAAAGTTAGCAAAAGAAATGAAATGCAATGAACATGAGATGAAATGCCATGATGCAAGACAAAGTCAGAAGCATTCACATGATGTTAATGATGCTAAGGGATGATGCAAACACATGACAAGAGATGAGGAGGATCATACAAGCATAAGGATGCAAATGAGGCATGCTTTGAACCATAGAAGTTCATGAAAGTTTATGAAATGGAATGGACATATAACATGGCAAATGAAAGATGCAATGATCAAACATGATTCTAATATGTCCTAAGATGTATTATGAATCATGTGGATACACAAAATGTCATGGCAAGTTCTTAAATGCCAGCAAATGAGAGATGGATGCAAAGGAAGGCACAAATTAGGGTTTACATACAACATACCATGCAACAATTCAAAACCAGAAGCAAATGATGTGATAAAAAATTGAAAATGGGAACAAGGGAACCCTAACCCTACACAAGTTCACTGCCTAAATGAGGGGACCCAACTCTTAACCTAGTGCAAGTTATGAATTTCTTAAGTCAATTAGGGTTTCAAGGTACCTCACAATGAAAAATGCAAAACAAATTGAAAATGAAACATGAATTCAAACCAATTTTATCCTATAAACTACATGTTATGAAGGATGCAATGCAAGAAGAACCATCATCCAACTCTTAATGGTTAGGCAGAATGGATTTTTCCAAGTTTGAACAAAAATATTCCCTTTAAAAGAATTTAATTCCAATGAAAATTGTCAAAATGCATCAAGAACCAAAAAGAAATTTGTTTTGAGAGTTTGATAATGTTTCTAAATGTTTTGAAATGCAATGTGAATTTTTTTGTGATTTTTAAATACCTAAATGCATTTTTAATTAATTAATTTTCATTAACTAATTAAAAATAAACATTTAAATGATTTAAAAATAATTTTTAATGCAAAAAATAAAAATAAAAATATTTTTGGGTTTTGAAAATTAATGAAATGTTTGACAAAAAATTTCAGAATTTTTAAATATGTTTTACTATTTTTAATAATTCGTTGAAGTTAAATATGAAACAAAATAAAATAAAATGAATTTAGGGAGAAGTCAACAGATCCTGAGGCTGAGGTTTAAGTGAATTTGGAGGGAATTGACTGGCGCCAGATCCTGTGGCCCAGATTCAAACTGGCTGGATTAAATTAAACCTAATTAATTAATTTAATAAATTAGGATTAGGGTTTTAATGAAAGATCTGGTCCATTCATTTGCGCGCAGGTCAACCCAAGTCAAACAGATCTATGGCTCACATTCAAACTGAGCCCTAACCACAATTAATGCACTAATGACTTTCAGGTGGTCGGAAATGACCTCCGGTCATCTTCTCCGGCCACACCTCCCCTGAGATTTTGCTATCTCTCTCCCCAAGCTTCTAAAACTTAATCTTTCTGCCCAGAATCCAACCCCATACATCATACAACAAGAATCATCAACCAAAACACATTTATTTCACGTATCAAAGTTGAATCGAATCAAAACGTTATTAGGTAAAAAAATTTCAGAAGCTTCATACATACTCAATACTTAACCATTTGCAAAAATAAACATATCAGCATGATCAGCACATCACATAGATTCATTTAGGAACTTAAAAACAAGCTTCTGGAAAAAATGTTCTTGAGCTCACCTGAACTGGAGCTTTGATCTTTGGAACTTTCTGGCTGCTTCTTTGGTCCAAGATGTCTTTAATGAACCCCCTGAGAAGCTTGCAATGTTTGTTTGGAATTTTTTATGGCTGGTTTAAGAGATTGATGAAGTTCTGTTCAGGAGGGGTGAAAAATCGTGTTTCTGCTTGGGGTGGTTTCAGGGCCAAATGAGGGTTGGGAAACGATCAGAGGGTCATGGTGAATGGTTTTGTGAAGTTTGTTTTGATGTTCTTTGCTTGTGTATTGAGTTTCGAAAGAAAATGCATATGGGAGGTTTTTAGTGAATGTTGGCTTGTGGGAGGTTTCAGCTTCCAAGATTATGTGAAATGTAATCCATGAGGCATGTATGTGAAGCTGTGATTGGTCAGAGAGTTGTTGCTGGCCTAGCTTGATTGGTATGGCTCAACATGCATAAAGTCAACTTTTGTGTAAGAGGAGGTATGGGCTGGTTCAGTCATGGTACAAGGGCATGTCTGCTGTAGCTTGAATCAAGTTTGTCCATGGAAATGAATTTGAGGCCAATTTGCAAGTGGATTAGAGTTTATGTGTGGTTTTGCAATTTTGTGATCTTTTGGCCCTTTTGAATTTTCTTAATGCACAAGTTATGAAACTTGGAGATTCTTTGGTGCATTCTGATTTTTAAGTCATGGTTCATGTTTGTGTAATGCATAGAAGTCCATTTGAAGTCACATTTTGCCTTGGCATGAGGTTTTGCAACTTTCCCTCTTTGGTGTAAAACTTGAAATTATGTGATTTTATCCAACTTTGACAAACCATAAATTTTGATCCAAAATGAATTAGAATGAGTTCTTGTACTTTTTGAAAATGGGAGGATCCATTCTACAACTTTCATGACCAAAGTTTTCTCATTTGAAACATTTTTGAATCAATTTGAGGAGGTTGAAAAACTTTCCCAAAATAGTAAGTTTACATTACAAGTCACTTTCCCAAAAAGGCAACTTTGCAAATGGCTTGGAATTCTTCAATTTTGTGAGATTCCAACATCTTCTATGACCAAATAAAGATCATACACATTAAAAATGATGGATAATACCCTTTGGTTGGGTCATTGGGGGTCTCAGATGCCCTGATTTTGCACTGACCTGCTCAAGAAGCCATCTCTTGATCAGATGCCTTCCCCATTGAATTTTTTCATGAAAATTGATATGCATGATCTTCATAACATATAGAGACCAATAGAAACAAGAATGACCAAAAAATTTGGAGTTATGGCCTTTGAAACCAAAACCCTAATTTTAGGTCATCTATGTAGTTAAACCTGGCTCTGCTTCCATGCCTTTTTCAGTTCTTGTGATTCTTTGACTTCTTTGACCTTGTGAGGATATGATATGATGCTTGAACATACATGGACCCCTTTGAAGTGATTGATGACCTTTGGAGTGGCTCAAATGGCTCAGGGATTGCTCAGATCACCACCCTAGATGCAGATGACTTTGAATCAATGCAGTGAAGCAAATATGCAATATGAGATGATGTGATTGAACTTATGCATATGAAAAGATCACAAGCCATGGTGTGAATGGGTGAGGGCAAATTTGGGGTGTTTACACATACCAAATGAGGTTCCAATATTAAAATGTTATGCAAATAGATCACTTTTCTCCAAGAATTACATCAATTTCGTGCACAATGAGAATTTCACTTCATAAGTGCAAAAAGTGCATGAACATGAAAAGAGTGTGACACTCTCATCCAAGGGCCAAGATCTGTTTGGTTTGAAATCAAGGGTGGGATTGTGAGTGCACATGGGCAAGAGGCAAGGCAAGGCATGAAGTTTTCATGAGATCACACAAAACTTGCCAAATTTGCAAAATCACTCACACTCTCTCTTCACACGTGCAAATCCTCTCATTCTTTCAGCACTAATTCATGACCTCATATAAAAGAAAATTAGGGTTTTAGAGGATCCAGTTCTCCCTAATTTCATCATTCTCAAGTTTTTGCTCCATTTGCATTTTCATTTGAATCTCTTCACACACTTGCTCTCTTCAAAAACAAATCACATATCCTTCATCCTTGAGAGCTCAGGATCACAAATCTCTCCATTGTGCAAGTTATTTCTCAAGATTCATCACCTTGCCATTTCAGGGCAGTTGGCTATAAATTCTCAGATCCAGCAAGATTCAAGACTCTAGTTGCATTTATTTTGCAACTAGAGTGCATTTGGAGTGGATTGGCTTCATTATCTTGGCTTCTAACAAGCTTTTTCAAGAACTGCAAGTTCAGGTGAGTTCCAAATCTTCAGATCTAAAAATGAAAATAGTTGTGTGCATTGTGATCTATTTGTTATGCTGATCATTCTGCTGGTTTTAGTTTCGAATTTAGTGTATTATTGAGCTTGTTATGTGATTTTGAAGTTTCATGGCATAAACTGTTTGTCTTCGATCCATAAGATTCTTTGATCCAGTGAGAATTTCATCATCATATTTGAATTCAGGGCCCCTTTATTATCCAATCTGGAGCTTCTTGTTCATTTTTATTATGTTTTGTTCTTGTTGTGAGTTTTCCGGTGCCGGAGCCCAAGCTCCGGTCATCGGATTCTGGGCATGTGAACTAGGGTTTCCAAAGGTTGAAGAAGGTCTCTCCACCATCAGATCTGGGCATCTGGACGCGTGAGATGGTGACACCTCAATTAATGAGGATGCTCCCTCTCACGTGTTTTGTTTCTTTTATTTTTCTTCTGAATAATCATTGTGTTGCGCGTCCCATGGTAATTTGTGTGCTCCCTCAGCTCTAATCAAATTGCTATGACACGTCATTTAATGAAAGGTCTCACAGGATGCGTCTGTTCAATCTAATGGCCAGTGTTTTTTCCACATTTTCCTTGAATTTCCACCCTTGTTTTTGTGTTCAGCGCAGGATTCAATGGGCTTATATGACTATTTGCACCCCCTTTCCTCCTGGGCCCAATTAGTTTCAACTGATTTCCTTACTCTTCACACCCTCCTGGTCTTATTTCATTTTTTTTCTTTTTTTTCTTTTTTTTCATTTTGGTTTTCTTTTTTTTAAAAAATGCGTCCCAGTGTCAGAAAATTCTGAATTAATTCATGGTTGTTCATTGGAGTTTTCTTTAATTTTCCATATTTTTCTTTTCCATTTATTTTTAATAGCCACGTGTCAATTAATTCCCTCATTTAATTAATTCATTTTAATTCCTTTTTGTGCATGTTGCCTTGTCCAATTTCCATAGTAATCATCATTTTGAATTTCTTGTTGGTTCTTTTTGCTCTAGATTCATAAGAGGGTGTACTTCATGTGTGATTTTTATTCTGATTTTTAGAAACTTATTCATTTGGTTTTGGTCCTTGACTTGTCATTGAAGTTTCTTAACCCTAGTTCATGTTTGAGCCTTCTTTTGACTTGCATAGCTTCTGAATTTCTTCCTATCCTTTTGGCATGTTGTTATATCATGATTGAATATCATTTGTCCAAAGTTGTGGAATTTTTGGGTGCATTGTTGATTTGATTTGAATTTTGGTTCTTAACTTGTCCTATTTTGCTTCTTTTTGATCATAAGTTCTCTCATTGGCTTAGAAGGGCACTGTCGCTCCCAAAGATTTGCATCCCGGTACAAGCGCGAACGGTCGGCGAAAAGAACAATGAGAACACACAGCCGTGAACTCACTGGAGATGAAAAGAGTCGCCAGCTAGGCATTTTTATCCCGGAGGAAAGGTAATGCTGCATAGACCTGGAAAGACACGGATAAGACGGTTGCGAACCAGAGAGACTGAGAAAGGGGGTTGGTTACAACCTGGGAAGGTATTAGCACCCAGATTGTCCGCCGTACTCGACGGGATCCACGCTTAAAAGATTTGTGTTTTAAAGGGGTAGTGTCAGTGCAATCTGTGTGTAAAATAGCTGGAAAAGAATGTACAGGTGTCAGTGTAAAAGAAATGTGAAGTGTATATATATATGGTGTCAGTGTAAGGAAAGAGTATGCTCATGATCATGAGGCTAAAAGAATGAAGCTAGGAGGAGGGGGAATATACAGGGACTTTTGTTCGATAACTGTTAAGTTATGCCTACGTATCCTCTCGTGCAATGAGGAAGTCAGAACACCGTAGTTCGACCCAAAGAGACTGAAAGATGAATTGACTTGTGAACTGCTTACTTGTCCATGCTTAAGTGTATGACCTGTCTGGCTCAGGTGCAAACTGTCTTGCATTAGACGGAAGAAGCGAGCTCTCATTTGTGAGTGAAGATGATGAGAAAAGAATCCCGGAGGAGACGATTATTGTTCGTTTTTTGTGTTTTCAGTCTTTTATTGCTTTTGAAAGTTTGTCATAAGTTAATGAACTTAAGCCTAAACCAATGGATTTAGTAAACTCATCACATCTTCCCTCTGATTAGGGGTAATGAGAATACCTTAAGTGTGAAGTCAGATTCTCACACTTAATCACCTTTGATGTAGGATTAATATCATTAACCTACTTGTGATTATTTAAATGTTTTTTTGGTTTTTGTTTAGTGTTAAGTAATGAGGTTAAGCCATAATCAGGGATTAAACAGACTCATTACACCATCCTAAGAGAAGGATAATAAATGAGAATGTTTAAGCTGAGGAAAACTCCTCAACTTAATCCATGATTAGGGATTAAACTCATGACAAAACAAGCCTTTGATTAAGTGGATTTTAGATTAATGGTAAGATGATGAAATGATTTTTAGGGTTTGTAAGACAACTTGAGGGGGACTTGTCCATTAACACTAGGGTTAGTCCTTCTTAACCAATTAAGGAAGAATTAGAACCCTAATGCAAGGCCCAAGTTACAAGAGTGATGTCTTGATACTTATTAAGTGAATTGATTAAGAGATTTAAACACATTAAGGGTTTAACACTTAGGATTAAAGTCATACACTCCATCCTAAGAGAAGGATGCAGGCATAAGCTTAATCACATAGCCTCAAAGCCTTTAGGGTTTAGTCCCTGATTATGAGATGAGAAGAGAAAACTCAAAGAGACACAAAGGTAAAACTAGGAGGGGAAAACTAATCAAAACCCTAATCATTGTCATGCTTGGTTGTCCCTAAGGTTTGTGAGGTTTTCAAGAGAAATCATCAATGGAACCACCAGGAAGCAGATGAAAGGATCAAGAGAAGCAAAGCAACTTGCTTCATTCAAGAAGTCAAGTCACTTGAAGAAAGAAAGTAAGAGGAAGAAGGATGAGCAAGCTCAAACTCAAACACATACAAAAATGCAGCAAGGATGCAAGAGAGTGATGAGAAGAAAGTATGAGAAGTGAAGGCAAATTCACTTCTCAAAATCACTTACCACCTGAAAGGTTAGAAAAGAAATGCAATGCAATGCAAAATGGGATGAGATGACATGATGAGAAACAAAACCAGAAGCATTTACATGATGCTAATGATGTTATGAGATGCTACAAACATGAGGCAGCACATGGAAGTGATCATACAAGTTCATGAATGCAAATGAAGCAAGTTAGGAACCATGGACATACATGAAAAGTTATGAAGTGCACATGGCATACAACATGGCAAACACATGATGCAATGATCAAACATTCTTTCAATATGTCTTATGATGTCAAATGAATCAAATGGATGCTTGAAATGTCATGGCAAGTCATATTATGCAAGAAGATGCAAGATGGATGCATATGAAAGCCCAAATTAGGGTTTATGATCAATGCAACAAACAAAAACCAAAACCAGAAGCAAACAACATTATAAAAAAATTGAAAATGCACTCAAAGGACCCCTAATCCTATACTAACTCACTTCCCAAAGGAGAGGTTTCAACTCCTAACCAAATTCAAGTTATGGTTTTCTTAAGATTTCTAGGGTTTTAGGGTTCCTAAACAAGAAAATTATCAAATAAATAGAAAATGAAAGATCAAATCATGGCCATTTAATCTCAAAAACTACATGCTAAACACAATACAATGCAAAAAAGAATCAATGTCCAACTCCTCATGGATAGGCAGAAATGATTTTTGGAACTTTAGATCAAATTAATGCATAAAAATGATTTTAAATCAATGAAAAATTCTCAAAATGCATCAAGATCAAAAAATAAATTTGGTTTGAAGGTTGGACAATGTTTCTAAATGTCTTAGAACATTTCATGAATTTTTTGGGGATTTTTAAATACCTAAAAGTATTTTTAATAAATTAATTCTCATTAATCAATTAAAAATAAACTTTTAAATATTTAAAAATACTTTTTTAATGCTAAAAATGATAATAAAAATATTTTTGTGTCTTAAAAATTAATGGGACTCTTGACAAAAAGTTTCATAATTTTTGAAACATTTTTGCTATTTTTAATAAATTATGTAAAACAAATGAATTAAATGGAAAATAAAATGAAATTAAACTGAAATAAGAAAAAGTATGCACATCCAATGATCCAGATTCAAACATATGCGCGCGGGAAGAGACTTGGCGCCACATCCTACGGCTCAAATTCAAAATCAGCTAATTAATGTTTAAACCCTAATCCTGCCGTTAAACACCCTCAGGTGACTGGAACAGTTTTCCGGTCATCTTCTCCGTTCACCCCAAAAATCAATCTCTCTCCCCAGGCCGTTTTAGGAGCTCTAACTCTCCAGAAATCATCTACTAACTACCTTAAGCACGAATCCAGCACTAAATCATGTTAAAACTCAAACACAAACACGAATCGAATCAATGAAGTTTCTAGGTCAAACTTTCAGAACACCATAACATACTCATTTCTTGCTCATTTTCAAAAGTAAATAGATCCCAATGATCAGTGCAACATACAAAACAAGATTCTAACAAGAAGAAGGAGTTCTGGAAAAAAAGTTCATGAAGCTACCTGAGATGGAGCTTTCGATTCAGGTACTTTCTGGCTGCTTCTTTTGCTCAAACAAGTCCCAATGATCCTCTTTAGAAGCTTTTGACCTTTGGTTGGAGTTTAAACAGCCTCTTGAGAGAGTTTGCAGAAGCTCAGGCCAAGGGAGTGTGAAAATCGTATTTGAGATATGGGAGGTTTCAGGCCAAAACAATGGTTGGTTTCTGGTCAGTGAAGTGAGTTGAGATTGTTTGTGAAGTTTCTTTTTGTGTTTGAGGCTTGTGGAGAGAGATTCGAAGGTTTTTGCTCAAGGGAGTGGGTTTGTGAATGTTGTGTTCTGGTAAGCTTCAGCCTTGCTTGTTATGTGAAATGGTTAACATTTGGCTTGCATAAAAAACTCCCATTGGTCAGATGATGTGACCTGGCCTGCTGTGATAGGTAAGTTCACTTTTGCAAAATGTCAACTTTGGTGTAAGGAAAGCATGGGTTGAGCCCTAGGCTAGTACATGTGTATGGGCTGGCGCAGCATGGTGTGTGAGAGATGCTAGAATGGTTCAGCAGCCAAGGTAACAAGTGGGTGAAGTGTGATGAGTGGTTTTGCAACTTGACTTTGCTTTTGCTTCATGAAAATATCTTGCTTCAAAACTATACAAAACATGTGATCTCTTGGCCCATTCTGATTTTTAGAAGTTGTGTGATCATGTTGAGTGAATTAGAAGCCCATATGATGACTGAATTGGCCTTGAAAGGAGAATTTGCAACTTTGCCTTTTGGTGCATGACTTGAAAATTAGTGATTTTTGCCAATTTTAACACACCATAACTTTTGATCCAAGATGCATTAGGTCATGTTCTTGTACTTTTTGAAAAGGGAAAGATCTCATCTACAACTTTTATGACCAAAGTTTTTCCATTTGAAGCATTTTTGGATCAAAAAGTAAGGTTTGAAAAGTGGCATAAAATGACATATTCTTTAAAAGTCAACCATGCCCAAAAAAGTCAACTTTGCAAAAACTTCAAATTCTTGAATTTTGTGAACTTCAACCTTCTTCCATGATCAAATAAATATCATATACAGTCAAAATGATGAAGATCACCCCTTGGTTGGGTCATTGGGGGCCTCAGACGCCCTGATTTTGCACTGACTTGTCTGAAAAGTCAACCCTTGATCAGATGACTTCCCCATGGAATTTCTTCATGAAAATTGATATGCATACTCCCTATACCATATAGAGACCAATAGAAACAAGAATGACCAAAAAATTTGGAGTTATGGCCTCTGAAACCAAAACCCTAATTTTAGGTCATCTGTGCAGTCAAACTTGGCTCTGCATCCATACCAATCCCAGTTCTTGTGATTCTTTGGCATTTTTGACTTTGAGAGGATGTAATATGATATAAGAACATACATGGATCCCTTTGAAGTGATCAGTGGCCTTTGGAGTGGCTCAAGAAGCTCTGGGATTGCTCAAATCACAAACCCTAGATGCAGATGACTTTGAATCTATGCAGTGAATCAAAACTGTGATATGAGATGATATGATTGTGTTTATGCATATGAGATGATCACAAGACATGGTGTGAATGGGTGAGGGCAAATTTGGGGTGTTTACAGCTGCCCCTATTCAAACATGAGTTAACTGTGCAGGTTGTAAGCGACGGCTTATCAGGCAAACAAGATAACTTGTGGTTGAATACCAAAGACAGTCCAAAATTTGCACTCACAGAATGAAGAAGAAAAGGGATATAGATTGTAAAGGAAAATAAAGTATTGTAAAGTGCGGGCGACCGTCGAGCAGAGGACGACTGCTGGGTAAAGAGCAATGACGGGGACGGCCGACATGCTGGGAAGAGTGCGGAAAATAAAACAATGACGGGGACGGCCGACATGCTGGGGATAAAAGAAATATGATGGGGACGGCCATCAAGATAAAGCTGTAAAATTCTCTGGGGATTAATGAAACATGACGGGGACGGCCATCAAGTTCATAAAGTGAAGTAACCAACGATGGGGACGGCCATCGGGCTAAACTGATGAAGGACGATCATCAGGAAAAAGAAAAAAGGGACCACGACGGGGACGGCCATCGGGTTAAAGAATAAATGAAATAAACAGACGATGAGGTACGGTCATCAAAGGTGAAGGACAATCACCTAGCAGGGGACGGCTGCTCTGTTGGGGATAAGATGAGGGACGGTCATCTAAGGTGGAGGACGACCACCTGGCAGGGTACGGCTGCCGAAAATATCGCGACATAGGACGAATGCCGGATAAAAGGTCAACGATGGGGACGGCCATCGGATGAGCATGATGGAGGACGACCATCAAGAGGTGGAGGACGACCACCTAGCAGGGGACGGCTGCTCTCAAGGTTTATCATAACACAGGACGAGTGTCAGATAACCAAAATCAACAATGGGGACGGCCATTGGATAAAAATGATGAAGGACGATCATCAAAGGGGTGGAGGACGACCACCTAGCAGGGGACGGCTGCTGAAAATATCAACGATGGGGACGGCCATCGGATGAGCATGATGGAGGACGACCATCAAGAGGTGGAGGACGACCACCTAGCAGGGTACGGCTGCTCTCAGGGTTTATCATGACACAGGACGAGTGTCAGATAAGAAGGAAAATCTGCTTTGTTGGAGATCTACTGGGGAATAGTAAACACGGACGAGTGTTTACATCCAAGAAACAAAGGATATAAGTGTTTGGTATTTGTGTATAGATTAAAGATGCGGCCGAGCATCCCTAAGACTATGATACGGACGAGTATCGGATAGAAACAAATACTGACGCGTGTTCAAAGATGATGATACGGACGAGTATCAACTGGTTAACAGAGAACACGGACGAGTGTTGAATCTGAGAGGATTCTTCTGGGGAATGACAGACACAGGCGAGTATCTATATTCAAGAAGACAAAAGTGTTTGACACAGTGTATGGATTAAAGATGCGGACGAGCATCCTTAAGACTATGATACGGACGAGTATCATGTAGAAACAAAACGCTTGACGCATGTTCTGAGATGATGGTACGGACGAGTACCAACGAGTTAACGAAGAACAAGGACGGGTGTCGAATCTGTGGGGATATGAATGGTATATACAAGATACGGACGAGTATCTGTATGAGTGTAACATGAGTAGTGAGTATGAGTATTGTATAGATGAGTGTTTATCTGCTGGGGAGAGTGACACGGACGAGTGTCAAGAGAGAAAAGTATAATAATAACAACAAGTATATGGGTTGTAAAAGTGTAGATGACTGTGCTGGGGATATGACACGGACGGGTGTCAAGAAAGTGTATATAGGTATATGTGAGTGCAAAGAGGATGTCTTTGGCTTTCCGCTGGGGTATGACACGGACGGGTGTCAGGACGTGTCTGTAATACGGGTGATTTTGTTCGTAAAGAGTGTTCAGGCGACTTTACTAGGGAATGACGATACGGGCGGGTGCCAAAGAGAGTATATATACTGGTGTTTGTGGATTGTGAGGCAGCTGCTTTTGCTGGGGACTCTGGTGGGGATTTTTCTGTGCGTTGATGAACTGTCATTATTCACAAGTGTTGGTTTAAAACATGGCTCATGATTATGCTATATGCTTGATTTTTGCCGTAATGCTCCGTATTAAACGGAATGCTACGCTTTGTGGGTGAACATGATGCGAATGCTATGATTGTGCAAAGATACCAAACCGGGATCCGGGTCCCGTCGCTGCGAAGATCTTCGATCGATCCGTTTGAAATGGACATCCCAGCTGGGGATGAGATCATTGGTAGATCTGACGAGATGCTATCTGCTTGGGGATATGGGTCATCGATAGACCTATCCTTATAAATGAGAGACCCAGCTGGGGTTTGTAGAAGCTTTCTTCACTCTGTTGTGATTCTTCATGCACTGCTCTTCTGGGTAGAGGCTGCAACTCTGTGGGGAGAGCTCCTTGACTTGGCTGAGGATGAAACGGCAACTCGGCTGGTGGTAGTAGCAAGTGGCAGCTCAGCTGGGGGAGTCATGAGAGGCAACTCAGCTGGGGAGAGAGCACTTCGGGTGCTAAAATCGAGTGTTGATTTGCCAACTTGCTGGGATAAAGTTTTCATGCCCCGAGTTGCATTCTGGATACCTGCAATCCTGCAAAGATAGGGAAACGCACAAGTAATCCCGAGGTATCCCTTACTGGATTCCGTCATAGGAGTTTAGACACTTCCGAGAGTAAGTATATTTCCTGCAAGCACGTTCTTATTTGAAGATAAACATCTGTATTTTATGCAATCAGTGTTTCTTTTAGACACCAGACATTTTTTGCAAATAAAACGTACAAAACGAGACATGACTGAAAATCTGATTTTATTAATTCATATGCCCTGAATTGGCGAGATACAGTCAAAGGAACATATCCCCTGAAATGAGGAGATTGTTACAAATTGAGAAACAAAATGCTGGCAGTGTTGATGACGCTTTGAGGAGCTTCCCCTTCACTATGACTCGTATGACTTTTGACGTTCTTCTCATCTTGCGTTCCGAGGAATGTTGATTCTGTTTGAAACTTGATCCTTTCGAAGCTTGCCAAGTTGTAAGTGATACAGACGAATTCAGAGTGCAGTTGTTCGCTTATTCCCTTATTTTGCATGGATCGCCCTTTCGGGTTTTCGATCCATCGGGATACCCATTTTTGCCTGAGTTGTCCAATGCGGCTTTTCAACTCAGCGGGTGTACATTTTTTTGTTTATTTTCCCTTATTTTTACCCGAGTCTTTTATTCTGTTTTTGACTCGCCGGGATGCCCTGTTTTTGCCTGGACTTACATTCTGTTTTTATGTCCAGCGGGTCATTTTATGCGAAGTATTTTTTAACCGCATCTGAATTCACAGGGGACGGGAAGTCTTCACCATCCATAGTGCCGAGCATCAGTGCTCCACCGGTGAAAACTTTATTTACTACGAATGGTCCTTCATAGTTTGGAGTCCATTTGCCCCTGTGGTCCGTATGAGGAGAGAGGATTCTTTTCAGCACAAGATCTCCTACTTGGTACTCTTGGTGCCTGACTTTCTGATCGAAGGCTTTTTTCATTCTTTTCTGATACAACTGTCCATGACAAATTGCAGCCAATCTCTTTTCTTCAATCAGACTCAGTTGTTCGTATCGGGACCTAACCCATTCTGCTTCACTCAGTTTAACATCCATTAATACCCGCAGGGAGGGTAATTCCACTTCAACAGGTAGGACTGCCTCCATACCATACACAAGTTGATACGGTGTTGCCCCAGTGGATGTTCTGATTGACGTGCGGTACCCATGCAAGGCAAACGGTAGCATCTCATGCCAGTCCTTGTAGGTGACTACCATCTTCTGCACAATCTTCTTGATATTCTTATTAGCTGCCTCAACAGCGCCATTCATCTTTGGCCTGTAAGGAGAAGAATTGTGGTGTTGAATTTTGAAGTCCCGGCACAGTTCAGCCATCATTTTGTTGTTTAGATTGGAACCATTATCAGTAATGATTCGTTCGGGGACTCCATATCGACAGATGATATCTCTTTTCAGAAATCTGGCTACCACTTGTCTTGTAACATTGGTATAGGAGGCTGCTTCGACCCACTTGGTGAAATAGTCGATGGCGACCAGGATGAATCTGTGGCCATTCGAAGCAGTTGGCTCAATCTTGCCAATCATGTCGATGCCCCACATAGCAAAGGGCCAGGGTGACGACATCACGTTCAAAGGATTGGGAGGTACATGCACCTTATCTGCATAAATCTGGCATTTATGGCATTTCCTGGCGTAGGCACAACAGTCAGCATCCATTGTGATCCAGTAATAGCCTGATCTCAGCAACTTCTTGGCCATAGCATGCCCTCCAGCATGGGTACCAAAGGATCCCTCGTGCACTTCATGCATCAACAAATCTGCTTCCGTCTTGTCAACACATCTGAGGAGTACCATATCAAAGTTCCTTTTGTACAGAGACCCATCGGTATTCAGAAAGAAACTACCAGCAAGCCTTCTCAAAGTCTTCTTATCATTGGAAGATGCCCCAGATGGGTATGTTTGATCCTCCAAGAAGCACTTAATGTCATGGAACCAAGGCTTATCATCTTTAACAATCTCTGCTGCGAATACATATGCCGGTCTGTCAAGTCTGGACACTGAAATTTGAGGTACAAAGTTGGCAACTTGAACTTTGATCATGGACGAAATGGTAGCCAGGGCATCTGCAAACTGATTCTCGTCCCGAGGGATATACTCCAGCTTGACTGTTGTAAAGAAAGTCAATAACCTCCTTGTATAATCCCTGTAAGGTATCAGATGATCCTGGTGTGTATACCATTTGCCGTTGGTTTGATTGATTACCAGAGCTGAATCTCCGAATACGGTCAATGTCTTGATCCTGAGGTCAATGGCTTCCTCAAGACCCATAATGCAAGCTTCGTATTCAGCTTCATTGTTAGTGTAGTTGAAAGTGAGTTTTGCCGAGAAAGGCATGTGAACTCCCTTAGGTGTAATGAGTACTACACCAACACCACGACCATTCATATTAACAACCCCATCAAACATCATAGTCCATTCTTCCTCCGGGTCAGGCCCTTCAATGTGAACAGGCTCTTCATGATCTTTTGCTTTTATGAACATGATGTCTTCATCAGGGAAGTCAAATCTCATAGGTTGGTAATCATCAATGGGTTGCTCAGCAAGATATTCAGACAATACACTGCCCTTGATGGCTTTCTGAGATGTGTATTGGATGTCATATTCTGTAAGGATCATTTGCCATCTTGCAACCCGTCCGGTAAGTGCTGGCTTCTCAAAAACGTACTTAACTGGATCCATCTTTGATATCAACAAAGTAGTGTGGGTCAACATATACTGTCTCAGTCGGCGAGCAGCCCACGCTAAAGCACATCAAGTTTTCTCGAGCAGTGAATAACGTTGTTCACAGTCGGTAAACTTTTTGCTTAGGTAGTATATTGCATACTCTTTTCGACCAGACTCGTCATGCTGGCCCAGCACACACCCCATTGACTCTTCTAATACTGTCAAGTACATTATCAGAGGTCTTCCTTCAACTGGAGGCATAAGGATTGGAGGCTCTTGTAAGTATTCCTTGATCTTGTCAAAAGCCTTCTGGCAGTCTTCGTTCCACCTGACCGTCTGTTCTTTTCTCAGCAGCTTGAACAAGGGTTCACAGGTCGCTGTAAGGTGTGATATGAACCTTGAGATGTAGTTCAATCGACCTAAGAACCCTCGAACTTCTTTTTCAGTTTTCGGTGCAGGCATCTCTTGGATAGCTTTGACTTTATCGGGGTCAACTTCAATCCCTTTCTCACTTACAATAAATCCCAGCAGCTTACCAGATCGCACCTCGAACGTGCACTTGTTGGGGTTCAACTTCAGTTGGTACTTCCTCAGACGCTTGAACAGTTTCAGCAGATTTACCAGGTGATCTTTTTCGGTAAGGGACTTGGCAATCATGTCATCTACATAACACTCGATTTCTTTATGGATCATATCGTGAAATAATGTTACCATAGCCCGTTGATATGTTGCACCGGCATTCTTGAGCCAAAATGGCATTACCTTGTAGCAGAACGTGCCCCAGGGTGTGATGAAGGTTGTCTTCTCCATGTCTTCAGGTGACATTTTAATCTGATTGTATCCTGAAAATCCATCCATGAAGGAGAATACCGAGAACTGAGCCGTATTGTCCACCAATACATCAATGTGAGGTTAAGGGAAATCATCTTTCGGGCTAGCTCTGTTCAGATCCCGGTAGTCAACACACATTCTTACTTTGCCGTCTTTCTTGGGCACAGGTACTATGTTAGCAACCCATGGTGGATAGCTAGTCACGGCAAGGAATCCGGCGTCCCATTGCTTCTGTACCTCTTCCTTGATTTTCATTGCCATGTCCGGACGAGTACGACGCAGTTTCTGTTTAACCGGTGGGCATTCTTCTCTTAAAGGCAGCTTGTGCACAACAATGTCGGTGTCCAACCCCGGCATATCTTGATAAGACCAAGCAAACACGTCCACATACTCTTGAAGCAGGTCAATCAGTTGTTTCTTTACTGAGTCTTGCAGGCAGGCCCCGATTTTAACTTCTTTCACGTCTTCATCTGTACCAAGATTGATCACTTCAACCTCCTCCTGGTGAGGAGTAATAACCTTTTCCTCTTGTCTCAACAACCTGGCTAGCTCTTCAGGAAGCTCATATTCTTCTTCAACCCCTTCATCAGCTTGATTGATTGGATTGTCAAAGTCATACGAAGTCATAGCCGTGCTGTTGTCGGTGCTGTCTGGAAGGCACACTCTGCAAAGGTTCAGTTTGTTCGTTTTAGTGATTTGATTTTAATCTTGTTTAGAAAAGTGAAATAAAGTTGTCATTTTGAAAACATTGCCATTTATTTTTTGTACAAAAAGAAAAAATGGAAAAACAGTGAACGGAAAAGAAAAAGACTCGTTTGCAAAAAGATGTCTGATATTTCATTGATTAATCTTGTTGCACAAAAAGTACAGATGGCCCGATTACAAAATGAGTCTTGTCATCTTGGGCAAGATGCAAGACTTTGATGCATGCTATAAAAATACAGGAAATAATAATTACTCTGCATGAGTAACTCTTATAATTTCCTGGGAAGACCAGTTCGAGATACTGCTCCCCGGGATCTTCGGACGAATCCGGCTTTCCAGGTTGCATTCTTCTTCCAGCTCGTCTTCCAGACAGTTGACAGCATCAGGGGTGAGCATCCCCCCACTCACAAAGTTGGGCTCCTTTGCAGCCTCTGCTTGATCTTGTTGAGTTGGTTTGTAACCCAACCCAAATCTATCCTCTTTCTTCTCCACCGATAACAGTTTGCCCCAGCCTTGGGCGGTTCCTTCCTCAACAACCTTCCGGGCTTGTTGGTATGATGATATTGAAGTACCAGGTACAGCAGATGTCTCATTAATGTTCAAGGCCTCGAAACCTTGGCTCATTGTTTCATGGATCTCCCCATCCATCTCAATGTACTTATAAGTAGCCAGGTGGCTGACAAAAATATCCTCTTCTCCACAAATTGTAACGATTTGACCCTCCCACTCGTATTTTAACTTCTGGTGAAGGGTTGAGGTCACGGCGCCAGCGGCGTGAATCCATGGCCTACCCAATAGACAGCTGTAGGCAGGCTGTATATCCATCACGTAGAAGGTCGTTTTGAAAGTTTGCGGGCCAATCGTTATGGGCAACTCAATCTCTCCCAGAACCGATCTCTTTGAACCATCAAAGGCTCTTACTACGAGGTTGCTGGGTCTTAAAGCCAATCCGTCATATTCTAGCTTCACCAGGGCCTTTTTAGGTAAAACATTGAGGGATGACCCCGTGTCTACCAACACATGGGAAAGGACAGCACCTTTACATTCCATGGTTATGTGCAAGGCTTTGTTATGGTTGCGGCCTTCCGTGGTCAAATCAGTGTTGGTGAACCCTAGTCCATGACTAGCATTAACATTTCCAACTACAGCTTCCAACTGATTGACAGTGATCTCTTCAGGCACATAAGCTGCGTGCAAAACTTTGAGTAGTGCGTTCCGATGGGCTTCGGAGCACATGAGCAATGATAGGATTGAGATCTTGGAAGGCGTCTGATGAAGCTGATCCACTATTTTATAATCACTCTTCTTGATGATTCGCATGAACTCATCAACCTCTTGGTCAAAGGGTGTTTTCAAGGCTTCTTTAACAGTCTGCTCTTCCTGCACCAAGCCTTTCCCTTTTGCCTTGGCAGCAGCTTCTGCTTCGGCAGTGGGTCTTTGAATTTGTGGAGCAAAGAGACGTCCGCTTCGAGTGAAGCCTCTGCCTCCTCCTACATTGTCTATTTGTGGTGCAGGGGTTGATGATTCAAAAGTGATTTTTTGTCCTTCGCAGTACAGGTTAGAGCCGTAATGCCACGGGATGGCATTGCTGCTTTCATAAGGTACTGGCCCAGGCACCGTGATAGTGACTGGACTGATTGCAGCTGCGGAAGGAATTGCGATAGTCTGTGGATCGTAGAATATCGTGACTGGTGCTCTGGTGGGAGCAGCACTTTGTGAGTTGTAAACAGAGTTATTTTTTGGATCGTAATAGATGGTAACGGTTGAGACATCTTCATGATTTGTTGCTGACGTTGTAGGAGACATTGTTGGAAGGATGGATGCTGTTGTTGTAGGAGTTTCAAAATGGAGTGGTGCTGGAGTTGTAGAAGGAACATTTGTTGACATCTGATCAGTTGAAATGACAGATGAAGTACTTGTTGATGAAGCCGAAGAATTGTCGGGAACAATGGTTGTTGCAGTTGTAGGAGTTGCTGGAACTGTTGCTGATGGGGTTGCTGGATTTGTTGGAAATGATGTGGTGATTTGAAGTTGGCCACTCTGAATGAGACCGTCTATGCCATTCCTCAGGTTATCGCACCCATTTACTGAGATATTGCAGTAAGCACACCCCAACTCACACCCCGGGAACATTTGACATTCGAGGAGTTGAGCCTTAATTTCCACCAACGGTGTCCGGATCTGACCCACACTGGTTATTAAATAAGACGGCTTGCCTTCTTCAATAGCGTTAATTCTGGGACCCCCGTGGTTTGGCATAGGATTTTTGTTGACATTAGGCGGCGGTGCGAAATTCAGAGCTTTTGAGTCTACCAGGTCTTGTACCTTCATGTGCAAGGCTCTGCACTTTTCTGTACTGTGGCCAGGTGCATTTGAATGAAAAGCACATCTGGCGTTGGAGTCATAATTCCTGGGTAGACTGTTGGGATCTGGAGGTGCCAGCGTCCTTAGCTCAACTAGGTTGAGTTTCAGGAGTTGTGGCAGCAATGTAGCATATGGCATAGGGATCGGATCGATCACCCTATTAGCTTGAGATGGCCTCTGTTGGAACGGCCTTTGCTGATTGTTGTTGTTGGTATTGTTGTAATTTCTTGGAGGATACTGAGCTTGTTGGTGGTACTGAGGTTGTTGTTGATAGTTTTGCTGCGGAGGTTGATAAGCTGGTTGAGGGTGAGCTGGAGCGGGAATGGTGACTGCTGCCACAGATCTATGGACATACTGGGGCCTTCCCCTATTGGTGTGGATAGCGTTGGTCTCGCCAGTTCTTCTTGGGCCCGCAAAAGGCTTCCTTGTATTGCTGGACGAGCTGGCACCGTTGTCGGAGATTTTGCCCATCTTTAACAGGCTCTCAATTCTCTCTCCAGCTATGACAACATCTGCGAAGCTAGTGGAAGAGAAAGCAGCTAGCCTGTCAATATATGTTCCTTGGAGGGTGTTCATAAACATATCTGCCATTTCCCTCTCTGACATAGGTGGCTGAACAGCAGCAGCCAATTGCCTCCATCTCTGGGCATATTCTCGGAAACTTTCCCTTGACGACTGTGACATTCCCATTAGGAGGGTCCTGTTGGGTGCCATATCTAAGTTGTACTGATACTGTCTGATAAAGGCCTCTGCCAGGTCCTTCCAACACCTGATAGTTGCTCTTGTCAGATGAGAGTACCATTCTCTTGAGGCTCCCGTCAAGCTATCCTCAAAATAGAACATCCAGAGCTTCTCGTCCATGGTGTAGGCCTTCAGCCTCCCCAGAAATGATTGTAAATGGGTCCGGGGGCATGAAGTCCCGTTGTACTTTTCAAAACAAGGAGGCTTAAACTTATGGGGAATCCTGACCCCATCTACCAAGCCCATGTCCATAACATCAAAGCCCAAAGAGTTTTGAGACTCCAAGGACCTTAATTTCTCAGCTATCTCATCCAACCTTCTGTCATAAGCTTCTTCCCCAGCACCCATTACTGTGAATTGGTCCTCTTGGGGGTCTTCTTGCAGTACCCTGGCTGCAGTAGCAGTCCCTTGAACATTTGCAGGGATATTAACCTCTGGATGAAGGTGGGGGCCAAATACAGGGGGGTTGACATGAGGTTGGACCCTCTCGTTGTTGCTTGTGCCAGCAGTCCCTATATGTGGATCTTCTTGATTTCTCCCTTCCACCAGTGCTCTGAGCCTCTCCTGGCTTTGAGCCATGTTGTTCATTACCTCCATAAACTGTGTCATTTGGTTCCTCATTTCCAACCTCTCGTTGGTCATTTGGTTCCTGACCTCTGTAAGGTCCTGCTGCATCCGATCCATCTGTATGCCCGGAAGGTTGTTACGGGTTGGATATCGGTGTGGTCGGTTGAGTGGAAACCCTCGTCGTCGAGCAATAATTCCCGAGCATCACAACAAAGTTAGCAACAATAAAACAAAAACCTACAAAACAAACAAAGGGTTAGCATGCAATGCAGTATGCTTATTTGTTTTCAAGGTATCCGGCTTGGCATTCAGTTTTGACCCTTCCAGACCCTTAAGGGGGAACAGGCCAAAGGCTCACAGTTTGTTTACAAATACAAGCCCTTTGAGGGGTCAAAATACATTACAAGAAAATAAAAGTACATGGAATGAAAACAACAAGCTAATGGTCAAACACCAAGACCAAACTCATCTTCCCGAACTTCCTTGAGAAGTGCTTCGGTCACAGGATCAGCTGGACGCTCCGTGAGATTCCTGATGAGGAGATTCCGGGTAGTAACAGCTGCAGTTAGCTTCTTGTGTTGACTTTGGTCCTTTGACCTCTTCACTCCAGCTCTGATCTTCAGCTCTGATATCTCCCTCTGGGCTGCTGCCAGGGGTTCCTGCTGCTCTTTTGCACTAGCTTCCATTTGCTCTATCTTGTCTTGAACTCTCTTATCTTCTAGAGTACGAGCTTCGGTGATCCTGACCCACCTAGCTTGACTCTCCTTCAGATACAAGTCTGTCCTAGCTTTCTGGAACTGGGCTTCCTTGCAAGCATTTTTCAGAATTTGTTCTCCAACCCTAGACTTCTTGATGTAATCCTCAGACTTCTCAATTTTAGCCAGATGCTCCACTCTCAACTTCTCTAACCTCTCAACATCCATTCTACCATCACTCCTCTCCCGGAGGGTCTTCTGCAAAGCCTGAGTCAACTTCTCATTTCTCTCTTTCAAGCCCTCAAATTCCTCCAAACTGACAGTGGCAGGGGGTGGTGTTGAGGATGATCCAAGCATATCCTCCAGGGTAAAGGGCATTCCAGAGAATTGAGCCCTGGCATAGGACCACTCATAATATTGTGCTGATGCTACATTGTTGCACTTCCCCAGAATGGTTACTCCTTTAGTTTGAACATTGTCCCAGGCCCAGGCTGCCTGCCTAACAATAGCCAGATTAGGCTTGTTCTCACAATAAAGAGTCTCAACCAAGTCCTGTGCCTTAGGAGTGTGGACCAATGCATAGCCCAGTTGTCTTTTGAACAGCAGAGGGTTGTAATTAATACTACCCTTAACTCCTATTAGGGGTACATTGGGAAAATTCCCACAGCTGGTGATGATATCCCTGCCTTTGGTGCTTTGAGTACACCATCTGATATCGACTGAAGTTAGAGCAGTGAGTCTCTTAGCCCAGTTTCTCTGCTGATGAGGATTCAAAAATGCGTCTGTCCTGGGTAGATGCCTGAGAAGCCAAGTATGAAACAATGGAGCACAACACCTCACTAATCTTCCCCTCTGCTTTTCATTCCTCTGATGCACTGAGTAATAGAGATCCCCCAATAAAGTGGGCACTGGGTTCCTTAGAATGAACAAATGGATTGCATTCTTGCTAATGAATCTGGGCTCATCTACAAACAAGATGATCCCATATATGCTCAGGGCCAATAAAGCACAGACTACTTTCCACTCTCCTAAAGAAGCTTTCAGGGTAGCTTGAGAGATCAAGAAATCCAGATGCAGGCCAGGGATTCCAGCCTTAGAAGTCATATGATGCCCAACCAAAATTGGCTCCAGATGTAATGCCTTTGCTACTTCTTCATTACCAGGAAAGACCATCTCGGGGTTGAAAGGGATTCCACCCCTGATAGGTATACTAACTAGTGATGAGTATTCTTCCAATAAAGGGCCCAACTGAAAGTCCTGAAAAGTGAAACACCTCAGTGGGGGATCATAAAATTGAAGGCAAGTGTGGATCAGGCTTCTCTGTGAAGGGTCCAGATCCATAACCACATCAAGTATATCTCCATAGTGTTCCCTGAACAGTGGTATATGGTCTGGAGTGATCAGGGTCTGAATCCTCCTGATGTCAGCTAGCTCTGGCTGGAAGAAGTGGTAGGTGATGTTACTCTTTTTAGGAGCCATGTTGTTGAAGATGAGTAGAGACAAGTGCTGATGATAATACTGAAGAATGGGCCACTGACTGGCTGGTGCAGGTGACTGAAGCAAATAGCTGATAGCTGAAACAGATGCTGATGAAGATAGGTCAATACTGAAGATGGGGTCAAAACCAAAACCAAATGAAGATGGATACCCTGAAACACAAATAAGCAAATGTCAAAATGATGCAATGATTATGTATGCAAATGATATGCAAGGGTCTGTGACTGAGCTGGATCTGATCAAATGCCCTGATATAGGTCCAAGTATGTTCAAGAATTCCAGATGGAGGTCTATAAATCTAGTAACCAAGGTGGGGGGCTCAAATAAAGAGCCACATGTCCAGGGTTTTAGAATCACAAGAACTGTTCCAACATGGAGTATTCTTAATCAAATCAAAGTAACAGGGTATTCTGAGGCCAAAGGTACCTGCAAACCTGTAAACAGCCCAACCCCCTCACAGGTGGTGTTCTAAAACAAGGATCCTCAGACTTGGATCAGTTATGAGAAGTGTAAAGACTTCTAACCCGGAGGTACAGTGTTTACAATAACCATAAAAGTTCCTCCTCTAATTCACCTCAGTTTCTGAAGGTCAATACTAAAAGGTCATCCAGACTTAGCAGGCTTCCCAGATAGCCCTAGCATTGCAGGAAATCTGCAACACAGAGTTCTCAAGAAGAAACCCATATCTGAACCGTGTTTCATATTCCCGCACCAGACCGAGATGGAATGGGAAAGAATATGAACCACTCTAGCCTAGGTGTCACTCAGGTCCCAGGTATAGGACCTTAAACTCTCAATAGAACCCCACCCATCAAAGTAACAAAACCAGATCCAGCCAGAACAGTATGACAGTATGGTAATGCAAAGCTATAAAGGAAGCAGTAAAGCAACTGTACATAAAGCAAAAACAAATAAATATACAAACACAAATAAGCACATAACAACCCAGTAAACACAAATCAATCAAGCGCTAGGAGGAACCCACAAAAAGAACCAGAAGCCCTGGTTGCAGTATAAGGGTCCCCAGCAGAGTCGCCAAGCTGTCGCTCCCAAAGATTTGCATCCCGGTACAAGCGCGAACGGTCGGCGAAAAGAACAATGAGAACACACAGCCGTGAACTCACTGGAGATGAAAAGAGTCGCCAGCTAGGCATTTTTATCCCGGAGGAAAGGTAATGCTGCATAGACCTGGAAAGACACGGATAAGACGGTTGCGAACCAGAGAGACTGAGAAAGGGGGTTGGTTACAACCTGGGAAGGTATTAGCACCCAGATTGTCCGCCGTACTCGACGGGATCCACGCTTAAAAGATTTGTGTTTTAAAGGGGTAGTGTCAGTGCAATCTGTGTGTAAAATAGCTGGAAAAGAATGTACAGGTGTCAGTGTAAAAGAAATGTGAAGTGTATATATATATGGTGTCAGTGTAAGGAAAGAGTATGCTCATGATCATGAGGCTAAAAGAATGAAGCTAGGAGGAGGGGGAATATACAGGGACTTTTGTTCGATAACTGTTAAGTTATGCCTACGTATCCTCTCGTGCAATGAGGAAGTCAGAACACCGTAGTTCGACCCAAAGAGACTGAAAGATGAATTGACTTGTGAACTGCTTACTTGTCCATGCTCAAGTGTATGACCTGTCTGGCTCAGGTGCAAACTGTCTTGCATTAGACGGAAGAAGCGAGCTCTCATTTGTGAGTGAAGATGATGAGAAAAGAATCCCGGAGGAGACGATTATTGTTCGTTTTTTGTGTTTTCAGTCTTTTATTGCTTTTGAAAGTTTGTCATAAGTTAATGAACTTAAGCCTAAACCAATGGATTTAGTAAACTCATCACATCTTCCCTCTAATTAGGGGTAATGAGAATACCTTAAGTGTGAAGTCAGATTCTCACACTTAATCACCTTTGATGTAGGATTAAGATCATTAACCTACTTGTGATTATTTAAATGTTTTTGTGGTTTTTGTTTAGTGTTGAGTAATGAGGTTAAGCCATAATCAGGGATTAAACTGACTCATTACACCATCCTAAGAGAAGGATAATAGATGAGAATGTTTAAGCTGAGGAAAACTCCTCAACTTAATCCATGATTAGGGATTAAACTCATGACAAAACAAGCCTTTGATTAAGTGGATTTTAGATTAATGGTAAGATGATGAAATGATTTCTAGGGTTTGTAAGACAACTTGAGGGGGACTTGTCCATTAACACTAGGGTTAGTCCTTCTTAACCAATTAAGGAAGAATTAGAACCCTAATGCAAGGCCCAAGTTACAAGAGTGATGTCTTGATACTTATTAAGTGAATTGATTAAGAGATTTAAAAACATTAAGGGTTTAACACTTAGGATTAAAGTCATACACTCCATCCTAAGAGAAGGATGCAGGCATAAGCTTAATCACAAAGCCTCAAAGCCTTTAGGGTTTAGTCCCTGATTATGAGATGAGAAGAGAAAACTCAAAGAGACACAAAGGTAAAACTAGGAGGGGAAAACTAATCAAAACCCTAATCATTGTCATGCTTGGTTGTCCCTAAGGTTTGTGAGGTTTTCAAGAGAAATCTTCAATGGAACCACCAGGAAGCAGATGAAAGGATCAAGAGAAGCAAAGCAACTTGCTTCATTCAAGAAGTCAAGTCACTTGAAGAAAGAAAGTAAGAGGAAGAAGGATGAGCAAGCTCAAACTCAAACACATACAAAAATGAAGCAAGGATGCAAGAGAGGGATGAGAAGAAAGTATGAGAAGTGAAGGCAAATTCACTTCTCAAAATCACTTACCACCTGAAAGGTTAGAAAAGAAATGCAATGCAATGCAAAATGGGATGAGATGACATGATGAGAAACAAAACCAGAAGCATTTACATGATGCTAATGATGTTATGAGATGCTACAAACATGAGGCAGCACATGGAAATGATCATACAAGTTCATGAATGCAAATGAAGCAAGTTAGGAACCATGGACATACATGAAAAGTTATGAAGTGCACATGGCATACAACATGGCAAACACATGATGCAATGATCAAACATGCTTTCAATATGTCTTATGATGTCAAATGAATCAAATGGATGCTTGAAATGTCATGGCAAGTCATATTATGCAAGAAGATGCAAGATGGATGCATATGAAAGCCCAAATTAGGGTTTATGATCAATGCAACAAACAAAAACCAAGACCAGAAGCAAACAACATTATAAAAAAATTGAAAATGCACTCAAAGGACCCCTAATCCTATACTAACTCACTGCCCAAAGGAGAGGTTTCAACTCCTAACCAAATTCAAGTTATGGTTTTCTTAAGATTTCTAGGGTTTTAGGGTTCCTAAACAAGAAAATTATCAAATAAATAGAAAATGAAAGATCAAATCATGGCCATTTAATCTCAAAAACTACATGCTAAACACAATACAATTCAAAAAGAATCAATGTCCAACTCCTCATGGATAGGCAGAAATGATTTTTGGAACTTTAGATCAAATTAATGCATAAAAATGATTTTAAATCAATGAAAAATTCTCAAAATGCATCAAGATCAAAAAATAAATTTGGTTTGAAGGTTGGACAATGTTTCTAAATGTCTTAGAACATTTCATGAATTTTTTGGGGATTTTTAAATACCTAAAAGTATTTTTAATAAATTAATTCTCATTAATCAATTAAAAATAAACTTTTAAATATTTAAAAATACTTTTTTAATGCTAAAAATGAAAATAAAAATATTTTTGTGTCTTAAAAATTAATGGGACTCTTGACAAAAAGTTTCATAATTTTTGAAACATTTTTGCTATTTTTAATAAATTATGTAAAACAAATGAATTAAATGGAAAATAAAATGAAATTAAACTGAAATAAGAAAAAGTATGCACATCCAATGATCCAGATTCAAACATATGCGCGCGGGAAGAGACTTGGCGCCACATCCTACGGCTCAAATTCAAAATCAACTAATTAATGTTTAAACCCTAATCCTGCCGTTAAACACCCTCAGGTGACTGGAACAGTGTTCCGGTCATCTTCTCCGTTCAGCCCAAAAATCAATCTCTCTCCCCAGGCCGTGTTAGGAGCTCTAACTCTCCAGAAATCATCTACTAACTACCCTAAGCACGAATCCAGCACTAAATCATGTTAAAACTCAAACACAAACACGAATCGAATCAATGAAGTTTCTAGGTCAAACTTTCAGAACACCATAACATACTCATTTCTTGCTCATTTTCAAAAGTAAATAGATCCCAATGATCAGTGCAACATACAAAACAAGATTCTAACAAGAAGAAGGAGTTCTGGAAAAAAAGTTCATGAAGCTACCTGAGATGGAGCTTTCGATTCAGGTACTTTCTGGCTGCTTCTTTTGCTCAAACAAGTCCCAATGATCCTCTTTAGAAGCTTTTGACCTTTGGTTGGAGTTTAAACAGCCTCTTGAGAGAGTTTGCAGAAGCTCAGGCCAAGGGAGTGTGAAAATCGTATTTGAGATATGGGAGGTTTCAGGCCAAAACAATGGTTGGTTTCTGGTCAGTGAAGTGAGTTGAGATTGTTTGTGAAGTTTTTTTTGTGTTTGAGGCTTGTGGAGAGAGATTCGAAGGTTTTTGCTCAAGGGAGTGGGTTTGTGAATGCTGTGTTCTAGTAAGCTTCAGCCTTGCTTGTTATGTGAAATGGTTAGCATTTGGCTTTCATAAAAAACTCCCATTGGTCAGATGATGTGACCTGGCCTGCTGTGATAGGTAAGTTCACTTTTGCAAAATGTCAACTTTGGTGTAAGGAAAGCATGGGTTGAGCCCTAGGCTAGTACATGTGTATGGGCTGGCGCAGCATGGTGTGTGAGAGATGCTAGAATGGTTCAGCAGCCAAGGTAACAAGTGGGTGAAGTGTGATGAGTGGTTTTGCAACTTGACTTTGCTTTTGCTTCATGAAAATATCTTGCTTCAAAACTATACAAAACATGTGATCTCTTGGCCCATTCTGATTTTTAGAAGTTGTGTGATCATGTTGAGTGAATTAGAAGCCCATATGATGACTGAATTGGCCTTGAAAGGAGAATTTGCAACTTTGCCTTTTGGTGCATGACTTGAAAATTAGTGATTTTTGCCAATTTTAACACACCATAACTTTTGATCCAAGATGAATTAGGTCATGTTCTTGTACTTTTTGAAAAGGGAAAGATCTCATCTACAACTTTTATGACCAAAGTTTTTCCATTTGAAGCATTTTTGGATCAAAAAGTAAGGTTTGAAAAGTGGCATAAAATGACATATTCTTTAAAAGTCAACCATGCCCAAAAAAGTCAACTTTGCAAAAACTTCAAATTCTTGAATTTTGTGAACTTCAACCTTCTTCCATGATCAAATAAATATCATATACAGTCAAAATGATGAAGATCACCCCTTGGTTGGGTCATTGGGGGCCTCAGACGCCCTGATTTTGCACTGACTTGTCTGAAAAGTCAACCCTTGATCAGATGACTTCCCCATGGAATTTCTTCATGAAAATTGATATGCATACTCCCTATACCATATAGAGACCAATAGAAACAAGAATGACCAAAAAATTTGGAGTTATGGCCTCTGAAACCAAAACCCTAATATTAGGTCATCTGTGCAGTCAAACTTGGCTCTGCATCCATACCAATCCCAGTTCTTGTGATTCTTTGGCATTTTTGACTTTGAGAGGATGTAATATGATATAAGAACATACATGGATCCCTTTGAAGTGATCAGTGGCCTTTGGAGTGGCTCAAGAAGCTCTGGGATTGCTCAAATCACAAACCCTAGATGCAGATGACTTTGAATCTATGCAGTGAATCAAAACTGTGATATGAGATGATATGATTGTGTTTATGCATATGAGATGATCACAAGCCATGGTGAGGGCAAATTTGGGGTGTTTACAGGCAATTGTGCCAACTTCTTCATCTTATTTGGGGTCTCCTTAGGGCATTAACACCTTTCTGATCTTGGTTTAGGGTTTGTGTTTTGAAAGTCTTGTGTTTTGCTTACCTTTGAAGTTCATCCTTTCTTTTGTACATCCACCTCACTTCTTTGATTATTTCTTCCTATAAGTTGATTGTCTACTTTTGGGCTTCTCTTCTCCTCATCTCTCTTGCTTCTTAAGCATTTCTTTAACTTGATTTGGTTCTGGTCTTGGGCTTTGAGTTCATGTTTTGTTTATTTTTCTTTGCACCCTCTTAAGTTTGTTTTGCTTTTCCATGTGATTCATGTTGCCTCTTAATTGACTTGTATGTTTCTTCTCTCATTCTTGTGGCTTGCATTTGCATTGAGTTTATGGATGTATGACTTCACTTCTGTTTGTATGATGTTGGCATGTCATTATGTTCATTTTGCTTTACTTGTGTGCTTGTGTTGCTAACCTTTTCAGGGGCTATGGTAAGTGAGAGGTGTGGATGTGATTCCCACATCTCCAAATCTCATCTCTTCTCTTCTTATTCTTACTTGTGCTAACCTTTGATTTTTGGGCTTAGGCCTTACTTCCCCCCTCTTCTTCTTTCTTCTTCTTCTCTTCTTCTTTCTTTCTTCTTTAGGATAATTAACCACACTAACCTTAGGACCTCCATGCATGACAACTTTTAGGATTCTAGTTTCCCTTAGATTTTTCACCTTTTGAGATCCTTTTGGTGCTTTCTCTTTTCATCTTCTAACTTAATTTTTTAATTCACTTTTGTAGACACCCTAAATTTGCCCTTTGGTTTTCTATCTTTGTCAGCTTTTCGTTTCGCATTCATACGCATTTTTGCATGAGCTCCTAAGGCATGGGATCATGGTCATCCGGGGATTAAGGTTTCACACCTCATTTGTAGATTATCAGAAGAATTCAAGGTCTTGGCTATGCCGCTTCATTGGTATCATTCTCTTATTGTTCCTATCACTAAATTAGGGTTTATTTCCCTGATTTAGCGGTAGTCAAGGATTTCATGTCTAAAAGGACTATTTGCTATGCATCTGGGCCGTCATCAGTTCAGTGATTGATTTCTCAAACAGTGCATGTTCATGGGCAGGTTGTGTGGTGGAATTCATCAGATTATTAGCTTGTGATTCATAAGAAGTTTTGGTCCAAATCGTCTGTTTATCTGCTCATCATGTTCAGTCGTGATTTTATTTTCCCAAGAAAACGATTCAGACAAATTTGAAGTGATTCAGGGTTCATTTAATCGCAGACCCAGAGGATGATTGATTTTAGATGGTTTGTTTCAGTCACAAATTGTGGTGGCCGCGTTTATTCTTCTCAACCAGTATTTTTTGTGAAAGCAGTGCAAGTCTATTTTCGAGTTGGAAAGTTGATATTTCATGGTTGTGTTCGTGTTGTTGGTAATCGTTCCAATTTCATTTAGCCAGATTAAACCATTTGTTAATATCCATTTTATAGTTCATTCCATTTTCTATTTTTCAATTCATATCCAAATTTCTCCTTAACCCATTGGTCATTTTTTTTAGTTTGATATAAACCATTTATCATTTACCATTTTATAAATATTTTTCATAAAACCATTTATATCCATCCATTTGTCCTTATTTTAATATCCATCTTCCAAATTTGATTTCTTTTCAATTTAACATTAAACCAATTCTAAACCCATTTCAAACTCATTTACCTTTTTTTTGTTATAATTCATTAACCAAAATTGTCATAAAAAATACTTTGCCACCAGGCCCATGCCAAGGCCCATTAAGAAAATCTTGAGTTGACCTAGATATAAAAGAAAAGGACATTGATCCCAAAAAGGAGAGAGAAAAAAATTCTGCAGACACAAAAATGTAAACGGCGCTCATCTTCATCACTTCCATCAAAACACCATCTCATCACCATTTTTCAACAACAATATAATCCTCACACTAAAACAACTCACCATTTTTTATCCAAAAATTCACAACACACCCAATTTAAAACAGCAGCGCATATGAAACTTTTCTTTCCTTCATACAAAATGGCAACAACAATAACATAGAGTCTTCAACCCTTCTTCAACAAAAAACCCAACTCAACCTCCACCTGCTACCCTTCCAACACCAACACCTCCGCTCAACTTCAAACCCCCACCATAATATTCCTCTTCACCATAAAACCGTCGCTAACTCCTTCAACCATTCCCAGACTCACCGCCTCCACCATTTTCGACAAACCTTGGCTCACTGTTCTTCACCACGAATCCATCACTTTCTGCATCACACAAACAGCCGCAGCCCTCAACTCACCTTCAAAACCATCACTCACCAAGTACTAACCCTCCATCTCACACAGCAAAACTTCACTCACCACACAAAAAAAACCGTGACCTTCTTATTTTCATTTTCCATCGCAAAAACAAAAAAGGATTCTCAGCTGTGATATTCTTGATTCACCTTCCTTCAGAAAAATAACCAACAGCCCCTGTTAATCTTAACACCAAGCCGAAAAGTTCAACAAGCCCTCCTCAACGAACCTCTTCCTCTCCAACTCCAAATCACCTTCAACAATTCTCCATCCATAACCTTCATTTCACCAACAACAACAACACTTGAACAAATTCAGAAAACAGAAAAGAGATGAAGAAGACCAAAACCGTGAAGCCAAGCGAAACGCAGATAAGAAGAAGAAGAGAATGAAGCAGAGAGATTTGAATCGAGACTCACCGTGAATCTGAGATTGAAGTCAAATAGGAATCGCACAAGAGTGAGCTGAGCTCGGATCGTGTGAGTGCGACGAGTTTCGCCATCGCCGGCGAAAAAGCTGAAACGAATCCGCGAAGAGGGAGAAATCCATTGTATCGTTGGTAAATCTGTGATGTTTGGTGTGAAGAAGAGACACTGAGAAGGTATCGTGGCGGGACCTCTTTGTTTCCGGCGAAGATCCTTGGACGGACAAGAAGCGGATTTCGAAGATTGAGAAGCACGGCCTGAATTTAGTGGAACCGTCGCTGTCGGGTTATGTTTTTGCAGCATTCATTGAGAAAGAGAAAGAAAGAGATTGGCGGCCGTGTGTTGTTGAAGTTGAGGGAGACGGTAGCGTGTGATGTTGCTGCTGTTTTCCTTTTATTCTTTTTTATAGAAACAAACCCTTATTGTTTTCTTTTAATTTGTTTATTCTTTTCATTTTGTTTGCTGTATTGCAGTGTGGTTTGGGCTTATGAGCCCAAGGTAATTCTGTTTCACCCTGCACTCCCATTGCCTGCGCTCTCTCCCTCTCTCATGCTGCTGTCTTGTTGTTGGGCCAACAGCTGGGCCCAGGAAGACTCTTCTTTGGATCACGAGCCCGCGTGTGGCACCAGCCTCCCTCCCTTTCTATTTTTCATTTGATTTTAGAACATTGTTAGATGTATTTAGGTTTTTTTTTTCTTTTTTTTAATTGGTTATAGTTTTCTTTAATTATATTTCTATATATTTGTCTTAGTTAATATTTGTAAAAGGTTTAGGATTTATTTTTAGAATTTTTGCGTTTGTTATTAATATTAGTATAGTTTAGAGTTTTTTTATTTGTTTATTTTAAAATTTGAGTTAGAAGTTTATTAATATTTGTTTTGTTAGAATTGTAGTTAAACTTTTATAGCTAATTAGTTCCTAATTAATATTAAGTTTTTTTAAGAATTTGGTTGGAATTGGATTATTCATTTTTATTTTGATTAACTAAGTTCGATTTTGTTTAATCTTGGTTGTAGTTTTTTTTTGTTTGATGTTTTGTAGGTTCATTGTCCAATTTCAATGTTGGCGGATGTAGCTTGACGATGACCTTATGATTAATTCTTTCTTGTGATCTCGGTGCACTTAAACCTTGGCATTTTATGAACCGATTTTTTTTTATGTTAATCCTTGTTTCTCTCTGATTGGTGAATCCGTTTTGGAGTTGATACTTCTTCTTGATATTTCTTTGCGTGTATTGAAGAGGCAACGGACCTTCTCCGTTAGGTAATGCTGAGGCCTGTTTTTCATTATTGCATGCTGATGCATCTGGAAGTCCTACTGGTGTAGGCTCTGTTTGTGCATTATTCATTTTATCTCCATATCGTATTTTCATCTCTTCATTCTTATTCACCTCCATACCGCATTCTCTTCTTCTTATCTTATTTCATTTTCGTCTTAATTTTTCTTCCTCGTCTTCTATTCTTAACTTGAGGTGTGCTTAGGCCACCATGGAGCTCCTCCTTTCATCTTTCTCTTCTTCTTTCTTTCTTCTTTAGGATAGTGAACCTCACAAACCCTAGGGCTTCCAAGCACGATAACAATTAGGATTGATTAGTTCTCCCCACTTAGCTTTTACCTTTGTGTCTCTTTGAGTCTTCTCTTCTCACCTCATAATCAGGGACTAAACCCTAAAGGCTTTAAGGCTTTGTGATTAAGCTTATGCCTGCATCCTTCTATTAGGATGGAGTGTATAACTTTAATCCTAAGTGTTAAACCCTTAATGTGTTTAAATCTCTCAATCAATTCACATAATAATCAACAAGACATCAAACTTGTAACTTGGGCCTTGCATTAGGGTTCTAATTCTTCCTTAACTGGTTAAGAAGGACTAACCCTAGTGTTAATGGACAAGTCCCCCTCAAGTTGTCTTACAAACCCTAAAAATCACTTCATCACCTTACCATTAACTAAAATCCACTTAATAAAGGTTTTGTTTTGTCATGAGTTTAATCCCTAATCATGGATTAAGTTGAGGAGCTTTCCTCAGCTTAAACATTCTCATCTATTATCCTTCTATTAGGATGGTGTAATGAGTCTGTTTAATCCCTGATTATGGCTTAACCTCATTACTTAACACTAAACGAAAACACCAAAAACATCTAAATAATCACAAGTAGGTTAATGATCTTAACCCTACACCAAAGATGATTAAGTGTGAGAAGCTGACTTCACACTTAAGGCATTCTCATTACCCCTAATCAGAGGGAAGATGTGATGAGTTTACTAAATCCATTGGTTTAGGCTCAAGCTCATTAATTTACGACAAACTTTCAAAAGCAATAAAAGACTGAAAACACAAAAACAAACAATAATCGTCTCCTCCGGGATTCTTTTCTCATCTCATTCACTCACAAACGAGCACTCGCTTCTTCCGTCATATGCAAGACAGTTTGCACCTGAGCCAGACAGGTCATACACTTGAGCATAGACAAGCAAGCAGTTCACAAGTCAAATTATCTTTCAGTCTCTTTGGGTCGAACTACGGTGTTCTGACTTCCTCATTGCACGAGAGGATACGTAGGCATAACTTAACGGTTATCGAACAAAAGTCTCTGTATATTCCCCCTCCTTCCAGCTTTATTCTTTTAGACTCATGACTTGAGCATTTCATTCCTGTTCTTATACTGACATTTCACTCTCATACACTTCACACTTCCTTTACACTGACACCTGTACATTCTTTTCCAACTATTTTATACACAGATTGCACCGACACTACCCCTTTAAAACACAAATCTTTTAAGCGTGGATCCCGTCGAGTACGGCGGACAATCTGGGTGATAATACCTTCCCAGGTTGTAACCAACCCCCTTTCTCAGTCTCTCTGGTTCGCAACCGTCTTATCCATATCTTTCTAGGTCTATGCAGCATTACCTTTCCTCCGGGATAAAAATGCCTAGCTGGCGACTCTTTTCTTCTCCAGTGAGTTCACTGCTGTGTGTTCTCATTGTTCTTTTCGCCGACCATTCGCGTCTGTACCTTTATTTGGGCCATTCCCATTTATAGGGAGCGACAACTTTAATAAATGTTGAGTACTTTCATGTGACATGAGACTTTTCTATGAGATACTTGCACGCGTTCCGTTTCGGGGCGAGGTGTAAGTTATCCCTCGTGGTGGATAGGTCTTAGCATGAGATTACTTCACAAAGAAAAGCATAAAAAACAGTTCTTAACATAAAATCACAAAAACACTTAATAAATGTTAATAGGTCAGTGTGTCTGAGCCTTCACTTGTGGGACTAGCTTTGGGGATTTCCTCTATAGATAGGTGTGCCTCTTGCGCATTCCATTTCGGGATGATGTGAGACGTACATATCCCAATGAGTAAGACTTAGGTACAATTACCTATGCAAAATTCACTCATAAAAAGCTTCTAACAAAACACAAACAAACAATAAGCATCTTTCCCTCGGGAATTCTTTTCTCATCTCCTTCGCTCCATACGCGAACTTGCTCCTACTTGTCATTTTGCAAGACGGTTACGCACTCTTCGTCCGAGTCTGCAACACCTGAGCATTGGCATAGGCAGTTCAAGCCTTAATTCACAAGCAATTTCTTTTCTACCCCTAGTTTAGGGAACTACGGCGTCTCTGATCCTCATTATCCAGATGAGGTACGTAGGCAGCGGGGTAGGGCCCGTTCGAGCACAATCTTTATTTTTCCCTACATTTTTTCTCTTTGTTTTCTCATTCAGTTCTTTTCTGAGTTTTCTTTTTTTCCACTTCATTTTCTTTGCAGCAGCTTTCATTTCTTCACCCTTTGAAACAGTTTCTTTGCAAGCGTGGATCCCGTCTGGTACGACGGACGATCTGAGTGCTAATACCTTCCCAGGTTGTAACCGACTCCCGAACTCAGTCTCTATGGTTCGTAGGACCCGTGTCCTTCCTTTTCTTTTCTTCTGGTTTGTGCAGCATTACCATTCCCGTTCCTTCGGGATAAAAATGCCTGGATGGCGACTCTACCTCTTTCCGCGCCACTTTCGCGTTTGTACCAGGATGGAAATCCGGGGAGCGACAGCTGGCGACTCTGCTGGGGATCGAACCCAGAATCTCTGGTTCCCCTGTGAGTCTCTCCTAGCGCTTGCTTGTTTCTGTTTCTTCGGGTGTTGACTGCTTGCTGATGTGTGTTGTATTTTGCTGTTGTTTATTTACAATTTTGTTTACAACTTTATTTACAGTTTTCAGTATTTATTTTCCGCATCATATATATCATACTGCACTGTCTGGACTGGTTTTCTGTTTGGTGGGCTCGGGTGATACTGTTTCTGAGAGATAAGCCAAGTACCCGGCTTGAGTGTACTATAGGATTAAAGTGGACATATTGTACTCACATGTGACATGATGAGTGGCGATGTGTTTCACGCCCAGATTGCGACCGTCTTGGAAATATCTTGTGTGGGGATTTCCTCCACTTCGGGATAGGACCTTGATAGTTATGTGCATCTGGGGACCGATCATTGAGAACCTTTGTGGAAACAACCCTCTTTAGTGGTGGCAGTGGCAGACCACATTTTGTGGCAAACCCATTCGCACCCGAGGGTCCACTGGGGACTCGCATAGGATGGTCTGGTTCTCTTATAGGAACTCAGTCAAAGCATCTGGTCGTATGACATTAGTACTGTATCCGACGGGCTGAATGTACTAATGTTTCTCGATTTCAGCGCTCGAAGCTGGGAACTTATAAGGGATGCTTGTTTTTCCCGGACTCAACTGAGGCCTCCCTGCGTAGTACATAATGCCTAACTGATTCCCTGATGTGGTCATGAGCCATTTCTCGGTAATGGTGAAAGTATTATTGCTATTCGACTTTGAGAGTCCGTGATGTTTGACCCGGAGCATACCTGTGAGATTGGGAGGGGTTTACAGGTTTGCAGGAACCCTTGACTCCATCATACCCATGTTACCAGTGCAGTTTCATGTTTTGATATAGTTACTTTGGTTCTGGAGTTCTTGAGTTTATCTGGTTCTAGATTGGGTGTATCTGAGATTATCTGAGTGTTTATGGGTTGTTATCCAGAGGATTTGGGTTTTTGATCACTTGGCTTTGACATCCAGATTCTAGACAGTCCCAGATGGATCATATGTCTTTGCATTTGCATTTGCATTGCATCATTTCATCATTAATCATGTTTTGTTTTCATTCACAGGTTCATATCTTTGCTTCCGGTTCTGGTATCCTGTTCAGAGATGGAAGATCCTCGCAAGCAGAATATTCATTTCAAGTTTTTCGACACTAAGGTTGGCCTTTTAAAGAAGATGGTGAAGCTGATCACACCCAATCATGTAGAGAGGTTCAAGAAGGCTTATGGGAGTATTCTGGATGTGGTGGTAGAGCTAGATCCTTCTGAGAGAAGTGCCATTCATACCCTGCTTCAGTATTATGATCCTCAACTCCGTTGTTTCACTTTTCCTGATTTTCAGTCAGGTCCTTTGCTGGAGGAGTATGCTTTGATCTTGGGAGTTCCTGTTCGAGACCAGATTCCATTCAATGCTGAGATGAGTAGACCTGCACCTGAGGCTATTGCCAAGGCTCTTTATTTGAGCACTTCTATTGTGAACTCTATGACAATCATTAAGGGAGGTGTACCTGGGTTTTCTTTAGAGGATTTAGTAAAGAAGGTGGAAGAGTTGGCTGTTGAGGGAGAATGGGATTCTGTTTGTGCTATCTTGGCCCTTTCTATCTATGGCATTATTTTGTTTGCAGATATGGAGAAGTTCATAGACATGAATGCCATACATATCTTCTTGCTGAAGAATCCTGTGCCTACACTGCTCGGAGATTTGTATTACTCGGTGCACTACAAGACTGAGAAGAAAAAGGGAGGTTTAGTTCGTTGTTTCGCTCCTTTATTTCATATGTGGTTCATGAGGCATCTGCCTAGTACTGGAGTGTTTAGTGATCATACCTTGGTATGGGCTCAGAATCTGGAAAAGTTGCTTGCCAAGGATGTCAGGTGCATTACTCAGAGGCTTCAAGGTGAACGTTTCATCACTAGCTGTGGGAGCTATCTTATTGTACCTTTATTGGGAGTAACTGGATGGATCAATTACAATCCAATCTTGTTAAGAAGACAGTTGGGATATGCCTTGAGAGAGGTACCAGAAGAACTGAAGTTGACCCCTATTTTCTACTTCCCTGTAAAGGACAATATGCCTTTAGTGAGGAAAGTTGCTGGAGCTTGGAAGTGCATTAAGGGAGAAGGGATAGCTAGCTTTGGAAAGTGCAACAATCAGACCTTCCCGAAGTATGAGGCTTGGTTAAGAGACAGAGCCAAAAGGGTATTGCTTCCATTCTCACCTCCAGCTCCTCCAGCTTCTAAGTCTAATGATATTGTGTCTTTAGAAGAGTTCAAGAAGTTGGAAGCCCAGCTGCATGAAGTCAGGGTGGAGAACACTGAAATGGTTAATCTGTATCATCTTGCCAACCGGGCCAAGAATGAAGCTGAAGAGAAACTGCTGAAGATGCAGACCACGTTGGAGGCTAAAGAGAAATACTTTGCTGGAAGGGAAGCTCACTTTCACAGGCTAGGTCTGATGGAGTCCAAAAGAGAAGCTGAACGCAAAAAGACTTCGAAAACTCTCAAGGAAGCTCGTCAGTCTATTGTCTGGTTACAGGGACAAAGAGAGCAGGAGTTGAAGAGCTATAAATAAAAAGAAGAGTTTTTCGAAGTGCAAATGACTTTCAAGAAGGAAGAAGTGGAACAAGCTCACCAGATTCGAAGGGAGAAGACTCAGCAGTTAGCAGATAGTCAGCAAGCCTTAGAAGCATCACTTAAAGAGATTGAAGACCTCAAGTTGATGGCTGGAGTCAAGAAGGCTAGGTCTGAATTGGGACTTAGTGAGGGAGGTTCAGGGTTCTCAGGCAATGGTCTTGCTTCTTAGTTTGTTTCCCTTGTATTTGGATTACCTACAGACATGTTGTAGGAATCCTGGTTGTTTGTTTCTCTTCTTAGAAACTTGTACCCTACGGGGAATTCTGTTGTTTGTGCCTAATAGGCTGATTTATGTTATGCAGTTTTTCAGTTCACCATTTTTCTGTGCCTGCTGTTATAGTTTGAATTTGGTTTCTATGCGAAGGTTTCTGAAAGTCGAGGATCAATATCCATCTGGTTCTCTTTGCTAAATATCGGAACCGGGGCATGAATGACCTGGGATTGAAAACATAAACAACTGCATTGCATACATATCACCTGTTTTCTTGTTTTGCAGGTATGGCCAGTTCCTAATGTCTTTTCTGTTTCAGGCACTATAGCTCCCAGGAAAGTTCGAGAACAGCCAGTCACACATAGATATCCAACAAAGGTCAACAGAGAAAGAGTCATGGATCAAATGCAAGCTGACTTAGCTAACTTGAGACTGAGGATGGACAATTTTATGACCCTTATGGTAGGCATGGGTCAGAATCAAGAATGTCTGCATGAGTTGGTTGAAAATAGTCAAGCCAGGAACAACGGTATTGCTAATGGAGGTAATCGTAACGGTGCGGGTGCCCGTCAAGTTGAAATCCCTGTAACACAGCCAGGGGTTACCATTATCAATGATGGACTGAACGATTGTACAGATGGACGATCAAGGCGAACAATTCACTCTGTTGGACAAAACTGAAGGCCAGGGGGCTGAGATGAACAGGGAGTTTGAGGAGATGGCAGAACAGATCAAGGCTATTCAATCTCAGAATTCTTTTGGATTTGACATTACTGACTTGGTCTTGGTTCCAGGGGTTAGAATCCCTTACAAGTTCAAGGTCCCAACCTTTGAGAAGTATAACGGCACAGCGTGCCCAAAGACTCACCTTCAGTCCTTTGTAGGAAGGATTGCGGCCCATACTGATGATGAAAAGCTATGGATGTACTATTTCCAGGATAGCCTGGTTGGGGCCTCTTTGGAATGGTACATGAAGCTAAGTAGAGACAACATTAAGAGCTGGAAGGACCTGGCAGAGGCTTTCGTGAGACAATACCAGTACAATTTGGACATGGCTCCAAATCGCACTCAATTGCAACATATGTCTCAAACTGCTAAGGAGGGATTCAAAGAATATGCTCAAAGGTGGCGTCAGCTCGCTGCCAGAGTGCAACCACCACTGCTGGAGAATGAGATGGCTGATATGTTCATGGGGACATTGCAAGGTGTGTTTATTGAAAGATTGGCGTCTTGTTCGGCTACCAAATTCAATGATATAGTAATTGCTGGAGAGAGAGTCGAGACTTTGTTAGATGGGAAAGATTCAGGATACAAGTGTGAGCAGTTCGAATGGAGTAAGAAAAGCTTTCAGCGGACCCCCGAGAAGAAGGGAAGGTGAAACCAATGCTGTGTTTGGCCGAGGACGAGGCCGAGGATATAGAAGATCATATGAGAAAGTGGCAGCTGTCACAATCCCTTCCAGTCCTGTGCAGCCACAATGTAATAACTATCAACAAAGACCTTATCAGCCAAGGCAGACTCGCCCGGCTAATAGGGTGCTCGAGGCAATTCCCATGACATATGCTGCTTTGCTACCAAGATTGCTGGACCTGAATTTGATACAATTGAGAACTTTGGAACCACCACCACCTGGAGAGCTTCCAGTGGGGTACGATGTCAATGCTAGATGCGCTTTCCATTTGGGGGCACCCGGGCACTCAACTGAGAAGTGCAGAGCGCTACAATACAAAGTTCAAGATCTGATAGACTCCAAGGCGATTAACTTTGCACCACCGCCGAATGTTACTTCAAACCCTATTCCGAATCACGGAAGGGCTAGAATAAATGTTGTTGATAGTGGTGAGAAGTTAAGTTTGATTCTGAGTGTAGAAGAAGTGAAGACTCCGCTTTTGGTAGTGAAAGAGAGGCTACTAAAAGGACAGGTGTTTCTGGGTTGCAGTTTTGACTGTGAGAAGTGTGTGAATTTAGTGAATGGTTGTGAAGACCTGAAGATGGGGTTGCAGAATCTGATTGATGAAGGATCTTTGCAGTTTGACAAAGTGTGTATTGAAGTTGATGATGTGTCCACTATAACCATATTCTATGATGCAGCTGAGATGCCTGCTAGAAGAGAGCCTGTGACCATTTATGCTCCGGAAGTCAGCCCTGTGACTATCATTGTGCCTGGGCCTGTTCCTTATACAGATGATAGAGCCATCCCATGGCATTACGGCTCAGATGTGTACGTGGAAAGATAGAAAGTGGAGAGTAAGTTTGTTGCTATTGACCCGACTGTAGTGAATGTTGGAGGGGTCGGAGGTTTTACGAGAAGTGGTCGTCTATTTGCTCCCCCAGTTCTGAGAGGAGATCCTGAGGCTGAGGCTTCGGCAAAGGCTAAAGGAAAGCAAGCTGTGACTGAAGAGACAACAACTCCTGTTGCTGGACAGGGTACCTTTGAGAAGGAGGTCGAGGAATTTATGCGCATAATTAAAAAGAGTGATTATAAGGTGGTCGAACAGTTGAACCATACGCCTTCCAAAATATCCATTCTGTCTTTGCTGATGTGTTCTCCAGCACATAGAGAAGCCTTGTTGAAAGTGCTGCATATGGCCTATGTTCCTCAAGAAATAACTGTTAATCAACTGGAAGCTGTAGTGGGCAGTGTGAATGCAAGCCACGGGCTGGGCTTTACAGACAGAAACCTTACGTCAGAGGGCCGTAACCATAACAAAGCATTACACATTACTATGGATTGCAAGGGTGCTGTGTTGTCGCATGTCCTTGTTGATACAGGCTCTTCTCTTAATGTACTTCCGAAGAAAGCATTAATGAAGCTCAATGTTGATGGTATCGTCCTAAGACCCAGTGATTTGATAGTGAAAGCTTTTGATGGGTCCAGAAGGTCAGTGTTTGGAGAAGTTGAGTTACCCGTGAAAATAGGTTCTCAAGTATTCAAAAGCACCTTTTACGTCATGGACATTCAGCCCGCGTACAGTTGCCTATTGGGACGCCCATGGATTCACGTTGCCAGAGCTGTAACATCCACTATGCATCAAAAGCTCAAGTATGTGGTTGATGGTCAGGTAATCACAGTGTGCGGAGAGGAAGACATCTTTGTAAGCCACTTATCAACTTTCAAATACGTGGAGATGGACGGAGAGATCCACGAGACGTTGTGTCAGGCCTTCGAAGCAGTTAATGTCAGCATCTTGACTCCCGTAGAGAGAAGAAGTGAGAAAGAAGGTACCTCCATTCATTCCTACAAGCAGACGAAGGAGGTGGTTCAGTCGGGAAGCACCCAAGGCTGGGGAAAATTGCTGGAAGTAGAGAAGAAAGATGACAAGTTTGGTTTGGGTTATCAGCCAAGTGGGTCTATTGGGTCCCCAAGTGGTAAGGCCATTACCTTTACAAGCGCTGGGATGCTCGACCGCAACCAAATCTGTGTGACAAGCCAAGATGGAGACAGTGATGGTGACTGGGACAACTGGATTCATCCTCGTGCGCCCAGAGAGGAGCTGAAGAACTGGTCTGCTGAAGACATCGTCCAAGTTACCTGGCACTCAGAGTAATTTATTTGTTTCCTTTTCTTATCATGCTGCATTGTCAAATCCAGCATTCTTCCCAAGATGCTAGGATCCATTGTATGGGCCACCATGTTTTGTATGCATTTATTTTACCATGGAATAAAGACATTTTCAGACAAATTGTGTTCTCTTTCTTTGTTTTAAATTTTTCACAAAAAAATATAAAAATGGCAATGTGTTTTTCCTTTTTGTTTTGTGTCTGTGCCTCTTTTGTAAAATAAACAGATTCTAAAATAAGCACATCATTTGTGCAGTGTTGATCATCCGGATTCCATTGATAACGTTCCTGCTATGACCATGCATGACTTTGACAATCCTATCTACCAAGATGATGAAGGGGTTGAGGAAGACTGTGAACTCCCTGAAGATTTGGTCAGATTGTTGAAACAAGAGGAACGAGTTATTCAGCCTCATCAGGAAGAGATTGAGATCATCAACATCGGCACTGAAGATGTGAAGAAAGAGATCAAGATTGGGGCCAGTCTGCAGGCCGAGGTAAAGAAAGAGTTGATTGGTATGCTGCGAGAGTATATGGATATCTTTGCCTGGTCGTATCAAGACATGCCAGGGTTGGATACCCACATCGTTGTACATAAGCTACCTTTGAGAGAAGACTGTCCTCTTGTGAAACAAAAGTTGAGAAGAACTCGTCCTGACATGGCGATGAAGATTAAAGAGGAGGTTCAGAAGCAATGGGATGCCGGTTTCCTTGCTGTAACTAGTTACCCACCTTGGGTAGCTAACATTGTACCTGTACCAATGAAGGACGGCAAGGTACGGATGTGCGTTGATTACCGGGATTTGAATAGAGCAAGCCCGAAAGATGACTTTCCATTACCTCACATTGATGTGTTGGTAGATAACACTGCTCAATTCTCGGTATTTTCCTTCATGGATGGCTTCTCCGGATATAATCAGATTAAGATGGCACCAAAAGACATGGAGAAAACAACGTTCATTACCCCGTGGGGTACATTCTGCTACAAGGTCATGCCCTTTGGTTTGAAGAACGCCGGGGCAACTTATCAACGGGCTATGGTCACATTGTTCCACGACATGATGCACAAGGAGATAAAGTGTTATGTGGATGATATGATTGCTAAGTCCCGAGATGAACAAGAGCATCTGGTCAATCTCAAGAAGCTGTTTGATAGACTGATAAAGTACAAGCTGAGGTTGAATCCAAACAAGTGCACTTTCGGAGTGCGTTCCGGGAAACTGCTGGGTTTCATTGTTAGTCAGAAAGGAATTGAGGTAGATCCTGCAAAGATAAAAGAAATACAAGATATGCCTGCACCGAAAATAGAAAAAGAAGTGCGCGGGTTTTTAGGGAGGTTGAACTACATTTCACGGTTCATATCTCATCTAACTGCCACGTGCGAACCGATATTCAAATTGCTAAGAAAAGAGCAAACGGTCAGGTGGAATGAAGACTGCCAAAGAGCTTTCGACAATGTCGCTCCCGCCAAATGACACCTGGTCAAGAGGGGTACAGACGCGAACGGTCGGCGAAAGAGAAGAAAATGAAAAGAGTCGCCAGGTAGGCATTTTTATCCCGAAGGAAAGGTAATGTTGCATAAACCTAAGAAAAGATGGATAAGACGGTTGCGAACCAGAGAAACTGAGAAAGGGGGTTGGTTACAACCTGGGAAGGTATTAGCACCCAGATTGTCCGCCGTACTCGACGGGATCCACGCTTGAAAGATTTGTGTTTAAAGGGGTAGTGTCAGTGCAATTTGTGTATCAAAGCTGGAAAGAATGCAAGTGTTAGTGCTAGAAGAAAGTGAAAAGAAATATGTGAAGTGTCAGTGCTGGAACAGAGGTGCAAAGCTCAAGATAATGAGGCTAAAAGAATAATGCTGGAGGAGGGGGGAATATACAGAGACTTTTGTTCGATAACCGTTAAGTTATGCCTACGTATCCTCTCGTGCAATGAGGAAGTCAGAACACCGTAGTTCGACTCAAAGAGACTGAAAGACAAATTGACTTGTGAACTGCTTACTTATCTATGCTCAAGTGTATGACCTGTCTGGCTCAGGTGCAAACTGTCTTGCATTAGACGGAAGAAGCAAGTTCTCGTTTGTTAGTGAAGATGATGAGAAAAGAATCCCGGAGGAGACGATTATTGTTTGTTTTTGAGTTTTCAATCTTTTATTGCTTTTTGGTGTTTTTCATAAGAAAATGAGCTTAAGACTAAACCAAGGGTTAGTAAACTCATCACATCCTCCCTCTGATTAGGGGTAATGAGAATACCTTAAGTATGAAGTAAACACCTCACACTTAATCACCAAGATGTAGGATTAAGATCATTAACCTACTTGCATTTATTTAGATGTTTTTGGTATTTTTATTTAGTGTTAAGTAATGAGTTTAAGCCATAATCAAGGATTCAATGGATTCATTACACCATCCTAATAGAAGGATAATAGATGAGAACACTTAACCTGAGAAAGGCTCCTCAACCTAATCCATGATTAGGGATTAACCTCATGACATAATAAAACCTTTATTAAGTGGATTTTAGTTAATGATAAGATTAAGAAGTGGATTTTATGGTTTGTAAGACAACTTGAGGGGGACTTGTCCATTAACACTGGGGTTAGTCCTTCTTAACCAATTAAGGAAGAATTAGAACCCTAATGCAAGGCCCAAGTTACAAGCTTGATGTCTTAGTGATTATTAGATGGATTGATTAAAGGATTTAAACACATTAAGGGTTTAACACTTAGGATTAAAGATATACACTCCATCCTAATATAAGGATGCAGGCATAAGCTTAATCACAAAGCCTTAAAACCTATATGGTTTAGTCCCTGATTAAGAGGTGAGAAGAGAAGACACAAAGATGACACAAAGGAAAAACTAATGGGGGACTAATCAAACCCTAATTGTGATCATGCTTGAGTGTTCCTAGGGTTAATGAGGCTTGCAAAAGATCTTCAAGAGAAAAAGCCACCAAGGAAGAAGCAGATGAAAGGAGGAAGAAACAGAAGAAGCAAAACAACTTACTTCACTTAAGAAGATAAGTAGCTTGAAGGAAGAAAGAGGGGAGGGAGCATGAATGAGCAAGCTCACTCTAATCCACAAATAAAATGCAGCAATGAATGCATAAGAGAGATGAGAAGAGATTATGAGAAGTGAAGGCAAATTCACTTCTCAAACACTTACCACCTGAAAAGTTAGCAACAAGGAATGAAGTGAAATGAAAATGAGATGAGATGTAAGGATGCCAACCAAGATCAGAAGCATATTCATGATGAAAATGATGCTATTAGATGGTATGAAATCATGTCATGAGGTGTGAATGATCATACAAGTCATGAAGATGCAAATGAAACTTAAAGAAGCATGGAAGATCATGAATGCCTATGACATGAAATGAAAGCAAAAGCATGGAAAATGGATGATGCAATGATCAAGCATGATTCTAATATGTCCTAAGATGTCTTATATGTCATGTGGATGCACAAAATGTTATGGAAAGCTCATGTATGAAAGCATATGAAGGATGAATGCAAATGAAGAAGCAAATTAGGGTTTATGCACAAGATACAAAGCAAAATTCAAGATCAGAAGCAAATGACAAGATAAAAAATTGAAAATGGGATCAAGGGTACCCTAAACCTATACAAGTTCACTTCCCAAAGGGGAAGACCTAACTCTTAACCCTAAAGAAGTTATGATTTTCCCAAGTTGGCTAGGGTTTTAGGATACCTCACAATGAAAAATGCAAAACAAATTGAAAATGAAAGATAAATTCAAACCAATTTTATCCTAGAAACTACATGAGATGAGGAGTGCAATGCGAAAAGAATCATCATCAAACTCTTCATGGTTAGGCAGAAAGGATTTTTCTAAGTTAGGGAAAAAATATTGACTTTTAAGAACCCTAAATCCAAAGAAAAATGTCAAAATAGGTCAAGAACCAAAAAGAAATTTGTGTGAAGGGTTTGATAATGTTTCTAAATGTATCAAGATGCAATGTGATTTTTTTGGTGATTTTTAGAAACTTAAATGGTATTTTAATTAATTAATTCTCATTAATTAATTAAAATAAACATTTAAATATTTTAAAAATACGAATTTTATGCAAAAATTAAAATAAAAATTATTTTCAGAATGAGAAAAATATTTGAAAGGGAAATGCAAAAGATAAAAAATTTTGAAATTGTTTTGCTATTTTTAATAAAATGTAGAAAGAAATGCAATTAAAATGAAATTAAAATATGAATTAATGGAAGTATGCTGATCTAGTGGCCCAGATTCAAATAAAAAAGGGATGGAATTGACCAGCACGCACATCTGGATGGCTGAGATTCAAACTACGCTAATTACATTATTAAGCCCTAATCTGAACCCTAAACATTTTCAAGTGACCGGAACAGTGTTCCGGTCATCTTCTCCGGCTATCCACTTTTGCTATCTCACTCAAAACGCAACCCCAAACCCTAAAACTCTCCAGAAATGATCCTCACACCTACCCCAACAAGAATCACACAACAAAATTCATTTATTCATCATCAAGAACATGAATCGAAGCAAAACGGAAAACATATCAGAAATTTCAGAAGCTTATGAAATGCTTATTTCTCAACTAATTTCGAAACCAAACACATCATGGCAATCAGGGGAACACATAGAATCATTCTATAACATAAAATGAAGGTTCTGGAAAAATTAATGCCATGGCTACCTGAAGTGGAGCTTTCAACCCAGGAGCTTTCTGACCAGTTCTTTGCCTCAAATCCACTCCGATGACTCCCCTCAAGAGCTTGTGATGCTCTGTTGGAGTTTAAATGGCCTCAAAATGAAGTTGGCAGAAATTCAGTTCAAGCAATGTCAAAATCGTTTTTTTGATTCTGAGTGTTTTAGGGCAAAATGAAGGGTGTGAAATGATCTGCAATGGATATGGAGTTGAATGGTGGAATTTGTTTTTGAGGTTTGATGGTTGAGCTATGAGTTTCGAAGGCTTTTGCATAAGAGAGAGTTTTTGTGATTGCTGAGTTCTTGGAGATTTCAGCTTGTGTTATGTTATGGAATGGCTTGCTTTTGGTACACATATCATGTTGGGATAGGTCAGTGTAGTGGTTGTGGGCTATGCTGATTGGTATGGGGCAAAATGCACAAAGTCAAGAGTTGGTGTACTTGGGGTATAGGCAAGTGGCAGGCTGTGACAGGGGCATGGCTATGCGCAGCAAGGATCAAGGAATGCTATGAAATCAGATTTGATGAGCTGTGGCAAGTGGATGAGAGGTTTTGATCCATTTTGCAAATTCATGAAGTTTTGGCCCCTTTTGGATTTTGTAAAGTTCAAAGCATGAAACTTGGAATTTCGTTGTGCAATTTTGAATTATAGGTCATGTGTGATGTTTGTGAAATGCTTAGAAGTCAATTAGAAGTCACATTTGGCTTTGGCAAGTGCTTTTGCAAACTTCCCTCTTTGGTGCATAAGTGAAATTTTGTGATTTTTCCCAACTTTGCAAGGCCATAACTTGAGTTCTATGATAAATTAGATCAATTTCTTGTACTTTTTGAAAAGGGAATGATCCAATCTACAACTTTCACGACCAAGAATTTTCCATTTGAAGCATTTTTGAATCAAAAAGATGAGGTTGAAAAACTTTCCCAAAATGGCAATTTTGCATTACAAGTCACTTTCCCAAAATGGCAACTTTGCAAATGGCTTGAAATTATTCAATTTTGTGAACTTATAATCTATTCTAAGATCAAATAAAGATCATATACACCCAAAATGATGGAGAAGACCCTTTGGTTGGATGATGGGGGGCCTCAGATGCCCTGATTTTGCACTGACTTGCTCAAGAAGTTATTTATTGATCAGATGCCTTCCTCATTGAATTTCTTCATGAAAATTGGTATGTATGATCCTTACAACATATAGAGAGCAATAGAAACAAGAATGGCCAAAAAATTTGGAGTCATGGCCTCTGAAACCAAAACCCTAATTTTAGGTCATCTGTGTAGTTAAACCTTGGCTCTGCTTCCATGCCTTTCTCAGTTCTTGTGATTTTCTGGCTTTCTTCATCTTGGGAGGATATAATATGATGCTTGAACATACATGGACCCTCTTGAGATGATTGGAGACCTTTGGAGTGGCTCAGATGGCTCTTGGTTTGCTCAGATCACAAACCTTAGATGCATATGACTTGAACCAATGCAGTGAAACAAAAATGCAATATGAAATGATATGATTGAACTTATGAAAATGAAAACAACCACAAGCCATGGTGAAATGAGTGAGGGAAAATTTGGGGTGTTTACAGCTGCCCCTATTCAAACATGAGTTAGCTGTGCAGGATGTAAGCGACGGCTTAACAGACAAACAAGATAACTTGTGGTTGAATACCAAAGACAGTCCAAAATTTGCACTCACTGAATGGAGAAGAAAAGGGATATAGATTGTAAAAAGAAGATAAAGTATGATTATAAAGTGCGGGCGACGGAGGACGACCGTTGAGCATAGGACGACTGCTGGGGATAAGCAATGACGGGTACGACCGACATGCTGGGGAAATAAAGGATCGTGATGGGGACGACCATCAGGTAAAGTAACTAAATTCTCTGGAGATTAAAGGTAAAGGTAATGATGGAGACGACCATCAGATTAAAACATAAATGAAATAAATGATGAGGTATGGTCATCAGGGGTGAAGGACGATCACCTAGCAGGGGACGGCTGCTCTGTTGGGGAGAAAGATGAATGACGGTCATTTCAGGTGAAGGACGATCACCATGCAAGGTACGGTTGCCGAAAATATCACGACATAGGACGAATGCCGGATAGAAAAGGTCGACGATGGGGACGGCCATCGGATAAGCATGATGAAGGACGACCATCAAGAGGTGAAGAACGATCACCTAGTAGGGTACGGCTGCTCTCGGGGTTTACCATGACATAGGACGAATGTCAGATAACAGAATCAACAATGGGGGCGACCATGGGAGTGATGAAGGACGATCATCAAAAGGGTGAAGGACGATCACCTAGCAGGGGACGGTTGCTAAAATATCACGACATATGAAGAATGTCGGATAGGAAGGGGTTCCAATAATGGAGACTCCACTGGGGGAACGATGAAGTACGATCATCAAAAGGTGAAGGACGATCACCTGGCGGGGTACGGCTGTCGAGAGTATCATGACATAGGACGAATGTCGGATATAAAGAAATAATTGGGATTTGCTGGGGACTCTTCTGGAGAATGGTAGACACGGACGAGTGTCTACACTTAATGAAAGAAAGGTGTAAGTATTTTGACACTGTGTATAGATTAAAGATGCGGATGAGCATCCTTAAGACCGTGATACGGACAAGTATCGGTAGAAACAACCGCTGACGCATGTTTAGAGATGATGGTACGGACGGGTACCAACTGGTTAACAAAGAACACGGACGAGTGTCGACTCTGAGGGGAAATAGGTGTGTATAAGATATGGACGAGTATCTGCTATGAGCAAAAAGTATGAGTGAGACACCGCCGAGTGCTCAACTTGCTGAGGGGAGTGTGACACGGACGGGTGTCAAAAGAGAAAATGTATAAGTATATTACAAACAAATGTTTGGGTTTACAAAGTGTTTAGGCAACTATGCTGGGGATATGTGGCACGGACGGGTGTCAGGAGAGTGTATTAATATGTTTTTGTGAGTGCAAAGGGGACGCTTTGGCTTTCTGTTGGGGATATGACACAGACGAGTGTCGAAAATTATCTGTAATGTATAAGTATTTGTTTGTGGAAAATGTTCCGGCGACTTTCTGGGGAAAGATGACACGGACGAGTGTCAAAAGGAGTATGTATCTGGATCTGGGAAATGTAAAAAAATGCTCTGATATTCTGCCGGGGAATTTTGAGAGGTGTCTTGTATATCGTTGATGGGATGTCAATATTCACAGGTGACTGATTCAAAACATGGCTTGCGATTATGCCATATGTTTGATTTTTGCCGTAATGCTCCGTTTTAAACGGAATGCTACGCTTTGGGGGAAAATATGATGCGAATGCTATGATTATGCAAAAGATACCGATCCGGGATTTGGATCCCGTTGTTGTGAAGATCTATGGCTGATTTGCCTGAAGGAGTGTCCCAGCTGGGGATGAGATCATTGGTAGATCTGATAAGATGTATGACTGCTTGGGGAAACAGGTCACTGATAGACCTATCTTTGGTGATGAGGAGTCCAGCTGGGGTCTGGTGAAAGTTTATGTCACTTTGTTGTGAGATCTTCAGACATTGCTCTTCTGGATAGAGGCTGGAGCTCTGCGGGGAGATGGTTCCCTGTCTTTGCACTTGGCTGGGGAGGAATGACCACTGAACGATCTTCATAGAAATGTCTGTGGGGATTCTGCTGAGGATGATGATTTATGATAACTCAGCTGGGGAGGATGAGCACCTACAATCCTGTTATGACAAAGAAACATACAAGTATCCCGAGGTATCTCTTACTGGATTCCATCATAGGAGTTCAGACACTCACGGGAGCAAATCTATTTCCTGTAAGCACGTAATTTAGAAAAGACGCATTTGTATTAATGCAATCAATATTTATAAGGACATCGGACATTTTTGCAAATGAAAATAAAATGTACGAGACGAAACGTGACTGAAAATCTGATTTTATTAATTTGTGTGCCCTAAATTGGTAAGTACAGTCAAAGAAACAGATCCCCTGAAATGAGGAGATTGTTACAAATTAAGAAACAAAAAAGGATGCTGGAAATGTTGATGACACTTCAATGCTTCCACTTGCTATGACTCGTATGACATTGGCGTTCTTCTCACCCCGCTTTCTGAAAAAGGCTGATTCTGACCGACGCTCGAACCTTTCGAAGCTTGCCAGGTTGTAAGTGATACAGACGAATTCAGAATGCAGTTGTTCGCTTATTCCCTGATTTTGTGTGGATCGCCCTTTCGGGTTTTCAATCCACCGGGATACCCATTTTTTGCCTGAGCTGTCCAATGTGGCTTTTCAACTCAGCGGGTGTACATTTTTCATTTATTTTCCCTTATTTTTGCCCGAGTCTTTTTATTCTGTTTTTGACTCGCCGGGATGCCCGATTTTTGCCTGGACTTATATTCTGTTTTTATGTCCAGCGGGTCATTTCATGTGAAGTATTTTTTAACTGCATCTGAATTCACAGGGGACAGGAAGTCTTCACCATCCATAGTACTGAGCATCAGTGCTCCACCAGAGAAAACTTTCTTTACTATGAATGGACCATCATAATTCGGAGTCCACTTGCCCATGTGGTCTGTATGAGGAGGAAAGAGTCTTTTCAGCACGAGATCTTCTACTTGGTATTCCCGAAGCCTTACTTTCTGATCGAAGGCTTTCTTCATTCTTTTCTGATACAGCTGCCCATGACAGATTGCAGCTAATCTCTTCTCTTCAATCAGGCTCAGTTGTTCGTATCGGGATCAGACCCATTCTGCTTCATTCAGTTTAACATCCATTAGTACCCGCAAGGAGGGTAGTTCAACTTCAACAGGTAGGACTGCCTCCATACCATACACAAGTTGATACAGTGTTGCCCCAGTGGATGTTCTGATTGACGTACGGTACCCATGTAATGCGAATGGTAGCATTTCATGCCAGTCTTTGTATGTGACCACCATTTTTTGCACAATCTTCTTGATATTCTTGTTAGCTGCCTCAACAGCGCCATTCATCTTTGGCCTGTAAGGAGAAGAATTGTGGTGTTGGATCTTGAAGTCCCGACACAGTTCTGCCATCATTTTATTGTTCAAATTAGAACCATTATCAGTAATGATTCGCTCAGGCACTCCATACCGACAGATGATATCTCTCTTCAGGAATCGGGCTACCACTTGCCTGGTGACATTCGCATATGAAGCTGCTTCGACCCACTTGGTAAAATAGTCAATAGCTACCAGGATGAATCTGTGGCCATTTGAAGCAGTCGGTTCAATCTTGCCAATCATATCTATGCCCCACATGGCAAAGAGCCAAGGTGAAGACATCACATTCAGAGGATTCGGAGGCACATGCACCTTATCTGCATAAATCTGGCATTTATGACATTTTCTAGCATAAGCACAACAGTCTGTATCCATTGTGATCCAATAATAGCCTGATCTTAACAACTTTTTAGCCATTGCATGCCCTCCAGCATGGGTACCAAAAGATCCCTCGTGCACCTCGTGCATCAAAAAATCTGCCCCTGTCTTATCAACAGATCTGAGAAGTACCATGTTAAATTTGCGCTTGTACAAGGAACCATCAGTATTCAGGAAGAAACTACCAGCTAGCCTTCTTAATGTCTTCTTGTCATTGGATGATGCCCCAGGTGGGTATGTTTGATCCTCCAAGAAGAATTTGATGTCATAGAACCAAGGCTTATCATCTTTAGCAAGGTCTGCAGAGAATACATATGCTGGTCTGTCAAGCCTGGACACTGAAATCCGAGGCACAAAGTTGGCAACTTGAACCTTGATCATGGATGAAATGGTGGCCAGAGCATCTGCAAACTGATTTTCATCTCGAGGGATATACTCAAGCTTGATTGTTGTGAAGAACGTAAGTAACCTCCTCGTATAGTCCCGGTAAGGTATCAGATGCTCCTGGTGAGTATACCATTTGTCGTTGGTTTGATTGATTACCAGAGCTGAATCTCCGAATACAGTTAAAGTCTTGATCCTGAGGTCAATGGCTTCCTCAAGACCCATGATGCAAGCTTCGTATTCAGCTTCGTTGTTAGTGCAGTTAAAGGTGAGTTTTGCCGAGAAAGGCATGTGAACTCCCTTAGGTGTAATGAGTACTGCACCAACACCACGACCATTCATGTTAACAGCCCCATCAAACATCATTGTCCATTCTTCTTCTAGGTTAGGCCCTTAAGTGTCATCAGGGAAGTCAAATCTCATAGGCTGGTAATCATCAATGGGTTGCTCGGCAAGGTAATCAGACAATACACTGCCTTTGATGGCTTCTTGAGATGTGTACTGGATGTCATATTCTGTGAGAATCATTTGCCATCTTGCAACCCGTCCGGTAAGTGCTGGCTTCTCAAATATGTACTTGACTGGGTCCATCTTTGAGATCAACAAGGTAGTGTGGGTCAACATATACTGCCTTAGTCGGCGAGCAGCCCACGCTAAAGCACAACAAGTTTTCTCGAGCAGTGAATAACGTTGTTCACAGTCGGTAAACTTTTTGCTTAGGTAGTATATTGCATACTCTTTTCGACCAGACTCGTCATGCTGGCCCAACACACACCCCATTGACTCTTCTAATACTGTCAAGTACATGATTAGAGGTCTTCCTTCAACTGGAGGCATAAGGATCAGAGGCTCTTGTAAGTATTCCTTGATTTTGTCAAAAGCCCTTTGGTAGTCTTCATTGCAACTGACCGTTTGTTCCTTTCTTAACAGCTTGAACAGGGGTTCACAGGTTGCTGTAAGGTGAGATATGAACCTTGAAATGTAGTTCAATCTACCTAGGAACCCTCGAATTTCTTTTTCAGCCTTCGGTGCAGGCATTTCTTGGATGGCTTTGACTTTATCAGGGTCAACTTCAATTCCCTTCTAACTTACAATAAAACCCAGCAGCTTACCAGACCGCACCCCGAATGTGCATTTGTTAGGGTTCAACTTCAATTGGTACTTCCTCAGACGCTTGAACAACTTCAACAGATTCACCGGGTGGTCTTCTTCTGTGAGGGACTTGGCGATCATGTCATCCACATAGCATTCAATTTCTTTGTGGATCATGTCATGGAATAATGTCACCATAGCCCGTTGATAAGTGGCATCAGCATTCTTCAGTCCGAACGATATTACCTTATAACAGAATGTGCCCCAGGGTGTGATGAAGGTTGTCTTCTCCATGTCTTCAGGTGACATTTTGATTTGATTATAACCTGAAAATCCATCCATGAAGGAGAACACCGAGAACTGAGCCGTATTGTCGACCAATACATCAATGTGAGGTAATGGGAAGTCATCTTTCGGGCTGGCTCTGTTCAGATCCCGGTAATCCACACACATCCTCACCTTGCCATCCTTCTTAGGCACAGGTACAATGTTAGCAACCCATGGAGGATAGCTAGTCACAGCAAGGAAATCGGCGTCCCACTGTTTTTGTACCTCTTCTTTTATCTTCATGGCCATATCTAGGCGAGTACGGCGCAACTTCTGTTTTACTGGCGGACAGTCTTCTTTCAGAGGCAGCTTGTGCATAACAATGTCAGTATCCAGATCCGGCATATCCTGATAAGACCAAGCAAAAACATCCACATACTCCCGAAGCATGTCAATAAGTTGTTCTTTCACTGAATCTTGCAGACGGGCCCCGATCTTAACTTCTTTCAGGTCTTCTTCTGTACCAAGATTAACTGTTTCCACCTCCTCCTGATGAGGAGTTATAACCTTCTCCTCTTGCCTTGACAACCTGGCTAGCTCTTCAGGTAGCTCATAATCTTCCTCAACCCCTTCATCAGCTTGATTAATCAGATTGTCAAAGTCATACGAAGTCATAGCGGAGTTGTTGTCGGTGCAATCTGGAGGGCACTTTCTGCAAGGGTTTAGATTGGTTCATTTTAGTGATCAATTTTATCTTGCTTTGAAAAAGTGAAAATGAAGTTATTATTTTGAAAAACATTGCCATTTTATTTTTGTACAAAAAATAAAGAATGAAAAACAGTGAGCGGAAAGGAAAATAGACTCATTTGCAAAAGATGTCTTGATATTTATTAATTGATCTTTGCACAAAATACAAGATGGCCCGATTACAAAATGAGCCCTGACATCTTAGGCAAGATGCAGGACTTGATGCATGCTTTAAAAATAGGAAATAATAATTACTCTGCGGGAGTAATTCTTATAATTTCCTGGGAAGACCAGTTTGAGACATGGCTCCCCGGGATCCTTGGACGTATCCAGCTTTCCAGGTTGCGTTCGTCTTCTGGCTCATCTTCCAAATTGTTCACAACATCCGGGGTGAGCATTCCCCCGCTGACAATCTTGGACTCCTTTGCAGCCTCTGGTTGATCTTGTCGGATTGGTCTGTAACCCAACCCAAATCTGTCCTCTTTCTTCTCCACGGGCAGCAGCTTGCCCCAGCCTTGGGTGGTACCTTCCTCAACAACCTTCCGGGCTTGTTGATATGACGTGATGGAGGTCCCAAGCACAACAGATGTTTCATTAATATTAAGGGCCTCAAACCCTTGACTCATGGTTTCATGGATTTCCCCATCCATTTCAATGTATTTGAAAGTAGCCAGCTGGCTAACAAAGATATCCTCCTCCCCACAAATGGTAATGACCTGGCCCTCCCACTCAAATTTTAACTTCTGGTGAAGGGTTGACGTCACGGTGCTAGCGGCGTGTATCCATGGCCTACCCAATAGACATCTGTAGGCAAGCTGTATATCCATCACAAAGAAGGTCATTTTGAAAACCTGTGGGCCAATCACTATAGGCAACTCTATCTCCCCTAGAACTGATCTCTTAGAACCGTCAAAGGCTCTCACTACCAAGTTGCTTGGGCGTAGTGCAAATCCATCATGTTCCAGCTTCACAAGGGCTTTCTTGGGCAGGACATTGAGGGATGACCCTGTGTCTACCAGTACGTGAGAAAGAACTGCACCCTTACACTCCAAGGTAATGTGCAAAGCCTTGTTGTGATTGTGACCTTCCACTGTCAGATCAGTGTTGGTAAATCCTAGTCCATGAATAGCGTTGACATTTCCAACCACAACCTCTAACTGATTTACAGTAATCTCCTCCGGCACATAATCTGCATGCAGGACCTTTAATAGCGCGTTTCGATGAGCCTCGGAGCACATTAGCAATGATAATATGGAGATTTTGGAAGGTGTTTGGTGAAGCTGGTCCACCACCTTGTAATCACTCTTCTTTATGATTTTCATGAATTCATCAACCTCTTGATCAAAAGGGGTCTTCAAAGCTTCCTTAGCAGCTGGTTCTTCTTGCACCATGCTCTTCCCTTTTGCCTTAGCAGCAGCTTCTGCTTCAGCAACGAGCCTTGGTATTTGCGAGGCAAAGAGACGTCCGCTTCTAGTGAAGCCTCCGCCTCCCCCCACATTATCTATCTGAGGTGAAGAAGTTGATGACTCTAAAGTGATTTTCTGCCCCTCGCAGTATAGATCTGAGCCATAATGCCAAGGGATGGCATTATTGCTTTCGTAAGGAACTGGCCCAGGCACTGTGATAGTGACCGGACTGATAGTAGCTGCAGAGGGGACCACAATAGTGTGTGGATCATAATATATGGTAACCGGTGCTCAGACAGGAGTAGTATTTTGTTGTGAGTTGTTGGAAGGAACATTTGCGGGATCATAGTACATCGTAACCGTTGAGACGCTTTCATTAATTGTTGCTGATGTTGTAGGAGGTGTTGGGATTGTAGCAGGAACTGATGGAATAATGGGTGTTGTCGTTGTAGAAGGAATGGTGACTGAACTTGTATCCGTTGAAGTGATTGATTGAGCAGTTGTTGGATTTGTAGTAGAATCTGTTGGAACAACGGTTGCTGACGTTGTAGGAGTATCTGTGATGGTCGATGAAGGAATTGTTGGAGTTGTAGTTGCTGTTGTTGTAATCTGAAGGATGCCATCCTTAATAAGACCATCTATGATGTTCCTCAGTCTCTCACATCCATTGACAACAATATTGCAATATCCACAGCCAAGCTCACATCCGGGGAACACTTGGCATTCTAAAAGATGGGCTTTGATTTCAACTAGAGGTGTTCGGATTTGTGCAACACTGTTGATCAATGTGGATGGTTTGTCCTTTTCAATAGCATTAATCCTGGACCCATTGTGACTAGGCATTGGATTTCTTGTGACGTTCGGAGGAGGCGCAAAATTGAGAGCTTTTGAGTCCACCAGATCTTGGACTTTCATCTGTAGGGCCCTGCATTTTTCAGTATTATGCCCGGTGCGTTTGAGTGGAATGCACACCTGGCATTTGCATCATAGTTCTTTGGCATATTGAGAGGATCGGGAGGAGCCAATGTCCTTAACTCAACCAGGTTGAGCTTAAGGAGTTGTGGCAAGAGTGCAGCATACGGCATTGGAATTGGGTTAATCATCCTGTTTGCTTGTGATGGCCTTTGTTGGAAAGGACGTTGCTACTGGTTGTCGTTGTTGTTGTTATACGACCTTTGTTGCGGATAATGAACTTGTTGTTGATACTGTGTGTCGTACCTCGAAAAATACGATCCTAAAACAAAACAACAGAGCCGCCATCTAATTCTATTTATTCTACTAGAGAAAAGGGAGATATAGATACAACCTAAAGGAAGGATAAGAAATGGTTTACGAAACCAAATTCTAAGTTCGGGAGTCGGTTACGCAAGGGGAAGGTATTAGCACCCCTCACGTCCGTTGTACTCAACGGGAACCTCTTAGCTAATTATGCGATTAAATGTTTGATCTTAAGTCTTTGTCTTCTAAATGATTATTAATATGTTCGTTCTTAAAGGGAATTAAAGTTTTAAATTATTATTATTAAGACGGAGAAAAGATTAAATGATTTTAAACAGAGAAATAATTAAATTTTTTATTAGGGTGCTCGCGAAGGATTAAAATCCCCATGCCTACGTATTCCCTTGTGCAATGGGAAAGTCAGAGCTTCGTAGTTCGTGTTACTTAGTTTTTATGTTGTTTTGTGAAGGGTTTTTGTTTGATGGTTGAGAAGAAGGAGAGTTGGAAGTTTTTTTCGGCTGAAGAAGGTCAGAGCAGTTTTATGAAGGTTTTCGGGTCGTGATGAATGAGGGTGTTGGTGGAGAGATTGAAACAGGGCGTTTCTGGATTTTTATCCTGCCTGTCCAATGTTATGCTGTGGTCCTCCCCTTTTTCATAGGTTTTTGTTCCTGAGTTCTAAGAGTTTTTTTTGAGGTTTTTTTGGTCTTTCCCGGATGGCCTGTTTTTTTTTGTGTGCTTTTCGTTCTTTTTTTTGAAGTGTTCTTTCGCTGGTTTTTTTGAAGGTATTTCTTTCTGTCTTTTGAGATTTGATGTGTTTGATATCCCCCTTTCTGATCTTTTCTGCTTCCTTTTAAATCAAAAGTTGGAAAAAAAAGTATTGTCCCTTTCATCACCAATTTTAATTCAGAATTGCTGGTTGTTTTTGGTGTAAACTGCAGGTCTATGTAGGAGCAGGGTGGACTTGTTGCTATCTCGTTGCAGGCTTGGTAGCAGATTAGTCAAAACTGTTTTGCTTAGATGTAGCAGTGTTATGTATTTGGTTTGACTATCATGAAAGTGGAAAAATGTGTAAAAATGAGCATTGGGTTGTGCGAAGGGTTGGTTTGACAGCAATGTCACAAGGACAACAATTTAAATAAGAAAAACAAAATTATAAAATTAACAAACATAAAAAAAAACTAGTTTATTTAAAACAAATCTGATTATAATAAATTAATAAAACCCAAATTTCTAAATACAAAGTTTAAAATAAATAAAAATAAATAAGCTAAATAAAATAAGATTAAAACTATAATTAACAATTTTAGGCTTAATAAAATAAACTAACAATCTAGGAAAATGAATTAAATGGAATATTAAAAATAAGTAAATTATTTAGAACTAATTGATAAAGTTAAATCATAATAACTATTTTTAAAATCAAACTAATTTACATTTTTTTTCAAATAAAACCTAAATTGAAATTAAACTTAAATCTAAATAAAAATCAAAATTTGAACCAAAATAAAAAGAATAAAACTAATTCTAAAATATCTAATATTAATCTAAAATTTTCTCTTGAACCGAAACAATTAATTCTAAAAAACAAGAAACTTATATGATTCCAAATGATAAAATGAATAGAAAATGCGATGATTAATGATTAATGGAAACTTGTGCAGGAATGACTGGCAATCGAAAAAAATTTGATAAAATGCACCAGATGAAAGAAAAAGAAAAAGCTCAGTAAAAATTTAGGGTGTGACAGTTGCCCCTATTTAATTTTCTTGGACCTAAATGTATAAATAACAGAGTTTTTTAGACATTCGAGGTGGAAGAGGATTAAATAAAAAAAAACCTGAAATTTTGATCGATTGCAAATGAAATGCAATGATACGCAATGCTATGAATTCGAGAGACTCTTTTGTTTTGCTGGGATATGACATGCGAGATGCAATGAACCCTATCATGCTGATTATTTTTTTTGATGATGAACATGCTGCATATGGTATGATGAGGAGAAATGCAAACGGTAATCTACAAAAATGATAACGAGGGTAAAGACCCATTGGGGATAAAAATATGCTGGGGATGACAAGACGAAAACAAGGTATATCCAAAGTAATAGATTAGCAGGTTCAAGTGTAACTGTTGGCACTAAGAAATGACAAAAGACGGAAAACAAAACGTAAGATTAAAGACAGACTATCTGGAGTGATGAGTTAGCAAGTTCAGAGTGGTTGCTGGGGATCCCAATGCAACGACCCGGTTGTCGCTCCCGGGATTTTCATCCTAGTACAAACGCGAAAGTGGCGCGGAAAGGTAGAGTCGCCAACCGGACATTTTTATCCCGAATGAATGGGAAAGGTAATGTTGCACAAACCCGAGGAAGAAGGAAAGGACAAGGCCTTGCGAACCAAAGATCGGGGTTAGGGAGTCGGTTACGACCTGGGAAGGTATTAGCACCCCAGATCGTCCGTCGTACCCGACGGGATCCACGCTTGCTTGTTTGTTTCAAGGGTGGGAAAAACATGAATGCTGCTGAATAAAACCGCTAACTGGAATGGGAATGAGAAATGAGGAAAGAACTGAAATAAGAAAATGGAAAGAAAGGGGGAAATGTAGGGAAAATAAAGAATGTGCTCGAACAGGCCCTACCCCGCTGCCTACGTACCTCATCGGGATAATGAGGATCAGAGTCGACGTAGTTCGCCTAACTAAGGCGGGAACTATTTGTTTGTGTTTTTTATGGCTGGAACTGCGTATGTCTATGCTGAGGTGTTGCAGGCTCGTCTGGTACGAGTGCGTTTACCGTCTTGCATGAAAGACAAGTCGTCGCGAGTTCGTGTTGTGAGTGAATGAGATGAGAAAAGAAGTTCTCGCAGGATAGTCGCTTGTTATTTGTTTTTTTTTGTCTTTTAAGAGTTTTTATATGAATTTGGCACAAGGAAGTGAATTCAAACTCTTTTCCGTGGAATGTACACTTGCCACTACATTCCAAGATGGAATAATAGAACAAGCATACCCAGCAAGGAGAATTTATCCAAGACTGGTTTCCTAGGATTAGGGCTTAAGTTCACTGGCTTGTTGAACTTTATTAAGTGTTTTTGTTGCTTTTGTGAAGAAGTATCTTTTAAGTTTTTCTTTGTGAAACAACCCCTTGATGAGACTTGTGCATCATGATAGACAAGCTTACACCACTCCAAGATGGAATGAATGCAAGTGCTTCATGGAATAAGGCTGTACACAAGGAATCCTTTCATTTATTTGTTAAGTGTTTTTGGATTTTGTTTGAAGATAAGAAGAGAATGACTCAAATTTCAAAAAGGGAAAAAACTAAGGGGGACTAATACACAACCCTAAGTTATTTATATGCAAAAGGGAGAGCCTAATGGTTAGTGTGGTATTCTAATCCTAAGAGAGAAAACTAGAAACTACTAGAATTCAACTTACTTCCTAAGGAAGTTAAGTTGATTCTAAGAACAATGGGGAACCTATTCAAGTGATAAAATCAAATAATAAGGCAAAACATAAAAATTGGATTAAGAAATAAAATTCTAAACAAAACAAATAAAGGCATGAAAAATAATCCTATTTATCTATTCTAATTCTAATAAAAATGAAACTTTAAGCCTAAGTTCTAAATCAAAGTCAAGCCTAATATTTTCCCTCTAAACATTCAAACTTAAACTAACCTAAGTCTAAATTAAATTCTAAAACTAAATCTAATCTAAACCATATTTTTTGGACTTTATTTTCATGGCCTAAACTAAATGGAAATTATATGTAACAAAACCTAAAAGTTAATATCCTAAAAAAATATTAAAATTCTGGAAAAAATATGAAATTTATTCTATAGGGTCCTAAAACTACCTATAATAATGTGCCAAAAGGAATCCTAAAAATTCAGAATTTAACTAGACCTAAAAATTGATTATTTTCAGCTACAAATTAATCCCTAATTTCTAAAGAATTAGCCTCTAAAACCTAAGATAAAATATTCTAAAAAATCTACAAAAATTATCCTAAGTACTTTTATTAGTCACCTAACTACAGTAAAAAGAATGGGCTAAAAAAGTTACTGGAAGTTACCAAAATAAAATGAACAAGCTCAAGCACAATTAAAGGAAATTCAATAAAAGCTAATTAAAAGAAAAATCAAAATTAAATCGAAAATAATGCAAAATTCAGAAAACAAAAATGCCAAAAATTCCTAAAATGGATTATTAACCTACTGGAATTTTTATAGAATTTTCTAGTGGATTTTACTATTTTTAATGAATTATTTATGAACTAATGGAAAATAAAAACTAAAATCTAAGAAAAATAAATGGGGGTGAATTTAGTAGTTTTTTTCAATGATTTTTCTAATGGGCCCAGAAATGGGGGTATTAACAGCAAAAATCAGGGCCCATGCGCAGGCCAGAAAGGGAGGTGTTGAAATGATTTTTTATGGTGTTTTCTTTTAAAGTGGGCTTAATAGAGGGTTGCAATTAGCAATATGCCAACAGGCCCATTCTCATAAGAAGCCTGGGGGTGCAGGAAGCGGATTCTTTAGTTATTATTTTTTAATGGGCTTAATGTGGGGGTGCAAATAGCAATAACACCTAACTATACCTTAATGATTAGAATTGAAATTAGATAGATTAATCTGGTGCTTATTATTCTTTAAAGCCATCTTAATGTCATAATAATTCTTATTAAAACTTAAGACATTTTTATAATATCTAATTACACTTATAATATTCTAATTAAATCATACTAATTAAATATAATTATAATTAATATTTAAACAAAAGCTCTAACTGAAGTCAAACATGAACACCCCAAACCCTAAATTTCCTCTCCAATCACCGCCGCAGCCTCCCCTTCATCTCCTTCGTCCTTCCCTTCTCATCATCCGTCATCGCAACTCCTCCGCCATCATCACCTTAAACTCTCACTTTCCGTCACTTTGCTCCTATAGACTTAACCCTCTCCTCCCCTTTGTCCGAACGAAAATCGTCTCCCTTCATCCCTCCCTTCGATTTCCAATCTAACCATAGCACAACTCGATTCAATCAAACGAAAAATCCTAATTGTTAACCTAATCCCTAATTTGGAAGAAACAAACCTCTCACCGCTTTATCGCACAAAATCAAAACCGCAGAGAATCGAAGCCTACGAACACAGAAAAGTTGTCGTACCTGGAAGTGAAGGATTTCGTCAAAGATTATGAACGAAAAGATGATGTAGTGTCACGTTCGGATTCGCGAAGAAGAGGACGTATCGACGTCTTGATTGATGAGCGGAGAACAAGCCAAGACAGATGATGCAAGAGGCGAGAGCTTTCCGAAACCGCAGCTTCACTTGAAGTGATCCCGTGCGTGCAGGTTAATGTTTGCACGTTGTTGATGAATAAAGTCGTAAAAGGAACAATTCATTGACGAGCTGAAGCGATCGTATCTCCGATTGGCATAGACTCAACTGCTTCTTCCTGCGGAAAATATCAGTGCCGATTGCTGAGGATGGATTTTTTCCCTCAGGTATGAATATCTCAGAATCTTGGCTACAAATTTGGATTGCCTTAGCCTCCAATATATTCAAGCTTTTCGTCTCTTATACCCTTGCTAACATTGATAATTCGCAAATCATTTCCTTCAGGTAATTCCTAAGAATTGATGGAAGCAAAACAAAGAATTAACATAGATGTAGGAAGAAGAAAGGAAACAGATTAGGAGAGGTATGATTGAAGTTGTGGTGAGAGAAACATGAAGCAGAATGGTGAGAATGAAGGATTGAAGGGAGGTCGAAGAAGATCGAATAGTGAAGTGATTTTTTTGAAAATTGTGTAAGAGGGAGAAAAATTGAATGAGGAGCTGTTTGATTTATATACAAATATCACAGAAGAATCTGGAAGCTTCAGGTACTGATTCAATTCTCAAATTCGGTTATGGTTGTTAGGATTTATAACTGATTTGTAACTGTATTCGAACCAACTGTAACTGTAACTGAATTTCGTCCCTTTTGCTTTTCTCCAATGTGCATTATGAGTGTTATCTGGCTTCTGGTTTGATTTCCTTACGTGATTCGCAGGATCAGCTTTGATACGAATTCCAAAATTATGAAGAAAGTCATGAAGAATTTGACCAAGCATTGGTTTTGTGCAGGGAGAGAGCCGTCGAGGAGAACTTACACTTTGAACAACAGCTCAAGACTGCTGCAAGGATACAGAAGAGGAAACTGCCGTACGTCCTGGCTGATGGAGTCCAAGAAATGCTCCTGGTACAGCCCGTAATCACGCAGTCCATTTGCAAGGTTTTCAATTCCATCCAAGCTTCCAAAATTTATTGCCAGATTATGAACATATCCAGCGAGCGGAATGCCATTTCGAGGCACATTTCCTGTGTTTGCTCCAGCCTTAAATTGAGGTATCCGGAATGCATTCGAGCCATATCTTTTTGTATTTTGAATAGTCAGAATTGGTTGATCCCTGGGAGTTAACAATACCGTTTGCTTAGGCTGCTCAATCTTCTTTTCTGATTTTCTTATTGCCGTCTTTTGCAGGATTAAGTCAAGATTAGAAAAAGTTATTTTTGAAAGTTTGTCTTCGAACTCATGAGATTATTTGTAGCTGAGAACTTTATGGTTGTCGTCGCGAATTGATGCGCTATTGATGAATGTTTATGTTACTTAGAGATGGAGTTATGGAGAATAAAATAGAGTGATCCAGGATTGATGAAGGTTCAAAGACGAGACCGGTGAAGACTTGAAGTTTGAAAGTAACATGGAGAATTCTTGAGAGAGAGAGTTTTGTACCCTTTTGTTATTTTTCTTCTCTTTTTCCTGTATTAATGCTAGAACTTGCTATCCCCTTTAGATCTTTGCAACTGAACTTTGTTGTTGTTTTTAGTTAATCCCTGTAGGAAAATTCTGGTTTTGTATATAACTGATTCTTTATTTTTCCTATGAAATGGGCCCTTATACATTATCCTGGTGATTTATTGTTGTCAAAAAGGATGTGAACAAACTTTGGTAATCGCGAGAGTTCCGATGGGAATTGCCCGCTAACTGAATTAATGCTCATGAAAAAGGTGCTTTGTCTTGTTGGAAGAAAACTAAGCTCATCTAGCAGTGAACTATTAAGTGAAAGCTCTTCCAAGGATTTGCCTGCTAACTCCAAAAATACCGAAATTGCTTCAACACTGAATGGATTGCAGCGGAGTTTCAATGCACGCAATCCGCAACAACTATTCGCAAGACAACCAATAGATAGGTCTGTCAATTCCCAAGTTCATAATATCAAGCACGTGCAAACCATGACAATGTTTAGCAATGACTCATAAACAGTTGGAACACCCGCTAGTGACAGCACTTGTAATTGTTTTTCAAGGCCGGTAAAATCAGCGCAACATCAATGAATATGCAATCATGTTAATAGATTTCCATTTAATAGCAAGAAGACTAAATATTTGATATTGCCAATTTCCTTTGGAACACTTCCCCATGACATTCAATCTTTCCCTATAATCTAAACTACCAATTTTTAGTGCCAAATTTCCGGATAAACTCAAATTTATTAGTTGCACTTCTTGAATGCATGAATGGCCATCAATCAATGCTCCAATGGAACATAAAACTCCTGTCCATCGAAATGTACATCGGTCGTTATGTTCCCAATTGCTCAACTTCTATTAGGATCAATCAGCCTTTCTTTTATAACGTTTAATGCTTCAACTTCGGTAGGATCCGTGACATTATTTTGTGCAGCAATAAACGTCAAATAGTAGCAAAAACCATAAACTGAGAACAACTTGATGCTTATGACCTTATGAAAGAAACATCCTTGGAATATAAAGAAATCATCATACCACAACCTTTTAAATATTTCTCCGGTTATAATTTTCACTGACGCATACACCACATTTGAGCTTCTTCCAAGGATCTCCGATTAAAAATGAACTTGCGTAACCACTGAAGAATTTCCCAGATAAGTCACACCCCTCTGAAACACGTCATGCCCGATCGAATCCAGAAGAATCACTGATAAACTGAAGGTTCAAACCAAGCTTCTCACAAAATATTGCTCAATATCCTGATGAATCATAGGACAACCTGAACTTTGAATATGCATTGTCTAAGAAATAGACTAACGACCCAGATAATCTTGCAGCTGCAGTGATCCCTTGATAATTTGACCAAAATTAAGTCAACTTTCCATCTGAATCGAGACACAACCGAACACCCATAGTGGAACCAATATCCAGTGTATACTCCACCCTTTCAATCTCTGACAGATACGTATAAGATACAAAACCCTAATTTCCTTGTGCCCTGATCACATGCCTTATGAAACAATGAAATGAACTACTATGATGTTAATGACTTGGTGAGAAATGCAGATGAATGCAAACTGATACGCCAATTGAGGGAATGAATATGAGGGCAAATTTTGAGGTATTACAGCTGCCCCTATTCAATCAACTGCAAACCTGAACGAATAATTGCAACATCTTTTAGACGATCAAGGTGTGAAGTTATTGAATACTCGAATAAAACCTGAAAATTTGCACACTGAGGGCAACAGAAATGCCATCTGCCCATTTATTTATTTGTGTATTTTCTGATTTTGACCTCTGAATAGGTAGCGGAAAATAAGACAGGTGGAAATATGCTTGGGAGAATTCCATCCTCGAATGACAACTCACACAGGATCCTCGGATCCAGTACATAAAACCCTCCTCGAATAGAAACACAATGGTATACCGGCCGCAGGCGATAACCATCAACAAAGAGAAAATAGGACAAGATGGAACGGGATCGTTGTACATAAACGAGAGCCCAAGCAAACAGGAACATTGTACTTAAATGATAACCTGAGACGCGATCGTTGTACTTAAACGGAGACGCGAACAAATGAGACTGTTGTACTAAAACAAGACTCGAAGACGAGACCATTGTACTTAAATGGAGACTCGAAAGGAACGGGATCGTTGTACTTAAACGAGAGCCCAAGACGCGACCGTTGTACTGAAACGGAGATGCGAAAAATGAGACTGTTGTACTGAAACAAGACTCAAAGACAAGACCATTGTACTTAAATGGAGACTCGAAAGGAACGGGATCGTTGTACTTAAACGAGAGCCCAAGACGCGACCGTTGTACTGAAACGGAGATGCGAAAAATGAATGAGACTGTTGTACTGAAACAAGACTCAAAGACGAGACCATTGTACTTAAATGGAGACTCGAAAGGAATGGGCTCATTGTACTTAAATGATAACCCGAGACGCGACCGTTGTACTGAAACGGAGACGCGAAAGGATGAGACTGTTGTACTGAAACAAGACTCAAAGACGAGACCATTGTACTTAAATGGAGACTCGAAAGGAATGGGCTCATTGTACTTAAATGATAACCCGAGACGCGACCGTTGTACTGAAACGGAGACGCGAAAGGATGAGACTGTTGTACTGAAACAAGACTCAAAGACGAGACCATTGTACTTAAATGGAGACTCGAAAGGAACAGGATCGTTGTACTTAAACGAGAGCCCAATACGCGACCGTTGTACTGAAACGGAGACGCGAAAAAAAATGAGACTGTTGTACTGAAACAAGACTCAATTGGGGATAACAACAAGACGTGGTAGAAGTAACCACCCTGGGAAACAAAGTTGCATTCTATGGGTAACACTTCAATCTGATTGGAGATGTAACGGGTCTTATGTAATATACCTCAAAACTGGCCCATGCTGGTATGCATATGTTTGAATTTATGGCGTAATGCTCCATGACGATGGAAATGCTACGCTTTGGAGGATGCAAATGTGATTATGCACATGCAAATGCAAAGAGATCTCCTGATAAGGAGACTGCAGGTATCCCAGATAACTTGGCTGGGGAGAAACGATGATCACTGCATTGATCTGGTTCATTCTGATGAGGAGGAGACAACCCTGCGGGGAAAGCTGTCGATGATACACCGGCTCTGAACAACCGCCATTGCCAAAAATAAATTGGACTTTAAGATTGGAGTGCCAAGACCCTGCTGGAGATGGACCCTTCTTGAACTCTGGTGAGGAAGTGAGGACTTCCTGATCTGGCTGAGAACCAAAGGCATGACAGTGTTGAGGAAGCACCTGCTGGGGAGGAAAGAACTCCTTGTACTGCCGGGAACTGCCCCTGTCTGAAGGGAAGCTTCTACTTGGGGATTGCACCCACTCTCTGCTACCTTGCTGGGTGAAATTTCAACTTCCACATGGCTGGGGATGATTGGAAACACCTTAGGAGATACTTGTTTCTGTGCAAACAAAAAGGGAATGCCCCTCCTGGATAATAGCTGTCAGCTTTGTTAGCAACACCAATACCTGTACCTGCATGAACACAATCGATAGTACCTGCAACATAGAGAGTTAGTTTGGGACCTGCTTGCCCCAGGCTCGTAGCATGAATCATTATCTAGGTATCTCAACACCCTTTCAGAGTTGTATTAAATGTTTCTATTCTCCTGCACGAGTTAGAAAGCATTCAAATGTTCATAACACAATGTAAGTTACCATTTGCTAGACGTTTTCACAATCAATCAATGCTAGATGAAAAAAGCAAAAACAAAGAAGCAAAATAGTCAATTGACTGAAGTTGAATTCTTATTAATTTGGAAAGGTTGCCCTGAATAGGCAGTACAAAGGAAGCAGTTCCCTGGAATGAGGGAACAACTAAAAAGAAAAACAAACTATCCTATTGGCAATGTGAAAAGTGAATCTCATCAAGTCTCAACCCAGTTATGACTCGTATGTCTTCAAGACTCTCTGCTCGCTCAGCCTCTTGAGAAAAAGTAAGTGAACTGATCTTCAACCCTTAGGATAGCCTCAATTGTAGGTAGGTCATGGATCTCGCAGATCGCAGTCGTTCGTGTTAATCCCTCTTTTGCGTGGATCGCCCTTTCAGGTTTTCAATCCACCGGGATACCCTTTTTTGCCTGAGTTGTCCGATGTGGCTTTTCAACTCAACGGGTGTACATTTTTTTTCAAGATTTCCCTAACTTTTGCCCGAGCCTTTTATTCTGTTTTTGGCTCGCCGGGATGCCTATTTTTGCCTGGATTATTATCCTGTTTTTATCCAGCGGGTCCTTTTTTACACGAAGTATTTTCTTACTGCGTCTGCGTTGATAGGGGATTGGAAGTCTTCTCCGTCCATGGTTGTCAGCATTAAGGCTCCGCTTGAGAAAACCTTTTTAACCACGAACGGTCCTTCATAATTGGGTGTCCACTTGCCCCTGTGATCGTTGAGAGGAGGAAGAATCCTTTTCAGCACTAAATCTCCTGGCGTGTACCTCTGTGGTCGCACCTTCTTGTCAAAAGCCTACTTCATGCGTCGCTGATACAACTGTCCATGGCATACAGCTGTTAGACGTTTCTCTTCAATGAGGCTCAATTGATTATACCTGGATCGGAGCCACTCAGCTTCATCTAGCTTGATATCCATCATCAACCTCAATGAGGGGATTTCCACTTCGATTGGTAGGACTGCCTCCATACCATACACCAATGAGAATGGAGTTTCCCCAGTTGAAGTACGTACTGATGTTCTGTACCCATGCAACGCGAATGGTAACATCTCGTGCCAGTCTTTGTACGTCACAAACATCTTTTGCACAATCTTCTTGATGTTTTTATTAGCCGCCTCGACGGCGCCATTCATCTTCGGACGATATGGAGAAGAGTTGTGGTGTTCTATTTTGAAGTCTTGACACAAGTCGGCCATCATCTTGTTGTTGAGATTAGAACCATTATCAGTAATGATCCTTTCAGGGACTCCATACCGGCAGATGATATCTCGCTTAATAAATCGGGCGACCACTTGTTTAGTGACATTGGTGTAGGACGCCGCTTCAACCCACTTCGTGAAATAATCAATAGCGACTAGGATGAAGCGATGACCATTAGAAGTTGTTGGCTCAATCTTACCAATCATATCGATGCCCCACATAGCGAACGGCCATGGTGAAAACATAACACTCAACGGATTCTGAGGCACATGGACCTTGTCGGCATAAATTTGACACTTATGGCATTTACGGGAGTATTTACAACAATCGGATTCCATGGTAATCCAATAATATCCCGATCTCAACAATTCTTGGCCATGGCATGTCCTCCAGCATGGGTACCAAAGGAGCCTTCGTGAACCTCCTGCATTAACAGGCCTGCTTCGTGTCTATCCACGCATCTGAGCAGCACCATGTCGAAGTTCCGTTTGTATAGCACACCGTCTTGATTCAAGAAGAAACCTCCTGCCAGTCTTCTAAGAGTTTTCTTATCCTTACTAGATGCCTCAGCCGGGTGTCGCTCCCGACAAATGAAAATGGATCATATGAAGGTACAGACGCGAACGGTCGGCGAAGGGGACAGTGGGAACACACAGCCGTGAACTCACTGGAGAATGAATAGAGTCGCCAGCTAGGCATTTTTATCCCGGAGGAAAGGCAATGCTGCATAAGCCTAGAAAGATACGGATAAGACGGTTTGCGAACCAGAGAGACTGAGAAAGGGGGTTGGTTACAACCTGGGAAGGTATTAGCACCCAGATTGTCCGTCGTACTCGACGGGATCCACGCTTAAAAGATTTGTGTTTTAAAGGGGTAGTGTCAGTGCAATCTGTGTATAAAATAGCTGGAAGAGATGTACAGGTGTCAGTGTAAAGAAATGTGATGTGTAATATACAGTGTCAGTGTAAGGACAAGAGTGAAATGCTCATGACAATGAGGCTTAAAGAATGAAGCTGGAAGGAGGGGGAATATACAGAGACTTTTGTTCGATAACTGTTAAGTTATGCCTACGTATCCTCTCGTGCAATGAGGAAGTCAGAACACCGTAGTTCGACCCAAAGAGACTGAAAGATGAATTGACTTGTGAACTGCTTGCTTGTCTATGCTCAAGTGTATGACCTGTCTGGCTCAGGTGCAAACTGTCTTGCATTAGACGGAAGAAGCGAGTTCTCGTTTGTGAGTGAAGGTGATGAGAAAAGAATCCCGGAGGAGACGATTATTGTTTGTTTTTGTGTTTTCAGTCTTTTATTGCTTTTGAAAGTTTGTCATAAGTTAATGAGCTTAAGCCTAATCCAATGGGTTAGCAAACTCATCACATCTTCCCTCTGTTTAGGGGTAATGAGATTACCTTAAGTGTGAAGTCAGATTCTCACACTTAATCACCTTTGGTGTAGGATTAAGATCATTAACCTACTTGTGATTATTTAGATGTTTTTGGTGATTTTTGTTTAGTGTTAAGTAATGAGGTTAAGCCATAATCAGGGATTAAACAGACTCATTACACCATCCTAAAAGAAGGATGATAGATGAGAATGTTTAAGCTGAGGAAAGCTCCTCAACTTAATCCATGATTAGGGATTAAACCCATGACAAAACAAGCCTTTGATTAAGTGGATTTTAATTAATGGTATGATGATGAAGTGAATTTTATGATTTGTAAGACAACTTGAGGGGGACTTGTCCATTAACACTAGGGTTAGTCCTTCTTAACCAGTTAAGGAAGAATTAGAACCCTAATGCAAGGCCCAAGTTACAAGTGTGATGTCTTGGTACTTATTAAGTGAATTGATTAAGAGATTTAAACACATTAAGGGTTTAACACTTAGGATCAAAGTTATACACTCCATCCTAAGAGAAGGATGCAGGCATAAGCTTAATCACAAAGCCTTAAAGCCTTTAGGGTTTAGTCCCTGATTATGAGATGAGAAGAGAAGACTCAAAAGAGACACAAAGGCAAAACTAAGAGGGGAGACTAATCAAAACCCTAATCATTGTCATGCTTGGTTGTTCCTAAGGTTTGTGAGGTTTTCAAGAGCAATCTTCAAAGAGAACCACCAGGATGCAGATGAAAGGACCAAGAGAAACAAAGTAACTTGCTTCATTCAAGAAGTCAAGTCACTTGAAGAAAGAAAGTGGGAGGAACAAGAATGAGAAAGCTCAATCTCAAACACAAATAGAAATGCAGCAATGGATGCAAGAGAGATGAAAAGAAAAGTTATGAGAAGTGAAGGCAAATTCACTTCCCAAATTTACTTACCACCTGAAATGTTAGAAAGAAATGCAAAACAATGCAAGATGAGATGAAATGGCATGATACTAAGCAAAACCAGAAGCATATTGATGATGATTATGATGTTATGAGATGCTGCAAACATGAGGCGAGACATGGAGATGTTCATACAAGATTATGAATGCAAATGATGCAAGCTAAGGAGCATGAATGAACATGAAAAGTTATGAATCATACAAGACAAATGACATGGCAAATATGTAATGCAATGGTCAAACATGCTTTCTATATGTCTTAAGATGTCAAATGAATCACAAGAATGCACAAAATGCAAAGACAAGTCATGTTATGCAAGAGAATGCAAGAAGGATGCAAAAGAAAGCCCAAATTAGGGTTCATGGATCAAACATCAAACAAAAATCCAAAACAGAAACAAAACCCTAAGATAAAAATGGAAATTGCTAACCAAAGAAACCCTAAACCTATAATGAACCACTTCCCAAAGGAGAACTCTCAACTCTCAACCAAACTCAAGATATGAATTTTCTAAGTTATTAGGGTTTTTTAGGGTTCTTAACAAAAGAAATGCCAAACAAATAGAAAATGCAAGATCAAATCATGGCCATTTTATCCTAGAAACTACATGCTAATCATAAAACAATGCAAGAAGAACCAATGTCTCAACCTTCTCCAATAGGCAGAAATGAATTTTTGAATCCATGATCAAATTAATGCATAAAATATGATTTAAATCAATGAGAAATTCTTAAAATGCATCAAGATCAAAAAAAGAAATTTGGTTTGAAGGTTGGACAATGTTTCTAAATGTCTTAGAACATTTCATGAATTTTTTTGTAATTTTTAAATACCTAAAAGTATTTTTAATTAATTAATTCCCATTAATCAATTAAAAATAATCTTTTAAATATTTAAAAATACTTTTTTAATGATGAAAAATAAAATAAAAATATTTTTGGGTCTTAAAAATTAATGAAACTTTAAAGAAAAAGTTTCATAATTTTTAAGAATTTTTAACTATTTTAAATAATTATGCAAGTTAATTGAAATAAAAATGAATAAAAATTAAATAAAACTGAAAGTAATCAGAATGGAGGGATGAGATGCGCCCAGGGTTTGAATCCGTTGACCAGCGCGCAAATGAAGGGTCCAGATGACTCCTGAGTTAATTAATCTTAATTAAAAATTAAATAAACTAATGAGAGAGATTAGGGCTAAGCAGACTGATCCTGGCCCTTCATTCGCGCGGGGAGTCAACTTTTTCAACGCATCCAGTGGCTCACATTCAAATGGTCATTAATTACACAATTAGGGTTTAATTACTCTCAGGTGGCCGGAGAAGACCTCCGGTCGTCTTCTCCGGCCAGCACCTCACCTGAAAACTCCCCAAATCCCTCAAATCGTATCAAAAATGAAAAACAAGAAAAGGGAAATGATCCTCACATCCTCACGAATCAAACCCCTCTCTCAAAACAAATTTCTTCTTCCTAAACAAGCTGAATCGAAGAGAACAAGTTCTAGGGCACGCTGGTTTCAGAGACAAATTAAACTCTCAAAACAAAACCATTTCAAAAACTAAGAACATCAGGATGATCAGTGAATCACATAGAACAAGTTTGTAACAAGAAAAATGATTTCTGGAAAAATTATTTTCGAGCTACCTGAGATTTGGAGCTTTCAGTTTGAGTACTTTCTGGCCACTTCTCCTTGTGCAATCCACTCCACTTGATCCACAGAAGATGCTTGAATGCTCAAAAGAAGTTTGTGTTGGCTGGATAATGAGATTCGACAGCTTCTGCTCAAGCTTGATCAGAAATGGCAATGGTGTTTCTGGAGGTTTCAGGCCATTGTGAATGATGGTTTGTGATCCTGAGGATGAATGGAGAAGCTCTGGAGTGTTTGTAGGTGTGTTTGTGGTTTGTGGAAGGAGATTCGATTGAAACTGCAAAATGAAGTGAGAAATGGCAGTGAGATGTTCAGGCTGTTTCAGGCTTGTGTTCTTGGTGCTGGGTGGTCTATGGAGCAAGGTGAGTTGAATGGTGAAGAGGGTTTGAATGTTTGCAAGCTGTGTAGAGAGATTCGAAGGCTTATGCAATGTGGGGTGATTTTGTGTATGTTGTGAATGTGAGAGCTTCAGCCTTGCTTGATGTGTGTTATGGCTTGCAAATTGTCCACATAACTCTCTCTCATTGGTCAGTTGATTGGACATGTGCTTTATTGATTGGTAAGTTGCCTTTTGCAAAAAGTCAAAAATTGTGTAAGAGAGGTATGGTGAAGTGCTAGCTTGGTACAAAGCCTAGGGGCTGCGCAGCATGGGATGGTGAGTGAGCTAGCAAGGTCAGCATCCAAGGTCACAAGTTGTAGGAAGCATGATGAGTGGTTTTGCAAGTTGTTGCACTTTGGTTCACATGTGAGAAATTCTTGTTACACAAACCAAACCATGGGGAAACTTGGTCCAATTCTGATTTTTAAGGCTCATAGAATGTTTGTGTGCTGGTTTGGAATGGATTAGAGGTCACATAATGCATTGGTTCATGACTTTGCAAAATTTCCATTTGAAGCATGCCTTGAAAAACAATGATTTTTGCCAACTTTGCCTTGCCATAACTTTTGATCCAAGAAGAGTTTGATCATGTTCTTGTACTTTTTGAAAAGGGAAAGATGAGATCTACAACCTTCATGACCAAAGTTTTTCCATTTGAAGCATTTTTGGATCAAGAATCAAAGCTTGAAAAATGGCCTAAAATGATGCATTCTTGAAAAGTCAACTATGCCCAAAAAGTCAACATTTGCAAAAACCCTAAATTCTTGATTTCTATGAACTTCAACCTTCTTCCATGATCAAATAAAGATCATATACACTCAAAATGATGAAGATCACCCATTGGTTGGGTCATTGGGGGCCTCAGATGCCCTGATTTTGCACTGACTTGTCTGAAAAGTCAACTCTTGATCAGATGACTTCCCAATGGAATTTCTTCATGAAAATTGATATGCATACTCCCTATACCATATAGAGATCAATGGAAACAAGAATGACCAAAAAATTTAGGGTCATGGCCTCTGAAACCAAAACCCTAATTTTCAGTCAACTGTGTAGTTCAAACTAGCTCTGCATCACCTCAAACCCTAGTTCTTGTGATTCCTCTGCATTTTTGACTTTGAGGAGGTGAAATATGATATAAGAACACACATGGACCCCTTTGAGTTGATTAGTGGCCTTTGGAATGGCTCGAGATGCTCTGGGATTGCTCAGATCACAAACCCTAGGTGCAGATGCCTTAGAAACTATGCAGTGAATCAAAAAATGAGATGTGAGATGATATGATTGTATTTGTGCATATGAGGATGATCACAAGCCATGGTGTGAATGGGTGAGGGAAAATTTGGGGTGTTTACAGCTGCCCCTATTCAAACATGAGTTAGCTGTGCAGGATGTAAGCAACGGCTTATCAGGCAAACAAGATAACTTGTGGTTGAATACCAAAGACAGTCCAAAATTTGCACTCACAGAAACGAAGAAGAAAAAGGGATATAGACTGTGAAAGAAAATAAAGTATATTGTAAAGTGTGGGCGACGGAGGACGACCGTCGAGCAGAGGACGACTGCTGGGTAAATAGCAATGACGGGGACGGCCGACATGCTGGGGGAAAGTGCAGAAAATAAAGCAATGACGGGGACGGCCGACATGCTGGGGATAAAAAGTAAAGCCAAAACGGGGACGGCCGACTAGCTGGGGAAAGTGATAATATGATGGGGACGGCCATCAAGATAAAGTTGTAAAATTCTCTGGGGATTAATGAAACATGACGGGGACGGCCATCAAGTTCATAAAGGTAAAGTAACCAACGATGGGGACGGCCATCGGGCTAAAAGGGAAAAGGGACCACGACGGGGACGGCCATCGGGTTAAAGAATAAATGAAATAAACAGATGATGGGGTACGGCCATCAAAGGTGAAGGACGATCACCTAGCAGGGGACGGCTGCTCTGTTGGGGATAAAAGAAATATGATGGGGGACGGCCATCAAAGGTGGAGGACGACCACCTGGCAGGGTACGGCTGCCGAAAATATCAACGATGGGGACGGCCATCGGATAGAAAAGGTCAACGATGGGGACGGCCATCGGACGAGCATGATGGAGGACGACCATCAAGAAGTGGAGGACGACCACTTAGCAGGGGACGGCTGCTCTCAAGGTTTGTCGTGACATAGGACGAATGTCAGATAACCAAAATCAACAATGGGGACGGCCATTAGATAAAGTTGATGAAGGACGATCATCAAGAGGTGGAGGACGACCACCTAGCAGGGGACGGCTGCTAAAATCAACGATGGGGACGGCCATCGGATGAGCATGATGGAGGACGACCATCAAGAAGTGGAGGACGACCACTTAGCAGGGTACGGCTGCTCTCAGAGTTATCATAACACAGGACGAGTGTTAGATAAAAGAAAATTTGTTGGCGATCTACTGGGGATATAGTAAACACGGACGAGCGTTCACAACCAAGAAAGGAAAGTATGAGTGTTTGGTATTGTGTATAGATTAAAGATGCGGACGAGCATCCTTAAGACTATGATACGGACGAGTATCATGTAGAAACAAACTGACACATGTTCAGAGATGATGATACGGACGAGTATCAACTGGTTAACAAAGAACACGGACGAGTGTTGCATCTGAAAGAATCCTTCTGGGGAATAATAGACACAGACGAGTATCCATATTCAAGAAGACATAAGTGTTTGACACGGTGTATGGATTAAAGATGCGGACGAGCATCCTTAAGACTATGATACGGACGAGTATCATGTAGAAACAAACACTAGACGCAATGTTCTGAGATGATGGTACGGACGAGTACCAACTGGTTAACAAAGAACAAGGACTACTGTCGAATCTGTGGGGATATGAGTGATGATGTATACAAGATACGGACGAGTATCTGTATAAGTGTACCAATGAGTAGTGAGTATGTATGTATAAGCGTTTATCTGTTGGGGAGAGTGACACGGACGAGTGTCAAGAGAGAAAAGTATGATATTAACAAGTATATGGGTTGATGACAGTGAGCGACTGCGCTGGGAACATGACACGGACGGGTGTCGAGAAAGTGTATATATAAGTATATGTGAGTGCAAAGAGGATGTCTTTGGCTTTCTGCTGGGGGTATGACACGGACGGGTGTCAGGAAGTGTCCGTAATACGGGTGATCTTGTTTGTAAAGAGTGTTCAGGCGACTTTACTGGGGAAAGATGGCACGGACGGGTGTCAAGAAAGATTATATACTGGTGTTTGTGGATTGTGAGGCAGCTGCTTTTGCTGGGGACTCTGGTGGGGATTTCTGCACAATGATGATGAACAGTTTATTATTCACAAGTGTTACTTCAGAACATGGCTTATGATTATGCTATGCGTTTGATTTTTGCCGTAATGCTCCGTGTTAGACGGAATGCTACGCTCTGAGGGGATAATATGATGCGAATGCTATGATTATGCAAAGAGGCACGGATCCGGGACTCGGATCCCGTTGCTGCGAAGATCTCTGGTCGATCTGCTGAAGCGAACATCCCAGCTGGGGATGAGATCACTGGTGGATCTAATGATGTATCTGCTTGGGGATATAGGTCGCTGATTGACATATCCTTATAATACGGGACCCAGCTGGGGTTTGTAGAAGCTTCTGTACTCTGTTGTGACTTCTTCGTGCGTTGCTCTTCTGAATAGAGGCTGGGGGTTCTGTGGGGAGATGATTCCCTGATTCTTGCATCTGCTGAGGAAGAATGGTTGGTACTACAGCTGGGGAACGCTGTTGGTAACTCAGCTGGGGAGAGCAGTGGGAGGCAACTCAGCTGGGGATAGCAATGAGAGGCAACTCGGCTGGGGAGAAAACATCCGGAGTGTTAAGCCTGTTTGTTGATTTGGCAACTTTGCTGGGGAAGTGGGCACTCTCCAGTGCCACGTGGAAGATAGACCAAGTTGATAATGATTCGCCATCTTGCGAAGACGTAACTTGCATGCCCCAGGTTGCGTTCTGGATACCTGCAAACCTGCAAAGGTAAGGAAACGTACAAAAGGTCCCGAGGTATCCCTTACCGGATTCCGTCATAGGAGTCAAGCACTCTCAAGAGTAAGTATATCCCCTGCTAGCATGTGTTTTTATTTTTTAGAGAAAGGTATCTGTACTTATGCAATTGTATTTTTAGAGATATCAGACAACTCTTTGCAAAACATAAATGTAAAAACGAAACATGACCGAAAATCTGATTTTATTAATTCATGTGCCCTGAATTGGCAAGATACAGTCAAAGAAACATGTCTCCTGAAATGAAGAGACTGTTACAAATTGAGAAATAAAGTGCTGGCGATGCTGACGACGCTTTCGAGGAGCTTCCTCCTTCTGCTATGACTCGTATGACAATGACGTTCTTCTCGTCTTGCTTTCTGGAGAGAGTTGATTCTGATTGAAGCTGATCCTTCGTAGCTTACCAAGTTGCAGATAATGCAGACGAATTCAGAATGCAGTTGTTCGCTTATTCCCTTGTTTTGCATGGATCGCCCTTTCAGGTTTTCAATCCATCGGGATACCCATTTTTGCCTGAGTTGTCCAATGCGGCTTTTCAACTCAGCGGGTGTACATTTTTCATTTATTTCCCTTATTTTTGCCCGAGTCTTTTATTATGTTTTTGACTCGCCGGGATGCCCTATTTTTGCCTGGACTTACATTCTGTTTTTATGTCCAGCGGGTCATTTTATGCGAAGTATTTTTTAACTGCATCTGAATTCACAGGGGACGGGAAATCTTCACCATCCATGGTGCTGAGCATCAGCGCTCCACCAGAGAAAACTTTCTTTACAACGAATGGTCCTTCATAATTTGGAGTCCATTTTCCCCTGTAGTCTGTATGAGGAGGGAGGATTCTTTTCAACACAAGATCCCCTACCTGGTACTCTCGGTGCCTGACTTTCTGATCGAAGGCCTTCTTCATTCTCTTCTGATATAGCTGTCCGTGGCAGATTGCAGCCAATCTTTTCTCTTCGATCAGACTCAGTTGTTCGAATCGGGATCGGACCCATTCTGCTTCGTTCAGTTTAACATCCATTAATACCCGTAACGAGGGTAGTTCAACTTCAACAGGTAGGACCGCTTCCATACCATATACAAGCTGGTAAGGTGTTGCCCCAGTGGACGTTCTGATTGACGTGCGGTACCCATGCAAGGCAAACGGTAGCATTTCATGCCAATCTTTGTATGTGATTACCATCTTCTGCACAATCCTCTTTATATTCTTGTTTGCCGCCTCAACAGCGCCATTCATCTTTGGCCTGTAAGGAGAAGAATTGTGGTGTTGGATCTTGAAGTCCCGGCACAGCTCTGCCATCATTTTGTTGTTTAAATTGGAACCATTATCAGTAATGATTCGCTCGGGAACTCCATATCGACAGATGATGTCTCTTTTCAGAAATCTGGCTACCACTTGTCTTGTAACATTTGCATATGAGGCTGCTTCAACCCACTTGGTGAAATAGTCGATGGCGACCAGGATAAATCTGTGACCATTTGAAGCAGCTGGCTCAATCTTGCCAATCATGTCAATGCCCCACATAGCAAAGGGCCATGGTGAAGACATGATGTTCAAAGGATTGGGAGGCACATGCACCTTGTCTGCGTAGATCTGGCATTTGTGGCATTTTCTGGCGTAAGCACAACAGTCTGCATCCATTGTGATCCAATAATAGCCTGATCTTAACAATTTCTTAGCCATGGCATGCCCTCCGGCATGGGTACCAAAAGAGCCTTCATGCACTTCATGCATCAACAAATCTGCTTCCGTCTTGTCAACACATCGGAGGAGTACCATATCAAAGTTCCTTTTGTATAAAGACCCATCAGTGTTCAGAAAGAAACTTCCAGCAAGCCTTCTTAAGGTCTTCTTATCATTGGAAGATGCCCCAGGTGGGTATGCTTGATCCTCCAAGAAGCACTTAATGTCGTGGAACCAAGGCTTATCATCCTTGACAACATCTGCTGCAAATACATATGCTGGTCTATCAAGTCTAGACACTGAAATCTGAGGTACAAAGTTAGCCGTTTGAACTTTGATCATGGATGAAATGGTAGAAAGAGCATCTGCAAACTGATTCTCGTCCCGAGGGATATACTCAAGCTTGACCGTTGTGAAGAAAGTCAATAACCTTCTTGTATAATCCCTGTAAGGTATCAGATGATCCTGGTGGGTGTACCATTTTCCGTTGGTTTGATTGACTACCAAAGCTGAATCTCCGAATACAATCAATGTCTTGATCCTGAGGTCAATGGCTTCCTCAAGACCCATAATGCAAGCTTCGTATTCAGCTTCGTTGTTAGTGCAGTTGAAAGTGAGTTTTGCCGTGAAAGGCATGTGAACTCCTTTTGGTGTTATGAGTACTGCACCAACACCACGGCCATTCATGTTAACAGCCCCATCAAACATCATAGTCCATTCTTCCTCCGGGTCAGGCCCTTCGGTGTGAATAGGCTCCTCGTGATCTTTTGCTTTAATGAACATGATGTCTTCATCAGGGAAGTCAAATCTCATAGGCTGGTAGTCATCAATGGGTTGCTCAGCAAGATATTCAGATAGTACACTGCCCTTGATGGCTTTCTGAGAGGTGTACCGTATGTCGTATTCTGTGAGAATCATCTGCCATCTTGCAACCCGTCCGGTAAGAGCTGGCTTCTCGAAAATGTACTTAACTGGATCCATTTTTGAGATTAATAAGGTGGTGTGGGTCAGCATATACTGTCTCAGTCGGCGAGCAGCCCACGCTAAAGCACAGCAAGTTTTCTCGAGCAGCGAATAACGTTGTTCACAGTCGGTAAACTTTTTGCTTAGGTAGTATATTGCATACTCTTTTCGACCAGACTCGTCATGCTGGCCCAGCACACACCCCATTGACTCTTCTAGCACTGTCAAGTACATAATCAGAGGTCTTCCTTCATCTGGCGGCATGAGGATTGGAGGTTCTTGCAGATATTCCTTGATCTTGTCAAAAGCCTTCTGGCAGTCTTCGTTCCACCTGACCGTTTGTTCCTTCCTTAGCAGCTTGAACAAGGGTTCACAGGTTGCTGTAAGGTGAGATATGAACCGTGAAATATAGTTCAATCGACCTAAGAACCCTCGGACTTCCTTTTCTGTCTTCGGTGCAGGCATCTCTTGAATGGCTTTGACTTTATCAGGGTCGACTTCAATCCCTTTCTCGCTTACAATAAAGCCCAGCAGCTTACCGGATCGCACCCCGAATGTGCATTTGTTGGGGTTCAGCTTTAGTTGGTACTTCCTCAGGCGCTTGAACAACTTCAGCAGATTTACCAGGTGATCTTCCTCTGTAAGGGACTTGGCGATCATATCATCCACATAACATTCTATTTCTTTGTGGATCATATCGTGGAATAATGTCACCATAGCCCGTTGGTATGTTGCACCAGCATTCTTCAGTCCGAATGGCATCACTTTGTAACAGAACGTGCCCCAAGGTGTAATGAATGTTGTCTTCTCCATGTCTTCAGGTGACATCTTGATCTGATTATATCCTGAAAATCCATCCATGAAGGAGAATACCGAGAACTGAGCCGTGTTATCCACCAATACATCAATGTGAGGTAATGGGAAGTCATCCTTCGGGCTGGCTCTGTTCAGATCCCGGTAGTCAACACACATTCTTACTTTGCCGTCCTTCTTAGGCACAGGTACTATGTTAGCAACCCACGGCGGATAGCTAGTCACAGCAAGGAACCCGGCGTCCCATTGCTTTTGTACCTCTTCCTTGATTTTCATAGCCATGTCTGGGCGAGTTCGGCGCAACTTCTGTTTGACCGGTGGGCATTCTTCCCTCAAAGGCAGCTTGTGCACAACAATATCGGTATCCAACCCTGGCATATCTTGATACGACCAAGCAAACACATCAACATACTCTTGAAGCAGATCTATCAGTTGTCTCTTCACTGAGTCTTGCAGGCAGGCCCCGATTTTAACTTCCTTCACGTCTTCGTTTGTACCAAGATTAATCACTTCAATCTCCTCCTGGTGAGGAGTAATAACCTTTTCCTCTTGTCTTAACAACCTGGCTAGCTCTTCAGGAAGCTCATATTCTTCATCAACCCCTTCATCAGCTTGATTGATCGGATTGTCAAAGTCATACGATGTCATAGCCGTGCTGTTGTCGGTGCTGTCAGGAAGGCACTCTCTGCAAGGGTTAAGTTTGTTCATTTTAGTGATTGATTTTAATCTTGCTTTAGAAAAAAGTGAAATGAAGTTATCATTTTGAAAACACCGCCATTTATTTTTGTACAAAAAGAAAAATGGAAAAACAGTGAGCAGAAAAGAAAAAGACTCGTTTGCAAAAAGATGTCTGATATTTCATTAATTTAATCTTGTTTGCACAAAAGTACAGATGGCCCTGGTTACAAAATGAGTCTTGTCATCTTGGGCAAGATGCAAGACTTGGATGCATGCTATGAAAATACAGGAAACAATAATTACTCTGCATGAGTAACCCTTATAATTTCCTGGGAAGACCAGTTCGAGACACTGCTCCCCGGGATCTTTGGACGAATCCAATTCTCCAGATTGCGCTCCTCTTCCAGCTCGTCTTCCAGACAGTTGATAGCATCGGGGGTAAGCATCCCCCCACTGACAAATCCAGGCTTCTCAGCAGCCTTTGCTTGATGTTGAGTTGGTCTGTAACCCAACCCAAACTTGTCCTTCTTCTCCTCCACAGCTAATACCTTGCCCCAGCCTAGGGCAGTTCCTTCTTCAACAACCTTCCGGGCTTGTTGGTAAGATGACATGGAGATCCCTGACACAGCAGATGCTTCATTCACATTCAAAGCTTCAAAACCTTGGCTCATTGTTTCATGGATCTCTCCATCCATCTCAATGTACTTGTAGGTAGCCAGATGGCTAACGAAAATATCCTCTTCCCCACAGATTGTGACAACTTGACCTTCCCACTCAAATTTTAACTTTTGGTGAAGGGTAGACGTTATTGCGCCGGCGGCGTGAATCCAGGGTCTACCCAACAAACAGCTGTAGGCGGGCTGAATGTCCATCACATAAAAGATAGTTTTAAAAGTCTGTGGGCCAATTGTCACAGGCAGCTCAATCTCTCCCAGAACCGATCTCTTCGAACCATCAAAGGCTTTTACCACCAGGTTGCTGGGTCTCAATGCCAATCCATCATATTCTAACTTCACCAGAGCCTTCTTTGGTAAGACATTCAGGGAAGAACCTGTGTCCACCAGCACATGAGAAAGGACAGCTCCTTTGCATTCCAGGGTTATGTGCAAGGCTTTGTTGTGGTTGCGGCCATCCGCTGTCAAGTCAGAATTGGTAAACCCTAGCCCATTGCTAGCAGTAACATTTCCAACCACGGTTTCCAATTGGTTGACAGTAATCTCCTCAGGCACGTAAGCTGCGTGCAAGACTTTAAGTAGTGCATTCCGATGGGCTTCGGAGCACATAAGCAGTGAGAGGATAGAGATTTTGGATGGCGTCTGGTGAAGCTGATCCACAATTTTATAATCACTCTTTTTGATGATTCGCATAAACTCATCAACTTCCTGATCAAATGGAGTTTTCAGGGCTTCTTTGGCAACTTGGTCTTCCTGCACCGGGCCTTTTCCTTTTGCCTTGGCAGCAGCTTCTGCTTCGGCAGTAGGTCTTTGAACTTGTGAAGCAAAGAGACGTCCGCTTCGAGTGAAGCCTCCGCCTCCCCCCACATTATCTACTTGTGGTGCAGGTGTTGATGTTTCCAGAGTGATTCTTTTTCCTTCGCAGTACACGTCAGAGCCATAGTGCCAAGGGATGGCCCTATTGCTTTCATATGGTACTGGTCCAGGCACCGTGACAGTGACCAGACTGATTGCTGCTGCTGAAGGGACTGTTATTGTTTGTGGATCATAAAAGATTGTAACTGGTGCTCTGGCGGGAGCAGCACCTTCTGAATGGTAGGCAGAATTATTTTCAGGATCGTAGAATATGGTGACGGTAGAGACATCTTCATGATTGATTGCTGGTGTTGTAGGAGGTACTGTTGGAAGGACTGTTGTTGTTGCTGACGGAGATTCGAAATGGAATGAAGCTGAAGTTGTAGCAGGAGAAACTGTTGAAAACTGATCATTTGGGAGGACAGATGAAGTACTGGTTGATGTTGCTGGTGAGTTGTCGGGAACAATAGTTGCTGTAGTTGTAGGAGGTTCTGAAACCGTTGTTGATGAAGTTGCCGGATTTGTTGGGAATGATGTAGTGATCTGTAGCAGGCCACTCTGAATAAGGCTGTCAATGCCATTCCTCAGGTCCTCGCACCCATTCCATGAAATATTGCAATAGGGACACCCTAGTTCACATCCCGGAAATATTTGGTTTTCACGGAGTTGAGCTTTGATTTCCACCAATGGCGTCCGGATCTGATCCACACTTGTTATTAAATAAGACGGTTGGTCTTCTTCAATAGCGTTAATTCGGGGACCACCATGATTTGGCATTGGGTTTTTATTGACATTGGGCGGAGGTGCAAAATTCAGAGCCCTGGAGTCTACCAAGTCTTGTACCTTCATATGCAGAGCTCTGCATTTTTCTGTACTGTGACCAGGTGCGTTCGAGTGAAAAGCACACCTAGCATTGGAGTCATAGTTTCTTGGTAGACTGTTGGGATCCGGAGGTGCCAACGTTCTTAGCTCAACCAGGTTGAGTTTCAGAAGTTGTGGCAGCAAGGCAGCATACGGCATTGGGATCGGGTCGATCACTCGGTTAGCTTGGGATGGCCTTTGCTGGAATGGCCTTTGTTGATTGTTGTTGTTTGTGTTGTTGTTGTAGTTTCTTGGAGGGTATTGATTCTGCTGATACTGAGGTTGTTGTTGGAAGTTCTGTTGAGGAGGTTGATAGACTGGCTGAGGATGAGCTGGAGCAGGAATGGTGACTGCTGCTATTGACCTCTGAACATATTGGGGCCTACCCCTGTTGGTGTGAATGGCATTGGTCTCGCCAGTTCTTCTCGGGCCTGCAAAAGGCTTTCTTGTACTATTGGACGAGCTTGCACCGTTGTCTGAGATCTTTCCCATTTTTAACAGGCTTTCAATTCTCTCCCCGGCTATAACAACATCTGCAAAGCTGGTAGATGAGAAGGCAGCCAACCTGTCAATATACGTTCCCTGAAGGGTGTTCATGAACATATCTGCCATTTCCCGTTCAGACATAGGTGGTTGAACAGCAGCAGCCAGTTGCCTCCACCTTTGGGCATACTCTCGGAAACTCTCCCTCGAAGACTGTGACATTCCCATTAGGAGGGTCCTGTTGGGTGCCATATCTAGATTATACTGATACTGTCTGATGAAGGCTTCTGCCAGGTCCTTCCAGCATCTTATAGTTGCTCTTGTCAGATGGGAATACCATTCCCTTGATGCTCCGGTCAAGCTATCTTCGAAGTAGAACATCCAAAGTTTCTCATCCATTGTATAGGCCTTCAGCCTTCCCAGAAACGATTGCAAATGAGTCCGGGGGCATGAAGTCCCATTATACTTTTCGAAACAAGGAGGTTTGAACTTATGGGGGATCCTGACCCCGTCTACCAAACCCATGTCCATGACGTCGAAGCCCAAAGAATTTTGAGACTCCAGTGATCTCAACTTCTCAGTTATTTCTTCCAATCGTCTATCATAAGTTTCCTCTCCAGCACCCATTACTGTGAATTGGTCCTCCTGAGGATCTTCTTGAAGTACTCTGGCTGCAGTGGCTGTTCCTTGAATGTTTGCGGGAATATTAACTTCAGGATGTAGATGTGGGCCAAACACAGGGGGGTTAACATGTGGTTGCACCCGTTCATTGTTACTTGTGCCTGCAGTCCCCACATGGGGCTCCTCTTGATTCCTCCCTTCTACCAAAGCCCTGAGCCTCTCCTGGCTTTGAGCTAAGTTGTTCATCACTTCCATGAATTGTGTTATCTGGGTTCTCATCTCCAGCCTTTCGTTGGCCATCTGGTTTCTGACCTCCGTAAGGTCTTGTTGCATCTGATCCATCTGGATTCCCGGAAGGTTGTTTCTAGTTGGGTACCTGTGTGGCCTGTTGAGAGGAAATACCCGGCGGCGAGCAATAATTCCTGAACATCACAACAGAGGTTAGCAACAACAAAACAAAAACCTACAAAACAAACAAAAGGGTTAGCATGCAATGCAGTTATGCTTATTTGTTCTCAAGGTATCCGGTTTGGCCTTCAGTTTTGACCCTTCCAGACCCTTGAAGATGCTGCTGTTGAAGTTGCTTTTGAAGTAACCCAGATGGAAACCAACACAAATATATTACAAAGGTGAAATAATACAATTTGTTCATTTTACAACACCGGCCCCCTAAGGGGTCAAAATACATCACAAAAAACAAAAGTACATGGAAAAGGAACAACAACAAGCAAATGATCAAACTCCAAGGCCAAACTCATCCTCACGAACTTCCTTGAGAAGTGCTTCGGTCACAGGATCAGCCGGATGCTCCGTAAGATTTCTGATGAGAAGGTTTCTTGTTGCAACAGCTGCAGTCAACTTCCTGTTCTGACTTTGGTCCTTAGACCTCTTCACTCCAGCTCTGATTTCTAGCTCTGATATTTCCTTCTGGGCTGCTGCCAGGGCTTTTTCCATCTGCTCCATCTTGTCCTGAACTCTCTTGTCTTCTAGAGTATGGGCCTCAGTGATCCGGACCCACCTGGCCTGACTCTCTTTCAAATACAAGTCTGTCCTTGCTCTCTGGAACTGGGCTTCTTTACAAGCATTCTTCAGAATCTGTTCACCAGCTTTAGACTTGTTGATATAATCTCCAGACTTCTCAATTTTAGTCAAGTGTTCCACTCTCAATTTCTCCAATCTCTCAATCTCCCTCACACCTTCACTCCTCTCCCGGAGGGTCTTCTGCAAAGCCTGGGTTAGCTTCCCATTTCTTTCCTTCAAGCTCTCAAACTCCTCCAAACTGATAGTGGCAGGGGGTGGTGCTGAAGATGACTCAGGCATGTCTTCTATGGTAAAGGGCATTCCAGAGAATTAGGCCCTAGCATGGGACCACTCATAATATTGGACTGATGCCACATTATTGCACTTTCCCAGAATGGTGATTCCCTTGGTTTGAACATGATCCCAGGCCCAGGCAGCCTGTCTAACAGTTGCCAGACTAATCTTGTTCTCACAGTAGAGGGTCTCAACCAAGTCTTGTTCCCTAGGAGTATGAACCAGTGCATAGCCTAATTGCCTTCTGAACAGCAGAGGGTTGTAATTGATACTTCCCTTAACTCCTATTAAGGGCACATTGGGAAAGTGCCCACAGCTGGTGATTATATCTCTGCCCTTGGTGCTCTGAGTACACCATCTGATGTCTGCTGAAGTGAGAGTAGTGAGCCTCTTAGCCCAGTTGCTTTGCTGATGAGGATTTAGAAATGCATCTGTCCTGGGTAGATGCCTGAGAAGCCAAGCATGAAATAATGGAGCACAACACCTCACTAGCCTTCCCCTCTGCTTCTCATTCTTCTGATGTACTGAGTAATAGAGATCACCCAGTAAAGCTGGCACTGGGTTCTTCAGGATGAACAAATGGATTGCATTCTTGCTGATGAATCGAGGCTCATCTGCAAACAACACAATTCCATATACACTTAAGGCCAACAAAGCACAAACAGCTTTCCACTCTCCCAAGGAGGCCTTCAGACTAGCTTGAGAAATCAAGAAGTCCAGATGAAATCCAGGGATCCCAGCTTTAGAGGTCATGTGTTGCTCAATCAAAACAGGTTCCAGGTGCAAAGCTTTTGCTACCTCTCCATTGCTGGGAAAGACCATTTCAGGGTTAAAAGGGATTTCTCTCTTGATAGGCAAACCAATCAATGATGAGTATTCTTCCAAAAGAGGACCCAACTGAAAGTCTTGAAAGGTGAAACATCTCAATGGGGGGTCATAGAACTGAATACAGGTATGGATCAGGCTTCTCTGAGATGGGTCCAGATCCATGACCAAGTCAAGTATATCCCCATAATGCTCCCTGAATAAAGGTGTGTGATCTGGGGTGATCAGGGTCTGGATCCTCCTGATGTCTGATAAGTCTGGTTGGAAGAAATGATAGGTGATGTTGCTTTTCTTTGGAGCCATGATGCTGAGACTGAGTAGGATAAGTGCTGATGAAGATGCTGAGGAGTGGGCCACTGGCTGGCTAGTGCTAGTAACTGAAGTATACGGCTGACAGGCTGAAGCAAGTGCTGGTGGAGACAGGTCAACACTGCAGATGGGGTCAAAACCAAAACCAAAGATGAAGGTGGATACCCTGAAACACAAATAAGCAAATGTTAATATGATGCAATGGGTATGTATGCAAATGAAATGCAAGGGTTTGTGGCTGAGCTGGATCTGATTAACTGCCTTGGTGTAGATCCATGTGTGTTCAAGAAATCCAGATGGAGGTCTATAAATCCAGTAACCAGGGTGGGGGACTCAAATAAAGAGCCACATGTCCAAGGTTTTAGAATCACAAGAACTGTCCAACATGGAGCATTCTTAACAAAGTCAAAGTAACAGGGTATTCCGAGGTCAAGGTACCTGCAAACCTGTAAACAACCCATCCCCCTCACAGGTGGTGTTCTAAAACAAGGATCCTCAGACTTGGATCCGTTATGAGAAGTGTAAACACTTCTAACCCGGAGGTACAGTGTTTACAATAACCATAACAATTCCTCCTCTAATTCACCTCAGTTTCTGAAGGTCAATACTAAAAGGTCATCCAGACTTAGCAGGCTTCCCAGATAGCCCTAGCATTGCAGGAAATCTGCAACACAGAGTTCTCAAGAAGAAACCCATATCTGAACCGTGTTTCATATTCCCGCACCAGACCGAAATGGAATGGGAAAGAATATGATTCACTCTAGCCTAGGTGTCACTCAGGTCCCAGGTATAGGACCTTAACTCTCAATGAAACACCTACCCACCAAGGCAAACAACAGATCCAGCCAGCAACAGTGACAGTATGATATATATAAATACAATAAAGAAAGCAGTAAAGTAACTGTACATAAAGCAATAAACAAAAATAAATACAAGCACAAACAAGCACATAACACCCCAGTAAACACAAATCAAACAAGCGCTAGGAGGAACCCACAAAAAGAACCAGAAGCCCTGGTTGCAATATAAGGGTCCCCAGCAGAGTCGCCAAGCTGTCGCTCCCGACAAATGAAAATGGATCATATGAAGGTACAGACGCGAACGGTCGGCGAAGGGGACAGTGGGAACACACAGCCGTGAACTCACTGGAGAATGAATAGAGTCGCCAGCTAGGCATTTTTATCCCGGAGGAAAGGCAATGCTGCATAAGCCTAGAAAGATACGGATAAGACGGTTTGCGAACCAGAGAGACTGAGAAAGGGGGTTGGTTACAACCTGGGAAGGTATTAGCACCCAGATTGTCCGTCGTACTCGACGGGATCCACGCTTAAAAGATTTGTGTTTTAAAGGGGTAGTGTCAGTGCAATCTGTGTATAAAATAGCTGGAAGAGATGTACAGGTGTCAGTGTAAATAAATGTGATGTGTAATATACAGTGTCAGTGTAAGGACAAGAGTGAAATGCTCATGACAATGAGGCTTAAAGAATGAAGCTGGAAGGAGGGGGAATATACAGAGACTTTTGTTCGATAACTGTTAAGTTATGCCTACGTATCCTCTCGTGCAATGAGGAAGTCAGAACACCGTAGTTCGACCCAAAGAGACTGAAAGATGAATTGACTTGTGAACTGCTTGCTTGTCTATGCTCAAGTGTATGACCTGTCTGACTCAGGTGCAAACTGTCTTGCATTAGACGGAAGAAGCGAGTTCTCGTTTGTGAGTGAAGGTGATGAGAAAAGAATCCCGGAGGAGACGATTATTGTTTGTTTTTGTGTTTTCAGTCTTTTATTGCTTTTGAAAGTTTGTCATAAGTTAATGAGCTTAAGCCTAATCCAATGGGTTAGCAAACTCATCACATCTTCCCTCTGTTTAGGGGTAATGAGATTACCTTAAGTGTGAAGTCAGATTCTCACACTTAATCACCTTTGGTGTAGGATTAAGATCATTAACCTACTTGTGATTATTTAGATGTTTTTGGTGATTTTTGTTTAGTGTTAAGTAATGAGGTTAAGCCATAATCAGGGATTAAACAGACTCATTACACCATCCTAAAAGAAGGATGATAGATGAGAATGTTTAAGCTGAGGAAAGCTCCTCAACTTAATCCATGATTAGGGATTAAACCCATGACAAAACAAGCCTTTGATTAAGTGGATTTTAATTAATGGTATGATGATGAAGTGAATTTTATGATTTGTAAGACAACTTGAGGGGGACTTGTCCATTAACACTAGGGTTAGTCCTTCTTAACCAGTTAAGGAAGAATTAGAACCCTAATGCAAGGCCCAAGTTACAAGTGTGATGTCTTGGTACTTATTAAGTGAATTGATTAAGAGATTTAAACACATTAAGGGTTTAACACTTAGGATCAAAGTTATACACTCCATCCTAAGAGAAGGATGCAGGCATAAGCTTAATCACAAAGCCTTAAAGCCTTTAGGGTTTAGTCCCTGATTATGAGATGAGAAGAGAAGACTCAAAAGAGACACAAAGGCAAAACTAAGAGGGGAGACTAATCAAAACCCTAATCATTGTCATGCTTGGTTGTTCCTAAGGTTTGTGAGGTTTTCAAGAGCAATCTTCAAAGAGAACCACCAGGATGCAGATGAAAGGACCAAGAGAAACAAAGTAACTTGCTTCATTCAAGAAGTCAAGTCACTTGAAGAAAGAAAGTGGGAGGAACAAGAATGAGCAAGCTCAATCTCAAACACAAATAGAAATGCAGCAATGGATGCAAGAGAGATGAAAAGAAAAGTTATGAGAAGTGAAGGCAAATTCACTTCCCAAGTTTACTTACCACCTGAAATGTTAGAAAGAAATGCAAAACAATGCAAGATGAGATGAAATGGCATGATACTAAGCAAAACCAGAAGCATATTGATGATGATTATGATGTTATGAGATGCTGCAAACATGAGGCGAGACATGGAGATGTTCATACAAGATTATGAATGCAAATGATGCAAGCTAAGGAGCATGAATGAACATGAAAAGTTATGAATCATACAAGACAAATGACATGGCAAATATGTAATGCAATGGTCAAACATGCTTTCTATATGTCTTAAGATGTCAAATGAATCACAAGAATGCACAAAATGCAAAGACAAGTCATGTTATGCAAGAGAATGCAAGAAGGATGCAAAAGAAAGCCCAAATTAGGGTTCATGGATCAAACATCAAACAAAAATCCAAAACAGAAACAAAACCCTAAGATAAAAATGGAAATTGCTAACCAAAGAAACCCTAAACCTATAATGAACCACTGCCCAAAGGAGAACTCTCAACTCTCAACCAAACTCAAGATATGAATTTTCTAAGTTATTAGGGTTTTTTAGGGTTCTTAACAAAAGAAATGCCAAACAAATAGAAAATGCAATATCAAATCATGGCCATTTTATCCTAGAAACTACATGCTAATCATAAAACAATGCAAGAAGAACCAATGTCTCAACCTTCTCCAATAGGCAGAAATGAATTTTTGAATCCATGATCAAATTAATGCATAAAATATGATTTAAATCAATGAGAAATTCTTAAAATGCATCAAGATCAAAAAAAGAAATTTGGTTTGAAGGTTGGACAATGTTTCTAAATGTCTTAGAACATTTCATGAATTTTTTTGTAATTTTTAAATACCTAAAAGTATTTTTAATTAATTAATTCCCATTAATCAATTAAAAATAATCTTTTAAATATTTAAAAATACTTTTTTAATGATGAAAAATAAAATAAAAATATTTTTGGGTCTTAAAAATTAATGAAACTTTAAAGAAAAAGTTTCATAATTTTTAAGAATTTTTAACTATTTTAAATAATTATGCAAGTTAATTGAAATAAAAATGAATAAAAATTAAATAAAACTGAAAGTAATCAGAATGGAGGGATGAGATGCGCCCAGGGTTTGAATCCGTTGACCAGCACGCAAATGAAGGGTCCAGATGACTCCTGAGTTAATTAATCTTAATTAAAAATTAAATAAACTAATGAGAGAGATTAGGGCTAAGCAGACTGATCCTGGCCCTTCATTCGCGCGGGGAGTCAACTTTTTCAACGCATCCAGTGGCTCACATTCAAATGGTCATTAATTACACAATTAGGGTTTAATTACTCTCAGGTGGCCGGAGAAGACCTCCGGTCGTCTTCTCCGGCCAGCACCTCACCTGAAAACTCCCCAAATCCCTCAAATCGTATCAAAAATGAAAAACAAGAAAAGGGAAATGATCCTCACACCCTCACGAATCAAACCCCTCTCTCAAAACAAATTTCTTCTTCCTAAACAAGCTGAATCGAAGAGAACAAGTTCTAGGGCACGCTGGTTTCAGAGACAAATTAAACTCTCAAAACAAAACCATTTCAAAAACTAAGAACATCAGGATGATCAGTGAATCACATAGAACAAGTTTGTAACAAGAAAAATGATTTCTGGAAAAATTATTTTCGAGCTACCTGAGATTTGGAGCTTTCAGTTTGAGTACTTTCTGGCCACCTCTCCTTGTGCAATCCACTCCACTTGATCCACAGAAGATGCTTGAATGCTCAAAAGAAGTTTGTGTTGGCTGGATAATGAGATTCGACAGCTTCTGCTCAAGCTTGATCAGAAATGGCAATGGTGTTTCTGGAGGTTTCAGGCCATTGTGAATGATGGTTTGTGATCCTGAGGATGAATGGAGAAGCTCTGGAGTGTTTGTAGGTGTGTTTGTGGTTTGTGGAAGGAGATTCGATTGAAACTGCAAAATGAAGTGAGAAATGGCAGTGAGATGTTCAGGCTGTTTCAGGCTTGTGTTCTTGGTGCTGGGTGGTCTATGGAGCAAGGTGAGTTGAATGGTGAAGAGGGTTTGAATGTTTGCAAGCTGTGTAGAGAGATTCGAAGGCTTATGCAATGTGGGGTGATTTTGTGTATGTTGTGAATGTGAGAGCTTCAGCCTTGCTTGATGTGTGTTATGGCTTGCAAATTGTCCACATAACTCTCTCTCATTGGTCAGTTGATTGGACATGTGCTTTATTGATTGGTAAGTTGCCTTTTGCAAAAAGTCAAAAATTGTGTAAGAGAGGTATGGTGAAGTGCTAGCTTGGTACAAAGCCTAGGGGCTGCGCAGCATGGGATGGTGAGTGAGCTAGCAAGGTCAGCATCCAAGGTCACAAGTTGTAGGAAGCATGATGAGTGGTTTTGCAAGTTGTTGCACTTTGGTTCACATGTGAGAAATTCTTGTTACACAAACCAAACCATGGGGAAACTTGGTCCAATTCTGATTTTTAAGGCTCATAGAATGTTTGTGTGCTGGTTTGGAATGGATTAGAGGTCACATAATGCATTGGTTCATGACTTTGCAAAATTTCCATTTGAAGCATGCCTTGAAAAACAATGATTTTTGCCAACTTTGCCTTGCCATAACTTTTGATCCAAGAAGAGTTTGATCATGTTCTTGTACTTTTTGAAAAGGGAAAGATGAGATCTACAACCTTCATGACAAAAGTTTTTCCATTTGAAGCATTTTTGGATCAAGAATCAAAGCTTGAAAAATGGCCTAAAATGATGCATTCTTGAAAAGTCAACTATGCCCAAAAAGTCAACATTTGCAAAAACCCTAAATTCTTGATTTCTATGAACTTCAACCTTCTTCCATGATCAAATAAAGATCATATACACTCAAAATGATGAAGATCACCCATTGGTTGGGTCATTGGGGGCCTCAGATGCCCTGATTTTGCACTGACTTGTCTGAAAAGTCAACTCTTGATCAGATGACTTCCCAATGGAATTTCTTCATGAAAATTGATATGCATACTCCCTATACCATATAGAGATCAATGGAAACAAGAATGACCAAAAAATTTAGGGTCATGGCCTCTGAAACCAAAACCCTAATTTTCAGTCAACTGTGTAGTTCAAACTAGCTCTGCATCACCTCAAACCCTAGTTCTTGTGATTCCTCTGCATTTTTGACTTTGAGGAGGTGAAATATGATATAAGAACACACATGGAACCCTTTGAGTTGATTAGTGGCCTTTGGAATGGCTCGAGATGCTCTGGGATTGCTCAGATCACAAACCCTAGGTGCAGATGCCTTAGAAACTATGCAGTGAATCAAAAAATGAGATGTGAGATGATATGATTGTATTTGTGCATATGAGGATGATCACAAGCCATGGTGTGAATGGGTGAGGGCAAATTTGGGGTGTTTACACCGGGTATTCTTGAGCCTTCAGGAATTGTTTGATGTCTGGTACCAAGGCTTGTTATCTTCACCATCATCAACTGCAAAGACATAAGCGGGTCTTTCAAGCCGGGAGATCGAAATTCGAGGCACGAAATTCTCTCGACAAACTTTAATCATGGACGACAAAGTTGCGAGAGCATCGGCGAACTGGTTTTCGTCTCTAGGAACATAGCTCAGCTTGACTTTAGTAAAGAAAGTTAACAGCCTCCTGACATAATCTCTGTAAGGAATCAAACGAGCTTGATGAACTAGCCATTTGCCATTGACTTGATTTACCACCAAAGCAGAATCTCCGAAGATCTCAAGGTTCTTGACTCGCAAGTCTATTGCCTCTTCGATCCCCATGATACAAGCCTCATATTCTGCCTCATTGTTAGTGCACTCGAAGGTCAACCGAGCGGCTAAAGGTGTGTGGACCCCTTATGGAGAGATAATAACAGCACCTACTCCACTCCCATTCATGTTTACAGCCCCGTCAAACATCAACTTCCATCTGGATTCAGGGTCGGGCCCCTCCTCCGGAAGTGGTTCTTCGTAGTCTTTCGACTTGAGGAACATGATGTCCTCATCCGGAAACTCAAACCTCATGGGTTGATAATCATCGATTGGTTACTGGGCTAAGTATTCTGACAACACACTCCCCTTGATAGCTTTTTGCGAAGTGTATTGTATGTCATACTCCGTGAGTATCATCTTCCAACGGGCCACTCTTCCTGTCAAAGCCGGCTTCTCAAAGATGTATTTCACAGGATCCATCTTGGAAATTAAGAGAGTAGTGTGAGTCAGCATGTACTGTCTTAGTCGGCGAGCAGCCCATGCCAAAGCGCAGCAAGTTTTCTCGAGTAGTGAGTATCGCGTCTCACAATCGGTAAACTTTTTGCTAAGGTAATAAATGGCGTGCTCTTTTCGACCAGACTCGTCCTGCTGACCCAGCACACATCCCATCGATCCTTCAAGCACAGTAAGATACATAATCAGAGGTCTCCCTGGCACTGGAGGCATAAGAATTGGTGGTTCTAACAAGTATTCTTTGATTCGGTCAAAGGCTTGCTGACAGTCTTCGTTCCATTTAATGGCCTGATTCTTCCTCAGAAGCTTAAAGATGGGATCGCACGTGGCCGTCAGGTGAGAAATAAACCGTGCAATGTAGTTTAGTCTCCCCAAGAAACCACACACTTGATTTTCAGTCTTCGGCTCAGGCATTTCTTGGATAGCTTTCACCTTGGCTGGATCAACCTCAACTCCTCGTTCACTAACAATGAAGCCGAGTAACTTGCCAGAACGAACCCCGAAGGTACACTTATTCGGATTCAACCTCAGTCTGAACTTCCGAAGCCTGTCAAACAATTTTGCTAGGTTAACCAAGTGCTCTTCCTCTGTCTGGGATTTTGCTATCATGTCATCAACATAAACCTCAATTTCATGATGGATCATGTCGTGAAACAACGTCACCATTGCCCGTTGATAGGTAGCTCCTGCATTCTTTAAACCAAATGGCATGACCTTGTAACAAAAGGTTCCCCAAGGAGTGATGAAAGTTGTCTTTTCCATATCCTCGGGAGCCATATTGATTTGATTATAGCCTGAGAATCCGTCCATGAAGGAGAACATGGAAAATTGAGCAGTATTATCGACAAGTACATCTATGTGAAGTAGAGGGAAATCATCTTTGGGGCTAGCCCTATTCAAATCCCTATAGTCCACACACATCCTGACTTTGCCATCTTTCTTGGGAACCGGCACAATATTAGCAACCCACGGGGGATAACTGGTCACGGCCAAGAAGCCAGCATCGAACTGTTTTTGCACTTCTTCTTTTATTTTAATTGCCATGTCTGGACGCGTGCGCCTCAACTTCTGCTTTACCGGAGGACAACCTTCTCTGAGAGGTAGCTTGTGTACCACAATGTCAGTGTCTAAACCAGGCATATCTTGGTAGGACCATGCGAAGACGTCAACGTATTCTCGAAGCATAGCCATCAAACGAGTCTTGATAGATTCTTCTAATGCAACTCCGATCTTGACTTCTTTCTTGTCTTCTTCAGTACCCAGGTTTATTACTTCGACATCTTCTTCGTGCGGCTGAATCATCTTCTCCTCCTGTTTAAGCAGTCTGGCCAATTCTTCGGGTAAATCGCAATCCTCTTCACCTTCCTCATCGGCTTGATAAATTGGATTGTCTAAGTCATACTCAGCCATAACAGGGTCGTCATTGATAAGATCCGGTGATGAGCACCTGCATGAATGATGATTCATGCAAGGGTTTAGCAACAACTTGAAAGAATGAGAAACATTGCCATTTTAAAACTTTTCTTTCTTTTTGACAAACAAAAGTAAAAAACGAAAGACAGAGAACAACATGAATGAATGTGAAACGTCAATTTTATTTATGATTGTGTTAATGAACAAATGAACCCTTACAAAGAGCCACTATGCCTTGGGCAAGACATAGTGCTTTAATACAGGAAAAACAGAAACAAAACATTATTACTCTTCAAAAGAAGTGACCGAAATAAGCCTTTCCGATGTCCAGTTTCTAAGCTGAGTTCCTGGAGCGGCAGGCCTGATCCATTCATCTAGGTCACAATCACTATCGACAGCGTCATCCTGCACAGCACTGATGTTTTCGTAGTCTACTACTCCCGCGCTTGTGAAAGTAACCGGGCTCTGACAACCTTTAGCACTTGTTTCAGACGAAGATCTTCCAGGGTGATAGCCAATCCCGAACATGTCTTTCTTCTCTGGCACTTCTAACGGACTGCCCCAGCCTTCTCGTATTCCAGATTCTACCAATTCAAGCGCTTGTTTATAAGAGGCTATGGAAACCCCTTTCTTCGGTTCTTCAGGAGAAGTTGCCACTACGGATGCTTGCTCAGACTTCAAGGGCTCAAAAGCCTGACATGGGGTCTCAACTATCTCGCCATCCATCTCCACATATGTGAATGAGGCTAGATAACTAACAAAGATATCTTCTTCCCCACTGACAGTCACAATTTGACCCTCCCATACAAACTTTAGCTTCTGATGGAGTGTAGACGATACCGCTCCTGCCGAATGTATCCAAGGTCTTCCGAGTAAACAGCTATATGCAGGTTGGATATCCATCACGTAGAACGTGGTATTGAAGACTTGCGGACCTACCTTGATAGGTAACTCCACCTCTCCAAACACCGATCTTCTCGACCCATCAAATGCTCGAACTACTAGATCACTGGGCTTTAGAACCACTCCTTCATAGTCCAACTTCATCAGTGCTTTCTTGGGCAAGACGTTCAAAGATGATCCAGTATCTACCAACACGTGGGAGAGTACTGCACCCTTACATTCCAGAGATATATGCAATGCCCGATTATGAGCACGTCCGTCAGAAGTCAAATCCAAGTTTGTGAAACCCAATCCATGACTGGCATTGACGCTGGACACCACCGTTTCTAACTGATTTACAGAAATATACTGAGGCACGTATGCCTTGTTCATAATGTTTAGGAGAGCTTTTCTGTGAGAATCAGAACACATGAGCAAAGACAAGATGGAGATCTTCGACGGCGTCTGCTGCAAATGGTCTACAATCTTGTAGTCACTCTTCTTGATGATCCTCAGGAATTCTTCATCTTCTTTATCAAAGGTGAGGTCTGGATCAGTTGATGGCGTTGGATCATTGACAACTACTGGTTGCTTCCCTCTGGCTCTAGCTTGGGCTTCGGCAGTATCCCTGGGTGGTATCACATTGTTTCTCAGTGTTTCAGGCGCAAACAACCTTCTGCTTCTAGTAAAACCCCCTACTCCAACATTTTCTACTTGAGCTGGGGTTATACTAGTCGTGGCCAACTCTTGCCTCTGGCCGTTGCAGTATACTTCACCACCATAATTCCAAGGAACAGCTCTGTCACTTTGGTACATTATTGGTCCAGCCGTGGTAATGGTTATTGGTGCCGCTCTGGCCCGTGAAGGAACTTGAGATGGATCATAAAAGATAGTTACTGTGGAGACTTCACTTTCTTTCACAATCTTGTCAAACTGCAGCACTCCTTCGTCAATCATGCCTTGGATTCCGGCCTTCAACCATTTACAACCGTTGGTAGCTTCAGCACATTCCGAACAATCTTCCTCGCATCCAGGGAAGATACCTTTCTTCAACAAGCAAACCTTGATAGCAACCAATGAAGTCTGCAATTCATCAACATCATCCACCAAATTCAAATTCTCCCCTTCATCAATTGCCCCGACTGTACCCCTGTGAGGAGGCATGGGGTTCTGAAGCACATTAGGAGAAGGAGCAAAATTGATCACTTTAGTATCCAATAAGTCCTGAACGACATGCTTCAATGCTTTACAATTCTCAGTACTATGGCCGGGAGCTCCGGAATGAAATTCACATCTAGCATTTAAGTCATAACCTTCAGGAATTTGGCCTGGCTTTGGAGGTTGCAATGTTCAGAGCTGAATCATTTGAAGCTGTAGGAGATTCTTCAAAAGCTGGGAGTAAGACATTGGTGGAGCTTCAATATGTCTATCATTCGGCCTCTGAGGGTAGTATGGACGAGGGGCTCTTGGCTGATACCCTTGTGAGCGCTGCGGCTGTGGAGGCTGGACCTGTTGTTGAACGGGCGGAGTTGAAATAGTGACAGGGGCCACTTGCTGATAATATCCTTGGTTAATCATTCCCCTCTGTGCGTATACTACACCTGTTTCTCCTTCCCTCCTTTTCACAAAGGGTTTCTTGATACCATACACCGAAGCGCCTCCATTCTGAATTTTCCCCTGCTTGAACCAGCTTTCTATTCTTTCTCCAGTCAAAATAATGTCCGAGAAACCACTTGAGGAACAACCAGCCAATCTTTCCATGAAATGCCCTGGGAGGGTATTCAGGAAAAGGTCGACCATCTCTCTCTCCAATAAAGGTGGTTGCACTCGGGTGGCTACCTCACGCCACCTCTGTGCATAATCTTTGAAGCTCTCCGAGCTCCTCTGTGTCAAGCTCTGAAGCTGAGTGCGGCTGGGTGCCATGTCAATGTTGTACTGATATTGTCTGAGGAAGGCTTCTCCCAAATCCTTCCAGCTTCTAATAGAGCTCCTCTCCAGCTTCATGTACCACTCCAAGGACCCTCCTGAGAGACTATCCTGAAAGTAGTACATCCAGAGTTTTTCATCTCGCGTGTGGGCCGCGATCTTCCGGTAGAAGGCCTGTAGGTGAGTTTTCGGGCAGGAGCTGCCGTTGTATTTATCAAATGCTGGTGGTCTGAACTTGTGTGGAATGACCACCCCAGGTACTAAACCCATGTCTGACACGTCAATCCCCAAAGTGTCTTTGCACTCGAGGGCCTTGACCTTCTTCGCAAGCACCAAGAAGTCATTAAGATTTCCATCACCGCCGAAACCCATATCATTATTGAAATACTGGAATTGGTCCTCCTGCCTTTCATGCACAGGAACGAACGTTGCCATAGCTGGATCTGGAACATGAGGTCCACCTGGGCCGTTGTTAGTGTTGGGAGGAGCCCATAGCCCGCCGGAAGTGGTCGCCTGAGCATTAGTATTAGGAGGAGTTAACCCTTGAATTGCATTTCTCAGTTCTTGTTGCCCCTGGGCCATCCCTTGCATCAGGGTCATAAATTCTGCCATCTTGGTACGGACTTCATTGAGCTCTGTCTGCATGGCGTCCATTGTTGTTCTTTGATTGCTGCGGGTCGCGTACCGATGAGGGATATCTTGTCGGAGGTACCGGGTCTTGGCGGCTCTCGCAATCTTTTCCTGTTGAACACAGATAAATTAAACATCCCGTAGAAAAACCTGCAAAGACAAAGAAAAAATGCAAATGATGCGTATGCAATGCAATGTGTTCCTTTTATTCCCGAGTCTTTTCCTATTTCTGGTCCTGGCATTAAGAAGATAAGAATTGGGAAGAAGACCCAAGTAATATTCAAACATAATGATGGCCGTGGAGAATTGGTGCTCATTATTCCGTGTCGGTGCAAATAACGAACAAGAAATCCAGAACAAATCAATCATATAAACTGGAGTTTGAAAATACAAAGTCCCCGAAGGGTTCCAATCACAATAACAAAAGTACATCAAATATAGGGAATCCCACAACAAGCTTGTGGGTAATCCAAGTACAATAACATGAAATTAAACCCTAGGGAACTCTATATCCTGCAATCTCCAACTAAGGCGCTTGACGTTCTGGAACAGCTGAACTACATCTGGATGACCAGGCTCCTGGATGAGTCTCTGGATGAGGAGATCCCTCGTATCAGAAGAAGCATGTAACTCCTCAATCTGCTGTAGGAATGCTGTCTCATTCTCCTTGCTTTGACTCGACTCGGCCTTCGACCTCTTCACATCAGCTTTCAACTTCAAGTCTTCAATTTCCTTTTGAGCTTCCTTCAATGCTTGTTGACTTTCTGCTAAGCATTGGAGACGGTCCTTCTCTTGATGATAAGCCTTCCTGAGGAGTTCTTTCTGCCCATCCAAAGAATCCTGAAGACTTTTGATTTCCTGCTTGTGCTTGGCGTCTAACTCCTTTTTCTTCTTCAAATTGTCGTCCCATTTCTCCTGCCATAAGGTAACAGCTTCATTGGCTTCACTCAGATCTTTCTTCTCTCTTTGGCGCTGGGCCGTCTTGTGAGTCTCGGCTAACCCTTTTTTTCGGAAGTAGAGCTCTCTATCTTCAAAGTCCTTCTGCTTGAGACGAACTATTTCCTCGGCTTGTACAGCTCTATCTTCTAACCGACGGTTCTGGATCATCAGTTTTTGACAAGAATTAAGAGCCTCTTGATTTTCAACCCTAAGCTGCTTAACCAAAGCTTCTAACTTCTGATATTCCTCCAAAGGTACCGAAGTCCTTGGTGCTACCTCTTTAGGGTAGAGAGGTGTCTCTCTAGAAAATGGTAGAAGATGAGTCTTCACAAGATCCTCCAACCAGATGGCAAAAGGATCATAGGTATTAGGATCCACTCTTCCAAAATCTTTCTTTCCTTTCATCACCCTAACTTCCCAAGCTTGGGATGCTAGCATGCTCATCTTGGAGTTTCCCTCTGCTGGAAAATATAAGGACTCATTTGCATCGTCGATCAAAGGTACGTCTCTTAAAGGATAGCCGAACTGTTTCCTGGACAAGATAGGATTGTAGCTGATCCCACCTTTCCTTCCCATCAAAGGCATATTTGGAAAGCTACCACAACTAACCAACATTTCTTTGCCCACCAAATCTCTGTTGCATCCCCAAGCAATGTCAGCTGAGGTTAAGCCCATTAATCTTTTGGACCACTTCCAAGATTGTTTCAAATCCTGAAGGGGTCCTGATTTAGGGAGTTGCCTTACAAACCAATCAGCAAATATGGGAGCACAACAATTTACATGTCCCTTCCTCTTTTCATTTCTGTGGTGAACTCCATAATAAAAGTCAGCTAGCAATGTAGGAACAGGATTTCTCTTGACGAAGATGGTGATGGCCTCCATGCTAATTAGCCCTTTCTCTCCTGGAAACAAACTGGTTCCATATACTATCATGGCTAACAGTGCTTTGAAGTCTTCCCACTTCTTTCCCGATGCCATGACATGTGCCTCTGCAATAAGAAAGTCCAAAGGGATCCCTTTACTTTGGCCAGCCTCTAATCCCATATTGAGTCTGAGCATACTCAAATGACAGGCAATAGTGATATCCTCATGAGAAGGGATCCTCTCTGAAACATAATAAGGTATACCCTCCTTACCAGGAATATTCAGCATGCTAGAAACCTCCTCTAATGTAGGTGCCAGGATGTAATCAGGGAAAACAAAGACCCTCAGCTGTGGATCATAGAACTGCAACAAAGAATGCAAGCTATCTTTCTGGTCGACTGTGGGCTTGCTCACATAATCCAGTATCTTGCCAAACTCTTTCCTGAAATCATCAAGGACTCGGTCACCCATCAAGCTAATCAAACCCTGAACACTCTCTGTCTCCGGCTGCAGGAAAGTATAATGAACATTTCTCTTCCTCGGAATCTCCATGGTGAAGTAGCAAATATGACCAGGACCTAGGAGGTAATGAACCCTGAGAATAAAAAGAACACAAAATGATTAATGATGATATGATGCTTATGCAAGACAAGGCATGTGATCAGTGAGGTGTCTGTGATGTGCCAATCAAGTAATCAAGTGTCGGTGCAAGGTCTCAAAATCCATATATCACAATAATTATCCCTCTGATCTGAGATCCATATCTTAAGAACAGAAATACAGATCATAAAACTGAACCAAAGGCAAAGTGGGTATGCTGAAGGTATCAGGGTTCCTGCAAACCTGTAAACCCCTCCCAATCTCACGGGTGTGCTACTCGGGTCAACATCACGGACTCTCAAAGCCGAATAGCAATAATACGTTCACCATTTCCGAGAAATGGCTCATGACCAAATCAGGGAATCGGTTTGGCATTATGTACTACTCAGGGAGGCCTCAGTTGAGTCCGGAAAGAACAAGCATCCCTCACAAGTCTCCAGCTTCAAGAACTGAGTCGAGAAACAATAGTACATTCATCCCGAAGGGTACAATACTATCGTCATACGATCAGTTTGCTTTAACTGAATTCCTATGAGAGAACCAAGCCATCCTATGAGAGTTCCCAGTGGGCCCTCGGATGCGAGTGGGTTTGCCAACAAATGTGGTCTGCCACTGTCATCACTGGAGAGGGATGTTTCCACAAAGGTTCTCAATGATCGGTCCCCTGACTGCACATAACTATCAAGGTAGCGCATCAACCCAGAAAGATTCCGGTATCAATACATTCCCGAGAATGTCGCAAGTCAAGGTGTGGAACTCACTACTACCAACATAGTAAGATGCCATGAAGCCAAAGTGGAACCACTCTAAGTCCTAGGGTGCACTCGAGCCCCGGTTACGAGCTCATCTCATAGTAACCCCATCCCACAGAAAAAATGAAAACCAACACAGCCAGACAGTCCAGTATAATATGATGCATGGAAAATAAAATACTGAAAGCGATAAATAAATGCGATAAAGTAAAGCTATAAAGAACTGTAAATAAAAAACAATAAAGCTAAACTAAAGCACACAGTAAACACCCAAAGAAACAAAACCAAACAGGCGCTAGGATTGACTCTACAAGGGAAACCGAAAGAATCAGGTTAGTCCCCAGCAGAGTCGCCAGCTGTCACTCCCGGGATTTTCATCCTAGTACAAACGCGAAAGTGGCGCGGAAAGGTAGAGTCGCCAACCGGACATTTTTATCCCGAATGAATGGGAAAGGTAATGTTGCACAAACCTGAGGAAGAAGGAAAGGACAAGGCCTTGCGAACCAAAGATCGGGGTTCGGGAGTCGGTTACGACCTGGGAAGGTATTAGCACCCCAGATCGTCCGTCGTACCCGACGGGATCCACGCTTGCTTGTTTGTTTCAAAGGGTGGGAAAAACATGAATGCTGCTGAATAAAACCGCTAACTGGAATGGGAATGAGAAATGAGGAAAGAACTGAAATAAGAAAATGGAAAGAAAGGGGGAAATGTAGGGAAAATAAAGAATGTGCTCGAACGGGCCCTACCCCGCTGCCTACGTACCTCATCGGGATAATGAGGATCAGAGTCGACATACTTCGCCTAACTAAGGCGGGAACTATTTGTTTGTGTTTTTTATGGCTGGAACTGCGTATGTCTATGCTCAGGTGTTACAGGCTCGTCTGGTACGAGTGCGTTTACCGTCTTGCATGAAAGACAAGTCGTCGCGAATTCGCGTTGTGAGTGAATGAGATAAGAAAAGAAGTTCCCGCAGGATAGTCGCTTGTTATTATTTTTTTTTTTGTCTTTTAAGAGTTTTTATATGAATTTGGCACAAGGAAGTGAATTCAAACTCTTTTCCGTGGAATGTACACTTGCCACTAGATTCCAAGATGGAATAATAGAACAAGCATACCCAGCAAGGAGAATTTATCCAAAACTGGTTTCCTAGGATTAGGGCTTAAGTTCACTGGCTTGTTGAACTTTATTAAGGGTTTTTGTTGCTTTTGTGAAGAAGTATCTTTTAAGTTTTTCTTTGTGAAACAACCCCTTGATGAGACTTGTGCATCATGATAGACAAGCTTACACCACTCCAAGATGGAATGAATGCAAGTGCTTCATGGAATAAGGCTGTACACAAGGAATCCTTTCATTTATTTGTTAAGTGTTTTTGGATTTTGTTTGAAGATAAGAAGAGAATGACTCAAATTGCAAAAGGGAAAAAACTAAGGGGGACTAATACACAACCCTAAGTTATTTATATGCAAAAGGGAGAGCCTAATGGTTAGTGTGGTATTCTAATCCTAAGAGAGAAAACTAGAAACTACTAGAATTCAACTTACTTCCTAAGGAAGTTAAGTTGATTCTAAGAACAATGGGGAACCTATTCAAGTGATAAAATCAAATAATAAGGCAAAACATAAAAATTGGATTAAGAAATAAAATTCTAAACAAAACAAATAAAGGCATGAAAAATAATCCTATTTATCTATTCTAATTCTAATAAAAATGAAACTTTAAGCCTAAGTTCTAAATCAAAGTCAAGCCTAATATTTTCCCTCTAAACATTCAAACTTAAACTAACCTAAGTCTAAATTAAATTCTAAAACTAAATCTAATCTAAACCATATTTTTTGGACTTTATTTTCATGGCCTAAACTAAATGGAAATTATATGTAACAAAACCTAAAAGTTAATATCCTAAAAAAATATTAAAAGTTCTGGAAAAAATATGAAATTTATTCTATAGGGTCCTAAAACTACCTATAATAATGTGCCAAAAGGAATCCTAAAAATTCAGAATTTAACTAGACCTAAAAATTGATTATTTTCAGCTACAAATTAATCCCTAATTTCTAAAGAATTAGCCTCTAAAACCTAAGATAAAATATTCTAAAAAATCTACAAAAATTATCCTAAGTACTTTTATTAGTCACCTAACTACAGTAAAAAGAATGGGCTAAAAAAGTTACTGGAAGTTACCAAAATAAAATGAACAAGCTCAAGCACAATTAAAGGAAATTCAATAAAAGCTAATTAAAAGAAAAATCAGAATTAAATCGAAAATAATGCAAAATTCAGAAAACAAAAATGCCAAAAATTCCTAAAATGGATTATTAACCTACTGGAATTTTTATAGAATTTTCTAGTGGATTTTACTATTTTTAATGAATTATTTATGAACTAATGGAAAATAAAAACTAAAATCTAAGAAAAATAAATGGGGGTGAATTTAGTAGTTTTTTTCATTGATTTTTCTAATGGGCCCAGAAATGGGGGTATTAACAGCAAAAACCAGGGCCCATGCGCAGGCCAGAAAGGGAGGTGTTGAAATGATTTTTTATGGTGTTTTCTTTTAAAGTGGGCTTAATAGAGGGTTGCAATTAGCAATATGCCAACAGGTCCATTCTCATAAGAAGCCTGGGGGTGCAGGAAGCGGATTCTTTAGTTATTATTTTTTAATGGGCTTAATGTGGGGGTGCAAATAGCAATAACACCTAACTATACCTTAATGATTAGAATTGAAATTTGATAGATTAATTTGGTGCTTATTATTCTTTAAAGCCATCTTAATGTCATACTAATTCTTATTAAAACTTAAGACATTTTTATAATATCTAATTAAATCACACTAATTAAATATAATTATAATTAATATTTAAACAAAAGCTCTAACTGAAGTCAAACATGAACACCCCAAACCCTAAATTTCCTCTCCAATCACCGCCGCAACCTCCCCTTCATCTCCTTCGTCCTTCCCTTCTCATCATCCGTCATCGCAACTCCTCCGCCATCATCACCTTAAACTCTCACCTTCCGTCACCTTGCTCCTATAGACTTAACCCTCTCCTCCCCTTTGTCCGAACGAAAATCGTCTCCCTTCATCCCTCCCTTCGATTTCCAATCTAACCATAGCACAACTCGATTCAATCAAACGAAAAATCCTAATTGTTAACCTAATCCCTAATTTGGAAGAAACAAACCTCTCACCGCTTTATCGCACAAAATCAAAACCGCAGAGAATCGAAGCCTACGAACATAGAAAAGTTGTCGTACCTGGAAGTGAAGGATTTCGTCAAAGATTATGAACGAAAAGATGATGTAGTGCCACGTTCGGATTCGCGAAGAAGAGGACGTATCGACGTCTTGATTGATGAGCGGAGAACAAGCCAAGACAGATGATGCAAGAGGCGAGAGCTTTCCGAAACCGCAGCTTCACTTGATGTGATCCCGTGCGTGCAGGTTAATGTTTGCACGTTGTTGATGAATAAAGTCGTAAAAGGAACAATTCATTGACGAGCCGAAGCGATCGTATCTCCGATTGGCATAGACTCAACTGCTTCTTCCTGCGGAAAATATCAGTGCCGATTGCTGAGGATGGAGTTTTTCCCTCAGGTATGAATATCTCAGAATCTTGGCTACAAATTTGGATTGCCTTAGCCTCCAATATATTCAAGCTTTTCGTCTCTTATACCCTTGCTAACATTGATAATTCGCAAATCATTTCCTTCAGGTAATTCCTAAGAATTGATGGAAGCGAAACAAAGAATTAACATAGATGGAGGAAGAAGAAAGGAAACAGATTAGGAGAGGTATGATTGAAGTTGTGGTGAGAGAAACATGAAGCAGAATGGTGAGAATGAAGGATTGAAGGGAGGTCGAAGAAGATCGAATAGTGAAGTGATTTTTTTGAAAATTGTGTAAGAGGGAGAAAAATTGAATGAGGAGCTGTTTGATTTATATACAAATATCACAGAAGAATCTGGAAGCTTCAGGTACTGATTCAATTCTCAAATTCGGTTATGGTTGTTAGGATTTATAACTGATTTGTAACTGTATTCGAACCAACTGTAACTGTAACTGAATTTCGTCCCTTTTGCTTTTCTCCAATGTGCATTATGAGTGTTATCTGGCTTGATTTCCTTACGTGATTCGCAGGATCAACTTTGATACAAATTCCATAATTATGAAGAAAGTCATGAAGAATTTGACCAAGCATTGGTTTTGTGCAGGGAGAGAGCCGTCGAGGAGAACTTACACTTTGAACAACAGCTCAAGACTGCTGCAAGGATACAGAAGAGGAAACTGCCATACGTCCTGGCTGATGGAGTCCAAGAAATGCTCCTGGTACAGCCCGTAATCACGCAGTCCATTTGCAAGGTTTTCAATTCCATCCAAGCTTCCAAAATTTATTGCCAGATTATGAACATATCCAGCGAGCGGAATGCCATTTCGAGGCGCATTTCCTGTGTTTGCTCCAGCCTTAAATTGAGCTATCCGGAATGCATTCGAGCCATATCTTTTTGTATTTTGAATAGTCAGAATTGGTTGATCCCTGGGAGTTAGCAATACCTTTTGCTTAGGCTGCTAAATCTTCTTTTCTGATTTTCTTATTGCCGTCTTTTGCAGGATTAAGTCAAGATTAGAAAAAGTTATTTTTGAAAGTTCGTCTTCGAACTCATGAGATTATTTGTAGCTGAGAACTTTATGGTTGTCGTCGCGAATTGATGCGCTATTAATGAATGTTTATGTTACTTAGAGATGGAGTTATGGAGAATAAAATAGAGTGATCCAGGATTGATGAAGGTTCAAAGACGAGACCGGTGAAGACTTGAAGTTTGAAAGTAACATGGAGAATTCTTAAGAGAGAGAGTTTTGTACCCTTTTGTTATTTTTCTTCTCTTTTTCCTGTATTAATGCTAGAACTTGCTATCCCCTTTAGATCTTTGCAACTGAACTTTGTTGTTGTTTTTAGTTAATCCCTGTAGGAAAATTCTGGTTTTGTATATAACTGATTCTTTATTTTTCCTATGAAATGGGCCCTTATACATTATCCTGGTGATTTATTGTTGTCAAAAAGGATGTGAACAAACTTTGGTAATCGCGAGAGTTCCGATGGGAATTGCCCGCTAACTGAATTAATGCTCATGAAAAAGGTGCTTTGTCTTGTTGGAAGAAAACTAAGCTCATCTAACAGTGAACTATTAAGTGAAAGCTCTTCCAAGGATTTGCCTGCTAACTCCAAAAATACCGAAATTGCTTCAACACTGAATGGATTGCAGCGGAGTTTCAATGCACGCAATCCGCAACAACTATTCGCAAGACAACCAATAGATAGGTCTGTCAATTCCCAAGTTCATAATATCAAGCACGTGCAAACCATGACAATGTTTAGCAATGACTCATAAACAGTTGGAACACCCGCTAGTGACAGCACTTGTAATTGTTTTTCAAGGCCGGTAAAATCAGCGCAACATCAATGAATATGCAATCATGTTAATAGATTTCCATTTAATAGCAAGAAGACTAAATATTTGATATTGCCAATTTCCTTTGGAACACTTCCCCATGACATTCAATCTTTCCCTATAATCTAAACTACCAATTTTTAGTGCCAAATTTCCGGATAAACTCAAATTCATTAGTTGCACTTCTTGAATGCATGAATGGCCATCAATCAATGCTCCAATGGAACATAAAACTCCTGTCCATCGAAATGTACATCAGTCGTTATGTTCCCAATTGCTCAACTTCTATTAGGATCAATCAGCCTTTCTTTTATAACGTTTAATGCTTCAACTTCGGTAGGATCCGTGACATTATTTTGTGCAGCAATAAGCGTCAAATAGTAGCAAAAACCATAAACTGAGAACAACTTGATGCTTATGACCTTATGAAAGAAACATCCTTGGAATATAAAGAAATCATCATACCACAACCTTTTAAATATTTCTCCGGTTATAATTGTCACTGACGCATACACCACATTTGAGCTTCTTCCAAGGATCTCCGATTAAAAATGAACTTGCGTAACCACTGAAGAATTTCCCAGATAAGTCACACCCCTCTGAAACACATCATGCCCGATCAAATCCAGACGAATCACTGATAAACTGAAGGTTCAAACCAAGCTTCTCACAAAATATTGCTCAATATCCTGATGAATCATAGGACAACCTGAACTTTGAATATGCATTGTCTAAGAAATAGACTAACGGCCCAGATAATCTTGCAGCTGCAGTGATCCCTTGATAATTTGACCAAAATTAAGTCAACTTTCCATCTGAATCGAGACACAACCGAACACCCATAGTGGAACCAATATCCAGTGTATACTCCACCCTTTCAATCTCTGACAGATACGTATAAGATACAAAACCCTAATTTCCTTGAGCCCTGATCACATGCCTTATGAAACAATGAAATGAACTACTATGATGTTAATGACCTGGTGAGAAATGCAGATGAATGCAAAATGATACGCCAATTGAGGGAATGAATATGAGGGCAAAATTTGAGGTATTACACCGGTAATTGAGAAAAAAGAAATGAAATGACCATCGATTCGGCAGTCAGGAGAACAAAATAGCAGACATTGATACGGCGGTCAGGAATAAGCGAACATCGACACAGTGATCGGGAAATAAATAATAATAAAAAACGTCGACACGGTGGTCGGGAAAATAAAGTGACAGACATATAATCCAAAGTGGTGAAACAACAGGTTCAAGTGTAACTGTTGAGACTGAGGATCGGGAAACAAAGACAGTTATTTAGGAAGTGGCTTTGTGCAACCAAATTGATACTGTAAAGCGTTCAGATATAAATCAACGGCTCTAAGCGACCGACTGGCAATAAAATGTTGGAGTTTTAAACCAGATAAACGTCCAACTTCCGGGAATTCCCTTAAATGAAGAACTTGAAGGATTTGTGCCAATGACGATTGGACTTAAGAGAAATATTGGTGGTAAAAAGGTGGATATTAATAACAAGGAGGACCTCTGTAGGGGATATTAGTGTTACTGGGGAAACACTTTAATGAACCATACCGAAGAGCATCAACAACAAATGGATTTTCAGACAAAGCTGCTAATGACCAAAATGATTTTTCTCTTGACACGCCAGACAGAAACTGGTTTCTTTATTGTCAGGCGGGGGCTGACTTTGGAAATGGTTTGTCAATCAAGAATTGGTTTTAAGTTGGATTTGGGGAAAAAAAGATAATTGTCAGACAAGAACTGACTGTCAAATAACTTTTAAATGAAAATACCAGGTGGGAACTGGTTCAGAATGGGTTAACAGACAAAAACTGGTTTGAAAAGAAAATGAATATCAGACAGGAACTGGGTTGAAAATAAATGACTAATAGACAGGGCTGGGTTGAAAATAAATGACTACCAGACGGGACTGGGTTGAAAAATAAATGACTACCAGACGGGACTGGGTTGAAAAATAAATGACTACCAGACAGGACCGGGTTGAAAATAAATGACTACCAGACGGGACTGGGTTGAAAATAAATGACTACCAGACAAGACTGGGTTGAAAATAAATGACTACCAGACGGGACTGGGTTGAAAAATAAATGACTACCAGACGGGACTGGGTTGAAAATAAATGACTACCAGACGGGACTGGGTTGAAAATAAATGACTACCAGACGGGACTGGGTTGAAAAATAAATGACTACCAGACGGGACTGGGTTGAAAATAAATGACTGCCAGACAAGACTGGGTTGAAAAATAAATGACTACCAGACGGGACTGGGTTAAAAATAAATGACTACCAGACAGGACTGGGTTGAAAATAAATGACTACCAGACAGGACTGGGTTGAAAATAAATTTCAAAAGAAACACCATACGGGAATTGGTTTACCTGGGTTTTGACCTAGACATATGCTAAATGAGTGAGACGATATGCAAGGTTTAACGCTATGAGCGAAGCGACATGACTAAAGCATGAGAGTGATTATGTACTGACTCAATGATTTTCAAAATATGCCCATGCGTGGGTAAGGATGAAATAGTTCTTTGCAGACGACTCTCTAAGAGGAAACGAAAATGACGATATGATACTCGACACCCGTCTTGAACTCAAAATCCAGTGTTGCATAGGGCCTGCTTGAACATCTTGTAGGCATGGAGAGGACTTGCCCCTGTGTGATTCATCTTGCCCCTGAATCAACGGTTTCTTGAACATATCCTTTTCAAAAGGTTTGGGAATAACCTGCCATGGCATGGACTTTGAAATGGTTGCCCCAAAGCTTGAATATCAGAGATTTGCCCCTGGTTATTGAGCTCTTGAATTCTTTCCGATAAATCGCTCAAGTATGAGTCTTGAAGAGAGCTCAACCTCTGAATTGTTGACTCCTGAATGGATTGATTCAGATTGACTGATTCTTGAAGTGTTTTGCCCCTGGTTACCCAACTCCTAGGATGGGAAACTTTTGATTTGACTGGTCATTGAATTCTTGAACCGTTGGTGATAAATTGCTCTAGTATGAGCCTCGAGAAAAAGTTCAACCTCTGAGATGCTGACTTTTTGAAGAGATTGCTTATTCTTGAAGTGGTTGCCCCTGGATGGGCTTTCCTTACCAAGTCGAACTCCCTAACTGGATGCGTTCGTCGGGATTCCATTGATGCTGAATTGACTTGCAAACAAACATTATTTATTTAAAAATTGGCAAATTTAATGCAACATTTATGCAAGTTTTGAAATCGCAATTTATTGGTATGATAGTGATACAGTGGAGTTGATTAAAAATAAAATAAAAAGTGGATCTAGCCATTTTATGGAGTGGAAGATCAAGTGATCAGTACAAATGATTAGCAAAGATCGTTAGGAGTCAGGTTAACACAACCTTGTCGTAGTATGCTCTCGAAATAAACCCTGCCTCAATTAGGACTTTTAAGGGTCGTAACATGGCTTGGTTCACGGTTTATGAAACAAAAGATAAAAGGCTCAAAATTTATTTGTACCCATCCCATCTTCGTGATGAACTCCAATCCTATGTTCAGTTAACTTGACATATGCATTCATATCTCAGAACTATTTTGACAATGCGTGATAAGGATCAGGATTTGAAAGTGATGGCAGCCACCTTGCTCTATCCTTGCTTTGCTTGATTTGATGACTTCATTAACTTTCGTCTAAGTCGTCTTTTTAAGTTTTTGACTTAGTGGACTTTTTTTTTGCATTTCTTTTTCCTTACGTCATTCTTTTGTTGAATGGTTATGACTGCCATCTTATTGGATGATAGAGAATACGTACTATAAACTTTTGGCTCTTCACGACTTCTTTGGCGTGTGAATGAAAGTACGTTGCTGATCCTTCTTGAATGATGGATTGAATCTCTTGAAAATTGGATGCAAGAAGATTAAATGAACCAACTACCCCACCCCAGGTTTGAAATTAAGGGTTTTTGCATTTTCGAAAAAGAAAACTCCTACTTCTAGGATCGAAGGGGTTAGCGAGGGATTATCTTCCTTATTTCAACGGTGTTTGGGAATTTGAAACAATGCCTGTACATCATTGGCAAGGTTTTAATTGAGAGCATACAAATGGAGAATTCAAGGTATCTGGTTTTCATCATCCTTCTTCCAATCTTTGCTAAAACAAAAGTTTGATAAACAAAAGATAGAAATATATTTGTGCTTTTTGTAACAATGAAAGAAACGAGTGAATACGAATGGGTTAATTCAAAATATGCATAAACATTTCATTAATCTTGCCAATTTAAAACAAACAATGCTAACAAGCAAATACAAAATCAACATGCAAAGAAAATACAACAATGCTGAAACAAACAGGGGATTGCCAGCTTTAGGGAACTGAAAAAAAGTCTTGATTCACTGTCTTCAAGAGATGCACTAAAAAGTCACCCAGGAGAGAGGTTGAAATGCACCAACAGACTCCCTTCTGAAAAGGATATGCACCTCTTGTCGATCAAATGTTGTACCTTGGCTTGAAAAGCTCTGCAGTCTTCAGTTGAATGCCCTATTGATCCAGCATGATATCCACATTGCTCATGTGGATTATACTCAGGCGGGTATGGCTCTGTCCATGGCTTGAGAGATTTGGGAACCACCAATGAGTGTTTAATCAAAGGTTGCAGAAGTTGAGTGTATGATAAAGGTACTGGATGAAGAGGAGCGTTCCTTCTTTCCAGATTGTTGCGAGGCTTATGTGGACGCTGATGTTGATTCGGATATCCTCGGCTTTTGGCTTGCTGACTTTGATGAGGAGAAATCCAGGGTTGCTGGTAAGGTACCCTAAACATTGTTGGTTGCCTACAAGGATGATGAGGCATATGGAATAATGATTGCTGAGAAGATGGAAGGTCAAAGGATCTTGTTGATGCACCACAAGAATACTTGACGTCTGCCATGACTGCATTGATTACATCCTCTTCCTCCTCTTGGGAACTGTTGAGGGATTCATTCTCACTAGCCTGGTCGCTTGAGGCGCCTTGGATCTTTCCGCTTTTGAGACTAATCTCAATACGTTCTCCCGTTTTTACCAGGTCAGAGAAACGCGTTGTGGTGGTGCCTATCATCTTCTCAAAGTACGGGCTCTGCAGGGTGTCCATAAATAGGTTAACCAACTCCTTCTCTGATAGAGGTGGTTGAACACGATCAGCAAACTCTCTCCACCTCTGGACATACTTTTTGAACGGCTCATCATTCCCTTGAGATATGTCCTTCAAGTGAAAGCGACTGGGAGCTTCTCCCAGATTGTAATGGTATTGTTTCACAAAAGCATTGGCTAGGTCCAACCATGACTGAATATGACTTCTTTCCAAACCCATGTACCAATCCAACGGTGCCCCACTCAAACTGTCTTGGAAGCAATGAATCATCAGCTTATCATCAAAATCATATGCAGTCATTTTTCGACAGAACATCACCAAATGGTGTTTTGGACAGCTATCCCCTTTGTACTTCTGAAAAGCAGGTGCTTCAAACTTCGGAGGTATAACCAAACCAGGTACTAAGCACATGTTTAAAGCATCCAGGTCAAAAGCATTTTCCCTTCTAGAGCTTTGAGTCTTTCGTTTAGCATTCGACATTTCTCATTCATCTCGGCAACATCTGGCCCCTTGGTCCTTCTCACTGGGATTGCCCCTTGGGAAATTGGCTCAGAGAACCCAAAACTTTGGTACTCAACGGCATCGTGAGGTAAGGAGTTTCCATCCCGAATAATGGTATGCTCTTGAATAACGGATGCCCCAACTGGGGTCCTTGCAGGCTGAGGTTGAACAGAACTGTTCCTTTGAGATGGAGAGACATTTCCTATTACGGCAGCCTGTTGAACATTATCCCCTCTCCTGATCAAAGCTGTCACAACATCCATGAGCTGGTCCATCTGGTCTTTTGTCAAATCAATGTTTCCCCTTGTCGCAGTCTGCTTTTGTCCTTCAGGGTCCATGATCAATCAGGAACTACTTCAAGTCCAATGTAGGTGTCGGGAAATCAACTGCGGGTTATGGACACAGGATGAGGATGAGCTTACTCTGAGGAAGGAAAATGATATGCAATGCAAATGCAATGGTATGCAAACGGATGCAATGCAAGGATGCTTAGAGATCACAAACACAAACAAACACAGGAGCTGGAAAAGCTCGAAACTTCCTAAACGGTAGGCTATAAGTGATTGGTTCTACAGTCTGTACCCATAGATCCCACTCACAGGATGGTTTTTACGGTGATGGTTTAAGGAAACTCATGGTCACGGACGTTTATCGTATTAACGTCCCGCCGCAGGCTAACTGCATTGTGACGATAATAACGATAAGGTCCACCTTGAGTAGAGTTCTCATGCTAGGCGTGCAAGGAGCGAGTCCTCGGAGCCTAACATTACACAACTTCCAAAATTGAAACAGGTCCTAGGGGGTCCCAGAATCACAACCCTTTCATGAATCAGGTCACGCGACAGGCTAGCTGCGTTGCGACAAGATCTACGAAAAGTCTAACTATCTGGGGGAGCTTTCATGTTAGGCGTGCAAGGAGCGAGTCCTTGGAGACTAACACTAATAACATCCACTTCTAAACTTAGGTGTTCCCTCTGCTTTTTTCACCACTCAAAACTTACTTGCAAAAATAAACCCCAAGATCCCACAGACAAATATAATGAGCAATAGGGTAAAGCGGTAAAAGAACAGATAAACAAACATAAATAATAAACATAGAGAAGACAAGAAAAGACAAGATCAAACAAATAAACACAAAATGCTAAGTTAGGCTCGACTCTCTCTAGCATGGAGCTATCCCCAGCAGAGTCGCCAACTGTCGTACCTCGAAAAATACGATCCTAAAACAAAACAACAGAGCCGCCACCTAATTTTATTTATTCTACTAGAGAAAAAGGAGATATAGATACAACCTAAAGGAAGGATAAGAAATGGTTTACGAAACCAAATTCTAAGTTCGGGAGTCGGATACGCAAGGGGAAGGTATTAGCACCCCTCACGTCCGTTGTACTCAACGGGAACCTCTTAGCTAATTATGCGATTAAATGTTTGATCTTAAGTCTTTGTCTTCTAAATGATTATTAATATGTTCGTTCTTAAAGGGAATTAAAGTTTTAAATTATTATTATTAAGACGGAGAAAAGATTAAATGATTTTAAACAGAGAAATAATTAAATTTTGTATTAGAGTGCTCGCGAAGGATTAAAATCCCCGTGCCTACGTATTCCCTTATGCAATGGGAAAGTCAGAGCTTCGTAGTTCATGTTACTCAGTTTTTATGTTGTTTTGTGAAGGGTTTTTGTTTGATGGTTGAGAAGAAGGAGAGTTGGAAGTTTTTTTCGGCTGAAGAAGGTCAGAGCAGTTTTATGAAGGTTTTCGGGTCGTGATGAAGGAGGGTGTTGGTGGAGAGATTGAAACAGGGCGTTTCTGGATTTTTATCCTGCCTGTCCAATGTTATGTTGTGGTCCTCCCCCTTTTCACAGGTTTTTGTTCCTGAGTTCTAAGAGTTTTTTTTGAGGGTTTTTTTGTCTTTCCCGGATGGCCTGGTTTTTTTTGTGTGCTTTTCGTTCTTCTTTTTTTTGAAGTGTTCTTTTGCTGGTTTTTTTGAAGGTATTTCTTTCTGTCTTTTGAGATTTGATGTGTTTGATATCCCCCTTTCTGATCTTTTCTTCTTCCTTTTAAATCAAAAGTTGGGAAAAAAAGTATTGTCCCTTTCATCACCAATTTTAATTCAGAATTGTTGGTTGTTTTTGGTGTAAACTGCAGGTCTATGTAGGAGCAGGGTGGACTTGTTGCTATCTCGTTGCAGGCTTGGTAGCAGATTAGTCAAAATTGTTTTGCTTAGATGTAGCAGGGTTATGTATTTGGTTTGACTATCATGAAAGTGGAAAAATGTGTAAAAATGAGCATTGGGTTGTGCGAAGGGTTGGTTTGACAGCAATGTCACAAGGACAACAATTTAAATAAGAAAAACAAAATTATAAAATTAACAAACATAAAAAAAACTAGTTTATTTAAAACAAATCTGATTATAATAAATTAATAAAACCCAAATTTCTAAATACAAAGTTTAAAATAAATAAAAAGAAATAAGCTAAATAAAATAAGATTAAAACTATAATTAACAATTTTAGGCTTAATAAAATAAACTAACAATCTAGGAAAATGAATTAAATGGAATATTAAAAATAAGTAAATTATTTAGAACTAATTGATAAAGTTAAATCATAATAACTATTTTTGAAATCAAACTAATTTACATTTTTTTTCAAATAAAACCTAAATTGAAATTAAACTTAAATCTAAATAAAAATCTAAATTTGAACCAAAATAAAAAGAATAAAACTAATTCTAAAATATCTAATATTAATCTAAAATTTTCTCTTGAACCGAAACAATTAATTCTAAAAAACAAGAAACTTATATGATTCCAAATGATAAAATGAATAGAAAATGCGATGATTAATGATTAATGGACACTTGTGCAGGAATGACTGGCAATCGGGAAAAAAAATTGATAAAATGCACCAGATGAAAGAAAAAGAAAAAGCTCGGTCAAAATTTAGGGTGTGACACTGTGGTTGTTGTTGTTGAGGATATGATGATTGTTGTGGAATTGGAGCTGGGATGGTAACAGCTGCTACTGACCGGTGAGCATATTGAGGTCTGCCCCTGCTTGTATGAATGAAATTAGTTTCAATAGACTTTCAATCCTTTCACCAGCTATGACCACGTCAGCAAAACATGTAGAGGAAAAAGCAACCAGTCTATCAATATAGGTCCCTTGCAATATATTCATAAACATGTCAGCCATCTCCCTCTCTAACATGGGTGGTTGGACAGCAGCAGCAAGCTGTCTCCATCTTTGAGCATACTCCCGGAAGATTTCTCTAGAAGATTGAGACATTCCCATTAGGAGGGTCCTATTGGGAGCCATGTCCAGGTTGTATTGATACTGACGGATGAAAGCCTCGGCCAAATCCTTCCAGCATCTTATGGTGGCTCTAGACAAATGCGAATACCATTCTCTTGAAGCCCCCGTCAGACTGTCTTCAAAGTAGAACATCCACAACTTTTCATCCATAGTATAGGCTTTGAGCCTTCCCAAGAAAGACTGCAGGTGAGTGAGTGGGCAGGAGGTACCATTGTACTTTTCAAAGCAAGGGGGTTTGAATTTGTGGGGAATTCTCACCCCATCCACTAGTCCCATATCCATCACATCGAAGCCCAAAGAATTCTGAGACTCCAAAGATCTTAACTTTTCAGCGATCGCGTCCAATCTCCTGTCGTATACTTCATCTCCAGCCCCTATGACAGTGAACTGTTCTTCCTGGGGATCCTCCTGCAGGACTCTGCCCCCAGTAGTGTTACCTTGAACATTCCTCGGGATGTTAACCTCTGGATCTAGATGAGGTCCATATACTGGTGGGTCAATACGAGGTTGGCCCCGTTCATTATTGCTAGTTCCTCCTGTTCCAAGATGAGGCTCCTCAGGAGTTTGTCTTTCCACCAGCTCTCTTAACCTTTCTTGACTCTGGGCTAGGCCAGTCATCACTGCCATAAACTGAGACATCTGATTTCTCATCTCTACTCTCTCATTGGCCATCTGGTTTCTGACCTCAGATAGGTCCTGTTGTACTTTTTCCATTTGAATACCGGTAAAGTTGTTACGAGTTGGGTACCGGTGCGCGCGGTTGACAGGGAACACTCGGCGACAAGCAATATTTCCTGAGATCACAACAAAGTTAGAAACAAGAATAATAACGAAACCTACAAAACAAAAACAAAGTTAGTATGCAATGCAGTATGCTTATTTATTTTCCAAGGTATCTGGTTTGGTTCTTGGTTTTGACCTTTCCAGACCTCGAGGAAGATGCTTGATGTTGTTGAGAGAAGGCCCGGATAAAAACAAACCAAAATATATTACAAATGATGGAGCAATACATAGTCTGTTTTACAATACTTGCCCTTGGAGGGTCAAAATACATCAAAAAGAAAAAAGTACATCAAATGGAAACAAACAACAAGCAAAGAATCAGACATCCAGTCCAAACTCATCTTCTCTTACCTCCTTTAGGAGTGCCTCAGTCACTGAACCAGTTGGGTGCTCTATAATAGTCCTAATGAGGAGGTTCCTGGTGGAAAAGGCAGTGGTCGGCCTCTTGTGCCTGTCCTGGTCCTTTGATCTCTTCAATCCTGCTCTGAGCTTCAACTCTGAAATCTCCTTCTGGGCTGCCAATAAAGCTTCCTGCTGTTTCTTCTCATTGGCCTCTAATTGTTCAATCTTGGCTTGAGTCTTCTGGTCTTCTTGTGTACGGGCTTCGATGATTCTGACCCACCTAGCCTAACTTTCTTGCAGATAGTGCTCAGCCCTAGCTTTCTGAATCTTAGCCTCCTTGCAGGCATTCTTCAATATCTGTTCCCCAGCCCTTACTTTCCTTATGTAGTCCTCTGTCCTTTTAATTCTGGTCAGATGCTCAACCTTGAGCTTTTCCAATCTCTCAATGTCCAGACGACCATCACTCCTCTCCCAAAGAGTCTTCTTTAAAGCCTCAGATAACTTCTCATTCCTTTCCTTCAGCTTCTCAAATTCTTCTAGGCTGACAGTTGCTGCTGGCTGTACAGTAGATGGTCCAGGCATGTCTTCCAAGGTGAAAGGCATTCTAGTAATCTGAGCTCTAGCACGGGACCATTCATAATACTGAGCTGAATCAACATTGTTACATCTTCCAAGAATAGGAACCCCTTTTGTCTGGATGTTGTCCCAAGCCCAGGCAGCTTGTCTGACAACAGTTGAATTAGGTTGCACTTCACAATATAGGGTCTCAGCTAAATCCTGTCCTCTGGGAGGGTGAACTAAGGCATAACCCAGTTGTCTCTTAAATAGTAAAGGATTGTAGTTTATGCAACCCTTTACTCCTATCAAAGGCACATTTGGGTACTGTCCACAGCTGGTGATGATGTCTTTGCCTTTGGTGCTCTGGGTGCACCATCTGATATCATCTGAAGTCAAAGCAATGAGCCTCTTGGCCCAATTCTTCTGTTGGTGTGGGTTCAAGAAGTCATCTGACTTAGGCAGGTGTCTGAGAAGCCAGGTGTAAAACAAAGGAGCACAGCATCTTACCAACTTCCCCCTTTGTTTCTCATTCCTCTGATGAATTGAATAATAGAAATCTCCTAGCAGTGTAGGTACTGGGTTCTTCAGGAGAAACAAATGGATGGCATTCTTGCTGACAAATTTGGGCTCATCTGCAAATAGTATAGCCCCATATATGCTGAGGTCTAATAGTGCACAGACTGCCTTCCATTCTCCTAAAGAAGCTTTCAGGATGGCCTGAGAGATTAAGAAGTCCAAATTCAAACCAGGAATTCCAGCTTTTGTTGTCATACTTTGCTCAATCAGGGCAGGCTCCAAGTACAATGCCCTTGCTATTTCTCATTTCTGGGAGTTGTCATAACTGGGTTGAAAGGGATTCCACCCCTGATAGGTACTCCAATCAATGAAGAAAATTCTTCCAACAGAGGCCCTAGCTGAAAGTCTGGAAAGGTGAAGCATCTCAAAGGAGGGTCATAGAACTGTAAGCATGTGTGGATCATGCTCCTCTGAGAGGGGTCAAGGTCCATAACCATGTCCAGGATACCTCCATAGTGTTCTCTAAACAATGGGATATGGTCAGGTGTGATGAGTGACTGGACTTGCCCGATGCCAGTCAACACAGGCTCAAAAAAGTAGTAGGATATGTTGCTCTTCCTGGGAGTAGTCATGAGTGCTGCTGAAGAAGCTGAAGATGAGTGCTGATGAAGATCACAGACTAAGACTGGAGATGAGTCTCTGATAGACTGATGCTGGTGAGGGTGTAGATAACTGAACCAGATAACTGATGGAGACAGCTGAATTAGAGGCCTATGCAGATGAAGGGGTCAAAACCAAAACCAAGATACAATGAAGTGGATACCCTGAAAAGCAAATAAACAAATGTTAAATGATGCAATGATGATGTATGCAAATGATATGCAAAGGTTTGTGATCAAGAGCTGGATCTGATTATCTGTCTTGATATATATAAGGCCCATGTATGTTCAAGAAGTCCAGATGAGGGCTCAGAAATCCAGTAACCATGGTGGGGGACTCAAGTAAAGAGTCACATATCCAGGGTTAATCACAAGAACTGTCCAAAGTGAAGTATTCTTGAACAATACAGTAACAGGGTATGATGTGGCCAAGGGTTCTTGCAAACCTGTAAACAGCCCAACCCCCTCACAGGTAATGTTCTAGAACAAGGATCCTCAGACTTGGGTCAGTTATGAGAAGTGTAAACACTTCTAACCTGGAGGTACAGTGTTTACAATGACCATAACACACCCTCCTCTAATTCACCTCAGCTTCTGAAGGTCATAATAAAGGTCATCCAGACTTAGCAGGCTTCCTAGATAGCCCTAGCACTACAGGAAATCTGTAGCACAGAGTTCTCAAGAAGAAACCCATATCTGAACCGTGTTTCATATTCCCGCACCAGACCGAAATGGAATGGGAAAGAACATGAACCACTCTAGGCTAGGTGTCACTCAGGTCCCAGGTATAGGACCTTAAACTCTCAATGGAACCCCACCCACCAAAACAGAAAACCAGATCCAGCAAATGACAGTATGAGACTGTAAATGAAGTAATAAATAAAGCTGTACATAAAGCAGTAAATAAAGCAAAATAAATAACACACATAACACATAACACCCCAGTAAACACAAATCAAAAAAGCGCTAGGAGGAACCCAAAAAAAGAACAAGAAGCCCTAGTTGCAGTACAAGGGTCCCCAGCAGAGTTGCCACGCTGTCGCTCCCGCCAAATGACACCTGGTCAAGAGGGGTACCGACGCGAACGGTCGGCGAAAGAGAAGAAAATGAAAAGAGTCGCCAGCTAGGCATTTTTATCCCGAAGGAAAGGTAATGCTGCATAAACCTAAGAAAAGATGGATAAGACGGTTGCGAACCAGAGAAACTGAGAAAGGGGGTTGGTAACAACCTGGGAAGGTATTAGCACCCAGATTGTCCGCCGTACTCGCCGGGATCCACGCTTGAAATATTTGTGTTTAAAGGGGTAGTGTCAGTGCAATTAGTGTATCAAAGCTGGAAAGAATGCAAGTGTCAGTGCTAGAAGAAAGTGAAGAGAAATATGTGAAATGTCAGTGCTGGAACAGAGGTGCAAAGCTCAAGATAATGAGGCTAAAAGAATAATGCTGGAGGAGGGGGGAATATACAGAGACTTTTGTTCGATAACCGTTAAGTTATGCCTACGTATCCTCTCGCGCAATGAGGAAGTCAGAACACCGTAGTTCGACTCAAAGAGACTGAAAGATAAATTGACTTGTGAACTGCTTACTTATCTATGCTCAAGTGTATGACCTGTCTAGCTTAGGTGCAAACTGTCTTGCATTAGACGGAAGAAGCAAGTTCTCGTTTATGAGTGAAGATGATGAGAAAAGAATCCCGGAGGAGACGATTATTGTTTGTTTTTGAGTTTTCAATCTTTTATTGCTTTTTGGTGTTTTTCATAAGAAAATGAGCTTAAGCCTAAACCAAGGGTTAGTAAACTCATCACATCCTCCCTGTGATTAGGGGTAATGAGAATACCTTAAGTATGAAGTAAACACCTCACACTTAATCACCAAGATATAGGATTAAGATCATTAACCTACTTGCATTTATTTAGATGTTTTTGGTATTTTTGTTTAGTGTTAAGTAATGAGTTTAAGCCATAATCAAGGATTCAATGGACTCATTACACCATCCTAATAAAAGGATAATAGATGAGAACACTTAAGCTGAGAAAGGCTCCTCAACTTATTCCATGATTAGGGATTAACCTCATGACAAAACAAAACCTTTATTAAGTGGATTTTAGTTAATGATAAGATTAAGAAGTGGATTTTATGGTTTGTAAGACAACTTGAGGGGAACTTGTCCATTAACACTAGGGTTAGTCCTTCTTAACCAATTAAGGAAGAATTAGAACCCTAATGCAAGGCCCAAGTTACAAGCTTGATGTCTTAGTGATTATTATATGGATTGATTAAAGGATTTAAACACATTAAGGGTTTAACACTTAGGATTAAAGATATACACTCCATCCTAATAGAAGGATGCATGCATAAGCTTAATCACAAAGCCTTAAAACCTATAAGGTTTAGTCCCTAATTAAGAGGTGAGAAGAGAAGACACAAAGATGACACAAAGGCAAAACTAATGGGGGACTAATCAAACCCTAATTGTGATCATGCTTGGGTGTTCCTAGGGTTAATTAGGCTTGCAAAAGATCTTCAAGAGAAAAAGCCACCAAGGAAGAAGCAGATGAAAGGAGGAAGAAATAGAAGACGCAAAACAACTTACTTCACTTAAGAAGATAAGTTGCTTGAAGGAAGAAAGAGGGGAGGGAGCATGAATGAGCAAGCTCACTCTAATCCACAAATAAAATGCAGCAATGAATGCATAAGAGAGATGAGAAGAGATTATGAGAAGTGAAGGCAAATTCACTTCTCAAACACTTACCACCTGAAAAGTTAGCAACAAGGAATGAAGTGAAATGAAAATGAGATGAGATGCAAGTGTAAACACCCCAAATTTGCCCTCACCCATTCACACCATGGCTTGTGATCATCTCATATGCATAATAACAATCATACCATCTCATATTACATTTTTGGTTCACTGCATTGGTTCTAAGTCATCTGCATCTAGGGTTTGTGATCTGAGCAATCCAAGAGCTTCTTGAGCCACTCCAAGGGTCACCAATCACTTCAAAGGTGTCCATGTGTGTTCAAGCATCATATTATATCCTCTCAAAGTCAAGAATTCCAAAGAATCATAAGAACTGGGATTGGTGTGGATGCAGAGCCAAGTTTGACTGCACAGTTGACTTGAAATTAGGGTTTTGGTTTCAGAGGCCATAACTCCAAATTTTTTGGTCATTCTTGTTTCCATTGGTCTTTATATGGTATAGGTAGTATGCATATCAATTTTCATGAAGAAATTCCATGGGGAAGTCATCTGATCAAGGGTTGACTTTTCAGACAAGTCAGTGCAAAATCAGGGCATCTGAGGCCCCCAATGACCCAACCAAGGGGTGATCTTCATCATTTTGAGTGTATATGATCTTTATTTGATCATGGAAGAAGGTTGAAGTTCATAAAAATCAAGAATTACAAGTTTTTGCAAAGTTGACTTTTTAGGGCATGGTTGACTTTTCAAGAATATGTCATTTTATGCCATTTTTCAAGCCTTGCTTTTTGATCCAAAAATGCTTCAAATGAAAAAACTTTGGTCATGAAAGTTGTATAATACATTTTTCCCTTTTCAAAAAGTACAAGAACATGACCTAATTCATTTTGGATCAAAAGTTATGGTGTGACAAAGTTGGCAAAAATCACTAATTTTCAAGTTATGCACCAAATGGAAAACTTGCAAGAACTTTGTACCAAGGCATTTGTGACTTCTAATTCACATCAAACCAATGCACAAACATTCTATGTGACCTAAAAGTAAGATTTGAACCAAGAGATCACATGTTTTGTATGGCTTTGGAGCAAAATCTTTCCATGAGAACCAAAGGAAGCCAACTTGCAAAAACCATCATAACACTTCACCCACTTGCTGCCTATGTTGCTGACCACCCCTAGCCTTTCTCCCTCACCTTGCTGCGCAGCCCACACCCATTGTACCAATCTAGAACCAAGCCCATGCTTTCCTTACACAAGAGTGGACTTTTTTGCAAAAGTAGACATCCCAATCACAGCAGGCCAGGTCACATCACCTGACCAATGGGAGTTCTTTATGCAAGGAAAATGCTGGCCATAACACCCAAGAAGCAGGCCTGAAACACAACACAACATCACATTCACAAAATCACCCTCACTTGCATTTTCCTTCGAAACTCTTTGCACAAACCACCAACATTCAAACCAGTTTCACCAATTATTTCGCCATGTTCCATTGAGTCAAAACCAACAAGACACAAGCCTGAATCAAGCAAGAACACCATTCCTCCATTTTCACTCTCAGAAGCAAAACCATTCGAAACTCACTCCACAGGCCATAAACACCCAAACAAACTCCACAAACCTTCTCCACTCATCATCCTGATCACAAAGAACCACTCACATTGACCTGAAACAGCCTGAATCACCATCACCATTTTCAACTGAGCTTGAACAGAACTGGTTTAATCTCTCAAACCAGCCAACATAAACTCCTTCTAAGCATTCAAGGATCATCAGGGGACCAAGTAGAGTGGATTGCATCAAAGGGAAAGGTCAGAAAGTTGCTAGGGTGAAAGCTTCGAAACTCAGGTAGCTCAAGAACATTTTTTCCAGAAATCATTTTTTAAGTTCTTAAGTTGTTCTATATGCTTCACTGATTGTTCTGATGCCTTTAGTTTTGAAAATGGTGGAGAGATGAGAGTTTAATTTGTTTCTGAAAGTTTTGCCCTAAAATCTTCTTTGTTTCGATTCATGAGATTAATGGAATATAAATGGTTTCTAGCTTAGGGTTTTGATTCAGTGGGTTATGGGGATCATTTCCATGTTCTTAGATTTCATTTAGGTTAGGTTTTGAGAGTTTTGGAGATTTTCAGGTGGGGTTCCCACCGGAGAAGACGACCGGAGGTCTTCTCCGGCCACCTGAAAATCATTAGGGCATAATCCCAGTCATTAAGGCAGTTTGAATCTGGAGCGTTGGATGCCTTGACTCTGTTGACTTCGCGCGCGTGTGAACGGTCCAGATGTGGTCATTAAACCCTAATCTCTATTATTTATTTAATTAATTGAGTTTAAGTCAGTTTGAATATGGGCCATCAGATGACGCGCGCAGTCAACCCATTCAAACCCAGAAGCTATCCCAGCCCTCCATTCAATTGACTTTCCCTTTTTCTTTGTTTAATTCATTTATTTCATAATTGTTTTGCATAATTTATTTAAAATAGTTAAAATTGTCTAAAAATTATGAAACTTTTTCTCAAGAGTTTCATTAATTTTTATGACACAAAAATATTTTTATTTTCATTTTTAGCATTTAAAAAGTATTTTAAAATATTTAAAAGTTTATTTTTAATTGATTAATGAAAATTAATTTATTAAAAATACTTTTAGGTATTTAAAAATCACCAAAAAATTCATGAAATGTTCTAAGATATTTAGAAACATTGTCCAACCTTCAAACCAAATTTATTTTTTGATCTTGATGCATTTTAAGAATTTCTCATTGAATTAAAATCATTTTTGTGCATTATTTTGATCCAAAGTTCAAAAAATCATTTCTGCCTATCCATGAGGAGTTGGACATTGATTCTTTTTGCATTGCATTGTGTTTAGCATGTATTTTGTGAGATTAAATGGCCATGATTTGATCTTTCATTTTCCATTTGTTTGACAATTCTTTTGTTTAGGAACCCTAAAACCCTAGCAAACTTGTAAAAATCATAACTTGAAAGTGGTTAGGAGTTGAGACCTCTCCTTTGGGTATTGGTTTAGTATAGGATTAGGGGTCCTTTGTGTGGCATTTTCAATTTTTTATCTTAGGGTTTGCTTCTGGTTTTGATTTTTGTTTGTTGCATTGATCATAAACCCTAATTTGGGCTTCCATATGCATCCATCTTGCATTCTCTTGCATAACATGCCTTGCCATGACATTCCATGCTTCCATGTGATTCATTTGACATCATAAGACATATTGAAAGCATGTTTGATCATTGCATCATGTATTTGCCTTGTTGTATGCCATGTGCACTTCATAACTTTTCATGTATGTCCATGCTTCCTAACTTGTTTCATTTGCATTCATAAGCTTGTAGGATCATTTCCATGTGCTGCCTCATGTTTGTAGCATCTCATAGCATCATTACCATCTCATATTTTCTTCTGATTTTGGTTTGCATCATGTCATTCCATCCCGTTTTGCATTGCATTGCATTTCTTTTCTAACCTTTCAGGTGGTAAGTGACTTTGAGAAGTGAATTTGCCTTCACTTCTCATAACTCTTCTTTTCATTTCTCTTGCATCCATTGCTGCATTTTTATATGTGTTTGAGTTTGAGCTTGCTCATTCCTCTTCTTCTTACTTTCTTTCTTCAAGTGACTTGACTTCTTGAATGAAACAAGTTGCTTTGCTTCTCTTGATCCTTTCATCTGCTTCCTGGTGGTTCCATTGAAGACTTGTTCTTGAAAACCTAACAAACCTTAGGAACAACCAAGCATGACAATGATTAGGGTTTTGATTAGTCTCCCCTTTTAGTTTTTACCTTTGTGTCTCTTTTGAGTCTTCTCTTCTCACCTCATAATCAGGGACTAAACCCTAAAGGCTTTAAGGCTTTGTGATTAAGTTTATGCCTGCATCCTTCTCTTAGGATGGAGTGTATAACTTTAATCCTAAGTGTTAAACCCTTAATGTGTTTAAATCTCTTAATCAATTCACTTAATAAGTATCAAGACACCACACTTGTAACTTGGGCCTTACATTAGGGTTCTAATTCTTCCTTAATTGGTTAAGAAGGACTAACCCTAGTGTTAATGGACAAGTCCCCCTCAAGTTGTCTTACAAATCATAAAACTCACTTCATCATCATATCATTAAATAAAATCCACTTAATCAAAGGCTTGTTTTGTCATGAGTTTAATCCCTAATCATGGATTAAGTTGAGGAGCTTTCCTCAGCTTAAACACTCTCATCTATTATCCTTCTATTAGGATGGTGTAATGGGTCTGTTTAATCCCTGATTATGGCTTAATATCATTACTCAACACTAAACAAAAACACCAAAAACATCTAATTAATCACAAGTAGGTTAATGATCTTAATCCTACACCAAAGGTGATTAAGTGTGAGAATCTGACTTCACACTTAAGGTACCCTCATTACCCCTAATCAGAGGGAAGATGTGATGAGTTTACTAAATCCATTGGTTTAGACTTAAGCTCATTAACTTATGACAAAATCCAAAAAACAATAAAAGACTGAAAACACCAAAAACAAACAATAATCGTCTCCTTCGGGATTCTTTTCTCATCTCATTCACTCATAAACGAGAACTTGCTTCTTCCGTCTAATGCAAGACAGTCAGCACCTGAGCCAGACAGGTCATACACTTGAGCATAGACAAGCAAGCAGTTCACAAGTCAATTCATCTTTCAGTCTCTTTGGGTCGAACTACGGTGTTCTGACTTCCTCATTGCACGAGAGGATACGTAGGCATAACTTAACAGTTATCGAACAAAAGTCTCTGTATATTCCCCCTCTTTCCAGCATCATTATTTTAGCCTCATGATCATGAGCATTTCACTCTTATTATTGCACTGACACTGTATATATCACACTTCACTCCTTTTACACTGACACCTGTACATCTTTTCCAGCTATTCTATACACAAATTGCACTGACACTACCCCTTTAAAGTACAAATTTTTTAAGCGTGGATCCCGTCGAGTACGACGGACAATCTGGGTGCTAATACCTTCCCAGGTTGTAACCAACCCCCTTTCTCAGTCTCTCTGGTTCGCAACTGTCTTATCCATCTCTTTCTAGGTTTACGCAGCATTACCTTTCCTCCGGGATAAAAATGCCTAGCTGGCGACTCTATTCATCTCCAGTGAGTTCACGGTTGTGTGTTCTCATTGTCCCTTTCGCCGACCGTTCGCGTCTGTACCTTTATCTGGGCCCGTCCCATTTATCGGGAGCGACAGCTTGGCGACTCTGCTGGGGACCCTTATACTGCAACCAGGGCTTCTGGTTCTTTTTGTGGGTTCCTCCTAGCGCTTGATTGATTTGTGTTTACTGGGGTGTTATGTGCTTATTTGTGTTTGTATATTTGCTTTAGTTACTGCTTTCCGTACCGCTTTATTTATTGCTTTCTTTACAGTTTTTCATATATCATACTGTCATGCTGTCTGGCTGGATCTGGTTTTGCTTTGGGGGTGGGTGTTCCATTGAGAGTTAAGGCCCTATACCTGGGACCTGAGTGACACCTAGGCTAGAGTGAATCATATTCTTTCCCATTCCATCTCGGTCTGGTGCGGGAATATGAAACACGGTTCAGATATGGGTTTCTTCTTGAGAACTCTGTGTTGCAGATTTCCTGCAATGCTAGGGCTATCTGGGAAGCCTGCTAAGTCTGGATGACCTTTTAGTATTGACCTTCAGAAACTAAGGTGAATTAGAGGAGGAACTTTTATGGTTATTGTAAACACTGTACCTCCGGGTTAGAAGTGTTTACACTTCTCATAACTGATCCAAGTCTGAGGGTCCTTGTTTTAGAACACCACCTGTGAGGGGGTTGGGCTGTTTACAGGTTTGCAGGTACCTTGGCCTCAGAACACCCTGTTACTTTGTTTGTGTAAGAATACTCCATTTTGGGACAGTTCTTGTGATTCTAAAACCCTGGACATGTGGCTCTTTATTTGAGCCCCCCACCTTGGTTACTGGATTTATAGACCTCCATCTGGAATTCTTGAACATACTTGGACCTATATCAAGGCATTTGATCAGATTCAGCTCAGTCACAAACCCTTGCATATCATTTGCATACATAAACATTGCATCATATTGACATTTGCTTATTTGTGTTTCAGGGTATCCACTTTCATCTTTGGTTTTGGTTTTGACCCCATCTTCAGTATTGACCTATCTTCATCAGCACCTGCTTCAGCTATTAGCTATCTGCCATCTGCACCAGCCAATCAGTGGCCCCTTTCTTCAGTGTTATCATCAGCACCTGTCTCTGCTCATCTTCATCATCATGGCTCCTAAAAAGAGCAACATCACCTATCACTTCTTCCAGCCAGAGCTATCTGACATCAGGAGGATTCAGACCCTGATCACTCCAGATCACATACCATTGTTCAGGGAACATTATGGAGATATACTTGATATGGTTATGGATCTGGACCCTTCACAGAGAAGCCTGATCCACACTTGCATTCAGTTCTATGATCCCCCACTGAGATGTTTCACTTTCCAAGACTTTCAGTTGGGCCCTCTACTAGAAGAATACTCATCATTGGTTGGTATGCCTATCAGGGGTGGAATCCTTTTCAACCCTGAGATGGTCTTTCCTGGTAATGGAGAAGTAGCAAAGGCTTTGCATCTGGAACCTGTCCTAATTGAGCAGCATATGACTTCCAAAGCTGGAATCCCTGGTTTTCATCTGGATTTCTTGATCTCTCAAGCTGCCCTGAAAGCTTCTCTAGGAGAGTGGAAAGCTGTCTGTGCTTTATTGGCCTAGAGCATATATGGAATTGTGTTGTTTGCGGATGAGCCTCGATTCATTAGCAAGAATGCAATCCATCTTTTCATCTTGCAGAACCCAGTGCCCACTTTATTGGGGGATCTCTACTATTCAGTGCATCAGAGGAATGAAAAGCAGAGGGGAAGATTAGTGAGGTGTTGTGCTCCATTGTTCCATACTTGGCTTCTCAGGCATCTACCCAGGACAGATGCATTTTTGAATCCTCATCAGCAGAGAAACTGGGATAAGAGACTCACTGCTCTAACTTCAGCCGATATCAGATGGTGCACTCAAAGCACCAAGGGCAGGGATATCATCACCAGCTGTGGGCATTTTCCCAATGTGCCCCTAATAGGAGTTAAGGGTAGTATCAATTACAACCCTCTGCTGTTCAAAAGACAACTGGGCTATGCACTGGTCCACACTCCTAAAGCACAGGACTTGGTTGAAACTCTTTATTGTGAGAACAAGCCTAATCTGGCTACTGTTAGGCAGGCTGCTTGGGCCTGGGATAATGTTCAAACCAAGGGAATAACCATTTTGGGGAAGTGCAGCAATGTGGCATCATCACAATATTATGAATGGTCCTGTGCCAGGGCTCAATTCTCTGGGATGCCCTTTACCATAGAAGATATGCCTGAATCATCTTCAGCACCACCCCCTGCCACTGTCAGTTTGGAAGAGTTTGAGAGCTTGAAGGAAAGAAATGAGAAGTTAACCCAGGCTTTGCAGAAGACCCTCCGGGAAAGGAGTGATGGCAGGATGGAGATTGAGAGGCCGGAGAAGTTGAGAGTGGAGCATCTGACTAAGATTGAGAAGTCTGGGGATTATATCAAAAAGTCTAAAGCTGGAGAACAAATTCTGAAGAATGCTTGCAAGGAAGCCCAGTTCCAGAGAGCAAGGACAGACTTGTATCTGAAGGAGAGTCAGGCCCGGTGGGTCAGGATCACCGAGGCTCGTACTCTGGAGGACAAGAGAGTTCAAGACAAGATGGAGCAACTGGAAGCTAGTGCAAAAGTGCAGCAGGAAGCCCTGGCAGCAGCCCAGAGGGAGATATCAGAACTGAAGATCAAAGCTGGAGTGAAGAGGTCAAAGGACCAAAGCCAGCACAAGAGACTAACAACAGCTATTACGACCCGGAATCTCCTCATCAGGAATCTCACGGAGCGTCCGGCTGATCCTGTGACCGAAGCACTTCTCAAGGAAGTTCGTGAGGATGAGTTTGGTCTTGGTGTTTGACCATTTGTTTGTTGTTGCTTTCATTCCATGTACTTTTATTTTCTTGTAATGTATTTTGACCCCTCAGAGGGCTTGTATTCGTAAACAGACTATGTACCATTTTTGCTTTTTGTAATATATGTATTAGTTTGTTCCATCCGAGTTCACTTCGAAAGCAACATCAACAGCATCCTCAAGGGTCTGGAAGGTTCAAAACTGAATGCCAAGCCGGATACCTTGAAAACAAATAAGCATACTGCATTGCATGCTAACCCTTTTGTTTGTTTTGTAGGTTTTTGTTTTATTGCCACTAACTCTGTTGTGATGTTCAGGAACTATTGCTCGGCGCCGGGTATTTCCCCTCAACCGTCCGCACCGTTATCCGACCCGTAACAACCTTCCGGGCATTCAAATGGATCAGATGCAGCAGGACCTTACTGAGGTCAGAAATCAAATGGCCAATGAAAGGGTAGAAATGAGGAATCAAATGACGCAGTTCATGGAAGTGATGAACAACATGGCTCAGAGCCAGGAAAGATTAAGGGCCATGGTGGAAAGGCAAAACCAAGAAGATCCACATATAGGGACTGCTGGCACCAGCAACAATGAAAGGGTCCAACCTCATGTTAATCCCCATGTATTTGGACCACACCTCCATCCTGAGGTCAACATCCCTGCAAATGTTCAAGGGACTGCCACTGCAGCCAGGGTACTTCAAGAAGACCCCCAAGAGGATCAGTTTACAGTAATGGGTGCTGGGGAGGAAGCTTATGATAGAAGGTTGGATGAGATAGCTGAGAAATTGAGGTCCTTAGAGTCTCAAAACTCTTTGGGTTTCGATGTCATGGACATGGGCTTGGTAGACGGGGTCAGGATCCCCCATAAGTTTAAGCCTCCTTGTTTTGAAAAATACAACGGGACTTCATGCCCCCGGACTCATTTACAATCATTTCTGGGGAGGCTGAAGGCCTATACTATGGATGAGAAGCTCTGGATGTTCTATTTCGATGACAGCTTGACAGGAGCTTCAAGAGAATGGTACTCTCACTTGACAAGGGCAACTATCAGATGCTGGAAGGACCTGGCAGAGGCCTTCATCAGACAGTATCAGTACAACTTAGATATGGCACCCAACAGGACCCTCCTAATGGGAATGTCACAGTCGTCAAGGGAAAGTTTCCGAGAATATGCCCAGAGATGGAGGCAACTGGCTGCTGCTGTTCAACCACCTATGTCTGAAAGGGAGATGGCAGATATGTTTATGAACACCCTTCAGGGAACATATATTGACAGGCTGGCTGCTTTCTCTTCCACTAGCTTTGCAGATGTAGTCATAGCCGGGGAGAGAATTGAGAGCCTGTTAAAAATGGGTAAGATATCTGACAATGGTGCAAGCTCGTCCAGTAGTACAAGAAAGCCTTTTGCAGGCCCAAGAAGAACTGGCGAGACCAATGCCATCCACACCAACAGGGGTAGGCCCCAATATGTTCACAGATCAGTGGCAGCAGTCACCATTCCTGCTCCAGCTCATCCTCAACCAGTTTATCAACCTCCGCAACAAAATTATCAACCACAACCTCAGTACCATCAACAGAATCAGTATCCTCCGAGAAATTACAACAACAGCAACACCAATAACAATAATCAGCAAAGGCCATTCCAACAGAGGCCTTCTCAAGCCAACATGGTAATCGATCCGATCCCTATGCCATATGCTACATTGCTGCCACAACTCCTGAAACTCAACCTGGTTGAGCTAAGGACGTTGGCACCTCCAGATCCCAACAGTCTACCCAGGAATTATGATTCCAACGCCAGATGTGCCTTCCATTCAAATGCACCTGGCCACAGTACAGAAAAGTGCAGAGCTCTGCATATGAAGGTACAAGACCTGGTAGACTCAAAAGCTCTGAATTTCGCACCACCACCCAATGTCAATAAGAACCCCATGCCAAACCACGGTGGTCCCAGAATTAACGCTATTGAAGAGGACAAGCCGTCTTATTTAATAACCAGTGTGGGTCAGATCCGGACACCGTTGGTAGAAATTAAGGCTCAGCTCCTCGAATGTCAAATGTTCCCGGGGTGTGAGTTGGGGTGTGCTTACTGCAATATCTCAGTCAATGGGTGCGATAACCTGAGGAATGGCATAGACGGTCTCATTCAGAGTGGCCAACTTCAGATCACCACATCATCTCCTACAAATCCAGCAATCTCATCAGCAACAACTCCAGAACCTCCTACAACTGCAACAACCATTGTTCCTTACAATTCTTCGGCTTCATCAACAAGTACTTCATCTATTATCTCAACTGATCAGTTATCAACAAATTTTTCTTCTACAACTCCAGCACCACTCCATTTTGAAACTCCTACAACAACAACATCCATCCTCCCACCAATGTCTCCTACAACACCAGCAACAAATCATGAAGACGTCTCAACTGTCACAATATTTTATGATCCTGAAAACAACTCCGCCTACAACTCAGAAGGTCACAATTTATTATGATCCGCAAACTATCACAATTCCTTCCGCAGCTGCAGTCAGTCCAGTCACTATCACGGTGCCTGGACCAGTACCTTATGAAAGCAGCAATGCCATCCCGTGGCATTACGGCTCTGACCTGTACTATGAAGGACAAAGAATCACTTTTGAATCATCAACCCCTGCACCACAAATTGACAATGTGGGAGGAGGCGGAGGCTTCACTCGAAGCGGACGTCTTTTCGCTCCACAAATTCAGAGACCCACTGCCGAAGCAGAAGCTGCTGTTAAAGCAAAAGGAAAAAGCTTGGTGCAGGAAGAGCAGACTGTTAAAGAAGCCTTGAAAACACCCTTCGATCAAGAGGTTGATAAGTTCATGCGAATCATCAAGAAGAGTGATTATAAAATAGTGGATCAGCTTCATCAGACGCCTTCCAAGATCTCAATCCTATCATTGCTTATGTGCTCCGAAGCCCATCGGAATGCACTACTCAAAGTCTTGCACGCAGCTTACGTGCCTGAAGAGATCACTGTCAATCAGCTGGAAGCTGTAGTTGGAAATGTCAATGCTAGTCACGGACTAGGGTTCACCAATACTGATTTGACAACGGAAGGCCGCAACCATAACAAAGCCTTGCACATAACCATGGAATGTAAAGGTGCTGTCCTTTCCCATGTGCTGGTAGACACGGGGTCATCCCTCAATGTCTTACCTAAGAAGGCCCAGGTGAAGCTAGAATACGATGGATTGGCATTGAGACCCAGCAACCTGGTGGTGAGAGCCTTTGATGGTTCAAAGAGATTGGTTCTGGGAGAAATTGAATTGCCCATAACGATTGGCCCGCAGACCTTCAAAACGACCTTCTACGTGATGGATATACAGCCTGCCTACAGCTGTCTATTGGGTAGGCCATGGATTCACGCCGCTGGCGCCGTGACCTCTACCCTTCACCAGAAGTTAAAATATGAGTGGGAGGGTCAAATCGTTACAATCTGTGGAGAGTAGGATATTTTTGCCAGCCACCTGGCTACCTATAAGTATATTGAGATGGATGGGGAGATCCATGAAACAATGAGCCAAGGTTTCGAGGCCTTGAATGTCAATGAAACATCTGATGTGCCTGGTACTTCAATATCATCATACCAACAAGCCCGGAAGGTTGTTGAAGGAGGAAACGCCCAAGGCTGGGGCAAACTGTTATCGGTGGAGAAGAAAGAAGATAGATTTGGGTTGGGTTACAAACCAACTCAACAAGATCAAGTAGAGGCTGCGAAAGAGCCCAACTTTGTGAGTGGGGGGATGCTCACCCCTGATGCTATCAACTGTCTGGAAGACGAGCTGGAAGAGGAACGCAACCTGGAAAGCTGGATTCGTCCAAAGATCTCGGGGAGCAGTATCTCAAACTGGTCTTCCCAGGAAATTATAAGAGTTACTCATGCAGAGTAATTATTATTTCCTGTATTTTTATAGCATGCATCAAAGTCTTGCGTCTTGCCCAAGATGACAAGACTCATTTTGTAATCGGGCCATCTGTACTTTTTGTGCAAACAAGATTAATCAATGAAATATCAGACATCTTTTTGCAAATGAGTCTTTTTCTTTTTCGTTCACTGTTTTTCCATTTTTCTTTTTGTACAAAAAATAAATGGCAGTGTTTTCAAAATGACAACTTTATTTCACTTTTCTAAAATAAGATTAAAATCAAATCACTAAAATGGACAAACTGAACCCTTGCAGAGAGTGCCTTCCAGACTGCACCGACAACAGCACGGCTATGACTTCGTATGACTTTGACAATCCAATCAATCAAGCCGATGAAGGGGTTGAAGAAGAATATGAGCTTCCTGAAGAGCTAGCCAGGTTGTTAAGACAAGAGGAAAAGGTTATTACTCCTCACCAGGAGGAGGTTGAAGTGATTAATCTTGGTACAGATGAAGACGTGAAAGAAGTTAAAATCGGGGCCTGCCTGCAAGACTCAGTGAAGAGACAACTGATTGACCTGCTTCGAGAGTATGTGGACGTGTTCGCTTGGTCTTATCAAGATATGCCAGGGTTGGACACCGATATTGTTGTGCACAAGCTGCCTTTAAGAGAAGAATGCCCGCCGGTCAAACAGAAACTGCGCCGAACTCGTCCCGACATGGCTATGAAAATCAAGGAGGAGGTACAAAAGCAATGGGACACCGGGTTCCTTGCTGTAACTAGCTACCCACCGTGGGTTGCTAACATAGTACCTGTGCCTAAGAAAGACGGCAAAGTAAGAATGTGTGTTGACTACCGGGATCTGAACAGAGCCAGCCCGAAAGATGATTTCCCATTACCTCACATTGATGTATTAGTCGATAACACGGCTCAGTTCTCGGTATTCTCCTTCATGGACGGATTTTCAGGATATAATCAGATCAAAATGTCACCTGAAGACATGGAGAAGACAACCTTCATCACACCCTGGGGCACGTTCTGTTACAAGGTGATGCCATTCGGACTCAAGAATGCCGGTGCGACATATCAACGGGCTATGGTAACATTATTCCACGATATGATTCATAAAGAGATAGAATGTTATGTGGATGACATGATTGCCAAGTCCCTTAATGAAGAAGACCATCTGGTAAATCTACTAAAGTTATTCAAACGTCTGAGGAAATACCAACTGAAGTTAAACCCCAACAAATGCACATTCGGGGTGCGATCGGGTAAGTTGCTGGGGTTTATCGTAAGCGAGAAAGGGATTGAAGTTGACCCTGATAAAGTCAAAGCCATCCAAGAGATGCCTGCACCGAAGACAGAGAAGGAAGTTCGAGGGTTCCTAGTTCGATTGAACTACATCTCACGGTTCATATCTCACCTCACTGCAACCTGTGAACCTTTGTTCAAGCTGTTAAGAAAAGAACAGACGGTCAGGTGGAACGAAGACTGCCAGAAGGCTTTTGACAAGATCAAGGAATACTTACAAGAGCCTCCAATCCTTATGCCTCCAGTTGAAGGAAGACCTCTGATAATGTACTTGACAGTATTAGAAGAGTCAATGGGGTGTGTGTTGGGCCAGCATGACGAGTCTGGTCGAAAAGAGTATGCAATATACTACCTAAGCAAAAAGTTTACCGACTGTGAACAACGTTATTCACTGCTCGAGAAAACTTGCTGTGCTTTAGCGTGGGCTGCTCGCCGACTGAGGCAGTATATGTTGACCCACACTACTTTGTTGATCTCAAAGATGGACCCAGTTAAGTACATATTTGAGAAGCCAGCACTTACCGGACGGGTTGCAAGATGGCAAATGATCCTCATAGAATATGACATCCAATACACATCTCAGAAAGCCATCAAGGGCAGTGTATTGTCTGAATATCTTGCTGAGCAACCTATTGATGATTACCATCCTATGAGATTTGACTTCCCTGATGAAGACATCATGTTCATAAAAGCAAAAGATCATGAAGAGCCTGTTCACACTGAAGGGCCTGACCCGGAAGAAGAATGGACTATGATGTTTGATGGGGCTATTAACATGAATGGTCGTGGTGTTGGTGCAGTGCTCATTACACCTAAAGGAGTTCACATGCCTTTCTCGGCAAAACTCACTTTCAACTGCACTAACAACGAAGCTGAATACGAAGCTTGCATTATGAGTCTTGAGGAAGCCATTGACCTCAGGATCAAGACATTGACCGTATTTGGAGATTCAGCTCTGGTAATCAATCAAACCAACGGCAAATGGTACACTCACCAGGATCATCTGATGCCTTACAGGGATTATACAAGGAGGTTATTGACTTTCTTCACAACAGTCAAGCTTGAGTATATCCCTCGGGACGAGAATCAGTTTGCAAATGCTCTGGCTACCATTTCATCCATGATCAAAGTTCAGACTGCCAACTTTGTACCTCAGATTTCAGTGTCCAGACTTGACAGACCAGCATATGTGTTCGCAGCAGATGTTGTCAAAGATGATAAGCCTTGGTTCCATGACATTAAGTGCTTCTTGGAGGATCAAACATACCCACCAGGGGCATCTTCCAATGATAAGAAGACTTTGAGAAGGCTTGCTGGTAGTTTCTTTCTGAACACTGATGGGTCTTTGTACAAAAGGAACTTTGATATGGTACTCCTCAGATGCGTCAACAAGACAGAAGCAGACTTGTTGATGCATGAAGTGCACGAAGGATCCTTTGGTACCCATGCAGGAGGGCATGCCATGGCTTAAAAGTTGCTAAGATCAGGTTACTACTGGATCACAATGGATGTAGACTGTTGTGCCTACGCCAGACAATGCCACAAATGCCAGATCTACGCAGATAGGGTGCATGTGCCTCCCAATCCTTTGAACATCATGTCTTCACCATGGCCCTTTGCTATGTGGGGCATTGACATGATCGGTAAGATAGAGCCAACTGCTTCAAATGGCCACAGATTCATCCTGGTCGCCATTGACTATTTCACCAAGTGGGTTGAAGCAGCCTCATATGCAAACGTCATGAGACAAGTGGTAGCCAGATTTCTGAAAAGAGATATCATCTGTCGATACGGAGTGCCCGAGCGAATCATTACTGATAATGGTTCCAATTTAAACAACAAAATGATGGCTGAGCTATGCCGGGACTTCAAGATCCAACATCACAATTCTTCTCCTTACAGGCCAAAGATGAATGGCGCTGTTGAGGCGGCAAATAAGAATATCAAGAAGATTGTGCAGAAGATGGTAATCGCTTACAAAGACTGGCATGAAATGCTACCGTTCGCCTTGCATGGGTACCGCACGTCAATCAGAACATCCACTGGGGCAACACCGTATCAGCTTGTGTATGGTATGGAAGCCGTCCTACCTGTTGAAGTTGAATTACCCTCTCTACAGGTATTAATGGATGTTAAACTGAACGAAGCAGAATGGGTCCGATCCCGATACGAACAACTGAGTCTGATTGAAGAGAAAAGATTGGCTGCGATCTGTCATGGGCAGTTGTATCAGAAGAGAATGAAGAAAGCCTTCGATCAGAAAGTCAGGCACCGAGAGTACCAAGTAGGAGATCTTGTGCTGAAAAGAATCCTCCCTCCTCATACAGACCACAGGGGCAAGTGGACTCCAAACTATGAAGGACCATTTGTGGTAAAGAAAGTTTTCTCTGGTGGAGCACTGATGCTCAGCACCATGGATGGTGAAGATTTCCCGTCCCCTGTGAATTCAGATGCAGTTAAAAAATACTTCGCATAAGAATGACCCGCTGGACATAAAAACAGAATGTAAGTCCAGGCAAAAATAGGGCATCCCGGCGAGTCAAAAACAGAATAAAAGACGCGGGCAAAAATAAGGGAAAATAAACAAAAATGTACACCCGCTGAGTTGAAAAGCCGCATTGGACAGCTCAGGCAAAAATGGGTATCTCGATGGATTGAAAACCCGAAAGGGCGATCCATGCAAAATAAGGGAATAAGCGAACAACTGCATTCTGAATTCTTCTGTATCATCTACAACTTGGTAAGCTTCGAAAGGATCAAGCTTCAATCAGAATCAACATTCTTCAAAAAGCAAGATGAGAAGAACGTCAAAAGTCATGCGAGTCATAGTAAAGAGGAAGCTCCTAAAAGCGTCATCAACACTGCCAACATTGTGTTTCTCAATTTGTAGCGATCTCCTCATTTCAGGAGATTTGTTTCTTTGACTGTATCTCGCCAATTCAGGGCATATGAATTAATAAAACCAGATTTTCAGTCATGTCTCGTTTTGTACATTTTACTTGCAAAAAATGTCTGATGTCTTAAAAGAAAAACTGATTGCATAAGAATACAGATGTTTATCTTCAAATAAAAAACATGCTTGCAAGAAATATGCTTACTCTCAGAAGTATCTAAACTCCTATGACGGAATCCAGTAAGGGATACCTCGGGATTACCTTGCGCGTTTCTCTATCTTTTTCAGGATTGCAGGTATCCAGAATGCAACTTGGGGCATGTAAGCTTCATCCCAGCAAGCTGGCAAATCAACACTCAACTTTAGCACCCAAAGTGCTCTCTCCCCAGCTGAGTTGCCTTTCATGACTCCTCCCAGCTGAGTCGGCCACTTATTACTTATCCCCATCAGAATGGGCAGGTATTACAAAAAGGCACCTATATCCCCGACCGAGTCAAGGATCCTCTTCAACAGAATCCCTAGGGAGGTCTCTCAATGATCTCTCTTCCTCCCCAGCCGAGTTGCCATCTCGCCCTCAGCCGAGCACAGAAGTCAGGAAGCTATCTCCCCACAGAGCCCCAACCTCTATCCAGAAGAACAACGCGTGAAGGAGTCACAACAGAGTGAAGAAAGCTTCTACAAACCCCAGCTGGGTCTCTCATTTATTAGGATAGGTCTATCATTGACCCGTATCCCCAAGCATATATCATATCATCAGATCTACCCGTGATCTCATCCCCAGCTGGGATGCCTGTTTCAAACAGATCAATCAAAAATCTTCGCAGCAACGGGACCCGGATCCCGGTTTGGTATCTTTGCATAATCATAGCATTCGCATCATATTTACCCACAAAGCGTAGCATTCCGTCTAGTACGGAGCATTACGGCAAAAATCCAACACATAGCATAATCATAAGCCATGTTTTGAATCAGCACTTGTGAATAATGACAGTTCATCAATGTACAGAAAAATCCCCACCAGGTTCCCCAGCAAAAGCAGCTGCCTCACAAATCACAAGCACCAGTATATACTCATTTTGACACCCGTCTGTGCCATTTTTCCCCAGTAAAGTCACCTGAACACTCTTCGCAAACAAGATCGCCCGTAGTACAGATACTCCTTGACACCCGTCCATGTCATATCTCCCAGCAGAAAGCCAAAGACATCCCCTTTGCACTCACATATACCTATATACACAATCCTTCGACACCCGTCCATGTCATTTCCCCAGCGCAGTCACCTACACTTTGTATATCAGATACTTGTTGATATTATTATACTTTTCTCTCTTGACACTCGTCCGTGTCCCTCTCCCCAGCAGATAAACACTCACCTATACAATACTCATACTCACCACCCATACAGATACTCTTCCGTATCTTGTATATACCATTTATATCCCCACAGATTCGACATTGGTCCTTGTTCTTTGTTAACCAGATGGTACTCGTCCGTATCATCATCTCAGAACATGCGTCAAGCGTTTGTTTCTACATGATACTCGTCCGTATCATAGCCTTAAGGATGCTCGTCCGCATCTTTAATCCATACACCGTGTCAAACACTTTTTTTCCTCTTGAATATAGATACTCGCCTGTGTCTACTATTCCCCGGAGGAATCCTCTCAGATTCAGCACTCGTCCGTGTTCTCTGTTGACCAGTTGATACTCGTCCGTATCATCACCTTTGAACACGCGTCAGTATTTGTTTCTACCCGATACTCGTCCGTATCGTAGTCTTAGGGATGCTTGTCCGCATCTTTAATCTATACACAATACCAAACATTTATACCTTTTGTTTCTTGGATATAAACACTCGTCCGTGTTTACTACTCCCCAGTAGATCGCCAACAAAGCAAATTTTCCTTCTTATCTGACATTCGTCCTGTGTCATGATAAACCCTGAGAGCAGCCGTACCCTGCTAGGTGGTCGTCCTCCACCTCTTGATGGTCGTCCTCCATCATGCCCATCCGATGGCCGTCCCCATCGTTGATTTTAGCAGCCATCCCCTGCTAGGTGGTCGTCCTCCACCTCTTGATGATCGTCCTTCATCATTTTATCCAATGGCCGTCCCCATTGTTGATCTTTGGTTATCTGACATTCGTCCTATGTCATGATAGACCTTGAGAGCAGCCGTCCCCTGCTAGGTGGTCGTCCTCCACCTCTTGATGGTCGTCCTCCATCATGCTCGTCCGATGGCCGTCCCCATCGTTGACTCTTTATCCGGCATTCGTTCTATGTCGCGATACTTTCGGCAGCCGTACCCTGCCAGGTGGTCGTCCTCCACCTTTGATGGTCGTCCCCATCATATTTCCTTTATTCCCCGACAGAGCAGCCGTCCCCTGCTAGGTGATCGTCCTTCACCTTTGATGGCCGTACCCATCATCTGTTTATTTCATTTATTCTTTAACCCGATGGCCGTCCCCGTCGTGGTCCCTTTTCTTTTAGCCCGATGGTCGTCCCCATCGTTGGTTACTTTGCTTTATGAACTTGATGGCCGTCCCCGTCATGTTTCATTAATCCTCAGAGAATTTTACAACTTTATTTTGATGGCCATCCCCATCATAATTCTTTTATCCCCAGCATGTCGGCCGTCCCCGTCATTGCTTTATTTTCCGCACTTTTTCCAGCTAGTCGGCCGTCCCCGTCTTGGCTTTACCTTTTATCCCCAGCATGTCGGCCATCCTCGTCATTGCTTTATTTCCCACACTTTACAATATACTTTATTTCCCTTTACAATCTATATCCCTTTTCTTCTTCATTCCGTGAGTGCAAATTTTGGACTGTCTTGGATATTCAACCACAAGTTATCTTGTTTGCCTGTTAAGCCGTTGCTTACAACCTGCACAGCTAACTCATGTTTGAATAGGGGCAGCTGTAAACACCCCAAATTTTCCCTCACCCATTCACACCATGGCTTGTGATCATCTCATATGCATAAACACAATCATACCATCTCATATTACATTTTTGGTTCACTGCATTGGTTCTAAGTCATCTGCATCTAGGGTTTGTGATCTGAGCAATCCAAGAGCTTCTTGAGCCACTCCAAGGGTCACCAATCACTTCAAAGGTGTCCATGTGTGTTCAAGCATCATATTATATCCTCTCAAAGTCAAGAATTCCAAAGAATCACAAGAACTGGGATTGGTGTGGATGCAGAGCCAAGTTTGACTGCACAGTTGACTTGAAATTAGGGTTTTGGTTTCAGAGGCCATAACTCCAAATTTTTTGGTCATTCTTGTTTCCATTGGTCTTTATATGGTATAGGGAGTATGCATATCAATTTTCATGAAGAAATTCCATGGGGAAGTCATCTGATCAAGGGTTGACTTTTCAGACAAGTCAGTGCAAAATCAGGGCATCTGAGGCCCCCAATGACCCAACCAAGGGGTGATCTTCATCATTTTGAGTGTATATGATCTTTATTTGATCATGGAAGAAGGTTGAAGTTCATGAAAATCAAGAATTACAAGTTTTTGCAAAGTTGACTTTTTAGGGCATGGTTGACTTTTCAAGAATATGTCATTTTATGCCATTTTTCAAGCCTTGCTTTTTGATCCAAAAATGCTTCAAATGAAAAAACTTTGGTCATGAAAGTTGTAGAATACATTTTTCCCTTTTCAAAAAGTACAAGAACATGACCTAATTCATTTTGGATCAAAAGTTATGGTGTGACAAAGTTGGCAAAAATCACTAATTTTCAAGTTATGCACCAAATGGAAAACTTGCAAGAACTTTGTACCAAGGCATTTGTGACTTCTAATTCACATCAAACCAATGCACAAACATTCTATGTGACCTAAAAGTCAGATTTGAACCAAGAGATCACATGTTTTGTATGGCTTTGGAGCAAAATCTTTCCATGAGAACCAAAGGAAGCCAACTTGCAAAAACCATCATAACACTTCACCCACTTGCTGCCTATGTTGCTGACCACCCCTAGCCTTTCTCCCGCACCTTGATGCGCAGCCCACACCCATTGTACCAAGCTAGAACCAAGCCCATGCTTTCCTTACACAAGAGTGGACTTTTTTTGCAAAAGTAGACATCCCAATCACAGCAGGCCAGGTCACATCACCTGACCAATGGGAGTTCTTTATGCAAGGAAAATGCTGGCCATAACACCCAAGAAGCAGGCCTGAAACACAACACAACATCACATTCACAAAATCACCCTCACTTGCATTTTCCTTCGAAACTCTTTGCACAAACCACCAACATTCAAACCAGTTTCACCAATTATTTCTCCATGTTCCATTGAGTCAAAACCAACAAGACACAAGCCTGAATCAAGCAAGAACACCATTCCTCCATTTTCACTCTCAGAAGCAAAACCATTCGAAACTCACTCCACAGGCCATAAACACCCAAACAAACTCCACAAACCTTCTCCACTCATCATCCTGATCACAAAGAACCACTCACATTGACCTGAAACAGCCTGAATCACCATCACCATTTTCAACTGAGCTTGAACAGAACTGGTTTAATCTCTCAAACCAGCCAACATAAACTCCTTCTAAGCATTCAAGGATCATCAGGGGACCAAGTAGAGTGGATTGCATCAAAGGGAAAGGTCAGAAAGTTGCTAGGGTGAAAGCTTCGAAACTCAGGTAGCTCAAGAACATTTTTTCCAGAAATCATTTTTTAAGTTCTTAAGTTGTTCTATATGCTTCACTGATTGTTCTGATGCCTTTAGTTTTGAAAATGGTGGAGAGATGAGAGTTTAATTTGTTTCTGAAAGTTTTGCCCTAAAATCTTCTTTGTTTCGATTCATGAGATTAATGGAATATAAATGGTTTCTAGCTTAGGGTTTTGATTCAGTGGGTTATGGGGATCATTTCCATGTTCTTAGATTTCATTTAGGTTAGGTTTTGAGAGTTTTGGAGATTTTCAGGTGGGGTTCCCACCGGAGAAGACGACCGGAGGTCTTCTCCGGCCACCTGAAAATCATTAGGGCATAATCCCAGTCATTAAGGCAGTTTGAATCTGGAGCGTTGGATGCCTTGACTCTGTTGACTTCGCGCGCGTGTGAACGGTCCAGATGTGGTCATTAAACCCTAATCTCTATTATTTATTTAATTAATTGAGTTTAAGTCAGTTTGAATATGGGCCATCAGATGACGCGCGCAGTCAACCCATTCAAACCCAGAAGCTATCCCAGCCCTCCATTCAATTGACTTTCCCTTTTTCTTTGTTTAATTCATTTATTTCATAATTGTTTTGCATAATTTATTTAAAATAGTTAAAATTGTCTAAAAATTATGAAACTTTTTCTCAAGAGTTTCATTAATTTTTATGACACAAAAATATTTTTATTTTCATTTTTAGCATTTAAAAAGTATTTTAAAATATTTAAAAGTTTATTTTTAATTGATTAATGAAAATTAATTTATTAAAAATACTTTTAGGTATTTAAAAATCACCAAAAAATTCATGAAATGTTCTAAGATATTTAGAAACATTGTCCAACCTTCAAACCAAATTTATTTTTTGATCTTGATGCATTTTAAGAATTTCTCATTGAATTAAAATCATTTTTGTGCATTATTTTGATCCAAAGTTCAAAAAATCATTTCTGCCTATCCATGAGGAGTTGGACATTGATTCTTTTTGCATTGCATTGTGTTTAGCATGTATTTTGTGAGATTAAATGGCCATGATTTGATATTTCATTTTCCATTTGTTTGACAATTCTTTTGTTTAGGAACCCTAAAACCCTAGCAAACTTGTAAAAATCATAACTTGAAAGTGGTTAGGAGTTGAGACCTCTCCTTTGGGTATTGGTTTAGTATAGGATTAGGGGTCCTTTGTGTGGCATTTTCAATTTTTTATCTTAGGGTTTGCTTCTGGTTTTGATTTTTGTTTGTTGCATTGATCATAAACCCTAATTTGGGCTTCCATATGCATCCATCTTGCATTCTCTTGCATAACATGCCTTGCCATGACATTCCATGCTTCCATGTGATTCATTTGACATCATAAGACATATTGAAAGCATGTTTGATCATTGCATCATGTATTTGCTTTGTTGTATGCCATGTGCACTTCATAACTTTTCATGTATGTCCATGCTTCCTAACTTGTTTCATTTGCATTCATAAGCTTGTAGGATCATTTCCATGTGCTGCCTCATGTTTGTAGCATCTCATAGCATCATTACCATCTCATATTTGCTTCTGGTTTTGGTTTGCATCATGTCATTCCATCCCATTTTGCATTGCATTGCATTTCTTTTCTAACCTTTCAGGTGGTAAGTGACTTTGAGAAGTGAATTTGCCTTCACTTCTCATAACTCTTCTTTTCATTTCTCTTGCATCCATTGCTGCATTTTTATATGTGTTTGAGTTTGAGCTTGCTCATTCCTCTTCTTCTTACTTTCTTTCTTCAAGTGACTTGACTTCTTGAATGAAGCAAGTTGCTTTGCTTCTCTTGATCCTTTCATCTGCTTCCTGGTGGTTCCATTGAAGACTTGTTCTTGAAAACCTAACAAACCTTAGGAACAACCAAGCATGACAATGATTAGGGTTTTGATTAGTCTCCCCTTTTAGTTTTTACCTTTGTGTCTCTTTTGAGTCTTTTCTTCTCACCTCATAATCAGGGACTAAACCCTAAAGGCTTTAAGGCTTTGTGATTAAGTTTATGCCTGCATCCTTCTCTTAGGATGGAGTGTATAACTTTAATCCTAAGTGTTAAACCCTTAATGTGTTTAAATCTCTTAATCAATTCACTTAATAAGTATCAAGACACCACACTTGTAACTTGGGCCTTACATTAGGGTTCTAATTCTTCCTTAATTGGTTAAGAAGGACTAACCCTAGTGTTAATGGACAAGTCCCCCTCAAGTTGTCTTACAAATCATAAAACTCACTTCATCATCATATCATTAAATAAAATCCACTTAATCAAAGGCTTGTTTTGTCATGAGTTTAATCCCTAATCATGGATTAAGTTGAGGAGCTTTCCTCAGCTTAAACACTCTCATCTATTATCCTTCTATTAGGATGGTGTAATGGGTCTGTTTAATCCCTGATTATGGCTTAATCTCATTACTCAACACTAAACAAAAACACCAAAAACATCTAATTAATCACAAGTAGGTTAATGATCTTAATCCTACACCAAAGGTGATTAAGTGTGAGAATCTGACTTCACACTTAAGGTACCCTCATTACCCCTAATCAGAGGGAAGATGTGATGAGTTTACTAAATCCATTGGTTTAGACTTAAGCTCATTAACTTATGACAAAATACAAAAAACAATAAAAGACTGAAAACACCAAAAACAAACAATAATCGTCTCCTTCGGGATTCTTTTCTCATCTCATTCACTCATAAACGAGAACTTGCTTCTTCCGTCTAATGCAAGACAGTCAGCACCTGAGCCAGACAGGTCATACACTTGAGCATAGACAAGCAAGCAGTTCACAAGTCAATTCATCTTTCAGTCTCTTTGGGTCGAACTACGGTGTTCTGACTTCCTCATTGCACGAGAGGATACGTAGGCATAACTTAACAGTTATCGAACAAAAGTCTCTGTATATTCCCCCTCTTTCCAGCATCATTATTTTAGCCTCATGATCATGAGCATTTCACTCTTATTCTTGCACTGACACTGTATATATCACACTTCACTCCTTTTACACTGACACCTGTACATCTTTTCCATCTATTCTATACACAAATTGCACTGACACTACCCCTTTAAAGTACAAATTTTTTAAGCGTGGATCCCGTCGAGTACGACGAACAATCTGGGTGCTAATACCTTCCCAGGTTGTAACCAACCCCCTTTCTCAGTCTCTCTGGTTCGCAACCGTCTTATCCATCTCTTTCTAGGTTTACGCAGCATTACCTTTCCTCCGGGATAAAAATGCCTAGCTGGCGACTCTATTCATCTCCAGTGAGTTCACGGCTGTGTGTTCTCATTGTCCCTTTCGCCGACCGTTCGCGTCTGTACCTTTATCTGGGCCCGTCCCATTTATCGGGAGCGACAGCAAGGATGCCAACCAAGATCATAAGCATATTCATGATGCAAATGATGATATGAGATGGTATGAAAGCATGTCATGAGGTGTGAATGATCATACAAGTCATGAAGATGAAAATGAAACTTAAAGAAGCATGGAAGATCATGAATGCCTATGACATGAAATGAAAGCAAAAGCATGGCAAATGGATGATGCAATGATCAAGCATGATTCTAATATGTCCTAAGATGTCTTATATGTCATGTGGATGCACAAAATGTTATGGCAAGCTCATGTATGAAAGCATATGAAGGATGAATGCAAATGAAGAAGCAAATTAGGGTTTATGCACAAGATACAAAGAAAAATTCAAGATCAGAAGCAAATGACAAGATAAAAAATTGAAAATGGGATCAAGGGTACCCTAAACCTATACAAGTTCACTGCCCAAAGGGGAAGACCTAACTCTTAACCCTAAAGAAGTTATGATTTTCCCAAGTTGGCTAGGGTTTTAGGATACCTCACAATGAAAAATGCAAAACAAATTGAAAATGAAAGATAAATTCAAACCAATTATATCCAAGAAAATACATGACATGAGGAGTGCAATGCAAAAAGAATCATCATCAAACTCTTCATGGTTAGGTAGAAAGGATTTTTCTAAGTTAGGGCAAAAATATTGACTTTTAAGAACCCTAAATCCAAAGAAAAATGTCAAAATAGGTCAAGAACCAAAAAGAAATTTGTGTGAAGGGTTTGATAATGTTTCTAAATGTATCAAGATGCAATGTGATTTTTTTGGTGATTTTTAGAAACTTAAATGGTATTTTAATTAATTAATTCTCATTAATTAATTAAAATAAACATTTAAATATTTTAAAAATACGAATTTTATGCAAAAAATAAAATAAAAATAATTTTCAGAATGAGAAAAATATTTGAAAGGGAAATGCAAAAGATAAAATTTTTCGAAATTGTTTTGCTATTTTTAATAAAATGTAGAAAGAAATGCAATTAAAATGAAATTAAAATATGAATTAATGGAAGTATGCTGATCCAGTGGCCCAGATTCAAATAAAAAAGGGAGGGAATTGACCAGCGCGTGCATCTGGATGGCTGAGATTCAAACTACGCTAATTACATCATTAAGCCCTAATCTGAACCCTAAACATTTTCAGGTGACCGGAACAGCGTTCCGGTCATCTTCTCCAGCTATCCACTTTTGCTATCTCACTCAAAACGCAACCCCAAACCCTAAAACTCTCCAGAAATGATCCTCACACCAACCCCAACAAGAATCACACAACAAAATTCATTTATTCATCATCAAGAACATGAATCGAAGCAAAACGGAAAACATATCAGAAATTTCAGAAGCTTATGAAATGCTTATTTCTCAACTATTTTCGAAACCAAACACATCATGGCAATCAGGGGAACACATAGAATCATTCTATAACATAAAATGAAGGTTCTGGAAAAATAAATGCCATGGCTACCTGAAGTGGAGCTTTCAACCCAGGAGCTTTCTGACCAGTTCTTTGCCTCAAATCCACTCCAATGACTCCCCTCAAGAGCTTGTGATGCTTGGTTGGAGTTTAAATGGCCTCAAAATGAAGTTGGCAGAAATTCAGTTCAAGCAATGTCAAAATCGTGTTTTTGATTCTGAGTGTTTTAGGGCAAAATGAAGGGTGGGAAATGATCAGCAATGGATATGGAGTTGAATGGTGGAATTTGTTTTGAGGTTTGATGGTTGAGCTATGAGTTTCGAAGGATTTTGCATAAGAGAGAGTTTTTGTGATTGCTGAGTTCTTGGAGATTTCAGCTTGTGTTATGTTATGGAATGGCTTGCTTTTGGTACACATATCATGCTGGGATAGGTCAGTGTAGTGGTTGTGGGCTATGCTGATTGGTATGGGGCAAAATGCACAAAGTCAAGAGTTGGTGTACTTGGGGTATAGGCAAGTGGAAGGCTGTGACAGGGGCATGGCTATGCGCAGCAAGGATCAAGGAATGCTATGAAACCAGATTTGATGAGCAGTGGCAAGTGGATGAGAGGTTTTGATCCATTTTGCAAATTCATGAAGTTTTGGCCCCTTTTGGATTTTGTAAAGTTCAAAGCATGAAACTTGGAATTTCTTTGTGCAATTCTGAATTATAGGTCATGTGTGATGTTTTTGCAATGCTTAGAAGTCAATTAGAAGTCACATTTGGCTTTGGCAAGTGCTTTTGCAAACTTCCCTCTTTGGTGCATAAGTGAAATTTTGTGATTTTTCCCAACTTTGCAAGGCCATAACTTGAGTTCTATGATGAATTAGATCAAGTTCTTGTACTTTTTGAAAAGGGAATGATCCAATCTACAACTTTCATGACCAAGAATTTTTCATTTGAAGCATTTTTTAATCAAAAAGAGGAGGTTGAAAAACTTTCCCAAAATGGCAATTTTGCAATACAAGTCACTTTCCCAAAATGGCAACTTTGCAAATGGCTTGAAATTCTTCAATTTTGTGAACTTCTAATCTCTTCTAAGATCAAATAAATATCATATACACCCAAAATGATGGAGAAGACCCTTTGGTTGGATGATGGGGGCCTCAGATGCCCTGATTTTGCACTGACTTGCTCAAGAAGTTATCTATTGATCAGATGCCTTCCTCATTGAATTTCTTCATGAAAATTGGTATGTATGATCCTTACAACATATAGAGACCAATAGAAACAAGAATGGCCAAAAAATTTGGAGTCATGCCCTCTGAAACCAAAACCCTAATTTTAGGTCATCTGTGTAGTTAAACCCTGGCTCTACTTCCATGCCTTTCTCAGTTCTTGTGATTTTCTAGCTTTCTTCATCTTGGGAGGATATAATATGATGCTTTAACATACATGGACCCTCTTGAGATGATTGGAGACCTTTGGAGTGGCTCATATGGCTCTTGGTTTGCTCAGATCACAAACCCTAGATGCAGATGACTTGAACCAATGCAGTGAAACAAAAATGCAATATGAAATGATATGATTGAACTTATGCAAATGAAAACAACCACAAGCCATGGTGAAATGAGTGAGGGCAAATTTGGGGTGTTTACAGACAAGATAAGAGAATATTTGCAGGAGCCTCCAATTCTAATGCCTCCAGTGGAAGGAAGACCTTTAATCATGTACTTGACTGTGCTAGAAGGGTCAATGGGGTGTGTTCTAGTCCAACATGACGAGTCTGGTCGAAAAGAGTACGCTATTTATTACCTTAGCAAAAAATTTACCGACTGTGAATCTTGTTACTCACTGCTCGAGAAAAATTGCTACGCTTTGGTATGGGTTGCTCGCCGACTGAGACAGTACATGTTGACTCATACCACACTGCTCATTTCCAAAATGGATCCTGTCAAATACATCTTTGAGAAACCAGTGTTAACCGGAAGGGTTGCTAGGTGGCAAATGATTTTAACAGAATATGACATCCAGTATACTTCTCAGAAAGCCATCAAGGGAATTGTATTGTCAGATTACCTTGCACAACAACCTCTTGAAGATGATTATCATCCAATGAAGTTTGATTTCCCTGATGAGGACATCATGTACCTCAAAGCAAACGATTGCGAGGAACCACTTCCGGAGGAGGGTCCAGACCCTGAATCCAAATGGAAGTTGATGTTTGATGGGGCAGTCAATATCAATGGACATGGAGTTGGTGTTGTTCTTATCACTCCTGAAGGTGTTGACTTTCCCTTCGCTGCCAGAATTACTTTTGGCTGCACCAACAATGAAACGAAATACGAGGCATGCATAATGGGAATAGAGGAGGCAATTAATCTTCGGATTAAGAACCTCGATATATTCGGAGATTCAGCCCTCGTCATTAACCAGGTTACCGGCAAGTGGTATACGCATCAAGAGCATCTAATTCCAAACAAGGATTATGCCAGAAAACTGTTGACGTTATTCACGACAGTTAAGCTTCAGTACTTACCACGTGATGAGAACCAATTTGCCGATGCATTGGCCACTCTTTCTTCGTCTATCAAAGTCTTGTGTTGGAATTACGTGCCTAGAATTGAAATTTCCAGGCTCGACGCACCAGCTCATGCTTTCTCTGTAGACGCAGTGTCTGACGAGAAGCCTTGGTATTTTGATATCAAGCTATTCTTGGAAAAGCAAGAATACCCAGTTGGGGCATCTTCTAATGACAAGAAGACCTTGAGGTGACTTGCTGCTAGCTTCTTCTTGAATACAGACGAGGTTTTGTATAAAAGAAACTTTGACATGGTCTTGCTCAGATGCGTGGATAGAAACGAAGCAAGCCTGTTAATGCAGGAAGTCCACGAGGGATCTTTCGGTACCCATGCAGGAGGGCATGCTATGGCTAATAAATTGTTGAGACCGGGGTATTACTGGAAGACAATGGATGCAGACTGTTGTTCATTCGCTCGTAAGTGCCACAAGTGCCAGATTTATGTAGATAAGGTGCATATTCCTCCAAGCCCGCTCAACGTCATGTCATCTCCTTGGCCCTTTTCTATGTGGGGCATTGACATGATCGGGAAGATAGAGCCTACTGCTTCAAATGGTCATCGCTTCATCTTGGTTACGATTGATTACTTCACTAAATGGGTCGAAGCAACATCTTATGCCAACGTCACTCGTCAAGTGGTTGCCAGATTTCTGAAAAGGGATATCATATGCAGATACGGAGTGCCCGAAAGAATCATTACTGACAATGGTTCTAACTTAAACAATAAGATGATGGCAGAGTTGTGTCGGGACTTCAAGATTCAGCATCACAATTCTTCTCCTTACCGACCAAAGATGAATGGTGCGGTAGAGGCAGCAAACAAGAATATCAAGAAGATTGTGCAAAAAAATGGTTGTCACTTACAAAGATTGGCATGGGATGTTACCATTTGCGCTGCATGAATACCGAACGTCAGTCAGGACATCAACGGGGGCAACTCCCTTCTCATTGGTATATGGTATGGAGGCAGTCTTGCCCGTTGAAGTGGAGATTCCTTCATTGCGTGTGATGATGGATGTGAAGCTTGATGAGGCTGAATGGGTGCGTGCTCTTTACAATCAGCTATGTCTAATTGAGGAAAAGAGATTAGCGGCTATCTGTCATGGTCAGCTTTATCAGAGGAGAATGAAGTGAGCATTCGACCAACGAGTACGTACTCGGGAATATCAAGTAGGAGAGCTGGTGCTCAAAAGGATTGTTCCTCCAAGTTCAGATCACAGCGGCAAGTGGACCCCAAACTACGAAGGACCATTCATAGTGAAGAAAGTTTTCTCAGGAGAAGCGCTGATGCTCACCACTATGGATGGAGAAGACTTCCAGTCCCCTGTTAACTCGGACGCAGTTAAAAAATACTTCGCATAAAAGAGACCCGCTGGACACAAAAACAGAATTAAAGTCCAGGCAAGAAAAGGGCATCCCGGCGAGCTAGAAACAAAATAAAAAGCTCGGGAAAAAGTTAGGGAAAATAAATAAATAAATAATGTGTACACCCGCTGAGTTGAAAAGCCACATTGGACAGCTCAGGCAAAAAAGGGTATCCCGGTGGATTGAAAACCCGAAAGGGCGATCCATGTAAAACAAGGGAATAAGCGAACAACTGCGATCCGAGTAATCTGAATCAAATCATTGTTTCGTACAGCCTGACAATATCAGAAGGGTAGGAATCAGTCCCCTCATCCTCTCAGAAAGCAAAGGCAAGAATGGAGAGTTTTGAAGACATGCTGGTCATAGCAAAAAGGGAACTCATTGGGATGCCGTGTCCATTGCCATTAGGATAGTTTATTTTCTCAATTTTATGGTGGCTACCTCTTTCCAGGTGGTTGTTTCCTGATGTAAATCTTTGCCTATTCAGAGGCCTTTCAATAAAAAGAATATTCAGTCAAAAAGTTGTGTTGTGTTTATTTTTGTTTGCAAAATGTCCTGAATTTTTGGCAAAAATAACATTGCATTTAAACATGGTGATAATTTGAAAGAAAATGACATTGCAGGGAAACATTTGAAACCCTCTTTGAGTGTTGAGTGACGATGGATGAACAGATCATACCATGCAAGTCCCCGGGGCACATATATGTTTTCTGTTATTGCAGGTTGCAGGATGGCGTCACATTCTCCCAAGCAGAATTTTCCCCAGCTAAGCCTTGGCAGGTAGCCCAAGCAGTTTATCTTCCCTAGTGGAGTATACCCAGCAAGCAGTGGGAGGCATATCCCCCACAGAGTATATCTGTCAAAACTCTTGCCACAAGCAGTGGATATTTGAAGAAATATTTTCCCAACTACCAAGGAAACATTCTCCAGCACTCGTTAGTTGCTCATACTTTATTGCCGCTCGTCTGCATCTCTCAACACTCGTCTGTGTTATCACTTTGGTATTGCTCGTTTGCTTTCCCCAATAGTGTCCCATAATTACTGTAGATGTTTAGAATTGGCAGAATTTTTGACCAACAAGAAATGTTGAATTCAGTTCAGAATGTCCTATCAGATGTTGGGACATTATCAAACAGAGTATAAGAACTTAATTCAGGATGTCACACCAGATGTTGGGACGTTGTGTTAATGATTTAAGTTCAGTTTTTCAGGATGTCCCAACAGATGTTGTGACATCTCAAACCTGCTACCAGAATTAATTAATGACTAACTGATCTGAGTAATTTAAGGAAAGTTATCTGGAATTAATTATGGATGGACAAAAATAGAATAAGGCGCATCTGTAGGGAGTGTTGTTATGAGTCTTCAGCATAATCAGAAGAACTAAATCACCTAGAATCTAGGAAGTAACAAACCCTAATTCAAGGTGGAAGCTGCATGCGTTTTAGGACTGGATTAACCTACAGAAAGCCCAAAATACAAACACCTATTTAAGCAACAGAAACTCTCAGAATAGAGCACGAATTTAAGAAGATAAAATAGGGTGTTTTGTGTTTTAATAGCAGGTTGTTTTGATTGTACCACTTTATGAGCTTTTAAGCAAAAGTGTATTTGTAACTTGATTGAAACTGTGAAGTAAGATCAAGCTGTTTTTGTTTGAAGTATGACTTCAATTTTATTAAACTTGTAAACAAGATCACTGTGTGATTGAGGGGGAGTGAGTTGGTACTCATATCTAAGTTGTGTCTTAGGTAGAAATTGCATTGGGTAGATATTAAGTGAAAGATTAAACTGGGTGGTTTAAGTCTAGAATTAATATTACTTATAGTGGATTTCCTCCCGGCTTGGTAGCCTCCAGATGTAAGTGTGGTTATACACTGAACTGGGTTAACAAACTACTGTGTTGTTTAATTTTCCTGCACTTTAAGTTTTGGTTAAATTTGTCAAGTGTTGGAACATCTCATTCGACATCTCATACCTGATCACAGAATTTCAATTGGCATCAGAGCAGGCACCCTGCCTGTTTATACTGGGTGAGATCTAGGGAATACAAATTCTGGAAACATGGACAGAGATATAGGATCAGTAAATAGACCACCTATACTGGATGGATCTAATTATGACTACTGGAAGCCAAGAATGATTGCATTCTTAAGATCACTTGACAATAGGGCCTGGAAAGCAGTCAACAATGGATGGGAACATCCTGTCTAAGACACCAAAGATGGAGCAAAAGTGTTGAAACCTGAAGAAGAATGGAGTAAGGAGGAAGAAGATTCAGCACTTGGCAACTCCAAGGCCTTAAATTCTTTATTCAATGGCATTGATAGGAACATCTTTAGACTTGTGCATCACTGTGAGCTGGCCAAAGATGTTTGGGACACTCTCAAAACAACTCATGAAGGAACATCAAAGGTAAAGATGTCAAGACTTCAACTTCTCACCACCAAGTTTGAAAACTTGAGAATGAAGGAAGATGAGACAATTCATGAATTCTACATGAACATCTTAGAAATAGACAATACTTCTGGAGCCTTGGGAGAAAAGATGACTGATGAAAAGCTTGTCAGAAAGATTCTCAGATCTTTGCCAAAAAGATTTGATATGAAGGTCACAACAATAGAAGAAGCTCAAGACATATGCACCATGAAAGTTGAAGAGCTCATTGGTTCCCTTCAAACATTTGAGATGGGAATGAATGACACAAGTGTAAAGAAGAACAAAAGCATAGCCTTGGTGACAAATACTGATGAAGAAGAAGAAAATGATGAATCAGAAACTGGTGAAAGCTTATCAGATAACATTGCTATGCTTGGAAGACAATTCAAAAAGATTCTCAGAAGGATGGAAGACAAATCCAGACCAAGTGGAAGATACACAAACTCTTCTGAGAACAAAAGACCTTATGATGCTAATAGAAGGTCAAATTATGATGAAAAGACCAGTCAAGAAAAAGGAATTAAATGCCATGGATGTGAAGGATATGGACACATCAGGAATGAATGTCCTACCTACTTAAAAAGGCAAAAGAAAGGACTCTCTGTAACCTGGTCTGATGAAGACTCAGGAGGTGATTCAGAAGAAGAATCAGCTAAGCATATCACTGCTCTAGCTGGATTATGTGAATCTGAAAGTGAATCCAGTGATGGGGAGCTTACTTTTGAAGAACTTGAGCAATCTTACAGAGAACTATTCAAAAGAAGCACTGAAATATGTAGGGAGAGTATAAAGCTAAAGAAGCAGATTGAGGCACTAAAGGATGAAAAAGCAAGTGATCTAGAGATCATTGACACCTTGAAAAGTGAAGTAAGTCTTCTCAACTCCAAGTTGGAACATATGTCCAAATCTGTTAGAATGCTGAACAGTAGCTCAAGCACACTGGATGTTATTCTCAACAACAATAAGCATTCAGAGGATAAAAGTGGACTGGGATTTAACAAAGTTCATAAGGTTGAAGCTAGCTCCAGCAAAACTACTTCAAAGTCCATACAGTCAAACAAGATGTCCCAACAGATGTCTCAACATCCTGAAAAGAACATAATGAAGAAGAAGTATCAAAGATGGAGATGTCATCATTGTGGAAGATTTGGACATATCAAACCTCATTGCTATAAGTTGCATGGATATCCAAATCAGATGTATCAGCAACCTCCTAAGCAGAAGATAGAAGTTACCAAGAAAGTGCTGCATAGACATCAAAGAAATCAGCAACCCCCTAAGCAGAAGACAGAGGTCATCAAGAAGGTATGGAGACCAAAAGCTAGTCTTCATGCTGATCAAAGCTACATGCCCAAGAACAAGATCAACAAACAACCTTGGAGCTCTACTGATGAACAATACACATGGAAGAAGTATCAAAAGAAATCTCAACTCAAATGGTCAAAGAAAGGTGTTGCATATATAGCTCATACATCACTAAGAGTATCAGCTAAAGAAGACTGGTACTTTGACAGTGGATGTTCAAGACACATGACTGGATTGAAGAATATGCTAGTAGACTTAAAGTCATATTCATCCAGATATGTAACCTTTGGAGATGGAGCTAAAGGAGAAATCAAGGGAGTTGGGACCTTGGACTGTCCAGATGTACCAAGACTAGATGATGTGTTGCTAGTTAAAGGTTTAACTGCTAACCTGATCAGCATAAGTCAATTATGTGATCAAGGGTACAATGTAAACTTTACCAAAACTGAATGCATAGTGTCTAACAAAGAACAAAAGGTTGTCATGAGAGGAGCCAGATCTAAAGACAACTGTTACATGTGGGAACCTCAAGACTTCAGTCTCACTTCAACTTGCTCTCTAGCTAAAGAAGAAGAAGTGAAACTATGGCACCAAAGACTAGGTCATCTTCATTTCAGAGGCATAAAGAAAATCATATCTATGGATGCTATGAGAGGTATTCCTAAACTGAAGATTGATGATGGCAAAATATGTGGTGAATGTCAAATAGGCAAGAAAACCAAGATGTCCCATCCAAAGCTCCAACATCTGACAACTTCCAAAGTTTTGGAACTATTGCATATGGATCTTATGGGACCTATGCAGGTTGAGAGCCTTGGTGGTAAGAGGTATGCCTATGTGGTGGTTGATGACTTTTCAAGGTATACATGGATAAATTTCATCAAAGAAAAGTCTGATGTATTTGATGTATTCAAAGACTTATGCCAAAGAATACAAAGGGAAAAAGCCAGCTGTGTGATCAGAATAAGAAGTGATCATGGAAAAGAATTTGAGAACCAAAAATTCTTAGATTTCTGTTCTTCAGAAGGAATCAATCATGAATACTCTTCACCAATCACTCCTCAACAGAATGGGATTGTTGAGAGGAAGAATAGAACTATTCAAGAATCAGCAAGAGCTATGATCCATGCTAAAAAGTTACCTTTGTACTTCTGGGCTGAAGCTATGAACACAGCTTGTTACATCCATAACAGAGTTACTCTAAGGAAAGGAACTTTGTCCACAATCTATGAAGTCTGGAAGGGCAGAAAACCCACAGTTAAGTACTTCCATGTGTTTGGAAGTAACTGTTATATTCTGGCAGATAGGGAGCAAAGAAGAAAAATGGATCCTAAAAGTGATGAAGGGATTTTTCTTGGATACTCTATAAACAGCAGAGCATATAGAGTATTTAATTCTAGAACCAAGGTTATCATGGAGTCCATAAATGTGATAATTGATGATGCTCCTACAGATGTTCCAGAAGATGTTGGAACATCTGCTGATATCAAAACTGAAGCTGAAGAAAAGAGTGATCATTCTGACTTCACTCAAACTGATGCAAGGACAGAACAATCCAGCAAACCTCCCTCCATCAGAATCCAGAAGGATCATCCCAAAGATTTGATAATTGGTGATCCCAACAGAGGTGTAAGCACTAGATCAAGAGAAGTGATTTCAGGTTCCTGTTTTGTTTCAAAAATAGAACCTAAAAACATCAAGGAAGCTCTTACTGATGAATACTGGATTTGTGCTATGCAAGAGGAATTAGGTCAATTCACAAGGAATGAAGTGTGGAACCTTGTTCCTAGACCTGATGACATAAATGTGATTGGAACTAAATGGGTGTATAAGAACAAGTCAAATGAGCAAGGAGTTGTTACAAAGAACAAAGCTAGACTTGTAGCTCAAGGATACACATAAATTGAAGGAGTAGACTTTGATGAAACCTTTGCACCAGTAGCAAGGCTTGAATCAATCAGACTACTTTTGGGAATTGCTTGTATCTTAAAGTTCAAGCTATTTCAAATGGATGTGAAAAGTGCCTTTTTAAATGGATATCTTAATGAAGAGGTATATGTAGAACAGCCTAAAGGATTTGTTGATCCAAGCTGTCCAAATCATGTATACAAACTAAAGAAGGCTCTTTATGGTTTGAAGCAAGCTCCAAGAGCATGGTATGAAAGGCTGACTACTTTTCTTATCAAGCAAGGGTACAGGAAAGGTGGAATTGACAAAACTTTGTTTGTTAAAGATGAAGAAGGAAATGTCATGATTGCTCAAATATATGTAGATGACATTGTTTTTGGTGGGATGTTAGAAAGGATGGTGAAACATTTTGTCAATCAGATGGAATCAGAATTTGAAATGAGCCTAGTAGGAGAATTAACCTACTTTCTTGGACTGCAAATAAAGCAAATGGAGGACTCTATGTTCATTTCCCAAAGCAAATATGCTAAGAACATAGTCAAGAAATTTGGGATGGACAGTGCTACTCATAAGAGAACTCCTGCCCCCACTCATTTAAAGCTGACTAAAGATGACAAGAGTGAGAATGTAGATCAAAGCCTATACAGAAGCATGATTGGAAGCTTGTTATATCTGACTGCTAGCAGACCAGACATAGCATTTGCAGTAGGTGTTTGTGCAAGATATCAAGCTGATCCAAAAGTTAGTCATCTTAACCAAGTCAAGAGAATTCTGAAATATGTAAATGGTACTTGTGACTATGGCATAATGTACTTTCATGGATGCAAACCAATTCTCACTGGCTTCTGTGATGCTGATTGGGCTGGAAGTGCTGATGACAGAAAAAGAACTTCAGGAGGATGCTTCTTTCTAGGAAACAATTTGATTTCTTGGTTCAGTAAGAAACAAAATTGTGTATCCTTATCTACTGCTGAAGCTGAATATATAGCAGCTGGAAGTAGTTGTTCACAGTTGGTTTGGATGAAGCAAATGCTCACTGAGTACAATGTCCCACAAGATGTCATGACATTGTACTATGACAACTTAAGTGAAATTAACATATCAAAGAATCCTATCCAACATAGCAGGACCAAGCATATTGATATCAGACATCATTTCATCAGAGATCTTGTAGAAGAGAAAGTGATTTCACTGGAACATGTAGCTACAAATCTGCAGTTGGCTGATATATTTACCAAAGCCTTGGATGCTACTCAATTTGAAAACCTAAGGGGTAAATTGGGAATCTGCTTATGTGAAATTTAGCAGTTATGGAGATGTGCCAACATGTCATATGACATTGTGTGGCATGAGCACCAGATGGCAACACCAGTCTGGTCAAGCACCTTGGGTATTCCACTCCTAAAATTTCTCCAAGTAACGGCTACTTATAAAATATCAGCCTGTTTTAAGCTATACATCTTCTCATCATACTCTCAAAAACGAATTGCATTCTCTAACTGTTTTTCAGAACTCATCAAACCTAAAACTCTTCATCCACCTCTTTCGAAAATGTCTCAACATCAAAACCCTAACATTTCTGAAGAAATCCTCAACAAGGAAGATGTGGTGCATGCAACCCCCATCTCTGTGGTACCCATGGATTCAACTCCAATGGACGAAATCAGAGGAAGTGTTCCTCTTGATCAAAAGCCAAGAACTCCAAAAAGAACAAAAGACCAGGTTTTCAGCAAGGCCAAAGGCATACCTTCACCATCAAACACCACTCCAAAAGCTTCTGAAGACGTGGATGATTCCATAAAGGAGTTGGTAAACAGGATCCTATCTGAGCAAAGAGTGGTAAGTGGCATTTCTATCCCTCTGAACACCATGCCAGCTCCACAAGAAGATCAACAAACTCAGGCTGAAAAGGACACTCCTGCTCAACAGGATGTCCCAATAGATGTTGAACCATCTGAAGACCAGCAAAAGGTCTCATCTGATACTGCTGATGATACATCTGAGGACCAGAAAAAGGCCTCCACTGATAGTGATGAAGAAGCATATGAGGACCAGCACAAGGCCTCCACTGAAGAGCAAATCTCTGTTGATCCACCAGCTGAAGAGGAGACTGCTCAACCTCCTCCTGTTGTGAACCTAGAGCATGATTCTGATACAGAAATCATTGCTTCTGTAAACCCTAGCATAGCCAAAAGGCTTAGGACTAGGAAAGAAAAGATTAATGCAGGACATGCAATTCCTGAGAAGAAGCAAGCTACACCAAAGAAGGACAAAGCTAAAGTTGTCTTTGGTCCTACAAAACAATGGAGCAAGGTGCAAACACAAAAGAGGAAAGCTGTCACTCCTCCAGATTCAGATGTTGAAGAAGATGTCCCAACATCTCCTCCAAAGAAGAAACCAGCACCCTCAAGGTCATCAACTGCTGTTCCAGAAGCTCCCTTGGACAACATCTCCTTTCATCATGTTTCAAGTGTGAATAGATGGAAGTTTGTTTATCAAAGAAGGGTAGCACTTGAAAGAGAGCTGAGCAGTAATGCACTTGAGTGCACAGAGTTAATTGATCTCATCTCTTCTGCTGGCCTTTTCAAAACTGTCTCCAACTTCTCTCCTTGCTATGAGCTGCTTGTCAAGGAATTCATAGTCAACCTCCAAGAAGATTGTGCTAATGGTAAGTCTGCTGACTTTAGGAAAGTATATGTAAGAGGAAGGTGTGTAGAATTCTATCCTAGGGTTATCAACCACTACCTTGGAAGAGAATCTGATGGCCCAAATGAATTAGGAAAGACTGATAACCAGGTTTGCAAGGTTATCACTGCTAATCAGGTCAAGGCTTGGCCAGTTAAAGGGAAGCTCTCAGTTAGCATGCTGACAAGGAAGTATGCCATGTTGAATAGGATTGGCACAGCAAACTGGGTCCCTACCAATCATACATCCTCAATATCTACTGGATTGGGCAGGTTCATATTTGCTGTAGGCACCCAAACAAAGCTGGATTATGGAGCTTATATCTTTGATCAGACATTGAAGCATGCTGGATCATCTGCAACAAAGCTGCCAATTGCCTTCCCTTCCTTGTTGTGTGGAATAGTGTTGAGTCAGTATCCTGGTATCCTCACTGAGAAGGACACAATGTGCAAAAGAGAAAGCCCTATGGCCTTCCACTACAAGTTGTTCCTGAGTCATCATGCAGCTGATGTTGAAGCACCCTCTGGGACATCTGCTGGTCCTTCAAAGGCAAAGTCTCCAATCTCCAAAGCTGCATTGATTGTTGAACTGAAGAGCACTTGCAAAGAACTGGATGCAAGGAAGCAGAAGCTTGAGGAGATTATCCAAAGGCTGGAGATTGAAGAAAGTGCTCAGAAAGCTGCTACTTCTGATGAGGAGGCCGAGGAAGAGGAAGAAACTGACTATGAGGAATCTGAGTGAAAATTGTATGTGAGAAATATATAATGACAGCTTCTGCATTGTAATTTTGAATTAGTAACTTTGGCCCCAAATTTATGTCTAACAAGGGGGAGAACAAGAACAACAACAACAAACAATGTATGATGCTGAAAAAACCTCTGTTTGCTTCTGAACTAAATCTGTGATGTTAATGAAAAATTTATGTTGCAACAAGACTGAATACATGTATGTTTGAGGGGGAGTAAACTCACACATGACTCAACAGAAAAGAACTGCTATACTCTGATAAAAGAACTTCTGTTGCACTCTGAAAATCAGAAAAGAATGTTAGCCAAAAATTAGCCAAAGGGGGAGTTTGTAGATGTTTAGAATTGGCAGAATTTTTGACCAACAAGAAATGTTGAATTCAGTTCAGAATGTCCTATCAGATGTTGGGACATTATCAAACAGAGTATAAGAACTTAATTCAGGATGTCACACCAGATGTTGGGACGTTGTGTTAATGATTTAAGTTCAGTTTTTCAGGATGTCCCAACAGATGTTGTGACATCTCAAACCTGCTACCAGAATTAATTAATGACTAACTGATCTGAGTAATTTAAGGAAAGTTATCTGGAATTAATTATGGATGGACAAAAATAGAATAAGGCGCATCTGTAGGGAGTGTTGTTATGAGACTTCAGCATAATCAGAAGAACTAAATCACCTAGAATCTAGGAAGTAACAAACCCTAATTCAAGGTGGAAGCTGCATGCGTTTTAGGACTGGATTAACCTACAGAAAGCCCAAAATCCAAACACCTATTTAAGCAACAGAAACTCTCAGAATAGAGCACGAATTTAAGAAGATAAAATAGGGTGTTTTGTGTTTTAATAGCAGGTTGTTTTGATTGTACCACTTTATGAGCTTTTAAGCAAAAGTGTATTTGTGACTTGATTGAAACTGTGAAGTAAGATCAAGCTGTTTTTGTTTGAAGTATGACTTCAATTTTATTAAACTTGTAAACAAGATCACTGTGTGATTGAGGGGGAGTGAGTTGGTACTCATATCTAAGTTGTGTCTTAGGTAGAAATTGCATTGGGTAGATATTAAGTGAAAGATTAAACTGGGTGGTTTAAGTCTAGAATTAATATTACTTATAGTGGATTTCCTCCTGGCTTGGTAGCCTCCAGATGTAAGTGTGGTTATACACTGAACTGGGTTAACAAACTACTGTGTTGTTTAATTTTCCTGCACTTTAAGTTTTGGTTAAATTTGTCAAGTGTTGGAACATCTCATTCGACATCTCATACCTGATCACAGAATTTCAATTATCTTGTTGTTTCTCGTCTGCAATTTCCAACACTCGTCTGTGTTTGGTCTTTGGTATTGCTCGTCTGCATTCTCCAGCACTCGTCTGTGTTTTATACATGTTGAAGTTCGTCTGCATTGTTTGGATACTCGTTTGTATCATCCCTAACACTCGTCTGTGTTAGCTTATATCTGTATGTGTGGTTTGTTGATTAACCCGATACTCGTCTGTATGGCTACTCCAAATGCTCATCTGTGTTTGAATTTCTGGTATTCGTCTTTACCAGTGGCTGATACTCGTCTGTATTATGGCCTGAAGCGCTCGTCTGTGTTTCATAGATCATCGTATGATACTCGTCTGTATCATCGACTTATGATGCTCGTCTGTGTTATCTCGATGATCATCCAATACTCGTCTGTATTGAAGAGGTTTAAAATCCTGACTGTGGGAATAAATGTCAAAATGATTACCGGTCCTGGCGTAACAGTTTTATCCGAAGGAGGCTCGTCTGTCTCAAGCACCAATTGTTAATGTTGCACCTGGCGTAACAGGTTTGTTCAAAGAAGACTCGTCTGTCTTATACCATATATCCACGGATAATATATGAAGAGGGTTCGTCTACCTTGTTCATGCATGTCTATCCCACAGACTTTAGTGCATCCCAGTCCTGGCGTAACAGGTTTATCTGAAGGAGATTCGTCTGTCTCAAGTCATATGTTCTTGCAAAGTATGTGAGGGCTCGTATGTCCAGTTCATGGCGTAACAGGATTGTTTGAAGAAGACTCGTCTGTCAAAGTATTCTTATTCCAGATAACAGTTTCAACTTGGAAGGAGCTCGTCTGCTTTCTCTCCGCTTCAATCACCAAAGCGTCATTTGGTTAGGTTTATTTCCCAGTTTTTGCATTCTTCGTCAGAGTGCAAATTTCAGGTCTTCTTGGTATTCAACCACAGTTTATCTTGAACGGTCGATAGCCCGTGCTACCGTCCTTTTCAGATTAACAATTGTTTGAATAGGGGCATTTGTAAGACCCCAAATTTGCCCTCTTCATTTTAAGCATCATATCACATCATATTCATCATGAACATATCATATTCTTGGCATCCTAGGATGGAAAGATGAGGCATAACATTTCTCATGACCTAGCATTAGGCATATGATCATTTGTGGAGGTTCTTGAAGCTTCACAAGCCATGACAAGGGGCCCAATAGATTTGTACAAGTCCTATGAGGGATTTACATTGCATTTAAAAGTTCAAGTTCATTTACAAAGCTCAGAAGGTGGGAAGATCATCAGGGAATCCAGGTTAAGGCTAAGCTCCTACACAATGGTCCCAAACTAGGGTTTGAGTTTCAAGCATGAAAACCTTAAAACTTTGGCCATTTAATTTGGGAAAAGTCTTTTACATGTTAAGAGGATCCTAGGTACCAAATTTGGTGAGAAAATTCCTTGTGGAAGTCAAGTAGTTCTTCAGTTGCTTGTAAATGAAGAAACTGGTCAACTGTGCCTTAAAAAAGTCAACTGTGAGATTTCAAGGGGTCCAACCCCATTTTTCTAGCCAAGGGATGTTGTTATAATGTTAAAATAGGTTTGGCAAGTTCAAAGATCAAGAATCATGAAGTTTTGAGGTGTTTTGCAAAATTAGTGTGAAGTTGGTTATGGAAAATGCCATTTTTGGCAAGTTTTTGCCCTAAAATTCAAGTGAGCATAACTTAATGAAAAATTCTTCAAATGGACCAAAGTCAAACATGAAAGTTGGAGATTAAATCCTCCCATTTTCAAAAAGTTCAAGTACTTTTTCATAGCCTTCATGGTTGAAGAATTATGCCCCTCGAAAATTCATGCAAAACTAGGGCAAACTTGATTTTTTCACTTATGCACCAAAGGCAAAAGGCATGAAACTTAATTTTGAGTATTGGTACATACCAAATGAGGTTCCAATATTAAAATGAAATGCAAATAGCTCACTTTTCTCCAAGAATTACATCAATTTCGTGCACAATGAGAATTTCACTTCATAAGTGAAAAAAGTGCATGAACATGAAAAGAGTGTGACACTCTCATCCAAGGGCCAAGATCTGTTTGGTTTGAAATCAAGGGTGGGATTGTGAGTGCACATGGGCAAGAGGCAAGGCAAGGCATGAATTTTTCATGAGATCACACAAAACTTGCCAAATTTGCAAAATCACTCACACTCTCTCTTCACACGTGCAAATCCTCCCATTCTTTCAGCACTAATTCATGACCTCATATAAAAGAAAATTAGGGTCTTAGAGGATCCAGTTCTCCCTGATTTCATCATTCTCAAGTTTTTGCTCCATTTGCATTTTCATTCGAATCTCTTCACACACTTGCTCTCTTCAAAAACAAATCACAGATCCTTCATCCTTGAGAGCTCAAGATCACAAATCTCTCCATTGTGCAAGCTATTTCTTGTCGCTCCCGATAAATGGGACTGGGCCCAGATAAAGGTACAGACGCGAACGGTCGGCGAGAGGGACAATGAGAACACACAGCCGTGAACTCACTGGAGATGAATAGAGTCGCCAGCTAGGCATTTTTATCCCGGAGGAAAGGCAATGCTGCATAGACCTAGAAAGAGATGGATAAGACGGCTGCGAACCAGAGAGACTGAGAAAGGGGGTTGGTTACAACCTGGGAAGGTATTAGCACCCATATTGTCCGTCGTACTCGACGGGATCCACGCTTGAAAGATTTGTGTTTTAAAGGGGTAGTGACAGTGCAATTTGTGTGCAAAAGAGCTGGAAAAGGATGTACAGGTGTCAGTGTAAAGTGTATAAGTGATGTGAAGTATGAGAGTGTCAGTGTTAGGAAAAGAGTATGCTCAAGATCATGAGGCTTAAAGAATAATGCTGGAAGGAGGGGGGATATACAGAGACTTTTGTTCGATAACTGTTAAGTTATGCCTACGTATCCTCTCGTGCAATGAGGAAGTCAGAACACCGTAGTTCGACCCAAAGAGACTGAGAGATGAATTGACTGGTGAACTGCTTACTTGCCTATGCTCAAGTGTATGACCTGTCTGGCTCAGGTGCAAACTGTCTTGCATTAGACGGAAGAAGCAAGTTCTCGGTTATGAGTGAATGAGATGAGAAAAGAATCCCGGAGGAGACGATTATTGTTTGTTTTTGTGTTTTCAGTCTTTTATTGCTTTTGAAAGTTTGTCATAAGTTAATGAGCTTAAGCCTAAACCAATGGGTTAGTAAACTCATCACATCTTCCCTCTGATTAGGGGTAATGAGAATACCTTAAGTGTGAAGTCAGATTCTCACACTTAATCACCTTTGGTATAGGATTAAGATCATTAACCTACTTGTGATTATTTAGATGTTTTTGGTGTTTTTGTTTAGTGTTAAGTAATGAGATTAAGCCATAATCAAGGATTAAACAGACTCATTACACCATCCTAATAGAAGGATAATAGATGAGAATGTTTAAGCTGAGGAAAGCTCCTCAACTTAATCCATGATTAGGGATTAAACTCATGACAAAACAAGCCTTTGATTAAGTGGATTTTATTTAATGATATGATGAAGAAGTGAGTTTTATGGTTTGTAAGACAACTTGAGAGGGACTTGTCCATTAACACTAGGGTTAGTCCTTCTTAACCAATTAAGGAAGAATTAGAACCCTAATGCAAGGCCCAAGTTACAAGTGTGATGTCTTGATGATTATTATGTGAATTGATTAAAGGAGTTAAACACATTAAGGATTTAACACTTAGGATTAAAGTTATACACTCCATCCTAAGAGAAGGATGCAGGCATAAGCTTAATCACAAAGCCTTAAAGCCTTTAGGGTTTAGTCCCTGATTATGAGATGAGAAGAGAAGACTCAAAAGAGACCCAAAGGTAAAACTAAGAAGGGAGACTAATCAAAACCCTAATCATTGTCATGCTTGGTTGTTCCTAAGGTTTGTGAGGTTTTCAAGAACAATCTTCAATGGAACCACCAGGAAGCAGATGAAAGGATCAGGAGAAGCAAAGCAACTTGCTTCATTCAAGAAGTCAAGTCACTTGAAGAAAGAAAGTAAGAGTAAGAAGGATGGGCAAGCCCAAACTCAAACACAAACAAAAATGCAGCAATGGATGCAAGAGAGATGAAAAGAAAAGTTATGAGAAGTGAAGGCAAATTCACTTCCCAAAATTACTTACCACCTGAAAAGGTTAGAAAAGGAATGCAATGCAATGCAAAATGGGATGAGATGACATGATGAGAAACAAAACCAGAAGCATATACATGATGCTAATGATGCTATGAGATGCTACAAACATGAGGCAGCATATGGAAATGATCATACAAGTTCATGAATGCAAATGAAACAAGTTAAGAACCAAGAACATACATGAAAAGTTATGAAGTGCACATGACATACAACATGGCAAATACATGATGCAATGATCAAACATGCTTTCAATATGTCTTATGATGTTAAATGAATCACATGGATGCTTGAAATGTCATGGCAAGTCATATTATGCAAGAGAATGCAAGATGGATGCATATGGAAGCCCAAATTAGGGTTTATGATCAATGCAACAAACAAAAATCAAAACCAGAAGCAAACCCTAAGATAAAAAATTGAAAATGCCACACAAAGGACCCCTAATCCTATACTAAACCAATACCCAAAGGAGAGGTCTCAACTCTTAACCTAATGAAAGTTGTGAATTTCCTAAAATTTCTAGGGTTTTAGGGTTCCTAAACAAAAGAAATGCCAAACAAATTGAAAATGAAAGATAAAATCATGGCCATTTAATCTTACAAACATCATGCTAAACACAATGCAATGCAAAAAGAATCAATGTCCAACTCTCCATGAATAGGCAGAAATGATTTTTTGAACTTTGGATCAAAATAATGCACAAAAATGATTTTAATTCAATGAGAAATTCTTAAAATGCATCAAGATCAAAAAATAAATTTGGTTTGAAGGTTGGACAATGTTTCTAAATGTCTTAGAACATTTCATGAATTTTTTGGTGATTTTTAAATACCTAAAAGTATTTTTAATAAATTAATTTTCATTAATCAATTAAAAATAAACCTTTAAATATTTTAAAATACTTTTTAAATGCTAAAAATGAAAATAAAAATATTTTTGTGTCTTAAAAATTAATAAAACTCTTGAGAAAAAGTTTCATAATTTTTAAACAATTTTTACTATTTTAAATAAATTATGGAAGTTAAATGAAAAGAAATGAAATAAAAATTGAAATAAAATGAAGTCAAACAAATGGAAGGCTGGGATGAGCTCTGGATTCAAAAGTGTTGACCGCGCGCGTGAATGAAGGGCCTAGATTCACTCTGGATAAATTAATTTAATTATGATTAATTAAAACTAATTAAAAGGATTAGGGCATAATGATCAGATCTGAGCCATTCATACGCGCGGGAGGTCAATGGGGTCAACTGATCCTACGCTCCAAATTCAAATGGCATTTAATTACAGGATTAAGCCCTAATGATTTTCAGGTGGCCGGAGAAGACCTCCGGTCGTCTTCTCCGGTGGGAACCCCACTTGAAAATCCCCAAAACTCTCAAAACCTAACTAAAATGAAATCTAAAAACATGGAAATGATCCCCACCACTCACTGAATCAAAACCCCATGCCTAAACTCATTTATTTTTCACCAAACTCATGAATCGAACAGCATTCTTTTTTAGGTCACAGTGTTTCAGAACACGATTACATTCTCATTTCATCACCATTTTCAAAACTAAAGACATATTTATGATCAGGGAAGCATGAATAACAATTTAAGAACTCAAAAAATGATTTCTGGAAAAAATGTTCTTGAGCTACCTGAGTTTCGAAGCTCTCAAACCAGCAACTTTCTGACCTCCCCTCTTGATGCAATCCACTCTACTTGATCCCCTGATGATGCTTGAATGCTTAGAAGGAGTTTAAGTTAGCTGGTTAGGGAGCTTGCACAGCTTCTGCTCAAGCTCAGTTGAAAATGGTGATGATGATCCAAGCTGTTTCAGGCCAATGTAAGTGGTTCTTTGTGACCAGTGTGGTGAGTGGAGAAGGTTTATGAGATTTGTTTGAGTGTTTATGGCCTGTGGAAGATGTTTCGAAGGAAACTGCAGATTGGGGTGAAAATGGAGAAACAAGGTTCTTGCTGGATTCAGGCTTGGTTCTTTGTTGGTTTGGGCTCAATGAAGCATGGTGAGATGAGATGTGGAATTGGTTTTAGTGTTTGAGGCCTGTGGAGACAGATTCGAAGGAAAATGCCAAAATGGAGTGAGTTTGTGAATGTGATGCTATGGTGTGTTTCAGCTTGGCCTCTTGTTGTGTTTAGCTTGCAAATGGATAGTATAAAATAATCTCATAGGTCAGATGATGTGACCTGGACTTTATTGATTGGTAAGTTCACTTTTGCAAAATGTCAACTTTGTTGTAAGAGAGGCATGGGCTTGGTTCTAGGCTAGTACAAGCATGGGGCTGGCGCAGCAAAGGTGAGGGGAAGGGCTAGCAAGGTTCAGCATCCAATGTAGCAAGTGGTAGGAAGTGTGATCATGAATTTTGCAAGTTGATCATCTTTGGTTCACATGTGACTATCTTGCTACACAAGCCATGAACCATGAGAAACTTGGTTCAAATCTGATTTTTAGGGGTTGCATGATGCTTGTGTAATGGTTTGATGACAATTAGAAGTTACAATTTGCCTTGGTTCATGATTTTGCAAGTTTTCCTTTTAGTGCATAATCTTGAAAATTAGTGATTTTTGCCAACTTTAACACACCATAACTTTTGATCCAAAATGAATTAGGTCATGTTCTTGTACTTTTTGAAAAGGGAAAAATGTATTCTACAACTTTCATGACCAAGTTTTTTCCATTTGAAGCATTTTTGGATCAAAAAGTAAGGTTTGAAAAGTGACCTAAAATGACACATTCTTTAAAAGTCAACTATGCCCTAAAAAGTCAACTTTGCAAAAACTTCAAATTCTTGATTTTTGTGAACTTCAACCTTCTTCCATGATCAAATAAAGATCATATACACTCAAAATGATGAAGATCACCCCTTGGTTGGGTCATTGGGGGCCTCAGATGCCCTGATTTTGCACTGACTTGTCCAGAAAGTCAACTCTTGATCAGATGACTTCCCCATGGAATTTCTTCATGAAACTTGATATGCATACCCCCTATACCATATAGATACCAATGGAAACAAGAATGACCAAAAAATTTGGAGTTATGGCCTCTGAAACCAAAACCCTAATTTTAGGTCAACTGTGCAGTCAAACCTGGCTCTGCATCCACACCAATCCCAGTTCTTGTGATTCTTTTGCATTTTTGACTTTGAGAGGATGTAACATGATATAAGAACACACATGGACCCCTTTGAAGTGATTGGTGGCCTTTGGAGTGGCTCAAGAGGCTCTTGGATTGCTCAGATCACAAACCCTAGGTGCAGATGACTGAGAAACTATGCAGTGAATCAAAAATGGGATATGAGGTGATATGATTGTGTTTATGCATATGAAATGATCACAAGCCATGGTGTGAATGGGTGAGGGCAAATTTGGGGTGTTTACATTTCTCAAGATTCATCACCTTGCCATTTCAGGGCAGTTGGCTATAAATTCTCAGATCTAGCAAGATTCAAGACTCTAGTTGCATTTATTTTGCAACTAGAGTGCATTTGGAGTGGATTGGCTTCATTATCTTGGCTTCTAACAAGCTTTTTCAAGAACTGCAAGTTCAGGTGAGTTCCAAATCTTCAGATCTAAAAATGAAAATAGTTGTGTGCATTGTGATCTATTTGTTATGCTGATCATTCTGCTGGTTTTAGTTTCGAATTTAGTGCATTATTGAGCTTGTTATGTGATTTTGAAGTTTCATGGCATAAACTGTTTGTCTTCGATCCATAAGATTCTTTGATCTAGTGAGAATTTCATCATCATATTTGAATCCAGGGCCCCTTAATTATCCAATCTGGAGCTTCTTGTTCATTTTTATTATGTTTTGTTCTTGTTGTGAGTTTTCCGGTGCCGGAGCCCTAGCTCCGGTCACCGGATTCTGGGCATGTGAACTAGGGTTTCCAAAGGTTGAAGAAGGTCTCTCCACCATCAGATCTGGGCATCTGGACGCGTGAGATGGTGACACCTCAATTAATGAGGATGCTCCCTCTCACGTGTTTTGTTTCTTTTATTTTTCTTCTGAATAATCATTGTGTTGCGCGTCCCATGGTAATTTGTGTGCTCCCTCAACTCTAATCAAATTGCTATGACACTTCATTTAATGAAAGGTCTCACAGGATGCGTCTGTTCAATCTAATGGCCAGTGTTTTTTCCACATTTTCCTTGAATTTCCACCCTTGTTTTTGTGTTCAGCGCGGGATCCAATGGGCTTATGTGACTATTTGCACCCCCTTTCCTCCTGGGCCCAATTGGTTTCAACTGATTTCCTTACTCTTCACACCCTCCTGGTCTTATTTCACTTTTTTTCTTTTTTTTCTTTTTTTTTCTTTTATTTCATTTTGGTTTTCTTTTTTTAAAAATGCGTCCAAGTGTCAGAAAATTCTGAACTAATTCATGGTTGTTCATTGGAGTTTTCTTTAATTTTCCATATTTTTCTTTTCCATTTATTTTTAATAGCCACGTGTCAATTAATTCCCTCACTTAATTAATTCATTTTAATTCCTTTTTGTGCATGCTGCCTTGTCCAATTTCCATAGTGATCATCATTTTGAATTTCTTGTTGGTTCTTTTTGCTCTAGATTCATAAGAGGGTGTACTTCATATGTGATTTTTATTCTGATTTTTAGAAACTTATTCATTTGGTTTTGGTCCTTGACTTGTCATTGAAGTTTCTTAACCCTAGTTCATGTTTGAGCCTTCTTTTGACTTGCATAGCTTCTTAATTTCTTCCTATCCTTTTGGCATGTTGTTATATCATGATTGAAGATCATTTGTCCAAAGTTGTGGGATTTTTTGGTGCATTGTTGATTTGATTTGAATTTTGGTTCTTAACTTGTCCTATTTTGCTTCTTTTTTATCATAAGTTCTCTCATTGGCTTAGAAGGGCACTTGTTCCAACTTCTTCATCTTATTTGGGGTCTCCTTAGGGCATTGACACCTTTCTGATCTTGGTTTAGGGTTTGTGTTTTGAAAGTCTTGTGTTTTGCTTACCTTTGAAGTTCATCCTTTCTTTTGTACATCCACCTCACTTCTTTGCTTATTTCTTCCTATAAGTTGATTGTCTAGCTTTGGGCTTCTCTTATCCTCATCTCTCTTGCTTCTTAAGCATTTCTTTAACTTGATTTGGTTCTGGTCTTGGGCTTTGAGTTCATGTTTTGTTTATTTTGCTTTGCATCCTCTTAAGTTTGTTTTGCTTTGCCATGTGATTCATGTTGCCTCTTAATTGACTTGTATGTTTCTTCTCTCATTCTTGTGGCTTGCATTTGCATTGAGTTTATGTATGTATGACTTCACTTCTGTTTGTATGATGTTGGCATGTCATTATGTTCATTTTTCTTTACTTGTGTGCTTGTGTTGCTAACCTTTTCAGGGGCTATGGTAAGTGAAAGGTGTGGATGTGATTCCCACATCTCCAAATCTCATCTCTTCTCTTCTTATTCTTACTTGTGCTAACCTTTGATTGTTGGGCTTAGGCCTTACTTCCCCCCCCCCTCTTCTTCTTTCTTCTTCTTCTCTTCTTCTTTCTTTCTTCTTTAGGATAATTAACCACACTAACCTTAGGACCTCCATGCATGACAACTTTTAGGATTATAGTTTCCCTTATATTTTTCACCTTTTGAGATCCTTTTGGTGCTTTCTCTTCTCATCTTCAAACTTAATTTTTTAATTCAATTTAATAAATGTTGAGTACTTTCATGTGACATGAGACTTTTCTATGAGATACTTGCACGCGTTCCGTTTCGGGGCGAGGTGTAAGTTATCCCTCGTGGTGGATAGGTCTTAGCATGAGATTACTTCACAAAGAAAAGCATAAAAAACAGTTCTTAACATAAAATCACAAAAACACTTAATAAATGTTAATAGGTCAGTGTGTCTGAGCCTTCACTTGTGGGACTAGCTTTGGGGATTTCCTCCATAGATAGGTGTGCCTCTTGCGCATTCCATTTCGGGATGATGTGAGACGTACATATCCCAATGAATAAGACTTAGGTACAATTACCTATGCAAACTTCACTCATAAAAAGCTTCTAACAAAACACAAACAAACAATAAGCGTCTTTCCCTCGGGAATTCTTTTCTCATCTCCTTCGCTCCATACGTGAACTTGCTCCTACTTGTCATTTTGCAAGACGGTTACGCACTCCTCGTCCGAGTCTGCAACACCTGAGCATTGGCATAGGCAGTTCAAGCCTTAATCACAAGCAATTTCTTTTCTACCCCTAGTTAGGGGAACTACGGCGTCTCTGATCCTCATTATCCAGATGAGGTACGTAGGCAGCGGGGTAGGGCCCGTTCGAGCACAATATTTATTTTTCCCTACATTTTTTCTCTTTGTTTTCTCATTCAGTTCTTTTCTCAGTTTTCTTTTTTTCCACTTCATTTTCTTTGCAGCAGCTTTCATTTCTTCACCATTTGAAACAGTTTCTTTGCAAGCGTGGATCCCGTCGGGTACGGCGGACGATCTGGGTGCTAATACCTTCCCAGGTCATAACCGACTCCCGAACTCAGTCTCTTTGGTTCGTAGGACCCGTGTCCTTCCTTTTCATTTCTTCTGGTTTGTGCAGCATTACCATTCCCGTTCCTTCGGGATAAAAATGCCTGGCTGGCGACTCTACCTCTTTCCGCGCCACTTTCGCGTTTGTACTGATAACGAGAAAAAGTATCGTTTTTATTGCTATGTTTCAATAACGTTTTATCGCACAATTGCCGTTTTAACACCCGATTCCTCGAGTTTTCTTTGTCATTTTGCAGGTATATCAATTACAGAGCTAAATCATGAGCCACAAGTGAAATGAGCAAAACCAACCATTAAAAGAAGAAGAAAAGAGGAATTCTGCATAATCTGCACTTTTTGTAATAGTCACGACCGTCACCTAGGAGTCACGACCGTGACACGCTAAAAGGAGCAGTCACGGTCGTCACCAGTCCCTCACGACCGTGACGCGCGTAATACAAGGGTGACGAGCGTGACACCCTTGTCACGAACGTGACAAGGGGAATTTAGGGTAACTTGCTGAGACTTGGTCATGTACGTGTGTATTACGTGAAGTCAAAGTTGCTATTCTCCCGCAGACCAAGCAATGCAACTTCTCCCTGGATTTTCTCAACATTTACGAAGCCCATGCAATTATTCCAACTGCCAAGCCCAATTATGATTCTATAAATAGCTTAGTTTCAAAGAACAATTGACAGAGTTTTATTTTAATTTTTCTTGCGGAAGCTCTGCCGTATTTTCTTTGCACCCTATTTTATTCTTTTCAGCATTTATTTGTTCTTGTTTTAGTTTATATATCCCAACCAAACCATATAACAATTTCCAACATTAGGAAATTGTTATAATTTAATTTCTTTCAAAGCCTTCAGAAATTCTTTTAGTAATTTTTATTTCCAATTCCGGTCCGTACTCCGAACTTGCCAGACTGTGGAAAAAGGAGTCTAACATTTTAATTGTTGTTCAGGTTTTTATTTAAATTGCATTTATATTAATGTTAAGCATTTATTTTTCTGTTATGCATATTTTATTTTGTATTTCTCTGTCTCTGCCTCTGTCTGGTTCAATAATCATGAGTAGCTAAACACCTTAGGGCGGTATGTAATTAAAATCAACTAAATCGGTAAAATCAACTCTAGGCTTAAAATAATTAAGAGCTTAAAATTTTGGCTGTGACTTTTTATTATAAAATCAATCTTTTTGTTACGAGAGTAAGGAAAGTGTAATAGGTTAGGTCAAGACCACGAGAGTGTGAGATTTTAACCAGATAGCTAAAGTTAGGCATTTAATTTAAACACAGCAAGAGCGCTTTAAAATGAATTAGAATTATTAAGTTTCCAAAAATTATTTCTAAACACTTATGGGCTAGCGAGAGCAGGCATAGGGCTTTAGGGGTAAGATCTGAGATAAGACCACGAGAGTGTGAGTTAAAGATATTTAAACTGATAACCTCTACAGAATAGATTAAGTGAACCATCTTTATAAGCCTAGGTTAGATTGACCCGCCTAAGTTAACATAATTACATACCGACCGCCTTAGTATTATTTTATTAAACTTAAATTTAATTCCCGCCTTTAATCTTTAAAAACAACCAAAAAATCGTGACAATCATTCACCTTAGCTAAACTAGTAAATCCTCTAGCACTAAGTAATCATAAAGTCCCTGTGGGATCGATAATCTTAAATATTACTTCGATAGGTTGTGCACTTGCAGTTAAGATACCGCTAGACACATATTAAAGTACGTCTTTAGCCCATCAAGTTTTTGGCGCCGTTGCCGAGGACCTTAATTTAGTTACTAGTGCACTTTAGAGTAGCATTGTCTAGACTAAGGTAACAACTATTTTCTATTTATTTTCTAAATTCCCGAGTGTATGCCAAGTACTCGCTCTCAAGGCGAAGACTTGCAACCTCTAATCCCAGAATCGGAACGCTTCTTACACGTAAGAAGACGGATATTCGATTACGAACAAAATTACAACATTCCAGATCTTCAAATAGATCCACCTAAACCAGTCGTAACATCAAAGGACGCAGAGATGGCTGAAGAACAGAATCATCCACTCAAATATTACGCTAGTCCTTCGCAAGCTGAACCGCATTCCAGCATTGCCGCACCGGCTATTAACCGAAACGATTTCGAACTGAAACCTTCGCTGATATCAGCCGTGCAACAAAATCAATTCGCCGGAAATCCTACCGAGGATCCGAACCTTCATATTTCGATATTTGTGCAATACGCAGATACCGTAAAAGCCAATGGAGTTACCCAAGAAGCTATTAGACTACGTCTGTTTCCTTTTTCACTTCGAGACAGAGCGAGAGCCTGGCTTCAATCTCTGCCTTCGAATTCAGTAACTACGTGGGAGGAACTAGAGAGAGTTTTCTTGACCAGATATTTCCCACCTAGCAAGACAGCTATGCTGAGAGCTCAGATCAATGGATTTAAGCAAAAGGAAAACGAATCACTTTTCGATGCTTGGGAACGCTATAAGGATATGCTGAGACTTTGTCCACATGACGGATTAGTAGAATGGATGGTCATCCATACCTTCTATAATGGACTCTTGTACAATACAAGAATGACAATTGACGCTGCCGCAGGCGGTGCACTAATGGACAAAGAATATAACGATGCATATGCACTTATCGAGAGTATGGCTCAAAACCATTACCAATGGGGAAGCGAGAGAGTCGCAACTGAGAAACCAACAAAAGGAGGTATGTACGAAGTGAGTAGTATGGACCAAGTCAATGCAAAGTTTGACCAACTAAACCAAAAGATCGACAACTTGGCCATAACACCAACAGCCACCGTGGCTGCAGTAACACCTAACTGTGAGTTATGTGGAGTTCCAGGACATGATGTTCCATATTGTCAACTATTAACAGGAATTCCCACAGATCAAGTGAATTATGCTCAAGGAAACCCGTACTCAAACACATACAACCCAGGTTGGAAGAATCATCTGAACTTCTCCTATAAGAACAACAATGCTTTATACGCACCAGGTCAAGCACCAGCTACACCACCAGGATATCAAAAGACTGCTCCTAATGTCCCTAGAAAATCGAACCTTGAATTGATGATGGAGAACTTCATAGCTAACCAATCTCAAACAAACAAGGACTTCTTAAACCAAAACATACACACTAGTGAGCAGATTAAGCAATTAGTGAGCAAAGTAGATGCATTAGCTACACATAACAAAATGCTTGAAACTCAGATTTCACAAGTAGCTCAACAACAAGCACCTACCTCTGCACCAGCTGGAGTATTTCCTGGACAACCTCAACCTAATCCGAAAGGTCAGACCAATGCTGTGATATTAAGAAGTGGCAAGGAACTTGACGGACCTACCGATCCAAGACTTGACAATCCAGCCATGTACCAAAAACCGGATAAACCGACTGAAATGGTGAATGATCCAGAAGAAAAGGAAGATGATAATCAAGAGGAAGTGGAGAAAGAAAAGCCTTATGTGCCTCCACTACCCTATAAACCACCAATTCCGTACCCTCAGAGATTAACCAATTCCAAGACGATGGGCCAGTTTAAGAAATTTGTTGAACTTCTGAAACAGTTGAATATTACTATTCCATTTACAGAAGCTATCACTCAAATGCCCTCGTATGCTAAGTTTTTAAAAGAAATCATATCCAATAAGAAAAAGATAGAGGATAACGGAACCGTTACACTTACTGCTGAGTGTGGCGCAATAATTCAGAATAATATGCCTCCTAAGCTAAAAGATCCAAGAAGTTTCTCTATACCCTGTGTAATAGGAAAATTCGTCATTGACAAAGCTCTATGCGATTTAGGAGCCAGTATCAGTGTTATACCCTTAACGATTTGCAAAAGGCTAGACATGGGAGACCTAAGACCAACTAAAATGTCTGTTCAACTAGCCGATCGCTCTGTTAAATATCTTGTAGGCATACTAGAAAACGTTCCAGTACGTATAGGACAATTCTATATTCCTACTTATTTCATAATCATGGACATCTCTGAAGACTCCACCACACCTATCATACTAGGAAGACCATTCTTAGCTACCGCCGGAGCTATAATAGACGTAAAGAAAGGAAAACTAACCTTTGAAGTAGGTGAAGAGAAAGTTGAATTTATTTTAACACAATTCTTACAATCACCAGCTATAGAGGATACATGCTATCTATTGGATGTAATTGACGAATGCGTAAGAGAAATGGAGATGAAAGAAACTACCTGTTCTGAAATTATGAAAATTCAAATCCCTCCGATTTTCGAAGATGATAATTGGCGTGAACCATATCAGGATGATAGTCTAAGCGAAATTTAGCACTTACACCGGATCCCATGCCAAGTAAGAATAAACCTACATTAGGGTTAAAAACTTTACCTAAGAACCTAAGATACGAATTCTTGGACACTGAATGTACAAGACCAGTTATAATCAATTCCAGTTTAGGAACAATCGAAACAAAGAAACTTTTAGATGTCTTAAAGAAATATCCAACTGCATTAGGATATAACATATCTGATCTCAAAGGAATATGCCCTTCAATCTGTATGCATTGTATTCTTCTAGAAGAAGATTGCAAAACCTCCAGAGAATCTCAAAGAAGAATTAACCCAATCCTTAGCATTGTAGTAAAGGAAGAAGTTAAGAAACTACTAGATGCCGGAATAATATATCCAATCTCTGATAGTAAATGGGTTAGTCCAGTACATGTAGTACCAAAGAAAGGAGGTATCACTGTTGTGAAAAACGCTAAAGGCGAATCGATATCACAAAGAGTAGTGACAGGACATAGAGTGTGCATCGATTATCGTAAACTGAACAAAGCCACTCGAAAAGATCATTTCCCACTACCTTTTATAGATCAAATGTTAGAACGATTAGCCAAGCATTCATATTTCTGTTATCTTGATGGTTACTCAGGATTTTTCCAAATCCCTATCCACCCAGATGATCAAGAGAAGACTACATTCACATGCCCTTATGGAACGTTCGCTTATAGACGAATGCCCTTTGGATTATGCAATGCTCCTGCAGCCTTTCAAAGATGTATGATGTCAATCTTTGCAGATTTTATAGACAACATCATGGAAGTGTTCATGGACGACTTCTCTGTATGCGGGCAAAGTTTTGAAGGATGTCTATCAAATTTAGAAATGGTGTTAGAAAGATGTGTAAAAGTAAACCTCGTGCTTAACTGGGAGAAATGTCATTTTATGGTCAGAGAAGGAATCGTACTAGGACACGTTATATCTGACAAGGGAATTGAAGTTGATAAAGCTAAAATAGAAGTCATTAAAGATCTTCAACCCTCTAAAACCGTTCGAGAAATACGAAGCTTTTTAGGACACGCCGGTTTCTACCGACGATTCATCAAAGATTTCTCGAAAATCACTAAACCTCTTACCGGTTTATTAATGAAAGACGCTGAGTTCATATTTAATGAAGATTGTCTTAAAGCATTCGAAACTCTAAAAATAGCCCTCATCACCGCACCAATCATGCAACCCCCTGACTGGAGATTACCTTTCGAAATCATGTGCGATGCGAGTGACTATGCTGTAGGCGCAGTTCTAGGCCAGAGGAAGGAAAAGAAACTTCATGCGATTTACTATGCCAGTAGAACCTTAGATTATGCTCAGATGAACTACGCCACTACTGAAAAAGAATTGTTAGCAGTTGTCTTTGCGCTTGACAAATTTCGTTCTTACCTAGTGGGAGCGAAAATAATCGTTTACACAGACCACGCTACTATCAGATATCTATTGACTAAGAAAGATGCTAAACCAAGACTCTTAAGATGGATTTTACTCTTACAAGAGTTTGATCTCGAAATAAAAGATAGGAAAGGTACTGAAAACGTCGTAGCGGACCATTTATCTAGAATAGAAGGTATTAAACCAGAACAAGTGTCGATTAACGATGATTTTCCATATGAACAGCTGATAGCACAAATAGGAAGCGACCCAGTTCAGTTAGACATAGATGAACCAGAACCCGTGGAAACAATCCAAACAACTGTAGGACTGCCATGGTACGCTGACATTGTCAACTACCTAGCTGCAGGAGCTCTTCCACCTGATTTAAACTATCAGCAGAAAAAGAAATTCTTTCAGAATCTCAAACATTACTATTGGGATGAACCATTATTGTTCAAAAGAGGACCCGACGGAATCTTTCGTCGATGTATTCCCGAAGAAGAAATAGAAGATGTCATTGCTCACTGCCATTCATCTCCTTATGGTGGACATGCAAGCACTTCCAAGACTTGTGCAAAAATCTTACAAGCCGGCCTATTCTGGCCTAATTTATGGAAAGATGTCCACATCGCTGTTATAAATTGCGATCGGTGTCAACGCACCGGTAATATTTCAAGAAGAGATGAAATGCCTCAAAAAGGAATATTAGAAGTAGAAGTCTTTGACGTCTGGGGAATAGATTTCATGGGACCATTCCCATCATATTTCGGTAATAATTACATACTCGTAGCGGTCGATTACGTTTCAAAGTGGATTGAAGCTATAGCTTCTCCTACAAATGACACACGAGTAGTAATAAAGCTTTTCAAAAATATAATCTTTCCCAGATTTGGTGTGCCTAGACTCGTCATAAGTGACGGTGGCTCGCACTTCATTTCAAAAATCTTTGACAAATTACTATTTAAGTATGGAGTAAGACACCGTGTGGCAACACCATACCATCCACAAACAAGTGGACAAGTCGAAGTCTCGAACAGAGAAATTAAACAAATCTTAGAAAAGACTGTCGCCATATCTCGGAAAGATTAGTCATCTAAACTTAATGAAGCTTTAAGGGCTTATAGGACAGCTTACAAGACACCCATAGGAACTACACCTTTCAAATTAGTATATGGAAAATCTTGTCATCTCCCGGTAGAACTAGAACACAAAGCATATTGGGCGATCAAAACTCTCAATATAAAATATAATGCTGCAGGAGAAAAGTGAATCCTAGATATTAACGAATTAGAAGAGTTAAGGTTAGATGCTTATGAGAATTCTAAGATATATAAAGAAAGAACTAAGCGATGGCACGATAAACGCCTATCTAGGAAAGAATTTAGTGTGGGAGACGTTGTACTCCTCTTTAATTCAAGACTTATGCTCTTTCCTGGAAAACTAAAATCTAGATGGTCAGGACCCTTTGAAATAACTAGAGTGTTCCCGAGCGGAGCAATAGAAATTAAGGGTAGGAATAGTGAACCGTTCACAGTAAACGGACAACGTTTAAAACATTACCATAAAATTGAAAATAGAGATTATGCAAATAGTCTAAGGCTTTTAGAGTTGTCCACTAATCTCCCTGATTAATCTACACATATGCATTACGTCAGGCTTTAGACGATAAAAACAGCGCTTAGTGGGAGGCAACCCATTTAATCATTTAACCATTTTGATCATTTTATTATTTTGTCATTTATCATTTTATTATTCGTTTATTTGTTTTGTCATTTTATTGTTTTATAGTTTTATTTCATTATTACTATTATTGCTTTTATTTATGCATTTATTTTCTTATTTTCCTTATTTTAATTTTTAAATCACTTTTACAGATTTTCTAAAGTCTTTTCCACTTTCCTTCTCCCCCTGATTTGTTTCCTCCTTATTTACACTAACTATGGCTAACCAACCGATAAACCTTATGGAAACCAAATTTAGAGGTAGGAACCAAAGAATGAAATTTGAAGGGTTATCACAGAGACCAATGGATTTGACTCTGTACCCGGATGATCTGACTATGGAAACCTTAGGTATACATGATAGCATCCTATACTTGTTTAACCGACTTGGATGGGAGAATGCACTGATTAAACAAAAGTTTGTGACTTACCGCGAGCTCACCCTTGAGTTCCTCAGCTCCTTAGTTTACTTACCCAAGCGCGGTTTTGGATTCAGGAAAGGATTTATCAGTTTCCGCCTATTTGGAATAGAATATGACTTTAACCATAGAGAACTAGCTGACTTATTAGGATTCCCTAGTGGACCCTTTGCTTTTACTACCACACAGGTAGAATTGATGGACATTGAGCTGGACTTCTTTTGGGGAACCTTAACCGAAAATTACCATCCTGAATCAAATAACATGAACAATGATGAGATACATAACCCTGCTATCCGCTACTTCCATAAGATCCTTGCCCACACCTTCTTTGGAAAAGAAGAGAACCTTACTGGAGTATCTAAAGATGAGATACTCATTATGTCATGTGTGACTAATGGACATCCAGTCAATGGTGTGCCTTTCATGATGCAAACTTTCACCCGAATCCAAAAAGAACCTGATCTACCCATATTAGTAGGAGGTCTTGTCACCATGATTGCTGATGCCTTAGGACTTAGATATCAATTACACAGGTGTAACCGTTTAGGTACCATCCGTCCTATGAATCTTAACTTTTGCTTTAACCGCCATATCATAAGGAATTTAGGACATCCACCTTTCGAGTACCTAATCAGGAATGAAGTAGTAACCCTGTTCACACTACCAAACCATGCTAGAGTCAGTGTTCACAATAAGGATAATTGGCTTTATGAGCTTTGTAGAACCTCAAATTTTCCCTCTTCATTTTAAGCATCATAATACACCATTTGCATAGCATTATAGCATAGAAAAATAAAGCATGACAAGCATCAAGCCCTAGCATGAGGCATATGGCCATCCGGGGAGCTGTTGAAGGCCATTTAAGCTAAGGCAAGGGTTCCAATGGATTTGTGGGAGGCCTATGATGAGTCTAGACTCCTTTGGCAAGGCCAAGTTCACTTGCAAAAGCTCAGAAGATTGCTTAATCATCACAAGTTTCAAGACAATGCAAGGCTCCTAAGCAGTGCAACCAAATTAGGGTTTTGGTTTCAAGGGCCTTAACCTCATAATTTTGGCCAACTATTTTGGGAAATGTTTTCTATATGATAAGAGGTTCCTACATGTCAATTTTCATGGAAAAATTCCAAGTGGAAGTCAGTCATTGCTTCAGTTACTTGCAGATGAAGCAGAAAGTCAACTAGGCCCAGAAAATGTCAACTGTGCCATTCCAAAGGGTCCAACCCAATTTTTTTTGGCCAAATGAGGTCTATTCAATGTTATAAGATGTTTGGTGAGCTTAAAGTACAAGATTTTTGGTGGTTTGAGGGGTTTTTGCAAAAGTGCACAAAGTTGGTCATGGAAAAGTTAATATTTTTGGCTATTTTGACCTAAAACTTCACAAGGCCTTAACTTGATCAAAAAATCTTCAAATGGACCCAAAGTAAACATGAAAGTTGGAGAGTAAGGGCTTCCATTTTTAAAAAGTATAAGTACATTTTCATGGGATTTATGGTTTGAGAGATAGGGCCCTCGAAAATTTAGGTATTTTAGGGCAAATTTCCAAGTTTCAAGGCCAAGCCATTTGCACAAAGGCTCAAAAGTTGATAGCTTGCTATGCTCTGTCTAAAGTAAGTTTACACAATCAAAATGCATCACATTTAGGTCATTTGGCCCAAAGAAAAGTGGCAAAATTCATGCACATGAAAAAGTTCCATAAAACTTGCAATTTACCCTTGAATTTGCACAAGGCATGGCAATTGTGTGATAGCTTACATCCAAGGGCTGAAGTTGTTTGTTGGGAATCATTGGTGGGATGGTGAATGCACATGCAAGAGAGGCCAGCAAATCATGAGCTTGGCATGCCTACGGCACACTTGGGCCAAAATTGCATTTTTACAAAAATCAGCTCTCTCTCACGTGCATTTGTTCTAACCCTTTTGCATTGCCATATATATTCCATAACAATCAGAATTAGGGTTAGAGGCAGCCAGAACACACACCCATTCTCTCATTCTCATCTCTTATGCAAAATTGCTAATTCTCCAAGAACTCTTGCTACAAGAATCCATTCACAAAACTCTTGCTGGATTCTTAATCCTCATCACTCATAGATCATTTCCATACCATTTGTTTGGATTATTCTTCAAGAATCATCCATTTCTCATTTCTTGTGCACATTTTCATTTTATGCCATAACTTTTGATCTAGGCAAGCTTTCTTCAATCTAAGACCACATTCATACTCCTCTCATCTCAAGGATCATTAAGCACCCATGGATCTAGATTTATAGTGAAGTTTGTTCAAGTGGCCATTTGAGAAGCTTTGAAGCACAAGGAAGCACATTGCTGGATTTACAAGTTTGCAAAGCGTTAGATGCATTTATTTTGCATCTAAGGGGATAAGGAGATCATTTGCCATCATTCTATACCATTCTTAACTTAAAATTTTGAACACCACCTTAGGTACACTCGAATTTCGAATCTCATATAAATGTGTTTGGTTGTGTGTTTTAGAATCCTCATGTTGTGCTGGTTACAATGCTCTTTGTAGTTTGTGAAATGGTTGAGTATTCACAAAGTTATGGTGATTTAAAGCTTCATGGACAATTTTATTTTCATTCATATCTTGAGTTTCTTTGAGTTTTAATTCAATCCAAGCATGTATTTGTGTTTAGTGATGTTAGATTATGTATTCTGGAGAGTTTCATGGCCGGCCGTGGCTTGGTTTGAGATTTCATGAAGTTAGGGTTAGGGTTTGTTCATTAATGGTGGTGAGAATTTTAGGGTTTCTTCATGAAGAAAAAGGGGCTTCATATTCAGCACTATCAGCACCCCCCCCCCATGCGCGGCCCATTGCATTTTCCAACTAGCATGTTTGCTCCTTGCACCCCCTTTGGCCCATTGGCTTTATTTTCATTTTTTTTCTTTACCAATTCATTCCATTTGCTTTTAATTCATTTAAAATATTTATTTAACTCTAAAAAATCCAAAAAAATTCATATTCACTCCTTGATTCATCTAGTTTTTTATCATAATTTTTCCAGATTTTTATCTTCATCCCACGTGGCCAAATAAATTCAACATTGAGCATTGCTTTCTTGTGAACCCTCATAGACCAATCTTCCTTGTCCAATTTCTATTTTTCTCATACTTTAAGCTATGAACCCCATTATTTTTGCATTCAAATCCTAAGACACTCTACTATCTTCATTATTTATCTTGGATTTTTCACAAATTTCCTTGCTGGACTTTGCTTGAGTTACTTGTGCCTTAATTTTCAAAACCCTAAATGGTGATACCTTGCATCCTTGAGCTTCATTGACCTAGTTTGGTGCTGTATTTTTGCAAACCCTTTTGGATTATCATTTCTTTGTGTTTGGAGAGTACTTTTCTGGTTGGGTAGATTTTTTAAATGCTTGGATCTTTTTCTTGGGTATTTTCTTCCTCACCTTGCCTTGTTTTGCATCCTTTGAGTCTTCTAGTCTCTTTTAAGTTTAGAAGGGCACTTGTGCCAACTTCTCTTCTCCTTTTGGGGTCCTTTATAGGTCTATGGTTGCTCCTGGTCTTAGGATAGGGTTTGAGTCTCCTTGAGTCTTGGTGTTGGGTATCTTTTATGTGCTTTATTTCTTTAAGTGTTATGCATGCCTTCTTTGCACTTGTTTCACTTCCAATCATCTCAATATGATCTTGTGTTGCTTTGCTTATAATCTTGTGAACTCTTTGCCATGCCTATATGCTTGTGTAGCTTCTGACTTGTTGGTTCATGCCTTGGTTTTATGTTGTTATACTAACCTTGCAGGGGCTATGGTAAGTTTGAGATGTGGGAATTGAGTTCCACATCTCCATTTCTCATCTCTCCTCATATTTTTTATATGGACTAACATCTTCTTGTTGGGATTAGGCCTTTCTCATCTCTCCTTTTATCTTCTTCTTCTTCTCTTGAGATCCTTTTTAGGTTAGAAAGACCTCACAAACCCTAGGAACTCCATGCATGCTAACTTAGGATAGAAACTTCCCCCCTAGTTTTTTCCTTTTTGCTCCTTTGGTTCTCTTTCTCTTCTCATCTTCAAACTTAATTTTAATTCACTTAATAAAGGTTGAGTGCTTTCATGTGACATGAGACTTTGCTATGAGATGCTTTCACGCGTTCCATTTCGGGACGAGGTGTGAGTCATCACTCGTGGTAGATAGGTCTTAGCATGAGTACCTCACAAAGAAAAAATTAAAAGACACTTCTTAACCAAAAACCACAAAAATACTTAATAATGGTAATAGGCCAGTGTGCTTAAGCCTTCACCTGTGGGACTAGCTTTGGGGATTTTCTCCATAGATAGGTGTGCCTCTTGCGCATTCCATTTCGGGATGATGTGAGACGTACACATCCCATTGAGTAAGACTTAGGTACACTTACCTATGCAAATCTTCACTCATAAAAGCTTCTAAAAAACACCAAACAAACAAAAAGTATCTCTCCTTCGGGAATTCTTTTCTCACCTCATTCGCTCCGTACGCGAACTTTCTCCTACATGTCACTTTGCAAGACGGTAACGCACTCGTCGTCCGAGCCTGCAACACCTGAGCATTGACATAGGCAGTTCAAGCCTTAATTCACAAGCAATTTTCCTTTTGGTACCCCTAGTTAGGGGAACTACGGCGTCTCTGATCCTCATTATCCTGATGAGGTACGTAGGCAGCGGGATAGGGCCCGTTCGAGCACAATTTTTATTTTCCCTACATTTTTTCTCTTTGTTTCTTATTTCATTTATTTTCCAGTTCCAGTTTCTTTTCATTTTCATTTCTTTGCTGCAGCTTTCATACCCTCACCCTTTGAAACGGTTTCTTTTGCAAGCGTGGATCCCGTCGGGTACGGCGGACGATCTGGGTGTTAATACCTTCCCAGGTCGTAACCGACTCCCGAACTCAGTCTCTTTGGTTTGCAGGACCCGTGTCCTTCCTTTTCTTTTCTTCTTGTTTGTGCAGCATTACCATTCCCATTCTTTCGGGATAAAAATGCCTGGCTGGCGACTCTATTCTTTTTTCCGCGCCACTTTCGCGTTTGTACCAGGATGGAAATCCTGGGAGCGACAGCTTGGCAACTCTGCTGGGGATAGAACCCAGAATCTCTGGTTCCCCTGTGAGTCTCTCCTAGCGCTTGTGTGTTTCTGTTTCACTGGGTGATGTTTGTTTGCTGTAGTGTGTTGTATATTATTGTTGTTTATTTACAGTTTTATTTACAGTTTTCAGTATTTATTTTCCGCATCATATATCATACTGGACTGTCTGGACTGGTTTTCTGTTTGGTGGGCTCGGGGGATATTATTTCTGAGAGATAAGCCAAGTACCCGGCTTGAGTGCACCCTAGGATTAGAGTGGACATATTGTACTCGCATGTGACATGATGAGTGGCAGTGTGTTTCACGCCCAGATTGCGACCGTCTTGGAAATATCTTGTGTGGGGATTTCCTCCACTTCGGGATAGGACCTTGATAGTTATGTGCATCTGGGGACCGATCATTGAGAACCTTTGTGGAAACAACCCTCTCCAGTGGTGGCAGTGGCAGACCACATTTTGTGGCAAACCCATTCGCACCCGAGGGTCCACTGGGGACTCGCATAGGATGGCCTGGTTCTCTTATAGGAACTCAGTCAAAGCATCTGGTCGTATGACATTAGTACTGTATCCTACGGGCTGAATGTACTATTGTTTCTCGATTTCAGCGCTTGAAGCTGGGGACTTATAAGGGATGCTTGTTTTTCCTGGACTCAGCTGAGGCCTCCCTGCGTAGTATATAATGCCTAACCAATTCCCTGATTTGGTCATGATCCATTTCTTGGAAATGGTGAAAGTATTATTGCTATTCGGCTTTGAGAGTCCGTGATGTTTGACCCAGAGCACACCTGTGAGATTGGGGATGGGTTTACAGGTTTGCAGGAACTCTTGACCTCATCATACCTTTTGTTACCAGTGCAGTTCATATTATGATATAGTTTCGGAGATCTGGTTTTCTTGTTCTGGTATTCTTGATACTGTGGTCCTGAGATCTTCTTCAGAGGGTTGATTACCAGAGAGTGTGACTCAGTGGACTTTTAGTTTGTCAAGTTATTCAGAGGGTCCCTTGTCAGTGTCCAGATTCCAGACAGTCTCAGATGGCCATGTGTCTTTGCATTTGCATCTGCATTGCATCATTGCATCATTAATCATTGTTTTTGTTTTCATTCACGGGTTCATATCTCTGCTTCCGGTTCCGGTATTCTCTTCAAAGATGGAAGATCCTCGCAAGCAGAACATTCATTTCAAGTTCTTTGATATCAAGGTTGGCTTGTTGAAAAAGATGGTAAAGCTGATTACACCCAACCAGGTAGAGAGATTCAGAAAAGCTTACGGGAATATTCTTGATGTGGTGATAGAGCTAGATCCTTCCGAGAGGAGTGCCATTCATACATTGCTTCAGTACTATGACCCTCAGCTCCGTTGCTTCACCTTTCCTGATTTTCAGTTGGGCCCTATGCTGGAGGAGTATGCTCTGATCCTGGGTGTGCCGGTTCGAGACCAGGTTCCTTTCAATTCTGAGATGAGTAGACCGGCACCTGAGGCTATTGCTAAGGCTCTTTATTTGAGTCCTTCTGCTGTGAAGTCTTTGACCATTATTAAAGGAGGTGTGTCTGGGTTTCCTTTGGAGGCTCTGGTGAAGAAGGCGGAGGAATTGGCTGTTGAAGGAGAATGGGATGCTGTCTGTGCTATCTTGGCTCTTTCTATCTATGGCATTATCTTGTTTGCTGATATGGAGAAGTTCATAGATATAAACGCCATACATCTCTTTTTGCTGAAGAATCCTGTGCCTACCTTACTCGGGGACTTGTATTACTCAGTTCATTACAAAACTAAGAAGAAGAGGGGAGGTTTGGTTCGTTGTTGTGCTCCATTATTTCACATGTGGTTTATGAGGCATTTGCCTAGTATGGGAGTGTTTGGTGACCACAGCTTGGTATGGGCTCAGAAGCTGGAAAAGTTGCTTGCCAAGGATGTTAGATGGTTCACTCAAAGGCTGCAAGGTGCACGTTTCATCACCAGCTGCGGGAGTTATCATAGTGTGCCTTTGTTGGGAATAACTGGAGGGATTAATTACAATCCAATCCTGTTAAGAAGACAATTAGGATACGCTTTGAGGGATGTGCCTGAAGATTTGAAGCTGACCCCTATTTTCTACTTCTCAGTGAAAGATAATATGCCCTTAGTGAGGAAGGTTGCGGGAGCTTAGAAGTGCATCAAGGGAGAAGGGATAGCTAGCTTTGGGAAGTGTAACAATCAGACATTCCCAGAGTACGAAGCTTGGTTGAAAAACAGAGCTATAAGGGTTTTGTTACCATTTTCAACACCAGTTCCCCTAGTTGCTGAGTCCATTCATACTGTGCCTCTAGAGGAATTCAAGAAGTTGGAAGCCCAGCTACATGCGGTTAGAGTTGAAAATACTGAGATGGTAAGCTTATATCACAAAGCCAACAGGGCAAATATTGAAGCTGAAGAGAAGTTGCTGAAGATACAAACGACTTTAGAGGCTAAGGAGAAGGACTTTGCAGGAAGAGAAGGCCATTTCCGCAGGTTGGGGATGATGGAAGCCCAAAGAGAAGATGAGCGCAAATAGAAGTCAAAGACCCTCAGAGATGCTCGTCAGTCTATTGTCTGGTTCAAGGGACAGAGAGAGCAAGAGCTGAAGCAATATAAAGAAAAAGAAGAGTTCTTTGAAGTTCAGATGGCTTACAAAAAAGAAGAGGTGGAGCAAGTCCACAAAATTCGCAGGGAGAAGACCCAACAACTCGTAGACAGTCAACAAGCCCTCGAAGCAGCATTTAAAGAGATTGAAGACTTAAAGTTGATGGCGGGAGTCAAGAAGGTCAGATCTGATGGGGGGCTTAGTGATGGAGCTTCAGGGTCCTTAGGCGGTGGTTCTGCTTCTTAGTTTACTTTTCTTGTATCTGGATTACCTACAGGCATGTTGTAGGAGTCCTAGTTGATTGTTTCTCCTTGTAAAGACTTGTACCCTACGGGGAATTCTGTGTTATTTTCCTAATAGGTTGATTTACGTTTTGGTTTTTCCATTATTTCTTGGTTTGCTTGTTGTTGTGGTTTGAATGTGGTCTCTCGCGAAGGTTTCTGGAAGTCGAGGATCAGTGCCCATCTGGTTTTCTTTGCTGAATACCAGAACCGGGGCATAAATGACTTGTGATTGGAAACATAAACAACTGCATTGCATCCATATAACCTGTTTGTTGTTTTGCAGGTAGTGTCTCGGACTAACGTGTTTTGTGTTTCAGGCACTATAGCTCCTCGTAAAGCTCGGGGACAACCAGCAGTACACAGATATCCAACCAAGATTAACAGAGAACGAGTCATGGACCAGTTACAAGCGGACTTGACAGATCTGAGACAAAGGATGGATAATTTTATGACACTAATGGCTAGCATGGGGCAGAACCAAGAGCGTCTGCGGGAGATGGTTGAGAATCAGAACAGGAACACTGCGGCTGCTGCTACTGCTGACAATCATACCGGTGCGGGCGCACGTCAGGTTGAACCTCCTGTTACACAGCCAGGAGTGACAATAATCAACGATGGGTTGCGCAACCTTCAGATGGACAATCATGACGACCAGTTCACTCTACTTGATGAAACTGAAGGTCAAGGAGCAGAGATGAACAAGAGGTTCGAAGAGATGGATGAGCAAATTAAAGCTATTCAGTCCCAAAGCTCTTTGAGATTTGACATAACCGACTTGGGCTTGGTTCCTGGGGTCAGGATCTCGTATAAGTTCAAAGTTCCAACCTTTGAGAAGTATGATGGCACTACTTTCCCGAAGACCCATCTGCAATCATTTGTCGGGAGAATTGCCGCTCATACAGAAGATGAGAAACTTTGGATGTATTATTTTCAGGATAGCTTGGTGGGAGCTTCTCTTGAATGGTACATGAAGCTCAATAGGGTCAATATCAAGAGTTGGAAGGATTTAGCTGAAGCCTTTGTGAGGCAGTATCAATATAACATGGACATGGCTCCGAAACGCACGCAGTTGCAGCACATGGCTCAGGCGGCAAAAGAAAGTTTCAAAGAATATGCCCAGAGGTGGCGCCAGCTAGCTGCCAGGGTGCAACCACCCCTCTTAGAGGATGAAATGGCCGACATGTTTATGGGCACTCTCCAAGGTGTTTTTCTAGAGAGGTTGGCATCTAGCTCGGCCACCAAGTTCAATGATATAGTGATTGCTGGAGAGAGAGTTGAGACTCTGTTAAAGACGGGGAAGATTCAAGACCCTAATACTGCTGGTAGCTCTGGGGGAGCGAGGAAAGCCTTTGGCGGACCTCCTAGAAGAAGAGAAGGGGAAGCTAACGCAGTATATGGCCGAGGCAGAGGCAGAGGTTATAGACGAGAATACAATCAGATAGCTGCAGTCACAATTCCCACTACACCAATTCAACCAGCTCAACAGGCTCTACAACAGCCTCAACAACAACAACAGCGCAACTATCAACAGAGACCGTATCAATAGAGGCAGCCACGCCAAACTGATAAGGTTTTTGATGTGATCCCAATGACTTACACAGCTTTACTCCAGAGATTGTTGGAATTGAACTTAATTCAACTGAGGACCTTGGCTCCACCTACTGGAACTCTTCCTCCAGGTTACGACGCCAATGTTCGATGTGCTTTCCATTCTGGGGCACCCGGGCACTCAACGGAGAAGTGCAGGGCTTTGCACTATAAAGTTCAGGAATTGATCGACTCCAAAGCAATCAATTTTGCACCGCCTCCGAATGTCACGAATAACCCTATCCCTAATCATGGGGGAGCCAGGGTTAATGCTATTGAGATGGAGGAGAGGTTGAACTTGGTGGAGAGGGTTGAAGAAGTGAATACCTCCTTGTTGCTGGTCAAGGAGAGATTGTTGAAGGGTCGGGTTTTCCCGGGTTATGGGTTTGATTGCGAAGACTGTGTGGAGTCAAAGAATGGTTGTGACAGATTGAAGACTGGTTTACAGAGACTGATGGATGATGGGATGTTACAGTTCGACAGGGCTGATAAGAGGACTGATGAAGTGTCAACGGTGACCATATACTATGATCCTGCTGAAGTGCCAGTGCAAAGAGAGCCGGTTACTATTTATGTCCCGGAAGTAAGTCATGTCACCATCACGGTGCCTGGGCCTATTCCGTATTCAGATGAGAAGGCTATTCCGTGGCATTACGGATCAGAAGTGTATGTCGGAGGACAGAAAGTGGAAAATAAGACAGTAACCATGGACCCAGCTGTGGTGAATGTTGGGGGAAGTGGAGGTTTCACGAGGAGTGGTCTCTTATTCGCTCCCCAAACTTTGAGAGGAGACACTGATGCTGAGGCTTCTGCTAAAGCCAAAGGGAAGCAAATAGCAACTGACGATAATGCCACTCCCGCTACTGGTCAAAGTACTTTCGAGAAGGAAATGGAGGAGTTCATGAGGATTATTAAGAGGAGCGACTACAAGGTAGTCGAGCAGCTAAATCAAACTCCCTCCAAAATCTCTATCTTGTCGCTGCTGATGTGCTCACCAGCTCATAGAGAAGCCCTTCTGAAGGTGTTGCAGATGGCGTACGTTCCTCAGGAGATTACCGTGAATCAGTTAGAAGCCGTGGTGGGAAGTGTGAATGCGAGCCATGGTCTGGGCTTTACTGATAGGGACCTTACTACTGAAGGGAGGAATCATAACAAGGCTCTCCACATCACAATTGAATGCAAAGGGGCTGTGCTGTCTCATGTCCTGGTTGATACTGGGTCATCTCTTAATGTCTTGCCGAAGAAGGCGTTAATGAAACTCAATGTGGAAGGGGTTGTTTTGAGGCCAAGTGATTTGGTGGTGAAGGCTTTCGACGGTTCTCGGAGGTCTGTCTTTGGGGAGGTTGAGTTGCCAATCAAGGTTGGGTCGCAAGTGTTTAAGAGCACGTTCTACGTGATGGACATCCAACCTACTTATAGCTGTCTACTTGGTCGACCATGGATTCATGCCGCAGGGGCTGTGACGTCAACTTTGCACCAGAAGCTCAAGTACGTAGAGGATGGTCAAGTTGTGACTGTGTGCGGTGAAGAGGACATATTTGTGAGTCATCTATCTACATTCAAATATGTGGAGATGGATGGTGAAATTCATGAAACCCTGTGTCAGGCATTCGAAGCAGTGAATGTTAGTTCCCTGTCTCCTCTGAGTAAAGCTGAAGATAAAGAGGGTACGTCTATTACCTCCTACAAGCAGGCCAAGGAGGTTGTGCAATCAGGAAGTGCCCAGGGCTGGGGCAGACTACTGGAGCTGGAAAAGAAGGAAGACAAGTGTGGGCTTGGGTACCAGCCTGATGGGCTCGTCCGTTCATCAGACAACAAGACCATTACCTTTACTAGTGCTGGGTTGCTGGACCGCAACCATATTTGTGCTACCAGTGAAGACGGAGATAGAGAATGCGATCTGGATAATTGGATCCGCCCGTGTGCACCGGGAGAGGAGCTGCCCAATTGGTCTACGGAAGACATCGTCGAAGTCACCTGGATCACAAAGTAATTGTTTATTTGTCTTTTTTTTACATACTGCATGTCAAATCCTATACTCTGCCCAAGGTACAAGGATCCATTGTATGGGCCTCCATGTTTTGAAAGCATTTATTTGTCATAAATAAAGGACATTTTTCAATCAGATCGTTCCTTTTCTTTCAATTTTAATTTTTGCACAAATAAAGAAAATGGCAATGTGTTTTTCTTTCTTGTTTTTGGTGTGCGTTTTCTTTAAACAGATTCTGAATGAGCACATCACTTGTGCAGTGTCGATCAACTAGATTCCATTGACAACTCTCCTGCTATGACTGAGCATAACTTCGACAATCCAATCTACCAAGCTGATGAAGAGGTTGAGGAAGATTACGAACTCCCTGAGGAACTGGTCAGGTTGTTGAAGCAAGAGGAAAGAGTTATTCAGCCTCATCAGGAGGAAATCGAGGTTATCAACATCGGCACAGAAAAGGTTAAGAAGGAAATCAAGATAGGTGCCAGCCTGCAGACTGAAGTTAAGAAGGGGTTGATTGAAATGTTGTGTGAATATGTTGACATCTTTGCCTGGTCATATCAGGACATGCCAGGGTTGGATACAGACATAGTTGTGCATCGACTACCGTTAAAAGAAGATTGTCCTCCTGTTAAGCAAAAATTGAGAAGAACTCGCCCCGACATGGCGATGAAGATCAAAGAGGAGGTACAGAAACAGTGGGATGTCGGGTTCCTTGCCGTGACTAGCTACCCACCTTGGGTAGCTAACATTGTTCCAGTGCCAAAGAAAGATGGCAAGGTGAGGATGTGTGTAGATTACCGGGACCTGAACAGAGCCAGCCCGAAAGATGATTTCCCTTTACCTCACATTGATGTATTGGTCGACAATACGGCTCAGTTCTCGGTGTTCTCCTTCATGGATGGATTTTCAGGATACAATCAGATCAAAATGTCACCTAAAGACATGGAGAAGACAACTTTCATCACACCCTGGGGCACATTCTGTTATAAGGTGATGCCATTCCGACTGAAGAATGCTGGTGCCACTTATCAACGGGCTATGGTAACATTATTCCATGACATGATCCATAAAGAAATTGAATGTTATGTGGATGACATGATTGCCAAGTCCCTCACAGAAGAAGACCACCTGGTAAATCTGTTGAAGTTATTCGAGCGTCTGAGGAAGTACCAATTGAAGCTAAACCCCAACAAATGCACATTCGGGGTACGATCTGGTAAACTGCTGGGATTTATTGTAAGTGAGAAAGGGATTGAAGTTGACCCTGACAAAGTTAAAGCCATTCAAGAAATGCCTGCACCAAAAACTGAGAAAGAAGTTCGAGGGTTCCTAGGTAGATTGAACTACATTTAAAGGTTCATATCTCATCTTACAGCAACCTGCGAGCCCTTGTTCAAGCTATTAAGAAAAGAACAGACGGTCAGGTGGAATGAAGACTGTCAGAGGGCTTTTGACAAAATTAAGGAATACTTACAAGAGCCTCCAATCCTTATGCCTCCAGTTGAAGAAAGACCTCTGATCATGTACTTGACGATATTAGAAAAGTCAATGGGGTGTGTGTTGGGCCAGCATGACGAGTCTGGTCGAAAAGAGTACGCAATATACTACCTAAGCAAAAAGTTTACCGACTGTGAACAACGTTATTCACTGCTCGAGAAAACTTGCTGTGCTTTAGCGTGGGCTACTCGCCGACTAAGGCAGTATATGTTGACTCACACTACCTTGTTGATCTCCAAGATGGATCCAGTCAAGTATATATTTGAGAAGCCAGCACTTACCGGGCGGGTTGCAAGATGGAAAATGATTCTCACAGAGTATGATATTCAATACACCTCTCAGAAGGCCATCAAAGGCAGTGTATTGTATGATTATCTCGCTGAGCAACCCATTGATGATTACCAGCCTATGAGATTTGACTTCCCTGATGAAGACATCATGTTCATAAAAGCAAAAGATCATGAAGATCCTATTCATACTGAAGGGCCTGACCCAGAAGAAGAATGGACTATGATGTTTGATGGGGCTGTTAATATGAATGGTCGTGGTGTTGGTGCAGTACTCATTACACCTAAGGGAGTTCACATGCCTTTCTCGGAAAAACTCACCTTTAACTGCACTAACAACGAAGCTGAATACGAAGCTTGTATTATGGGTCTTGAGGAAGCCATTGACCTCAGGATCAAGACTTTGACTGTGTTCGGAGATTCAGCTCTGGTAATTAATCAAACCAACGGCAAATGGTACACGCACCAAGATCATCTGATACCTTATCGGGACTACACAAGGAGGTTGTTGACTTTCTTCACAACAGTCAAGCTTGAGTATATCCCTCGAGACGAAATTAAGTTTGCAGATGCTCTGGCTACCATTTCATCCATGATCAAAGTGCAAGCTGCCAACTTTGTGCCTCAAATTGCAGTATCCAGACTGGACAGGCCAGCATATGTGTGCTCAGCAGACATTGTCAAAGATGATAAGCCTAGGTTCCATGACATCAAATGCTTCTTGGAGGATCAAACATACCCACCTAGGGCATCTTCCAATGATAAGAAGACATTAAGAAGGCTAGCTGGTAGTTTCTTCCTGAACACTGATGGTTCCCTGTATAAGAGAAACTTTGATATGATACTTCTCATATGCGTTGATAGGACGGAAGCAGACTTGCTGATGCACAAGGTGCACGAAGGATCCTTTGGTACCCATGCTAGAGGGCATGCAATGGCTAAAAAGTTGCTAAGATCGGGCTATTACTGGATCACAATGGATGCAGACTGTTGTGCCTATGCCAGAAAATGTCATAAATGCCAGATTTATGCGGATAAAGTGCATGTGCCTCCAAATCCTCTGAATGTGATGTCTTCACCCTGGCCCTTTGCCATGTGGGGCATTGATATGATTGGCAAGATTGAACCAACTGCTTCGAACGGCCACAGATTCATCCTGGTCGTTATTGACTATTTTACCAAGTGGGTTGAAGCGGCATCTTATGCCAATGTTACTCGCCAGGTGGTAGCAAAATTCCTGAAAAGAGATATCATATGCAGATATAGAGTGCCCGAGCGAATCATTACTGATAATGGTTCTAATCTGAACAATAAGATGATGGCAGAACTGTGTCGGGACTTCAAAATCCAGCATCACAATTCCTCTCCTTACCGACCAAAGATGAATGGTGCGGTAGAGGCAGCTAACAAGAATATCAAGAGGATTGTACAGAAAATGGTTATCACCTACAAAGATTGGCATGAGATGCTACCGTTTGCGTTACATGGGTACCGAACGTCAGTCAGGACGTCAACTGGGGCAACCCCCTTCTCTTTAGTCTACAGCATGGAGGCAGTCTTGCCTGTTGAAGTAGAAATCCCTTCACTACGGGTGTTGATGGATGTCAAGCTTGAGGAGGCTAAATGGGTACGTGCTCGATACGATCAACTATGCCTAATTGAGGAAAAGAGGTTAGCACCTATCTGTCATAGCCAGCTTTATCAAAGGAGAATGAAGCGAGCCTTCGATCAGCGAGTACGTACTCGAGAGTACCAAGTAGGCGAGCTTGTACTCAAGAGGATCATTCCTCCCAGTTCAGATCACAGGGGCAAGTGGACCCCAAATTATGAAGGACCATTCATAGTGAAGAAATTATTCTCAGGCGGAGCACTGATGCTCACCACTATGGATGGCGAAGACTTCCAATACCTTGTTAACTCGGACGCAGTTAAAAAATACTTCGCATAAAAGACCCGCTGGACACAAAAACAGAATTATAGTCCAGGAAAAAAAAGGGCATCCCGGCGAGCTAAAAACAGAATAAAAGCTCGGGCAAAAATTAGGGGAAAATTAAAAAATGTACACCCGCTGAGTTGAAAAGCCACATCGGATAACTCAGGCAAAAAAGGGTAGCCCGGTGGATTGAAAACCCGAAAGGGCGATCCACGCAAAATCAGGGAATAAGCGAACAATTGCGCTCCGGTTTATCTGAACCACATCACCGCTTCAAACAGCTTGACCATATCAGAAGGGTAGAGATCATCCCCCTCATTCTCTTCAGAAGGCCGAAGACGGAACGGAAAGTCTTGAGGATATGCCAGTCATAGCAGGAAGGAAACTCTTTGGAATGTCGTGCCATTGCCATTAGGATAGTTTCTTTTCTCAATTTTACAGTAGCTACCTCTTTCCAGGTGGTTACTTCCTGATGTAAAATTATGCATATTCAGAGGCCAATCAATAAAAAGAATATTCAGTCAAACACCGTGTTATGTTTATTTTGTTTACAAAAATGTCCTGAATTTTTGACAAATAACATTGCATGCGAAACATGTTGCTTTTCAAACTGATAAAAATGACATTGCAGAGACACTTAACATCGCTTTGAGTGTCAGGTGACAGCAGATGAATAGATCAGGCCGTACCAATCTTGGTACATATGTGTGTATTCTGTTATTGCAGGATTTGCAGGTTATCACCGTATCCCCAAGCAGCAGAGGGTTATTCTCCAAGCAGAGGTATTTCCCCGTAAGAGTTCCTGTTTACAAGTGACTTATTCTCAGCAAATATCTGAACACCTGCACTCCCCAGAAGTCGGGTCAATCCCCAGCAGGAGTTAGTAGAAGTCTCCCATCCACAGTGGAGTTGTCAGAAGTTTATTATCCGCAACGGAATCGCTAGAAGTTCTCCTGGCTCAGCAGAGTTGCAGGTAACTTCATTTCCCCACAGAGTCATCAGGATTCTCATTCCCAAGGGATTTCCCTAGCAGAACAAGAGGAAATTCTCCCCAGTGGAGTCAGAGCAGGATGATCAGATCCTCAGCAGATGTTCAAAGCAGTTAAACGAAGTATACCTCACGCAGAGTCGTCTTTCTTCTAGTGAAAGTTTCTCCGGCAAGCATCAGGTTGCCAACACTTCGTTTTCGTCAGAGTTAAAAGTTTTGAGTCCCCAACAGGTTGCCGGAATCTTCTCTCACAGGCCGCCAGGACTTCATTCCTCAGCCAGAGCGGAATTGTCTACTTCCCCAACATAATCAGCCTTTGTCTCTATTGATACTCTTTCAGTGTTCGTTCGCACTCTTAGGCACTTATCTGATGATTCAATTTGCTCATCCGCAGTCTCCAGAAGGATTAGCACCTGGTGGCACTCGTCTGTGCACTTTCCCCAGTAGAGTCTATATCTACTAGCACTCGTCTGTGCTCGCATCTTTATTTGATGCTCATCCTCTTTCAGCACTTGTCCGTGCCTTTTCCTCAGCAGATTCCTCTTTATTTGAGGTATTATCCATCACTCGTCTGTGCTCACATCTTTATTTGATGCTCATCCTATTTCAGCACTCGTTCGTGCCTTTTCCTCAGCAGATTCCTCTTTATTTGAGGTATTCCTCAGCACTCGTCCGTGCTAGCATCTTTATTTGATGCTCATCCTCTTTCAGCACTCGTCTGTGCCTTTTCCTCAGCAGATCCCTCTTTATTTGAGGTATTCATCAGCACTCGTCCGTGCTAACATCTTTATTTGATGACCGTCCGCAGCTCTCGGCACTCGTCCGTGCTTATTATTTCTTTGAAGTTTTTCCCCAGTGAAATTGCATGTACTCATCTGTGTGCGCATCTTCATTTGATGCTCGTCCGCATCCCTGCAGCACTCGTCCGTGCATTTTTCGATTCCTCTTTATTTGAGGCATATCCCCAAGGAAGTCGCCAGTACTCGTCCGTACTCGCATCTTTATTTGATGCTCGACCGCATCTCTTAGCACTCGTACGTGTTTGTTACTCCTTTGAAGATTGCTCGTCCGCATCCTTCGACACTCGCCCGTGTCTATTACTTATATGGTGCTCGTCTGCACGCCCCGACACTCGTCCGTGTTTGGTATTTTCTTTTGAAGATCGTTTGGAATAAGCTGATACTCGTCCGTATCAATATCAGAAGCACTCGTCTGTGTTTCTCGGATCATCGTCCGGTACTCGTCCGTATCGTCGACTTATGACACTCGTCCGTGTTTCTTTGATGATCATTCCAATGCTCGTCCACATTGAAGAGGTTGAAAATCCTGACGGTGGGATCAAGACGTCAAAACAATTCCCGGAACCTGCGTAAGGGTTATCCGAAGAAGACTCGTCCGTCTTATTCCACTTATCTGCATAAGGATTCGTGAAGAGGTTGAAAATCCTGACGGTGGGATTAAAACGTCAAAACCATTTCCGGAGCCTGCGTAAGGGTTATCCGAAGAAGACTCGTCCGTCTTATTCCACTTATCTGCGTAAGGATTCGTGAAGAGGATTCGTCCATCCTAGTTGCATGTCTATCCCACAAACTTATATGCATTCCCGGAGCCTGCGTAAGGGTTATCCGAAGAAGACTCGTCCGTCTTATTCCGCTTATCTGCGTAAGGATTCGCGAAGAGGATTCGTCCATCCTAGCTGCATGTCTATCCCACAGACTTATATGCATTACCGGAACCTGCGTAAGGGTTATCCGAAGAAGACTCGTCCGTCTTATTCCGCTTATCTGCGTAAGGATTAGTGAAGGAGATTCGTCTATCTCAGGTTACTTTGAAGATTCTTAAGGACTCGTCCGCTTTCTGCACCTGGCGTCACAGGTCACAAGAAGACTCGTCCGTTTCATGTTTCATCAGAACCTTTGGTTTCGTTGGAAGGAGCTCGTCTTCTCATCTCTCAGCTCAGTTGCAACGTCATTGGATTGGGTTTATTTCCCATTTCTTGTTTTCTGCATCAGAGCGCAAATTTCCGTTTTTTCTTGGGTATTCAACCACAGTTTATCTTGAACGGTCGAAAGCGGAAGCAATCGTCCTTTTCAGATCAACAGTTGCTTGAATAGGGGCAGCTGTAGAACCTCAAATTTTCCCTCTTCATTTTAAGCATCATAATACACCATTTGCATAGCATTATAGCATAGAAAAATAAAGCATGACAAGCATCAAGCCCTAGCATGAGGCATATGGCCATCTGGGGAGCTGTTGAAGGCCATTTAAGCCAAGGCAAGGGTTCCAATGGATTTGTGGGAGGCCTATGATGAGTCTAGACTCCTTTGGCAAGGCCAAGTTCACTTGCAAAAGCTCAGAAGATTGCTTAATCATCACAAGTTTCAAGACAATGCAAGGCTCCTAAGCAGTGCAACCAAATTAGGGTTTTGGTTTCAAGGGCCTTAACCTCATAATTTTGGCCAACTCTTTTGAGAAATGTTTTCTATATGATAAGAGGTTCCTACATGTCAATTTTCATGGAAAAATTCCAAGTGGAAGTCAGTCATTGCTTCAGTTACTTGCAGATGAAGCAGAAAGTCAACTGGGCCCAGAAAAAGTCAACTGTGCCATTCCAAAGGGTCCAACCCAATTTGTTTTTGGCCAAATGAGGTTTATTCAATGTTATAAGATGTTTGGTGAGCTTAAAGTACAATAATTTTGGTGTTTTGAGGGGTTTTGGCAAAAGTGCACAAAGTTGGTCATGGAAAAGTTAATATTTTTGGCTATTTTGACCTAAAACTTCACAAGGCCTTAACTTGATCAAAAAATCTTCAAATGGACCCAAAGTAAACATGAAAGTTGGAGAGTAAGGACTGCCATTTTTAAAACGTACAAGTACATTTTCATGGGATTTATGGTTTGAGAGATAGGGCCCTCGAAAATTTAGGTATTTTAGGGCAAATTTCCAAGTTTCAAGGCCAAGCCATTTGCAGAAAGGCTCAAAAGTGGATAGTTTGCTATGCTCTGTCCAAAGTAAGTTTACACAATCAAAATGCATCACATTTAGGTCATTTGGCTCAAAGAAAAGTGGCAAAATTCATGCACATGAAAAAGTTCCATAAAACTTGCATTTTACCCTTGAATTTGCACAAGGCATGGCAATTGTGTGATAGCTTACATTCAAGGGCTGAAGTTGTTTGCTGGGAATCATTGGTGGGATGGTGAATGCACATGCAAGAGAGGCCAGCAAATCATGAGCTTGGCATGCCTATGGCACACTTGGGCCAAAATTGCATTTTTACAAAAATCAGCTCTCTCTCACATGCATTTGTTCTAACCCTTTTGCATTGCCATATATATTCCATAACAATCAGAATTAGGGTTAGAGGCAGCCAGAACACACACCCATTCTCTCATTCTCATCTCTTATGCAAAATTGCTCATTCTCCACAAACTCTTGCTACAAGAATCCATTCACAAAACTCTTGCTGGATTCTTAATCCTCATCACTCATAGATCATTTCCATACCATTTGTTTGGATTATTCTTCAAGAATCATCCATTTCTCATTTCTTGTGCACATTTGCATTTTATGCCATAACTTTTGATCTAGGCAAGCTTTCTTCAATCTAAGACCACATTCATACTCCTCTCATCTCAAGGATCATTAAACACCCATGGATCTAGATTTATAGTGAAGTTTGTTCAAGTGGCCATTTGAGAAGCTTTGAAGCACAAGGAAGCACATTGCTGGATTTACAAGTTTGCAAAGCCTTAGATGAATTTATTTTGCATCTAAGGGGATAAGGAGATTATTTGCCATCATTTTATACCATTCTTAACTTCAAATTTTGAACACCACCTTAGGTACACTCAAATTTCGAATCTCATATAAATGTGTTTGGTTGTGTGTTTTAGAATCCTCATGTTGTGCTGGTTACAATGCTCTTTGTAGTTTGTGAAATGGTTGAGTATTCACAAAGTTATGGTGATTTAAAGTTTCATGGAAAATTTTATTTTCATTCATATCTTGAGTTTCTTTGAGTTTTAATTCAATCCAAGCATGTATTTGTGTTTAGTGATGTTAGATTATGTATTCTGGAGAGTTTCATGGCCGGCCGTGGCTTGGTTTGAGATTTCATGAAGTTAGGGTTAGGGTTTGTTCATTAATGGTGGTGAGAATTTTAGGCTTTCTTCATGAAGAAGAAGGGGCTGCATATTCAGTGCTATCAGCACCCCCCCATGCGCGGCCCATTGCATTTTCCAACTAGCATGTTTGCTCCTTGCACCCCCTTTGGCCCATTTGCTTTATTTTCATTTTTTTTCTTTACCAATTCATTCCATTTGCTTTTAATTCATTTAAAATATTTCTTTAACTCTAAAAAATCCAAAAAAATTCATATTCACTCCTTTATTCATCTAGTTTTTTATCATAATTTTTCCAGATTTTTATTTTCATCCCACGTGGCCAAATAAATTCAACATTGAGCATTGCTTTCTTGTGAACCCTCATAGACCAATCTGCCTTGTCCAATTTCTATTTTTCTCATCCTTTAAGATATGAACCCCATTCTTTTTGAATTCAAATCCTAAGACACTCTACTATCTTAATGATTTATCTTGGATTTTTCACAAATTTCCTTGCTGGACTTTGATTGAGTTACTTGTGCCTTAATTTTAAAAACCCTAAATGGTGATACCTTGCATCCTTGAGCTTCATTGACCTAGTTTGGTGCTGTATTTTTGCAAACCCTTTTGGATTCTCATTTATTTGTGTTTGGAGAGTACTTTTCTGGTTGGGTAGATTTTTTAAATGCTTGGATCTTTTTCTTGGGTATTTTCTTCCTCACCTTGCCTTGTTTTGCATTCTTTGAGTCTTCTAGTCTCTTTTAAGTTTAGAAGGGCACTTGTGCCAACTTCTCTTCTCCTTTTGGGGTACTTTAGAGGTCTATGGTTGCTCCTGGTCTTAGGATAGGATTTGAGTCTCCTTGAGTCTTGGTGTTGGGTATCTTTTATGTGCTTTATTTCTTTAAGTGTTATGCATGCCTTCTTTGCACTTGTTTCACTTCCAATCATCTCAATATGATCTTGTGTTGCTTTGCTTATCATCTTGTGAACTCTTTGCCATGCCTATATGCTTGTGTAGCTTCTGACTTGTTGGTTCATGCCTTGGTTTTATGTTGTTACACTAACCTTGCAAGGGCTATGGTAAGTTTGAGATGTGGGAATTGAGTTCCACATCTCCATTTCTCATCTCTCCTCATATTTTTTATATGGACTAACATCTTCTTGTTGGGCTTAGGCCTTTCTCATCTCTCCTTTTATCTTCTTCTTCTTCTCTTGAGATCCATTTTAGGTTAGAAAGACCTCACAAACCCTAGGAACTCCGTGCATGCTAACTTAGGATAGAAACTTCCCCCCTAGTTTTTTCCTTTTTGCTCCTTTGGTTCTCTTTCTCTTCTCATCTTCAAACTTAATTTTAATTCACTTAATAAAGGTTGAGTGCTTTCATGTGACATGAGACTTTTCTATGAGATGCTTTCACGCGTTCCATTTCGGGACGAGGTGTGAGTCATCACTCGTGGTAGATAGGTCTTAGCATGAGTACCTCACAAATAAAAAATTAAAAGACACTTCTTAACCAAAAACCACAAAAATACATAATAATGGTAATAGGCCAGTGTGCTTAAGCCTTCACCTGTGGGACTAGCTTTGGGGATTTCCTCCATAGATAGGTGTGCCTCTTGCGCATTCCATTTCGGGATGATGTGAGACGTACACATCCCATTGAGTAAGACTTAGGTACACTTACCTATGCAAATCTTCACTCATAAAAGCTTCTAAAAAACACCAAACAAACAAAAAGCGTCTCTCCTTCGGGAATTCTTTTCTCACCTCATTCGCTCCGTACGCGAACTTGCTCCTACATGTCACTTTGCAAGACGGTAACGCACTCGTCGTCTGAGCCTGCAACACCTGAGCATTGACATAGGCAGTTCAAGCCTTAATTCACAAGCAATTTTCCTTTTGGTACCCCTAGTTAGGGGAACTACGGCGTCTCTGATCCTCATTATCCTGATGAGGTACGTAGGCAGCGGGGTAGGGCCCGTTCGAGCACAATCTTTATTTTCCCTACATTTTTTCTCTTTGTTTCTTATTTCATTTCTTTTCCAGTTCCAGTTTCTTTTCATTTTCATTTCTTTGATGCAGCTTTCATACCCTCACCCTTTGAAACAGTTTCTTTTGCAAGCGTGGATCCCGTTGGGTACGGCGGACGATCTGGGTGTTAATACCTTCCCAGGTCGTAACCGACTCCCGAAATCAGTCTCTTTGGTTCGCAGGACCCGTGTCCTTCCTTTTCTTTTCTTCTGGTTTGTGCAGCATTACTATTCCCATTCTTTCGGGATAAAAATGCCTGGCTGGCGACTCTATTTTTTTTTCCGCGCCACTTTCGCGTTTGTACCAGGATGGAAATCCGGGGAGCGACAAGCTTACCCCTCCTGACTATCCATCTACTCCTGAAACACCTCAATCCTACAAGATAAGGGATGATATAATGACCGATGTAGAAAGTGACCCTGAGACTCCTCCTGGTTACCATGACATTGACCACACTGATGAAGTGATTGAAACCCCTGAAGTGAATCAAGTAGAATATGCTGACAACTTAAAGAAAATCATGAACACACTTGAAGCTTACCAAGCCGATATAAATACTGTTAAGGATGAGATTAAAAGCATGTGAATGGACATTATAGGTTTAACTGACATAACATGTGAGCAATTCTACCACCTGAACTCTGCAATTGAAGATTTGAAGAAGCACTTTTGAAAATGCTGTAGTGATCTAATTTATTTTACTTATTGTTTTCGTTTCTAGTTAGTTTAACATTTCGCAAACATTTTCGTACTTTATTTTTATTAATGTAATTTCCCTTCAATTATATCAAAAGCAAAGCACTTCTAGTTTTTCAAATTTTTCCAATTTAATCAATTTCTATGCTTTCAATTCATTTACTGTTATATTTAAATTGATTAATGTTTTATATAATTTCTCGTGTGATGAAATTTACTAATTTATGTTGATCTAAAAATATTATATATTGTTTGTGTTGGAAATAAAATGAGAAGTGATCATAAAAAAGAAAAATTGTATTGAACGTGTGAGAGATAATGCATTCTGGAAGAAAATATTCTAAGTTTTACTCCCTCACGGTCGTCATCACCCTCTAACGATCGTGACAAGCTAATTAGCGCGTCACGACCGTCATTCCCTCATCACGACCGTGACGACCCCTGTTATAGGAATTCTGAGAAACAAAACTGTTCTTCTTCGAAACCTCCTCTTTTTCAACTTCCACAACATTTAGAAACCCCCCATTATCTCTTCCAAATCCCGTAACCTCCCATTACCCTAATTAAACTCCATTAACCTCTCCATTTACTCCAAACCTATCACATTCACATCTTGCACTATAATCAGAACCAATTTCTTCACATTTTACACTTTTCTCACAAAACTCAAAAACCTCTCATCTCCCACTCCCGTACTTGCATGCAATGGAAGAAATTCAGTTTAGAGATGGTGAGCATGGAGAAAATCAGAGAGAAGTTCATCAGGTTCAAGAACCATGGTGTTCAACCCACTTGATATGTCGACACTGACTGTTTGAGGGAGTTGGGAATGCTCAACAGTGTGAAGCTCCTGCTTCGGAAGGTTGGTTTGTGGCATTTGTGCAGTCAACCCCAGCCTACATTCGAGCTCCTGACATTGGAATTTCTGAGCTCATTTCAATATACCACTCCTCCCGGTTCACAAAGTCAACTCACCGGCGCTGCTAAGTTCAGATTGCTCGGCCGGGAGTTCGAAGTTACACAAACAAGGATCGCCGAGCTGCTAGGTTTCGATCACGGCGATGATGCTCATCTCCGCGTGCCGGACAACTTCAGTGAAACCGCTTTCACCTTATGGCACGACATCACCAACACCCGTGCCACAGCCTTTTAGAGCCTGAATGCTACGCATATCCACAACCCGGCGATCAAATACTTTCATCGCATCATCTGCAACACCATTTTTGCAAGAGAGAGAAATCACAAGCTTAACTCCAAGGAGCTCTTGTTCTTGCACTGCGCCTTAAATGACGAGCACATCAATGCTGCCCCATTCATGTTGTCCCATATCCAGTCCATAGCGCAAAGAGGCGCAACCCCCTTCTACATAGGCGGGATTGTCACCACCCTCGCCATTCAGCTGGAGCTTGGTGACTTGGTTATCAATTTGCCTCGCAGAGCCGCAGAGTTCCTAACGAAGAATTATTGCAGGTCCGCCCACTTGATTGCTCAGAGAGAGGATGGCAGGTTCAGCCCTGTTATCCAAGGCACTGTTTATCACCACATCATCTTGCCGTGCCGTGACCGCATTGATCCGTCCAACCGAGCCAACTGGCTATTTGCTTTACCGGATGCTGCCGGCCACGCCCCCATTATTGATGAGCAGGCCGATCCACCAGTGGACGAGATGCAAGACACCATGGATGTAGATGAGCCTGTACAGGACATTCCTGAGTCCTCCACCCGACAGCCTCCTCCACAGGAATTCACACTTGAGGACGTCCTCCGTGCGATTCATCAGCAGAACCAGATGAGTGCCGCATTGGAGCGAAGGCAAAAAGAGCAACATGATGCATTACTTTCAGTTGTTGCCGCTAACCAGAGGACGACTGATGAGAAGCTCAGAGAGATCTTTAGCGAGCTAGAGTCTTTGCATATTGATATCACTGCTCTCACCGGCACCGGTTCTGATCCTGAAGCGACTCCGACCAGACGCTCCCGCACCAGAAGCCGAGGCCGTGGTCATCAGCAGCCTTAGTTTTAGCTTTTGTTTATGTTTTTCCATTTCCGTTGTTTGTATTGTACTTTACCCGCTATTATATCACAACATTGAGGACAATGTCGGATATAGTGTGGGAGAGGTACCTTTCATTTTTCCGCATTTTCCCTTTCCGCACTTTCCATTCCGTTGTATTTCCTTTTCGTATTTTAATGAAACAAAGTAATATTTGTGCTATTTCTTTAGTTTCGAATTTTCCCCGTTTATTTAGCCATACCGAAAAAACCTTTTAATTTTATCTTCGCATTACCTGACTTACCTACGAAATCATAGTTAGGAAGCTGAGAATGATTCAACAAGATCGATACAATCTTGACACCTTAGATTTCCCACCTAAGCATTCCGTTCCGATAATTGTTACGACTACACCTTAAGTTTCAGTTCAAAAGTAACCCCTAGTAGTTTATACTAGCAGTCAGCACCGTCTGAACACAAACCACGTGGGGAGCCGATGAATATAAGTGTTTGATGCCTAATCTATAATGATCCTTCATATCTCGATGCCAATGAAAAGAAATTGCACCAAAGTACACGGTCGCATAAAAGAAACGAGAAGTATGAAAAGGAGTCCATTGCGGGTTGGTTCAGAGGTACCTGGTTCTGAACTTGGTAGGGCGTGCTACGGCTCGATCCCCCACAACCTCCAAATCGGATAATGTATGTAGGGTTGTCACATTCGTGTACCAAACCCCGTGCTTATAAAGGATCAAAGTCACTGACCGGCTACTCCACTACGTGCGTGCTAAGGCAAAGGACTTAATGTGATTGTGCTAGAATGAAACCGGGCGAAATAAGATCGAAAGACTCTAGGTGGAATCGTAACACAATTACCGAATGTTTCGTTTAATGGGAAGTCGACGACTTAGCTTGTTGCTTGTGTCATTAGTGTATCGTTAGTGTTTTATCCCAGTACCGGTTTATCTAACAAAACGATTCCTCGTACGGTTTGTTATGTGTGTGCGTCGATGAAAGCCTGTCCGACAATTTTCAACCGACTATTTGCTTGAGGACAAGCAAAGGTTTAAGTTTGGGGAAGTTTGATAACGAGAAAAAGTATCGTTTTTATTGCTATGTTTCAATAACGTTTTATCGCACAATTGCCGTTTTAACACCCTACATTTTTTCTCTTTGTTTTCTCATTAAGTTCTTTTCTCAGTTTTCTTTTTTTCCCCTTCATTTTCTTTGCAGCAGCTTTCATTTCTTCACCCTTTGAAACAGTTTCTTTGCAAGCGTGGATCCCGTCGGGTACGGCGGACGATCTGGGTGCTAATACCTTCCCAGGTCGTAACCGACTCCCGAACTCAGTCTCTTTGGTTCGTAGGACCCGTGTCCTTCCTTTTCTTTTCTTCTGGTTTGTACAGCATTACCATTACCGTTCCTTCGGGATAAAAATGCCTGGCTGGCGACTCTACCTCTTTCCGCGCCACTTTCGCGTTTGTACTGATAACGAGAAAAAGTATTGTTTTTATTGCTATGTTTCAATAACGTTTTATCGCACAATTGCCGTTTTAACACCCGATTCCTCGAGTTTTCTTTGTCATTTTGCAGGTATATCAATTACAGAGCTAAATCATGAGCCACAAGTGAAATGAGCAAAAACAACCATTAAAAGAAGAAGAAAAGAGGAATTCTGCATAATCTGCACTTTTTGTAATAGTCACGACCGTCACCTAGGAGTCACGACCGTGACACGCTAAAAGGAGCAGTCACGGTCGTCACCAGTCCCTCACGACCGTGACGCGCGTAATACAAGGGTGACGAGCGTGACACCCTTGTCACGAACGTGACAAGGGGAATTTAGGGTAACTTGCTGAGACTTGGTCATGTACGTGTGTGTTACGTGAAGTCAAAGTTGCTATTCTCCCGCAGACCAAGCAATGCAACTTCTCCCTGGATTTTCTCAACATTTACGAAGCCCATGCAATTATTCCAACTGCCAAGCCCAATTATGATTCTATAAATAGCTTAGTTTCAAAGAACAATTGACATAGTTTTATTTTAATTTTTCTTGCGGAAGCTCTGCCATATTTTCTTTGCACCCTATTTAATTCTTTTCAGCATTTATTTGTTCTTGTTTTAGTTTATATATCCCAACCAAACCATATAACAATTTCCAACATTAGGAAATTGTTATAATTTAATTTCTTTCAAAGCCTTCAGAAATTCTTTTAGTAATTTTTATTTCCAATTCCGGTCCGTACTCCGAACTTGCCAGACTGTGGAAGAAGGAGTCTAACATTTTAATTGTTGTTTAGGTTTTTATTTAAATTGCATTTATATTAATGTTAAGCATTTATTTTTCTGTTATGCATATTTTATTTTGTATTTCTCTGTCTCTGCCTCTGTCTGGTTCAATAATCATGAGTAGCTAAACACCTTAGGGCGGTATGTAATTAAAATCAACTAAATCGGTAAAATCAACTCTAGGCTTAAAATATTTAAGAGCTTAAAATTCTGGCTGTGACTTTTTATTATAAAATCAATCTTTTTGTTACAAGAGTAAGGAAAGTGTAATAGGTTAGGTCAAGACCACGAGAGTGTGAGATTTTAACCAGATAGCTAAAGTTAGGCATTCAATTTAAACACAGCGAGAGCGCTTTAAAATGAATTAGAATTATTAAGTTTCCAAAAATTATTTCTAAACACTTATGGGCTAGCGAGAGCAGGCATAGGGCTTTAGGGGTAAGATCTGAGATAAGACCACGAGAGTGTGAGTTAAAGATATTTAAACTGATAACCTCTACAGAATAGATTAAGTGAACCATCTTTATAAGCCTAGGTTAGATTGACCCGCCTAAGTTAACATAATTACATACCGACCGCCTTAGTATTATTTTATTAAACTTAAATTTAATTCCCGCCTTTAATCTTTAAAAACAACCAAAAAATCATGACAACCATTCACCTTAGCTAAACTAGTAAATCCTCTAGCACTAAGTAATCATAAAGTCCCTGTGGGATCGATAATCTTAAATATTACTTCGATAGGCTGTGCACTTGCAGTTAAGATACCGCTAGACACATATTAAAGTACGTCTTTAGCCCATCATGTACCAGGATGGAAATCCGGGGAGCGACACTGACACGGTTAAGTGTATATCTCAGAACCTAGAGCTCTGATACCAATTGAAGGAGCGTAAAAAACACAAGGAAAGGGGGTTGGAATTGGGTTTTCAAAAAAAATGACTTTAAAGGACACTTTGATTTATCCTGGTTCGTTTGAACTCAAACTACATCCAGTCCACCCGCCAAGGTGATTTTGCCTCTCTCAACAAGGTCTTGATCCACTATTCAAAAATGAATAAAACCACAATAACCTACTGTCAAAGTCTTCTTGATTCTACTGACCAAACTAGTCACTCAAGGAAAAATTCAATTTTCTTTTACAAAGATTAAAAATCTGTAACTAACAATGCTTCTAAAAAGCTATATCACAAAGTGATCTGTTACAAAGTTTAGAGCAAGATATTATGAGCATGTAATAGAGCGAGAAAGCGAGAGCTTCAAATCTTCAAGATGATTACTTTAAATAGTGATTTGAAGTAGATAGCCGGTAGGAACATCTGGAGCTTGATTTGGATAGTTGTTAATTGCCATAAAATCCTTCCAAATAAAGAGATTCTTGTTCCCATCCATTATTCTGATTTTCTTTAAATGGTCCTTAATTGAGGGAATCCGAATATTCTAAGCGTGAATCAGAGTATCATAAATGAATACGCAACAATAAAAACGTCTTTAATGAGAGCTTCTCTTTGACAACAGATCTTCTATTAAAGAGCGCTAGACTGTTTCTTTTAGAAGATGTTTTACTTATAAGAACTTCTACTGTTTCTATAATGCACATTAACCATAAGTTAGTTGAAACATAAATTAGAACTTCTATTCTCTTAGGAAAGTATTATTATCATCAAAACTATAATAGAAGATTAGAATCAAAATTGTTCTAACAGTTAGCACAAGAGGACAATGATGGTGTCGAAAGACCCATTCATTACCTCAATAGAATGTTGATAGATGCTAAAACTAGGTACACTATGATTGAAAAATTATTCCTATGCTTGTACTTCTCATGTATGAAATTAAAGAAATATATAAAGCCTGTTGATGTTTATGTTTTGTCTCATTGTGATGTCATCAAACATATGTTGTCTAAACCTATTCTGCATAGTCAACTAGGTAATGGTCACTAGTGTTAACTGAATTTTCATTAATCTACAAACCTTTACAAGCTATGAAAGTTCAGATAGTGGCCGACTTTATTGTCGACCATGTAGTGGTCGAACCTCAGGTGTCCATAATTGACGTGAACCCGTGGAAATTGTATTTCGATGGGTCAAGTCATAAACATGGAATAGGCGTATGGGTAATGATAATATCTCCACAATGCCTCCCAAAAATATTCAAATGCAGGGTCAAAGGGAATTATTCCAACAAAGAGGCTGAGTATGAAGCCTTGATTACTGGGTTGAAAATATTAAAGAAGCTAGGGGCACAGAGAGTGGAGATCAAAGGTGACTCGGAGCTAGTAGTTAAGCAACTCACACGAGAGTACAAGTGTATCAAGGAGCACTTACTAGCATACTTCGTTATGGCGAAGCAATTATTGGGGAAGTTCGACGAAGCAAGTATCATACATGTTCCCAGAATGGAGAACCAGGAGGCGAATGATCTAGCACATATTGCATCATGGTATAAAGTTTCGGGAGACAAACTAGAAGACTTCATTGAAGTCCAAGAGAAAATGGTGTCGAATGCGCCACCATTACTAACTTCTGATGGTTTAGAAGCCAGAGGAACATGGTACGACGAAGTCCTCGTCATCGATGGATTATCGATGATGGACTGGAGGCAATCCATCATATAATACTTAGAGAATTCTGTCGGAGGAACTGACAGGAAAACGAAATATAACGCTCTGAGTTATGTGTTAATGGGAAACAGGCTCATGAAGAAAACCTCATAAGGGGTTTTACTCAAGTGTATAGGGGACTCTGAAGCATATCTAGCCATGTTAGAAGTACATAGTGGGGCTTGTGGAGCCCACCAAGCTGGCCACAAAATGAAATGGTTACTATTTAGATAGGGAGTCTATTGGCCAAGCATGCTCAAAGATTGTATAGACTTTGCTAAGGGATGTCAAGACTGTCAAGAACATGCCAACATCTAACACGTCCCGACCAGTGAATTACATGTTATCGTGAAGCCATGGCCTTTTAGAGGATCAACTTTGGATGTAATAGGAGAAATTCGACCTTCCTCGTCAAAACAACAAAAATTCGTCTTGGTAGGGATAAATTACTTTACTAAATGGATAAAGGCGGTGTGTTTGCAAAATGTGGACTAGGAAGTTGTTATCAACTTCATCCAAGGCCATATAATATATAGGTTTAGGATTCCCGAAACCATAACCACCGACCAAGGTTCAGTATTTATGGGTCAAAAGATGTGGGAGTTTGCACTAGAAATGGGATTCAAGCTAGTCACGTCGACACCATATTACGCACAAGCGAATTGGCTGGTCGAACTTGAAAACAAGGTAGTGATCGGGCTTATTAAGATACATTTTGCCAAAAGCCTAGAAACTAGCACATGACTTTGGATTAAATTATATGGGCATGTCGAACATCCCCAAAAGAGCCAACGAACTCGACACCGTACCGTCTGACTTTTGGTCACGATGTCGTCCTACCTTCAGAAATTGGCTTTCAATCAATAAGGGTTCAACGTCAATTTAAGATACCTTCAGAACAGTAACGCAATATGATGTTCGAATAGATCATAGACTTAGACGAAGAAAGGTTAATGGAGCTGAACATTTTGTTGCGTAAAAAAGAGAGAATGGCCAAAACTTATAATAAGAAGGTCAAGGAAAAGACTTTTGAGGTTTATGATTATGTGTGGAAGGTTATCTTACCCATGGATATGTGAGATCGGACCTTAGGAAAAAGGTCACCCAATTAGGAAGGACCATTCAAAATAAGTCAAGCCTTTAGCAACAATACCTATGAGATAAAGAAGATAGGCTTAGATGAGATAATCTTGAGATTAAATGAGAATTATCTAAAATGATATAAACCTATGCTACAAGAAGTACACACTCAAAGTATCGAGCGTCAAAGAAACGAGTTAACTCCACACTTAAATGTATGATAGCATCCAAACACTTTCGTATTTCAAATTATTTTAATTCCAAATCAAATTAAAATACTTGCCTTTTATCTTTATCCTTTTTATCCTGCTTTTATTCGCTTTTCTTGTCCATTTCATTCAAGCATTCCGCGTGCGTTTGCTATAAACACAAAAAATACCAAAAATATACACAATAACCCTTATTACCATTCTACATTACAAGAGTTCGCAACATAACTAATCAGACAGAGCAGTTCTGAGACTCATATGGTCGGTCCCGCAAGTAAATCTCGCACGGAAGAGGCCAGCGAATTATTCCCGCGAAATCCACATGCGAACAATATCTGATATGATTAACTCAATTAAGTATTTGTCTTGGAAATGGATGTTCGCCTCTTCTGTTAAGACCAATGTGTTGTTTTATGATTGATATAGCACTCCTTTAGATTGTATCAAGCGGAAATAATATTATCACTCGTTATATTCAGGTTATAGTATCCCTTATATCGTTTTAGGGAATCTCATTGGTAATTAAAAATAAAACTATTGATATAATAGAATCCTTCCGGATACATCAAGAATACTCCCTTATAAAGAGCATGAAAAATGATAGGATTTTCCAATCAATTATAAAATGACATAAGTAGTGTAACACCCCAAATTTGCCCTCTTTTGTTTAGCATCATCATCATCATCATAAGCATGTCATATCCTTAGCATTTTGCATAGAAAAATGAAGCATAACACTCACATGTTCTAGCATAAGGCATATGATCAATCATCCGGGAAATTTGAAGCACTGCAAGTCAAAATCAAGAGCATGGTGACCTGGCAAGAATCACACAGGATCATTTTTGCACAAGCTCTGTATCATCTTCAAGACCCTAAAAAAGGATGAGGATCAAAATCAGTTTGAAAAAGTTTGAATTTCAGCAGCAAGTTCAACATGTGTGTTTTGGCTCCATTTTTCAATTTTCTGATTTTTATTCATTTGAATTAATTTGAATTATGGAGAAGGATCTAGAGCATTTATCCAAGCCTAATTCCAATGCTAAATCCTAATCACTTTCTAAGCCAATACCAAGCCATATTTTTTGGATCCCAAACCAAAATTTTGGGCCCCAAACCTAAACCATATTTATTCCATTTCCCTCCAAACCAATAAAGGAAATCCTCACAATTTTCACTTCTCATTTTCTGAATTTTGAGCTCTCTCACCATTCTCTCACTTTTTTCTCCCCATTTTTCAAATCACTCAAAGTTCCTCTTTGAAGATCACATAACTTTGCATTAAAGTGTGTAGATCTTGGAACTAGACCTCCATCCATATCTTCTTTGCATCATTTTGCTGGTTTATTACTTGGTTCAGATCTAGTTTGGAGATTAGAAGTGCTTGTGGAGTCAAAATTCTGCATCAAGACCTTTTGCTTGCATTTATTTTGCACGGAGTGTGGAGCTTAGCACCGGATCTTCAAGATTTGCCGCGAGATCTACCGTTTTTAGCTCAATCAACAACTACCAAAGCATACCTCAACTTTGTAGGTTGGTTAAATTCAGATCTAGCTCTGTTTTAGCTTATTTGCATGTTTGTGCTTTAGATCTACCATGTGTTTGCATATTTGCTTGTGTTGCTTGATTTGATTGGTTGATTTGTAACCGGATCCGATTGTTAATGTTCATGAGCTTAATGGTATGGATTAATGTGAATTGATGTAATTTTTCCATGTATAATTGATTGCTGGTCTGGTGTGAGATTATTTGAATAAGCTGGTTTGAGCTGCTGTTTTTGTAGGATTTGTTGTTGTTTTAACAGTGTTAACCGGTTAACGCATATGGTTAACCGGTTAATGCACCTGTTTTATGCGTATTTTGTGCAGGTTTGAACTGGTTAACCGGTTAACGCATTTGGTTAACCGGTTAACACTGAAGCATAATGACTTTTTGGGGCTATTTTGAGCTTGTTTGATCCCTTTGCTTAACTTAATTGCCATGGATCATTGTATGATCATTAAACATGTTATTTTAGGGTGATTTGCTTGCTGGTTGATGTATGCTTTCATGTTTTCGACGCGTAAGTCGTATATTTGCAATGCTTGACATGTTGTTTGATCCTTGTTTGCTAGAACCTTTGAGCATGTTAATTCCATGTTTGTGTTGATCAATTTGCTGGATTTTTGCTAACATTTCAGGGGCTCATGGTAAGAGAAGTGTGAATGTTTATCCACATTTCAACTCTTCATCTTTCCACTTTTATTTCGCTTTTTCTTTTTGAGTTTTGATGTGCTTTGTGCCATCATGTGGTTCTCTTTCTCCTCTCTAGCTTTCTTCTCCTTTTCTTCTTTCTCCTCTTTCTCTTCTTATCTTTTCCTTCTTTAGGGTAGTAAACCTCACTAACCTAGGATTTTCTATGCATGATAACAATTAGGTGTTAGTCCCTCATTAGACTTTTACCTTTAAGATCTTTGGTTCTCTTCTCTTCTCATCTCAAAACAAAATCCTAAAAAACATTAATAAAGAAAGAAGTGACTTCTTGTGTAATAGCCTTATTCCATGGGGCACTTGTAGTTTTCCCATCTTGGGATAGTACAGGCTTGTCTATCATGATGCACAAGTCGGATCATGAAGTCACCTTCATCAAGAAAAATCATAAAACAAAATACTTCTTCATTTTAAAATACAAAAAACACTTAATAAATTCAATGAGTTAGTGAGCCTAAGCCCTAATCTCGGAAATCAAGTTTTGGGGATCTTCTCCTTACTTGAGTATGCTTGTTCTATTATTCCATCTTGGAATGTAGTGGCAAGTACACATTCCATGGAAAAGAGCTTGAATTCACTTCCTTGTGACACACTCATAAAAAGCTTCTAAAAAACACAAACAAACAATAAGCGTCTCTCCTTCGGGACTTCTTTTCTCACCACCTTCACTCTCATCGTACGAACTTGCTTCTTCTTGTCATTTTGCAAGACGGTAACGCACTCGTCGTCCGAGCCTGCAATACCTGAGCATTGACATAGGCAGTTCAAGCCTTAAGACACAAGCAATCTTTTCCACCCCTAGTTAGGGGAACTACGACGACTCTGATCCTCATTGTCCAGATGAGGTACGTAGGCAGCGGGGTAGGGCCCGTTCGAGCACAATCTTTATTTTCCCTACATTTTTCATTTTCATTTCTTTTTCAATTTCCTTTTCGTTTCTTTTATCAAGTTCAGTTCTTTTTCTTTGCAGCAGCTTTCATTTCTTCACCCTTTGAAACAGTTTTTTGCAAGCGTGGATCCCGTCGGGTACGGTGGACGATCTGGGGTGCTAATACCTTCCCAGGTCGTAACCGACTCCCGAACTCAGTCTCTTTGGTTCGCAGGACCCGTGTCCTTCCTTTTCTTTTCTTCTGATTTGTGCAACATTACCATTCCCGTTCCTTCGGGATAAAAATGTCTGGCTGGCGACTCTAACCTTTTCCGCGCCACTTTCGCGTTTGTAATAGGATGGAAATCCGGGGAGCGACAAGTAGGCCAAAGATCTCTATAGAAAATATAATTTTTAGGATTATCCAATCAATTATAAAGCCAAAGATCTCTAAAGAAAATATAATTTTTAAGAAGTTAAAAATATTAGGGTTAAGTATGTTTTTGATCCCTCTAAATATCTCAAATTTCGTTTTTTGTCCCTCTAAAATTTTCCTTCAAAAAATGGTTCTCCTAAAAATTTTAGTTTTAACTTTTGGTCCCTCCTGCAATTTAACGACAGTTTTAGCAACGGGTTTAGCGACGAAATTAGAAACCATTTTAGCTACGATTTTGTCATGAGGGACCAAAAATTAAATTTTAAATTTTTAGGAGGACCATTCTTTAAAGAAAAATTTTAGAAGGACTAAAAATGAAATTGAGATATTTAGAGGGACCAAAAACATATTTAATCTAAAATATTATTATCTTTTAAATCTTTCATGATTACTGTTTTTCTAGAAAACCTATTAAACATCTTTTTTTATAAATATTAAACATGCAATTAGTAGAATAGTATGATGCAATAAAATATAATTCAAAAAGTAGATTAGTAAAGAATAATTAAAATTATATATATTAGTGCTCAAAAGAAAGAAAAAACTTAAACAAAAGAAAAAAAAACTTGAAATAATACTACTACCGTAATATTTCATTTTTTTCATACTAAATCTATAAGCAAAACTATACTTATTTTTAATATAACTTATTTTTCTATCAATTTTATTCTTATTTATGTATAATTTTCGCAATACTATTCTCTTTCACATAATTTTTTATTAATTAATTTCCTACACAATTTTTTACCTAACTTCCATTTAAAACTAATATTAAATAAAAAATATAGTTTATATTTTCACGTGTCTCAATGTTAGTACATTAAGAATGTGAAATCCATACCAATTCAAAACCCAACTGCGCTGCCGACAGCAACCTGAAACATTAAATTTTATACCTTAATAATAAGATAATCCACCGACACAGCAGTAGTACAATATGTTTCTTGTGGTTCAAAATCTAACCACACGTTACTCCTTGATGTTTTTCCTCAATAATTAGGCATGTTTTTCCTCACTTACATTAGCGGTGCACAACAAAGATGATGCTATTTTCAAAAACAAAAAAGACAAAGCATCATCGGTCTGACGATCTCCTATACTGCCTATATTAAGTTACATTTATGACTAAAGGGTGACAGTGAAGCAGAACCAGTCTCTTGTTGTTTCTACATATTGGTGAAATTTGAAATGGCAGTCGGTTTGTATCAATGTTGTTGAAATTTAAGATACAATAATATTGGGAATTTGGGATAACTTTTTTTTCACCCAAATAAAATAATTGTGTCGATTGCTTTGGTTTTGAAAACATAATGTGAGTTGCTTAATTATCCTGGTATACTTTTTTTTTTTTTCTATCAAAGGATTTATTTGTAAAAATTGTATAAGATGACATGAAATAAAGTGAATTGTTTGTGTGGTGATCCTCTTCAAAATCTCTTATAGAAGATTTGCGATAACACAATTTATTTTGTAAGAAAGCAAGAATGCAATGCATAATTATCAACATAAGTCATTACATTTGCATCATTCATTCATGAATTAATCATATAAATCATATATATATATATATATATATATATATATATATATATATATATATATATATATATATATATATATATATATATATATATATATATATATACTAAACAAATCATAGAAACGCAATACGACTGGTACATTAGTATATACACCATACTAACACCAAAACATTCATCATAACATCAAATTATCAACATATAAACAACCCCATAATTATCCCAAAATTAATCCGACATTTTCTTAACTTCGACGCTGGAAAATTACTTCAAATTGCTCATTTTATTCCACCAAAATAAAGTTCATAATGTAAACTTTCCGAAACTTTGAACGACACTAAAATCGTACTTACGGATCAAAAGATGCGAATTTTCAAAGTTTTCAAAAACATTTTGTTTCATTGGAAACCAGTTACTCAAAATAGGGTAACCGATTACTACCTTTGTTCCAAACCAATAATGCATATTTTTCAAATGGTAACTAGTTATCTCATTTTGAGTAACCGGTTACTCACTGTAATACCTCAAAATTTTCCCTCTCATTTCCCCAACATTTTGCATACATAGATTCATAAAATAACTAAAAACATTGCATCATATTCATCATGGCTGAGGCATAGGTATGTGATCAATGATTGGAGCAACTGAAGGCAATACAAAGGCAATCAAAGGGCCACAAAGCTTATCAACCTTGTGCAAAGGGTTCACAACATCCTACAAGTCTTCATTTGAGGCCACAAGCCATGGAAAGATTTGGTTTAATCAGAGAAGGCAAGCAGTGCAACATCTTCTGATGAAAAAGGCCACATTAGGGTTTCACTTCTACTGGGCTTCTGCATGAAGTTATGATTCAAACTAAATTTCATTATCTTATATATGATTTCAAGTGCCTAGGGTTCAAATTTCATCCACAAAATCATTTTGGAAGAGGTTCGACTGGCCAGATGACTGAAAATCGAGGAATCAGGGAAAAGGCAACCGAGCTAGGTAAAAAAGGTCGACTCTTGACTTTTAAGATCAAAATCATGAAATTAGGGTTACAATGATCCTATGGTTCAAATTTGGTCAAGAAATGATGGAGGAATCATAAAAAAAATCAAGAAAAATATCATTTGAAAAGTGGTTAATTTCACCTTTCCCTCCACTTTTCTTTCCACTTTCCTTCCACATTTCCTTTCATTCTGTCCCTCTTGTTTTTCCACTTCAATTCCACTCCATTTCCTTTGGATGTTTCTACCATGTTCCACAACCTTCTAGAGTATTCCAAGGAATATTCCTTCTTCAACCCTAACCCTAACTAACTAAAAACCTAACTCCATTCCTAAACCTAACTCCATTCCCAAACCTATCTCCAAGCCCAGCCCCTATATAATCATTAATCACTTCAATGCAAAAGGTTCCCAAAATTTTCACTCTCTCATAAATTCTAGAATCACTTTTTCTCTTTCACTTTTCCTCCATTTCCTTTTTCACCAAACCTTTTTTGAAGAAGCTCTTCAAGTTTCACATTGAAACTTGAAGATCTTAAAGCTTAGCCTCAAACCTCCATTGAATTGTGGATTGTATAAGAAGAAGATACTAATTTTTGTGAATATTTCGACTTATCGGAAGTGCAAGAAGGCTCAAGCATCAAGAATGCATTTATTTTGCGGATTCACGGTTTTCTTGGTTTTCTCTTCAATCAAGCTCTGATTCTCACAACATTTACCGAAGCACTTCTCCGCTTCGTAGGTTGATGGTCTAAAATCACTTTTCCTTTAAGTTATTCTCTTCATCTCACCATTTCGGCATTTTTAAGTGCTTTTTGTATTGCTTATGTTTGATTACATTTTCGTTACATTTTGCTTGCGATTTGTGGAGTTTAATGGATTAGAAGCTAGGTTGTAGCTCGTTATAGATTCTAGCATGTGTTAATAAGCCCTAATTGAGTAGAAATTCATGTTAGCATGATTAGGTGGGGGTTAGGTTTGTTTAGAAGGAAGATTGTGGCCAAAAGCACTAATTTCAAAAGCATTTTTCACTTTCTGTTCAGCGTTAACCGGTTAACGGTTTGGTTAACCGGTTAACGCATGCGTTTTTGGCCAAACTTAGTGATGTATGGGTCTGTTAACGGGTTAACCGGTTAACGCTGTTAGTTTTTGTTTTTTTAGCTTATTTTTATGCTCAATCTTGCTTCCTAGTGCTTCTAAGGTTCATGTGTGTTTAGGTATTGATTTTAGGGAATTTTTGGTTCTATTTCCAGTAGCCGATTCATTTGTTTCGAGTCGTTTCGACATAATTCCGTTCACTTTTCCATGTTTTGTGTTAAATATGTAAATGTGATATAATTGATTCTTGATGTATTTTGCTACACTTTAATCATTTGTTTCACATATTAAGTGTTTTCTTAAATTCAATATGTGCTTCATGATTATTGTCATTACCTGCTTGATTGATAAAGTGATTAAATGCCATGATTGATTTTTTGCCAAAAATGATTAAATACTTCACATGTTCATGCAAGTTTCTTATGTTTAATGGATCACTTCTTGACATGAATTCGATTATGATTTTTTATGCCATGCATGTTGTCGCTCCCACCAAATGACACATGGCCAGAAGGGGTACAGACGCGAACGGTCGGCGAAAGGAGAAGATGAAATGAAGGTGAAAAGAGTCGTCAGCTAGGAATTTTTATCCCGAAGGAAAGGTAATGCGGCATAAACCTAGGAAGATGTGGATAAGACGGTCGCGAACCAGAGAAACTGAGAAAGGGGGTTGGTTACAACCTGGGAAGGTATTAGCACCTAGATTGTCCGTCGTACTATCCACGCCTAAAAGATTCGTGTTTAAAGGGGTAGTGTCAGTGCTATTTGTGTACAAAAAGCTGGAAAAGAGTATACAAGTGTCAGTGCAAAGGGGTGAAGTGAAGTGATCAGGAATGAGGCTTAAAAGAGAATGATGGAAGAGGGGGGAGACACAAAGACTTTTGTTCGATAACAGTTAAGTTATGCCTACGTATCCTCTCGTGCAATGAGGAAGTCAGAACACCGTAGTTCGACTCAAAGAGAGTGAAAGATAAATCGATTGATGAACTGCTTACTTGCCTAGGCTCAAGTGTATGACCTGTCTGGCTCAGGTGCAAACTGTCTTACATTAGACGGAAGAAGCAAGTCCTCGTTTGTGAGTGAATAAGGTGAGAAAAGAATCCTGACGGAGACGATTATTGCTTGTTTTTTGGTATTCTCAATCTTTTATTGCTTTTGGAGTTTGCCATAAGATAATGAGCTTAAGCCTAAACCAAGGGTTAGTAAACTCATCACATCCTCCCTCTGATTATGGGTAATGGGAATACTTTAAGTTTGAAGTAAACACCTCACACTTGATCACCATGATGTAGGATTAAGATCATTAACCTACTTGTAATTATTTAGATGTTTTTGGAGTTTTTATTTAGTGTTAAGTAATGAGTTTAAGCCATAATCAATGATTTAATGGACTCATTACACCATCCAAATAGAAGGATAATAGATGAGAGCATTTAAGCAGAGGAAGATACCTCAACTTAATCCATGATTAGGGATTAATCTCATGACAAAACAAGCCTTTATTAAAGTGGATTTTAGTTAATGATAAGATTAAGAAGTGGAGTTTATGGTTGGTAAGACAACTTGAGGGGGACTTGTCCATTAACACTAGGGTTAGTCCTTCTTAACCAATTAAGGAAGAATTAGAACCCTAATGCAAGGCCCAAATTACAAGCTTATTGTCTTAGTGATTATTAGGTGGATTGATTAAGGGATTTAAACACATTAAGGATTTAACACTTAGGATTAAAGTTATACACTCTATCCTAAGAGAAGGATGCAGGCATAACCTTAATCACAAAGCCTTAAAACCGTTAAGTTTTAGTCCCTGATTATGAGATGAGAGGAGAGACACAAAAGATGACACAAAGGTAAAACAAATGGGGGACTAATCAAAACCCTAATTGTTATCATGCTTGGGTATTCCTAGGGTTTATGAGGCTTGCAAGAGATCTTCAAGAAAAACCACCAAGGAAGAAGCAGAAGAAAGAGGGAGAAGCAGAAGAAACAAGTTAACTTACTTCACTTAAGAAGATAAGTTACTTGAAGAAAGAAAGGAAGGAGGAACATGAATGAGAAAGCTCACTCTAAGGCAAATACAAAATGCAGCAAAGATGCATAAAAGAAGAGATGAGAAGAGAAGTGAGAAGTGAAGGCAAATTCACTTCTCAAAGTACTTACCACCTGAAAAGTTAGCATAAAGAAATGAAATGAAATGAAAATGAAATGAATGCAAAGGTGCAAAACAAAACCAGAAGCATGTTCATGATGCTAAAATGTGATATGAAAGCATGTCAAGAGTTGTGAATGATCATACAAGGGATGAGGATGCAAATGAAGCATGAAAGAAGCATGTAAGTTCATTAATGCACATGAAATGAAATGAATGCATATGATGACAAATAGATGAGGAAATTATTAAGCATGAGTCTAATATGTCCTATGATGTCTTAGAAGTCATGTGGATGCATAAAATGTCATGGAAAGTTCTTATATGAATGCTTATGCAAGATGTATGCAAAGGAAGATGAGAAATTAGGGTTTTCATGCAACATGAGATGCAAAACTCAAAAACAGAAGCAAATGAAAAGATAAAAAATTGAAAATGCAATCAAAAGAACCCTAACCCCATATGATATCACACCCCAAAGGAGAAGACCTAACTCCTAACCTAATGAAAGATATGATTTTTCTACGTTTTCTAGGGTTTTAAGGTACCTAAAGGGAGAAAATTCCAATCAATTCAAAAAGGCAGAAGCAATTCATGACAAAATTATGTTAGAAAATACATTTCAAATAAAGATCAATGCAAAAAGAATCATTGTCATACCATTCTTGGTTAGGCAGAAAATAATTCTTGAAGTTAGGGTTCAAAAATAAGAATTTTACGAACCCTAAATTCAAGAAAATTGTCAAAAATGGTTCAAAACCAAAAAGAAATTTGTATGGATGGTATGACAATGTCTCTAAATGTTTAAAGATGCAATATGAATTTTTTGGGATTTTTTAGAAACCTAAATGATATTTTAATTAATTAATTTTCATTAATTAATTAAAATAAACATTTAAATGTCTAAAAAAATTATTTTTAAATACAAAATATAAAAATAAAAATATTTTTGGATTAAGATAATTATTTGGAATCAAAATGCAAAATAAAAATATTTTTGGAAATTTCTAGCTATTTTAAATAAATCATGCAAAATAAATAAGAAAAATTGAATAAAAATTAAATAAAGCTGAAGTATGCAAAAGGGATGACTGAGATTGATTCTGGGTTTATGGGGGTTGACTGCGCACCAGATCCAAAGGCCCACATTCAAATTTCATTAAACCTAATTAACTAATTAATTAATTCAGATTAATAACTAATGAGCTAATCTCAACCACACAAACACGCGCGGGAAGGGAGATCCAATGGTCCACGTTCAAACAGAAACCCTAACCCTAATTACCATTTAATGACATTCAGGTGGCCGGAGAAGACCTCCGGTCATCTTCTCCGGCCAGACCTTCACCTGAAAATTCTCAACTTCTTCCCTAGGCACTTTTTGGAGCTCTAAAGCTCCAGATTCACTCCTCCCACTTCACTGAACCTAAATCCACCCTTAAACCTCATTTCTTTTCACTCAATCTCATGATTCGAAGAAAAACATAAACATGGCAAAAATTTCAGACAAGCAATACATTCTCATTTCTCAACCATTTTCAATAATTCCAAGTTCAGTGTGATCAGTGAAGCATGCTTAATAATTTTGTGACATAAAAGAGAAGTTCTGGAAAAATTAATTTGAATGGCTACCTGAGATGGAGCTTTCAACCCTTGAGCTTTCTGGCCACTCTCTTGGTGCAAAAAGCCTCTAATGACCTTCCTGAAGAGGTTGCAATGCTTGGAAAGCTTTGAGGATGGCTGGTTAGTGAGCTTGCACTCCAACTGGTCAGAAATCGTATTTTGTTTGTGGTGTGTTCTTGGCTGTTTTGATGGGTGGTTTATGATCAGTGAATGATTTAGAAATGAATGGTGGTGTTTGTTTGAAGATTGAGTGGCTGAGTTGGGAGATTCGAAAGCTTTTGCAAGAGGGAGAGTTTTTGGTAACTTGATGATTCTTAGGGTTCAGCTTTTGTTCTTGTGTGTTATGACCAGCATTTGGTCCACATATCAACTTGTGATAGGTTTGTGGAGTGGTTGTGCCCTATTGTGATTGGTATGACCCTTCTTGCAAAAAGTCACCAACTTGTATACTTGAGGTATGGGCAAGGTTGCAGCTGGCCTTTGGGAATGTCCATGCGCAGCTGACTTCAAGGAAGTCCGCAAATCCATTCTTGAGGCAATTCAGCATGTGGGAAATAAGTTATGGGGTGTTTTGCAATTTTTACAAAGTTTGGCCCTTTTGAGAAATCTTGATGTTCAAGGCATGTGATCTTGCAATTCCTTGGGCAATTCTGACCTAGAAGCAATGTACTATGATGTTGTGATGTATTGAAGTGTGTTTGAAGTCACAAAAAGCCTTGGCAAGTGGTTTTGCAAAGAATCCCTTTTGGTGCATTCTTGAAATTTATGGGATTTTTGCCAACTTTGACAAGCCATATCTTGAGCTCCAAAATGAATTAGGTCTTGTTCTTGTACTTTTTGAAGAAGGGAATGATCCAATCTACAACTTTCATGACCAACAATTTTTCATTTGAAGCATTTTTGGTTGAGAAAGAGGAGGTTGAAAAACTTTCCCAAAATGGAAAGTTTACATTACAAGTCATTTCAATTTTTGGCAACTTTTGATTTAGCTCATTTTTCTTCAAATTTGTGAACTTCTAAGCACTTCAATGATCAAATAAAGATCATATAAACTCAATTTGATGAAAAATCCACTTTGGTCCCATGTTGGGGGGCCTCAGATGCCCTGATTTTGCTCTGACTTACTCAAGAAGTTACCCAGTGATCAAATGACTTTCATAATGAATTTCTTCATCAAACTTGGTATGCATGATCCTTATATCATATTGAGACCAATAGAAACAATAATGACCAAAAAAATTGGAGTTATGGCCTTTGAAACCAAAACCCTAATTTCAGGTCATATGTGTAGTTAAACCCTGGCTCTGCTTCCATGCTTTGCCAGTTCTTGTGATTCTTTGACTTCCTTGATCTTTGGAGGATAAAATATGATGATTTAACATACATAGACCCTCTTGAGATGATTTAAGACCTTTGAAGTGGCTCAGATGGATCTTGGATGGCCCCAGTCACAAACCCTAGATGCATATGAACTTGAACTAATGAAGTGAAGCAAAAATGCAACATGGAAATGGTTTGATTGAACTTATGCAAATGTGAAAGATTACAAGCCATGGTGTGAACTTAGTGAGGTAAAATTTGGGGTGTTTACAGCTGCCCCTATTCAAACATGAGTTAGCTGTGCAGGATGTAAGCGCCTGGCTTAACAGACAAACAAGGTAACTTGTGGTTGAATACCAAAGACAGTCCAAAATTTACACTCGCTGGGGAGAAGAAGAAAAGTGATATAGATTGTAAAAGGAAAGTATAGTATGATTATAAAGTGCGGGCGATGGAGGACGACCATCGAGCAGAGGATGACTACTGGAGATAAAGCAATGACGGGGACGGCCGACATGCTGGGGAAATAAAGAGATCATGATGGGGAAGGCCATCAAGTAAATAAATAAGATTCTCTGGGGATTAAAGATAAAGGAAATGATGGGGATGACCATCAGGTTCAGAGAATAACTGAAATAAATGATGAGGTACGGTCATCAAAAGGTGAAGGACGATCACCTAGCAGGGGACGACTGCTCTTTATCACGACATAGGACGAATGTCACATAGAAAAAGTCAATGATGGGGACGGCCATCGGATAAGCATGATGAAGGACGATCATCAAGAGGTGAAGGACGATCACCTAACAGGGTACGGCTGCTCTCAGGATCTATCATGACATAGGACGAATGACAGATAACAAGATCAACGATGGGGACGGCCATCGGATAAAATGATGAAGGACGATCATCAAAAGGGTGAAGGACGATCACCTAGCAGGGGACGGCTGCTAAATATCACGACATAAGACGAATGTCGGATATGAAAGGGTTCCAATAATGGAGAATCCGCTGGGAGAAGGATGAGGGACGATCATCCAAAGGTGAAGGACGATCACCTGGCAAGGTACGACTGCCGAAAGTATCATGACATATGACGAATGTCAGATAGGAGAGAGGTTTTGCTGGGGACTTCGCTGGGGAATAGTAAACACAGACGAGTGTTTACATCCAAGAAATGAAAGGTATAAGTGTTTGACACTGTGTATAGATTAAAGATGCGGACGAGCATCCTTAAGATTATGATACGGACGGGTATCGGTAGAAACAAATGCTGATGCATGTTCAGAGATGATGGTATGGACGAGTACCAACTGGTTAACAAAGAACACAGACGAGTGTTGAATCTGAAGGGAAATAAGTGGTGTATACAAGATACGGATGAGTATCTGTATGAGTAAGGATTGGCATGGTGAAGTATGAGCAAGACACGGACGAGTGTTCAACTTGCTGGGGAGAGATATGACACGGACGGGTGTCAGAAATAGTATATATGAACATATATCTATATGGAGAGTGCAAATGGGACGCTTTGGCTTTCTGTGTGGAGAATGAGAGGCATTTTGTACATTACTGGTGAGGTATTATCGGTATTTACAAGGGACTGGTTCGAACCTGACTTGTGATTATGCTATAAGTTTGATTTTTGCCGTAATGCTCTGTATTAGACGGAATGCTATGCTCTGGGGGAAAATGATGTGAATGCTATGATTTATGCAAAAGATATCGTTCCGGGATTCGGTTCCCGTTGCTTGCGGAGATCTCTGTCTGATCTGCTTGATAGGATATCCCAGCTGGGGATGAGATCATTGGTAGATCTGATAAGATGTATGGTTCTGCTTGGGGGAGTAGATCACTGATAGATCTATCTGGTAATGAGATAACCCAGCTGGGGATGAGGAAGCTTTCGTCACTTTTTTGTGTGGGAAATTCAGACATTGCTCTTCTGGGAAGAGGCTGGAGCTCTATGGGGAGATGGTTCCCCGTCTTTGTTGATGATGAGAGATCTGGCACTCCGTCGGGAGGGAAAATCACTGAACGATCTTCCTAGAGGTTTCTGTGGGGATCCTGCTGAGGATGATGATATCTGACAACTCAGCTGGGGGAATGAGTACCTTCTGATGCTGATGTGCTGGAGAAGTGATGCCTGGCAACATTGAAGGGGAGAAAGCATTTTCGGTGCTGTTTGAAAGATGTGCTGAGGAAATAATGATTTGGCAGCTTTGCTGGGGAAAACCTTTCATGCCCCATATTGCGCTCTGAATACCTGCAATCCTGTTACATCAAAGAAACGCCAGTATCCCGAGGTATCCCCTACCGGATTCCGTCATAGGAGTTAGACATTCCGGGAAGTAAAAATATATATCCTGCAAGCATGTGATTAGAAAGACACATCTGTTTTTATGCAAACGTTATATCGAGGATACCAGACATTTTTGAAAATAAAACGTACAAGACGAAATGTGACTGACAAATATGATTTTATTAATTTGTGTGCCCTGAATTGGCAAAATACAGTCAAAGAAACAGATCCCCTGAAATGAGGATATTGTTACAAATTGAGAAAAATAAAGGTGCCGGCAATGTTGACGACGCTTTAGTGAGCTTCCCTTTGCTATGACTCGCATGACCTTGACGTTCTTCTTATCCTGCTTTCTGAAGAAGGTTGATTCTGACTGATGCTTTAACCTTTTGAAGCTTGTCGTGTTGTGAGCGATACCGATGAATTCAGAATGCAGTTGTTCGCTTATTCCCTTATTTTGCGTGGATCGGCCTTTCGGGTTTTCAATCCACCAGGATACCCATTTTTGCCTGAGCTGTCCAATGCGGCTTTTCAACTCAGAGGGTGTACATTTTTTTCTTAATTTTCCCTTATTTTTGCCCGAGTCTTTTATTCTGTTTTTGACTCGCCGGGATGCCCTATTTTTGCCTGGACTTACATTCTGTTTTTATGTCTAGCGGGTCATTTTATGCGAAGTATTTTTTAACTGCATCTGAATTCACAGGGGATAAGAAATCTTCGCCATCCATAGTAGTGAGCATCAGTGCTCCACCGGAGAAAACTTTCTTTACTATGAATGGACCATCATAATTCGGAGTCCACTTGCCCCTGTGGTCTGTATGAGGAGGAAGGAGTCTTTTCAGCACAATATCTCCTACTTGGTACTCCCGAAGCCCGACTTTCTGATCGAAGGCTTTCTTCATTCTCTTCTGATATAACTGCCCATGACAGATTGCAGCTAATCTCTTTTCTTCGATCAGATTCAGTTGATTATACCGAGAACGGACCCACTCTTCTTCATTCAACTTGACATCCATCAATACTCGTAAAGAGGGTAATTCAACTTCAACAGGTAGGACTGCCTCCATACCATACACAAGCTGATACGGTGTTGCCCAAGTGGATGTTCTGATTGAAGTACGGTATCAATGCAAGGCAAATGGTAGCATTTCATGCCAGTCTTTGTAGGTGACCACCATCTTTTGCACAATATTCTTAATGTTCTTATTAGCTGCCTCAACAGCGTCATTCATCTTTGGCCTGTAAGGAGAAGAATTGTGGTGTTGGATTTTGAAGTCCCGGCACAATTCTGCCATCATTTTGTTGTTCAAATTGGAACCATTATCAGTAATAATTCGCTCGGGCACTCCATACCGACATATGATGTCTCTCTTTAGGAATCAGGCTACCACTTGCCTAGTGACGTTTGCATACGACGTTGCTTCAACCCATTTGGTGAAATAATCATTGGCTACCAGGATGAATCTGTGGCCATTTGAAGCAGTCGGCTCGATCTTTCCAATCTTATCAATGCCCCACATGGAAAAGGGCCAAGGTGAAGACATCACATTCAAATGATTCAGAGGCACATGCACCTTATCTGCATAGATCTGGCATTTGTGGCACTTTTTGGCATAAGCACAACAGACTGCATCCATTGTGATCCAGTAGTAACCTGATCGTAACAACGTTTTAGCCATTGCATGCCCTCCAGCATGGGTACCGAAAGATCCTTCATGCACCTTGTGCATCAACAAGTCTGCCTCTTTCTTATCAACACATTTGAGAAGCACCATGTCAAAGTTTCTCTTTTATAAGGAACCATCAGCATTCAGAAAAAAACTGCCGGCTAGCCTTCTTAATGTCTTCTTATCATTGGATGATGCCCCAGGTGGGTACGTTTGATCCTCCAAGAAGCATTTGATATCATGGAACCAAGGCTTGTCATCTTTATCAATGTCCACAGAGAATACATATGTCGGTCTGTCAAGTCTGGATACTGAAATCCGAGGTATAAAGTTGGCAGCTTGAACTTTGATCGTGGAGAAAATGGTAGCCAGAGCGTCTGCAAACTGATTTTCATCCCGAGGGATATACTCAAGTTTGAATATAGTGAAGAAAGTCAGTAAGCTCCTCGTATAATCCCGGTATGGAATCAAATGCTCTTGGTGGGTGTACCATTTTCCGTTGGTCTGATTGATTACCAGAGCTGAATCTCCGAACACAGTTAAAGTCTTGATCCTGAGGTCAATGGATTCCTCAAGACCCATGATACAGGCTTCGTATTCAGCTTCGTTGTTAGTGCAAGCAAAGATGAGTTTTGTCGATAAAGGCATGTGGACTCCTTTAGGTGTAATGAGTACCGCACCAACTCCACGACCATTCATATTGACAGTCCCATCAAACATCATAGTGCATTCTTCTTCTGGGTCAGGCCCTTCAGTGTGAACAGGCTCTTCATGATCTTTTGCTTTTATGAATATGATGTCTTCATCAGGGAAGTCAAATCTCATTGGCTGGTAATCATCAATGGGTTGCTCAGATAGATAGTCAGACAGTACACTACCTTTGATGGCTTTTTGAGATGTGTACTGAATGTCATATTCTGTCAGAATCATTTGCCATCTTGCAACCCTTCCGGTAAGTGCTGGCTTCTCGAATATGTACTTGATTGGGTCCATCTTCGAGATCAACAAGGTAGTGTGGGTCAACATATACTGCCTTAGCCGGCGAGCAGCCCACGCTAAAGCACAACAAGTTTTCTCGAGCAGTGAATAACGTTGTTCATAGTCGGTAAACATTTTGCTTAGGTAGTATATTGCATACTCTTTTCGACCAGACTCGTCATGCTGGCCCAACACACACCCCATTGACTCTTCTAATACTGTCAAGTACATTATTAGAGGTCTTCCTTCAACGGGAGGCATAAGGATTGGAGGTTCTTTTAAGTATTCCTTGATTTTGTCAAAAGCCCTATGGCAGTCTTCATTCCACCTGACCGTTTGTTCTTTCCTTAACAATTTGAATAGGGGCTCACAGGTTGCAGTAAGGTGAGATATGAACCTTGAAATGTAGTTCAATCTACCTTGAAACCCCCGGACTTCTTTTTTAGTCTTTGGTGCAGGCATTTCTTGAATGGATTTGACTTTGTCGGGGTCAACTTCAATTCCCTTTTCACTTACAATAAATCCCAGCAGCTTACCGGATCGTACCCCAAATGTGCATTTGTTGGGGTTTAACTTCAATTGGTATTTTCTCAGACGCTTGAACAACTTCAACAGATTTACCAGATGGTCTTCTTCTGTGAGGGACTTGGCAATCATGTCATCCACATAACATTCAATTTATTTGTGGATCATGTCGTGGAATAATGTTACCATAGCCTGTTGATAAGTGGCACCAGCATTCTTCAGTCCAAATGGCATTACCTTATAACAGAATGTGCCCCAGGGTGTGATGAAATTTGTCTTCTCCATGTCTTCAGGTGACATCTTGATCTGATTATATCCTGAAAATCCATCCATGAAGGAGAATACAGAGAACTGAGCCGTGTTGTCGACCAATACATCAATGTGAGGTAATGGGAAGTCATCTTTTGGGCTGGCTCTATTCAGATCCCGATAATCCACACACATTCGTACTTTGCCATCCTTCTTAGGCACAAGTACAATGTTAGCAACCCATGGCGGGTAGCTAGTTACAACAAGGAAGCCGGCGTCCCACTGTTTTTTTCACCTCTTCTTTTATCTTCATGGCCATATCCGGACGAGTACGGCATAGCTTCTGTTTTACTGGAGGACAGTCTTCTTTTAGTGGCAGCTTGTGCATAACAATGTCGGTATCCAGACCTGGCATATCTTGATAAGACCAAGCAAAAACATCAACATACTCTCGAAGCATGTCAATAAGTTGTTCCTTCACTGAATCTTGCAGACGGGTCCCGATCTTTACTTCTTTCAAGTCTTCTTCTGTACCAAGATTAACTGTCTCAACTTCCTCCTGATGAGGAGTGATAACCTTCTCCTCTTGCCTTAACAACTGGCTAGCTCTTCAGGTAGCTCATAATCTTCTTCAACCCCTTCATCGGCTTGATTAATCGGATTGTCGAAGTCATACAAAGTCATAGCAGTGTCGTTGTCGGTGCAGTCTGGAGGGCACTCTCTACAAGGGTTTAGATTGGTTCATTTTAGTGATCAGTTTTATCTTGTTTAAAAAAAGTGAAAATTTATTATTTTGAAAACATTTCCATTTTATTGTTTTGTACAAAAAATGAAAAATGAAAAACAGTGAGCGAAAAAGAGACTTGTTTGCAAAAGATGTCAGGATATTCATTAATTGATCGTTTACACAAAATACAAGATGGCCCGATTACAAAATGAGTCCTGACATCTTGGGCAAGATGCAGGACTTGATGCATGCTTAAAAGACAGGAAATAATAATTACTCTGCAGGAGTAACTCTTATAATTTCCTGGGAAGACCAGTTAGAGACTTGGTTCCCCGGGATCCTTGGACATATCCAGCTTTCCAGGTTGCGTTCGTCTTCTTCCCCGTCTTCCAGACTGTTCACAACATCCGGGGTAAGCATTCCCCCGCTGAAAAATTTGGGCTCCGTTGCAACTTCCGGTTGATCTTGTCGAGTTGGTCTGTAACCCAACCCGAATCTATCTTCTTTCTTTTCTACCGGCAGCAGCTTGCCCCAGCCTTGAGCGGTACCCTCCTCAACAACCTTCCGGGCTTGTTGATATGAAGTGATGGAAGTTCCAGACACAACAGTTTCTTCATTGATGTTAAGGGCCTCAAATCCCTGACTCATAGTCTCATGGATCTCCCCATCCATCTCTATATACTTGTAAGTAGCCAGTTGGCTAACGAAAATATCTTCCTCCCCGCAGATTGTGATGATCTGACCTTCCCACTCAAAATTTAATTTCTGGTGAAGGGTAGATGTAACATCGCCAGTGGCGTGAATCCAGGGTCTACCCAACAAACAGCTGTAGGCCGGCTATATGTCCATCACGAAGAAAGTAGTTTTAAAGATTTTTGGGCCAATCATCACAGGTAAATCAATCTCTCCAAGCACTGATCTCTTAGAGCCATCAAATGCTCTCACCACCAAGTTACTTAGACGTAATGCCAAACCATCATACTCTAGCTTCACCAAGGCTTTCTTTGGGAGGACATTGAGCAAGGACCCAGTGTCTACCAGCACATGAGAAAGAACAACACCTTTGCATTCTAAGGTGATATGTAAAGCCTTGTTATGATTGCGTCCCTCCGTCATTAAATCAGCATTTGTGAATCCCAGTCCATGACTGGTGTTTACATTTGCAACCACTGTTTCCAGCTGATTAACCGTAATCTCTTCCAGCACGTAGGCTGCGTGCAGGACTCTCAACAGTGCATTCCAATGGGCTTTGGAACACATTAACAATGATAATATATAGATTTTGGAGGGTGTCTGATGAAGCTGGTCCACCACATTGTAATCACTCTTTTTGATTATTCTCATGAACTCGTCCACCTCTTGTTCAAAAGACGTCTTCGGAGTTTCTTTAACATTTGGCTCTTCAAGTGCCACATTCTTCCCTTTTGCTTTAGCAGCAGCTTCTGCTTCAGCATTGGGCCTTGGTGTTTGTGAGGCAAAAAGGCGTCCGCTTCTGGTGAAACCTCCGCCTCCCCCAACATTGTCAACTTGTGGTGAAGAGTTTGATGAATCTAGAGTGATCTTCTTTCCGTCGCAGTAGAGATCAGAACTGTAGTGCCAAGGTATGGCATTACTGCTTTCTTAAGGAACAGGTCCAGGCACCGTAATGGTGACCGGACTGATTGTTGCAGCGGAAGGAACTATGATGGTATGCGAGTCGTAATAGATTATGACTGGAGATCTGACAGGAGGTGTTGCAGTTTGTTGTTGGAAATTGTTGTTGGGATGAACATTTGCCGGGTCATAATAGATCGTGACCGTTGAGACATCTTCATTAGTGTTTGCTGGTGTTGTAGGCGTTTCCATTGATAAGATGGGTGCTGATGTTGTAGAAGTAAATGTTGCTGAACTCTGATCTGTTGAAATAATGGATGGAGTGATTGCTGGAGTTGTGGATGAATCAATGGGAATGATAGTTATTGCTGTTGTAGGATGATCTATTGTTGCCGAAGAAAGATTTGTTGATGTTGAAGGAGAACCCATTGTTGCTGAAGAAAGAGTTGTTGATGTTGAAGGAGCCGTTGTGGTAATTTGCAAAATTCCATCTCTGATAAGGCCATCTATGACAAGCCTTAGCCTCTCACAACCATTAATAGCAGTTTTGCACAATTCGCAGCCGACCTCACAGCTTGGGAACACTTGGCATCTTAAGAGTTGAGCTTTGACTTCTGCCAGCGGTGTTCTAATCTGTGCAACGTTATAAATTAGTGCAGATGGTTGATCTTCCTCTATGGCATTAATCCTAGGCCCACCATGATTAGGCATAGGATTTCTGTTAACATTTGGAGGAGGTGCGAAATTGAGAGCTTTGGAATCAACCAAATCCTGAACCTTCATTTGCAAGGCTCTACATTTCTCAGTGTTGTGACCCGGTGCGTTAGAATAAAAGACACACCTGGCATTGGCATCATAATTCTTCGGGAGATTGAGGGGATCTGATGGAGCCAACGTCCTTAACTCAACCAGGTTAATCTTCAGGAGTTGTGGCAGTAAAGCATCATAAGGCATAGGAATGGGGTCAATCACCCTATTTTCCTGAGACGACCTCTGTTGAAAGGGGCGTTGCTGTTGGTTGTTGTTGTTATTGCTGTACGTTCTTGGTTGCGGAAAGTGAGTTTGTTGCTGATAATGATGTTGCTGTTGTTGTTGAGGAAAAAGTGGTTGTTGTGGAGCTGGAGCCGGGATGGTAACGGGTACTATGGATCTGTGAGAATACTGGGGCCTGCCCCTGCTTACATGGATAGCATTTGTTTCACCCGCCCTTCGGGGTCCTGAAAAAGGTTTTCTGGGATTGTTGGAAGAGCTGGCACCATTGTCAAAAATTTTGCCCATCTTCAAAAGACTCTTAATTCTCTCACCAGCTACAACTACATCAACGAAACTGGTGGAAGAGAACTTAGCAAGTCTATCAATATATGTTCCCTGCAAGGTGTTCATAAACATATCAGCCATCTCCCTTTCAGACATGGGTGGCTGGACAGCAGCAACAAGCTGTCTCCATCTTTGAGCATAATCCTGAAAGCTTTCCCTTGAAGACTGAGACATGCCCATCAGAAGAGTTCTATTGGGGGCCATATCAAGGTTGTACTGGTATTGCCGGATGAAGGCTTCGGCCAAGTCTTTCCAACATCTTATAGTGGCCCTTGTCAGGTGCGAATACCATTCTCTTGATGCTCCAGTCAGGCTGTCCTCAAAATAGAACATCCATAACTTCTCGTCCATGGTATAGGCCTTGGGTCTCCCTAAGAAAGATTGTAGATGAGTACGCGGGCAGGAGGTACCATTATATTTTTCAAAGCATGGGGGTTTGAATTTGTGGGGAATCCTCACCCCATCTACCAGCCCCATATCCATTACGTCAAAGCCTAAAGAATTTTGGGATTCCAAAGACCTCAGCTTTTCAGTAATCTCATCCAACCTTCTGTCATACACCTCATCCACAGCCCCAATAACTGTGAACTGTTCTTCTTGGGGATCCTCTTGCAGGATTCTGCCCCCAGCAGTATTACCTTGAACATTCCTTGTGCCATTAACATCTGGATTCAAATGGTGGTCAAACTCTGGTGGGTCAATACGGGGATGTCCTTGTTCATTATTGCTGGTTCCTCCCGTTCCAAGGTGGGGCTCTTCAGGTGTCTGCCTTTCTACCAGCTCTCTCAGCCTTTCCTGGCTCTGAGCCAAGCCAGTCATCACAGCTATAAACTGGGTCATTTGGTTTCTCATTTCGACCCTCTCGTTTGCCATTTGATTTTTTACTTCATTCAGGTCCTGCTGTACCTGATCCATCTGAATTCCTGGAAGGTTTTTTCGCGTTGGGTACCGGTGTGTACGGTTGACAGGCAACACTCTGCGACGAGCAATGTTTCCTGAAACCACAACAGAGTGAGAAATAAATAATAAACAAAAACCTACAAAACAAGGAAAGAGTTAGTATGCAATGCAATATGCTTGTTTATTTTCCAAGGTATCCGGTTTGGTTCGTGGTTTTGACCTTTCGAGACCTCGAGGAGATGCTTTGACGATGTTGAGAGAAAACCCACCAGAATAAAACAAACTGATATATTATAAATAAAGAAAATACATAGTCTGTTTACAATACATGCCCATGGTGGGTAAAAAAAAATACAACAATCAAAAGAAAAAGTACATCAAAAGAAAAGAAATACAAGCAAAGACGAATCAGACATCCAATCCATAGTCATCTTCCCTTACCTCCTTCAGGAAGGCCTCAGTCACCGGACCAGCTGGGTGCTCTGTAATGGTCCTAATGAGGAGGTTCCTGGTAGCAATGGCATTAGTCAGCTTCTTATGCCTGTCCTGATCCTTTGATCTCTTTAACCCCGCTCGGAGCTTCAATTCTGATATCAACTTCTGAGTTTCCAACAGAGCTTCCTGCTGCTTCTTCTCATTGGCCTCCAGCTGCTCAATCTTGGCCTGAGTCCTCTGGTCTTCTTGTGCACGGGCTTCGGTAATCCTGATCCACCTAGCCTGGCTTTCCTCCAGGTAATGCTCAGCCATAGCTTTCTGAATCTTGGCCTCCTTGTAGGCATTCTTCAAAACCAGCTCTCCTGCTCTTGCTTTCCTTATGTAGTCATCTGTCCTTTCAATCTTGGTAAGATGCTCAGTCTTGAGTCTTTCCAATCTTTCAATGTCCAGGAGACCGTCATTCCTTTTCCAAAGAGTCTTCTTCAGGGCCTCAGATAGCTGATTATTCCTCTCTTTCAGCTTCTCAAATTCCTCCAGGCTAACAGGTGTTGCAGGCTGTACTGTAAATGGTCCAGGCGTGTCTTCGAAGGTGAAAGGCATCCTGGTAATCTGAGCTCTAGTACGGGACCAGTCAGAATACTGGGCTGAAGCAACATTGTTACACCTTCCAAGGATGGCTGTCCCTTTGGTCTGGATGTTGTCCCAAGCCCAGGCAGCTTTCCTGACAACAACAGAGCTAGATTGGATCTCACAGTATATGGTCTCAGCCAAATCCTGTCCTCTGGGAGGGTGAACCAAGGCATATCCCAATTGTCTCTTAAATAGTAAAGGGTTGTAATTGATGCAACCTTTTACTCCTATCAGAGGCACATTAGGGTATTGCCCACAGCTGGTAATAATATCCTTGCCTTTGGTGCTCTGGGTGCACCACCTGATATCATGTGTTGTTAAGGCAATATACCTCTTGGCCCAATTCTTCTGCTGATGGGGGTTCAAGAAGGCATCTGATTTGGTCCGGTGTCTGAGTAGCCAAGAGTGGAACAAAGGAGCACAACATCTGACTAGCTTCCCCCTTTGCTTTTCATTTCTGTGATGGATGGAGTAGTAAAAATCCCCTAGCAATGTAGGCACTGGGTTCCTCAGCAGAAACAAGTGGATGGCATTCTTACTCACAAATTTGGGCTCATCTGCAAACAATTTAGCCCCATATATGCTGAGGGCTAAAAGTGCACAGACTGCCTTCCATTCTCCCACTGCAGTCTTCAGGGTGGCCTGAGAAATCAAGAAGTCCAGATGTAAACCAGGAATCCCAGCTTTTGTTGTCATATTTTGCTCAATGAGGGCAAGCTCCAAATACAATGCCCTTGCTATCTCTTCACTTCTGGGAGCAGTCATCTCTGGGTTGAGGGGGATCCCCCTTCTGATAGGCACTCCAATCAACAAGGAAAACTCTTCTAGCAGTGGTCCCATCTGGAAATCTGGAAAAGTGAAGCATCCGAGTGGGGGGGGGGTCATAAAACTGCAAGCATGTGTGGATCATGCTTCTCTGAGAAGAATCAAGATCCATAACCATGTCCAAAATACCCCCATAGTGCTCTCTAAACAGTGGGATGTGGTCAGGTGTGATAAGTGATTGGACCTGCCTGATACCAGTCAAAGAGGGCTCAAAGAAGTGATAAGATATGTTGCTTTTCCTTGGAACATCCATGAGTGCTGATAAAGAAGCTGAAGTCAAATGCTGATGAAGATCACAGACTGAAAAGCTGGAGGTAAGTCTCTGATAGACTGATGCAGGTGAGTCTCTGATAGACTGATGGAGATACTGAAGGAGATAGTTGAATCAAATGCTGAAGAAGATAACTGAAGCAGAGGTCTAAGCAGTAGAAAGGGTCAAAACCAAACCAAATACAATGAGGTGGATACCCTGAAAAACAAATAAACAAATGTGAAATGATGCAATGATGATATATGCAAATGATATGCAAGGGTTTGTGATCAAGAGCTGGATCTGATTATCTGTCTTGGTATAAGGTCCATGTATGTTCAAAGGTCCAGATGGAGGCTCAGAAATCCAGTAACCAGGGTGGGGGACTCAAATAAAGAGTCACATGTCCAGGGTTAATCACAAGAATTGTCCAAAGTGAAGTTTTCTTAAACAATACAGTAACAGGGTATGATGTGCCCAAGGGCTCTTGCAAACCTGTAAACAACCCAACCCCCTCACATGTAATGTTCTAGAACAAGGATCCTCAGACTTGGATCAGTTATGAGAAGTGTAAACACTTCTAACCCGGAGGTATAGTGTTTACAATAACCATAAAGGATCCTCCTCTAATTCACCCCAGATTCTGAAGGTCAAAACAAAGGTCATCCAGACTTAGCAGGCTTCCCAGATAGCCCTAGCACTACAGGAAATCTGTAGCACAGAGTTCTCAAGAAGAAACCCACATCTGAACCGTGTTTCATATTCCCGCACCAGACCAAAATGGAATGGGAAAGAATATGAACCACTCTAGCCTATGTATCACTCAGGTCCCAAGTATAGGACCTTAATCACTCAGTGAAACTCCACCCACCAAAACAGAAGCCAGATCCAACAATGATAATGACAGTATGATGTATAAAAAACTGTAAAGAAAGTAGTAAATAAAACTGTACATAAAGCAATAAATAAAATAAATAAACACAATTAGCACACAACACCCTTGTAAACACAAATCAAACAAGCGCTAGGAGGAACCCACAAAAAGAACCAGAAGCCCTGGTTGCAGTATAAGGACCCCCAGCAGAATCGCCAAGCTGTCGCTCCCACCAAATGACAAAGGGCCAGAAGGGGTACAGACGTGAACGGTCGGCGAAAGGAGAAGATGAAATGAAGGTGAAAAGAGTCGCCAGCTAGGCATTTTAATCCTGAAGGAAAGGTAATGCTGCATAATCCTAGGAAGATGTGGATAAGACGGTCGCGAACCAGAGAAACTGAGAAAGGGGGTTGGTTACAACCTGGGAAGGTATTAGCACAAAGATTGTCCGTCGTACTCGACGGGATCCACGCTTAAACGATTCGTGTTTAAAGGGGTAGTGTCAGTGCTATCTGTGTGCAAAAAGCTGGAAAATAGTATACAAGTGTCAGTGCAAAAGGGTGAAGTGAAGTGCTCAGGAATGAGGCTTAAAAGAGAATGCTGGAAGAGGGTGGAGACACAAAGACTTTTGTTCGATAATAGTTAAGTTATGCCTACGTATCCTCTCGTGCAATGAGGAAGTCAGAACGCCGTAGTTTGACTCAAAGAGAGTGAAAGATAAATTGACTGATGAACTGCTTACTTGCCTAGGCTCAAGTGTATGACCTGTCTGGCTCAGGTGCAAACTGTCTTGCATTAGACGGAAGAAGCAAGTCCTCGTTTGTGAGTGAATGAGGTGAGAAAAGAATCCCGAAGGAGACGATTATTGCTTGTTTTTTGGTATTCTCAATCTTTTATTGCTTTTGGAGTTTGTCATAAGATAATGAGCTTAAGCCTAAACCAAGGGTTAGTAAACTCATCACATCCTCCCTCTGATTAGGGGTAATGAGAATACTTTAAGTATGAAGTAAACACCTCACACTTCATCACCATGATGTAGGATTAAAATCATTAACCTACTTGTAATTATTTAGATGTTTTTGGAGTTTTTGTTTAGTGTTAAGTAATGAGTTTAAGCCATAATCAAGGATTTAATGGACTCATTACACCATCCTAATAGAAGGATAATAGATGAGAGCATTTAAGCAGAGGAAGATACCTCAACTTAATCCATGATTATGGATTAATCTCATGACAAAACAAGCCTTTATTAAAGTAGATTTTAGTTAATGATAAGACTAACAAGTGGATTTTATGGTTGGTAAGACAACTTGAGATGGGACTTGTCCATTAACACTAGGGTTAGTCCTTCTTAACCAATTAAGGAAGAATTAGAACCCTAATGCAAGGCCCAAGTTACAAGATTATTGTCTTAGTGATTATTTGGTGGATTAATTAAGGGATTTAAACACATTAAGTATTTAACACTTAGGATTAAAGTTATACACTCCATCCTAAGAGAAGGATGCATGCATAACCTTAATCACAAAGCCTTAAAACCTTTAAGTTTTAGTCCCTGATTATGAGATGAGAGGAGAGACACAAAAGATGACACAAAGGTAAAACTAATGGGGGACTAATCAAAACCCTAATTGTTATCACGCTTGGGTGTTCCTAGGGTTTATTAGGCTTGCAAGAGATCTTCAAGAAAATCCACCAAGGAAGAAGCAGAAGAAAGAGGGAGAAGCAGAAGAAACAAGTTAACTTACTTCACTTAAGAAGATAAGTTACTTGAAGAAAGAAAGTGAAGGAGGAACATGAATGAGCAAGCTCACTCTAAGGCAAATACAAAATGCAGCAAAGATGCATAAAAGAAGAGATGAGAAGAGAAGTGAGAAGTGAAGGCAAATTCACTTCTCAAAGTACTTACCACCTGAAAAGTTAGCATAAAGAAATGAAATGAAATGAAAATGAAATGAATGCAAAGGTGCAAACCAAAACCAGAAGCATGTTCATGATGCTAATGATGCTAAGAGATCATATGAAAGCATGTCAAGAGTTGTGAATGATCATACAAGGGATGAGGATGCAAATGAAGCATGAAAGAAGCATGGAAGTTCATGAATGCACATGAAATGAAATGAATGCATATGATGACAAATGGATGAAGAAATGATCAAGCATGAGTCTAATACATCCTATGATGTCTTAGAAGTCATGTGGATGCATAAAATGTCATGGCAAGTTCTTATATGAATGCTTATGCAAGATGTATGCAAAGGAAGATGAGAAATTAAGGTTTTCATGCAACATGAGATGCAAAACTCAAAAACAGAAGCAAATGACAAGATAAAAAATTGAAAATGCAATCAAAATAACCCTAACCCCATATGATATCACACCCCAAAGGAGAAGACCTAACTCCTAACCTAATGAAAGATATGATTTTTCTAAGTTTTCTAGGGTTTTAAGGTACCTAAAGGGAAAAAATGCCAATCAATTCAAAAAGGAAGAATAAATTCATGACAAAATTATGCTAGAAAATACATTTCAAATGAATATCAATGCAAAAAGAATCATTGTCATACAATTCTTTGTTAGGCAGAAAATAATTCTTGAAGTTAGGGTTCAAAAATAAGAATTTTATGAACCCTAAATTCAAGAAAATTGTCAAAAATGGTTCAAAACCAAAAATAAATTTGTATGGATGGTATGACAATGCCTCTAAATGTTTAAAGATTCAATGTGATTTTTTTGAGAATTTTTAGAAACCTAAATGATATTTTAATTAATTAATTAAAATAAACATTTAAATGTCTAAAAAAATGATTTTTAAATTCAAAAAATAAAAATAAAAATATTTTTGGGTTAAGAAAATTATTTGGAATCAAAATGCAAAATAAAAATATTTTTGGAAATTTCTAGCTATTTTAAATAAATCATGCAAATAAATAATAAAAATTGAATAAAAATTAAATAAAGCTGAAGTATGCAAAAAGGATGGCTGAGATTGATTCTGGGTTTATGGGGGTTGACTGCGCGCCAGATCCAAAGGCCCACATTCAAATTTCATTAAACCTAATTAACTAATTAATTAATTCAGATTAATAACTAATGAGCTAATCTCAACCACACAAACACGTGCGGGAAGGGAGATCCAATGGTCCACGTTCAAACAGAAACCCTAACCCTAATTACCACTTAATGACATTCAGGTGGTCGGAGAAGACCTCCGGTCATCTTCTCCGGCCCGACTTTCACCTGAAAATTCTCAACTTCTTCCCTAGGCACTTTCTGGAGCTCTAAAGCTCCAGATTCACTCCTCCCACTTCCCTGAACCTAAATCCACCCTCAAACCTCATTTCTTTTCACTCAATCTCATGTTTCGAAGAAAAACATAAACATGGCAAAAATTTTAGACAAGCAATACATTCTCATTTCTCAACCATTTTCAATAATTCCAAGTTCAATGTGATCAGTGAAGCATGCTTAATCATTTTGTAACATAAAAGTGAAGTTCTGGAAAAATTAATTCGAATGGCTACCTGAGATGGAGCTTTCAACCCTTGAGCTTTCTGGCCACTCTCTTGGTGCAAAAAGCCTCTAATAACCTTCCTGAAGAGGTTGCAATGCTTGGAAAGCTTTGAGGATGGCTGGTTTGTGAGCTTGCACTCCAACTGGTCAGAAATCGTATTTTGTTTGTGGTGTGTTCTTGGCTATTTTGCTGGGTGGTTTATGATCAGTGAATGATTTAGAAATGAATGGTGGTGTTTGTTTGAAGATTGAGTGGCTGAGTTGGGAGATTCAAAAGCTTTTGCAAGAGGGAGAGTTTTTGGTAACTTGATGATTCTTAGGGTTCAGCTTTTGTTCTTGTGTGTTATGACCAGCATTTGGTCCACATATCAACTTGTGATAAGTCTGTGGAGTGGTTGTGCCCTATTGTGATTAGTATGTCCCTTCTTGCAAAAAGTCACCAACTTGTGTACTTGAGGTATGGGCAAGGTTGCATCTGGCCTTTGGGCATGCCCATGCGCATCTTACTTTAAGGAAGTCCATAAATCCATTCTTGAGGCAATTCAGCATGTGGGGAATAAGTTATGGGGTGTTTTGCAATTTTGACAAAGTTTGGCCCTTTTGAGAAATCTTGATAATCAAGGCATGTGATCTTGCAATTCCTTGGACAATTCTGACCTAGAAGAAATGTGCTATGATGTTGTGATGTATTGAAGTGTGTTTGAAGTCACAAAAAGCCTTGGCAAGTGGTTTTGCAAAGAATCCCTTTTGGTGCATTCTTGAAATTTATGGGATTTTTGCCAACTTTGACAAGCCATATCTTGAGTTCCAAAATGAATTAGGTGTTGTTCTTGTACTTTTTGAAAAGGGAATGATCCAATCTACAACTTTCATGACCAACAATTTTTCATTTGAAGCATTTTTGGTTGAGAAAGAGGAGGTTGAAAAACATTCCCAAAATGGAAAGTTTACATTACAAGTCATTTCCATTTTTGGCAACTTTTGATTTAGCTCATTTTTCTTCAAATTTGTGAACTTCTAAGCACTTCAATGATCAAATAAATATCATATAAACTCAATTTGATGAAAAATCCACTTTGGTCCCATGTTGGGGGGCCTCAGATGCCCTGATTTTGCTCTGACTTGCTCAAGAAGTTACCTAGTGATCAGATGACTTCCATAATGAATTTCTTCATCAAACATGGTATTCATGATCCTTATATCATATTGAGACCAATAGAAACAATAATGACCAAAAAATTTGGAGTTATGGCCTTTGAAACCAAAACCCTAATTTCAGGTCATTTGTGCAGTTAAACCCTGGCTCTGCTTCCATGCTTTGCCAGTTCTTGTGATTCTTTGACTTCCTTGATCTTTAGAGGATAAAATATGATGATTGAACATACATAGACCCTCTTGAGATGATTGAAGACCTTTGGAGTGGCTCAGATGGATCTTGGATGGCCCCAGTCACAAACCCTAGATGCAGATGAACTTGAACTAATGCAGTGAAGCAAAAATGCAACATGGAAATGGTTTGATTGAACTTATGCAAATGTGAAAGATTACAAGCCATGGTTTGAAATTAGTGAGGGAAAATTTGGGGTGTTTACACATGTGTAACAATTGATGCTTGTAGTGATACTTGTTCAATCTCATGATAAAATGCTAATTTTGTACAATGTGCAAAAGTGTGGTTGTTCTTGTTGGTCATTGTTACTTTTAATCAAATAAATGACGAAAATAAATTCACATGTTTGAATTCATTGTGTGGTTTAGGTAAATCCATGTTAATTGATGTTGATGTGTTGTTTATCATTCACTTTGTGCACATAAATAAAAATGATCAAATCTTCCCCATGTTTTCATAGCTGTTTGTTAATATAGGTGATGTAAAATACACAATGTTTGTTATGTTTGCATGTTGTATGTGACTTTCTACACATATCTTTTCATGTTGTATGTTGTTTGTAGAATGTTGCTTGTGCTTTGCTTTGTGTTATGCATTGTTTTGGTATTTGTTGTTACTTTAGAGGTTGTGGTAGGTGCTGAATTTTTGTTTTAGCATTTTTGTTAGTTCTTTTAGAATTAAGATAGAGTTTTGATAGAGTCCTAGAGTTATTAGGATTTAATTTGTGTGGGTTTGCTTTATTATTTTTAATAAAATGCACACTAATCTTTGTTTTGTAGGGAGGGAAAGATATGTTTCTTTACACCTTATCCTTTTATTTTTTATGCATTTTTTTATGCATTTAATTAACCTTTTACTTCCATATTTGCGATTGGTAGGATTCCCCTTTGGCTAGGACCAACTTATCTTCCTTAAGAAGTAAGTTGCTTCCTTTTTCTTCTCTCTTTTCCTTTTGCTCCTTAGGATTAGAAAACTTCACAAACCATTAGGACCACTTTTTTACTATAATAACTAAAATTAAGGTTGAGTCTTAGTCCCCTTAGTTTTTGCCTTTTGCAACTTGAGTCAATTTTTTCTCTCCTCATAAAGAAAATAATAAAAATACTTAATAAAAATTGAACGTTCTTATACGCCATGAGAATTTGTTGCGGAGTGCTTATACGCGTCCTGTTTCGGGGCAAGGTGTAAGTATTTACCACGATGGACAGGTCTTAGTATGAGAATGTTCACAAACAAATTCAAAACATTTCTCATAAAAGACAAAAACAAACAATAAGCGACTATCCTGCGGGAACTTCTCTTTCTCATCTCATTCACTCACAACGCGAACTTGTGACGACTTGTCTCGCATGCAAGACGGTAAACGCACTCGTACCAGAAGATCCTGCAACACCTGAGCATAGACATACGCAGTTCTAGCCATAGAAAACACAAACAAATAGTTCTCGCCTTAGTTAGGCGAACTACGTCGACTCAGATCCTCATTTTCTCGATGAGGTACGTAGGCAGCGGGGTAGGGCCCGTTCGAGCACATTCTTTATTTTCCCTTCATTTCCCTCTTTTTTCCGATCTCTTTTTCCAATTCTATTTCTCATTTCCATTCCCATTCCAGTTAGCAGTTTATTTGTTCAGCAGCATCTTATTTCTCACCCTTTGAAACCAAACAAACAAGCGTGGATCCCGTCGGGTAAGGCAGCCGGTCTGAAGTGCTAATACCTTCCTAGGTCGTAACCGACTCCCAAACCAAGATCTTTGGTTTGCAGGACCTTGTCCTTTCCTTCTTCCTTAGGTTTGTGCAGCATTACTTTTTGTGTTCCTTCGGGATAAAAATGCCTGGCTGGCGACTCTACCTTTTCCGGGCCACTTTCGCGTTTGTACTAGGATGAAAATCCCGGGAGCGACAGCTGGCGACTCTGCTGGGGACCGAACCCAGAATCTATGGTTTCCCTTGTAGAGTCAATCCTACCACCTGTTTGTTTTTGCTTTCTTTGGGTGTTTATATGTGTGTGCTGTTGTGCTTATTTACTGTTTTCGTTTACAGTTTTTTTACAGCTTTATTTACTGCTTTCAGTATTTATTTTCACATGCGTCATATGCTGGACTGTTTGGCTTTCTTTTTTCTGTGGGATGGGGTTACTGTGAGATGAGCTCGTAACCGGGGCTCGAATGCACTCTAGGACTTAGAGTGGTTTCATTTTGGCTTCATGGCATTTTACTATGTTGGTATTAGTGAGTTTCACACCTTGACTTGCGACCTTCTCGGAAATGTATTAATGCCAGAATCTTTCTAGGGTAATACATAACCTTGATAATTATATGCAGTCAAGGGACTGATCATTGAGAACCTTTGTGGAAACATGCCTCTCCAGTGATGACAGTGGCATACCACATTTGTTGGCAAACCCACTCGTATTCGAGGGCCCACTGGGGACTCGCATAGGATGGCCTGGTTCTCTCATAGGAATCCAGTTAAGGAAAACTGATCGTATGAAGATAGTATTGTACCCTTTGGGATGAATATGCTATTGTTTGTCGATTCAGTGCTTGAAGCTGGGGACTTATGAGGGATGCTTGTTTCCTTGGAATCACCTGAGACCTCCCTAAGTAGTATATAATGCCAAACCGATTCCCTGATTTGGTCATGAGCAATTTCTCGGAAATGGTGAACGTATTATTGCTATTTGGCTTTGAGAGTCCGTGATGTTGACCCGAGTAGCACACCTATGAGATTGGGAGGGGTTTACAGGATTGCAGGAGCCCTAAATTTCAACATACCCATTATCCCAGCACACTTTAGTGATATGATCTTGTTCTGTTAATTATGGATTCTGAAGTCATGAACTCCATATCAAAGATACTTGTGATGATGTTGTGGCCTTGCACAAACACTTGATCACTTGATTCACTACACAGACACATCACTGATCACATGCCTTGCCTTGCATAACATCATAACATCATAACATCATTAATCATTTGTGTTCTTTTTATTCTCAGGGTTCATTACCTCCTATTTCTGGTCATATTTGTTGCTTCAACATGGAGATTCCAAGGAAAAGAAATGTCCATTATACTTTCCCATAACCGGAGACAGAGAGTATTCAGGGATTGATTAGATTGATGGGTGACAAAGTCCTTGATGATTTCAGGAAAGAGTTTGGCAAGATCCTGGATTATGTGAGCAAGCCCACAGTTGACCAAAGGGATAGCTTGCATTCTTTGTTGCATTTCTATGATCCACAGCTGAGGGTCTTTGTTTTCCCTGATTATATCTTGGCACCTACATTAGAGGAGATTTCTAGTATGCTAAATATTCCTATTAAAGAAGGTATGCCTTACTATGCTTCAGAGAGGACCCCTCCTCATGAGGATATCATTGCTGCCTGTCATTTGAGTATGCTCAGACTCAATATGGGATTAGAAGCTGGCCAAAGTAAGGGGATCCCTTTGGATTTTCTTATCACAGAGGCACATATCATGGCATTGGGAAAGAAATGGGAAAACTTCAAAGCATTATTAGCCATGATAGTGTATGGAATCAATTTATTTCTAGGAGAGAAAGGGCTAATTAGTATGGAGGCCATTACCATCTTTGTCAAAAGAAACCCTGTACCTACATTGCTAGCTGACTTCTACTATGGAGTTCACCACAGAAATGAAAAGAGGAAGGGACATGTAAATTGTTGTGCTCCCCTATTTGCTGAATGGTTTGTAAGGCAACTCCCTAAATCAGGACCTTTTCAGGATTTGAAACAGTCTTGGAAGTGGTCCAAAAGATTAATGGGCTTAACCTCAGCTGACATTGCTTGGGGATGCAACAGAGATCTTGTGGGCAAAGAAATGTTGGTCAGTTGTGGTAGCTTTCCAAATGAGCCCTTGATAGGAAGGAAAGGTGGGATTAGCTACAATCCTATCTTATCCAGGAAACAATTTGGCTATCCTTTAAGAGATATACCTTTGATTGAAGCTATAAATGAGTCTTTATACTTTCCAGCAGAAGGAAATTTCAAGATGAGCATACTAGCATCCCAAGCTTGGGAAGTTAGAGTGATGAAAGGAAAGAAAGACTTTGGGAGGGTAGATCCCAATACTTATGATCCTTTTTCTAATTGGTTGGAAGATCGTGTAAAGACTCCGTTGCTCCCATTCTCTAAGGAAACACCTATCTACCCTAAGGAGATAATAGCCATAACTTCAGCGCCTCTTTAGGAATATCAAAAATTGGAAGCCTTGGTTCAACAACTCAGGTTGGAGAATCAAGAAGCCAACAATTCATGCCAGAAATTGAAGATGCAAAACCAAAAATTGGAGGAAAGAGCTCACAAAGCTGAAGAAATGGTCAGGCTCAAGATGCAAGACTTTTAAGAAAGATAGCTCTACTTCAAGAAAAGGGGATTAGCTGAAACTCACAAGGTGGCCAAGCGCCGGAAAGAGAAGAAAGAGTTGAATGAAGCTAACGAAGCTATCACTTTATGGCAAGAGAAGTGGGAAGACAATTTGAAAAGGTAGAAAGAGCTGGAAGTCAAGCATAAGCTGGAAATCAAGAGTCTTCAAGATTCTTTGGATGGACAGAGAGAGCTCCTTCAGAAGGCTTATCATCAAGAGAAGAGTCGTCTCCAAAGTCTAGCAGAAATCCAACAAGCAGTAAAGGAAGCTCAAAGAGAAATAGAAGAATTAAAAGTGAAAGCTGATGTGAAGAGAGCCAAGGTTGATCCTATTACAAGCCCGGAAAGTGAAAATGTGTTCCTACAACAAATTCAGGAGTTGCATGCCTCCTTTGACCTTAGGGATATCCTAATTCAGAAGCTCCTACAGGAACCTACACATCCAGATGTAGCTCAGCTGTTGCAGGGTGTCAAGCGCCTTAGTTGGAGGTTGCGGGATGTAGATTTACCTAAGCTTTAGTCTTGTATTCATATGACTTGGATTACCCACAGGCTTGTTGTGGGAATCCACTCTCTCCTTATGTACTTTTCTCTTGACATATGAATTTGCACCCTGTGAGGGTTTTTGTTGTTTCAATTATCTTCCGGTTTACTTGAAGTTTCTGGTTATATCTGTTGCACGAACACAAAATAAAGGCCACCACTTCAAATTTGAATGCCACACAGGATTTTCTTGCAAGGGATATTTTCTCAACACCAGAATGGGAAAGTAAATGAAATCTTGGAAATAAAGGGAAGACATTGCATTGCATACACATCATTTGCATTTCTTCTTTGTTTTTTTGCAGGTTTTCTACAGGTTGCTTAACTTATCTGCGTTTCAGGAAAAGATTGCGAGAGCTGCCAAGACCCAGCATCTTTGACAAAATATCCCGCATCGTTACGCAACTCGCAATAACCAGAGAATAGTCATGGATGCTATGCAAACTGAGCTTAATGAGTTCCGTACCAGAATGGGGGAATTCATGGTCATGATGCAAGCGATGGCTCAGGGACAACAAGATTTGAGAAATGAAATTCAGGGGCTCAACCCTCCTCAGACTAATCCTCCTGTAACCACTCCTGAGGTACAAGTGATTCCTCCCAACACCAACAATGGCCCAGGTGGACCTCAAGTTCCAGAACCTGGCACAACAACCTTCATTCCGGTACAAGACAGACATGAGGACCAGTTCTCTTCTTTTAACAATGATATGGGGTTCGGCGGAGAAGGAAATCTTCAAGACTTCTTGATGCTTACTGAGAAAGTCAAAGCCCTCAAGTGTTGAGACACTCTTGGGATAGATGTGTCTGACATGGGCCTAGTCCATGGGGTGGTTATTCCTCACAAATTCAGGCCACCTACTTTTGACAAGTATAACGGTAGCTCCTTCCCTAAAACTCACTTGCAGGCGTTCTACCAAAAAATTGCTGCCCATACTAGGATGAAAAGCTCTGGATGTACTACTTTCAGGATAGTCTCTCCGGAGGATCCTTGGAATGGTATATGAAGTTAGAGAGAAGCTCCGTGAGAAGTTGTAAGGAATTGGGAGAAGCATTCCTCAAGAAGTATCAGTATAATATCGACATGGCACCCAGTCGCACTCAACTTTAGAGTCTGAATAAGAAAAACTCGGAGAGCTTCAAAGATTACGCACAGAGGTGGCGTGAAGTGGCTGCTAGAGTGAAACCGCCTTTGCTGGAGAGAGAAATGGTAGACCTGTTCCTGGATACCCTCCTTGGGCATTTCATGGAGAGGCTAGCTGGATGTTCCTCAAGTGGGTTTTCAGATATCATCTTGACTGGCGAGAGGATAGAAAGCTGGATCAAGCAAGGGAAGATTCAGAATGAGGGCACTTCAAATTCTGGTGTCAAGAAACCCTTCCTGAAAAAGAGAGAAGGAGAGACTGGGGCACTGTATGCGCAGAGGGGAGGAAGTAACAGAGGGTTTTATCAGCAAGTGGCCCCCGTCACTATCTCAGCTCAACCTGTTCAACAGCAAGTCCAACAACCACAGTAACAACGCCAACAGGGGTACCAACAAAGAGCTCCTCGTCCATATTACCCCCAGAAGACCAGAGAAAGACATCTCGAAACTCCGCCGATGTCTTACTCACAGCTTTTGAAGAATCTCCTACACCTCCAGATGGTTCAACTCCGAACTCTACAACCTCCAAGGCCAGGACAACTCCCCGGGGGTTATGATGCGAACACCCGATGTGAGTTTCATTCCGGAGCCCCTGGACATACCACAAAAAACTACAAGGCTCTGAAGCATGTTGTTTAAGACCTACTGGATTCTAAAGCGATTAATATCTCTCCTACTCCTAATGTAATATAGAACCCCATGCCTCCTCACGGGAGTACAGTTGGGGCAGTTGACGATGGGGAGAATCTAAACTTGGTGTGTGATATCGACGACCTGCAAACTCCGTTGAGTGTTGTTAAAGCATGTTTGGCCCAGAGGGGTGTGTTTACTGGTTGTGGAAGTGATTGTCCAGGGTGTGTTGAAGCTCCAAATGGTTGTGAGTAGTTAAAAACAAAAATCCAAAGTATGATTAGTGAAGGAGTGTTGCAGTTTGACAAAGTTGTAAAGCGAAGTCTCCTCAATAACCATTTTCTATGATCCATCTCAAGTTCTTACACGAGCCAAAGTGGCACCAATAACGATTACCTCTACAGGACCAGTAATGTATCAGAGCGATAAAGCCATTCCCTGGAATTTTGGAGGCGAAGTATATTGTAACGGCCAGAAGCAAGAGTTGGCCACGTCTAGCACGACCCCAGCTCAAGTAGAAAACATTGGAATAGGGGGCTTTACTAGAAGTGGAAGGTTATTTGCGCCGGAAACACTAAGAAGTAGTGTGATACCACCCAGAGACACTGCAGAAGCCCAAACTAAGGCAAGAGGGAAGCAGCTAGTGGTTATCAATGAGCCCACGCCAGTTGTCGCTCCCGATAAGTGGGACCGGCCCAGATAAAGGTACAGACGCGAACGGTCGGCGAGAGGGACAATGAGAACACACAGCCGTGAACTCACTGGAGAATGAATAGAGTCGCCAGCTAGGCATTTTTATCCTGGAGGAAAGGCAATGCTGCATAGACCTAGAAAGAAATGGATAAGACGGTCGCGAACCAGAGAGACTGAGAAAGGGGGTTGGTTACAACCTGGGAAGGTATTAGCACCCAGATTGTCCGTCGTACTCGACGGGATCCACGCTTAAAAGATTTGTGCTTTAGAGGGGTAGTGTCAGTGCAATCTGTGTATGAAGCTGGAAAAGAATGTACAGGTGTCAGTGCATAAATGATGTGAAGTATGAAAGTGTCAGTGTAGGAAAGGAGTGAAATGCTCAAGATCATGAGGCTAAAAGAGTGATGCTGAAAGAGGGGGAATATACAGAGACTTTTGTTCGATAACTGTTAAGTTATGCCTACATATCCTCTCGTGCAATGAGGAAGTCAGAACACCATAGTTCGACCCAAAGAGACTGAAAGATGAATTGACTTGTGAACTGCTTACTTGCCTATGCTCAAGTGTATGATCTGTCTGGCACCGATGCAAACTGTCTTGCATTAGACGGAAGAAGCGAGCTCTCGTTTATGAGTGAATGAGATGAGAAAAGAATCCCGAAGGAGACGATTATTGTTTGTTTTTGAGTTTTCAGTCTTTTATTGCTTTTGAGAGTTTGTCATAAGTTGATGAGCTTAAGCCTAAACCAATGGATTTAGTAAACTCATCACATCTTCCCTCTGATTAGGGGTAATGAGAATACCTTAAGTGTGAAGTCAGCTTCTCACACTTAACCACCTTTGATGTAGGGTTAAGATCATTAACCTACTTGTGATTATTTAGATGTTTTTGGTGTTTTTGTTTAGTGTTGAGTAATGAGGTTAAGCCATAATCAAGGATTAAACAGACTCATTTCACCATCCTAATAGAAGGATAATAGATGAGAGTGCTTAAGCTGAGGAAAGCTCCTCAACTTAATCCATGATTAGGGATTAAACTCATGACAAAACAAGCTTTTGATTAAGTGGATTTTATTTAATGATATGATGATGAAGTGATTTTTAGAGTTTGTAAGACTACTTGAGGGGGACTTGTCCATTAACACTAGGGTTAGTCCTTCTTAACCAATTAAGGAAGAATTAGAACCCTAATGCAAGGCCCAAGTTACAAGTGTGATGTCTTGATGATTATTAAGTGGATTGATTAAGGAGTTAAACACATTAAGGGTTTAACACTTAGGATTAAAGTTATACACTCCATCCTAAGAGAAGGATGCAGGCATAAGCTTAATCACAAAGCCTTAAAACCTGTAGGGTTTAGTCCCTGATTATGAGATGAGAAGAGAAGACTCAAAAGAGACACAAAGGTAAAACTAAGAGGGGAGACTAATCAAAACCCTAATCATTGTCATGCTTGGTTGTTCCTAAGGTTTGTTAGGTTTTCAAGAGAAATCTTCAAAGAGAACCACCAGGATGCAGATGAACAGGATCAAGAGGAGCAAAGTGACTTGCTTCATTCAAGAAGTCAAGTCACTTGAAGAAAGAAAGTAAGAAGAACAAGAATGAGCAAGCTCAAACTCAAACACATATAAAAATGCAGCAATGGATGCAAGAGAGATGAAAAGAAAAGTCATGAGAAGTGAAGGCAAATTCACTTCTCAAGTTCACTTACCACCTGAAATGTTAGAAAAGAAATGCAATGCAATGCAAAATGGGATGAGATGACATGATGAGAAACAAAACCAAAAGCATGTTGATGATGATAATGATGCTATGAAGTGCTATGAACATGAGACAAGGCATGGAGATGATCATACAAGCTCAAGAATGCAAATGAAGTAGGTTAGGAACAATGAACATATATGAAAAGTTATGAAGTGCACATGACATACAACATGGCAAATACATGATGCAATAATCAAACATACTTTCAATATGTCTTATGATGTCAAATGAATCAAATGGATGCTTGAAATGTCATGGAAAGTCATGTTATGCAAGAGAATGCAAGATGGATGCAAATAAAAGCCCAAATTAGGGTTTATGAATCAAACATCAAACAAAAACCAAAAACAGAAGCAAACCCTAAGATAAAAAATGGAAAATGCCACACAAAGGCCCCCTAATCCTATACTAAACCAATGTCCAAAGAGGAGGTCTCAACTCTTAACCAATCTCAAGTTATGATTTTTACAAGTTATTAGGGTTTTTAGGGTTTTCAAACAAGAAAATTACCAAACAATTTGAAAATGAAAGATCAAATCAAGGCCATTTAATCTCACAAACTACATGCCAAACACAATGCAATGCAAAAAGAATCAATGTCCAACTCTTCATAGATAGGCAGAAATGATTTTTTGAACTTAGGATCAAAATAATGCACAAAAATGATTTTAATTCAAAAGAAAATTCTCAAAAAGCATCAAGATCAAAAAAGAAATTTGGTTTGAAGGTTGGACAATGTTTCTAAATGTCTTAGAACATTTCATGAATTTTTTGGTGATATTTAAATACCTAAAAGTATTTTTAATAAATTAATTCTCATTAATCAATTAAAAATAATCTTTTAAATATTTAAAAATACTTTTTTAATGCTAAAAATAAAATAAAAAATATTTTTGTGTCTTAAAAATTAATAAAACTCATGAGAAAAAGTTCCATAATTTTTAAACATTTTTTACTATTTTAAATTAATTATGCAAGTTAAATGAAAAGAAATGAAATAAAAATGAAAATAAATGGAAAGTAAACAGAATGGAGGGTTGAGATTGAGACTGGGTTTGAATGCATTGACCAGCGCGCATCTGGACGGCTGTGGTTCAATCTGAGTTAATTAACCTAATTGTGAATTAATTAATCTAACTAATTGAATTAGGGCTAATCAAAGTGATCTGGGCCCTTCACCTGCGCGCGAAGTCAACTGGTCAACCTAATCTAACGCCCAAGATTCAAATGGCACTAATGACCTGAGATTAGGGCAAATCACTCTCAGGTGACCGGAGGGAAGCTCCGGTCATCTTCTCCGGTGGTATCCAAACCCTAAAACATGATTCAAGCATCTATTCCACAAATTAAACACACCTAAGTGATCCTCTAACATCCTAAGACACGAATCCATGCTCAAACAACATTTAAACACCATGATTCAAACGAATCGAAGGAAATAAAATCCACGGGCAAAATTTCAGAGGGATCATACAAACTCATTTCTCACTTATTTTTGATTCTGAAACCATCCCCATGACCAGCAAGACATGAGCAACCATATTATAACTTAAAATGCATGCTTTGGGAGAAAGTGTTCATGTTCATACCTGAGCTGGAAAGCTTCAAAACTGAGCTTCCAGAGCTTCCTTTGCGTGCAAATGGACTCCCTTGACTCTCCTGGTGCTAATGGAAGGCTTGAAATGAGCTTAGACAAGCTGCCTTGAGCATTCCATTTCTGGTGTAGCAGAAAATGCAGTTTGTGTATAGGCTATTTCAGGTCAATGTGAAGGGTGGTTTTGACTCCTTGTGAGGTGCTTGACTCGTTGGTGAAGGAAAATGATGTGTTTGATGGCTGGATAAAGGGATTCGAAGAGTTCTGGTTTTGAGGATGAGAAATGGTGGAGCTCAATTCATGAGGGTTTCAGGCTTGAATCTTGTTGGTTTCTACTCAATGAAACATGGTGAGATGATTGGTGAAAATGGTTTGGATGTTTGAAGTTTGTGGAGGCAGATTCGAAGAGTTTTGCAAAGTGAGGTGAGTTTGTATATGTGATCTTGTGTGTTGTTTCAGCCTTGCTTCTTGAGTGTTATGGCCTGCATTTGGATAGTATATTTTAATCCTATAGGTCAGATGATTTGACATGGCCTCTATTGATTGGTAAGTTTGCTTTTGCCAAAAGTCCACTTTTTGTGTAAGAGAGGTATGGCTTGGTTCTAGGCTAGTACCAAGCATGGGCTGGCGCAGCAAGGGTGAGGGCAAGGGCTAGCAAAGCTCAGCATCCAATGTAGCAAGTGGTAGGGAGTGTGATCATGAGTTTTGCAAGTTGGTGCAACTTTGGTTCACATGTGACTTTCTCATTCCACAAGCCATGAAACATGAGCATTCTTGGTTCAATTCTGACTTTTAGAGTTTATGTGATGTTTGTGTCATGGTTTGATGTCAACTAGAGGTTACAAAAAGCCTTGGTTCATGATTTTGCAAAATTCACATTTGGTGCACATCTTGAAAATCAATGATTTTAACCAACTTTGTCACACCATAACTTTTGATCCAAGAAGAATTTGATCATGTTCTTGTACTTTTTGAAAAGGGAAAGATGTATTCTACAACTTTCATGACCAAAGTTTTTCCATTTGAAGCATTTTTGGATCAAGAATCAAGGCTTGAAAAATGACCTAAAATGGAGCATTCTTGAAAAGTCAACTATGCCCAAAAAGTCAACATTTGCAAAAACTCCAAATTCTTGATTTTGTGGACTTCAACCCTCTTCCATGATCAAATAAAGATCATATACACTCAAAATGATGAAGATCACCCATTGGTTGGGTCATTGGGGGCCTCAGATGCCCTGATTTTGCACTGACTTGTCTGAAAAGTCAACTCTTGATCAGATGACTTCCCCATGGAATTTCTTCATGAAAATTGATATGCATACTCCCTATACCATATAGAGACCAATGGAAACAAGAATGACCAAAAAATTTGGGGTTATGGCCTCTGAAACCAAAGCCCTAATTTTAGGTCAACTGTGCAGTCTATCCTGGCTCTGCTTCCACACCAATCCCAGTTCTTGTGATTCTTTTGAAATCTTGACTTTGAAAAGATGGAATATGATACAAGAACACATATGGACCCCTTTGAAGTGATTGATGGCCTTAGGAATGGCTCAGGATGCTCTTGGATTGCTCAGATCACAAACCCTAGATGCAGATGACTTTGAATCTATGCAGTGAATCAAAAAATGAAATATGAGATGATATGATTGTGTTTATGCATATGAGGTGATCACAAGCCATGGTGTGAAAGGGTGGGGGAAAATTTGGGGTGTTTACAGCTGCCCCTATTCAAACACGAGTTAGCTGTGCAGGATGTAAGCAACGGCTTAACAGACAAGCGAGATAACTTGTGGTTGAATACCAAAGACAGTCCAAAATTTGCACTCACAGAAATGAAGAAGAAAAGGGATATAGATTGTAAAAGAAAAATAAAGTATATTATAAGGTGTGGGCGACGGAGGACGACCGTCGAGCAGAGGACGACTGCTGGGTAAATAGCAATGACGGGGACGGCCGACATGCTGGGGATAAAAGGTAAAGCCAAGACGGGGACGGCCGACTAGCTGGGGAAGGTAAGAAAATATGATGGGGACGGCCATCAAGATAAAGTCGTAGAATTCTCTGGGGATCAATGAAACATGACGGGGACGGCCATCAAGTTCATAAAGCAAGGTAACCAACGATGGGGACGGCCATCGGGCTAAAAGAAAAGGAAAAGGGACCACGACGGGGACGGCCATCGGGTTAAAGAATAAATGAAATAAACAGATGATGGGGTACGGCCACCAAAAGTGAAGGACGATCACCTAGCAGGGGACGGCTGCTCTGTTGGGGAATAAAAGAATTATGATGGGGACGGCCATCAAAGGTGGAGGACGACCACCTGGCAGGGTACGGATGCCGAAAATATCAACGATGGGGACGGCCATCGGATAAAAGGTCAACGATGGGGACAGCCATCGGACGAGCATGATGGAGGACGACCATCAAGAGGTGGAGGACGACCACCTAGCAGGGGACGGCTGCTCTCAGGGTTTATCATGACATAGGACGAATGTCAGATAACCAAAATCAACAATGGGGACGGCCATTGGATAAAATGACGAAGGACGATCATCAAGGGGTGGAGGACGACCACCAAGAGGTGGAGGACGACCACCTAGCAGGGTACGGCTGCTAAAAATATCAACGATGGGGACGGCCATCGGATGAGCATGATGGAGGACGACCATCAAGAGGTGGAGGACGACCACCTAGCAGGGTACGGCTGCTTTCAAAATTTATCACAACACAGGACGAGTGTTAGATAAAAAGAAATTTGCTTGGCGATTTACTGGGGAGTAGTAAACACGGACGAGTGTTTATATCCAAGAAACAAAAGGTATAAGTGTTTGGTATTTGTGTATAGAATAAAGCTGCGGACGAGCATCCTTAAGACTACGATACGGACGAGTATCGGGTAGAAACAAACTGACACGTGTTCAAAGATGATGATACGGACGAGTATCAACTGGTTAACAGAGAACACGGACGAGTGTTGAATCTGAGAGGATTCCTCTGGGGAATAGTGGACACAGACGAGTATCTATATTCAAGAAGACACAAGTGTTTGACACGGTGTATGGATTAAAGATGCGGACGAGCATCCTTAAGACTATGATACGGACGAGTATCATGTAGAAACAAACACTAGACGCAATGTTCTGAGATGATGGTACGGACGAGTACCAACTGGTTAACAAAGAACAAAGACTACTGTTGAATCTGTGGGTAAATAAGTGGTGTATGCAAAACACGGACGAGTATCTGTATGAGTGTAACATGAGTAGTGAGTATGAGTGATGTATAGATGAGTGTTCAATCTGTTGGTGAGGGTGACACGGACAAGCGTCAAAAGGAGAAGAGTATAGTATAAACAAGTATCTGATATGCAAAGTGTAGGTGACTGCGCTGGGGAAATGACACGGACGGGTGTCGAAGGATTGTGTATATAGGTATATGTGAGTGCAAAGGGGATGTCTTTGGCTTTCTGCTGGGAGATATGACATGGACGGGTGTCAAGGAGTATCTGTAGTGCGGGTGATCTTGTTTGTAAAGAGTGTTCAGGCGACTTTACTGGGGAGAGATGGCACGGACGGGTGTCAAAATGAGTATATATTGGTGTTTGTGAATGTGAGGCAACTGCTTTTGCTGGGGACTCTGGTGGGGATTTTTCTGTACGTTGATGAATGGTTATTATTCACAAGTGTTGATTCAAAACACGGCTTATGATTATGCTATGTGTCAGATTTTGCCATAATGCTCCGTGTTAAAACGGAATGCTACGCTTTGTGGGTAAATATGATGTGAATGCTATGATTGCAAAGATACCAAACCGGGATCCGGGTCCCGTTGCTGCGAAGATCTTTGTTTGAAACAGGCATCCCAGCTGGGGATGAGATCACGGGTAGATCTAATGATATGATATCTGCTTGGGGATACGGGTCAATGATAGACCTATCCTAAATGATGAGAGACCCAGCTGGGGTTTGTAGAAGTTTTCTTCACTCTGTTGTGATCTTCTATGTGCTGCTCTTCTGGATAGAGGCTGGAACTCTGTGGGGAGATAGCTCTCTGACTTTTGTGCTCGGTTGAGGGTGAGATGGCAACTCGGCTGGGGAGAGAGAGAGGAATCATTGAAAGACCTCCCTAGAAGTTCTGCTACGGTAGCTTCTTGACTCAGCCGGGGATATGGGCATCTTCGGTGATACCTGCCCACTCTGATGGGGATAAGTAATAAGTGGACAACTCAACTGGGAGGAGTCATGAAAGGCAACTCAGCTGGGGAGAGAGCACTTTGGGTGCTAAAGTTCAGTGTTGATTTGCCAGCTCGCGGGGATGAAGCTTACATGCCCCAAGTTGCGTTCTGGATACCTGCAATCCTGAAAAAGATAAAGAAACGCACAAGGTAATCCCGAGGTATCCCTTACTGGATTCCGTCATAGGAGTTAGGATACTTCTGAGAGTGAGCATATTTCCTGCAAGCATGTTTTTTATTTGAGGATAAAACCTCTGTATTCTGTGCAAATCAGTTTTTTAGACATCAGACATTTTTTGCAAATAAAATGTACAAAACGAGACATGACTGAAAATCTGATTTTATTAATTCATATGCCCTGAATTGGCGAGGTACAGTCAAAGGAACATATCCCCTGAAATGAAGAGATTGTTACAAATTGAGAAACAAAATGCTGGCAATGTTGATGACGCTTTAAGGAGCTTCCTCTTCACTATGACTCGTATGACTTTTGACGCTCTTCTCATCTTGCTTTTTGAAGAATGTTGATTATGATTGAAGCTTGATCTTTTCGAAACTTGCCCAGTTGTAGATGATACAGACGAATTCAGAATGCAGTTGTTCGCTTATTTCCTTATTTTGCATGGATCGCCCTTTCGGGTTTTCAATCCATCGGGATACCCATTTTTGCCTGAGCTGTCCAATGTGGCTTTTCAACTTAGCGGGTGTACATTTTTTATTTATTTTCCCTTATTTTTGCCCGAGTCTTTTATTCTGTTTTTGACTCGCCGGGATGCCCTATTTTTGCCTGGACTTACATTCTGTTTTTATGTCCAGCGGGTCTTTTTATGCGAAGTATTTTTTAACTGCATCTGAATTCACAGGGGACGAGAAGTCCTCACCATCCATGGTACTGAGCATCAGTGCTCCACCAGAGAAAACTTTCTTTACCACGAATGGTCTCTCATAGTTCGGAGTCCATTTGCCCCTGTGGTCTGTATGAGGAGGGAGGATTCTTTTCAACACAAGATCTCCTACTTGGTACTCTCGGTGCCTGACTTTCTGATCGAAGGCTTTCTTCATTCTTTTCTGATATAACTGCCCATGACAGATTGCAGCCAATCTCTTCTCTTCAATCAGACTCAGTTGCTCGTATCGGGACCTAACCCATTCTGCTTCGTTCAGCTTAACATCCATCAATACTCGTAAAGAGGGTAGTTCAACTTCAACAGGTAGGACTGCCTCCATACCATACACAAGTTGATACGGTGTTGCCCCAGTGGATGTTCTTATTGACGTGCGGTACCCATGCAAGGCAAACGGTAGCATCTCATGCCAGTCTTTGTACGTGACTACCATCTTCTGCACAATCTTCTTGATATTCTTATTTGCTGCCTCAACAGCGCCATTCATCTCCCGGCATAGCTCTGCCATCATTTTGTTGTTTAGATTGGAACCATTATCAGTAATGATTCGCTCGGGCACTACATATCGACAGATGATATCTCTCTTCAGAAATCTGGCTACCACTTGTCTTGTGACGTTTGCATATGAGGTTGCTTCGACCCACTTAGTGAAATAGTCAATGGCGACCAGGATGAATCTGTGGCCATTTGAAGCAGTTGGATCAATCTTGCCGATCATATCAATGCCCCACATGGCAAAGGGCCATGGTGAAGACATGATGTTCAAAGGATTGGGAGGTACATGCACTTTATCTGCATAGATCTGGAATTTGTGGCATTTTCTGGCATAGGCACAACAGTCTGCATCCATTATGATCCAGTAATAACCTGACCTTAGCAACTTCTTAGCCATGGCATGCCCTCCTGCATGGGTACCAAAAGATCCTTCGTGCACTTCATGCATTAACAAGTCTGCTTCTGTTCTATCAACGCATCTGAGGAGTACCATATCAAAGTTTCTCTTGTACAGGGAACCATCAGTGTTCAGAAAGAAACTACCAGCAAGCCTTCTCAAAGTCTTCTTATCATTGGAAGATGCCCCAGGTGGGTATGTTTGATCCTTCAAGAAGCACTTAATGTCATGGAACCAAGGCTTATCATCTTTGACAACATCTACTGCGAATACATATGCTGGTCTATCAAGTCTGGACACTGAAATTTGAGGTACAAAGTTGGCAGCTTGTACTTTGATCATGGATGAAATGGTAGCCAGAGCATCTGCAAACTGATTCTCGTCCCGAGGGATATACTCAAGCTTGACGGTTGTGAAGAAAGTCAGTAACCTCCTTGTATAATCCCTGTAAGGTATCAAATGATCCTGGTGGGTGTACCATTTCCCGTTGGTTTGATTAACTACCAGAGCTGAATCTCCGAATACAGTCAATGTCTTGATCCTGAGGTCAATGGCTTCCTCAAGACCCATAATGCAAGCTTCGTATTCAGCTTCGTTGTTAGTGCAGTGGAAAGTGAGTTTCGCCGAGAAAGGCATGTGAACTCCTTTTGGTGAAATGAGTACTGCACCAACACCACGACCATTCATGTTAACAGCCCCGTCAAACATCATAGTCCATTCTTCTTTCGGGTCAGGCCCTTCAGTGTGAATAGGCTCTTCATGATCTTTTGCTTTTATGAACATGATGTCTTCATCAGGGAAGTCAAACCTCATAGGCTGGTAGTCGTCAATGGGTTGCTCAGCAAGATATTCAGATAGTACACTGCCCTTGATGGCTTTCTGAGAGGTGTACTGGATGTCGTATTCTGTGAGAATCATCTGCCATCTTGAAACCCGTCCGGTAAGAGCTGGCTTCTCGAAAATGTACTTGACTGGGTCCATCTTTGAGATCAATAAAGTAGTGTGGGTCAACATATACTGTCTCAGTCGGCGAGCAGCCCACGCTAAAGCACAGCAAGTTTTCTCGAGCAGTGAATAACGTTGTTCACAGTCGGTAAACTTTTTGCTTAGGTAGTATATTGCATACTCTTTTCGACCAGACTCGTCATGCTGGCCCAGCACACACCCCATTGACTCTTCTAATACCGTCAAATACATTATCAAAGGTCTTCCTTCCACTGGAGGCATGAGGATTGGAGGTTCTTGCAAGTACTCTTTGATCTTGTCAAAAGCCTTCTGGCAATCTTCGTTCCACCTGACCGTCTGTTCTTTTCTCAATAGCTTGAACAAGGGCTCACAGGTTGCTGTAAGGTGAGATATGAACCGTGAGATGTAGTTAAATCGACCTAAGAACCCTCAAACTTCTTTCTCTGTCTTCGGTGCAGGCATCTCTTGGATGGCTTTGACTTTATCAGGGTCAACTTCAATCCCTTTCTCGCTTACAATAAAACCCAGCAGCTTACTAGATCGCACCCCGAATGTGCACTTGTTGGGGTTCAGCTTTAATTGGTACTTCCTCAGACGCTTGAATAACTTCAGTAGATTCACCAGGTGGTCTTCTTCAGTAAGGGACTTGGCAATCATGTCATCCACATAACATTCGATTTCTTTATGGATCATATCGTGGAATAACGTTACCATAGCCCGTTGATATGTTGCACCGGCATTCTTGAGCCCAAATGGCATTACCTTGTAGCAGAACGTGCCCCAAGGTGTGATGAATGTTGTCTTCTCCATGTCTTCAGGTGACATCTTAATCTGGTTGTATCCTGAAAATCCATCCATGAAGGAGAATACCGAGAACTGAGCTGTGTTATCAACCAATACATCAATGTGAGGTAATGGGAAGTCATCTTTCGGGCTGGCTCTGTTCAGGTCCCGGTAGTCAACACACATTCTTACTTTGCCGTCCTTCTTAGGCACAGGTACTATATTAGCAACCCACGGCGGATAGCTAGTTACAGCAAGGAACCCGGCGTCCCATTGCTTTTGTACCTCCTCCTTGATTTTCATAGCCATGTCTGGGCGAGTACGGCGCAGCTTCTGTTTGACTGGTGGGCATTCTTCCCTCAACGGCAGCTTGTGCACAACAATATCGGTGTCCAATCCTGGCATATCTTGATAAGACCAAGCAAACACATCCACATACTCTTGAAGCAGATCAATCAGTTGTCTCTTCACTGAGTCTTGTAAGCAGGCCCCGATTTTAACCTCTTTCACGTCTTCGTTTGTGCCAAGATTAATCACTTCAACCTCCTCCTGGTGAGGAGTAATAAAATTTTCCTCTTGTCTCAACAACCTGGCTAGCTCTTCAGGAAGCTCATACTCTTCTTCAACCCCTTCATCAGCTTGATTGATTGGATTGTCAAAGTCATACGAAGTCATAGCCGTGCTGTTGTCGGTGCTGTCTGGAAGGCACTCTCTGCAAGGGTTAAGTTTGTTCATTTTAGTGATCTGATTTTAGTCTTGCTTAGAAAAAGTGAAATAAAGTTATCATTTTGAAAACATCGCCATTTATTTTTGTACAAAAAAGAAAAATGGAAAACAGTGAGCAGAAAAGAAAAAGACTCGTTTGCAAAAAGATGTCTGATATTTCATTAATTAATCTTGTTTGCACAAAAAGTACAGATGGCCCGATTACAAAATTAGTCTTGTCATCTTGGGCAAGATGCAAGACTTTGATGCATGCTTATAAAAATACAGGAAATAATAATTACTCTGCATGAGTAACTCTTATAATTTCCTGGGAAGACCAGTTTGAGATACTGCTCCCCGGGATCTTTGGACGAATCCAGTTCTCCAGATTGCGCTCCTCTTCCAACTCGTCTTCCAGACAGTTGATGGCATCAGGGGTAAGCATCCCCCCACTCACAAAATTGGGCTCTTTCGCAGCCGCTGCTTGACCTTGTTGAGTTGGTTTGTAACCCAACCCAAATCTGTCTTCTTTCTTTTCCACCGGTAGCAATTTGCCCCAGCCTTGGGCGTTTCCTCCCTCAACAACCTTCCGGGCTTATTGGTATGATGATATTGAAGTACCAGGTACAGCAGATGTTTCATTCACATTCAAAGCTTCAAACCCCTGGCTCATTGTTTCATGGATCTCCCCGTCCATTTCAATGTACTTATAGGTTGCCAGGTGGCTGACAAAAATGTCCTCCTCTCCGCAGATTGTAACGATTTGACCCTCCCACTCATATTTTAACTTCTGGTGAAGGGTAGAGGTCACGGCGCCAGCAGCGTGAATCCATGGCCTACCCAATAAACAGCTGTATGCGGGCTGTATATCCATCACGTAGAAGGTAGTTTTAAAGGTCTGCGGGCCAATCGTTACGGGCAACTCAATCTCTCCCAGAACCGATCTCTTTGAACCATCAAAGGCTCTTACCACCAGGTTGCTGGGTCTCAACGCCAATCCGTCATATTCTAGCTTCACTAGGGCCTTCTTAGGTAACACATTGAGGGATGACCCCGTGTCTACCAGCACATGGGAAAGGACAGCACCTTTGCATTCCATGGTTATGTGCAAGGCTTTGTTATGGTTGTGGCCTTCCGTGGTCAATTCAGTATTGGTGAACCCTAGTCCGTGACTAGCATTAACATTCCCCACTACAGCTTCCAGCTGATTGACAGTGATCTCTTCAGGCACGTAGGCTGCGTGCAAGACTTTGAGTAGTGCATTCCGATGGGCTTCGGAGCACATAAGCAATGATATGATTGAGATCTTGGAAGGCGTCTGATGAAGCTGATCCACTATTTTATAATCACTCTTTTTGATGATTCGCATGAACTCATCAACCTCTTGATCGAATGGCGTCTTCAAAGCTTCCTTAACAGCTTGATCTTCCTGCACAGGGCTCTTCCCTTTTGCCTTGGCAGCAGCTTCTGCTTCGGCAGTGGGTCTCTGAATTTGTGGAGCGAAAAGACGTCCGCTTCGAGTGAAGCCTCCGCCTCCGCCCACATTGTCTATTTGTGGTGCAGGGGTTGATGATTCAAAAGTGATTCTTTGTCCTTCACAGTACAAGTCAGAGCCGTAATGCCAGGGGATGGCATTGCTGCTTTCATAAGGTACGGGTCCAGGCACCGTGATAGTGACTGGACTGATTGCTGCTGTTGAAGGAACTGTGATAGTTTGCGGATCATAATAAATTGTAACTGGTGCTCTAATGGGAGTAGCACCTTCTGAATTGTAGGCAGAGTTGCTTTCAGGATCATAGAATATGGTGACAGTTGAGACGTCTTCATGATTGGTTGCTGGTGTTGTAGGAGATATTGCCAGAAGAAAGGATGTTGTTGTTGTAGGAGTTTCGAAATGGAGTGAAGCTGAAGTTGTAGAAGAAGAAATTGCTGATAACTGATCAGTTGAGACGATAGATGGAGTACTTGTTGATGAAACCGAAGAATTGTCAGGAACAATGGTTGCTGCAGTTGTAGGAGGTTCTGAGACCGTTGCTGATGAGATTGCTGGATTTGTTGGAAACGATGTGATGATCTGAAGTTGGCCACTCTGAATAAGACCATCTATGCCATTCCTTAAATTATCGCACCCATTTACTGAGATGTTGCAGTAAGCACAACCTAACTCACACCCCGGGAACATTTGACATTCCAAGAGCTGAGCTTTGATTTCCACCAACGGTGTCCTGATCTGGCCCACACTGGTTATTAAATAAGACGGCTTGTCTTCTTCAATAGCGTTAATCCTAGGACCACCGTGGTTTGGCATCGGGTTCTTATTGACATTGGGTGGTGGTGCGAAATTCAGAGCTTTTGAGTCTACCAGGTCTTGTACCTTCATATGCAGAGCTCTGCACTTCTCTGTACTGTGGCCAGGTGCGTTTGAATGGAAGGCACACCTAGCGTTGGAGTCATAATTCCTGGGTAGACTGTTGGGATCTGGAGGTGCCAGCGTCCTTAGCTCAACTAGGTTGAGTTTCAGGAGTTGTGGCAGCAGGGTAGCATATGGCATAGGGATCGGATCGATCACCCTGTTGGCTTGAGATGGCCTCTGCTGAAATGGCCTTTGTTGACTGTTGTTGTTGGTGTTGCTGTTGTTGTAATTCCTTGGAGGATACTGAGATTGCTGGTGGTACTGAGGTTGTGGCTGATAGTTTTGTTGCGGAGGTTGATAAACTGGATGAGGATGGACTGGAGCAGGAATGGTGACTGCTGCCACTGATCTGTGAACATATTGGAGCCTGCCCCTGTTGGTGTGGATGGCATTGGTCTCGCCAGTTCTTCTCGGGCCTACAAAAGGCTTTCTTGTACTACTGGACGAGCTTGCACCATTGTCGGAAATCTTACCCATTTTTAACAGGCTTTCAATTCTCTCCCCAGCTATGACAACATCTGCAAAGCTAGTGGAAGAGAAAGCAGCCAGCCTGTCAATATATGTTCCCTGAAGGGTGTTCATGAACATATCTGCCATTTCCCTTTCAGACATAGGTGGTTGAACGGCAGCAGCCAATTGCCTCCATCTCTGGGCATATTCTCGGAAACTTTCCCTTGACGACTGTGACATTCCCATTAGGAGGGTCCTGTTGGGTGCCATGTCTAAGTTATACTGATACTGTCTGATGAAGGCCTCTGCCAGGTCCTTCCAGCACCTAATAGTTGCCCTTGTCAAGTGAGAGTACCATTCTCTTGACGCTCCAGTTAAGCTGTCTTCGAAATAGAACATCCAGAGCTTCTCGTCCATAGTATAGGCCTTCAGCCTTCCCAGAAATGATTGCAAATGAGTCCGGGGGCATGAAGTCCCGTTGTATTTTTCAAAACAAGGAGGCTTAAACTTATGGGGGATCCTGACCCCGTCTACCAAGCCCATGTCCATGACGTCGAAGCCCAAAGAGTTTTGAGATTCTAAGGACCTCAATTTCTCAGCTATCTCATCCAACCTTCTATCATAAGCTTCCTCCCCAGCACCCATTACTGTGAATTGATCCTCTTGGGGGTCTTCTTGAAGTACCCTGGCTGCAGTGGCTGTCCCTTGAACATTTGCAGGAATATTGACCTCAGGATGGAGGTGTGGTCCAAATACAGGGGGATTTACATGAGGTTGGACCCTTTCATTGTTACTGGTGCCGGCAGTCCCTATATGTGGATCTTCTTGATTCTGCCTTTCCACCATGGCCCTTAATCTTTCCTGGCTCTGAGCCATGTTGTTCATAACTTCCATAAACTGAGTCATCTGCGTTCTCATTTCTAGCCTTTCGTTTGCCATTTGATTTCTGACCTCAGTGAGGTCCTGCTGCATCTGATCCATTTGAATGCCCGGAAGGTTGCTACGGGTCGGATAACGGTGCGGACGGTTGAGGGGAAATACCCGGCGCCTAGCAATAGTTCCTGAACATCACAACAGAGTTAGCAACAACAAGACAAAAACCTACAAAACAAACAAAAGGTTAGCATGCAATGCAGTATGCTTATTTGCTCTCAAGGTATCCGGCTTGGCATTCAGTTTTGACCATTCCAGACCCTTGAAGATGCTGTTGTTGTTGCTTGAAGAAAACTCAGATGAAGCAAACTAACACAAATATATTACAGAAGGTAAGATAATACAACTTGTTCATTTTACAACACAAGCCCTCTAAGGGGTCAAAATACATTACAAGAAAATAAAAGTTCATGGAAAGAAAGCAACAACAAACAAATGGTCAAACACCAAGACCAAACTCATCCTCACGAACTTCCTTGAGAAGTGCCTCGGTCACAGGATCAGTCGGACGCTCCGTGAGATTCCTGATGAGGAGATTCCGGGTTGTAACAGCTGCTGTTAGCTTCTTGTGCTGACTTTGGTCTTTTGACCTCTTCACCCCAGCTTTGATCTTCAACTCTGATATCTCCCTATGGGCTGCTGCCAGGGCTTCTTGCTGCTCTTTTGCATTAGCTTCCAGTTGCTCCATCTTGTCTTGAACTCTCTTGTCTTCTAGAGTACGAGCCTCGGTGATCCTGACCCACCGGGCTTGGCTCTCCTTCAAATACAAGTCTGTCCTTGCTCTCTGGAACTGGGCTTCCTTGCAAGCATTCTTCAGAATCTGTTCTCCAGCCTTAGACTTGTTGATATAATCCCCAGATTTCTCAATCTTAGTCAGATGCTCCATTCTCAACTTCTCCAACCTCTCAATCTCCCTTATGCCCTCACTCCTCTCCCGGAGGGTCTTCTGCAAAGCCTGGGTTAACTTCTCATTTCTTTCTTTCAAGCTCTCAAACTCCTCCAAACTGATAGTGGCAGGGGGTGGTGCTGAAGATGACTCAGGCATGTCTTCTATGGTAAATGGCATTCCAGAGAATTGGGCCCTGGCACGGGACCACTCATAATATTGTGCTGATGCCACATTGTTGCACTTCCCCAGAATGGTTACTCCCTTGGTTTGAACATTATCCCAGGCCCAGGCAGCCTGCCTAACAACAGTCAAATTAATCTTGTTCTCACAATAAAAGGTCTCCACCAAGTCCTGTGCCTTTGGAGTATGGACCAGTGCATAGCCCAGTTGCCTTCTGAACAGCAGAGGGTTGTAATTGATACTACCCTTAACTCCTATTAGGGGCACATTGGGAAAATGCCCACAGCTGGTGATGATATCCCTGCCCTTGGTGCTCTGAGTGCACCATCTGATATCAGCTGAAGTTAGAGCAGTGAGTCTCTTAGCCCAGTTGCTCTGCTGATGAGGATTTAGAAATGCATCTGTCCTGGGTAGATGCTTGAGAAGCCAAGTGTGGAACAATGGAGCACAACACCTCACTAACCTTCCCCTCTGCTTTTCATTCCTCTGATGCACTGAATAGTAAAGATCCCCCAATAAAGTGGGTGCTGGGTTCTTCAGGATGAAAAGATGGATTGCATTCTTGCTAATGAATCGAGGCTCATCTGCAAACAATACAATTCCATATATACTCAAGGCCAATAATGCACAAACAGCTTTCCACTCTCCTAAAGAAGCTTTCAGGGTAACTTGAGAGATCAAGAAATCCAGATGGAAACCAGGGATCCCAGCTTTAGAAGTCATATGCTGCTCAATCAGGACAGGTTCCAAATGCAGAGCCTTTGCTACTTCTCCATTACCAGGAAAGACCATCTCAGGGTTGAAAGGGATTCCACCCCTGATAGGCAGACCAACTAATGATGAGTATTCTTCCAATAGAGGGCCTAGCTGAAAGTCTTGGAAAGTGAAACATCTCAGTGGGGGATCATAGAACTGAATGCAAGTGTGGATCAGACTTCTTTGTGAAGGGTCCAGATCCATAACCATATCAAGTATATCCCCATAATGTTCCCTGAACAATGGTATGTGATCTGGAGTGATCAGGGTTTGAATCCTCCTGATGTCTGATAACTCTGGCTGGAAGAAGTGATAGGTGATATTGCTCTTTTTAGGGGCCATGATGCTGAAGACTGAGTAGAGATAGGTGCTGATGATAATACTGAAGAAGGGGCCACTGATTGGCTGGTGCAGGTGATAGCTGAAGCAGATAGCTACACTGAAGCAGGTGCTGATGAAGATAGGTCAATACTGAAGATGGGGTCAAAACTAGCCAAAAGTGAAGATGGATACCCTGAAACACAAATAAGCAAATGTCAATATGATGCAATGATTATGTATGCAAATGATATGCAAGGGTTTGTGACTGAGCTGGATCTGATCAAAACTCTGATATAGGTCCATGTCATATTCAAGAATACCAGATGGAGGTCTATAAATCCGGTAACCAAGGTAGGGGACTCAAATAAAGAGCCACATGTCCAGGGTTTTAGAATCACAAGAACTGTTCCAACATGAAGTGTTCTTAATCAAGTCAAAGTAACAGGGTATTCTGAGGTCAAGGTACCTGCAAACCTGTAAACAGCCCAACCCCCTCACAGGTGGTGTTCTAGGACAAGGATCCTCAGACTTGGATCAGTTATGAGAAGTGTAAACACTTCCAACCCGGAGGTACAGTGTTTACAATAACCATAAAAGTTCCTCCTCTAATTCACCTCAGTTTCTGAAGGTCAATACTAAAAGGTCATCCAGACTTAGCAGGCTTCCCAGATAGCCCTAGCATTGCAGGAAATCTGCAACACAGAGTTCTCAAGAAGAAACCCACATCTGAACCGTGTTTCATATTCCCGCACCAGACCGAAATGGAATGGGAAAGAATATGATTCACTCTAGCCTAGGTGTCACTCAGGTCCCAGGTATAGGACCTTAACTCTCAATGGAACACCCACCCACCAAAGCAAAACCAGATCCAGCCAGACAGCATGACAATATGATATATGAAAAAAAACTGTAAAGAAAGCAATAAATAAAGCTGTACAGAAAGCAGTAAATAAAGCAAATATACAAACACAAATAAGCACATAACACCCCAGTAAACACAAATCAAACAAGCGCTAGGAGGAACCCACAAAAAAGAACCAGAAGCCCTGGTTGCAATATAAGGGTCCCCAGCAGAGTCGCCAAGCTGTCGCTCCCGATAAGTGGGACCGGCCCAGATAAAGGTACAGACGCGAACGGTCGGCGAGAGGGACAATGAGAACACACAGCCGTGAACTCACTGGAGAATGAATAGAGTCGCCAGCTAGGCATTTTTATCCCGGAGGAAAGGCAATGCTGCATAGACCTAGAAAGAAATGGATAAGACGGTCGCGAACCAGAGAGACTGAGAAAGGGGGTTGGTTACAACCTGGGAAGGTATTAGCACCCAGATTGTCCGTCGTACTCGACGGGATCCACGCTTAAAAGATTTGTGCTTTAGAGGGGTAGTGTCAGTGCAATCTGTGTATGAAGCTGGAAAAGAATGTACAGGTGTCAGTGCATAAATGATGTGAAGTATGAAAGTGTCAGTGTAGGAAAGGAGTGAAATGCTCAAGATCATGAGGCTAAAAGAGTGATGCTGAAAGAGGGGGAATATACAGAGACTTTTGTTCGATAACTGTTAAGTTATGCCTACGTATCCTCTCGTGCAATGAGGAAGTCAGAACACCGTAGTTCGACCCAAAGAGACTGAAAGATGAATTGACTTGTGAACTGCTTACTTGCCTATGCTCAAGTGTATGATCTGTCTGGCACCGATGCAAACTGTCTTGCATTAGACGGAAGAAGCGAGCTCTCGTTTATGAGTGAATGAGATGAGAAAAGAATCCCGAAGGAGACGATTATTGTTTGTTTTTGAGTTTTCAGTCTTTTATTGCTTTTGAGAGTTTGTCATAAGTTGATGAGCTTAAGCCTAAACCAATGGATTTAGTAAACTCATCACATCTTCCCTCTGATTAGGGGTAATGAGAATACCTTAAGTGTGAAGTCAACTTCTCACACTTAACCACCTTTGATGTAGGGTTAAGATCATTAACCTACTTGTGATTATTTAGATGTTTTTGGTGTTTTTGTTTAGTGTTGAGTAATGAGGTTAAGCCATAATCAAGGATTAAACAGACTCACTTCACCATCCTAATTGAAGGATAATAGATGAGAGTGCTTAAGCTGAGGAAAGCTCCTCAACTTAATCCATGATTAGGGATTAAACTCATGACAAAACAAGCTTTTGATTAAGTGGATTTTATTTAATGATATGATGATGAAGTGATTTTTAGAGTTTGTAAGACTACTTGAGGGGGACTTGTCCATTAACACTAGGGTTAGTCCTTCTTAACCAATTAAGGAAGAATTAGAACCCTAATGCAAGGCCCAAGTTACAAGTGTGATGTCTTGATGATTATTAAGTGGATTGATTAAGGAGTTAAACACATTAAGGGTTTAACACTTAGGATTAAAGTTATACACTCCATCCTAAGAGAAGGATGCAGGCATAAGCTTAATCACAAAGCCTTAAAACCTGTAGGGTTTAGTCCCTGATTATGAGATGAGAAGAGAAGACTCAAAAGAGACACAAAGGTAAAACTAAGAGGGGAGACTAATCAAAACCCTAATCATTGTCATGCTTGGTTGTTCCTAAGGTTTGTTAGGTTTTCAAGAGAAATCTTCAAAGAGAACCACCAGGATGCAGATGAACAGGATCAAGAGGAGCAAAGTGACTTGCTTCATTCAAGAAGTCAAGTCACTTGAAGAAAGAAAGTAAGAAGAACAAGAATGAGCAAGCTCAAACTCAAACACATATAAAAATGCAGCAATGGATGCAAGAGAGATGAAAAGAAAAGTGATGAGAAGTGAAGGCAAATTCACTTCTCAAGTTCACTTACCACCTGAAATGTTAGAAAAGAAATGCAATGCAATGCAAAATGGGATGAGATGACATGATGAGAAACAAAACCAAAAGCATGTTGATGATGATAATGATGCTATGAAGTGCTATGAACATGAGACAAGGCATGGAGATGATCATACAAGCTCAAGAATGCAAATGAAGCAGGTTAGGAACAATGAACATATATGAAAAGTTATGAAGTGCACATGACATACAACATGGCAAATACATGATGCAATAATCAAACATGCTTTCAATATGTCTTATGATGTCAAATGAATCAAATGGATGCTTGAAATGTCATGGCAAGTCATGTTATGCAAGAGAATGCAAGATGGATGCAAATAAAAGCCCAAATTAGGGTTTATGAATCAAACATCAAACAAAAACCAAAAACAGAAGCAAACCCTAAGATAAAAAATGGAAAATGCCACACAAAGGCCCCCTAATCCTATACTAAACCAATGTCCAAAGAGGAGGTCTCAACTCTTAACCAATCTCAAGTTATGATTTTTACAAGTTATTAGGGTTTTTAGGGTTTTCAAACAAGAAAATTACCAAACAATTTGAAAATGAAAGATCAAATCAAGGCCATTTAATCTCACAAACTACATGCCAAACACAATGCAATGCAAAAAGAATCAATGTCCAACTCTTCATAGATAGGCAGAAATGATTTTTTGAACTTAGGATCAAAATAATGCACAAAAATGATTTTAATTCAAAAGAAAATTCTCAAAAAGCATCAAGATCAAAAAAGAAATTTGGTTTGAGGGTTGGACAATGTTTCTAAATGTCTTAGAACATTTCATGAATTTTTTGGTGATTTTTAAATACCTAAAAGTATTTTTAATAAATTAATTCTCATTAATCAATTAAAAATAATCTTTTAAATTTTTTTTTTTTTTTTTGAAAAATGTAAAATATATTACCAACCAAAAACAATTACACGCAAGGCGATCCAAAGATCCAGCCAACAAAACAACAAACCCTAAGGCAACATTAACAAGCTAATGTGCTTTCTCATTCTAGGGCTACCCCAAAGCCTTTGGCTTACACAGTTTATGATGTTATCAATTACATGTTGTGTATTACTCTCCCCCCCAAAAACTATTGTATTCCTATGATTCCAAACATGATAGACAGTTTCAGCTATTGCGCATTTCAACACCATAGCTTTCCAACCCTTCCCTTTACATTTTTTGCTCAGCCACTCTAACTCCTCATTCCAAATACTAGCCACATGAGGGATTTGAATCCAATTCAGCACCGCCCTCCATATCCGATTTGTTTCCTGGCAATCAAAAAATAGATGATTAATTGACTCCTTCTCATTACAAAAACAACAATTATCCTCATGAATCATGTGAAATCTCAATAGCCGGTCTTTCGTAGCAAGCTTTTTGTGGCATGTCATCCACAACGTAAACATCGCCCTTGGTCTAGCTTGGTTCTTTATCATCACATGACGCCACTCAACTCTCGGTTGCTCGCCTTGTAGCTCTTTATACATGCTGCTTGTATTATATCTCTCTCTATGTTTTAATTTCTCCCACTCTGCTAAATGTTCAATTTTTCCCCTCACATGCAGTATCCCCTTCATAATCCAAGATTGGGAATTTCTAATGGGGGACTGCATAATATCCTGGTTTTTCAGAATGTAAGTATTCACCCATTTTATCCAGAGGCTATCCTTCTTCCCGCTCAAATTCCACAACAGTTTCGCTAAGCACGCCACATTCCAAGTTTCAATGTCAATAACGTTCAGCCCTCCTTTCTCCTTTGGTTGACAGATTTTCTTCCAAGCAATTGGGGACTTCCTGGTTATGTTCTCACTGTTAGACCATAGGTACGACCGGCAAATCGCTTCTATCTTCTTGAAAACTGTTTTTGGAACCGGCATTACTTGCAACCAATAATCAGTGGTAGCAAATAGGATACTATTTATTAATTGCAGTCTCCCGGTAAAGCTCAGACATTTAGTGCTCCAATGCCTAATACGGTTCGTCAATTTTTCTGCAAGCATTAAGCATTGGCCAGCTGACAGTTTCTTGTTAGACATAGGAATCCCAAGATATTTGAAAGGAATTTTCCCTTGCACAAAACCAGTTGTGTGCAGAATCTGTTCCTGCTCATCACCTGCCACATTGCTGAAAAACACTTTGCATTTGCTCGGATTCACAGTCAGCCCAGTAGCCTCTGAGAACTCTGTGAAAGCCTTCATGAGAATCTCCACTGATCCTCTATCCCCTCTCACAAACAGCAATAAATCATCAGCAGAACTGACCTCTATCAAGTTGATCTTCTCACACTTCGCATGGAAGTTGAAATCTGGTATCTCCTTGAGTCTTTGCAATTTTCTGTGTAGATACTCCATAACAATTACAAAGAGCAAGGGAGATAATGGATCCCCTTGCCTTAGCCCTTTTTTTGCTTTGAGAATATTAGTCACCTCTCCATTCACTTTGTATCTATAGGAAACAGTTGTCACAGTTAACATTATCCATTGAATGAACCTGTTAGGGAAGTTCATCTCTTTCAGGATATTTTCCAGGGCTATCCACTCAACTGAATCATAGGTCTTTTGAAGATCCATTTGTATCATGCATTTGGGAGGTCCATATTTGTTGTTGTAGCCTTTGAGAAGATCATAAGCTAGCAGGATGTGATCTTGGATGTGTTTTCCAGGTATAAATGCAGCTTGGCTCATATCAATTATGCTGGCAATCACTTTACTCAATCTCTTTGTCATGACTTTAGAGATAATCTTGTAAACAGTGGTACAGCATGATATGGGTCTGTACTCTGAAACTTTGGCAGCAGTAGAGATCTTGGGAATTAATGTCACAAGAGTACAGTTGATGGAAGTCAACATTTTCCCTGCATTGTAAAACTCCCAGACAGCTTCACAAACATCTTTTTTCACTATCTCCCAATAGGTCTTGAAAAATTTGGATCCATAGCCATCAATGCCTGGTGCTGTATTATCATCAATGCTGAACAAGGCATCCTTTATTTCTTTCTCAGTAACAGGGCTAATTAACTCCTGCTTCTGAATGTCAGTTAGCTGGGCACCTTTTCTCATATCCACTATGTTAATGCCTTTCAATTGATGAGCTGTCTTGCCCACTAAGTCCCTGTAGAAATCCACCACAATAGTTTCCATTTCCCCTTGATCAGTTTGATACTCCCCAGCATTATTCAGCAATCCTCTCATACTTGTATGCTAGTATTTGCTTTTCAAAACAGCATGGAAATACATATTGTTTCCATCTCCCATTTTTATCCAGTTAATTTTTGCTCTCTGAAAAAGCAATTGCTCCTCTAGGGTATTCAGTCTGATCACCTCCTCAGTAAGCTTTCTAGTTTCCTCAATCAGATGACAATTCAGCCTATCATGTTTCAATTTAGATTGAACCTCATTCAACTGGTTTCTAGTACTATTCAGTTGATCACCAATCCCCTTAAACTGCCTGCATATGTTCCTTATAGGGTTCCTAAGCATTAGCATCTTTCTCCAAACTCTGAACATAGCAGTTCCACTCACATGTTGATTCCAATGAGCACTGATGACCTCCTTTATCCCCTCTATGTTGACAGCAGCATTTTGGAATTTGAAAGCAGATCTCTGAACTCTAGGCCTCTCCTCCTCCTCCAAGCATAATAAAGCATGATCTGATACACCTGCTTCCATTATTCTCAGAATCCTGTTGGCATTTTTCACCATCCACTCAAGGTTTCCAATGCATCTGTCTATTCTTGAGTAGATGGCACCATGAATATGTTTGTTAAACCAGGTAAAATTAATAAAACTCATGAGAAAAAGTTCCATAATTTTTAAACATTTTTTACTATTTTAAATTAATTATGCAAGTTAAATGAAAAGAAATGAAATAAAAATGAAAATAAATGGAAAGTAAACAGAATGGAGGGTTGAGATTGAGACTGGGTTTGAATGCATTGACCAGCGCGCATCTGGACGGCTGTGGTTCAATCTGAGTTAATTAACCTAATTGTGAATTAATTAATCTAACTAATTGAATTAGGTCTAATCAAAGTGATCTGGGCCCTTCACCTGCGCGCGAAGTCAACTGGTCAACCTAATCTAACGCCCAAGATTCAAATGGCACTAATGACCTGAGATTAGGGCAAATCACTCTCAGGTGACCAGAGGGAAGCTCCGGTCATCTTCTCCGGTGGTATCCAAACCCTAAAACATGATTCAAGCATATATTCCACAAATTAAACACACCTAAGTGATCCTCTAACATCCTAAGACACGAATCCATGCTCAAACAACATTTAAACACCATGGAATTTCTTCATGAAAATTGATATGCATACTCCCTATACCATATAGAGACCAATGGAAACAAGAATGACCAAAAAATTTGGGGTTATGGCCTCTGAAACCAAAGCCCTAATTCTAGGTCAACTGTGCAGTCTATCCTGGCTCTGCTTCCACACCAATCCCAGTTCTTGTGATTCTTTTGAAATCTTGACTTTGAAAAGATGGAATATGATACAAGAACACATATGGACCCCTTTGAAGTGATTGATGGCCTTAGGAATGGCTCAGGATGCTCTTGGATTGCTCAGATCACAAACCCTAGATGCAGATGACTTTGAATCTATGCAGTGAATCAAAAAATGAAATATGAGATGATATGATTGTGTTTATGCATATGAGGTGATCACAAGCCATGGTGTGAAAGGGTGGGGGCAAATTTGGGGTGTTTACACCAGTGACTGCATATAGTTGTTTGCTGGGAAGACCTTGGATACATTCAGCAAGAGCAGATTCATCCACACTTCATCAAAAGCTGAAATTCGTCTGGGAAGGCCAAATTGTGACATTTAGTGGGGAAGAAGACATCTTCGTCAATCATCTAGCTTCATTCAAGTAAGTGGAGATGGATGGCGAGATAGTGGAGACTCCATGTCAGGCTTTTGAGCCCCTGAAAACTGAACAAGCATCTGCATTGGCAGCTTCCTCTGAAGAACCAAAGAAGGGGGTTTCCATAGACTCTTATAAGCAAGCTCTTGAGGTGGTAGAGTCGGGGATGCGAGAAGGCTGGGGCAGTCCAGTAGAAGTGCCATAAAAGAAATATATGTTTGGGATTTGTTATCATCCTGGGAAGTCATCATCTGGACCGAGTGCGAGAGGTCGTCAAGGCCCGATTACTTTCACGAGTGCGGGAGTGGTGGATTATGGAAGCATCAGTATCGTGCAAGACAACGCAGTTGATAGTGACTATGACTTAGATGAGTGGATCAGGCCTTCTGCTCCAGGGACTCAACTTAGCAACTGGTCGTCTGAAAGGCTTATCTCAGTCACCTCCTTCGAAGAGTAATAATCTTTGTTTCTGTATTTTCTGTACTCAAGCACTATGTCTTGCCCTGGGCATAGTAGCTTATTGTAAGGGTTCTTTTGTTCCTAACACAATTCATAATCATAAATAAAGCTGACGTTTCACATTCATCCATGTTGTTCTTTGCCTTTCATATTTGCTTTTGTTTTTCAAAAAAAGGAAAGAAAAATTTTAAAATGGCAATGTTTCTCATTTTCTCAAGTTTTTTCTAAAGCCTTGCATGAATCACCATTCATGCAGGTGCTCGTCACCGGATCTTATCAATGAAGACCTTGTTATGGCTAAGTATGACTTTGACAATACAATTTATCAAGCCAATGAGGAAGGTGAAGAAGTTTGCGAACTACCTGAAGAGTTAGCCAGACTACTTAAACGGGAGGAAAAGATGATTCAGCCGCATGAAGAGGCCATCAAAGCAATAAACCTGGGTACCAAAGAAGACAAGAAAGAAGTTAAGATCGTGGCCGCATTAGAAGAATCTATCAAGACTCGTCTAATTGCCATGCTTCGAGAGTATGTTGAGGTCTTCCCATGGTCTTACCAGGATATGCCTGGTTTAGACACTGACATTGTGGTACACAAGCTGCCTCTAAAAGAAGACTGCCTGCCAGTGAAGCAAAAGTTGAGACGCACACGCCCTGATATGACAATCAAGATAAAAGAGGAAGTATAAAAGCAATTTGATGCTGGTTTCTTGGCTGTGACTAGTTATCCTCCATAGGTTGCTAATATTGTGCCGGTCCCTAAAAAAGACGACAAAGTCAGGATGTGTGTAGACTACAGGGATTTGAACAGGGCCAACCCTAAAGATGATTTCCCGCTTCCTCACATAGATATGCTTGTTGATAATACTGCTCAGTTTTATGTGTTCTCTTTCATGGATGGGTTTTCAGGTTATAACCAAATTAAGATGTCTTCCGATGATATGGAAAAGACTACCTTCATCACGCCTTGGGGAACTTTCTGTTATAGGGTTATGCCGTTTGGTCTGAAGAATGTTGGGGCCACTTACCAACGGGAGATGGTGACGCTCTTTCACGACATGATTCATCATGAAATTGAGGTTTATGTTGATGATATGATAGAAAAATCCCAAACAGAAGAAGAGCACTTGGTCAATCTAGAAAAATTGTTTGACAGACTCCGGAAGTTCAGATTGAGGTTGAATCCAAACAAGTGCACCTTTGGGGTCTGTTCCGGCAAGTTACTTAGCTTCATTGTTAGTTAACGGGGAATTGAGGTTGATCCGGCCAAAGTAAAATCCACCCAAGAGATGCCTGAACCAAAGACTGAAAAGAAGGTGTGTGGTTTCTTAGGGAGACTAAATTACATTACACGGTTTATCTCTCACCTGACAGCCACATGTGAGCCCATTTTCAAGCTTCTGAGGAAGAACAAGGCCATTAAATGGAATGAAGACTGTCAGCAAGCCTTTGACCGGATCAAGGAATACCTGCTAGAACCTCCAATGCTCATGCCTCCAGTGCTAGGGAGACCCTTGATCATGTATCTTACTGTGCTCGAAGGATCAATGGGATGTGTGCTGGGTCAGCAAGATGAGTCTGGTCGAAAAGAGCACGCCATTTATTACCTTAGCAAAAAGTTTACCGATTGTGAGACACGCTACTCACTAATCGAGAAGACTTGCTGCGCTTTGGCATGGGCTGCTCGTCGACTAAGACAGTACATGCTGACTCACACTACACTCTTAATTTCCAAGATGGATCCTGTGAAATATATCTTCGAGAAGCCAGCTCTAACAGGAAGGGTAGCCCGATGGCAAATGATTCTAAAGGAGTATGATATCCATTACACTTCGCAAAAAGCAATAAAAATGAGTGTATTGTCAGAATACTTGGCTCAGCAGCCAATCGACGATTATCAACCCATGAAATTCGAGTTTCTGAATGAGGACATCATGTTCCTCAAGTTGAAAGACTGTGAAGAACCACTTCCGGAGGAGGGGCCAGACCCTGAATCTAGATGGAAGTTGATGTTTGACGAAACTGTGAATATGAACAGAAGTGGAGTAGGTGTTGTTATCATCTCACCAGAAGGGGTCCATACACCTTTAGCGGCTCGGTTGACTTTCGAATGCACTAACAATGAGGCAGAATACGAAGCTTGCATCATGGGGGTTGAAGAAGCAATCAACTTGCGAGTCAAGAGCCTCGAGATCTTCGGAGATTCCGCTCTGGTAGTGAACCAAGTCAATGGCAAATGGTTAGTTCATCAACCTCACTTGGTTCCTTACAGGGATTATACCAGAAGGCTGCTAACTTTCTTCACCAAGGTCAAGTTGAATTATATTCCTCGAGACGAAAATCAGTTCGCTGATGCTCTAGCAACTTTGTCATCTATGATTAAAGTCTGTCAAGAGAATTTCGTGCCTCGAATCATGCTCTCCCGTCTTGAAAGACCTGCTTATGTCTTTGCAGTTGACAGTGGTGAAGACGACAAACCTTGGTATCATGATATCAAGCAATTCTTGAAGGCTCAATAGTACTCGGTTGGGGCATCCAGTAAAGACAAGAGGACCCTCAGAAGGCTAGCAGGTGGTTTCTTCTTGAATCAAGATGGTGTGCTATATAAGCGAAACTTTGACATGGTTCTGCTCAGATGCGTGGATAAACACAAAGCAAACCTGTTGATGCAAGAGGTTCATGAAGGCTCCTTTGGTACCCATGCTGGAGGATATGATATGGCCAAGAAATTGTTGAGATCGGGATATTATTGGATCACCATGGAATCCGATTGCTGTAAATACTCCCGTAAATGTCACAAGTGTCGAATTTATACCGATAAGGTCCATGTGCCTCTGAATCCTTTGAGTGTCATGTCTTCACCATGGTCGTTCGCCATGTGGGGCATTGATATGATTGGCAAGATCGAGCCGACAACGTCCAACGGTCACCGCTTCATCCTGGTTGCTATAGACTATTTCACGAAGTGGGTCGAAGCAGCGTCTTATGCCAATGTTACTAAACAAGTGGTAGCCCAGTTTATTAAAAGAGACATCATTTGCCGGTACGAAATTCCCGAAAGAATCATTACTGATAATGGTTCTAACCTCAACAACAAGATGATGGCTGACTTGTGTCGGGACTTCAAAATAGAGCATCACAACTCTTCTCCTTATCGCCCGAAGATGAATGGCGCTGTCGAGGCGGCCAAAAAAAACATCAAGAAGATCGTGCAGAAGATGGTTGTGACATAAAAGGATTGGCATGAGATGCTACCATTTTCTTTACATGCGCATAGAACATCGGTGCGCACCTCAACAGGGGTAACCCCGTTCTCACTGGTATATGGTATGGAGGAAGTCTTACCAATTGAAGTGGAAATCCCCTCGTTGAGGTTAATGATGGACATTAAGCTAGATGAAGCTGAGTGGCTCCGATCTAGATATAATCAATTGAGCCTCATTGAAGAAAAATGCCTAGCAGGTGTATGCCATAGGCAGTTGTATCAACGGCGGATGAAGCAGGCTTTTGGCAAGAAGGTACGAGCACAAAGGTACATACCAGGTGACCTAGTGCTGAAAAGGTTTCTTCCTCCTTTTAACGATCACAGGGGCAAATGGACACCTAATTATGAAGGACCGTTCGTGGTTAAAAAGGTTTTCTCAGGTGGAGCCTTGATGCTAACAACCATGGATGGAGAAGACTTCCATTCCCCTGTCAACACAGACACAGTAAGAAAATACTTTGTATAAAAAAGGACCCACTGGATAAAAACAGAATAGAGATCCAGGAAAAAAATGGGCATCCCGGCGAGCCAAAAACATAATAAAAGGCTCGGGAAAAAATTAGGGAAATCTTGAAAAAAAATGTACACCCGCTGAGTTGAAAAGGCACATCGGACAGCTCAGGCAAAAAGGGTATCCCGGTGGATTGAAAACCCGAAAGGGCGATCCACGCAAAAGAGGGACTAACACGAACGACTACGATCGGGGAAATTCGTAATCCATCTGCAATTGAGGTTATTCTAAGGGTTGAAGACCGGTTCAATCACCTTTCTCATGGGGCAGAGCGAACGGATAGTCTTGAAGATATACGAGTCATAACCGGGTCGAAACTTGATGAGATCCACTTCTCGCATTGCCAATAGGATAGTTTGTTTTCCTTTTTTGCTATTTCCTCTTTCCAGGGAATTGTTTCCTTTGTAGTTCCTATTCATGGCCATGTTCCAAATCAATAAAAATCCAATTTTAGTCAACTTGTGACTATTTTCTTCTTGTTTTTGTTTTTCATCTAGAATTGATTGATTGCGAAAACGTCCAGTAAAGGGTGATTTATATTATGTTGTGAAAATTTGAATGCTTTTTAACTCATGCAGGAAGACATAAACATTTAATACAACTCTAAAAAGGTTAAGTGGCTGAGATAGTGTTTCATACCATGAGCCTGGGGTATACAGGTCAAGAACTAACTTTCCATGTTGTAGGCACTATCAATTATGTTTAAGCAGGTACATGTGCAGGTGTTGCTAGCAGAGCTAAAGCAGATTTCCAGGAAGAACATTTCATTATACTTGAACAAGAACATGTGTTTTCCCGGATGTCTCTAGTTATCCCCAGTAGAAGTGAAGTTGAAGTTCTTCTCCAGCATTAATGGTAAGAGATGTTTGTCCTCCCCAAGCAAAAGTTTTATTTCAACACAGGGGAAATCCTCAGCAATGCAAGGAGTGTATTTCCTCTCCCACCAGTTTGCTTCCTTAGCAGAACCATACCTCTGGTTCCCAGTTGTCGCTTCCAAAGATTTGCATCCCGGTACAAGCGCGAACGGTTGGCGAAAGGAGAAATGAGGACTGAAATGAATAGAGTCGCCAGCTAGGCATTTTTATCCCGAAGGAAAGGTAATGCTGCATAAACCTGGAAAAAGATGGATAAGACGGTTGCGAACCATAGAAACTGAGAAAGGGGGTTCGTTACAACCTGGGAAGGTATTAGCACCCAGATTGTCCGTCGTACTCGACGAGATCCACTCTTACAAGATTGTGTTTAAAGGGGTAGGTGTATGTGCTATCTGTGTGCAAAAGCTGGAAAAGAATATACAAGTGTCAGTGCAAAAGGGTGAATTGCTCAGGAACTGAGGCTTAGAAAAGAATGCTGAAAGAGGGGGAAGACAAAGAGACTTTTGTTCGATAACAATTAAGTTATGCCTACGTATCCTCTCGTGCAATGAGGAAGTCAGAACACCGTGTAAACACCCCAAATTTGACCACACCCATTCACACCATGGCTTGTGATCACTTCATATGCATAAACTCAATCATAGCACCTCATATTACATTTTTTGATTCACTGCATAGATTCTAAGTCATCTGCACTTAGGGTTTGTGATTTGAGCAATCCAAGAGCCTCTGGAGCCACTCCAAAGGCTACCAATCACTTCAAAGGGGTTCATGTGTGTTCTTATATCTTATTACATCCTTTCAAAGTAAAAAATGCAAAAGAATCACAAGAACTGGGATTGGTGTGGATGCAGAGCCAAGCTTGACTGCACAGATGACCTAAAATTAGGGTTTTGGTTTCAGAGGCCATAATTCCAAATTTTTTGGTCATTCTTGTTTCCATTGGTCTCTATATGGTATAGGGAGTATGCATATCAATTTTCATGAAGAAATTCCATGGGAAAGTCATCTGATCAAGAGTTGACTTTTCAGACAAGTCAGTGTAAAATCAGGGCATCTGAGGCCCCCAATAACCCAACCAAGGGGTGATCTTCATCATTTTGAGTGTATATGATCTTTATTTGATCATGGAAGAAGGTTGAAGTCCACAAAAATCAAGAATTTGGAGTTTTTGCAAGTGTTGACTTTTTGGGCATAGTTGACTTTTCAAGAATGCTTCATTTTAGGTCATTTTTCAAGCCTTGATTCTTGGTCCAAAAATGCTCCAAATGGAAAAACTTTGGTCATGAAAGTTGTAGATTACATCTTTCCCTTTTCAAAAAGTACAAGAACATGATCAAATTCTTCTTGGATCAAAAGTTATGGTGTGACAAAGTTGGCAAAAATCATTAATTTTCAAGGCATGCCTCAAATGGGAATTTTGCAAAACCATGAACCAATGCCATTTGTAACTTCTAATTCACTTCAAACCATGACATAAACATTCTATGTGACCTAAAAATCAGAATTGAACCAAAAATCACATGTGTATGGTTTGTGTAACAAGGCATTTTTCATAAAGTTTCAAAAAGAGCCAACTTGCAAAAACACTCATCACACTTCACCAACTAGATGCATTGGCTGCTGAACCTTCCTAGCATCACACACACATCATGCTGCGCAGCCCATGCTTCTTGTACCAAGCTATAGCTCAAGCCATGCCTTCCTTACACAAAGTGGACTTTTTTGCAAAAGCAAACTTACCAATCAATAGAGGCCAGGTCACATCATCTGACCTATAGGATTAAAATATACTTTTCATTTGCAAGCCATTTCATATACCAAGCCAAGCTGAAACAACACACACCATCACATACTCAAACACACTCCCTCTTGCAAACTTCTTCGAATCTCTCTGCCCAGACTTCAAACATCTAAACCATTTTCACCAATCATCTCACCATGTTCCATTGAGTAGAAAGCATCAAAGAACCAAGCCTGAAACAAGCCATAACACCACTTCACCATTTTCACTCCAACTGACAGTTTCATTCGAAACTCTCTCCACAGCTCACAAACATCCAAACAAACTCCATAAACCTTCTCTACTCATCATCTGGACCACAAACAACCCTTCACCCTTGCCAGAAACAGCCTGAATCACCATTGCCATGTTCAACTGAGCTTGAGCAGAAGCTGTTCAAACTCTTCATCCAGCCAACATAAACTTCTCCAAAGCATTCAAGCATCATCAAGAGGCCAAGTGGAGTGGATTTCACAAGGAGGGCAGGCCTGAAAGTTGCTGGAGTGAAAGCTTCGAATCTCAGGTAGCTCAAGAAATATTTTTCCAGAAATCATTTTTTAAGCTCTTAATCTGTTCTATATGTCTTCCTGATCATGAATATGCCTTTGGTTTTGAAAATGGTGGAGAGATGAGAGTTTACCATGCTTCTGAAACTTTTTGCCCTAGAAATAGATTGCTTCGATTCAGCCATTGTAGGAATGATAAATTTGTTTTGAGTTGGGGTTTTGATTCGTGAGTGAGTGGGGATCATTCCTGTGTTCTTAGATTTCATTTTAGATACGTGTGTAGAGAGTTAGCATTTTGGGGTGAACGGAGAAGATGACCGGAACACTGTTCCGGTCATCTGAATGTGTTTAACGGCAAGATTAGGGCATAAGCATTGATTAGTGAAATTTGAATTCTGGCCGTGAGATCTGGCGCCAGGTCAACTCCCGCGCGTGTAACTTTGAATCTGGTCCCTAGGATTAGCTGACTTCTCATTAATTCATTTAAAATTCATTTATTTTCATTTTCTTTTCATTTGTTTTGTTTAAATTATTAAAAATAGTTAAAAATGTCTAAAAATTATGAAACTTTTTCTCATGAGTTTTAATAATTTTTATGACACAAAAATATTTTTGTTTTTATTTTTATCATTAAAAAAAGTATTTTTGAATATTTAAAAGATTATTTTTAATTGATTAATGGAAATTAATTTATTAAAAATACTTTTAGGTATTTAAAAATCACTAAAAAATTCATGAAATGTTCTAAGACATTTAGAAACATTGTCCAACCTTCAAACCAAATTTCTTTTTTGGTCTTGATGCATTTTAAGAATTTCTCATTGAATTAAAATCATTTTTATGCATTAATTTGATCCAAAGTTCAAAAATTCATTTCTGCCTATTCATGAGGAGTTGGACATTGATTCTTCTTGCATTGTTTTGTGCTTAGCATGTAGTTTCTAGGATTAAATGGCCATGATTTGATTCCTCATTTTCAATTTGTTTGGCATTTCTTTTGTTTAGGAGCCCTAAAAACCCTAATAACTTGTAAAATTCATAACTTGAGATTGGTTAAGAGTTGAGACCTCCCCTTTGGACCTTGGTTTAGTATAGGGTTAGGGTTTCTTTGAGTGGCATTTTCCATTTTTTATCTTAGGGTTTGCTTCTGTTTTTGGTTTTTGTTTGATGTTTGATTCATAAACCCTAATTTGGGCTTCCATTTGCATACCTCTTGCATTCTCTTGCATAACATGACTTGCCATGACATTTCAAGAATCCATTTGATTCATTTGACATCATAAGACATATTGCAAACATGTTTGATCATTGCATCATGTATATGCCATGTTGTATGTCATGTATGTTTCATAACTTTTCATGTATAATCATGCTTCCTAGCTTGCATTCACTTGCATTCATGAAATTGTATGATCATCTCCATGCCTTGCCTCATGTTTGTAGCACTTTATAGCATCATTATCATCATCAACATGCTTCTGGTTTTGTTTAGCATCATACCATTTCATCTCATTTTGCATTGCATTGCATTTCTTTCTAACATTTCAGGTGGTAAGTGAACTTGAGAAGTGAATTTGCCTTCACTTCCCATAACTTTTCTTTTCATCTCTCTTGCATCCATTGCTGCATTTATATATGTGTTTGAGATTGAGCTTGCTCATTCTTGTTCTTCCCACTTTCTTTCTTCAAGTGACTTGACTTCTTGAATGAAGCAAGTTACTTTGCTTCTCTTGATCCTTTCATCTGCTTCCTGGTGGTTCCATTGAAGACTTGTTCTTGAAAAACCTCACAAACCTTAGGAACAACCAAGCATGACAATGATTAGGGTTTTGATTAGTCTCCCCTCTTAGTTTTACCTTTGTGTCTCTTTTGAGTCTTCTCTTCTCACCTCATAATCAGGGACTAAACCCTAAAGGCTTTAAGGCTTTGTGATTAAGCTTATGCCTGCATCCTTCTCTTAGGATGGAGTGTATAACTTTAATCCTAAGTGTTAAACCCTTAATGTGTTTAAATCTCTTAATCAATTCACTTAATAACCATCAAGACATCACACTTGTAACTTGGGCCTTGCATTAGGGTTCTAATTCTTCCTTAATTGGTTAAGAAGGACTAACCCTAGTGTTAATGGACAAGTCCCCCTCAAGTTGTCTTACAAACCATAAAACTCACTTCATCATCATATCATTTAATAAAATCCACTTAATTAAAGGCTTGTTTTGTCATGAGTTTAATCCCTAATCATGGATTAAGTTGAGGAGCTTTCCTCAGCTTAAACATTCTCATCTATTATCCTTCTATTAGGATGGTGTAATGAGTCTGTTTAATCCTTGATTATGGATTAATCTCATTACTTAACACTAAACAAAAACAACAAAAACATCTAAATAATCACAAGTAGGTTAATGATCTTAATCCTACACCAAAGGTGATTAAGTGTGAGAAGCTGACTTCACACTTAAGGTATTCTCATTACCCCTAATCAGAGGGAAGATGTGATGAGTTTATTAAATCCATTGGTTTAGACTTAAGCTCATTAACTTATAACAAAATCCAAAAGCAATAAAAGACTGAAAACACAAAAACAAACAATAATCGTCTCCTCCGGGATTCTTTTCTCATCATCCTCACTCATAAACGAGAACTCGCTTCTTCCGTCTAATGCAAGACAGTTTGCACCTGAGCCAGACAGGTCATACCCTTGAGCATAGACAAGTAAGCAGTTCACAAGTCAATTTATCTTTCAGTCTCTTTGGGTCGAACTACGGTGTTCTGACTTCCTCATTGCACGAGAGGATACGTAGGCATAACTTCACAGTTATCGAACAAAAGTCTCTGTACATTCCCCCTCTTTCTAGCTTTATTCTTTAAGCCTCATGATCTTGAGCATCTCATTCTTTGCCCTTACACTGACACTGTACATTTATACACTTCACATTATTTCTTTACACTGACACCTGTACATCATCTTTCCAGCTCTTTATACACAGATTGCACTGACACTACCCCTTTAAAACACAAATCTTTTAAGCGTGGATCCCGTCGAGTACGACGGACAATCTGGGTGCTAATACCTTCCCAGGTTGTAACCAACCCCCTTTCTCAGTCTCTCTGGTTCGCAAACCGTCTTATCCATCTTTTTCTAGGCCTATGCAGCATTGCCTTTCCTCCGGGATAAAAATGCCTAGCTGGCGACTCTATTCATCTCCAGTGAGTTCACGGCTGTGTGTTCTCATTGTCCCTCTCGCCGACCGTTCGCGTCTGTACCTTTATCTGGACTTAGCTTCATTTATCGGGAGCGACACACCGTAGTTCGACTCATAGAGACTAAAAGATAAATTGACTGTGAACTACTTACTTGTCTATGCTCAAGTGTATGACTCGTCTGGCTCGAGTGCTGACGGTCTTGCATTAGACGGAAGAAGCGAGTCCTCGTTTATGAATGAGTGTGATGAGAAAAGAATCCCAGAGGAGACGATTATTGTTTATTTTTGTGTTTTCAGTTTTGTTATTTTTTTTGGTGTTTTGCATAAGTTAATGAGCTTAAGCCTAAATCAAGGGCTTGTAAACTCATTATATCCTCCCTGATTAGGGATAATGAGCCCACTTAAGTATGAGATAAGCATTTCAACTTAATTGCCATGATGATGTAGGATTAAGATCATTAACCTACTTGTGATTAATTAGATGTTTTTGGGTTTTTGTTTAGTGTTAAGTAATGATTTTAATCTCAGATCACAGATTAAGGGGCTCATTACACCATCCTAATAGAAGGATAATAGATGAGAACACTTAAGCTAAGGAAGATACCTCAACTTAATCCATGGTTAGGGATTAAATTCATGATATAACAAAGCCTTTATTAAGTGGATTTTAATTAAGGGATGAGATTAAGAAATGAGTTTTATGGTTTGTAAGACAACTTGAGGGGGACTTGTCCATTAAACACTAGGGTTAGTCCTTCTTAACCATAAAGGAAGAATTAGAACCCTAATGTAAGGCCCAGGTTACAAGATGAAGTCTTAGTGATTATTAAGATGATTTGATTAAGAGGTTTAAACAAATTAAAGGCTTAACACTTAGGATTAAAGTTATATACTCTATCCTAAGAGAAGGATACAGGCATAACCCTAATTCCAAAGTCCTAAAACAATAAGAGTTTAGTCTATGATTATTGAGATGAGAAGAGAGACTCAAGGAGACTCAAAGGTAAAAAGCTAAGGGGGACTAATCACAAACCTAATTATTATCATGCTTGGATATCCTATGGTTTGTAAGGCTTGAGAAAGATCTTCAAGGAAGCCACCAATGGAAGAAACGGATGAAAGGAGGATGAAGCAGAAGAATGAGTTACTTACTTCAATGAAGAAGATAAGTGACTTAAAAAGAGAAAGTGAGAGAAATGGAACACAAGTGAACAAGTTCACTTAAAATACAAACAAAATGCAAATGAAAGAGATAAAGAGAAGTGAGAAGTGAAGGAAAATCCACTTCTCAAAGTAACTTACCACCTGAAAATGTTAGCATGAATGCTTAAAGTACAAAACATAAAGAAATGAAATGAAATGAGATGCAATGAGATGAAATGACCAAATTCAGAAGTGCTTATGCAATGTTAATGTCATGTGAGATGATGCAAAGGCATACAAAGTGTATATGTATGATCATACAAGAATGAGATGTCATGGAAGCATGCTTTGAAATTTGAAAACACATGAAAGTTAATGAAATGAATACAAATCATGGAAAATGAATGAAGAAATTACCAAGCATGGTTCTAACATGTCCTAAGATGTATAAGATGACTTATGAATGCAAGAAATGTCATGGAAAGCTCATGTATTGATGCATATGCAAGGTGAATGCAAATGAACATGAGAAATTAGGGTTTTATGAAAGTATGAGATGCAAATGAACAAAATAGAAGCAAATGACATGATAAAAATTTAAAATCAAACTCAAACAAACCCTAATTCCATATTAGGTCACACCCCTAAGGAGAAGTTCAGAAGCCTAACCAATCAAAAGTTATGAATTTCCTAAGTTTTCTAGGTTTTTGGGTGGTTCAAAGGGAAAAATGCAAATCAAATTGAAAATGCAAGATAAATTCATGAGGAAAATGTCCTATAAACTACATGTAATATGCAAAACAATGAAAAAAGAATCATCTTCAAACTAGGGTTAGGCAGAAATGTTTTTTTCAAGTTAGGGTTCAAAAATATGATTTTAATGACCCTTAATTCAAAGAAAATTCACAAACTATGATCAAACCTAAAAAGAAATTTGTGTGAAGAATTTGAAAATGTTTCTAAATGCATTGGAATGATCATGATTGTTTTGGTGATTTTTAGAAACCTAAATGTATTTTTAATTAATTAAAAGACTTTAATTAATTAAAAATAACATTTAAATATTTTAAAAACACTTTTTTAATGCAAAAAATAAAATAAAAATCATTTTTGGAATGAGAAAAATATTTAAAGTCAGAATGCAAAGTTTCATATTTTTTGGATGCTTTTTGCTATTTTTAATTAATTATGCAAAAGAAATGAAAAGAAAATAAAATAAAATGAATTAAATGAGAAAGTCAGCACATCTGAGGGCCAGGATTCAAACAAAAAGGGAGGGAGTTGACTGGCGCATGATTGTGTGGTCAGGATCTGATCTGGCAAATTGAGTTTAATCAAATTAAATAATTATGGATTAATGCTAATGAACTAATCTGGTCCACTCATTTGTGTGCTAACCCTAAGATCTAAAGGCCCACATTCAAACCTGACTAAACCCAAATTAATTAAACCTAATGACTTTCAGGTGACCGGAGCTTGCTCCGGTCATCTTCTCTGGCGAGGCAAAATTCCAGAAACTCATACAAGCATCAAAACTCCTAATTTTTTTGCCCAAAATCATTCCTCTAACATCAAAGAACATGAATCCACAAACAAAAATCATTTATCATGCATAACTAAGCTGAATCGAAGAAAACAAGTTCTAGGTCAAAAATTTTAGAATAACCATACATACTCATTTCTCAACCATTTTCGAAAACAAACATATCAGAGTGATCAGGGGAACATGAAGATTGATATTTTAATTTAAATAGCAAGTTCTTGAAAAAAATGTTCTTGAGGTATACCTGAGATGAAGCTTTGCAGTTTTGAGCTTTCTGGCCTCCTCCCTTGTGCAAATCAACTTCAATGGATCTCCTGAGGATGATATAAGGCTTAGAACAAGTTTATGATGACTGTTTTGAAGTGTTTGGTTTTGATAACTCAGAAATCGTATTTCTGATTTTGGGGTTTTTAGGCCATGGGAGTGGGTGATTTGTGATCTATGGATGATTTTGAGTTGATTGGTGGAAAAATATTTGAAGTTTAATGGCTGGTTTTGAGATTCTAAGAGAGGAAGGTTTTTGATGATTTTGTGAATCCTGACTTGTGGGAGATTTTGAGGTTGTGTGTGTTGTGAAATGAGGTCCATAAGGTTAGTATAGGCCAATGAGAGTGTTCAGAAAGTGGGTGGTGGCATAGTGTGATTGGTATGGGAGCTTTTGCAAAAAGTCAAGATTTTGTACTTTGAGGTATGTGCATGGTGCAGGTTTGATTTCTTGGGGTGCCTAGCCTCAGATGACTTTGTGGAGAGCCATGGAATCAGATTGCATAAGCTGGCACAAGTGGATGAAGAGTTTCATACCATTTTGCAATTCTTGAAAGTTTTGGCCCTTTTTGATTTCTTGAAGTTCAATTCATGAAAATGCATGGTTCAAAGCACAATTCTGATGTTTAGAGGTTGCCTTGGCATGTTATGAAGTGTAGAAGTTGATTAGAGGTTATTAGAATGCTTGAATATGCCAATTTGCAAAATCCCTCTTTGACATGAAACTTGAAATTTTAGGATTTTTGCCAACTTTGAAAGGCCATATCTTGAGTTCTAGAATGAATTAAGACATGTTCTTGTACTTTTTGAAAAGGGAAAGACCTAATCTACAACTTTCATGACCAATAATTTTTCATTTGAAGCATTTTTGATTAGGAAAGAGGAGGTTGAAAATTTTTCCCAAAATGGAAAGTTTCCATTACAAGTCATTTCCATTTTTGGCATGTTTGCAAATGGCTCAAAATTATTCAATATTGTGAACTTCCAACCTCTTCTAAGATCAAATAAAGATCATAGAACTTCATTTTGATGAAAATACCCCTTTGGTTCCATTGTTGGGGGCCTCAGATGCCCTGATTTTGACTTAACTTGCTTAAGAAGTTACCCAGTGAACAGATGACTTCCACAATGAATTTCTTCATCAAACTTGGTACACATGATCCTTATAACATGCTAAGAACATTAGAAACAAGAATGGCCCAAAAATTTGGAGTTTAGGCCTCTGAAACCAAAACCCTAATTTTGGTCATCTGTGTAGTGAAAACCCTAGCTCAGCTTCCATACCCTGGCAGTTCTTGTGATCTCTTGAATTTTATGAACTTTGAGGGACATAATATGATGATAGAACACACTTGTACCCTCTTGGAACACTTTGAGAACTTTGGGATGGCTCAGATGGAAACTTGGATTACTCAGATCACAAACCCTAGAAGCAGATGAACTTGAACTATGTAGATGAAGCAAAAATACAATATGAGTTGGTATGCCTATGTTAATGAAAACATGAGAGATCATAAGCCATGGTGTGATATGAGTTAGGGAAAATTTGGGGTGTTTACAGCTGCCCCTATTCAAGCATGGGTTAGCTGTGCAGGATGTAAGCGCCTGGCTTAACAGACAAACAAGATAACTTGTGGTTGAATACCAAAGACAATCCAAAATTTGCACTCGCTGAATAGAAGAAGAAAAGGGATATAAATTGTAAAAGTTAGTATAGTATGACGACTGCTGGTAAGTTAAGCAATGACGGGGACGACTGACAAGCTGGGGAAATAAAGAGACCACGACGGGGACGACCATCGGGTAAAGAAACAAGATTCTCTGGGGATTAAAGCAAAGGCAATAATGGGGACGACCATCAAGCTGGGAAAGTAAAGTAAACAACGATGGGGGACGACCATCGGTTTAAAGAGTAAATGAAATATTGATGAGGGACGGTCATCAAAGGTGAAGGAAGATCACCTAGCAGGGGACGACTGCTCTTTATCACAACATAGGACGGATGTCGGATAGAAAAGGTCGACAATGGGGACGACCATCGGATAAAATAATGAGGGACGGTCATCAAAAGGTGAAGGACGACCACCTAGCAGGGTACGACTGCTCTCGGGGTTTATCACGACATAGGACGGATGTCGGATAACAAGATCAATGATGGGGACGACCATCAGATAAAATGATGTAGGACGATCATCAAGAGGTGAAGGACGATCATCTAGCAGGGGACGGCTGCTCTTTATCATGACATAGGACGAATGCCGGATAGAAAAAGGGTTCCACTAACGGGGATTCCGTTGGGGAAAGGATGAGGGACGGTCATCCAAAGGTGAAGGACGACCACCTGGCAGGGGACGGCTGCCGAAAGTATCACGACATAGGATGAATGTCGGATAGAAGAAAGTTGTTTTGTTGGTGACTTGCTAGGGAACAGTAAACACGGACGAGTGTTCACGCTCAAGAATAAAAGGTATAAGTGTTTGACACTGTGTATAGATTAAAGATGCAGACGAGCATCCTTAGGACCATGATACGGACAAGTATCGGTAGAAACAAACACTGACGCGTGTTCAGAGATGATGATATGAACGAGTATCAACTGGTTAACAAAGAACACTGACGAGTGTCAGATATGTTGAGGAGTGATATATAAACAAGATACGGACGAGTATCAAAGACTTCTATATAAATATGAGTGAGTATAGACTTGCTAGGGATGTATGACACGGACGAGTGTCAAATATCTACTAAATATAAACAAGCATTTGTTCTGAGAATGCAAAGGATATGCTTTGGCTTTCTGTGGGGATAGGATGACACGGACGGGTGTCAAAACGAGTGTGTATAAACAAGTATCTGCTTGCAGAAGGTGTTCTGGCAACCTTGCTGGGGAAGTATGACACAGACGAGTGTCAAAAGGAATATGTAGGTATCTGTATTTGAGAGTGCAAAAGGTATTCTGGCGACCTGCGGGGGATAAGACGACACGGACGAGTGTCAAGAAGGGTATATATGAATATGAACACGCATTTGTGTTTGAGAGTGCAAAAGGGACGCTTTGGCTCTTATCTGCAGGGGATGTGAGCTTCTTATATTCATTGCTGATGAAAATACTGATGGTAATTGCAGGTGACTGGCTCAAATCTGGCTTGTGATCATGCAGATGTTTGATTTTTGTCGTAATGCTCCGTATTAGACGGAATGCTACGCTTATTTGGTGAATATGATGCAAATGCTATTATTATGCAAAGAGATACTGATCTGGGATTCGGGTCCCGCTGGTTTAAATATCTCTGGCTGATCTGCTTGGAGGGATGCCCTGGCTGGGGAAGAGATCATTGGTAGGTCTACCGGGAGGGAGAATTCTGTTTGGGGAACCAGATCATTGGTAGATCTATTCGGAGAGAAGACTCAGCTGGGGAGAAGGAAGCTTCAGCAACTCCGCCGGGAAAGTATGTATACATTGTTCTCCTGGAGAGGGAATAGAAACCCTGTGGGGAGATAGTTCTTTTTAACCTGCTGAGGATGAGAGATCTGGCACTCTGGTGGGGCTCTCGGCTGGGGAAGCTCCTGTTGAGTAGACTTGTGCTGGGGATGAGGATGCTTTGGCAACTCCGCTGGGGAAAAGCAGTTAAGATATTGCTCGGGAGATCCTGCTTGGGGAGGAGGTAACTTCCGGGAAGTAGCATGCTGGGGATGTGATGCTTGATATTCCCCATGTTGCGTATTGAATACCTGAAATCTATTAAGACAAAAGAGACGCACAAGTATTCCGAGATATACTTTACTGGATTCTGTCATAGGAGTTAGGCTTTCCTGAAAATAAATTTATTTCCTGCAAGCATTTATTAAAATGGCTCATTTGTTTTATGCAAGTATTGTATCATGAATATTGGACATTTTGCAAACGAAACAAAAATGTACAAAACGAGGTGTGACTGAAAGCTCTGATTTTATTAATCGGGGTGCCCTGAATTGGCAAATACAGTCAAAGAAACAAATCCCCTGAAATGTGGAGATTGCTATAAACTTGAGAAAATAAAAGTGTTGGCAATGTTGATGACGCTCTGGTGAGCTTCCCTTGCTATGACCTGTATGACCTTGACATTCTTCTCATCTTGCTTTCTGAAGAAGGCTGATTCTGACCGATGCTTTGTCCTTTTGAAGCTTGTTGGGTTGAGAAGAATACAGACGAATTCAGAATGCAGTTGTTCGCTTATTCCCTGATTTTGCGTGGATCGCCCTTTCGGGTTTTCGATCCACCGGGATGCCCATTTTTGCCTGAGCTGTCCAATGCGGCTTTTCAACTCAGCGGGTGTACATTTTTTTCAATTTTTTCACTTATTTTTGCCCGAGTCTTTTATTCTGTTTTTGACTCGCTGGGATGCCCTATTTTTGTCTGGACTTACATTCTGTTTTTATGTCCAACGGGTCATATTATGCGAAGTATTTTTTAACAGCATCTGAATTCACAGGGGATAAGAAATCTTCACCATCCATAGTAGTGAGCATCAGTGCTTCCCCAGAGAAAACCTTCTTTACTATGAATGGACCATCGTAATTTGGAGTCCACTTGCCCCTGTGGTCTGTATGAGGAGGAAGGAGCCTGACTTTCTGATCGAAGGCTTTCTTCATCCTTTTCTGAAATAACTGCCCATGACAGATAGCAGCTAATCTCTTTTCTTCGATCATATTCAGTTGATTGTACCAAGATCGGACCCATTCTACTTCGTCCAGCTTTACATCCATCATTACCCGTAAGGAGGGTAGCATAACATCAACAGGTAGGACTGCCTCCATACTATACACAAGCTGATAAGGTGTTGCCCCAGTAGATGTTCTGATTGAGGTTCGATACCCATGCAAGGAAAATGACAGCATCTCATGCCAGTCTTTGTAAGTAACCACCATCTTTTGCACAATCTTCTTGATGTTTTTGTTAGCTGCCTCAATAGCGCCATTCATCTTTGGCTTGTAAGGAGAAGAGTTGTGATGTTGGATTTTGAAGTCCCGACATAGTTATGCAATCATTTTGTTGTTCAAATTGGAAGCATTTTCAGTAATGATTCGCTCGGGTACTCCGTATCGACAGATGATGTATCTTTTCAAAAATCTGGCTACCACTTGTCTGGTGACGTTTGCATATGAAGTTGCTTCAACCCACTTGGTGAAGTAATCAATGGCTACCAGGATGAATCTGTGGCCATTTGAAGTAGTAGGTTCGATCTTTCCAATCATGTCAATGCCCCACATAGAAAAGGGCCAAGGTGAAGACATCACATTTAAAGGATTTGGAGGCACATGCACTTTGTCTGCATAGATCTGGCATTTGTGGCACTTTCTGGCATAGGCACAATAGTCTGCATCCATTGTGATCCAGTAGTAACCTGATCTTAATAATTTCTTAGCCATTGCATGTCCTCCAGCGTGGGTACCAAAAGATCCTTCATGCACCTCGTGCATCAGCAAGTTTGCTTCTCTCTTATCAACAGATATGAGTAGTACAATATCAAAGTTTCGCTTGTATAATGAACCTTCAGCATTAAAGAAGGAACTGCCGACAACCTTCTTAATGTATTCTTATCATTGGATGATCCCCTCAGGTGGGTATGTTTGATCGTCTAAGAAGCATTTGATGTCATGGAACCAAGGTTTGTCATCTTTAGAAATGTCTACAGAGAAAACATATGATGGTCGGTCCAGTCTGGATACCGAAATCTGAGGCACATAATTTGCAGTTTGAACTTTAATCATGGAGGAAATGGTAGCTAAAGCATCTACGAACTGATTTTCATCTCGAGGGATGTACTCAAGTTTGACTGTTGTGAAGAAAGTCAATATTCTCCTTGTATAGTCACGGTATGGGGTCAGATGCTCTTGGTGAGTGTACCATTTGCCGTTGGTCTGATTGATTACCAAAGCTGAATCTCTGAATACATTTAATGTCTTGATCCTGAGGTCAATGGCTTCCTCAAGTCCCATGATACATGCTTCGTATTCTGCTTCGTTGTTAGTGCAGGCAAAGGTGAGTTTTACCGAGAAAGGCATATGAACTACTTTAGGTGTAATGAGCACTGCACCAACTCCACGACCATTCATATTGACAGCCCCATCAAACATCATAGTCCATTCTTCCTCTGGGTCAGGCCCTTCAGTGTGAACAGGCTCTTCATGATCTTTTGCTTTTAGATACATGATGTCTTCATCAGGGAAGTCAAATCTCATTGGTTGGTAATCATCAATAGGTTGCTCAGCTAGATAGTCAGACAATACACAACCCTTTATGGCCTTTTGAGAAGTGTACTGAATGTCATACTCTGTCAGAATCATTTGCCATCTCGCAAACCTTCCGGTAAGTGTTGGCTTCTCAAATATGTACTTGATGGGATCCATTTTTGAGATCAAAAAAGTAGTGTGAGTCAACATATACTGACTTAGTCGACGAGCAGCCCACGCTAAAGCACAACAAGTTTTCTCGAGAAGTGAATAACGTTGATCACAGTCGGTAAACTTTTTGCTTTGGTAGTATATTGCATACTCTTTTCGACCAAACTCGTCATGCTGGCCCAACACACACCCCATCGATCCTTCTAATACTGTCAGGTACATTATTAGAGGTTTTCCTTCTACTGGAGGCATAAGAATTGGAGGTTCTTGCAGGTACTCCTTGATCTTGTCAAAAGCCTTCTGATAATCTTCGTTCCACCTGACCGTTTGTTCCTTTCTTAACAATTTGAACAAGGGCTCACAGGTTGCAGTAAGATGAGATATGAACCTTGATATGTAGTTCAATCTACCTAAGAACCCCCGAACTTCCTTTTCAGTCCTAGGTGCAGGCATTTCCTGAATGGCATTGACTTTGTCAGGATCAACTTCAATTCCCTTTTTAGTTACGATGAATCCCAGCAGTTTACTGGAACGTACCCCGAATATGCATTTGTTGGGGTTTAACTTCATCTGATATTTCTTCAGACGCTCGAACAACTTTAGCAGATTTATCAAATGATCTTCTTCAGTGAGGGACTTGGCAATCATGTCATCCACGTAGCGTTCAATTTCTTTGTTGATCATGTCGTGGAATAATGTTACCATAGCTCGTTGATAAGTTGCGCCGACATTCTTTAGTCCAAATGGCATTACCTTGTAACAAAATGTGCCCTAAGGTGTGATGAAGTTTGTTTTCTCCATGTCTTCGGGTGACATCTTGATCTGATTATACCCAGAAAAAACATCCATAAAAGAAAATAGCGAGAACTGAGCTGTGTTGTCGACCAATACATCAATGTGAGGTAATGGGAAATCAACCTTTGGGCTAGCTCTGTTCAGATCCCGGTAATGCACACACATACGTACTTTGCCATCCTTCTTTGGCACTGGTACAATGTTTGCAACCCACGGCGGGTAACTAGTTACAACAAGGAAACCGATGTCCCACTGTTTTTGTACCTCTTCCTTAATCTTCATGGCCATATCCGGGCGAGTACGGCGTAGCTTTTTCTTTACTGGAGGGCAATCTTCTTTCAATGGCAGCTTGTGCATAACAATATCTATATCTAGACCTGGCATGTCTTGATAGGACCAAGCAAAGACGTCGACGTATTCTTGAAGCATGTTGATAAGTTGTTATTTTACTGAAACCTGTAGACTGGCCCCAATCTTCACTTCTTTCAAATCCTCTTCAGTACCATGATTAACTGTTTCAACCTCCTCCTGATGAGGAGTAATCAGTTTCTCTTCTTGCCTCAACAACCTGGCTAACTCTTCAGGAAACTCATAGTCTTCCTCAACCCCTTCATCAGCTTGATTAGTTGGATTGTCAAAGTCATACAAGGTCATATCAGTGCTGTTGTCGGTGCAATCTGGAGGGTAATCTCTGCAAGGTTTGAGATTGGTTCGTTTTAGTGATCAGTTTTAATCTTGTTCAGAAAAAATGAAGTTATTATTTTGAAAACATTTCCATTTTATTGTTTTGTACAAAAGTGAAAAATGAAAACACAGTGAGCGAAAAAGAGACTTGTTTGCAAAAGATGTCCGATATTCATTGATAATCCATTTGCACAAAATTACAATATGGCCCTATTACAAAATGAGTCCTGACATCTTGGGCAAGATGCAGGACTTGATGCATTCTAAAAAATGGCAGGAAATAATAATTAATCTGCAGGAGTAACCCTTATAATTTCCTGGGAAGACCAGTTAAGGACTTGGTGACCCGGGATCCTTGGACGTATCCAGCTCTCCAGGTTGAGGTTGCTTTCCGCCTCGTCTTCCACGTTGTTAACAACATCTGGGGTGAGCATCCCCCACTGATGAACTTGGGCTCCTTTGTAGTCTCTACTTGATCTTATCGGAATGGTCTGTAACCCAAACCGAATCTGTCCTCCTTCTTCTCCACCGGTAGCAGATTGCCCCAACCTTGGGCATTACCATCTTCAACAACCTTCCGGGCTTGCTGATAGGAGACAATTGAAGTACCCATCCTATCCTCCTGGGATGCAGCAAATACTTCAGTCGTCGCTTCATTGACATTCAGAGCTTCGAACCCTTGGCTCATAGTTTCATGGATTTCACCATCCATCTCAATGTATTTGTACGTAGCCAGATGGCTAACAAAGATGTCCTCTTCACCACAGATGGTGATAATCTGTCCTTCCCACTCATATTTCAATTTCTGGCTAAGGGTCGACGTAACTGCGCCAGCGGCGTGGATCCATGGTCGACCCAACAAACAGCTGTAGGACGGATGAATGTCCATCACATAGAAAGTAGACTGAAAGGCCTGCAGACCGATTATCACAGGCAGCTCCACCTCTCCAAGAACAGACCTCTTGGAGCCATCAAAAGCCCTGACCACCAGGTTGCTTGGTCGGAGAGCTATACCATCATACTCGAGCTTGACAAGAGCTTTCTTTGGTAAGACATTGAGTGAAGACCCAGTGTCAACAAGAATATGAGAGAGCACAACCCCTTTACACTCCAAAGTGATGTGTAAAGCTTTGTTGTGGTAACGTCCTTCCGTTGTTAAGTCAGCATTGGTGAAACCTAGCCCATGGCTAGTATTAACATTGGACACTACTGTCTCAAGCTGATTCACTGTTATCTCCTCTGGCACATAGGCAGCGTGCAAGACTTTGAGTAGTGCATCCCGATGGGATTCGGAACACAACAACAGGGATAAGATGGAGATCTTAGAAGGAGTCTGGTGGAGCTGATCCACAACCTTGTAGTCACTTCTTTTAATTATCCTCATAAACTCATCCACATCCTGATCAAAGGATGATTTATGAGTCTCTTTTGGTGCGGGTTCTTCAGGTGCCACACCTTTTCCTTTGGCTTTGGCAGCAGCCTCTGCCTCATTATTAGTTCTTGGAGCTTGTGACACGAAGAGGCGTCCGCTTCGGGTGAAGCCTCCGCATCCCCCGACATTATCCACTTGTGGTGCGGGAACTGAAGAATCAAGAAGGACTCTTTCTCCATTGCAGTAAAGGTCTGAACCATAGTTCCATGGTACATCATTATCTTTATCATATGGAATAAGCCCTGGCACCGTGATGGTGACTGGGCTCACTGCAGCAGAGGTTGGAACCATTATTGTCTGTGGATCATAGAAAATGGTGACAGGACTTCTGGTGGATGTTGGTGGTGATTGATTGAAGCTTGATTGTTGTCGAAACTATTGCTGAGATTGTTGTTGAAAGTTGCTGGAATTTGGGAACGTTGTAGGGTCATAATAGATAGTGATAGTAGAGATGTCGTTGTTGGTGGTTGCTGTAGTTGTAGAAGTAGATGCAATGGAACTGTTGTTTGTTGAAGTGATGGAAGAGGTGGTTGCTGATTTTGTAGACGAGTCTGTAGGAACAATTGTTTTTGCAGTTGTATGAGGATCATTTGTTGTTGAAAAAGGAGTTGTTGGTGTTGTAGAATCTGTTGTGGTTATTTGTAGAATACCTTCTTTAATCAAGCCATTGATGCCATTCCTCAAGCTTGCACACCCATTCTTGGAAACCTTGCAAGATTCACAACAGCCTCACAACCTGGAAACACTTAGCATTTCAAAAGCTGAGATTTAACCTCTGCCAGAGGTGTCTGAATACTTGCAATATCTTCAATCAAACTCATGGGTGAGCCTTCTTCCATTGCATTAATCCTTGGCCTACCATGGCTGGGCATAGGATTCTTCATGACATTGGGAGGTGGTGCAAAATTCAGGGCCTTTGAATCTACCAGATCCCGGACCTTCATATGCAGAGCCCTGCACTTTTCTGTGGAGTGACCAGGTGCATTAGAATGAAAAGCACACCTAGCGTTGACGTCGTAATTTCTCGGAAGGTTCTGAGGATCTGGTGGAGCCAATGTCCTTAACTCAACAAGATTGAGCTTTAGGAGTTGTGGCAGCAATGTGGCATATGGCATTAGAATAGGGTCAATCACCCCGTTGATCTGAGATGGCCGTTGCTGAAAAGGGCGTTGTTGTTGGTTGTTGTTGTTGTAGGTTCTCTGTTGAGGAAACTGTGGCTTTTGAGGGAATTGTTGTGGTTGTTGAGTATATTGAGGAGGTGGAGTAGGAATAGTGACGGCGACAACTGATCTTGGTAGATATTGGGGTCTCCCTCTTCCCACATGTAAGAATTTGTTTCACCGGATCTGCAGGGCCCTACAAATGGCTTCCTTGCAGTGCTTTAACTGGCACCATTGTCAGAAATCTTTCCCATCTTCAGTAAGCTCTCAATTATTTCCCCAACTATCACCATGTCTGCAAAGCTGGTAGAAGAAAATGCAGCCAATCTGTCAATATAAGTACCCTGGAGAGTGTTCATGAACATATCTGCCTCCACCTTTGGGAGTACTCTCTAAAGCTTTCTCGGGAGGACTGTGACATTCCCATCAGAAGGGTTCTATTTGGAGCCATGTCCAGATTATACTGATATTGACGAATAAAAGCTTCTACCAAGTCTTTCCAATTCCTTACTGTGGCTCTGGTCAAATGAGAATACCACTCTCGGGATGCCCCTATCAAGCCATCCTCAAAGTAAAACATCCACAACTTCTCATCCATGGTGTAGGCTTTCAATCTCCCTAGGAAAGACTGAAGATGGGTACGTGGGAAGGATGTGCCATTGTATCTTTCAAAACAAGGAGGTTTGAACTTATGAGGAATTCTAACCCCCTCCACTAATCCCATGTCCATGAAATCAAAACCCAAAGAGTTTTGTGATTCAAGAGACTTTAGCTTTTCTGCTATTTCATCCAACCGACGATCGTAAACTTCGTCTCCAACCCCAACCACAGTAAACTTCTCTTCCTGAGGGTCCTCCTGCAAGGCCCTCCCTCCAGTGTTACCTTGGGTGTTTCTTATAGAACTGATATCTGGGTTCAGGTGAGGTCCAAACTCTGAGGGATCAGTACGAGGCTGTACGTGATCGTTGTTACTGGTACCCCATGTACCCGAATGGTTTTCCTCGGGAGTTTGCCGCTCGACTAACTCTCTCAGTCTCTCCTGGCTCTGAGCCAAACCAGTCATAACTGCCATGAATTGATTCATTTGGGCCCTCATCTATGTCCTTTCATTGGCCATTTGGGTCCTCACACTAGTCAAATCCTATTGAAGCTAATCTATTTGTAATCCCGGAAGGTTGTTTCTTGTCAGATACTGGTGCACTCTATTGACGGGGAACACTCTTCTACGAGCAATGTTTCCTGAGATCACAACAAAGTGAGAAACAACAAAAAAACAAAAACCTACAAAACAAAGAGAAAATGTTAGTATGCAATACAGGATGCCTATTTGTCTTCCAAGGGTATCCGGTTTGGTTCTTTGGTTTTGACCTTTCCAGACCTCGGGGAAATGATGATGTTGTAGAGAGATAAAGCCTATGAAATAATACAAACCATATATTACAAAAATGTGAGGATACATAGTTTGATTACATTAAAGTCCCCATGGTGGGTCAAAATACAACAACAAAATCAAAAGGAAAAACAAAAGGAAAAACAAGTACAAAGAGATCAAACATCCAGTCCAAAGTCATCCTCTTTGACTTTCTTCAGGGGAGCCTCAGTCACTGGACCAACTGGGTGCTATGTAATGGTCCTGATGAGGAGGTTCCTGGTGGCAATGGCACTGGTCAACTTCTTGTGCTTATCCTGATCTTTTGACCTCTTCAACCCCGCCCGGAGTTACAACTCAGAGATCTCCTTCTGTGCTGCTAACAAAGCTTCCTGATTCTTCTTCTCACTAGCCTCCAGCTGCTCTATCCTAGCTTGGGTCCTTTGATCTTCCTGTGCACGAGCCTCAGTGATCCTAATCCACCTAGCCTGACTCTCCTCTAAGTAATGCTCAGCTCTGGCCTTCTGAGTCTTAGCTTCCTTGCAAGAATTCTTCAACACTAGCTCTCCTGCTCTAGCCTTTCTGATGTAGTCATCCGTCTTCTCAATCTTGGTCAAGTGCTCAATCTGGAGCTTCTGTAACCTTTCATTATCCAGACGACTGCTATTCCTCTCCTAGAGGGTCTTCTTCAAAGCTTCAGAGAGTTGAGTATTCATTTCCTTTAATTTCTCAAACTCCTCTAAACTAACAGTAGCTGCAGGCTCTACTGCTGATGGTCCAAGTACATCCTCTAAGGTGAATGGCATACGAGTGATTTTTCCCCTGACACGAGACCAATCAAGATACTGAGCTGAAGCTATATTGTTGCACTTGCCAAGAATAGTTGTCCCCTTAGTCTGAATGTTGTCCCAGGCCCAGGCTGCCTGTCTGACAATGGCAAGGTTGTGTTGGATGTCACAATAGAGGGTTTTTGTCAGATCTTGCCCTCTTGGGGGATGTACCAAGGCATACCCTAATTGCCTCTTGAAAAGCAAATGGTTTTAGTTGATGCAACCTTTTACTCCAATGAAGGGTACATTGGGATATTGCCCACAGCTAGTAATGATATCTTTGCCCTTGGTGCTCTGAGTGCACCATCAGATGTCTTCTGATGTAAGGGCAATCAATCTCTTAGCCAAGTTCCTTGGCTAATGAGGATTCATGAAAGTTTCTGAGTTCGGCAAGTGTCTTAACAACCAACAGTAGAAGAGGGGTGCACAACATCTGACCAATCTTCCCCTTTGCTTCTCATTCCTTTTGTGCACTGAGTAGTAAAAGTCTCCAAGCAAGGTAGGAACTGGGTTCCTCGGCAGGAAGAGGTGAATAGCACTCTTGCTTACAAACTTTGGCTCGTCTACAAACAAGATGACTCCATATATGCTGAGTGCCAAGAGTGCACAAACAGTACCCCACTTCCCTGCTGCAGCATGCAGGATGGCCTGGGAGATCAAGAAATCTAAGTGAAGGCCTGGAATCCCAGCTTTGGTGGTCATGCTCTGGTCAATGAGGGCGAACTCCAAGTGCAAAGCCTTAGCTATATCTTCATTCTTGGGAGCAACCATCTCAGGGTTGAATGGAATCCCTCTCCTGATAGGGACACCTAACAACATGGAGAACTCTTCCATCAATGGTCCTAGCTGAAAATCTGGGAAAGTGAAGCATCTGAGAGGAGGGTCATAAAACTGGAGACATGTGTGAATCTTGCTCCTATGGGATGCATCCAGGTCCATGATCATGTCCATAATGCCACCATAATATTCCCTGAATAGATGGACATGATCAGGAGTGATGAGAGACTGCATATGCCTGATGCCTGTCAAAGTGGGCTCAAAGAAGTGATAGGTGATGTTTCTCTTCCTGGATGTGTCCATGCTGACAATGGATGCTGGTGAAGAAGACTGAGGGGAAGCACTGGTGAAGGTAATTGCTGAAAACTGATGAAGATAACTAGAGAAGGTGCTGAAGAAGAGTCTCTGATGAAGACAACTAGAAAGAATCTTGGATGAAGATGGTGGTGAAGGAGACTGATGCAGATAACTGAAGGTAACTGAGCAGCAAAACAGGTCAAAACCAAACCAAAGATAAGAATGTGGATACCCTGTAAAACAAATAGACAAATGTTAAATGATGCAAAATGATGTATGCAGAATGATATGCAAAGGGTTTGTGATCAAGTGTTGGATCTGTTATCTGCCTTGATAGGGTCCATGTGTGTTCATAAGTCCGAATGAAGGCTTAGAAAACCAGTAACCAGGTGGGGGACTCAAATAAAGAGTCACAAGTCCAGGGTTTCACAAGAACAGTCCAAAATGATACAACCTTAACAAAACTAGTAACAATGTATGATGAGGTCAAGGGTTCCTGCAAACCTGTAAACATCCCAACCCCCTCACATGTATTGTTCTAGAACAAGGATCCTCAGACTTGGATCAGTTATGAGAAGTGTAAACACTTCTAACCCGGAGGTACAATATTAACAATAACCATAAAAGATCCTCCTCTAATTCACCTTAGATACTGAAGGTCATAAAAGGTCATCCAAACATAGCAGGCTTCCCAGATATCCCTAGTACAACAGGAAATCCGTAGCACAGAGTTCTCAAGAAGAAACCCATGTTTGAACCGTGTTTCATATTCCCGCACCAGACCGAAATGGAATGGGAAAGAATATGAGGCCAATCTATCCTATGTGTCACTCAGGTCCCCGGTATGGAACCTTAATCACTCAAAATCCCTCCCACCAAGGAAAACAACAGATCCATCACAGGTGATATGATGATAACGGTATGAAATGCATAAAGCTGTAAATGAAAGCAATAAATAAAGCTGTACAGAAAGCAATAAATAAAGCAATAAACAATAAGCACAAGTAGCACATAACACCCCCGTAAACACAAATCAAACAAGCGCTAGGAGAAATCCACAAAAAGAACCAGAAGCCCTGGTTGCAAGATAGTTATCCCCAGCAGAGTCGCCAAGCTGTCACTCCCGAAGATTTGCATCTCGGTACAAGCGCGAACGGTCGGCGAAAGGAGAAATGAGGAATGAACTGAATAGAGTCGCCAGCTAGGCATTTTTATCCCGAAGGAAAGGTAATTCTACATAAACCTGGAAAAAGAGGGATAAGACGGTTGCGAACTAGAGAAACTGAGAAAGGGGGTTGGTTACATCCTGGGAAGGTATTAGCACCCAGATTGTCCGTCGTACTTGACGGGATCCACGCTTAAAAGATTGTGTTTAAAGGGGTAGGTGTATGTTCTATCTGTGTGCAAAAGCTGGAAAAGAATATACAAGTGTCAGTGCAAAAGGGTGAATTGCTCAAGAACTGAGGCTTAGAAAAGAATGCTGAAAAAGGGGGAAGACAAAGAGACTTTTGTTCGATAACTATTAAGTTATGCCTACGTATCCTCTCGTGCAATGAGGAAGTCAGAACACCGTAGTTCGACTCAAAGAGACTAAAAGATAAATTGACTGTGAGAGAAAAGAATCTCGGAGGAGACGATTATTGTTTGTTTTTGTGTCTTCAGTTTTGTTATTGTTTTTGGTGTTTTGCATAAGTTAATGAGCTTAAGCCTAAATCAAGGGCTTGTAAACTCATTATATCCTCCCTGATTAGGGATAATGAGCCCACTTAAGTATGAGATAAGCATCTCAACTTAATTGCCATGATGATGTAGGATTAAGATCATTAACCTACTTGTGATTAATTAGATGTTTTTGGGTTTTTGTTTAGTGTTAAGTAATGATTTTAATCTCAGATCACAGATTAAGGGGCTCATTACACCATCCTAATAGAAGGATAATAGATGAGAACACTTAAGCTAAGGAAGATACCTCAACTTAATCCATGGTTAGGGATTAAATTCATGATATAACAAATCCTTTATTAAGTGGATTTTAATTAAGGGATGAGATTAAGAAATGAGTTTTATGGTTTGTAAGACAACTTGAGGGGGACTTGTCCATTAAACACTAGGGTTAGTCCTTCTTAACCATAAAGGAAGAATTAGAACCCTAATGTAAGGCCCAAGATACAAGATGAAGTCTTAGTGATTATTAAGATGATTTGATTAAGAGTTTTAAACAAATTAAAGGCTTAACACTTAGTATTAAAGTTATATACTCCATCCTAAGAGAAGGGTACATGCATAACCCTAATTCCAAAGTCCTAAAACTTTAAGAGTTTAGTCTCTGATTATTGAGATGAGAAGAGAGACTCAAGGAGACTCAAAGGTAAAAAGCTAAGGTGGACTAATCACAACCCTAATTATTATCATTCTTGGATATCCTATGGTTTTTAAGGCTTGTGAAATATCTTCAAGGAAGCCACCAATGTAAGAAACAGATGAAAGGAGGATGAAGTAGAAGAATAAGTTACTTACTTCAATGAAGAAGATAAGTGACTTAAAGAAAGAAAGTGAGAGAAATGGAACACAAGTGATCAAGTTCACTTAAAATACAAACAAAATGCAAATTAAAGAGATAAAGAGAAGTGAGAAGTGAAGGCAAATCCACTTCTCAAAGTAACTTACCACCTGAAAATGTTAGCATGAATGCATAAAGTAAAAAGCATAAAGAAATGAAATGAATTGAGATGCAATGAGATGAAATGACCAAATTTAGAAGTGCTTATGCAATGTTAATGTCATGTGAGATGATGCAAAGGCATACAAAGTGTATATGTATGATCATACAAGAATGAGATGTCATGGAAGCATGCTTTGAAATTTGAAAACACATGAAAGTTAATGAAATGAAATGAATACAAATCATGGAAAATGAATGAAGAAATGACCAATCATGGTTCTAACATGTCCTAAGATGTCTAAGATGACTTATGAATGCAAGAAATGTCATGGCAAGCTCATGTATTGATGCATATGCAAGGTGAATGCAAATGAACATGAGAAATTAGGGTTTTATGAAAGTATGAGATGCAAATGAACAAAAAAGAAGCAAATGACATGATAAAAATTTGAAATCAAACTCAAACAAACCCTAATCCCATATTAGGTCACACCCCAAAGGAGAAGGTCAGAAGCCTAACCAATCAAATGTTATGAATTTCCTATGTTTTCTAGGGTTTTTGGGTGGTTCAAAGGGAAAAATGCAAATCAAATTGAAAATGCAAGATAAATTTATAAGGAAAATGTCCTATAAACTACATGCAATATGCAAAACAATGCAAATATAATAATCTTCAAACTCTTCTTGGTTATGCAGAAATGATTTTTTCAAGTTAGGGTTCAAAAATATGATTTTAACGACCCTTAATTCAAAGAAAATTCACAAACTATGATCAAACCTAAAAAGAAATTTGTGTGAAGAGTTTGAAAATGTTTCTAAATGCATTGGAATGATTCATGATTTTTTTGGTGATTTTTAGAAACCTAAATGTATTTTTAATTAATTAAAAGACTTTAATTAATTAAAAATAAAATTTAAATATTTTAAAAACACTTTTTTAATGCAAAAAATAAAATAAAAAACATTTTTGGAATGAGAAAAATATTTAAAGTCAGAATGCAAAGTTTCATATTTTTTGGATGTTTTTTGCTATTTTTAATTAATTATGCAAAAGAAATGAAAAGAAAAGAAAATAAAATGAATTAAATGAGAAAGTCAGCGCATCTGAGGGCCAGGATTCAAACAAAAAGGGAGGGAGTTAACTGGCGCGTGATTGTGTGGTCAGGATCTGATCTGGCAAATTGAGTTTAATTAAATTAAATAATTATGGATTAATGCTAATGAACTAATCTGGTCCACTCATTTGCGCGCTAACCCTAAGATCTAAAGGCCCACATTCAAACCTGACTAAACCCTAATTAATTAAACCTAATGACTTTCAGGTGACTGAAGCTTGCTCCAGTCATCTTCTCTGGCGAGGCAAAAATCCAGAAACTCATACAAGCATCAAAACTCCTAATTTTTTGCCCAGAATCATTCCTCTAACATCAAAGAACATTAATCCACAAACAAAAATCATTTATCATTCATAACAAAGCTGAATCGAAGAAAACAAGTTCTAGGTCAAAAATTTCAGAACAACCATACATACTCATTTCTTAACCATTTTCGAAAACAAACATATCAGAGTGATCAGGGGAACATGAAGATTGATATTTTAACTTTAATAGCAAGTTTTGGAAAAAATGTTCTTGAGGTATAGCTGAGATGAAGCTTTGCAGTTTTGAGCTTTCTGGCCTCCTCCCTTGTGCAAATCAACTTCAATGGATCTCCTGAGGATGATGTGAGGCTTAGAACAAGTTTATGATGGTTGTTTTGAAGTGTTTGGTTCTGATAACTCAGAAATGGTATTTCCGATTTTGGGGTTTTTAGGCCATGGGAGTGGGTGCTTTGTGATCTATGGATGATTTTGAGTTGATTGGTGGAAAAATATTTGAAGTTTGATGGCTGGTTTTTAAGATTCGAAGAAAGGAAGGTTTTTGATGATTTTGTGAATCCTAACTTGTGGGAGGTTCTGAGCTTGTGTGTGTTGTGAAATGAGGTCCATACAGTTAGTATAGGCCAATGAGAGTGTTCAAAAGGTGGGTGGTGGCATAATGTGATTGGTATGGTACTTTTGCAAAAAGTCAAGATTTTGTACTTTGAGGTATGGACATGGTGCAGGTCTGATTTCTTGGGGTGTCTGGCCTCAGCTGACTTTGTGGAGAGCCATGGAATCAGATCGCATAAGTTGGCACAAGTGGATGAAGAGTTTCATATCATTTTGCAATTCTTGAAAGTTTTGGCCCTTTTTGATTTCTTGAAGTTCAAGTCATGAAAATGCATGGTTCAAAGCACAATTCTGATGTTTAGAGGTTGCCTTGGCATGTTATGAAGTGTAGAAGTTGATTAGAGGTCATTAGAATGCTTGAATATGCCAATTTGCAAAATCCCTCTTTGACATGAAACTTGAAATTTTAGGATTTTTGCCAACTTTGAAAGGCCATATCTTGAGTTCTAGGATTAATCAAGACATGTTCTTGTAATGTTTGAAAAGGGAAAGACCTAATCTACAACTTTCATGACCAAGAATTTTTCATTTGAAGCATTTTGGATTAAGAAAGAGGAGGTTGAAAAACTTTCCCAAAATGGAAAGTTTCCATTACAAGTCATTTCCATTTTTGGCAAGTTTGCAAATGGCTCAAAATTTTTCAAACTTGTGAACTTAAAACCTCTTCTAATATCAAATAAAGATCATAGAACTTCATTTTAATGAAAATACCCCTTTGGTTCCATTGTTGGGGGCCTCAGATGCCCTGATTTTGACTTAACTTGCTCAAGAAGTTACCCAGTGAACAAATGACTTCCACAATGAATTTCTTCATCAAACTTGGTACACATGATCCTTATAACATGCTAAGAACATTAGAAACAAGAATGGCCCAAAAATTTGGAGTTAAGGCCTCTGAAACCAAAACCCTAATTTTGGTCATCTGTGTAGTGAAAACCCTAGCTCAGCTTCCATGCCTTGGCAGTTCTTGTGATCTCTTGACTTCTATGAACTTTGAGGGACATAATATGATGATAGAAAACACATGTAACCTCTTGGAACACTTTTAGAACTTTGGGATGGCTCAGATGGAATATTGGATTGCTTAGATCACAAACCCTAGATGCAGATGAACTTGAACTATGCAGATGAAGCAAAAATGCAATATGAGGTGGTATGCCTATGTTAATGCAAACATGAGAGATCACAAGCCATGGTGTGATATGAGTGAGGGAAAGTTTGGGGTGCTTACACCAGCCAATTCAGGAGGTCTCCACTTCCCCATCAGAGTTCAAGAAGGGTCCATCTCTAGCAGGGTCTTGGCTCTCCAATCTCAAAGTCCAATTTATTTTTGGTAATGACGGCAGTTCACAACCGGTGTACCATTAGCAGCTTTCCTCGCAGAGTTGTTTCCTCCTCACCAGGACTAACCAGATTAATGTAGTGATCTTCAATTCTCCCCAGTCAAGCCACCTGGGATACTTGCAGTCTCCTTCCGGGAGATCTTTTGCATTTGCATAAACATAATCATCATTGCATTTTCATCCTCCAAAGCGTAGAATTTCCATCATCATGGAGCATTACGCCATAAATCCAAACACATACATGCCATCATGGGACAGTTTTGAGGTATATTACATATGACCCGGAGCATCTTCTCAACCTGAGATATTCCCCACAGAAGCTACTTATACCATTTTCCAGACATCTTTGTCTTTCCAAGTCAATGTTGTCATTTTTCTTTGTGGCTTGATTCGCTCAGCAGTCACATCTCTGAGTTCCGTTTTGTACAATGGTCTCGTTCAAAGCCCTGTTTTGTACAACATGCTCCCTTTCCATGGCTTGATTCGCTTAGCAGTCGCGTTGTTTTTATCTGTGGTTTGATTCGCTCAGCAGTCTCATCTCCGAGTTCCGTTTTGTACAATGGTCTCGTTCCAAGCCCTGTTTTGTACAACAGGCTCCCTATCCGTGGCTTGATTCGCTCAGTAATCGTGTGTTTCTTTGTGGCTTGATTCGCTCAGCGGTCACATCTCCGAGTTCTATTTTGTACAATGGTCTCGTTCAAAGCATTATTTTGTACAACAGGCCCCCTTTGTGGCTTCAATCGCTCACCAGTCACATTTCTGAGTTCCATTTTGTACAATGGTCTCGTTCCAAAACCCTGTTTTGTACAACAGGCCCTTCCTTTTACGTGGCTTGATTCGCTCAGCAGTCACGTCGCATGTTATCGTTTTGTACAATGGTCCTGTTTGCATGGACTCTCTTTTATGTACAATGATCCCGTTCCACCTTGTTCTTTTCCCGCTACCTATTCATAGGTCAAAAACAAAAAAAACAAAAAAGTAAATAAAAGGCAGATGGCATTTCTACTATCCACTGAGTTCAAATTTCCAGGTTTTATTCGAGTATTCAATCACTCCATACCTTGAACGTCTAAAAGCTCTTGCAATTATTCGTTCAGGCCTGCAGATGATTGAATATGGGAAGCTGTAATACCTCAAAATTTTCCCTCTCATTTCCTCAACATTTTGCATAGCATTTTGCATACATAGATTCATAAAATAACTAAAAACATTGCATCATATTCATAATGGCTGAGGCATAGGTATGTGATCAATGATTGGAGCAACCGAAGGCTATACAAAGGCAATTAAAGGGCCATAAAGCTTCTCAACCTTGTGCAAAGGGTTCACAACATCCTAGAAGTCTTCATTTGAAGCCACAAGCCATGGAAAGATTTGGTTTAATCAGAGAAGGCAAGCAGTGCAACATCTCCTGATGAAAAAGGCCACATTAGGGTTTCACTTCTACTGGGCTTCTGCATGAAGTTATGATTCGAAGGGGACTCCATTGTCTTATATATGATGTCAAGTGCCTAGGGTTCAAATTTCATCCATAAAATCATTTTGGAAGAGGTTCGACTGGCCAGATGATTGAAAATCGAGGAATCGGGGAAAAGGAAACCGAGCTAGGTAAAAAAGGTCGACTCCTGACTTTTAAGATCAAAATCATGAAATTAGGGTTACAATGATACTATGGTTCAAATTTGGTCAAGAAATGATGGAGGAATCATAAATAAATCAAGAAAAAAATCATTTGAAAAGTGGTTAATTTCACCTTTCCCTCCACTTTCCTTCCACATCTCCTTTCATTCTTTCCCTCTTGTTTTTCCACTTCAATTCCACTCCATTTCCTTTGGATGTTTCTAACATGTTCCACAACCTTCTAGAGTCTTCCAAGGAATATTCCTTCTCCAACCCTAACCCTAACTAACTATAAACCTAATTCCATTCCTAAACCTAACTCCATTCCCAAACCTAGCTCCAAGCCTAGCCCCTATATAATCATTAATCACTTCAATGCAAAAGGTTCCCAAATTTTTCACTCTCTCATAATTTCTAGAATCACTTTTTATCTTTTACGTTTCCTCCATTTCCTTTTTCACCAAAGCTTTTTTGAAGAAGCTCTTCAAGTTTCACATTGAAACTTGAAGATCTTAAAGCTTAGCCTCCAACCTCCATTGAATTGTAGATTATAGAAGAAGAAGCTATTGAGTTTTATGAATATTTCGACTTATCGGAAGTGCAAGAAGGCTCAAGCATCAAGAACGCATTTATTTTGCGGATTCGCAGTTTTCTTGGTTTTCTCTTTGATCAAGCTCCGATTCTCACAACATTTACCGAAGCATTTATCTGCTTCATAGGTTGGTGGTCTAAAATCACTTTTCCTTTAAGTTATTCTCTTCATCTCGCCATTTCGGCATTCTTTAAGTGCTTTTTGTATTGCTTATGTTTGATTACATTTTCGTTACGTTTTTCTTGCGATTTGTGGAGTTTAATGGATTAGAAGCTAGGTTGTAGCTTGTTATAGATCCTATCATGTGTTAATAAGCCCCAATTGAGTAGAAATTCTTGTTAACATGATTAGGTGGGGGTTATGTTTTTTTAGAAGGAAGATTGTGGCCAAAAGCACTTATTTCAAAAGCATTTTTCACTTTCTGTTTAGCGTTAACCGGTTAACGCAAGCGTTTTTGGCAAAATTTAGTGATGTATAGGGTCCGTTAACGGGTTAACCGTTTGGTTAACCGGTTAACCCTGTTAGTTTTTGTTTTTTTAGCTTTTTTTTTCTCAATCTTGCTTCCTAGTGCTTATAAGGTTCATGTATGTTTAGGTATTGATTTTAGGGAATTTTTGGGTCTATTTCCAGTAGCCGATTCATTTGTTTCGAGTCGTTTCGACATGATTCCGTTCACTTTTCCATGTTTTGTGTTAAATGTGTAAATGTGATATAATTGATTCTTGATGTGTTTTGCTACACTTTAATCATTTGTTTCACATATTAAGTGCTTGCTTAAATTCAATATGTGCTTCATGATTATTGTCATTACTTGATTGATTGATAAAGTGATTAAATGCCATGATTGATTTTTTGCCAAAAATGATTAAATACTTCACATGTTCATGCAAGTTTCTTGTGTTTAATGGATCACTTCTTGACATTAATTCAATTCTGATTTTTTATGCCATGCATGTGTAACAATTGATGCTTGTAGTGATACTTGTTCAATCTCATGATAAAATACTTATTTTGTGCAATATGCAAAAATGTGGTTGTTCTTGTTGGTCATTGTTCCTTTTAATCAAATAAATGATGAAAATAAATTCACATGTTTGAATTCATTGTGTGGTGTAGGTAAATCCATGTTAATTGATGTTGATGTGTTGTTTATCATTCACTTTGTGCACATAAATAAAAATGATCATATCTGCCCCATGTTTTCATAGCTGTTTGTTAATATAGGTGCTATAAAATACACGATGTTTGTTATGTTTGCATGTTGTATGTGACTTTCTACACCTATCTTTTCATGTTGTATGCTGACTGTAGAAAGTTGCTTGTGCTTTGCTTTGTGTTATGCATTGTTTTGGTAGTTGTTGTTACTTTAGAGGCTGTGGTAGGTGCTGAATTTTAAGTTGCTTGTACTAATCTTTGTTTTGTAGGGAGGGAAAGGTATGTTTCTTTACACCTTATCCTTTTATTTTTTATGAATTTAATTCACCTTTTACTTCCATATTTGCGATTGGTAGGATTCCCCTTTGGCTAGGACCAACTTATCTTCCTTAGGAAGTAAGTTGCTTCGTTTTTCTTCTCTCTTTTCCTTTTGCTCCTTAGGATTAGAAAACTTCACAAACCATTAGGACCACTTTTTGAATATAATAACTAAAATTAGGGTTGAGTCTTAGTCCCCTTAGTTTTTGCCTTTTTCAACTTGAGTCATTTCTTTCTCTCCTCATAAAGAAAATAATAAAAATACTTAATAAAAATTAAACGTTCTTATACGCCATGAGACTTTGTTGTGGAGTGCTTATACGCGTCCTATTTCGGGGCGAGGTGTAAGTATCTACCACGATGGATAGGTCTTAGTATGAGAATGTTCACAAACAAATTCAAAACATTTCTCATAAAAGACAAAAACAAACAATAAGCGACTATCCTATGGGAACTTCTCTTTCTCACCTCATTCACTCACAACGCAAACTTGTGACGACTTGTCTCGCATGCAAGACGGTAAACGCACTTGTACCAGACGAGCCTGCAACACCTGAGCATAGCAAACGCAGTTCCATCCATAAAAATCACAAACAAATAGTTCCCGCCTTAGTTAGGCGAACTATGTCGACTCTGATCCTCATTTTCCCGATGAGGTACGTAGGCAGCGGGGTAGGGCCCGTTCGAGAACATTCTTTATTTTCCCTACATTTCCCTCTTTTTTCCGATCTCTTTTTCCAATTCCATTTCTCATTTCCATTCCCATTCCAGTTAGCAGTTTATTTGTTCAGCAACATCTTATTTCTCACTATTTGAAACCAAACAAACAAGTGTGGATCCCGTCAGGTACGGTAGATGGTCTGGGATGCTAATACCTTCCCAGGTCGTAACCGACTCCCGAACCCAGATCTTTGATTCGCAGGACCTTGTTCTTTCCTCCTTCCTTAGGTTTGTGCAGCATTACCTTTCCCGTTCCTTCGGGATAAAAATGTCTAGCTGGCGACTCTACCTTTTCTGCGCCACTTTCGCGTTTGTACTAGGATGAAAATCACGGGAGTGACACTCACGCGTCAGAAGAAGTTTTTCTGCTGTTTACGAATCCTGCATCAAAACCCCCCAAATTTCCACACGAGTTCATCCTTTTACAACCCCAAAAAACCAATAGATCAACACATTTTCATAGTACAACATGAACACATCAATTTATACAACACATATACCATTCATCATCAATTAACACATTCAAATTCATAAATTTCATCCTAATTCAACATATCACATCATCAACCCCTAAAACCCCAAACTATTCTACATACATCCTAACTCTATAATGATTATAATGAAGACTATACTCCCCATACCTTAGACGTAAAAATATCGATTCTCCTTTTTGATTTCTTCACGAATTCATTGATCCCTAGCCTTTCCCTTTTCTTCCTCAGAGCACTTCTCACAAAAATACGATCGATAAAGGGGTTCTCCCCAAACTCCAGTTTTATATTTTGCCACTCTTACCCCTTAGACCCCTATTATGTTATTCCTTCTTTGATCTCACTTATTCCATCCAATTTTACCACTTTACCCTCAAAATCTCTTATATTACTATTTATTTAACTATTTAGATTAATCCTCTATTAAATCTAAATAATCCAAATTAAATAATAAATTAGAACTAATCCTTATAATTTATTCTTAATCCAACACTATCTCACAATACATCATTATATCATCATGCATCATAACCATCTAACATCACATAAACTCATTAAATCACGCTAAATCAATTCAATAACTAATTAAATAATTAATTTAGATTTTTAGGATGTTACAACTCTCCCATACTTAAAGAATTTTCGTCCTCGAAAATCACCTGAAGGAAACAGAGTCGGATACAACTCCTTCATATGATCCTCACGCTCCCAAGTCCAACTCTCACCAGTTGGTCCTGCCCACAATATTTTCACCAAAGAAATCTCCTTACCTCGCAATTGTTTCATTTCTCGGCCATCAATCCTCACAGAAAATGGTTCAACAGTCAGATTGTCTCTTACATGTACATAATCCATTTGGATCACATGCGACGAATCCAGAATGTATTTCCTCAACTGAGACACGTCAAATACATCATGAAAATTTGCAAGTGATGACGGTAAAGCAATATGATAAACTACTTCTCCTATTCTCTGCATAATCTGATACGGACCAACAAAACACAGAGTGAGATTTATAGACTTCAAGGTTCGACCCACACCGGTTAACAGAGTAACTCTAAAAAACATGTTTTCCCTCTTAGAACTCAATTGCCTTTTGAAGGTGTGAGAAAACACTAAAAAGGGGGGTTTGAATGGTCTTTTTGAAAAATATCTGCTATAAGAACAAACACAATAAAATAAAAGATTAGCTAAAGAAATAAAGAACACAAGAATTTATCCTGATTCACTTGTCAACCACAAGCTACCTCCAGTCCACCCTACCAAGGTGATTTTTCCTTCAACAAGGACTTAATTCAGTATAATCTCAACAAATTACAACCGCACAACAACTCTGTGACTAACAACCACTAAGACCTACGACCTTAGTCTTCCTAAAGCTCCTGACCTACACTATCTCCTTTAGGGAATGCAAACACAGTTTGCTATAAGGTTTGTTTACAAAGAAGTGCTTCTAAAAAAAGCAGGTGTAAACAAAAATTAAGAGCTTTTGATGCTTGATACTACAAATGCGTTTTGAATGTTTAAGCTTTGTAGTATTTTATAAAAGATATGGCAATGTTCGTCACTTTGCTTTTTCACTTGACAATCCTTTTATAGGCGCTTGAGAAATATATTCGTTGTGTCATAGTTGGCCAAAGGAATGTCGTTAATGAGGATGAAAAATAGTACACACAATCATCCTTCTTGTACTATATAATCAAGATAATGGAATAATGGAATTGGTGGTGGAACAAAGTGTCTTTGTACTATTGTACTATTCCCTATTATCCGTTAATTCTTATCTTCTAGTCTTCAGTGGCTTCTGGTTGATAAATGTGTGAAGCATGAGACGAGGTAAGTTAACCTTCTTGACCATTACTTCTTTTCTTCAGAACTTCAGAGGCTTCTTGTTGATAAATGTTTGAATCATGAGTAGAGAGAAGAGTAACACTCAATCCTATTTATCAGAACGTCAGGGGCTTCTTGTTGAGAGATGTATTGAAGCATGAGTTGGTAAAAGGATGTCTCTTGATCTTGATTCTTATATTCAGAACTGCATGGGCTTCTAATTGATAATTATATTTAAGCATGAGTTGAGATAAGAATGGTGGGTTCTTCAGAATCTTCAAGTCTTCAGTCTTCAAAACTTCAACACTTGTCTTTGAATACCTTCTTCTTCTTCATAACTTCAAGTCTTCAGAGTCTTTTAGCACTTGGTCTTCAGATCATTCTGTCTTTATAAGCTCAAGTCTTCAGAGTCTTCAACACTTGGTCTTCAATACATTGTCGTATCAGAGTCTTACTCATCCAGAGTCAGAATCCTAGAAAACATTGCAACAACAACATCAGTTTTCACAAGATCTTTCTGATGAGTTGGCACTTGAGCAATCTTGCTTCCAAATTGCACATAAGCAAATATTATCATGTCATAAGCTTCAGTTAGCAAGAACTTCCTCAGAGTAAGAACTTGTTTGTCATTCTTACACAATAACAAACGTTAGAGTATCAAAATTGTCTTTACTTAATTACTTCGTTGTTATTATCAAAACATAAAGATATTGAGCAGAACCAAATATTGTTCTATCAATTTCCCCCTTTTTGATAATGACAAAACAATTTATTTTGAAGAGCCAATATTGTACGAGATGATAAATGGAAATTGATATAAGATGAGTTCAGAATAAACTTCCCTTTATCAGATACTCTCCCCCTGATTCTGACAATCCCAAAATTTTATTTATGCTTGTTCAGAGTCTACCCCTAATCCCAAGACTCATAAAATAGAAATTTTGAGTTTCCAAATCACAGGATTGAGAAGAATACTTCCTTTTCTCCATTCCACGAAATATGTCTAGAACACCGATCTTCATCTCAGATCTTGGTTTCTATCAGAACTTGGATAATCAAGATTTGGCCAACGCCAATTATACAATGGTTCCCAAAAGAATGACATACTAAAAGAATATAACACATTTAGTATATTAGAATGTCAAACATATGATTCAGAGAAAAGATATTAAGCTTTCAAAATAACTTCCCAAAAAATACACCCCCTTTTGTCATAATAAAAAAGGTTTTGAAAAATTCAACTAAACACAGACGAATATAATCATAAGTGATACGTGTCTTTTGTTTTTCATTGTTTAGAAGAAAATGAAAAAGTGATGTTTCCATCGAATTTATAATAAGAGTAAATGCATAAAAAATTGGAGAGTATTGCTGGTAATCATTCAGATAATATCGCTCATTAAACCACAATTCTCATGGTGTCACTAATAATAAATATGATTTAGCAAATAATTTTTATGTGCATAGTGAACACTTTGCTTTATCTCAAGTTAAGTCAAAACTTAATTTAGTTACTGAAGAAAGCGTCTTCTAACTAGTAGAAGCCTCTCTCAGAACTTTCACAACTCTAGATTTGATTGTAGTCAGAACCTTTGTTTTACACAAGGTCTAAGCATGTTCTGAATAGAATTTATTCTGGACAACTACCCATATTTAAATTCATTAGAATGAAAAGAAATATATCTTTAGCCAAGGGTTTTGTAAGGATATTAGCCCATTGATGTTTTGTATCTATGAATTTTAACGTTAAAATTCTCTTCTGAACATAGTCTTTGATAAAATGATGTTTTATTTCAATATACTTAGCTCTTGAGTGTAAAATATGATTCTTACTCGAACAAATAGAAGTCGTGTTATTACACAAGATAAGAATATTACCTTTTTTTGAAAATACTCGAGTTGATTGTTAATCCAGAGTATTTAAGTGTTGCACAAAGATGATAAAATGTATTCTGCCTCTGCTGTAGATGGTGTTATTGTTGACTGCATTTTGCTAGCCCAAGAGATAAGATTGTTTCCAAGAAACTGACAGTTTCCAGAAGTACTTTTCCTTTCGATTCTATCTCCAGAATAGTCTGAATCACAATAACCAGAAAATATATATTTTGACGTCTTCTTGTAGATCAGACCCAAATTTGTTGTTCCCTTGATATACCTCAGGATTCTCTTGACGACTTTCAAATGAGTTTCCCTTGGGCCAGTTTGAAATCGTGCACACAAACAAACAATGAACATAATATCTGGTCGAGAAGATGTTAGATATACAAGCGATCCTATCATTCCACAATAGAGCTTCTGACACACTTTAGAACTTGCTTCTTTTTTCTCCAGAATGTATGTTGGATGCATAGGGGTTTTGGCAGGTTTGTTTTCTAACATCTCAAACTTCTTCAGCTCTTCTTTGGCATATTTGCTTTGATGAATGTATGTTGCTTCTGGACGTTGATCAATCTGAATTCCCATAAAAATTTGAGTTCTCCCATCAAGCTCATTTCAAATTCTTCCTGCATTAACTTAGAAAATTCTTTGCATATGACAAGATTAGTAAAACCAAAAATGATATCATCAACATAAATATATACAACCAGAATATCATTCTTAAATTTTTTGCAAAAGAGTGTAGTATCAACCATTCCTCTGGTGAAATCATTTTCCAACAAAAATGTACTGAGTCTTTCATACCAATCTCTGGGAGTTTATTGCAGACCATACAATGATTTCTTTAGTTTAAAAACAAAATTAAGATTTTTAATATCCTCAAAACCAGGAGGTTTATGAACACATACTTCCTCAGAGATATATACATTTAAGAATGCACGCTTAACATTCATATAATATAAGATGATGTTATGATTTACAACAAAAGAAACTAATAAGCAAATAAATTCTAACCTCGCGATTGGATCAAAGGTTTCAGTATAATCAATTTCTTCTTGTTGACTATAACCTTGTGCAATCAGTCGAGCCTTGTTTCTGACTATTTCACCTTTCTCATTCAGCTTGTTTCTAAAAACCCATTTGGTTCCAATGACATAAACACCTTTAGGCTTCGGAAAAAGATCCCATATGTCGTTTTTCGTGAACTAGTTTAACTCTTCTTCCATTGCCAAAACCCAATCATTATCTTTAAAAGCTTCCTCTGTAGTTGTTGGTTCAATCAGAGACACCAACACATGAAGATTTTCTTCGGAAGGTGTGAAAGTGGATCTGGTTCTGTCTGGGGAAGATTTGTCTCCCAGAATTAGTTCTTCAGAGTGAGGAACTCTGAGTCTACTATTCTTTTGTGTTGGACTCATCATTTGTTCTAGTGAGGGAGTCTTTGATTCTTTAGCTTCTCCTTATTTCTCTTCTTCTCCCTCCTTGGGTTATGAGAAGGTGATCTTCATATTTGCAAACTTTTCAGCTGGATTTGACTTTTCAGGGCCAGGCTTATCATTGAATCGAACATGAATTGATTCCTCCATAATTCGTGTATCTATGTTGTATACTCTATAGCCTTATAGAATTCAGAATATCCGAGCAGCAGAAATTTCTGTTCTTTGGAGTCAAACTTACCAAGATTCTCTTTAGTGTTCAACATATAACGTATACATCTGAAAGGATGGAAATAAGTAATGTTGGGCTTTTTGTTCTTCCACAATTCATAAGGAGTCTTACCCATAATAGGTATAATAGAGACTCTGTTCTGAATGAAACATGTTGTATTTATTGCCTCAGCCCAGAAGTGCTTTGCAATGTTGGTTCAAGCCATTTCTTGCAAAGTTCTATTCTTCCTTTCCACAACCCCATTTTGCTGTGGATTTCTGGGCAAGAGAATTCATGGGAAATGCCTTCAGAATCAAACAATTCCTGAAAAATATATGTTCTTAAACTCCCCCATGATCACTTCTAACCTTAATAATTTTTCAATTCTTTTCATTTTGCACTTATGAACGAAAGGTAGAGAACACAATATGTGACTCATCTTTGTGTTTTAAGAACTCGACCCATGTACATCGACTGTAATCATCCATGATGACTAGTCCATACTTCTTTCCATTGATTGACACAATTTTTATTGGTCCAAACATATCAATGTGAAGAAGTTCTAGTGGTCTTGAGGTTGTCATAACTTTTTTTGCATTGAAGGAAGTTTTTGAAAATTTTCCTTTCTAACAAGCCTCACATAGAGCATCTGAAGAGAACTTCAGATTTGGTAGGCCTCTAACCAGATCTAATTTGTTTAGATGAGAAATCCTCCTCAAGCTAACATGTCCTAGTCGGCGATGCCATAGCCATTGCTCTTCAGAAATAGACATAAGACATTTTACATTTTGATCACTAAGATCAGAGAATCTGATCATATAAATGTTGTTCTTCCTCTTTCCACTAAACAGAACTGAGCCATCTTTCTAATTCACAGCTTTGCAACATTGTTGATTAAATATAATATCATAGCTTGTGTAACTACATTGACTTATTGACAGCAGATTATGTTTTAGACCATCTACTAACAAAATATTTTTAATGGAAGGAATTTTAATGTTACCTACTGTAACTATACCTATGATTTTACCTTTCTGATTCCCTCCAAAGATGGCGTAGCCTTCTGGCTTAAATTCCAAATTTTGGAACATACGCCTTTCTCCCGTCATATGTCGTAAGCACCCACTGTCCAGGTACCATTATTGGTGTGTCAACTGTGCTGTTAAGGATATTTTCAACATATAATATTTTTTCTCTTGGTACCCATATCTTAGGTCTTGTATTGTTAGTTCCCAATATTCTTGCAAACATTTGGTCTTCGTACAGATTGATAATCAAAAGGAATCTGAACTTTGTGTAACCATTTTGTTTTAGATTTTTGTGTTTTTTTATGTACATGAATTAAATCAAAACTTCCAGGTTTGGTACCAGAAGGCCCAAACTGATCATACAAAGGTATAATCTTCATAGGTTTTGTTTCATCATGTTTAACAACCTCTTTGCTTCCTAATCCTCTATAACCATTGCGGTTGACACCATAGATCATCGAAGCAAGCTTGCTTCTATCTATGTTCTTAGCTAGAAATTGTTGGAAGGCTCTATCATACTTGTTGATACAACTAGTATTAGAGACCTTAGATAATAATTCTTCTTCTAGATATGAATTTTTGTTTTTCAAAATAGTGTTTGCATTTTTCAAGGAAAAAACATTTTCATCTAGAGAAGAATTACTTTCTTTTAGCTTATCTCTTTCTTCCACAGTAACTACATGGATTTGTTTAAGATCCTTGTACTTATGTTGGAGTTTGTGATAGCTTTCCAACATTTTAGAGATTCATGTTTCTAATTCATTATGTGTAAGTTTAGAAAATACCTCCTCTGTGTCTAAATCTAAGTCTGATTCTGATGTTGTTTTCTCCTCAAGTTCTTCAGGACCATCAGAACTTGCTTTTGCAACAAAAGAAACATTTGTGCGCTCTTCTTCAGAATCTCCTTCATCAGAATCAGAGTCATCCCAGGTGGCTAACATTCCTTTCTTTGCATTGGCGATGTTCTTCTTCGAACTCTTTTCCTTCTTGAGAAACTTTAGACAATCCATTTTGTAGTTTCCTAGTTCATTACACTCGTAACAAATAGTCTCCCTTCCAAAACCTTGTCTTCTTTTCCCTGATGGTTCTGATCGATCGTTGTTTCTTCTAGAACTTTTTATTTTATCATATCTCTGTTTCCATACTCTATTGAGTCTTATGGATATTAGAGATAATTTTTCTTTAAAATCAATGTTAGAACCATCTGACTCTTCTTTGGCCTTACATGCCTTTGTTTTCTCAGTCTTCGACTTTAGAGAAACAACTATAATCTTCCTTTGAGGTTCATCTTGCTCTAACTTGATCTGATGACTTCTTAAAGAAGTAATGAGTTCTTCAAGACTTAGGTTGTTATGATCTTTTTCTAGCTTTAAGGCTTTTACCATTGGTCTCCATTTTGCAGGGAGACTTCTGATAATCTTCTTAACATGATCAACTTTATAATATCCTTTGTCTAATACTCTCATCCCAACAACAAGCATCTAGAACCTAGAGAACATTGTTTCAAAAGTTTCATCTTCCTCCATCTTGAATGCTTCATACTTTTGAATTAAGGCAAGAGCCTTGGTCTCTTTTACTTGTGCGTTTCCTTCATGAGTCATTTGAAGAGAATCAAAGACGGACTTGGAGGTTTCTCTATTATTTATCTTCTCATACTCCGTATAAGAGATAACATTAAGCAAAATCGTCCTCGCCTTGTGATGATTTTTGTAATCCTTCTTCTGTTGGTCGCTCATAGAGCTTCTTGCGACTTTATTCCCGGTAGCATCTATTGGATGTGTGTAGCCTTCAACTATCATATCTCATAGGTATACATCATAACCGAGAAATAAACTCTCAATTATATCTTTCTAGTAATAAAACTTTTCGCCATAAAAAATCGGTGGTTTGGAGATGTAGTGATCTTTCTCATGAGATGTTGAGGTTGATGGAGTGGGTGTGGCCATAATATCAAGGTAAGCTTACGAAAAACTATGGATCAGTACTGACGCAATTAAGTGTATGATATCTCAATATCATAATCAGAACTATAGCTCTGATGCCAATTGAAGGTGTGACAAAACACTAGAAAGGGGGGGGGGTTGAATGGTGTTTTGAAAAATAATTACTATAAAAACAAACACAATCAAATAAAAGAATAGAGAAAGAAATAAAGAACACAAGAATTTATCCTGGTTCACTTGTCAACCAAAAGCTACATCCAGTCCACCCTACCAAGGTGATTTTGCCTTCAACAAGGACTTAATCCATTATAATCTCAACAGATTACAACCGCACATCAACTCTGGGACTAACAACCACTAAGACTCGCAACCTTAGTCTTCCTAAAGCTCCTGACCTACACTAGGTCCTTTAGAGAATGCAAATGCAGTTTGCTACAAGGTTTGTTTACAAAGAAGTGCTTCTAAAATAAGCAGGTGTAAACACAAATTAAATGCTTTTGAAGCTTGATACTACAAATGATTTTTGAACGTTTGAGCTTTGTAGTATTGTATAAAAGATAAGGAAATGTTCGTCACTTTTATTCTTCACTTGACAATCCTTTTATAGGCGCTTGAGAAATATATCCATTGCATCACAGTTGACAAAAGGAATATCGTTACTGAGGGTGAAAAATAGTAGAAACAATAGTCCTTCTTGTAATGCCGAATCGGGATAATGGAATTGGTAGTGGAACGAAGTGTCTCTATACTATTATACTATTCCCTCTCATCAGTTAGTTCTTATCTTCTGATATTTAGTAGCTTTTGGTTGATAAATGTGTGAAGCATGAGAAGAGATAATTTAACCTTCTTGACCATTACTTCTTTTCTTTAGAACTATAGAGGCTTTTGGTTGATAGATGTTTGAAGCATGAGTCGAGAAAAGAGTAACTCTTGATCCTATTTATCATAACGTCAGAGGCTTCTTGTTGAGAGATGTATTGAAGCATGGGTTAATAAAAATATGTCTCTTGATCTTGATTATTATCTTCAAAACTTCACGGGCTTCTGATTGATAATTGTATTGAAGCATGATTTGAGATAAAAATGGTGGATTCTTCAGAATCTTCAAGTCTTCAGTCTTTAGAACTTCAACACTTGTATTTGAAACCCTGTTCTTCAGAACTTCAAGTATTCAGAGTCTTTCTGTACTTGGTCTTCAGATCATTCTATCTTCAGAATTTCAAGTCTTCAGAGTCTTCAGCAATTGGTCTTCAGAACATTCTCGTATAAGAGTCTTACTTATTCAGAGTCAAAATCCTAGAAAATGTTGCAATAACAACATCAGTTTTCTCAAGATCTTTCTGATGAGTTGGAACTTGAGTAGTCTTGCTTCCAAATTGCACATAAGAGAATATTATCATGTCAGAAACTTCGGTTTGCAAGAACTCCCTTAGATTCAGAACCTGTTTGTCATTCTTACACATTAACAAACGTTGGAGTATCAAAATTGCCTTTATTTAAATACTTTGTTGTTATTATCAAAACATAAATATATTAAGCATAACCTAATCTTGTTCTCACACCTTTCTCCTATTATCATGGTAACTCTTTTGATGACTTTGTGAAGTCTCCATCCTCTCTTGTATCATCTTAATTTTCTCGGTCATTTCTTGTACAATGTCATGCCCGAGTTCAATACTCTCGCCCGACTCATACCAACACAATGTAGTTTAACACCTCCTACCATACAACACTTCATACGGTTGCATCCCAATACTAGCATGAAATATATTATTGTATGTATATTTAATCAACGACAAATGGTTCTCTCCCAAGACCCTCCTTGGTCCAGCACACAAGCTCTCAACAACTCCTTTAAATACTGGATAGTTCTTTCCATCTGACACTAGCCTACGAAAAATAGGAAGAACTCATCCTCATCTTAGTAACCAAGGCATCTTGTAGACTCTTCCAGAACCTCAACGTAAACCTCATATCTCTATCTGACACGATACTCGAAGGTATCCCATGTAACTTCACAATTTCCTCAATATACATCTCAGCTAGTCTCTACATAGAATGATTAATCTTAATCGGTAATAAATGAGTCAATATCGTTAATCTATCCACAATAACCCATATCAAATCATTCCCTTTCACGATTCTTGGTAGACCCGACACAAAATCCATGGAAATACTATCTCATTTCCATTCAGGAACATTCAACAGTTGCATCATACCCGAAGACTTCTGATGTTCAATCTTTGACTTCCGACAAGTCAAACACGCATACAAATTTTCAACAATATCTCTCTTCATACCTGGACACCAAAACAACTTATGAAAATCCTGATATATCTTCATAGAACCATGGTGGATACTCAGTATACTTCGATGTCCTTCCTCTAATATACTCATTTTAATCTCAGGAATATCAAGAATACACACTCTATCTCGGAACCTCAAAATTCCATCTTCATCAATAAAAAATTCACCTCAATTACCTTGATTAACCAATATTGATTGATCGACCAACTTCAAGTCATACACAATAAGTTCAACATTCCTAACTTCACGCTTCCAGGAGTTGTCATATACAATAAGCTCATATCTCTGAATTGTTCAATCATCTCTAGTTCCCTCACCATAAGTATCAACATATGTAATGACTTCCTACTCAAAGCATCAGTCACCATGTTCGCTTTACTAGGATGGTAACTCAAATCAAAATCAAAATCAAAATCCTTTAATAGTTCTATCCACCTTCTCTACCTTATATTCAACTCATTTTGATCAAACAAGTACTTTAAACTCTTATGATCACTGAGAACTTCGAATCTAGAACCAAAAAAGATAATGTCTCCAAATTTTTAATACAAACACCACAGCTTCCAACTCTAGATCGTGCGTAGGATAATTCCTTTCGTGAACTCTTAGCTGTCTGGAAGCATAAGCAACCACTTGACCATTCTGCATTAACACTCCACCAAGACCCATCTTTGACGCATCACAATACACCATAAAATATTCGTTCTGGTTTGCCAATATCATCATCAGAACGGTTATTAACTTCTTATTTAGTTCCACGAAACTCTATTTACATGCAACATCCCACACATAAGCTTGAACCTTTTGAGTCAACCACGTCAGAGCTAATGCCAACTTATAAAAACCTTCGATAAACTTAGGAGTCTCTCATTGCAACACCGCATCAATCTTCGAAGGATCCATAAAAAATTCACTACTTGAAATTACTTGGCTAAGGAAACTCACTTCCTTCAACCAGAACTCACGTTTTGACAACTTCGCATACAACTTCCTCTCTCTCAACGCTTGCAATAAAATTCGCAAATGCTTTGCATGCTCTTCTTCATATTTGGAGTATATCAGAATATCATAAATAAAAACTACCACAAAATTATCTAAATACTCATGAAATATTTGGTTCATATATTCCATGAACACTCTAGGTGCATTAGATACTCCAAATGGAATCGCAGTGTACTCATAGTGACCATACCTTGTTCTAAAATATGTCTTCTGGATATCATATGCTTTAACACGAATCTGATGATAATGAGGCCTCAAATATATTTTGCTGAATACACAAGTGTCACTCCCGGGATTTTCATCCAAGTACAAACGCGAAAGTGGCACGGAAAAAGAAGAAGAGTCGCCAGTCATGCATTTTTATCACAAGGAAAGGGAAAGGTAATACTGCACGAACATGGGGGAAAGGAAAGAATAAATTCTTGTGAACCAGAGAGAAAGGGTAAGGGAGTCAGTTATGTGTAGGGAAGGTATTAACATTCATTCACATCCGTCGTACCCGACGAAATCCACGCTTTCTTGTAGAACTCAAAGGGTGTTATGATTTGCACACTGGAACAAGAACGAAAATAGATGAGATATGAAAGAACGGGGGAGGTGGCACGAAGAATGACTCGAAAAGAATCACATTTGTTCCTACATATCTTGAAAGAGAATCAGAGCTGACGTAGTTCGGAAATGAATAGGGAGTTGTGTTCGCCAAATGTCGCGCTTGTGCTTACGTATTCCCTCTGTGTAATGGGAAAGTCAGAACATCGTAGTTTGGCTAACTAGGGTTGACACAAGTTGTTTGTGTTTTTTAATTGAACAACTAATGCTCTAGCTCAGGTGTTGCAGGCTTGCTGAATCGAGTGTGTTTACCGTTTGCAATAGAACAAGAAGAAATGCGTTCTTACAATGAGAGTGAGTGAGATGAGAAAAGAATTCTCGAAGGAAAGACATGTTTGTTTGTTTTGATTTGTTTTAAGAGTTTTGAATATAGATATATGTGTAAGCGAGTGTACCAGAGTCTATGACAAAGGAGCGTGTACTTTACACATCGCCCCAAGATGGGATGATAATGATGTACATTAAGTAAGTTAAGGAAGACCCTAAATTTTCCCTATTTCCAATGTACTCAAGGCTTGTAACACACTTGTCTTACTTTACTTATTATGTGTTTCTGGTTGGATTAGATGAATAAGTGTTTAGATTATTTTCTTTGTGATACACTTTCATGTTATAGACTTGTTACATGATGAGCGACTTACAACTCACCCCAAGATGGAACGTATGTAAGTACCCCATGCCTTAAGGCTTGTGACACATGAAAGCATATGGCCTTTATTATATGTTTTAGTTTTTATTTTGAGATAAAAAGAGAAAATACTCAAAGGATAAGAAAGGTAAAAGTCTAAAAGGGAGACTACCAAAACCTAGTTGTTAGCATGCATGGTTGTTCCTAAGGTTTGAATTGAGGTATAAGAAAAACCTAAGTCTAAAAGAAAGAAAAGAAAAAAGAGAGGAAAACACTAACTCACTTTAATCAAATATTAAAGTTGAGTTAAGATCCCAAAGGGAAGGAAAAAAATTAATCACAAAGAAGAATTCTCATGCTTATCACAAACATACAAGAGAAAGATAAAAGAGAAGAGAGAAGAGTTATGAGTACAGATAAGCATCCACATACTCATTACTTACCATAGCCATTACACAAAATATTAGTACCAACACAATTCAAATATTGAAGTATAAGAACAAGAGAGTAAGTGATTGGTGATTTTCAGTCATATATTTCAAGATATTTTAGTTGTTGGTTCTTATGTTTTTGTGTGTTTTTGAGTCTTGTGTTTATGTTTTTTCTTGTTATTCCCGTATGTGGCGACCATGTTATGTGTTTATCATTTCTATCGTTGGTGCGTTTAATTTGGTTGTGTTTAGTGTGTTTTCAAGCATTTAACAAGATGGTGATCAGATACGAATGCAATGGCGATCCGAGTGCAAGGAAACAGAGAAAAAAGGGTTTCAGAAGCCTGACACGGGTGCCCGTGTCACCTGACATGGCTCGTATCAGGATGGAAATGGAAGCTCAGACTTGGACAATACTTTAGGCATTACAGAAGCATGACACGAGTGCCCGTGTCACATGACACGGCCCATGTCATGGTCTCCCCCACTGAAGATTGCGCAGCCAAGGTCCTAGCAGCATGACACAGGTGCCCGTGTCACACGACACGGCCCGTGTCATGGCACCTGGATGCAAAATTTTGTCATTTCCTATTCTCATGTGCTGAGTGATGTTTAGGAATTTCGTATGTAAGTTTGTAATATGATACATTAGGCTGATCGTGAGTGAGAAAAGAACACTTTTTACTTTGAAATTATGACGCTTGGGAGAGAACAAGAGATTAAGAGAGGAGAAGAAGGATCGATCAAACGCGGAAGCAATTGACGATCCAACTAATTCTTTGAATATTGTAATGTCTCTTTTCCTTATGTATGTGATTTTCATTGTTTTGAATATGAGTGGCTAAACCCCCCAATGCTAGGGGGTGTCCCTGAGTTTCTTGTAATGACATTGAATTTGATTTTATGAATTTCACTGCTTCTATATTCATTGTGTTGATTGATCCGATCTTATTATTAAAATCAATGTTGGAAAATGAAATTTTTAATCATCGGTTAAAAGTAGGTAGGAATGCCATCGTTAATGTTTTTTCAATCAAAACTTTTTATCGAATATAACCAAGGAATTGGGATATCATATTTAACGGTAAAAACTTTCGATGTGAAAAAGCTTGGTGTTCTTTCTATACAATCAATGAATTGGGGTATAGAAGGAATACCAAAGGTTTTTCTTAGAGGAATCTCTTAAAAACTAGATTTGAAAGGCGGTAGTGTTTTAGTTGCAGTGTTATTTTAACGAATATAAAGTATTTGTCATTATAAGAATTTCTCATACACCTTCCCTAATATAATTCTCATATTTGTCTTCCGTATTATTTTCCTAAATTTTATGTTTGCAAGTCATTAGATAATTTCTAAACCAACCCCAAAGAACTTTTGTTCAATTGAAACAGTTAAAAAACTTAATTTGCTACGCAGTCCTCGAGATCGATATTCGGGGAATTTTTCTCTATTATTACTATAGTGGGCAAAAATAGTACACTTGTGTCGCTCCCTAAGATTTGCATCCCGGTACAAGCGCGAACGGTCGGCGAAAAGAACAATGAGAACACACAGCCGTGTACTCACTGGAGAATGAATAGAGTCGCCAGCTAGGCATTTTTATCCCGGAGGAAAGGCAATGCAGCATAATCCTAGAAAGACATGGATAAGACGGTCGCGAACCAGAGAGACTGAGAAAGGGGGTTGGTTACAACCTGGGAAGGTATTAGCACCCAGATTGTCCGTCGTACTCGACGGGATCCACGCTTGAAAGATTTGTGTTTTAAAGGGGTAGTGTCAGTGCAATTTGTGTGTAAAAAGCTGGAAAAGGATGTACAGGTGTCAGTGTAAAGTGTATAAGTGATGTGAAGTATGAAAGTGTCAGTGTAAGAACAGGAATAAGACGCTCAAGATCATGAGGCTAAAAGAATAAGGCTAGAAAGAGGGGGAATGTACAAAGACTTTTGTTCGATAACTGTTAAGTTATGCCTACGTATCCTCTCGTGCAATGAGGAAGTCAGAACACCGTAGTTCGACCCAAAGAGACTGAAAGATGAATTGACTTGTGAACTGCTTACTTGTCTATGCTAAAGTGCATGACCTGTCTGGCTCAGGTGCAAACTGTCTTGCATTAGACGGAAGAAGCAAGTTCTCGCTTATGAGTGAATGAGATGAGAAAAGAATCCCGAAGGAGACGATTATTGTTTGTTTTTGAGTTTTCAGTCTTTTATTGTTTTTTGGATTTTGTCATAAGTTAATGAGCTTAAGCCTAAACCAATGGGTTAGTAAACTCATCGCATCTTCCCTCTGATTAGGGGTAATGAGAATACCCTAAGTGTGAAGTCAGATTCTCACACTTAATCACCTTTGGTGTAGGATTAAGATCATTGACCTACTTGAGATTAATTAGATGTTTTTGGTGTTTTTGTTTAGTGTTGAGTAATGAGGTTAAGCCATAATCAAAGATTAAACAGACTCATTACACCATCCTAATAGAAGGATAATAGATGAGAATGTTTAAGCTGAGGAAAGCTCCTCAACTTAATCCATGATTAGGGATTAAACTCATGACAAAACAAGCCTTTTGATTAAGTGGATTTTATTAAATGGTATGATGATGAAGTGATTTTTAGGGTTTGTAAGACAACTTGAGGGGGACTTGTCCATTAACACTAGGGTTAGTCCTTCTTAACCAATTAAGGAAGAATTAGAACCCTAATGCAAGGCCCAAGTTACAAGTATGATGTCTTGATACTTATTAAGTGAATTGATTAAGAGATTTAAACACATTAAGGGTTTAACACTTAGGGTTAAAGTTATACACTCCATCCTAAGAGAAGGATGCAGGCATAAGCTTAATCACAAAGCCTTAAAGCCTTTAGGGTTTAGTCCCTGGTTATGAGATGAGAAGAGGAGACTCAAAAGAGACACAAAGGTAAAAATAAGAAGGGATACTAATCAAAACCCTAATCATTGTCATGCTTGGTTGCTCCTAAGGTTTGTGAGGTTTGCAAGAACAATCTTCAATGGAACCACCAGGAAGCAGATGAAAGGATCAAGAGAAGCAAAGTGACTTGCTTCATTCAAGAAGTCAAGTCACTTGGGGAAAGAAAGTGGGAAGATGAAGAATGAGCAAGCTCAAACTCAAACACAAACAAAAATGCAGCAATGGATGCAAGAGACTGATGAAGAGAAAGTTATGAGAAGTGAAGGCAAATTCACTTCTCAAAGTCACTTACCACCTGAAAGGTTAGAGAGGGACTGCAATGCAATGCAAAATGAGATGAGATGACATGATGAGAAACAAAACCAGAAGCATATACATGATGCTAATGATGCTATGAGATGCTACAAACATGAGGCAGCACATGGAAATGATCATACAAGTTCATGAATGCAAGTGAAGCAAGCTAGGAACCATGAACATACATGAAAAGTTATGAAGTGCACATGACATACAACATGGCAAATACATGATGCAATGATCAAACATACTTTCAATATGTCTTATGATGTCAAATGAATCAAATGGATGCTTTAAATGTCATGGCAAGTCATGTTATGCAAGAAGATGCAAGATGGATGCATATGGAAGCCCAAATTAGGGTTTGTGAACCATACATCAAACAAAAATCAAAATCAGAAGCAAAACATAAGATAAAAAATTGAAAATGCCACTCAAAGGACCCCTAATCCTATACTAAACCAATGCCCAAAGGAGAGGCTTCAACTCCTAACCAAGCTCAAGTTATGATTTTTACAAGTTTTTTAGGGTTTTAGGGTTCCTAAACAAAAGAAATGTCAAACAAATTGAAAATGAAAGATCAAATCATGGCCATTTTATCTCACAAACTACATGCTAAATACAATGCAATGCAAAAAGAATCAATGTCCAACTCTTCATGGATAGGCAGAAATGATTTTCTGAACTTTGGATCAAAATAATGCACAAAAATGATTTTAATTCAATGAGAAATTCTTAAAATGCATCAAGATCAAAAAATAAATTTGGTTTGAAGGTTGGACAATGTTTCTAAATGTCTTAGAACATTTCATGAATTTTTTGGTGATTTTTAAATACCTAAAAGTATTTTTAATAAATTAATTTCCATTAATCAATTAAAAATAAACTTTTAAATATTTAAAAATACTTTTTTAATGCTAAAAATGAAAATAAAAATATTTTTGTGTCATAAAAATTAATGAAACTCTTGAGAAAAAGTTTCATAATTTTAAAACAATTTTTACTATTTTAAATAAATTATGCAAATTAAATGAAAAGAAATGAAATAAAAATGAATTTAAACTGAATTAATGAGAAGTCAACAGATCTGATGGCCTGGATTCAAACAAAAACGCGCGCGCATTGACCTGGCGCCAAATCCCACGGCCAGCATTCAAACTTAGCTAATCAATGCTTATGCCCTAATCTCGCCGCTAATCACTTTCAGATGACCGAAACAGTGTTCCGGTCATCTTCTCCGTTCACCCCAAACCTCAAACTCCTTCAAAACGCATCTAAAACGAAATCTAAAAACACAGAAATGATTCCCACTCACTCACGAATCAAAACCCTAAATCAAAACAAATTTATTTTTCCAGGAATGGCTGAATCGAAGCAAACAAGAACTAGGGCAAAAGAGTTTCAGAGGCTGATTAAACTCTCATCTCTCAACCATTTTCAAAACTAATGACATCAAAGTGATCAGGAGAACATATAGAACAACTTAAGAACTTTAAAAATGATTTCTGGAAAAAAAGTTCTTGAGCTACCTGAGTTTCGAAGCTTTCACTCCAGCAGCTTTCTGACCTCTCCCTTTGATGCAATCCACTTTACTTGGTCCCCTGATGATCCTTGAATGCTTAGGAGGAGTTTATGTTGGCTGGTTGAGGAGTTTGAACAGCTTCTGCTCAAGCTCAGTTGAAAATGGTAATGGTGATTCAGGCTGTTTCAGGCCAAGGTAAGTGGTTCTTTGTGATCAGGATGATGAGTGGAGAAAGTTTGTGGAGTTTGTTTGGGTGTTTATGGCCTGTGGAGTAAGTTTCGAATGGTTTTGCTTCTGGGAGTGAAAATGGAGGAATGGTGTTCTTGCTTGATTCAGGCCTAAGTCTTGTTGGTTTTGGCTCAGTGAAGCAAGGTGAGTTGATGTGGGGAATTGGTTTGAATGTTTGTGTGCTGTGCAGAGAGATTCGAAGGAAAATGCTTGAGGGAGGGATTTTGTGAATGTGATGCTCTTGTGTGTTTCAGCCTTGCTTGTTGTTATGTTTTTCTTGCAAATGGATAGTATAAACAATTCCAATTGGTCAGATGATGTGACCTGGCCTGCTGTGATTGGGATGTCCACTTTTGCAAAAAAGTCCACTTTGTTGTAAGAGAGGCATGGGCTAAGTTCTAGCTTGGTACAAGAGCATGGGCTGGCGCAGCATGGTGTGTGAGTGAGGCTAGGGTGGCTCAGCAGCCAAGGCAGCAAGTTGGTGAGGTGTGATGAGTGGTTTTGCAACTTGGTTCCTCTTTGGTTCACATGTGACTATCTTGCTACACAAGCCATGAAACATGAGAAGTTTTGGTTCAAATCTGATTTTTAGGTCACATAGCATGTTTATGTAGTGGTTAGACATGAATTAGAGGTTGCAAAGGCCTTGGTACAAAGTTCTTGCAAGTTTCTCATTTGGTGCACATCTTGAAAATTAGTGATTTTTGCCAATTTTGTCACACCATAACTTTTGATCCAAAATGAATTAGGTCATGTTCTTATACTTTTTGAAAAGGGAAAAATGTGATCTACAACTTTCATGACCAAAGTTTTTCCATTTGAAGCATTTTTGGATCAAAAAGCAAGGCTTGAAAAGTGACCTAAAATGACATATTCTTGAAAAGTCAACCATGCCCTAAAAAGTCAACTTTGCAAAAACTTGTAATTCTTGAATTTTGTGAACTTCAATCTTCTTCCATGATCAAATAAAGATCATATACACTCAAAATGATGAAGATCACCCCTTGGTTGGGTCATTGGGGGCCTCAGATGCCCTGATTTTGCACTGACTTGTCTGAAAAGTCAACCCTTGATCAGATGACTTCCCCATGGAATTTCTTCATGAAAATTGATATGCATACTCCCTATACCATATAGAGACCAATGGAAACAAGAATGACCAAAAAAATTGGAGTTATGGCCTCTGAAACCAAAACCCTAATTTTAGGTCAACTGTGCAGTCAAACATGGCTCTGCATCCACACCAATCCCAGTTCTTGTGATCCTTTTGCATTTTTGACTTTGAGAGGATGTGATATGATATAAGAACACTCATGGATCCCTTTGGAGTTATTGATGACCTTTGGAGTAGCTCAAGAGGCTCTTGGATTGCTCAGATCACAAACCCTAGGTGCAGATGACTCTGAATCTATACAGTGAATCAAAAATGAGGTATGAGATGATATGGTTGTGTTTATGCATATGAAATGATCACAAGCCATGGTGTGAATGGGTGAGGGCAAATTTGGGGTGTTTACAGCTGCCCCTATTCAAACATGAGTTAGCTGTGCAGATTGTTAGCGACGACTTAATAGGCAAACAAGATAACTTGTGGTTGAATACCAAAGACAGTCCAAAATTTGCACTCACAGAATGAAGAAGAAAAGGGATATAGATTGTAAAAGGTAAATAAAGTATATTGTGAAGTGTGGGCGACGGAGGACGACCGTCAAGCAGAGGACGACTGCTGGGTAAAGAGCAATGACGGGGACGGCCGACATGCTGGGAAAGTGCTGAAAATAAAGCAATGACGGGGACGGCCGACATGCTGGGGATAAAAGGTAAAGCCGAGACGGGGACGACCGACTAGCTGGGAAAAATAAGAAATTATGATGGGGACGGCCATCACGATAAAGCTGTAACATTCTCTAGGGATTAATGAAACATGACGGGGACGGCCATCAAGTTCATAAAGTAAAGCAATCAACGATGGGGACGGCCATCGGGCTAAAAAAGAAAAGGGACTACGACGGGGACGGCCATCGGGTTAAAGAATAAATGAAATAAACAGATGATGGGGTACGACCATCAAAGGTGAAGGACGATCACCTAGCAGGGGACGGCTGCTCTGTTGGGGAACAAAGGAATTATGATGGGGACGGCCATCAAAGGTGGAGGACGACCACCTGGCAGGGTACGGCTGCCGAAAATATCGACGATGGGGACGGCCATCGGATGAGCAGGATGGAGGACGACCATCAAGAGGTGGAGGACGACCACCTAGCAGGGGACGGCTGCTCTCAGGGTTTATCATGACATAGGACGAATGCCAGATAACCAAAATCAACAATGGGGACGGCCATTGGATAAAATGATGAAGGACGATCATCAACGGGTGGAGGACAACCACCTAGCAGGGGACGGCTGCTAAAATCAACGATGGGGACGGCCATCGGATGAGCATGATGGAGGACGACCATCAAGAGGTGGAGGACGACCACCTAGCAGGGTACGGCTGCTCTCAGGTTTTATCATAACACAGGACGAGTGTTAGATAAAAAGAAAATCGGTGATGTACTGGGGAATAGTAAACATGGACGAGTATTTACATCCAAGAAACAGAAGGTATAAGTGTTTAGACGTTGTGTGTAGATTAAAGATGCGGACGAGCATCCTTAAGACTATGATACGGACGAGTATCGGGTAGAAACAAATACTGACACGTGTTCAAAAATGATGATACGAACGAGTATCAACTGGTTAACAGAGAACACGGACGAGTGTTGAATCTGGAGGGACTTTTCCAGGGAATGGTAGACACAGGCGAGTGTCTACTTTCAAGAAGACATAAGTATTTGACGCAGTGCATGGATTAAAGATGCGGACGAGCATCCTTAAGACTATGATACGAACGAGTATCATGTAGAAACAAACGCTTGACGCATGTTCTGAGATGATGATACGGACGAGTACCATCTGGTTAACAAAGAACAAGGACCAATGTTGAATCTGTGGGGTTATGAATGGTATATACAAGATACGGACGAGTATCTGTATAGGTGTAACATGAGTAATGAGTATATATAGATGAGTGTTTATCTGCCGGGGAAAGTGACACGGACGAGTGTCAAAAGGAGAAGAGTATAAAAATATCAACAAGTATATGGGTTGTAAAAGTGTAGGTGACTGCGTTGGGGAAATGACACGGACGGATGTCAAGGAAATGTATATACAAGTAGGTGAGTGCAAAGATGATGTCTTTGGCTTTCTGCTGGTGATTTGACACGGACGGGTGTTAGGAAGTATCTGTAATATGGGTGGTTTTGTTTGTAAGGAGTGTTCAGGCAACTTTACTGGGGAGTGATGACACGGGCGGGTGTCAAAATGAGTATATACTGGTGTTTGTGATTTGTGAGGCAACTGCTTTTGCTGGGGACTCTGGTGGGGAATTCTGTACATTGTTGATGAATGGTTATTATTCACAAGTGTTGGTTTAGAACATGGCTTATGGTTATGCTATATGTTTGATTTTTGCCGTAATGCTCCGTATTAGACGGAATGCTACGCTTTATGGGTGAATATGATGCGAATGCCATGATTGTGCAAAGATACCAAACCGGGATTTGGATCCCGTTGTCGCGAAGATCTTTGATTGATCTGTTTGAAGTGGACATCCCAGCTGGGGACGAGATCATTGGTAGATATGATGATATGATATCTGCTTGGGGATATAGGTCATTGATAGACCTATCCTTTATAAATGAGAGACCCAGCTGGGGTTTGTAGAAGCTTTCTTCACTCTGTTGTGATCCTTCACGCGTTGCTCTTCTGGATAGAGGCTGGAACTCTGTGGGGAGATAGCTCCTTGACTTTTGTACTCGGCTGAGGGCGAGATGGCAACTCGGCTGGGGAGGAAAAGAGATCATTGAGAGACCTCCCTAGGGATTCTGTTGAAGAAGATCCTTGACTCAGCCGGGGATACAGGTGCCTTCTGTGATGTCTGGCAATTCTGATGGGGAGGAGTCATAAGTGGCAGACTCAGCTGGGAGGAGTCATGAGAGGCAACTCAGCTGGGGAGAGAGCACTTTGGGTGCTAAAATTGAGTGTTGATTTGCCAACTTGCTGGGATAAAGTTTTCATGCCCCGAGTCGCATTCTGGATACCTGCAATCCTGAAAAGGCAGAGAAACGCACAAGTAATCCCGAGGTATCCTTTACTGGATTCCGTCATAGGAGTTTAGAATACTCCTGAGGGTAAGCATATTCCCTGCAAGCACGCTTTTTATTTGAGGATAAAACATTTGTATTCTGTGCAATCAGTTTTTTTAGACATCAGACATTTTCTTGCAAATAAAATGTACAAAACGAGACATGACTGAAAATCTGATTTTATTAATTCATATGCCCTGAATTGGCGAGATACAGTCAAAGGAACATATCCCCTGAAATGAGGAGATCGTTATAAATTGAGAAACAAAATGCTGGCAGTGTTGATGGCGCTTTAAGGAGCTTCCTCTTCACTATGACTTGTATGACATTTGACGTTCTTCTCGTCTTGCTTTCTGAAGAAGGTTGATTCTGATTGAAGCTTGATCCTTTTGAAGCTTACCCAGTTGTAAGCAATACAGATGAATTCAGAGTGCAATTGTTCGCTTACTCCCTTATTTTACATGGATCGCCCTTTCGGGTTTTCAATCCATCGGGATACCCATTTTTGCCTAAGCTGTCCAATGCGGCTTTTCAACTCAGCGGGTGTACATTTTTTATTTACTTTCCCTTATTTTTGCCCGAGTCTTTTATTCTGTTTTTGACTCGCCGGGACGCCCTATTTTTGCCTGGACTTACATTCTGTTTTTGTGTCCAGCGGGTCATTTTATGCGAAGTATTTTTTAACTGCATCTGAATTCACAGGGGACGGGAAATCTTCACCATCCATGGTGCTGAGCATCAGTGCTCCACCAGAGAAAACTTTATTTATCACAAATGGTCCTTTATAGTTTGGAGTCCACTTGCCCCTGTGGTCTGTATGAGGAGGGAGGATTCTCTTCAGCACAAGATCTCCTACTTGGTACTCTCGGTGCCTGACTTTCTGATCGAAGGCTTTCTTCATTCTTTTCTGGTACAACTGCCCATGACAGATTGCAGCCAACCTCTTCTCTTCGACCAGACTTAGTTGTTCGAATCGGGATCGAACCCATTCTGCTTCACTCAGTTTAACATCCATCAGTACCCGTAGAGAGGGTAATTCAACTTCAACCGGTAGGACTGCTTCCATACCATACACAAGCTGATACGGTGTTGCCCCAGTGGATGTCCTGATTGACGTGCGGTACCCATGCAAGGCAAACGGTAGCATTTCATGCCAGTCTTTGTAAGTGACTACCATCTTCTGCACAATCTTCTTGATATTCTTATTTGCTGCCTCAACAACGCCATTCATCTTTGGCCTGTAAGGAGAAGAATTGTGATGTTGAATTTTGAAGTCCCGACACAGCTCTGCCATCATTTTGTTGTTCAAATTGGAACCATTATCAGTAATGATTCGCTCGGGCACTCCATACCGACAGATGATGTCTCTCTTCAGAAATCTGGCTACCACCTGCCTTGTGACATTTGCATAGGAGGCTGCTTCAACCCATTTGGTGAAATAGTCGATGGCGACCAGGATGAATCTGTGGCTATTTGAAGCAGTTGGCTCGATCTTACCAATCATGTCAATGCCCCACATAGCAAAGGGCCAGGGTGAATACATGATGTTCAAAGGGTTGGGAGGCACATGCACCTTATCTGCATAAATCTGGCATTTATGGCATTTTCTGGCGTAGGCACAACAGTCTGCATCCATCGTGATCCAGTAATAGCCTGATCTCAACAATTTCTTGGCCATGGCATGCCCTCCGGCATGGGTACCAAAGGATCCTTCGTGCACTTCATGCATCAACAAGTCTGCTTCTGTCTTATCAACACATCTGAGGAGTACCATATCAAAGTTCCTTTTGTATAAAGACCCATCAGTGTTCAAGAAGAAACTACCAGCGAGCCTTCTCAAAGTCTTCTTATCATTGGAAGATGCCCCAGGTGGGTATGTTTGGTCCTCCAAGAAGCACCTAATGTCGTGGAACCAAGGCTTATCATTTTTAACAACATCTGCTGCGAACACATATGCTGGTCTGTCGAGTCTGGATACTGAAATCTGAGGTACAAAGTTAGCAGCTTGAACTTTGATCATGGATGAAATGGTAGCCAGGGCATCTGCAAACTGATTCTCGTCTCGAGGGATATACTCAAGCTTGACTGTTGTGAAGAAAGTCAATAACCTCCTTGTATAATCCCTGTAAGGTATCAGATGATCCTGGTGTGTATACCATTTGCCGTTGGTTTGATTGACTACCAAAGCTGAATCTCCGAATACGGTCAATGTCTTGATCCTAAGGTCAATGGCTTCCTCAAGACCCATAATGCAAGCTTCGTATTCAGCTTCGTTGTTAGTGCAGTTAAAGGTGAGTTTTGCCGAGAAAGGCATGTGAACTCCTTTGGGTGTAATGAGTACTGCACCAACACCGCGACCATTCATATTAACAGCTCCATCAAACATCATAGTCCATTCTTCTTCCGGGTCAGGCCCTTCAGTATGAACAGGCTCTTCATGATCTTTTGCTTTTATGAACATGATGTCTTCATCAGGGAAGTCAAACCTCATAGGCTGGTAATCATCAATGGGTTGCTCAGCAAGATATTCAGACAACACACTGCCCTTGATGGCTTTCTGTGATGTGTATTGAATGTCATATTCTGTGAGGATCATTTGCCATCTTGCAACCCGTCCGGTAAGAGCTGGCTTCTCGAAAATGTACTTGACTGGGTCCATTTTTGATATCAACAAAGTAGTGTGGGTCAACATATACTGCCTCAGTCGGCGAGCAGCCCATGCTAAAGCACAGCAAGTTTGCTCGAGCAGTGAATAACGTTGTTCACAGTCGGTAAACTTTTTGCTTAGGTAGTATATTGCATACTCTTTTCGACCAGACTCGTCATGCTGGCCCAGCACACACCCCATCGACTCTTCTAATACTGTCAAGTACATTATCAAAGGTCTTCCTTCAACAGGTGGCATAAGGATTGGAGGTTCTTGTAAGTACTCCTTGATCTTGTCAAAAGCCCTTTGGCAGTCTTCGTTCCACCTGACCGTCTGTTCTTTTCTTAACAATTTGAACAAAGGCTCACAGGTTGCTGTAAGGTGAGATATGAACCGTGAGATGTAGTTCAATCGACCTAAGAACCCTCGAACTTCTTTCTCAGTTTTCGGTGCAGGCATCTCTTGGATGGCTTTGACTTTATCAGGGTCAACTTCAATCCCTTTCTCACTTACAATAAATCCCAGCAGCTTACCGGATCTCACCCCGAATGTGCATTTGTTGGGGTTTAACTTCAGTTGGTACTTCCTCAGACGCTTGAATAGCTTCAGCAGATTTACCAGGTGGTCTTCTTCTGTAAGGGACTTGGCAATCATGTCATCCACATAACACTCTATTTCTTTATGGATCATATCGTGGAATAATGTTACCATAGCCCGTTGATATGTGGCACCAGCATTCTTCAGTCCGAATGGCATCACCTTGTAACAGAACGTGCCCCAGGGTGTGATGAAGGTTGTCTTCTCCATGTCTTCAGGTGACATTTTAATCTGGTTGTATCCTGAAAATCCGTCCATGAAGGAGAATACCGAGAACTGAGCCGTATTATCCACCAATACGTCAATGTGAGGTAATGGGAAGTCATCTTTTGGGCTAGCTCTGTTCAGATCTCGGTAGTCAACACACATTCTTACTTTGCCATCTTTCTTAGGCACAGGTACTATATTAGCAACCCACGGCGGGTAGCTAGTCACAGCAAGAAATCCGGCGTCCCATTGCTTTTGTACCTCTTCCTTGATTTTCATAGCCATGTCTGGGCGAGTACGGCGCAGTTTCTATTTAACTGGTGGGCATTCTTCTCTCAAAGGAAGCTTGTGCACAACAATGTCGGTATCCAACCCTGGCATATCTTGATAAGACCAAGCAAACACGTCCACATACTCTCGAAGCAGGTCAATCAGTTGTCTATTCACTGAGTTTTGTAGGCAGGCCCCGATTTTAACCTCTTTCACGTCTTCATCTGTACCAAGATTGATCACTTCAACCTCCTCCTGGTGAGGAGTAATGACCTTTTCCTCTTGTCTTAACAACCTGGCTAGCTCTTCAGGAAGCTCATATTCTTCTTCAACCCCTTCATCGGCTTGATTGATCGGATTGTCAAAGTCATACGAAGTCATAGCCGTGCTGTTGTCGGTGCTGTCTGAAAGGCACTCTCTGCAAGGGTTCAGTTTGTTCATTTTAGTGATTGATTTTAATCTTGTTTTAGAAAAGTGAAATAAAGTTATCATTTTGAAAACACTGCCATTTATTTTTTTTGTACAAAAAGAAAAAATGGAAAAACAGTGAACGGAAAAGAAAAAGACTCATTTGCAAAAAGATGTCTGATATTTCATTGATTAATCTTGTTGCACAAAAAGTACAGATGGCCCGATTACAAAATGAGTCTTGTCATCTTGGGCAAGATGCAAGACTTCGATGCATGCTATAAAAATACAGGAAATAATAATTACTCTGCATGAGTAACTCTTATAATTTCCTGGGAAGACCAGTTTGAGATACTGCTCCCCGGGACCTTTGGATGAATCCAGCTTTCCAGGTTGCGTTCTTCTTCCAGCTCGTCTTCCAGACAGTTGATAGCGTTGGGGGTGAGCATCCCCCCACTCACAAAGTTGGGCTCTTTCGCAGCCTCTGCTTGATCTTGTTGAGTTGGTTTGTAACCCAACCCAAATCTATCCTCTTTCTTCTCCACCGATAACAGTTTGCCCCAGCCTTGGGCATTTCCTCCCTCAACAACCTTCCGGGCTTGTTGGTATGATGATATTGAAGTACCAGGCACAACAGATGTTTCATTGACATTCAAAGCTTCAAAACCTTGGCTCATTGTTTCATGGATCTCCCCATCCATCTCAATATACTTATAGGTAGCCAAGTGGCTGACAAAAATATCCTCTTCTCCACAGATAGTAACGATTTGACCCTCCCACTCATATTTTAACTTCTGGTGAAGGGTAGAGGTCACGGCGCCAGCGGCGTGAATCCATGGCCTACCCAATAGACAGCTGTAGGCAGGCTGTATATCCATCACGTAGAAGGTCGTTTTGAAAGTTTGCGGGCCAATCGTTATGGGCAATTCAATCTCTCCCAGAACCGATCTTTTTGAACCATCAAAGGCTCTCACCACTAGGTTGCTGGGTCTTAACGCCAATCCATCATATTCTAGCTTCACCAGGGCCTTTTTAGGTAAGACATTGAGGGATGACCCCGTGTCTACCAGCACATGGGAAAGGACTGCACCTTTACATTCCATGGTTATGTGCAAGGCTTTGTTATGGTTGCGGCCTTCCGTTGTCAAATCAGTATTGGTGAACCCTAGTCCATGACTAGCATTAACATTTCCAACTACAGCTTCCAGCTGATTGACAGTGATCTCTTCAGGCACATAAGCTGTGTGCAAGACTTTGAGTAGTGCGTTCCGATGGGCTTCGGAGCACATAAGCAATGAAAGGATTGAGATCTTGGAAGGCGTCTGATGAAGCTGATCCACTACTTTATAATCACTCTTCTTGATGATTCGCATGAACTCATCAACCTCTTGATCGAAGGGTGTTTTCAAAGCTTCTTTAACAGTCTGCTCTTCCTGCACCAAGCTTTTTCCTTTTGCTTTAGCAGCAGCTTCTGCTTCGGCAGTGGGTCTCTGAATTTGTGGAGCGAAAAGACGTCCGCTTCGAGTGAAGCCTCCGCCTCCTCCCACATTGTCAATTTGTGGTGCAGGGGTTGATGATTCAAAAGTGATTCTTTGTCCTTCACAGTACAGGTCAGAGCCGTAATGCCACGGGATGGCATTACTGCTTTCATAAGGTATTGGTCCAGGCACCGTGATAGTGACTGGACTGGTTGCAGCTGCGGAAGGAATTGTGATAGTCTGTGGATCATAGTAAATTGTGACCGGTGCTCTGATGGGAGCAGCACTTTCTGAGTTGTAGGCAGAGTTGCTTTCAGGATCATAAATTATTGTGACAGTTGAGACGTCTTCATGATTTGTTGCTGATGTTGTAGGAGACATTGTCGGAAGGATGGATGTTGTTGTTGTAGGAGATTCAAACTGGAGTGGTGCTGAAGTTGTAGAAGAAAAACTTTTTGATAGCTGACCAGTTGAGATGATAGATGAAGTACTTGTTGATGAGACCGAAGAATTGTCGGGAACAATGGTTGCTGCAGTTGTAGGAGGCTCTGGAGTTGTTGCTGATGAGATTGATAGATTTGTAGGAAATGATGTGGTGATTTGAAGTTGGCCACTCTGAATGAGACCATCTATGCCATCCCTCAGGTTATCGCACCCATTGACTGAGATATTGCAGTAAGCGCACCCCAACTCACACCCCGGGAACATCTGACATTCGAGGAGTTGAGCCTTGATTTCCACCAACGGTGTCCGGATCTGACCCACACCGGTTATTAAATAAGACGGTTTGTCCTCTTCAATAGCGTTAATTCTGGGACCACCGTGGTTTGGCATCGGGTTCTTATTGACATTGGGTGGTGGTGCGAAATTCAGAGCTTTTGAGTCTACCAGGTCTTGTACCTTCATGTGCAAGGCTCTGCACTTTTCTGTACTGTGGCCAGGTGCATTTGAATGGAAGGCACATCTGGCGTTGGAATCATAATTCCTGGGTAGACTGTTGGGGTCTGGAGGTGCCAATGTCCTTAGCTCAACCAGGTTGAGTTTCAGGAGTTGTGGCAGCAATGTAGCATATGGCATAGGGATCGGATTGATCACCCTGTTGGCTTGAGATGGCCTCTGTTGGAATGGCCTTTGCTGGTTATTGTTGTTGGTGTGGCTGTTGTTGTAATTTCTCGGAGCTTGTTGATGGTACTGAGGTTGTTGTTGATAGTTTTGTTGCGGAGGTTGATAAACTGGCTGAGGATGAGCTGGAGTGGGAATGGTGACTGCTGCCACTGACCTGTGAACATATGGAGGTCTGCCCCTGTTGGTGTGGATGGCATTGGTCTCGCCAGTTCTTCTTGGGCCTGCAAAAGGCTTCCTCGTACTACTGGACGAGCTGGCACCATTGTCAGAAATCTTGCCCATTTTTAACAGGCTCTCAATTCTCTCTCCAGCTATGACAACATCTACAAAGCTAGTGGAAGAGAAAGCAGTCAGCCTGTCAATATAGGTTCCCTGAAGGGTGTTCATAAACATATCTGCCATTTCCCTCTCAGACATAGGTGGCTGAACAGCGGCAGCCAATTGCCTCCATCTCTGGGCATATTCTCGGAAACTTTCTCTTGACGACTGTGACATTCCCATTAGGAGGGTCCTATTGGGTGCCATATCTAAGTTGTACTGATACTGTCTGATGAAGGCCTCTGCCAGGTCCTTCCAACACCTGATAGTTGCCCTTGTCAGGTGAGAGTACCATTCTCTTGAAGCTCCCGTCAAGCTATCTTCGAAATAGAACATCCAGAGCTTCTCATCCATAGTATAGGCCTTCAGCCTCCCCAGAAATGATTGTAAATGAGTCCGGGGGCATGAAGTCCTGTTGTATTTTTCAAAACAAGGAGGCTTGAACTTATGGGGAATCCTGACCCCGTTTACCAAGCCCATGTCCATGACATCGAAACCCAGAGAATTTTGAGATTCTAAGGACCTCAACTTTTCAGCTATCTCATCCAGCCTTCTATCATAAGCTTCTTCCCCAGCACCCATTACTGTGAATTGATCCTCTTGGGGGTCTTCTTGCAATACCCTGGCTGCAGTGGCAGTCCCTTGAACATTCGCAGGGATGTTGACCTCAGGATGGAGGTGTGGGCCAAATACAGGGGGGTTAACATGAGGTTGGACCCTTTCGTTGTTGCTGGTGCCGGCAGTCCCTATATGTGGATCTTCTTGATTTTGCCTTTCCACCATGGCCCTCAATCTTTCTTGGCTTTGAGCCATGTTGTTCATCACTTCCATAAACTGCGTCATTTGATTCCTCATTTCTAGCCTTTCATTGGCCATTTGGTTTCTGACCTCAGTAAGGTCCTGCTGCATCTGATCCATTTGGATGCCCGAAAGGTTGTTACGGGTTGGATAACGGTGCGGACGGTTGAGGGGAAATACCCGGCGCCGAGCAATAGTTCCTGAACATCACAACAGAGTTAGTGTCAATAAATCAAAAACCTACAAAACAAACAAAAGGGTTAGCATGCAATGCAGTATGCTTATTTGTTTTCAAAGTATCCGGCTTGGCATTCAGTTTTGACCCTTCCAGACCCTTGAGGATGCTGTTGATGTTGCTTTTGAAGTGAAACAAACTAACACATACATTACAAAGACAAATGGTACATAGTTTGTTTACAAACCCTCCGGGGGCCAAAATACATTGCAAGAAAAGAAAAGTACATGGAGTGAAAACAACAACAAGCAAATGGTCAAACACCAAGACCAAACTCATCCTCACGAACTTCCTTGAGAAGTGCTTCGGTCACAGGATCAGCCGGACGCTCCGTGAGATTCCTGATGAGGAGATTCCGGGTCGTAACAGCTGCTGTTAGCTTCTTGTGCTGACTTTGGTCCTTCGACCTCTTCACTCCGGCTTTGATCTTCAGCTCTGATATCTCCCTCTGGGCTGCTGCCAGGGCTTCTTGCTGCTCTTTTGCACTAGTTTCCAGTTGCTCCATCTTGTCTTGGACCCTCTTGTCCTCCAGGGTACGAGCCTCGGTGATCTTGACCCACCGGGCCTGACTCTCCTTTAGATACAAGTCTGTCCTTGCTCTCTGGAACTGGGCTTCCTTGCAAGCATTCTTCAGAATTTGTTCTCCAGCCTTAGACTTCTTGATATAATCCCCAGATTTCTCAATCTTAGCCAGATGCTCCACTCTCAACTTCTCTAGCCTTTCAATATCCAATCTGCCATCACTCCTCTCCCGGAGGGTCTTCTGCAAAGCCTGAGTCAACTTCTCATTTCTTTCCTTCAAGCTCTCAAACTCCTCCAAACTGATAGTGGCAGGGGGTGGTGCTGAAGATGATTCAGTCATATCTTCTATGGTAAAGGGCATTCCAGAGAATTGAGCCCTGGCATGGGACCATTCATAATATTGTGCTGATGCCACATTGTTGCACTTCCCCAAAATGGCTATTCCCTTGGTTTGAACATTATCCCAGGCCCAAGCAGCCTGCCTAACAATAGCCAGATTAGGCTTGTTCTCGCAATAAAGAGTCTCAACCAAGTCTTATGCCTTAGGAGTGTGGACCAGTGCATAACCCAGTTGCCTTCTGAACAGCAAAGGGTTGTAATTAATACTACCCTTAACTCCTATCAGGGGCACATTGGGAAAATGCCCACAACTGGTGATGATATCCCTGCCCTTGGTGCTTTGAGTGCACCATCTGATATCAGCTGAAGTTAGAGCAGTGAGTCTCTTAGCCCAGTTTTTCTGCTGATGAGGATTCAAAAATGCATCTGTCCTGGGTAGATGCTTGAGAAGCCAAGTATGGAACAATGGAGCACAACACCTCACTAATCTTCCCCTCTGCTTTTCATTCCTCTGATGCACTGAATAGTAGAGGTCCCCCAATAAAGTGGGCACTGGGTTCTTCAAGATGAAAAGATGGATTGCATTTTTGCTAATGAATCGAGGCTCATCTGCAAACAATACAATTCCATATATACTCAAGGCCAATAAAGCACAGACAGCTTTCCACTCTCCCAAAGAAGCTTTCAGGGTAGCTTGAGAGATCAAGAAATCCAGGTGGAAGCCAGGGATTCCAGCTTTAGAAGTCATATGCTGCTCGACCAGAACAGGTTCCAGATGCAAAGCCTTTGCTACTTCTCCATTACCAGGAAAGACCATCTCAGGGTTGAAAGGGACTCCACCCCTGATAGGCATACCAACCAATGATGAGTATTCTTCTAATAGAGGGCCCAGTTGAAAGTCCTGAAAAGTGAAACATCTTAGTGGGGGATCATAAAACTGAAGGCAAGTGTGGATCAGGCTTCTCTGTGAAGGGTCCAGATCCATAACCATATCAAGTATATCTCCATAGTGTTCCCTGAACAATGGTATATGGTCTGGAGTGATCAGGGTCTGAATCCTCCTGATGTCAGATAGCTCCGGCTGGAAGAAGTGGTAGGTGATGTTACTCTTTTTAGGAGCCATGATGCTGAGACTGAGTAGAGACAAGTGCTGATGATGATACTGAAGAAAGGGCCACTGATTGGCTGAAGTAGATAGCTGATGGCTGAAGCAAGTGCTGATGAAGATAGGCCAATACTGAAGATTGGGTCAAAACCAAAACCAAATGAAGATGGATACCCTGAAACACAAATAAGCAAATGTCAATATGATGCAATGTGTATGTATGCAAATGATATGCAAGGGTTTGTGACTGAGCTGGATCTGATCAAAAACTCTGATATAGGTCCAAATATGTCCAAGAAATCCAGATGGAGGTCTATAAATCCAGTAACCAAGGTGGGGGACTCAAATAAAGAGCCACATGTCCAGGGTTTAGAATCACAAGAACTGTTCCAACATGGAGTATTCTTAATCAAGTCAAAGTAATAGGGTATTCTGAGGTCAAAGTACTTGCAAACCTGTAAACAGCCCAACCCCCTCACAGGTGGTATTCTAAAACAAGGATCCTCAGACTTGGATCAGTTATGAGAAGCGTAAACACTTCTAACCCGGAGGTACAGTGTTTACAATAACCATAACAATTCCTCCTCTAATTCACCTCAGTTTCTGAAGGTCAATACTAAAAGGTCATCCAGACTTAGCAGGCTTCCCAGATAGCCCTAACATTGCAGGAAATCTGCAACACAGAGTTCTCAAGAAGAAACCCATATCTGAACCGTGTTTCATATTCCCGCACCAGACCGAGATGGAATGGGAAAGAATATGATTCACTCTAGCCTAGGTGTCACTCAGGTCCCAGGTATAGGACCTTAACTCTCAATGGAACACCCACCCACCAAAGCAAAACCAGATCCAGCCAGACAGCATGACAGTATGATATATGTAAAGCAGTAAAGAAGGCAGATAAACAACTGTTCATAAAAATAAAACATATATAAACACAAATAAGCACATAACAACCCCAGTAAACACAAATCAAACAAGCGCTAGGAGGAACCCACAAAAAGAACCAGAAGCCCTGGTTGCAATATAAGGTTCCCCAGCAGAGTCGCCAAGCTGTCGCTCCCGAAGATTTGCATCTCGGTACAAGCGCGAACGGTCGGCGAAAAGAACAATGAGAACACACAGCCGTGTACTCACTGGAGAATGAATAGAGTCGCCAGCTAGGCATTTTTATCCCGGAGGAAAGGCAATGCAACATAAGCCTAGAAAGACATGGATAAGACGGTCGCGAATCAGAGAGACTGAGAAAGGGGGTTGGTTACAATCTGGGAAGGTATTAGCACCCAGATTGTCCGTCGTACTCGACGGGATCCACGCTTGAAAGATTTGTGTTTTAAAGGGGTAGTGTCAGTGAAATTTGTGTGTAAAAAGCTGGAAAAGGATGTACAGGTGTCAGTGTAAAGTGTATAAGTGATGTGAAGTATGAAAGTGTCAGTGTAAGAACAGGAATAAGACGCTCAAGATCATGAGGCTAAAAGAATAAGGCTAGAAAGAGGGGGAATGTACAAAGACTTTTGTTCGATAACTGTTAAGTTATGCCTACGTATCCTCTCGTGCAATGAGGAAGTCAGAACACCGTAGTTCGACCCAAAGAGACTGAAAGATGAATTGACTTGTGAACTGCTTACTTGTCTATGCTCAAGTGCATGACCTGTCTGGCTCAGGTGCAAACTGTCTTGCATTAGACGGAAGAAACAAGTTCTCGCTTATGAGTGAATGAGATGAGAAAAGAATCCCGAAGGAGACGATTATTGTTTGTTTTTGAGTTTTCAGTCTTTTATTGTTTTTTGGATTTTGTCATAAGTTAATGAGCTTAAGCCTAAACCAATGGGTTAGTAAACTCATCGCATCTTCCCTCTGATTAGGGGTAATGAGAATACCCTAAGTGTGAAGTCAGATTCTCACACTTAATCACCTTTGGTGTAGGATTAAGATCATTGACCTACTTGAGATTAATTAGATGTTTTTGGTGTTTTTGTTTAGTGTTGAGTAATGAGGTTAAGCCATAATCAAAGATTAAACAGACTCATTACACCATCCTAATAGAAGGATAATAGATGAGAATGTTTAAGCTGAGGAAAGCTCCTCAACTTAATCCATGATTAGGGATTAAACTCATGACAAAACAAGCCTTTTGATTAAGTGGATTTTATTAAATGGTATGATGATGAATTGATTTTTAGGGTTTGTAAGACAACTTGAGGGGGACTTGTCCATTAACACTAGGGTTAGTCCTTCTTAACCAATTAAGGAAGAATTAGAACCCTAATGCAAGGCCCAAGTTACAAGTATGATGTCTTGATACTTATTAAGTGAATTGATTAAGAGATTTAAACACATTAAGGGTTTAACACTTAGGATTAAAGTTATACACCCCATCCTAAGAGAAGGATGCAGGCATAAGCTTAATCATAAAGTCTTAAAGCCTTTAGGGTTTAGTCCCTGGTTATGAGATGAGAGGAGGAGACTCAAAAGAGACACAAAGGTAAAACTAAGAAGGGAGACTAATCAAAACCCTAATCATTGTCATGCTTGGTTGCTCCTAAGGTTTGTGAGGTTTGCAAGAACAATCTTCAATGGAACCACCAGGAAGCAGATGAAAGGATCAAGAGAAGCAAAGTGACTTGCTTCATTCAAGAAGTCAAGTCACTTGGGGAAAGAAAGTGGGAAGATGAAGAATGAGCAAGCTCAAACTCAAACACAAACAAAAATGCAGCAATGGATGCAAGAGACTGATGAAGAGAAAGTTATGAGAAGTGAAGGCAAATTCACTTCTCAAAGTCACTTACCACCTGAAAGGTTAGAGAGGGACTGCAATGCAATGCAAAATGAGATGAGATGACATGATGAGAAACAAAACCAGAAGCATATACATGATGCTAATGATGCTATGAGATGCTACAAACATGAGGCAGCACATGGAAATGATCATACAAGTTCATGAATGCAAGTGAAGCAAGCTAGGAACCATGAACATACATGAAAAGTTATGAAGTGCACATGACATACAACATGGCAAATACATGATGCAATGATCAAACATACTTTCAATATGTCTTATGATGTCAAATGAATCAAATGGATGCTTGAAATGTCATGGCAAGTCATGTTATGCAAGAAGATGCAAGATGGATGCATATGGAAGCCCAAATTAGGGTTTATGAACCATACATCAAACAAAAATCAAAATCAGAAGCAAAACTTAAGATAAAAAATTGAAAATTCCACTCAAAGGACCCCTAATCCTATACTAAACCAATGCCCAAAGGAGAGGCTTCAACTCCTAACCAAGCTCAAGTTATGATTTTTACAAGTTTTTTAGGGTTTTAGGGTTCCTAAACAAAAGAAATGTCAAACAAATTGAAAATGAAAGATCAAATCATGGCCATTTAATCTCACAAACTACATGCTAAATACAATGCAATGCAAAAAGAATCAATGTCCAACTCTTCATGGATAGGCAGAAATGATTTTCTGAACTTTGGATCAAAATAATGCACAAAAATGATTTTAATTCAATGAGAAATTCTTAAAATGCATCAAGATCAAAAAATAAATTTGGTTTGAAGGTTGGACAATGTTTCTAAATGTCTTAGAACATTTCATGAATTTTTTGGTGATTTTTAAATACCTAAAAGTATTTTTAATAAATTAATTTCCATTAATCAATTAAAAATAAACTTTTAAATATTTAAAAATACTTTTTTAATGCTAAAAATGAAAATAAAAATATTTTTGTGTCATAAAAATTAATGAAACTCTTGAGAAAAAGTTTCATAATTTTTAAACAATTTTTACTATTTTAAATAAATTATGCAAATTAAATGAAAAGAAATGAAATAAAAATGAATTTAAACTGAATTAATGAGAAGTCAACAGATCTGATGGCCTGGATTCAAACAAAAACGCGCGCGCATTGACCTGGCGCCAAATCCCACGGCCAGCATTCAAACTTAGCTAATCAATGCTTATGCCCTAATCTCGCCGCTAATCACTTTCAGATGACCGGAACAGTGTTCCGGTCATCTTCTCCGTTCACCCCAAACCTCAAACTCCTTCAAAACGCATCTAAAACGAAATCTAAAAACACATAAATGATTCCCACTCACTCACGAATCAAAACCCTAAATCAAAACAAATTTATTTTTCCAGGAATGGCTGAATCGAAGCAAACAAGAACTAGGGCAAAAGAGTTTCAGAGGCTGATTAAACTCTCATCTCTCAACCATTTTCAAAACTAATGACATCAAAGTGATCAGGAGAACATATAGAACAACTTAAGAACTTTAAAAATGATTTCTGGAAAAAAAGTTCTTGAGCTACCTGAGTTTCGAAGCTTTCACTCCAGCAGCTTTCTGACCTCTCCCTTTGATGCAATCCACTTTACTTGGTCCCCTGATGATCCTTGAATGCTTAGGAGGAGTTTATGTTGGCTGGTTGAGGAGTTTGAACAGCTTCTGCTCAAGCTCAGTTGAAAATGGTAATGGTGATTCAGGCTGTTTCAGGCCAAGGTAAGTGGTTCTTTGTGATCAGGATGATGAGTGGAGAAAGTTTGTGGAGTTTGTTTGGGTGTTTATGGCCTGTGGAGTAAGTTTCGAATGGTTTTGCTTCTGGGAGTGAAAATGGAGGAATGGTGTTCTTGCTTGATTCAGGCCTAAGTCTTGTTGGTTTTGGCTCAGTGAAGCAAGGTGAGTTGATGTGGGGAATTGGTTTGAATGTTTGTGTGCTGTGCAGAGAGATTCGAAGGAAAATGCTTGAGGGAGGGATTTTGTGAATGTGATGCTCTTGTGTGTTTCAGCCTTGCTTGTTGTTATGTTTTTCTTGCAAATGGATAGTATAAACAATTCCAATTGGTCAGATGATGTGACCTGGCCTGCTGTGATTGGGATGTCCACTTTTGCAAAAAAGTCCACTTTGTTGTAAGAGAGGCATGGGCTAAGTTCTAGCTTGGTACAAGAGCATGGGCTGGCGCAGCATGGTGTGTGAGTGAGGCTAGGGTGGCTCAGCAGCCAAGGCAGCAAGTTGGTGAGGTGTGATGAGTGGTTTTGCAACTTGGTTCCTCTTTGGTTCACATGTGACTATCTTGCTACACAAGCCATGAAACATGAGAAGTTTTGGTTCAAATCTGATTTTTAGGTCACATAGCATGTTTATGTAGTGGTTAGACATGAATTAGAGGTTGCAAAGGCCTTGGTACAAAGTTCTTGCAAGTTTCTCATTTGGTGCACATCTTGAAAATTAGTGATTTTTGCCAATTTTGTCACACCATAACTTTTGATCCAAAATGAATTAGGTCATGTTCTTGTACTTTTTGAAAAGGGAAAAATGTGATCTACAACTTTCATGACCAAAGTTTTTCCATTTGAAGCATTTTTGGATCAAAAAGCAAGGCTTGAAAAGTGACCTAAAATGACATATTCTTGAAAAGTCAACCATGCCCTAAAAAGTCAACTTTGCAAAAACTTGTAATTCTTGAATTTTGTGAACTTCAATCTTCTTCCATGATCAAATAAAGATCATATACACTCAAAATGATGAAGATCACCCCTTGGTTGGGTCATTGGGGGCCTCAGATGCCCTGATTTTGCACTGACTTGTCTGAAAAGTCAACCCTTGATCAGATGACTTCCCCATGGAATTTCTTCATGAAAATTGATATGCATACTCCCTATACCATATAGAGACCAATGGAAACAAGAATGACCAAAAAAATTGGAGATATGGCCTCTGAAACCAAAACCCTAATTTTAGGTCAACTGTGTAGTCAAACTTGGCTCTGCATCCACACCAATCCCAGTTCTTGTGATCCTTTTGTATTTTTGACTTTGAGAGGATGTTATATGATATAATAACACTCATGGATCCCTTTGGAGTTATTGATTACCTTTGGAGTAGCTCAAGAGGCTCTTGGATTGCTCAGATCACAAACCCTAGGTGCAGATGACTCTGAATCTATACAGTGAATCAAAAATGAGGTATGAGATGATATGGTTGTGTTTATGCATATGAAATGATCACAAGCCATGGTGTGAATGGGTGAGGGCAAATTTGGGGTGTTTACAACTTGCTATTTTCCCACCAAGTTTTTGGCGCCGTTGCCGGGGAGTGCCAAAGATTAAGTTTATTTTCTTATTTCAATTGAAATTTTGTTGCTCTGCTACTAAAATTTTATTTTTCTTCTATTTTAAGTGTTATTGAAATTTTGTTATTTGTTCTAACTTTTGTCTAACTATTTATGCGAGGTCAGACCTTAACTAAGTTTTCCTTTGGCATAGAACCAGAAAGAGCTTTGCACGAGAGACGCTGCAAGGCAAGAATTGATAGACTGGCAGGTGCTAGTGCAGGTCCCAGTGTCCTGAATCAGGAAACAGAAGACGAAATATCTGTGCATTTTGAGCACAATGACTCTGGCTCCGACAGGGAGACAAATCAAGGATTTGGTAACATGGCAGGAAATCAACTTCTTGTAGAAAGACTGTTAGGTGACTATGGAGGAGCTAATGCTCAACCCAATTGGATGACTATTGTTAAACAACCAGTGAATGTTGCACATTTCCAGTTTCATCCTTCCACCATTCGCCAGTTGGAGAGCAAACCTTTTTCCAGAAGAATCAATGAGGATGTTGTCGCTCCCTGGATTTCCATCCTGTACAAATGCGAAAGTGGCACGGAAAGTGGTAGAGTCGCCAGCCAGGCATTTTTATCCCGAAGTAACGAGTATGGTAATGTTGCACAAACCAGAAGAAAAGATAAGGAAGGATAAAGGTCCGGCGAACCAAAGAGACTGGTTTCGGGAGTCGGTTACGACCTGGGAAGGTATTAGCACCCCAGATCATCCTCCGTACACGACGGGATCCACGCTTGCAAAGAAACTGTTTCAAAGGGTGAAGAAATGAAAGTTGTTGCGAAAAGAAAGACTGGATCTGGGAAAATAAAAGAGTGTGCTCGAACGGGCCCTATCCCGCTGCCTACGTACCTCACTGGACATGAGGATCAGAGTCGCCGTAGTTCCCCTAACTAGGGGTGGAAAAGAGCTTGTGTCTTAAGGCTTGAATTTCCTATGTCAATGCTCAGGTGTTGCAGGCTCGAACGACGAGTGCGTTACCGTCTTGCAAAGTAACAAGTAGTGACAAGTTCGTACGTAAAGAGTGAATGAGGTGAGAAGAGAATTCCCGAAGGAAAGACGCTTATTCTTTGTTTGTGATTTTTTAATTGAAAGAGTGAAGAAGTGTTTTTTATGCTTTTCTTTGAGAGAGTGACCAAAGGGTGAAGTCATCTCGACTATTATTAATGTTTTAGATTTTTTTGTTTGAAGATGAGAAAGAGAGAGCACCAAAAGGATCTCAAAGGTAAAACTAAAGGGGAAAGTCTAATCCTAAAGTTATCATGCATGGGAATCCTATGGTTAGTGAGGATTGAAACTATCCTAAGAAAGGAGAAGAAGAAGAGATGAAGAAAGAGTTAGAGAACAACTTACTCTTCTAAAGGAGATAAGTTGCTTCTAAAGGAAGAAGAGAGAAGAAAACACGAGATGGCACAAGGCACATCAAAAATTACAAAATATAAAGCAAAGATAAAGAAGAGAAGAAGAAATGGAATGTGAATGACATCCACACTTCACTTACCCCTAGCCCCTGAAATGGTTAGTAGCATAAACAAATGGTAAGACAAAAACAAGTGAAATCAAATGAGATACAAATGATCAAAAGATCATACTAAATCATCACAACCAGAAGTGAAAGCAACCATATAATGCACTAAGACAAATCATTAAGGCAAACCAAACAAGAGGTAAATCATACAAACTAATACCAAGCTTCACAAACTCCTATGAAGAAAGCAAAACACAAATGAAACACAAAGGACCCCACCAGTTAGACAAGCAATAAGAAACACAAGATCAGAACCATATCATCATAAGAATGAGCACACACAACACAAGAGCCCAAGGAAAATATCATACAAGTTCAATCATGGACATCACAAGAAGGAGAAGTGAAGTGGACACATGTATAAGTGCAAGAACAAACAAATGGTCATCCAATCAAAACAACAACAACACTTGAAAACCAGGAGCCTAAACATGTTAAAATGTGCCTAAGAAGCTAAACCAAGCATGGGGAAGAAGCATACAAACTCAAGCATAGGCATAATGGAAAGCAAGTGAACAAAGAAGGTGAGGTGAACATGCATACATTTGTGAGAAACTTTAAAAGAAAGTAACAAAGAAAATCCTCAAAGCACACACACTAAGAAAGGACCAGGGATCAAACCTCACATAAAAAGACCTCTAAACTTCCTATAGGAGTTGGCACAAGTGCCATCCTAGCCTAAACTCTAAGCATTCTAGCAAGAAAAAGCAAAATTAAGGCAATCTCACATGAAAATTAAAATTAAATCACAAACTCATGCAAAACTTATGCAATCAACCACAAAAGTTCATTAATCAAGTGATAACATCATACCAAAAGGGCAAAGTCAGAACCATAAGCAAACTTGGTCAAAGGACCTCAAGAACACCAATTAGGGTTTTGAAACCTCAAACTCAAGTCAACTATAAAAAATAATCACACAAATTTCTAAAAATCAGAAGAAAAATCAACCACAAACTACACTTTATCATGAATCCAATGCAAAAAGAATCAACTCAAAATTCAAATTGACGATCAAAATACAAAATTCACAAGTCAACATGTATTTAATATGAATTAAAAATAATTAATAAAAGTGAAAATTAATTCCTGCGTGGAAAATGAAAATAAATGAAAAATAAAAATATCAAAAATTAAAGAAAATTAAAATGAATGATCATGAATTATTTTGGAATTTTTTAGAACTTATAACTATTTTTAAAAATAAAAACCAAACTGAAATAAAAATGAAAATAAAATAAAAGGTCAAGGAGCCAGGGGTGCAATCAGCAAGTAATTCAGTTCAATTCAGTTGGGCTTAACAAATGAGGGGGTGCGAATAACAATTTAGGCCCAATGGATCAGCGCAGATGTTACATAGCTATAGTGGATATTCACAAAATTCAGGGAAATACACAAGCCAATGGATCAATCTGAGGCATGAGAACAAGTCAATGGATCCAATCAGTCAACCAATCAAACAAGCCAGCGCGTGAGTGCATGATAGTTATGATGAGGTGCGAAACACAAAGATTAATTCAGAAATTATAAAGTCACGTGCATGAGAGGTGGTTTTTTAATGTGTTGTCCAATTATGAGCCATCCAGATCAATCCATCGTGTGGCCAAGGATTCATCTTCTCCATTCAATCACTCAAACACAAATTCCAGAATCCGGTGACCGGAGCCCTAGCTCCGGCACCGGAAAATTCATCCACATGAACAAACCCTCATAGAAATTACAATAAACTTCCAGATCAACTAAACCAAGCATGCTGATTCCAAAAATGTCATTAGTTTTTCCATTAAATTAATTAATAAGACAGATCAAACAAGAACATATTCATGGATCAAACTGAAAATCAATCGTACATCCTCATTTTTCACTCATTTCAAAAAGCAGACACATCAATGAACTCAGGAAAACAAGTAGATCATAATGCACACATTTAATTTCAATTCTAGATCCAAGAGTTTGAAGCTAACCTAAGCTTTGCGTATCTGGAAATAGCTTGAGAAACACCAAGAGAAGCTGAAGATCTACTCCAAATACACTCTAATTTCAAAATAAATGCAATTAGAGTCTTGAAAGCAACTGGATCTAGGAACCCAAAGCAAATTGCACTGAAATGGCAAGATATGGAATTCTGAGAACTAGCTTGAATGAGGTATGGATTTGTGAACCTGAGCTCTCAAGGATGAAGAATATGCAAATGGTTTTGGCAATGAGTGAGTGTAGAGAGTGATTCGAAGAGAAATGCAAGAGATGCAAAAAATTTCAAGTGAGAGAAATGTGGTGAATCTGAGCAAATGGAAACCCTAATTCTCTTTTATATCATGCCAATGTTCAATGGTGAGAGACTGAAGAAAAATGCACGTGAGGTAAGTGTGAATGGAATGGATTTGCAAATTTTCAAGAGTTGTGTGATAGCATGCTTGGCTCGTGCACTTCCCTCTCTCTTCTCACATGCTGATCATGCTTGATTCACCAATCCATACGTGGCTTAATCCTAACCCTTGGATGCTTGAGTCATGCATTGTGAATGATCTTGCATTTTTGTAGTTTATGGAATACTCACTTATCCATACACGATTTTCATGAATTTTGTTGAGCCAAATGCCATTAGAGCAATGAAATGTGATGTTATGATCAGAATTGGTACATGGGATAACCAAAGAATGAGTTAAATGAGTTTTTGCTAAATGGTGTAAACTTGGAAATATGGAAAACCCCTAAAAATGGATGAATTTCGATTGACCATAACTTTTAAACCATGAGGGCTATGAACATATTATTGTACTTTTTAGAAATGGGAGATCATACTCTACAACTTTCATGTTCAAGGGAAATTCATTTGGAGTCATCTTGGCCATGTAAGAATCATTTGAAGATTAGGGCAAAACTTGCTAAATTTGGAAAGTTTACTTACATGCCATATGCCAAAAATGGAAAGTCTCTTAAAACCCCTTGATTCTTGATCTTTGACTTTGCCAAACCTCTCATTTGACCTTAAGGACCTCCCTTGGCTTGAGAAATGGGGTTGGAACCCTCAAATTGCCACAGTTGACTTTTCAAATAATCAGTTTGACCAATTTCTTCTTATGCAAGCAACTGATGAAATAACTGCCTTCCTCAATGAATCTTCTCACCAAATTTAATCCATAGCATTCACCTTTCATATGAAGGACTTTTCCCATTTGAAATGGCCAAAGTCTCAAAGAATCCCTGCTTTAACATGAAACCCTAATTTGAGGACCATCTGTTTAGGAGCTTGCCCTTCCTTGGATCATTTGGTAATATCCCAACCTTTTGGGCTCTTGTAAAGGATCTTGAGCTTGTATAGGACATAAGAACACCTTGTGAGACTTGACCAACCTTACCATACCTTCAACCTTACCACCATTGTCAACCTCACCTTCGCCATCGCCTCCGTCTTCCTCTCCGTATCACCGCCGTCCTAAGCAAACGCCGGAGTGCATTCTCACTGCAATAACTTGTATAGCTTAACCTAAATCCTCTTCACTCTCAAACTCGAAATCAAACCCTCACCCTCCCCAATCAGTGTAAACATAATCAACAATGTTATAACAGTTTCATTGATATAGCTATGAGGAAGAGGTTGATTCGTACCTTGCGAATCAACGACAAAGTTACGAATTGACAACTTCGACTTATTGAAGAGGAAACCTTGGAGATTTGATGTCACCGAAGAAGAGCGATGGTGTCGCTCTCGAGGATTTGCATCCCGGTACAAGCGCGAACGGTCGGCGAAAGGAGAAAATTAAGTGAATTGAATAGAGTTGCCAACTAGGCATTTTTATCCCGAAGGAAAGGTAATGCTGCATAAACCTAGAAAAAAGATGGATAAGACGGTTGCGAACCATAGAAACTGAGAAAGCGGGTTGTTTACAAACTGGGAAGGTATTAGCACCCAGATTGTCCGTCGTACTCGACGGGATCCACGCTTAAAAGTTTGTGTTTAAAGGGGTAGTGCATGTGCTATCTGTGTGCAAAATCTGGAAAAGAATGTACGAGTGTCAATGCAAAAGGTGAATGCTCAGGAATGAGGCTTAAAAGAGAATGCTGAAAGAGGGGGAAGACACAAAGACTTTTGTTCGATAACAGTTAAGTTATGCCTACGTATCCTCTCGTGCAATGAGGAAGTCAGAACACCGTAGTTTGACTCAAAGAGACTGAAAGATAAATTGATTGATGAACTGCTTGCTTGTCTATGCTCAAGTGTATGACTCGTCTAGCTTGAGTGCTAACTGTCTTGCATTAGACGGAAGAAGCAAGTTCTCGTTTGTGAGTGAAGATGATGAGAAAAGAATCCCGGAGGAGACGATTATTGTTTGTTTTTGTGTTTTCAGTTTTGTTATTGCTTTTGGTGTTTTGCATAAGTTAATGAGCTTAAGCCTAAATAAAGGGCTTGTAAAATCATTATATCCTCCCTGATTAGGGATAACGAGAATACTTAAGTATGAGATAAGCATCTCAACTTAATTACCATGATGATGTAGGATTAAGATCATTAACCTACTTGTGATTATTTATATGTTTTTGGTTTTTTTGTTTAGTGTTAAGTAATGAGTTTAATCTCTGATCACAGATTAGTGGGCTCATTACACCATCCTAATAGAAGGATAATAGATGAGCACACTTAAGCTGAGGAAGATACCTCAACTTAATCCATGGTTAGGGATTAAATTCATTATATAACAAGCCTTTATTAAATGGATTTTAATTAAGGGATAAGATTAAGAAGTGGATTTTAAGTTTGTAAGACAACTTGAGGAGGACTTGTCCATTAAACACTAGGGTTAGTCCCTCTTAACCATAAGGAAGAGATAGAACCTCAATGTAAGGCCCAAGTTACAAGTTAAATTCTTAGTGATTATTAGATGGATTGATTAAGAGGTTTAAACAGATTAAGGGTTTAACACTTAGGATTAAAGTTATACACTCCATCCTAAGATAAGGATGCAGGCATAACCCTAATTCCAAAGTCCTAATACCTTAAAGGTTTAGTCTCTAATGATGAGATGAGAAGAGAGACACAAAGAAGACTCAAAGGAAAAAGTCTAAGGGAAACTATCAATCCTAGAAGTTATCATGCTTAGGCATCCTATGGTTTTGTGAGGCTTAAAAGGAGAAGTCTTCAAGGAACCCACAAAGGAGAAGCACAATGAAAGGAGGAGGAAGCACAAGTGAGAAAGCTCACTTAAGGACAAGTAAATATGCAGAAAGGATGCAATGTGAATAGATGAGAAGAGGTGGGAGGTGAAGGCAAATCCACCTCCCAAACAACTTACCATTAACCCTGAAAAGTTAGTACAAGATGCAATATGAAAGGAATGAAATGAAATGAAGCAAATTTAAGTGAAAACACCAAGACCAGAAGCATATACATGATGCAAATTATGCTATGATATGATGCAAAGGCATACAAGATGCATGTGTGTGTTCATACAAGAGGATGAATGCAAATTAAGCATGTAAGATGCATGTAAACACATGGATGTTTATGAAATGAAATGGATGCAAAGCATAGCAAATGTATGGATAAATGATCAAGCAATGTTCAAGCAATGTCTTAAGATGTCTAAGATGGCATACAAATGCTTATAATGGCATGGCAAGTTCATATGTTCATGCAATGCAATGTAAGATGCAAGTAAAGATGCAAAATTAGGGTTACATGGAAGGATGAGATGCAAATGGTCACAACAGAAGCATATGACATGATAAAAAATTGAAAATTCACTCAAAGGAACCCTAAACCTATACTAGGTTACCATCCAAAGGGGGAGGTCAGAAGCTAAACCTAGAAGAAGTTATGAATTTCCAAAGATTCTAGGGTTTTTTGGGTGATCTTCGATGTAAAGATAAAAATGAAACAAACATGTTTTTGGATGCTAGAAGACATGCATATAATAATGCAAAAAGAACCAATCACAAACTCAACGTGGTTTAAAAGTTATGAATTTTTGAAGTTAGGGTTAGAAAATAGGTCATTTTAGGAACCCTAATTCAATGGAAAATCTCAAAGTGAAGTCAAAACCAAAAAGAAATTTGTATGGTGAGTTTGTAAATGTTTGTAAATATCTAAGAATGCTCGCTAATTTTTTTGGTGATTTTTAAATACTTAAATGTATTTTTAATTAATTAAAATGAATTAATTAATTCAATAAAACATTTAAATGATTTAAAAATACTTTTAATGCAAAAAAATATATATTTTTGGTTTCTAAAAATTATTAAAAGTCATGATAAAAATTTTCAGAATTTTTTGATCATTTTTGCTATTTTTAATAAATTCTACAAAAGAAATAGAAAGAAAATAAAATAAAAATGAATAAAATGAGGAAGTCAGCGCATCCAATGGCTGAGATTCAAACAAAAATGGTGGGAATTGACTGGCGCGCAATCCAGTGGTCCACATTCAAACTGGCTAAATGACTTTTAATTAAATTAATTAAACAGAAATTAACTTAAGTGGATTAATCTGAGCCGTACTCGCGCTAACCTAAACAAGATCCAAGGGTGCAGAATCAATCGGGGCCACTAACCCTAATTAGGGTTTTAATGATTTTCAGGTGACCGGAGCTAGCTCCGATCATCTTCTCCGTTGAGACTCTCACTTTATCTTTCTCAAAACGCCATGAAACTCTACCTAAATCTCCAGAAACACTCATTTAACATCACTGAACAAGAATCCACACATAAAATTCCTTTATTTTTCATCAAGATCATGAATCAAGGCAAAGCGGAAAACTTTGCAAAATTTTCAGAAGCACGATACATCCTCAAAACTCAACCATTTTCAAAACAAAATACATCACTATGATCAGAGAGACATGTAGAATCATTTAGGAACTTAAAAACAAGCTTCTGGAAAAAAGTTTGAAGATGGTTACCTGAGCTGGAGTTTTCACTTTTGGAGCTTTCTAACCTCTTTCTTTGTGCAATCAACCTCCAATGGCTTCCCTTGAGTGAATGGAAGGCTTAGAACAAGCTTTCAATGGCTGGTTTGAGAGATTGCACCTCAGCTGCACCAAATCGTGTTTCTGATTCTTGGGGTTTTAGGGCTTGGCAATGGTTGGGAAATGATCTGGAGATGTATGGAGATGATTGGTGAAATTTGTTTGAAGTTTTGTTGGCTGAGCAGAGAGATTCGAAGAGCTCAAGGATTTGAGTGTTTTTTGGGATTCTTGAGTTTTGTTTTGTTTTAGGCCAATGTGTTATGTGTTATGGCTTGCATAATGTCCACATATCATGTCTTGATAGGTAAGAAGAGTGGTTGTGGCCTATGTTGATTGGTATGGGTGATTTTGCAAATAAGTCAAGAATGTGTACTTGAGGTATGGGAATGGTGCAGGCCTGAGATTTTGGCGTGTTGACCTCAGCATGGATCAAGGAAAGCCATAGGATTGAAACATTGCAGTTGGATCACTTGATGTTAGGGTTTCTATGTGTTTTGCAAATTTTCCCTCTTTGGCGTATCTTGTGATTCAAGGCATGAAATGATCCAATTCTCGGGCCAATTCTGAGTTTTTGAAGTTATTTTATCATGTCATGAAGTATTTATACACATTTGAAGTCATTAGAAGCCTTGGCAAGTGGTTTTGCAAAAAATCCTCTTTGGTGCATTCTTGAAAATTATAGGATTTTTGCCAACTTTGAAGGATCATAAATTGAGTTCTATAATGAATTAGAAGGAGTTCTTGTACTTTTTAAAAATGGGAAGACCTAATCTACAACTTTCATGACCAAGAATTTTTCATTTGAAGCATTTTTGGTTGAGAAGAGGAGGTTGAAAAACTTTCCCAAAATGAAAAGTTTCCATTACAAGTCATTTCCATTTTTGGCAACTTTTCAAATGGCTCAAAATTCTTCAATCTTGTGAACTTACAACCTCTTCTAAGATCAAATAAAGATCATAGAACTTCAATTTGATGAAAATACCCCTTTGGTTTCATTGTTGGGGGCCTCAGATGCCCTGATTTTGACTTAACTTGCTCAAGAAGTTACCCAGTGAACATATGACTTCCACAATGAATTTCTTCATCAAAATTGGTATGAATGATCCTTATAACATATTGAGACCATTAGAAACAAGAATTACCAAAAAATTTGGGGTTAAGGCCTCTGAAACAGAAACCCTAATTTTGGTCATCTGTGTAGTGAAAACCCTAGCTCTGCTTCCATGCCTTTGCCAATTCTTATGATCCCTTGACTTTCATGAACTTTGAGGAGCATAATATGATGATAGAACACACATGGACCCTCTTGGAAAGCTTTGAGGCCTTTGGGATGGCTCAGATGGAATCTTGGATTGCTCAGATCACAAACCCTAGATGCAGATGAACTTGAACTATGCAGATGGAAAAAATATGCAATATGAGGTGTATGCTTATGCTTATGCAAAAATGAAAGATCACAAGCCATGGTGTTATAAAGAGTGATTGAAAATTTGGGGTGTTTACAGATGGTAGTTTTGTTGTTGCCGTAGGCAATTCGTGACGAGACGGATGATGAGGCTGAAGACGATTTCAATCGGAGATTGATGACGCTTGACGGACGATGAAGGTCGCGAGATGATGATTAAGACGAGTGAAAGATAAACTAAGTTTTTATTAGAGGTAATTGATACAATTGCAATGTTAAACAATTCGTTATTTTCGTAACTGGATCAATATTTGCTATCCATCTTTTTGCCGCTGATTTTCTGGTGTGACTCCATGGTATTCTTGCAGGTCTTGATAATAATGAAAAATGATGATGATGTGGTTTGTGGTTGCTGATGCGTTTCACCAATCTTCGACGATGCGTTTCAGTTCTTGGGATTTTGTCGTATTGGATCTCCGATGATATCTCTAACACTGAGTAATGAAACCGATCCCGGTATGTACATAATCACAATTCTATTTCGAGTTTTCCTTTTCCTTTTCTCCCTCAGGTCCACTGCATTCTTGTTGCGGTAACTCGTCATGTCGAATGAATTTTGTGATTCGTTGTGATGCTCCTCTATTTACAGGTTATGGTGATGATGGAGCTTGATGAAGATTCAAGTTTATTTAATGGTTTGAAAATGAAGATGAAGAAGAAAAAGTTTAGAGTTGGAGATGATTCTGGTTGAAGAGTTGAGAAGAGGGTGATGAATGATGAAGAGTGAAGGTGAAGAAGTGAAATCCGGTTGAATCTCAGTCTGGAAACAAAGTGGGAGCCCCCTATGAATCTGCAGCAACCTGGTTCTTATAGATGAAGATTGGTTACTGCAATTTTGTTCAGGTCAGTTTCTGTTATAAGTTTGTTATGAAATGTGTTAGGAGGTGTAACTGCCTTTCTTTGTATTGATTCTTCTTTTGTTTGTTTTTTTTCTGAATTTGAGGGTTTTGCATTTTTCTCTTCTATAATCTTCTAAGATTTTTTTCTAGTGAATGGTGTATTGTCACTGACTTATTGTGAAATGTTTTTGTTTATTTTAATGTATGCTGTCGCAGAGAGTTGAAGTTGTCGATTCCTCCATTCGAAGCTGAGAGAGGGATTAGAGTATGTTGGAGTGATGAGGAAAATCAATGATGGAGTCTTCGGGAGATTGAAGATGATGGTCCTTGAAAATGTAGAAAATTCAGTATGCACGTCGAGTTGACGAAGTTTACCATTTTTTTGTTAATTTCATTAAGAATTTCTGTTGTTATCATTCTGGTGTAAAAAATCATCTTTCATTATCATTTTGTGTTATAAAATCCTTTTCGGTTTGCTTATTGAATTTTTTTTAACATATTTCACTTTTTGAACTGATTATGTTATGGTCCGATTATGCTTCTCAATTTACACTGCAATGCCATTGTTAATCTTCTACTGTGAACTTTATTTGAATATATAATCTGCGAATAATCTGATAATCTCCACCTAGTAAATGAAACACCACCAAGGACGATGCATTTACAAGGTTATTTGAATGCAAATATACTCGTGAAATGAATTTAATTTCAAACTAGACATATCATTTCCAAGAGTTAATAGAAGCAGCTCATAAAAACATAGAAACTCCTTATGTCAATCTTAATTTTCCCATAACAACAATGTAGCATTTGCACCTTGAATTCTAAACTGACCCATTTAAACTTTTTTTTTTTTCTTCTTTTTTTTAAAACCAATTTGAATTTGCAACTTAATTTGGTACCCATTCCAACATCTTGAATTCAAATCAAAATTTGGATCCATGTTAAACTTATATTCTTCATGAAAATTCAACTACAATTCCAACTCTACATAATCTTGCATCACGCAGCAAACAACACCTTGATTTTCCTATGGATCCACACCGAGATCTCTTATTCCACGAATACCAAAATGCCTTTGTTATGATGCATAAAATCTCGAATGATTAGTTTCCACAATCTCAACCACAAGGATATAGCTTGATATTAAAGTCATAATCTAATAATCCTCGTTTGAAGAACCATGGGCGAAGATCCTAATATTGGAGGAAAACCAATGAAAGAAAACTTTTCGTATTGAGAAGAAACACTAATTCACCCCATACACCATAGAATGAAACCTCGATCCTATGAGAGATGCAGATAACCGAACTCTGATCCAACCTTGGTGATCTTTTCAGAAGAGCAACTATAGTAACTTGAGGAAGAAGAAATCCATGATAATCATTCTTCGCAACTCTAATCTCTCACTTCATTGCTTGAAGAAGAACAGGAGAATCCAGTTTTATTGAATATACCTCACCCATTGTGAAACCCTGATCTGCCAAGTCACGGATCCTTTAAATAAGAAAATTTATATCGCAATAATCATGCTTCGATCTCCTGCTTTAAGAATGAATGCTAAGGAATGAATGCTAGTGTTAATGTCATAATAGAAGGTGATGATGAATGCAAGCATAAGCCAGCTAAGGTAATAAATATGAGGGCAAATTTTGGGGTGTTACAGCTGCCCCTATTCAATCACTGTAGACGTGAATGGATGATAGCAGTTGCTTTCAGACATTTGAGGTATGCAGGGATTGAATACCAGAAACAACCAGAAAATTTGCACTTTTTGACAGACGAACAGGGAGATAAACTCAAGCGAACGAACGCTGCGGGTGGACCTTGGAATTCTGTCTTTTGAGCCACGCCAGACAACTACTGGCCTGCCACACTGCGGGTGGACTTCTGATAGGCTGCAATGGCGCAATAATGATGTCTTGTCTTTTGGATAGAGTCGGATGACTAACGACTTACCACACTGCGGGTGGACTTTCACCAATTTACGGTTGAACTTAAAGATACTTTGCCACCCTGAGGATGGGCTTTCGCCAATCTGCGGTTGGACTTCAAATACTTTGCCACACTGCGGGAGGACTTTGGATAATTTGCCACACTGCGGGTGGACTTTGGATATTCTGCCACACTGCGGGTGGACTTTGGAAACTTGCCACACTACGGGGGTTGCTGCTTACTATGGGAGACTCTTGCTCACTACAGGAGACTTTAGATATTTGCCACCCGAAGATGGACTTTGGCCAGTCCGTGGTTGGACTTTTGCTCACTACGCGAGACTTTTGAAATTTGCCACCCGAAGATGGACTTTGGCCAGTCTGTGGCTGGACTTTTGCTGACTGCGGGAGACTTTTGCCCACTGCGGGGGACTTTAGAAATTTGCCACCCAAAGATGGACTTTGGCCAGTCTGCGGATGGACATTTTCTCACTGCGGGGGACTTTAGAAATTTGCCACACTGCGGGTGGACTTCTGCTCATTTCGGGAGACTTTTGCCCACTGCAGGGGACTTTAGAAATTTGCCACAATGCGGGTGGACTTCTGCTCTTCGCGGGAGACTTTTGCCCACAACGGGGGACTTTAGAAATTTGCCACCCGAAGATGGATTTTGGCTAGTCAGTGGTTGGACTTTTGCTCATTGCAGGAGACTTTTGCCCACTGCGGGGAACTTTAAAAATTTGCCACCCGAAGATGGACTTTGGCCAGTCCGTGGTTGGACTTTTGCTCACTGCGGGAGACTTTTGCCCATTGCGGGGGACTTTAGAAATTTGCCACACTGCGGATGGACTTCAGCTCATTGCGGGAGACATTTGCCGACTGCGGGGGACTTTAGAAATTTGTCACCCGAAGATGGACTTTGGCCAGTCTGCGGCCGGTATTTTGCTCACTGCGGGAGACTTTTTCCCACTACACTGGACTTTACAAATTTGCCGCCTGAAGATGGACTTTGGCCAGTCCGTGGCTAGACTTTTGCTCAGTGCGGAAGATTTTTGAAATTTGCCACACTACGGGTGGACTTCTGCTCATTGCGGGAGACTTTTTCCCACTACAGTGGACTTTAGAAATTTGCCACCCGAAGATGGACTTTGGCCAGTCTGCGGCTGGACTTTTGCTCACTGCGGGAGACGTTTGCCCACTGCGGGGGACTTTAGAAATTTTCCACTCGAAGATGGACTTTGGCTCACTGCGGGAGACTTTTGCCCACTGCGGGGGACTTTAGAAATTTGCCACACTACGGGTGGACTTCTGCTCACTGCGGGAGACTTTTGCCCACTACGGGGGACTTTAGAATTTTTCCACCCGAAGATGGACTTTGGCCAGTCTGCGGTTGTACTTTTGCTCACTGCGGGAGACTTTTGCCCACTGCGGGGGACTTTAGAAATTTTCCACCCGAAGATGGACTTTGGCCAGTCTGTTGCTGGAGTTTTGCTCACTGCGGGAGACTTTTGAAATTTGCCACACTGCGGGTGGACTTCTGCTCATTGCGGGAGACTTTTGCCCAATGTAGGGACTTTAGAATTTTGCCACCCAAAGATGGACTTTGGCCAGTCTGCGGCTGGACTTTACAAGATATCAAACTTGGATTATGTTGGGTACGCATATATTGAATTACATGGCATGATGCCCCGTGACATTGGGGATGCTAGGTTTTGAACATGTATATGAAATGACGCGGAAATAATAAGTGCTTAGGGAGTTCCTGATGCGGAAATAATAAGTCCCTGTTGACTCCGTGGGGAAACACAATGATCGCGGATTCGATCTCAAGAAGCCCTGCGGGGATAACATCTCTGTTGGAGAAAAGTGTGAATAATTCATCTGTCCCGAATTATCAACCTTTGCCAAAAATAAATTGGACTTTAGATTTGAGGACCGTGCCAGGGGATACCTAGACTATTTGGAAATATCCACTCTTATGGAACTTCTGGGGAAGAGAATGATTTTTCTACAATATGCTAGGGGAATAGAAGTTACCTTAGATTTGTTGAGGAACCGAGATCAAGGAAACCAGCTGAAGGAAAAACATGGTGACTTTACTAGGGATAACTTCCATTCATCTGTTGGGGATGACAAAACCGAGACATGTCCCGCTGGGGAGGAAAAGAATTCAAGAGTATTTTACAAAAGACTTGGTGTCTTTAAACTCTTAGGTATCGTAACGACTGCATGAATCAGCGTAATAACCTTGCTAGGGAGGTAACCATTGCCAATGCAGATGAGTTTGTATCTGTCAGAAGTGTTGAATGAGATAATTGGCTTGACGAGCATCCATTATATGAGTAATAGACTCAATCAATAAGAGTTATGACAAGAGGGGGACATAGGAACTCTTCAGGAGCATAACTGTCTTGGTACTCTGAATTCTGGATAGGTGCTTCTGACTGTCTGTCTTCGGGAAATAATGAATTCTCGTTCTATTGGGGTGGCCTGCCCCAGTACGAGTATTTGAATAGTTTTACACTTGACTGACTAATCTTTGCTCTTGGAGAGATTTGAATCTCGAAGTGATTGCCTTAGTTTGGCTTAATTTTGAAGAGATTGCTCGACGTAACTGCCCCGGATTGGCTAGCTCTTTAATTTTGAAGAGATTTCTCGACGTAACTGCCTCGGATTGGCTAGCTCTTACCATGATTAGTTGGGAAAGTCCTTACTTAATGGAGCTTTTCTCGGAAAAGTGCACCTTGAAGTGACTGTCTTTCAGAAGTTTTAGACTTCTCAACTTGGCAAGCCTAAGCTTTTGGACTGAATTTCCACAAGTGAACCAAATATGATGCCAAACAAATGTATGCAAGCAAAAAAATGTTTATTCTTAGAATGAAAATTCTAATGCAACACACATGATAATCTTGAAGTCTTTATTAAAAAGGGTGTCGCAAACCTCTGTGAGCGAATCACTGGTTAAGATACGACATTATTTTCAATGAAAGTATGTACATGCAATACAAACAAGAATCATTTTAGCACAACTCATAGGAGTCAGGAACGCGGCCTCGTGGTAGTATGCTCTCGAAGTAACCCTGTTTCAGTTAGGACTTTTGAGGGTTGTATCGTGGTCTGGTTCACGGTTATAGAAACAAAGGATATAGGCTCGGAGTTTATTTGTGCCCACCCACTCTTCGTGATGTTCTCCATTCCTATGTTCAGCTAATTTTCACAAGCACTCACCTTCCATAAGCACTCTCCTTGGAATTCTGTCTTTTGAGCCACGCCAGACAACTACTGGCCTGCCACACTGCGGGTGGACTTCTGATAGGCTGCAATGGCGCAATAATGATGTCTTGTCTTTTGGATAGAGTCGGATGACTAACGACTTACCACACTGCGGGTGGACTTTCACCAATTTACGGTTGAACTTAAAGATACTTTGCCACCCTGAGGATGGGCTTTCGCTAATCTGTGGTTGGACTTCAAATACTTTTCCGCACTACGGGAGGACTTTGGATAATTTGCCACACTGCAGGTGGACTTTGGATATTCTGCCACTCTGCGGGTGTACTTTGGAAACTTTCTACACTACGGGGGTTGCTGCTCACTACTGGAGACTCTTGCTCACTACGGGAGACTTTAAAAATTTGCCACCCGCAGATGGACTTTGGCCAGTCCGTGGTTGGACTTTTGCTCACTACGGGAGACTTTTGAAATTTGCCACTCGAAGATGGACTTTGGCCTGTCTATGGCTGGACTTTTGCTCACTGCGGGAGACTTTTGCCCACTGCGGGGGACTTTAGAAATTTGCCACCTGAAGATGGACTTTGGCCAGTCTGCGGCTTGAGATTTGCTCACTGCGGGAAACTTTTGCCCATTACGGAGGACTTTAGAAATTTGCCACACTATGGGTGGATTTCTGCTCATTGCGGGAGACTTTTGCTCACTGCGGGAGACTTTTGAAATTTGCCACACTGCGGGTGGACTACTGCTCACTGCGGGAGACTTTTTCCCACTGCGGGGAACTTTAGAAATTTACCACCCGAAGATGGACTTTGGCCAGTCTGCGGGTGGACTTCTGCTCACTACGGAAGACTTTTGCCCACTGCGGGGGTCTTTAGAAATTTGCCACCCGAAGATGGACTTTGGCCAGTCTGTGGTTAGACTTTTGCTCACTACGGGAGTCTTTTGCCCACTGCGGGGGACATTAGAAATTTGCAACACTGCGGATGAACTTCTTGTCATTGCGGGAGACTTCTGCCCACTGCGGGGGACTTTAGAAATTTGCCACCCGAAGATGGACTTTGGCCAGTCTGCGGCTGGGCTTTACAAGATATCAAACTTGGATTATGTTGGGTACGCATATATTGAATTACATGGCATGATGCCCCGTGATATTGGGGATGCTAGGTTTTGAACATGTCAATGAAATGACTCAAGTGCTAAGGGAGTTCCTGATGCGGAAATAATAAGTCCCTGTTGACTCCATGGGGAAACACAATGATCGCGGATTCGATCTCAAGAGGCCCTGCGGGGATAACATCTCTGTTGGAGAAAAGTGTGAATAATTCATCTGTTCCGAATTATCAACCTTTGCCAAAAATAAATTGGACTTTAGATTTGAGGACCGTGCCAGGGGATACCTAGACTATTTGGAAATATCCACTCTTATGGAACTGTTGGGGAAGAGAATGATTGTTCTGAAATATGCTAGGGGAATAGGAGTTACCTTAGATTTGTTGAGGAACCGAGATCAAGGAAACCAGTTGAAGGAAAAACATGGTGACTTTACTAGGGATAACTTCCATTCATCTGTTGGGGATGTCAAAACCGAGACACGTCCCGCTGGGGAGGAAACGAATTCAAGAGTATTTTACAAAAGACTTGGTGTCTTTAAACTCTTAGGTATCGTAACGACTGCATGAATCAGCGTAATAACCTTGCTAGGGAGGTAACCATTGCCAATGCAGATGAGTTTGTATCTGTCAGAAGTGCTGAACGAGATAATTGGCTTGACGAGCATCCACTATATGAGTAATAGACTCAATCAATAAGAGTTATGACAAGAGGGGGACATAGGAACTCTTCAGGAGCATAACTGTCTCGGTACTCTGAATTCTGGATAGGTGCTTCTGACTGTCTGTCTTCGGGAAATAATGAATTCTCGTTCTATTGGGGTGGCCTGCCCCAGTACGAGTATTTGAATAGTTTTACACTTGACTTACTAATCTTTGCTCTTGGAGAGATTTGAATCTCGAAGTGATTGTCCCAGTTTGGCTTAATTTTGAAGAGATTGCTCGACGTAACTGCCCCGGATTGGCTAGCTCTTTAATTTTGAAGAGATTTCTCGACGTAACTGCCCCGGAATGGCTAGCTCTTACCATGATTAGTTGGGAAAGTCCTTACTTAATGGAGCTTTTCTTGGAAAAGTGCACCTTGAAGTGACTGTCTTTCAGAAGTTTTAGACTTCTCAACTTGGCTAGCCTAAGCTTTTGGACTGAATTTCCGCAAGTGAACCAAATATGATGCCAAACAAATGTATGCAAGCAAAAAAATGTTTATTCTTAGAATGAAAATTCTAATGCAACACACATGATAATCTTGAAGTCTTTATTAAAAAGGGTGTCGCAAACCTCTGTGAGCGAATCACTGGTTAAGATACGACATTATTTTCAATGAAAGTATGTACATGCAATACCAACAAGGATCGTTTTAGCACAACTCATAGGAGTCAGGAACGCAGCCTCGTGGTAGTATGCTCTCGAAGTAACCCTGTTTCAGTTAGGACTTTAGAGGGTTGTATCGTGTTCTGGTTCACGGTTATAGAAACAAAGGATATAGGCTCGAAGTTTATTTGTGCCCACCCACTCTTCGTGATGTTCTCCATTCCTATGATCAGCTAATTTTCACAAGCACTCACCTTCCATAAGCACTCTCCTTGGAATTTTGTCTTTTGAGCCACGCCAGACAACTACTGGCCTGCCACACTACGGGTGGACTTCTGATAGGCTGCAATGGCGTAATAATGATGTCTTGTCTTTTGGATAGAGTTGGATGACTAACGACTTACCACACTGCGGGTGAACTTCTGCTCACTGTGGGAGACTTTTGAAATTTGCCACACTGCGGGTGGACTACTGCTCACTGCGGGAGACTTTTGCCACTACGGGGGACTTTAGAAATTTACCACCCGAAGATGGACTTTGGCCAGTCTGTGGCTGGACTTTTGCTCACTGCGGGAGACTTTTGCCCACTGCGGGGGACTTTAGAAATTTGCCACCCGAAGATGGACTTTGGCCAGTCTGTGGTTGGACTTTTGCTCACTGCGGGAGTCTTTTACCCACTGCGGGGGACTTTAGAAATTTGCAACACTGCGGATGAACTTCTGCTCATTGCGGGAGACTTCTTCCCACTGCGGGGGACTTTAGATATTTGCCACCCGAAGATGGACTTTGGCCAGTCTGCGGCTGGACTTTACAAGATATCAAACTTGGATTATGTTGGGTACACATATATTGAATTAAATGGCATGATGCCCCGTGATATTGGGGATGCTAGGTTTTGAACATGTCAATGAAATGACGCAAGTGCTAAGGGAGTTCCTGATGCGGAAATAATAAGTCCATGTTGACTCCGTGGGGAAACACAATGATCGCGGATTCGATCTCAAGAGGCCCTGCGGGGATAACATCTCTTTTGGAGAAAAGTGTGAATAATTCATCTGTCCCGAATTATCAACCTTTGCCAAAAATAAATTGGACTTTAGATTTGAGGACCGTGCCAGGGAATACCTAGACTATTTGGAAATATCCACTCTTATGGAACTGCTGGGGAAGAGAATGATTTTTCTGAAATATGCTAGGGGAATAGGAGTTACCTTAGATTTGTTGAGGAACCGAGATAAAGGAAACCAGTTGAAGGAAAAACATGGTGACTTTACTAGGGATAACTTCCATTCATCTGTTGGGGATGACAAAACCGAGACACGTCCCGCTGGGGAGGAAACGAATTCAAGAGTATTTTACAAAAGACTTGGTGTCTTTAAACTCTTAGGTATCGTAACGACTGCATGAATCAGCGTAATAACCTTGCTAGGGAGGTAACCATTGCCAATGCAGATGAGTTTGTATCTGTCAGAAGTGCTGAACGAGATAATTGGCTTGACGAGCATCCACTATATGAGTAATAGACTCAATCAATAAGAGTTATGACAAGAGGGGGACATAGGAACTCTTCAGGAGCATAACTGTCTCGGTACTCTGAATTCTGGATAGGTGCTTCTGACTGTCTGTCTTCGGGAAATAATGAATTCTCGTTCTATTGGGGTGGCCTGCCCCAGTACGAGTATTTGAATAGTTTTACACTTGACTGACTAATCTTTGCTCTTGGAGAGACTTGAATCTCGAAGTGATTGTCCCAGTTTGGCTTAATTTTGAAGAGATTGCTCGACGTAACTGCCCCGGATTGGCTAGCTCTTTAATTTTGAAGAGATTTCTCGACGTAACTGCCCCAGATTGGCTAGCTCTTACCATGATTAGTTGGGAAAGTCCTTACTTAATGGAGCTTTTCTCGGAAAAGTGCACCTTGAAGTGACTGTCTTTCAGAAGTTTTAGACTTCTCAACTTGGCAAGCCTAAGCTTTTGGACTGAATTTCCGCAAGTGAACCAAATATGATGCCAAACAAATGTATGCAAGCAAAAAAATGTTTATTCTTAGAATGAAAATTCTAATGCAACACACATGATAATCTTGAAGTCTTTATTAAAAAGGGTGTCGCAAACCTCTGTGAGCGAATCACTGGTTAAGATACGACATTATTTTCAATGAAAGTATGTACATGCAATACCAACAAGGATCGTTTTAGCACAACTCATAGGAGTCAGGAACGCAGCCTCGTGGTAGTATGCTCTCGAAGTAACCCTGTTTCAGTTAGGACTTTAGAGGGTTGTATCGTGGTCTGGTTCACGGTTATAGAAACAAAGGATATAGGCTCGAAGTTTATTTGTGCCCACCCACTCTTCGTGATGTTCTCCATTCCTATGATCAGCTAATTTTCACAAGCACTCACCTTCCATAAGCACTCTCCTTGGAATTTTGTCTTTTGAGCCACGCCAGACAACTACTGGCCTGCCACACTACGGGTGGACTTCTGATAGGCTGCAATGGCGTAATAATGATGTCTTGTCTTTTGGATAGAGTCGGATGACTAACGACTTACCACACTGCGGGTGAACTTCTGCTCACTGCGGGAGACTTTTGAAATTTGCCACACTGCGGGTGGACTACTGCTCACTGCGGGAGACTTTTGCCACTACGGAGGACTTTAGAAATTTACCACCCGAAGGTGGACTTTGGCAAGTCTGTGGCTGGACTTTTGCTCACTGCGGGAGACTTTTGCCCACTGCGGGGGACTTTAGAAATTTGCCACCCGAAGATGGACTTTGTCCAGTCTGTGGTTGGACTTTTGCTCACTGCGGGAGTCTTTTACCCACTGCGGGGGACTTTAGAAATTTGCAACACTGCGGATGAACTTCTGCTCATTGCGGGAGACTTCTTCCCACTGCGGGGGACTTTAGATATTTGCCACCCGAAGATGGACTTTGGCCAGTCTGCGGCTGGACTTTACAAGATATCAAACTTGGATTATGTTGGGTACGCATATATTGAATTAAATGGCATGATGCCCCGTGATATTGGGGATGCTAGGTTTTGAACATGTCAATGAAATGACGCAAGTGCTAAGGGAGTTCCTGATGCGGAAATAATAAGTCCATGTTGACTCCGTGGGGAAACACAATGATCGCGGATTCGATCTCAAGAGGCCCTGCGGGGATAACATCTCTTTTGGAGAAAAGTGTGAATAATTCATCTGTCCCGAATTATCAACCTTTGCCAAAAATAAATTGGACTTTAGATTTGAGGACCGTGCCAGGGGATACCTAGACTATTTGGAAATATCCACTCTTATGGAACTGCTGGGGAAGAGAATGATTTTTCTGAAATATGCTAGGGGAATAGGAGTTACCTTAGATTTGTTGAGGAACCGAGATAAAGGAAACAAGTTGAAGGAAAAACATGGTGACTTTACTAGGGATAACTTCCATTCATCTGTTGGGGATGACAAAACCGAGACACGTCCCGCTGGGGAGGAAACGAATTCAAGAGTATTTTACAAAAGACTTGGTGTCTTTAAACTCTTAGGTATCGTAACGACTGCATGAATCAGCGTAATAACCTTGCTAGGGAGGTAACCATTGCCAATGCAGATGAGTTTGTATCTGTCAGAAGTGCTGAACGAGATAATTGGCTTGACGAGCATCCACTATATGAGTAATAGACTCAATCAATAAGAGTTATGACAAGAGGGGGACATAGGAACTCTTCAGGAGCATAACTGTCTCGGTACTCTGAATTCTGGATAGGTGCTTCTGACTGTCTGTCTTCGGGAAATAATGAATTCTCGTTCTATTGGGGTGGCCTGCCCCAGTACGAGTATTTGAATAGTTTTACACTTGACTGACTAATCTTTGCTCTTGGAGAGACTTGAATCTCGAAGTGATTGTCCCAGTTTGGCTTAATTTTGAAGAGATTGCTCGACGTAACTGCCCCGGATTGGCTAGCTCTTTAATTTTGAAGAGATTTCTCGACGTAACTGCCCCAGATTGGCTAGCTCTTACCATGATTAGTTGGGAAAGTCCTTACTTAATGGAGCTTTTCTCGGAAAAGTGCACCTTGAAGTGACTGTCTTTCAGAAGTTTTAGACTTCTCAACTTGGCAAGCCTAAGCTTTTGGACTGAATTTCCGCAAGTGAACCAAATATGATGCCAAACAAATGTATGCAAGCAAAAAAATGTTTATTCTTAGAATGAAAATTCTAATGCAACACACATGATAATCTTGAAGTCTTTATTAAAAAGGGTGTCGCAAACCTCTGTGAGCGAATCACTGGTTAAGATACGACATTATTTTCAATGAAAGTATGTACATGCAATACCAACAAGGATCGTTTTAGCACAACTCATAGGAGTCAGGAACGCAGCCTCGTGGTAGTATGCTCTCGAAGTAACCCTGTTTCAGTTAGGACTTTAGAGGGTTGTATCGTGGTCTGGTTCACGGTTATAGAAACAAAGGATATAGGCTCGAAGTTTATTTGTGCCCACCCACTCTTCGTGATGTTCTCCATTCCTATGATCAGCTAATTTTCACAAGCACTCACCTTCCATAAGCACTCTCCTTGGAATTTTGTCTTTTGAGCCACGCCAGACAACTACTGGCCTGCCACACTACGGGTGGACTTCTGATAGGCTGCAATGGCGTAATAATGATGTCTTGTCTTTTAGATAGAGTCGGATGACTAACGACTTACCACACTGCGGGTGAACTTCTGCTCACTGCGGGAGACTTTTGAAATTTGCCACACTGCGGGTGGACTACTGCTCACTGCGGGAGACTTTTGCCACTACGGGGGACTTTAGAAATTTACCACCCGAAGATGGACTTTGGCCAGTCTGTGGCTGGACTTTTGCTCACTGCGGGAGACTTTTGCCCACTGCGGGGGACTTTAGAAATTTGCCACCCGAAGATGGACTTTGGCCAGTCTGTGGTTGGACTTTTGCTCACTGCGGGAGTCTTTTACCCACTGCGGGGGACTTTAGAAATTTGCAACACTGCGGATGAACTTCTGCTCATTGCGGGAGACTTCTTCCCACTGCGGGGGACTTTAGATATTTGCCACCCGAAGATGGACTTTGGCCAGTCTGCGGCTGGACTTTACAAGATATCAAACTTGGATTATGTTGGGTACGCATATATTGAATTAAATGGCATGATGCCCCGTGATATTGGGGATGCTAGGTTTTGAACATGTCAATGAAATGACGCAAGTGCTAAGGGAGTTCCTGATGCGGAAATAATAAGTCCATGTTGACTCCGTGGGGAAACACAATGATCGCGGATTCGATCTCAAGAGGCCCTGCGGGGATAACATCTCTTTTGGAGAAAAGTGTGAATAATTCATCTGTCCCGAATTATCAACCTTTGCCAAAAATAAATTGGACTTTAGATTTGAGGACCGTGCCAGGGGATACCTAGACTATTTGGAAATATCCACTCTTATGGAACTGCTGGGGAAGAGAATGATTTTTCTGAAATATGCTAGGGGAATAGGAGTTACCTTAGATTTGTTGAGGAACCGAGATAAAGGAAACAAGTTGAAGGAAAAACATGGTGACTTTACTAGGGATAACTTCCATTCATCTGTTGGGGATGACAAAACCGAGACACGTCCCGCTGGGGAGGAAACGAATTCAAGAGTATTTTACAAAAGACTTGGTGTCTTTAAACTCTTAGGTATCGTAACGACTGCATGAATCAGCGTAATAACCTTGCTAGGGAGGTAACCATTGCCAATGCAGATGAGTTTGTATCTGTCAGAAGTGCTGAACGAGATAATTGGCTTGACGAGCATCCACTATATGAGTAATAGACTCAATCAATAAGAGTTATGACAAGAGGGGGACATAGGAACTCTTCAGGAGCATAACTGTCTCGGTACTCTGAATTCTGGATAGGTGCTTCTGACTGTCTGTCTTCGGGATATAATGAATTCTCGTTCTATTGGGGTGGCCTGCCCCAGTACGAGTATTTGAATAGTTTTACACTTGACTGACTAATCTTTGCTCTTGGAGAGATTTGAATCTCGAAGTGATTGTCCCAGTTTGGCTTAATTTTGAAGAGATTGCTCGACGTAACTTCCCCGGATTGGCTAGCTCTTTAATTTTGAAGAGATTTCTCGACGTAACTGCCCCGGATTGGCTAGCTCTTACCATGATTAGTTGGGAAAGTCCTTACTTAATGGAGCTTTTCTCGGAAAAGTGCACCTTGAAGTGACTGTCTTTCAGAAGTTTTAGACTTCTCAACTTGGCAAGCCTAAGCTTTTGGACTGAATTTCCGCAAGTGAACCAAATATGATGCCAAACAAATGAATGCAAGCAAAAAAATGTTTATTCTTAGAATGAAAATTCTAATGCAACACACATGATAATCTTGAAGTCTTTATTAAAAAGGGTGTCGCAAACCTCTGTGAGCGAATCACTGGTTAAGATACGACATTATTTTCAATGAAAGTATATACATGCAATACCAACAAGGATCGTTTTAGCACAACTCATAGGAGTCAGGAACGCAGCCTCGTGGTAGTATGCTCTCGAAGTAACCCTGTTTCAGTTATGACTTTAGAGGGTTGTATCGTGGTCTGGTTCACGGATATAGAAACAAAGGATATAGGCTCGAAGTTTATTTATGCCCACCCACTCTTCGTGATGTTTTCCATTCCTATGATCAACTAATTTTCACAAGCACTCACCTTCCATAAGCACTCTCCTTGGAATTTTGTCTTTTGAGCCACGCCAGACAACTACTGGCCTGCCACACTACGGGTGGACTTCTGATAGGCTGCAATGGCGCAATAATGATGTCTTGACTTTTGGATAGAGTCGGATGACTAACGACTTACCACACTACGGGTGAACTTCTGCTCACTGCGGGAGACTTTTGAAATTTGCCACACTGTGGGTGGACTACTGCTCACTGCGGGAGACTTTTGCCACTACGGGGGACTTTAGAAATTTACCACCCGAAGATGGACTTTGGCCAGTCTGTGGCTGGACTTTTGCTCACTGCGGAGGACTTTTGCCCACTGCGGGGGACTTTAGAAATTTGCCACCCGAAGATGGACTTTGGCCAGTCTGTGGTTGGACTTTTGCTCACTGCGGGAGTCTTTTGCCCACTGCGGGGGACTTTAGAAATTTGCAACACTGCGGATGAACTTCTGCTCATTGCGGGAGACTTCTGCCCACTGCGGGGGACTTTAGATATTTGCCACCCGAAGATGGACTTTGGCCAGTCTGCGGCTGGACTTTACAAGATATCAAACTTGGATTATGTTGGGTACGCATATATTGAATTAAATGGCATGATGCCCCGTGATATTGGGGATGCTAGGTTTTGAACATGTCAATGAAATGACGCAAGTGCTAAGGGAGTTCCTGATGCGGAAATAATAAGTCCATGTTGACTCCGTGGGGAAACACAATGATCGCGGATTCGATCTCAAGAGGCCCTGCGGGGATAACATCTCTTTTGGAGAAAAGTGTGAATAATTCATCTATCCCGAATTATCAACCTTTGCCAAAAATAAATTGGACTTTAGATTTGAGGACCGTGCCAGGGGATACCTAGACTATTTGGAAATATCCACTCTTATGGAACTGCTGGGGAAGAGAATGATTTTTCTGAAATATGCTAGGGGAATAGGAGTTACCTTAGATTTGTTGAGGAACCGAGATAAAGGAAACCAGTTGAAGGAAAAACATGGTGACTTTACTAGGGATAACTTCCATTCATCTGTTGGGGATGACAAAACCGAGACACCTCCCGCTGGGGAGGAAACGAATTCAAGAGTATTTTACAAAAGACTTGGTGTCTTTCAACTCTTAGGTATCGTAACGACTGCATGAATCAGCGTAATAACCTTGCTAGGGAGGTAACCATTGCCAATGCAGATGAGTTTGTATCTGTCAGAAGTGTTGAACGAGATAATTGGCTTGACGAGCATCCACTATATGAGTAATAGACTCAATCAATAAGAGTTATGACAAGAGGGGGACATAGGAACTCTTCAGGAGCATAACTGTCTCGGTACTCTGAATTCTGAATAGGTGCTTCTGACTGTCTGTCTTCGGGAAATAATGAATTCTCGTTCTATTGGGGTGGCCTGCCCCAGTACGAGTATTTGAATAGTTTTACACTTGACTGACTAATCTTTGCTCTTGGAGAGATTTTAATCTCGAAGTGATTGTCCCAGTTTGGCTTAATTTTGAAGAGATTGCTCGACGTAACTTCCCCGGATTGGCTAGCTCTTTAATTTTGAAGAGATTTCTCGACGTAACTGCCCCGGATTGGCTAGCTCTTACCATGATTAGTTGGGAAAGTCCTTACTTAATGGAGCTTTTCTCGGAAAAGTGCACCTTGAAGTGACTGTCTTTCAGAAGTTTTAGACTTCTCAACTTGGCAAGCCTAAGCTTTTGGACTGAATTTCCGCAAGTGAACCAAATATGATGCCAAACAAATGAATGCAAGCAAAAAAATGTTTATTCTTAGAATGAAAATTCTAATGCAACACACATGATAATCTTGAAGTCTTTATTAAAAAGGGTGTCGCAAACCTCTGTGAGCGAATCACTGGTTAAGATACGACATTATTTTCAATGAAAGTATATACATGCAATACCAACAAGGATCGTTTTAGCACAACTCATAGGAGTCAGGAACGCAGCCTCGTGGTAGTATGCTCTCGAAGTAACCCTGTTTCAGTTAGGACTTTTGAGGGTTGTATCGTGGTCTGGTTCACGGATATAGAAACAAAGGATATAGGCTCGAAGTTTATTTGTGCCCACCCACTCTTCGTGATGTTTTCCATTCCTATGATCAACTAATTTTCACAAGCACTCACCTTCCATAAGCACTCTCCTTGGAATTTTGTCTTTTGAGCCACGCCAGACAACTACTGGCCTGCCACACTACGGGTGGACTTCTGATAGGCTGCAATGGCGCAATAATGATGTCTTGACTTTTGGATAGAGTCGGATGACTAACGACTTACCACACTACGGGTGAACTTCTGCTCACTGCGGGAGACTTTTGAAATTTGCCACACTGTGGGTGGACTACTGCTCACTGCGGGAGACTTTTGCCACTACGGGGGACTTTAGAAATTTACCACCCGAAGATGGACTTTGGCCAGTCTGTGGCTGGACTTTTGCTCACTGCGGAGGACTTTTGCCCACTGCGGGGGACTTTAGAAATTTGCCACCCGAAGATGGACTTTGGCCAGTCTGTGGTTGGACTTTTGCTCACTGTGGGAGTCTTTTGCCCACTGCGGGGGACTTTAGAAATTTGCAACACTGCGGATGAACTTCTGCTCATTGCGGGAGACTTCTGCCCACTGCGGGGGACTTTAGATATTTGCCACCCGAAGATGGACTTTGGCCAGTCTGCGGCTGGACATTACAAGATATCAAACTTGGATTATGTTGGGTACGCATATATTGAATTAAATGGCATGATGCCCCGTGATATTGGGGATGCTAGGTTTTGAACATGTCAATGAAATGACGCAAGTGCTAAGGGAGTTCCTGATGCAGAAATAATAAGTCCATGTTGACTCCGTGGGGAAACACAATGATCGCGGATTCGATCTCAAGAGGCCCTGCGGGGATAACATCTCTTTTGGAGAAAAGTGTGAATAATTCATCTGTCCCGAATTATCAACCTTTGCCAAAAATAAATTGGACTTTAGATTTGAGGACCGTGCCAGGGGATACCTAGACTATTTGGAAATATCCACTCTTATGGAACTGCTGGGGAAGAGAATGATTTTTCTGAAATATGCTAGGGGAATAGGAGTTACCTTAGATTTGTTGAGGAACCGAGATAAAGGAAACCAGTTGAAGGAAAAACATGGTGACTTTACTAGGGATAACTTCCATTCATCTGTTGGGGATGACAAAACCGAGACACGTCCCGCTGGGGAGGAAACGAATTCAAGAGTATTTTACAAAAGACTTGGTGTCTTTCAACTCTTAGGTATCGTAACGACTGCATGAATCAGCGTAATAACCTTGCTAGGGAGGTAACCATTGCCAATGCAGATGACTTTGTATCTGTCAGAAGTGTTGAACGAGATAATTGGCTTGACGAGCATCCACTATATGAGTAATAGACTCAATCAATAAGAGTTATGACAAGAGGGGGACATAGGAACTCTTCAGGAGCATAACTGTCTCGGTACTCTGAATTCTGAATAGGTGCTTCTGACTGTCTGTCTTCGGGAAATAATGAATTCTCGTTCTATTGGGGTGGCCTGCCCCAGTACGAGTATTTGAATAGTTTTACACTTGACTGACTAATCTTTGCTCTTGGAGAGATTTTAATCTCGAAGTGATTGCCCTAGTTTGGCTTAATTTTGAAGAGATTGCTCGACATAACTGCCCCGGATTGGCTAGATCTTTAATTTTGAAGAGATTTCTCGACGTAACTGCCCCGGATTGGCTAGCTCTTTAATTTTGAAGCGATTTCTCGACGTAACTGCCCCGGATTGGCTAGCTCTTTTCATGATTAGTTGGGAAAGTCCTTACTTAATGGGGCTTTTCTCGGAAAAGTGCACCTTGAAGTGACTGTCTTTCAGAAGTTTTAGACTTCTCAACTTGGCAAGCCTAAGCTTTTGGACTGAATTTCCGCAAGTGAACCAAATATGATGCCAAACAAATGTATGCAAGCAAAAAAATGTTTATTCTTAGAATGAAAATTCTAATGCAACACACATGATCATCTTGAAGTCTTTATTAAAAAGGGAGTCGCAAACCTCTGTGAGCGAATCACTGGTTAAGATACGACATTATTTTCAATGAAAGTATGTACATGCAATACCAACAAGGATCGTTTTAGCACAACTCATAGGAGTCAGGAACGCGGCCTCGTGGTAGTATGCTCTCGAAGTAACCCTGTTTCAGTTAGGACTTTTGAGGGTTGTATCGTGGTCTGGTTCACGGTTATGGAAACAAAGGATATAGGCTCGAAGTTTATTTATGCCCACCCACTCTTCGTGATGTTCTCCATTCCAATATTCTGATAATTTTCACAAGCACTCACCTTCCATAAGAACTCTCCTTGGAATTCTGTCTTTTGAGCCACGCCAGACAACTACTGGCATGCCACACTATGGGTGGACTTCTGATAGGCTGCAATGGCGCAATATTGATGTCTTGTCTTTTGGATAGAGTCGGATGACTAACGACTTACCACACTGCGGGTGAACTTTCACCAATTTACGGTTGAACTTAAAGATACTTTGCCACCCTGAGGATGGGCTTTCGCTAATCAGCGGTTGGACTTCAAATACTTTGCCACACTGCGGGTGGACTTTGGATAATTTGCCACACTACGGGTGGACTTTGGATATTCTGCCACACTACGGGTGTACTTTGGAAACTTGCCACACTACGGGGGTTGCTGCTCACTACGGGAGACTCTTGCTCACTACGGGAGACTTTAGAAATTTGCCACCCGAAGATGGACTTTGGCCAGTCCGTGGTTGGACTTTTACGCACTACGGGAGACTTTTGAAATTTGCCACCCGAAGATGGACTTTGGCCAGTCTATGGCTGGACTTTTGCTCACTCCGGGAGACTTTTGCCCACTGTGGGGGACTTTAGAAATTTTCCACCCAAAGATGGACTTTGGCCAGTCTGCGGCTGGAGTTTTGCTCACTGTGGGAGACTTTTGCCCACTACGGGGGACTTTAGAAATTTTCCACACTACGGGTGGACTTCTGCTCACTGCGGGAGACTTTTGAAATTTGCCACACTGCGGGTGGACTTCTGCTCACTGCGGGAGACTTTTGCCCACTGCGGGGGACTTTAGAAATTTACCACCCAAAGATGGACTTTGGCCAGTCTGTGGCTGGACTTTTGCTCACTACGGAAGACTTTTGCCCACTGTGGGGGACTTTAGAAATTTGCCACCCGAAGATGGACTTTGGCCAGTATGTGGTTGGACTTTTGCTCATTGCGGGAGTCTTTTGCCCACTGCGGGGGACTTTAGAAATTTGCAACACTGCGGATGAACTTCTGCTCATTGCGGGAGACTTTTTCCCACTGCGGGGGACTTTAGAAATTTGCCACCCGAAGATGGACTTTGGCCAGTCTGCGGCTGAACTTTTGCTCATTGCGGGAGACTTTTTCCCACTACAAGGGACTTTACAAATTCGCCACCTGAAGATGGACTTTGGCCAATCTGTGGCTAGACTTTTGCCCACTGCGGGGGACTTTAGAAATTTGCCACACTGCGGGTGGACTTCTGCTCACTACGGGAGACTTTTTCCCACTACGGGGGACTTTAGAAATTTTCCACTCGAAGATGGACTTTGGCCAGTCTGCGGCTGAACGTTTGCTCATTGCGGGAGACATTTTCCCACTGCATGGGACTTTAGAAATTTTCCACTTGAAGATGGACTTTGGTCAGTCTGTGACTGGACTTTGGCTCACTGCGGGAGACTTTTGCCCACTGCGGGGGACTTTAGAAATTTGCCACACTGCGGGTGGACTTCTGCTCATTGCGGTAGACTTTTTCCCACTACGGGGGACTTTAGAAATTTTCCACCTGAAGATGGACTTTGGCCAGTCTGCGGCTGGACTTTTGCTCACTGCGGGAGACTTTTTCCCACTGCGGGGGACTTTAGAAATTTTCCACCCGAAGATGGACTTTGGCCAATCTCTGGCTGGACTTTTGCTCACTGCGGGAGACTTTTGAAATTTTCCACACTGCGGGTGGACTTCTGCTCACTGCGGGAGACTTTTGCCAACTGCGGGGACTTTGGAATTTTGCCACCGGAAGATGGACTTTGGACAGTCTGCAGCTGGACTTTTCAAGATATCAAACTTGGATTATTTTGGGTATGCATATATTGAATTACATGGCATGATGCCCCATGACATTGGGGATGCTAGGTTTTGAACATGTCAATGAAATGATGCAAGTGCTAAGGGAGTTCCTGATGCGGAAATAATAAGTCCCTGTTGACTCCGTGGGGAAACACAATGATCGCGGATTCGATCTCAAGAAGCCCTGCGGGGATAACATCTTTGTTGGAGAAAAGTTTGAATAATTCATCAGTCCCTAATTATCACCTTTTCCAAAAATAAATTGGACTTTAGATTTGAGGACCGTTCCAGGGGATACCTAGACTATTTGGAATTATCCACTCTTATGGAACTGCTGGGGAAGAGAATGATTTATCTGAAATATGCTAGGGGAATAGGAGTTACCTTAGATTTGTTGAGGAACCGAGATCAAGGAAACCAGCTGAAGGAAAAACATGGTGACTTTACTGGGCATAAATTCCATTCATCTGTTGGGGATGACAAAACAGGGACACGTCCCGCTGGGGAGGAAAATAATTCAAGAGGATTTTACAAAAGACTTGGTGTATTTAAACTCTTAGGTATCGTAACGACTGCATGAATCAGCGTAATAACCTTGCTAGGGAGGTAACCATTGCCAATGCAGATGAGTTTGTATCTGTCAGAAGTGCTGAACGAGATAATTGGCTTGACGAGCATCCACTATATGAGTAATAGACTCAATCAATAAGAGTTATGACAAGAGGGGGACATAGGAACTCTTCAGGAGCATAACTGTCTCGGTACTCTGAATTCTGGATAGGTGCTTCTGACTGTCTGTCTTCGGGAAATAATGAATTCTCGTTCTATTGGGGTGGCCTGCCCCAGTACGAGTATTTGAATAGTTTTACACTTGACTGACTAATCTTTGCTCTTGGAGAGATTTTAATCTCGAAGTGATTGCCCTAGTTTGGCTTAATTTTGAAGAGATTGCTCGACGTAACTGCCCCGGGTTGGCTAGCTCTTTAATTTTGAAGAGATTTCTCGACGTAACTGCCCCAGATTGGCTAGCTATTACCATGATTAGTTGGGAAAGTCCTTACTTAATGGAGCTTTTCTCGGAAAAGTGCACCTTGAAGTGACTGTCTTTCAGAAGTTTTAGACTTCTCAACTTGGCAAGCCTAAGCTTTTGGACTGAATTTCCGCAAGTGAACCAAATATGATGCCAAACAAATGTATGCAAGCAAGAAAATGTTTATTCTTAGAATGAAAATTCTAATGCAACACACATGATAATATTGAAGTCTTTATTAAAAAGGGTGTCGCAAACCTCTGTGAGCGAATCACTGGTTAAGATACGATATTATTTTCAATGAAAGTATGTACATGCAATACCAACAAGGATCGTTTTAGCACAACTCATAGGAGTCAGGAACGCGGCCTCGTGGTAGTATGCTCTCGAAGTAACCCTGTTTCAGTTAGGACTTTTGAGGGTTGTATCGTAGTCTGGTTCACGGTTATAGAAACAAAGGATATAGGCTCGAAGTTTATTTGTGCCCACCCACTCTTCGTGATGTTCTCCATTCCAATATTCTGATAATTTTCACAAGCACTCACCTTCCATAAGCACTCTCCTTGGAATTCTGTCTTTTGAGCCACGCCAGACAACTACTGGCATGCCACACTATGGGTGGACTTCTGATAGGCTACAATGGTGCAATATTGATGTCTTGTCTTTTGGATAGAGTCGGATGACTAACGACTTACCACACTGCGGGTGAACTTTCACCAATTTACGGTTGAACTTAAAGATACTTTGCCACCCTGAGGATGGGCTTTCGCTAATCTGCGGTTGGACTTCAAATACTTTGCCACACTGCGGGTGGACTTTGGATAATTTGCCACACTGCGGGTGGACTTTGGATATTCTGCCACACTACGGGTGTACTTTGGAAACTTGCCACACTACGGGGGTTGCTGCTCACTACGGGAGACTCTTACTCACTACGGGAGACTTTAGAAATTTGCCATCCGAATATGGACTTTGGCCAGTCCGTGGTTGGACTTTTGCGCACTACGGGAGACTTTTGAAATTTGCCACCCGAAGATGGACTTTGGCCAGTCTATGGCTGGACTTTTGCTCACTCCGGGAGACTTTTGCCCACTGCGGGGGACTTTAGAAATTTTCCACCCAAAGATGGACTTTGGCCAGTCTGCGGCTGGAGTTTTGCTCACTGAGGGAGACTTTTGCCCACTACGGGGGACTTTAGAAATTTGCCACACTACGGGTGGACTTCTGCTCACTACGGGAGACGTTTGAAATTTGCCACACTGCGGGTGGACTTCTGCTCACTGCGGGAGACTTTTGCCCACTGCGGGGGACTTTAGAAATTTACCACCCAAAGATGGACTTTGGCCAGTCTGTGGCTGGACTTTTGCTCACTACGGAAGACTTTTGCCCACTGTGGGGGACTTTTGAAATTTGCCACCCGATGATGGACTATGGCCAGTCTGTGGTTGGACTTTTGCTCATTGCGGGAGTCTTTTGCCCACTGCGGGGGACTTTAGAAATTTGCAACACTGCGGATGAACTTCTGCTCATTGCGGGAGACTTTTGCCCACTGCGGGGGACTTTAGAAATTTTCCACCCGAAGATGGACTTTGGCCAGTCTGCGGCTGAACTTTTGCTCACTGCGGGAGACATTTTCCCACTACAGGGGACTTTACAAATTCGCCACCTGAAGATGGACTTTGGCCAATCTGTGGCTAGACTTTTACCCACTGCGGGGGACTTTAGAAATTTGCTACACTGCGGGTGGACTTCTGCTCACTACGGGAGAATTTTTCCCACTACGGGGGACTTTAGAAATTTTCCACCCGAAGATGGACTTTGGCCAGTCTGCGGCTGAACGTTTGCTCATTGCGGGAGACATTTTCCCACTGCATGGGACTTTAGAAATTTGCCACTTGAAGATGGACTTTGGTCAGTCTGTGGCTGGACTTTGGCTCACTACGGGAGACTTTTGCCCACTGCGGGGGACTTTAGAAATTTGCCACACTGCGGGTGGACTTCTGCTCATTGCGGTAGACTTTTGCCCACTACGTGGGACTTTAGAAATTTTCCACCTGAAGATGGACTTTGGCCAGTCTGCGGCTGGACTTTTGCTCAGTGCGGGGGACTTTAGAAATTTTCCACCCGAAGATGGACTTTGGCCAATCTGTGGCTGGACTTTTGCTCATTGCGGGAGACTTTTGAAATTCGCCACACTGCGGGTGGACTTCTGCTCATTGCGGGAGACTTTTGCCAACTGCGGGGACTTTGGAATTTTGCCACCCGAAGATGGACTTTGGACAGTCTGCAGCTGGACTTTACAAGATATCAAACTTGGATTATTTTGGGTATGCATATATTGAATTACATGGCATGATGCCCCATGACATTGGGGATGCTAGGTTTTGAACATGTCAATGAAATGATGCAAGTGCTAAGGGAGTTCCTGATGCGGAAATAATAAGTCCCTGTTGACTCCGTGGGGAAACACAATGATCGCGGATTCGATCTCAAGAAGCCCTGCGGGGATAACATCTCTGTTGGAGAAAAGTTTGAATAATTCATCAGTCCCTAATTATCACCTTTTCCAAAAATAAATTGGACTTTAGATTTGAGGACCGTGCCAGGGGATACCTAGACTATTTGGAATTATCCACTCTTATGGAACTGCTGGGGAAGAGAATGATTTATCTGAAATATGCTAGGGGAATAGGAGTTACCTTAGATTTGTTGAGGAACCGAGATCAAGGAAACCAACTGAAGGAAAAACATGGTGACTTTACTGGGCATAAATTCCATTCATCTATTGGGGATGACAAAATAGGGACACGTCCCGCTGGGGAGGAAAAGAATTCAAGAGGATTTTACAAAAGACTTGGTGTATTTAAACTCTTAGGTATCGTAACGACTGCATGAATCAGCGTAATAACCTTGCTAGGGAGGTAACCATTGCCAATGCAGATGAGTTTGTATCTGTCAGAAGTGCTGAACGAGATAATTGGCTTGACGAGCATCCACTATATGAGTAATAGACTCAATCAATAAGAGTTATGACAAGAGGGGGACATAGGAACTCTTCAGGAGCATAACTGTCTCGGTACTCTGAATTCTGGATAGGTGCTTCTGACTGTCTGTCTTCGGGAAATAATGAATTCTCGTTCTATTGGGGTGGCCTGCCCCAGTACGAGTATTTGAATAGTTTTACACTTGACTGACTAATCTTTGCTCTTGGAGAGATTTTAATCTCGAAGTGATTGCCCTAGTTTGGCTTAATTTTGAAGAGATTGCTCGACGTAACTGCCCCGGGTTGGCTAGCTCTTTAATTTTGAAGCGATTTCTCGACGTAAGTGCCCCGGATTGGCTAGCTCTTAACATGATTAGTTGGGAAAGTCCTTACTTAATGGAGCTTTTCTCGGAAAAGTGCACCTTGAAGTGACTGTCTTTCAGAAGTTTTAGACTTCTCAACTTGGCAAGCCTAAGCTTTTGGACTGAATTTCCGCAAGTGAACCAAATATGATGCCAAACAAATGTATGCAAGCAAAAAAATGTTTATTCTTAGAATGAAAATTCTAATGCAACACACATGATAATCTTGAAGTCTTTATTTAAAAGGGTGTCGCAAACCTCTGTGAGCGAATCACTGGTTAAGATACGACATTATTTTCAATGAAAGTATGTACATGCAATACCAACAAGGATCGTTTTAGCACAACTCATAGGAGTCAGGAACGCGGCCTCGTGGTAGTATGCTCTCGAAGTAACCCTGTTTCAGTTAGGACTTTTGAGGGTTGTATCGTGGTCTGGTTCACGGTTATAGAAACAAAGGATATAGGCTCGAAGTTTATTTGTGCCCACCCACTCTTCGTGATGTTCTCCATTCCAATATTCTGATAATTTTCACAAGCACTCACCTTCCATAAGCACTCTCCTTGGAATTCTGTCTTTTGAGCCACGCCAGACAACTACTGGCATGCCACACTATGGGTGGACTTCTGATAGGCTGCAATGGCGCAATATTGATGTCTTGTCTTTTGGATAGAGTCGGATGACTAACGACTTACCACACTGCGGGTGAACTTTCACCAATTTACGGTTGAACTTAAAGATACTTTGCCACCCTGAGGATGGGCTTTCGCTAATCTGCGGTAGGACTTCAAATACTTTGCCACACTGCGGGTGGACTTTGGATAATTTGCCACACTGCGGGTGGACTTTGGATATTCTGCCACACTACGGGTGTACTTTGGGAACTTGCCACACTACGGGGGTTGCTTCTCACTACGGGAGACTCTTGCTCAATACGGGAGACTTTAGAAATTTGCCACCCGAAGATGGACTTTGGCCAGTCTGTGGTTGGACTTTTGCGCACTACGGGAGACTTTTGAAATTTGCCACCCGAAGATGGACTTTGGCCAGTCTATGGCTGGACTTTTGCTCACTCCGGGAGAATTTTGCCCACTGCGGGGGACTTTAGAAATTTGCCACCCAAAGATGGACTTTGGCCAGTCTGCGGCTGGAGTTTTGCTCACTGCGGGAGACTTTTTCCCACTACGGGGGACTTTAGAAATTTGCCACACTACGGGTGGACTTCTGCTCACTGCGGGAGACTTTTGAAATTTGCCACACTGCGGATGGACTTCTGCTCACTGCGGGAGACTTTTGCCCACTGCGGGGGACTTTAGAAATTTACCACTCAAAGATGGACTTTGGCCAGTCTGTGGCTGGACTTTTGCTCACTACGGAAGACTGTTTCCCACTGTGGGGGACTTTAGAAATTTGCCACCCGAAGATGGACTTTGGCCAGTCTGTGGTTGGACTTTTGCTCATTGCAGGAGTCTTTTGCCCACTGCAGGGGACTTTAGAAATTTGCAACACTGCGGATGAACTTCTGCTCATTGCGGGAGACTTTTGCCCACTGCGGGGGACTTTAGAAATTTGCCACCCGAAGATGGACTTTGGCCAGTCTGCGGCTGAACTTTAGCTCACTGCGGGAGACTTTTTCCCACTACAGGGGACTTTACAAATTCGCCACCTGAAGATGGAGTTTGGCCAGTTTGTGGCTAGACTTTTGCCCACTGCGGGGGACTTTAGAAATTTGCCACACTGCGGGTGGACTTCTGCTCACTACGGGAGACTTTTTCCCACTACGGGGGACTTTAGAAATTTTCCACCCGAAGATGGACTTTGGCCAGTCTGCGGCTGAACGTTTGCTCATTGCGGGAGACATTTTCCCACTGCATGGGACTTTAGAAATTTGCCACTTGAAGATGGACTTTGGTCAGTCTGTGGCTGGACTTTGGCTCACTGCGGGAGACTTTTGCCCACTGCGGGGGACTTTAGAAATTTGCCACACTGCGGGTGGACTTCTACTCATTGCGGTAGACTTTTGCCCACTACGGGGGACTTTAGAAATTTTCCACCTGAAGATGGACTTTGGCCAGTCTGCGGCTGGACTTTTGCTCACTGCGGGCGACTTTTTCCCACTGCGGGGGACTTTAGAAATTTTCCACCCGAAGATGGACTTTGGCCAATCTGTGGCTGGACTTTTGCTCACTGCGGGAGACTTTTGAAATTTGCCACACTGCGGGTGGACTTCTGCTCATTGCGGGAGACTTTTGCCAACTGCGGGGACTTTGGAATTTTTCCACCCGAAGATGGACTTTGGACAGTCTGCAGCTGGACTTTACAAGATATCAAACTTAGATTATTTTGGGTATGCATATATTGAATTACATGGCATGATGCCCCATGACATTGGGGATGCTAGGTTTTGAACATGTCAATGAAATGATGCAAGTGCTAAGGGAGTTCCTGATGCGGAAATAATAAGTCCCTGTTGACTCCGTGGGGAAACACAATGATCGCGGATTCGATCTCAAGAAGCCCTGCGGGGATAACATCTCTATTGGAGAAAAGTTTGAATAATTCATCAGTCCCTAATTATCACCTTTTCCAAAAATAAATTGGACTTTAGATTTGAGGACCGTGCCAGGGGATACCTAGACTATTTGGAATTATCCACTCTTATGGAACTGCTGGGGAAGAGAATGATTTATCTGAAATATGCTAGGGGAATAGGAGTTACCTTAGATTTGTTGAGGAACCGAGATCAAGGAAACCAGCTGAAGGAAAAACATGGTGACTTTACTGGGCATAAATTCCATTCATTTGTTGGGGATGACAAAACAGAGACATGTCCCGCTGGGGAGGAAAAGAATTCAAGAGGATTTTACAAAAGACTTGGTGTATTTAAACTCTTAGGTATCGTAACGACTGCATGAATCAGCGTAATAACCTTGCTAGGGAGGTAACCATTGCCAATGCAGATGAGATTGTATCTGTCAGAAGTGCTGAACGAGATAATTGGCTTGACGAGCAGCCACTATATGAGTAATAGATTCAATCAGTAAGAGTTATGACAAGAGGGTGACATAGGAACTCTTCAGGAGCATAACTGTCTCGGTACTCTGAATTCTGGATAGGTGCTTCTGACAGTCTGTCTTCAGGAAATAATGAATTCTCGTTCTATTGGGGTGGCCTGCCCCAATACGAGTATTTGAATACTTTTACACTTGACTGACTAATCTTTGCTCTTGGAGAGATTTCTAGACGTAACTGCCCCGGATTGGCTTGATTTTGAAGAGATTTCTAGACGTAACTGCCCCGGATTGGCTAGCTCTTACCATGATTAGTTGGGAAACTCCTTACTTAATGGAGCTTTTCTTGGAAAAGTGAACCTTGAAGTGACTGTCTTTCAGAAGTTTTAGACTTCTCAACTTGGAAAGCCTAAGCTTTTGGACTGAATTTCCGCAAGTGAACCAAACATTATGCCAAACAAATGTATGCAAGTAAAAAAATGTTTATTCTTAGAATGAAAATTCTAATGCAACACACATGATAATCTTGAAGTCTTTATTAAAAAGGGTGTCGCAAACCTCTGTGAGCGAATCACTGGTTAAGATACGACATTATTTTCAATGAAAGTGTGTACATGCAATACCAACAAGGATCGTTTTAGCACAACTCATAGGAGTCAGGAACGCGGCCTCGTGGTAGTATGCTCTCGAAGTAACCCTGTTTCAGTTAGGACTTTTGAGCGATGTATCGTGGTTCTGTTCAAGGTTATACAAACAAAGGATATAGGCTCGAAGTTTATTTTTGCCCACCCACTCTTTGTGATGTTCTCCATTCCTATGTTCAGCTAATTTTCACAAGCACTCACCTTCCATAAGCACTCTCTTTGGAATTCTGTCTTTTGAGCCACGCCAGACAAATACTGGACTGCCACACTGCGGGTGGACTTCTGATAGGCTGCAATGGCGCAATAATGATGTCTTGTCTTTTGGATAGAGTCGGATGACTAACGACTTACCATATTGCGGGTGGACTTTCACCAATTTACGGATGAACTTAAAGATACTTTACCACCCTGAGGATGGGCTTTCCCTAATCTGCGGTTGGACTTCAAATACTTTGCCACACTGCGGGTGGTCTTTGGATAATTTGCCACACTGCGGGTGGACTTTGGATATTCTGCCACACTGCGGGTGGACTTTGGAAACTTGCCACACTACGGGGGTTGCTGCTCACTACGGGAGACTCTTGCTCACTATGGGAGACTTTAGAAATTTGCCACCCGAAGATGGACTTTGGCCAGTCCGTGGTTGGACTTTTGCTCACTACCGGGGTCTTTTGAAATTTGTCACCCGAAGATGGACTTTGGCAAGTCTGTGGCTGGACTTTTGCTCACTGCAGGAGACTTTTTCCCACTGCGGGGGTCTTTAGAAATTTGCCACCCAAAGATGGACTTTAGCCAGTCTGCAGCTGGAGTTTTGCTCACTGCGGGAGACTTTTGCCCACTGCGCGGGACATTAGAAATTTGCCACACTGTGGGTGGACTTCTACTCACTACGGGAGACTTTTTCCCACTACGGGGGACTTTATAAATTTGCCACCCGAAGATAGACTTTGGCCAGTCTGTGGCTGGACTTTTGCTCACTGCGGGAGACTTTTGCCCACTGCGGGGGACTTTAAAAATTTGCCACCCGAAGATGGACTTTGGCCAGTCTGTGGTTGGACTTTTGCTCACTGCGGGAGACTTTTTCCCACTACGGGGGACTTTAGAAATTTGCCACACTGCGGATGGACTTCTGCTCATTGCGGGAGACTTTTGCCCACTGCGGGGGACTTTAGAAATTTGCCACCCGAAGATGGACTTTGGCCAGCCTGCGGCTGGACTTTTGCTCACTGCGGGAGACTTTTTCCCACTACAAGGGACTTTACAAATTCGCCACCTGAATATCGACTTTGGCCAGTCTGTGGCTAGACTTTTGCTCACTGCGAGAGACTTTTGAAATTTGCCACACTGCGGGTGGACTTCTGCTCACTGCGGGAGACTTTTGCCCACTTCGTGGGACTTTATAAATTTGCCTCCCGAAAATGGACTTTGGTCAGTCTGCGGCTGGACTTTTGCTCACTGCGGGAGACATTTGCCCACTGCGGGGAACTTTAGAAATTTGCCACCCGAAGATGGACTTTGACCAGTCTGTGGCTGGACTTTGGCTCAATGCGGGAGACTTTTTCCCATTGCGGGGGACTTTAGAAATTTGCCACACTGCGGGTGGACTTCTGCTCACTGCGGGAGACTTTTGCCCACTACGGGGGACTTTAGAAATTTTCCACCCGAAGATGGACTTTGGCTAGTCTCCGGCTGGACTTTTGCCCACTGCGGGAGACTTTTGCCCACTACGGGGGACTTTAGAAATTTTCAACCCGAAGATGGACTTTGGCCAGTCTGTGGCTGGACTTTTGCTCACTGCGGGAGACTTTTGAAATTTGCCACACTTCGGGTGGACTTCTGCTCACTGCGGGAGACTTTTACCCACTGCAGGGACTTTAGAATTTTGCCACCCGAAGATGGACTTTGGCCAGTCTGCGGCTGGACTTTACAAGATATCAAACTTGGATTATGTTGGGTACGCATATATTGAATTACATGGCATGATGCCCCATGACATTGGGGATGCTAGGTTTTTAACAAGTTAATGAAATGACGCATGTGCTAAGGGAGTTCCTGATGCGGAAATAATAAGTCCCTGTTGACTCCGTGGGACTTTAGATTTGAGGACCGTTCCAGGGGATACCTAGACTATTTGGAATTATCCACTCTTATGGAACTACTGGGGAAGAGAATGATTTATCTAAAATCTTCTAGGGGAATAGGAGTTACCTTAGATTTCTTGAGGAACCGAGATCAAGGAAATCAGCTGAAGGAAAAACATGGTGACTTTACTGGGGATAACTTCCATTCATCTGTTAGGGATGACAAAAACGAGATACGTCCCGTTGGGGAGGAAAAGAATTCAAGTTGTCTCGTGATGGGGATCATTTGCTTCTATATGGATTTTACCTCAAGAGGATTTTACAAAAGACTTGGTGTCTTTAAACTCTTAGGTATCATAACGACTGCATGAATCAGCATAATAACCTTGCTGGGGAGATAACCATTGCCAATGCAGATGAGTTTGTATCTGTCAGAAGTGCTGAACGAGATAATATTCTTGACGAGCATCCACTATATAAGTAATAGAATCAATCAGTAAGAGTTATGACAAGAGGGTGACATAGGAACTCTTCAGGAGCATAACTGTCTTGGTACTCTGAATTCTTGATAGGTGCTTCTGACTGTCTGTCTTCGGGAAATAATGAATTCTCGTTCTATTGGGGTGGCCTGCCCCAGTACGAGTATTTGAATAGTTTTACACTTGATTGACTAATCTTTGCTCTTGGAGAGATTTGAATCTCGAAGTGATTGCCCCAGTTTGGCTTAATTTTGAAGAGATTGCTCGACGTAACTGCCTCAGATTGGCTAGCTCTTTAATTTTGAAGAGATTTCTCGACGTAACTGCCCCGGATTGGCTAGCTCTTACCATGATTAGTTGGGAAAGTCCTTACTTAATGGAGCTTTTCTCGGAAAAGTGCACCTTGAAGTGACTGTCTTTCAGAAGTTTTAGACTTCTCAACTTGGCAAGCCTATGCTTTTGGACTGAATTTCCGCAAGTTAACCAAATATGATGCCAAACAAATGTATGCAAGCAAAAAAATGTTTATTCTTAGAATGAAAATTCTAATGCAACACACATGATAATCTTGAAGTCTTTATTAAAAAGGGTGTCACAAACCTCTGTAAGCGAATCACTGGTTAAGATACGACATTATTTTCAATGAAAGTATGTACATGCAATACCAACAAGGATCGTTTTAGCATAACTCATAGGAGTCAGGAACGCGGCCTCGTGGTAGTATACTCTCGAAGTAACCCTATTTCAGTTAGGACTTTTGAGGGCTGTATCGTGGTCTGGTTCACGGTTATAGAAACAAAGGATATAGGCTCGAAGTTTATTTGTGCCCACCCACTCTTCGTGATGTTCTCCATTGCTATGTTCAACTAATTTTCACAAGCACTCACCTTCCATAAGGGTTTCGTGTCGGTTGAGGAACCATTGCTGCTATCAGTTCAAGCACCAATATGGTTGTCGTTGTGATTCAGTCACCCTTTTCTCTTTCGTGTCGGTGCCACACGACTATGTTCTTGCTTAAGGATCTTTCTTGTGTAATCCTTTCCGTCTTTCGCTTTTGCGTTATTTTGCTTATCCCTAACTTTTGCCTGGACTGATTCTTGTGTATGTTTGATTGTGAAGTCCAGCGGGATGCCCTAACTTTTTCCTAAGTTGTTTGTTTTCAAGTTTCGACTTAGCGGGCTTTTTTCATTTCTTTTTTTTTGAACAAATCGTGTGACATTGTTTGTCTTGATTGCTTTGCGAGAGTTGTGACTGCCTCATTCTGTGGTCGACGAAGGATAACCATTATGGTTTTCAATCTTTGGACCTTTTGACTATGATAACCATTTTGGTTTCTGGTCTTTGGACCTCTTGATTAGCATACTGGAACGCAATGGATCCTCAAATACACTCCTTTATGAAAGCCTGCACGCTTGGTCCGACTAGCTGATATCTACCCTGCCCCTGGGTTATATGTGAGGGTTTTTCATGCGAAAAGAAACTCCTACTTCAGGGCTTAAAGGGGTTAGCAAGGGTCTATCTTCCTTATATCTCAGGTGTTTAGGGATTTGAAACAAAGCCTGTACATCGTCAACATGGTCTTATTCAAGAGCACGCAATTAGAGATTCTTGCGTTTTTGTTTCGTGATCCCCCGTCATACAATTTAAGCATGACAATTGGTATTGCGATGTACACATGCAAAATTATAAGTGAATGCGAATAAATTACTTCAAGAAAAACATGTGAGTTTTATTATTGCTAACATTCAAAAGCAAACAAATTTCATACATGTAGACAAATGTTTAGCACATAAAAGAAACTACAAATGGAAATGCAGTAAAGAAACTGAATATTGCCGTAGTTGAGGAGGCTTGACTCCGTCTAGACCTTTCAGTCTTGGATACTTTCAGTGATCAATAGCTCTTTTACAGACTTATAATCTTCAAGTTGCAGCCGTATACCCAACCATGACAGTAATACTTCTTCTTCTAGTTATTCTGATTCTCACACGAGACGTCTGAAGGAAAAATGAAGTTGGGGAGTAAAGTTGCCCCATAAGGTTGCTCGGAAAGACCTGGTGATCTTTTGCCTACATATCTTCATTGACCCATGACCGATGAAGAATCAGAGCGACGTAGTTCCCCTCAATAGGGATGAAAATGAACAATGAAGAAAGGCAAACACATAAATGCCATCACTGAGATTATTTGAATACTGCTGGCTTTATTTCTTCTGCGAATACCCTTGAAAATCTGGGTGATTAATTTGAAGACTTCAGCTTAACGCATACCATCTGGTAAAACAACCGTGACATCCTTATTCGTTCCGGATCCACCGTGATTAGGCATTGGATTTTGGAGTACATTTGGTCGAGGAGCGAAATTAATCGCCTTAGAGTCAATTAAGTCTTGTACTTTATTCTGGAAAGCCCAACACTTCTCAATATTGTGCCCCTGGGCACCCGAATGGAACTCGCATATGGCATTTGCATCAAATTTCGGAGGTATATTGTCAACAGAAGGAGCCCTCATGGTACGGAGCTCAACTAGGTTCAACTTCATCAGTTCTGGAAGCAATACAACATATGGACATGGGATATGATCGAGTATGCGGTTCCTCGCTCTTGTTCTTTCCTGAAATGGTCTTTGTGCTTGTTGTTGCTGACCCTGAGATTTTGATTGAACATTTCGTTGTTGACATTGCTTTGAGCGCCTGACATGCCCCTGTACACTCTTATTCATACTCGGAAGAGGAGCGAATGAAGGTTGTTGATGTAGCCCCTTTGAATACTTGGCCTGTGCAATGATTCTAGAAGAAGGGAAATTGACCACCTATTTTGTACTCCTGCATGCTTTAACTTGTGGCACTTCCGGCCCGGTCAGTCAAAAAGTGATTACGCCTTCATCAATTAAGTCTTGCACTTGATGTTTAAACGCCTTGCAATCATTAACATCATGTCCGAGAGCTCCAGAATGAAAACATAGTAGGCGTAGGGATTCCAACTTTGGTGAAGTTTACCGGAAGGAGGAGTTAGCTCGCGATACTCAATCAACCCCATTTTGAGCAGTTGTGGGCATAATTCAGTATAAGACACGGGTATCAGATCAATAACCCTTTCTTGCTCCTGTTGATGATGGGTTGCTACCAATGGAGGAGCTACAAACGAAACCTATTGAAGTATTTCTCCTGGAAACCAAGGCGTAGCAGTTGAAGAAGATCCCTGATAAGGAAATAAAGTGATCACTTCTTCGGAAACAATTGGTATAGGATCATTTAGCCCACTTGTATCAAGCAATGTGGAGTTGGTTCCTATGTCAGGTTCCTCCCGACTGCCAATTGGTGATTGCTGGTGAAGAGGCTCAAACTGTAGAGGAAATCTACCTAACAAATCTTGATTTAGTGGACATCCCAAAGAGATGGGAGAAACATGACCTTCTGTTTGAAAATCAGACACACAGCTAGTTTCCTTTTTCGACATAGCATTCATGATTCCTATAAGCAGCTTTATCTGAGTCTTCATCAAGTTGAATTCTTCTCTCAGCAATTTCTGATCCTGGGACAATGCTCGAATGTCCACTATAAAATACCCCTGTTGGGCCTTCATCTCAGTCACCTCCGCTCGGAGTTGTTCCATGCCCATACCCTGAAAATCATGATTCAAGTTGGCCATTCTGGAGATAAACCAAGGCAGGATAAGAATATGTTCCTGAACACTTGTTACAAATTCAAGGATGTATGCAAATGCCATGTTCTGTTATTTTCAAGGAATCTATCTATTTTGATCCAAGTTTTAATGCAGAAAAAATCCGACGATTTAATTCAGATGTGTGATCCTTAGAAGTAACTGAACATGTATGCAAAAATGCCATGATGTCATGTATGCAACTGGCATGTGATCAATGGTCTGACGCTGGTGTGGATCAGATAACCAAGTGCTAATGAAGATCATAATGTCATTATCTCTGTGCAGAAATTCCAAAATTCTCAACCAAGTATCATATAGGACCAGATCATTTCATGGAGTAACACTGGTAAGGCGGGTATGTTGGAAGTTTTAGGGTTCCTGCAAACCTGTAAACCCCTCCCAATCTCACGGGTGTGCTACTACGGGTCAACATCACGGACTCTCAAACTCGAGTAGCAATAATACGTTCACCATTTCTGAGAAATGGCTCATGACCAAATCAGGGAATCGGTTTGGCATTATGTACTACCCAGGGAGGCCTCAGCTGAGTCCGGGAAAACAAGCATCAATCATAAGTTCCCGGCTTCAAGCACTGAAGTCGAGAAACAATAGTACATTCATCCCGAAGGGTACAATACTACCGTCATATGACCAGTTGCTTTAACTGGGTTCCTATGAGAGAACAAGGTCATCCTATGCGATTTCCTAGTGGGCCCTCGGGTGCGAATGGGTTTGCCACAAAATGTGGTTTGCCACTGTCACCACAGGAGAGGATTGTTTCCACTAAGGTCCTCGATGATCGGTTCCCAGTGTTAGCAGCTCAGGTGGGAACATTCTATGGTCTGCCTAGGCAGTATAGAACATATCCCAAGAGAGCCTGATCTGGATGTGGGACTCGTGAAAATTACACGTGCTCAAGACCATGCAAGCCACACGACTGCTCACTCTAAAACCTATGTGTATACTCAAGTCGGGTATTTGGCTTATCTCACAATAATCTCATCCCGCCAAGGAAAACCAGAACAGCCAGTACAATATATGCCAGTATATGCAACAGTAAAGTAAAGTGCAAAAAACTGTAAATAAAGCTGTAAAGTAAAAGGATAAATTATAAATAAAACAATAAAGCTAAATTAAAGTATAACAGCAAACGAATAAACACCCAAAGAAAACAGAAACAGACAAGCGCTAAGATTGACTCTCAAAGGGGAAACCAGAGATTCTGGGTTCGGTCCCCAACAGAGTAGCCAGCTGTCGCTCCGGGGATTTTCATCCTAGTACAAACGCGAAAGTGGCGCGAAAAAGGTAGAGTCGCCAGCCAGACATTTTTATCCCGAAGGAATGGGAAAGGTAATGTTGTACAAACCTAAGGAAGAAGGAAAAGGATGAGGCCTTGCGAACCAAAGATCTGGGTCCGGAAGTCGGTTACGAATTGGGAAGGTATTAGCACCTCAACCCGTCCGCCGTACCCGACGGGATCCACGCTTGTTAATCTGGTTTCAAGGGGTGAGAAATAATATGCTGCTTGAATGAAAGAATGGCAATCTTGAATGGAAGTGAAATGAGAAAAGGAGTTGTAAAAGAAAATGGGAAGAGAGGGGGAAATGTAGGAAAAATAAATAATGTGCTCGAATGGGCCCTACCCCACTACCTACGTACCTCATCGGGAAAATGAGGATTAGAGTCACCGTAGTTTGTCTAACTAAGGCGGAAACTTGTTTATGTTTTTTAGGATGACGTTGCCATAGCTCTAGCTCAGGTGTTACCGGCTCTAACTCGAGGGTGTTTACCGTGTCGCTATTTGAACTGTCGAGGCAAGTCGCATTCGTCCGCAAAGAGTATGAGATGAGAAGAGAAGACACATTGTCTTGGTTTATTGTCTTTTTGAAGAAGTGTCTTTATTTTTGTGTTTATTGTATGTACAACACTAAAGACTATGATACAAGAGCGAATACTTTCCAAGGTCGCCCCCAATGGAACGTTTGTAAAGTATCCTAGAAGAGTGAAGGAGACCTCCACTAGTCATTTCCCGTATAGCTTAAGGCTCGTGGTGCATTGTACACATTTTTCTTTATTAAGTGTTTTGATTTTTCTTTAAGATGAGAAGTGAGACTCAAGTTGAAAGGAAAAATAACTCTAAGGGAAACTATACTTTACCCTAAGTTAGTTGAGTTCAAGGGTGACCTATGGTTAGTGAGGTTTGAAAGATTAAAGCTACTTAAGAGGATATTAGACTAGAAATGCAAGTACAAAGAATAACATGATCCTCCTACATCATGGTGGGTAAAAACGTGTATGAAACGTAAATGGGATGAAACGATGGATCGGGTGGGTCGGTTGCGTGGTGCTAAGACACACGACTTATTGTGTGCAGCATACAAGGCTTGCTTTTGGTGTAATGGAGTGGAACGATGGTAATCGAGGAATCCTAAAATCACATGAAACTTTATTTATTTATTTGAAAATTTATTCGACGTTGGATCGAGTATTTCTTTATTTTATTTTTGAGATTTGGTTTTCTAGCGATTCATTTTATCTTTTCTAGCCTAATTATGAGAACTATACAAGCAGACAAGTTCTAAGCTATTACATCACAAAGTACAAACCACAAAAATATAATTGAGGCATAATAAAAGTAATCCAAGTCCATAAGTAAATCCTCGAAAAAATACCTTAAACAAAAATAAGATGTTAGTAAATGAAATGAAGATGCATATGCAACAATATGTCGAAAATGAATTAAGATAACAAAAAGTTGCAAGAATTTCTAAAGCATATAAGGCATACAACCGAAATAATGGCTAATCGCTTCATGGAAACGCACTTGAACGATTTCTAAGCCTAAGTCCTAAAACTAAAGGATTTCACATGACATCAACATTCTAAAATCAGAAGCTAAACCACACTAAGGCCTTCTATTATTCTAAGATCAAGCCTAATTAATCTAGGTCCTAATGCACCACAAAATCATAGGCTAACTAGATGGATTTACAATGGAAAAGTTGAATGAGATCAAGGCACTAAAAAAATAGCAAAAGTCCTGGAAAAAATATGAAATTAATTCTGTAGGGTCTCTAACCTGACCATAACATTGTGTTAAAAAATCTACTAAAAATTCATAACCTAAATATGTCAAATGGTCACCTAAATCTACCTAAATTTCAACCACAATCTTACACAAACAACACTACCAAAACAGTGGATAAAATGCCCTAAAAAATATACCAAAAATTATTCCAGGTTATATTCTAAGTCTTCTAATCATAGCAAAAAGAATGGGTCAAAAATATTACAGGAAGTGGGAGAAACAAATTGCACAAAATGAAGTGTTCATGAAAGAATTCAACATAAAACTACTTAAATGAAAAATCTAAACTAAATTGAAAAATATCAAAATTTAGAAAGTAAAAATATAGAAAAGTTCTAAATTGAATTAGGATCCTACTGTAATTTTCATGGAATTTTATTGAGTGTTTTACTATTTTTTTATAGAAGTAAATTGAAAGGTATAAAAACAGAAATAAAATTCTAAATGAAAAGGAAAGGGGGTGCATTTAGTATTTTCTGAAGCTATTATTCTAATGGGCTTACTACGTGGGGTGCGAAAAGCAACATCACAAGGCCCATAACGCAACAGTCTTGGAGGGTGTATGACATGGAGCACCAGTCAACAACATTGACCTGCTCCGAACCACACGATCAGTGGACTGAAAAGATCCTCACATCTGAATGCTGGAAAGACGTAGGTGTATGATAGTTACCATGCGTTGATGCACACAAGATCAGCCAGGAGGGATCCTATCGGACGGTGACAAGTGTCACCGCCGGTATGGTTGGAAATCAAAACTTATCTCTATCCTATCTTCTAGGAATCCGAAACGTGGATTGAGGAGATTTTCCATAATCTTTATGGTTATTTATTCCAATTAATCCTTATTAATCTCATAATAGCCTTTCAAATTCTCAAGATAATCAACTTAATCTTTTACTTTCTTAATAAATATTTTGATAAAATTAAAGCAAAAAAACCTAAAATCCAAAACCAAAATCCTGAACAACAACACAAACCCTAATTTCCTCTCCTCCCGCTGCCGTCACCATACCTTCAACCTTACCACCATTGTCAACCTCACCTTCGCCATCGCCTCCGCCTTCCTCTCCGTATCACCGCCGTCCTAAGCAAACGCTGGAGCACATCCTCACCGCAACAACTCTTATAGCTTAACCTAAATCCTCTTCATCTTAAACTCGAAATCAAACCCTCACCCTCCCAAATCGGTGTAAATAAAATCAACAATGTTATAATGGTTTCATTGATATAGCTATGAGGAAGAGGGTTAATTCGTACCTTGATGTCGCTCCCCGAAAAGACACCTGGTCAGATAGGGTACAGACGGGAACGGTCGGCGAAAGGAGAAGATGAGGGTGAACTGAATAGAGTCGCCTGCTAGGCATTTTTATCCTGAAGGAAAGGTAATGCTGCATAAACCTAGAAAGAGATGGATAAGACGGTTGCGAACCAGAGAAACTGAGAAAGGGGGTTGGTTACAACCTTGGAAGGTATTAGCACCCAGATTTCCCGTCGTACTCGACGGGATCCACGCTTAAAAGATTATGTTTAAAGGGGTAGGTGTATGTGTTGTCTGTGTGCAAAAGCTAAGGAATGAATGTACAGGTGTCAGTGCAAAAAGGAAGTGAAATGCTCAGAATTGAGGCTTTTGAAAGAATGTTGAAAGAGGGAGAAGACACAGAGACTTTTGTTCGATAACAGTTAAGTTATGCCTATGTATCCTCTTGTGCAATGAGGAAGTCAGAACATCGTAGTTCGACTCAAAGAGACTAAAAGATAAATTGATTGTGAACTGCTTACTTGTCTATGCTCAAGTGTATGACTCGTCTGGCTCGAGTGCTAACTGTCTTGCATTAGACGGAAGAAGCAAGTTCTCGTTTATGAATGCGTGTGATGAGAAACGAATCCCGGAGGAGACGATTGTTGTTTGTTTTTGTGTTTTTCAGTCTTTTATTGTTTTTGGTGTTTTGCATAGGATTATGAGCTTAAGCCTAAATCAAGGGTTGTAAACTCACTATATCCTCCCTTATCAGGGATACTGAGAATACTTAAGTATGAGATAAGCATCTCAATTTAATTACTATAATGATGTAGGATTAAGATCATTAACCTACTTGTGATTATTAAGATGTTTTTTCCGGTGTTTGTTTAGTGTTAAGTAATGAGTTTAATCTCTAATCACATATTAGTGGACTCATTACACCATCCTAATAGAAGGATAATAGATGAGAACACTTAAGCTGAGGAAGATACCTTAACTTAATCTATGGTTAGGGATTAAATTCATGACAAAACAATCCTTTATTAAATGGATTTTAATTAAAGGTGGAATTAAGAAGTGAATTTTATGATTTGTAAGACAACTTGAGGAGGACTTGTCCATTAAACACTAGGGTTAGTCCTTCTTAACCATAAATGAAGAATTAAAACCCTAATGTAAGGCCCAAGTTACAAGATAAAGTCTTAGTGATTATTAGATGGATTAATTAAGAGGTTTAAACAGATTATGGGTTTAACACTTAGGATTAAAGTTATACACTCCATCCTAAGAGAAGAATGCAGGCATAACCCTAATTCCAAAGTCCTAAAACCTTAAAGGTTTAGTCTCTAATTATGAGATGAGAAGAGAGACACAAAGAAGACTAAAAGGAAAAAAAGACTAAAGGGGGACTATATACAACCCTAAAGTTATCATGCTTAGTTGTCCCATGGTTTGTGAGGCTCAAAAGAAGTCTTCAAGGAAGCCACCAAGGAAGAAACAGATGAAAGGAAGATGAGAAAGAAGAACAAGTTACTTACTTCATTGAAGAAGATAAGTAACTTGAAGAAATAAAAGAAGAGATACACAAGTGAGCAAGCCAGCTCAAAGACAAACAAAATGCAGTAAGGATGCAATATGGAATGATGGGAATAGGTGGGAAGTGAAGGAAAATCCACCTCCCACACAAACATACCATTAACCTGAAAAGTTAGCACAAGATGCATAAGGAAAGAAATGAAATGAAACAATGCATATGCAAGGGCAAAGACCAAAACCAGAAGCATGTACAAGATGCAAATGATGCTATGATATGATGCAAAGGCATACAAGATGCATGTGTGTGATCATACAAGAGAATAAATGCAAATGAAGCATGTAGGAAGCATGTAAGCACATAGATGTTTATGGAATGAAATGGATGTAAAGCATAGCAAATGTATGAATAAATGATCAAGAAATGTCTTAAGATGTCTATGATGGCATACAAAATGCTTAGAATGGCATGGCCACTTCACAAGTTCAGGCAATGCAATGTAAGATGCAAGTAAAGACGCAAAATTAGGGTTACATGGAAGGATGAGATGCAAATGGCAAAGACAGAAGCAAATGATATGATAAAAAATTTAAAATACACTCAAAGGGACCCTAAACCTATACTATATTACCCTCCAAAGGGGGAGGTCAGAAGCTAAAACTAGAAGGAGTTATGAATTTCCTAAGTTTCTAGGGTTTCTTGGGTGATCCTCAATGTAAAATGCCAAACAAATTGAAAATGCAATATAAATTCATGCAAAAAATATCCTAGATACTACATGATATGTGTGAAACAATGCAAAAAGAACGATCTTCAAAACCTTCATGGTTAGGAAGAAAAGATTTCTCAAAGGTTAGGGTTTAAAATATGATTTTATGAACCCTAAATTCAAAGAAAATTGTCAAATGATGATCAAAACCAAAAGAAATTTGTATGAGGGGTTTGAAAATGTTTCTAAAAATGTTAAGATATAACATGATTTTTTTGGTGATTTTTAGAAACCTAAATGCTATTTTAATTAATTAGTTTCCATTAATTAATTAAAATAAACATTAAAATATTTTAAAGATACTTTTTATGTGCAAAAAATAAAATAAAAATCATTTTCTGATTAAGAAATATATTTGAAACAAAAATGAAATAGGAAATATTTTTGGGATTTTTCTAATTATTTTAAATTAAATGTGCAAGAAAATGCAATTAAAATGAAATAAAAATCAAATAAAATGAAAGTATGTTGATCCAGTGGTCCAGATTCAAATTGGAGAGAGAGGGAATTTACTGTGCGCGCTATCCAACGGCTGGCATTCAAACTGGGTTAATTACTTAATTAATTTAATTAATTGAAAATTAGGGTTAACTGAAGTGATCTGGACCCTTAAAAAACGGGCTAAGCAAGATCCAATGGCTTAAATTCAAACTGACCTCCTAAACCCTAATTAATGCCCTAATGACTTTCAGGTGACCGGAGCAAGCTCCGGTCATCTTCTCCGGCAAGACCAAAATCCCAACTTCTTCCCTAGGCCAAATTAGGAGCTCTAACTTTCCAGATCCACTCTCCTAATCATTCTAAACAAGAATAAACTCTCAAACCCCATTTATATTGCATCAAACATAAGATTTGAATCAAAACATAAAAACTGCAAAAGTTTCAGAAGCACGATACAGGTTCAATATTCAATCATTTTCAAAAGTAAAAGGTGATGTGTGATCAGTGAAGCATGAAGAACATTTCTATAACAAAAAATACAAGTTCTGGAAAAAAATTTCTTGATGATACCTGAGCTTGAGCTTTCTCAATCTGAGCTATCTAGGCCTCTCCTTGGTGCCAATAAACTCTAATGGACCTCCTAAGGATGCTTTGATGCTTGGAATGAATTTATTTGGGTTGTTTTTGAAGTTTCAGTTCAGAGGGGGTGAAATCGTGTTTTTGTTTTGTGAGGTTTCAGGCTATAATGAAGGGAGGGAAATGTTCTATGGGTGATGCTGAGTTGAATGGTGAAGTTTGCTTGAAGTTTTGATGGTTGGTTTATGAGTTTCGAAGAAATGAAGTTTCTTGAGGATTTTGGAAATCTGAATGTGTGGGATGATTCCAGCTCCAAGATGTTATGAAATGTGATCCTTAGGGCATGTATGTGAAGCTGTGATAGGTCAGAAGAGTTGTTGTGGGCTATGCCGATTGGTATGGCTTCATTTGCAAAATGTCAAGTTTAGTTGTACTTGAGGTATGGGTCATGGCAGGCTTGGTTGCAAGGGGTGTCTGGCCTCAGCTGAGTTCAAGGAGGACCATGGAAACAGATTTTATGAGCTGGCACAAGTGGATAGGAAGATTTGCACCATTTTGCAATTTTGAGGAGTTTTGGCCCTTTTGGAATTTCTTGAAGTTCAAGTCTTGGAAATGCATAATTCTTGGGCCAATTCTGATATTTTGAAGTTGCTTGATCATTCTATGTCAAATTTGAGCATGTTAGAAGTCATTAGAAGCCTTGGCAAGTGGTTTTGCAAAAAATACTCTTTGGTGCATTCTTGAAAATTATAGGATTTTTGCCAACTTTGAAGGATCATAACTTGAGTTCCATATTGAATCAAAACATGTTCTTGTACTTTTTGAAAAGGGAAAGACCTAATCTACAACTTTCATGACCAAGAATTTTTCATTTGAAGCATTTTTTATTAAGAAAGAGGATGTTGAAGAACTTTCCCAAAATGGAAAGTTTCCATTACAAGTCATTTCCATTTTTGGCAACTTTTGGTTTAGCTCAAATTTCTTCAATTTTGTGAACTTTTAAGCACTTAAATGATCAAATAAAGATCATATAACTTCAATTTGATGAAAATACCCCTTTGGTTCCATTGTTGGGGGCCTCAGATGCCCTGATTTTGCTCTGACTTGCTCAAGAAGTTACCTAGTGAACAGATGACTTCCACAATGAATTTCTTCACCAAACTTGGTACACATGATCCTTATAACATCTTAAGAACATTAGAAACAAGAATGACCAAAACATTTGGAGTTAAAGCCTCTGAAACCAAAACCCTAATTTTGGTCATCTGTGTAGTGAAAACCTTAGCCCTGCTTCCATGCTTTTCCAGTTCTTGTGATTTCTTGACTTCCATGAACTTTAAGGGATATAATATGATGATAGAACACACATGGACCCTCTTGGAATGCTTTGTTGCCTTTGGAGTGGCTCAGATGGAATATTGGATTTCTCAAATCACAAACCCTAGATGCAGATGAACTTGAACTATGCGGATGAAACAAATATGCAATATGTGCTAGCTTATGCAAAAATGAAAGATCACAAGCCATGGTGTGAAATTAGTGAGGGAAAATTTGGGGTATTTACAGCTGCCCCTATTCAAACATGAGTTAGTTGTGCAGGATAAAAGCGCCTGGTTTAACAGACAAACCAGATAACTTGTGGTTGAATACCAACGACAGTCCAAATTTTGCACTCGCTGAATTGAAGAAGAAAAGGGATATAAATTGTAAAAAGTAGTATAGTATAATTATCTAATGCGGGCGATGGAGGACGACCATCGAGCAGAGGACAGCTGCTGGGGATAAAGCGATAAGTAAAGCAATGACGGGGACGACCGACAACCTGGGGAAATAAAGAGACCATGACGGGGACGGCCATCGGGTAAGGAAACAAGATTCTCTGGGGATTAAAACAAAGGCAATGATAGGGACGGTCATCAGGTTTGCAAAGTAAAGTAAACAACGATGGGAATGGCCATCAGTTTAAAGAATAAATGAAATATTGATGAGGGACGGTCATCAAAGGTGAAGGACGATCACCTAGCAGGGGACGGCTGTTCTTTATCACGACATATGACGAATGTTGGATAGAAAAGGTCGACGATGGGGACGGCCATCAGATAAGAATGATGAAGGATGATCATCAAGAGGTGAAGGACAATCACCTAGCAGGGTACGACTGCTCTCGGGGTTTATCACGACATAGGACGAATTTCGGAAAACAAGATCAACGATGGGGATGTGTAGCGGTAAAATCATGAGTGTAAGCTATTGATTAACTTCACTCAATATACACAGAGTCGCCACCGCACTTTTATTTATTTCCAAATGGAAAAAGGAAAATGAACGAACAAAACCTTAATGAATCTCAAAAGCTAAAAAGCTCAAAGAATCAAACAGAGAATGGGTACGGGGATTGGTTACAAATCGGGAAGGTTTTAAGCACCCGACTTGTCCGTGGTACTCCACGGGAACCCTTTGAAATGTTTACTGCATTTTTGGTTTGAAATGGTTTGCTTGAAAAAAAGATTGAAGAGATGAGAAGAAGAATGTTTTTTAAGATTTTGGTGTTTGAAGAGACGAACGTCTCATGCCTACGTACCCACAGAGTGCAATGCGAGATCAAAACCCCGTAGTTCGTGGTACAAATTGTGAAAAGCAAATGAGTTAAGTTGATTTTAAAAAATGTAAAGATAAGTCGTCATCCTTTAGCGAATAATTCCGCTAGAAAAGATGACTCATATCTAAACATAAAAAAGTTCAGAAGAAACGTGCACGAGGGCACTAAAGCAATTGAATGATTTGTGAATGTTTTTAAAAGTTTTTGAGAAAAGGAGTCTCGATATGCTTATGTGGTTTAGCATTTATTAAGAAATGAAATGAAAAGGTAAAAGCAATGACCGAAGTCAAGGTTTGATTGAGAAAATGTTTGAAGTTAGAAAACAAAGAAAGTTTTGAAAATAGGAAGGAGATTTGAAAATTTAAGAAGATGGGAAGAGATGAAGGGACTATCCTAGAACTTGAAAATAAAAGCTAATGGAAGAATGATCAAACCATATGGCATGCACTCTTCGAAACAATTGGATTTTCATCTTCATAAACAAGTAACCTTAATCGGAGCCAAAGTCTTCAATCCATAACAAATGAGCAAAGGGATGATCCTAGAATCTAAGTCCGAATCTCCAAAGCAAGGGATAGTAACCATAATCCAAAATTAGAAGTCACCCATTTTTTTAGATGTTTAATCCATTATTAATATTTTTGGTGTCCAAATGGACAAATGAAAAATAACAAGCAACAATAATATATACAATAAGCAATATGATGAATGAATATAGAAGCATAATAAGAGAAGTAGGGAGCGAGAAATTTAAAGTAAAAGGATAAGGTGCGAGAGATTTAATTAAATGTTAGTATATTCACAATATTAATATTTACAATATGAAGTGGTATGATGAACTTAATCAAGCACAACCACGAAAAGAAAAATAAAGTCGAGGCAACCGGATCCAAGTAGATCGCATTCCGAATCGGGACAACTTTAGGTCTATGTTAAGCAATCGCCGAGTAATTTACGGAGTAATTACCCTACAAATGAGGCCGGCCACCACTAATTAAAATGGAAAATATTCGTGTTAATACATGTTAGAGAAACGATATAATGGATCGTTCTCCGAAAAAATGCCACACAAAAAGAAAGAGAACGGTCTAATCTTAATCGAGATTATCGTTGAATTTCTCGAAAGACAACCTATCACGATCTCAAAGTATGGAGAATGATCCAAATGATCATTCATCCATAGATTTGAAATAATGAAGATTAAATCGATCGGAAATCAACAATCGCGAATCCGAGATCTCATCGACCAAAAAGAAAAAAAAAAGATGAATAAAAAATGGATCCAAAAGAATCCATAAAAAAGAAATAGAAACTATTTTTTAAATCTTTTCCTAAAAAAAAACTCTTTTCCAAAAATTATTTCTAAACTTCTTCTAAAAATCTAATTTCTAAACAAAATATTTCCTAAAATATGCTTTAAAAATCTTTTTTTCTAAAATTTCTAAAATCTTCTCTAAGTTTTTTCTAAGAATATAAAACTCTTATCTCAAAAATAGAATTTAAGACCAAAATTTAAATGAACAAAGTTTAAAAAATATAATAATAAAAAAAAACTAACACCAATGGAAGGGGGGGGGACACGCAGAATTATGAGGTGGTGGATAAAAAACGGATCTAACAGATCCAAGCCCAAACCAGCATCACATTTTATTAAAACTAACTAAACAACAAAACCTAAAAAAATGAAAAAAAGAAAGGCAGAAGTTAATTGATCTTCTTCTTTCTTCTGAGAAACTCACGCCGCTACTGTAGCTTGGGGGAGGAAAACAAATCACCTTCAAAAATCAAGAAAAAAAAGCAACGATTCTTCTCATTCTCTCGCGAATTTCTCTTGATTCCTTCTCAATTCAAATCAATTTAACTCTTTCTTCTTCGTTTCAGATTCAAGTGTTTTAGGGATTTGAAAAAATGAATGAAAGTGAAGGTTAGATTTGGATGAACAAATGGAGGGAGATTTGATGGATCGAAGGTTTGAAGGTTGATGGAAGGATGAAGATGAGATGAAAGTTTGTGAAGGTTTTGGGAAAATGGAATTGAAACTTGAAGACAAATTTGGCCAGGGATTTATTGAGGCTCTCCAAGCTTGTTTTCGGAAGTGAAGAGAGGCTTGATTTTATAGAGAATGAAATGAGAAGAGGGTGATGATTGCCGTGGGCGTTTTGAGAGATTTTGCGTTTTTGAGAAGTCACCGAAATTCTCGTGCGTTGAGTTTTTCTTTTGATTTGCTGTGCGTTTTTTGTGTTGATGAATTGCGTTTTGCTCTTGATGGCAGGTGCTTAGCTCGTGAGGTATGCGAAGTTCTCGCGGATAACATTTGAAGTGAGTTGCGGCTTGTGTTAGCAGCGTGTTAGAGCTGGTGTGGGCCTGGCTGTGATGTAGCTTGAAGCCGTTAGTTTGTGTACAGGGTGCTGGCTGGAAATGTTGATATGAGCAAAGTTGGTTTTGCTTTTGGAGTTGAGCCTGATGTGCTGCGGAGTGGACTTGATGCGGCGTATGCGTGAGATTTTTTTGTGAGGCTTCGGCGTGAGGTGATACGAGAGCTGGCTTGGCAAGAACTTGGTTGAAGGGCGTGCGGCTTAGAATTTTATTGTTTTTGTTTGCTGAGCTGATGTATGGATACAGCTTGTGTTGTTTGATATGTGGGTAGCAAAGCCTAAGCTGGATGTTGTAGCTGAGATGTGAGGCTAATGTGAAGTAAGCGACTAAAAAATGTAAAGCTGTGGCATTGGACTTGCAAGTGGAAATGGGCCAAAGGGCTTAACACTATATTTATTTTTGTGATAAAAAAAATGGAAAAAAAACAAGTGGACATAAAAAGGAATTATTGAAAAATGGTTATTGGAGAATAAAAATTAGAAAAAATAATGGCTAATAAAAATAAATTGGGATATGGAATTGATGAAAAGATAAAAAAAAATCGAAAATGTTTATTTGGATAATAATAAAAAAATGGATGATTCTATGGAATTTGAATTTTCGGTGAATTGAGTTAAAAAAGAAAATGAATATGGTAAATGGATATTGGAAATGAAAAAATGGTTTAATAAATGATGATTTTCTAGCCCGTAACCAACTCCTGATTTTTCTTCACAAGCCACTGATAAACTGATCACAACCATCACTGAATCACTGAACAAACATGCCACTCCAAACACAATCACTGAAATCTGAACACTGTCCTGATAATTCATATTCGTACTGAGGAAAATAAATCCTCAGATGAACTAATGATGAACTGACGATCATTGAAGATTCGGACCCAACTTTGCACAAAACACTGCCTGATAACTGATGATCACAACACATAGCACAGTCTTGAACCTTTGAATACGCACAATCTGACTAACAGACCACTGGCATACACAACTTGCAGTCGAAATAATCTCTTGATAGTTTGACCAAGATTAGGTCAAACGTCCATCTGAATCGAATTGTGACTGAACCAACGCATCTGAATTGGAATTACAGCACTTCCCTTGAAATCCTGCAACACAGAGAAGAAGAAGAGGCAACTGCAACATATTTTTTGATATTTTGGGTTAGAAGTCAGTAAAATATAAACAGATAACAGAAATTAAACAAAGTGATCCTTTGCAAAGCAAAGACCTGCACCTGAAAGAGATACATGAACCAATACGTGATCTTGTTTGTATGCGAATGCATATGAGATATGAAAAATCTTAGGGTCAAAAATTCGGGTCTGACAGATGCCCCTATTTAAGTTTCTTCAATCCAGAGAAGATGAAGATTAAAATCTTCGTTTCGACAAGATGGAAGATACTTAAATATCAAAAAACCCAATTTTTGATCCTAAGATGCCAAAAACTGGAATGAAATGAAATGAACGATATGAAATGATATGAAGATGACATGGAAATGATATGAAGCATATGAAACTGTTATGAAAGCATATGAAAACATATGAAATTATGAAATGCAGAGAAAATATGTGACAACAATATGAAATAATATGAGAAAATTTATGAGATGATATGAGAAAAATTATGAGATGATATGAAATGTATATGTAACTAAATGGAATGCAGAGAAATCCGCGAGGAACAAGACGACACATGAAATAAAATAAACGCTGGGGACAAGGAACATAAGATTCTGACTGGAAAAACAACATGCTAGAGACCAACACATGGCTCAGCCGAGGTGAAAATGTTCAAGAATGGCAACTGGATAGAAAACATCACAACATCCAGGAATGGCACTGAATGAAGTGAGAAAAGTCCCGAAACAGTACACCAAAAACATCCATAGATGACATGACTGACTTTGATAAGAATATCCGAGAATGGCAATCGGATAAAGGTAAACACAACATCTGAGAATAGCAATCAGACAGAAAATGAATTTCAACATTCAGGAACAGCACTGAATGAAATGGGAGAAAGTTCGGGAAAGCACATCAACTCAATGATGATTCCAACATGAAAATCCGAGAATGGCAATCGGAAGTGAAGTGATCACAAAATCTGAGAATGGCAATCAGATAAAATGAATCACAACATTCAGGAACAGAACTGAATGAAATGGGAAAAAACAGGAAAATACATCAACTCAGTGATAATTCCAACATGAAAATCCGAGAACGGCAATCGGAAGGCAAATGATCACAATATCTGAGAATGGCAACCAGATAAAAATGTGAATCACAACATTCAGGAACAGAACTGAATGAAATGGAAAAAGGTCCGGGACAGTACATCAAACAAATGATGACTTCACTATGGACATCCGGGAATAGCAATCGGATAGGAAGTGATCACAACATCTGAGAATGGAAATCAGATAAAAATGTGAATCACAACATTCAGGAAATGAACTGAATGAGATGGAAAAAGGTCCGGGACAGTACATCAAAATCAATGATGACTTCACTATGGACATCCGGGAATAGCAATCGGATAGGAAGTGATCACAACATCTGAGAATGGCAATCAGATAAAAATGTGAATCACAACATTCAGGAAAAGAACTGAATGAGATGGAAAAATGGTCCGGGACAGTACATCAAATCATTGATGACTTCACTATGGACATCCGGGAATAGCAATCGGATAGGAAGGGTGTAATATCTGAGAAGACACAGCAAGTATATGAAGAAATTCTGAAGAGACAGACAAATGTCAAGTAAATTAGACCTTGAACAAAAAGTAAGAAGTTGACAACAACAAGACTTTGAGAAATACATATGAGGACTAAAACACTCAAGAAAACGCATAATGAGGACTAAAACACTCAACTATGCAAACTTTTTCGACAATGGGGAATAACACACCCTAAGGATACGCATAATGAGGACTAAAACACTCAACTATGCAAACTTTAACAAGACTGGGGAATAACACACCCAAAGAGATAATGTGAAAAAAGAAATGATGACAACCAGTTTAGACTCTTAGAGGAGTGAAAAATGAAAGACTGATTCCTCAACACAGAAGTCATTGCCATTCTGCTCGAATATCAGAGATGCTACTGCTGAACAAATCTCTGTCCCACCAGTAAACTGTTCCAAATTGCAAATCTTTTGAGAGAAGTCGTGCAAAGCTACTTGGGGATTCTTGAAGAAAAATTGCCCCAAGTTCAATGACTGATGAAGGTAAACTGATAATGGATTCAGTTCATGGCTTCAGTTCTTGAAATGACTGCTGAGAAAATAATCACATCTTTGAGATAATTGTTGAGAAGAAATAAACTGATCATGTATTCAGTTCCTGAAATGGATGATGAGAGAATAAACTGATCATAGCTTCAGCCCTTGAGAAAATGTTGAGAAAAGAAATCCAGTATACATCTTGCAGAGAATCTTCTAACCAACCCAATCTGAGAATAACTTGCACTGAGCAACACCTCTTGAAATAATAGGAATTGAGAAAAACTTGCCCCGGATAAGATCACTGACCAAGTTTCTAAACTGTTTGAAAATTCCTTGATGAGGAAAGCTTAATTGCAAATAAAAATGTTTGTACAAACCTGGTAATTTTAATGCAAAGTTCAATGCAAAGTTTGAAATCAAGAATCATTTTTGAATGAAATTTATTGATGTGAAAATAATGAAAATTTGTCACAACACGGCGGTTGAGACAACATTAAAGATAAAGCAAAAGGTAAGAAAACAAATGATTGGTAAAGAACTTGGGAGTCAGTTTACGCAACCTCATTGTAGTATGCTTTTCAAAAGAAACCTGGATTCAATTAGGACTTTTGAAGGTTGTAACGTGGTCTGGTTCACGGTTTATGAAACAAAGGATATAGGCTCAAAGTTTATTTGTACCCAACCCAACTTCGTGATGAACTCCAGTCCTACATTCAATTAATTCAGCCTATGCATTCAAGTTCCAAGCATTTGGGATTGCACAGATGAAGATGGTTCATAAGCCAAAGGATTTTGAGATAGCAGTCACATCCTTCATTTTGTTATTTCCAGTGAGGACTTTAGTCAACTCAACTTGCTTTTGCTGAGGATTTTGATGACCTCTTGACAAATATTTCCTTTATTATCCCTAACTTTTGCCTGAACTGTGTCATTTGAACTTACAGCCAGCGGGATGCCCCAGTTTTTGCCTGAGTCTCCTTCATAGGTATTGACTTAGCGGGCTTTGATTTTTTTTCAATAATTTTTTTTAATATCATTTTTTTTTTGAAAGATAATGACTGCATGGCTTAATGATTATGATGAAACATCATTGGCTTTTGAATTGAGAAACATCTTCAACACTTCTTGATGTGTGTGAAGGAAAACTTGAAATTGCAACCTTTATTTGAAAGGTGTCTTGAATGATTCTCTTGTACTTGAATGCACGTTTGAATTAATTGAGAACTACCCATCCCTGGGTTAAAATTGAGGGTTTTTTTTCCGAATAGAAAGAAACTCCTACTTCAAGGCTCAAAGGGGTTGACAAGGGATTAACTTCCTTATTTCTCCAGTGTTTTAGAATTTGAAACAATGCCTGTATATCATCAACCAAGTCTCAATTGAAAGCATACCAATCAACAATTATGGGTATCTCGTTTTCATCATCCTCCCCCCAATCATTGTAAAACTTTGAGAAAAGATAAATGAATTTGAAATGTAAAGCGTAAAGATGCAAATAGCAAATGAAATTGAATCAAAACAAAGCAATGCTCATTTCATTAAAATCAACATGAAAGTACAAACAAGCTTAAAAGCAAAAAAATTTGATATGATTAAAGAAAGTTGCAAACATAAAGAAACAATGGCCTAGTGATCAATCAACAACAAGGATGAGCTGTCCCCTCTGATATTCTGGCCTTGAAGAAGATTTGACAATTGAAGTCTTCTTGAAGATTCACTTCCCATGATTCGACAAAGGATTGTTGATAACATTGGGATTAATGTCATTAAAGTAAAGGATGTTGTTCCTGATAAGTTCCTGCACTTTAGCCTTCAGCGCAAAGCAATGCTCTAAGTCATGACCAGTTCCACCTTGATGAAACTCACAGCGGAGATCCGATCTATAACCAACTGGAAGAGGATTTGGAACAGGAGGCGGAGGCCTAGTAGTAATTAAACCTTTCGCAATCAAAGAAGGAAACAATACAGTATAAGACACCGGAATAGGATCAAAGTTTGGCCTATTGCGATACTGATTTTGTCCAGCAGCAGGAGGAGGAACCTGAGCCTGAGCTCGAATCTGAACTTGAGCTTGAGCTGGTCGAGCTTGACCTTGAGCTTGAGTTTGAGCAGGTTGAGTTTTAACAACAGGAGCAACTGCAGCTACGTATGGTTGAACATATCGTTGTTGCGGGTGATAAGGCCTCCTTTCAGTTGAAACAGCATAAGCATCACCATCTCTTCTCTTGTGAGGATTCCCAAAAGATTTTCTTGCAGCATTAGGAGCTTCAGAATTAGTAATCTTACCCTTCTTGATACCTTCCTCTAGTCTTTCTCCAATAGTGACTAGATCAGAAAAACCAGATGAAACACTTCCTACCATTTTCTCCCAAAAGAACGGTTGAAGAGTGTCCATGAACAAACCAGTTAATTCCTTTTCAGGCAAAGGTGGCTCAACTTGAGAAGCTAGCTCTCTCCAACGCTGAGCATACTCTTTGAATGATTCTTTCTCTTTCTGTGACATGTTTTGAAGTTGACGACGATCAGGCGCCATGTCCAGATTGTATTTATACTGTTTTACAAAAGCATCAGATAAATCTTTCCAGCTTCGGATGTGACTCTTCTCAAGTCCAACATACCACTTCATAGAAGCACCACTCAAACTATCTTGAAAACAGTGAATAAGCAAATTGTCATCTTTAGCATATGCAGCCATCTTGCGACAATACATCAGCAGATGAATCTTTGGACAAGTGTGACCATTGTATTTCTCAAATACAGGAACCTTGAACTTATCAGGAAGAACCAAGTCGGAAACCAAACACATGTCAATTGCAGCAGAACCAAAGACATCTTTTCCTTCTAGACCTCTTACCCTCTTCTCAAGAGTCAAGCATTGCTCTCTAACTTCATCCATATATCCAGGTTCACCTTGACTTTCAGCTTGTTGACCAGCAGCTTGGTACAAGAAAGGAGAATTCTGATAAGTAGTCTGAGCAGTAGCGTGCACAACAGGTTGAGGTTCAGCAAAAGTCGGAACTGAAAAGCCTGGCACAACAGATGGACCACCCATTTGAGCAGTTGCAGAAACTGGCACATAATCCGGAGGTAACCCATATTCTGGCCAAGTAGAAGCTGGTTGTTGGACAACAGGAGAATCAACAACAGCAGTCAAAACTTCAGAGATAACAGTCCTTTGAGGTGGTTCACCTCGAGCAATCAGAACTTGCATCATTTCAGTGAGCTTGGTCATACCGGCCTTCAACTCATCAATTTCCATTCGAACTTCCATGTTATGCTGTTCTTGGCGTTTCATTCTCAATCTAATAGCTCTTCGTCTGATAACAGCTCTAGTACCGTATCTGTGGTGAGGAGTCAGCTTGACGGATCAACAGACAACTGAGGAAAGAAACAACCGGGATGAGTTCCCACACAACTCGGATGAATGCAAGAATATGCGAGAATGCAATGATATGCAACGCAATGTTCACTTCCATTTTCAGAAAAAATAACTCGATTATTGCAAATATGGTCAACATCAAGAATACTGTCATGAAATAATCTTGATAAAAAGGAATATTTTCTCCTTCCAATATTTGCAATAATCGGAATTATTTTCCATGAAAAATGGTTGTGATGATGATCATGATGAATATGTAGATGCAACAAGCACAAACAAGATCACGCAAATCACACAGGTTCAAAGGTTCAGATCACGAGCATGGAGTCATGGGATAAGAACACCAACCCAAACAGGTATGTACTAAGGTTTGTCTTCATTGTACCTGCAAAAAACCAGAAGGGTGCTAACAGAGGTTCCCGGAGTTAACAGCCATCTTTAGAATATCATCGGTACGTTGGATTACTCCCCAACCGATAACATTCTTAAAATAGACCTCGTCCGAGTGTAGTATCGCGTGACAACCACCTTAAGTTTACACTCAGATAGTTTCCGCACTACGGTCCTAAATTGGCTTAGATTGGTTAAGGGTTCTACGGTCCTCAGTATGATCAGCTCAAGGTTGGAAAATAATGCCACGTACGATTACTCGTCATGACATTGATAGTCCAAGAGAGCCTAACTGAGTGGAGATTATCAAATTGATATTGCTTTGGACTACTCCATCGCATATCGCTTCGAATATCGCCGTCCTATCATAAGTTCCAACTCAGATCTGGGTTAGGATCTATCTCACAGAGGATCACCAAACCGAAACAGAAAAACCAAGTAACAAGAAAATCAAACTAAAACAGTAAACAAATCAAAGTAGGCCGAATCCACTTAGAGATTGACTCCCCAGCAGAGTCGCCACTTTTCTGTAGCGGTAAAATCATGAGTGTAAGCTATTGATTAACTTCACTCAATATACACAGAGTCGCCACCGCACTTTTATTTATTTCCAAATGGAAAAAGGAAAATGAACGAACAAAACCTTAATGAATCTCAAAAGCTAAAAAGCTCAAAGAATCAAACAGAGAATGGGTACGGGGATTGGTTACAAATCGGGAAGGTTTTAAGCACCCGACTTGTCCGTGGTACTCCACGGGAACCCTTTGAAATGTTTACTGCATTTTTGGTTTGAAATGGTTTGCTTGAAAAAAAGATTGAAGAGATGAGAAGAAGAATGTTTTTTAAGATTTTGGTGTTTGAAGAGACGAACGTCTCATGCCTACGTACCCACAGAGTGCAATGCGAGATCAAAACCCCGTAGTTCGTGGTACAAATTGTGAAAAGCAAATGAGTTAAGTTGATTTTAAAAAATGTAAAGATAAGTCGTCATCCTTTAGCGAATAATTCCGCTAGAAAAGATGACTCATATCTAAACATAAAAAAGTTCAGAAGAAACGTGCACGAGGGCACTAAAGCAATTGAATGAGTTGTGAATGTTTTTAAAAGTTTTTGAGAAAAGGAGTCTCGATATGCTTATGTGGTTTAGCATTTATTAAGAAATGAAATGAAAAGGTAAAAGCAATGACCGAAGTCAAGGTTTGATTGAGAAAATGTTTGAAGTTAGAAAACAAAGAAAGTTTTGAAAATAGGAAGGAGATTTGAAAATTTAAGAAGATGGGAAGAGATGAAGGGACTATCCTAGAACTTGAAAATAAAAGCTAATGGAAGAATGATCAAACCATATGGCATGCACTCTTCGAAACAATTGGATTTTCATCTTCATAAACAAGTAACCTTAATCGGAGCCAAAGTCTTCAATCCATAACAAATGAGCAAAGGGATGATCCTAGAATCTAAGTCCGAATCTCCAAAGCAAGGGATAGTAACCATAATCCAAAATTAGAAGTCACCCATTTTTTTAGATGTTTAATCCATTATTAATATTTTTGGTGTCCAAATGGACAAATGAAAAATAACAAGCAACAATAATATATACAATAAGCAATATGATGAATGAATATAGAAGCATAATAAGAGAAGTAGGGAGCGAGAAATTTAAAGTAAAAGGATAAGGTGCGAGAGATTTAATTAAATGTTAGTATATTCACAATATTAATATTTACAATATGAAGTGGTATGATGAACTTAATCAAGCACAACCACGAAAAGAAAAATAAAGTCGAGGCAACCGGATCCAAGTAGATCGCATTCCGAATCGGGACAACTTTAGGTCTATGTTAAGCAATCGCCGAGTAATTTACGGAGTAATTACCCTACAAATGAGGCCGGCCACCACTAATTAAAATGGAAAATATTCGTGTTAATACATGTTAGAGAAACGATATAATGGATCGTTCTCCGAAAACATGCCACACAAAAAGAAAGAGAACGGTCTAATCTTAATCGAGATTATCGTTGAATTTCTCGAAAGACAACCTATCACGATCTCAAAGTATGGAGAATGATCCAAATGATCATTCATCCATAGATTTGAAATAATGAAGATTAAATCGATCGGAAATCAACAATCGCGAATCCGAGATCTCATCGACCAAAAAGAAAAAAAAAAGATGAATAAAAAATGGATCCAAAAGAATCCATAAAAAAGAAATAGAAACTATTTTTTAAATCTTTTCCTAAAAAAAAACTCTTTTCCAAAAATTATTTCTAAACTTCTTCTAAAAATCTAATTTCTAAACAAAATATTTCCTAAAATATGCTTTAAAAATCTTTTTTTCTAAAATTTCTAAAATCTTCTCTAAGTTTTTTCTAAGAATATAAAACTCTTATCTCAAAAATAGAATTTAAGACCAAAATTTAAATGAACAAAGTTTAAAAAATATAATAATAAAAAAAAAACTAACACCAATGGAAGGGGGGGGGGGGACACGCAGAATTATGAGGTGGTGGATAAAAAACGGATCTAACAGATCCAAGCCCAAACCAGCATCACATTTTATTAAAACTAACTAAACAACAAAACCTAAAAAAATGAAAAAAAGAAAGGCAGAAGTTAATTGATCTTCTTCTTTCTTCTGAGAAACTCACGCCGCTACTGTAGCTTGGGGGAGGAAAACAAATCACCTTCAAAAATCAAGAAAAAAAAGCAACGATTCTTCTCATTCTCTCGCGAATTTCTCTTGATTCCTTCTCAATTCAAATCAATTTAACTCTTTCTTCTTCGTTTCAGATTCAAGTGTTTTAGGGATTTGAAAAAATGAATGAAAGTGAAGGTTAGATTTGGATGAACAAATGGAGGGAGATTTGATGGATCGAAGGTTTGAAGGTTGATGGAAGGATGAAGATGAGATGAAAGTTTGTGAAGGTTTTGGGAAAATGGAATTGAAACTTGAAGACAAATTTGGCCAGGGATTTATTGAGGCTCTCCAAGCTTGTTTTCGGAAGTGAAGAGAGGCTTGATTTTATAGAGAATGAAATGAGAAGAGGGTGATGATTGCCGTGGGCGTTTTGAGAGATTTTGCGTTTTTGAGAAGTCACCGAAATTCTCGTGCGTTGAGTTTTTCTTTTGATTTGCTGTGCGTTTTTTGTGTTGATGAATTGCGTTTTGCTCTTGATGGCAGGTGCTTAGCTCGTGAGGTATGCGAAGTTCTCGCGGATAACATTTGAAGTGAGTTGCGGCTTGTGTTAGCAGCGTGTTAGAGCTGGTGTGGGCCTGGCTGTGATGTAGCTTGAAGCTGTTAGTTTGTGTACAGGGTGCTGGCTGGAAATGTTGATATGAGCAAAGTTGGTTTTGCTTTTGGAGTTGAGCCTGATGTGCTGCGGAGTGGACTTGATGCGGCGTACGCGTGAGATTTTTTTGTGAGGCTTCGGCGTGAGGTGATACGAGAGCTGGCTTGGCAAGAACTTGGTTGAAGGGCGTGCGGCTTAGAATTTTATTGTTTTTGTTTGCTGAGCTGATGTATGGATACAGCTTGTGTTGTTTGATATGTGGGTAGCAAAGCCTAAGCTGGATGTTGTAGCTGAGATGTGAGGCTAATGTGAAGTAAGCGACTAAAAAATGTAAAGCTGTGGCATTGGACTTGCAAGTGGAAATGGGCCAAAGGGCTTAACACTATATTTATTTTTGTGATAAAAAAAATGGAAAAAAAACAAGTGGACATAAAAAGGAATTATTGAAAAATGGTTATTGGAGAATAAAAATTAGAAAAAATAATGGCTAATAAAAATAAATTGGGATATGGAATTGATGAAAAGATAAAAAAAATCGAAAATGTTTATTTGGATAATAATAAAAAAATGGATGATTCTATGGAATTTGAATTTTCGGTGAATTGAGTTAAAAAAGAAAATGAATATGGTAAATGGATATTGGAAATGAAAAAATGGTTTAATAAATGATGATTTTCTAGCCCGTAACCAACTCCTGATTTTTCTTCACAAGCCACTGATAAACTGATCACAACCATCACTGAATCACTGAACAAACATGCCACTCCAAACACAATCACTGAAATCTGAACACTGTCCTGATAATTCATATTCGTACTGAGGAAAATAAATCCTCAGATGAACTAATGATGAACTGACGATCATTGAAGATTCGGACCCAACTTTGCACAAAACACTGCCTGATAACTGATGATCACAACACATAGCACAGTCTTGAACCTTTGAATACGCACAATCTGAGAAACAGACCACTGGCATACACAACTTGCAGTCGAAATAATCTCTTGATAGTTTGACCAAGATTAGGTCAAACGTCCATCTGAATCGAATTGTGACTGAACCAACGCATCTGAATTGGAATTACAGCACTTCCCTTGAAATCCTGCAACACAGAGAAGAAGAAGAGGCAACTGCAACATATTTTTTGATATTTTGGGTTAGAAGTCAGTAAAATATAAACAGATAACAGAAATTAAACAAAGTGATCCTTTGCAAAGCAAAGACCTGCACCTGAAAGAGATACATGAACCAATACGTGATCTTGTTTGTATGCGAATGCATATGAGATATGAAAAATCTTAGGGTCAAAAATTAGGGTCTGACAGGATGGCCATCGGCTAAAATGATGAAGGACGATCATCAAAAGGTGAAGGACGATCACCTAGCAGGGGACAACTGTTAAATATCACGACATAGGACGAATGCCGGATAGAAAAGGATTCTAATAATGGAGACTCCGCTGGGAAAAGGATGAGGGACGATCATCCAAAGGTGAAGGACGATCACCTGGCAGGGTACGGCTGCCGAAAGTATCACGACATAGGACGAATGTCGGATAGAAGAAACTTGTTTTGTCGGGGAATGGTAAACACGGAAGAGTTCTTACGCTTAAGAATAAACGGTATAAGTGTTTGACGTTGTGTATAGATTAAAGATGCGGACGAGCATCCTTAAGACCATGATACAGACGAGTATCGGTAGAAACAAATGCTGACGCGAGTTCAAAATTGATGATACGGACGAGTACCAACTGGTTAACAAAGAACACGGACGAGTGTCGAATCTGTGGGGAATAATATATAAACAAAGATACGGACGAGTATTAAAGACTTATGTATAAGTATGAGTATAGATTTGTTTGTGAAGTATGAGCAAGACACGGACGAGTGTTCAACTTGCTGGGGAAAGTATGACACGGACGGGTGTTAAAAGAAACCATATATAAGTCATGAAAAAATATCTGTACATGAGAGTGTAAAAGGTGTTCTGGTGACCTGTGGGGATAGGATGACACGGACGGGTGTCGAAAAGAATGTGTTATAAATAAGTGTTTGGTTTGCAACAAGTGTTTTGGTAATCGTGCTGGGGAGAAGTGACACAGACGAGTGTCAAAAGGGTATGTATAGGTATTTGTATTTGAGAATGCAAAGAGGATGTTTTGGCTTATATCTGCAGGGGAATGATATGACACGGACGAGTGTCGAAAGAGTATATATAAACAGGCATTTGTGTTTGAGAGTGCAAAGGGGACGCTTTGGTTTTTACTTGCAAGGGATGTGGGTTATATATATATATATATATATATATATATATATATATATATATATATATTGTTGATGAAGTTTTGATGGTAATTGCAGGTGACTGGCTCAAATCTGGCTTGTGATCATGCAAATGTTTGATTTTTGCCGTAATGTTCCGTATTAGACGGAATGCTACGCTTATTTTGTGAATATGATGCGAATGCTATGATTATGCAAAAGAGAAAACGGTCCGGGATTCGAATCCCACTGTGACAAAGATCTCTGGCTTATCTGCTTAGGGGGGAGATCCCAGTTGGGGAAGAGATCATCGGTAGATCTGTTTAGATATAGCTCTGCTCGGGGAAATAGATCGCTGATAGATCTATCTGTAAGGAGAACTTGGCTGGGGAGAAGGAAACCTTCGTCACTTTGTAGTGTAAGAGTTTCAGGCATTGCTCTTCTGGGGAGAGGCTGGAGACTCTGTGGGGAGATTGGCTGGGGATGCTTCTGTTGAGAAGACCCGTGCTGGGGATGAGGAGGCTTTGACAACTCCGTTGGGGAAAATCATTCCAGATACTGTTTGAGGAGGAGGTATGCTGGGGAAGTATGCTTGGCATGCCCCATGCTGCGTATTGAATACCTGCAATCTGTTAAGACAAGAGAAATGCACAAGCATCCCGAGGTATCCCTTACCGGATTCCGTCATAGGAGTTAGATATTCCTGAAAGTAAATATATTTCCTGCAAGCATTTATTTAAGAATGGCTCATTTGTTTTATGCAAATATTATATCATGCATATTGGACATTTTGCAAACGAAACAAAATGTACAAGAAGAAGTGTGACTGAAAATCTGATCTTATTAATTTGGGTGCCTTGAATTGGCAAATACAGTCAAAGAAACAAATCCCCTGGAATGAGGAGATTTCTATAAATTGAGAAAAGTAAAAGTGTTGGCAATGTTGATGGCGCTTCCGGCGAGCTTCCTTTGCTATGAGCTGTATGACCTTGACGTTCTTCTTATCTTGCTTTCTGAAGAAAGTCGATTATGACTGATGCTTTATCCTTTCGAAGTTTGCTATGTTGTGAATGATACTGACGAATTCAGAATGCAGTTGTTCGCTTATTCCTTGATTTTGCGTGGATCGCCCTTTCGGGTTTTCAATCCACCGGGATACCCATTTTTGCCTGAGCTGTCCAATGCGGATTTTCAACTCAGCGGGTGTACGTTTTTTTTTCAATTTTCCCTTATTTTTGCCCGAGTCTTTTATTTTGTTTTTGACTCGCCGAGATGCCCTATTTTTTCCTGGACTTACATTCTGTTTTTATGTCCAGCGGGTCATTTTATGCAAAGTATTTTTTAACTGCATCTGAATTCACAGGGGACAAGAAATCTTCACCATCCATAGTAGTAAGCATCACTGCTCCACCAGAGAAACTTTCTTTACTATGAATGGACCATCGTAGTTAGGAGCCCAATTGACCCTGTGGTCTCTATGAGGAGGGAGAAGTCTTTGCAGCACAAGATCTCCCACTTGGTATTCCTGAAGCCTGACTTTCTGATTGAAGGCTTTCTTCATCCTTTTCTGATATAACTGCCCATGACAAATTAGAGCTAATCTCTTTTCTTTGTTAAGATTCAGTTGATTGTACCGAGATCGGACCCATTCTGCTTCATTCAGCTTTACATCCATCAGTACCCGTAAGGAGGGTAGCTCAACTTCAACAGGTAGAACTGCCTCCATACCATACACAAGCTGATAAGGCGTTGCCCCAGTAGATGTTCTGATTGATGTTCGGTACCCATGCAAAGCAAACGGTAGCATCTCATGCCAGTCTTTGTAAGTAACTACCATCTTCTGCACAATCTTCTTGATATTTTTGTTAGCTGCATCAACACTGCCATTCATCTTTGGCCTGTAAGGGGAAGAGTTGTGATGTTGGATTTTGAAGTCTCGGCACAGTTCTGCCATCATTTTGTTGTTCAAATTGGAACCATTATCAGTAATGATTCGTTCGGGAACTCCATATCGACAAATGAGGTCTCTTTTCAGAAATCTGGCTACCACTTGTCTGGTGATGTTTGCATACGAAGCAGTCGGTTCAATCTTTCCAATCATGTCAATGCCCCACATTGCAAAGGGCCAAGGTGAAGACATCATGTTCAAAGGATTTGGAGGCACATGCACTTTATCTGTGTAGATTTGGCATTTGTGGCACTTTCTGGCATAGGCGCAACAATCTGCATCCATTGTGATCCAGTAGTAACCTGATCTTAATAATTTCTTAGCCATTGCATGTCCTCCAGCATGGGTACCGAAATATCCTTCATGCACCTCGTGCATCAGCAAGTCTGCTTCTTTCTTATCAACACATCTGAGAAGAACCATGTCAATGTTTCATTTGTACAAAGAACCATCAGCATTAAGGAAGAAACTACCAGCCAACCTTCTTAATGTCTTCTTATCATTGGATGATGTCCCAGGTGGGTATGTTTGATCCTCTAAGAAGATTTTGATGTCATGAAATCAAGGCTTGTCATCTTTAGCAATGTCCACAGAGAATACATATGCCGGTCGGTCTAGTCTGGATACCGAAATCCGAGGAACATAATTTGCGGTTTGAACCTTGATCATGGAAGAAATGGTAGCTAGAGCATCTGCGAAGTGATTTTCATCTCGAGGAATATACTCAAGTTTGACTATTGTGAAGAAAGTCAATAATCTCCTCCTATAGTCACGGTATGGGATCAGATGCTCCTGGTGGGTGTACCATTTGCCGTTGGTCTGATTGATTACCAGAGTTGAATCTCAAAATACAGTTAATGTCTTGATCCTGAGGTCAATGGCTTCCTCAAGAACCATGATACAGGCTTCGTATTCAACTTCGTTGTTAGTGCAGGAAAAGGTGAGTTTTGTCGAGAAAGGCATATGAACTCCTTTGGGTGTAATGAGAACTGCACCAACTCCCCGACCATTCATATTGACAGCCCCGTCAAACATCATAGTCCATTCTTCTTCTGGGTCAGGCCCTTTAGTGTGAACTGGCTCTTCGTAATCTTTTGCTTTTAAGAACATGATGTCTTCATCAGGGAAGTCAAATTTCATGGGCTGATAATCATCAATGGGTTTCTCAGCTAGATAGTCAGACAGTACACTGCCTTTGATGGCCTTTTGAGATGTATACTGAATGTCATACTCTGTCAGAATCATTTGCCATCTTGCAACCCTTTCAGTAAGTATTGGCTTCTCAAATATGTACTTGACAGGGTCCATTTTTGAAATCAACAAGGTAGTGTGAGTCAGCATATACTGCCTTAGTCGGTGAGCAGCCCACGCTAAAGCACAACAAGTTTTCTCGAGCAGTGAATAACGCTGTTCACAGTCGGTAAACTTTTTGCTTAGGTAGTATATTGCATACACTTTTCGATCAAACTCGTCATGTTTGTTAGATACTGTGGCGAGTGATCTAGAGGGGGGGGGGTGAATGGATCACCTCCTTGTTTTCAAGGATTTAAAACGTTTTTCAGAGTTTTCAAAGAATTACGGAAATGAAGGTCCCGAATATACAAGCGTCTATTATGAACCGGCCACTAGAAGACCAGACAAGCGATAACGTGCTGGATTTTTCGATTGTGATGATAAAGGATTAAACACACAATATGTAAAGCAGTTGAATGCACTTATCACTAAAGCTATTTCCAATGAATCGAAAAACAAATTAAAACGTAAGTAGAAATAGAGAAGAGAAACCGTACACCGAGATTTGGTAAGGAAGTTCCCCACGTTCGTCCTCGCGTGTGGGTACGTCTCCCTCTCAATTTCAAATCGAAATTGAGAATTCTTATATCAAAATTGCTGAATCCGTCGATTACAAGGTTCAAACACAAACACCAGAATTCTAAACTCCTAGAATTTCCTATTGTATCAACCTCCACTTGATTTGAGCCCAATCAAGATTTCCTGCAAGTTATACAATCAATTCACCGGTTCCACGACCTATTTACCACGGGGTGCTTGCTTAAGACCATATAAAGCACGCTTTAATTTGTAGACATGATCTAGATATTCAGAATTTTCAAAACCGGGAGGTTGTGAAACATATACTTCTTCATTTATAACACCATTTAAGAACGCACTCTTTACGTCCATTTGGTAAAGCTTGAAATTCATAGAACACGCATAGGCAAGCAAAAGACGTATAGCTTCAAGGCGAGCAAACGGAGCATAAGTCTCCTCATAATCTATGCCCTCCTCTTGGTTATACCCTTGTGCTACCAAGCGTGCCTTGTTTCTAGTTATCACTCTGCTTTCATCAAGTTTATTCCTAAAAACCCATTTAGTACCTATGATGTGATGATCTCGCGGACGAGGGACAAGTTCCCAAACGTCATTTCTTTTAAATTGATTTAGCTCTTCTTGCATGGCCATTAGCCAAAATTCATCAACCAAGGCCTCTTTATCATTTTTAGGTTCCACTTGTGATACAAAAGCGAAGTGAGAACAAAAATTACTTATCTTAGAACGAGTCAACACTCCCTTTGAAATGTCTCCCAATATATTGTCTATGGGGTGGTCTTTAGAGGATTTCCAAGCTGGTGGAAGATCCTTCACTTCTGATGTTCCTTCCTCTTTATCTTTTTCAATACATGTATCTTCCTCCTTCTCAATAGCAACCGCTTCGGATTGATCAATTTCCGAACCAGCTTCTTTGAGTATGTCTTGTGTAGATACACCTGTGTCATTAAAAGAGATACCTTTTCCGACAATTTTTGGGTGAGACTCATCAAAAGAAACATGGACAGATTCTTCAACAGAAAGTAAACGCCTATTATACACTCTATATGATTTGCTTGATTGAGAGTAACCAAGAAAAATACCTTCATCAGCTTTAGCATCAAACTTCCCAAGATTTTCCTTACCGTTATTCAAAACAAAACATTTACAACCGAACACATGAAGATGAGACAAGTTGGACTTTCTACCTTTTAAAATTTCATAAAAAGTTTTATTCAAAATAGGACGAATTAGAATCCTATTGAGAACATAACAAGCCGTACTAATTGCATCGGCCCAAAAGTATTTTGGTAATCCACCCTCATTGAGCATTGTTCTTGCCAAATCCTCCAACACTCGATTTTTACGTTCCACAACACCGTTTTGTTGTGGAGTTCGAGGAGCTGAAAAGTTATGCTCAATGCCATACTTGTCACAAAACTTATCAAAGAGGTGGTTTTGAAATTCACCTCCATGATCGCTTCGAATTGTAACTATTTTAGAATTCATTTTATTTTGGGACAACTTTGCAAAACTTTTGAAAGCAGAAAAAGTTTCATCTTTGCTATGAAGGAATATAGTCCAAGTGAATCTAGAGTAGTCATCAACTATTACAAAACCATAATAGTTTCCACCTAAGCTCTTTGTCCTTGATGGTCCAAAGAGATCCATATGGAGAAGCTCAAGGGGTCTTGAAGTTGAAATTATATTTTTAGATTTAAAAGATACCCTTGTTTGTTTTCCCATTTGGCAAGCATCACATAGGTGGTCTTTTGAAAATTTTATTTTTGGAAGACCTACTAATAGATCCTTGGATACAACCTTATTAAGCAAATCGAAATTAACATGCGCTAAGCGTCTATGCCATAGCCATGAATCATAATTTAAGGACACTAGACATTTAGTGCTTGTTAAGGAAACACTCAAAAGATCAAGCATATATATATTGTTTACTCTTACACCCTTAAACACAACATTTTGTTCGGTATGTTCAATTTTGCAACATGTTTTTGTGAAAGACACTTTATAACCTTTGTCGCATAGTTGACTTATACTTAACAAATTGTGTTTAAGTCCCTCTACAAGATGGACATTAGAAATAGTAGTGGTAGAGGGATTACCTACACTACCTTTACCAAGTATAGCTCCTTTGTTATTGTCTCCATAAGTAACATACCCCTTTTTCTTTGCTTTGAAGTCAATAAAAAGTGATATTTCACCCGTCATGTGCCTTGAACATCCGCTGTCCAGAAACCATCTTCTTTCCATGGATGCAAGACACTCATCCTACAATATCAAAAGAGAGAGGTAGGTACCCAATTTTTATTGGGTCCAAGTGGGTAAGTGATAACATGGTTGTCTTTAGGCTTCCATTGATAAATGCCTTTAGGAACAAGAAATCTTCTAAACTTGCATTTCTCAATGGTATGGCCAACATGACAACAATAAGGACAAACACTACGATAATGATGATGTTTACTATTGGTCTTTAAATCCTTTGGAACACAAGAATATTTTGCATATGGAGGATTTAATGACTTTTTGAACAACCTAGTATCAACGGCATAAGTAATCTTAGGTTGCAAGGCTTTTTCCAATTTGGCTTTAAGAGAAATGACCTCTTGTTGCCAAATGTGGCACCTTTCACAATGCCTAATTTTACTACAACCATCAATATCAATAGATTTTGAATTTTCTGCAATACTAGCTTTCAAGCATTCTAAATCTTTTTCAGCATATTGTACTTTACCTTCCAAGTATGAAAAAATTCTTTTTTCGGAAGCTAACCTTTTAAATGCTTCTTTAGCTTCATTATGCAGTTTTTCAAAAGCTACTTTCAATTCATAAAAAGACATGGAAGAGAAGTTGTTATAATAAGCTTGTTTTACCTTTTTATCATCACTTTTCTTCTTGTGGTGGGACTGATTTTTGGTGTGAGCCATAAGACACAAATTTGCGGTTTCATCTCTATCACTTGTGCATTGTGTACTTGATGAATCACTATCACTCTACCAAGCAATGTAAGCTCTTCTTTGCTTATTATTATACCTTCTTGGAGGATCTTTTCCTTTATCCTTTTTCTTTAAAGGGAAATCCGTTTTATAATGGCCGGACTTGCCACAATTAAAGCAAGACCCTCTTTCTCTATTCTTCTTAATCTCTTCCTGTTTTGAATCCATAGATTGTCTTCTAAAGTTTATGAGATTTTTGTCGGAATGCTTGATTCCATTCTTTCGAATGAATCTATTATATCTCCTAACAAAAAGTCCCATTTCTTTGTCACCGGAGTCTTCATCACTACTTGACTCATTGTTGCTTAGCTCTTTTTGTGAGGACTTTGAGTTTGAAGCCATAAGAGCTATAGGCGTCTTCTCACCCTCTTTGTCTTTATTCTTCTCTATTCCCTTTTTACTTTTGTTTTCAAACTTTTCTAGACTTTCTAGTTCTTGCTGATGTTCCTCCAGCTTTCCAAACAAAGTAGTCATTGTGAGTGTCGTTAGATCATTGGCTTCCTTGATAGCTGTCACTTTAGGTTGCCATTCCCTGCTAAGACATCTCAGAATTTTATTAGTAGCAATATCATTGGAAACAGGTTTTCCAAGTGCATTCAAACGATTAATGAGATGAACAAATCTCTTTTGCATGTCGGGAATAGATTCTTCTTGTTTCATGCGAAAGAGTTCGAACTCTTGATTAAGTGTGTTAATGCGGGACTATTTTACTTCAGTTGTGCCTTCATGAGCAATTTCTAAAGCATCCCACATTTCTTTAGCTGTCGAGCAATGGGAAACTCGATAATATTCATCTGCACTAAGTGCTGAAATTAGCATATTTCGAGCTCTCCAATCACTTGACCACTTTTTATCATCTTTTTCATCCCAATCGTCTTCTGGTTTAGGTACTATGGCACCTGCCTCATTCATCATGGTAATTTGAAAAGGACCATTTTGAATGGCAGCCCATACGCGCCTATCAACAGAATTTATATGAACTCGCATGCAGTCTTTCCAGTAGCCATAATTTTCACAATTGAAAACAGGAGCTCTATTGTACGCCCCCTTTGGTTCAGAATCCATAACGTTACAGGCAGCCACAAAGCACCAGCGAACCGGTGCTCTGATACCACATGTTAGACGCTGTGGCGAGTGATCTAGAGGGAGGGTGAATGGATGACCTCCTTGTTTTCAAGGATTTAAAACGTTTTTCAGAGTTTTCAAAGAATTACGGAAATGAAGGTCCCGAATATACAAGCGTCTATTCTGAACCGGCCACTAGAAGACCAGACAAGCGATAACGTGCTGGATTTTTCGATTGTGATGATAAAGGATTAAACACACAATATGTAAAACAGTTGAATGCACCTATCACTAAAGCTATTTCCAATGAATCGAAAAACAAATTAAAACATAAGTAGAAATAGAGAAGAGAAACCGTACGCCAAGATTTGGTAAGGAAGTTCCCCACGTTCGTCCTCGCGTGTGGGTACGTCTCCCTCTCAATTTCAAATCAAAATTGAGAATTCTTATATAAAAATTGTTGAATCCGTCGATTACAAGGTTCGAATACAAACACCAGAATTCTAAACTCCTAGAATTTCCTATTGTATCAACCTCCACTTGATTTGAGCCCAATCAAGATTTCCTGCAAGTTATACAATCAATTCACCGGTTCCACGACCTATTTGCGAAATCCACTGATTTCCAAAACTCTCGTTGCGGATGAATCTGACTTGTAAACGTGACTCACAAATCCTCAAGAACACGCCCGTTCTTGAAGGAAAACCCAGCTGGTTTTTCCTTGAAACCTTCTATCAATCTTCAACTCAGCTGGATCTCCGATCGTACCACTGAACGTTATCTCGAAAGCCTTCAATTCACAGGACAGCAAACACTTCCTTGTTGATGTTCTTGAATTAAGATCTTTGAGAAGATGATGAAGAAGTGTTTGATTCTAGGTTTCAAACTTGCTCAACATTGAAGTTCCAACACTCCAAAAACCCTATCTTGATATGTTCTTCAATGCTTAATCACTACAAAATTCGTCTCTGAATTTTCTGTAATATGTGATCTGTTTGAATCTAAATGAAACAAAAGCACATATATGTATGCTAATTCTGTTAGAGAAATAACAGATTAATGAATCGATTCAAGCTCTGATGAATCGATACATACTGATCATTTTTAAGAAAACAGAAACATTTAAACAGCATGAATCGATACATCATAAGATGAATCGATTCATTTTGCGAATTCCAGAAACCTTCAAACAACATGAATCGATTCAAGCTAGAATGTATCGATTCATTATGCGAATTCCAGAAACCTTCAAACAGCATGAATCGATTCAAGCTAGAATGTATCGATTCATTATGCGTGTTTTTCCAAAAGTTCATAAACATTGAAAACCAAAAGAACCAAAACAAAAGCAAGCACTGAAAATTTATAATCAATCAAAAACTAAGGTTGCTCACAATGTTAGCCCATCACACACCCCATTGATCCTACTAATACTGTCAGGTACATTATTAGAGGTCTTCCTTCAACTGGAGGCATAAGAATTGGAGGTTCCTGCAGGTACCCCTTGATCTTGTAAAAAGCCTTCTGACAATCTTCGTTCCACCTGACCGTCTGTTCCTTTCTTAACAATTTGAACAAGGGTTCACAGGTTGCAGTAAGGTGAGATATGAACCGTGAGATGTAGTTCAATCTACCCAGGAACCCCCGAACTTCCTTTTCAGTCCTAGGTGCAGGGATCAACTTCAATTCCCTTTTAACTTACAATGAATCCTAGCAACTTACCAGAATGTACCCCAAATGTGCATTTGTTGGGGTTTAGCTTTAGCTGATACTTTCTCAGACGCTTAAACAACTTCAGCAGATTTACTAGATGATCTTCTTCAATGAGGGACTTGGAAATCATGTCATCCATTTAGCATTCAATTTCTTTGTGGATCATATCTTCATGGCCATATCTAGACGAGTACGACATAACTTTTGCTTTACTGGAGGACAGTCTTCTTTTAATGGCAGCTTGTGCATAAAAATATCCGTATCTAGACCTGGCATGTCTTGATAGGACCAAGAAAAGACGTCGATGTACTCTCGAAGCATATCAATAAGTTGTTCTTTTACTGAAGCTTGCAGACCGGCCCTAATCTTTACTTCTTTCAAATCTTCTTCGGTACCAAGATTAACTGTTTCAACCTCCTCTTGATGAGGAGTGATCACTTTTTCTTCTTGCCTCAACAACCTAGCTAACTCTTCAGGTAACTCATAGTCTTCTTCAACCCCTTCATCAGCTTGATTAATTTGGAGGGTAATCTCTGCAAGGGTTGAGATTTGTTCGTTTTAGTGATCAATTTTAATCTTATTTTAGAAAAAGTGAAAATGAAGTTATTATTTTTAAAACATTGCCATTTTATTGTTTTGTACAAAAGTGAAAAATGAAAACACAGTGAGCGAAAAAGAGACTTGTTTGCTAAAGATGTCCGATATTCATTGATAATTCATTTGCACAAAATTACAATATGGCCCTATTACAAAATGAGTCCTGACACCTTGGGCAAGATGCAGGACTTGATGCATGCTAAAAAAAAGGCAGGAAATAATAATTACTTTACAGGAGTAACTCTTAAAATTTCCTGGGAAGACCAATTAAGGACTTGGTGCCCCGGGATCCTTGGACGTATCCAGTTCTCCAGGTTGAGGTTGCTTTCCGCCTCATCTTCCAGGTTGTTAACAACATCTGGGGTGAGCATCCCCCCACTGATGAACTTGGGCTCTTTAGCAGCCTCTGATTGATCTTGTCGGAATGGTTTGTAACCCAAACTGAATCTGTCCTCCTTCTTCTCCACCGGCAGCAGCTTGCCCCAGCCTTGGGCATTACCATCTTCAACAACCTTCTGGGCTTGCTGATAGGAGACAATTGAAGTACCCATCCTATCCTCCTGGGATACAGCAAATACTTCAGTCGTCGCCTCATTAACATTCAAGGCCTCGAACCCTTGGCTCATAGTTTCATAGATTTCACCATCCATCTCAATGTATTTATATGTAGCCAGATGGCTAACAAAGATGTTCTCCTCACCACAGATGGTGATAATCTTTCCTTCCCACTCATATTTCAATTTCTGGTGAAGGGTCGACGTTACTGCGCCTGCGGCGTGAATCCATGGTCGACCCAACAAACAGTTGTAGGCCGGCTGTATGTCCATCACATAGAAAGTAGTCTTAAAGACCTGCAGACCGATTATCACAGGCAGCTCCACCTCTCCAAGAACAGAACTCTTGGAGCCATCAAAAGCCTTGACCACAAGATTGCTTGGTCGGAGAGCTATTCCATCATATTCGAGCTTGACAAGAGCTTTCTTGGGTAAGACATTGAGTGAAGACCCAGTGTCTACAAGAACATGAGATAATACAACTCCTTTGCACTCCAGGGTTATGTGCAAAGCTTTGTTGTGGTGACGTCCTTCTGTTGTCAAATCAGCATCAGTGAAACCTAGCCCATGACTAGTATTGACATTAGACACCACTGTTTCAAGCTGATTGACTGTGATCTCTACTGGCACATAGGAAGCGTGTAGAACTTTGAGTAATGCATCCCGATGAGCTTCGGAACACAACAGCAGAGATAAGATGGAGATCTTAGAAGGAGTTTGGTGGAGCTGATCAACAACCTTATAGTCATTTCTTTTAATTATCCTCATAAATTCATCCACATCCTGATCGAAGGATGATTTATGAGTCTCTTTTGGTGCAGGTTCTTCAGGTATCACACTTTTCCCTTTGGATTTGGCAACAACCTCTGCCTCAGTGTTGGTTCTTGGAGCTTGTGACGCGAAGAGGCGTCCGCTTCGGGTGAAGCCTCTGCCTCCCTCGACATTATCCACTTGGGGAGTGTGAACAGAAGAATAAAAAAGGACTTTTTCTCCATTGCAGTAAAGGTCAGCACCATAATGCCCTGGTACAACAATGTCTTTATCATATGGAATTGGCCCTGGCACCGTGATGGTGACTGGGCTCACTGCAACAGATGTTGGGAACATTATTATATGTGGATCATAGAAGATAGTGACAGGCTTCTGGTGGATGTTGGAGGTGATGAACTGAAGCTCGATTGTTGCTGAAACTGTTGCTGAGATTGTTGAAAGATGTTGGAGTTCGGGACCGTTGTAGGGTCATAATAGATAGTAACTGTGGAGACATCGTTGCTGGTGGTTGCTGAAGTGGTAGAAGTGGGTGCAAATGAATTGTTGTTGGTTGGAGTGACGGAAGAAATGGTTGTTGAAGTTGTAGACGAATCAGTAGGAACAATTGTTGTTGCAGTTGTAGAAGAGTCACTTGTTGTTGACAAAAGGGTTGCTGGTTTTGTAGAAGTCGTTGTTGTTATTTGCATAATGCCTTCTTTGATCAAATCATTGATTCCATTCCTCAAGCTTTCACACCCGTTCACGGAAATCTTGCAAGATTCAAAAAATGCCTCACAACCTGGAAACACTTGGCATTCCAAAAGATGGGTTTTAACCTCTGCCAGAGGTGTTTGGATACTTGCAATATCTTCTATCAAACTCATGGGTGAGTCTTCCTCTATAGCATTAATCCTTGGCCCACTTTGGCTTGGCATAGGATTTTTCATGACATTGGGAGGTGGTGCAAAGTTCAGGGCCTTTGAATCTACCAGATCCTGGACCTTCATATGCAGAGCCCTGCATTTTTCCGTGAAGTGACCAGGTCCATTAGAATGAAAAGCACACCTAGCGTTGACATCGTAGTTTCTTGGAAGGTTCTGAGGTTCAGGTGGAGCCAATGTCCTCAACTCGACAAGATTGAGCTTTAGGAGTTGTGGCAGCAATGTAGCATATGGCATTGGAATAGGGTCAATCACCCTGTTGATCTGAGATGGCCGCTGTTGAAAAGGGAATTATTGTTGATTGTTGTTTTTGTTGTTGTAAGATCTCTGTTGAGGAAATTGTGGTTGTTGCGGAAAGTGTTGTGGTTGATGAGTATACTGAGGAGGTGGAGTAGGGATAGTAACAGCAGCAACTGATCTGAGCAGATATTGGGGCCTCCCTCTTCTCATGTGCACATAATTTATTTCCCCAGATCTATGGGGCCCAACAAATGGCTTCCTTGCACTGCTTGAACTGGCACCGTTGTTGGAGATCTTTCCCATCTTCAACAAGCTCTCAATTCTCTCCCCAGCTATCACCACATCTGCAAAGCTGGTGGAAGAAAATGCAGCCAATCTGTCAATATATGTACCCTGGAGAGTATACATGAACATGTCTTCCATTTCCCTTTTTGACATCGGGGGTTGAACAACAGCAGCTAGTTGCCTCCACCTTTGGGCATACTCTCTAAAACTTTCATGGGAAGATTGTGACATTCCCATAAGAAGTGTCATGTTTGGAGCCATGTCCAGATTATACTGATATTGATGGATGAAAGCTTCATCCAAGTCTTTCCAGTTTCTTACTGTGGCTCTGGTCAAGTGGGAGTACCATTCTCGGGATGCCCCTGTCAAGCTATCCTCGAAGTAAAACATCCACAACTTCTCGTCCATGGTGTATGCTTTCAATCTCCCCAGGAAAGACTAAAGATGAGTACATGGGAAGGATGTGCCATTGTATCTTTCAAAACACGGGGGTTTGAACTTGTGAGGAATTATCACCCCTTCCACCAATCCCATGTCTATGACATCAAAACCTAGAGAGTTTTGGGATTCGAGAGACCTTAGCTTCTCTGCAATTTTATCCAACCGACGGTCGTAAACTTCGTCTCCAGCCCCAACCACAGTAAACTGCTCTTCTTGAGGATCCTCCTGCAAGACCCTTCCTGGGTATTTCTTATGGCATTGATGTCTGGGTTCAGATGAGGTCCAAACTCTGGTGGATCAGTGCGAGGCTGCACGTGATCATTGTTACTGGTACCCCCTGTACCTGGATGGTGTTTATCACTCAACCAACTCCCTCAGTCTTTCCTGGCTCTGAGCTAATCCAGTCATCACTGTAATGAATTGATTCATTTGGGCCCTCATCTATGTCCTTTCATTGGCCATCTGGGCCCTCACTTCAGTCAAGTCTTGTTGAACTTGATCCATCTGTAGTCCCGGAAGGTTGTTTCTTGTAGGATACCGGTGCACTCTATTGACATGGAACACTCTTCTCCGAGCAATGTTTCCTGAAACCACAACAAAGTGAGAAACAACAACAAAACAAAAACCTACAAAACAAAGAAAATGTTAGCATGCAATGCAGGATGCCTATTTGTCTTCCAAGGGTATCCGGTTTGGTTCTTTTGTTTTGACCTTTCCAGACCTCGAGGAAATGCTTATGTTGAAGAGATAAAGCCCACAAAAAAAGATTCAAACCATATATATTACAAAGAGTGAAGATACATAGTTTTGATTACAATAAAATCTCCATGGTGGGTCAAAATACAACAACAACAGAAATACAATCAAAATGTAGTACAAACAAAAAAAGGGTCAAACATCCAATCCAAAGTCATCTTCTCTGACTTCTTTCAGGAGAGCCTCAGTCACCAGACCAACTGGGTGCTATGTGATACTCCTAATGAGGAGGTTCTAGGTGGCAATGGCATTGGTCAACTACTTGTGCTTATCCTGATCCTTTGACCTCTTCAACCCCACCCGAAGTTTCAATTCAGAGATCTCCTTTTGTGCTGCTATCAAAACTGCCTGATTCTTCTTATCACTAGCCTCCAGTTGCTTTATCTTAGCTTGAGTTCTTTGATCTTCCTGTGCATGAGCCTCAGTGATCCTGATCCACCTAGCCTGGCTCTCCTCTAGATAATGCTCTGCCCTAGCCTTCTGAACCTTCGCTTCCTTGCAAGCATTCTTCAATACTAACTCCCCTGCTCTAGCCTTTCTGATGTAGTCGTCTGTCTTCTCAATTTTGGTCAAGTGCTCGATCCGGAGCTTCTCTAACCTCTCATTATCTAGACGGCTGTCATTCCTCTCCCAGAGGGTCTTCTTCAAGGCTTCAGAGAGATGAGTATTCCTCTCTTTTAGTTTCTTAAACTCCTCTAAGCTGATAGTGGCTGCAGGCTGCATTGCTGAAGGACCAGGTACATCCTCTAAGGTGAATGGCATACGAGTGATTTGTCCCCTGGTACGAGACCAATCAAGATACTGTGTTGAAGCTATATTGTTGCATTTGCCAAGGATAGTTGTCCCCTTAGTCTGAATATTGTCCCAAGCCCAGGCAGCTTGTCTGACAATAACTGAGTTGTGCCGAATGTCACAATAGAGTGTTTCAGTCAAGTCTTGTCCTCTAGAGGGATGAACCAAAGCATACCCTAATTTCTTCTTGAAAAGTAAAGGGTTGTATTTGATGCAACCTTTTACTCCTATCAAAGGCACATTATGATACTGCCCATAGCTAGTAATGATGTCTTTGCCCTTGGTGTTCTGAGTGCACCATCTGATGTCTTATGATGTAAGGGCAATCAATCTCTTAGCCCAATTCCTTGGCTGGTGAGGGTTCAGGAAAGTGTTTGACTTCGGCAAGTGTCTTAACAACCAGCAGTAATAGAGGGGTGCACAACATCTGACCAATCTTCCCTTTTGCTTCTCATTCCTTTGGTGCACTGATTAATAGAAGTCTCCAAGCAAGGTAGGAACTGGGTTCCTCAATAAGAACAGGTGAATGGAATTCTTGCTTACAAACTTTGGCTCGTCTGCAAACAAGATAAATCCATATATGCTGAGGGCTAGAAGTGCACAAACAGCATCCCACTTCCCTGCTGCAGCATGTAGGGTGGCCTGAGAGATCAAGAAGTCTAAGTGAAGGCCTAGGATTTAAGCCTTGGTGTTCATGCTCTGATCAATGAGGGCAAGCTCCAAATGCAATGCCTTAGCTATATCTTCGATCTTGGGAGCAACCATCTCAGGGTTGAAAGGAATCCCTCTCCTGATAGGGACATCAAATAACATGGAGAATTCTTCTAGCAAAGGTCCCAACTGAAAATCAGGGAATGTGAAGCATTTGAGAGGAGGATCATAAAACTGCAAGCAAGTATGGATCATGCTCCTCTGGGATGCATCCAGGTCCATTATCATGTCCAATATGCCTCCATAATGTTCCCTGAATAATGGGACTTTATCGCTCCCCCGAAAAGACACCCTGTTGATCTGAGATGGCCGCTGTTGAAAAGGGCGTTGTTGTTGATTATTGTTGTTGTTGTATGATCTCTGTTGAGGGAATTATTGTTGTTACGGAAAGTGTTATGGTTGTTGGGTATATTGAGGAGGTGGAGCAGGGATAGTAACAGTTGCAACTGTTCTGGGTAGGTATTGGGGTCTCCCTCTTCCCATGTGCACATAGTTTGTCTCACCAGATCTACGGGGCCCAGCAAATGGCTTCCTTGCACTGCTTGAACTGGTACCGTTGTTGGAGATCTTCCCCATCTTTAATAGGCTCTCTATTATTTCCTCATCTATCACCACATCTGCAAAGCTGGTAGAAGAAAATGCAGCCAATCTATCAATGTAGGTACCCTGCAGAGTATTCATGAACATGTCTTCCATCTCCCTCTCTGACATAGGGGGTTGAACAACAGCAGCCAGTTGCCTCCATGTTTGGGCATATTCTCTAAAGCTTTCACGGGAAGATTGAGACATTCCCATCAGAAGGGTCCTGATAAAAGCTTCAGCCAAGTCTTTCCAATTTCTTATTGTGGCTCTGGTCAAGTGGGAGTACCATTCTCGGGATGCCCCTGTCAGACTATCCTCGAAGTAAAACATCCACAGCTTCTCGTCCATGATGTATGCTTTTAATCTTCCCAAGAATGATTGAAGGTGGGTAACTGGGCAGGATGTGCCATTATATCTTTCAAAGCACGGGGGTTTGAACTTGTGAGGAATTCTCACCCCTTCCACCAATCTCATGTCCATGACATCAAAACCTAGAGAGTTTTGGGATTCAAGAGACCTCAGTTTCTCTGCAATTTCATCCAACCGACGGTCATAAACTTCGTCTCCAGCCCCGACCACTGTAAACTGCTCTTCTTGAGGATCCTCCTGCAAGACCCTTCCTCCAGCAGTGTTACCCTGAGTATTTCTTATGGCATTGAATTCTGGGTTCAGATGAGGTCCAAACTCTGGTGGATCAGTGCGAGGTTGCACGTGATCGTTGTTACTGGTACCTCCTGTACCTGGATGGTGTTCCTCAGGATTTTGTCGCTCAACCAACTACCTTAGTCTTTCCTGGCTCTGAGCTAGACTAGTCATTACTGTCATGAACTGAGTCATCTGATTTCTCATCTCAACCCTTTCATTGGCCATTTGGGTCCTCACTTCATTCAAGTCTTGCTGAACTTGATCCATCTGAAATCCCGGAAGGTTGTTTCTTGTCGGGTACCGGTGTATTCTATTGACAGGGAACACTCTTATGCGAGCAATGTTTCCTGAAACCACAACAAAGTCATAAACAAACAAATACCTGCAAAACAAGGAAAATGTTAGTATGCAATGCAGGATGCCTATTTGTCTTCTAAGGGTATCTGGTTTGGTTCTTTGGTTTTGACCTTTCCAGACCTCGAGGAAATGCTGATGATAAAGAGAGATTAAGCCCACCAAAAATAATACAAACCACATATATTACAAAGAGTGAAAATACATAGTTTGATTACAATAACATCCCCATGGTGGGTCAAAATACAACAACAAATTCAAAAAGTACAACAAAAGAAAAGTACAAGCAAAAAGAGTCAAACATCTAATCCAAAGTCATCCTCTCTGACTTCCTTCAGGAGGGCCTTAGTCACTGGACCCACTGGGTGCTTTGTGATAGTCCTGATGAGGAGGTTCCGTGTGGAAATGTCACTGGTCAAGCTCTTGTGCTTATCCTGATCCTTTGACCTTTTTAACCCTGCTCAGAGTTTCAATTCAGATATCTCTTTCTGAGCTGCTAATAATGCCTCCTTATTCTTCTTCTCACTAGCCTCCAGTTTCTCTATCTTAGCCTGAGTCCTTTAATCTTCTGGTGCATGGGCCTCAGTGATCCTGATCCACCTAGCCTGGCTCTCCTCTATGTAGTGCTCTGCCCGAGCCTTCTGAGTCTTTGCTTACTTGCAAGCATTCTTCAGTACTAATTCCCCTGCCCTATCCTTTTTGATGTAGTCATCCGTCTTCTCAATCTTGGTCAAGTGCTCAATCCGGAGCTTCTCTAACCTCTCATTATCCAGACGGCTGTCATTCCTCTCCCAGAGAGTCTTCTTCAAGGCTTCAGAGAGCTGAGTATTCCTTTCCTTCAGCTTCTCAAACTCTTCCAAACTGATAGTAGTTGTTGGTTGCACTGTGGAGGGTCCAAGTACATCTTCTAAGGTGAATGGCATCCTGGTGATCTGCCCCCTGACACGAGACCAATCAAGATACTATGTTGAAGCTATATTGTTGCATTTTCCCAAAATGGATATCCCTTTGGTATGGATGTTGTCCCAGGCCCAGGCTGCCTGTCTGACAACAGCAGAGTTGTGCTGAATTTCACAATAGAGGGTCTCAGTCAAGTCTTGCCCTCTTGGAGGATGAACCAAATCATACCCTAATTGTCTCTTAAAAAGTAAAGGGTTGTAATTGATGCAACCTTTTACTCCAATTAAAGGCACGTTAGGATATTGCCCACAGCTAGTAATGATGTCTTTACCCTTGGTGCTCTTAGTGGACCATCTGATGTCTTCTGATGTCAAGGCAATCAAACTCTTAGCCCAGTTCTTTGGCTGATGAGGGTTTAGGAAAGTATCTGACTTTGGCAAATGTCTTAACAACCAAGAGTAATAAAGGGGAGCACAGCATCTGACCAGTCTTCTTCTTTACTTCTCATTCCTCTGGTGTATTGAATAATAGAAGTCTCCGAGCAAAGTAGGAACTGGATTCCTCAGTAAGAAAAGGTGAATAGCATTCTTGCTTACAAACTTTGGCTCATCTACAAATAAGATAATCCCATATATGCTGAGTGCCAGAAGTGCACAAACAGCATCCCACTTCCCTACTGCAGCATGCAGGGTGGCCTGGGAGATCAAGAAGTCCAAGTGAAGGCCTGGAACCCCAGCCTTAGTGGTCATGCTCTGATCAATGAGGGCAGACTCCAAATGCAATGCCCTGGCTATGTCTTCATTCTTGGGAGCAACCATCTCAGGGTTGAAAGGAATCCCTCTCCTGATAGGAACTCCTAACAACATGGAAAATTCTTCTAGCAGAGGTCCCAACTGAAAGTCAGGAAATGTGAAGCATCTAAGTGGAGGATCATAAAACTGTAAGCAAGTGTGGATCATGCACTTCTGGGATGCATCCAGATCCATGATCATGTCTAATATGCCAACATAATGTTCTCTGAATAGTGGGACCTGATCAGGAGTAATGAGAGACTGGATCTGTCTGATGCCAGTCAGGGTGGGCTCAAAGAAGTGGTATGTGATGTTGCTCTTTCTGGAGGTGTCCATGCTGATAATGGATGCTGGTGAAGGAGACTGGGAGCAACTGCTGATGAAGGTCACTGAATGAGATGTCAAAGATGAGTCTCTGATGAAGATAGTTGGAGAAGAATTTCTGAAAAACTGATAAAGGTACTGGAGAAGATAATTGAAGAACTCTGAGCAGCAGAATGGGTCAAAACCAAACCAAAGACAATAAGGTGGATACCCTGTAAAACAAATAGGAAAATGTTAAATGATGCAAAAATGATGTATGCAAAATGATATGCAAAGGGTTTGTGATCAAGTGTTGGATCTGGTATCTGCCTTGATAAGGTCCATGTGTGTTCATAAGTCTGGATGGAGGCTTAGAAATCCGGTAACCAGGTGGGGGACTCAAATAAACAGTCACAAGTCCAGGGTAATCACAAGAACTGTCCAAAGTGATGCATTCTTAAAACAACATTAGTAACAGGGTATGATGAGGCCAAGGGTTCATGCAAACCTGTAAACATCCCAACCCCCTCACATGTATTGTTCTAGAACAAGGATCCTCAGACATGGATCAGTTATGAGAAGTGTAAGCACCTCTAACCCGAAGGTATAGTTTTTACAATAATCATAAAAGATCCTCCTCTAATTCACCTCAGATGCTGAAGGTCATAAAAAGGTCATCCAGACTTAGCAGGCTTCCCGGAAAGCCCTAGTACTACAGGAAATCTGTAGCACAGAGTTCTCAAGAAGAAACCCATGTCTGAACCGTGTTTCATATTCCCGCACCAGACCGAAATGGAATGGGAAAGAATATGAAACCACTCTAGCCTAGGTGTTACTGAGGTCCCAGGTATAGGACCTTAATCATTCAATGATCAAGAAAACACAGATCGAGCACATGATAATGACAATATGAAATGCATAAAAACTGTAAATGAAAGCGATAAATAAAGCTGTACAGAAAGCAATAAACAAAGCAACAAAAAAATAAGCACAAGTAGCACATAACACCCCCGTAAACACAAATCAAATAAGCTCTAGGAGGAACCCACAAAAAGAACCAGAAGCCCTGGTTGCAATATAAGAATCCACAGCAGAGTCGCCAAGTTGTCGCTCCCCCGAAAAGACACCATGGTCAGATTGGGTGCAGACGCGAACGGTCTGCGAAAGGAGAAGATGAAATGAACTGAATAGAGTCTCCAGCTAGGCATTTTTATCCCAAAGGAAAGGTAATGCTGCATAAACCTAAGAAAAGATGGATAAGACGGTTGCGAACCAGAGAAACTGAGAAAGGGGGTTGGTTACAACCTGGGAAGGTATTAGCACCCAGATTGTCTGTCGTACTCGACGGGATCCATGCTTAAGATATTGTGTTTAAAGGGGTAGGTGTATGTGCTATCTGTAAGCAAAAGCTGGAAAAGAATATACAGGTGTCAGTGCAAAAAGGGTGATTTGCTCAGGAATGAGGCTTAAAAGAGAATGTTGAAGGAGGGGGAAGACACATAGACTTATGTTCGATAACTGTAAGTTATGCCTATGTATCCTCGCGTGCAATGAAGAAGTCAGAACACCGTAGTTTGACTCAAATAAACTGAAAGATAAATTGACTGTGAACTGCTTTCTTGCATATGCTCAAGTGTATGACTCGTCTGGCTTGAGTGCTAACTGTCTTGCATTAGAAGGAAGAAGCAAGTTCTCGTTTGTGAGTGAAGATGATGAGAAAAGAATCCCGAAGGAGACGATTATTGTTTGTTTTTGTGTTTTCAGTCTTTTATTGTTTGTTGGAGTTTGTCATAAGTTAATGAGCTTAAGCCTAAATCAAGGGTTTGTAAACTCATTATATCCTCCCTGATTAGGGATAATGAGAATACTTAAGTATGAGATAAACATCTCAACTTAATTACCATGATGAAGTAGTGTAAACATCCCAAATTTTCCCTCACCCATTTACACCATGGCTTGTGATCTCTTCATATGCATAAGTTCAACCATAGCATCTTATATTGCATTTTTGATTCACTGCATTGTTTCTAAGTCATCTGCATCTAGGGTTTGTGATCTGAGCTACCCAAGAGCCATTTGAGCCATTCCAAAGGTCATCAATAACTTCAAAGGGGTCTATTAATGTTCAAGCATCATATTGTATCTTCACAAAGTCAAGAAAGTCAAAGAATCACAAGAACGGAGAATAGCATGGAAGTAGAGCCAGGTTTAACTGCACAGATGACCTAAAATTAGAGTTTTGGTTTCAGGGGCCATAACTCCAATTTTTTTGGTCATTCTTGTTTTTATTGGTCTCTATATGGTATAGGGATCATGCATATCAATTTTCATGGAGAAATTCCATGGGGAAGTCATCTGATCAATGGTTGACTTCTTGAGCAAGTCAGTGTGAAATCAGGGCATCTGAGGCCCCCAATGACCCAACCAATGGTGTTCTTCATCATTTTGAATGTGTATGATCTTTATTTGATCATAGAAGATGTTCGAAGTTCACAAAATTGAAGAATTTCAAGCCATTTGCAAAGTTGCCTTTTTGGGAAAGTGACTTGTAATGGAAACTTGCCATTTTGGGAAACTTTTTCAACCCTTTCTTTTTGATTCAAAAATGCTTCAAATGGGAAAACTTTGGTCATGAAAGTTGTAGAATGGATCATTCCCTTTTCAAAAAGTACAAGAACTCATTCTAATTCATTTTAGATCAAAAGTTATGGCTTGTCAAAGTTGGGAAAAATCACATAATTTCAAGTTTTGTACCAAAGAGGCATTTTGCAAAATGACATGATCAAGCATTCCAAAGACATCAATTGTGCACAAACTCATTACAACATACTCACATGACCTCTAAAAATCATAATTGGCCCAAGAATATTGCATTTTGATGCCTTGAACCTCATGAATTTCCAAAGTGGCCAAACTTTGGGAAAATTGCAAAACATCTCATAAGCTTTGATCCACTTGCTGATTTGCCTCAATCCCGATTCCATGGACACCCTTAATCTCAGCTGAGCCAAGAAAAGCCAAAAAGATAGCTATACCATTGCCCATACCTCAAGTACAAGTCAAGTTGACATTTTGGCAACTTGCCCATACCAATCACAACAGGCCACCAACAACTCTCTGCCCAATCCAGACTTTACAAACACACTCCAAGGGTCCATTTTCATAAGACATACAAGCCTGAAACATATCATAGGCCATAGTTCCAAGTTTATGCCTCATATGCATTTTCATTCGAAACACACTCCACAAGTATCAAACATCAAAACAAACTCCATAGAACATCTCAGCATGTCTCACTGATCATCCCTGACCCTTCACCTTGCCCTACAACCCCCTGAAATCAAAACACGATTTCCTCCCTTCACTGAACAGAGTTTGCTCAATCTCACAAACCAGCCATTCTAAACACCAACCAAGCCTTGCAAACTTCTCAGGGGGACCATTGGAGGAGATTGGAAGCAAAGAGCTGGCCAGAAAGTTGCAAACTGAGAAAGCTCAAGCTCAGGTACCTCATGAACTTTTTTTCCAGAAACGCATTTTTATGTTCTTAAATGAATCTATGTGATGTGCTGATCATGCTGATATGTCTAGTTTTGCAAATGGTTAAGTATTGAGTATGTATGAAGCTTCTGAAATTTTTTGACCTAAACCCCTTTTGATTCGATTCAGCTTTGATACGAAAAATAAATGTGTTTTGTTTGTTGATTCTTGTTATATGATGTGTGGGGATGGATTCTGGGCAGAGAGATCAAGTTTTAGTGACCTAGGGAGTGAGTTAGCAATTTTCAGGGAAGGAGGTGGCCGGAGAAGATGACCGGAGGTCATTTCCGGCCACCTGAAAGTCATGAGTGCATTAATGAGGATTAGGGCTCAGTTTGAATGTAGGTCGTGGATTGGGTTGACTGGGGTTGACTTGCGCACAAACGTGTGGCCAGGATGCATCATTAAAACCCTAATCTCCAATTAATTAACTTAATCCTGTTTATTTAATTATTAAAATAAAAATTAGCCAAATTTGAATCTGGGCCCTTGGATCTGGCGCGCAGTCAACCAGTCCAAGCCCAGATCAAATCCTGGCCATTCTTCTTGCATACTTTCCATTTATTTTCTTTTTATTTCATTTTTATCCATTTATCTTTCATATTTATTTTAAAATAGTTAGAAAAATCCCAAAAATATTTCCTTTTGCATTTTTGTTTCAAATATTTTTCTCAATCAGAAAATGATTTTTATTTTATTTTTTGCATTAAAAATTATTTTTAAATCATTTAAAAGTTTATTTCTAATTGGTTAATGAAAGTTAATTAATTAAAAATACTTTTAGGTATTTAAAAATCACAAAAAAATTCACATAGCATTTAAAAACATTTAGAAACATTGTCCAACTCTCAAACCAAATTTCTTTTTTGTTCTTGATGCCTTTTGATCATTTTCATTGGATTTAATTTCATTTCAAGGCAATATTTTGTTTCAAACTTCAAAAATTCATTTCTGCCTAACCATTGAGAGTTAGATGATGATTCTTTTTGCATTGCATCTTGCATAGCATGTAGTTTATAGGATAAAATTGGTTTGAATTGATCTTGCATTTTCAATTTGTTTTGCATTTTTCTTGACAAGGTACCTTAAAACCCTCGCAATCTTAGGAAATTCATAACTTTCAATAGGTTAGGAGTTGGATCCTCTCCTTTGGGCAGTGAGCTTGTATAGGTTTAGGGTATCTTTGATTGCATTTTCAAATTTTTATCATGTTATTTGCTTCTGGTTTTGGATTTTTGCTTTGCATGATGCATGAAACCCTAATTTATGCCTTCCTTTGCATCCATCTTCCATTTGCTTGCATACCATGACTTTCCATGACCTTTTGTGCATCCATTTGATTCATAATACATCTTAGGACATATTAGAATCATGTTTGATCATTGCATCTTTCATTTGCCAAGTTATATGTCCATTGCATTCCATAACTTTTCATGAACATTCATGGTTCAATGCATGCTTCATTTGCATCCTTATGCTTGGATGATCATTCTCATCTCTTGTCATGTGTTTGCATCATCTCTTAGCATCCTCAACATCTTGTTTATGCTTCTGGTTTTGGTTTGCATCATCACATTTCATCTCATTTGCATTGCATTTCATTTCTTATGCTAACATTTCAGGTGGTAAGTTGTTTGAGAAGTGAATTTGCCTTCACTTCTCATAATATCTTTTCATCTCTTTCATACTTCCCTTGCTGCATTTTGTATGTGTATTGGATTGAGCTTGCTCATTCTTGTTCATCTCTCATTTTCTTTCTTCAAGCAACTTGTCTTCTTAAGTGAAGCAAGTTGTTTTGCTTCTCTTTGCTTCCTTCTCCTTTCATCTGCTTCCTTCCTGGTGGTTTCTCTGAAGATATTTCTATCTTAAGCCTCATTAACCCTAGGAATAACCAAGCATGATCACAATTAGGGTTTGATTAGTCCCCAATTTAGCTTTTACCTTTGTGTCTCTTTGAGTCTTCTCTTCTCATCTCATAATCAGGAACTAAACCCTAAAGGTTTTAAGGCTTTGTGATTAAGCTTATGCCTGCATCCTTCTATTAGGATGGAGTGTATAACTTTAATCCTAAGTGTTAAACCCTTAATGTGTTTAAATCCTTTAATCAATTCACTTAATAATCATCAAGACATCAAGCTTGTAACTTGGGCCTTGCATTAGGGTTCTAATTCTTCCTTGACTGGTTAAGAAGGACTAACCCTAGTGTTAATGGACAAGTCCCCCTCAAGTTGTCTTACAAACCATAAAAATCACTTCTTAATCTTACCATTAACTAAAATCCACTTTAATAAAGGCTTTGTTTTGTCATGAGGTTAATCCCTAATCATGGGTTAAGTTGAGGTATCTTCCTCAGCTTAAATGTTCTCATCTATTATCCTTCTATTAGGATGGTGTAATGGGTCCATTAAATCCTTGATTATAGCTTAAACTCATTACTTAACACTAAACAAAAACAACAAAAGACATCTAAATAATTACAAGTAGGTTAATGATCTTAATCCTACATCATGGTGATTAAGTGTGAGGTGCTTACTTCATACTTAAGGTATTCTCATTACCCCTAATCAGAGGGAGGATGTGATGAGTTTACTAACCCCTGGTTTAGGCTTAAGCTCATTAACTTATGACAAATTCCAAAAGGCAATAAAAGACTGAAAACACAAAAACAAACAATAATCGTCTCCTTCGGGATTCTTTTCTCATCTCATTCACTCACAAACGAGAACTTGCTTCTTCCGTCTAATGCAAGACAATTTGCACCTGAGCCAGACAGGTCATACACTTGAGCATAGACGAGTAAGCAGTTCATCAGTCAATTTATCTTTCAGTCTCTTTGGGTCGAACTACGGTGTTCTGACTTCCTCATTGCACGAGAGGATACGTAGGCATAACTTAACAGTTATCGAACAAAAGTCTCTGTATATTTCATTTCACATTTCTTTTACACTGACACTTGCCATATTTCATTTCACATTTCTTTTACACTGACACTTGCATTCTTTCCAGCTTTGATACACAAATAGCACTGACACTACCCCTTTAAAACACAAATCTTCTAAGCGTGGATCCCGTCGAGTACGACGGACAGTCTGGGTGCTAATACCTTCCTAGGTTGTAACCAACCCCATTTCTCAGCCTCTCTGGTTCGCAACCGTCTTATCCATACCTTTCTAGGTCTATGCAGCATTGCCTTTCCTTCGGGATAAAAATTCCTAGCTGGCGACTCTATTCATTTTCCTTCTCCTTTCGCCGACCGTTCGCGTCTGTACCACTTCTGACCTGAGGTGTCATTCTGGTTCTTTTTGTGGGTTCCTCCTAGCGCTTGTTTGATTTGTGTTTACTGGGGTGTTATGTGCTAATTATGTTATATAGTTGCTTTATTTATTTCTTTATGTATAGTTATTTACTGCTTTCTTTACAGCTTTATATATCATACTGTCATACTGTCATCTGGCTGGATCTGGTTTATTGTTTTGATGGGTGGGTTCATTGAGAGTTTAAGGTCCTATACCTGGGACCTAAGTGACACCTAGGCTAGAGTGGTTCATGTTCTTTCCCATTCCATTTCGGTCTAGTGCGGGAATATGAAACACAGTTCAGATGTGGGTTTCTTCTTGAGAACTTTGTGCTACAGATTTCCTGTAGTGCTAGGGCTATCTGGGAAGCCTGCTAAGTCTGGATGACCTTTATTATGACCTTCAGAAACTGAGGTGAATTAGATGAGGATCTTTTATGGTTATTGTAAACAATGTACCTCCGGGTTAGAAGTGTTTACACTTCTCATAACTGATCCAAGTCAGAGGATCCTTGTCTTTGAACATCACCTGTGAGGGGGGTTGGGCTGTTTACAGGTTTGCAGGAACCCTTGGCCACATCATACCCTGATATTTGTTTTGTTTAAGAATGCTTCACTTTGGACAGTTCTTGTGATTTAACCCTGGACATGTGACTCTTTATTTGAGTCCCCCACCTTGGTTACTGGATTTCTGAACCTCCATCTGGACTTCTTAAACATACATGGGCCTCTTTATCTCAAGACAGTAATCGGATCCAGCTTGATCACAAACCTTTGCATATCATTTGCATACATCATCGTTGCATCATTTAACATTTGTTTATTTGTTTTTCAGGGATCCCTATTGCATCTGGCTTGGTTTTGACCCCTTCATCTGCTTAGACCCATGTTCATCAGCTATCTGCTTCAGCTATTTTCATCAGTTTCCTGCTTCAGCTACTTTTATCACCAGCCTCAGCTTATCAGTGGCTTATCTCCAGTATCAGTCTTCATCATCAGCATTTGTCTTCAGCTCTTCATCAGCAGCCATGGCACCCAAGAAGAGCAACATTTCATATCATTTCTTTGAGCCTGTGCTGACTAGCATCAGGCATATCCAGGCACTTATTACTCCAGACCACATCCCATTATTCAGAGAGCATTATGGAGGCATCCTTGATATGGTTATGGACTTAGACCCTTCTCAGAGGAGTTTGATCCACACTTGCCTACAGTTTTATGACCCTCCTTTGAGATGTTTTACTTTCCAGAACTTTTAGTTGGGACCCCTGCTGGAGGAGTTCTCATCACTGATTGGAGTGCCTATTAGGGGTGGAATTCCCTTCAACCCTGAGATGGTTTCTCCCAGCAATGGAGAAGTGGCAAAGGCACTATATTTGGAGCCTATTTTGATTGAGCAGAACATGACAACAAAGGCTGGCATCCCTGGTTTGCACCTGGACTTTCTGACTTCTCAGGCCATCCTGAAGGCCTCCTTGGGAGAATGGAAGACAGTTTGTGCATTATTAGCCCTCAGTATATATGGGGTTATACTTTTTGCAGATGAGCCCAAGTTTATCAGTAAGAATGCCATTCATCTCTTCCTTTTGAGGAACCCAGTACCCACATTGCTGGGGGATTTCTATTATTCTGTTCACCAAAGAAATGAGAAGCAAAGAGGAAAGTTGGTGAGATGCTGTGCTCCTCTATTTCACACTTGGCTGCTTAAATACTTACCCAGGACTGATGCCTTCCTGAATCCTCACCAACAGAAGAATTGGGCTAAGAGACTTATTGCTTTGACTTCAGATGACATCAGATGGTGCACCCAGAGCACCAAGGGCAGAGACATAATCACTAGTTGTGGGCAGTACCCCAATGTACCTCTAATAGGAGTGAAGGGTTGCATCAACTACAATCCTTTGTTGTTTAAAAGACAATTGGGCTATGCTTTGGTTCACCCTCCTAGAGTGCAAGACCTGGCTGAAACCCTGTATTGTGAGATAAAGCCTAATCTAGATGTTGCAAGACAAGCATCCTGGGCTTGGGACAACATCCAGACCAAAGGAATGGCCATTCTTGGGATATGCAATAATGTGGCTTCAGCTCAGTATTATGAATGGTCTCATGCTAGGGCTTAGATTTCTGGGATGCCCTTCACCATTGAGGATATACCTGGACCATCTACAGTACATCCAGCAGCCACTGTCAGCCTAGAAGAATTTGAGAAACTGAAGGAAAGGAATGAGAATTTGTCTCAAGCTCTGAAGAAGACCCTCTGGGAGAGGAGTGATGGTCGTCTAGACATTGAGAGGTTGGAGAAGCTTAAGGTAGAACATCTGGCCAAGATTGAGAAAACATAGGACTACATCAAGAAATCAAGAGCTGGAGAGCAAATATTGAAGAATGCCTGTAAAGAGGCCCAGTTTCAGAAGGCTAGGACTGATCTCTATCTAGAGGAAAGTCAAGCTAGGTGGGTCAGGATCACTAAAGCTCGCACTCAGGAAGATAAGAGAACTCAAGCCAGGATTGAGCAATTGGAGGCTAATGAGAAGAAGCAACAGGAAGCTTTGCTGGCAGCCCAGAAGGAGATTTCAGAATTGAAGCTTAGGGCTGGTGTGAAGAGGTCAAAGGACCAAGACAGGCATAAGAAGCTGACCACTGCTATTGCCACCAGAAACCTTCTTATCAGAAACATTACAGAGCATCCGGCTGGTCCTGTAACTGAAGCACTTTTGAAGGAGGTTAAGGAGGATGAGTTTGGCTTAGATGTTTGAATTCTTTGTTTGTTGTTATTTCCATTTCATGTACTTTTCTTTTTGTGTTGTATTTTGACCCTTCAGGGGCATATGTTGTAAAAACAGACTATGTTTTATTCACTATTTGTAATGTATTTGTCAGTTTGTTTCACTGAATTTTCTTTCTCTCAAGCAACATCAAAGTATATTCCTCGGGGTCTGGAAAGGTCAAAACCAAGAGCCAAGCCGGATACCTTGGAAAGCAAATAAGCATACTGCATTGCATGCTAACTTTTGTTTTGTTTTGTAGGTTTTTGTTTTGTTTGTTTCTAACTCTGTTGTGGTTCAGGAATTATTGCTCGCCGCCGGGTGTTTCCTCTCAACCGTCCGCACCGGTATCCTACTCGCAACAATCTTCCTGGTATCCAGATGGACCAAGTACAGCAAGATCTGACAGAGGTCAGAACTCAGATGGCTAATGAAAGGCTGGAGATGAGAAACCAAATGACCCAATACATGGAAGTAATGAATGGCTTGGCCCAAAGTCAAGAAAGGTTAAGGGCATTAGTGGAAAGGCAAACTCCCGAGGAACCTCATCCTGGAACTGGAGGAACTAGTAATAATGAGGGAGGTCAGCCTCATGTTAATCCACCAGTATTTGGACCTCATCTAGATCCGGAAGTCAACATCCCAAGAAATGTACAGGGCAACACTGCTGCAGGCATGATCTTGCAAGAAGATCCTTAAGAAGAGTAGTTTACTGTAATGGGAGCTGGGGATGAAGTTTATGATAGAAGGTTTGATGAAATTGCTGAGAAGTTGAGATCTATGGAGTCTCAAAATTCCCTAGGTTTTGATGTCATGGATATGGGGTTAGTGGACGGGGTAAGGATTCCCCACAAGTTTAAACCCCCGTGCTTCGAGAAGTACAATGGAACTTCCTGTCCACGAACTCACTTGCAGTCCTTTCTGGGAAGACTTAAGGCATACACCATGGATGAGAAACTGTGGATGTTTTACTTTGAAGACAGTTTGATTGGGGCTTCAAGGGAGTGGTACTCTCACTTGACCAGAGCACCTATCAGGTGCTAGAAGGACCTAGCTGAAGCTTTCATCAGACAGTACCAATACAATCTAGACATGGCTCCTAACAGAACCCTCCTGATGGGAATGTCTCAATCCTCCAGAGAAACCTTCAGGGAATATGCCCAGAGGTGGAGACAGCTTGCTGCTGCTGTCCAGCCACCCATGTCGGAAAGAGAAATGGCCGACATGTTTATGAACACTCTGTAAGGAACATATATTGATAGGCTAGCTGCCTTTTCTTCCACCAGCTTCGCAGACGTAGTCATAGCTGGAGAAAGAATTGAAAGCCTTCTGAAGATGGGTAAGATTTCTGATAATGGTGCAAGTTCGTCCAGTAATCCCAGGAAGCCTTTTGTGGGATCTAGAAGAACCGGTGAGACAAATGCCATTCATGCCGGCAGGGGCAGACCTCAGTATGTCCACAGATCAGTAGCAGCTGTCACTATTCCAGCTCCGATTCCTCAGCAACCAAGATATCAACCACAACAACAACCACATTATCAGCAGCAAGTTCAGTACCCTCCACAGAGAACCTACAACAACAACAATGGCAATCAACCACAACGACCCTTCCAACAAAGACCATCACAGGAAAATAGGGTGATTAACCCTATCCCTATGCCTTATGCTGCCTTATTGCCACAACTCCTGAAGCTTAACTTGGTTGAGTTAAGGACATTGGCACCTCCAGATCCCTCCAATCTCCCAAGAAATTATGATGTCAATGCCAGATGTGCTTTTCAGATCACAACAACGGCACCTACAAATCCAGCAATCCCTTTGGCAACAATTGCTGACTCTTCTACAACTGCAACAACAATCATTCCGACCAATTCATCAATATCGTCAACAATGGCTTCGTCCATCGCTTCAACAAGCCAGATGTCAACAACCATTTCTTCTACAACATCAGCACCCATTTATTCAACAGAATCTTCTACAATGCCAACAGAAATTAATGAAGATATCTCAGCAATCACCATTTATTATAATCCATCAGATGTTCCCCTAAACAACAACTTTCAACAACAAACAGTGGCACCTCCTGCCAGATCACCGGTCACCATTTACTACGATCCGCACACCATTTCAGTACCTTCCTCTGCAGCAGTCAGTCCAGTTACCATCATGGTGCCTGGACCAGTTCCATATGAAAGCAGTAATGCCATACCTTGGCATTATGGCTCTGATCTCTACTGCAACGGGGAGAAAATCACTCTGGATTCTTCAACATCTTCTCCACAGATTAATAATGTTGGGGGAGGAGGAGGCTTCACCAGAAGCGGACGCCTTTTTGCCTCACAATTGCAAAGACCTAATGCCGAAGTAGAAGCTGCTGCAAAAGCAAAAGGGAAGAGTGTGGTACCTGAAGAACCAACCGTCAAAGAAACTCAGAAGACATCTTTTGAGCAAGATGTGGACGAGTTTATGAAAATTATAAAGAGAAGTGATTACAAGGTGGTGGATCAGCTTCACCAAACTCCCTCAAAGATCTCCATATTATCCCTGTTGATGTCTTCTGAAGCTCACAGGAATGCATTACTGAAAGTCCTGCACGCAGCATACGTGCCAGAGGAGATCACTGTTAATCAGCTAGAAACTGTGGTAGCAAATGTCAATACCAGTCATGGACTGGGTTTTACCAATACTGACTTAACAGCTGAGGGGCGTAACTACAACAAGGCTTTGCACATCACTCTAGAATGCAAGGGGGTTGTTCTATCCCATGTACTGGTGGACACTGGGTCTTCACTCAACGTTCTACCAAAGAAAGCCTTAGTGAAGCTGGAATATGATGGCTTGGCATTGCGTCCGAGTAATTTGGTGGTGAGAGCATTTGATGGCTCTAAAAGATCAGTGCTAGGGGAGATTGATCTGCCTGTGATGATTGGCCCGCAGACTTTTAAAATTACCTTCTATGTGATGGACATTCAGCCGGCCTACAGCTGTTTGTTGGGTAGACCTTGGATCCATGCCGCTGGCGCTGTTACGTCTACCCTTCACCAGAAGCTGAAAATCGAGTGGGAAGGCCAGATCATCACCATCTGTGGTGAAGAGGACATCTTTGTTAGCCATCTGGCTACGTATAAGTATATTGAGATGGATGGAGAAATCCATGAAACCATGAGCCAGGGATTTGAAGCCCTGAACATTAATGAAGCATCTGCTGTACTGGGAATCTCCATGACGTCTTATTAGCAAGCCAGGAAGGTTGTTGAAGAGGGTACTGCCCAAGGCTGGGGCAAGTTGCTGCCCGTGGAGAAGAAGGAGGACAGATTTGGGTTGGGTTACAAACCAACTCAACAAGATCAATCAGAGGCTGCCAAGAAGCCCAACTTTGTCAGTGGGGGAATGCTCACCACGGATGCAGTGAACAACTTGGAAGATGAGTCAGAAGATGAACGCAACCTGGAGAGCTGGATACGTCCAAGGATCTCGGGGAGCCATGTCTCAAACTGGTCTTCCCAGGAAATTATAAGGGTTACTCCTGCAGAGTAATTATTATTTCCTATATTTTTAAGCATGCATCAAGTCTTGCGTCTTGACCAAGATGACAAGACTCATTTTGTAATCGGGCCATCTTGTAATTTTGTGCAAACAGATCAATCAATAAATATCGGACATCTTTTGCAAATGAGTCTTTTTCTTTTCCGCTCACTGTTTTTCATTTTTTTTTTGTACAAAAATAAAATGGCAATGTTTTCCAAAATGATAACTTTATTTCACTTTTTCTAAACAAGATTAAAATCGATCACTAAAATGAACGATCTAAACCCTTGTAGAGAGTGCCTTTCAGACTGCACCGACAACAGCACAGCTATGACTCTGTATGACTTTGACAATCCAATCAATCAAGCTGATGAAGGGGTTGAAGAAGATTATGAGCTTCCTGAAGAACTAGCCAGGTTGTTGAGGCAAGAGGAGAAGGTTATCACTCCTCATCAGGAGGAGGTCGAAACGGTTAATCTTGGTACAGAAGAAGAAGTGAAAGAAGTTAAGATCGGAGCCTGCTTACAAGATTCAGTGAAGGAACAACTGATTGACATGCTTCGGGAATATGTAGATGTCTTTGCTTGGTCCTATCAGGATATGCCAGGGTTGAACACCGATATTGTCATGCATAAGCTGCCTTTAAAAGAAGATTGCCCACCGGTTAAACAGAAACTGTGCCGCACTCGCCCATACATGGCAATGAAGATCAAAGAAGAGGTACAAAAACAGTGGGACGCCGGTTTCCATGCTGTAACTAGCTATCCGCCGTGGGTTGCTAATATTGTATCTGTGCCTAAGAAAGACGGCAAGGTGAGGATGTGTGTGGATTACCGGGACCTGAACAGAGCTAGCCCAAAAGATGACTTCCCTTTACCTCACATTGATGTATTGGTTGATAATACGGCTCAGTTCTCGGTATTCTCCTTCATGGACGAATTTTCAGGATACAATCAGATCAAGATGTCACCTGAAGACATGGAGAAGACAACTTTTATCACACCCTGGGGCACGTTCTGTTATAAGGTGATGCCATTCAGACTAAAGAATGCTGGTGCAACGTATCAGCAGGCTATGGTAACATTATTCCACGACATGATCCACAAAGAAATTGAATGTTATGTGGATGACATGATTGCCGAGTCCCTCACAGAAGAAGAGCACCTGGTAAATCTGTTGAAGTTATTCAAGCGTCTGAGGAAGTACCAACTGAAGCTGAACCCCAACAAGTGCACATTCGGGGTGCGATCCGGTAAGTTGCTGGGATTTATTGTAAGTGAAAAAGGGATTGAAGTTGACCCCGATAAAGTCAAAGCCATTCAAGAAATGCCTGCGCCGAAGTCAGAAAAAGAAGTTCGGGGGTTCCTAGGTAGATTGAACTACATTTCAAGGTTCATATCTCACCTTACAGCGACCTGTGAACCTTTGTTCAAACTGTTAAGAAAAGAACAGACGGTCAGGTGGAACGAAGACTGCCAGAGGGCTTTTGACAAGATCAAGGAATACTTACAAGAACCTCAAATCCTTATGCCTCCAGTTGAAGGAAGACCTCTAATCATGTACTTGACAGTATTAGAAGAGTCAATGGGGTGTGTGTTGGGCCAGCATGACGAGTCTGGTCAAAAAGAGTATGCAATATACTACCTAAGCAAAAAGTTTACCGACTGTGAACAACGTTATTCACTGCTCGAGAAAACTTGCTGTGCTTTAGCGTGGGCTGCTCGCCGACTAAGGCAGTATATGTTGACCCACACTACTTTATTGATTTCAAAGATGGATCCAGTTAAGTACATTTTTGAGAAGCCAGCACTTACCGGACGGGTTGCAAGATGGAAAATGATCCTCACAGAATATGACATCCAGTACACATATCAAAAAGCCATCAAGGGCAGTGTATTGTCTGATTATCTTGCTGAGCAACCTATTGATGATTACCATCCTATGAGATTTGACTTCCCTGATGAAGACATCATGTTCATAAAAGCAAAAGATCATGAAGAGCCTGTTCACACTAAAGGGCCTGACCCGGAAGAAGAATGGACTATGATGTTTGATGGGGCTGTTAATATGAATGGTCGTGGTGTTGGTGCAGTACTCATTACACCTAAGGGAGTTCACATGCCTTTCTCGGCAAAGCTCACCTTCAACTGCACTAACAACGAAGCTGAATACGAAGCTTGTATTATGGGTCTTGAGGAAGCCATTGACCTCAGGATTAAGACTTTGACTATATTCGGAGATTCAGCTCTGGTAATCAATCAAACCAACGGCAAATGGTACACCCACCAAGATCATCTGATACCTTACAGGGATTATACAAGGAGGTTATTGACTTTCTTTACAACGGTCAAGCTTGACTATATCCCTCGAGACGAGAATCAATTTGCAGATGCTCTCGCCACCATTTCATCCATGATCAAAGTTCAAGCTGCCAACTTTGTACCTCGGATTTCAGTGTCCAGACTTGACAGACCAGCATATGTGTTCTCAGCAGATGTTGTTAAAGACGATAAGCCTTGGTTCCATGACATTAAGTGCTTCTTGGAGGATCAAACATACCCACCTGGGGCATCTTCCAATGATAAGAAGACTTTGAGAAGGCTAGCTGGTAGTTTCTTCCTGAATACTGATGGTTCCTTGTACAAGAGAAACTTTGATATGGTACTCCTCAGATGCGTTGATAAAACAGAAGCAGGCTTGTTGATGCACGAAGTACACGAAGGATCCTTTGGTACCCATGCGGGAGGGCATGCCATGGCAAAGAAGTTGCTAAGATCAGGTTACTACTGGATCACAATGGATGCCGACTGTTGTGCTTATGCCAGGAAGTGCCATAAATGCCAGATCTATGCGGATAAGGTGCATGTGCCTCCAAATCCTCTGAATGTGATGTCTTCACCCTGGCCCTTTGCCATGTGGGGCATTGATATGATTGGCAAGATCGAACCGACTGCTTCAAATGGCCACAGATTCATCCTGGTCGCTATTGACTATTTTACCAAGTGGGTCGAAGCAGCTTCCTATGCAAATGTTACAAGGCAAGTGGTAGCCCGATTTCTGAAGAGAGATATCATCTGTCGGTATGGAATGTCCGAGCGAATCATTACTGATAATGGTTCCAATTTGAACAACAAAATGATGGCAGAACTGTGTCGGGGCTTCAAGATCCAACACCATAATTCTTCTCCTTACAGGCCAAAGATGAACGGCGCCGTTGAGGCAGCTAATAAGAATATCAAGAAGATTTTGCAGAAGATGGTAGTCACTTATAAGGACTGGCATGAAATGCTACCATTTGCCTTGCATGGGTACCGTACGTCAATCAGAACATCCACTGGGGCAACACCGTATCAACTTGTGTATGGCATGGAGGCAGTCCTACCTGTTGAAGTTGAATTACCATCTTTACGGGTATTGATGGATGTCAAGTTGAAAGAGGCAGAGTGGGTCCGATCCCGATACAAACAACTGAATCTGATTGAAGAAAAGAGATTGGCTGCAATTTGTCATGGACAGCTATATCAGAAGAGAATGAAGAAGGCCTTCGATCAGAAAGTCAGGCTCCGAGAATACCAAGTAGGAGATCTTGTGCTGAAAAGACTCATCCCTCCTCATACAGACCATAGGGGCAAGTGGACTCCGAACTATGAAGGACCATTCGTAGTAAAGAAAGTTTTCTCCGGTGGAGCACTCATGCTCAGTACTATGGATGGTGAAGACTTCCCGTCCCCTGTGAATTCAGATGCAGTTAAAAAATACTTCGCAAAAAATGACCCGCTGGACATAAAAAACAGAATGTAGGTCCAGGAAAAAATAGGGCATCCCGGCAAGTCAAAAACAGAATAAGAGACTCGGGCAAAAATAAGGGAAAATAAACAAAAAAATGTACACCCGCTGAGTTGAAAAGCCATATTGGACAACTCAGGCAAAAATGGGCATCCCGGTGGATTGAAAACCTGAAAAGGCGATCCACGCAAAATAAGGGAATAAGCGAACAATTGCATTCTGAATTCGTATGTATCACCCACAACTTGGTAAGCTTCGAAAGGGTCAAGCACCGATCGAAATCAGCCTTCTTCAGAAAGCAAGATAAGAAGAACGTCAAATGTCATACGAGTCATAGCGCAGAGGGAAGCTCCCTGAAGCGTCATCAACATTGCCAACTTCTTTTGTTTCTCAATTTGTAACAATCTCCTCATTTTGGGGGATCTGTTTCTTTGACTGTATCTTGCCGATTCAGGGCACATGAATTAATAAAATCAGATTTTCAGTCATGTTTCGTTTCGTGCATTTTATTTTCATTTGCAAGAATGTCCGATGACTTTAAGATACCGATTGCATAAATACAGATGCTTCTCTTCCAAAAATACATGCTTGCAGGAAATATACTTACTCCCAGGGGTGTCTCGACTCCTATGATGGAATCCGGTAAGGGACACCTCAGGATTACTTGTGCGTTTCTCTGTCTTTTCAGGATTGCAGTTATTTAAAGCACAACATGGGGCATGAAAACTTCATCCCAGCAAGCTGGCAAATCATTACCTACTCAGTCTTAGCACCGGAGGTGCCATCCCCCCAGTTGAGTTGCCATTTGTTGTTTCCTCCTCAGCCAAGTACAAAAGCCATGGAATCATCTCCCCACAGGGTTTCAACCTCTATCCAGAAGAGCAAACGCCTGGAGCTCTCACAACAAGGGTAAAGAAGGTTTCTACAAACCCCAGCTGGGTCCCTCATTACCAAGACAGGTCTATCAGTGACCTATATCCCCAAGTAGTGTCCCCTATGTCAGATCTACCAATGATCCCCCCCCAGCTGGGATATCCCTCAGAGAAGATCAGCCAGAGATCCAATCTTCAGTGGGATCCGAATCTCGGATCGGTATCTTTGCCTAAACATAGCATTCACGTCATATTTTCCCACAGAGCGTAGCATTCCGTCTAATACGGAGCATTACGGCAAAAATCAAACATATTGCATAATCATAAGACATGTTCTGAATCAAACGCTTGTAAATACTGACAATCCAGCAAACGATATACAGAAAACTTCCACAATTCCCCGGCAGAGAGCCAAAGCATTTGCCTTACACTCACGAATACAAATGCTCACTCCTTTTGGCACCCGTCCGTGTCATGATACCCCAGTAAATTCGCCCGAGCATTCTTTACAAACAGGCACTTATATATTACAGATACTTCCCGACACCCGTCTGTGTCGTATCCCCAGAAGAAAGCCAAAGCGTCCTCTTTGCACTCACAGATACATATATCTATACAAATTCCTTGATGCCCGTCCGTGTCACCTTCCCCAGCATAGATACCTAAAACACTTTGTAAATCATATACTTGTTTATAATATACCTTTTACCGACACTCATCCGTGTCATACCCTCCCCAGCGAGTTAAACAGTCATCTGTACACCACTCATACTTATTACTCCTGTTTCACTCATACATATACTCGTCCGTATCTTGTATATACCACTTATACATCCTCAGATTCGACACTCGTCCGTGTTCTTTGTTAACCAGGTGATACTCGTCCGTATCATCATCTTAGAACATGCGTCAAACGTTTGTTTCTACCTGATACTCGTTCGTATCATAGTCTTAATAATGCTCGTCCGCATCTTTAATCCGTACACCGTGTCAAACACTTATGTCTTCTTGAATTTAGACACTCGTCTGTGTCTACTATTCCCCGGAAGAGTCCCCACAGATTCGACATCCGTCCATGTTCCTTGTTAACTAATTGGTACTCGTCCGTATCATCATCTCTGAACATGTGTTGGCATTTGTTTCTACCTGATACCCGTCCGTATCATAGTCTTAGGGATGCCCGACCGCGTATTTAGTCTATACACCGTACCCAAACACTGACACCTCTCATTCCTTGGATATAGACACTCGTCCGTGTTTACTTGTCCCGGCAAATTCCAGTGAATTATTTTCTTTCTATCTGACATTCGTCCTATGTCATGATACCTTTCCGGCAGCCGTACCCTGCCAGGTGATCGTCCCTCACCCTTGGATGACCGTCCCTCATCCTTTCCCCAGCAGAGTCTCTATTCATTAGAACCCCTTTTCTATCCGGCATTCGTCCTATGTCGTGATATTTAGCAGTCGTCCCCTGCTAGGTGATTGTCCTTCACCTCTTGATGATCGTCCTTCATCATTTTATCCGATGGTCGTCCCCATCGTTAATCTTGTTATCTGACATTCGTCCTATGTCATGATACCTTCAGAGCAGCCGTACCCTGCTAGGTAATCATCCTTCACCTCCTTATGATCGTCCTTCATCATGCTTATCCGATGGCCGTCCCCATCGTCGACCTTTTTATCCGGCATTCGTCCTATGTCGCGATACTTTTGGCAAACCGTACCTTGCCCGGTGATCGTCCTTCACCTTAGATGACCGTCTCTCATCTTATCCCCAACAGAGCATCCGTCCCCTGCTAGGTGATCGTCCTTCACCTTTGATGATCGTACCTCATCATTTTATTTCATTTACCCCTAATCCCCAGAGAATCTTATAGCTTTACCTGATGGCCATCCCCATCATAATCTCTTTTATCCCCAGCATGTCGGTCGTCCCCGTCATTGCTTCTTTCCCAGCAGTCGTCCTCTGCTCGACGGTCGTCCTCCGTCACCCGCACTTTATAATTATACTTTATCTTCCTTTTACAATCTATATCCCTTTTCTTCTTCATTCTGTGAGTGCAAATTTTGGATTGTCTTTGGTATTCAACCACAAGTTATCTTGTTTGCCTGTTAAGCCGTTGCTTACATTCTACACAGCTAACTCTTGTTTGAATAGGGGCAGCTGTGAACACCCCAAATTTGCCCTCACCCATTCACACCATGTCTTGTGATCTCTTCATATGCATAAGTTCAACCATAGCATCTTATATTGCATTTTTGATTCACTGCATTGTTTCTAAGTCATATGCATCTAGGGTTTGTGATCTGAGCTACCCAAGTGCCATTTGAGCCATTCCAAAGGTCATCAATCACTTCAAAGGGGTCCATGAATGTTCAAGCATCATATTGTATCTTCACAAAGTCAAGAAAGTCAAAGAATCACAAGAACTGAGAATAGCATGGAAGAAGAGCCAGGTTTAACTACACAGATGACCTAAAATTAGGGTTTTGGTTTCAGGGGCCATAACTCCAACTTTTTTGGTCATTCTTGTTTCTATTGGTCTCTATATGGTATAGGGATCATTCATATCAATTTTCATGGAGAAATTCCATGGGGAAGTCATCTGATCAATGGTTGACTTCTTGAGCAAGTCAGTGTGAAATCAGGGCATCTGAGGCCCCCAATGACCCAACCAAGGGTGTTCTTCATCATTTTGAACGTGTATGATCTTTATTTGATCATAGAAGATGTTGGAAGTTCACAAAATTGAAGAATTTCAAGCCATTTGCAAAGTTGCCTTTTTGGGAAAGTGACTTGTAATGGAAACTTGCCATTTTGGGAAACTTTTTCAACCCTTTCTTTTTGATTCAAAAATGCTTCAAATGGGAAAACTTTGGTCATGAAAATTGTAGAATGGATCATTCCCTTTTCAAAAAGTACAAGAACTCATTCTAATTCATTTTGGATCAAAAGTTATGGCTTGTCAAAGTTGGGAAAAATCACATAATTTCAAGTTTTGTACCAAAGAGGCATTTTGCAAAATGACATGATCAAGCATTCCAAAGACATCAATTGTGCACAAACTCATTACAACATACTCACATGACCTCTAAAAATCATAATTGGCCCAATAATATTGCATTTTGATGCCTTGAACCTCATGAATTTCCAAAGTGGCCAAACTTTGGGAAAATTGCAAAACATCTCATAAGCTTTGATCCACTTGCTGATTTGCCTCAATCCCAATTCCATGGTCATCCTTAATCTCAGCTGAGCCAAGACAAGCCAAAAGCTAGCTATACCATTCCCCATACCTCAAGTACAAGTCAAGTTGACATTTTGGCAACTTGCCCATACCAATCACAACAGGCCACCAACAACTCTCTGCCCAATCCAGACTTTACAAACACACTCCAAGGGTCCATTTTCATAAGACATACAAGCCTGAAACATATTATAGGCCATAGTTCCAAGTTTATGCCTCATATGCATTTTCATTCGAAACACACTCCACAAGTATCAAACATCAAAACAAACTCCATAGAACATCTCAGCATTTCTCACTGATCATCCCTGACCCTTCACCTTGCCCTGCAACCCCCTGAAATCAAAACACGATTTCCTCCCTTCACTGAACAGAACTTGCTCAATCTCACAAACCAGCCATTCTAAACACCAACCAAGCCTTGCAAACTTCTCAGGGGGACCATTGGAGGACATTGGAAGCAAAGAGCTGGCCAGAAAGTTGCAAACTGAGAAAGCTCAAGCTCAGGTACCTCATGAACTTTTTTTTCCAGAAACGCATTTTTAAGTTCTTAAATGAATCTATGTGATGTGCTGATCATGCTGATATGTCTAGTTTTGCAAATGGTTAAGTATTGAGTATGTATGAAGCTTCTGAATTTTTTTTACCTAAACCCCTTTTGATTCGATTCAGCTTTGATACGAAAAATAAATGTGTTTTGTTTGTTGATTCTTGTTATATGATGTGTGGGGATGGATTCTGGGCAGAGAGATCAAGTTTTAGTGACCTAGGGAGTGAGTTAGCAATTTTCAGGGAAGGAGGTGGCCGGAGAAGATGACCGGAGGTCATTTCCGGCCACCTGAAAGTCATTAGTGCATTAATGAGGATTAGGGCTCAGTTTGAATGTAGGCCGTGGATTGGGTTGACTGGGGTTGACTTGCGCACAAACGTGTGGCCAGGATGCATCATTAAAACCCTAATCTCCAATTAATTAACTTAATCCTGTTTATTTAATTATTAAAATAAAAATTAGCCAGATTTGAATCTGGGCCCTTGGATCTGGCACGCAGTCAACCAGTCCAAGCCCAGATCAAATCCTGGCCATTCTTCTTGAATACTTTCCATTTATTTTCTTTTTATTTCATTTTTATCCATTTATCTTTCATATTTATTTTAAAATAGTTAGAAAAATCCCAAAAATATTTCCTTTTGCATTTTTGTTTCAAATATTTTTCTCAATCAGAAAATGATTTTTATTTTATTTTTTGCATTAAAAATTATTTTTAAATCATTTAAAAGTTTATTTCTAATTGGTTAATGAAAGTTAATTAATTAAAAATACTTTTAGGTATTTAAAAATCACAAAAAAATTCACATAGCATTTAAAAACATTTAGAAACATTGTCCAACTCTCAAACCAAATTTCTTTTTTGTTCTTGATGCCTTTTGATCATTTTCATTGGATTTAATTTCATTTCAAGGCAATATTTTGTTTCAAACTTCAAAAATTCATTTCTGCCTAACCATTGAGAGTTGGATGATGATTCTTTTTGCATTACATCTTGCATAGAATGTAGTTTATAGGATAAAATTAGTTTGAATTGATCTTGCATTTTCAATTTGTTTTGCATTTTTCTTGACAAGGTACCTTAAAACCCTGGCAATCTTAGGAAATTCATAACATTCAATAGGTTAGGAGTTGGATCCTCTCCTTTGGACAGTGAGCTTGTATAGGTTTAGGGTATCTTTGATTGCATTTTCAAATTTTTATCATGTTATTTGCTTCTGGTTTTGGATTTTTGCTTTGCATGATGCATGAAACCCTAATTTATGCCTTCCTTTGCATCCATCTTCCATTTTCTTGCATACCATGACTTTCCAAGACCTTTTGTGCATCCATTTGATTCATAATACATCTTAGGACATATTAGAATCATGTTTGATCATTTCATCTTTCATTTGCCATGTTATATGTCCATTGCATTCCATAACTTTTCATGAACATTCATGGTTTAATGCATGCTTCATTTGCATCCTTATGCTTGGATGATCATTCTCATCTCTTGTCATGTGTTTTCATCATCTCTTAGCATCCTCAACATCTTGTTTATGCTTCTGGTTTTGGTTTGCATCATCAAATTTCATCTCATTTGCATTGCATTTCATTTCTTATGCTAACATTTCAGGTGGTAAGTTGTTTGAGAAGTGAATTTGCCTTCACTTCTCATAATATCTTTTCATCTCTTTCATACTTCCCTTGCTGAATTTTGTATGTGTATTGGATTGAGCTTGCTCATTCTTGTTCATCTCTTAATTTCTTTCTTCAAGCAACTTGTCTTCTTAAGTGAAGCAAGTTGTTTTTCTTCTCTTTACTTCCTTCTCCTTTCATCTGCTTCCTTCCTGGTGGTTTCTCTGAAGATATTTCTCTCTTAAGCCTCATTAACCCTAGGAATAACCAAGCATGATCACAATTAGGGTTTGATTAGTCCCCCATTTAGCTTTTACCTTTGTGTCTCTTTGAGTCTTCTCTTCTCATCTCATAATCAGGGACTAAACCCTAAAGGTTTTAAGGCTTTGTGATTAAGCTTATGCCTGCATCCTTCTATTAGGATGGAGTGTATAACTTTAATCCTAAGTGTTAAACCCTTAATGTGTTTAAATCCTTTAATCAATTCACTTAATAATCATCAAGACATCAAGCTTGTAACTTGGGCCTTGCATTAGGGTTCTAATTCTTCCTTGACTGGTTAAGAAGGACTAACCCTAGTGTTAATGGACAAGTCCCCCTCATGTTGTCTTACAAACCATAAAAATCACTTCTTAATCTTACCATTAACTAAAATCCACTTTAATAAAGGCTTTGTTTTGTCATGAGGTTAATCCCTAATCATGGGTTAAGTTGAGGTATCTTCCTCAGCTTAAATGTTCTCATCTATTATCCTTCTATTAGGATGGTGTAATGGGTCCATTAAATCCTTGATTATGGCTTAAACTCATTACTTAACACTAAACAAAAACAACAAAAGACATCTAAATAATTACAAGTAGGTTAATGATCTTAATCCTACATCATGGTGATTAAGTGTGGGGTGCTTACTTCATACTTAAGGTATTCTTATTACCCCTAATCAGAGGGAGGATGTGATGAGTTTACTAACCCCTGGTTTAGGCTTAAGCTCATTAACTTATGACAAATTCCAAAAGGCAATAAAAGACTGAAAACACAAAAACAAACAATAATCGTCTCCTTCGGGATTCTTTTCTCATCTCATTCACTCACAAACGAGAACTTGCTTCTTCCGTCTAATGCAAGACAGTTTGCACCTGAGCCAGACAGGTCATACACTTGAGCATAGACGAGTAAGCAGTTCATCAGTCAATTTATCTTTCAGTCTCTTTGGGTCGAACTACGGTGTTCTGACTTCCTCATTGCACGAGAGGATACGTAGGCATAACTTAACAGTTATCGAACAAAAGTCTCTGTATATTTCATTTCACATTTCTTTTACACTGACACTTGCCATATTTCATTTCACATTTCTTTTACACTGACACTTGCATTCTTTCCAGCTTTGATACACAAATAGCACTGACACTACCCCTTTAAAACACAAATCTTCTAAGCGTGGATCCCATCGAGTACGACGGACAGTCTGGGTGCTAATACCTTCCCAGGTTGTAACCAACCCCCTTTCTCAGCCTCTCTGGTTCGCAACCGTCTTATCCATACCTTTCTAGGTCTATGCAGCATTGCCTTTCCTTCGGGATAAAAATGCCTAGCTAGCGACTCTATTCATTTTCCTTCTCCTTTCGCCGACCGTTCGCGTTTGTACCCCTTCTGACCTGAGGTGTCATTTGGTGGGAGCGACAAGTAGGATTAAGATCATTAACCTATTTGTAGTTATTTAGATGTTTTTGGGTTTTTGTTTAGTTTCAAGTAATGAGTTTAAGCCATAATCAAGGATTAGTGAACTCATTACACCATCCTAATAGAAGGATAATAGATGAGAGCACTTAAGCTGAGGAAGATACCTCAACTTAATCCATGGTTAGGGATTAAATTCATGACAAAACAAGCCTTTATTACACTGGATTTTAATTAAGGGTGAGATTAAGAAGTGAGTTTTATGATTGGTAAGACAACTTGAGGGGGACTTGTCCATTAAACACTAGGGTTAGTCCTTCTTAACCATAAAGGAAGAATTAGAACCCTAATGTAAGGCCCAAGTTAGAAGTTATTGTCTTAGTGATTATTAGATGGATTGATTAAGAGGTTTAAACAAATTAAGGTTTTAACACTTAGGATTAAAGTTATACACTCCATCCTAAGAGAAGGATGGAGGCATAACCCATATTCCAAATTCCTAAAGCCTTAAAGGTTTAGTTTCTAATGATGAGATGAGAAGAGAGACACAAAGAAGACCCAAAGGTAAAAGCTAAAGGGTGGACTAATCACAACCCTAATTATTATCATGCTTGGATGTTCCTATGGTTTGTAAGGCTTGAGAAATATCTTCAGAGAAGCCACCAATGGAAGAAGCAGATGAAAGAAAGAAGAAGTAGAAGAATAAGTTACTTACTTCACTGAAGAAGATAAGTAACTTAAAGAAAGAAAGTGAGAGATGAACATGAGTGAGCAAGCCCACTCAATGACAATGGAAAATTCAGCAAAGATGCATAAGAAGAAGATGAAGAGAAATGAGAAGTGAAGGCAAATTCACTTCTCAAGTTAACTTACCACCTGAAAATGTTAGCATAAGATGCATAAAGAAAGAAATGACATGAAATGATACATATACAAAGGAAAAAATCAAAACCAGAAGCAATCACATGATGCAAATGATGCTATGACATGATGCAAAGGTAAACCAAGTGCTATGAATGTTCATACAAAGACGAGATGCAAATGGAAGCATGCTTTGAAGTTTGAAAGTTCATGAAAGTTTATGGAATGAAATGAATGCAAATCATGTCAAACGAATGAATAAATGATCAAGCATGATTCTAACATGTCTTAAGATGTCTAAGATGACATGTGAATGCATAAAATGTCATGGCAAGCTCATGTATGGATGCATATGCAACATGAATGCAAATGAAGATGCAAAATTAGGGTTTTAAGGCAATATGAGATGCAAGTGACCAAAACAGAAGCAATCCACGTGATAAAAATTTGTAAATGGACTCAAACAAACCCTAACCACATTGGATATCACACCCCAAAGGAGAAGGTCTAACTCTTAACCTAAAGAAAGTTATGATTTTTCTAAGTTAACTAGGGTTTTTGGGTACCTCAAAAGGAAAAATGCAAATCAATTTGGAAATGAAAGATAAATTCATGCCAAAAATATCCAAGAAACTATGTTATATGGAAAACAATGCAAAAATAATCATCATTAAACCATTCATGGTTAGGCAGAAAAGATTTTTTTAAGTTAGGGTTCCAAAAAGGGGATTTTATGAACCCTAAATTCAAAGAGAATGTCAAAGTATGTTCAAAACCAAAAAAGAAATTTATATGAATGGTTTGACAATGTTTCTAAATGTCTCAAGATGCAATGTGAAATTTTTTGTGATTTTTAGAAACCTAAATGGTATTTTAATTAATTAATTTCCATTAATTAATTAAAATAAACATTTAAATATTTTTAAAAATGCTTTCTTAATGCAAAAAATAAAAATAAAAATGTTTTTGGATGAAGAAAAATATTTGAATTAGAAATGCGAAGTTTGAAAATTTTTGGATGAGTTTTGATATTTTAAAATAATTATGCAAAAGAAATAAGAAAAAATGAAATAAAAAAGAAATAAATGAGAAGTATGTGCATCTGATGGTTGGTATTCAAACTGGGAAAGGAGGGAAAGACCACGCGCGTTTTTGGAGGGCTGAGATTGATTCTGGCATTTTTTAATTAAACCTAATTAATTAAATTAATTAAACTGATTAGGGTTTTAATGAACTAATCTTGGCCTTCCATTCACGCGCTAAACTTGATCCTACGACCTACATTCAAACTGAGCCTTAAACCCTAAAAATTAACCCTAATGACTTTCAGGTGACCGGAGCTAGCTCCGGTCATCTTCTCCGGCAGGACCCTCAACCCAACTTCTTCCCTATGTCATTTTAAGAGCTCTAAAGCTCCAGATCAAACCCCCAAACCTTCCCAAGCCTGAATCTACCCTCAAAACAAATTTCTAATGGATCATGAACAAGATACGAATCAAAACTCAAAACTGGCAAAACTTTAAGACAACCATGAAATACTCAATACACAACCATTTTCAAAACCAACAAGTGCAGTGTAATCAGTGAAGCATATAGATCATTTCTATAACATAAAAAACAAGTTCTGGAAAATTTATTCTTGAGGTATACCTGAGATGAAGCTTTTCAGTTTGGCACTTTCTGGACCTCTCTCTTGTGCAAATAGCCTCCACTTGATCCCCTGATGATGTTGCAAGGCTTGGAAGGAGTTGAAATAAGCTTGTTTGAGAGATGGCAACTGAACTGCACTGAAATCGTGTTTTGTGAAGAGAGGCTTTGAAGCTTGTTTAATGGTTGGGAAATGATCTATGGATGATGGTGAGTTAGTTTATGAAGTTTGTTTGAGGTTTTAGTGGCTGAGCAGAGAGAATCGAAAGCTTGAAGGTTGAGGGTGATTTTGTGAAACTTGGTGTATGAGAGTGTTCAGGCTTGTGTGTCTTGTGTTATGGCTTGCTTTTGGTCCACATAACATGTCTCTATTGGCCATAGAGTTGTTGTGGCTGCAGCTGATTGGTATGAGTCAAATTGCAAAAAGTCAACAACTTATGTACTTGAGGTATGGGCTTGTGCAGCAGCTGTTTCATGGCATGTCTTGGTTCAACATTGATCAAGGAGGTCCATAGAAAATGATTCGGGGTGCTGCAGCAAGTGTATGAAAAAATTCATGCCCTTTTGCAAATTTGAAGAACTTTGGCCCTTTTTGAATTTCTTGAAGTTCAAGGCATGCAAGTGAATGATTCTTTGGGCAATTTTGATCACAATGCATTGTACTATGTTTATATGATGCTTATAGATGCATTAGAGGTCACAAAATGACTTGGCAAGTGGTTTTGCAAAAAATCCTCTTTGGTGTATTCTTGAAAATTATAGGATTTTTTCCAACTTTGCAAGGCCATAACTTGAGTTCCATAATGAATTAGAACATGTTATTGTACTTTTTGAAAAGGGAATGATCCAATCTACAACTTTCATGACCAACAATTTTGCATTTGAAGCCTTTTTGGTTGAGAAAGAGGAGGTTGAAGAACTTTCCCAAAATGGAAAGTTTCCATTACAAGTGATTTCCATTTTTGGCAACTTTTGGTTTAGCTCAAATTTATTCAATTTTGTGAACTTACAAGTACTTCAATGATCAAATAAAGATCATATAACTTCAATTTGATGAACATATCACTTTGGTTCCATTGTTGGGGGCCTCAGATGCCTTGATTTTGCTCTGACTTGCTCAAGAAGTTACCTAGTGAACAAATGACTTCCACAATGAATTTCTTCATCAAACTTGGTACACATGATCCTTATAACATCTTAAGAACATTAGAAACAAGAATGGCCCAAAAATTTGGAGTTAAGGCCTCTGAAACCAAAACCCTAATTTTGGTCATCTGTGTAGTGAAAACCCGAGCTCTACTTCCATGCCTTGCCAGTTCTTGTGATTTCTTGACTTCCTTGATCTTTGAGGGATATAATATGATGGTAGAACACACATGGACCCTCTTGGAACACTTGGAGGCCTTTGGAGTGGCTCAGATGAATCCTTGGATTTCTCAGATCACAAACCCTAGATGCAGATGAACTTGAACTATGTAGTGAAACAAAAATGCAATATGAGATAGTATGCTTATACTAATGCAAACATGAAAGATCACAAGTTAATGGTGTGATGAGTGAGGGAAAATTTGGGGTGTTTATATCTGCCCCTATTCAAACATGAGTTAGCTGTGCAGGATGTAAGCGCCTGGCTTAACAGACAAACAAGATAACTTGTGGTTGAATACCAAAGACAGTCCAAAATTTGCACTCACTGGTGATAAGAAGAAAAGGGATATAAATTGTAAAAGGTAGCATTGCAGTATTATTAGAATGCGGGCGATGGAGGGCGACCATCGAGCAGAGGACGACTGCTGGGGATAAAGCAATGATGGGGACGACCGACAAGTTGGGGAAATAAAGAGATCATAACGGGGACGACCATTAAGTAAAGAAACATGGTTCTCTGGGGATTAAAAACAAAGATAATGATGGGGACGGCCACCAAGTTCATAAAGTAGTGTAAACAACGATGGGGACAGCCATTGGTTTAAAGAATAAATGAAATATTGATGAGGGACGGTCATCAAAGGCGAAGGACGATCACCTAGCAGAGGACGACTGCTCATTATCACGACATATGACGAATGACGGATAGGAAAAAAGATCGACGATGGGGACGACCATCGGATAAGCATGATGAAGGACGATAATCAAGAGGTGAAGGACAATCACCTAGCAGGGTACGACTGCTCTCGGGGTTTATCGTGACATAGGACGAATGTCAGATAACAAAATAAATGATGGGGACGACCATCAGATAAAATGATGAAGGACGATCATCAAAAGGTGAAGGACGATCACTTAGCAGGGGACGGCTGCTAACTATCACAACATAGGACGAATGCCAGATAAAAAAGGGTTCCAATAATGGAGACTAGGATGGGGAAAGGATGAGGCACGGTCATCCAAAGGTGAAGGACGATCACCTGGCAGGGTACGGCTGCCGAAAGTACCACGACATAGGACGAATGTCGGATAGAAGAAAAGTTGCTTTGCTGGGGAATGTTAAGCACGGGCGAGTGTTTATGCTCAAGAATAAAAGGTATAAGTGTTTTGACGCTGTGCATAGATTAAAGATGCGGACGAGCATCCTTAAGGCCATGATACGGACGAGTATCGGTAGAAAAAAACGTTGACGCGTGTTCAGAGATGATGATACGGACGAGTATCAAAAGAGAATGGGTATAATTTATGAACAATCATTTGTATATGAGAGTGTAAAATGGTGTTCTGGCGACCTGTGGGGATAGAATGACACAGACGAGTGTCAAAAAGAACATGTTATAATCAAGTGCTTGATTGGCAACAAGTGTTGGGGAAAGGTGACACAGACGAGTGTCAAAAGGATATGTGTAGGTTTCTGAATGCAAAGAGGATGCTTTGGCTTATCTGCAGGGGGATGATATGACACGGACGAGTGTCGAAAGAGTATATACAAACAGGCATTTGTGTTGGAGAGTGAAAAGGGGACGCTTTGGCTTTTATTTGCAAGGGATGTGAGCTTTTATATACATTGCTGATGGGATGCTAAGGGTATTTGCAGGTGACTGGTTCGAATCAGGCTTGTGATCATGCAAATGTTTGATTTTTGCTGCAATGCCCCGTATTAGACGGAATGCTACGCTCTGTGGGGAAAAATGATGTGAATGCTATGATTATGCAAAAAAAGGAACTAATCCGGGATTCGGATCTCGTTGTTCTGAAGATCTCTGGCTGATCTGCTTGGAGGAATATCCCAGCTGGGGGTGATCATTGGTAGATCTGTTAAGATATATAGCTCTGCTTGGGGAACTAGATCATTGATAGACCTATCCGGTAAGGAGAAGCCCAGCTGGGGATAAGGAAACTTTCGTCACTTTGTTGTGTGAGAATTTCAGGCATTGCTCTTCTGAGGAGAGGCTGGAACTCTGCGGGGAGATAGTTCTTTTGTCTTTGAGATACCTGGCACTCTGTTTGGGGAAGAAAAGATCACTGAACGATCTTCATAGAGGACTTTGTGGGGATCCCGGCTGGGGAAGCTCCTGTTGAATAGACTTCTGTTGATGATGAGGAGGTTTTGACAACTCCGCTGGGGAAAAAGAACATTTCAGATACTGCTCGGGGAGGAGGTATGCTGGGGAGAGTGTGCCTGGCATGCCCCATGCTGTGTATTGAATACCTGCAACCTGTTAAGACAAAGAAACGCACAAGCATTCCGAGGTATCCCTTACCGGATTCCATCATAGGAGTTAGATATTCCTGAGAGTAAATATATTTCCTGTAAGCATTTTATTAAGAATGGCTCATTTGTTTTATGCAAGTATCATATTATGGATATTGGACAATTTTGCAAACGAAAATAAAAATGTACGAGAAGAGGTGTGACTGAAAATCTGATTTTATTAATCTGAATGCCCTGAATTGGCAAATACAGTCAAAGAAACTAATCCCCTGGAATGAGTGTCGCTCCCGATAAATGGGGAATGGCCCAAATAAAGGTACAGACGCGAACGGTCGGCGAAAAGAACAATGAGAACACACAGCAGTGAACTCACTGGAAAAGAAAAGAGTCGCCAGCTAGGCATTTTTATCCCGGAGGAAAGGCAATGCTGCATAGACCTAGAAAGATATGGATAAGACGGTTGCGAACCAGAGAGACTGAGAAAGGGGGTTGGTTACAACCTGGGAAGGTATTAGCACCCATATTGTCCGTCGTACTCGACGGGATCCACGCTTAAAAGATTTGTGTTTTAAAGGGGTAGTGTCAGTGCAATTTGTGTATAGAATAGCTGGAAAAGATGTACAGGTGTCAGTGTAAAAGAAGTGCAAAGTGTGATATATAGTGTCAGTGTAAGGACAAAGGATGAGATGCTCAAGACCATGAGGCTAAAAGAATAATGCTGGAAAGAGGGGGAATATACAGAGACTTTTGTTCGATAACTGTTGAGTTATGCCTACGTATCCTCTCGTGCAATGAGGAAGTCAGAACACCGTAGTTCGACCCAAAGAGACTGAAAGATGAATTGACTTGTGAACTGCTTACTTGCCTATGCTCAAGTGTATGATCTGTCTGGCACAGATGCAAACTGTCTTGCATTAGACGAAAGAAGCAAGTTCTCGGTTGTGAGTGAATGAGATGAGAAAAGAATCCCGGAGGAGACGATTATTGTTTGTTTTTGTGTTTTCAGTCTTTTATTGTTTTTGGATTTTGTCATAAGTTAATGAGCTTGAGCCTAAACCAATGGATTTAGTAAACTCATCACATCTTCCCTCTGATTAGGGGTAATGAGAATACCTTAAGTGTGAAGTCAGATTCTCACACTTAATCACCTTTGGTATAGGATTAAGATCATTAACCTATTTGTGATTAATTAGATGTTTTTGGTGTTTTTGTTTAGTGTTGAGTAATGAGGTTAAGCCATAATCAAAGATTAAACAGACTCATTACACCATCCTAAAAGAAGGATAATAGATGAGAATGTTTAAGCTGAGGAAAAGCTCCTCAACTTAATCCATGATTAGGGATTAAACTCATGACAAAACAAGCCTTTGGTTAAGTGGATTTTATTTAATGATATGATGATGAAGTGAATTTTATGATTTGTAAGACAACTTGAGGGGGACTTGTCCATTAGCACCAGGGTTAGTCCTTCTTAACCATTTAAGGAAGAATTAGAACCCTAATGCAAGGCCCAAGTTACAAGTATGATGTCTTGATACTTATTAAGTGGATTGATTAAGAGATTTAAACACATTAAGGGTTTAACACTTAGGATTAAAGTTATACACTCCATCCTAAGAGAAGGATGCAGGCATAAGCTTAATCACAAAGCCTTAAAGCCTTTAGGGTTTAGTCCCTGATTATGAGGTGAGAAAAGATGACTCAAAAGAGACACAAAGGTAAAACTATGAGGGGAGACTAATCAAAACCCTAATCATTGTCATGCTTGGTTGTTCCTAAGGTTTGTGAAGTTTACAGGAGCAATCTTCAGAAGAACCACCAGGAAGCAGATGAAAGGATCAAGAGAAGCAAAATGACTTGCTTCATTCAAGAAGTCAAGTCACTTGAAGAAAGAGAGTAAGGAGAAGAATGAGCAAGCTCAAACTCAAACACCATATAAAACTGCAGCAATGGATGCTAGAGGGATGAGAAGAAAAGTTATGAGAAGTGAAGGCAAATTCACTTCTCAAGTTCACTTACCACCTGAAATGTTAGAAAAGGAATGCAATGCAATGCAGAATGGGATGAGATGACATGATGAGAAACAAAACCAGAAGCACATACATGATGCTTATGATGTTATGAGATGCTACAAACATGAAACAGCACATGGAAATGATCATACAAGCTTATGAATGCAAGAGAAGCAACTTAGGAACCATGAACATACATGAGAAGTTATGGAAGGCACATGGCATACAACATGACAAATGCAAGATGCAATGATCAAACATGCTTTCTATATGTCTTATGATGTCAAATGAATCACATGGATGCTTGAAATGTCATGGCAAGTCATGCTATGCAAGAGAATGCAAGATGGATGCATATGGAAGCCCAAATTAGGGTTTATGAATCAAACATCAAACACAACCCAAAATCAGAATCAAACAACATTACAAAAAATTGAAAATGCCACACAAAGGACCCCTAATCCCATACTAAACCACTGCCCAAAGGAGAGGTCTCAACTCTCAACCAATTTCAAGTTATGATTTTTACAAGATTCTAGGGTTTTTAGGGTTCCTAAACAAAAGAAATGTCAAACAATTTGAAAATGAAAGATCAAATCATGGCCTTTTCATCTCAAAAACTACATGCTAAACACAATGCAATGCAAGAAGAATCAATGTCCAACTCCTCATGAATAGGCAGAAATGATTTTTTGAACTATGGATCAATTTAATGCATAAAAATGATTTTAATTCAATGAAAAATTCTTAAAATGCATCAAGATCAAAAAGAAATTTGGTTTGAAGGTTGGACAATGTTTCTAAATGTCTTAGAACATTTCATGAATTTTTTGGTGATTTTTAAATACCTAAAAGTATTTTTAATAAATTAATTTTCATTAATCAATTAAAAATAATCTTTTAAATATTTAAAAATACTTTTTTAATGCTAAAAATAAAAATAAAAATATTTTTGTGTCTTAAAAATTAATAAAACTTTTGAGAAAAAGTTTCATAATTTTTAAGACATTTTTGCTATTTTAAATTAATTATGCAAATAAAATGAAAAGAAATGAATTAAAAATGAATTTAAACTGAATTAAATAAAAGTCAACACATCCTAGGGCCTGGATTCAAAGTTACACGCGCGGGAAGAGACCTGGCGCCACATCCTACGGTTCAAATTCAAAATCAGCTAATTAAATGCTTATGCCCTAATTACACCGTTAAACACTCTCAGATGACCGGAACAGTGTTCCGGTCATCTTCTCCGTTCACCCAAAACCTCAAACTCACTCTACACGTTACGAAAATGAAATCTAAATGAACAGAAATGCTTCCCACTCACTCACGAATCATAACCCTCAAACAAAACAAATTTATTTTTCCATGAAAGGCTGAATCGAAGCAAACAAGAACTAGGGCAAAAAAGTTTCAGGAAGCAATTACATTCTCATTTCATCACCATTTTCAAAACTAAAAGCATCAGAACAATCAGTGAAGCATGAAGAACAAGTTTAGAACTTAAAAAATGATTTCTGGAAAAATATTTCTTGAGCTACCTGAGATTCGAAGCTTTCACTCCAGCAACTTTCTGACCCTCCCTCTTGGTGTAATCCACTCCACTTGACCCTCTAGTGATGCTTGAATACTTAGAAAGAGTTTAAGCTGGCTGGTTGAGGAGTTTGAGCAGCTTCTGCTCAAGCTCAGTTGAAAATGGTGATGGTGGTTCAGGATGTTTCTGGCACTGGTGAAGGGTTGTTTGTGGTCCAGATGATGAGTAGAGAAGGTTTGTGGAGTTTATTTGGATGTTGGTGAGCTGTGGAGTGAGTTTCGAAAGAAACTGCAAGTTGGAGTGAAAATGGAGAAGTGGAGTTCTTTCTGGTTTCTGGCTTAGGCTTTGCTTGGTTTATGCTCTATGGAACATGGTGAAATGATTGGTGAAGTTGGTTTGAGTGTTTGTGAGCTGGGCAGAGAGATTCGAAGGGAAATGCAAATGGGGTGGTTTTTGTGAATGTGTTTTTATGATGTGTTTCAGCTTGGCCTCTTGATGTGTTTGGCTTGCAAATGGATAGTATAAAATAATTCTATAGGTCAGATGATTTGACCTGGCCTTTATTGATTGGTAAGTTCACTTTTGCCAAAAGTCCACTCTTTGTGTAAGGAAAGCATGGCTTGGTTCTAGGCTTGGTACAAGGGCTAGGGCTGGCGCAGCATGGTGAGGTGAGATGTTATGGCTGGTTCAGCATCCAAGAAATCAAGTGGGTGAAGTGTCATGAGTGATTTTGCAAGTTGGCTTCTTTTGAAACTTCATGAAAATGCCTTGTTACACAAACCATGAACATGTGATCTCTTGGTCCAAATCTGATTTTTAGGACTTATGTGATGTTTGTACCTTGGTTTGAAGTGAACTAGAAGTTACAAATGGCCTTGGTTCATGATTTTGCAAATTTCTCATTTGAGGCATGTCTTGAAAATAAGTGATTTTTGGCAACTTTGTCACACCATAACTTTTGATCCAAGAAGAATTAGATCATGTTCTTGTACTTTTTGAAAAGGGAAAAATGTATTCTACAACTTTCATGACCAAAGTTTTTTCCATTTGAAGCATTTTTGGATCAAAAAGCAAGGCTTGAAAAATGACCTAAAATGACATATTCTTGAAAAAAGTCAACCATGCCCTAAAAAGTCAACTTTGCAAAAACTTCAAATTCTTGATTTTTGTGAACTTAAAACTTCTTCCATGATCAAATAAAGATCATATACACTCAAATTGATGAAGAATGCCCATTGGTTGGGTCATTGGGGGCCTCAGATGCCCTGATTTTGCACTGACTTGTCTGAAAAGTCAACTCTTGTTCAGATGACTTCCCCATGGAATTTCTTCATGAAACATGATATGCATACTCCCTATACCATATAGAGACCAATGGAAACAAGAATGACCAAAAAATTTGGAGTTATGGCCTCTGAAACCAAAACCCTAATTTTAGGTCAACTGTGCAGTCAAACTTGGCTCTGCACCCACACCAATCCCAACTCTTGTGATTATTTGCATTTCTTGACTTTGAGAGGATGTAATATAATATAAGAACACACATGGATCCCTCTGAAGTGATTGATGGCCTTTGGAGTGGCTCAAGAAGCTCTGGGATTGCTCAGATCACAAACCCTAGGTGCAGATGACTTAGAAACTATGCAGTGAATCAAAAATGAGATATGGGGTGATATGAGGGTGTTTATGCATATGAGATGATCACAAGCCATGGTGTGAATGGGTGAGGGAAAATTTGGGGTGTTTACAATGAGGAGATTTTTACAAATTGAAAAAGTAAAAGTGTTGGCAATGTTGACGCATTCCAGTGAGCTTCCTTTGCTATGACCTGTACGACCTTGACGCTCTTCTCATCTTGCTTTCTGAAGAAGGTTGATTCAGACCGATGCTTTATCCTTCCGAAACTTGCCGTGTTGTTGTGATATAGACGAATTCAGAATGCAGTTGTTCGCTTATTCCCTAATTTTGCGTGGATAGCCCTTTCAGGTTTTCAATCCACCGGGATACCCATTTTTGCCTGAGTTGTCCAATGCGGCTTTTTAACTCAGCGGGTGTACACATTTTTTTTTATTTTTCCCTTATTATTGCCCGAGTCTTTTATTCTGTTTTTGACTCGCCGGGATGCCCTATTTTTGTCTGGACTTACATTCTATTTTTATGTCTTGCGGCTCATTTTATGCGAAGTATTTTTTAACTGCGTCTGAATTCACAGGGGATAAGAAATCTTCACCATCCATAGTAGTGAGCATCAGTGCTCCACCAGAGAAGACCTTCTTTACTATGAATGGGCCATCGTAGTTTGGAGTCCATTTGCCCATGTGGTCTGTATAAGGAGGAAGGAGTCTTTTCAGTACAAGATCCCCTACTTGGTATTCCCGAAGCCTGACTTTCTGATCGAAGGCTTTCTTCATTCTCTTCTGATATAACGGCCCATGACAGATAGCAACTAATCTCTTTTCTTCGATCAGATTCAGTTGAGTGTACCGAGAACGGACCCATTCTGCTTCATTCAGCTTGACATCCATTAGTACCCATAAGGAGGGTAGTTGAACTTCAACAGGTAGGACAGCCTCCATACCATACACAAGTTGATAGGGTGTTGCCCCAGTAGATGTTCTGATTGAGGTACGGTACCCATGCAAGGAAAATGGTAACATTTCATGCCAGTCTTTGTAAGTAACCACCATCTTCTGCACAATCTTCTTGATGTTTTTGTTAGTTGCCTCAACAACGCCATTCATCTTTGGCCTGTAAGGAGAAGAGTTGTGATGTTGGATTTTGAAGTCCCGACATAGTTTTGCCATCATCTTGTTATTCAAATTGGAACCATTATCAGTAATGATTCGCTCGGGTACTCCATATCGACATATGATGTCTCTTTTCAGGAATCTGGCTACCAGTTGTCTGGTGACGTTTGCATACGAAGCTGCTTCGACCCATTTGGTGAAGTAATCAATGGCTACCAGGATGAATCTGTGGGCATTTGAAGCAATCGGTTCGATCTTTCCAATCATGTCAATGCCCCACATGGCAAAGGGCCAAGGTGAAGACATTACGTTCAAAGGATTTGGAGGCACATGCACTTTATCTGCATAGATCTGGCATTTGTGGCACTTTCTAGCATAGGCACAACAGTCTGCATCCATTGTGATCCAGTAGTAACCTGATCTTAATAATTTCTTAGCCATTGCATGTCCTCCAGCATGGGTACCGAAAGATCCTTCATGCACCTCGTGCATCAGCAAGTCTGCTTCTTTCTTATCAACACATCTAAGAAGAACCATGTCAAAGTTTCTCTTGTATAATGAACCATCAACATTAAGGAAGAAACTACCAGCCAGCCTTCTTAGTGTCTTCTTATCATTGGATGATGCCCTAGATGGGTATGCTTGATCCTCTAAGAAGAATTTGATGTCATGGAACCAAGGCTTGTCATCTTTAGCAATGTCCACAAGGAATACATATGCTGGTCGGTCTAGTCTGGATACCGAAATCTGAGGCACAAAATTTGCAGTTTGAACCTTGATCATGGAGGAAATGGTAGTTAGAGCATCTGCGAACTGATTTTCGTCTCGAGGAATATACTCAAGTTTGACTGTTGTGAAGAAAGTTAATAATCTCCTCGTATAGTCACAGAATGGGATCAGATGCTCTTGGTGAGTGTACCATTTGTCGTTGGTCTGATTGATTACCAAAGTTGAATCTCCGAATACAGTTAAAGTTTTGATCCTGAGGTCAATGGCTTCCTCAAGACCCATGATACAGGCTTCGTATTCAACTTCGTTGTTAGTGCATGCAAAGGTGAGTTTTGCCGTGAAAGGCATGTGAACTCCTTTAGGTGTAATGAGCACTGCACCAACTCCACGTCCATTCATATTGACAGCCCCATCAAACATCATTGTCCATTCTTCTTTTGGGTCAGGCCCTTCAGTGTGAACAGGCTCTTCATGATCCTTTGCTTTTAGGAACATGATGTCTTCATCAGGTAAGTCAAATCTCATTGGTTGGTAATCATTAATGGGTTGCTCAGCTAGGTAGTCAGACAGTACACTGCCTTTGATGGCTTTTTGAGATGTGTACTGAATGTCATACTCTGTCAGAATCATTTGCCATCTTGCAATCCTTTCGGTAAGTGTTGGCTTCTTAAATATGTACTTGACGGGGTCCATCTTTGAAATCAACAAGGTAGTGTGAGTCAGCATATACTGTCTTAGTCGGTGAGCAGCCCACGCTAAAGCACAGCACGTTTTCTTTAGCAGTGAATAACATTGTTCACATTCGATAAACTTTTTGCTTAGGTAGTATATTGCATACTATTTTCGACCAGACTCGTCATGCTGTCCCAACACACACCCCATTGATCCTTCTAATACTGTCAGGTACATTATTAGAGGTCTTCCTTCAACTGGAGGCATACGAATTGGAGGTTATTGTAAGTACTCTTTAATTTTGTCAAAAGCTTTCTGACAATCTTTGTTCCACCTGACCGTTTGTTCCTTTCTTAACAATTTGAACAGGGGCTCATAGGTTGTAGTGAGGTGAGATATGAACTTTGATATGTAGTTCAATCTACCTAAGAACCCCCGAACTTCCTTTTCAGTCCTAGGTGCAGGCATTTCCTGAATGACTTTGACTTTGTCAGGATCAACTTCAATTCCCTTTTCACTTACGATAAATCCCAGCAACTTACAGGAACGTACCCCGAATGTGCATTTGTTGGGGTTAACTTCAGCTGGTACTTTCTCAGACACTTGAACAACTTCAGCAGATTTACCAGATGGTCTTCTTCAGCGAGGGACTTGGCAATCATGTCATCCACGTAGCATTCAATTTCTTTGTGGATCATATCGTGGAATAATGTCACCATAGCCCATTGATAAGTCGCACTGGCATTCTTCAGTCCAAAAGGCATTACCTTATAACAAAATGTGCCCCAGGGTGTGATGAAGGTTGTTTTCTCCATGTCTTCGGGTGACATTCTGATCTGATTATACCCAGAAAATCCATCCATGAAAGAGAACACCGAGAACTGAGCTGTGTTGTCAACCAATACATCAATGTGAGGTAAAGGGAAATCGTCCTTCGGGCTAGCTCTGTTCAGGTCCCGGTAATCCACACACATCCGTACTTTTCCATCCTTCTTAGGCACTGGTACAATGTTAGCCACCCACGGCGGGTAACTAGTTACAGCAAGGAAACCGATATCCCACTGTTTTTGTACTTCTTCCTTAATCTTCATAGCCATATCCGGGCGAGTACTGCGTAGATTTTGCTTCACTGGAGGGCAATATTCTTTCAAAGGTAGCTTATGCATAACAATATCCGTATCTAGACCTGGCATGTCCTGATAGGACCAAGCAAAGACGTCGACGTATTCTCGAAGCATGTCAATGAGTTGTTCTTTTACTGAAGCCTGCAGACTGGCCCCAATCTTCACTTCTTTCAAATCATCTTCGGTACCAAGATTAACTGTCTCAACCTCCTCCTGATGAGGGGTGATCACTTTCTCTTCCTAAGTCAACAGCCTGGCTAACTCTTCAGGTAACTCATAGTCTTCTTCAACCCCTTCATCAGCTTGAGTAATTGGATTGTCGAAGTCATACAGGGTCATAGCAGTGTTGTTGTCGGTGCAATCTGGAGGGTAATCTCTTCAAGGGTTGATATTGGTTCGTTTTAGTGACTAATATTAATCTTGTTTAGAAAAAGTGAAAATGAAGTCATTTATTTTGAAAACATTGCCATTTTATTTTTTTGTACAAAAGTGAAATATGAATAGACAGTGAGCGAAAAAGAGACTTGTTTGCAAAAGATGTCTGATATTCAATGATTAATCCATTTGCACAAAATTAAAATATGGCCCTATTACAAAATGAGTCCTGACACCTTGGGCAAGATGCAGGACTTGATGCATGCTGAAAAAAAAGCAGGAAATAATAATTACTCTGCAGGAGTAACCCTTATAATTTCCTGGGAAGACCAGTTAAGGACTTGATGACCCGGGGTCTTTGGACGTATCCAGCTCTCCAGGTTGAGGTCGCTTTCCGCCTCGTCTTCTAGGTTGTTAACAGCATCCGGGGTGAGCACCCCTCCACTGATGAACTCGGGCTCCCTAATAGCCTCTGATCGATCTGGTCGGAATGGTTTGTAACCCAAACCGAACCTGTCCTCCTTCTTCTCCACCGGTAGCAGCTTGCCCCAGCCTTGGGCATTGCCATCTTCAACAATCATTTGGGCTTGCTGATAGGAGACAATTGAAGTACCCATCCTGTCTTCCTGGGATGCAGCAAATACTTCAGTCGTCGCCTCATTGACATTCAGGGCCTCGAACCCTTGGCTCATAGTTTCATGGATTTCACCATCCATCTCAATATATTTGTAAGTAGCCAGATGGCTAACAAATATGTCCTCCTCACCACAGATGGTGATAATCTGCCCTTCCCACTCATATTTCAATTTCTGGTGAAGGGTCGACGTTACTGCGCCTGTGGCGTGAATCCAAGGTCGACCTAACAAACAACTGTAAGCAGGCTGTATGTCCATCACATAGAAAGTGGTCTTAAAGACTTGCAGACCGATTATCACTGGTAGCTCCACCTCTCCAAGAACAGATCTTTTGGATCCATCAAAAGCCCTGACCACAAGATTACTTGGCCGGAGAGCTATTCCATCATATTCGATCTTGACAAGAGCTTTCTTTGGCAAGACATTGAGTGAGGACCCAGTGTCTATAAGAACATGAGATAGTACAGCTCCCTTGCACTCCAGGGTGATGTGAAAAGCTTTGTTGTGGTGACGTCCTTCTATGGTCAAATCAGCATCAGTGAAACCTAGCCCATGGCTAGTATTGACATTTGACACAACTGTTTCCAGCTGATTCACTGTGATCTCTTCTGGCACGTAGGCAGTGTGCAGAACTTTGAGTAGTGCATCCCGATGGGCTTCGGAACACAATAGCAGGGATAATATAGAGATCTTAGAAGGAGTCTGGTGGAGATGGTCGACAACTTTATAGTCACTTCTTTTAATTATCCTCATAAATTCATCCACATCCTGATCGAAGGATGATTTATGAGTCTCTTTTGATGTAGATTCTTCAGGTATCACACACTTCCCTTTGGCTTTGGTAGCAGCCTCTGCCTCAGTATTAATTCTGGGAGCTTGTGACACGAAGAGACGTCCGCTTCAGGTGAAGCCTCCGCCTCCCCCGACATTGTCAACTTGGGGAGTAAGAACTGGAGAATCAAGAAGGACTTTTTCTCCATTCCAGTATAGGTCAGCACCATAATGCCATGGTATAGCACTGTCTTTATCATATGGAAGTGGCCCTGGCACTGTGATAGTGACTGGGCTTACTGCAACAGAAGTTGGAACTGTAATTGTCTGTGGGTCATAGAAGTTAGTGACAAGACTTCTGGTGGATGTTGGTGGTGGTGAATTGAAGCTTGGTTGAAATTGTTGTTGAGATTGTTGAAAGTTGCTGGAATTCGGGACCGTTGTCGGGTCATAATAAATTGTAACTATGGAAACATCATTGTTGGTGGTTGCTGGAGTTGTAGAAGGAGATGAAATGGAACTGTTGTTTAGTGAAGTGATGGAAGAAGTGGTTGCTGAAGTTGTAGATGAATCAGTTGGAACAATGGTTGTTGCAGTTGTAGAAGAATCAATAGGAACAATGGTTATTGCAGTTGTAGAAGATTCACTTGTTGTTGACAAAAGAGTTGCTGGTACTGTAGAAGCGGTTGTGGTTATTTGCAGAATGCCTTATTTAATCAAATTATTGATGCCATTCCTCAAGCTTGCACACCCATTCTCAAAAAGTTTGCATGATTCGCAACAGGCCTCACAACCTGGAAACACTTGGAATTTAAAAAGATGGGCTTTAACCTCTGCCAGAGGTGTCTGAATACTTGCAATGTCTTCTATTAAACTCATGGGTGAGCCTTCCTCTATAGCATTAACCATTGGCCCACTGTGGCTTGGCATAGGATTTTTCATTACATTGGGAGGAGGTGAAAAGTTCAGGGCCTTTGAATCTACCAGATCCTGGACCTTCATATGCAGTGCTCTGCATTTTTCCGTAGAGTGACCAGGTGCGTTGGAATGAAAAGCACACCTAGCATTGACATCGTAGTTTCTTGGAAGGTTCTGAGGATCAGGTGGAGTCAATGTCCTCAACTCAACAAGATTGAGCTTTAGGAGTGTCAGCAGCAATGTAGCATATGGCATCGGAATAGGGCCAATCACCCTGTTGATCTGAGATGGCCGCTGTTGAAAAGGGCTTTGTTGTTGATTGTTGTTGTTGTTGTTGTATGATCTCTGTTGAGGGAATTGTTGTTGTTACGGAAAATGTTGTGGTTGTTGGGTATACTGAGGAGGTGGAGCAGGGATAGTAACAGCAGCAACTATTCTAGGCAGGTATTGGGGTCTCCCTCTTCCCATGTGCACAGAGTTTGTCTCACCAGATCTACGGGGCCCAACAAATGGCTTCCTTGCACTGCTAGAACTAGCACCGTTGTCGGATATCTTCCCCATCTTCAATAGGCTCTCTATTCTTTCCCTAGCTATCACCACATCTTCAAAGCTGGTAGAAGAAAATGCAGCCAATCTATCAATGTAGGTACCCTGGAGAGTATTCATGAACATGTCTGCCATCTCTCTCTCTGACATAGGGGGTTGAACAGCAGCAGCCAATTTCCTCCATCTTTGGGCATATTAGCTAAAGCTTTCATGGGATGATTGAGACATTCCCATCAGAAGGGTCCTGTTTGGAGCCATGTTCGGATTATATTGATACTGACGGATAAAAGCTTCACCCAAGTCTTTCCAGTTTCTTACTGTGGCTCTGGTCAAGTGGATGTACCATTCTCGGGATGCCCCTGTCAGACTATCCTCGAATTAAAACATCCACAGCTTCTCGTCCATGGTGTATGCTTTTAATCTTCTAGTGTTCATTTCTACCCATTTTCTAATTCATATCGATTATTCATTTTTATTTCACAAAAATACCAAATTTTATCCATTTACCCATTTTTGATTAATCCACTTTTTATTATTTCCAATATCTTTTTTTTATCATATACCTCCATTACCATTTTTTTATATACCTTATTTTTATTCTCCAAACAAAATAAAAAAATCCCATTATTTTTCTTTTAGTCCATTTATTCCCTTTTATTAAAGATCAAGAAAAAAAATAATATTGCATAGAAATCAATTGTTCATTTTTTATTATTAGTTCATGTTATGAAAAAAAGCCACCAAACACACATATCAAGCCTTTACATCACTCCTAGCCAGTCACAATCACACTTTCCCAGCTACTTTTAGTTTCAAGCTGTCCTGCACTTTACACCAAATAAACAAATTCCAAGCTGACCCCATCCATCAAGCCCCGTGCGCCTTCTCCAAGCCAATTCCCAGCTTCCTCAAGCAACTTTGCCAAGCCAAATTGCCAAACACATCCACAAGCCATCAAACACGCTGACCCCACACAACCATTCTTCAAGTATATCCCAAGCCTCACAGCAGCTTCACTCCCAGCTTTATCAAAAAATCACAGCTCATGAACAAAATCAAGTCACGCACGCTGTACAACCTGTCTATCTTCACACATCATTTCTCCCAACTTGCAATACGCAAAGCCTTCCTCACATTCACAACCAATACTAGCCTTCCGCAGCTGAACAAAAACTCACCTCACATCAATACTTACAGTAAGCACTTCTAAGTCATAAGCTGCGTAAAACAAAACAACAGGCCCATACACCACATCCCGCGCGCAAGTCATCAGCTTCTCTTCATGCTAGTCACGCATCACTCCGCTTGCAAAACAACTATCACACCATCAGCTTTTGCCAGCCGCACGCAGACTGTACCTGCCCAGTCAATACAAGCTGAATGCACACGAACAAAGCACAGCATCAAAACGCTGCACAAAACAATTAAAACGCAGCAAACTTAAAGCAGGAAAAGGCACATGAACATGAAAATTCTGTGACCAAAACGCAAAGAGCAAAGGAATAAAACGCATAAAATCTGAAATCACACGCGTTCCGTACCTTTTCAAAACGCAGCCCCAAAATTGCAAAACGGCATTCAATCTTCAATTCAAAATTTCTCCCCTTCCTCTATAAATTAAAACCTTCAATCCTCACTTCTCCAAGCTTCAAAAGCCTTTTGAAACCCTGTCAAAATGGAAAACACAGTCAAATACAAATTCAACCTAAATCCCTAAATCTCCCCAATTTCTCTTCAATCTTCTTTCTTCAATCAACCATAAGAACTCGTTGATTTCTAAACAAGAGAGAGTTTCAACTGGATGTTTATGATTTGAATCCGAAAACAAAGAAATAAGAGGATGAAATCGGCGGATTGAGGGAAAGAAGAAGAAGGAATTTCGAATGAGAAATTAAAGAAAGAGAGAGGTTTGCAATTTTGAGAAGAAGAAGAGTGTGGCTTCGAAGTTAATGGTGAGGAAACGGCATCGTTTTTTTTTTGAGAAGTTGTTTATTCTATACCATCCCCTGTTTTCCGCCGCGAGGAAGAAGAAGAAGAGGATCTATGTTTTATTTTTTTTTCTTTTTATGATAAATATGGTTTAAGTTTTTCTTTCTGTTTGGGCCTTTAAGGCCATTAGTTGTTTTGGCTGACACTAGCACCCTAGCCTGCGCATCACATCCCCTTTCTTCCTCCATATGTGTTTTTTTTTATTTTTTTTATTTATTTCTTTTGATAATATTGCTTTCATTGTTTATGTTTTTTTTATAAAAGAAAAATTTAGTGAATGAAATAGTTTTGTAGATTTTCTTTTAATGAAAATTTCTTTTTAGAATTAAGAGAAAATAGATTTTGTTTATAAGAGTTTCCTTTGAAAAGTCATAAAGAATTTAAAAAAATATTTTAGTAAGTCTTTCTTTAAATTTTCTTTATAATTTTTTTTTTGATTTCTTTGTGGTGTGTGGATCACAAATGTTTGATCTATTTTCTTATTCATCTTTTTTTTTTCTTTTTGGTCGATGACAATCTCCGATTCGTGATTGTTGATTTCCGATAGGTTTGATCTTCATTATTTCAAATCTATGGATGAATGATCATTTGGATCATTCTCCATACTTTGAAATCGTGATAGGTTGCCTTCAATAAATTCAACAAAAATCTCGATTAAGATTAGACTGTTCTTTTTTCTTTTAGTGTGGCATGTTTTCGGAGAACGATCCATAATATCGTTTCTCTAACATGTATTAACACGAATATTTTCCACTTTAATTAGTGGTGGCCGACCTCATTTGTAGGGTAATTACTCCGTAAATTACTCGGCGATTGCTTAACATAGACCCAAAATTGTCCCGATTCGGAATGCGATCCACTTGGATCCGGTTGCCTCGATTTTCTTTTTCTTTTCGTGGTTGTGCTTGATTAAGTTCATCATACCACTTATATTGTAAATATTATAATAATGTGAATATAATCCGTTTAAATTTAATCTCTCGCACCTTATCTTTTTATTTCAATTTCTTGCTCCTTTATCTCTTTATTATGCTTTATCATATTATATCATATATCATTTGTTTATGTTTATATTGTTGCTTGTGGTTTTTATTTTGTCCATTTGGATACCAAAACACTAATAAAGGATTAAACACCTAAAATACTTGTGACTTTAATTTCGGACTATGGTTACTATCCTTAGCATTGGAGTTTCGGACTTAGATTCTAGGATCATTCCTTTGCTCGAGTTGTTATGGATTGAAGACTTTGGCTCCGATTAAGTTCATTTGTTTATGAAGATGGAAATCCAATTGTTTCAAAGATACTTGCCATATGGTTTGATCGTTCTTCCTTTAGCTTTTATTTTCAAGTCTTAGGATAGTCCCTTCATCTCTTCCTATCTTCTTCAATTTTCAAATTTTCTTCCTATTTTCAAAATATTCTTTGTTTTTAAACTTCAAATATTTTCGCAATTAAAACTTGACTTCGGTCATGTGCTTTTACTTTTTCATTTCATTTCTTAATAAATGCTAAACTACATAAGCATATCGAAACTTTCTTTCTCAAAAACTTTAAAACTTTCAAAACTCATTCAATTGATTTTGTGCCCTCGTGCACGTTTCTTTTTAGCCATTTTTTATGTTTAGATATGATTCATTCTTTCTAGCGGAATTATTCGCTAAAGAATGACGATTTATCTTTACATTTTAAAATCGATTCAACTCATTTGCCTTTTCACAATTTGTACCACGAACTACGGGGTTTTGATCTCGCATTGCACTTTGTGGGTACGTAGGCATGAGACGTTCGTCTCTTCAAACACCAAAATCTTAAAAAACATTCTTCTTCTCATCTCTTCAATCTTTTTTTAAGCAAACCAATTTCAGACTAAAAATACAGTAAACATTTCAAAGGGTTCCCGTGGAGTACCACGGACGAGTCGGGTGCTTAAAACCTTCCCGCTTTGTAACCAATCCCCGTACCCATTCTCTGTTTGATTCTTTTAGCTTTTAAGATTCTTTAAGGTTTTTTTCGTTCTTTTTCCTTTTTCCTTTCGGAAATAAATAAAAGCGCGGTGGCGACTCTGTGTATATTGAGTGAAGTTAATCAATAGCTTACACTCATGATTTTACCGCTACAGTACCATACTCCGATCTCTATTTCAAGATCCAGTTCCCGTCAGAACTCTCGACCTCTCTTTTGTGGTTCAATATGATCCTTATTTCATGATCACACTCTCGACCCCTATTTCATTGCCACTTACGATCCCTATTTCATGATCGCACAAACAACACAACGATCCCCCTCGGATCCAACCATTATACCCTACCTTGGTATAATGTTCCAACCATGCAACATGTCATGCAACATTAATGACATACTTGCATAAATACCCCAACCACCTTATACATCTCAACAACATCATCATACGACGATTCACCACAACAAATATTATCATCAACATCATGCATAATTTAGCATATAACCAAATAAATCAACTTCAACCACCACAAACAAAAATATAACATATACGAAAACATATTACATATACATGTATCAACATACGATAATATGTAACTTATCACAACAACAAAAACTCATGACAACAACAACAAAACCAATAAGCATACTAAATTATGTTCATTTTCAAGTTATACTAATTATCTCTACAATTACATGTATAACTCTCTTCTCATTGATTAATCCACACTAATTCAATTCCTAAATATTACTAAGTTATTTAGAAGATTTTATGGAATTTTTCAGAATTAAAAATCAATTTTTTTTGCTCCAGGTCTCACTAAGCAAGGGGGATTGCTCGCTAAGCGAGCAACTCTCTGTATTCTGAATCTTCCAAAGTTCACCTTGCTGGCTAAGCGAGATCTGCGATTTCTGCAGCTCTCCCTTACACGTTCTGACACAACCTGCTACGAGATTATGCACCCAAAACTAATTTTTCCAATCATACAGTTCCAAAATTAACATCATAACACCAACAATTCACACAATTAACTCATAAACATCAATTATTATCAATTTACCACAACTATTCATCCCATTTCACTAAACCCCCTAACATCTAATCAATAACACAACCTAATTCTCATTATAGAACCCTTAGGATACGAAAGAATCCCCTTACCTTGGTTTTGACGAGAAATTCCTCTTCCTCGCGGATTCTCCTTCACGTTTTAGCCCTTTCCTTCTTCTTTTTCTCTCTGTCTTCTCAATTTCATGATCGTTCTCTTTTCTCCCAAAGACACGATCCCTTTTTCCTTCTTACAACTTAACCCCTTAGTCCAACTTAGGAACTTCCTCAATTACCCTCACTAATTCCACCAAAAGACCATTTTACCCCTTACCTCATTTTATTCCAATTATTTAATTTATCCAATAATAATCTTATTATCCACCATAATAAAATTCTTAAATTAATATTATACTCAATAATATATTATTCTTCCACACACACAAAAACACCACACTCCAATTAAAATAATTAAATAAAATTTGGGGTGTTACAACTCTCCCCCACTAAAAAGGTTTTCATCCTCGAAAACTTACCTCATCTTACTCTCCAATTCCCAAGTCACGTGCCCACTAGCAGCTCCTCCCCAAACCACCTTCACAAGAACAATATCCTTGCCTCTCAAATTCTTTACCTCCTGATCATCAATTCATTCTGGTATTGCTTTAACCATAAGATTATCTCTTACCTCAACTTCATCCATAGGTATCACATGTGACAGATCCAGAACAGACTTCCGAAGCTGCGAAACATGAAACACATCATGCAAATTGGACAATCTCAGTGGCAATTCCACTTTATAAGCAACAGGTCCAACTTTTTCCGAAATCTGATACAGACCAATAAACTTAGGAGTAAGCTTCCTCGACTTCAAAGCTCTTTCAACACCGGTCACCGTGGTAGCCCACAAAAATAGATGATCTCCTTCTTGAAACTCAAGATTTTTTCTTCTCTTGTCATGGTAACTCTTATGCCTACTCTGTGAAGTCTTCATATTATCTCAAATCAATTTCACCATCTCAGTAGTTTGTTGCACAATATCAGGTCCAAGTACCACATTATCACCTGACTCATGCCAACACAAAGGTGTCCTACATCTTCGACCATACAAAGCTTCGAACAACGCCATTCCGATACTGGAATGATAAATGTTGTTATATATAAACTCGATCAACGACAAGTGACTATCCTAAGCACCTCCTTGTTCAAGCATACAACCCCTCAATAGATCTTCTAAAGATTATATTGTCCTCTTTGTCTATCCATCGGTCGAAGGATGATAAGCTGAACTCAACTTCAACTTCGAACCTAATGCCTCTTGCAAACACTCCCAAAATCTTGAAGTAAATCACAAATCTTTATCTGACACAATATTCAATGGTATCCCATACGACTTCACAATCACACTGACATATATCTCTGCCAATCTTTGCAAAGAATAAGTAATACGAATTGGAATAAAATGCGCTGACTTAGTCAACCTATCAACAATCACCCAAATAGCATCATGCCCTCTTGGAGTAGTAGGTAACCCTGTAACAAAGTCCAACGATATACTATCACATTTCCACTCGGGAATATTCAATGGTTGCATCAAACCAGCAGGTTTCTAATGTTCCACTTTCGACTTCTGACAAGTCAATCATGCATACACAAAATGAGCCACATCACGCTTCATACCAGGCCACCAAAATATCTTCTTCAGATCTTGATACATTTTCGTCGCTTCAGGATGAATAATCAAACCACTCATATGCCCTTCTTCAAGAATCATTCTCTTCAATTCAAAATCATCCGGAATACAAATACGGTCCCAAAATCTAAGTACTCCCTGCTCGTCAACTCGAAACTCGTTATTTCCAATTCGTTCATCATTAACCATAAAGTCCACCAATTTCACATCTGACTCTCCCGAACAGGATCAAGAAAATCATTATTAACTTTTAGCATACTCAACATCACACTATGAGGTGTCTGTTCACAAACTAAACTCATATCTCTGAATTGTTCAATTAACTCCAACTATTTAGCCATCATAGCCGATATATGCAATGTCTTTCGACTCAAGGTATCAGCTACAACATTAGCCTTACCAGGATGGTAATTCAAACTAAAGTCATAATCCTTCAGAAATTCTAACCAACGTCTCTGCCTCATATTCATCTCTTTCTGATCAAATAGGTATTTCAAACTCTTATGATCACTAAACACCTCAAACCTCAAACCATACCTATAATGCCTGCAAATCTTTAATAAAAAACCACAACTACAAACTCTAAATCGTGAGTAGGATAATTCCTCTCATGAATTCTCAACTGACGCAAAGCATAAGCCATAACTTAACCATCTTGCATAAATACTCCACCTAAACCCAAAAACGAAGCATCACAATAAACCACAAACGATTCATCTGTTTTCGGAAAAATCAAAATTGGGGCAGTAGTCAACTTCTTCTTCAGCTTAATAAAAGTCTTCTCACACTAAGAATCCCACACAAATGCTTTGTCCTTACACATTAATTGGGTCAACGGAAGTGCCAACTTCGAAAACCCTTCAATAAATATTTGCTAGTAACCAGCTAATCCCAAGAAACTTCTAGTCTATGTCACTGACTTCAGAGTCTCCCATTGTAGAACTGCATCTACTTTGGATGGATCCATAACAACTCCCTTTTCCAAAATCACATAGCCAATAAAACTCACCTCTTTCAACCAGAATTCACATTTCGACAATTTAGAATACAACTTCTTTTCTTTCAACACTTGCAACACAATCTACAAATGTTCAGCATGCTCCTCTTCTGACTTGGAATGAATCAGAATGTCATCTATAAAAACAACAACAAATTGGTCTAGTTACTCATGGAAAATCTGATTCATATACTCCATGAATAAGCCAGGTGCATTAGTAACTCTAAATGGTATCACTATATATTCATAGTGTCCATACCAAGTCATAAAAGCAGTCTTCTAAATATCTTCATCTTTCACTCTTATCTAGTGATAACCCGATCGCAAATCAATATTACTAAACACTCTAGCACCAACCAACTGATCCATCAGATCATCTATCAGTGGAAGCAAATACATATTCTTGATTGTCACCTTATTCAGTTGCCTGTAATCAATACACAACCTCATGCTACCATCATTCTTCATTTCCAACAATACAGGTGCTCCCCATGGCGATACACTCGGTCTCACAAATTTCTTTTCTAACAGTTCCTCTAACTGTTTCTTCAACTCAGATAACTCAAAATCCGACATATATAGAGTGCCATCGAAATAGGTCGTGTTCCTGGCACAAGATCAATATTGAACTCCACCTCTCTCTCTAGCGGAACATCCACCACATCATTTGGAAACACTTCCGAAAAATCCCTCACCACTTGCAATTCACTAATTTCCATATCATTCTCCACTGACAACGATGCAAACAACGCCAAAACTTGTGCTTCCTCATTCATAAGCTCCTTCAACTCTCGAGCAGACAAATAACTAGTTTTTTCTTCCTCTTCACCAAGAGTAAGAAACCAAACTAACTTACAGAAGAAATTAATTTGAATATGGTTGTAATCCAACCAATTCATACCTCTAATTACATCCAAACCTCCCATCGGCAAACAAATCAGATCTACGCCAAAGACCTTACCATAAATCGATAACAAACAATTCAAACATACGAGAGAAGTAGTTAACGACCCATCAACAGGTGTCTCGATAACCATCTCTCATTTCATCGGAGAAACAACAAGTCCTAATTGTAATACCTCAAAATTTTTCCTCTTATTTCCTCTACATTTTGCATAGCATTTAGCATATATAAGTTCACAAAATAACCAAAAACATTGCATCATGTGTAGCATGGCTGAGGCATAGGTATGTGGTCAATGACTGGAGCAACTGAGGGCTATACAAAGACAATAAAAGGGCCATAAAGCTTCTCAACATTGTGAAAAGGGTCCACAACATCCCACAAGTTCTCATTTGAAGCCACTAGTCATGGAAAGTTTTGGTTTGATCAAGGAAGGCAAGTAGTGCAACACCTCCTGATGAAAATGGCCAAATTAGGGTTTCATTTCTACTGGGATTTTGCATGAATTTTTTATTCAAAGTGGATTTCATTGTCTTATATATGATGATAAGTACCTAGGGTTCAAATTTCATCCACAAATTCATTATGGAAGAGGTTCAATTGGCCAGATGATTGAAAATCAGGGATTTGAGGAAAAGTCAACCATGCTGAGGAAAAAGTCAACTCCTGACTTTTTGAGATCAAACCATGAAATTAGGTTTACAAGGGTCCTATGATTCAAATTTGTTCAAGAAATGATGGATGAATCAAGAGAAATCAAGAAAAACCAAAACTTACCATTTTTGGAAAATTAGGGTTTCCAAAAATGGCAAGTTTTGGCCATTTTTATAGCATCTTTGAGATGGGCCTTCTCCCAAAATATGAGGGCTATCAAAATTCTACTTAGATCCAATTAAAGAGGGAATATTGAGCTTCAAATTAATAGGTATAACTCCTCCATAGCATCAAAATTGAGGGAGATATGATCATTCAAAGTTGGTGCAAATCAAGGCAAGCTAGGGCAAAACCAAGGCAGGCCTTGCCTCCTGCTTGCGCGCCAGGCAAGGCATTCCTTCAAGAAGGTGGTGGGTGTAACACCCCAAATTTTCCCTCTTCTTTTTGAGCATAATATCACATCATATTCATCATACTCATATCATTTTCTTAGCATCCTAGCATGGAAAGATGAGGCATAACATCCCCCATGTCCTAGCATCAAGCATATGGCCATCTGTGGAGGTCCTTGAAGCATTTCAAGCCATTAAAAGGGTCCAAATGGTTGTATAAAAGTCCTATATTGAGTATACACTCCATTTACAAGTTCAAGTCCATTGGCAAAAGCTCAGAAGATTGCATGATCATCAGAGACCTCAGGACAAGGCAAAGCTCCTATACAAGGCACCCAAATTAGGGTTTGTGATTCAAGCACCAAGATCTCACAACTTTGGCCATTTCATTTGGTAAAAGTATTATATATGTTAAGATGATCTTAGGTGTCAATTTTAATGAGAAAATTCCATGTGGAAGTCAGACAATGCCTCAGTTGCTTGCAGATGAAGTAAAAAGTCAAACGTGCCCTTAAAAAGTCAACTGTGTGATTTCAAGGGGTCTAACCCAATTTTTTTGGCCAAGAGGGGTCCTTACAATGTTATAAGAGGTTTGGAATGATCAAAGTTCAAGAATCATGGAGATTTGAAGGGTTTTGCAAAAATGGTACAAAGTTGGTTTTTGAGATTTTCCAAATTTGGCAACTTTTGCCCTAATTTTCAAATGGCCTTAACATGATCAAAAATTCTTCAAATGGACCAAAGTCAAACATGAAAGTTGGAGGGTAATGGCTCTCATTTTCAAAAAGTACAAGTAAATTTTCATGGGATTCATAGATTTTCCTCTAGCCTCTTCGAAAGTTTGGTGCATTTTAGGGCAAATTCAAATTTTTCATGGATGACCGAATGCAAGAATGCTCAAAACTTATTTGTAAGGCATGGAATGGATCAATTGTGTTTACCATCTTAAAATTCATCACATTTGAACCATTTTTCTCCAAATAAAATCACATTTTCGTGCACTATGAGAAAATCACTCCAAACATGCAAAATTGGCCAAATCATGAAATAAGTGTGATGCTTGGATCTAAAGGCCAGGATTGATTGGATTTGGATCAAGGGTGGAAAATGAATTTCACATGTGATGAGAGGCCCAAGGAAGCATGAGCATTGCAAGCTTATCTCACATGTTGCAAAAATTGCAAAATAACACAAATCACATGACCTACTCGTGCATTTCATCTCATTCTTTCAGGAAGGGTTTGAGACCTCATACATAAACAGCTAGGGTTTCAGCCTGCCTCATCTCTCTCTCATTCTCTCATTCTCAAACTTCTTGCAACTTTGCATTTTATTCCATTTCTCTCCATACAAGCAAGCAATCTCAAAACCAATTGCAGATTTGTGATCAGTGAGAGTTTTAGATCATTAAGCACACACTCATTGAAGTTATCTTTCAAGTTTGGCAAGCTTGCCATTTCAGGGCAGGTGTGAGAGAAACCTCAGATCTAGCTTTATTCAAGACCTTAGATGCATTTATTTTGCATCTAAGGTGAAGGAGGAGTGATTTGCATGCATCATTGAGCTTTCTATCTCACTGAACCAAGATCTTCACCTCAGGTATACTTTGAAATCTTGTGATCTAAAATTGAAATTGATGTGGTGTTTTGTGTTATTTGAAGTTCCCTGATCATGCTGCACTTTTTGGATTTGAAATTGGTGCATTGTGTTGAAAGTTATTTGAGTTCAAAGTTTGATGGTGCAACTTTATTTTGTTCGATCCCTTTGATTCTTTGAGCCCATATTTGGATTCAGGGTAGTTCAATTAGCCAATCTGGAGAGTTTGATTCATTTTAATGTTGTTTTGCTCATGGTTTGATGTTTCCGGTGCCGGAGCCCTAGCTCCGGTCACCGGAACTTATGTTCTGATCATTTAGGGTTTGCGTTGGGGAAGATGACCCAACCACCCTTGGATCTGTCCATCTATGGGTCCAGATTGCGCCACCTAGCCCTAGGGCACTCTCCGTCTCACTTTGTTTTTATTATTTCATTTTAATACATTGTGTTACACACCCACCGTAACAATTATAGTCCAGCAACTCATAATGCTCCATTTTGCCATGTCAATTAATGAAAGTCATATAGCATGCGTTGGATGCATCTCACGCTCCTTGTTTTTTTCAACTTAATTCACTAATTTCCACCACAAAAGCCATAAGCCTGCGCACATATTGGGCCCTCGGCTTTGCTCTTCGCACCCCCAGTCATCAGGGCCCAAACCATTTCCAACGTACAACCCTTGCTTCCTGCACCCCTGCCTCATTTATTCTTTTTATTTCTTTTTCTTTATTTTTCTTTTATTTCATTTTAGCTTTTAATTTTTATAAAATACTTCTGGTCATCCAAAAATTCTAAACAAAATCATGAGTCTTCCATTAAGTCTCTTTTATTTTTCCATATTTTTTATTTCTCATTTTTCTATTTCCACGTGTCATATTTAAATCATTGTTTCAAGTAGCTTCATTTTAAGTTCTTCTTTGACCACACTTCCTTGTCCAATTTCCATACACTTCAATATTTTGAATTTTGATCCCATTCTTTTTGCTCTGGATTCCTAAGACAATGTAATTCTTGTGTGATTTTTCTCCTGATTTTTAGAAATTTATTTCTTAGGTCTTGATCCTTTGACTCTTGATGGAAGTTTATAACCCTAGATTTTGTTCTTGCCTCCATTTGACCTATTTTGTTTCTGAATTCTTTCAAATCCTTTTGGCCTATTGATATAACTGTCGCTCCCACCAAATGACACATAAGGCCAAGAGGGGTACAGACGCGAACGGTCGGCGAAAGGAGAATGAGAACACACAGGAGTGAACTCAAGAAAAGAAAGAGTCGCCAGCTAGGCATTTTTATCTCGGAGGAAAGGTAATGCTGCATAGACCTAGAAGGATATGGATAAGACGGTTGCGAACCAGAGAGACTAAGAAAGGGGGTTGGTTACAATCTGGGAAGGTATTAGCACCCAGATTGTCCGTCGTACTCGACGGGATCCACGCTTAAAAGATTTGTGTTTTAGAGGGGTAGTGTCAGTGCAATCTGTGTATAAAAGAGCTGGAAAAGGATGTACATGTGTCAATGTAAAAGCAGTGTGAGGTGTATAAGTGAAGTGTCAGTGTAAGAACAAAGAATGAGATGCTCAAGATCATGAGGCTTAAAAGAATGAAACTGAAAGGAGGGGGAATATACAGAGACTTTTGTTCGATAACCGTTAAGTTATGCCTACGTATCCTCTCGTGCAATGAGGAAGTCAGAACACCGTAGTTCGACCCAAAGAGACTGAAAGATGAATTGACTTGTGAACTGCTTGCTTGTCAATGCTCAAGTGTGTGACCTGTCTGGCTCAGGTGCAAACTGTCTTGCATTAGACAGAAGAAGCGAGTTCTCGTTTGTGAGTGAATGAGATGAGAAAAGAATCCCGGAGGAGACGATTATTGTTTGTTTTTGAGTTTTCAGTCTTTTATTGCTTTTGAGAATTTGTCATAAGTTAATGAGCTTAAGCCTAAACCAGTGGATTTAGTAAACTCATCACATCTTCCCTCTGATTAGGGGTAATGAGAATACCTTAAGTGTGAAGTCAGCTTCTCACACTTAATCACCTTTGGTGTAGGATTAAGATCATTAACCTACTTGTGATTATTTAGATGTTTTTGTTGTTTTTGTTTAGTGTTGAGTAATGTGATTAAGCCATAATCAGGGATTAAACAGACTCATTACACCATCCTAATAGAAGGATAATAGATGAGAATGTTTAAGCTGAGGAAAGCTCCTCAACTTAATCCATGATTAGGGATTAAACTCATGACAAAACAAAGCCTTTATCAAGTGGATTTTAGTTAATGATAAGATGATGAAGTGAGTTTTATTATTTATAAGACAACTTGAGGGGGACTTGTCCATTAACACTAGGGTTAGTCCTTCTTAACCAATTAAGGAAGAATTAGAACCCTAATGCAAGGCCCAAGTTACAAGCTTGATGTCTTGATGATTATTAAGTGGATTGATTAAAGGAGTTAAACACATTAAGGGTTTAACACTTAGGATTAAAGTTATACACTCCATCCTAATAGAAGGATGCAGGCATAAGCTTAATCACAAAGCCTTAAAACCTTTAGGGTTTAGTCCCTGATTATGAGGTGAGAAGAGAAGACTCAATGAGACACAAAGGTAAAATCTAAATGGGGAACTAATCAAAACCCTAATTATTGTCATGCATGGTTGTTCCTAAGGTTTGTGAGGTTTTCAGGAGAAATCTTCAGAGGAACCACCAGGAAGCAGATGAAAGGAGCAAAGAGAAGCAAAGTAACTTGCTTCATTTAAGAAGACAAGTCACTTGAAGAAAGAAAGTAAGGAGAAGAAGAAAGAGAAAGCTCAATCTCAAACACAAAACAAAATGCAGCAATGATGCATAAGAGAGAGGAAAAGAAAATGTGAGAAGTGGAGGCAAATCCACTTCTCAAAGAACTTACCACCTGAAAAGTTAGTGAAAGGAATGAGATGCAATGCAAAATGAGATGGAATGGCATGATGCAAATCAAAACCAGAAGCATATGTATGATGATAATGATGCTATGAGATGATGCAAACATGAAACAAGGCATGGGGATGATCATATGAACATATGAGTGCAAATGAAGCATGCTTAGAACCATGAACATACATGAAAAGTTATGAAATACAAATGACATACAACATGGCAAATGAAAGATGCAATGATCAAACATGATTCTAATATGTCCTAAGATGTCTAATGAATCAAATGGATGCATAGAATGCCATGGCAAGTCATGGTATGCAAGCAAATGCAAGATGAATGCAAAAGGAAGCCCAAATTAGGGTTTATGATCAATGCACAAAACAAAAACCAAAACCAGAAGCAAACATCAAGGTAAAAAATTGACAATGCATTCAAAGGAACCCTAACCCTACACAAACTCACTGCCCAAAGGAGGGGATCCAATTCTTAACCTAGTGAAAGTTATGAATTTCCTAAGATTTCTAGGGTTTTAGGGTACCTTGTCAAGAAAAATGTCAAACAAATTGAAAATGCAAGATCAAAACATGCCAATTTAATCCTACAAACTACATGATATGCAAGACACAATGCAAAAAGAATCAAAGTCCAACTCTTAAAGACTAAGCAGAAATGAATTTTTGAACATTGGATCAAAATAATGCCTTGAAATGAAATTAATTCCATGAAAAATTGTCAAAAGACATCAAGATCAAAAAAGAAATTTGGTTTGAGGGTTGGACAATGTTTCTAAATGATTTTAAAGGTTTCATGAATTTTTTGGTGATTTTTAAATACCTAAAAGTATTTTTAATTAATTAATTCTCATTAATTAATTAAAAATAAACTTTTAAATGATTTAAAAATATTTTTAATGCAAAAAATAAAAATAAAAATGTTTTTGGTTTCTGAAAATTAATAAAAGCTTGTATAAAAATTTTCAGAATTTTTAAAGATGTTTTACTATTTTTAATAAAATGAAGAAAACAAATGCAATTAAATGAAAAATAAAATGAATTAAACTAAAAAAAAGAAAAGTCAGCACATTCAATGGCTGACATTCAAACATACACGCGCGGGAGTGGACTTGGCGCGCATCTGGACGGCCAAGATTCAAAATTCACTAATTATGATTAGTGCCCTAATCTGAACCCTAAACAAAATCAGGTGACCGGAACAGTGTTCCGGTCATCTTCTTCGATCAACCAAAAACTCAATCTCCCTCTCCAGGCCATTTCAAAGGCTCTAACTCTCCATAATTCATCCTCTACCCACCCCAAACACGAATCAAGCACAAAATCATGTTTAACTTCCAACACAAACACGAATCGAATCAAAGAAGTTTTTAGGTCAAACTTTCAGAACATCATAACATGCTTGTTTCAGGCTCATTTTCAAAAATAAATAGATCCCCATGATCAGGACAACATACAGAACAATATTCTAACAAGAAATTAAAGTTCTGGAAAAATTGTTCATCATGCTACCTGAGATGGAGCTTTCGATTCAGGAGCTTTCTGGCTGTTTCTTTGGCTCAAACAAGTCCCAATAATCCTCCTTAGAAGCTTTTGACACTTAGTTGGAGTTTATGTGGCCTCTAGAGAAAATTGGCAGAAACTCAGGTCAAGGGTGTGTTGAAATCGTGTTTTTGATTCAGGGAGTTTTTGGCTATGGTGATGGGTGGTTTGTGATCAGTGGAGTGAGTTGAGATTGTCTGTGAAGTTTGTTTTTGTGTTTGAGGCTTGTGGAGAGTGTTTCGAAGGAAAATGCAAGTTGGAGAGATTTTAGTAACTATGGCTTGTGGGCAAGATCAGAGTGAGTTGTCTTATGAAAATGAAGCCTTGGAGTATGTTTGTAAGATCTGGATTGGGCAGAGAGTTGTTGTGTCACTGTGGGATTGGTATGGGTGTTCTTGCCAAAAAGTCAAAAGTTGTGTACTTGAGGTATGGGCAATGGTGTAGCTATCTCATTGGCTTGTCCTTGCTCAGCTGAGTTTAAGGAGGTCCATGGATTTGTTTATGAGGTGATTCAGCAAGTGGTTTATGGTTTGTGTAGTGTTTTGCAAAATTCCTAAGGTTTGGCCCCATTGTGATTTCTTGAAGTTCAAGGCATGAAATGAGATGATTATTGGGCCAATTCTGAATTTTAGATGTCATATGATCATGTTGTGAAGAAATGACACACATTTGAGGCCTTTAGAACACTTGAACAAACCATTTTGCAAAATGTCTCTTTGGTAGAAAACTTCAAATTTTGTGATTTTAGCCAACTTTGACAAACCATAACTTTTGATCCAAAATGAATTAGGTCATGTTCTTGTACTTTTTGAAAAGGGAATGATCCATTCTACAACTTTCATGACCAAAGTTTTTTCATTTGAAGCATTTTTGAATCAAAAAGTAAGGGTTGAAAAAGTTTCCTAAAATGGCAATTTCATTAAAAGTCAAACCTTCCCAAAAAGTCAACTTTGCAAATGACTTGAAATTCATCAATTTTGTGAAATTCTAACATCTTTAATGATCAAGTAAAGATCATACACAATCAAAATGATGAAGAACACCCTTTGGTTGGGTCATTGAGGGCCTCAGATGCCCTGATTTTGCACTGACTTGCTTAGAAAGTCAACCCTTGATCAGATGACTTCCCCATTGAATTTCTTCATGAAAATTGATATGCATGCTCCCTATAACATATAGAGACCAATAGAAACAAGAATGACCAAAAATTTTGGAGTTATGGCCTTTGAAACCAAAACCCTAATTCTAGGTCATCTGTGTAGTCAAACCTGGCTCTGCTTCCATGCCATTTTCAGTTCTTGTGATTCTTTGACATTCTTGACTTTGAGAGGATATAATATGATGTTTGAACATACATGGACCCCTTTGAAGTGATTAATGACCTTTGGAGTGGCTCAAGAAGCTCTTGGATTGCTCAGATCACAAACCCTAGATGCAGATGACTTAGAACCAGTGCAATGAAGCAAAAATGTGATATGAGATGATATGATTGAGCTCATGCACATGAAATGATCACAAGCCATGGTTTGAATGGATGAGGGAAAATTTGGGGTGTTTACAATAACATGTTTTAAGATCACTTGACTTGAGTTGTAGAATTTTTAGATGATTGGTTGATTTAATGTGAATTTTACCTTGAACCTTGTCCTATTTTGCTTCTTTTGGTCCTCTAGCTCTCATATAAGCTTAGAAGGGCACTTGTGCCAACTTCTTCTTCTCATTTGGGGTTCTTTTGGGGTATGGGTACCTTCCTGTTCCTAGGATAGGGTTTGTGTCTTTGGAATTTTTGTGTTTGCTTCCTTTTTTTTTAGTCATTTCATTTCTTAAGTGTTTCCATCTCACTTATTTACTTCTTTCACTCCCATTTTGTGATTGTTTGGCCTTGTGTGACCATTCTCTTCATCTTGTTGGCTTCTTAAGCCCTTCTTCATCTTTTTTTGATTCTGGTTGTGAGCTTTGAGTCCATGGTTGTGCATATTTGTTTTGCATTCTCTTTAAGTGTGCATTTGTTTTCATATGTGTTTCATGTTGCATCTTTTGACTTATAAGCTTCATCTCTCATTCTTTTGAGTTGCGTATGCATTGTGCATTTGTTCATACCATTTCACTTCTGGTTGTTTGATGTTAGCATGTTATCTTGCTCATTGTGTTTCATTTGTGATCATTTTACTAACCTTGCAGGGGCTATGGTAAGTGTGAGGTGTGGGAATTGAGTTCCACATCTCCAAATATCATCTTCTCCTCTCATGTTTATTTGTACTAACTCTTTTGTTGTTGGGCTTAGGCCTTGCTCATCCCTTCTTCTGTATTCTTCTTCCCTTCTTTTTCCTTCTTCAATAGGATAGAAACCTCACTAACCCTTAGGACATCCATGCATGTTAACACTTAGGATTATTTAGTTCCCTTTTAGAATTTTTCCTTTGTAATCCTTTTGGTTCTTCTTCTCTTCTCATCTCATAACTCTTAAAAAGCATCTTAATAAGTTTGAAGTGATGTCTTGATCCATAGCCTTATCCCATGAGGTATGCTTGTAGTCTTCCCATCATGGGATAGTACAAGTTTACTTTGTGATTCACAAGTCTGATCAAGGTATCTTCTTCATAAAAGAAAAGCATAAAAAACACTTCTTCATCTGTAAATAACCAAAAAACACTTAATGATTTAACAAGTTAGTGAGCCTAAGCCCTAATCTTTGGGTTCAAGTTTTGGAGATCTTCTCCTTACTTGAGTGTGCTTGTTCTATTATTCCATCTTGGAATGTAGTGACAAGTGCACATTCCATGGAAAAGAGCTTGAGTTCACTTCCTTGTGACACACTCCTAAAAGCTTCATAAAAAACACAAACAAACAATAAGCGTCTTTCCTTCGGGAATTCTTTTCTCATCTCTTTCGCTCCGTACGCAAACTGGCTCCTACTTGTCACTTTGCAAGACGGTTACGCACTCGTCGTCCGAGCCTGTAACACTTGAGCATTGACATAGGCAGTTCAAGCCTTAATTCACAAGCAATTTTTTCCACCCCTAGTTAGGGGAACTATGGCGTCTCTGATCCTCATTGTCCTGATGAGGTACGTAGGCAGCGGGGTAGGGCCCGTTCGAGCATAATCTTTATTTTCCCTACATTTTTCTCTTTGTTTTTTTCTTATTTCATTTCCTTTCTCAGTTCATTTCCAGTTTCTTTTATTTTCTTTTGCTGCAGCTTTCATACCCTCACCCTTTGAAATAGTTTCCTTTTGCAAGCGTGGATACCGTCGGGTACGGCGGACGATCTGGGTGCTAATACCTTCCCAGGTCGTAACCGACTCCCGAACTCAGTCTCTTTGGTTCGTAGGACCTGTGTCCTTCCTCTTCTTTCTTCTGGTTTGTGCAGCATTACCATTCCCTTTCTTCGGGATAAAAATGCCTGGCTGGCGACTCTACCTCTTTCCGCGCCACTTTCGCGTTTGTACCAGGATGGAAATCCGGGGAGTGACAGCGGGTCACAATGAAAGTCAATTTTCTCCATGTTAGAGGCCTCAAATGAATTTTCTTTGAACTACAAAGTTGTTCATTGCTATGTTTCCAACAACTTTGGTGTTCAAAGATTTTTCATCTGACCAAAGGATTGAGAGATATGGGAAGGAAAAGAGAGGATGTTCAAACTGAGAACTTGCAGGGCATCTTGCCAAGCCTAGGGCAGGCAATGCAGGCCTAGGATGCAGCATTGAGGAATGATCTTCCAAGTCTCATTTGAGTGATTTAGAAGGCATATTCCATCTTGCATCAAACTTCAAACTTGCTCTATGTATCTTTATCTTCAATTTGAGCACAAGTATGTCATCATTCAATTGCTTGAGCTTGAAGAAATGTCTCATGGAAGATCAAGGTATGCAACCTGGTTTTCTTGCAACCTAAGGCAAATTATCTCAGTTTTGATTCAATTCAGTCCAAGGGTATTTGCTTTATTCATAATGCACTGCAGTGTATTTGCTCCAATTTATCTCATGTCAACAAGATCATGTTAACTATCATGCACCATTTGAAATTTCAAGAAAAAAGAGATTTCCATAACATGATACATCTGGCTGCTGCATTGGATCAACCCAGTCCCTTTAGAACACACTCACCCTCATTTCAAGCAACATGAGCCTCACCACATTCAATCAATTTCGGCCCAAGCAAAATCAGCATTGCACACCTACTATACACCCTTAATGGAGTTCAAGCCAACTGAATGAGATTGAACTTGATGCAAGCATGATCAGAATAGCTTCACTTTGCTTCACTACAACTCATTATAAGTACCATGTTCATCATTGCATAAGATCACAGCCATCATAGAGGATCCAGCTTAGATATGGAAGTTTCTAGAGAGTTTCAGTTGCATAACCAACTTGACTCACCTGTAACAAACTCAACTCAGTTAACTAGGGTTCTAACCCTGGTTCTAACTGTTAACCGTAGGTCAAAGACTCTATAAAAGCAAGAGCTCAGTGCATTTTGAGCCTCTCTCTCACACTTTTTTCTCGATTCATACCATACAACTCTCAAGTTCTCTCTCTGTAATCTCTACAAGTTCTCTGATAATTGAAGAGGATCAAGCTTCTTCAACCATCAACATTCATCATCTTCTTCTTGGTGCCTCTTAAAGCTTCATCAAAAGCACACTGCCATGGAGAAATCCCTTTGAATCACTCCAACTGCACCATTGCAATATCACTGCATTTTGACTCGAGCAGCCTCAATCTTCATCTCTCTAGCACTGATCTTCATCTATCCATCATCAGCATCTTGTTTTGCTCAATTTTTGTGGTGTTCATTGCTTGAAGCTTTGAGTTTTCATCTCTGCAAATAGCACTGCATCTTCATCGGTTTCTCAAAATCCACATAGCACAGAGTGTTTATTTCACTCTTGTTGATCAAGGAAAAGATCAAGCAATACAAGGAACCTCCTCTCTGGTATTCTATCAACATTTAGACACCTCTGCAAATCAGGTATGCTCTGATACTTTGCTTGATCAAAATGCCTACATTTCAATGTTTTCATGTTGATTGAAGCTCAATAAGAGCAATGCAATGTTTGGCTAGATGATAGGCATGTTAGATGCATAGATCCAGTTTTAGGTGTGGATATGTTTGCCTTCGAATTGAGTAATCCATGAACCTTAAGTCAAAAATAAAGGTAGATTCTTGATCAGTGATGAGAGGCGAGTGCAATGGTGGTCTTAGAATTCATTTTCATGGAGGATTAAAGAAACCCTAGGTCAGGCAGGGGTGACCAGAGAAGATGACCGGAGGTCACTTCCGGTCACCTGTATAGTAACCCTAGGCCGGAGATGAGATTTTAACGTGACCATTGATTCCATCTGATCCAACGCTCATGAGCATGCCAGCGCATTAAAATTCTTGTACCATTCACGTGACCAGGTCAACACAAAAAGTCTTCAGTTTCATATTGGCACCCCCCAACGTGTTTGACCTGAGCCCAATTAGTTCATTTTTCTACATTTCAGACCCCCCAGGCCCAATGTCTTTTATTTCTTTTATTTCTTTTATTTTCGTTTTACATTTTTATATCAATTTCGTTTCCTATTTTAAAAATACGAAATTACATCAAAAAATTCCAAATAAATTCATATAGGATCCTCTCAATTTTCTCTAATTTTCATCTTTTTAGATTTGATTTTTATTCATTTTTTAGATCAGAATTAATTTTCACATTAATTGTTTTCTTATTTTCTCATTTTTTACCAATAAACTTGTACGTTTTGTTCAAATAAACCACAAATGTTAAAGACCCCATTCTTTTTGCATACTTTTAAGAGCTCATTGAAATCCCTCAAAAGATTTTTCTCTGGTTTTTTAGGTCTTTGTGTGGGTCTTTGTGAGTCCATTTTTCCACATTGATCATATAAACCCTAAGTGCATTCTAATGAGCCTTTCACCACATAAAAGTAGGAATTGTCAAGAGATTTTTTGTACACATGTTACTCTCTGGATTTTGTATTGAGTTGTCAAATTTCATAATTTTTCTAGGTCATTTGATATTTTTCCCAAGTTACTTAAGCCTTAAGTCATTTTTTGGTCCCATTTAGAAACCTCCCTTATTCCATTTGAATAAGACATTCATGCCATTGTTATAAGGTCTTGATTTTGAGTCTTTTAGGTCTTATTATAGGTCCTGGAATGATGTATGTCCACCTTGGGTTATCACTTTTTGATTTTGTTGCTTACTTGCTTCATAAGTCACACATGTGTCCATTTGCCCTAATTCTTCTTCTCCTTCCCTCTTAAGACTTCTTAACCTATCTCATGTGTATGTCAACTATGTTACATAATTTTTATTCATCTTATAAGTGTTCCACAATAATCTTTATGCATTCACTTCTTCTCATAAGTCTTCATGCTTCATTTAGTTCCATATGACACTTTGAAACTCCAAAATCAAACCATTTGTTCCCTTAATCCTAATGGTATTAACCCTAGCTCATTTGTGGTTAATTTTTGGGACAAAGCTTCATTCTAACTTTTCATCAAGTCTTTGGTTTTTGTATGGGTAATTGAAGTCCTTTTGTTCATGTTTGATCTTTTACCTTTAAAGTTTTCTTCCCTTTGAAGTTTCATTTGCATTCTCTCTTATGTCCACATCATCACTCATATAGTTTGCATTTCTCTTACTTGGATCTCTTCCCCTACTTGTAGTGTGACCACTTAGGAGACTTTAATGAGATGTTAGCCCCTGGATTTTCTATTCCCTTTAGGGTTTATATCATTTTGGTTTACTTAATCCTTTTAGGTTTCCCCATATAACTTTACCTTAGATCTTATTAGGTTTAGCTTCCTTTTTAGGGCATAGTTTGAGGTTGTCCACTTTTGTAGATTTAGATTACTTAAGTTGGGTTTAGCTACTGAATTTTTAAGCTTACCATCTTATAAGTTTCCTTAGACTTAGGTAATAGCCTTAGAAGTTCACTAATCTCTTCCTTAGATAGTGTGAATTGTTTGTGAAGATTTACCATGTAATAATTGTTCCTTTTGCTTCATCATACTAATATTTGTTTTGTAGGGGGGGAAAATGAGGTAACCACTTCATTCCTTATCTTTTATACATCAATTTTTTTTACCTTAGCACCTTTGTGCTTTATCCATAGGTTCCCCTTTCTCTCTTTAGATTCAACTTAACTTCCTTAGGAAGTAAGTTGAATTCTAACTTGTTATTTCTTCTCTTTAAGATAGAAAACCCCATTAACCATATGATCACACTTGTACATAATAAGATGACTCATGGTTGTGTCTTAGTCCCCCATTAGCTTTGACTTTTGCCTTTTGAGTCTTCTTTCCTCATCTTCAAACAAATCCAAAAAGACTTAATAAAGGCATGAAAGGATCCATTGTGCATAGCCTTATTCCATGGGGCACTTGCATTCATTCCATCTTGGAATGGTGTAGGCTTGTCTAGCATGATGTACAAGTCTCATCAAGGGGTTATTTCATAAAGAAAAACATAAAAGACACTTCTTCAAAAGCTACAAAAACATGTAATAAGTTCAATAAGCTAGTGAACTTAGACCCTAATCCTTGGAAACAAGTCTTGGATAAATTCTCCTTGCTTGGTGTGCTTATTCTATTATTCCATCTTGGAATGTAGTAGCAATACACATTCCATGAAAAAAGAGTTTAGATTGACTTCCTTGTGCCAAATTCATACAAAACTCTTAAAAAGCAAACAACAAACAATAAGCGACTTTCCTGCGGGAACTTCTTTTCTTACCTCATTCACTCTCAGCGTGAACTTGTGACGACTTGTCTCGCATGCAAGATGGTAAACACACTCATACCAGACGAGCCTAAAACACCTAAGCATAGACATATGCAGTTCCAGCCATAAAAAAATACAAATAGTTCACGCCTTAGTTAGGCGAACTACGTCGACTCTGATCCTCATTTTCCCGATGAGGTACGTAGGCAGCGGGGTAGGACCCGTTCGAGCACATTCTTTATTTTCCCTATATTTTCCCCATTCTTTATTTTTGTTCTCTTTTTTTGTTCCATTCTTATTCCAGTTCCATTAGCAGTTCTTTTATTCAGCAACATCTTATTTTTCACCCTTTGAAACAAACAAACAAGCGTGGATCCTGTCGGGTACGGCGGACGGACTGGGGTGCTAATATCTTACCAGGTCGTAACCGACTCCCGAACCTAGATCTTTGGTTCGCAGGACCTTGTCCTTTCCTTCTTCCTTAGGTTTGTGCAGCATTATCTTTCCCGTTCCTTTGGGATAAAAATGCATGGCTGGCGACTCTACCTTTTCCGCGCCACTTTCACGTTTGTACTAGGATGAAAATCCTGGGAGCGACTCTAATCTCCTCACATAATCAAGAGAAATAAAATAGTGCGTAGCACCTGTGTCAATCATCGCAATCAACAGAATACTATTAACATGACAAATACCTCGGATCAAACGGTCCTTGTTGAAAGTATGTGTCCCTGTCAAAGCAAACACCTTTCCTCCAGTTGCATCTTTCGTAGGCTTCTGACAACGTGTATTGATGTGACCTTGCTCCCCACAATTGTAGCAAGTAACCAAATTTATCTTACACTCTACAATTAAGTGTCCAGACTGACCACACTTAAAACATCTCTTCACGTCGCTCGTACACTCACTGACACAATGACCCATCTCACCACATCTATAACACTTCAGCAAAGCAGGAACACCTCCCCCACTCGTCCTATTACCTTCATCATGTTTCTGTTTACCCTTATCAGCAAAAGCTGCATAATGTTTTCCACGATTCATTTGTTGTTTTCTTCTTCTATTAGCTAAGCCTTTAAAATGCTCAGATCGAGCTTTACATTCCTCCTCAAATATCCTACATCAATCCACCAAATCCGAAAATCTATGGATCCTCTGATAACCAATCACTTGCTTAATGAGGATAAAACTTCGCCAAACCAGTGAACTTCGCAACATACTAAGTCACAGACATACTGCCTTGCTTCAGCTCTAGAAACTCGATTTCCTTCTTTCCCCAAACATCTTCAGGAAAATACTACCAAATAAATTCTCTCTTGAACACGGCCCAGGTGACTGCCTCACCAGACGCATCCAACTGTTGACGAGTTCCAACCCACCAATCATCAACATCGGCTACCAATCTGTGTGCACCTAACCACTAGTGTGGATCAGATAACCAAGTGTTGGTGAAGATCATAATATCATTATCTTTGTACAGAAATTCCAGAATTCTCAACCAAATATCATATAGGAATGGATCATATCATGGAGTAACACTGGAAAAGCGGGTATGTTGGAAGTTTAGGGTTCCTGCAAACCTATAAGCCCTTCCCAATCTCACGGGTGTGCTACTACGGGTCAACATCACGAACTCTCAAAGTCGAGCAGCAATAATACGTTCACCATTTCCGAGAAATGGCTCGTGACCAAATCAGGGAATCGGTTTGGCATTATGTACTACTTAGGGAAGTCTCATCCGAGTCCGGGAAAACAAGCATCCCTCATAAGTTCCCGGCTTCAAGCACTGAAGTCGAGAAACAATAGTACATTCATCCTGAAGGGTACAATACTACCTTCATACGACCAGTTGCTTTAACTGGGTTCCTATGAGAGAACAAGGTGATCCTATGCGATTTCCAAGTGGGCCCTCGGGTGCGAATGGGTTTGCCACAAAAATGTGGTCTGCCACTGTCACCACTGGAGAGGGTTGTTTCCACTAAGGTCCTCGGTGATTGGTTCCCAACGTTAGCAGCTCTGGTGGGAACATTATATGGTCTGGCTAGGAAGTATAGAATATATCCCAAGAGAGCCTGATCTGGGTGTGGGACTCGCGAAAACTACACGTGATCAAGACCACGCAAGCCACACGACTGCCCACTCTAAATCCTATGTGTATACTCAAGCCGGGTATTTGGCTTATCTCACAATAATCCCATCCCGCCAAGGAAAACCAGAACAGCCAGTATAGTATATGCCAGTATATGAAATAGTAAAGTAAAGTGCAGAAAACTATAAATAAAGTTGTAAAGTAAAGCGATGAACTGTAAATAAAAAAATAAAGCTAAACTAAAGCATAACAACAAATGAATAAACACCCAACGAAAACAGAAACAAACAAGCGCTAGGATTGAATCTCAAAGGGGAAACCATATATTTTGGGTTCGATTCCCAGTAGAGTCGCCAGTTGTCGCTACCGGGATTTTCATCCTAGTACAAACCCGAAAGTGGCGCAGAAAAGGTAGAGTCACCAGCCAGACAATTTTATCCCGGATGAATGGGAAAGGTAATGTTGCACAAACCTAAGGAAGAAGGATAAGGACGAGGCCTTGTGAACCAAAGATCTGGGTCCGAAAGTCGGTTACGAATTGGGAAGGTATTAGCACCCCAATTCGTCCGCCGTACCCGACGGGATCCACGCTTGTAAGTCTGTTTCAAAGGGTGAGAAATAAGATGTTGTTTGAATGAAATAATTTCTAACTGGAATGGAAGTGAAATGAGAAAAAGATCTGGAAAAGAAAATGGAACGAAAGGGGGAAATGTAGGAAAAATAAAGAATGTGCTCGAATGGGCCCTACCCCACTACCTATGTACCTCATCAGGAGAATGAGGATCAGATTCGTCGTAGTTCGTCTAACTAAGGTGGGCACTTGTTTATGTTTTTTAGGATGACGTTTCCATAGCTCTAGCTCAGGTGTTACCGGCTCTGACTCGAGGGTGTTTACCGTATCACTGCTTGAACTGTCGAGGCATGTCATGTTCGTCCGCAAAGAGTATGAGATGAGAAGAGAAGATGTGATGTCTTGGTTTGTTGTCTTTTTATGAGAAGTGTTTTGACTTATGTTTATCGCGGGTACAACACTAAAGACTATGATACAGGAGCGAATACTTTCCAAGATCGCCCCCAATGGAACGTTTGTAAGGCATTCTAGAAGAGTGGAGGAGACCTCCATTGATCATTTCCCATATAGCTTAAGGCTCGTGGCGTATTGTACCTATTTTCCTTTTTTATTTTATTTTACTTTTCTTTAAAGGTGAGAAGTGAGACTCAAATTGAGAAAGGAAAAAAACTAAGGGGGACTAAGACACAATCCTATGTTAGTTGAGTTTAAGGGTGACCTCTGGTTAATAAGGCTTGAAAAATTAAAGCTACCTAAGTGGATATTAGACTAGAAATGCGAGTACAAAAATTAATAGTGAATAATGTGGTCCTCCTACGTCATGGTGGGTAAAAACGTGTGTAAATCGTAAATGGGATGAAACGATGGATCGGGTGTGTCGATTGCATGGTGCTGAGACGTGCGACTTATGGTGTGCAACATACAAAGCTTGCTTTTGGGTGTATTGGAGTGGAGGGATGATAATCTAGGGATCCTAATGTCACATGAAAATTTATTTATTTGAAATTCTTCGATTTTCGATCGAATAACTCCTTTTCTTTATTTTTGAAAATTGGTCATCTAACGCTTCATTTTATCTTTTTCTATCCTAATTATAGGTATCACATATGGAATTCTAACTATTACATCATAAAGTATAAACCATAAAAATATAAGTGAGGCATAATAAAAATAATCCAAATTCGTAAGAGAATCCTCGCATAATACCTTACACCACAAAAAGAGTGTTAGTAAATGAAATGAAGATGAGGATGCAAAAATATGGACAAGTGAATAAAGGCAAAGTTGCAAGAATTTCTAAAATGCACGTAAAGCACATAAAAAAAATAAAGGCTAATCGCTTCATGTAAACACACTTGAACGATTTCTAAGTCTAAGTCCTAAAACTAAAGGATCCTAAATGATAACAAGCTTCTAAATTCAGTAGCTAAACAAAACTAAGGTCTTCTAATATTCTAAGATCAAGCCTAATTAATCTATGTCCTAATGCACCATAAAATCCTAAGCTAAACTAGATGGATTTACAATGGAAAAATTGACTAAAATCAATGCACTAAAAAATAGTAAAAGTTCTGGAAAGAATATGAAATTAATTCCCTAAGGTCCCTAGACCGACTATAATATTGTGTTAAAAAATCTCCTAAAAATTCATAATCTAACTATGTCAAATGGCCACTTTACACAAACAACACTATCAAAACAGTGAATAAAATGGCCTAAAAAATATACCAAAAATTATTCCAGGTTCTACTATTATTCCTCTAATCATAGCACAAAGAATGAGACAAAAATCAAACAGGAAGTGGGAGAAAAAATGCACAAAATAAAGTGTTCACAAAAGAATTCAATATAATGCTAATTAAATGGAAAATCGAAATTAAATTGAAAAATGACAAAAATCAGAAAGTAAAAATGTAGAAAATTTATAAAATGAGTTAATAGGCTTATGTAATTTTTGGGGAATTTTATTAGTTGTTTTGGTATTTTTTATTGGTTAATATTGAAAACTAAGTTAAAATAGAAAATAAAAGAACTAAGAAATAGGAGGGGGTGCCAGAAATAATTTTCTAGTTAAAAACAAAAGTGGGCCTGAAAATAAAGGGGTGCGAACATGAATGAGGAATAGGCCCAATTTACAGGTTCATGTGGTGCATGATACCGTAGGCTTTCAGTCAACTCTTGACTAAATCTCAACCGTACGATCTTAGGAACTATGGTGATAGTGAGATGGAGGACTAATGATGCTATGGTGTACAAAGGCTACGGTGGGGTCGCATGCGGGTGGACCAAAACATGGTGGTCCTACAGGACGGTGACAAGTGTCACCGCTGGAGTGGACCACCGAAATAAACTTGTCCACTACTCTAGCACACACTAAAGGTGGAAAATGTTTGAGATTTAATGAATTTTTATTATCTTTTTTCGGTGCATTAATAGTGCTTTAAGAGTTTTTAATCTCCTAATACGATTTTATCTTCCTAAATCCCAGATTAACTCCTAAAAACCATAATCACATTTTATAACTTAAAACCAAAACAACACAATCAGTTCTCAACGTCTTTCTCTTTCTCTTCTAAATGCATCCCCCTCTTCATCTCTCACAACTTCATCCCCCCAAATGCAAAACCCTAGCCGCCGCGACCTCCCTCTCATGCCAACTTCTTTCTCTCAGTGCCTTCAATCTCCTATCCCTTGGCTTGTCCTATCAACCCTCGTTGAATCAACACCGAGCTATGAAATCGTAAAGAGAATGAGACTTACTTGAATTAATCTTGTTGAAGAAGACGGTAACGGAAGCTTTGCGCCAAGGTCGTAGTGAAGAACATTTCAAACGTTATGCCCTCGCGACGATCTGTCATCTTCCCGGTCTTTAGCTCCAAGGACGCAGTGAAGAACATATCGCCGTCATCCGCTGTGGTTTCTATTAGCCTGGGATCCGCGATTCAGAGTTGCGATTCACACTTGGTATATCTTTGTCTCCAATCTCATTCTTTTTCACCTACGTTCTGCATTTTTTGATATTTGTTCTTGCGTTTGTCTATTTGTACGATCTGTGAATCATTTCTGAGATGGAATTACTGTTGATGACAGAGTTAAAGTGGCCATGATGTTGTTGTCACTTTTGTTGAATCTGCAGGTTGAAGATTCTCGTTGATGGCGCTGTGTTCTTAAATTTCAAGTTTGGTGAGGATTGAGGCACAATTATGAAGCTTGCAGATCTTTGTTGTAGAATGTTGTCAGATGAAGTCGAGTCGAGGAAGACAAGTTGATGAAGATACTGAATGCAGAGTGATTGAAGATTAAGGGTGATGATGACGCAGAAACGGTTGAGGGTTAAAGAAGAATGTGACAATGCAGGGGGTTGTTGGTGATATGCGGTGGAGATGATTGATGATGTTAAATGTTCCAGGTGTCGCTCCCTGGATTTCCATCCTGGTACAAACGCGAAAGTGGCGTGGAAAATAATAGAGTCGCCAGCCAGGCATTTTTATCTCGAAGAGACGGGAATGATAATGCTGCACAAACTAGAAGAAAAGAAAAGAAGGACACGGGTCCTACGAACCAAAGAGACTGAGTTCGGGAGTCGGTTACAACCTGAGAAGGTATTAGCACCCATATCGTCTGCCGTACCCGACGGGATCCACTCTTGCTAAGAAATATGTTTCAAAGGGTGAAAGGAATGAAAGCTGCTGCGAAGGAAAAGGACATGAACTGGATAAAAGAAAAGAAAAGGGAACTGAAAAAAAAGAAATCAAAAGGAAAAAAAGTAGGGAAAAATAAAGATTGTGCTCAAACGGGCCCTACCCCGCTGCCTATGTACCTCATCGGGAAAATGAGGATCAAAGACGCCGTAGTTCCCCTAACTAGGGGTAGAAAAGAAATTGTTTGTGTCTTAAGGCTTGAACTGCCTATGCCAATGCTCAGGTGTTGCAGACTTGGACGACGAGTGCGTAACCGTCTTGCAAAATGACAAGTAGGAGCAAGTTCGCATACGGAGCGAAGGAGATGAGAAAAGAATTCCCGAAGGAAAGACGCTTATTGTTTGTTTGTATTTTTTATGAGTTTTCTGTTTTGAAGTTTGTATAGGTAAGTGTACCTAAGTCTTACTCATTGGGATGTGTATGTCTCACATCATCCCGAAATGGAATGCGCAAGAGGCACACCTATCTATGGAGGAAATCCCCAAATCTAGTCCCACGAGTGAAGGCTCAGACACACTGACCTACATAACATTTATTAAGTGTTTTTTTTTTAATTTTTGGTTAAGAAGTGTTTTTTAGCTTTTCTTTGTGAAGTAATCTCATGCTAAGACCTATCCACCACGAGGGATAACCTACACCTCACCCCGAAACGGAACGCGTGCAAGTATCTCATAGCAAAGTCTCATGTCACATGAAAATACTCAACATTTATTAAAGTGAATTAAAATTAAGTTTGAAGATGAGAAGAGAAAGCACCAAAAGGATCTGAAAAGGTGAAAAATCTAAGGGGAACTAGAATCCTAAAAGTTGTCATGCATGGATGAACCTAAGTTAGTGAGGTTTAAAACCTATCCTAAAGAAGAAAGAAAGAAGAAGAGAAGAAGAAGAAGAAGAGGAAGAGGAGAGGTAAGGCCTAAGCCCAAAAATCAAAGGTTAGCACAAGTAAGAATAAGAAGAGAAGGGATGAGATTTGGAGATGTGGGAATCACATCCACACCTCTCACTTACCATAGCCCCTGAAAAGGTTAGCAACACAAGCATACAAGTGAAAAAAATGAATATAATGACATGTCAACATCATACAAACAGAAGTGAAGTCATACATACAAAAGCTCAATGCAAATGCAAGTCACAAGAATGAGAAAAGGATCACACAAGTCAATATGAGACAACATGAATCACATGGCAAAGCAAGGCAAAGTTAAGAAAGATGCATTGCAAAATAAGCAAAACACAACCTCAAGGCACAAGATCAGAACCATATCCAAGTTAAAGAAGTTCTTTAGAAGCAAGAAAGATGAGGAGAAGAGAAGCACAAAGCTAGGAAAACACATCATGGGAAGAAAGAAGCAAAGAAGGTGAGATGAATATACATAAGAATGAAAGAACTTCAAAGGTAAACCAAATGCAAGATTTCCAAAACACAAACCCTAAACCAAGATCATAAAGGTATCCATGCTCTAATGAGACCCTAAACAAGATGAAGAAGTTGGCACAAGTGCCCTTCTAAGCTAAGGAGAGGACTTATGATCAAAAAGAAGCAAAATGGGACAAGTTAAGAACTAAAATTCAAATCAAATCAACAATGCACCCAAAAATTCCACAAATTTGGACAAGAGACCTTCAATCAAGATATAACAATATGCCAAGAGGATAGGAAGAAATTCAGAAGCTATGCAAGGAAAATGAGGGGTTAAACAACAACTAGGGTTAGGAAACTTCAATCACAAGTCAAAGACCAAAACCAATTGAACATGTTCTTAAAAATCAGAACAAAAATCATACATGAACAAAATCTTCTTATGAATCCAGAGCAAAAAGAACCAACAAGAAATTCAAAATGAGGATCACTATGGAAAATGGACAAAGCAGCATGCTTAAAAAGGAATAAAAATGAATTAATTAAATGGGGGAATTAATATCCACGTGTCAGCATAAAATAAATGCAAATAAAAATATGAAAAATTAAAGAAAACTCAAATTGACATCCATGAATTATTTCATAATTGTTTGACACTCAGAAGTATTTTTAAAAATTAGAAATCAAAATTGAAACAAAGTGAAATAAATAAAAAAGAAATGAAAAAGAAAACAAAGGCAGGAGTTGCGAAAAGAAAGAAAATCAGGTTCAAATCAGATGGGCCTAAAGATAGGGGGTGTGGATAGCAGGGGAAAGCCCACCCAATCTGCGCAAGTACATAATATATAGGGTGGAAACTCAGAGAAAAATGGGAAAAAATGCAAGCCAATGGATCAAACAGACACATCCTGGGATTCACTTCATTAATTGACGTGGCAAAAGGATTGGTTCAGAGTGAAGGAACACAATAAATACCATGGTATGCGCAACACAAAGAATAATCAGAATGAAATTATAAAATGAAATGGCACGTGAGGGAGAGGAGGTTCATTAATGAGGTGGCACACACACATACGTCCAGATGAAATAATCTGATGGTGAGGAGATCATCTTCTCCATGGAAACCCTAAATGCACACAGCCCAGATTCCGGTGACCGGAGCTAGGGCTCCGGCACCGGAAAACTCACAACATGAACAACACTCAATAATATTGCACAAAAAACTCCAGATCAAGCAATCAAACCATCCTGAGTTCAAATATGATGATGAAATTCACAATAAACCAATGACCAGCCTGGATCGAAGGCAAACAGTTTGAACCATGAAACTTCAAAATAACATATCAAGCTCAATAATGCACCAAATTTGAATCTAAAACCAGCAGAATGATCAGCATAACAAGTAGATCATAACACACACTTCTATTTTCATTTCTAGATCTAAGAATTTTGAACTCACCTGAACCTGCAGATCTGGAAATTGCATGTGATAAGCCAAGAGAATGCTGCCAATCCACTCCAAATGCACTCTAGTTGCAAAATAAATGCAACTAGAGCCTTGAAACTTGCTGGATCTAAGAGTTTGAGACTTGCTACCCTGAAATGGAAAGGTGATGAATCTTGAGAATTAGCTTGCACAATGGAGGGATTTGTGATCCTGAGCTCTCAAGGATGAAGGATCTGTGATTGGTTTGTGAAGAGAGCAAGTGTGTAGCAAGATTCGAAAGAAAATGCAAAATGAGCCAAAACTTGAGAGTGATGAAATGAGTGAGATCTAGATCCTTCTAAAACCATAGTTTGCTTTTGTATGAGGTCATGAAAAACTTGTGCATTGCCTTGCTCCTTGCCCATGTGCATTCACAATCTGACCCTTAATTTCAAACCAAAAAGATCCTGGCCATTGGATGAGAGTGTCACGCAATTCTCATGTTCATGCAAAAATTACTCTTATGGAATGAAATTCTCATCATGCACGAATTTGGAGTAATTCTTTGAGAAAAATGACGTATTTTCATTTCATTGTAATATTGGAGCCTTATTTGGTATGTACCAATACTCAAAATTAAGTTTCATGACTTTTTGCTTTGGTGCACAAATGAAAAATCAAGTTTTGCCCTAGTTTTTATGGAATTTTCGAGGGGCCTATCTCCTTAACCATGAAGGCTATGAAAAAGTACTTGTACTTTTTGAAAATGGGAGACCTTAATCTCCAACTTTCATGTTTGACATTGGTCCATTTGAAGAATATTTCACCAAGTTATGCTCACTTGAATTTTAGGGCAAAAACTTGCTAAAAATGGCATTTTCCATAACCAACTTCACACCAATTTTGCAAAACACCTCAAAACCTCATGATTATTGGTATTTGAACTTGCCAAACCTCTTTTAACAATATAAGCACATCCCTTGGCTAGAAAAATGGGGTTGGACCCCTTGAAATCCCACAGTTGACTTTTAAAAGGCACAGTTGACGAGTTTCTTCATCTGCAAGCAACTGAAGAAATACTTGACTTCCACAAGGAATTATCTCACCAAATTTCATACCTAGGATCCTCTTAACATGTGAAAGACTTTACCCAAATGAAATGGCCAAACTCTTGAGGTTTTCATGCTTGAAACTCAAACCCTAATTTGGGACCATTGTGTAGGAGCTTTGCCCTAGCCTGGATTCCCTGATGATCTTCCAACCTTCTGAGCTTTTGTAAATGAACTTGAACTTGTAAATGCAATGTAGACCCCTCATAGGACTTGTACAAATCCATTTGGCCCCTTGTCATGGCTTGTGATGCTTCAAAATCCTCCACAGATGATCATATGCCTAATGCTAGGTCATGAGAAATGTTATGTCTCATCTTTCCATGCTAAGATGCTAAGAATATGATATGTTCATGATGAATATGATGTGATATGATTCTAAAAATGAAGAGGGCAAATTTGGGGTGTTACAGCTGCCCCTATTCAAACAACTGTTAATCTGAAAAGGACGGTAGCACGGGCTATAGACCGTTCAAGATAAGCTGTGGTTGAATACCAAGAAGATCTGAAATTTGCACTCTGACGAAGAATGCAGAAACTGGGAAATAAACCCAACCAAATGACGCTTTGGTGATTGAAACGAAGAGAAAGAAGACGAGTTCCTTCTAAGTTGAAACAGTTATCTGAAATCAGAAAACTTTGACAGACGAGTCTTCTTCGAACAATCCTGTTACGCCAGGAGCTGGGCATACGAGTCCTCATATACTTTGCAAGACATATAACTTGAGAAAAACGAATCTCCTTCGGATATACCTGTTACGCCAGGACCGGGATGCACTAAAGTATGTGGGATAGACATGCATAATCAAGGTAGACGAACCCTCTTCATATATTATCCGTGGATATATGGTATAAGACAGACGAGCCATCTTCGAGCAAACCTGTAATGCCAGGTGCAACATTAATGAGTGGTACTGGAGACAGACGAGCCCCCTTCGGATAAACCTGTTACACTAAGACCGGTAACCATTCTGACATTTATTCCCACAGTCAGGATTTCAAACCTCTTCAATATAGACTAGTATTGGATGATCATCAAGATAACACAGATGAGTGCCACAAGTCAATGATACAGACGAATATCAGACGATGATCTAAGAAACACAGACGAGCGCTTCAGGCCATGATACAGACGAGTACCAGCTGCTGGTGCAGACGAACACTAGAAATTCAAACACAAACGAGCATTCGGAGTAGCAGCAGATAAGTACCAAGATAGTCAGCAAATCCACACATATAGATACAAGCTAACATAGACGAGTGTTAGGGATGATACAGACGAGTATCCACACAATGCAGACGAGCTTCAAATAAATAATAAACACAGACGAGTGCCAGAGAATGCAGACGAGCAACCACAAATATTAAACGCAGAAGAGTGCCGGAGAATGTAGACGAGCAACCACAAATATCTAATCAAAACACAGACGAGTGCTGGGAAATGCAGACGAGCAATAAATAATACCACCATGGGTAACTGCTGGGGAAAGCAAACGGGAAATACCAACGTAATAACACAGACGAGTGTTGAGAGATGCAGACGAGTAGCAATAAAGTATGAACACAGGCGAGTGCTAGTGGATACTCCCTGATAGTGGGGAAGATATTTCTTCAAATATCCACTGTTGGTGACAAGAGTTCTGACAAATAAACTCTGTGGGGAATGGGCCTCCCACTACTTGCTGGGTATACTCCACTGGGGAAGATAAACTGCTTGGGCTACCTGCCCAGACTTAGCTGGGGAAAATTATGCTTGGGAGAATGTGACGCCATCCTGCAACCTGCAACATTCAAAGAGGATTTCAGATGTTTCCCGACATTCAAAGAGGATTTCAGACTTGCATGGTATGATCTGTTCATCCATCCATCGTATGATCTGTTCATCCATCGTCACCCGACATTCAAAGAGGATTTCAGATGTTTCCCTGCAATGTCATTTTCTTTCAAATTATCACCATGTTTTAAATGCAATGCTATTTTTTGCCAAAAATTCAGGACATTTTGCAAACAAAAACAAACACAACACAACTTTTTGACTGAATATTCTTTCTATTGAAAGGCCTCTGAATAGGCAAAGATTTTACATATGGAAGCAACCACCTAGAAAGAGGTAGCCACCATAAAATTGAGAAAATAAACTATCCTAATGGCAATGGGCACGACATCCCAATGAGTTCCCTTTCTGCTATGACCAGCATGTCTTCAAAACTCTCCATTCTTGCTTTTGCTTTCTGAGAAGATGAGGGGACTGATTCCTATCCTTCTGATATTGTCAGGTTGTACGAAATGATGATTTGGTTCAGATTACTCGGATCGCAGTTGTTCGCTTATTCCCTTGTTTTGCGTGGATCTCCCTTTCGGGTTTTCAATCCACCGGGGTACCCTTTTTTTGCCTGAGTTGTCCGATGTGGCTTTTCAACTCAGCGGGTGTACATTTTTTTTATTTATTTTCCCGAGCTTTTTATTCTGTTTTTAGCTATCCAGGATGCCCTTTTCTTGCCTGGACTTTAATTCTGTTTTTGTGTCCAACGGGTCTTTTTATGCGAAGTATTTTTTAACTGCGTCCGAGTTAACAGGGGACTGGAAATCCTATCCATCCATAGAGGTGAGCATTAGTGCTCCACCTGAGAATACTTTCTTTACTATGAATGGTCCTTCGTAGTTTGGGGTCCACTTTCCCTTGTGATCTGAACTTGGAGGAACAATCCTCTTGAGCACAAGTTCTCCCACTTGATACTCCCGAGTACGTACTCGTTGGTCGAATGCTTGCTTCATTCTCCTCTGATAAAGCTGACCATGACAGATAGCCGCTAATCTCTTTTCCTCAATTAAGCATAGCTGATTGTAACGAGCACACACCCATTCAGCCTCATCAAGCTTCACATCCATCATCACACACAATGAAGGAATTTCTACTTCAATAGGAAAGACTGCCTCCATGCCATATACCAGTGCGAAGGGATTTGCCCCAGTTGACGTCCTGACAGACGTTTGGTACCCATGCAACACGAATGGTAACATCTCATGACAATCTTTGTAAGTGACAACCATTTTTTGCACAATCTTCTTGATATTCTTATTTGTTGCCTCTACCGCACCATTCATCTTTGGTCGGTAAGGAGAAGAATTGTGATGTTGGATCTTGAAGTCCCGACACAACTCTGCCATCATCTTGTTGTTGAGATTAGAACCATTGTCATTAATGATTCTTTCGGGCACTCCGTATCTGCAGATAATGTCACTTTTCAGAAATCTGGCTACCACTTGACGAGTGACATTGGCATAAGATGATGCTTCAACCCACTTAGTGAAGTAATCAATCGCAACCAAGATGAAGCGATGACCATTTGAAGCAGTAGGCTTTATCTTCCCGATCATGTCAATGCCCCACATAGAGAAGGGCCAAGGAGATGACATGACGTTGAGCGGGCTTGGAGGAATATGCACCTTGTCTGCATAAATCTGACACTTGTGGCACTTACGGGCGTATGAACAACAGTCTGCATCCATTGTCATCCAGTAATACCCCGATCTCAACAATTTCTTAGCCATAGAATGCCCTCCTGCATGGGTACCGAAAGATCCCTCGTGGACTTCCTGCATTAATAGGCTTGCTTCGTGTCTATCCACGCATCTGAGCAAGACCATGTCAAAGTTTCTCTTGTACAAAACCCCAACTGTATTCAAGAAGAAGCTAGCAGCAAGTCGCCTTAAGGTCTTATTGTCATTGGAAGATGCCCCTGCTGGGTATTCTTGCTTTTCCAGGAATAGCTTGATATCAAAATACCAAGGTTTCTCGTCAGACACTACGTCTACAGAGAAAACATGAGCTGGTGCGTCAAGCCTGGAAATGTCAATTCTAGGCACATAATTCCAACACAAGACTTTGATAGGCGAAGAAAGAGTGGCCAATGCGTCGGCAAATTGATTTTCATCACGTGGTATGTACTGAAGCTTAACTGTCGTGAAGAACGTCAACAGTTTTCTGGCATAATCCCTGTAAGGAATTAAATGCTCTTGATGCGTATACCACTTGCCGGTAACTTAGTTAGTGACGAGGGCTGAATCTCCGAATATATCGAGGGTCTTAATCTGAAGATTAATAGCCTCCTCTATTCCCATTATGCATGCCTCGTATTCCGCTTCATTGTTGGTGCAGCCAAATGTAATTCTGGCAGCGAAGGAAAAGTGAACACCTTTAGGAGTGATAAGAACAACACCAACTCCACGTCCATTGATATTGACTGCCCCATCAAACATCAACTTCCATTTGGATTCAGGGTCTGGCCCCTCCTCTAGAAGTGGTTCCTCGCAATCGTTTGCTCTGAGGTACATGATGTCCTCATTAGGGAAATCAAACTTCATTGGCTGATAATCATCTTCAAGACTTTGCTGTGTAAGGTAATCTGACAATATACTTCCCTTGATGGCTTTCTGAGAAGTATAATGTATGTCATACTCAGTTAAGATCATTTTCCACCTAGCAACCCTTCCGGTTAACGCTGGTTTCTCAAAGATGTACTTGACAGGATCCATTTTGGAAATTAGCAGTGTGGTATGGGTCAACATGTACTGTCTTAGTCGGCGAGCAGCCCATACCAAAGCGCATCAAGTTTTCTCGAGTAGTGAGTAACGGGATTCACAGTCGGTAAACGTTTTGCTAAGGTAATAAATAGCGTACTCTTTTCGACCAGACTCGTCATGTTGGCCTAGAACACACCCCATTGACCCTTCTTGCACAATCAAGTACATGATTAAAGGTCTTCCTTCAACTGGAGGCATAAGAATTTGAGGTGTCTGCAAATATTCTTTTATCTTGTCAAAGGCTCTTTGTCAGTCCTCATTCCACCTGATCGTTTGCTCTTTTCTTAGCAATTTTAATATTGGCTCGCACGTGGCAGTTAGATGAGATATGAACCGTGAAATGTAGTTCAACCTCCCTAAAAACCTGCGCACTTCTCTTTTTGTTCTTGGTGTAGGCATATCTTGAATTGCTTTTACCTTTGCAGGATCTACCTCAATTCCTTTCTGACTAACAATGAAACCCAGCAGTTTCCCGGAATGCACTCCAAAAGTGCACTTGTTTGGGTTCAACCTCAGCTTATAATTTATCAGTCTATCAAACAGCTTCTTGAGGTTGACCAAATGCTCTTCTTTGTCTCGCGACTTAGTAATCATATTGTCCACATAACACTCTATCTCCTTGTGTATCATGTCATGGAACAATCTGACCATAGCCCGCTGATAGGTTGCCCCGACGTTCTTCAAACCAAAGGGCATGACCTTGTAGCAGAATGTACCCCACGGGGTAATGAACTTTGTTTTCTCCATGTCTTCCGGCGCCATCTTGATCTGATTATATCCGGAGAAGCCATCCATGAAGGAAAATACCGAGAATTGAGCAGTATTATCTACCAGCACATCAATGTGAGGTAAAGGAAAGTCATCTTTTGGGCTCGCTCTATTCAAATCCCGGTAATCAACGCACATCTGGACCTTTCCGTCCTTCTTTGGTACAGGTACAATGTTAGCTACCCAAGGTGGGTAACTAGTTACGGCAAGGAATCTGGCATCCCATTGCTTCTGAACTTCTTCCTTAATCTTCATCGCCATGTCAGGACGCGTTCTTCTCAACTTCTGTTTCACAGGAGGACAATCCTCTCTCAATGGTAGCTTATGCACAACGATGTCGGTATGCAACCCTGGCATATCTTGATACGACCAGGCAAAGATATCCACATACTCACGCAGCATACCAATCAGCTCTTTCTTTATTTCGGCCTGCAGACTGGCCCCAATCTTGATCTCTTTCTTCACATCTTCAGTGCCGATGTTGATGATCTCAATTTCTTCCTGATGAGGCTGAATAACCCGTTCCTCTTGTTTCAACAATCTAGCCAATTCTTCAGGGAGTTCACAGTCTTCCTCAACCCCTTCATCAGCTTGGTAGATAGGATTGTCAAAGTCATGCATGGTCATAGCAGGAATGTTATCAATGGAATCCGGATGATCAACACTGCACAGATGATGTGCTTATTTCAGAATCTGTTTATTTTCGAAAGAGACGCAAACACAAAAACAAAAAGGAAAAACACATTGCCATTTTTTGTTTTTTTTGTGAAAAATTTAAAACAAAGAAAGAGAACACAATTTGTCTGAAAATGTCCTTTATTTCATGGTAAAATAGATGCATACAAAACATGGTGGCCTATACAATGGATCCTAGCACCTTGGGCAGAATGCTGGATTTGACAATGCAGCATGATAAGAAAAGGAAATAAATAAATTACTCTGAGTGCCAGGTAACTTGGACGATGTCTTCAGCAGACCAGTTCTTCAGCTCCTCTCCAGGCGCACACAAATGAATCCAGTTGTCCCAGTCACCATCATTGTCTCCCTCTTCATTAGTTGCACAGATATGGTTGCGGTCGATCATCCCAGCGCTTGTAAAAGTAATAGCCTTACCACCTGGAGGCCAGTTAGATCCACTAGGCTGATAACCCAAACCAAAATTACCATCTTTCTTCTCTAATTCCAGCAACTTTCCCCAGCCTTGGGCGCTTCCTGACTGAACCACTTCCTTCGCCTGCTTGTAGGAATGAATGGAGGTACTTTATTTCTCACTGCTCTTCTCTACTGGAGTCAAAATGCTGACATTAAATGCTTCGAAGGCCTGACACAGAGTCTCATGGATCTCTCCGTCCATCTCTACATATTTGAAAGTTGATAAGGGGCTCACAAAGATATCTTCCTCTACGCACACAGTGATTACTTGGCCATCAACCACATATTTGAGCTTTTGATGCAGAGTAGATGTTACGGCTCCGGCAGCATGAATCCATGGGCGTCCCAACAAAAAACTTTACGCGGGCTGAATGTCCATGACGTAGAAGGTGCTTTTGAATACTTGAGACCCTATTTTCACAGGTAACTCAACTTCTCCAAACACTGACCTTCTGGACCCATCAAAATCTTTGACTATCAAATCACTTGGTCTTAAGACGATACCATCAACATTGAGCTTCATTAATGCTTTCTTCGGAAGTACATTAAGAGAAGAGCTTGTGTTAACAAGGACATGCGACAAAACAACACACTTGCACTCCATAGTAATATGCAGTGCTTTGTTATGGTTAAAGCCCTCTGACGTAAGGTCTCTATCTGTAAATCCCAGCCCGTGGCTTGCATTCACACTGCCCACTACGGCTTCTAGTTGATTAACAGTTATTTCTTGAGGAACATACGCCATTTGCAACACTTTCAGCAAGGCTTCTCTATGTGCGGGAGAACACATCAGCAAAGACAATTGATATTTTGGAAGGCGTCTGGTTCAACTGTTCGACCACCTTATAATCACTCTTTTTAATTATGCGCATAAATTCCTCCTCCTCCTTCTCAAAGGTACCCTGTCCAGCAGCAGGAGTTGTTGTCTCTTCAGTCACCGTTTGCTTTCCTTTAGCCTTTGCCTCAGCCTCAGCCTCAGGATCTCCTCTCAGGACTGGGGGAGCAAATAGACGACCACTTCTCGTAAAACCTCCAACCCCTCCGACGTTCACTACAGTCGGGTCAATAGTAACAGACTTACTCTCGATCTTCTGTCCTTCCACATACACATCTGAGTCGTAATGCCATGGGATGGCTTTATCATCTGTATAAGGAACAGGCCCAGGCACAGTGATAGTCACGGGACTAACTTCAGGAGCATAAATGGTCACAGGTTCTCTTCTAGCAGGCATCTCAGCTGGATCATAGAAAATAGTTATAGTGGACACATCACCAACTTCATTATCAACTTTGTCAAACTGCAAAGATCCTTCATCAATCAGATTCTGCAACCCCATCTTCAGGTCTTCACAACCGTTCACTGAATTCACACACTTTTCACAGTCAAAACTGCAACCCGGAAACACCTGTCCTTTTAGCAGCCTCTCTTTTACTACCAACAGCGGAGTCTTCACTTCTTTTATGCTCAGAATCAGACTTAACTTCTCACCACTATCAACATCATTTATTCTAGCCCCTCCATGATTCAGAATAGGGTTTGAAGTAACATTTGGCGGTGGTGCAAAGTTAATCGCCTTAGAGTCGATCAAATCTTGAACTTTGTGCTGTAGCGCCCTGCACTCCTCAGTTGAATTCCCGGGTGCCCCTGAATGGAAAGTGCATCTAGCATTGACATTGTACCCCACTGGAAGCTCTCCAGGTGGTGGTGCCAAAGTTCTCAATTGTATCAAATTCAGGTCCAGCAATCTCGGTAGCAATGTAGTATATGTCATGGGAATTGCCACAAGCACCCTATTAGCCGGGTGAGTCTGCCTTGGCTGATAAGGTCTTTGTTGATAGTTGTTACGTTGTGGTTGCTGTTGTTGTTGTTGATGAGGTTGTACCTGCTACATAGGATTGGCAGGGATTGTGACAGCTGCTACTTGCTCATATGACCTTCTATATCCTCGGCCCCATCCTCGGCCAAACACAACATTGGCTTCACCCTCCCTTCTTCTCGGGGGTCCGCTGAAAGTTTTTCTTACTCCACTCGAGCTTCTTGCATTCGTATCCTGAATTTTTCCCATCTTTAACAAAGTCTCGACCCTCTCTCCAGCAATTACTATATCATTGAACTTGGTAGCCGAACAAGACGCCAATCTTTCGATAAACACTCCTTGCAATGTCCCCATGAACATATAAGCCATCTCATTCTCCAGCAATGGCGGTTGCACCCTGGCAGCAAGCTGACGCCACCTTTGAGCATATTCTTTGAACCCCTCCTTAACAGTTTGAGACATGTTTTGCAATTGAGTGCGATTTGGAGCCATGTCCAAATTGTACTGGTATTGCCTCACGAAAGCCTCTGCCAGGTCCTTCCAGCTCTTAATGTTGGCTCTACTTAGCTTCATATACCATTCCAAAGAGGCCCCAACCAGGCTATCCTGGAAATAGTACATCCATAGCTTTTCATCATCAGTGTGGGCAGCAATCCTTCCTACAAAAGACTGAAGGTAAGTCTTTGGACACGCTGTGCCATTGTACTTCTCGAAAGTTGGAACCTTGAACTTGTAAGAGATTCTAACCCCTGGAACCAAGCCCAAGTCAATAATGTCGAACCCCAAAGAGTTCTGGGATTGAATAGCCTTGATCTATTCTGCCATCTCTTCAAATTTTCTGTTCATTTCAGCCCCCTGGCCTTCAGTTTCGTCCAACAACGTAAACTGTTCTTCTTGACCATCCATTTGCACATTGTTCAGCCCATCATTGATAATGGTAACTCCTGGCTGTGTTACAGGGATTTCAACTTGACGGGCGCCCGCAGCGTTACAATTACCTCCATCAGCAGTACCTTGTTCCTGGCTTGACTATTTTCTATCATCTCACACAGACGTTCCTTATTCTGACCCATTCCTGCCATAAGGGTCATAAAATTGTCCAACCTCAGTCTCAAGTCAGCTAAATCATCCTGCATTTGATCCATGACTCTTTCTCTGTTAACTCTTGTGGGATATCTGTGTATGACTGGTTGTTCTCGAATTTTCCTGGGAGCTTAAGTGCCTGAAATAGAAAAGACATTAGGAACTCTGTGGCCATACCTGCAAAACAAGAAAACAGGTGATATGTATGCAATGCAGTTGTTTATGTTTTCAATCCCAGGTCATTCATGTCCCGGCTCCGGTATTTAGCAAAGAAAACCAGATGGATATCGATCCTCGACTTTCAGAATCCTTCGCATAGAAACCACATTCAAACCATAACAGCAGGCACAGAAAAATGGTGAACTGAAAAACTGCATAACATAAATCAGCCCATTAGGCACAAACAACATAATTCCCCGTAGGGTATAAGTTTCTAAGAAGGAAAACAAACAACCAGGATTCCTACAACATGTTTGTAGGTAATCCAGGTACAAAGGAAACAAACTAAGAAGCAAGACCACTGCCTGAGGACCCTGAACCTCCCTCAGTAAGCCCCAACTCAGACCTAGCCTTCTTGACTCCAGCCATCAACTTGAGGTCTTCAATCTCTTTAAGTGTTGCTTCTAAGGTTTGCTGACTATCTACTAACTGTTGAGTCTTCTCCCTTCGAATATGGTGAGCTTGTTCCACTTCTTCCTTCTTGAAAGTCATTTGCACTTCGAAAAATTCTTCTTTTTCTTTGTAGTTCTTCAATTCCTTCTCTCTTTGTCCCTGCAACCAGACAATAGACTAACGAGCTTCCTTGAGGGTCTTCGAATTCTTCTTTCGTTCTGCTTCTCTTTTGGATTCCATCAGACCTAGTCTTTGAAAGTGGGCTTCCTTTCCAGCAAATTCTTTCTCCTTAGCCTCCAAGGTAGTCTGCATCTTCAGCAATTTCTCTTCAGCTTCGTTCTTGGCCCGGTTGGCAAGATGATACAAATTAACCATTTTAGTGTTCTCCACCCTGACTTCATGTAGCTGGGCTTCCAACTTCTTGAAATCTTCCAAAGACACGGTATCATTAGACTTAGCAGCTGGAGGAACTGGAGGTGAGAATGGCAGCAATACCCTTTTGGCTCTGTCTTTCAACCAAGCCTCATACTCTGGGAAGGTCTGATTGTTGCACTTTCCAAAACTAGCTATCCCTTCTCCCTTGATACACTTCCAAGCTCCAACAACTTTCCTCACTAAAGGCATATTGTCCTTTACCGGGAAGTAGAAAATAGGGGTCAGCTTCAGTTCTACTGGTACCTCTCTCAAGGCATATCCCAACAGTCTTCTCAACAAGATCGGGTTGTAGTTGATCCCTCCAGTCACTCCCAATAAAGGTACACTAAGATAGCTCCCACAGCTAGTAATGAAACGTGCACCCTGAAGCCTCTGAGTAATCCACCTGACATCCTTGGCAAGCAACTTTTCCAGCTTCTGAGCCCATACCAAGGTATGGTCACTAAACACCCCAGTACTAGGCAGATGCCTCATGAACCACATATGAAATAAAGGAGCGCATCAACGAACCAAACCTCCCCTTTTCTTCTCAGTCTTGTAGTGCACCAAGTAATACAAATCTTCGAGCAACGTAGGCACAGGATTCTTCAGCAAGAAAAGATGAATGGCATTCATGTCTATGAACATCTCCATATCTGCAAACAAAATGATGCCATAGATAGAAAGAGCCAAGATAGCACAGAAAAAATCCCATTCCTCCTCAACAACCAACTCTTCCACCTTCTTTACTAAAGCCTCTAAGGAAAATCCAGATACACCTCCCTTAATGATAGTCATAGAATTCATAGCAGAAGTGCTCAAATAAAGAGCCTTGGCAATAGCCTCAGGTGCAGGTCTACTCATCTCAGCATTGAACAAAATCTGGTCTCGAACAGGAACTCCCAAGATCAAAGCATACTCCTCCAACAAAGGACTTAACTGAAAATCAGGAAAAGTGAAACAACGGAGCTGAGGGTCATAATACTGAAGCAGGGTATGAATGGCACTTCTCTCAGAAGGATCTAACTCTACCACCACATCCAGAATACTCCAATAAGCCTTCTTGAACCTCTCTACATGATTGGGTGTGATCAGCTTCACCATCTTCTTTAACAGGCCAACCTTAGTGTCAAAAAACTTGAAATGAATATTCTGCTTGCGAGACTCTTCCATCTCTGAACAGGATACCGGAACCGGAAGCAAAGATATGAACCTGTGAATGAAAACAAAACATGATTAATGATGAAATGATGCAATACAAATGCAAAGACATATGATCAATCTGGGACTGTCTAGAATCTGGATGCCAAGGCCAAGTGATCAGAAACCCAAATCCTCTGGATAACAACCCACAAACACTCAGATAATCTTAGATACACCCAATCCAGAACCAGATAAACTCAAGAACTCCGGAACCAAAGTAATTGTATCAGAACATGAAACTGCACTGGTAACAAGGGTATGATGGAGTCAAGGGTTCCTGCAAACCTGTAAACCCCTCCCAATCTCACAGGTGTGCTCCGGGTCAAACATCACGGACTCTCAAAGCCGAATAGAAATAATACTTTCACCACTTCCGAGAAATGGCTCATGACCAAATCAGGGAATCGGTTAGGCATTATGTACTATGCAGGGAGGCCTCAACTGAGTCCGGGAAAAACAAGCATCCCCTATAAGTTCCCAGCTTCGAGTGCTGAAATCGAGAAATAGTACAAATGTCATATGACCAGATGCTTTGACTGAGTTCCTATAAGAGAACCAGGCCATCCTATGCGAGTCCCCAGTGGACCCTCGAGTGCGAATGAGTTTACCACAAAATGTGGTGTGCCACTGCCACCACTAGAGAGGGTTGTTTCCACAAAGGTTCTCAATGATCGGTGCCCAGATACACATAACTATCAAGGTCCTATCCCGAAGTGGAGGAAATCCCCACACAAGATATTTCCAAGACGGTCGCAATCTGGGCGTGAAACACATTGCCACTCATCATGTCACATGTGAGTACAATATGTCCACTCTAATCCTATAGTGCACTAAAGCCGGGTACTTGGCTTATCTCTCAGAAACAGTATCACCTGAGCCCACCAAATAGAAAAACAGTCCAGACAGTCCAGTATGATATATGATGCGAAAATAAATACTGAAAACTGCAAATAAAGCTAACAGTAAAGTATAACACACAATAGCAAATAGTCAACACCCAAAGAAACAGAAACACGCAAGCGCTAGGAGAGACTCACAGGGGAACCATAGATACTCTAGTTAGGCAGTCCCCAGCAGAGTCGCCAGCTGTCGTCCCTGGATTTCCATCCTGGTATAAACGCGAAAGTGGCGCGGAAAAGAATAGAGTCGCCAGCCAGGCATTTTTATCCCGAAGAGACGGGAATGGTAATGCTGCACAAACCAGAAGAAAAGAAAAGAAGAACACGGGTCCTACGAACCAAAGAGACTGAGTTCGGGAGTCGGTTACGACCTGGGAAGGTATTAGCACCCAGATCGTCCGCCGTACCCGACGGGATCCACGCTTGCAAAGAAATCTGTTTCAAAGGGTGAAAGGAATGAAAGATGCTGCAAAGGAAAATGAGATGAACTGGATAAAAGAAATGAAAAGGGAATTGAAAAAAAAGAAATGAAAATGAAAAAATGTAGGGAAAAATAAAGATTGTGCTCGAACGGGCCCTACCCCGCTGCCTACGTACCTCATTGGGAAAATGAGGATCAGAGACGTTGTAGTTCCCCTAACTAGGGGTAGAAAAGAAATTGCTTGTGTCTTAAGGCTTGAACTGCCTATGCTAATGTTCAGGTGTTGCAGACTCGGACGAAGAGTGTGTAACCGTCTTGCAAAATGACAAGTAGGAGCAAGTTCGCGTACGGAGCGAAGGAGATGAGAAAAGAATTCCCGAAGGAAAGACGCTTATTGTTTGTTTGTATTTTTTATGAGTTTTCTGTTTTGAAGTTTGTATAGGTAAGTGTACCTAAGTCTTACTCACTGGGATGTGTACGTCTCACATCATCCCGAAATGGATTGCGCAAGAGGCACACCTATCTATGGAGGAAATCCCCAAATCTAGTCCCACGAGTGAAGGCTCATACACACTGACCTACTTAACATTTATTAAGTGTTTTTTTTTTTTGGTTAAGAAGTGTTTTTTAGCTTTTCTTTGTGAAGTAATCTCATGCTAAGACCTATCCACCACGAGGGATAACCTACTCCTCGCCCCGAAACGAAACGCGTGCAAGTATCTCATAGCAAAGTCTCATGTCACATGAAAATACTCAACATTTATTAAAGTGAATTAAAATTAAGTTTGAAGATGAGAAGAGAAAGCACCAAAAGGATATGAAAAGGTGAAAAATCTAAGGGGAACTAGAATACTAAAAGTTGTCATGCATGGATGAACCTAAGTTAGTGAGGTTTAAAACCTATCCTAAAGAAGAAAGAAAGAAGAAGAGAAGAAGAAGAAGAGGAAGAGAAGAGGTAAGGCCTAAGCCCAACAATCAAAGGTTAGCACAAGTAAGAATAAGAAGAGAAGGGATGACATTTGGAGATGTGGGAATCACATCCACACCTCTCACTTACCATAGCCCCAGAAAAGGTTAGCAACACAAGCATACAAGTGAAACAAAATGAATATAATGACATGTCAACATCATACAAACATAAGTGAAGTCATACATATAAACGCCCAATGCAAATGCAAGTCACAAGAATGAGAAAAGGATCACACAAGTCAATATGAGACAACATGAATCACATGGCAAAGCAAGGCAAACATAAGAAAGATGCAAAGCAAAATAAGCAAAACACAACCTCAAGGCACAAGATCAGAACCATATCCAAGTTAAAAAAAGTGCTTTAGAAGCAACAAAGATGAGGAGAAGAGAAACACAAAGCTAGGCAAACACATCATGGGAAGAAAGAAGCAAAGAAGGTGAGATGAATATACATAAGAATGAAAGAACTTCAAAGGTAAACCAAATGCAAGATTTCCAAAACACAAACCCTAAACCAAGATCATAAAGGTATCCATGCTCTAAAGAGACCCTAAACAAGATGAAGAAGTTGGCACAAGTTAAGAACCAAAATTCAAATCAAATCAACAACGCACCCAAAAATTCCACAACTTTGGACAAGAGACCTTCAATCATTATATAACAATAGGCCAAAAGGAGAGGAAGAAATTCAGAAGCTATGCAAGGAAAATGAGGGGTTAAACAACAACTAGGGTTAGGAAACTTCAATCACAAGTCAAAGACCAAAACCAATTGAACAAGTTCTTAAAAATTAGAAAAAAAATCACACATGAACTACATCTTCTTATGAATCCAGAGAAAAAAGAACCAACAAGAAATTCAAAATGAGGATCACTATGGAAAATGGAAAAGGCAGCATGCTTAAAAAAGAATAAAAATGAATTAATTAAATGGGGGAATTAATATCCACGTGTCAGCATAAAATAAATGACAAATAAAAATATGAAAAATTAAAGAAAACTCTAATTGACATCCATGAATTATTTCATAATTTTTTGACACTCAGAAGTATTTTTAAAAATTAGAAACCAAAATTGAAACAAAGTGAAATAAAAAAAAAGAAATAAAAATGAAGACAAAGGCAGGAGGTGCGAAAAGAAAGAAAATCAGGTTCAAATCAGATGGGCCTAAAGACAGGGGGTGTGGATAGCAGGGGCAAGCCCACCCAATCTGTGCAAGTACATAATATATAGGGTGGAAACTCAGAGAAAAATGTGAAAAAATGCAAGCCAATGGATCAAATAGACACATCCTGGGATTCACTTCATTAATTGACGTGGCAAAAGGATTGGTTCAGAGTGAAGGAACACACTAAATACCATGGTATGCGCAACACAAAGAATTATCAGAATGAAATTATAAAATGAAATGGCACGTGAGGGAGAGGAGGTTCATTAATGAGGTGGCACACACACGTCCAGATGAAATGATCTAATAGTGAGGAGATCATCTTCTCCATGGAAACCCTAAATGCACACAGCCCAAATTCCGGTGACCGGAGCTAGGGCTCCGGCACCGGAAAACTCACAACATGAACAACACTCAATAATAATGCACAAAAAACTCCAGATCAATCAATCAAACCATCCTGAGTTCAAATATGATGATGAAATTCACAATAAACCAATGACCAGCCTGGATCGAAGGCAAACAGTTTGAACCATGAAACTTCAAAATCACATATCAAGCTCAATAATGCACCAAATTTGAATCTAAAACCAGCAAAATGATCAGCATAACAAGTAGATCATAACACACACTTCTATTTTCATTTCTAGATCTAAGAATTTTGAACTCACCTGAACTTGCAGATCTGGAAATAGCTTGTGATAAGCCAAGAGAATGCTGTCAATCCACTCCAAATGCACTCTAGTTGCAAAATAAATGCAACTAGAGCCTTGAAACTTGCTGGATCTAAGAGTTTGAGACTTGCTTCCCTGAAATGGCAAGGTGATGAATCTTGAGAATTAGCTTGCACAATGGAGGGATTTGTGATCCTGAGCTCTCAAGGATGAAAGATATGTGGTTGGTTTGTGAAGAGAGCAAGTGTGTAGCAAGATTCGAAAGAAAATGCAAAATGAGCCAAAACTTGAGAGTGATGAAATGAGTGAGATCTGGATCCTTTTAAAACCCTAGTTTGCTTTTGTATGAGGTCATGAGAAAATGCTGAAAGAATGAGGCCTCTTGCACGTGGGAAAAGAGTGTGTGGGAGATTTTGCAAAATTTGCAAATTTGTTATGAGAGCATGGAAAACTTGTGCATTTCCTTGCTCCTTGCCCATATGCATTCACAATCTGACCCTTAATTTCAAACCAAAAAGATCCTGGCCATTGGATGAGAGTGTCACACAATTCTCATGTTCATGCAAAAATTACTCTTAAGGAATTAAATTCTCATCATGCACGAATTTGGTGTAATTATTTGAGCAAAATGACTTATTTTCATTGAATTGTAATATTGGAGCCTTATTTGGTATGTACCAATACTCAAAATTAAGTTTCATGACTTTTTGCTTTGGTGCACAAATGAAAATTCAAGTTTTGCCCTAGTTTTTATGGAATTTTCGAGGGGCCTATCTCCTTAACCATGAAGGCTATGAAAAAGTACTTGTACTTTTTGAAAATGGGAGGCCTTAATCTCCAACTTTCATGTTTGACTTTGGTCCATTTGAAGAATTTTTCACCAAGTTATGCTCACTTGAATTTTAGGGCAAAAACTTGCTAAAAATGGCATTTTCCATAACCAACTTCACACCAATTTTGCAAAACACCTCAAACCCTCATGATTCTTTGTCTTTGAACTTTCCAAAACTCTTTTAACAATATAAGAACATCCCTTGGCTAGAAAAATGGGGTTGGACCCCTTGAAATCCCACAGTTGACTTTTATAAGGCACAGTTGACCAGTTTCTTCATCTGCAAGCAACTGAAGAAATACTTGACTTCCACAAGGAATTTTCTCACCAAATTTCATCCCTAGGATACTATTAACATTTGAAAGACTTTACCCAAATGAAATGGCCAAATTATTGAGGTTTTCATGCTTGAAACTCAAACCCTAATTTGGGACCATTGTGTAGGAGCTTTGCCCTAGCCTGGATTCCCTGATGATCTTCCAACCTTCTGAGCTTTTGTAAATGAACTTGAACTTGTAAATACAATGTAGACCCCTCATAGGACTTGTACAAATCCATTGGGCCCCTTGTCATGGCTTGTGATGCTTCAAAATCCTCCACAGATGATCATATGCCTAATGCTAGGTCATGAGAAATGTTATGCCTCATCTTTCCATGCTAAGATGCTAAGAATTTGATATGTTCATGATGAATATGATATGATATGATGCTAAAAATGAAGAGGGCAAATTTGTGTTGTTACACCAGGTATAATCTCGAATTTCGATTTCTCGATGCACTTTGATTTTGTGATTTATTCCCCTTCTCTGGTGTTGAGTTAAACTACGTCGAACATATGATGCGGTTCATTGTTTTTGAATCTTCTTCTTCGATTCAGATTGGTATATATGATGAAGAAACTCTTCTGATTGGATCTGTTTCTGATTTTCAGGTTGCGGTTGGTGTGGATTGTTGCAGGGTTGCAGGGTCGAAGGTTGATGATGATTTTGAAGATGTAGTGAAGGTGGAAAATGCAGATTGATGAAGAATTTAAAGATGGGTGAAGATTTAATTGAAAAGATGAAGATGGAGATGAATTTGAAGATGTGAAGAAGTCCCTGGAAAAAAATCTGAAGATGGAGAAGGTTTTTGAGCTTTATAGATGAATTTTAAGAGGATGTTTCTGGAACTTCAATGGTAAAATCAGTTAGAAATCAGTTAGGATCGGTTAGAGTAGTTATGGTTTGCAACTGAATATTTTTGTAGATAATTTCTTCTCTCTTCTTCTTCTATTTTGATTTTCTAATGTAATTTTGTTATAATCAATTGAAGGATTATGTGAGTTTCTATGCTGTTATATTTTTCTGTATCGACTTTTTTTTGGTGTGATCTTCTATTTCTACTAATATCTCAGTGGTATTGGAGTAAGTCCATGAATCTTTTCATTATTTTAACTAAGAATATTCATATGCCTAAGCACGTCCATGGCATCAGAACTTAGTAAGAAATAACCGGAGACTATTTTTCAATGGCATCAGAACGTAGTAAGAAATAGTCGGAGATTATTTTTTCAACTACAACCAATGATATGACGTCCAATGGTGGTACTTCTCCTCTTCCTAATGAAAACAATTTTGTTTTAATCAGTGCTCTATGCATAAACAAACTGAACCGACTAGTCCCTTGATGGATATCCAATATAATGTTTATGGGCTACTTTCCACGAAGACCAAGTGAATTTCCAGCAAGAAAATCATAGGTTCCAAATGCCATTAATAGAATGTACATATTAGGTGTATCTATGTTTTAAATGGGAGATTGATGAGAGAGTCTACCTCCCACACCTTTAGAGCTTGATCAGAATATATTTTTTTTCATAAGCATCCAACCCACCTCGAATGAGTCCAGAACCAACAACATGAAACACATTTCCCAACACATTAAGTTGTGAACTTGTTGGAGGTTGAGAATAAAATTGAGGCACCCCTAGATGCGGCCTGACATTATTATACATTCTTACTACGTGAAAATGATGAAATGGATAGTGGAACTGAATATGAATTAGAAACAAAAATTGGGCTTTAAAAATTTAAAATTTAAAAATGACAAAAATATGGTTTGACAAATGGACTTGAAAAACATGGTTAATATTTGGACAATGGACTTCGGGGTGAAAACGTGACTGAAATGTGTAGAGCTAAAACGAATATTAACATGAAAAGATCCATTGAGATTTAAGTAATCTATATGACCAATCCTGACATGCTCCTTTCAACTTGAACCTCCCATCTGGACCAAATTTGTATCTTTAAGGAATCCTCAACTTTCAGCCCAGTTTCAACTCAAACCTTATTAGCTTGGATTACCAGCAATACACTAAGAGCACCACAATGTCCTGATTATCTCATGAGTTCTCCATTTGATCCCTCGTACCATGATCTAGTGCCTTGCCATTTGATACACACATATCTTGACCTGACGACCAATGATCTTAACATGAAAACAGATCCTTGAGAAAACCTTGAAGCTGCAGATGAGGTCGTAAGTAAACCCTGAATCTCAAAGGGTATTGATCCCATGTTTTGGTAGCTCCATGAGAACAAGTGATTTGTTAGTTATGACCATCTGGAATATGCAGATGAACGAATCATAAGTCAGTTAGTGTTAATAAATAAGAGGGAAAATTTTGGGGTGTTACACCAGGTTATGGGGAAGTTTTTCTAGAATGCGAAGAATCTACCGATGGGTGTGACAAGTTGAAATCAGGAATTCAGAAGATGATTTATGATGGAAGTATTCAGTTTGACCGGGTTGTTAAAGATAATGAAGTTTCTACGATCACCATCTACTATACTCCAGTGGAAATTCTGGCGCCAACCAGAGCAGCACCAGTCACGTTCACCACTCCAGGGCCTATGTCGTATCAAAGTGAGAATGTCGTACCATGGCATTATGGGGCAGAGGTTTACTGCAACGGCCAGAAGCAAGACGTAACCACCTCCAGCTCAGCTCCACATTAGGTCAAAAATGTGGGAGTCGGTGGAGTCACGAGGAGTGGAAGATTGTTCGCACCTCAGACCTTGAGGAACGGTGCAGTGCCACCGAATGATACTGCAGATGCCCAAGCTAAGGTCAAGGGAAAGCAAGTTGTGACAAATTATGTTATTGTTCCAGATCGGGACATTACTTTCGACAAAGAAGCTGAGGAATTCTTGAGGATCATAAAGAAAAGAGACTACAAGATATTCGACCATTTGCAACAGACTCCTTCCAAGATCTTGATCTTGTCGTTATTGATGTATTCTGAATCTCACTAAAAGGTATTGCTGATATTTCTAAATAATGCATATGTACCATAAGAAATATCAGTGAATCATCTCGAGACGGTTGTCGCTAGTATGAACGCTAGTCACATATTAGGGTTCACATATCTTGATCTGACTGCCGAGGGGCGCAATCACAACAGAGCTTTACACATTTTGTTGAAATGCAAAGGGGTTTTACTTTCCCACGTGTTGGTCGATATAGGGTCCTCCCTAAATGTGCTTCCAAAGAAGGCGTTAATCAAGCTGGATTATGACAGAGTGGTGCTGAGGTCAAGTGACCTGGTAGTCAGAGTGTTTGATGGATCCAAAAGGTCATTTTTTGGAGAAGTGGAATTACCGATCAAGGTAGGCCCACAGGTGTTCAACACGACCTTTTATGTCATGGACATTCATTCGGAATTCAGTTGTTTACTCAGGCGTCCCTGGATTAATGCAGTCGGGGCAGTATCCTCGACTCTCCATCTGAAGTTAAAGTTATTATGGGAAGGACAAATTGTCACGGTGTGTGGAGAGGAGGACATCTTCATTAGCCATCTATCTTCATTCAAATACGTGGAGATGGATGGTGAGATATATGAGAACCCTTACCAGGCTTTTGAGCCAGTCAAGACTGAATTCATGTCATCCTCATCAGCATCCCTTTCGGAAGAGAAGAAGAAGGGTGTATCCATCGCATCCTATAAGCAAGCTCTGAAAGTGGTCGAATTAGGAGTCAATGAAGGTTGGGGAAAGATGATAGAGGTCCCAAAGAAAGAGGATATGTTCGGAATCGGTTACAACCCTGCTCGATTAACATTAGATCAAAGTGCCATAGTTCGTAAAGGCCTGATCACTTTTTCCAGTGCTGGATGGGTGGATCACAGCAGTACATGTGCTATTCATGAAGACATAATTGATAGCGATTGTGAAATTGATGACTGGATCAAGCCGAGTGTCCTAGGAATGGAACTCAATAATTGTTCATCATAAGAGATCATCATTGTTACTCAGCACAAAGAGTAATTGTTTTGTGTTTTATTCTTGTATGAAAGCTCTATGTCTTGCCCAAGGCATGGTAGTTCATTATAAGGGCTTCATTGTATCAATTTGCAATACTAATCATCAATAAAATGGACTTTTTTGAATTCATTCATAATGTTCCCTGTCTTTCATTTTTACATTTTCACACAATTAATGGCAATGTTCATTTTCATTTTATCCCACTCTCTAAAATCTAGCATGAATCATCATTCATGTAGATGCACCCCAATGGGTCTCATTGATAACGATCTTGATATGGCTCGCTATGAATTCTACAATCCGATATACCTAGCCGACGAGAAAGGTGAGGAAGATTGTGAACTGCCCGAGGAGTTATCCAGATTGCTGAAGTAAGAGGAGAGGGAGATTCAGCCACATGAGGAGGTCATTGAGATTATGAATCTGAACACCGGAGAGGTGAAGAAAGAGGTCAATATTGGGGCTGCTTTAAAAGAATCTATGAAGGGCCAATTTATCGAAATGCTCTATGAATATGTAGATGTCTTCTCCTGGTCTTACCAGGATATGCCCGGTTGGATACTGATATCGTAGTACGCAGGTTACCGCTCTGTGAAGACTTCTCACCAGTAAAACAGAAACTGTGAAGAACTCGACCTGACATTGCAATAAAGATCAAGGAAGAGGTTCAAAAATAGTTTGATGTTGGATGTGTGTTAAATACTGAGACTTAAACAGAGCTAGTCCCAAGGACGATTTCCCGGTGCCTTACATTGATGTGTATGTTGATAATACTGCTCAATTTTCGGTGTTTTCCTTCATGGATGGCTTATTAGGCTATAATCTGACAAAATGTCTCCAGATGACATGGAGAAAACTACATTCATCACCCCTTGGGGAACTTTCTGCTACAAAGGGATGTCATTTGGTTTGAAGAATGCCGGAGCAACTTACCAACGGGCAATGGTGACTTTCTTCCATAACATGATTCATCATGAGATCAAGGTCTACGTGGATGACATGATGGAGAAGTCACAAACTGAGGAGGAGCACATAGTTAACTTGGCCAAGCTGTTTGACAGGTTGCGAAAGTTCAGACTAGGTTGAACCCGAACAAGTGTACGTTCAGAGTGTACTCCAGAAAGCTGTTGGGCTTCATTGTAAGTGAAAAGGAGATTGAGGTCGACCCTGTGAAGGTAAAAGAAATTCAAGAGATGCCTAAGCCTAAAACTGAGAAAGAGGTACGTGGTTTCTTAGGATGATTGAACTACATTGCATGGTTCATATCTCACCTAACCGCCACGTGCGAACCAATAATAAAACTCTTGATAAAGAATCAGGCCGTCGAGTGGAATGATGACTGTTAATTGGCTTTCGATTGAATCAAAATGTATTTACAAGAACCTCCAATCCTCATACTTCCAGTTTCGTGGAGACCCTTAATTATGTACCTTACAGTACTTGAAGGATAAATGGGTTGCGTTCTCGATCAGCATGTCGAGTCTGGTCGAAAAGAGCATGCAATATACTACCTTAGCAAAACGTTTACTGACTGTGAGACAAGATACTCACTGCTCGAGAAAACTTGTTGATCTTTGGCATGGTCTGCTCGCCGACTAAGACAGTACATGTTGACTCATACTACCCTACTTATATCTAAGATGGACCCTGTCAAGTACATCTTTGAAAAGCCAGCTTTAACTGGAAGGGTAGCTCGTTGGCAGATGATTTTGACAAAATACGACATTCAGTATACTTCTCAAAAACTATCAAGGGAAGTGTATTATCAGATTATCTGGCTCAACAACCAATTGACGACTATCTACCAATGAGATTTGAGTTCCCTGATGAAGATATCATGTTCCTCAAATCGAAAGATTGTGAAGAACCACTCCTGGAGGAGGGGCCAGACCCTGAATCCAAATGGAGTCTGATGTTCTATGGGGCCGTTAACATGAATGGTAGCGGAGTTGGTGCCGTTATTATCTCACCGAAAGGAGTTCACATGCCCTTCACTGCCCGATTGACATTTGAATGTACCAACAATGAGGCAGAATACGAAGCTTGTATAATGGGGATTGAGGAGGCGATTAATTTGTGAATTAAGACCCTCGATATCTTCGGTGATTCGACTTTGGTCATAAATAAGGTTAACGGAAGGTGGCTTGTTCATCAACCACATCTGATTCCTTACAGGGATTTCACCGGGAGGTTGTTGACTTTCTTCATGACGGTAAAGCTTCATTATGTACCTCAGGATGAGAATCAATTCGTTGATGATCTAGCAATCTTATCATCCCTGATTAAGTTCCAACAGTGGAATTACGTAATTAGAATTATAGTGTCTCGTCTTGAAAGTCCTGCTTATGTGTTTGTAGCTGATGGTGTTGACGATGATAAGCATTGGTACTACGAATTCAAACGTTTTCTTAAATCTCAGGAATACCCTACAGGGGCATCCAGCAAAGATAAGAAGACCTTGAGGAGGTTGGCAGGCATGCTCTTCTTAAATCAGGATGAGGTGCTTTACAAAAGGAACTTTGACATGGTCTTGCTCAGATGCGTTGATAGACACAAAGCAGACATGTAATGCAGGAAGTCCATTAGGGATCCTTCGGTACCCATGCTGGAGGACACACCATGGCAAAGAAACTTTTAAGATTGGGGTATTATTGGATAACCATGTAATCTGATTGCTGCAAGTACTCCCGCAAGTGCCATAAGTGTCAAGTTTATGCTGATAAGGTGCATGTGCCTCCCAATCCATTGAGTATCATGTCTTCACCATGGCCCTTCGCCATGTGGGGCATTGATATGATCGTAAAGATAGAGCCTACCGCTTCCAACAGTCATTGCTTCATCCTGGTTGCCATCGACTACTTCACCAGGTGGGTGGAAGCAGCGTCTTACGCTAATGTGACCAAGCAGGTTGTGGCCCGATTCATAAAGAGGGATATCATTTGTCGATACGGGATACCTGAAAGATCATTACTGATAATGGTTCCAATCTCAATAACAAGATGATGGCAGGTCTGTGTCGGGATTTCAAAATCGAACATCACAACTCTTCTCCTTACCGCCTGAAGATGAATGGCGTTGTCGAGGCAGCCAACAAGAACATCAAGAAGATAGTACAAAATATGGTTGTGACATATAAAGATTGGCATGAGACATTTCCATTCGCATTGCATGGGTACCTAACATCTGTGCACACCTCAATAGGGGCAACCCCGTTCTCGCTAGTTTATGGTATGGAGGAAGTCCTACCAGTTGAAGTCGAGATCCCCTCATTAAGGATATTGATGGATGTCAAGCTTGATAAGAATGAGTGGCTCCAGTCCAGATTCAATCAGTTGAGCCTCATCGAGGTGAAACGTTTAACAGTTATATGCCATGGACAATTGTATCAACAGAGAATGAAACGGGCGTTCGGCCTGAAGGTTCGACCTCAATGCTACATACTCGATGACTTAGTGCTGAAAAGGATCCTTCCTCCTCAAACAGATCATAGGTTCAAGTGGACACCCAACTATGAGATATCATTCGTGGTTAAAAAGGTTTTCTTAGGCGGTGCCTTAATGCTAACAACCATGGATGGAGAGGACTTTTCATCCCCTATCAATGCAGACGCAATTAAAAACTACTTCGTATAAAAGAGACCCGCTGGACAAAAACAGAATAAAGGTCCAGGATAAAAGGGGCATCCCGGCAAGCCAAAACCAAAATAAAAGGCTCGGGCAAAAGTTAGGGAAATAATAAGAAAAAATGTACACCCACTGAGTTGAAAAGCCACATTGGACAGCTCATGCAAATAAGGGTATCCCGGTGGATTGAAAACCCGAAAGGGCGATCCACGCAAAAGAGGAATTGAAACTAACAACTGCGATTTTCAAGATTTGTGATTCGTCATCTACAATAAGGGACAATCTAAGGATTAAGGATCATTTCAATCGTTTTCCTCAAAAGTGAAGCACACAGAAGGTCTTGAGGACATACGAGTCATAGCTGGATTGAAATTTGATGAGATTCAATTTTCACATTGCCATTAGGATAGTTTATTTTCCTTTTGTGCAATTTCCTCTTTCCAAGGATTGCTTCCCGGTGTAATGCCTATTCACGGCCATTTCTTCTACCATTGATTAATTTCAAAAACGTCCAACAAATTATGATAAATATTACATTGCGAATACATTGATGCTTTATAATGCATGCCTAAGGGTAAAACACTTGACACCCATCTTAAATGTTGAGTAGCAATGATGGTCGATTCAGACTGTGAACTTGGGGCAGGCCAGCTCGTCTAACTTTCTCGTTTGCAAGAACTATCTATTGTGTTAAAATGATATGTAGGTACAGAGAAACAAAGCCATTACTAGCACGAGATGACAAAGAGCTTGTTCCTCAGCATGCATCATTCAGCAAGATTCCTCAAAAAGTCTCGTTAGACTATCTTTTCTCCAGCAGAACAAGATAAGAAGAGGGTCGTTACTTCCTCGAGCGAAGGGCGTCATTATTTCTCATCCCCAACATGAGACACCTCATATATTTATTCCTAATAAGAGGCATCTTCAGCAGGAGGCATGCTCATTAATGTTCTCTATCATCCCCAGTTGAGTCAAAGATTGAAACCTTCCTCAGCTAAGTTAGAGCAAGATGGTTGAACAGGTGGTAATCCCCAAGCGGATGTAATTCCCCCGTAGTGAAGTATTCCCAGGAGGCAGTTGAATGCCTTGTTTCCCCATAGAGTCGGAGTCGTGGGTACTTTCCCCAATAGAGTTGGAATTTAATGTTTTCCACGGCAGAATCATAGAAGTTTAATGATGTTCTCCCCAAGAAGAAATTCTTCCCCTAAAAGATAGGTATTCCCCACCAGAGTTTCCTTATCCCTAGAATTACATGAAGATTACTTATTCCTATCAGTGGTAAAGATAGTAAGAAGTCTGATGGTTTTCCTTCTTGCACAACATTGTTTGCAATCTTCCCCAGTAAGATCGCCAAGCAAAGTCCAATCTTCATTAGTACCTCTTTCATGGACAGAAGGGTGTGCACTTGAGGAATTCCCCAGCATAATTTTCCCTCAGCAGATTATCCATAAATCTTTAGGTCATAAGGCTACTAATTCCCCAACAGAGTTCTACGGGTGGCGTACCTCCCATTCAAATACAAGATAGTTCAAGACTTTCCCTAGCAGGGTCTTCATTCAATGATTATCTTAAAGTCCAATTTATTTTGTCAAAGGATGACAGTTCATAGCCAACGTATCACTAACAGTATCCCCTGCAGAGTTGCTCCACCCCACAGTGATCCGTTACATCTGTGCAGCGATTATGTCTTCCCCACCAGGGTGGCGGGAGATCTGTTGTCTCATCATCAGGGTATCCCTTTGCAGTTGCCTTTAGTAATCATCATTACATTTGCATCCTCAAAAGGCGTAGCATTTCAATCGTTATGGAACATTACGCCATGAAATTCAAACATATGCATGCGAAGCATAAGCTAGCTTTGGTACCTTGAAGCAAAAGCCCAAAGAATTGTTCCTTCAATCAGACCGAATGTGTCCCCCCAAAGAACACTTGTTATTCCCATCGATTCCGTCTGAGTACAATGGTCTGGTTTTTGTTGAGTTTTCATCTAAATATGATGAGCTAATTCCTGCTAATTTTGTCTGAGGTCAGGATCTTATTTTGATTTGTCATTCGAGGATGACATTCTCTTTTTCCTCAAGTCCTTATGAGGTTGGTCTTGTAGCTATGATTATCATTCGGGGATGGAAAAGTTGTTTTGAGATTATTGATTAAGGTCAATACGCTTCCCTACAAAGTCTTTCTGTGGTTAGTCTTTATGTTTATGGTTATCGACCGAGGCCGATAATACCATTTTGATCCCATTCGAGGATGGTTTCGTGTTAGATCCGAGGATCCTATTCTGAGTTGACATTTGAGGATGGAATTCTCTTTTTCTTCAAGTCCTTTTGAGGTTGGTCTTGTTTGTTGTGGTTATCATTCGAGGGTGGTGAACCGTTTTGAGATTATTGATTGAGGTCAATATATTTCCCCTTTGTAGAGTCTTTCCTAGGTTAGTCTTTGTGTTCCTAGTTATCAATCGAGACCGATATACCTTTCTGATCCCATTCGAGGATGGTTTCGTAGCAGATCTGAGGATCTTATTGTGAGTTGCCATTTGAGGATGACATTCTTTTCTTGAAGTCCTTCTGAGGTCGGTCTTGTTTGTTCCATCTATCATTTGAGGATGATAGGTTATGTTAGATTATCATTTGAGCATGGTATTCCTTTCCAACCGTCTGAGGTCGTTTTTCCCGTTTTGTGTTCCCTTGGTGGTGGAGGGCGTTCATCAACTTGCTTTTTCCACAGAGTACAAATTTTCCGGTTTATTCGGGTATTCAATCACTCCCATACCTTGAATGTATGAAATCCGTTTCTAGCACCCATTCAGGTCTACGGTTGATTGAATAGGGGCAGATGTAACACCTCAAAATTTTCCCTCTTATTTATCATTGGTTCCGAGTAGCTTATGCTTCGTGTCCGCGTCATCTGGCATATTCAACCATACATTGTGTTGTACCCCAAAATTTTCCCTCCCACAATCAAAGCAATGTGTCCCAAGAGTTCTCTCAAGGTTCACAAGGTCCACAATGGGTCAAAAGGATTGAAGGTTCCATTAGACTAAGTCTCCTCTTGAACAATGGATCCAGAACTATGGTTTTGAATTTCTTCAAGCTAAATGAACTTCCAAGGCCTCAAGTGAGCTTCATAACATCCCACATGTCTTCAAGAATCTCCATGTCAATTTTTAGGGCTTTCCCAATAAGTTTGTCCAGTCAAATGTTCAGATATCCAAAAATCAGTCAACTTGGTAAAAAAAGGTCAAACTGAGGTCAACTATGGTCAAATTAAAGTCAAACTTCAAGGATTTTTTCCAAAATCAAGATTATGAAGTAAAATTCATCATTTGATCAAGGGTTGATCATGATTCAATAAGGAAATTTCAGATCATCAAGAATTAGGAGTTTCTAAATTAAGGTTTTCATAGGAAACGTCAACTGAACTTTGACCAGGCATAACTTTCACCTACTTCATCAAATATTTCCCATCCAAAGCTCATTTTGAAGGAAATTGAATTCTCTACAACTTTGTGTCTCACAAGTCAAGCCTAAAAATGCTTCATTTGGAAGGTATGAGTTAAAGCATTATAGATTCTTTTGAAAGTCAACAAAGAGTCAACTTTTTCCAAAGCTCATAATTTTAAAATGGTAAAATATATGGACATGGGACCAAAAGGGTTGGTTATAGGACTCTCTAATCTTTCTAAAAATTCCAAGAACACCTTAATAGCCTTAAAATTTAGGGAGTTGTGTCTTGTCAAAGTTGGAAAATTTTCAAGGGGTGTATGAAGCAAATAAGGCCTAAACTTCAAAATTTTCCAAATGGGCCCATCAAATTGCAACATAATCTCAAAGATAAAGACATGCACGACCGAATAATCAATTATTATGATTTTTATAATTTATTTTTTATTTATTTGGATTTTATTTGTTAAAATTCAATTTAAATAAAAATAAAATATAAAAAGTCAATATTTGGATCAAATCTTTGTTCTAGAATCAAATATATTACATTTAAACTGATTAAAGATGTTCCAAATTCGTGCAAGGCATAATTGGCAAGCAAATATTTGATTTTTGGATCATTATGAGTGATGGCTTTCTTCAACATCAAGTAATTGAAATCCATGAACATGAGGCCCAAAAATTAACCTAATTACACTCACTACATATGCATGAAGACAACCAAAGCATAGGGGGCGAGATTTTCAAGACAAAAGAACACTTTTCACTCTTAAAATTTTCCAAAAAATTCAATTTTCGTTTTCTTATTTGCAGGTTGAATTAAGGTATTCTAAAGGCCTATACATGATCCTTGGGCACTCTTGATACTATCCACATAATCATAAGCATCCATAACTCCATATATCATTGAAACTGAATCAGTTTTATATCATGTTTAATTTTTTTCGATTCATAGATTTAACGCGTGATTTATCGATTTTGAGTTTATAATATTGTTTGTTGGATGATGTAGATGAATTCTGGGTGGTTTGTTATGAGTTTCGATGCAGGTTTGGAGTTCCACCATTTTTAGGGTTTGAAGCTTCAAAATAGGGGTTCTTGATATAATGCATCTAAACCTATTTTGAGGACGCAATTGGACTGTATGTGACTTGGTGATTGTTGTTATGTGATTAATTTGATAAAATCGTGCATGTTTCATGGTGTTTGAGAGGACGATTATTTCATGCGGAACAATTCGCAGTTAGACTCCTAAGAAAATTCGCAGGAAATCCCGCAGGAAAACCTGCGAAATTCCAAGGTTGAAGAAGATTGATTTGGCGTGATTTCACAATTCAAATTTTTCGTTTAATATTTTATTAATTGGTTATGTTTTATAGTCACAACGTGCACGTGAGCCTGGTGGTAAATGTAGGAGTTTGTTAACCCTTAGAACCTAGGTTCGATCCCTAGGTTCTCACTTTTTGTTAATATTTCCATTATTTTTGCAGGTTTAGTTTTTTTTTTTTAATTTCGATTCACATGGTTGTCAAGCAGCACACATAGCCCAGTGGTCACTACATAACTCTGGTAATGGGAAGGTCCTAGGATCAAAACCAGGCCTCCCCCATTTTATTTTTATGCTTTTTTTATTTATTTATTATATTATATAGTATATTATTATTAAGTCCTTTTAATTATTTTCTTAAAAATCAACCAATAATCACTTTTAATCTTTTTCAAAAACTAATAATTTTCATAAATAATAATAATATTAATTTCATGTAAATAAAATAAAATAACTTTTTCTTAATAATATTTGCTTAAATAATTTGATTTTTATTATCTTTTGAAAATTAATTATTTAAAACCAATTAAAATTTAACTATTAAATTAATTTCTTACAAATATTTCTCAAAAAATAATAATCTTATTTTTCTTTAATGTAAAATGTTTGATTTCTTTTTTTATGCTATTTAATTAATTTGTAAATTAAAAATTAATAATTAGGATGTATTTTCTTAATAAATTTATTCAAACCCTAATTTTCTTAATTAAAACCTAATTCTAACCCTAATTTATTTTTATATTTTTAATTTTGCTTTTATTTAATTATTTAAAATATTATTCTTTTCTTTGCTTTATTTTAAATTATTAGAAAAAATGTATAGGTTTATATTTATTGTAATTTACTTTCCGCCCGATTATTTTGTATATGCCCCAAAGCCTTGTAATAGCGTAGTTTTATTTTTTCCATATTTTTTAATTATATTATTTAATTGCTTGGTTAGTAAATAGGGTGTGTAAAAGATTAATTGAATAATTGGACTTAGATAATTAATAAAAAGATTAAATAATTAAATATAATCACTCACACACGTAAGTCGATCTATGATCGCTGTCTGCACCTCCTAGGGTTACTTCTCTTAAGTTGCCTTTTAAACGGTCAAGTCCCTCGAAAGTGGGGTGTCTAAAGCAAAACCCTATAAATGAAATCATCATGTCCCTCCCCCCAGTTAAAAGATCAAGTCCCTACGATGATGCCTACGGTGTTTAATAGAATGATCTTGTCCCTTCGGTTTTAAAGATGATAGTCCCTCCCAATTGTTAAAGACACCCTTCAGTTGCCTTCGTTGACCGTACGATGAACCTACGCCCGTCCCTTAATAAAATACAAGGTAATGACTACTTATTCCTTAATAATAGGGATAGTCTTATCCTTAAAAGAATATAAAACAAAGGCTTTGTATACATCCATACGAGGATCATTACAAAGTACTTAGAAAAATTTCTAAATACACGCAGTTCAAAAACAAATAAGTGAGCTAAGTAACTAAGAGCCCATGGATAACTATGGATATAAAGGGTGCTAACACCTTCCCTTTATATAACCTTCCCCCCGAACCCAAGTCTTTTAGAAACGGTTTTTCATGTTCTTTTATGTCCCTTCCTTATGGATTAAATAAAAGTCGGTGGTGACTCTTGCTATTCGCAACATTTATAGAAAGTCATTTCTCCCACCGTGTTACAGAACTGGCGACTCTGCAGGGGACTAACTAAGTAAAAGAGGGGTACCCTTAGGAATTAGATCACTTGAGTGTTTGCTTTGTTTGCTTTTATTATCTGTTGGGCTTTTGTGTGAAAGATCCAAACCCGGATCTAGTGTACCCTAGGTAAGTAGTAATAGACCAAGGAAATTGTATGGCGTATACCGATATGGTTGATCTGGTGGCTACGTTAGTGTGACTTCTTGGTCGATTCTTATGTTCCTTAAGTAAGTTGAGGATAACCTGAGGCTGCCATATGTTGTAATTACACAAACTGACTTTGTAGAACCCTAGTTAACCCATCTTGGCCTTTAGAAAGTAGTGAGATAGTCGGCTTTGGTGAAGACTAAAGTTGGTTGATACTCGATTCTACGGTCATTGAGATTCTAACCTTGGGAGGTTTTGGTTGGCATATAAATTTCCTACTGAACAACAACCCTCGGGAAGGATTAGTGATATTGAGATCCCTTAGAACCTGGTTACTTTTGTAGGACAGGATGAACCAACTAAACTTCAGGGGAAGGGTAATTACCTTTAAACCTCATGCAAGCCTCTAAACCTAGGGCTATTGTGTGACTTGTTTGTGTGTGCCACATGTTTGTGATTGAACATAACATCATGACATCATAAGCATAGCATTTTCACTAACCATTTCAATGACCAAAGGATTTATCTTTGTTCTTTGTTGTAGGTCATGGCTTCTGCTCGTAGGAACACTATCCGTATCAACTTTGTAGGGATACCTTCTAAGCTTAAGGAATTGGTCTCTAAAGTTTCTGAAAACTCCCAATTCATCAAGAGACATGGTTACCTGTTGGATCTAGTTACTTCAGGATTTAATGAAGACATGATGGGTGTCCTGTTCCAGTTTTTTGATCCTAAACATCATTGCTTCACATTCCCCGACTATCAACTAGTACCTACAATGGAGGAGTTCTCCAAGCTACTGGGTTTGCCTATCCTTGATCAAAGACCCTTCACAGGTTTAGAGAAAGAGCCCAAACCTAAAGTCATTATTGCAGCCCTACATTTGAAGAAATCAGACATTGTCCTAAAAACGAGAAGTGGGGTTAAGGGTATTCTCGCTAAGGTATTGATGGACAAACTCAGGTGTTCTTGGATGCCATGAGCTATGTTTCTTTTGAGGAGATCTTAGCCTTATTAATTTATGGATTAGTGTTGTGCCCCAATCCAGACCATATCATAGACGTACACGCCATCAATACATTTCTGACTCACAGTCCAGTTCCTACATTACTTGGAGACATCTTGCACTTTCTTCATACTCGTACTACGAAGGCGAGGGGAACTCTGATGTGTTACATACCTCTACTATCTAGGTGGTTTATTTCTCACCTTCCTCGATCAGTGATGAAGAATGAAAAAGGGTTAAGGTGGTCTAAGAGGATCATGTCACTTTCTCATTCAGACATTCATTGGTGTTCTCGATCTATGGAGAATGTTACTATCATTTACCGTTGTGGAGAGTTCCCTAATGTGCCACTCCTTGGCATAAGATTGAGAATTACTTATAAACCTTCTTTAGCTCTACGTCAGTTTGGTTATGCCAGGAGTAATGGTCCTCATGACATGCTTATTCAGGGTATTGTGTTTGACTACGACAACGATCTTCAAGGTTACCTTCAAAGGTTTATACAAGCTTGGAGAAAAGTGAACAAGGTTGATAGCAAGACTCTGGAACCAAAGTATTCCCTTCCTATGGAACCTTACCTTAGATGGGTGCGATCTCGTGCTCAGACTCTTATGATGCCATATCTTGTTGTCCTACCAGTTATTGTGGAGCCTGTTGTTGAAGGAGATGTTCCTTATACCATCCTTCATCCAGACATGCCCACTTATTTGGAAGAGTTGCAGAAGTCCTGGATTCAATTGAAGGAGCAAAGGGATACCTTTGAGACTCAGTTCAGAGCTAGTCAAGAAAGAGTTTTGGAGCTGACAAAGCAACTTCACGAGGAGCGGAATCTCAACACATACCTCAACATAAAGAGGAAGCGTCCATGGGAGACCTAAGTCCCATATATTTATTTCTTTGTATTTTATTCTTACTTCCCTTCATTGTAAGCCCAAGGGGCAAATTATATTAAACATTTACTAATAAAAGTTTTGTTTTTGTTTTTCTTTAAAACAAATTTAAATCCTGCGGTCCTTGAAAACATTGCACATGCATCTACATACCATATCATTACATCACATGTTTCTTACAATAGGTATCTTATCTTCTCGTTGTTTATTTCAGCAGAAATGGCTCTCGAAAAAAATGTCAAGGAACTCAAGACTCATAATGCCCAATTTAAAGAGATGATTATGAATTTGTCCAGGGGACAAGATGAGCTGAAGGCACTTCTGACCAAGAAAAAGAAGAAGACCGGAAAACCAGTTGGCTTCATCAACATGGGTAGAAGGTTCAGAGGTCCAGTCAAGACAGATGAGGAAGTTGAAAATCTTGGGGATGAAAATTTTGAGATAGAAGAAGGCAGTCTCTATGGTACTACTGAAGATTCTGATTATGAGGAGAATTATTACCATGATTCGACCGGTAAGGAGAAATATAAGATACTGGAGAACCGAGTGAATTCTATAGAACTACAGAAGACTTTTGGGTTTGACTTTTAAGATTTGAGCTTGATTTCTGGGGTCTCCATCCCTATTGGTTTCAAAGTTCCTACTTTTGTGGTGTATGATGGTGTGTCATGTCCAAAGTTGCATCTGAGATCTTATGTCAGGAGAATTCAACCACATACTCCTGATAGGAAGCTGTGGAATCATTTCTTCCAAGAGAGTTAGTCTGGAGCTCAACTGGAATGGTATTATCAACTGGAGAGTACCAACATTCGTAATTGGAATGATCTTGTTGAGGCTTTCTATAAGCAATATCAATATAACTCTGATTTATCACCAACTCACATGCAGCTCCAAAGTATGTCCATGGGTTCTAAATAAAGCTTCAAGGAGTATGCTCAGAAGTGGAGTGATCTTACTAGTAGAGTTCATCCACTCTGGATCCTGTTGATAATAGTTCTGCTATTGCCAATTATAACTTCGAGAATCTGATCTATCAAGCCGAGGATGGAAAGGAGGAAGATTGTGAAGTACCTGTAGAGCTGGCTAGATTGCTACAGCAATAAGAGAAAGCTATACAGCCACATGAGGAACCAATTGAATTTGTGAATTTGGGAACTGAGGAGAACAAGAAAGATGTCAAGATAGGTGTTGAAGTGGAAGACAGTGTTACGAACAGATTGAACCAGATGTTATGTGACTATGTGGAAATTTTTTATTGGTCTTATGAAGACATGCCAGGGCTGGATACTTATATTGTGGTTCACCGTCTACCAGTGAAGGAGGATTGTTGCCCAATAAAATAGAAAGTTCGTCGTATGCGTTCTGAAATGTCAGAAAAGATTAAGGAAGAAATGATGAAACAATTCAATGCAGGGTTTCTAGCTGTTACTTCTTATCCTCAGTGGGGTGTTGTAAACACCCCAAATATGCCCTCACTCTTTATCACACCATGGCTTGTGATCTTTCATGATTTCATAAGCATACCATCTCATATTGCATATTTGCTTCATCTGCATAGTTCAAGTTCATCTGCATCTAGGTTTTGTGATCTGAGCAATCCAAGATTCATCTGAGCCATCTCAAAAGCCTCAAAGTGTTCCAAGAGGGTCCATATGTGTTCTATCATCATATTGTGCCTCTAAAAGTTCAAGGAAGTCAATAAATCACAAGAACTGGAAAAGCATGGAAGTAGAGCTAGGGTTTTCACTACACAGATGACCAAAATTAGGGTTTTGGTTTCAGAGGCCTCAACTCCAAATTTTTGGACCATTCTTGTTTCTAATGTTCTTAATATGTTATAAGTATCATGTGTACCAAGTTTGATGAAGAAATTCATTGTGGAAGTCATATGTTCATTAGGTAACTTCTTGAGCAAGTTAAGTCAAAATCAGGGCATCTGAGGCCCCCAACAATGGAACCAAAAGGGTATTTTCATCAAATTGAAGTTCTATGATCTTTATTTGATCTTAGAAGAGGTTGGAATTTCACAAGATTGAAGAATTTTGAGCCATTTGAAAAGTTGCCAAAAATGGAAATGACTTGTAATGGAAACTTTCCATTTTGGGAAAGTTTTTCAACCTCCTCTTTCTTGATAAAAAATGCTTCAAATGAAAAATTCTTGGTCATGAAAGTTGTAGATTAGGTCTTTCCCTTTTCAAAAAATACAAGAATATGTTTTGATTCATTATGGAACTCAAGTTATGATCCTTCAAAGTTGGCAAAAATCCTATAAATTTCAAGAATGCACCAAAGAGGATTTTTAGCAAAACCACTGACCAAGGCTTCTAATGACTTCTAATGTTCCCAAATACTTCATAACATGATCAAGCAACTTCAAAGCATCAAAATTGGGCTCTTGACCTAGGGTTTTTATGGCTTGTGAATCAAGAAACAACAAAGAGGGAAACGTTGCAACAACCATACTACCACTTGCCTCAGCCATTACAACTGCACAAAAACAATCCAAAGGCCTTCCTTGATCCATGTTGAGCCCATCCATGCCCCTAATCCAGATCTGACTCGTGCCATACCTCAAGTACAACCAAGCTTGACTTTTTGCAAATGAACCCATACCAATCAGCATAGGCCACAACCACTCTTCTGACCTATCAAGACATGATATGTGGACATTATGCAAGCCATAACACATAACACATTGGCCTGAAACTCACCTAAGCTCAGATTACACAAAATCCTCTCAAAAATTCATCTCTTCGAATCTCCCAACTCAGCCATCAAAACATCAAAATTCTTTCACCAATCATCTCCACATAACCCCAGGATCATTTCCCACCCCTCACATTGGCCTGAAACCACCTTAAACAAAAACACGATTTTGACATGCTCTGAACTGAAACCTCAAAAACAGTCCATATAAACTTGTTTCAAGCTTGCCAGAAGCATCAAGGGGTTCATTGGAGTGGAAAAGCACCAAGGAAGTGACAAGAAAGCTCTAGTTTCGAAAGCTTCAACTCAGGTAACTTCAAGAACATTTTTTCCAGAAATGCATTTTTAAGTTGTTAGATGAATCTTCATAATGTGCTGATGATCCTGATGTGTTTAGTTTTGAAAATGATTGAGTTTTAAGCATGTATGAGCTCTCTGAAATTTTTTGACCTAAAACTAATTTGCTTCGATCCAGCTTTAATATGGGAAATAAATTTGTTTTGATGGATGATTCTTGTTGAATGATGTTTGGGGTTTGATTCTGGGAAGAGAGATTGGATTTTAGAAGCTTAGGGAGAGAGATAGCATTTGGTTCGCCGGAGAAGATGACCGGAGCACTATTTCGGTCATCTAAAAATGGTTAGGGTTTAATCAGTGTAATTAGTGAAGTTGGAATTCTGGCCCTTAGATTTGAGTTCCCTCGCGTGTTTCTATGGTTCAAATTGTGTCATTAGCCCTAATTCTTGTTTAATTAAATTAATCAAAATTAATTATCCAGATTAAATCCCAGCCACTGGATTGTGCCACAGTCAACCCTTTCCCCCTAACTTTGAATCTCAGCCCTCAGATTGGCATACTTTCCCTTTTATTCATTTTTAATTCATTTTTTATCCATTTATTTTCATATAATTATTTAAAATAGCAAAAATAATTAAAAAAATCTGAAAATTTTTATCATGACTTTTATTAATTTTCAGAAACCAAAAATATTTTTATTTTTATTTTTTGCACAAAAAGAGTATTTTTAAAATATTTAAATGTTTATTTTAATTAATTAATTAAAATAGCATTTAGGTTTCTAAAAATTACAAAAAAAATCATGTTGCATCTTAACACATTTATAAAAATTTTCAATCCCTTCATATAAATTTATTTTTGGTTTTGATCATAACTTGACAATTTTCTTTGAATTTAGGGTTCAAAAAATCACATTTTTAAACCCTAACCTTTGAAAATATTTTCTGCCTAACCATGAAGGGTTTGAAGATGGTTATTTTTGCATTGTTTTACACATATCATGTAGTATCTAGGATATTTTTGGCATGAATTTATCTTGCATTTTCAATTTGATTTTCATTTTTCCTTTTGAAGCACCCAAAAACCCTAGCAAACTTAGAAAAATCATAACTTTCAATAGGTTAAGAGTTAGACCTTCTCCTTTGGGGTGTGATATCATATGGGGTTAGGATTTGTTTGATCTCATTTGAATTTTTTTATCATATCATATGCTTCTGTTGTGACCATTTGCATCTCATCCTTCCATATAACCCTAATTTTGCATCTTTACTTGCATCTTACATTGCATTGCATGAACATATGAACTTGCCATGCCATTCTAAGCATTTGTATGCCATCTTAGACATCTTAAGACATTGCTTGAACATTTCTTGATCATTTATCCATACATTTGCCATGCTTTGTATCCATTTCATTTCATAAACATCCATGTGTTCTCATGCTTCTTACATGATTCATTTGCATTCATCCTCTTGTATGAACACACACATGCATCTTGTATGCCTTTGCATCATATCATAGCATCATATACATCATGTGTATGCTTCTGGTCTTGGTCTTTGCCCTTGCATATGCATTGTTTCATTTCATTTCTTTCCTTATGCATCTTGTGCTAACTTTTCAGGCTAATGGTAAGTTGTTTGGGAGGTGGATTTGCCTTCACCTCCCACCTCTTCTCATCTCTTTATATTGCATTATTACTGCATTTTTGCTTGTCCTTGAGTGAGCTTGCTCACTTGTGTTTCTCTTCCTTTCTTTCTCATCTATTTTTTTCATCTTGCTTCTCCTTGGTGGCTTCCTTGAAGACTTCTCCTTTTAAGCCTCACAAAACCATAGGATGCCTAAGCATGATAACTTCTAGGATTGATAGTTTCCCTTAGACTTTTTCCTTTGGGTCTTCTTTGTGTATCTCTCCTCATCTCATCATTAGAGACTAAACCTTTAAGGTTTTAGGACTTTGGAATTAAGGTTATGCCTGCATCCTTATCTTAGGATGGATTGTATAACTTTAATCCTAAGTGTTAAACCCTTAATCTGTTTAAACCTCTTAATCAATCCATCTAATAATCACTAAGACTTCATCTTGTAACTTGGGCCTTACAGTAGGGTTCTAATTCTTCCTTTATGGTTAAGAAGGACTAACCCTAGTGTTTAATGGACAAGTCCTCCTCAAGTTTGTCTTGCAAACCATAAAATCCATTTCTTAATCTCATCCCTTAATTAAAATCCACTTAATAAAGGCTTGTTATATAATGAATTTAATCCCTAACCATGGATTAAGTTGAGGTATCTTCCTCAACTTAAGTAATCTCATCTATTATACTTCTATTAGGATGGTGTAATGAGTTCACTAATCTGTGATTAGAGATTAAACTCATTACTTAACACTAAACAAAAATCCCAAAAACATCTAAATAATCACAAGTAGGTTAATGATCTTAATCCTACATCATCATGGCAATTAAGTTGAGATGCTTATCTCATACATAAGTATTATCATTATCCCTAATCAAGGGAGGATATAATGAGTTTACAAGCCCTTGATTTAGGCTTAAGCTCATTAACTTATGCAAAACACCAAAAAACAATAACAAAACACAAAACACAAAAACAAACAATAATCATCTCCTCCGAGATTCTTTTCTCATCATCTTCACTCACAAACGAGAACCTGCTTCTCCCGTCTAAATGCAAGACAGTTAGCATTCGAGCCAGACTAGTCATACACTTGAGCATAGACAGCCAAGCAGTTCACAGTCATTTTTTTTCAGTCTCTTTGAGTCGAACTACGGTGTTCTGACTTCCTCATTGCACGAGAGGATACATAGGCATAACTTAACAGTTATCGAACAAAATTCTCTATGTCTTCCCCCTCTTCCAGCATTCTCTTCTAAGCCTCAGTCCTTGAGCATTCACCTTTTGCACTGACACTTGTATATTCTTTTCCAGCTTTTGCACACAGATAGCACATACACCTACCCTTTAAGCACAATATTTTAAGCGTGGATCCCGTCGAGTACGATGGACAATCTGGGTGCTAATACCTTCCCAGATTGTAACCAACCCCCTTTCTCAGTTTCTCTGGTTCGCGACCGTCTTATCCATATCTTTCTAGGTTTATGCAGCATTACCTTCCCTTTGGGATAAAAATGCCTAGTTGGCGACTCTATTCACTTCACTTCATTTTCTCCTTTCGCGGAACGTTCGCGCTTGTACCGGGATGCAAATCTTCGGGAGTGACAGCTTGGCGACTCTGCTGGGGACCCTAATATTGCAACCAGGGCTTCTGGTTCTTTTTATGGGTTCCTCCTAGTGCTTGTTTGATTTGTGTTTACGGGGGTGTTATGTGCTACTTGTGCTTATTTATTTATTGCTTTATTTATTGCTTTCTGTACAGCTTTATTTATTGCTTTTCATTTACAATTTTATGCATTTCATACTATCATTATCATTTGTGCTGGATCTGTTGTTTCCTTTGTGGGAGGGATTGTTGAGTTATTAAGGTTCCATACCAGGGACCTGAGTGACACATAGGCTAGAGTGGCTTCATATTCTTTCCCATTCCATTTCGGTCTGGTGCGGGAATATGAAACACGGTTCAAACATGGGTTTCTTCTTGAGAACTATATGCTACGGATTTCCTGTAGTACTAAGGGTTATCTAGGAAGCCTGCTAAGTTTGGATGACCTTTTTATGACCTTCAGCATCTAAGGTGAATTAGAGGAGGATCTTTTATGGTTATTGTAAACATTGTACCTCCGGGTTAGAAGTGTTTACACTTCTCATAAATGATCCAAGTCTGAGGATCCTTGTTCTAGAACAATACATGTGAGGGGGTTGGGATGCTTACAGGTTTGCAGGAACCCTTGGCCTCATCATACCCTGTTACCAGTTTTGTTTTAAGGATGTATCATTTTGGACAGTTCTTGTGAAACCCTGGATTTGTGACTCTTTATTTGAGTCCCCCTCCTGGTCACTGGATTTCTAAGCCTCCATCCGGAATTATAAACACATATGGACCCTATCAAGGCAGATAACAGATCTAACACTTTATCACAAACCCTTTGCATATCATTCTGCATACATCATTTTGCATCATTTAACATTTGTCTATTTGTTTTATAGGGTATCCACATCTTATCTTTGGTTTGGTTTTGACCTGTTCTACTGCTCAGATTCCTCTAGTTATCTCCATCAGAAATTCTTCTCCAGCACATTCATCAGTTTGTGTTCATCAGAGACCCTTCTTCAGCACCTTCTCCAGTTATCTCCATCAATTTTCACCATTTACCTTCATCAGGGCTTCTCCTCAGGTTTCTTCACCAGCATCAATTGTCAGCATGGACACTTCCAGAAAGAGCAACATCACATATCACTTCTTTGAGCCCGCTCTGACAGGCATCAGACATATCCAGTCTCTCATCACTCCTGATCATGTCCCATTATTCAGGGAACATTATGGAGGCATTTTGGACATGATCATGGACCTGGATGCATCCCAGAGGAGCATGATCCACACTTGCTTGCAGTTTTATGATCCTCCTCTCAAATGTTTCACATTCCCTGATTTCCAGTTGGGACCTTTGCTAGAAGAATTTTCCATGTTGATAGGTGTCCCCGTCAGGAGGGGGATTCCTTTCAACCCTGAGATGGTTGCTCCCAAGAATGAAGATATAGCTAAAGCCTTGCACTTGGAGCCTAACCTCATTGATCAGAGCATGACAACCAAGGTTGGGATCCCAGGCCTTCACTTGGACTTCTTGATTTCCCAGGCCACCCTGCATGCTGCAGCAGGGAAGTGGGATGATGTTTGTGCACTTCTAGCACTCAACATATATGTAGTTATCTTGTTTTCAGAAGAGCCAAAGTTTGTAAGCAAGAATGCTATTCACATGTTCTTATTGAGGAACCCAGTTCCTACCTTGCTTTGAGACTTCTACTATTCAGTGCACCAGAGGAATGAGAAGCAAAGAGGAAGATTGGTCAGATGTTGTTCACCCCTCTATTACTGTTGGTTGTTAAGACACTTGCCGAAGTCGGACACTTTCCTGAACCCTCATCATCCAAGGAACTGGGCTAAGAGATTGATCTCCCTTACCTCAGAAGACATCAGATGGTGCACTCAGAGCACTAAGGGCAAAGACATCATTACTAGTTGTGGGCAGTATCCTAATGTGCCTTTGATTGGAGTAAGAGGTTGAATCAACTACAACCCTTTGATTTTTAAGAGGAAATTAGGGTATGCTTTGGTTCATCGCCCAAGAGGGCCAGATTTGACAGAAACCCTCTATTGTGACATCCAGCACAACTCTGTTATTGTCAGACAAGCTGCCTGGGCTTGGGACGACATTCAGACTAAGGGAAAAGTTATCCTTGGCAAGTGTAACAACATAGCCTCAGCACAGTATCTTGATTGGTCTCGTACCAGGGCACATATCACCCGGATGCCATTCACCTTAGAGGATGTACCTGGGCCATCAGCAATAGAGCCTGCAGCTACTGTCAGTCTAGAAGAGTTTGAGAAACTGAAGGAAAGGAATACTCAACTCTTTGAAGCCTTGAAAAAGACCCTCTGGGAGAGGAATGACAGCCGTCTAGATAATGAGAGGTTAGAGAGGCTCCGGATCGAGCATTTGACCAAGATAGAGAAGACGGATGACTACATCGGAAAGGCTAGAGCAGGAGAGTTAGTACTGAAGAATGCTTGCAAGGAAGCAAAGACTCAGAAGGCTAGGGTAGAGCATTACTTAGAGGAGAGCCAGGCTAGGTGGATCAGGATCACTGAGGCTCGTGCACAGGAGGATCAGAGAACTCAAGCTAAGATAGAGCAGTTGGAGGCTAGTGAGAAGAAGAATCAGGTAGCTTTGCTAGCAGCACAGAAGGAGATATCTGAGTTGAAACTCCGGGCAGGGTTAAAGAGGTCAAAGGATCAGGAAAATCACATGAAGTTGACCAGTGCCATAGCCACCAGGAACCTCCTCATCAAGACTATCACAGAACACCCAGTAGGTCCAGTGACTTAGGCTCTCCTAAAGGAAGTCGGAGAGGATGACTTTGGGCTGGATGTTTGATTTCCTTGTACTTGTACTTTCCTTTTGCTTGTAATTTTTGATTTTGTTGTTGTATTTTGACCCACCATGGGGATTTTATTGTAATCAAACTATGTATCTTCACTCTTTTGTAATATATGGTTTATATTATTTTATGGGCATTATCTCTCTGCAACATCATCATTTCCTCGAGGTCTGGAAAGGTCAAAACGAAAGAACCAAACCGGATACCCTTGGAAGACAAATAGGCATCTTGCATTGCATACTAACATTTCCTTTGTTTTGTAGGTCTTTGTTTTGTTGTTGTTTATCACTTTGTTGAGGTTTCAGGAAACATTGCTCGCAGAAGAGTGTTCCCTGTCAATAGAGTGCACCGGTATCCGACAAGAAACAACCTTCCGGGATTATAAATGGATCAGGTTCAACAGGACTTCACTGAGGTGAGAGCCCAAATGGCCAATGAGAGAATAGCGATGAGGTCCCAAATAAATCAATTCATGGCAGTTATGACTGGTTTGGCTCAAAGCCAGGAGAGACTGAGAGAGTTAGTTGAGCGGCAAACTCCTGAGGAAAACCATCCAGGTACAGGGGGTACCAGTAACAACGATCACGTGCAGCCTCGCACTGATGCACCGGAGTTTGGACCTCATCTGAACCCAGACATCAATGCCATAAAAAACACCCAAGGTAACACTACTGGAGGAAGGGCCTTGCAGGAGGACCCTCAAGAAGAGCAGTTTACTGTGGTTAGGGCTGGAGACGAAGTTTAAGACCGCCGGTTGGATGAAATTTCAGAGAAGCTAAGGTCTCTTGAATCCCAAAACTCTCTAGGTTTTGATGTCATGGACATGGGATTGGTGGAAGGGGTGAGAATTCCTCACAAGTTCAAACCCCCCTTGTTTTGAAAGATACAATGGCACATCCTGCCCACGTACCCATCTTCAGTCTTTCCTGGGGAGATTGAAAGCCTACACCATGGATGAAAAGCTGTGGATGTTTTACTTCGAGGATAGCTTGGCATGGGCATCCCGGGAATGGTACTCCCACTTGACCAGAGCCACAGTAAGAAATTGAAAAGACTTGGCCGAAGCTTTCATCCGTCAGTATCAGTATAATCTGGACATGGCTCCAAACATAACCCTTCTAATGGGAATGTCACAATCTTCTCGTGAAAGCTTTAGAGAATATGCCCAAAGGTGGAGGCAACTAGCTGCTGTTGTTCAACCCCCGATGTCAGAAAGGGAGATGGAAGATATGTTCATGAATACTCTCCAGGGTACCTATATGGACAGATTGGCTGCATTTTCATCCACCAGCTTTGCAGATGTAGTGATAGCTGGGGAGAGAATTGAGAGCCTGCTAAAAATGGGAAAGATCTCCGACAATGGTGTCAGTTCAAGCAGTGCAAGGAAGCCATTTGCTGGGCCGCGTAGATCTGGTGAAACAAATTATGTACATGTGGGAAGAGGGAGACCCGAATATCTGCCCAAATCAGTTGATGTCGTCACTATCCCTACTCCACCATCTCAGTATACTCAACAACCACAACATTTTCCTCAACAACCACAGTTTCCACAACAAAGATCTTACAACAATAACAACAATAATCAGCAACAACGCTCTTTTCAACAGCGGCCATCTCAGATCAACAGGGTAATTGACCCTATTCCAATTCCATATGCCACATTGTTGCCAAAACTCATAAAGCTCAATCTTGTTGAGTTGAGGACATTGGCTCCACCTGATCCTAAGAACCTTCCGAGAAATTACAATGTCAACGCTAGGTGTGTTTTTCATTCCAATGCACCTGGTCACTCCACGGAAAAATGCAGTGCTCTGCATATGAAGGTCCAGGATCTGGTAGATTCAAAGGCCCTGAACTTTGCACCACCTCCCAATGTCATGAAAAATCCTATGCCAAGCTGAAATTCTGTGATCAGGTATGAGATGTCCTAAGAGATGTCCCAACACTTAATAGGACATTTGACAGATTTAACCAAAACTTAAACAGCAAGAAAAGTAAACAACACAGAAGTTTGTTAACCCAGTTCAGTGTATAACCACACCTACATCTGGAGGCTACCAAGCCAGGAGGAAATCCACTATTAGTAATATTAATTCTAGACTTAAACCACCCTGTTTAATCTATCACTTAATACTTACCCAATGCAATTTCTACCTAAGACTCACTTAGATAAGAGTACCCTACTCACTCCCCCTCAATCACCCATTGATCAAGTTTACAAGTTTACAAAAGTTGAAGACATCCTTCAAACAATAACAGCTTGATCTTACTTCACAGTTTCAATCAAGTCACAAATGCACTTTTGCTTAAAAGCTCATAAAGTGGTACATAAAAACAACCTGCTATTAAAACACTAGACACCCTATTTAGTCTTCTGAAATTCGTACTCAATTCTATGAGTTTCTGTTGCTTAAATAGGTATCTGAATTTTGGGCTTACTGTAGAATGATCCAGCCCTAATGTGCAGCAACTGTCACCTTGAATTTAGGGTTTGTTACCTCCTATATTCTAGGTGCATTAGGTCTTCTGTTTTAATCTGAATCTTCAATTTAAAACTCCCTACAGATGCGCCTTGTTCTGTTTTTATCCAGCATTAATTAATTCCAGATAGTTCTCCTTAAATATCTCTGATCTGTTAATCAATAATTAATTCTGGTAGCAGGTCTGAGATGTCTCAACATCTGTTGGGACATCCTGACAAAACTGAACTTAGTCATTTACACAATGTCCCAACATCTGATGAGACATCCTGAAATAAGTTCACATACTCTGTTTGATAATGTCCCAACATCTGATAGGACATTCTGAACTGAATTTAACATTTCTTGTTTGGTCAAAAATTCTGCCAATTCTTAAACATCTACAAACTCCCCCTTTGGCTAATTTTTGGCTAACATCTTTTCTGGATTTCAGAGTGCAGCAGAAGTTCTTTTTATCAGAGTATAGCATTACTTTTCTGTTGATTCTTATTTGAGATTACTCCCCCTCAAACATATATGTGTTCAGTCTTGTTCCAACAGAATTATTCATTAAATCACACTGATTCAGTTCAGACAGAAACAAACAGATTTCATTCAAAATAACCAGCAGTATAAATTTGTTGTTGTTCTCCCCCTTGGTAGGCATAAAATTAGGGGCCAAAGAACTATTATCCAGAATTACAAATCATTGCTGTCATTACAAATGCCTCACATACAAAGATCACTCAGATTCATCACTCTCATTAGCTTCCTCCACTTCAGTGTCTTCATCTTTATCAGCTTCACTTTCAGCTTCACTGTCTTCACCAGATGCAGCATTCTGATCTTCTTCACTTTCCAACATTTGAATGATTTCCTACAGCTTCTTCTTTCTAGCTTCAAGCTCTTTGCAGGTGCACTTTAGCTCAGCAATTAATTCTTTCTTGGAGATAGAAGACTTAGCAGTTGAGGGACCAGCAGATGTCCCAGAAGGTGCTTCAACATCTGCAGCATGATGACTGAGGAATAACTTGTAGTGAAAAGCCAGGGGGCTCTCTCTCTTGCAGGCAGTATCCTTGTCAGTTAAGATCCCAGGATATTGATTGAGTACAATACCACACAGCAATGATGGAAAGGCTATTGGTAGCTTGGTTGCAGAGGAGCTGGCATGCTTCATGGTTTGATCAAAGATAAAAGCTCCAAAGTCCAGCTTGGTTTGAGTCCCCACAGCATAGATGAATCTGGCCAAACTAGTTGAGATTGAAGAAGTGTGGTTGGTAGGCACCCAGTTAGCAGTTCCAATCCTGTTCAGCATGGCATACTTTCTGGTAAGCATGCTCACTGAGAGCTTACCCTTCACAGGCCATGCCTTGACCTGGTCTGCAGTGATCACTTTACAGACTTGATTATCTGTCTTACCTAGCTCATTTGGTCCATCTGTTTCTCTTCCTAGATACTCATTGATGATTTGAGGAGAAAACTGGACACATTTGCCTCTAACAAAAACTTTTCTAAACTCAGAGGACTTACCATTTGAGCAATCCTCCTGAAGATTCACAATGAACTCTTTGACAAGAAGTTCATAGCAGGGAGAGAGGTCTGAGACTGTTTTGAAAAGTCCTGCAGCAGAGATGAGGTCAATCAGTTCAGTGCACTCAAGTGCATTGCTGCTCAGTTCTCTTTCTAGGGCAACTCTTCTTTGGTACACAAACTTCCACTTGTTCACACTAGAGACATGGTAGAAAGATATGTTGTCTAATGGAGCTTCTGGAACAGCTGTTGAAGCCCTAGATGGGGCTGGTCTCTTCTTGGGAGGAGATGTTGGGACATCTGATTCAACATCTGAGTCAGATGGGGTGACAGCTTTCCTTTTCTGAGTTTGGACTTTACTCCATTGTTTTGATGGTCCAAAAGTGGCTTTAGCCTTGCCTTTCTTTGGACTAGCCTTCTTCTTCTCAGGGATTGCTGCTTCAGCTTGCATCTTGCCTTTCCTGGACCTTAGCCTTTTGGCTATGCTGGGTTTAACAGAGGCTATGATCTCTGCATCAGAGTCCTGCTCCAGGTTCACCACTGGATGAGATTGAGCAGTCTCTTCTTCAGCTTGTTGATCAGCAGGGATTTGACCTTCATTTGAGACTTTGGTCTGATCCTCAGAGATTTCTTCATCATTTTCATTTGAGGTCTTATTCTGGTCCTCAGTTTGTTCCAACTCAACATCAGATGAGTTCTTTCTCTTATCTTCAGATGTTCCAACATCTGTTGGGACATCTTGTTCTTCTGCAGCTTGAGCTTGTTCTTCTTGAGATGCAGGCATGGTTTTCAGAGGAACAGAGATCCCACTCACCTTTCTTTGTTCAAACAGAATTTGAGTGACAATCTCCTTGATTGAATCATCCACATATTGTGAAGATTTAGGAGGCATTTTAGCTGGAGAGGGAGTGCCTTTAGCTTTGCTTCTGACTTGATCTTTACCTCTCTTTGGAGTTCTTTCCTTTTTAGTGTGAGAAGCGCTTCCCCTGATCTCGTCCAATGGTGTTGATGACATTGGCACAACAGAGATTGGAATGGCATGAACCACGTCTTCCTTGTTGAGAATTTCCTCAGCTGTTTTAGGGTTTTGAGACATTGTTGAAGAAGATGAAGGAAAGACTTTAGGGTTTATGATCTCTGGAGAATAGCTGGTGAATGTGATTCAATTATGATAGTATGATGAGAATCTTGATAGCTGATTATAAACAGTTACTAAGAAAGTAGCCGTTACTGTGCAAATGATGAGAGATGGAATTCCCAAGAATCTTGTCCAGACTGGTTTTGCCATCTGGAACTTATGCCATGCAATGTCATATGACATGTTGGCACATCTCATTAATTGCTAAATCTCACATAAACAGATTCCAAGTTTGCCCCTTAAATTCTCAAATTGAGTAGCATCCAATGCTTTGGTAAAGATATCAGCTAATTGCAAATCTGTAGCAACATGCTCCAATGAAATCACCTTTTCTTCTACAAGATCTCTGATGAAATGATGTCTGATATCAATATGCTTAGTCCTGCTGTGTTGAATAGGATTCTTTGATATGTTGATTGCACTTAAGTTGTCACAGTACAATGTCATGACATCCTGTGGGACATTGTACTCAGTGAGCATTTGCTTCATCCAAACCAACTGAGAACAACTGCTACCTGCTGCTATGTACTCAGCTTCAGCTGTAGATAAGGATACACAATTCTGTTTCTTACTGAACCAAGAAATCAGATTGTTTCCTAGAAAGAAGCATCCTCCTGAAGTGCTTTTTCTGTCATCAGCACTTCCTGCCCAATCAGCATCACAGAAGCCAGTGAGAATTGGTTTGCACCCATGAAAGTACATTATGCCATAGTCACAAGTACCATTAACATATTTAAGGATTCTCTTGACTTGATTGAGATGACTGACTTTTGGATCAGCTTGATATCTTGCACAAACTCCTACTGCAAATGCAATGTCTGGTCTGCTAGCAGTCAAGTATAACAAGCTTCCAATCATGCTTCTATATAAACTTTGATCTACATTCTCACCCTTCTCATCTTTAGTCAGCTTTAAATGTGTAGGAGCAGGAGTTCTTTTATGAGAAGCATTTTCCATTCCAAATTTCTTCACTATGTTCTTGGAGTACTTGCTTTGTGAGATGAACATTGAATCTTCCATTTGCTTAACTTGCAGACCAAGAAAATAGGTTAATTCACCTACTAGACTCATTTCAAATTCAGATTCCATCTACTTGACAAAATGTTTGACCATCTTATCAGACATCCCACCAAACACAATGTCATCAACATATATTTGTGCAATCATGACATTTCCTTCTTCATCTTTAACAAATAGGGTTTTATCAATCCCACCTTTTCTGTATCCTTGCTTGATAAGAAATGTGGTCAGTCTTTCATACCATGCCCTTGGAGCTTGCTTCAGACCATAAAGTGCTTTCTTTAATTTGTATACATGATTTGGACAGCTTGGATCAACAAATCCTTTAGGCTGTTCTACATATACTTCTTCATTAAGATAACCATTAAGAAAGGCACTTTTCACATCCATTTGAAATAGCTTGAACTTTAAGATACAAGCAATTCCCAACAGTAGTCTTATTGATTCAAGCCTTGCTACTGGTGCAAAGGTTTCATCAAAATCTACCCCTTCAATTTGAGTGTATCCTTGAGCCACAAGTCTAGCTTTGTTCTTTGTAACAATTCCTTGTTCATTTGACTTGTTCTTATACACCCATTTTGTACCAATCACATTTATGTCATCAGGTCTAGGTACAAGATTCCACACTTCATTCCTTGTGAATTGACCTAATTCCTCTTGCATAGCACAAATCCAGTATTCATCAGTGAGAGCTTCCTTGATATTTTTAGGTTCTATTTTGGAAACAAAACAAGAACCTGAAATCACTTCTCTTGATCTAGTGCTCACACCTCTGTTGGGATCACCAATTATTAAATCTTTGGGATGATCCTTCTGTATTCTGATGGAGGGAGGTTTGCTTGAATCTTCTGACCTTGTATCATTTTGAGTGAAGTTATATTGATCATTCTTTTCTTCAGCTTCAATCTTGATATCAGCAGATGTTCCAACATCTTCTAGGACATCTGTAGGAGCATCATCAATTATCACATTTATGGACTCCATGATAACATTTTTTCTGTAGTTAAATACTCTATATGCTCTGCTGTTTATAGAGTATCCAAGGAAAATTCCTTCATCACTTTTAGGATCCATTTTTCTCCTTTGCTCCCTATCTTCCAGAATATAGCATTTACTTCCAAATACATGAAAGTACTTCACTGTGGGTTTTCTGGCCTTCCATACTTCATATATTGTGGACAAAGTTCCTTTCCTTAAAGTAACTCTGTTATGGATGTAGCAGGCAGTGTTCATAGCTTCAGCCCAGAAATACAGAGGTAGCTTTTTAGCATGTATCATAGCTCTTGCAGATTCTTGAATAGTTCTATTTTTTCTCTCAACAATCCCATTCTGTTGAGGAGTGATAGGAGAAGAGTATTCATGATTGATTCCTTCTGAAGAGCAGAAATCTAAGAATTTTTGATTCTCAAATTCCTTTCCATGATCACTTCTAATTCTGATCACACAGCTAGATTTTTCCCTTTGTAATCTTTGACATAATTCCTTGAATACATCAAAGACATCTGACTTTTCTTTAATGAAATTTATCCATGTATATCTTGAAAAGTCATCAACCACCACATATGCATACCTCTTACCACCAAGGCTTTCAACTTGCATAGGTCCCATGAGATCCATATGTAACAATTCCAAAACTTTGGAAGTTGTCAGATGTTGGAGCTTTGGATGGGACATCTTGGTTTGTTTGCCTATTTGACATTCACCACATATTTTGCCATCATCAATCTTCAGTTTAGGAATACCTCTTACAGCATCCATAGATATGATCTTCTTTATGCCTCTGAAATGAAGATGACCTAGTCTTTGATGCCACAGTTTAACTTCTTCTTCCTTAGCTAGAGAGTAGGTTGAAGTGAGACTGAGATTTTGGGATTCCCACATGTAACAGTTGTCTTTAGATCTGGCTCCTTTCATGACAACCTCTTGTTCTTTGTTAGTCACTATGCATTCAGATTTGGTAAAGTTTACACTGTATCCTTGATCACATAGTTGACTTATGCTGATCAGGTTAGCAGTTAAACCTTTAACAAGCAGCACATCATCTAGTCTTGGAACATCTTGACAATCCAAGGTTCCAACTCCCTTGATCTCTCCTTTAGCTCCATCTCCAAAGGTAACATACCTGGATGAATGTGACTTTAAGTTTACTAGCAAATGCTTCAATCCAGTCATGTGTCTTGAGCATCCACTGTCAAAGTACCAGTCTTCTTTAGCTGATACTTTCAATGATGTATGTGCTATGTATGCAGTACTTTTCTTTGACCAGATGAGTTGAGATTTCTTTTGATGCCTCTGCTCTGAGTGTTGTTCAGCTGATCTCCAAGCTTGATTGTTGATCTTGTTTTTGGGTATGTGGCTTTGATCAGTTTGAATGTCAGCTTTTGGTCTCCAAATTTTCTTGATGACTTCTGTCTTTTGCTTAGGAGGTTGCTGATTTCTATGCAGCATTTTCTTGGTACCTTCTACTTTCTGCTTGGAAGGTTGCTGACACATTTGATTTGGATATCCATGTAGCTTATAACAGTGAGGTTTGATATGCCCAAATCTTCCACAGTGATGACATCTCCATCTTTGATATTTTTTCTTCATTTTGTTCTTTCCAGAATGTTGAGACATCTGTTGGAACATTATGTTTGTCTTTGTGTTCTGATGTTGGAGCATCTGTTGGGACATCTTGTTTGACTGTGTGGTTTTTGAAGTAGTTTTGCTAGAGTTTGCTTCATCTCTGTTATATCCCAGTCCACTTTTGTCCCCTGAATGTTTATTATTGCTGAGAATAACATCCAGTGTATTTGAGCTGCTGTTCATCATTCTAACAGATTTGGACATATGTTCCAGCTTAGAATTAAGAAGAGTTACTTCACTTTTTAAGGAATCAATGATTACTTGATCACTTGCTTTTTCTTCTTCTAGTACTTCATTCTGCTTCTTTAGCTTTATGACCTCACTGCATACTTCAGTACTACTCTTGTACAGATCCTTGAAGGCTTGCTCAAGATCTGCATAAGTAAGCTCTCCACAGCTGGAATCACTATCATATTCACACAGTCCAGCTAAAGCAGTAATGTGCTTAGCTGATTCTTCTTCTGAATCTCCTGAGTCTTCATCAGACCAGGTCACAGAGAGTCCTTTCTTTTGCCTCTTTAAGTAGGTAGGACATTCAAACTTGATATGTCCATATCCTTCACATTCATGGCATTTGACTCCTTTATCTTGACTGGTCTTTTCAGCATACTTTACTCTTTTGTTAGCATCATAAGATCTTCTGTTCTCAGAGTTTGTGTTTCTTCCACTAGGTTTGGATTTTCCTTCCATTCCTCTGAGAATCTGTTTGAATTGTCTTCCAATCAGTGCAAGGTTTTCTGATAAGCTTTTATCATTTGCTGGTTCATCATCTTCTTCTTCATCTGTATTTGAAACCAAGGCTATGCTTTTGTTCTTTTTAGCATGTGTGTCATTCATTCCCATCTCAAAAGTTTGAAGGGAACCAATGAGTTCTTCAGCTTTCATGGAACATATGTCTTGAGCTTCTTCTATTGCTGTGACTTTCATGTCAAATCTTTTTGGCAAAGATCTGAGAATCTTCCTTACAAGCTTTTCATCAGTCATCTTTTCTCCCAAGGCTCCAGAAGTATTGGCTATATCCAATATGTTCATGTAGAACTCATGAATTGATTCATCTTCCTTCATTCTCAAGTTTTCAAACTTGGTGGTGAGAAGTTGAAGTCTTGACATTTTTACTTTTGATGTTCCTTCATGAGTTGTCTTGAGGGTATCCCACACATCTTTGGCCAGCTCACAATGATGCACCAGTCTGAAAATATTTCTATCAATGCCATTGAATAAAGCATTTAGGGCTTTTGAGTTGCCTAGTTCTGAATCTTCTTCCTCTTTACTCCATTCTTCTTCAGGTTTCAGAACTTTTGATCCATCTTTGGTGTCTTGGACAGGATGTTTCCATCCAACATTTACTGCTCTCCATGCCCTGTTGTCAAGAGATTTTAAGAATGCAATCATTCTTGGCTTCCAGTAGTCATAATTAGATCCATCCAGAATAGGTGGTCTATTTACTGACCCTATATCTCTGTCCATGTTACAGAATTTGTTTTCCCTAGATCTCACCCAGTATAAACAGGCAGGGTGCCTGCTCTGATGCCAATTGAAATTCTGTGATCAGGTATGAGATGTCCTAAGAGATGTCCCAACACTTAATAGGACATTTGACAGATTTAACCAAAACTTAAACAGCAAGAAAAGTAAACAACACAGAAGTTTGTTAACCCAGTTCAGTGTATAACCACACCTACATCTGGAGGCTACCAAGCCAGGAGGAAATCCACTATTAGTAATATTAATTCTAGACTTAAACCACCCTGTTTAATCTATCACTTAATACTTACCCAATGCAATTTCTACCTAAGACTCACTTAGATAAGAGTACCCTACTCACTCCCCCTCAATCACCCAGTGATCAAGTTTACAAGTTTACAAAAGTTGAAGACATCCTTCAAACAATAACAGCTTGATCTTACTTCACAGTTTCAATCAAGTCACAAATGCACTTTTGCTTAAAAGCTCATAAAGTGGTACATAAAAACAACCTGCTATTAAAACACTAGACACCCTATTTAGTCTTCTGAAATTCGTACTCAATTCTATGAGTTTCTGTTGCTTAAATAGGTATCTGAATTTTGGGCTTACTGTAGAATGATCCAGCCCTAATGTGCAGCAACTGTCACCTTGAATTTAGGGTTTGTTACCTCCTATATTCTAGGTGCATTAGGTCTTCTGTTTTAATCTGAATCTTCAATTTAAAACTCCCTACAGATGCGCCTTGTTCTGTTTTTATCCAGCATTAATTAATTCCAAATAGTTCTCCTTAAATATCTCTGATCTGTTAATCAATAATTAATTCTGGTAGCAGGTCTGAGATGTCTCAACATCTGTTGGGACATCCTGACAAAACTGAACTTAGTCATTTACACAATGTCCCAACATCTGATGAGACATCCTGAAATAAGTTCACATACTCTGTTTGATAATGTCCCAACATCTGATAGGACATTCTGAACTGAATTTAACATTTCTTGTTTGGTCAAAAATTCTGCCAATTCTTAAACATCTACACAAGCCACAGTGGACCAAGGATTAATGTTATAGAAGAAGGTTCACCCATGATTTCAATTGAAGATACTGCAAGTATTCAGACACCTCTGACAGAGGTTAAAGCTCAGCTTTTGAAATGCCAAGTGTTTCTAGGTTGTGAGGCCTGTTGTGAATCTTGCAAGGTTTTCGTAAACGGGTGTGCAAACTTGAGGAATGGCATCAATGGCTTGATTAAAGAAGGCATTCTGCAAATAACCACAACGGCTTCTACAACACTAGCAACTCCTTTGTCAACAACAAGTGATTCTTCTACAACTGCAACAACAATTGTTCCAACCGATTCATCTACAACTTCAGCAACCATTTCTTCCTTCACTTCAACAAACAACAATTCCATGTCTTCTCCTTCTACAACTTCTGAAACCACCAACAATGATGTCTCCACAATTACTATTTATTATGACCCGACAACGGTCCCAGACTCCAGCAACTTTCAACAATCTCAGCAACAGTTTCAGCAACAACCAAGCTTCAATTCATCACCTCCAATATCCACAAGAAGTCCTGTCACCATTTTCTATGATCCACAGACAATAACGGTTCCAACTTCTGTTGCAGTGAGCCCAGTCACCATCACGGTGCCATGACCTATTCCATATGACAAAGACAATGTTGTACCATGGCATTATGGTGCTGACCTTTACTGCAACGGAGAAAAATTCCTTTTTGATTCTTCAGTTCCCGCCTCACAAGTGGATAATGTCGGGAGAGGGGGAGGCTTCACCCGAAGCGGACGCCTCTTTGTGTCACAAGCTCCAAAGACTAGTACCGAGGCAGAGGTTGTTGCCAAAGCCAAAGGGAAAAGTGTGATGCCTGAAGAATCTGCACCAAAAGAGACTCATAAATCATCCTTCGATCAAGATGTGGATGAGTTTATGAGGATAATTAAAAGAAGTGACTACAAAGTTGTGGATCAGCTCCACCAGACTCCTTCCAAGATCTCAATCATATCCCTGCTGTTATGTTCCGAGGCTCATCGGGATGCACTACTCAAAGTTCTGCATGATGCCTACATGCCAGAAGAGATCACAGTAAATCAGCTTGAAACATTGGTGTCTAATGTCAATACTAGCCATGGGCTAGGTTTCACCAATGCATATTTTACAACAGAAGGACGTCACCATAACAAAGCTTTGCACATAACCCTGGAGTGCAAAGGAGCTGTACTATCTCATGTTCTTGTAGACACTGGGTCCTCACTCAATGTCTTGCCGAAGAAAGCTCTTGTCAAGCTCGAATATGATGGTATAGCTCTCCGACCAAGCAATCTGGTGGTCAGAGCTTCTGATGGCTCCAAGAGGTCTGTTCTTGGAGAGGTGGAGCTGCCTGTGATAATCGGTCCGCAGGTCTTTTAGACTACTTTCTATGTGATGGACATACAGTCGGCCTACAGTTGTTTGTTGGGTCGACCATGGATTCATGCCGCTGGCCCAGTTACGTCGACCCTTCACCAGAAATTGAAATATGAGTGGGAATGATAGATTATCACCATCTGTGGTGAAGATGACATCTTTGTTAGCCATCTGGCTACGTATAAATACATTGAGATGGATGGTGAAATCCATGAAACTATGAGCCAAGGGTTCGAGGCCCTGAATGTCAATGAGGCGACGACTGAAGTATTTGTTGCATCCCAGGAGAATAGGATGGGTACTTCAGTTGTCTCCTATCAGCAAGCCCGGAAGGTTATTGAAGATGGTAATGCCCAAGGCTGGGGCAAGCTGCTGCCAGTGGAGAAGAAGGAGGACAGATTCGGTTTGGGTTACAGACCATTCCGACAAGATCAATCAGAGGCTGCAAAGGAGCCCAACTTCATCAGTGGGGGGATGCTCACCCCAGATGTTGTTAACAACCTGGAAGACGAGGCGGAAAGCGACCGCAACCTGGAGAGTTGGATACGTCCAAGGATCCCGGGTCACCAAGTCCTTAACTGGTCTTCCCAGGAAATTATAAGGGTTACTCCTGCAGAGTAATTATTATTTCCAACCTTTTTTCAGCATGCATCAAGTCCTGCATCTTGACCAAGGTGTCAGGACTTATTTTGTAATAGGTTCATATTGTAATTTTGTGCAAATGAATTATCAATGAATATCGGACATCTTTTGCAAACAAGTCTCTTTTTCGCTCACTGTCTTTTCATTTTTTTTACTTTTGTACAAAACAATAAAATGGCAATGTTTTCAAAATAAGTAACTTCATTTTCACTCTTCTAAACAAGATTAAAATTGATCACTAAAATGAACAAATATCAACCCTTGCAGAGATTATCCTCCAGATTGCACCGACAACAGCACTGCTACGACCTTGTATGACTTCGACAATCCAATTAGTCAAGCTGATGAAGGGGTTGAAGGAGACTATGAGTTACCTGAAGAGTTAGCCAGGTTGTTGAGGCAAGAAGAGAAAGTGATCACTCCTCATCAGGAGGAGGTTGAAACAGTGAATCTTGGTACCAAAGAGGATTTGAAAGAAGTGAAGATTGGGGCCAGTCTGCAAGCTTCAGTAAAAGAACAGCTTATCGACATGCTTCGAGAATACGTCGATGTCTTTTATTGGTCCTATCAAGACACGCCAGGTTTAGATACGGATATTGTTATGCGCAAGCTGCCATTAAAAGAAGATTGCCCTCCAGTGAAGCAAAAGTTATGCCATACTCATCCAGATATGGCCATGAAGATTAAGGAGGAAGTACAAAAACAGTGGGACGCCGGTTTCCTTGCAGTAACTAGTTACCCGCCGTGGGTCGCTAATATTGTACTAGTGCCTAAAAAGGATGGCAAAGTACGGATGTGTGTGGATTACCGGGATCTGAACAGAGCTAGCCCAAAGGATGATTTCCCATTACCTAACATTGATGTATTGGTCGACAACACAGCTCAGTTCTCGGTATTTTCTTTCATGGATGGATTTTCAGGGTATAATCATATCAGAATGTCACCCGAAGACATGGAGAAAACAACCTTCATCACACATTGGGGCACGTTTTGTTACAAGGTAATGCCATTTGGATTGAAGAATGCTGGTGCGACTTATCAACGGGCTATGGTAACGTTATTCCACGATATGATCCACAAAGAAATTGAATGCTACGTGGATGACATGATTGCCAAGTCCCTCACTGAAGAAGATCATCTGGTAAATCTGCTGAAGTTGTTCAAGCGTCTGAGAAGGTATCAGCTGAAGCTAAACCCAAATAAATGCACATTCGGGGTGCGGTCCGGTAAACTGCTGGGATTTATTGTAAGTGAAAAGGGAATTGAGGTTGATCCCGACAAAGTCAAAGCCATTCAGGAGATGCATACACCTAGGACTAAAAAGGAAGTTCGGGGGTTCTTAGGTAGATTAAACTACATATCAAGATTCATATCTCATCTCACCGCAACCTGTGAACCCCTGTTCAAATTGTTAAGAAAGGAACATACGGTCAGGTGGAACGAAGATTGTCAGAAGGCTTTTGACAAGATCAAGGAGTACCTGCAAGAACCTCCAATTCTTATGCCTCCGGTTGAAGGAAGACCTCTAATAATGTACCTGACAGTATTGGAAGAATCAATGGGGTGTGTGCTGGGCCAGCATGACGAGTCTGGTCGAAAAGAGTATGCAATATACTACCTAAGCAAAAAGTTTACCGACTCTGAACAACGTTATTCGCTGCTCGAGAAAACTTGATGTGCTTTAGCGTGGGCTGCTCGCCGACTAAGACAGTATATGCTGACTCACACTACTTTATTAATCTCAAAAATGGACCCCGTCAAGTACGTATTTGAGAAGCCAGCACTTACCGGAAGGGTTGCAAGATGGCAAATGATTCTAACAGAGTATGACATTAAGTACACATCTCAAAAGGCCATCAAGGGAAGTGTACTGTCTGACTATCTAGCGGAGCAACCCATTGATGATAACCAACCCATGAGATTTGACTTCCCTGATGAAGACATCATATACCTAAAAGCAAAAGATCATGAAGAGCCTGTTCACACTGAAGGGCCTGACCCGGAAGAAGAATGGACTATGATGTTTGATGGGGCTGTCAATATGAATGGTCGTGGAGTTGGTGCAGTGCTCATTACACCTAAAGGAGTTCATATGCCTTTCTCGGTAAAACTCACCTTTGCCTGCATTAACAACAAAGCTGAATACAAAGCCTGTATCATGGGTCTTGAGGAAGCCATTGACCTTAGGATCAAGATATTGAATGTATTCGGAGATTCAGTTTTGGAAATCAATCAAACCAACGGCAAATGGTACACTCACCAAGAGCATCTGATTCCATACCACGACTATACGAGGAGGTTATTGACTTTCTTCACAACAGTCAAACTTGAGTATATCCTCGAGACGAAAATCAGTTCGCAGATGCCTTGGCTACCATTTCCTCCATGATCAAGGTTCAAACTTCCAATTATGTTCCTCGGATTTTGGTATCCAGACTAGACCGACCAGCATACATTTTCTCCGTGGACATTGCAAAAGATGACAAACCTTGGTTCCATGACATCAAAAGCTTCTTAGAGGATCAAACATACCCACCTGGGGCATCATCCAATGATAAGAAGACATTAAGAAGGTTGGCTGGTAGTTTCTTCCTTAATGTCGATGGTTCACTATACAAACAAAACTTTCACATGGTACTACTCAGATGTGTTGATAAGAAAGAGTCAGACTTGCTGATGCACGAGGTGCATGAAGGATCTTTCGGTACCCATGCTAGAGGGCATGCAATGGCTAAGAAATTGTTAAGATCAGGTTACTACTGGATCATAGTGGATGCAGACTGTTGTGCCTATGCCAAAAAGTGCCATAAATGCCAGATTTATGCAGACAAGGTGCACGTGCCTCCAAATCCTTTGAACGTGATGTCTTCACCTTGACCCTTTGCCATGTGGGGCATTTACATGATTGGAAAGATCGAGCCGACTGCTTCAAATGGCCACAGATTCATCCTGGTATCCATTGATTACTTCACCAAGTGGGTTGAAGCAGCTTCATATGCAAACGTCACCAGAAAAGTGGTAGCCATATTTCTGAAAAGAGACATCATCTGTCGATATGGAGTACCCGAGCGAATCATTACTGACAATGGTTCCAATTTGAACAACAAAATGATGGAAGAACTGTGTCGGGATTTCAAAATCCAACATCACAACTCTTCTCCTTACAGGCCAAAGATGAATGACGTTGTTGAGACAGCTAATAAGAACATCAAGAAGATTGTGCAAAAGATGGTGGTTACTTATAAAGACTGGCATGAAATGCTACTGTTTTCTTTGCACGGGTACCGATCTTCGATCAGGACATCCACGGGGGTGTCGCTCCCACCAAATGACACATGGCCAAGAGGGGTACAGACGCGAACAGTCGGCGAAAGGAGAGAACATGAAGATGAACTAAAAAGAGTCGCCAGCTAGGCATTTTTATCCCAAAGGAAAGGTAATGCTGCATAAACCTGGAAAGAGATGGATAAGACGATCGTGAACCAGAGAAATTGAGAAAGGGGGTTGGTTACAACCTGGGAAGGTATTAGCACCCAGATTTTCCGTCGTACTCGACGGGATCCACGCTTGAAAGATTTGTGTTTAAAGGGGTAGTGTCAGTGCTATTCTGTGTGCAAAAAGCTGGAAAATGATGTACATGTGTCAGTGCTGGAAAGTGAAGTGAAGAAAAGGAGTGTCAGTGTAAGAAGAGAGTGCAATTATCAAGATAATGAGGCTTACAAAATAATGCTGGAAGAGGGGGAATATACAGAGACTTTTGTTTGATAACTGTTAAGTTATGCCTACGTATCCTCTCGTGCAATGAGGAAGTCAGAACACCGTAGTTCGACTCAAAGAGACTGAAAGGTAAATTGACTTGTGAACTGCTCACTTGTCTATGCTCAAGTGTATGACCTGTATGGCTCAGGTGCAAACTGTCTTGCATTAGACGGAAGAAGCAAGTTCTCGTTTATGAGTGAATGAGATGAGAAAAGAATCCCGGAGGAAACGATTATTGTTTGTTTTTGTGTTTTCAGTCTTTTATGTCTTTTTGTGTTTGTCATAAGGTAATGAGCTTAAGCCTAAACCAAGGGTTAGTAAACTCATCACATCTTCCCTTTGATAAGGGGTAATGAGAATACCTTAAGTATGAAGCAAGCACCTCACACTTAATCACCATGATGTAGGATTAAGATCATTAACCTACTTGCAATTTATTTAGATGTTTTTTGGAGTTTTTGTTTAGTGTTAAGTAATGAGTTTAAGCCATAATCAAAGATTTAATGGACCCATTACACCATCCTAATAGAAGGATAATAGATGAGAACATTTAAGCTAAGGAAGGTTCCTCAACTTAATCCATGATCAGGGATTAACCTCATGACAAAACAAAGCCTTTATTAAAGTGGATTTTAGTTAATGATAAGATTAAGAAGTGAATTTTATGGTTTGTAAGACAACTTGAGGGGGACTTGTCCATTAACACTAGGGTTAGTCCTTCTTAACCAATTAAGGAAGAATTAGATCCCTAATGCAATGCCCAAGTTACAAGCTTGATGTCTTAGTGATTATTAGGTGGATTGATTTAGAGATTAAAACACATTAAGGGTTTAACACTTAGGATTAAAGTTATACACTCCATCCTAAGAGAAGGATGCAGGCATAACCTTAATCACAAAGCCTTAAAACCTTTAAGGTTTAGTCCCCAATTATGAGATGAGAAGAGAAGACACAAAAGATGACACAAAGGTAAAACTAATGGGGGAATATTCAAACCCTAATTGTTTTCATGCTTGGGTATTCCTAGGGTTTATGAGGCTTGCAAGAGATCTTCATGAAGAGCCACCAAGGAGAAGCAAGATGAAAGGAGGAGAAACAGAAGAAACAAGTCAACTTACTTCACTTAAGAAGATAAGTTACTTGAAGAAAGAAAGTGAGGAGGTAACATGAATGAGAAAGCTCACTCTAATACAAATACAAAATACAGCAATGAATGCATAAGAGAGGTGAGAAGAGGTTGTGAGAAGTGAAGGCAAATTCACTTCTCAAAGTAACTTACCACCTGAAAAGTTAGTAAAAGGAAATGAAATGAAATGAAAATGAAATGAATACAAGGATGCAAACCAAAAACCGAAGCATATCATGATGAAAATGATGCTAAGAGATGGTGTAAATGCATGTCAAGAGTGGTAAATGGTCATACAAGTGATGAGGATGCAAATGAAGCATGAAAGGAGCATGAAAGTTCATGAATGCACATGAAATGAAATGAATGCATAACATGGCAAATGGATAATGCAATGATCAAACATGATTCTAATGTGTCCTAAGATGTCTTAGAAGTCATGTGGATGCAATAAATGTCATGGCAAGTTCATGAATGCAAGCATATGCAAGATGTATGCAAGTGAAGATACAAAATTAGGGTTTTATGAAAGGATGAGATGCAAATGGCAAAGATAGAAGCAAATGACATGATAAAAAATTGAAAATGCACTCAAAGGAACCCTAAACCTATACTAGGTTACCATCCAAAGGGGAAGGTCAGATGCTAAACCTAGAAGGAGTTATGAATTTCCTAAGTTTCTAGGGTTTTTTGGGTGATCCTTAATGTAATATGCCAAATAAATTGAAAATGAAAGATAAATATGAAACAAAAATGTTTTTGAATGTTAGAAGGCATGCATAGAACAATGCAAAAAGAACCATTCACAAACTCACCTTGGTTTAAATGTTATGAATTTTTGAAGTTAGGGTTAAAAATGAACAATTTTAAGAACCCTATTTCATTGAAAAATGTCAAAGCATGATCAAAACCAAAAAGAAATTTGTATGGTGAGTTTGTAAATGCTTCTAAATGTTTAAGAATGTTCTCTGATTTTTTTGGTGATTTTTAAATACTTAAATGTATTTTTAATTAATTAATTTTCATTAATTAATTAAATAAAACATTTAAATGATTTAAAAATACCTTTTTTATGCAAAAAAAAATAAATTTGGTTTCTGAAAATTAATAAAAGGTTTGATAAAAATTTTCAGAATTTTAAAATGATTTTTGGTATTTTAAATAAATGAAACAAATAAAATACAAGAAAAATATATAAAAATGGAAAAGTATGCATAATGGAGGGCTAGGATTCAAAGTCAATGGATTCTAAGGCTGAGATGCAAGGTTGCGCTGACTAGGAGTATGCAAGATCAAGGGTTCTCATTCAAACTGGCTAAACGCGCGTGTTTGGAGGGTCCAGATGCAGCCTGGCTTAATTAATTAAAATTAAATTAAATAATGAAGATTAGGGTTTTAATAAGCTAATCCTAGCCGTCCAGCACGCGTGCGAAACACTCATCCAAGGGTCCTAATTCAAACTGGCCTAATTAATTCAGATTAGGGTTTATGACTTTCAGGCGACCGAAACAGTAATCCAACAACATAATTCATTTATTTTGCATCATGATCACGATTCGGACAAAAACATAAAAATGGACAAAATTTCAGAACACGCATACACAGTCAATTCTCAACCATTCTTCAAAAATAAATGTTCATTGTGATCAGGAGAGCAAACTCTATCATCTCATAACTAAAGAAATGATTTCTGGAAAAATGTTTCAAGAAGATACCTGAGATGAAGCTTTGCCAATGGAGTTGCTTAGGCCTTCTTCTTGATGCAAACACTCTCCTCTGATCACCCTTGAGCTTCTTTGATGCTTTGCTGGAGTGTATGTGACCTCTTTTTGAAGTTCAGTTTAAGGGGTGGAAAATCGTATTTGGTGTATGGTGTGTTTCAGGCCATTTTAATGGTAGGGTTTTGTTCTATGATTGATGTTGAGTTGAATGGTGAAAGAATTTTGAGGTTTTGATGGATGGTTTTTGAAATTCGAAGAGATGAAGCTTGAGATTGGTTTTTTGCAATCTGAGTGTGTGTGCCCTTTCAGGCTTGTTTCTTATGTTGTTTTAGGTCCATGAGGTCCACATAATGTATGCTGATTGGCCAGAGAGTGTGTAATGTCACAGCTTGATTGGTATGGGTGAAAATGCAAAAAGTCAAGATTTTATGTACCATAGGCATGGCTCGGGTCAGAGAAGATCCTAGGGCTTGTCTTGCTTCAGCTTGGATCAAGGAAGGCTTTTGGATCAGATTTTGTGAGCTGGATGGCCTTGATCAAGAGTTTCCAATGTTCTTGCATATTTCCCTCTTTGGAATTTTGTGAAGAATGGCTCATGGTTTCTTGTGATCCAAGGCACAATTTTGGTCCAAATGTGTTGTGTGATCATAATATGATGTATTGGAGTGCATTAGAAAGTGCGGGCGATGGAGGACGATCATCGAGCAGAGGACGACTGCTGGGGATAAAGCGGTGACGGGTACGACAGACATGCTGGGGAAACAAAACTTTCTGGGGATAAAAATAAAAGCAATGATGGGGACGACCATCAGGTTTAGAGAATAAATGACATAAATGATGAGGTACGGTCATCAAAAGGTGAAGGATGATCACCTAGCAGGGGACGGCTACTCTTTATCACGACATAGGACGAATGTCGGATAGGAAAAAGTCAACGATGGGGATGGCCATCGGATAAGCATGATGAAGGACGATCATCAAGAGGTGAAGGACAATCACCTAGCAGGGTACGGCTGCTCTCGGGGTTTATCATGACATAGGACGAATGCCAGATAACAAGATCAACGATGGGGACGACCACCAGATAAAATGATGAAGGACGATCATCAAGAAGGTGAAGGACGATCACCTAGCAGGGGATGGCTGCTCTGTTGGGGCTAAGGATGAGTGACGGTCATCCAAAGGTGAAGGACGATCACCTAGCAGGGGACGGCTGCTCTTTATCACGACATAGGACGAATGTCAGATAGGAAAAAGGGTTCCAATAATGGAGACTCCGTTGGGAGAAGGATGAGGGACGTTCATCCAAAGGTGAAGGACGATCACCTGGCAGGGTACGGTTGTCGGAAGTATTATGACATAGGACAAATGTCAGATGGAAAAGAAGTTTTGTCGGGGACTTCGCTGGGAAATAGTAAACACGGACGAGTGCTTACATTCCAGAAATGAAAGGTATAAGTGTTTGACACTGTGTATAGATTAAAGATGCGGACGATCATCCTTAAGACTACGATGCAGACGAGTATCGGTAGAAACAACGCTGACGCATGTTCAGAGATGATGATACGGACGAGTATCAACTGGTTAACAAAGAACACGGACGAGAGTCGAATCTGAGGGGAAATAAGTGGTGTATACAAGATACGAACGAGTATCTGTATGAGTAAAAATAAGCATTGTTGAGACACAGACGAGTGTTCAACTTGTTGGGGAGAGTATGACACGGACGGGTGTCAGAAGAGAAAATGTATAAATTATGAACTTGAGTGTAAAAGGTAATCCAGTGATCTGTGGGGATAAGATCACACGGACGGGTGTCAATGAGAGTGTATTATAAACAAGTGTTTGGCAACCATGCTGGGGAGTGGTGACACGGACGGGTGTCAGGAGTGCGTATAGGTATCTGTTTGTAGAGAGTGTACTGGCGACTTTACTGGGGAAAAGGTGACACGGACGAGTGTCAAAAAAAAGCATGTATCTGTATTTTGAGAGTGCAAAAGGGACACTTTGGCTTTCTATGGGGAAATATGAGATGACACAGACGAGTGCCGAGAAAAGCATGCTATGTATAAGTATCTGTTTGTAGAAAGTGTTCTGGCGACTTTACTGGGGAATGATGACACAGACGGGTGTCAAAAGGAGCACGTATCTGTACTTTAGGAGTGCAAAGGGACACTTTGGCTTTCTGTTGGGGAAATTGAGAGGTATGTGGTATTGCCGATATTTACAGGTGATTGGTTCAAAACCTGACTTGTGATTTATGCAATAATGTTTGATTTTTGCCGTAATGCTCTGTATTAGATGGAATGCTACGCTCTGAAGGAATTATGATGCAAATGCTATGATTATGCAAAGATACCGATCCGGGACTCGGATCCCGCTGTTGTGGAGATCTCCGACTGATCTGCTTGAAAGGATATCCCAGCTAGGGATGAGATCATTGGTAGATCTGATAAAATACACGACTCTGCTTGGGGAAATAGGTCACTGATAGACCTATCTTTGTAATGAAGAGCCCAGCTGGGGATGAGAAAGCTTTCGTCGCTTTGTTGTGTGGGAATTTCAGACATTGCTCGTCTGGGAGAGGCTGGAGCTCTGTGGGGAGATGGTTCCCTGTCTAGCACTCTGTTGGGAGAGGAAGGACCACTGAATGGCCTTCCTAGAGATTTTTGTGGGGATCCTGCTGAGGATGATGATACTTGATAAATCAGTTGGGGAAATGAGCACCTTCTGATGTTGCTCTGAAGAAAATGCGCTGGAGAAATGATGCCTGACAACTCTGATGGGGAGAAAACACTTCCGCTGTTATATGGCAACTTTGTTGGGGTAACACTTTCCTGCCCCATGTTGCGCTCTAAATACCTGCAATCTTGTTATGACAAAGAAACGTACAAGTACCCCGAGGCATCCCTTACTGGGTTCCATCATAGGAATTTAGACACTCCCAGGAGTAAGTAATCTATCCTGCAAGCATGTGATTAGAAAGGCACATCTGTTTTTATGCACACATTATATCAAGGATATCGGACATTTTTGTAAATGAAATAAAATGTACAAGACGAAGTGTGACTGAAAATCTGATTTTATTAATTTGTGTGCCCTGAATTGGCAAATACAGTCAAAGAAACAAACCCCCTGAAATGAGGAGATTGTTACAAATTGAGAAAAATGAAGGTGCCGGCAATGTTGACGACGCTTTATCGAGCTTCCTCTTGCTATGACTCGTATGACCTTGACGTTCTTCTCATCTTGCTTTCTGAAGAAGGTTGATTCCGACCGATGCTTTAACCCTTCGAAGCTTGCCATGTTGTAAGTGATACAGACGAATTCAGAATGCAGTTGTTCGCTTATTCCCTTATTTTGCGTGGATCGCCCTTTCGGGTTTTCAATCCACCGGGATACTAATTTTTTCCTGAGGTGTCCAATGTGGCTTTTCAACTCAGCGGGTGTACATTTTTTGTTTTGATTTTCCCTTATTTTTTCCCGAGTCTTTTATTATGTTTTTGACTCGCCGGGATGCCCTATTTTTGCCTGGACTTACATTCTGTTTTTATGTCCAGCGGGTCATTTTATGCGAAGTATTTTTTAACTGCATCTGAATTTACAGGGGACAGGAAATCTTCACCATCCATAGTAGTGAGCATCAGTGCTCCATCAGAAAAGACTTTCTTCACTATGAATGGACCATCATAATTCGGAGTCCACTTGCCCCTGTGGTCTGTATGAGGAGGAAGGAGTCTTTTCAGCACAAGATATCCTACTTGGTATTCCCGAAGCCTGAATTTCTGATCGAAGGCTTTCTTCATTCTCTTCTGATATACCTGTCCATGACAGATTGCAGCTAATCTCTTTTCTTCGATTAGATTCAGTTGATCGTACCGAGAACGGACCCATTATGCTTCATTCAACTCGACATCCATCAGTACCCGCAAAGAGGGTAATTCAACTTCAATAGGTATGACTTCCTCCATACCATACACAAGTTGATACGGTGTTGCCCTAGTAGATGTTCTGATTGAGGTCCGATACCCATGAAAGGCAAATGGTAGCATTCCATGCCAGTCTTTGTAAGTAACCACCATCTTTTGCATAATCATCTTGATGTTCTTGTTAGCTGCCTCAACAACGCCATTCATTTTTGGCCTGTAAGGAGAAGAGTTGTGGTGTTGAATTTTGATGTCCCGGCACAGTTCTGCCATCATCTTGTTATTCAAATTGGAACCATTATCAATATTGATTCGCTTGGGCACTCCATACCGATAGATGATGTCTCTCTTTAGGAATCGGGCTACCACTTGTCTGGTGACATTTGCATACAAAGCTGCTTCAACCCACTTGGTAAAGTAATCAATGGCTACCAGGATGAATCTGTGGCCATTTGAAGCAGTTGGTTCAATCTTTCCAATCATGTCAATGCCCCACTTGGCGAAGGGCCAGGGTGAAGACATCACATTCAAAGGATTCGGAGGCACATGCACTTTGTCTGCATAAATCTGGCATTTGTGGCACTTTCTGGCATAGGCACAACAGTCTGCATCCATTGTGATCCAGTAGTAACCTGATCTTAATAACTTTTTAGCCATTGCATGTCCTCCAGCATGGGTACCGAAAGATCCTTCATGCACCTCGTGCCTCAGCAAGTCTGCCTCTGTCTTATCAACACATCGGAGGAGTACCATGTCAAAGTTTCTCTTGTATAACGAACCATCAGCATTCAGGAAGAAACTACCAGCTAGCCTTCTTAATGTCTTCTTATCATTGGATGATTCCCCAGGTGGGTATGTTTGTTCCTCTAAGAAGCATATGATGTCGTGGAACCAAGGCTTATCATCTTTAGCAATGTCTATTGAGAATACGTATGCTGGTCTGTCAAGTCTGGATACTGAAATCCGAGGCACAAAGTTGGCAGCTTGAACTTTGATCATGGAGGAAATGGTAGCCAGAGCATCTGCAAACTGATTTTCATCTCGAGGGATATACTCAAGTTTGACTGTGGTGAAGAAAGTCAGTAATCTCCTCGTATAATCCCGGTATGGAATTAGATGCTCCTGGTGGGTGTACCATTTGTTGTTGGTCTGATTGATTACCAGAGCTGAATCTCCGAATACAATTAAAGTCTTGATCCTGAGGTCAATAGCTTCCTCAAGACCCATGATACAGGCTTCGTACTCAGCTTCGTTGTTAGTGCAGTTAAAGTTGAGTTTTGCCGAGAAGGGCATGTGAACTCCCTTAGGTGTAATGAGTACTGCACCAACTCCACGACCATTCATATTAACAGCCCAATCGAACATCATTGTCCATTCTTCTTCTGGGTCAGGCCCTTCAGTGTGAACAGGCTCTTCATGATCTTTTGCTTTCAGGAACATGATGTCTTCATCAGGGAAGTCAAATCTCATAGGCTGGTAATCATCAATGGGTTGCTCAGCAAGATAATCAGACAATACACTTCCCTTGATGGCCTTTTGAGATGTGTACTGAATGTCATATTCTGTGAGAATCATTTGCCATCTTGCAACGCTTCCGGTAAGTGTTGGCTTCTCAAATATATACTTGACTAGATCCATCTTTGAGATCAACAAGGTAGTGTGGGTCAACATATACTGCCTTAGTCGGCGAGCAACCCATGCTAAAGTACAACAAGTTTTCTCGAGCAGTGAATAACGTTGTTCACAGTCGGTAAACTTTTTGCTTAGGTAGTATATTGCGTACTCGTTTCGACCAGACTCGTCATGTTGGCCCAGCACACACCCCATTGACTCTTCTAATACTGTCAAGTACATTATTAGAGGTCTTCCTTCAACTGGAGGCATAAGGATTGGAGGTTCTTGTAAGTACTCCTTGATTTTGTCAAAAGCCCTCTGGAAGTCTTCATTCCACCTGACCGTTTGTTCTTTTCTTAACAACTTGAACAAGGGTTCACAGATCGCAGTAAGATGAGATATGAACCGTGAAATGTAGTTCAATCTACCTAAGAACCCCCGAACCTCTTTTTCTGTCTTTTGTGTAGGCATCTCTTGAATATCTTTGACTTTGTCAGGGTCAACTTCAATTCCCTTTTCACTCACAATAAATCCCAGCAGCTTACCGGACCTTACCCCGAATATGCATTTGTTGGGGTTTAGCTTCAGTTGATACTTCCTCAGACGCTTGAACAGCTTGAACAGATTTACCAGGTAGTCATCTTCTGTGAGGGACTTGGCAATCATGTCATCCACATAACATTCAATTTCTTTGTGGATCATGTCGTGGAATAATGTTACCATAGCCCGTTGATAAGTGGCACCAGCATTCTTCAGTCCAAATGGCATCACCTTATAACAGAAAGTTCCCCAGGGTGTGATGAAAGTTGTCTTCTCCATGTCTTCAGGTGACATCTTGATCTGATTATATCCTGAAAATCCATCCATGAAGGAGAACACCGAGAACTGATCCGTGTTGTCGACCAATACATCAATGTGAGGTAATGGGAAGTCATCCTTCGGGTTAGCTCTGTTCAGATCCCGGTAATCCACACACATCTGTACTTTGCCATCTTTCTTAGGCATAGGTACAATGTTAGCAACCCACGGCGGGTAACTAGTCATAGCAAGGAAACCGGCGTCCCACTGTTTTTGCACCTCTTCTTTTATCTTCATGGCCATATCCGGGCGAGTACGGCGCAACTTCTGTTTTACTGGAGAACAGTCTTCTTTTAGAGGCAGCTTGTGCATAACAATGTCGGTATCCAGGCCTGGCATATCTTGATAAGACCAAGCAAAAACATCAACGTATTCTCGCAGCATGTCAATAAGTTGTTCCTTCACTGAATCTTGCAGGCGGGCCCCGATCTTCACTTCTTTAAAATCTTCTTTGGTACCAAGATTAACTGTCTCCACTTCCTCCTGATGAGGAGTGATAACCTTCTCCTCTTGCCTTAACAATCTGGCTAGCTCTTCAGGTAGCTCATAATCTTCTTCAACCCCTTCATCGGCTTGATTAATCGGATTGTCGAAGTCATACGAAGTCATAGCAGTGTCGTTGTCGGTGCAGTCTGGAGGGCACTCTCTACAAGGGTTTAGATTTGTTCATTTTAGTGATTAGTTTTATCTTGTGTAGAAAAAGTGAAAATGAAGTTATTATTTTGAAAAAACATTGCCATTTTATTTTTGTACAAAAAATGAAAAATGAAAAACAGTGAACGGGAAAAAAGAGACTCATTTGCAAAAGATGTCCTGATATTCATTAATTGATCGTTTGCACAAAATACAAGATGGCCCGATTACAAAATGAGCCCTGACATCTTGGGCAAGATACAGGACTTGATGCATGCTTAAAGACAGGAAATAATAATTACTCTGCAGGAGTAACTCTTATAATTTCCTGGGAAGACCAGTTTGAGACTTGGTTCCCCGGGATCCTTGGACGTATCCAGTTTTCCAGGTTGCGTTCGTCTTCTTCCTCGTCTTCCAGACTTTTCACAGCATCCGGGGTAAGCATTCCCCCGCTGACAAATTTGGGCTCCATTGCAGCCTCCGGTTGATCTTATCGAGTTGGTCTGTAACCCAACCCGAATCTGTCTTCTTTCTTTTCTACTGGTAGCAGCTTGCCCCAGCCTTGAGCGGTACCCTCCTCAACAACCTTTCGGGCTTGTTGATATGAAGTGATGGAAGTTCTAGATACAGCAGTGACTTCATTGATGTTGAGGGCCTCAAACCCCTGAATCATAGTCTCATGGATCTCCCCATCCATCTCTATGTACTTGTAAGTAGCCAGCTGGCTAACAAAGATGTCTTCCTCCCCGCAGATTGTGATGATCTGGCCTTCCCACTCAAATTTTAACTTCTGGTGAAGGGTAGATGTGCGTCAGCGGCGTGAATCCAGGGTCTACCCAACAGACAGTTGTAGGCCGGCTGTATGTCCATCACGAAGAAGGCAGTTTTAAAGGTCTGTGGGCCAATCAACACAGGTAAATCAATCTCTCCAAGCACGAATCTCTTAGAGCCATCAAATGCTCTTACCACCAAGTTACTTGGACGTAATGCCAAACCATCATACTCTAGCTTCACCAAGGCTTTCTTTGGGAGGACATTGAGAGAAGACCCAGTGTCCACCAGCACATGAGAAAGAACAACACCTTTGCATTCTAAGGTAATATGTAAAGCCTTGTTATGGTTGCTGTCGTACCCCGAAAAATACGACCTCACGCGATCCGAAATGGACGGAGCCGCGCGCCGGACTGACTGAAGAGTCGCCACCTAATTCTATTTATTCCCGAATAGGGAAAGGGAAGATATAGATACAACCCGGGAAGAAAAGGATGAGGGCAACGGTCAACGGAACCATTGCCTGGGTTCGGGAGTCGGTTATGCAGGGGGAAGGTACTAGCACCCCCTACATCCATCGTACTCGATGGGAACCATCTAAGTTATCGCGCTCGAAAGGATGTCTATGCTTAAACGAATTGCTTGTTAGAGGGAAATGAGTTGAATTATAAGTTAGATTGAACCTAGGTGCTCGGCAAGGATTGAGATCCTCGTGCCTACGTACTCCCGCGTGCAATGGGAAAGTCAGAGCCTCGTAGTTCGGCCTACTAAGGGTAATGGTTGTTCGATTTTATTACCTTTCGTCGATGAAAGGGTTTAGGAGTTGAAATGCACTAAAGACTATGGATAGTTTATCTCGCCCAACAAGACGAGTGTCCTGCGTCGAAATAATCGGAGCGAGTAACGAAAGCTCGTTATCCCCCTTTCTACCGCTTAAGGCTCGTGGCGTACAAATCTTCTCGTATTATTAAAGTGTTTTATTTCCTAAAGCCGCTTGACGTTGGATCAAGGGTTTGGATCTAATCGAAACATTTTGTTTTTTTGAGGTTAAAAGGGTAAATGCAAGTGGAGGTTTATTTTTGTAGTTTGTTTAGCGAGGCACGAATCGCTCGGCTCGCAAAGAGAGGTGGATCCTAATAAACGAAAACGATAACTGGAAAATAAAGTGCAAGTGTGCAAGTGCAATCGCTTGGCGTTGGACCAAGGATTCGAGATTAAATAAGATGCGGAAAATAAAATGCGTACAAAGTAAGGGGAGAGGGATACAAAATAAATACAGGGGATTGCGAAAAATAAATGGTCTCGTTGTAATTAGCCCAAGAGAAAGCGTGTGTGCAGTGTGTTTGAACTATTCGAAGGCGTTCGGCCTGTTTATTCGGGACGCAACTATTCGAAGGCGTTGGACCTTTTAATCGAGCGCAACTATTCGAAGGCGTTGGACCTTTTGGGACGCGGCGAAATTTTGTTCGTTTACTGCCTTAGAATCGGTTCAAAATGGGAACCATTCTATAAGGAGTCGAAACGTAAATTTAAAATGCGAAATTAAATGAATAAATTGAATTTGCTAGAATAAAATAATGAATAATGAATATAAATAAATAAATAAATTAAATAATGTTTGACAATAATGAATAAAATTAAATTATATTACACGTTTTTTGTTCCGAATAAAAATAATAGAATAAAATAAAAGGAGGGCCTCATATTGACCGCTCATCACCGATTAAATGTAATCGGGCGAAAACGGCCTTTTATAATATCATCGGCCCTTAATAAAAGAGTATTATAAAATTAGATTAAAATAATAAAGAAACAAGAATAAAGCTAATTTTCTAATACAAAAGAAATAGAGTTTTTTCTAAAAAAAGAACAGATGAATTTAAAATAAATTCTAAACTATATCAATTAAATAAAAAAAAGAACAAGAAACAACTTAAATCAAAATAATAATAAAACATAATCTAAAAATGAGGGGGTTTAAACCAACTGCCATCGTGAGTCAGGCCCAATCCCTCAATAAACCATCCAAGAATAATATAGTGAATAATTTTTCTAAAAAAAATAAAAATAAAATAATAATAGTAATAATATACATAAAAGAAACCATGTCAGTAATAATTACAACAAAACCAACCTAAGAAAATTCAGAAAACAGTAATTTCACCTTTCTCTAACATTTTTATTAACAAAAATAAAAAATAAGAAAAATAAAAAGAAAGGGGTGACGCTGGCATGGACTATGTATGTGTGGAAGTAGAAACAAATGAACTTATATAATAAAACATTAATTTAATATATAAACTAAGATTAAAGGCACAATCAGTTTAAAATAAAAGGTTTAATGAAAAAAAAAAGGAAGAGATATAACCCTCGTGTTCTACCTCCAACAACAGACGGATAGCTCCAATTTGAGTGAATCTCCGCCGACCGCCTTTCTTCCTCAAAAAATTTTCGTCAGCCTCTCCGTCTGTCTCTCTCAAAGCTGCTATTCACGGCGAGAATCGGTTGGTGATGATTTCACCTCAGTCTGCTTTGGTTTGAGAGTTTTCAGTTCAAAGTTGGTTTTTTCATGGTTCGATGTTTGGAGTTGAATCAATGATGGTGGTTTTGCTGGTGTTTTTCGGCTCAGAGTGGCCGGCGGCTTGGTGGTGGCCGGCGCGGAAAGGGTCCGGCTGAGGGTTTGTTTCTGTGTTTGAGGTTTATGAAATTTGTGTGAAGTTTTTTTTTGAAGTTTGGTTTGTTGGAATTTCTGCAGGGTAATTGGTTTTCCAATTTTTTCTTTTTAGAGAGTGAAATGAGAAGGTGCTTTATATAGATAAATTCAAGAAGGGTATTACATAGATTAGAGAGGAAGATAAGGATTAGAATGGATGAGGATGAATGAGCTGGAATAGTTATGCTAGAGTTTTTTTATTGTGGATGGAATCTTGGTTGTTATGCGCAGATGATGAAAATGTGCGCCGAGTCCATTGCTAGTGGGATGCTGAAAACTTTATGATGCAAATAATAATTTGGTTTATTTGTTTTTATTTTTGGAAAAAAGATTATGGAATTATTACATTCAGATATCACATATTTATATATTTTATTAAATAAGATAAAAGAGAGCCACTATAATGAGACGATAATGTCTAAAAATAATAATGACAATTGTAGTAATAATATGATTATATATAATTGAGATATTAAAATAAACTATGATGATGATGATGAAAATATTAATTGAAATGAAAATGACATGATAATGATATTTAAAGGTGCAAAAAATATGTTAATTGTTGACTTTCTCTCTAAATACATAAATGTATCCTTTTTGTTTATTGGGCTTGTGAAGAAGAAAACTTTGTTTTTTATGGACTATGGATAAGAAGTGAAAATAAATTAATAAAAAAAATGGCTTAGAAATTGACTATGAAATGGATGAAACCAAAATAGAAATTAGAAAAATGGATTTTCTTTTTTTTTGGTAACTTTTGTGTAAAAAAAATAGTAAATGGGCCTGAATAATAAAACAAAACATAATTTTTTATTTTGACAATAAAGTGCACTTTTGGGGTTTTATCGAATATCATACAGGAAAAAAAAGTACTTATATTTTTTTTTTGAAAATTTTGAAGTATTTGTTAGACAGAAATGATATAGTGTGCGTTTTAGGATTTTTGGAATATATTGGTAGACAGAAAATAACATGGTACATATTTTTGGATTTTTGAAATAATGGTTAAACAGTAAAAAAAAAATGGTACAGGTAGGACAAATTTGGGGTATGACAGTTGCCCCTATCGAATTGGGTTAGACCGAGTTAGATGAACTGGCTCGCGTTCAATCTTTCAAGGTATAAGACAATTAGATATTAACAGACTCCAAATTTGTCCGACAAAGAAATAAATTTGTGAAAATGACAAATGAAATAAATTGGAAATAATGGGTGACACAGCAAAAAAACAATTGACAAAATAAATCAACTTATCACCAGAGGATGATAAGGCAAATAACTGAAAATAAAATCACTTATCAACAGAGGATGATAAGGCAAATAACTGAAATTAAAATCACTTATCAACATAGGATGATAAGGCAATAAACTGAAAATAAACTCACTTATCAACAGAGGATGATAAGGCAATAAACAGAAAATAAAAATCACTTATCACCAGAGGATGATAAGGCAATAAACAGAAAATAAACTCACTTATCAACAGAGGAAAATAAGGCAATAGACAGAAAAATAAATTCACTTATCGATAGAGGAAGATAAGGCAATAAACTGAAAAATAAACTCACTTATCAACAGAGAAAGATAAGGCAATAGACAGAAAAATAAACTCACTTATCAACAGAGGAAGATAAGGCAATAAACTGAAAAATAAACTCTCTTATCAACAGAGGAAGATAAGGCAATAGACAGAAAAATAAACTCACTTATCAACAGAGGAAGATAAGGCAATGGGCAGAAAAATAAACTCACTTATCAACAGAGGAAAATAAGGCAATAGACAGAAAAATAAATTCACTTATCGACAGAGGAAGATAAGGCAATAAACTGAAAAATAAACTCACTTATCAACAGAGAAAGATAAGGCAATAGACAGAAAAATAAACTCACTTATCAACAGAGGAAGATAAGGCAATAAACTGAAAAATAAACTCTCTTATCAACAGAGGAAGATAAGGAAATAGACAGAAAAATAAACTCACTTATCAACAGAGGAAGATAAGGCAATAAACTGAAAAATAAACTCTCTTATCAACAGAGGAAGATAAGGCAATAAACAGAAAAATAAACTCACTTATCAACAGAGGAAGATAAGGCAATGGGCAGAAAAATAAACTCACTTATCAACAGAGGATGATAAGGCAATAACTGAAATTAAAATCACTTATCACCAGAGGATGATAAGGCAAATGGACTGAAATTTATACACGGCTGTTGAATCCGCCAAGAGGATGCCTGGAATTTTTGATTGATATGATCCTGACTTCCGCTGGGGAAAGGACTTGGAACCTGTGTTGATCTCGGATCCTGAATTATGCAACTATGCTTGATTGTTTTTGAAATGGTATTCCATAACGATGGAGATACGATGCAAATGTTTATGCACTGAGATATAAGTTAAAACTGTTGGGGATATGAAAAAGCTGATTTATTTAGGTATGCATATGATGCACATGTTGTAAATGATTGATGTAAATGATGTGTATGACGTTGATGATGCATAATGATGCATATGAGCAATTGAAAGGTGCCAGCTTGGTGGACTTCTGGTTTGGTAGTTGCCAATAATGATTGGACTTTGGGTGGGTGGAGGGCTCGATTCCCCGACACTCGATCTTCGACGATGCGTGATCAGAAGATGGATCTGAAAGCTCCAAGTTTGGTCACTTGCTGGTGAGCGAAGCGACTTAATTGACGTATGAGAACTGATTTTGCTTTGAACGATTGCCAATGTCTGGCAAGATCTGCTTGTTCAGCTGGGGAGAAGATAAAGGAAGATCCGCTCCTTGTTTGCTTGCCCCTGCCTGTAGGGTATCTGAAATAAATTTGATGGGGAAACTTTGACAATGGTCACGACACGACCTGCCCCTGATTGAGCCTTTGAAGGTGATCTTGCCCCTGACTAGGCTGTTGAGAATGGATTGCCCCTGATTGGGTCACTAGAGATGATCTTGTCCCTGATTGGACGGTTGAAGTAGTCTTTGTCCCTGATTGGACTGATTTTGAAATGAATTTCCCCTGATTGGGCTGTTGAAGATGATTTTGATTCATGTTGGCACTGATGAAGTTCAAATTTTCTTTTTGATTGCCCCTTGTTGGGATTGTACTGATGTCAAGCACTAAATTGCAATTAAATTATTCATACGCAAATAGTAGTGTTAATGTAAAGTTCATGTAAGTTTTGAAAAAAGTCAATTTATTTGAATGCTGTGAAAGTGTGACGAATGGACCGTTAGCCCAAACGAAGTGCTGATTTAGAAAGTGCGTGAAAGATGCAGCAAGAATAATGTGCAAACAAGATTGAATATTAGCAAATATATGAGAGTCAATTTACGCAACCTTGTTAGTAGCATGCTTTCAGACTAAACCTTGCCTCAATTAGGACTTCCGAGGGTTGTAACGTGGTTTGGTTAATGGTTTGAGAAACAAAGATATAAGGCTCAAAGTTTGATTTGTACCCATCCCTTCTTCGTATTGTCCTCCTGTCCTATGTTCAGTTAACTCTACACATGCATTTATTTTGACTTTGCAAGAGTGAAGATAAAGCTTTAAAGTTTGCTTGAAAATGGCAGTCATCTTATTTTGCTGTTAGTGACCCTTTGATTCTTGATTTGGTGATCACTGATATTTGTTTTGCTTTTGCTGAGGATTTGAGTTCCTCTTTTGATTTCTTCTTTTTCGACTAACTCTCCCTTCGAGTGCTCAACTTAGCAGTTTTTTTTTTGTATTTGAATGTTGTGACTGCCAAGTCATTTGCTGATGGTCCTCTGACGGGATGTCTCATCTTGCAATTCGAAGGTGTAGTTGGTTCAACTGAACAACTACCCTCTCCCGGGTTAAATGTAAGGGTTGTATCCGAAAGAAACTCCTACTTCTAGGCTCAAAGTGGTTGACTAGGGATTAACTCCTTATATCTCCAGTGTTTGGGGATTTGAAAGAATGCCTGTACATCATTGACGAGGTTTTATCCGAAAGCATACCGCAACAGTTATGGGTATTTCGTTTTCATCATCCTCCCTCAAATATTTGCTAAAGTGAAATGAGAGAATATTTTTTGTGATTTTTGTGATAAATGATAAATAATGAGAAAATGCGAATAGATTGATTCAAAACATGCATAAACATAACATTAACAAAACCAAGTACAAACGATAATGTTCAAAGCAAATAGTACTTAGACAAACATTACAAAACAACAGGAATACAGAAATAATAAATGGCACTGGCTGCCTTGATTTGAGGAATGAACTTCTCTTGATTGAATACTTCAAAGTTGGAGACTACTCAGCTTGGTCTTCAACAAACCCTTCAAATGTCTTTACTTGTTGGCACCGTGCGGCGGCATTGGATCGTTCTGGACATTTGGATTTCTCGGAGTGAGAGTGAGGTCCTTAGAGTTGATCATATCCTGAATCAAGTGTTTGAAGGCATGGCAATTCTCGATGGTGTGACCTGGAGCGCCTTTGTGATACTCACAGCGAGCATTGGCATCATAGTTCCGGGAATTAATAGTCTGAGGTGGCATATCTTTCAACACAAGAGTTCCTTTTGCCATTAGCCCCTTAAAGATTTCGGTATACGTCATAGGCAAGGGATCAATGTGCCTATCATATCCTCTTTGCTGATATGGGGGACGCTGTTGAGGAGCGCGTTGTTGTTGCTGACCAGGCCGTGGTTGATAAGCATGTTGCTGGTATGGATTGGGTGCATACTGTGCAGCTGCAACCATTGGAGGTGGACGTGGTTGATGAGCCATCTGAGGTGGAAATAAAGCTTAAAAGGCCTGCTGATAAGGCATTGGAGGAACTGGATGATATGGCATAGGAGCATATTGTGTAGCAGCAACATAAGGATACTGGTAGTAGGGAACTGGCGCAGGTGCACTCTGTTGGAAATTCCCACTTGCAGCGGAAACGACATTTGTTTCGCCCTTTTTATACCCATTGAAAGGTTTCTTAACATTGGCTTGGTTGCTAGAGCCTCCTTGGATCTTTCCACTCTTCAGGCCTTCTTCAATTCTTTCTCCGACCATTACCATGTCCGAAAATCCAGAAGATACGCTGCTGATCAGCTTCTCGTAGTATTGCCCCTGTAAGGTACCCATGAAGATATCGATCAATTCACGGTCAACCAATGGCGGATGCACTCTGGCAGCTAACTCCCTCCAGCGTTGGGCGTACTCCTTAAAGGATTCGCTTTCCTTTTGAGACATACTCTGAAGTTAAGTACGGTTAGGATCTAAGTCAGTGTTGTACTTGTACTGCTTTTTGAATGCATCAGATAGATCAAGCCAAGTACGAACATTGTTGCGTTCGAGCTGCATGTACCATTCTAGAGATGCTCCAGACAGGCTGTCTTGGAAGCAATGAATCATGAGTTTGTCGTCTTTGGCATGAGCAGCCATTTTTCTGCAGTACATCCTCAAGTGAAGCTCAGGACAGCTGAGGCCTTTGTATTTTTCGAACTCTGGAAGTTTGAACTTAGTAGGGATCACAACATCTGGAACTAAGCACATGTCTGAGGCACTCAGAGAAGTTGAGTTGGGTCCTTCCATGATTCGGAGTTTTTCAGCTAACTCGCGACACATCTTCATAGCTTCAGACTCTTGAACAGCCTGAGGATTGGTGATTGGAACAGCAGTATGCATCTCATACTCAACTTGATGATTCTCTTCAGTTTGAGGAAACTGGACTTGAGTTGGAATAGGTTGAGCTTGAGGAATAGCGCCAACAGTGACACCAGAAGCAGGTATTGGTTGGGAAGTGACCTCTTCAACAGCAGGAGTGAAACCTGGAGGCAAACCGTATACTAAAGGATTTGGTACGGGAACTGAAGGCATTGCTCGTGAGGTAGATCCTTGCACTTGAGCATTATTCATTGCGGCAGCAGCTTCGCGACGTTCTTCCATTCTTGCCAAAGCTTGCAAAGTCTCATAAATCTGGTCAATCTCGCTCTTGACCGTGTCAATCTCTTCCCTCATGGCAGCTTGTTCTTCTTGAATCACGTCCATCAGTCTTCTAGTGTTGGCTCTAGTTAAATACGGTCGTCTAGCTCGATACGGGCGTCGGGAAACCATCTTGATTTACTGAAGATTGGAGGAACATGAAATAAGTTTATGGCTTTGGAATGAAATGCAGTATGAATAAATGATGCAAATGAAATGATATGCAATGTTAGAATCCAGGATCACAAGATCAAGGTCTCACGAGTCCAAGGTACAGATGGAGGATACTCCGATCAAGAATTCACTGGGTAGACTCTAAAGTTTAGGGACCCCAAAGTTATCAACTCATATGGCTGTTCATCACACGCGCCATAAGCATGACGGTTGACTGACTCCGCCATATGAATCTATTTTGGGTGAGATCTTCGTATCGACAACCCGCGAGAGCAAGTTTTTCTCGGGAGTCCATACTACGTGATCATCGACACAAGGTTTAAAACAAAGTCCTGGAGTTATGGAACTTTCTCAACTGTTTGATGCACGTGTCAATTTCATACATTCTTGACAGTCAATCAACTCCATTGAGTAAGTCTATTCCAAGTGAGGTTTTCGTATCGAGCCACGCGAGGGCGAACCCTGGTGCCCCATACTATGCAACCATCAACCGATGTTTTAACCAAAAGGTTCTAAAGGTCCTCAGAGTTGCTGACCTTAATGAAAACAACTGAGCACACACGCCAATAGCTTGACGGTCGTCAGTATTCTCATTAAAATCTACTCCAAGTGAGGTTTTCGTATCGACAACCCACGAGAGAGGTTCTCTCGGGAGCCCATACTACACAACCTCGCTAACTTATGTTTGTACTCGCAAGCCCGGGTATAGAGCTTTTCCCTCAAGTTTCTTTTGCAAAGTAACGATCCAAATTATAGTACCAAGGAGCCACAAGATATATAAAATGGAATGCGATAAAGAAAGCGATAAAAATAAACAAGCAAGGCATAAAAGCAAACATTCAAACAAGCGCGGGAACCTAGACTAGGCTTGACTCGCATAGGGGTGAACCAGTCCCCAGCAGAGTCGCCAGCTGTCGTACCCCGAAAAATACGACCTCACGCGATCCGAAATGGACGGAGCCGCGCGCCGGACTGACTGAAGAGTCGCCACCTAATTCTATTTATTCCCGAAGAGGGAAAGGGAAGATATAGATACAACCCGGGAAGAAAAGGATGAGGACAACGGTCAACGGAACCATTGCCTGGGTTCGGGAGTCGGTTATGCAGGGGGAAGGTACTAGCACCCCCTACATCCATCGTACTCGATGGGAACCATCTAAGTTATCGCGCTCGAAAGGATGTCTATGCTTAAACGAATTGCTTGCTAGAGGGAAATGAGTTGAATTATAAGTTAGATTGAACCTAGGTGCTCGGCAAGGATTGAGATCCTCGTGCCTACGTACTCCCGCGTGCAATGGGAAAGTCAGAGCCTCGTAGTTCGGCCTACTAAGGGTAATGGTTGTTCGATTTTATTACCTTTCATCGATGAAAGGGTTTAGGAGTTGAAATGCACTAAAGACTATGGATAGTTTATCTCGCCCAACAAGACGAGTGTCCTGCGTCGAAATAATCGGAGCGAGTAACGAAAGCTCGTTATCCCCCTTTCTACCGCTTAAGGCTCGTGGCGTACAAATCTTCTCGTATTATTAAAGTGTTTTATTTCCTAAAGCCGCTTGACGTTGGATCAAGGGTTTGGATCTAATCGAAACATTTTGGTTTTTTGAGGTTAAAAGGGTAAATGCAAGTGGAGGTTTATTTTTGTAGTTTGTTTAGCGAGGCACGAATCGCTCGGCTCGCAAAGAGACGTGGATCCTAATAAACGAAAACGATAACTGGAAAATAAAGTGCAAGTGTGCAAGTGCAATCGCTTGGCGTTGGACCAAGGATTCGAAATTAAATAAGATGCGGAAAATAAAATGCGTACAAAGTAAGGGGAGAGGGATACAAAATAAATACAGGGGATTGCGAAAAATAAATGGTCTCGTTGTAATTAGCCCAAGAGAAAGCGTGTGTGCAGTGTGTTTGAACTATTCGAAGGCGTTCGGCCTGTTTATTCGGGACGCAACTATTCGAAGGCGTTGGACCTTTTAATCGAGCGCAACTATTCGAAGGCGTTGGACCTTTTGGGACGCGGCGAAATTTTGTTCGTTTACTGCCTTAGAATCGGTTCAAAATGGGAACCATTCTATAAGGAGTCGAAACGTAAATTTAAAATGCGAAATTAAATGAATAAATTGAATTTGCTAGAATAAAATAATGAATAATGAATATAAATAAATAAATAAATTAAATAATGTTTGACAATAATGAATAAAATTAAATTATATTACACGTTTTTTGTTCCGAATAAAAATAATAGAATAAAATAAAAGGAGGGCCTCATATTGACCGCTCATCACCGATTAAATGTAATCGGGCGAAAACGGCCTTTTATAATATCATCGGCCCTTAATAAAAGAGTATTATAAAATTAGATTAAAATAATAAAGAAACAAGAATAAAGCTAATTTTCTAATACAAAAGAAATAGAGTTTTTTCTAAAAAAAGAACAGATGAATTTAAAATAAATTCTAAACTATATCAATTAAATAAAAAAAAGAACAAGAAACAACTTAAATCAAAATAATAATAAAACATAATCTAAAAATGAGGGGGTTTAAACCAACTGCCATCGTGAGTCAGGCCCAATCCCTCAATAAACCATCCAAGAATAATATAGTGAATAATTTTTCTAAAAAAAATAAAAATAAAATAATAATAGTAATAATATACATAAAAGAAACCATGTCAGTAATAATTACAACAAAACCAACCTAAGAAAATTCAGAAAACAGTAATTTCACCTTTCTCTAACATTTTTATTAACAAAAATAAAAAATAAGAAAAATAAAAAGAAAGGGGTGACGCTGGCATGGACTATGTATGTGTGGAAGTAGAAACAAATGAACTTATATAATAAAACATTAATTTAATATATAAACTAAGATTAAAGGCACAATCAGTTTAAAATAAAAGGTTTAATGAAAAAAAAAAGGAAGAGATATAACCCTCGTGTTCTACCTCCAACAACAGACGGATAGCTCCAATTTGAGTGAATCTCCGCCGACCGCCTTTCTTCCTCAAAAAATTTTCGTTAGCCTCTCCGTCTGTCTCTCTCAAAGCTGCTATTCACGGCGAGAATCGGTTGGTGATGATTTCACCTCAGTCTGCTTTGGTTTGAGAGTTTTCAGTTCAAAGTTGGTTTTTTCATGGTTCGATGTTTGGAGTTGAATCAATGATGGTGGTTTTGCTGGTGTTTTTCGGCTCAGAGTGGCCGGCGGCTTGGTGGTGGCCGGCGCGGAAAGGGTCCGGCTGAGGGTTTGTTTCTGTGTTTGAGGTTTATGAAATTTGTGTGAAGTTTTTTTTTGAAGTTTGGTTTGTTGGAATTTCTGCAGGGTAATTGGTTTTCCAATTTTTTCTTTTTAGAGAGTGAAATGAGAAGGTGCTTTATATAGATAAATTCAAGAAGGGTATTACATAGATTAGAGAGGAAGATAAGGATTAGAATGGATGAGGATGAATGAGCTGGAATAGTTATGCTAGAGTTTTTTTATTGTGGATGGAATCTTGGTTGTTATGCGCAGATGATGAAAATGTGCGCCGAGTCCATTGCTAGTGGGATGCTGAAAACTTTATGATGCAAATAATAATTTGGTTTATTTGTTTTTATTTTTGGAAAAAAGATTATGGAATTATTACATTCAGATATCACATATTTATATATTTTATTAAATAAGATAAAAGAGAGCCACTATAATGAGACGATAATGTCTAAAAATAATAATGACAATTGTAGTAATAATATGATTATATATAATTGAGATATTAAAATAAACTATGATGATGATGATGAAAATATTAATTGAAATGAAAATGACATGATAATGATATTTAAAGGTGCAAAAAATATGTTAATTGTTGACTTTCTCTCTAAATACATAAATGTATCCTTTTTGTTTATTGGGCTTGTGAAGAAGAAAACTTTGTTTTTTATGGACTATGGATAAGAAGTGAAAATAAATTAATAAAAAAAATGGCTTAGAAATTGACTATGAAATGGATGAAACCAAAATAGAAATTAGAAAAATGGATTTTCTTTTTTTTTGGTAACTTTTGTGTAAAAAAAATAGTAAATGGGCCTGAATAATAAAACAAAACTTAATTTTTTATTTTGACAATAAAGTGCACTTTTGGGGTTTTATCGAATATCATACAGGAAAAAAAAAAGTACTTATATTTTTTTTTTGAAAATTTTGAAGTATTTGTTAGACAGAAATGATATAGTGTGCGTTTTAGGATTTTTGGAATATATTGGTAGACAGAAAATAACATGGTACATATTTTAGGATTTTTGAAATAATGGTTAAACAGTAAAAAAAAAATGGTACAGGTAGGACAAATTTGGAGTATGACAGTTGCGTCCCTCAGTCGTTAAATCAGCATTTGTGAAGCCCAGTCCATGACTGGTGTTAACATTTGCAACCACTGTTTCCAACTGATTAACCGTAATCTCTTCCGGCACATATGCTGCGTGCAGGACCTTCAACAATGCATTCATGTGGGATTCAGAAGACATTAACAGTGATAATATAGAGATTTTGGAGGGTGTCTAATGAAGTTGGTCCACCACTTTGTAATCACTCTTTTTGATTATTCTCATGAACTCGTCCACCTCTTGTTCAAAAGACACCTTTAGAGTTTCTTTAACAGTTGACTCTTCAGATACCACATTCTTTCCTTTTGCCTTAGCAGCAGCTTCTGCTTCATTGGGCCTTGGTGTTTGTGAGGCAAAAAGGCGTCCGCTTCTGGTGAAGCCTCCGCCTCCCCCAACATTGTCTACTTGTGGTGAAGAGTTTTTTGAATCTAGGGTGATTTTCTTTCCGTCGCAGTAGAGATCAGAGCCGTCGTTCTAAGGTATGGCATTACTGCTTTCATAAGGAACGGGTCCAGGCACCATAATGGTGACCGGACTGATTGCCGCAGCGGAAGGAACTGTGATGGTATGCGGGTCATTGTAGATTGTGACTGGAGATCTGACAGGAGGTGTTGCAATTTGATGTTGGAAATTGTTGTTGGGATGAACATTTGTCGGGTCATAATAGATCGTGACCGTTGAGATATCTTCATTAGTGTTTGCTGGTGTTGTAGGCGATTCCGTTGATAAAATGGGTGCTGATGTTGTAGAAGTAAATGTTGCTGAACTCTAATCTGTTGAAATGATGGATGGAGTGATTGCTGGTGTTGTTGATGAATTAGTGGGAATGATAGTTGTTGCTATTGTAGGAGGATTTGCTGAAGGAAGAACTGTTGATGTTGTAGGACAATCTGTTGTTGCTGAAGAAAGAGTTGTTGAAGGAGCTGTTGTGGTAATCTGCAAAATTCCATCTTTGATGAGGCCATCTATGCCAAACCTTAGCCTCTCACAGCCATTGATAGCAGTTTTGCACGATTCACAGCTGGCCCCACAGCCCGGGAACACTTGACATCTTAAGAGTTGAGCTTTGACTTCTGCCAATGGTGTTTGAATCTGTGCAACATTGTCAATTAACGCAGATGGTTGATCCTTTTCTATGGCATTAATCCTGGGCCCACCATGATTAGGCATAGGATTTCTGTTTACATTCGGAGGAGGAGTGAAATTGAGAGCTTTGGAATCGACCAAATCCTGAACCATCATTTGTAAGGCTCTACATTTCTCGGTATTGTGACCCGGTGCGTTGTAGTGAAAGGCACACCTGGAATTAGCATCATAATTCTTCGGGAGATTGAGAGGATCTGGTGGAGCCAACATCCTTAACTCAACCAAGTTAAGCTTCAAGAGTTGTGGCAGTAAAGCAGCATAAGGCATAAGGATAGGGTCAATCACCCTATTTGCCTGAGATGACCTCTGTTGGAAAGGGCGTTGTTGTTGGTTGTTGTTGTTATTGTTGTACGTTCTTTGTTGCGGAAAATGAGATTGTTGTTGATAGTGTTGTTGTTGTTGTTGAGGATAAAGTGGTTGTTGTGGAACCGGAGACGGGATAGTAACGACTGCTATTGATCTGTGAGAATACTGGGGTCTTCCCCTGCCTGCATGGATAGCATTAGTTTCACCTGCCCTTCGGGGTCCTGCAAAAGGTTTTCTTGGGTTGTTGGAAGAACTGGAACCATTGTCAGAGATTTTGCCCATCTTCAAAAGACTTTCAATTCTCTCACCAGCTATAACTACATCGGCAAAACTGGTGGAAGAGAAAGCAGCAAGTCTATCAATATAAGTTCCCTGCAAGGTGTTCATAAACATGCCATCCATCTCTCTTTCTGACATGGGTGGCTGGACAGCAGCAGCAAGTTGTCTCCACCTCTGAGCATAATCCCGAAAGCTTTCCCTTTAAGACTTAGACATGCCCATTAGAAGAGTTCTATTGGGGGCCATGTCAAGGTTGTACTGGTACTGCCGGATGAAGGCTTCGGCCAAGTCTTTCCAACATCTTATCGTGGCCCTTGTCAGATGCGAATACCATTCTCTCGACGCTCTAGTCAGGCTGTCCTCAAAATAGAACATCCATAACTTCTCATCCATGGTATAAGCCTTGAGTCTCCCCAAGAAATATTGTAGATGAGTACGCGGGCAGGAGGTACCATTATATTTCTCAAAGCATGAGGGTTTGAATTTGTGGGGAATTCACACCCCATCTACCAGCCCCATATCCATTACGTCAAAGCCTAAGGAGTTCTGAGATTCCAAAGACCTTAGCTTTTCAGCAATCTCATCCATTCTTCTGTCATACACCTCATCTCTAGCCCCAATAACAGTGAATTGTTCTTCTTGGGGATCCTCTTGCAGGATTCTGCCCCCAGCAGTATTACCTTGAACAATCCTTGTGCCATTAACATCTGGATTCAAATGAGGCCCAAACTCTGGTGGGTCGATATGGGGTTGTCCTCGTTCATTATTGCTGGTTCCCCCTGTTCCAAGATGGGGCTCTTCAGGTGTCTACCTTTCCACCAGCTCTCTCAGCCTTTCTTGGCTCTGTGCTAAGCCAGTCATCACATCCATAAACTGGGACATTTGGTTTCTCATCTCGACCCTTTCGTTTGCCATTTGATTTCTTACTTCATTCAGGTCCTGTTGTACCCGATCCATCCGAATGCCTGGAAGGTTGTTACGCGTTGGGTACCGGTGTGTGCGGTTGACAAGGAACACTCTACGACGAGCAATGCTTCCTGAAACCACAACAAAGTGAGAAACAAATAATAAACAAAACCTACAAAACAAAGAAAGAGTTAGTATGCAATGCAATATGCTTATTTTTTTTCCAAAGTATCCGGTTTGGTTCTTGGTTTTGACCTTTCCAGACCTCGAGGAGACGTTTGATAATGTTGAGAGAAAGCCCACCAAAATAAAACAAACTGATATATTACAAATAATGAAAATACATAGTCTGTTTACAACACATGCCCATGGTGGGTCAAAAATACAACAACCAAAAAGCAAAAAGTACATCAAAAGAAAGGAAATACAAGCAAAAGGAATCAGACATCTAGTCCATAGTCATCTTCCCTAACTTCCTTCAGGAGTGCCTCAGTCACCGGACCAGCTGGGTGCTCTGTAATGATCCCAATGAGGAGGTTCCTGGTAGCAATGGCATTAGTCAGCTTCTTATGCCTGTCCTGATCCTTTGATCTCTTTAACCTCGCTCGAAGCTTCAATTTTGATATCTCCTTCTGAGCTACCAACAGAGCTTCCTTCTGCTTCTTCTCATTGGCCTCCAGCTGCTCAATCTTGGCTTGAGTCCTCTGGTCTTCTTGTGCGCGGGCTTCGGTGATCCTGATCCACCTAGCCTGGCTTTCCTCCAGGTAATTCTAAGCCCTAGCTTTCTGAAATTTGGCCTCCTTGCAGGCATTCTTCAATATATGTTCCCCGGCTCTTGCTTTCCTTATGTAATCATCTGTCCTCTCAATCTTGGTCAGATGCTCAGTCTTGAGTCTTTCCAATCTTTCAATGTCCAGACGACTGTCATTTCTTTCCCAAAGAATCTTCTTCAAGGCCTCAGATAGCTGATTATTCCTCTCTTTCATCTTTTCAAATTCCTCCAGGCTAATAGTTGCTGCAGGCTGTAATGTAGAAGGTCCAGGTGTGTCTTCCAAGGTGAAAGGAATCATGGTAATCTGAGCTCTAGTACGGGACCAGTCAGAATACTGGGCTGAAGCAACATTGTTACATCTTCCAAGGATGGCTGTCCCTTTGGTCTGGATGTTGTCCCATGCCCAGGCAGCCTGCCTGACAACAACTGAATTAGGTTGCACTTCACAATATAGGGTCTCAGCTAAATCCTTTCCTCTGGGAGGGTGAACTAAGGCATATCCCAATTGTCTCTTAAACAGCAAAGGGTTGTAGTTGATGCAACCTCTTACTCCTATCAGAGGCACCTTAGGGTATTGTCCACAACTGGTAATAATATCCTTGCCTTTTGTGCACTGGGTGCACCATCTGATATCATCTGATGTTAAGGCAATGAACCTCTTGGCCCAATTCTTCTGCTGGTGTGGGTTCAAGAAGACATCTGATTTAGGTAGGTGTCTGAGTAGCCAAGAGTAGAACAAGGGAGCACAACATCTAACCAACTTCCCCCTTTGCTTTTCATTTCTCTGATGGATGGAGTAGTAAAAATCTCCTAGCAATGTAGGCATTGGGTTCCTCAGTAGGAACAAGTGGATGGCATTCTTACTGGAAAACTTAGGCTCATCTGCAAATAATATAGCCCCATATAAGCTGAGGGCTAAAAGTGCACAGACTGCCCTCCATTCTCCCAATGTAGCCTTCAGGATGGCCTGAGAAATCAAGAAGTCCAGATGTAAACCAGGAATCCCAGCTTTTGTTGTCATCTTTTGCTCAATAAGGGCAGGCTCCAGGTACAATGCCCTAGCTATTTCTTCACTTCTGGGAGCAGTCATCTCTGGGTTAAAGGGGATCCCTCCTCTGATAGGCACTCCAATCAACAAAGAAAACTTTTCCAATAGAGGCCCCATCTGGAAGTCAAGAAAGGTGAAGCATCTAAGTGGAGGGTCATAAAACTGCAAGCATGTGTGGATCATGCTTCTCTGAGAAGAATCAAGATCCATGACCATGTCTAAAATACCCCCATAGTGCTCTCTAAACAGTGGGATGTGGTCAGGTGTGATAAGAGACTGGACCTTCCTGATACCAGTCAATATGGGCTCAAAGAAGTGATAAGATATGTTGCTTTTCCTTGGAATATCCATGAGTACTGATGAAGAAGCTGAAGACAAAAGCTGATGAAGATCACAGACTAAAATGCTGAGGATAAGTCTCTGACAGACTGATGCAGGTGAGTCTCTGACATACTAAAGGAGATAGCTGAAGAAAATGTTGTAGAAGATAACTGAAGCAGAGGTCTAAGCAGTAGAAGGGGTCAAAACCAAACCAAGTATGATAATATGGATACCCTTAAAAACAAATAAACAAATGTTAAATGATACAATGATGATATATGCAAATGATATGCAAGGGTTTGTGATCAAGAGCTGGATCTGATTATCTGTCTTGATATAAGGTTCATGTATATTCAAAGGTCCAGATGGAGGCTCAGAAATCCAGTAACCAGGGTGGGGGACTCAAATAAAGAGTCACATGTCCAGGGTTAATCACAAGAATTGTCCAAAGTGAAGTATTCTTAAACAAAACAGTAACAGGGTATGATGTGGCCAAGGGTTCCTGCAAACCTGTAAACCACCCAACCCCCTCTCATGTAATGTTCTAGAACAAGGATCCTCAGACTTGGATCAGTTATAAGAAGTGTAAACACTTCTAACCCGGAGGTACAATGTTTACAATACCCATAAAGGATCCTCCTCTAATTCACCCTAGATTCTGAAGGTCATAATAAAGGTCATCCAGACTTAGCAGGCTTCCCAGATAGCCCTAGCACTACAGGAAATCTGTAGCATAGAGTTCTCAAGAAGAAACCCACATCTGAACCGTGTTTCATATTCCCGCACCAGACCGAAATGGAATGGGAAAGAACATGAACCACTCTAGCCTAGGTATCACTCAGGTCCCAAGTATAGGACCTTAATCACTCAGTGGTACCCCACCCACCAAACCAGAAACCAGATCCAACAATGATAATGACAGTATGATGTATAAAAACTGTAAGGAAAGCAGTAAATAAAGTTGTACATAAAGCAATAAATAAAGCAAATAAATAAACACAATTAGCACATAACACCCCAGTAAACACAAATAAAACAAGCGCTAGGAGGAACCCACAAAAAGAACCAGAAGCCCTGGTTGCAGTATAAGGGTCCCCAGATGAGTCGCCAAGCTGTCGCTCCCGCCAAATGACACATGGCCAAGAGGGGTACAGACGCGAACAGTCGGCGAAAGGAGAGAACATGAAGATGAACTGAAAAGAGTCGCCAACTAGGAATTTTTATCCCGAAGGAAAGGTAATGCTGCATAAACCTGAAAAGAGATGGATAAGACGATCGCAAACCAGAGAAACTGAGAAAGGGGGTTGGTTACAACCTGGGAAGGTATTAGCACCCAGATTGTCCGTCGTACTCGACGGGATCCACGCTTGAAAGATTTGTGTTTAAAGGGGTAGTGTCAGTGTTATTCTGTGTGCAAAAAGCTTGAAAAGGATGTACAGGTGTCAGTGCTGGAAAGTGAAGTGAAGAAAAGGAGTGTCAGTGTAAGAAGAGAGTGCAATGTTCAAGACAATGAGGCTTACAAAATAATGCTGGAAGAGGGGGAATATACAGATATTTTGTTCGATAACTGTTAAGTTATTCCTACGTATCCTCTCGTGCAATGAGGAAGTCAGAACACCGTAGTTCGACTCAAAGAGACTGAAAGGTAAATTGACTTGTGAACTGCTCACTTGTCTATGCTCAAGTGTATGACCTGTCTGGCTCAGGTGCAAACTGTCTTGCATTAGACGGAAGAAGCAAGTTCTCATTTATGAGTGAATGAGATGCGAAAAGAATCCTGGAGAAAACGATTATTGTTTGTTTTTGTGTTTTCAGTCTTTTATGTCTTTTTGTGTTTGTCATAAGGTAATGAGCTTAAGCCTAAACCAAGGGTTAGTAAACTCATCACATCTTCCCTTTGATCAGGGGTAATGGGAATACCTTAAGTATGAAGCAAGCACCTCACACTTAATCACCATGATGTAGGATTAAGATCATTAACCTACTTGCAATTTATTTAGATGTTGTTTGGAGTTTTTGTTTAGTGTTTAGTAATGCGTTTAAGCCATAATCAAAGATTTAATGGACCCATTACACCATCCTAATAGAAGGATAATAGATGAGAACATTTAAGCTGAGGAAGGCTCCTCAACTTAATCCATGATTAGGGATTAACCTCATGACAAAACAAAGCCTTTATTAAAGTGGACTTTAGTTAATGATAAGATTAAGAAGTGAATTTTATGGTTTGTAAGACAACTTGAGGGGGACTTGTCCATTAACACTAGGGTTAGTCCTTCTTAACCAATTAAGGAAGAATTAGAACCCTAATGCAAGGCCCAAGTTACAAGCTTGATGTCTTAGTGATTATTTGGTGGATTGATTAAGAGATTAAAACACATTAAGGGTTTAACACTTAGGATTAAAGTTATACACTCCATCCTTAGAGAAGGATGCAGGCATAACCTTAATCACAAAGCCTTAAAACCTTTAAGGTTTAGTCCCCAATTATGAGATGAGAAGAGAAGACACAAAAGATGACACAAAGGTAAAACTAATGGGCGACTATTCAAACCCTAATTGTTTTCATGCTTGGGTATTCCTAGGGTTTATGAGGCTTGCAAGAGATCTTCATGAAGAGCCACCAAGGATAAGCAAGATGAAAGGAGGAGAAGCAGAAGAAACAAGTAAACTTACTTCACTTAAGAAGATAAGTTGCTTGAAGAAAGAAAGTGAGAAGGGAACATGAATGAGCAAGCTCACTCTAAAACAAATACAAAATGCAGCAATGAATGCATAAGAGAGGTGATAAGAGGTTGTGAGAAGTGAAGGCAAATTCACTTCTCAAAGTAACTTACCACCTGAAAAGTTAGTAAAAGGAAATGAAATGAACTGAAAATGAAATGAATGCAAGGATGCAAACCAAAACCAGAATCATATCATGATGCAAATGATGCTAAGAGATGGTGTAAATGCATGTCAAGAGTGGTGAATGGTCATACAAGTGATGAGGATGCAAATGAAGCATGAAAGGAGCATGAAAGTTCATGAATGCACATGAAATGAAATGAATGCATAACATGGAAAATGGATAATGCAATGATCAAACATGATTCTAATGTGTCCTAAGATGTCTTATAAGTCATGTGGATGCAAGAAATGTCATGGCAAGTTCATGAATGCAAGCATATGCAAGATGTATGCAAGTGAAGATGCAAAATTAGAGTTTTATGAAAGGATGAGATGCAAATGGCAAAGACAGAAGAAAATGACATGATAAAAAATTGAAAATGCACTCAAAGGAACCCTAAACCTATACTAGGTTACAATCCAAAGGGGGAGGTCAGATGCTAAACCTAGAAGGAGTTATGAATTTCCTAAGTTTCTAGGGTTTTTTGGGTGATCCTTAATGTAAAATGCCAAATAAATTGAAAATGAAAGATAAAAATGAAACAAAAATGTTTTTGGATGTTAGAAGGCATGCATAGAACAATGCAAAAAGAATCATTCACAAACTCACCTTGGTTTAAAAGTTATGAATTTTTGAAGTTAGGGTTAAAAATGAACAATTTTAAGAACCCTAATTCATTGAAAAATGTCAAAGCATGATCAAAACCAAAAAGATATTTGTATGGTGAGTTTGTAAATGCTTCTAAATGTTTAAGAATGTTCTCTGATTTTTTGGTGATTTTTAAATACTTAAATGTATTTTTAATTAATTAATTTTCATTAATTAATTAAATAAAACATTTAAATGATTTAAAAATACCTTTTTTATGCAAAATATAAAATAAAAATATTTTTGGGTTCTGAAAATTAATAAAAGGTTTGATAAAAAATTTCAGAATTTTAAAATGATTTTTGGCATTTTAAATAAATGAAACAAATAAAATACATGAAAAATATATAAAAATGGAAAAGTATGCATAATGGAGGGCTAGGATTCAAAGTCAATGGATTCTAAGGCTGAGATGCAAGGTTGCGCTGACTGGGAGTATGCAAGATCAAGGGTTCTCATTCAAACTAGCTAAACGCGTGTGTTTGGAGGGTCCAGATGCAGCCTGGCTTAATTAATTAAAATTAAATTAAATAATGAAGATTAGGGTTTTAATGAGCTAATCCTAGTCGTCCAACACGCGCGCGAAACACTCATCCAAGGGTCCTAATTCAAACTGGCCTAATTAATTCAGATTATGGTTTATGACTTTCAGGCGACCGGAACAGTGTTCTGGTCGTCTTCTCCGGCAGGGTGATCTCTCAAGCTCTCTCCCTAGGCCATGATAAACTCCCCAAACCTCCAGAAATGATCCCCAAACCCCATGGAACAAGAATCCAGCAACATAATTCATTTATTTTGCATCATGATCACGATTCGAACAAAAACATAAAAATGGACAAAATTTCAGAACACGCATACACAGTCAATTCTCAACCATTCTTCAAAAATAAATGTTCATTGTGATCAGGAGAGAAAACTCTATCATCTCATAACTAAAGAAATGATTTCTGGAAAAATGTTTCAAGAAGATACCTGAGATGAAGCTTTGCCAATGAAGCTGTTTGGGCCTTCTTCTTGATGCAAACACTCTTCTCTGATCACCCTTGAGCTTCTTTGATGCTTTGCTGGAGTGTATGTGACCTCTTTTTGAAGTTCAGTTTAGGGGGTGGAAAATCGTATTTGGTGTATGGTGTGTTTCAGGCCATTTTAATTGTAGGGTTTTGTTCTATGATTGATGCTGAGTTGAATGGTGAAAGAATTTTGAGGTTTTGATGGATGGTTTTTGAAATTCGAAGAGATGAAGCTTGAGAGTGATTTTTGGCAATCTGAGTGTGTGTTCCCTTTCAGGCTTGTTTCTTGTGTTGTTTTAGGTCCATGAGGTCCACATAATGAATGCTGATTGGCCAGAGAGTTGGTAATGTCACAGCTTGATTGGTATGGGTGAAAATGCAAAAAGTCAAGATTTTGTGTACCATAGGCATGGCTCGGGTCAGAGAAGATCTTAGGGCTTGTCTTGCTTCAGCTTGGATCAAGGAAGGCCTTTGGATCAGATTTTGTGAGCTGGATGGCCTTGATCAAGAGTTTCCAATGTTCTTGCATATTTCCCTCTTTGGAATTTTGTGAAGAATGGCTCATGGTTTCTTGTGATCCAAGGCACAATTTTGGTCCAAATGTGTTGTGTGATCATAATATGATGTATTGGAGTGCATTAGAAGTCATTAAGAAGCTTGAAACTTGAAATCGCAAAAATCCCCCTTTTGCATGAAACATGAAATTATGTGATTTTTGCCAACTTTGGAAAGCCATAACTTGAGTTCAAAAATGAATTAGATCTTTTTCTTGTACTTTTTGAAAAGGGAATGATCCAATCTACAACTTTCATGACCAACAATTTTTCATTTGAAGCATTTTTGGTTGAGAAAGAGGAGGTTGAAAAACTTTCCCAAAATGGAAAGTTTACATTACAAGTCATTTCCATTTTTGGCAACTTTTGGTTTAGCTCACTTTTCTTCAAATTTGTGAACTTCCAAGCACTTAAATGATCAAATAAAGACCATATAACTTCAATTTGATGAAAAATCCACTTTGGGTCCATTGATGGGGGCCTCAGATGCCCTGATTTTGCTATGACTTGCTCAGGAAGTTACCTAGTGATCAGATGACTTCCACAATGAATTTATTCATAAAACTTGGTATGTATGATCCTTATATCATATTGATACCAATAGAAACAAGAATGGCCAAAAAATTTGGAGTTATGGCCTCTGAAACTAAAACCCTAATTCCAGGTCATCTGTGTAGTTAAACCCTAGCTCTATTTCCATGCTTTGCCAGTTCTTGTGATTCTTTGATTTTCTTGATCTTTGGAGGATAAAATATGATGATTGAACATACATGGACCCTCTTGAAATGATTGATGGCCTTTGGAGTGGCTCAGAAGGATCCTGGATGGCTCAAATCACAAACCCTAGATGCAGATGAACTTGAACTAATGCAGTGAAGCAAAAATGCAACATGATATGGTATGATTAAACTTATGTAAATATGAAAAATCACAAGCCATGGTGTGAACTTAGTGAGGGAAAATTTGGGGTGTTTACAGGGGGCAACGCCTTATCAGCTTGTGTACGGTATGGAGGCAGTCCTACCTGTTGAAGTTGAACTACCTTCCTTACGGGTACTGATGGATGTAAAGCTGAATGAAGCAGAATGGGTTTGATCTCTATACGATCAACTGAATCTGATCGAAGAAAAGAGTTTAGCTGCCATCTGCCATGGGCAGTTATATCAGAAAAGGATGAAGAAAGCCTTCGATCAGAAAGTCAGGCTTCGGGAATACCAAGTAGGAGATCTTATGCTGAAAAGACTTCTTCCTCCTCATACAGACCACAAGTGAAAGTGGACTCCAAATTACGATGGCCCGTTCATAGGAAAAAAGTTTTTCTCTGGTGGAGCACTAATGCTCACTACTATGGGTGGTGAAGATTTCTTATCCCCTGTGAATTCAGATGCAGTTAAAAAATACTTCGCATAAAATGACCTGCTGGACATAAAAACAGAATGTAAGTCCATACAAAAATAGGGCATCCTGGAGAGTCAAAAACAGAATAAAAGACTCGGGAAAAATAAGGGAAAATTGAAAAAAATGCGTACACCCGCTGAGTTGAAAAGCCGCATTGGACAACTCAGGCAAAAAAGGGTATCCCGGTGGATTGAAAACCCGAAAGGGCGGTCCACGCAAAATCAGGGAATAAGTGAACAACTGCATTATGAATTCATCTGTATCACTCACAACATAGTGAGCTTCGAAGGGATAAAGCATCAGTCAGAATCAACCTTCTTCAGAAAGCAAGATGAGAAGAATGTCAAGGTCATACAGTTCATAGCAAAGGAATCTCACCGGAGCGTCGTCAACATTGCCAACACTTTTACTTTTCTCAATTTATAGCAATCTCCTCATTCCAGGGGATTTGTTTCTTTGACTGTACTTTCCAATTCAGGGCACCCAGATTAATAAAATCAGAGTTTTCAGTCACACCTTGTTTTGTACATTTTTGTTTCGTTTGCAAAATGTCCAATATTCATGATAAAATACTTGCATAAAACAAATGAGCCGTTTTTAAATGCTTGCGGGAAATATATTTACTTTCAGGAATATCTAATTCCTATGACGGAATCCGGTAAGGGATAACTCGGAATACTTGTTCGTTTCTCTTGTCTTAACAAATTGCAGGTATTCAATACACAGCATGGGGCGTGCCAAGCATCACTTCCCTAACATACCTCCTCCCCGAGCAATATCTGAAATGCTTTTCCCCAGCGGAATTGTCAAAGCCTCCTCGTCCCTAGCACATGCCTATTCAACAGGAGCATCCCCAGCCAAATCTCCCCACAGAATTTCCAGCCTCTCCCCAGAAGAGCAATGCCTGAAAATCTTATACAACAAAGTGACGAACGTTTCCTTCTACCCAGCTGAATTCTCCTTGCGGAAAGGTCTATCAACGATCTATTTCCCCAAGAAGAGCTACATCTCCTGACAGATCTACCAATGGTCTCTGTCCCCAGTCGGGATATCCCTCCAAGCAGATCACCCAGATATCTTTTCTTCAGCAGGATCCGAATCCCGGATCGTTTCCTCTTTTGCATAATCATAACATTTGCATCATAATCACTGAAATAAGCGTAGCATTCCGTCTAATACGGAGCATTACGGCAAAAATCAAACATTTGCATGATCACAAGCCAGGTTCGAGTCGGTCACCTGCAATTACCATCAATATTTCATCGGCAATGTGCATAAAAACTCATATCCCCCTTAGATATAAGCCAAAGCGTCCCCTTTGCACTCTCAAATATAGATACCTATACACACTCACATTCGACACCCGTCCGTGTCATATTCCCTAGCATGGTTACCAAAACACTTGTTACAAACCAAACACTTGTTTATAACACACTCTTTTTGACACCCGTCCGTGTCATCCTATCCCCACAAAAAGCCAAAATATATCTTTTGCAAATGCATGTTTGTATAGTACATATTTAACACTCGTCTGTGTCATAATTTCCCCAGCAGATCAAACACTCGTCCGTGTCTTGCTTATATATCATTCCTCAACAGATCTGACACTCGTCCATGTTCTTTGTTAACCAGTTGGTACTCATCTGTATCATCATCTCTGAACACGTGTCAGCGTTTGTTTCTACTGATATCGTCTGTATCATGGTCCTAAGGATGCTCGTCCGTATCTTTAATTTATATACAAAGTCAAACACTTATACCTTTTATTATTGAGTGTAAGCACTCGTCCGTGTTTACCGTTCCCCAGTAAGTCACGAACAAAACAACTTTCTCCTATCCTTCATTTGTCCTATTTCGTGATACTTTCGGCAGCCGTCCCCTGCCAGGTGATCGTCCTTCACCTTTGTATGATCGTCCCTCATCCTTTCCCTAGAGGAGTCTCCATTATTGGAACCCTTTTCTATCTGACATTCGTCCTATGTCGTGATATTTAGCAGCCGTCCCCTTCTAGGTGATCTTCCTTCACCTTTTGATGACCGTCCCTCATCATTTCATCTGATGGCCGTCCCCATCGTTGATCTTGTTATCTGACATTTGTCCTATGTCGTGTTAAACCCCGAGAGCAGCCGTACCCTGCTAGGTGATTGTCCTTCACCTCTTGATGATTGTCCTTCATCATGCTTATCCGATGGCCATCTCCATCGTCGACCTTTTCTATTCTACATTCGTCCTATGTCGTGATAAAAAGCAGCCTTCCCCTGCTAGGTGATTGTCCTTCACCTTTGATGACCGTCCCTCATCATTATTTCATTTATTCTTTAAACGATGGTCGTCCCCATCATTGTTTACTTTACTTTGCAAACCTGATGGCCATCCTCATCATTGCCTTTACTTTAATCCCCAGAGAATCTTGTTTCTTTACCTGATGGTCGTCCCCGTCATGGTCTCTTTATTTCCCCAGCTTGTCGGTCGTCTTCGTCATTGCTTTACTTACCCTTTTACCCCCAGCAGTCGTCCTCTGCTCGATGGTCGTCCTCCATCACCTTCATTTGATAATCATACTATACTAACTTTTACAATTTATATCCCTTTTCCTCTTCTATCCAGCGAGTGCAAATTTTGGACTGTCTTTGGTATTCAACCACAAGTTATCTTGTTTGTCTATTAAGCCAGGCGCTTACATCCGACACAGCTAACTCATGCTTGAATAGGGGAAGCTATAACACCCCAAATTTTCCCTCACTCTTTATCACACCATGGCTTTTGATCTTTCATGGTTGCATAAGCATAAGCATACCATCTCATATTGCATATTTGCTTCATCTGCATAGTTCAAGTTCATCTGCATCTAGGTTTTGTGATCTGAGCAATCCAAGATTCATCTGAGCCATCTCAAAAGCCTCAAAGTGTTCCATGAGGGTCCATGTGTGTTCTATCATCATATTGTTCCTCTCAAAGTTCAAGGAAGTCAAGAAATCACAAGAACTGGAAAAGCATGGAAGCAGAGCTAGGGTTTTCACTACACAGATGACCAAAATTAGGGTTTTGGTTTCAGAGGCCTCAACTCCAAATTTTTGGACCATTTTTGTTTCTAATGTTCTTAAGATGTTATAAGGATCATGTGTACCAAGTTTGATGAAGAAATTCATTGTGGAAGTCATATGTTCATTAGGTAACTTCTTGAGCAAGTTAAGTCAAAATCAGGGCATCTGAGGCCCCCAACAATGGAACCAAAAGGGTATTTTCATCAAATTGAAGTTCTATGATCTTTATTTGATCTTAGAAGAGGTTGGAAGTTCACAAGATTGAAGAATTTTGAGCCATTTGAAAAGTTGCCAAAAATGGAAATGACTTGTAATGGAAACTTTCCATTTTGGGAAAGTTTTTGAACCTCCTCTTTCTTGATCAAAAATGCTTCAAATGAAAAATTCTTGGTCATGAAAGTTGTAGATTATGTCTTTCCCTTTTCCAAAAATACAAGAATATGTTTTGATTCATTATGGAACTCAAGTTATGATCCTTCAAAGTTGGCAAAAACCTATAATTTTCAAGAATGCACCAAAGAGGATTTTTTGCAAAACCACTTGCCAAGGCTTCTAATGACTTCTAATGTGCCCAAATACTTTATAACATGATCAAACAACTTCAAAGAATCAGAATCAGGCTCTTGACCTAGAGTTTTTATGGCTTGTGAATCAAGAAACAACAAAGAGGGAAAAGTTGCAAGAGCCATACTACCACTTGCCTCAGCCATTACAGCTGCACAAAAACAATCCAAGGGCCTTCCTTGATCCATACTGAGCCCATCCATGCCCCTAATCCATCTCTCACTCGTGCCATACCTTAAGTACAACCAAGTTTGACTTTTTGCAAAAGAAACCCATACCAATCAGCATAGGCCACAACCACTCTTCTGACCTATCAAGACATGATATGTGGACATTATGCAAGCCATAACACATAACACATTGGCCTGAAACTCACCCAAGCCCAGTTTACACAAAATCCTCTCAAAACTTCATCTCTTCGAATCTCCCAACTCAGCCATCAAAACTTCAAAATTCTCACACCAATCATCTCCACATAACCCCGGGATCATTTTCCATCCCTCACATTGGCCTGAAACCACCTTAAACAAAAACACGATTTTGACATGCTCTGAACTGAAACCTCAAAAACAGTCCATATAAACTTGTTTCTAGCTTGCCAGAAGCATCAAGGGGTTCATTGGAGTGAAAAAGCACCAAGGAAGTGGCCATAAAGCTCAAGTTTCGAAAGCTTCAACTTAGGTAACTTCAAGAACATTTTTTCCAGAAATGAATTTTTAAGTTCTTAGATGAATCTTCATGATGTGCTGATGATTCTGATGTGTTTAGTTTTGAAAATGATTGAGTTTTAAGCATGTATGAGCTCTCTGAAATTTTTTGACCTAAAACTAATTTGCTTCGATCCAGCTTTAATATGTGAAATAAATTTGTTTTGATGGATGATTCTTGTTGTATGATGTTTGGGGTTTGATTCTGGACAGAGAGATTGGATTTTAGAAGCTTAGGGAGAGAGATAGAATTTTGGTTCGCCAGAGAAGATGACCGGAGCACCTTTTCGGTCATCTGAAAATGGTTAGGGTTTAATTAGTGTAATTAGTGAAGTGTGAATTATGACCCTTAGATTTGAGTTCCTGCGCGTGTTTCAATGGTTCAAATTGTGTCATTAGCCCTAATTCTTGTTTAATTAAATTAATCAAAATTAATTATCCAGATTAAATCTCAGCCACTGGATTGCGAGCCAGTCAACCCTTTCCCCCTAACTTTGAATCTCAGCTCTCATATTGGCATACTTTCCCTTTTATTCATTTTTTATCCATTTATTTTCATATAATTATTTAAAATAGCAAAAATAATAAAAAAAATCTGAAAATTTTTATCATGACTTTTATTAATTTTCAGAAACCAAAAATATTTTTATTTTTATTTTTTGCACAAAAAAAGTATTTTTAAAATATTTTTATGTTTAATTTAATTAATTAATGGAAATTAATTAATTAAAATAACATTTAGGTTTCTAAAAATTACAAAAAAAATCATGTTGCATCTTAACATATTTAGAAACATTTTCAAACCCTTCATATAAATTTCTTTTTGGTTTTGATCATAACTTGACAATTTTCTTTGAATTTAGGGTTCATAAAATCACATTTTTAAACCCTAACCTTTGAAAATCTTTTCTACCTAACCATGAAGGGTTTGAAGATGGTTCGTTTTGGATTGTTTTACACATATCATGTAGTATCTAGGATATTTTTGGCATGAATTTATCTTGCATTTTCAATTTGATTTGCATTTTTCCTTTTTAAGCACCCAAAAACCCTAGCAAACTTAGAAAAATCATAACTTTCAATAGGTTAAGAGTTAGACCTTCTCCTTTGGGGTATTATATCATATGGGGTTAGGATTTGTTTGAGCTCATTTGCATTTTTTATCATATCATATGCTTCTGTTGTGACCATTTGCATCTCATCCTTCCATGTAACCCTAATTTTGCATCTTTACTTGCATCTTACATTGCATTGCATGAACATATGAACTTGCCATGCCATTCTTAGCATTTGTATGCCTTCTTAGACATCTTAAGACATTTCTTGAACATTTCTTGATCATTTATCCATACATTTGCCATGCTTTGTATCCATTTCATTTCATAAACATACATGTGTTCTCATGCTTCTTACATGCTTCATTTGCATTCATCCTCTTGTATGAACACACACATGCATCTTGCATGCCTTTGCATTATATAATAGAATCATTTACATCATGTGTATGCTTCTGGTCTTCGTCTTTTCCCTTGCATATGCATTGTTTCATTTTATTTTTTCCCTTATGCATCTTGTGCTAACTTTTCAGGCTAATTATAAGTTGTTTGGGAGGTGGATTTTCCTTCACCTCCCACCTCTTCTCATCTCTTTATATTGCATTCTTACTTCATTTTTGCTTGTCCTTGAGTGAGCTTGCTCACTTGTGTTTCTCTTCCTTTCTTTCTCATCTCCTTCTTTTCATCTTGCTTCTCCTTGGTGGCTTCCTTGAAGACTTCTCCTTTTAAGCCTCACAAAACAATAGGATGCCTAAGCAGGATAACTTCTAGGATTGATAGTTTCCCTTCGAATTTTTCCTTTAGGTCTTCTTTTTGTCTCTCTCCTCATCTCATCATTAGAGACCTTTAAGGTTTTAGGACTTTGGAATTAGGGTTATGTCTGCATCCTTATCTTAGGATGGAGTGTATAACTTTAATCCTAAGTGTTAAACCCTTAATCTGTTTAAACCTCTTAATCAATCCATCTAATAATCACTAAGATTTCATCTTGTAACTTGGGCCTTACATTAGGGTTCTAATTCTTCCTTTATGGTTAAGAAGGACTAACCCTAGTGTTTAATGGACAAGTCCTCCTCAAGTTTGTCTTGCAAACCATAAAATCCATTTCTTAATCTCATCCTTTAATTAAAATCCACTTAATAAAGGCTTGTTAAATAATGAATTTAATACCTAACCATGGATTAAGTTGAGGTATCTTCCTCAGCTTAAGTGTTCTCATCTATTATCCTTCTATTAGGATGGTGTAATGAGTTCACTAATCTGTGATTAGATATTAAACTCATTACTTAACACTAAACAAAAATCCCAAAAATATCTAAATAATCACAAGTAGGTTAACGATCTTAATCCTACATCATCATGGCAATTAAGTTGAGATGCTTATCTCATACTTAAATATTCTCATTATCCCTAATCAAGGGAGGATATAATGAGTTTACAAGCCCTTGATTTAGGCTTAAGCTCATTAACTTATGCAAAACACCGAAAAACAATAACAAAACTGAAAACACAAAAACAAACAATAATCGTCTCCTCCGGGATTCTTTTCTCATCATCTTCACTCACAAACGAGAACCTGTTTCTCCCGTCTAAATGCAAGACAGTTAGCACTCGAGCCAGACGAGTCATACACTTGAGCATAGACAAGCAAGCAGTTCACAATCAATTTTTTTTTAGTCTCTTTGAGTCAAACTACGGTGTTCTGACTTCCTCATTGCACGAGAGGATACGTAAGCATAACTTAACAGTTATCGAACAAAATTCTCTGTGTCTTCCCCCTTGTCATACCCTAAATTTGTCCCATTTATGTATTTATTTCCATTTGCATTTTTTTATATTAATTATTTATTCAAAAATATATATATATATATATATATATATATATATATATATGTTGCGTCTTCCTTAAGATTTTGCAAAGTCATTTTAAGGCTGAAGTTCAAATGATTAATCAAGCTAGGGTTGATTTCGAGAGTTTCATGGATATGAATCTAATTCAATTAAGGTTTGGTGAAGTTCCAAGCCTAATGAATTGGAGTCCATATTGTTATCCAGATAGATTGACATGATTTCAAGACCTAATATTTTCATTACTTATCCAATTTGTTATCTAAAAGAGGAAAGTTTGTGAGTCAAACTATATTATGGTAACTTCAAGTGGATTCCCCCATTCCCATTACATTTGTGTGTTCATAATTTACCAAGATCAAGGCAAGAGTTTTTTGATACAAAGTTACAATTTGAATTACTACCAACTTTGATTCACATTGCAAAGATTCAAAATTGGTTTCCAAATGGATTCTAAGATCATAGCAAGGTACAAAGCCAACTCATGTTCAATCTAAAGCAACACAAAAGTGGTCATAAGATATGACTTGTTCAAAGTATGGATGTTTTTGTTTCAAGTAAATTATGGGGTTGCGTTTTGCGGTTTTATTAAAATTCAATGAAGAGAAAATTGTGACTTCATGCCAAAATCGATGCATGTTTAAACTGGTTGTTGGGTGTCAGAAAGAACTCAGGTATACTGCAGGGCTAGGCTAAGCTACTTCATTATTTTAACAGACATGATATGATGGGCATAGTTTTGAAAGCTTAAATCCATAGAAGATGACACATGTGATGCTTGTCGTATGATTACCATATAGGATACATCCAAAATCCCTAATTGATACAAACTGACAAAAAAATCAATTTATCATAAGTATGAATTCCAAAACAAAAACAAATAAAAAAAACAGCAAGTCTACTTAATTAGTAAGCCTACTATAAGGCCAAATCTTGCCAAATAACCCTGGTTTGAGAGCAGCCTGCATTTTCTTCTTCAGTCCGATCTCGTGGAAAAATTCCTTCATCATGACAAGTCAAGTTTGTGGATAACTCAACAGCTCCCATATTTACGACCAATATCTTCACCAAGCCATAGCATTCTCTTCATGGAATTTCTCGCTCAAGTGTCTTCATCAAATAGTCTTCTGCAGTGATAAAATACAAGAGAGTTTGGAAACACAACCAAGTATATGCTGCAGAATGAGTGACAACAAGCAATGATTAAGTTCAGAATCCATAGGTTTCTATAGTATCATGTTACAAATTCGATTTGTGTTGTTATCGGGATCAAAATGCAAAGCCTAGAATTAAGAGCTATAAGTCATAATTTTTAAGATAATTTGAAACTTTGTTGCAACTAATCCAGTACACAAGTGCAAATGACAAAGTCTTACCACTCGTTTTAGTCGACACCACGTGCAGGAAGTCACAATTTCTTTGTGTCCTATGCCATGCTCGAGCGAGACTTACAAACAAATAAGCTTAAAAATCAATACATCTTGGGGATGAACCAAGGTTCTTCGCAAGTTCTCACCATTTGTTTCTCAAGTCATGCCAAGTTTCACAAACTGCTGACATTATCATTGCAAGATGCAGAATTATGCCAAATTGCCTCCATGATATACCTAGCATAGAATGTCCATATCACAAAGACTCAATCTCATACCAAACAATTCCAATTTGCACATGAAAAGAAGAAGAAACAGATGACTAGTAAAGAGAGTTTGAGACACCAAAATCATATCAATAAAAGTCAGATGTACAATAGTGAAAACAAGTTTTCCTCAGTATGCATAATAACAAGAAAAATGTCTTTTGAATGAGCATTCATGTGTTGTAGTGGATGCATCACATGTAGCATTGTATCAGTTTTGACAACGAACATATCCTGCAAACAAAAAAGAGCAAAATAATTGTGGCAAAACAAGGATAAAACTCACAGCAATCAAAGACAAAACAAGTGCAGGATTTACATTACAATCCTGGAAACACCGCCTTCAAATTACCTGTGCAGCTGAACCTGAAACGGTAATTAAGGTGAGTGACATTGTCAAAAAGAAAACAATTGGCATTGGCAGATGGGACTGAACTTACTAGAGGGTCCAAATTTGCTGCTGTGGTGGCCGATCCTCTCGACACGGTTGAGATGGTGATGAGACTTGAGGAGGAGTTTTTGTATCAGCGTTGAAGAAGAAAATTCCCAGGCTATCAGCACGGTCCAAGAGCTTCAAATGACAAGGCGTAAAATGTGAGAGTTGGGAATCGTTGACATTTACCAGGAGACCTGCAAGCCCAGTTACCGAAGCCCCCAACTGCGAGACATGCCCCGGGTGGCTCCACAACCAACACCATCTCAGATAAGTTCTCTCACATCTGTGTAACATTTTTATCGGCATCAGCAGCTGCCACGGCAGCAATGACCTCAGCAGGGTCAGCAACCCTCAATGCAACTTTAAATGAGCCCCCCTCATCAACTGCGTACCAGCCAAGCCAGCTCCAATTCGCAACAAACCGAGCCTTGAGTACAAGTCCTCCGTGTTCCAAGGTTGTCCAGTGAAAAGTCAGAAGAACAAATAAAGGCAAAGAAGTCATATTTCATGATTTTTATCGGTAGTGAAAAGTAAGAGTTTCATAGCAGTAAAAGTTAAGTTTACCTCAGTGAAATCTCTGAAGCAAGTTTGCAGGACCACAAGCCAGCTCACCCTTAGCTGACCCCACAGCAAATCCATTTCCAAATCTTCAGTAACGGCATTCGCAGCATCACAAACAATTTGTTACGCAAATTATTCGGCTCACAGCTCATCCAAATCTTCTTCTTCCAATTTCACCCTTTGATTCTCCTATAAATCACAACCTATCTTCCTTCATAAAAAAAGAGAGATTGAAATAGAAGTCAAATAAAGAGCCGAAAAACTCCCAAATTCATAAACCAGGAAAACATCCTAATCACTTACCACAACTCTTTTCCATCACTGTATAATCTACATAACCCAAAGAATCTTCCATCTTCGTACCTCATACAACCACCATTTTTGACCCTTTCACATATCTTCCTCGCCTGTCACCAACCCAAACAAACTTTTAATCACAAGCGGAACCGAAACGGAAAAAATCTGAAGCGAATAATAACCGTGAAGAACCCCTTCACATCCGCTGCGAAACCTACCATCGGAACCAACGAAAGCACCCCAAAAAACCACCGTTGCGAACCGCACCGTAGGACTTCCGGAATCGCGTTCGTGGGCGTGTTGTGAGCACCGAGAGAGAGAGAGAGAGGTTCAGAAGGCCATAAACGAAACCACGGAGACTGTGAGAGAGAACCGAAGCCGTTGATTTAGAGTGAAGGATCAGGCGATTTCGCGGAGGAGAGGAGATAAGCGACCGTCGCGGAGGCTGAGCCGGATCTGTTCCGTCTTGGAGCTTATAAGGGTAAGGGATGAGTTTTGAATCGTGTTTTGAGAAAAATGTGATTTTTGTTTTTATATATTCACGCTGTTGTCTCCTCATTCATGCCATTTATTTTATTTTATTTTTCTCTATTTATTGTTTTATTTTATTTTTTTATCAAAAAATATTGAATGATAATCTGTATTGCTTTGGAACGGGTTTTATGACCCAATGGGTACGAGGGTCAAGAGCTGCTGGGTCGATTGGGCTTACCATTCGATACTGACCCAAAATCCTCTTTTGCTTTTTTAAAATTCCTTTTTCATTTGTTTATATTTTATAATAAGATTATTTATGCCTAGTTTTCAATAAAACATTTTATTTTATTTAATTCTTATTATATTATTAATTTTTGTTAAATTTTTGTTTGATTCAATTTTAATTTTATTCGGCCAATGATATAATCATTAACTTTTCGATATTCGATTCTAAATCGGTGTTATCAAAGTTGTTATGAGGCCATTTTCAATTTTATTATTCATTATTATTTAATCGATTATTCGATTTATTTTATGGTTAATGATAAAATGTGATATTCGATTATTTTAATCGACGTTATCCATTAAATTGAGACCGATTCCGTTATTCTCTCATTATTTTATTTTATGGGCCTATGATAAAAATACGGTTTATCGATATTCCATTAAGCGACATTGTCTAAACCGATTTGAGGCCATTTTTCTATTTTCTATTTATTTATCGATTTATCGATTTATTTCGCATTTTTATTCGGTCTATGATATTATTATCCGATTTGTGACATTCGATTTTACCGACGTTGTCCAAATTGATATGAGACCCTCTTTCCATTATTTTATGGTATTCTAATTAATTTTAGATCCATTATTATTTATCGACTTTATTATTTATTTGGCCAATGATAAATGGTGATATTCGATTTCTAATAAATCGACGTTATCCCCTAATTTTAGGCCACACTTTTATTTTTCTTAATATTTCTCATTATCTCAATTTATTTTATTCCAGCCGATGAATAAATATTTGAATATTCGATTTCTAATAAATCGACGTTATTTAAATTAAATATGAGGCCAAACTTTTATGTTATTATTATTTCGACTTTATTTTATTTTTTTTAAGGTCGATGATATAACAAACGACTTAAATATTCAATTTCAATAAATCGACGTTGTTTAAGTCAATATGAGACCAAGTGTATTTCTTTTATCGCATTTCTTCTATTTAAGTAATTGTTTGATTATGAAGTGACGCTCGACTTCTCATAGAATGATTCTAACATTGAATCGATTCTAAGATAGTTAAAGAGCAACATTTTGACGCTTTCGGTTTAATTCAAGCTCCAACGGCTCCACCTTAGCTTAGTATTAGGAATCGTTCTTGCGTAACCATTTAACCCTTAACCTCCATTTTGCACTCACCCTTCGCGATCGCTTCATGCCTCGCAATCGACCTACCAAAATATTTCTTTAAATCCAAACCCTTGATCCAACGTCAAGTGGTCTTAGGTATTAAAACACTTTAATAATATGAGAGAAATTGTACGCCACGAGCCTTATGTGGTAGAAAGGAGGATTACGAGCTCTCGTTATTCGCTCCGATTATTTCGTCGCAAGACACTTGGCTTGTTGGTTCGGAATAAACTATCCATAGTATTTAGTGCAATTTGACTCCTAAAGGAAGATAATAAAACTTAATTCTTTTTCCTCTTTTAGCAAGTATTTCATTAGGCATATTGTCGCTCCCAAAAGATGAGACTGAGCTCAAATGAGGTACAGACGCGAACGGTCGGCGAAAGGATGAAATGAAAAGAGTCGCCAGCTAGGCATTTTTATCCCGAAGGAAAGGTAATGCTGCATAGACCTAGAAAGATACGGATAAGACGGTTGCGAACCAGAGAGACTGAGAAAGGGGGTTGGTTACAACCTGGGAAGGTATTAGCACCCAGATTGTCCGCCGTACTCGACGGGATCCACGCTTAAGAGATTTGTGTTTTAAAGGAGTAGTGTCAGTGCAATTTGTGTATAAAAGAGCTGGAAAAGGATGTACAGGTGTCAGTGTAAGAGAAGTGAAATGTATAAGTGAAGTGTCAGTGTAAGAACAAAGATGAAATGCTCATGATAATGAGGCTAAAGAATAAGGCTAGAAGGAGGGGGGATATACAGAGACTTTTGTTCGATAACTGTTAAGTTATGCCTACGTATCCTCTCGTGCAATGAGGAATTCAGAACACCGTAGTTCGACCCAAAGAGACTGAAAGATAACTTGACTGATGAACTGCTTACTTGTCTATGCTCAAGTGTATGACCTGTCTGGCTCAGGTGCTAACTGTCTTGCATTAGACGGAAGAAACGAGTTCTTGTTTGTGAATGAATGAGGTGAGAAAAGAATCCCGGAGGAGACGATTATTGTTTGTTTTTGTATTTTCAGTCTTTTATTGCTTTTTTTTGAAGATTTGTGGTAAGTTAATGAGCCTAAGCCTAAACCAATGGATTAGTAAACTCATCACATCCTCCCTCTGATTAGGGGTAATGAGAATACCTTAAGTGTGAAGTCAGCTTCTCACACTTAAACACCTTTGATGTAGGATTAAGATCATTAACCTACTTGTGATTAATTAGATGTTTTTGTTATTTTTGTTTAGTGTTAAGTAATGAGGTTAAGCCATAATCAGGGATTAAACAGACTCATTACACCATCCTAATAGAAGGATAATAGATGAGAATGTTTAAGCTGAGGAAAGCTCCTCAACTTAATCCATGATTAGGGATTAAACTCATGACAAAACAAAGCCTTTATTAAGTGGATTTTAAATAATGATATGATTAAGAAATGAGTTTTATGATTTGTAAGATAACTTGAGGGGGACTTGTCCATTAACACTAGGGTTAGTCCTTCTTAACCAACTAAGGAAGAATTAGAACCCTAATGTAAGGCCCAAGTTACAAGCTTGGTGTCTTGATGGTTATTAGATGGATTGATTAAAGGATTTAAACACATTAAGGGTTTAACACTTAGGATTAAAGTTATACACTCCATCCTAATAGAAGGATGCAGGCATAAGCTTAATCACAAAGCCTTAAAACCTTTAGGGTTTAGTCCCTGATTATGAGATGAGAAGAGAAGACTCAATGAGACACAAAGGTAAAACTAAGTGGGGGGAACTAATCAAAACCCTAATCATTGTCATGCTTTGTTGTTCCTAAGGTTTGTGAGGTTTACAAGAAAGATCTTCAGAGGAACCACCAGGAAGCAGATGAAAGGAACAAAGAGAAGCAAAGTAACTTGCTTCATTGAAGAAGACAAGTCACTTGAAGGAAGAAAGAAGGTAAGAAGAAAAAGAAAGAGCAAGCTCAAACTCAAACACAAAACAAAATGCAGCAATGATGCATAAGAGAGATGAAAAGAAATTGTGAGAAGTGAAGGCAAATTCACTTCTCAAAGTAACTTACCACCTGAAAAGTTAGTAATGAATTGAAATGCAATGCAAATGAGATGAAATGTGATGATGCAAACCAAAACCAGAAGCATGAGTATGATTCTATTGATGCTATGAGATGATGCAAACATGAAACAAGGCACGGGGATGATCATACAAACATATGGATGCAAATGAAGCATGCTTAGAACCATAAACATACATGAAAAGTTATGTAATACAAATGACATACAACATGGCAAATGAAAGATGCAATGATCAAACATGATTCTAATATGTCCTAAGATGTGTTATGAATCAAATGGATGCATAGAATGTCATGGCAAGTCATGATATGTAAGCAAATGCAAGATGAATGCAAAAGGGAAGCCCAAATTAGGGTTTATGATCAATGCACAAAACAAAAACCAAAACCAGAAGCAAACATCAAGATAAAAAAAATTAAAATGCACTCAAGGGAACCCTAAACCTATACAAACTCACTGCCCAAAGGAGGGGACCCAATTCTTAACCTAGTGAAAGTTATGAATTTCTTAAGATTTCTAGGGTTTTAAGGTACCTTGTCAAGAAAAATGTCAAACAAATTGAAAATGCAAGATCAAATCATGCCAATTTAATCCTATAAACTTCATGATATGAAAGATGCAATGCAAAATGAATCAAAGTCCAACTCTTAAAGGCTAGGCAGAAATGAATTTTTGAACATTGGATCAAAATAATGCTTTGAAATGAAATTAATTCCATGAAAAATTGTCAAAAGACATCAAGATCAAAAAATAAATTTGGTTTGAGGGTTGGACAATGTTTCTAAATGATTTCAAAGGTTTCATGAATTTTTTGGTGATTTTTAAATACCTAAAAGTATTTTTAATTAATTAATTCTCATTAATTAATTAAAAATAAACTTTTAAATGATTTAAAAATAATTTTTAATGCAAAAAATAAAAATAAAAATGTTTTTGGTTTCTGAAAATTAATAAAAGGTTGCATAAAAATTTTCAGAATTTTTAAAAATGTTTTGCTATTTTTAATTAAATGAAGAAAACAAATGAATTTAAATGCAAATAAAATGAAATTAAACTGAAAAAAAGAAAAGTCAACACAATCAATGGCCAGCATTCAAACTCACACGCGCGGGAGTGGACTTGGCGCGCATCTGGACGGCCAAGATTCAAAATTCGCTAATTATGATTAGTGCCCTAATCTGAACCCTAAACAAAATCAGGTGACCGGAACAGTGTTCCGGTCATCTTCTCCGATTAACCAAAAACTCAATCTCACTCTCCAGGCCATTTCAAAAGCTCTAAATCTCCAGAATGAATCTATGAACAACCCTAAGCATAAACCCTAACTCAAACAACATTTATTTTCACTGAATCAAGAGAAACGAGCAAGAACATTTTTTCGGGCAAACTTTCAGATCAAGCATACAACCTCATAACTCAATCATTTTCAAAAATAAAATGTTCAGTGGACTCAGGGAAGCATGTAGATCATTTTAGAAACAAGAGAAAGGAGTTCTGGAAAAATCAATTTCCATGGCTACCTGAATCGAAGCTTTGATTTCTGGCACTTTCTGGCTGATTTCTTGCTTCCAATCAACTCTAATGGACCTCCTGAGAAGCTTTCAATGCTTGTTTGAAGTTTAAAATGGTTGGTTTGAAAGATAGCTGAAGTTCTGCTCAAAGGGGGAGAGAAATCGTATCTTGGTTTCTGGGAGTTTCAGGTTATGGTGATGGGTGGTTTCTGATCAGTGAAGCATGCTGAGTTTGTTTGTGAGGTTTGTTTGTGAGTTTACAGCTTGTGGAGAGTGTTTCGAAGAGTTTTGAAAATGGGGTGAAAAATGAGAGAGCTGTGTTCTTGGTGCTTTCAGGCTTGTGTGTTATGTGAAATGTCTTGCTTTTGGTTTGTATAAACAAATGGGATTGGTCAGATGAGTTGATGTGTGCTGTTGTGATTGGTATGGCTCAAGTTGCCAAAATGTCAAATTTGTGTAAGAGAGGCATGGGCTACTAGCTAGCCAAGGACAAATGGGGTGTCCTGCGCAGCAAGAAGTGTGGAGAGCCCTAGGATTGATTATGAAGTCAGCAAGCAAGTGGATTCAAACTTGAGTGAGTTTTTGCAACTTGCTTCACTTTTGTTTCCTTTGAGAATTCTTGCTCCATAAGTCATGAAAATGAGTGATCCCTTGGCCCATTATGAATTTTAGATGTCACATGATCATGTTGTGAATAAATGGTACACATTTGAGGCCTTTAGAACACTTGATCAAACCATTTTGCAAAATGTCTCTTTGGTAGAAAACTTCAAATTTTATGATTTTAGCCAACTTTGACAAGCCATAACTTTTGATCCAAAATGAATTAGGTCATGTTTTTGTACTTTTTGAAAAGGGAATGATCCATCCTACAACTTTCATGACCAAAGTTTTTTCATTTGAAGCATTTTTGAATCAAAAAGCAAGGGTTGAAAAAGTTTCCCAAAATGGCAATTTTCATTAAAAGTCAACTTTCCCAAAAAGTCAACTTTGCAAATAACTTGAAATTCTTCAATTTTGTGAACTTACAACATCTTCCATGATCAAATAAAGATCACACATAATCAAAATGATGATGAACACCCCTTGGTTGGGTCACTGGGGGCCTTTGATGCCTTGATTTTGCACTGACTTGCTTAGAAAGTCAACCCTTGATCAGATGACTTCCCCATTGAATTTCTTCATGAAAATTGATATTCATGATCCCTATACCATATAGAGACCAATAGAAACAAGAATGACCAAAAAATTTGGAGTTATGGCCTTTGAAACCAAAACCCTAATTCTAGGTTATCTGTGCAGTCAAACCTGGCTCTGCTTCCCTGCCATTTTCAGTTCTTGTGATTTTTTGACATTCTTGACTTTGAGAGGATATAATATGATGCTTGAACATACATGGACCCCTTTGAAGTGATTGATGACTTTTGGAGAGGCTCAAGAAGCTCTTGGATTGCTCAGATCACAAACCCTAGATGCAGACGACTTAGAACCAGTGCAATGAAGCAAAAATGTGATATGAGATGATATGATTGAGTTTATGCATATGAAATGATCACAAGCCATGGTGTGAATGGGTGAGGGCAAATTTGGTGTGTTTACAGCTGCCCCTATTCAAACATGAGTTAGCTGTGCAGGATGTAAGCAACGGCTTAACAGGCAAACAAGATAACTTGTGGTTGAATACCAAAGACAGTCCAAAATTTGCACTCACAGAATGAACAAGAAAAGGGATATATGTAAACACCCCAAATTTGCCCTCACCCATTCACCATGGCTTGTGATCATTTCATATGCATAAACTCAATCATAGCATCTCATATCACATTTTTTGATTCACTGCATAGATTCAAAGTCATCTGCATCTAGGGTTTGTGATCTGAGCAATCCAAGAGCTTCTTGAGCCACTCCAAAGGTCATCAATCACATAAAAGGGGTCCATGTATGTTCAAGCATCATATTATATCCTCTCAATGTCAAGAATGTCAAAAAATAACAAGAACTGAGATTGGCATGGAAGCGGAGCCAGGTTTAACTGCACAGATGACCTAAAATTAGGGTTTTGGTTTCAAAGGCCATAAATCCAAATTCTTTGGTCATTCTTGTTTCTATTGGTCTCTATATGGTATAGGGAGTATGCATATCAATTTTCATGAAGAAATTCCATGGGGAAGTCACCTGATCAAGAGTTGACTTTTCAAGCAAGTCAGTGCAAAATCAGGGCATCTGAGGCCCCCAATGACCCAACCAAAGGGTGTTCTTCATCATTTTGATTGTATATGATATTTATTTGATCATAGAAGATGTTGGAAGTTCACAAAATTGAAGAATTTCAAGTCTTTTGCAAAGTTGACTTTTTGGGAAAGTTGACTTTTAATGAAATTGCCATTTTAGGAAACTTTTTCAACCCTTGCTTTTTGATTCAAAAATGCTTCAAATGGAAAAAATTTGGTCATGAAAGTTGTAGAATGGGTCATTCCCTTTTCAAAAAGTACAAGAACATGACCTAATTCATTTTGGATCAAAAGTTATGGCTTGTCAAAGTTGGCAAAAATCACAAAATTTCAAAGTTTCTACCAAAGAGGCAAAGTTGCAAATTCACTTCTCAAGGCCAATTAAGTTATCAAATGGGCTTCTAAACTTCACAACATGATCATACAAGACCTAAAATTCAGAATGGGCTAAGAAATCTCTCATTTTTATGGTTTATGAAGCAAGATATCTCATAAGGAGCAAAAGTGAACCAACTTGCAAAAACTCACTCAAGTGAAGATCCACTTGCTTGCTGACTTGCTGAACCATCCTAGGGTTCTCCCCACATCATGCTGCGCATGACACACCTTTTGTCCTTGGCTAGAAAGTATCCCATGCTTCTCTTACACAACTTTGACATTTTGGCAACTTGAGCCATACCTATCACAAAAGCACACATCACTTCTTCTGACCAATCCCAATTGTTTATACAAACAAAAAGCAAGCCAAAGAAGCTACAACACAAGCCTGAAGCACTCTCTAACACAGCATTCTCATTTTCACACCATCTTGCAAAAGCTTTCGAAACTGCTTGCACAAGACACAAACACAAAAACCAACTTCACAAACAATCTCACCATGCATCACTAAACACAAACCAACCCTTAAAACAGCCTGAAAGCCACTGAATCAAAAACACGATCACCACCTGCCATTGAACAGAACTTCTGCCATCTCCCAAACCATCCATTTTAAACTCCATCCAATCATTGCAAGCTTCTTAGGAGGATCATTGGAGTGGATTTGAGCCAAAGAAACAACCAGAAAGCTCCTGAATCAAAAGCTTCAGTTCAGGTAGTCATCCCAAAACTTTTTTCCAGAAACATGTTTTTAAGTTCTTAAAAGCTTCTATGCACTTACCTGATCATGAATATGTGTTTACTTTTGAAAATGGTTGAGAAACCAGCATGTATGAACTGTCTGAAACTTTTTGCCCTAAGAATGTTTTGATTCGATTTGGCTGTTTAATGAATGAAAAATGATGTTTGATTGAGGGGTTTGATTCGTTTTTGAATGGGGATGAGTTCTGGGCAGATAGATTTCGTTTTCATTGCGTGTAGAGAGAGATAGAGAAGTGAGCTAGCCGGAGAAGACGACCGGAACAGTGTTCCGGTCGCCTGAAAGTAATTAGGGCAGGATTAGGGTTTAATCATTTAATTAGCGAATTTTGAATCTCAGCCTTTGGATATGGTGCCAAGTCCACTCCCGCGCGCGTATGTTTGAATGTCAGCCCTTGATCTTGCATACTTTTCCATTTTCAGTTTATTTTCATTTTAGTTTTCATTTAATTTGATTTGTTTTCTCCATTTTATTAACAATAGTAAAACAATTTTAAAAATTCTGAAAATTTTTGTACAAACTTTTATTAATTTTCAGAAACCAAAAACATTTTTATTTTTATTTTTTGCATTAAAAAATATTTTTAAATCATTTAAAAGTTTATTTTTAATTAATTAATGAGAATTAATTGATTAAAAATACTTTTAGGTATTTAAAAATCACCAAAAAATTCATGAAACCTTTAGAAACATTTAGAAACATTGTCCAACCCTCAAACCAAATTTATTTTTTATTCTTGATGCATTTTGACAATTTTCCATGGAATTAATTCCATTTTAAAGCATTATTTTGATCCAATATTCAAAAATTCATTTCTGCCTAGTTATGGAGAGTTGGACTTTGATTCTTTTTGCATTGTGTCTTGCATATCATTTAGTTTGTAGGATTAAATTGGCATGATTTGATCTTTCATTTCCCATTTGTTTGACATTTTTCTTGTCAAGGTACCCTAAAACCCTAGAAATCTTAGGAAATTCATAACCCTAATTAGGTTAAGAGTTAGAACCCCTCCTTTGGGCGGTGAGTTAGTATAGGTTTAGGGTTCCTTTAAGTGAATTTTTAATTTTTTATCTTGATGTTTGCTTCTGGTTTTGGTTTTTGTTTGGTGCATTGATCATAAACCCTAATTTGGGCTTCCTTTTGCATTCATCTTGCATTTGCTTGCATACCATGACTTGCCATAGCATTTTGTGCATCCATTTGATCCATTAGACAACTTAAGACATATTAGAATCATGTTTGATCATTGCATCTTTCATTTGCCATGTTGTATGTCATTTTCATTTCATAACTTTTCATGTATGATCATGGTTCTAAGCATGCTTCTCTTGCATCCATTTGTTCATGTGATCATCCTCATGCTTTGTTTCATGTTTGCATCATCTCATAGCATCATTATCATCACATACATGCTTCTGGTTTTGATTTGCATCATGCCATTTCATTTCATTTTGCATTGCATTGCATTTCTTTCACTAACTTTTCAGGTGGTAAGCAACTTTGAGAAGTGAATTTGCCTTCACTTCTCACATCTTCTTTTCATCTCCTCTTATGTATCCTTGCTGCATTTTGTTTTGTGCTTGAGATTGAGCTTGCTCTTTCTTCTTCTTCTTACTTTCTTTCTTCAAGTGACTTGCCTTCTTAAGTGAAGCAAGTTACTTTGCTTCTCTTTGCTCCTTTCATCTGCTTCCTGGTGGTTCCATTGAAGATTTCTCTTGTAAACCTCACAAACCTTAGGAACAACCAAGCATGACAATGATTAGGGTTTTGATTAGTCTCCCCATTTAGTTTTACCTTTGTGTCTCATTGAGTCTTCTCTTCTCACCTCATAATCAGGGACTAAACCCTAAAGGCTTCAAGGCTTTGTGATTAAGCTTATGCCTGCATCCTTCTATTAGGATGGAGTGTATAACTTTAATCCTAAGTGTTAAACCCTTAATGTGTTTAAATCCTTTAATTAATTCATCTAATAACCATCAAGACATCAAGCTTGTAACTTGGGCCTTGCATTAGGGTTCTATTCTTCCTTAATTGGTTAAGAAGGACTAACCCTAGTGTTAATGGACAAGTCCCCCTCAAGTTGTCTTACAAATCATAAAATTCACTTCATCATCTTATCATTAACTAAAATCCATCTAATAAAGGTTTTGTTTTGTCATGAGTTTAATCCCTAATCATGGATTAAGTTGAGGATCTTTCCTCAGCTTAAACACTCTCATTTATTATCCTTCTATTAGGATGGTGTAATGAGCCTGTTTAATCCTTGATTATGGCTTAACCTCATTACTCAACACTAAACAAAAACACCAAAAACATATAAATAATCACAAGTAGGTTAATGATCTTAACCCTACATCAAAGGTGATTAAGTGTGAGAAGCTGACTTCACACTTAAGGTATTCTCATTACCCCTAATCAGAGGGATGATGTGATGAGTTTACTAAATCCCTTGGTTTAGGTTTAAACTCATTAACTTATGACAAACTTCCAAAAGCAATAAAAGACTGAAAATGCAAAAACAAACAATAATCGTCTCCTTCGGGATTCTCTTCTCATCTCACTCACTCATAAACGAGAACTCGCTTCTTTCGTCTAATGCAAGACAGTTTGCACCTGAGCCAGACAGGTCATACACTTGAGCATAGACAAGCAAGAAGTTCATCAGTCAATTCATCTTTCAGTCTCTTTGGGTCGAACTATGGCGTTCTGACTTCCTCATTGCACGAGAGGATACGTAGGCATAACTTAACGGTTATCGAACAAAAGTCTTTGTATATTCCCCCTCTTTCTAGCCTTATTCTTTTAGCCTCATGGTCTTGAGCATTCCACTCTTGTTCTTACACTGACACTTCATTTATACACTACACACTTCTTTTACACTGACACCTGTACATCCTTTTCCAGCTCTTTTGCACACAAATTGCACTGACACTACCCCTTTAAAACACAAATCTCTTAAGCGTGGATCCCGTCGAGTACGACGGACAATCTGGGTGCTAATACCTTCCCAGGTTGTAACCAACCCCCTTTCTCAGTCTCTCTGGTTCGCAACCGTCTTATCCATATCTTTCTAGGTCTATGCAGCATTGCCTTTCCTCCGGGATAAAAATGCCTAGCTGGCGACTCTTTTCATTCCCTGCGAGTTCACTCCTGTGTGTTCTCGCACCGTCCTTTCGCCGACCGTTCGCGTCTGTACCATATTTGAGCCCGGTCTCATCTCTTGGGAGCGACAGCTTGGCGACTCTGCTGGGGAACCTTTTACTGCAACCAGGGCTTCTGGTTCTTTTTGTGGGTTCCTCCTAGCGTTTGTTTGATTTGTGTTTACTGGGGTGTTATGTGATAATTGTGTTTGTATATTTATTTTATTGCTTTATGTACAGTTGTTTTATTGCTTTATTTACAGCTTTACATATACCATACTGTCATACTGTGCTGGCTGGATCTGGTTTTGTTGCTTTGGTGGGTGGGGTTCTATTGAGAGTTGAGGTCCTATACCTGGGACCTGAGTGACACCTAGGCTAGAGTGGTTCATGTTCTTTCCCATTCCATTTCGGTCTGGTGCGGGAATATAAAACACGGTTCAGATATGGGTTTCTTCTTGAGAACTCTGTGCTACGGATTTCCTGTAGTGCTAGGGCTGTTTGGGAGGCCTGCTAAGTCTGGATGACCTTTAGTTTTGACCTTCAGAAACTGAGGTGAATTAGAGGAGGATCTTTTATGGTTATTGTAAACATTGTACCTCCGGGTTGGAAGTGTTTACACTTCTCATAACTGATCCAAGTCTGAGGATCCTTGTTTTAGAACACCACCTGTGAAGGGGTTGGGCTGTTTACAGGTTTGCAGGTACCCTTGACCTCAGCATACCCTGTTACTTTGTTTTGATTAAGAGTACTCCATTTTGGGACAGTTCTTGTGATTTTAACCCTGGACATGTGACTCTTTATTTGAGTCCCCCACCTTGGTTACTGGACTTATGAACCTCCATCTGGATTTCTTGAACATACATGGACTTATATCAAAGCAGCAATCAGATCCAGCTTGATCACAAACCCTTGCATATCATTTGCATACATCATCATTGCATCATTTAACATTTGCTTATTTGTTTTTCAGGGTATCCATACTATTTTTTGGCTTGGTTTTGACCCCTTCATCTGCAGCATCTGCCTGTCAGTGGCCCATCTTCAGTATTATTCTCCATCATCAGCATCTGTTTCAGCTTTTCTACAGCAACATGGCACCCAAAAAGAGCAATATCTCCTACCATTTCTTTGAACCTGAGTTAGCTGGCATCAGGAAAATCCAGGCCTTGATTACTCCAGACCATATACCACTATTCAGAGAACATTATGGAGGCATACTTGATGTGGTTATGGATTTGGACCCTTCCCAGAGGAGCTTGATTCATACTTTCTTGCAGTTCTATGATCCCCCTCTGAGGTGCTTCACCTTTCAGGATTTTCAGTTGGGGCCTTTATTGGAGGAGTATTCATCTTTGGTTGGTGTACCTGTCAGGGGTGGTGTCCCCTTCAACCCTGAGATGGCTTTTCCTAGTAATGAAGAAGTGGCAAAGGCATTATATCTGGAACTCTCCCTGATTGGGCAGAACATGACTACCAAGGCTGGAATCTCTGGTCTACACTTGGATTTCTTGATTTCCCAGGCTATCCTGAAAGCCTCCTCAGGAGAATGGAAGGCAGTATGTGCTTTGTTGGCCCTTAGCATATATGGGGTCATATTATTTGCAGATGAGCCTAAGTTTATTAGCAAGAATGCAATCCATCTTTTCATCCTGAGGAACCCAGTGCCCACCTTACTGGGAGATTTCTACTACTCATTTCACCAAAGGAATGAAAAGCAGAGAGGAAGATTGGTGAGATGTTGTGCTCCCCTGTTCCATACCTGGCTGCTCAAGCACTTGCCCAAGACTGATGCATTCTTGAATCCTCACCAGCTAAAGAATTGGGCTAGAAGACTCATTGCTTTGACCTCAGCTGACATCAGGTGGTGCACTCAGAGCACCAAGGGCAGGGACATCATTACTAGTTGTGGGCAGTTCCCCAATGTACCCCTGATAGGAGTGAAGGGTTGCATCAACTACAACCCTCTGTTATTCAAAAGACAATTGGGCTATGCATTGGTCCACATTCCTAGAGCACAAGATTTGGCTGAAACCCTTTATTATGAGATTAAGCCTAATCTGGCCATTGTCAGGCAAGCATCCTGGGCTTGGGACAATCTCCAGACCAAAGGGATAACCATTCTAGGGAGATGCAACAATGTGGCCTCAGCTCAGTACTATGAGTGGTCTCATGCCAGGGCTCAAATTTCTGGGATGCCCTTCACCATTGAGGATATACCTGGGCCATCCACAGCACCACCTCCAGCTACTGTCAGCTTGGAAGAGTTTGAGAAATTGAAAGAGAGGAATGAGAATCTGACTCAGACTCTACAGAAGACCCTCTGGGAGAGGAGTGATGGTCGGCTGGACATTGAAAGGTTGGAAAAGCTTAAGGTGGAGCATCTAGCCAGAATTGAGAAGTCAGAGGATTACATCAAGAAGTCAAGGGCTGGAGAGCAGATTTTGAAGAATGCCTGCAAGGAGGCTCAGTTCCAGAAGGCCAGGACTGATTTGTATCTGAAAGAGAGTCAAGCTAGGTGGGTCAGGATCACCGAAGTTCGTACTCAGGAAGATAAAAGGACTCAGGACAAGATTGAGCAGTTGGAGGCTAGTGCAAAAGAGCAACAGGAAGCCCTGCTAGCAGCCCAGAAGGAGATCTCAGAGTTGAAGATCAGGGCTGGTGTGAAGAGGTCAAAGGACCAGAGTCGACACAAGAAGCTAACTGCAGCTGTTGCTACCAGGAATCTCCTCATCAGGAACCTCACAGAGCGCCCAGCTGATCCTGTGACCGAAGCACTTCTAAAGGAAGTTCAGGAGGATGAGTTTGGTCTTGGTGTCTGACTTTTGCTTGTTGTTGCTTTCATTTCATGTACTTTTCTTTTCTTATGTTGTATTTTGACCCCTCAGAGGGCATGTATTGTAAAAAAAAAAACTGTGTATCATTCACTTTGTAATATATTTAGTTTGTTTTATCTGAGTTCTTTCAAGCAACATCACAAGCATCTTCCTCAAGGGGCTGGAAAGGTCAAAACCAAGTGCCAAGCCGGATACCTTGGAAACAAATAAGCATATTGCATTGCATACTAACCTTTTGTTTTGTTTTGTAGGTTTTTGTTTTGTTTGTTACTAACTCTGTTGTGACTTCAGGAACTATTGCTCGACGTCGGGTATTCCCACTCAACCGTCCACACAGATATCCTACCCGCAACAACCTTCCGGGTATACAGATGGACCAAGTACAGCAAGATCTGACAGAGGTCAGGAACCAAATGGCCAATGAGAGGTTGGAAATCAGGAATCAGATGACCCAATTTATGGAGGTGATGAATGGTTTAGCTCAGAGCCAAGAGAGATTAAGGGCTTTAGTAGAGAGGCAGACTCCGGAAGACCCCCATCTAGGGACTGGTGGGAGAAGCAACAATGAGAGGGTCCAGCCTCATATCAACCCACCCGTATTTGGACCCCACCTTCATCCAGAGATCAATATCCCTGCTAATGTACAAGGGAATGCTACTACGGGTAGAATACTCCAAGAAGACCCCCAGGAAGATCAGTTCATAGTGATGGGAGCTGGGGATGAGGCATATGACAGAAGGCTAGATGAAATTGCTGAAAAATTAAGGTCCTTGGAATCTCAAAACTCCCTGGGTTTTGATGTTATGGACATGGGCTTAGTGGACGGGGTCAGGATTCCCCACAAATTTAAACCACCGTGCTTTGAAAAGTACAACGGAACTTCCTGCCCGCGAACCCACTTCCAATCCTTTCTGGGGAGGCTGAAGGCATACACCATGGATGAAAAGCTATGGATGTTTTATTTCGAGGATAACTTAACAGGAGCTTCAAGGGAATGGTACTCTCATTTGACCAGAGCAACCATCAGGTGTTGGAAGGACTTGGCTGAGGCCTTTATTAGACAATACCAGTATAACTTGGATATGGCTCCCAACAGGACCCTCCTGATGGGAATGTCACAATCATCCAGAGAAAGCTTCCGGGAGTACGCCCAGAGGTGGAGACAGCTTGCTGCTGCTGTCCAGCCACCCATGTCGGAGAGGGAGATGGCCGACATGTTTATGAACACCCTTCAAGGGACATACATTAATAGGCTAGCTGCCTTTTCTTCTACCAGCTTTGCAGATGTCGTTATAGCTGGAGAAAGAATTGAGAGCCTATTAAAGATGGGCAAAATTTCTGACAACGGTGCTAGCTCATCCAGCAACACAAGAAAGCCTTTTGTGGGCCCAAGAAGAACTGGTGAGACCAATGCTATCCATACCAACTGGGGCAGACCCCAATATGTTCATAGGTCTGTGGCAGCAGTCACCATTCCCGCTCCCATTCATCCACAACCGGCATACCAACCTCAGCAACAATCCCACTACCAGCAACAAGCTCAATATCCACCTCAGAGAAATTATAACAACAACAACACCAGTAACAACAATCAACAAAGACCGTTTCAACAGAGACCATCTCAGGCCAATAGGGTGATCGATCCAATCCCTATGCCCTATGCCACATTATTGCCACAACTCCTGAAACTCAACCTGGTTGAGCTAAGGACATTGGCACCACCAGATCCTGCCAATCTACCCAGAAATTATGACGCCAGCGCCAGATGTGCTTTTCACTCAAATGCACCTGGCCACAGTACAGAGAAGTGTAGAGCTTTGCACATGAAAGTACAGGATCTAGTGGATTCCAAAGCTCTAAACTTTGCACCTCCACCAAATGTCAGTAAAAACCCTATGCCCAACCACGGAGGACCCAGAATCAACGCTATTGAGGAAGATAAGCCGTCTTACTTAATAACCAGTGTGGGTCAGATTCGGACACCCTTGGTGGAGATTAAAGCTCAACTCCTTGAATGTCAAATGTTCCCTGGATGTGAGCTAGGATGTGCTTATTGCAACATTTCAGTGAATGGGTGTGATAACTTGAGAGATGGCATAGACGGTCTCATCCAGAGTGGCCTGCTTCAAGTCACAACTTCAATGCCTACCAATCCAGCAATCTCCTTAACAACAGTTCCCGAGTCTTCTACAACTGCAACAGCCATTGTTCCAAACAACTCTTCAGTCTCATCAACAAATGCTTCATCTGTTACTTCAACGGACCAGATATCAACAAACATCCCTTCTACAACCTCAGCACCCCTTCATTCAGAACCTCCTACAACAGCAACACTCATCCATTCAACAGTGTCTCCTACAACATCAACAGCAAACAATGAAAGCATCTCAACAGTTACAATTTATTATGATCCTGCAAATGATTCTGCCTACAACTCACAAAATGCCACTCCTATCAGAGCACCAGTCACAATATACTATGATCCACAGACTATCACGGTCCCTTCTGCAGCTGCTATCAGTCCAGTCACTATCATAGTGCCTGGGCCAGTACCTTATGAAAGCAGTAATGCCATCCCTTGGCATTATGGCTCCGATCTATACTGCGAAGGACAGAAAATCACTCTTGAATCATCAACTTCTTCACCACAAATAGACAATGTGGGGGGAGGCGGAGGCTTCACTCGAAGCGGACGTCTCTTTGCCCCACAAATTCCAAGACCCAGTGCCGAAGCAGAGGCTGCTGCCAAGGAAAAAGGGAAGAGCATGGTGAAAGAAGAACAGATTGTTAAAGAAGCTTTGAAAACACCTTTTGATCAGGAGGTTGATGAATTCATGAGAATCATCAAGAAAAGTGATTACAAGATAGTGGACCAGCTTCACCAGACGCCTTCCAAGATCTCCATTTTATCATTGTTAATGTGCTCCGAGGCTCATCGGAACGCACTACTAAAAGTCTTGCACGCAGCTTATGTGCCAGAGGAGATTACCGTCAATCAGTTGGAAGCTGTAGTTGGAAATGTTAATGCTAGTAATGGACTAGGATTTACCAACACTGATTTGACTACGGAAGGCCGCAATCACAACAAGGCTTTGCACATTACCATGGAGTGTAAGGGTGCAGTTCTTTCCCATGTACTGGTAGACACAGGATCATCCCTCAATGTCTTACCTAAAAAAGCCCTTGTGAAGCTGGAGTATGAAGGATTGGCATTACGCCCCAGTAACCTGGTAGTGAGAGCCTTTGATGGTTCTAAAAGATCAGTTCTGGATGAAATTGAGTTTCCTATAACGATTGGCCCACAAACTTTCAAAACGACCTTCTACGTGATGGACATTCAGCCGGCCTACAGCTGTTTGTTGGGTAGACCTTGGATTCACGCTGCTGGCGCAGTTACGTCTACCCTTCACCAGAAGTTAAAATTCGAGTGGGACGGCCAAGTCGTTACTATTTGTGGAGAGGAAGATATCTTTGTTAGCCATCTGGCAACATACAAATACATTGAGATGGATGGGGAGATCCACGAAACTATGAGTCAAGGGTTTGAGGCCTTGAACATAAATGAAACATCCGTTGTACCTGGAACCTCAATGACATCTTATCAACAAGCCCGGAAGGTTGTTGAAGAAGGGACTGCCCAAGGCTGGGGCAAGTTGCTGCCTGTAGAGAAGAAGGAGGATAGATTTGGGTTGGGTTACAAACCAACTCAACAAGATCAAGCAGAGGCTGCTAAGGAGCCCAATTTTGTCAGTGGGGGGATGCTCACCCCCGATGCCGTGAACAACTTGGAAGACGAGGATGAAAGCGACCGCAACCTGGAGAGTTGGATCCGTCCAAAGATCCCGGGGAGCAGTATCTCAAACTGGTCTTCCCAGGAAATTATAAGAGTTACTCCTGCAGAGTAATTATTATTTCCTGTATTTTGAGCATGCATCAAGTCTTGCATCTTGCCCAAAATGACAAGACTCATTTTGTAATCGGGCCATTTGTAATTTTGTGCAACAAGATTAATCAATGAAATATCAGACATCTTTTTGCAAATGAGTCTTTTTCTTTCCCGCTCACTATTTTTCCATTTTTCTTTTTGTACAAAAAATAAATGGCGATGTTTTCAAAATGACGACTTTATTTCACTTTTCTAAAACAAGATTAAAATCAATCACTAAAATGAACAAACTGAACCCTTGCAGAGAGTGCCTTCCAGACCGCACCGACAACAGCACGGCTATGACTTCGTATGACTTTGACAATCCAATCAATCAAGCTGATGAAGGGGTTGAAGAAGAGTATGAGCTTCCTGAAGAGCTAGCCAGGTTGTTGAGACAAGAGGAAAGGGTTATCACTCCTCATCAGGAGGAGGTCGAAACAATTAATCTTGGCACAGATGAAGACGTAAAAGAAGTTAAAAACGGGGCCTGCTTACAAGACTCAGTGAAGAGACGACTGATTGACCTGCTTCAAGAATATGTGGATGTGTTTGCTTGGTCTTATCAGGATATGCCAGGGTTGGACACCGACATTGTTATGCACAAGCTGCCTTTAAGAGAAGATTGCCCGCCGGTTAAACAGAAATTGCGCCGTACTCGCCCAGACATGGCAATGAAAATCAAAGAAGAGGTACAGAAGTAGTGGGACGCCGGGTTCCTTGCTGTAACTAGCTATCCGCCGTGGGTTGCTAATATAGTACCTATGCCTAAGAAAGACGGCAAAGTAAGAATGTGTGTTGACTACTGGGACCTGAACAGAGCCAGCCCGAAAGATGACTTCCCATTACCTCACATTGATGTATTGGTGGATAACACGGCTCAGTTCTCGGTATTCTCCTTCATGGACGGATTTTCGGGATACAATCAGATCAAGATGTCACCTGAAGACATGGAGAAGACAAACTTCATCACACCCTGGGGCATGTTCTGTTACAAGGTGATGCCTTTCGGACTGAAGAATGCTGGTGCAACATATCAACGGGCTATGGTAACATTATTCCACGATATGATCCATAAAGAAATCGAATGTTATGTGGATGACATGATTGCCAAGTCCCTCATTGAAGAAGACCACCTGGTAAATCTGCTGAAGCTATTCAAGCGTTTGAGGAAATACCAACTGAAGTTGAACCCCAACAAATGCACATTCGGGGTGCAATCTGGTAAGCTGCTGGGATTTATTGTAAGCGAGAAAGGGATTGAAGTTGACCCTGATAAAGTCAAAGCTCTTCAAGAAATGCCTGTACCAAAGTCAGAAAACGAAGTTTGAGGGTTCTTAGGACGACTGAACTACATTTCACGGTTCATATCTCACCTTACAGCAACCTGCGAACCCTTGTTCAAATTGTTAAGAAAAGAACAGACGGTCAGGTGGAACGAAGACTGCCAGAAGGCTTTTGACAAAATCAAGGAATATTTACAAGAGCCTCCAATCCTTATGCCTCCAGTTGAAGGAAGACCTCTAATCATGTACTTGACAGTATTAGAAGAGTCGATGGGGTGTGTGTTGGGCCAGCATGACGAGTCTGGTCGAAAAGAGTATGCAATATACTACCTAAGCAAAAAGTTTATCGACTGTGAACAACGTTATTCACTGCTCGAGAAAACTTGTTGTGCTTTAGCGTGGGCTGCTCGCCGACTGAGACAGTATATGTTGACCCACACTACCTTATTGATCTCAAAGATGGACCCCGTTAAGTACATATTTGAGAAGCCAGCTCTTACCGGACGGGTTGCGAGATGGCAGATGATCCTCACGGAATATGACATCCAATACACATCTCAGAAAGCCATCAAGGGCAGTGTATTGTCTGAATATCTTGCTGAGCAACCTATTGATGATTACCAGCCTATGAGATTTGACTTCCCTGATGAAGACATCATGTTCATAAAAGCAAAAGATCATGAAGAGCCTGTTCATACTGAAGGGCCTGACCCGGAAGAAGAATGGACTATGATGTTTGATGGGGCTGTTAATATGAATGGTCGTGGTGTTGGTGCAGTACTCATTACACCTAAAGGAGTTCACATGCCTTTCTTGGCAAAACTCACCTTTAACTGCACTAACAACGAAGCTGAATACGAAGCTTGCATTATGGGACTTGAGGAAGCCATTGACCTCAGGATCAAGACATTGACTGTATTCGGAGATTCAGCTCTGGTAGTTAATCAAACCAACGGCAAATGGTACACACACCAGGATCATCTGATACCTTACAAGGATTATACAAGGAGGTTATTGACTTTCTTTACAACAGTCAAGCTTGAGTATATCCCTCGGGACGAGAATCAGTTTGCAGATGCTCTGGCTACCATTTCATCCATGATCAAAGTTCAAGCTGCCAATTTTGTACCTCAAATTTCAGTGTCCAGACTCGACAGACCAGCATATGTGTTCGCAGCAGATGTTATCAAGGATGATAAGCCTTGGTTCCATGACATTAAGTGCTTCTTGGAGGATCAAACATACCCACCTGGGGCATCTTCCAATGATAAGAAGACTTTAAGAAGGTTAGCTGGTAGTTTCTTTCTGAACACTGATGGCTCCCTGTACAAGAGAAACTTTGATATGGTACTCCTCAAATGCGTTGACAGAACAGAAGCAGACTTGTTAATGCACGAGGTGCACGAAGGATCCTTCGGTACCCATGCGGGAGGGCATGCAATGGCTAAGAAGTTGCTAAGATCAGGTTATTATTGGATCACAATGGATGCCGACTGTTCTGCCTATGCCAGAAAATGCCATAAATGCCAGATTTATGCGGATAAGGTGCATGTGCCTCCCAATCCTTTGAATGTGATGTCTTCACCTTGGCCCTTTGCTATGTGGGGCATTGATATGATTGGCAAGATCGAACCGACTGCTTCAAATGGACACAGATTCATCCTGGTTGCCATTGACTATTTCACCAAGTGGGTCGAAGCAGCTTCTTATGCAAATGTTACAAGGCAAGTGGTAGCCAGATTTCTGAAGAGAGATATCATCTGTCGATACGGAGTTCCCGAGCGAATCATTACTGATAATGGTTCCAACTTGAACAATAAAATGATGGCAAAATTATGCCGGGACTTCAAGATCCAACACCACAATTCTTCTCCCTACAGGCCAAAGATGAACGGCGCGGTTGAGGCAGCTAATAAGAATATCAAGAAGATTGTGCAGAAGATGGTAGTCAACTACAAAGACTGGCATGAAATGCTACCGTTTGCCTTGCATGGGTACCGCACGTCAATTAGAACATCCACTGGGGCAACACCGTACCAGCTTGTGTATGGTATGGAGGCAGTCCTACCTGTTGAAGTTGAATTACCCTCTCTACGGGTACTAATGGATGTCAAGCTGAACGAAGCAGAGTGGGTCCGGTCCCGATGCGAACAACTGAGTCTGATTGAAGAGAAAAGATTGGCTGCAATCTGTCATGGGCAGTTATATCAGAAAAGAATGAAGAAAGCCTTCGATCAGAAAGTCAGGCACCGAGAGTACCAAGTAGGAGATCTTGTGCTGAAAAGAATCCTCCCTCCTCATACAGACCACAGGGGCAAGTGGACTCCGAACTATGAAGGACCATTTGTAGTAAAGAAAGTTTTCTCGGGTGGAGCACTGATGCTCAGCACCATGGATGGAGAAGATTTCCCGTCCCCTGTGAATTCAGATGCAGTTAAAAAATACTTCGCATAAAAATGACCCGCTGGACATAAAAACAGAATGTAAGTCCAAGCAAAAATAGGGCATCCCGGCGAGTCAAAAACAGAATAAAAGACTCGGGCAAAAATAAGGGAAAATAAACAAAAAATGTACACCCGCTGAGTTGAAAAGCCTCATTGGACAACTCAGGCAAAAATGGGTATCCCGATGGATTGAAAACCCGAAAGGGCGATCCATGCAAAATAAGGGAATAAGCGAACAACTGCATTCTTAATTCGTCTGTATCACCTACAACTTGGTAAGCCTCGAAAGGGTCAAGCTTCTGTCAGAATCAGCCTTCTTCAAAAAGCAAGACGAGAAGAACGTCAAATGTCATACGAGTCATAGCAGAAGGGAAGCTCCCTGAAGCGTCATCAACATTGCCAGCATTTTGTTTCTCAATTTGTAACAATCTCCTCATTTCAGGGGATGTGTTTCTTTGACTGTATCTTGCCAATTCAGGGCACGCGAATTAATGAAATCAGATTTCCAGTCATGTTTCGTCTTGTACATTTTATTTTGCAAAGAATGTCTGATGTCTCTAAAAAACTGATTGCATAAGTACAGATGTTTTTCTAAAAATACATGCTTGCAGGGAATATACTTACTCTCAGAAGTGTCTAACTCCTATGACGGAATCCAGTAAAGGATACCTCGGGATCACTTGTGCGTTCCTCTACCTTTGCAGGATTGCAGGTATTCAAAAGCGCAACACGGGGCACGAAAGCTTCACCCCAGCAAGCTGGCAAATCAACACTCAGTCTTAGCACCCGAAGTGCTTTCTCCCCAGCTGAGTTGCCATTTGTCACTTCTCCCAGCTGAGGTGCCAATCATTCTTCCTCGGCCAAAGTACAAAAGCTAGGGAACCATCTCCCCACAGAGTTTCAGCCTCTATCCAAAAGAGCAACGCATGAAGGAATCACAGCAGAGTGACGAAAGATTCTACAAACCCCAGCTGGGTCTCTCATTTATTGGAATAGGTCTATCATTGACCCATCCCCCCAAGCAGACACATCTCATTAGATCTACCAATGACCTCATCCCTAGCTGGGATGCTCACTTCAAGCAGATTAACCAGAGATCTTCACAGCAACGGGATCCGAATCCCGGATGGTTGTATTTGCATAATCATAGCATTCGCATCATATTCACCCCACAAAGCGTAGCATTCCGTCTAATACGGAGCATTACGGCAAAAATCCAACATATTGCATAATCATAAACCATGTTCTGAATCAAACACTTGTGAATATTGACAATCCGTCAACAATATACAGAATGCTCCCCCCAGAATTCCCAGCGGAGAACTAAAGCTAAAACAGTTGCCTCACATTCACAAACATCAGTACATACTCCTTGTGGCACCCGTCCGTGTCATATCCCCAGCAGAAAGCCAAAGACATCCCCTTTGCACTCTCAGATACTTATATATACAATTCCTTGACATCCGTCCATGTCATTCTCCCCAGAGCAGTAACAAAAACACTTTGTATATCAGATACTTGTTTATACTATACTTTTCTCCTTTGTACACTCGTCCGTGTCACTCTCCCCAACAGTTAAATGCTCAACTATACACCACTCATACTTATACAGATACTCGTCCGTATCTTGTATACACCATTTATATCCCCGCAGATTCAGCACTAGTCCATGTTCTTTGTTAACCAGTTCGTACTCGTCCGTACCATCATCTCAGAACATGTGTCAAGCGTTTGTTTCTACTTGATACTCGTCCGTATCATAGTCTTAAGGATGCTCGTCTGCATCTTTAATCCATACACTATGTCAAACACTTACGTCTTATTGAATTTAGACACTCGTCTGTGTCTACTATTCCCCAGAAGAGTCCCTTCAGATTCGACACTCGTCCGTGTTCTTTGTTAACCAGTTGATACTCGTCCGTATCATCATCTATGGACACGTGTCAGTATTTGTTTCTACTCGATACTCGTCTGTATCATAGCCTTAAGGATGCTTGTCCGCATCTTTAATCTATACACAAATGATGTGAAAATAGCAAGTGTACTATTTTTCTCACTGTAGTAATAAAAGGGAAATTCCCCGTTTGTCGATCTCAAGGACTGCTTGACGATACAGAGTTTATAGATTGTTTCAATTAGACAAAAGCCTTTGGTTTTTGCGTTGTGGTGTAATTATACTACCAATTGCGAATAAATAAAACAAGTAAAAAGGTTGAACGAGATACAAATGAGAGAAGATTGCTAGGGTTCGGTGAATGAAACTTCTTGTAACAGATATAATTTATGACGGCGTAGAGCTATTCCTGTCAAATTAATTCCGGTCCTCAAGGGTATCTATTCTTAAGTCCTTAGTAATAGACCTTTGATTATGTAACCTAATTACTATGTCCATAGACAATTAAGTTCATACTCAAGCATTCACATATCAAGAATTACCGGTCAGATAGAAAATCCCTAGTCCTAGGTTATTTTTACTATCCAAAGTTCTTATCCAGGTCAATGAATAATTGTTGTCCCGCTTACACTATTCATAAGAATCATCATTCGTTGGTCCGACAAATAACGCATAAAGAACGGCGATAAGAACAAATTAATGGAAAAGAAGAAATAAGCAATACTTTCATAAACATCAATACTGTCACATTCAGAATCAGGGTCACCCCCTAGCAATGGGGGTTTAGCTACTCATAATAAAAGTAAAAACAAAGATTAATATTGTTGTCATTACAGAATTTCGTGAGGAATCAATCTTCAATAGTTGGAAAACTCTTGAACATATGAATCCCGTGATCTTCCTTGAGTCTCCAGCTCTCAAAACGCGTATATTTTCTCTCAAAAATGTCCAACCCCCGGAAAATGGTGGTCTGGCCTTTTAATAGCTATTCAGTTGGATTTTTCCTGAATTTGTGCTCCATACGCGTACTGCGCTGTCCCATACGCGTACTGCCTAGTAGGAAACGCGTATTGGACGTAACACAGCATCTGGTACGCGTATTGGCCAGCCTGTTACGCGTATTGCCCAAATTGTTACGCGTATCACCAAGTTGTTACGCGTATCACCAGAAGCTTGTATTTTGGCTGAATTTTCCTTCCCTCTGGTCATTTGCGTATGGTACGCGTACTGGAAGGTCCATACGCGTATCAAGTAAGGTCATACGCGTATGGACAGCAGGTTCTCCAAAAATTGACTTTTTCTTCCGTTTTCTTGCTCGGGCTCGATTTCTCATCTGACGTTTGATCCCCTGAGCTTCCAAACTAGCTTTTTACCTGCTGACATACCAAAAAGTGTAAAATATCCTCAAGAAACTCATCAGTAACAACACACTTACTATCATGGAATTGAGCTTATTTCTAACGAAAAATGCTTCAGTTTACACAGTTTACCTGATTTATTTACGGTTAAATAGTGGAATGTCTAGCATAAATGGTGACTGATCACAACCCCAAACTTAGCTTGTTGCTTGTCCTCAAGTAACATCTTATTACCTTCAAAAATCATGTCACCCCAAACTTACTGTAAAACAGTTCTTACCACAATACTGCTGAAATCTTTCGCACTGGACCTCTTGATGTTTTTCAGGTTTTCTGATTCTTCCACATAGCCAACGAGCTAGAAACTCTTTCCCTCAGATATATGACTTCACCTGTCAGCTTATATCACACTCTCACCAAGTCTCTCTGGGTTAAAGTTTTATCACTCTCAAATCACAATATGCAATATCAAATCAACAGTTTGAATAAATTCTCTCATCCTATCAACATGTACAATCACACACACTTTTTGAGGTCTTTTAGGGTTGTAACTGGGCTTGGGTTTAGGTAGGCTATGAAGGTGGGACCTAAGGTTTATGTTTATTATATTTATTTATTTATTTATTTATTTTTTTGGTTCAGAGTACATGAAATCATTCTCTTACTACGTTTCTTTGTTATTATTCCTGTAGGGTTATGCAATCCTCTTTTCCTTTTATTTTTTTAGTGAATGTAGCATCTTTCAAAAGCTGTTCTTCGCTTTTCTCTTTCTTTCTTTTGGTTATTATTACTTTTTTTTATACGACATTCACTTACTATTCATTGACTGCAAAGCTACCCCAAACTTAAAGGTTGCTATACCAACAGCAACCCCAAACTTAGATAGAAACGTAGATATGAAATCACTTCTCACATACTCTGAACAGGGTAAGATAGGTCCAGGGTCATGGGTTTAGAAAAAAAAAACGGGTATATCAACAATAAATGATTAAAGGCTCAACGGGGTAAAACAATGGATAATAATGATAATAATGGGATGGCTAGAAAGGCTCTAGGTGATAACAAAAACATGCCTCAGTGTGTGTATTCGTACAGCTAATAATAACAAAAGAACGTACGCAAACCAAGATTGATAAAGACATACCTGATATCGCTCATATGATAATAAGTGTTTGGCTTTTTATGAACTCACCAGGACGGGTTAAGCTGACTTGTTCTATCATACCTCTGAGTTCAAAGCTCATGCTCGTGGTTCTGATGTTAATCTTAACCAGTGCGTCCAATCATAAACAACAGTATCTAACGTCAGGGGACTGAAAGGGAGGATGCCCAAGTAGTTGGTGTAAGTGATCGCGAAACCAATAGCCAGACATAGTCACGTATCTAAGGAAATAAACAGGAAAATTGAGATAAACCAAATCACATTCATTAGAATTCGCCAACCCATAATAGGTGGTTACATCAAAGCAACAGAAATTAAACTGCATAACTAAAAAAAAACAAAAATTAAACAAATAAAACCAAAAGTACAGAAACAACAATCAAACGAAAGAAAGAATCAAACCTCCCTTGGGTTGCCTCCCAAGCAGCGCTTCGTTTAACGTCGCATGGCTCGACGGGACACCTCATACTCAGAGGAATTTAACGGATTCAATTGGCCCCCCTTCACCGGGATTGTATGGGTTTAACCTCCTCTGTGGTTGCACTACCGGTTTCTGATTATCCTCCATCAGTATCTTATGCATGCATACTGTGGGGCTAGTACCTTTTAAATCCTCAATAGTCCACCCAATAGCACTCTTATGCTTCTTTAGTACTTTTTCATTTTCTAATTCTGGTGAAGATCTCAGGTCCTCCCACCGACGTGGTTTGGATTTCATCCAAAGAGGTTGTGTATCCAGCATGGCAAGCACTTCTTTTTCTTTTTCATCATCATTCTCTTCAATCTCTCTAACTGACAGACTCAGAACTCTTTCCAATGGTGATTCAGGAAACTTTCTTTGCATTGTGCTAGTCACTATTTGATCAATTACATCAACAAAGTGGTTTGTACACATTTCCTCTTTATGTTTCATAGTATCCCGGACATCAATTTTGAGCTCTTCATCATATACCTTTAGGGTCAAGGTACCTCCCTCAATGTCTATCATGCATCTACCTGTTTCTAAGAACGGTCTTCCCAGAATCAGAGGTATCTCTTCATCTTCTGGCATTTCCAAAATTACAAAATCAACAGGAAAAACAAATTTATCAACTTTGACCAGAACATCCTCAACCACCCCAAATGGTCTCTTCACTGAGTGGTCAGCAAACTGAAGTGTCATTCTGGTATCCTGAACATTGCCAATTCCCAGCTTCCTGTAAATAGACAAAGGCATAAGGCTAACACTAGCACCCAAATCAATCAGCGCCCTTTTAAAAGACCTATCTCCAATGGTACACGGGATGGTCACAGACCCTCTATCTGGCTTCTTTACTGGAATCTTCATACCCTGCAAAATAGCACTACAAGTTTCAGTTAATATAACAGGGTCAACGTCAGTGGTGCGCTTCTTGGAGATGATGTCTTTCATGAACTTCGCATAGATAGGCATCTGCTCGAGTGCCTCAGAGAATGGAATATTGATTTCTAATTTCTTGAACAATTCCATGAATTTCTGAAAATTTTTCTCATCTTGCTTCTTCTTTTTGTTTCTTTGTGGGAAAGGAAGCTTAATGATGGGTTTTGGTTCAGGTAGCTTTTCTTGTACCACCGGCATTTTCACACTTTCTTCCTCAGGTGGTGTCTTATTCTCTAAGATTTCCAGGTCCACTTCACACAATGTATCTTCTTCTTCATCCTTCTTCTTAAGATCTTCAACAGATTTTCCGCTTCTTGTTGTTACCGCACTCACATTATTGTGCTCCCTTGGATTTGTCACTGTTGCACTAGGTAATGCGCCTGGTATTTGGGAATTTGTTATCTGTTGTGCTATCTGACCCAATTGAATCTCCAGATTTTTAATTGATGCATTGGTGCTTTTCTGATTATTTCTGGTTTCCTCCTGAAATTGCATATTATGAGTTGCCATCTTCTCTATAGCAATCTCCCAATCAGCTTTCTTCGGTACCTGTTGCTGATAAGGTTGCTGTTGGTACGGTGGTTGTTGTTGTGGAGGTCCTTGAATATTACCTTGCTGATCTATCCAAGAGAAATTAGGATGATTTTTCCACCCCGGATTATAAGTATTTGAGTAGGGATTATTCTTTCTCAGGTAATTTATAGCTTGCACTTGTTCTGCGGTTGCAACACAATGCATGGTAAAATGTGGTCCACTACAAATCTCACAAATCATGGTCGGAACCGGTTGCACTTGAGCAACAGTCTGGGTACCTATATTCATAGCTTTCAATCTTCTTTCAACCTCAGCTGCAATTTGGTCTTCCATTTTCACTACCTGATTTGCTAATTTCAAGTCAATTTTTCCTTCCGGCTGATTCACAGTGCGGTCATATAATTCCAAATGCTCATTTGCTGCAATAGCTTCGATGATCTTTTTGATACCGGTTGCTGTTGAAAAATTAGATGAGCCACCAGCAGCTGTATCAATGAGTTGCTTAGTTTTCATTTTCAGCCCGTTTACAAAATTCTGCATTTGTTCAGTTTCATCCAAATTATGTGTAGGACATGCAACTAAACATCTCTTGAATCTTTTGTATGCATCTCCAAGTGTCTCTCCGTCTTTCTGTTTAAAATTCACAATGTCATACCTCTTACGGATATACACAGAAGCAGGAAAATACTCGTTCAAGAATGTTGTTTCCATTTGTTGCCAAGTAGTAATGCTTCCTGCGGGTAGGGAATAGAACCATTCCTCAGCGTCCTCAGATAAAGTGAATGGGAACATGACCAATCTCTTTGCCTCTTCAGAATGCCCATCATTTTTTAATGATGTGGTCATAGTCAGAAACCTCTGCAGATGCTTGTTTGCATCCTCATTGATTTTTCCTGCAAAAGGTTTACTTTCTAACTGGCGGATGGTTGAGGGATGTAACTGGAAGTGAGCAACATTAACAGGTTGGTTAACAATGGTCAACCGCACTGCTGGGTTATTCTGTCTGCCATAATCACCTAAAAGTCTCTCTGCTGGAGGTGGGTCTGCAGCCATGTTTTCGGAGTGAACAGAAACTGGAGTGACAGGTGTGGCCGGTTCTTCGGTGTCAGAATTGGCTAGTTTCTTTCTTCTTGGTTCTCTGAGCTTTTTGCGCAGTGTTCTCTCTGGTTCTGCGTCAAAATGAAAATGAGCTGAGGCCTTACCTCGCATACACTGATTAGAAGAAGTTAGTTATTATAATAATAAAAATAAAATTAACAATAAATAAAATTTTGGATGCAGAGCAACAAAATTCTAATTGAAAATAAATTAATAAACTCTACTATCTTTGGCAGTCCCCGGCAACGGCGCCAAAAACTTGATGTGAAAATAGCAAGTGTACTATTTTTCTCACTGTAGTAATAAAAGGGAAATTCCCCGTTTGTCGATCTCAAGGACTGCTTGACGATACAGAGTTTATAGATTGTTTCAATTAGACAAAAGCCTTTGGTTTTTGCGTTGTGGTGTAATTATACTACCAATTGCGAATAAATAAAACAAGTAAAAAGGTTGAACGAGATACAAATGAGAGAAGATTGCTAGGGTTCGGTGAATGAAACTTCTTGTAATAGATATAATTTATGACGGCGTAGAGCTATTCCTGTCAAATTAATTCCGGTCCTCAAGGGTATCTATTCTTAAGTCCTTAGTAATAGACCTTTGATTATGTAACCTAATTACTATGTCCATAGACAATTAAGTTCATACTCAAGCATTCACATATCAAGAATTACCGGTCAGATAGAAAATCCCTAGTCCTAGGTTATTTTTACTATCCAAAGTTCTTATCCAGGTCAATGAATAATTGTTGTCCCGCTTACACTATTCATAAGAATCATCATTCGTTGGTCCGACAAATAACGCATAAAGAACGGCGATAAGAACAAATTAATGGAAAAGAAGAAATAAGCAATACTTTCATAAACATCAATACTGTCACATTCAGAATCAGGGTCACCCCCTAGCAATGGGGGTTTAGCTACTCATAATAAAAGTAAAAAGAAAGATTAATATTGTTGTCATTACAGAATTTCGTGAGGAATCAATCTTCAATAGTTGGAAAACTCTTGAACATATGAATCCCGTGATCTTCCTTGAGTCTCCAGCTCTCAAAACGCGTATATTTTCTCTCAAAAATGTCCAACCCCCGGAAAATGGTGGTCTGGCCTTTTAATAGCTATTCAGTTGGATTTTTCCTGAATTTGTGCTCCATACGCGTACTGCGCTGTCCCATATGCGTACTGCCTAGTAGGAAACGCGTATTGGACGTAACACAGCATCTGGTACGCGTATTGGCCAGCCTGTTACGCGTATTGCCCAAATTGTTACGCGTATCACCAAGTTGTTACGCGTATCACCAGAAGCTTGTATTTTGGCTGAATTTTCCTTCCCTCTGGTCATTTGCGTATGGTACGCGTACTGGAAGGTCCATACGCGTATCAAGTAAGGTCATACGCGTATGGACAGCAGGTTCTCCAAAAATTGACTTTTTCTTCCGTTTTCTTGCTCGGGCTCGATTTCTCATCTGACGTTTGATCCCCTGAGCTTCCAAACTAGCTTTTTACCTGCTGACATACCAAAAAGTGTAAAATATCCTCAAGAAACTCATCAGTAACAACACACTTACTATCATGGAATTGAGCTTATTTCTAACGAAAAATGCTTCAGTTTACACAGTTTACCTGATTTATTTACGGTTAAATAGTGGAATGTCTAGCATAAATGGTGACTGATCACAACCCCAAACTTAGCTTGTTGCTTGTCCTCAAGTAACATCTTATTACCTTCAAAAATCATGTCACCCCAAACTTACTGTAAAACAGTTCTTACCACAATACTGCTGAAATCTTTCGCACTGGAACTCTTGATGTTTTTCAGGTTTTCTGATTCTTCCACATAGCCAACGAGCTAGAAACTCTTTCCCTCAGATATATGACTTCACCTGTCAGCTTATATCACACTCTCACCAAGTCTCTCTGGGTTAAAGTTTTATCACTCTCAAATCACAGCAGAAAGCCAAAGACATCCCCTTTGCACTCTCAGATACTTATATATACAATTCCTTGACATCCGTCCATGTCATTCTCCCCAGAGCAGTAACAAAAACACTTTGTATATCAGATACTTGTTTATACTATACTTTTCTCCTTTCTACACTCGTCCGTGTCACTCTCCCCAACAGTTAAATGCTCAACTATACACCACTCATACTTATACAGATACTCGTCCGTATCTTGTATACACCATTTATATCCCCGCAGATTCAGCACTAGTCCATGTTCTTTGTTAACCAGTTCGTACTCGTCCGTACCATCATCTCAGAACATGTGTCAAGCGTTTGTTTCTACTTGATACTCGTCCGTATCATAGTCTTAAGGATGCTCGTCTGCATCTTTAATCCATACACTATGTCAAACACTTACGTCTTATTGAATTTAGACACTCGTCTGTGTCTACTATTCCCCAGAAGAGTCCCTTCAGATTCGACACTCGTCCGTGTTCTTTGTTAACCAGTTGATACTCGTCCGTATCATCATCTATGGACACGTGTCAGTATTTGTTTCTACTCGATACTCGTCTGTATCATAGCCTTAAGGATGCTTGTCCGCATCTTTAATCTATACACAAACATCTAAACACTTATACCTTATGTTTTTTCTTGGATGTGAACACTCGTCCGTGTTTACTATATCCCTAGTAGATCACCAACAAAGCAAGTTTCTTTTCTATCTGACATTCATCCTATGTCATAATAAACCCTGAGAGCAGCCGTTCCCTGCTAGGTGATCGTCCTTCACCTCTTGATGATCGTCCTTCATCATGCTCATCTGATGGCCGTCCCCATCGTTGACCTTTTCTATCCGACATTCGTCCTATGTCGTGATATTTAGCAGCCGTCCCCTGCTAGGTGATCGTCTTTCACCTTTTGATGATCGTCCTTCATCATTTTATCCAATGGCCGTCCCCATTGTTGATTTTGGTTATCTGACATTCGTCCTATGTCACGATAAACCTTGAGAGCAGTCGTCCCCTGCTAGGTGATCGTCCTTCACCTCTTGATGGTCTTCCTCCATCACGCTCATCCGATGGCCGTCCCCATCGTTGACCTTTTATCCGGCATTCGTCCTATGTCGCGATATTTTCGGCAGCCGTACCCTGCCAGGTGATCGTCCTTCACCTTAGATGACCGTCCCTCATCTTACCCCTTTCAGAGCACCCGTCCCCTGCTAGGTGATCGTCCTTCACCTTTGATGACCGTCCCTCATCATCTGTTTATTTCATTTATTCTTTAACCCGATGGTCGTCCCCATCGTGGTCCCTTTTCCTTTTCCTGATGATCGTTCTTCATCAGTTTTAGCCCGATGGCCGTCCCCATCGTGGCATACTTTACTTTAGGAACTTGATGGCCGTCCCCATCATTTTTCATTAATCCCCAGAGAATATTGTAACTTTACTTGATGGCCGTCCCCATCATGATCCCTTTTTATCCCCAACATGTCGGCCGCCCCGTCATTGCTTTATCTTCCGCACTTTTCCAGCATGTCGGCCGTCCCCGTCATTGCTCTTTACCCAGCAGTCGTCCTCTGCTCGACGGTCGTCCTCCGTCGCCCACACTTTACAATATACTTTATTTTCTTTTACAATCTATATCCCTTTTCATCTTCATTCTGTGAGTGCAAATTTCGGTCTGTCTTTGGTATTCAACCACAAGTTATCTTGTTTGCCTGTTAAGTCGTTGCTTACATCCTGCACAGCTAACTCATGTTTGAATAGGGGCAGCTGTAAACACCCCAAATTTTCCCTCACCCATTCACCATGGCTTGTGATCATTTCATATGCATAAACTCAATCATAGCATCTCATATCACATTTTTTGATTCACTGCATAGATTCAAAGTCATCTGCATCTAGGGTTTGTGATCTGAGCAATCCAAGAGCTTCTTGAGCCACTCCAAAGGTCATCAATCACTTCAAAGGGGTCCATGTATGTTCAAGCATCATATTATATCCTCTCAAAGTCAAGAATGTCAAAAAATCACAAGAACTGAGATTGGCATGGAAGCAGAGCCAGGTTTAACTGCACAGATGACCTAAAATTAGGGTTTTGGTTTCAAAGGCCATAACTCCAAATTCTTTGGTCATTCTTGTTTCTATTGGTCTCTATATGGTATAGGGAGTATGCATATCAATTTTCATGAAGAAATTCCATGGGGAAGTCACCTGATCAAGAGTTGACTTTTCAAGCAAGTCAGTGCAAAATCAGGGCATCTGAGGCCCCCAATGACCCAACCAAAGGGTGTTCTTCATCATTTTGATTGTATATGATCTTTATTTGATCATAGAAGATGTTGGAAGTTCACAAAATTGAATAATTTCAAGTCTTTTGCAAAGTTGACTTTTTGGGAAAGTTGACTTTTAATGAAATTGCCATTTTAGGAAACTTTTTCAAAAATGCTTCAAATGGAAAGATTTTGGTCATGAAAGTTGTAGAATGGGTCATTCCCTTTTCAAAAAGTACAAGAACATGACCTAATTCATTTTGGATCAAAAGTTATGGCTTGTCAAAGTTGGCAAAAATCACAAAATTTCAAAGTTTCTACCAAAGAGGCAAAGTTGCAAATTCACTTCTCAAGGCCAATTAAGTTATCAAATGGGCTTCTAAACTTCACAACATGATCATACAAGACCTAAAATTCAGAATGGGCCAAGAAATCTCTCATTTTTATGGTTTATGAAGCAAGATATCTCATAAGGAGCAAAAGTGAACCAACTTGCAAAAACTCACTCAAGTGAAGATCCACTTGCTTGCTGACTTGCTGAACCATCCTAGGGTTCTCCCCACATCATGCTGCGCAGGACACACCTTTTGTTCTTGGCTAGAAAGTAGCCCATGCTTCTCTTACACAACTTTGACATTTTGGCAACTTGAGCCATACCTATCACAAAAGCACACATCACTTCTTCTGACCAATCCCAATTGTTTATACAAACAAAAAGCAAGCCAAAGCAGCTACAACACAAGCCTGAAGAACTCTCTAACACAGCATTCTCATTTTCACACCATCTTGCAAAAGCTTTCGAAACTGCTTGCACAAGACACAAACACAAAAACCAACTTCACAAACAATCTCACCATGCTTCACTAAACACAAACCAACCCTTAAAACAGCCTGAAAGCCACTGAATCAAAAACACGATCACCACCTGCCATTGAACAGAACTTCTGTCATCTCCCAAACCATCCATTTTAAACTCCATCTAATCATTGCAAGCTTCTTAGGAGGATCATTGGAGTGAATTTGAGCCAAAGAAACAGCCAGAAAGCTCCTGAATCAAAAGCTTCAGTTCAGGTAGTCATCCCAAAACTTTTTTCCAGAAACATGTTTTTAAGTTCTTAAAAGCTTCTATGCACTTCCCTGATCATGAATATGTATTTACTTTTGAAAATGGTTGAGAAACCAGCATGTATGAACTGTTTGAAACTTTTTGCCCTAAGAATGTTTTGATTCGATTTGGCTGTTTAATGAATGAAAAATGATGTTTGATTGAGGGGTTTGATTCGTTTTTGAATGGGGATGAGTTTTGGGCAGATAGATTTCATTTTCATTGCGTGTAGAGAGAGATAGAGAAGTGAGCTAGCCGGAGAAGATGACCGGAACAGTGTTCCGGTCGCCTGAAAGTAATTAGGGCAGGATTAGGGTTTAATCATTTAATTAGCGAATTTTGAATCTCAGCCTTTGGATATGGCGCCAAGTCCACTCCCGCGCGCGTATGTTTGAATGTCAGCCCTTGATCTTGCATACTTTTCCATTTTCAGTTTATTTTCATTTTATTTTTCATTTAATTTGATTTGTTTTCTCCATTTTATTAAAAATAGTAAAACAATTTTAAAAATTCTGAAAATTTTTGTACAAACTTTTATTAATTTTCAGAAACCAAAAACATTTTGATTTTGATTTTTTGCATTAAAAAATATTTTTAAATCATTTAAAAGTTTATTTTTAATTAATTAATGTGAATTAATTGATTAAAAATACTTTTAGGTATTTAAAAATCACCAAAAAATTCATGAAACCTTTAGAAACATTTAGAAACATTGTCCAACCCTCAAACCAAATTTATTTTTTGATCTTGATGCATTTTGACAATTTTCCATGGAATTAATTCCATTTTAAAGCATTATTTTGATCCAATATTCAAAAATTCATTTCTGCCTAGTTATGGAGAGTTGGACTTTGATTCTTTTTGCATTGTGTCTTGCATATCATGTAGTTTGTAGGATTAAATTGGCATGATTTGATCTTGCATTTCCCATTTGTTTGACATTTTTCTTGTCAAGGTACCCTAAAACCCTAGAAATCTTAGGAAATTCATAACCCTAATTAGGTTAAGAGTTAGAACCCCTCCTTTGGGCGGTGAGTTAGTATAGGTTTAGGGTTCCTTTAAGTGCATTTTCAATTTTTTATCTTTATGTTTGCTTCTGGTTTTGGTTTTTGTTTGGTGCATTGATCATAAACCCTAATTTGGGCTTCCTTTTGCATTCATCTTGCATTTGCTTGCATACCATGACTTGCCATAGCATTTTGTGCATCCATTTGATCCATTAGACATCTTAAGGCATATTAGAATCATGTTTGATCATTGCATCTTTCATTTGCCATGTTGTATGTCATTTGCATTTCATAACTTTTCATGTATGATCATGGTTCTAAGCATGCTTCTCTTGCATCCATTTGTTCATGTGATCATCCTCATGCTTTGTTTCATGTTTGCATCATCTCATAGCATCATTATCATCACATACATGCTTCTGGTTTTGATTTGCATCATGCCATTTCATTTCATTTTGCATTGCATTGCATTTCTTTCACTAACTTTTCTGGTGGTAAGCAACTTTGAGAAGTGAATTTGCCTTCACTTCTCACATCTTCTTTTCATCTCCTCTTATGCATCCTTGCTGCATTTTGTTTTGTGCTTGAGATTGAGCTTGCTCTTTCTTCTTCTTCTTACTTTCTTTCTTCAAGTGACTTGCCTTCTTAAGTGAAGCAAGTTACTTTGCTTCTCTTTGCTCCTTTCATCTGCTTCCTGGTGGTTCCATTGAAGATTTCTCTTGTAAACCTCACAAACCTTAGGAACAACCAAGCATGACAATGATTAGGGTTTTGATTAGTCTCCCCATTTAGTTTTACCTTTGTGTCTCATTGAGTCTTCTCTTCTCACCTCATAATCAGGGACTAAACCCTAAAGGCTTCAAGGCTTTGTGATTAAGCTTATGCCTGCATCCTTCTATTAGGATGGAGTGTATAACTTTAATCCTAAGTGTTAAACCCTTAATGTGTTTAAATCCTTTAATCAATTCATCTAATAACCATCAAGACATCAAGCTTGTAACTTGGGCCTTGCATTAGGGTTCTAATTCTTCCTTAATTGGTTAAGAAGGACTAACCCTAGTGTTAATGGACAAGTCCCCCTCAAGTTGTCTTACAAATCATAAAATTCACTTCATCATCTTATCATTAACTAAAATCCATCTAATAAAGGTTTTGTTTTGTCATGAGTTTAATCCTTAATCATGGATTAAGTTGAGGAGCTTTCCTCAGCTTAAACACTCTCATTTATTATCCTTCTATTAGGATGGTGTAATGAGTCTGTTTAATCCTTGATTATGGCTTAACCTCATTATTCAACACTAAACAAAAACACCAAAAACATATAAATAATCACAAGTAGGTTAATGATCTTAACCCTACATCAAAGGTGATTAAGTGTGAGAAGCTGACTTCACACTTAAGGTATTCGCATTACCCCTAATCAGAGGGATGATGTGATGAGTTTACTAAATCCATTGGTTTAGGTTTAAACTCATTAACTTATGACAAACTTCCAAAAGCAATAAAAGACTGAAAATGCAAAAACAAAAAATAATCGTCTCCTTCGGGATTCTCTTCTCATCTCACTCACTCATAAACGAGAACTCGCTTCTTCCGTCTAATGCAAGACAGTTTGCACCTGAGCCAGACAGGTCATACACTTGAGCATAGACAAGCAAGCAGTTCATCAGTCAATTCATATTTCAGTCTCTTTGGGTTGAACTACGGTGTTCTGACTTCCTCATTGCACGAGAGGATACGTAGGCATAACTTAACGGTTATCGAACAAAAGTCTCTGTATATTCCCCCTCTTTCTAGCCTTATTCTTTTAGCCTCATGGTCTTGAGCATTCCACTCTTGTTCTTACACTGACACTTCATTTATACACTTCACACTTCTTTTACACTGACACCTGTACATCCTTTTCCAGCTCTTTTGCACACAAATTGCACTGACACTACCACTTTAAAACACAAATCTCTTAAGCGTGGATCCCGTCGAGTACGACGGACAATCTGGTTGCTAATACCTTCCCAGGTTGTAACCAACCCCCTTTCTTAGTCTCTCTGGTTCGCAACCGTCTTATCCATATCTTCCTAGGTCTATGCAGCATTGCCTTTCCTCCGGGATAAAAATGCCTAGCTGGCGACTCTTTTCATTCCATGCGAGTTCACTCCTGTGTGTTCTCGCACCGTCCTTTCGCCGACCGTTCGCGTCTGTACCATATTTGAGCCCGGTCTCATCTCTTGGGAGCGACAATATAGATTGTAAAAGAAAATAAAGTATATTGTAAAGTGTGGGCGACGGAGGACGACCGTCGAGCAGAGGACGACTGCTGGGGGAAGAGCAATGACGGGGACGGCCGACATGCTGGGAAAAGTGCGGGAAATAAAGCAATGACGGGGACGGCCGACATGCTGGGGATATAGGAGATTATGATGGGGACGGCCATCATGTAAAGCCATAAGATTCTCTAGGGATTAATGAAAAATGATGGGGACGGCCATCAAGTTCATAAAGTAATGTAAGCAACGATGGGGACGGCCATCGGGCTAAACTGATGAAGGACGATCATCAGGAAAAGGAAAAGGGACCACGACAGGGACGGCCATCGGGTTAAAGAATAAATGAAATAATGATGAGGGACGGTCATCAAAGGTGAAGTACGATCACCTGGCAGGGTACGGCTGCCGAAAATATCGCGGCATAGGACGAATGCCGGATAAAAGGTCGACGATGGGGACGGCCATCGGACGAGCATGATGAAGGACGATCATCAAGAGGTGAAGGACGATCACCTAGCAGGGGACGGCTTCTCTCGAGGTTTATCATGACATAGGACGAATGTCAGATAAAGATCAACGATGGGGACGACCATCGGATAAAATGATGAAGGACGATCATCAAAAGGTGAAGGACGATCACCTTGCAGGGGACGGCTGCTGAATATCACGACACAAGACGAATGTCGGATAAAAAAGGGTCAACGATGGGGACGGCCATCGGATGAGCATGATGAAGGACGATCATCAAGAGGTGAAGGACGATCACCTAGCAGGGTACGGCTTCTCTCAGGGTTTATCATGACACAGGACGAATGTCAGATAGAAAAGAAATTTTGCTTTGCTGGCGATCTACTGGGGGATAGTAAACACAGACGAGTGTTTATATCCAAGAAACAAAAGGTATAAGTGTTTTGACGTTGTGTATAGATTAAAGATGCGGACGAGCATCCTTAAGACTATGATACGGACGAGTATCGAGTAGAAACCAATGCCGACACGTGTTCAGAGGTGATGATACTGACGAGTATCAACTGGTTAACAAGGAATACGGACGAGTGTTAAATCGTAGGGGACTCCTCTGGGGAATAGTAGACACAGACGAGTGTCTATATTCAAAAAGACAAAAGTGTTTGACACAGTGCATGGATTAAAGATGAGGACGAGCATCCTTAAGACTATGATATGGACGAGTATCAGGTAGAAACAAACGCTTGACGTATGTCCTGAGATGATGGTACGGATGAGTACCAACTGGTTAACAAAGAACATAGACTAGTGTCGAATCTGAGATGATATAAGTGGCGTATACAAGATACAGACGAGTATCTGTATGAGTGAAATATGAGTAATAAGTATTAGTAGTGTATAGACGAGTATTTAACCTGCTGGGGAGGGTGACACGGACGAGTGTCAAAAGAAGAAAAGTAAAGTATAAACAAATATCTGATATACAAAGTGTTTATGTTACTGTGCTGGGAAAATGACACGGACGGATGTCAAGGAAATGTATATATATATATAAGCATCTGTGAGTGCAAAGAGGACGCTTTGGTCTTCTACCGGGGATATGACACGGACGAGTGCCACAAGGAGTATATACTGATGTTTGTGAATGTAAGGCAACTGCTTTAGCTTTAGCTCTCTGTTGGGGAATCTGGGGAGCATTCTGTATGGATTGTCAATATTCACAAGTGTTTGATTCGGATCATGGCTTATGATTATGCAATATGTTTGATTTTTGCCGTAATGCTCCGTATTAGACGGAATGCTACGCTTTGTGGGGTTAATATGATGCGAATGCTATGTTTATGCAAGGATAACGATCCGGGATTCGGATCCCGCTGCCACGAAGATCTCCGGTCAATCTGCTTGAAATGGACATCCCAGCTGGGGATGAGATCATTGGTAGATCTGACAAGATGTATCTGCTTGGGGGAATAGGTCACTGATAGACCCATCATGGTAATAAGGGACCCAGCTGGGGTTTGTAGAAGCTTTCGTCACTCTGTTGTGATTCCTTCAAGCGTTGCTCTTCTGGATAGAGGCTGAAACTCTTTGGGGAGGTAGTTCCCTGGCTTTTGTACTTAGCTGAGGAGGAAGAATGATTGGCACCTTGGCCGGGGAGAAATAACAAGTGGTAACTCAGCTGGGGAGAAAACATTTTGGGTGCTAAGACTGAGTGTTGATTTGCCAGCTTGCTGGGATGAAGCTTACATGCCCCATGTTGCGCTTTTGAATACCTGCAATCCTGCAAAGACAGAGGGACGCACAAGTAATCCCGAGGTATCTGTAAACACCCCAAATTTGCCCTCACCCATTCACACCATGGCTTGTGATCATTCTCATATGCATAAGTACAATCATGTCATCTCACATCTCATTTTTTATTCACTGCATAGTTTCTAAGGCATTTGCACCTAGGGTTTGTGATCTGAGCAACCTCAGGGCATCTTGAGCCATTCCAAAGGCCACCAATCACTTCAAAGGGGTCCATGTGTGTTCTTACATCATATTCCATCTCCTCAAAGTCAAAAATGCAGAGGAATCACAAGAACTAGGGTTTGAGTGGATGCAGAGCCAGGATGAACTGCACAGTTGACTGAAAATTAGGGTTTTGGTTTCAGAGGCCATAACTCCAAATTTTTTGGTCATTCTTGTTTCCATTGATCTCTATATGGTATAGGGAGTATACATATCAATTTTCATGAAGAAATTCCATGGGGAAGTCATCTGATCAAGAGTTGACTTTTCAGACAAGTCAGTGCAAAATCAGGGCATCTGAGGCCCCCAATGACCCAACCAATGGGTGATCTTCATCATTTTGAGTGTATATGATCTTTATTTGATCATGGAAGAAGGTTGAAGTTCATGGAAATCAAGAATTTAGGGTTTTTGCAAATGTTGACTTTTTGGGCATAGTTGACTTTTCAAGAATGCATCATTTTAGGTCATTTTTCAAGCCTTGATTCTTGATCCAAAAAGGCTTCAAATGGAAAAACTTTGGTCATGAAAGTTGTAGATCTCATCTTTCCCTTTTCAAAAAGTACAAGAACATGATCAAATTCTTTTTGGATCAAAAGTTATGGTGTGGCAAAGTTAGCAAAAATCATTGATTTTCAAGTTATGCACCAAAGGCAAAAATTGCAAATTCTCCTTCCAAGGCCAATTCAGTCACCATATGGGCTTCTAATGCACTTAACATGATCATGTAACTTCTAAAAGTCAGATTTGAACCAAGGTGCCTCATGTTTCATGGCTTATGCAACAAGATTTTTCCATGTGAACCATAAAGCAAGCAACTTGCAAAAACTATCATCACATCTCACCCACTTGATTTCTTGGATGCTGAACCAGCCCTAGCTTCTCTCCATGCCATGCTGCGCCAGTCCATGTACTTATGCTAGCCTAGAACCAAGCCCATGCCTCTCTTACAACCAAGTTGACATTTTGCAAAAGTAAACATCCCAATCAATAAAGGGCATGTCACATCTTCTGACCAATCAGCATTGTTTATACAAACAATTTGCAAGCAAAACATCATAACACACAAACCTGAAACACACTAGAACAACACATTCACAAAACACTCCATTTCTGCATAAGCCTTCGAATTTCTCTCCACAGCATACAAACACAAGAACCATCTTCACCAATCATCTCACCACACTTCATAGGCCTGAAACCACCAAAGTTCAAGCCTGAAACAAGCCTGACCTGAGCTTCACCATTTCCCACCCTCAGAACCAGTTCTCTTCGAATCTCACTAGCCAGCCATCAAACACTTCATTTTCCTTCACCAACAAGTCAAGCATACCACAAGGAGTCAAAACCACCCTTTACTTTGAACTGAAACAGCCTGTACACAAAGCTCATTTCCTGCTACACCAGAACTGGTTCTCACAAATCAGCCATCCACAAGAGCTTTGAAGCCTTCCATTAGCATCAAGGGATACAAGGGAGTCCATTTGCACGCAAGGAAAGCCCTGGAAGCTCAGTTTTGAAGCTTTCCATCTCAGGTATGATCATGGAAACTTTTCTCTCAAAGCTTGGTTTTTGAGTTATAAATTGATTATTCATGTCTTGCTGGTCATGGGGTTGGTTTCAGAATCAAAAATGAGTGAAAACTGAGCTTGTATGGTCCCTCTGAAATTTTGCCCGTAAATTTCTTTCCTTTCGATTCCTTTGATTCATGGTGCATAAATGTTGTTTGAGCTTGGATTCATGACCTAGGAAGTTAGAGGATCATTTAGGTGTGCTTGATTTGTAGAATAGGTGCCTGATTCGTGTTTTAGGGTTTTTGTGCAACCGGAGAAGATGACCGGAGCTCCCCTCCGGTCACCTGAGTTCGTTTAGCCCTAATTACAGTCATTAACTTCTGTTTGAATCCTGGGCGTTAGATTGTTTGACTCCATTGACTTCCCGCGTGGATAGATGGCCCAGATCCTTTGTTTTGCCCTAATCCTCTTGATTTGTTTAATTAATCATTAATTAAATAAGTTTAATCAGAATCAACCATGGCCATTGGATGACGCGCTAGTCAATGCCTCCAAACCCAGTTCAAATCTCCACCCTTAGATCTGCTTACTTTCCTTTTTTCTTATTTTTATTTCATTATTTGTCATTTAATTTGCATAATTTATTAAAAATAGTAAAAATTGTTTAAAAATTATGAAATTTTTTATCCTGAATTTCATTAATTTTTATGACACAAAAATATTTTTATTTTCATTTTTAGCATTAAAAAAGTATTTTTAAATATTTAAAAGATTATTTTTAATTGATTAATGGAAATTAATTTATTAAAAATACTTTTAGGTATTTAAAAATTACAAAAAAGTTCATGAAATGTTCTAAGACATTTAGAAACATTGTCCAACCTTCAAACCAAATTTCTTTTTTGATCTTGATGCATCTTAAGAATTTTTCATTGAATTAAATCATTTTTTATGCATTATTTTGATCATAAGTTCAAAAATTCATTTCTGCCTATTGGAGAAGGTTGAGACATTGATTCTTCTTGCATTGTTTTCTATTTGGCATGTAGTTTCTAGGGTAAAAAGGCCATGAATTGTTCTTGCATTTTCAAATTGTTTGGCATTTGTTTTGTTAAGAACCCTAAAAAACCCTAATAACTTAGGAAATTCATATCTTGAGTTTGGTTGAGAGTTGAGAGCTCCCCTTTGGGCAGTGGTTTGTTATAGGTCTAGGGTTTCTTTGAATGCCATTTTCCATTTTTATCTTTAGGGTTTTGCTTCTGTTTTTGGTTTGTGTTGATGTTTGATCCATAAACCCTAATTTGGGCTTTCTTTTGCATCCTTCTTGCATTCTCTTGCATAACATGACTTGTCTTTGCATTTTGTGCATTCTTGTGATTCATTTGACATATCAAGACATGTAGAAGGCATGTTTGATCATTGCATTGCATATTTGCCATGTCATTTGCCTTGTATGCTTCATAACATTTCATGTTTTGTTCATGCTCCTTAGCTTGCATCATTTGCATCCATGATCTTGTATGAACATCCCCATTGTCTTGCCTCATGTTTGCAGCACCTCATAACATCATAATCATCATCAACATGCTTCTGGTTTTGCTTAGCATCATATCATTTCATCTCATCTTGCATTGCATTGCATTTTCTTTCTAACATTGCAGGTGGTAAGTAAACTTGGGAAGTGAATTTGCCTTCACTTCTCATAACTTTTCTTTTCATCTCTCTTGCATCCATTGCTGCATTTCTACATGTGTTTGAGATTGAGCTTGCTCATTCTTGCTCCTCCCACTTTCTTTCTTCAAGTGACTTGACTTCTTGAATGAAGCAAGTCACTTTGCTTCTCTTGATCCTGTTCATCTGCTTCCTGGTGGTTCTTCTGAAGATTGTTCTTGAAAACCTCACAAACCTTAGGACCAACCAAACATGACAATGAATTAGGGTTCTGATTAGTCTCCCCTCATAGTTTTACCTTTGTGTCTCTCTTTGAGTCTTCTCTTCTCATCTCATAATCAGGGACTAAACCCTAAAGGCTCTAAGACTTTGTGATTAAGCTTATGCCTGCATCCTTATCTTAGGATGGAGTGTATAACTTTAATCCTAAGTATTAAACCCTTAAGGTGTTTAAATCTCTTAATCAATTCACTTAATAAATATCAAGACATCACACTTGTAACTTGGGCCTTGCATTAGGGTTCTAATTCTTCCTTAAGTGGTTAAGAAGGACTAACCCTAGTGTTAATGGACAAGTCCCCCTCAAGTTTGTCTTACAAATCATAAAACTCACTTCATCATCATACCATTACTAAAATCCACTTAATAAAGGCTTGTTTTGTCATGAGTTTAATCCCTAATCATGGATTAAGTTGAGGAGTCTTCCTCAGCTTAAACACTCTCATCTATCATCCTTCTTTTAGGATGGTGTAATGGGTCTGTTTAATCCTTGATTATGGCTTAACCTCATTACTCAACACTAAACAAAATCCCAAAAACATCTAAATAATCACAAGTAGGTTAATGATCTTAATCCTACACCAAAGGTGATTAAGTGTGAGAATCTGACTTCACACTTAAGGTATTCTCATTACCCCTAATCAGAGGGAAGATGTGATGAGTTTACTAACCCATTGGTTTAGGCTTAAGCTCATTAACTTATGACAAAATCCAAAAAGCAATAAAAGACTGAAAACTCAAAAACAAACAATAATCGTCTCCTCCGGGATTCTTTTCTCATCATCTTCACTCACAAACGAGAACTTGCTTCTTCCGTCTAATGCAAGACAGTTAGCACCTGAGCCAGACAGGTCATACACTTGAGCATTGACAAGCAAGCAGTTCACAAGTCAATTCATCCTTTCAGTCTCTTTGGGTCGAACTACGGTGTTCTGACTTCCTCATTGCACGAGAGGATACGTAGGCATAACTTAACGGTTATCGAACAAAAGTCTCTGTACATTCCCCCTCCTTCCAGCATTATTTTTTGAGCCTCATTATCATGAGCATTTCATTCCTGATCTCACACTGACACTGTATATATCACACTTCACATTCCTTTTACACTGACACCTGTACATCCTTTTCCAGCTCTTTATGCACAGATTGCACTGACACTACCCCTTTAAAACACAAATCTTTTAAGCGTGGATCCCGTCGAGTACGACGGACAATCTGGGTGCTAATACCTTCCCAGGTTGTAACCAACCCCCTTTCTCAGTCTCTCTGGTTCGCAAACCGTCTTATCCGTATCTTTCTAGGTCTATGCAGCATTGCCTTTCCTCCGGGATAAAAATGCCTAGCGGGCGACTCTTTTCATCTCCAGTGAGTTCACGGCTGTGTGTTCTCACTGTTCCCTTCGCCGACCGTTCGCGCTTGTACCTGGATGCAAATTTTCGGGAGCGACAGTATCCTATACTGGATCCCATCATGAGAGTTTAGACACTCCCGAGAGTAAGTATATTTCCTGCAAGCACGCATTCTTTAGAAAGAAAACATCTGTGTTTATGCAATCAGTATCTCTAAAGACATCAGACATTTTGCAAATGAAAATAAAATGTACGAGACGAGACATGACTGGAAATCTGATTTTATTAATTCATATGCCCTGAATTGGAAAGATACAGTCAAAGAAACATATCCCCTAAAATGAGGAGACTGTTACAAATTGAGAAACAAAATGCTGGCAATGTTGACGACGCTTCGAGGAGCTTCCCTTTTGCTATGACTCGTATGACATTTGACGTTCTTCTCGTCCTGCTTTCTGAAGAAGGTTGATTCTGAGTGAAGCTTGATCCTGTCGAGGTTTACCAAGTTGTAGGTGATACAGACGAATTCAACATGCAGTTGTTCGCTCATTCCCTTATTTTGCATGGACCGCCCTTTCGGGTTTTCAATCCATCGGGATACCCATTTTTGCCTGAGTTGTCCAATGCGGCTTTTCAACCCAGCAGGTGTACATTTTTTGTTTATTTTCCCTTATTTTTGCCCGAGTCTTTTATTCTGTTTTTGACTCGCCGGGATGCCCTATTTTTGCCTGGACTTACATTCTGTTTTTATGTCCAGCGGGTCATTTTATGCGAAGTATTTTTTAACTGCATCTGAATTCACAGGGGACGGGAAGTCTTCACCATCCATGGTGTTGAGCATGAGTGCTCCACCCGAGAAAACTTTCTTTACTACAAATGGTCCTTCATAATTCGGAGTCCACTTGCCCCTGTGGTCTGTATGCGGAGGGAGGATTCTTTTCAGCACAAGATCTCCTACTTGGTACTCTCGGTGCCTGACTTTCTGATCGAAGGCTCTCTTCATTCTTTTCTGATACAACTGCCCATGACAGATTGCAGCCAATCTTTTCTCTTCAATCAGACTTAGTTGTTCGTATCGGGATCGGACCCACTCTGCTTCGTTCAGCTTAACATCCATCAGTACCCGTAGGGAGGGTAATTCAACTTCAACTGGTAGGACTGCTTCCATACCATACACAAGCTGATACGGTGTTGCCCCGGTGGATGTTCTGATTGACGTACGGTACCCATGCAAGGCAAACGGTAGTATTTCATGCCAGTCTTTATAGGTGACTACCATCTTCTGCACAATCTTCTTGATATTCTTATTAGCTGCCTCAACAGCGCCATTCATCTTTGGCCTGTAAGGAGAAGAATTGTGGTGTTGAATCTTGAAGTCCCGGCATAGCTCTGCCATCATTTTATTGTTCAAGTTGGAACCATTATTAGTAATGATTCGCTCGGGAACTCTGTATCGACAAATGATATCTCTCTTCAGAAATCTGGCTACCACTTGTCTTGTAACATTTGCATAGGAAGCTGCTTCAACCCACTTGGTAAAATAGTCAATAGCAACCAGGATGAATCTGTGGCCATTTGAAGCAGTCGGTTCAATCTTGCCAATCATATCAATGCCCCACATGGAAAAGGGCCAGGGTGAAGACATCACATTCAGAGGATTCGGAGGCACATGCACTTTATCCGCATAAATCTGGCATTTATGACATTTTCTGGCATAAGCACAACAGTCTGCATCCATTGTGATCCAGTAATAGCCTGATCTTAGCAACTTTTTAGCCATTGCATGCCCTCCAGCATGGGTACCAAAGGATCCTTCGTGCACCTCGTGCATCAACAAGTCTGCCTCTGTCTTATCAACACATATGAGAAGTACCATGTCAAAGTTTCTCTTGTAAAGGGAACCATCGGTGTTCAGAAAGAAACTACCAGCAAGCCTTCTTAAAGTCTTCTTATCATTGGAAGATGCCCCAGGTGGGTATGTCTGATCCTCCAAGAAGCACTTAATGTCATGGAACCAAGGCTTATCATCCCTGACAACATCTGCTGCGAACACATATGCTGGTCTGTCAAGTCTGGACACTAAAATTTGAGGTACAAAGTTGACAGCTTGAACTTTGATCATGGATGAAATGGTAGCCAGAGCATCTGCAAACTGATTCTCTTCCCGAGGGATATATTCAAGCTTGACTGTTGTAAAGAAAGTCAATAACCTCCTTGTATAATCCCTGTAAGGTATCAGATGCTCCTGGTGTGTGCACCATTTGCCGTTGGTTTGATTGATTACCAAAGCTGAATCTCCGAATACAGTTAATGCCTTGATCCTGAGGTCAATGGCTTCCTCAAGACCCATAATGCAAGCTTCGTATTCAGCTTCGTTGTTAGTGCAGTTAAAGGTGAGTTTCACCGAGAAAGGCATGTGAACTCCTTTAGGTGTAATGAGTACTGCACCAACACCACGGCCATTCATGTTAACAGCCCCATCAAACATCATAGTCCATTCTTCTTCTGGGTCGGGCCCTTCAGTGTGAACAGGCTCTTCATGATCTTTTGCTTTAATGAACATGATGTCTTCATCAGGGAAGTCAAATCTCATAGGCTGGTAGTCATCAATGGGTTGCTCAGCAAGATAATCAGACAATACACTGCCCTTGATGGCTTTCTGAGATGTGTACTAGATGTCATATTCTGTGAGGATCATTTGCCATCTTGCAACCCGTCCGGTAAGTGCTGGCTTCTCAAAAATGTACTTGACTGGGTCCATCTTTAAGATCAATAAAGTAGTGTGGGTCAACATATACTGTCTTAGTCGGCGAGCAGCCCACGCTAAAGCACAACAAGTTTTCTCGAGCAGTGAATAACGCTGTTCACAGTCGGTAAACTTTTTGCTTAGGTAGTATATTGCATACTCTTTTCGACCAGACTCGTCATGCTGGCCCAGCACACACCCCATTGACTCCTCTAATACTGTCAAGTACATGATTAGAAGTCTTCCTTCAACTGGAGGCATAAGGATTGGAGGCTCTTGTAAGTATTCCTTGATCTTGTCAAAGGCCTTCTGGCAGTCTTCGTTCCACCTGACCGTTTGTTCTTTTCTTAGCAGTTTGAATAAAGGTTCACAGGTTGCTGTAAGGTGAGATATGAACCGTGAAATGTAGTTCAATCGACCTAAGAACCCTCAAACTTCTTTTTCTGACTTCGGTGCAGGCATTTATTGAATGGCTTTGACTTTATCAGGGTCAACTTCAATCCCTTTCTCACTCACAATAAATCCCAGCAGCTTACCGGATCGCACCCCGAATGTGCATTTGTTGGGGTTTAACTTCAGTTGGTACTTCCTCAGTCGCTTGAATAGCTTCAGCAGATTTACCAGGTGGTCTTCTTCGGTGAGGGACTTGGCAATCATGTCATCCACATAACATTCGATTTCTTTATGGATCATATGGTGGAATAATGTCACCATAGCACGTTGATATGTTGCACCAACATTCTTCAGTCCGAATGGCATCACCTTATAACAGAACGTGCCCCAGGGTGTGATGAAGGTTGTCTTTTCCATGTCTTCAGGTGACATCTTAATCTGATTGTATCCTGAAAATCCGTCCATGAAGGAGAATACCGAGAACTGAGCCGTGTTATCCACCAATACATCGATGTGAGGTAATGGGAAGTCATCTTTCGGGATGGCTCTGTTCAGATCCCGGTAGTCAACACACATTCTTACTTTGCCGTCTTTCTTAGGCCCAGGTACTATATTAGCAACCCACGGTGGATAGCTAGTTACAGCAAGGAACCCGGCGTCCCACTGCTTTTGTACCTCTTCTTTGATTTTCATTGCCATATCTGGGTGAGTACGGCGCAGTTTCTGTTTAACCGGCGGGAAATCTTCTCTTAAAGGCAGCTTGTGCATAACAATGTCGGTGTCCAACCCTGGCATATCCTGATAAGACCAAGCAAACACATCCACATATTCCTGAAGCAGGTCAATCAGTTGTCTCTTCACTGAGTCTTGTAAGCAGGCCCCGATTTTAACTTCTTTCACATCTTCATCTGTACCAAGATTAACCGTTTCAATCTCCTCCTGGTGAGGAGCGATAACTTTCTCCTCTTGCCTTAACAACCTGGCTAGCTCTTCAGGAAGCTCATAATCTTCTTCAACCCATTCATCAGCTTGATTGATTGGATTGTCAAAGTCATATGAAGCCATAGCTGTGCTGTTGTCAGTGCGGTCCGGAAGGCACTCTCTGCAAGGGTTCAGTTTGTTCATTTTAGTGATTGGTTTTAATCTTGTTTAGAAAGAGTGAAATGAAGTTATCATTTTGAAAAACATTGCCATTTATTTTTGTACAAAAAGAAAAATGAAAAAAAACAGTGAGCGAAAAAGACTCATTTGCAAAAGATGTCTGATTATCATTGATTGATCTATTTGCACAAAATTACAGATGGCCCGATTACAAAATGAGTCTTGTCATCTTGGGCAAGATGCAAGACTTGATGCATGCTTAAAAATACAGGAAATAATAATTACTCTGCAGGAGTAACTCTTATAATTTCCAGGGAAGACCAGTTTGAGATACTGCTCCCCGGGATCCTTGGACGTATCCAGCTCTCCAGGTTGCGGTCGCTTTCATCCTCGTCTTCCAAGTTGTTCACTGCATCTGGGGTGAGCATCCCCCCACTGACAAAATTGGGCTTCTTAGCAGCCTCTGCTTGATCTTGTTGAGTTGGTTTGTAACCAAACCCAAATCTATCCTCCTTCTTCTCTACAGGCAGCAACTTGCCCCACCCTTGGGCAGTCCCCTCTTCAACAACCTTCCGGGCTTGCTGATAAGATGTCATTGAGGTTCCAGGTACAGCGGATGCTTCATTTATGTTCAAGGCCTCAAACCCTTGACTCATAGTTTCATGGATCTCCCCATCCATCTCAATGTATTTGTATGTAGCCAGATGGCTAACAAAGATATCTTCTTCTCCACAAATAGTAACGACTTAGCCCTCCCACTCGAATTTTAACTTCTGGTGAAGGGTTGACGTCACGGCGCCAGCGGCGTGTATCCATGGTCTACCCAATAGACAGCTGTAGGCGGGCTGTATATCCATCACGAAGAAGTTCGTTTTGAAAGTCTGTGGGCCAATCATTATAGGCAACTCAATTTCTCCTAGAACTGATCTCTTAGAACCGTCAAAGGCTCTCACTACCAAGTTGCTGGGGCGTAATGCCAATCCTTCATACTCCAGCTTCACAAGGGCCTTCTTAGGTAGGACATTGAGGGATGACCCTGTGTCCACCAATACATGAGAAAGAACTGCACCCTTACACTCCAAGGTAATGTGCAAAGCCTTGTTGTGATTGCGGCCTTCCGTTGTCAAATCAGTGTTGGTAAATCCTAGTCCTTGACTAGCATTGACGTTTCCAACCACTGCCTCTAACTGATTGACGGTAATCTCCTCTGGCACATAAGCTGCGTGCAAGACTTTTAATAGTGCGTTCCGATGAGCCTCGGAGCACATGAGCAATGATAAAATGGAGATTTTGGAAGGTGTCTGGTGAAGCTGGTCCACTATCTTGTAATCACTTTTCTTGATGATTCTCATGAATTCATCAACCTCTTGATCAAAAGGGGTCTTTAAAGCTTCTTTAGCAACTTGTTCTTCTTGCACCATGCTTTTCCCTTTTGCTTTGGCAGCAGCTTCTGCTTCAGCAATGGGTTTTGGAATTTGTGAGGCAAAGAGACGTCCGCTTCGAGTGAAGCCTCCGCCTCCCCCCACATTGTCTATTTGTGGCGAAGAATTTGATGATTCCAAAGTAATTTTCTGCCCTTCGCAGTATAGATCTGAGCCGTAATGCCAAGGGATGGCATTATTGCTTTCGTAAGGAACTGGCCCAGGCACTGTGATAGTGACTGGACTGATAGCAGCTGCAGAAGGGACCATGATAGTGTGTGGATCATAGTATATTGTTACTGGTGCTCTGACAGGGGAAGCATTTTTTGAGTTGTAGGCAGGAACATTTGCAGGATCATAATATATTGTAACCGTTGAGACACTTTCATTGATTGTTGTTGATGTTGTAGGAGACACTGTTGACTGGATGGATGTTGAAGTTGTAGAAGAGATGGTTGTTGATATTTGGTCTGTTGAAGTAACAGATGAAGCATTTGTTGATGAGATTGAAGAGTTGTTTGGAACAATTGTTGTTGCAGTTGTAGAAGACTCGGGAATTGTTGTTAAGGAAATTGCTGGATTTGGAGGTATTGATGTTGTGATTTGAAGTAGGCCACTCTGGATGAGACCATTTATGCCGCTTCTCAGGTCATCACACCCATTTACCGAAATGTTGCAATAAGCACAACCGAGCTCACACCCGGGGAACATCTGGCATTCAAGGAGTTGAGCTTTAATCTCTACCAGGGGTGTCCGAATCTGCCCCACACTGGTTATCAAGAAAGACGGCTTATCTTCCTCAATAGCATTGATTCTAGGTCCTCCGTGGTTGGGCATAGGGTTCTTGCTGACATTTGGCGGGGGTGCAAAGTTTAGAGCTTTGGAATCCACTAGATCCTGTACTTTCATGTGCAAAGCTCTGCATTTCTCTGTACTGTGGCCAGGGGCGTTGGAATGAAAAGCACATCTGGCGCTGGCATCATAATTTCTGGGCAGACTGGCAGGATCTGGAGGTGCCAATGTCCTTAGCTCAACCAGGTTGTGTTTCAGGAGTTGTGGCAATAATGCAGCATAAGGCATAGGGATCGGATCAATCACCCTATTGGCCTGAGATGGTCTCTGTTGAAACGGTCTTTGCTGATTGTTGTTGCTGGTGTTGTTGTTATTATAATTTCTCTGAGGTGGATACTGAGCTTGTTGCTGGTAGTGGGGTTGTTGCTGTGGTTGGTACGCCGGTTGTTGATGAATTGGAGCGGGAATGGTGACAGCTGCCACCGACCTATGAACATACTGGGGTCTGCCCCTGCTGGTATGGATAGCATTAGTCTCACCAGTTCTTCTTGGGCCCACAAAAGGCTTTCTTGGGTTGCTGGACGAGCTAGCACCATTGTCGGAAATCTTACTTATCTTTAGAAGGCTCTCAATTCTTTCCCCAGCTATGACTACATCCACAAAACTGGTGGAAGAAAAGGCAGCTAGCCTATCAATATATGTTCCTTGCAGAGTATTCATGAACATGTCAGTCATTTCTCTTTCCGACATGGGTGGCTGGACAGCAGCAGCAAGCTGTCTCCACCTTTGGGCATATTCCCTAAAGCTTTCCCGGGAGGATTGAGACATTCCCATCAGAAGGGTCCGGTTAGGAGCCATGTCCATATTGTACTGGTATTGTCTAATGAAGGCTTCAGCCAGGTCTTTCCAGGATCTGATGGTTGCTATGGTTAAATGAGAGTACCATTCCCTTGAAGCTCCTGTTAAACTGTCTTCGAAATAAAACATCCACAGTTTTTCATCCATGGTGTATGCCTTCAGCCTCCCCAGAAAGGATTGCAAATGGGTTCGTGGACAGGAAGTTCCGTTGTACTTCTCAAAGCACGGAGGTTTAAACTTGTGAGGTATTCTTACCCCGTCCACTAAGCCCATGTCCATGACATCAAAGCCCAGAGAATTTTGAGACTCTAAGGACCTTAATTTCTCAGCAATTTCATCTAGCCTTCTGTCATAGGCTTCATCCCCAGCTCCCATCACAATGAATTGATCTTCTTGGGGGTCTTCTTGTAGTACCTTGCCTGTAGTAGCATTCCCTTGTACATTAGAAGGGATGTTGATCTCTGGGTGAAGATGGGGGCCATACACAGGTGGGTTGACATGAGGCTGAACCCTCTCATTGTTGCTTGTTCCACCAGTCCCTAGATGGGGGTCTTCCTGAGTCTGCCTCTCTACCAGTGCTCTTAATCTTTCTTGGCTCTGTGCCAATCCATTCATCACCTACATAAACTGGGTCATCTGATTTCTCATTTCCAGTCTCTCATTGGCCATTTGAGCCCTGACCTCTGTAAGGTCCTGTTGTACCTGGTCCATCTGTATACCCGGAAGGTTGTTGCGGGTAGGATATCTGTGCGGACGATTGAGTGGGAACACTCGACGACGAGCAATAGTTCCTGAACCACAACAGAGTTAGTAACAAACAAAACAAAAGCCTACAAAACAAAACAAAAGGTTAGTATGCAATGCAGTATGCTCATTTGTTTCCAAGGTATCCGGCTTGGCACTTGGTTTTGACCTTTCCAGACCCCTGAGGAAGATGCTTTTTGATGTTGCTTAGGAGAGAGAGATTCAAATGAAACAAACTAATGAATATATTACAAAAAGTGAATGATACATAGTTTGTTTTTTGCAATACATGCCCCTGAGGGGTCAAAATACAACATAAAAGCAAAATACATGAAATGAAAGCAACAACAAGCAAAAGTCAGACACCAAGACTAAACTCATCCTCCTGAACTTCCTTTAGAAGTGCTTCAGTTACCGGATCAGCCGGACGCTCTGTGAGGTTCCTTGATGAGAAGATTCCTGGTGGCAATAGCTGCAGTTAGCTTCTTGTGTCTGCCCTGGTCCTTTGATCTCTTCACACCAACCCTAATCTTCAACTCTGAGATCTCTTTCTGGGCTGCCAGCAGGGCTTCCTGTTGCTCCTTTGCATTAGCCTCCAACTGCTCAATCTTGTCCTGAGTCCTCTTATCTTCCTGAGTACGAGCTTCGGTGATCCTGACCCACCTAGCTTGACTCTCTTTCAGATACAAATCAGTCATGGCCTTCTGGAACCGAGCCTCCTTACAGGCATTCTTCAAAATCTGCTCTCTAGCCCTTTACTTCTTGATGTAGTCCTCTGACTTCTCAATCTTGGCTAGATGCTCTACTTTAAGCTTTTCCAACCTTTCGATGTCCAGACGACCATCACTCCTCTCCCAGAGGGTCTTCTGCAGAGCCTGAGTCAGATTCTCATTCCTCTCTTTTAGTTTCTCAAACTCCTCTAAGCTGACAGTGGCTGGAGGGGGTGCTGTGGATGGTCCAGATGCATCCTCAATGGTAAAGGGCATCCCAGAAATTTATGCCCTGGCATGAGACCACTCATAGTACTAAGCTGAGGCCACATTGTTGCATCTCCCAAGAATGGCCATTCCTTTGGTCTGGACATTGTCCCAAGCCCAGGATGCTTGCCTGACAACAGCCAGATTAGGCTTAATCTCACAATAAAGGGTTTCAGCCAAGTCTTGTGCTCTAGGAGGGTGGACCAATGCATAGCCCAATTGTCTTTTGAATAGCAGAGGGTTGTAGTTGATGCAACACTTCACTCCTATCAGAGGTACATTGGGGAACTGCCCACAACTAGTAATGATGTCCCTGCCCTTGGTGCTCTGAGTGCACCACCTGATGTTATCTGAGGTCAAAGCAATGAGTCTTCTAGCCCAATTCTTCTGTTGGTGAGGATTCAAGAAGGCATCAGTCTTGGGCAAGTGTTTGAGCAGCCAGGTATGGAACAGGGGAGCACAACATCTCACCAATCTTCCTCTTTGCTTTTCATTCCTTTGGTGAGCAGAGTAGAAGAAGTCTCCCAGCAAGGTGGGCACTGGGTTCCTCAGAATGAAAAGGTGAATGGCATTTTTGCTAATAAACTTAGGCTCATCTGCAAAAAGTATAACCCCATATATGCTGAGGGCTAACAAAGCACAGACTGCCTTCCATTCTCCCAAGGAGGCCTTCAGGATGTCCTGAGAAGTCAAGAAATCCAAGTGTAGACCAGAGATTCCAGCCTTGGTTGTCATGTTCTGCTCAATCAGAACAGGTTCCAGATATAGTGCCTTAGCTACTTCTTCATTACTGGGAAAAACCATCTCAGGGTTGAAGGGGACACCACCCCTGATAGGTACACCAATCAGTGATGAATACTCTTCCAACAAGGGTCCCAGCTGAAAATTCTGGAAGGTGAAGCATCTCAAGGGAGGATCATAGAACTGTAGACAAGTGTGAATCAAGCTCCTCTGAGAAGGGTCCAAATCCATAACCACATCAAGGATGCCTCCAAAATGTTCTCTGAATAGTGGTATATGGTCTGGAGTGATAATGGCCTGGACCTTCCTGATGCCAGTCAGCTCAGGCTCAAAGAAATGATATGAGATGTTGCTCTTCTTGGGTGCCATGTTGCTGAAGAAGAGCTGAGACAGATGCTGATGATGGAGAATAATACTGAAGATGGGCCACTGACAGGCTGATGCTGGTGATGCAGATGACTGAAGCAGGTAGCTGACGAATGGGGTCTAATCAGATAAAGGAGTCAAAACCAAGCCAAAATATATGATGGATACCCTGAAAAGCAAATAAGCAAATGTTAAATGATGCAATGATGATGTATGCAAATGATATGCAAAGGTTTGTGATCAAGCTGGATCTGATCAAGTGTCCTGATGTAAGTCCATGTATGCCTAAGAAGTCCAGTTGGAGGTTCATAAGTCTAGTAACCAAGGTGGGGGACTCAAATAAAGAGTCACATGTCCAGGGTTAAAAATCACAAGAACTGTTCCAAAATGGAGTACTCTTAATCAAAGCAAAGTAACAGGGTATGCTGAGGTCAAGGGTACCTGCAAACCAGTAAACAGCCCAACCCCCTCACAGGTGGTGTTCTAAAACAAGGATCCTCGGACTTGGATCAGTTATGAGAAGTGTAAACACTTCCAACCCGGAGGTACATTGTTTACAATAACCATAAAAGATCCTCCTCTAATTCACCTCAGTTTCTGAAGGTCATAATAAAGGTCATCCAGACTTAGCAGGCTTCCCAGATAGCCCTAGCACTACAAGAAATCTGTAGCACAGAGTTCTCAGGAAGAAACCCATATCTGAACCGTGTTTCATATTCCCGCACCAGACCGAAATGGAATGGGAAAGAACATGAACCACTCTAGCCTAGGTGTCACTCAGGTCCCAGGTATAGGACCTCAACTCTCAATAGAACCCCACCCACCAAATCAACAAAACCAGATCCAGCCAGAACATTATGACAGTATGATATATGTAAAGCTGTAAAGAAAGCAATAAAAATAACTGTACATAAAGCAATAAACAAAACAAATATACAAACACAGATAGCACATAACACCCCAGTAAACACAAATCAAACAAGCGCTAGGAGGAACCCACAAAAAGAACCAGAAGCCCTGGTTACAGTATAAGGGTCCCCAGCAGAGTCGCCAAGCTGTCGCTCCCAAAAGATGAGACTGAGCTCAAATGAGGTACAGACGCGAACGGTCGGCGAAAGGATGAAATGAAAAGAGTCGCCAGCTAGGCATTTTTATCCCGAAGGAAAGGTAATGCTGCATAGACCTAGAAAGATACGGATAAGACGGTTGTGAACCAGAGAGACTGAGAAAGGGGGTTGGTTACAACCTGGGAAGGTATTAGCACCCAGATTGTCCGCCGTACTCGACGGGATCCACGCTTAAGAGATTTGTGTTTTAAAGGAGTAGTGTCAGTGCAATTTGTGTATAAAAGAGCTGGAAAAGGATGTACAGGTGTCATTATAAGAGAAGTGAAATGTATAAGTGAAGTGTCAGTGTAAGAACAAAGATGAAATGCTCATGATAATGAGGCTAAAGAATAAGGCTAGAAGGAGGGGGGATATACAGAGACTTTTGTTCGATAACTGTTAAGTTATGCCTACGTATCCTCTCGTGCAATGAGGAAGTCAAAACACCGTAGTTCAACCCAAAGAGACTGAAAGATAAATTGACTGATGAACTGCTTGCTTGTCTATGCTCAAGTGTATGACCTGTCTGGCTCAGGTGCTAATTGTCTTGCATTAGACGGAAGAAACAAGTTCTCTTTTGTGAATGAATGAGGTGAGAAAAGAATCCCGGAGGAGACGATTATTGTTTGTTTTTGTATTTTCAGTCTTTTATTGCTTTTTTTTTTGAAGATTTGTGGTAAGTTAATGAGCCTAAGCCTAAACCTAAACCAATGGATTAGTAAACTCATCACATCCTCCCTCTGATTAGGGGTAATGAGAATACCTTAAGTGTGAAGTCAGCTTCTCACACTTAAACACCTTTGATGTAGGATTAAGATCATTAACCTACTTGTGATTAATTAGATGTTTTTGTTGTTTTTGTTTAGTGTTAAGTAATGAGGTTAAGCCATAATCAGGGATTAAACAGACTCATTACACCATCCTAATAGAAGGATAATAGATGAGAATGTTTAAGCTGAGGAAAGCTCCTCAACTTAATCCATGATTAGGGATTAAACTCATGACAAAACAAAGCCTTTATTAAGTGGATTTTAAATAATGATATGATTAAGAAATGAGTTTTATGATTTGTAAGACAACTTGAGGGGGACTTGTCCATTAACACTAGGGTTAGTCCTTCTTAACCAACTAAGGAAGAATTAGAACCCTAATGTAAGGCCCAAGTTACAAGCTTGGTGTCTTGATGGTTATTAGATGGATTGATTAAAGGATTTAAACACATTAAGGGTTTAACACTTAGGATTAAAGTTATACACTCCATCCTAATAGAAGGATGTAGGCATAAGCTTAATCACAAAGCCTTAAAACCTTTAGGGTTTAGTCCCTGATTATGAGATGAGAAGAGAAGACTCAATGAGACACAAAGGTAAAACTAAGTGGGGGGAACTAATCAAAACCCTAATCATTGTCATGCTTGGTTGTTCCTAAGGTTTGTGAGGTTTACAAGAAAGATCTTCAGAGGAACCACCAGGAAGCAGATGAAAGGAACAAAGAGAAGCAAAGTAACTTGCTTCATTGAAGAAGACAAGTCACTTGAAGGAAGAAAGAAGGTAAGAAGAAAAAGAAAGATCAAGCTCAAACTCAAACACAAAACAAAATGCAGCAATGATGCATAAGAGAGATGAAAAGAAATTGTGAGAAGTGAAGGAAAATTCACTTCTCAAAGTAACTTACCACCTGAAAAATTAGTAATGAAATGAAATGCAATGCAAATGAGATGAAATGTGATGCTGCAAACCAAAACCAGAAGCATGAGTATGATGCTATTGATGCTATGAGATGATGCAAACATGAAACAAGGCATGGGGATGATCATACAAACATATGGATGCAAATGAAGCATGCTTAGAACCATAAACATACATGAAAAGTTATGTAATACAAATGACATACAACATGGCAAATGAAAGATGCAATGATCAAACATGATTCTAATATGTTCTAAGATGTGTTATGAATCAAATGGATGCATAGAATGTCATGGCAAGTCATGATATGTAAGCAAATGCAAGATGAATGAAAAGGGAAGCCCAAATTAGGGTTTATGATCAATGCACAAAACAAAAACAAAAACCAGAAGCAAACATCAGGATAAAATAATTGAAAATGCACTCAAGGGAACCCTAAACCTATACAAACTCACTGCCCAAAGGAGGGGACCCAATTCTTAACCTAGTGAAAGTTATGAATTTCTTAAGATTTCTAGGGTTTTAAGGTACCTTGTCAAGAAAAATGTCAAACAAATTGAAAATGCAAGATCAAATCATGCCAATTTAATCCTATAAACTTCATGATATGCAAGATGCAATGCAAAAAGAATCAAAGTCCAACTCTTAAAGGCTAGGCAGAAATGAATTTTTGAACATTGGATCAAAATAATGCTTTGAAATGAAATTAATTCCATGAAAAATTGTCAAAAGACATCAAGATCAAAAAAGAAATTTGGTTTGAGGGTTGGACAATGTTTCTAAATGATTTTAAAGGTTTCATGAGTTTTTGGTGATTTTTAAATACCTAAAAGTATTTTTAATTAATTAATTCTCATTAATTAATTAAAAATAAACTTTTAAATGATTTAAGAATAATTTTTAAGGCAAAAAATAAAAATAAAAATATTTTTGGGTTCTGAAAATTAATAAAAGGTTGCATAAAAATTTTCAGAATTTTTAAAAATGTTTTGCTATTTTTAATTAAATGAAGAAAACAAATGAATTTAAATGCAAATAAAATGAAATTAAACTGAAAAAAACAAAAGTCAACACAATCAATGGCCAAGATTCAAAATTCGCTAATTATGATTAACCAAAAACTCAATCTCACTCTCCGGTCATCTTCTCCGATTAACCAAAAACTCAATCTCACTCTCCAGGCCATTTCAAAAGCTCTAAATCTCCAGAATAAATCTATGAACAACCCTAAGCATAAACCCTAACTCAAACAACATTTATTTTCACTGAATCAAGAGAAACAAGCAAGAACATTTTTTCGGGCAAACTTTCAGATCAAGCATACAACCTCAAAACTCAATCATTTTCAAAAATAAAATGTTCAGTGGACTCAGGGAAGCATGTAGATCATTTTAGAAACAAGAGAAAGGAGTTCTGGAAAAATGAATTTCCATGGCTACCTGAATCGAAGCTTTGATTTCTGGCACTTTCTGGTTGATTTCTTGCTTCCAATCAACTCTAATGGACCTCCTGAGAAGCTTTCAATGCTTGTTTGAAGTTTACAATGGTTGGTTTGAAAGATAGCTGAAGTTCTGCTCAAAGGGGGAGAGAAATCGTATCTTGGTTTCTGGGAGTTTCAGGTTATGGTGATGGGTGGTTTCTGATCAGTGAAGCATGCTGAGTTTGTTTGTGAAGTTTGTTTGTGAGTTTGCAGCTTGTGGAGAGTGTTTCGAAGAGTTTTGAAAATGGGGTGAAAAATGAGAGAGTTTTGTTCTTGGTGCTTTCAGGCTTGTGTGTTATGTGAAATGTCTTGCTTTTGGTTTGTATAAACAAATGGGATTGGTCAGATGAATTGATGTGTGCTGTTGTGATTGGTATGGCTCAAGTTGCCAAAATGTCAAATTGTGTAAGAGAGGCATGGGCTACTATCTAGCCAAGGAAAAATGGGGTGTCCTGCGCAGCAAGAAGTGTGGAGAGCCCTAGGATTGATTATGAAGTCAGCAAGCAAGTGGATTCAAATTTGAGTGAGTTTTTGCAACTTGCTTCACTTTTGTTTCCTTTGAGAATTCTTGCTCCATAAGTCATGAAAATGAGTGATCCCTTGGCCCATTCTGAATTTTAGATGTCACATGATCATGTTGTGAAGAAATGGTACACATTTGAGGCCTTTAGAACACTTGATCAAACCATTTTGCAAAATGTCTTTTTGGTAGAAAACTTCAAATTCTATGATTTTAGCCAACTTTGACAAGCCATAACTTTTGATCCAAAATGAATTAGGTCATGTTCTTGTACTTTTTGAAAAGGGAATGATCCATCCTACAACTTTCATGACCAAAGTTTTTTCATTTGAAGCATTTTTGAATCAAAAAGCAAGGGTTGAAAAAGTTTCCCAAAATGGCAATTTTCATTAAAAGTCAACTTTCCCAAAAAGTCAACTTTGCAAATAACTTGAAATTCTTCAATTTTGTGAACTTCCAACATCTTCCATGATCAAATAAAGATCACACATAATCAAAATGATGATGAACACCCCTTGGTTGGGTTACTGGGGGCCTTTGATGCCCTGATTTTGCACTGACTTGCTTAGAAAGTCAACCCTTGATCAGATGACTTCCCCATTGAATTTCTTCATGAAAATTGATATGCATGATCCCTATACCATATAGAGACCAATAGAAACAATAATGACCAAAAAATTTGGAGTTATGTCCTTTGAAACCAAAACCCTAATTCTAGGTTATTTGTGCAGTCAAACCTGGCTCTGCTTCCCTGCCATTTTCAGTTCTTGTGATTTTTTGACATTCTTGACTTTGAGAGGATATAATATGATGCTTGAACATACATGGACCCCTTTGAAGTGATTGATGACTTTTGGAGAGGCTCAAGAAGCTCTTGGATTGCTCAGATCACAAACCCTAGATGCAGACGACTTAGAACCAGTGCAATGAAGCAAAAATGTGATATGAGATGATATGATTGAGTTTATGCATATGAAATGATCACAAGACATGGTGTGAATGGGTGAGGGAAAATTTGGGGTGTTTACACATAGGCATCCTTTCTCGCGTGACAACTTAGAAGGTTCCCATCGAGTACGATGGATGTAGGGGGTGCTAATACCTTCCTCCTGCATAACCGAATTCCGAACCCCGACAATGGTTACGATGACCTTGTCTTTATCCTTTCTTCCCGGGTTTTATCTATATTTTCCCTTTCTCTCTTTGGGAATAAATCAAAATTAGGTGGCGACTCTCAAGTCATCCCAGCCGCGACCGCATTCGCGAGGATCGTATTTTTCGAGGTACGACAGCTGGCGACTCTGCTGGGGACTGGTTCACCCCTATGCAAGTCAAGCCTAATCTAGGTTGCTTCACGCTTGTTTGTATGTTTGCCTTTATGTCTTACTTGTTTATGTTTTACCGCTTTCTTTATTGCTTTCCATATTATACCTTGTGGTTCTTGGATCAATATTTTGAAACTTGAGTGAAAGGCTTTATACCCGGGATTTCGAGTGCAAACATAAGTTAGCGAGGTTATGTAGTATGGGCTCCTGAGAGAACCACTCTCGTGGGTTGTCGATATGAAAACCTCACTTGGAGTAGATTCTAATGAGAATACTGACAACCGTCAAGTCCTTGGCGTGTGTGCTCAGTTGTTTGCATTAGGGTCATCAACTCTGAGGACCTTTAGAACCTTTTTGTTAAAACATCGGTTGATGGTTGCGTAGTATGGGGCACCAGGGTTCGCCCTCGCGTGGCTCGTTACGAAAACCTCACTTGGAATAGACTTACTCAATGGAGTTGATCGACTGTCAAGAATATATGAAACTGACACGTGCATCAAACAATTGAGAAAGTTCCATAACTCTGAGACTTTGTTTTAAACCCCGTGTCGATGATCGCGTAGTATGGGGCACCGAGAGACTTCCATCTCGCGTGGTTCAATACGAAGATCTCACCCAAAATATATTCATATGGTGGAGTCAATCAACCGTCATGCTTATGGAATGTGTGATGAACAACCATAGGGATTGTTAACTTTGGGGTTCCTTTAAAACTTTATAGCCTAACCGGCAAAATCCTTGTGAGGAAAGCAATCTGAGTATCCTTCATCCGTACCTTGGAATTATGATACCATGCCTTTATGTTTAAACATCTTTTCGCATTTTATTTGCATATCATTGCATTCATATCTGCATTCATTTTGCATTCATAGTCGCTCATGTTCATTCGATCTCGTCTTCAGAGTTGTTGAGTACCCGTCAAGCTGATTCCTCCACGCAGATACAGAACTAGGGCCCACGAAAGAAGAAGAATGGCTGAACAAGAAGAACACAACAAGAGAGTCAAGGAAGACATTGATGACCTGAAGAGTAGTGTGAGAAACATTATGGACATGCTCCAAGTCTTGGCTACTAAGGACACTCCAGCTCAGAAGATTGTCACCTCTGAAGTCAGTAGTTTCTTCATTAATGCAGAGTCTTCAAGACCCGCTAGCACATGGCCAGAATTTGGATTGCCACAAGGTTATACTCCACCATTTGCAACTACTCAGATGACTGGTACATCTACCTTTTTCGAACCTGGAGTGTTCACTGACTCTCAACCCAATGTGCATACTGTTGCCCAAACTGCTTATGTGAATCCTCCCTTCGTGCATAATCCACCATCATCGGTACAAGGTGAGGCTGGGAATTTTGAGGATTTTAGGGAACAATGTATGACTTTGGAAAAGAGGATAAGAGCTGTCGAGGGATTTGATATTTTCAACGCTGCCGCATCAGACATGTGCTTGGTTTCGAATTTGGTTATGCCAGACAAGTTCAAAATGACCATATTTGAAAAATACAAGGGAGACACTTGCCCAAAAAGCCACATGATTATGTACTTCCGCAAAATGGTCGCCCATGCTGATAAAGACAAACTACTCATCCATTGCTTCCAAGATAGTTTGAGTGGGGCATCTTTGAAATGGTTATGGGACTCGAGAAAAGTCGTATCCAATGCTGGCAGGATTTGCTTGATGCATTCCTAAGATAATACAAATACAATCTGGACATGGCACCTGACCGCCGTCAACTTCAAAACATGTCTCAGAAAGAAAAGGAATCATTCAAAGAGTATGCTCAGCGATGGAGAGAACTAGCTGCGCAGGTTGAGCCTCCTTTGGAGGAGAAAGAACTGACTGGTCTGTTCATGGACACTCTCCAACCTCTATACTGGGAAAGGATGATAGGTAGCATATCATCTAGTTTTTCTGACCTAGTCACTATTGGAGAAATGCTAGAGGAAGGAATCAAAAAGGGCAAGTTTGGAAGTGTTGAAGCTTCTAATGCTGCGAGAAAGTCCTCTGGGAATTTTCAAAAGAAGAAAGAGGGTGATACTCATGCTGTCAACACTGAAAGAAAACCCTACTACAGACAACAACAATATGGTGAAGCCCAAGTAGCTACAGTTGCTCCTATGGTTAATGTTCCACCAGCTCGAGCTCATCTACAAAGGAATGTTGGTCAGAATCAGACTCGCAATCCCAGGCCCAGGGCTCCCATTGATCCTATTCCCATGAAGTATGCTGAGATTTTCCCTGAACTGTGCAAGAAAGGTCTTGTTACTACTAGACCTCTCAACCCTCCAAATCCTCTTCCACCAGGATTTAGGAGTGACCTCCATTGCCCATTCCATGAAGGAGCTAGAGGTCATGATATTGAGAACTGTTATGCTTTCCAAGCTCGAGTTCAGGACTTGGTCAGGGGAGACGTGCTCACCTTCACACCAAGAAAGGTTCCCAAGGTTGAAATAGATCCCATGCCAAAACAAAGTGGCTAAAGATTTGGTCGAAGAATCACAAGTTACTACCTAAAGCCAGTGGATCAGACGGGAGAGCTCATCCTTGCTACTGATTAGACGTTATGCCTTGTTTCTTTTCAGTTTTAGTTTCCTTGTTTGTATTGTGCGTACTTGTTTAAAAACTTTGTTTGTTCTCTAATGTTAGTATTAATGAAATGAGCATCGCATGTTTTTGAATCAATTCATTCACCTTCATATTTATGTGTATTCGTGCTTTTCATTTTCAAAATTTCCAAAAATATATATATGCCACTGTTTCTCTCATTCATCTGTTGTTTAAGCAATGATTGGAGGGAGGATGACGAAAAATACCCAAACTGTTGAAGGGTATGCTTTCAAAATAAAACCTTACTGATGATATACAGGCATTGTTTCAACTCCCAAACACTAGAGAAATAAGGAAGTTAATCCATTGTCAACCCCTTTGAGCCTAGAAGTTGGAGTTTCTTTCTACACAAAAAAACCCGTAATATTAACCCAGGGCATGGTAGTTCTCAATTAGTTCGAGTATGCATTCAATTTCAAGAGGATCATTCCTTACACCTTTCAATAAGGATATCAAGTCCAAGTTTTCCTTCGCGCAATTGTCGAGGAAATTAATGGCAGTCATTGTCCAAATCAAAAATGAAAAAGCCGCTAAGTCAATACCCAAAAGGTGACTTAGTCAAAAATAAAAGCATCCCAGTGGACTGAAAACCTCAAAGATACAGTCCAGGCAAAAGTTAGGGATAATAAGAATTTCAAATCATGAGAGGTCACCAAAATTCCTCAATAAAGACAAAGAAGAGTTGACCCAAAGTCCTCATAAAATAAGACAACAAAATGTTGCGAATAAGCAATGATTGTTATCCAGTGATCCTTTGGTTCTTAAGCCATCATTGTCAATACAAATCCAAATAACCTGAATGTATAGGTTGAATTAATTGAGTGTAGGACTGAAGTTCATCATGGAGAATGGGTTGGGTAAAAATTAAAATTTGAGCCTTATATCCTTTGTTTCATAAACCGAGAACCAAGCTACGTTACAACCCTTTAATGACCTAATTGAAGTTCGGTTTGTTTCGAAAGCATATCTCAACAAGGTTGTGTAAGCTGACTCCCAGGAGATTTGCCAATCATCTGTTTTGGTATTATACCTTGTGCATTATCTCTCACTCTGCATTATCTTTCACATTGAGTGTCTGAATAAACATTGCATTCTTACAGTGGATCATTTTCTATGCATCAATATCATTCCATTAATGAATTTGATTTCAAAATTTGTGCTTGAGCTTTGTATTAAAATTAACACTTTTTGAATGAACATTTTATTTACAATAAGTACTCATTATCGAGGAACTTTAACAATTGAGAAACTTGATCAGTGATCCTATCAGAGGCACCTTGCAGTCAAAGACTTTGTTATTCAAAGAATTTCTCTTCCAAGACTCATGCCGGGGCAAGCATTTTAAGCAACCAGTCGAGCAGTCACTTCAAAATCATTCAGCATGGGGCAGTCTACTTCAAGCAATCCCCAAGCAAATCTTATTACTCCTTCCCAGCAGGATCATCATCTTAATACTTCATACAATTATGGTTGAAGTTGTTTTCAGTACATCTTTCAAAGGCATGGTTGGCAAAGTTCATTGTGTTGTGGAATCAGCTGCTTCAACCGCACCTCTCCAAAAGAGTCTTATCCTGTGGTCTTAGCATTTGCATTGCAATCATTGCACCATCTGCATCATACATTTTCATATCGAGCATAACACGAAGTTTACTTCATGCTCATATTCATTTCTCGATGTCTTGTTATCTTAACTTATAGTTAAAGTCCAACTCACTTGGTACCTATCAGAGCAGTCGTGTCTGTCACCCTGTCTTTCATGTTTATTTCCTTTTCCTTCAAACTGTGTCAAGTTTGGCGTGGAACCTTTTTTCCATCAAACTGTGTTAAGTTTGGCCTGAAACCATTTTCCTTCAAACTGTGTTAAGTTTGGCGTGGAACTCTTTTCCTTTAAATTTTTCTTATTGATAAATTTGACGTGGATATTTCCTTTTCCTTCAAACTGTGTTAAGTTTGGCGTGGAACTCTTTTCCTTCAAACTGTGTTAAGTTTGGCGTGGATATACCCTTTTCCTTCAAACTGTGTTAAGTTTGGCGTGAAACCCTTTTCCTTCAAACTGTGTCAAGTTTGGCGTGGAATCCTTTTCCTTCAAACTGTGTTAAGTTTGGCGTGGAACCCCTTTTCCTTCAAACTGTGTCAAGTTTGGCGTGGAACTCTTTTCCTTCAAACTGTGTTAAGTTTGGCGTGGAACCCTTTTCCTTCAAACTGTTTTAAGTTTGGCGTGGAACCCTTTTCCTTCAAACTGTGTTAAGTTTGGCGTGGAACCTTTTTCCTTCAAATTTGTCTTATTGATAAATTTGGCGTGGATATTTTTCTTTTCCTTCAAGCTATGTTAAGTTTGGCGTGGAACATTTTTCCTTCAAACTGTGTTAAGTTTGGCGTGGAACCCTTTTTTCCTTCAAACTGTGTTAAGTTTGGCGTGGAACCCTTTTTTCCTTCAAGCTGTGTTATGTTTGGCGTGGAACCCTTTTCCTTCAAACTGTGTTAAGTTTGGCGTGGAACCCTTTTTTCCTTCAAACTGTGTTAAGTTTGGCGTGGAACCCTTTTTTCCTTCAAACTGTGTGAAGTTTGGCGTGGAACCCTTTTCCTTCAAACTGTGTCAAGTTTGGCGTGGAACCCTTTTCCTTCAAACTATGTCAAGTTTGGCGTGGAACCCTTTTCCTTCAAATTTGTCTTATGGATAAATTTGGCGTGGATATTTTCTTTTCCTTCAAACTGTGTTAAGTTTGGCATGGAACCTTTTTCCTTCAAATTTGTCTTATTGATAAATTTGGCGTGGATATTTTTCTTTTCCTTCAAGCTATGTCAAGTTTTGCGTGGAACCATTTTCCTTCAAATTGTGCTAAGTTTGGCGTGGAACCCTTTTCCTTCAAACTGTGTTAAGTTTGGCGTGGAACCCTTTTCCTTCAAACGGTATCAAGTTTGGTGTGGAACCCTTTTCCTTCAAACTGTGTTAAGTTTGGCGTGGAAATTTTTTCCTTCAAACTGTGTTAAGTTTGGCGTGGAACTTTTTTCCTTCAAACTGTGTTAAGTTTGGCGTGGAACCTTTTTTCCTTCAAATTTGTCTTGTTAAGAAAATTTGGCGTGGATATTTTCGCTTCCTTCAAACTATGTTAAGTTTGACGTGGATCCCTGTTTCAAGTGACATCCCTTTTGATTTTCTAGTTGAAGAGTTTGATGTCTCCCTTGGTGTACCTTCGTAATTTGGGTTTCATTCCACATCTAGTACTTTTCTAGATGTTACGGGCGTTGATTTCCAAAATTGGTGTTTGTGCATCCATAGATTTTTCTGGATGTCTTTATTACTTTTCTCAGGGTTTATTTCTCTAACTTCAAGTATTTCTGACTATTCTCTGTAACCCAGACAAAGTTTCAGAAATATCTTGCGTCCTAGCCAGTTTCTTATCTTTTCATTTTCATTGTTTTATTCTCATTTCAGTCGCATACTTTATGTCATCATATTTCATGTCTCATATCAAACTACATTCATCCCCAACAATTGTATCCATACATACATCTCATGTTTCACCGTTGCATTTCATTTTGCATCGGACAAATTTCGGGTTTTCTATATCTAATTGTCTTTTACCCTAAAAATCGGACGCCTTGCGATAATTCAGTTTTTCGGGTTCAAAACAATTAGATAGGGGCATCTGTCATACCCTAAATTTGTGCCACTTATGTATTTATTTCCATTTGCATTTTTTTTATATTAATTATTTATTCAAATATATATATATATATATATATATATATATATATATATATATATATGTTGCGTCTTCCTTAAGATTTTGCAAAGTCATTTTAAGGCTGAAGTTCAAATGATTAATCAAGCCAGGGTTGATTTCGAGAGTTTCATGGATATGAATCTAATTCAATTAAGGTTTGGTGAAGTTCCAAGCCTAATGAATTGGAGTCCATATTGTTATCCAGATAGATTGACATGATTTCAAGACCTAAGATTTTCATTACTTATCCAATTTGTTGTCTAAAAGAGGAAAGTTTGTGAGTCAAACTATATTATGGTAACTTCAAGTGGATTCCCCCATTCCCGTTACATTTGTGTGTTCATAATTTACCAAGATCAAGGCAAGAGTTTTTTAATACAAAGTTACAATTTGAATTACTACCAACTTTGATTCATATTGCAAAGATTCAAAATTGGTTTCCAAATGGATTCTAAGATCATAGCAAGGTACAAAGCCAACTCATGTTCAATCCAAAGCAACACAAAAGTGGTCATAAGATATGACTTGTTCAAAGTATGGATGTTTTTGTTTCAAGTAAATTATGGGGTTGCGTTTTGCGGTTTTATTAAAATTCAATGAAGAGAAAATTGTGACTTCATGCCAAAATCAATGCATGTTTAAACTGGTTGTTGGGTGTCAGAAAGAACTCAGGTATACTGCAGGGCTAGGCTAAGCTACTTCATTATTTTAACAGACATGATATGATGGGCATAGTTTTGAAAGCTTAAATCCATAGAAGATGACACATGTGATGCTTGTCGTATGATTACCATATAGGATACATCCAAAATACCTAATTGATACAAACTGACAAAAAAATCAATTTGTCATAAGTATGAATTCCAAAACAAAAACAAATAAAAAAAACAGCAAGTCTACTTAATTAGTAAGCCTACTATAAGGCCAAATCTTGCCAAATAACCTTGGTTTGAGAGCAGCCTGCATTTTCTTCTTCAGTCCGATCTCGTGGCAAAATTACTTCATCATGACAAGTCAAGTTTGTGGATAACTCAACAGCTCCCATATTTACGACCAATATCTTCACCAAGCCATAGCATTCTCTTCATGGAATTTCTCGCCCAAGTGTCTTCATCAAACAGTCTTCTGCAGTGATAAAATACAAGAGAGTTTGGAAACACAACCAAGTATATGTTGCAGAATGAGTGACAACAAGTAATGATTAAGTTCAGAATCCATAGGTTTCTATAGTATCATGTTACAAATTCGATTTGTGTTGTTATCGGGATCAAAATGCAAAGCCTAGAATTAAGAGCTATAAGTCATAATTTTTAAGATAATTTGAAACTTTGTTGCAATCAATCCAGTACACAAGTGCAAATGACAAAGTCTTACCACTCGTTTTAGTCGACACCACGTGCAGGAAGTCACAATTTCTTTGTGTCCTATGCCATGCTCGAGCGAGACTTACAAACAAATAAGCTTAAAAATCAATACATCTTGAGGATGAACCAAGGTTCTTCGCAAGTTCTCACCATTTGTTTCTCAAGTCATGCCAAGTTTCACAAACTTCTGACATTATCATTGCAAGATGCAGAATTATGCCAAATTGCCTCCATGATTTACCTAGCATAGAATGAACATATGGGGATTAGAAAAATATCAAAGGTAGCATAGAGGCACAAGGTATCAGCTCCAATTCAAGGTCCATATCACAAAGACTCAATCTCATACCAAACAATTCCAATTTTCACTTGAAAAGAAGAAGAAACAGATGACTAGTAAAGAGAGTTTGAGACACCAAAATCATATCAGTAAAAGTCAGATGTACAATAGTGAAAACAAGTTTTCCTCAGTATGCATAATAACAAGAAAAATGTCTTTTGAATGAGCATTCATGTGTTGTAGTGGATGCATCACATGTAGCATTGTATCAGTTTTGACAACGAACATATCCTGCAAACAAAAAAGAGCAACATAATTGTGGCAAAAAAGGGATAAAACTCACAGCAATCAAAGACAAAACAAGTGCAGGATTTACATTACAATCCTGGAAACACCACCTTCAAATTACCTGTGCAGCCGAACCTGAAACGGTAATTAAGGTTAGTGACATTGTCAAAAAGAAAACAATTGGCATTGGCAGATGGGACTGAACTTACTAGAGGGTCCAAATTTGCTGCTGTGGTGGCCGATCCTCTCGACACGGTTGAGATGGTGATGAGACTTGAGGAGGAGTTTTTGTATCAGCGTTGAAGAAGAAAATTCCCAGGCTATCAGCACGGGCCAAGAGCTTCAAATGACAAGGCGTAAAATGTGAGAGTTAGGAATCGTTGAAATTTACCAGGAGACCTGCAAGCCCAGTTACCGAAGCCCCCAACTGCGAGACATGCCCCGGGTGGCTCCACAACCAACACCATCTCAGATAAGTTCTCTCACATCTGTGTAACATTTTTATCGGCATCAGCAGCTGCCGCGGCAACAATGACCTCAGCAGGGTCAGCAACCCTCAATGCAACTTTAAATGAGCCCCCCTCATCAACTGCTTACCAGCCAAGCCAGCTCCAATTCGCAACAAACCGAGCCTTGAGTACAAGGCCTCCGTGTTCCAAGGTTGTCCTGTGAAAAGTCAGAAGAACAAATAAATGCAAAGAAGTCATATTTCATGATTTTTATCGGTAGTGAAAAGTAAGAGTTTCATAGCAGTAAAAGTTAAGTTTACCTCAGTGAAATCTCTGAAGCAAGTTTGCAGGACCACAAGCCAGCTCACCCTTAGCTGACCCCACAGCAAATCCATTTCCAAATCTTCACTAACGACATTCGCAGCATCACAAACAATTTGTTACGCAAATTATTCGGCTCACAGCTCATCCAAATCTTCTTCTTCCAATTTCACCCTTTGATTCTCCTATAAATCACAACCTATCTTCGTTCATAAAAAAAAACTAGATTGAAATAGAAGTCAAATAAAGAGCCGAAAAACTCCCAAATTCATAAACCAGGAAAACATCCTAATCACTTACCACAACTCTTTTCCATCACTGTATAATCTACATAACCCAAAGAATCTTCCATCTTCGTACCTCATACAACCACCATTTTTGACCCTTTCACATATCTTCCTCGCCTGTCACCAACCCAAACAAACTTTTAATCACAAGCGGAACCGAAACGGAAAAAATCTGAAGCGAATAATAACCGTGAAGAACCCCTTCACATCCGCTGCGAAACCTACCATCGGAACCAACGAAAGCACTGTAAAAAACCACCGCTGCGAACCGCACCGTAGGACTGCCGGAATCGCGTTCGTAGGCGAGTTGTGAGCACCGAGAGAGAGAGAGGTTCGGAAGGCCATAAACGAAACCACGGAGACTGTGAGAGAGAACCGAAACCGTTGATTTAGAGTGAAGGATCAGGCGATTTCGCGGAGGAGAGGAGATAAGCGACCGTCGCGGAGGCTGAGCCGGATCTGTTCCGTCTTGGAGCTTATAAGGGTAAGGGATGAGTTTAGAATCGTGTTTTGAGAAAAAATGTGATTTTTTATTTTATATATTCACGCTGTTGTCTCCTCATTTATGCCATTTATTTTATTTTATTTTTCTCTATTTATTTTTTTATTTTATTTTTTTTATCTAAAAATATTGAATGATAATCTGTATTGCTTTGGACCGGGTTTTATGACCCAATGGGTACGAGGGTCAAGAGCTGCTGGGTCGATTGGGCTTACCATTCGATACTTACCCAGAATCCTCTTTTGTTTTTTTAAAATTTCTTTTTCATTTGTTTATATTTTATAATAAGATTATTTATGCCTAGTTTTCAATAAAACATTTTATTTTATTTCATTCTAATTATATTATTAATTTTTGTTAAATTTTTGTTTGATTCAATTTTAATTTTATTCGGCCAATGATATAATCATAAACTTTTCGATATTCGATTCTAAATCGGTGTTATCAAAGTTGTATGAGGCCATTTTCAATTTTATTATTCATTATTATTTAATCGATTATTCAATTTATTATTCGGTTAATGATAAAATGTGATATTCGGTTATTTTAATCGACGTTATCCATTAAATTGAGACTGATTCCGTTATTCTCTCATTATTTTATTTTATGGGCCTATGATAAAAATACGGTTTATCGATATTCCATTAAGCGACGTTGTCTAAACCAATTTGAGGCCATTTTTCTATTTTCTATTTATTTATCGATTTATCGATTTATTTCGCATTTTTATTCGGTCTATGATATTATTATCCGATTTGTGACATTCGATTTTACCGACGTTGTCCAAATTGATATGAGACCCTCTTTCCATTATTTTATGGTATTCTAATTAATTTTAGATCCATTATTATTTATCGACTTTATTATTTATTCGGCCAATGATAAATGGTGATATTTGATTTCTAATAAATCGACGTTATCCCCTAATTTGAGGCCACACTTTTATTTTTCTTAATATTTCTCATTATCTCAATTTATTTTATTCCAGCCGATGAATAAATATTTGAATATTCGATTTCTAATAAATCGACGTTATTTAAATTAAATATGAGGCCAAACTTTTATGTTATTATTATTTCGACTTTTTTTTTTTTTGAGGTCGATGATATAACAAACGACTTAAATATTCGATTTCAATAAATCGACGTTGTTTAAGTCAATATGAGACTAAGTGTATTTCTTTTATCACATTTCTTCTATTTAAGTAATTGTTTGATTATGAAGTGACGCTCGACTTCTCATAGAATGATTCTAACATTGAATCGATTCTAAGATAGTTAAAGAGCAACATTTTGACGCTTTCGGTTTAATTCGAGCTCCAACGGCTCTACCTTAGCTTAGTATTAGGAATCGTTCTTGCGTAACCATTTAACCCTTAACCTCCATTTTGCACTCACCCTTCGCGATCGCTTCATGCCTCGCAATCGACCTACCAAAATATTTCTTTAAATCCAAACCCTTGATCCAACGTCAAATGGTCTTAGGTATTAAAACACTTTAATAATATGAGAGAAATTGTACGCCACGAGCCTTAAGTGGTAGAAAGGAGGATTACGAGCTCTCGTTATTCGCTCTGATTATTCCGTCGCAAGACACTTGGCTTGTTGGTTCGGAATAAACTATCCATAGTCTTTAGTGCAATCTGACTCCTAAAGGAAGATAATAAAACTTAATTCTTTTTCCTCTTTTAGCAAGTATTTCATTAGGCATAGCCATCCTTTCTCGCGTGACAACTTAGAAGGTTCCCATCGAGTACGATGGATGTAGGGGGTGCTAATACCTTCCCCCTGCATAACCGACTTCCGAACCCCGACAATGGTTACGATGACCTTGTCTTTATCCTTTCTTCGCGGGTTTTATCTATATTTTCCCTTTCCCTCTTTGGGAATAAATCAAAATTAGGTGGCGACTCTCAAGTCAGCCCAGCCGCGACCGCATTCGCGAGGATCGTATTTTTCGAGGTACGACAGCTGGCGACTCTGCTAGGGACTGGTTCACCCCTATGCAAGTTGTCGCTCCCAAAGATTTGCATCCAGGTACAAGCGCGAACGGTCGGCGAAAGGGAACAGTGAGAACACACAGCCGTGAACTCACTGGAGATGAAAGAGTCGCCAGCTAGGCATTTTTATCCCGGAGGAAAGGCAATGCTGCATAGACCTAGAAAGATACGGATAAGACGGTTTGCGAACCAGAGAGACTGAGAAAGGGGGTTGGTTACAACCTGGGAAGGTATTAGCACCCAGATTGTCCGCCGTACTCGACGGGATCCACGCTTAAAAGATTTGTGTTTTAAAGGGGTAGTGTCAGTGCAATTTGTGTGTAAGATAGCTGGAAAAGGATGTACAGGTGTCAGTGTAAAGTGTATAAGTGATATGAAGTATGAAAGTGTCAGTGTATGAAAGGAGTGAAATGCTCAAGATCATGAGGCTAAAGAATGAAGCTAGAAGGAGGGGGGAATGTACAGAGACTTTTGTTCGATAACTGTTAAGTTATGCCTACGTATCCTCTCGTGCAATGAGGAAGTCAGAACACCGTAGTTCGACCCAAAGAGACTGAAAGGTGAATTGACTTATGAACTGCTTGTTTGCCTATGCTCAAGTGTATGACCTGTCTGGCTCAGGTGCAAACTGTCTTGCATTAGACGGAAGAAGCGAGTTCTCGTTTGTGAGTGAAGGTGATGAGAAAAGAATCCCGGAGGAGACGATTATTGTTTGTTTTTGAGTTTTCAGTCTTTTATTGCTTTTGGAAGTTTGTCATAAGAAAATGAGCTTAAGCCTAAACCAATGGGTTAGTAAACTCATCACATCTTCCCTCTGATTAGGGGTAATGAGAATACCTTAAGTGTGAAGTCAGATTCTCACACTTAATCACCTTTGATGCAGGATTAAGATCATTAACCTACTTGTGATTATTTAGATGTTTTTTGTGTTTTTGTTTAGTGTTAAGTAATGAGGTTAAGCCATAATCAAGGATTAAACAGACTCATTACACCATCCTAATAGAAGGATAATAGATGAGAGTGTTTAAGCTGAGGAAAGCTCCTCAACTTAATCCATGATTAGGGATTAAACCCATGACAAAACAAGCCTTTGATTAAGTGGATTTTATTTAATGGTATGATGATGAAGTGAGTTTTATGATTTGTAAGACAACTTGAGGGGGACTTGTCCATTAACACTAGGGTTAGTCCTTCTTAACCAATTAAGGAAGAATTAGAACCCTAATGCAAGGCCCAAGTTACAAGTGTGATGTCTTGATGATTTATTAAGTGAATTGATTAAGAGATTTAAACACATTAAGGGTTTAACACTTAGGATTAAAGTTATACACTCCATCCTAAGAGAAGGATGCAGGCATAAGCTTAATCACAAAGCCTTAAAGCCTTTAGGGTTTAGTCCCTGATTATGAGGTGAGAAGAGAAGACTCAAAGAAGAAACAAAGGTAAAACTAAGAGGGGAGACTAATCAAAACCCTAATCATTGTCATGCTTGGTTGTTCCTAAGGTTTGTGAGGTTAAACAAGAAAGATCTCCAATGGAACCACCAGGAAGCAGATGAAAGGATCAAGAGAAGCAAAGTGACTTGCTTCATTCAAGAAGTCAAGTCACTTGAAGAAAGAAAGTGGGAAGAACAAGAATGAGCAAGCTCAAACTCAAACACAAATAAAATGCAGCAATGGATGCAAGAGAGATGAAAAGAAAAGTTATGAGAAGTGAAGGCAAATTCACCTCCCAAGTTTACTTACCACCTGAAATGTTAGAAAGAAATGCAATGCAATGCTAAATGAAATGAAATGACATGATGCTAAGCAAAACCAGAAGCATATTGATGATGATAATGATGCTATGAGATGCTGCAAACATGAGGCAAGGCATGGGGATGTTCATACAAGATTATGAATGCAAATGATGCAAGCTAAGGAGCATGAACAAACATGAAATGTTATGAAGCATACAAAACAAATGACATGGCAAATATGCAATGCAATGATCAAACATGCTTTCTATATGTCTTAAGATGTCAAATGGATCACAAGAATGCACAAAATGCAAAGGCAAGTCATGTTATGCAAGGAAATGCAAGAAGGATGCAAGAGAAAGCCCGAATTAGGGTTCATGGATCAAACATCAAACAAAAACCCAAAACAGAAGCAAACCTTAAGATAAAAAATGGAAAATGGCATCCAAAGAAACCCTAGACCCATAATAAACCACTGCCCAAAGGGGAGCTCTCAACTCTCAACCAAACTCAAGATATGAATTTTACAAGTTATTAGGGTTTTTTAGGGTTCTTTGCAAAAGAAATGTCAAACAATTAGAAAATGCAAGATCAAATCATGGCCATTTTACCCTAGAAACTACATGCTAAACATAACACAATGCAAGAAGAATCAATGTCTCAACCTTCTCCAATACGCAGAAATGAATTTTTGAACTTATGATCAAAATAATGCATAAAAAATGATTTAATTCAATGAAAAATTCTTAAGATGCATCAAGATCAAAAAAGAAATTTGGTTTGAAGGTTGGACAATGTTTCTAAATGTCTTAGAACATTTCATGAATTTTTTTGTAATTTTTAAATACCTAAAAGTATTTTTAATTAATTAATTCCCATTAATCAATTAAAAATAATCTCTTAAATATTTAAAAATACTTTTTTAATGATGAAAAATAAAATAAAAATATTTTTGGGTCTTAAAAATTAATAAAACTCTTAGGAAAAAGTTTCATAATTTTTAAGACATTTTTGCTATTTTAAATTAATTATGCAATTTAAATGAAAAGAAAATGAATTAAAATAAATGAAAATGAAAAGTAAAACAAATGGAAGGCTGAGATTGATTCTGGGTTTGAAAACGTTGACTGGCGCGCGAATGAAGGGTGTGGATTGCATCTGGATTAATTAATTTAATTACGAATTAATTAAAGCTAATGAGAGAGATTAGGGCAAATGAAATGATCTGGGCCATCCAAAAGAGAGGGAAGTCAACAGGTCAACGCACATCCATGGCTCAAATTCAAACTGGAGTTAATGACCTGAGATTAGGGTTTAATGACTCAGGTGGCCGGAGAAGACTTCCGGTCGTCTTCTCCGGCCAGCACCTCACCGGGAAACTCACCAACTCCCTCAAAACGTAACAAAAACAAAATCTATGAATTGGGAAATGATCTCCAACCTCTCACGAATCAAACCCCTCTCTCAAAACAAATTTATTCTTCCTAAACAAGCTGAATCGAAGAGAACAAGTTTTAGGGCAAACCAGTTTCAGAGTTCAATTAAATGCTTATTTCATCACCATTTCAAAAACCAAAGACATATTCATGATCAGGACAACACAAAGAACAAGTTTGTAACAAGAAAAATGATTTCTGGAAAAATAATTTTCGAGCTACCTGAGATTTGGAGCTTTCAGTTTGAGGACTTTCTGGCCACTTCTCCTTGTGCAATCCACTCCACTTGATCCCCAGAAGATGTTTGAATGCTCAATGAGAGTTTAAGCTGGCTGGACAGTGAGATTCGAAAGCTTCTGCTCAAGCTTGGTCAGAAATGGCAATGGAGATTCTGGCACTTTCAGGTCATTGTGATGGGTTGTTTGAGATCCTAAGGATGAATGGAGAAGGTCTGGAGTGTTTGTTTGGCTGTTTGTGAGCTATGGTGAGAGTTTTGAATGAAACTGCAAAATGGAGGGAGAAATGGCAGTGAGATGTTCAGGCTGTTTCAGGCTTATGTTCTTGGTGCTGGGTGGTCTATGGAGCAAGGTGAGTTGAATGATGGAAATGGTTGAAGTGTTTGCAAACTGGACAGAGAGATTCGAAAGCTTATGCAATGTGGGGTGATTTTGTGAATGTGATGAATGAGGATGTTTCAACCTTGCCTTGTGTTATGTCTAGCTTGCAAATGGATAGTATAAACTAATCCAATTGGTCAGAGGATGTGACTTGTGCTTTATGGATAGGTGTAGCCACTTTTGCAAATATGTCAACTTCTTGTAAGATAGGGCATGGGCAACTTCTAGCCAAGTACAAAGGGCATGGTCTGCGCAGCAAAGTGAAGGGAAAGGCTAGGCTTGGTCCAACATTCAAGGCAGCAAGTTGGTAAAATGTTATGAGTGGTTTTGCAAGTTGTTGTAACTTTGGTTCCCATGTGATTCTTTGTCCAACCAAACATGAAACCATGGGCATTCTTAGTTCATTTCTGATTTTTAGGACTTAGAGAAAGTTTATGTGCTGGTTTGAAATGAATTAGAGGCTGCAATATGCATTGGTCCAAGATTTTGCAAAATTCTCACTTAGGGCATGCCTTGAAAATCAATGATTTTAGCCAACTTTGCATTGCCATAACTTTTGATTCAAGAAGAGTTTGATCATGTTCTTGTACTTTTTGAAAAGGGAAAAATGAGATCTACAACTTTCATGACCAAAGTTTTTCCATTTGAAGCATTTTTGGATCAAGAATCATGGCTTGAAAAATGACCTAAAATGATGCATTCTTGAAAAGTCAACTATGCCCAAAAAGTCAACATTTGCAAAAACCCTAAATTCTTGATTTCTATGAACTTCAACCTTCTTCCATGATCAAATAAAGATCATATACACTCAAAATGATGAAGATCACCCATTGGTTGGGTCATTGGGGGCCTCAGATGCCCTGATTTTACACTGACTTGTCTGAAAAGTCAACTCTTGATCAGATGACTTCCCCATGGAATTTCTTCATGAAAATTGATATGCATACTCCCTATACCATATAGAGACCAATGGAAACAAGGATGACCAAAAAATTTGGAGTTATGGCCTCTGAAACCAAAACCCTAATTTTAGGTCAACTGTGCAGTTCATCCTGGCTCTGCATCCACTTAAACCCTAGTTCTTGTGATTCCTCTGCAATTTTGACTTTGAGGAGATGGAATATGATATAAGGACACACATGGACCCCTTTGAGATGATTGGTGGCCTTTGGAATGGCTCGAGATGCTTTGGGATTGCTCAGATCACAAACCCTAGGTGCAGATGCCTTAGAAACTATGCAGTGAATCAAAAAAATAAGATATGAGATGATATGTTTGTGTTTATGCATATGAGATGATCACAAGCCATGGTGTGAATGGGTGAGGGCAAATTTGGGGTGTTTACAGCTGCCCCTATTCAAACATGAGTTAGCTGTGCAGGTTGTAAGCGACGGCTTAACAGGCAAACAAGATAACTTGTGGTTGAATACCAAAGACAGTCCAAAATTTGCACTCACGGAATGAAGAAGAAAAGGGATATAGATTGTAAAAGCAAATAAAGTATATTGTAGAGTGGGCGACGGAGGACGACCGTCGAGCAGAGGACGACCGCTGGGTAAAGAGCAATGACGGGGACGGCCGACATGCTGGGCAAAGTGTGAAAAATACAGCAATGACGGGGACGGCCGACATGCTGGGGATAGAAGGTAAAGCCAAGACGGGGACGGCCGACTAGCTGGGGAAATAAAATCATGATGGGGACGACCATCAAGATAAAGCTGTAAAATTCTCTGAGGATTTAATGAAACATGACAGGGACGGCCGTCAGGTTCATAAAGGTAAAGCAAACAACGATGGGGACGGCCATCGGGCTAAAAAGGAAAAGGGACCACGACGGGGACGGCCATCGGGTTAAAGAATAAATGAAATAAACAGATGATGGGGTACGGCCATCAAAGGTGAAGGACGATCACCTAGCAGGGGACGGCTGCTCTATTGGGGATAAAAGGAATATGATGGGGACGGCCATCAAAGGTGGAGGACGACCACCTGGCAGGGTACGGCTGCCGAAAATATCAACGATGGGGACGGCCATCGGATAGAAAAGGTCAACGATGGGGACGACCATCGGACGAGCATGATGGAGGACGACCATCAAGAAGTGGAGGACGACCACTCAGCAGGGGACGGCTGCTCTCGAGGTTTATCGTAACACAGGACAAGTGTCAGATAACCAATATCAACAATGGGGACGGCCATTGGATAAAGTGATGAAGGACGATCATCAAAGGGTGGAGGACGACCACCTAGCAGGGGACGGCTGCTAAAAATATCAACGATGGGGACGGCCATCGGATGAGCATGATGGAGGACGACCATCAAGAAGTGGAGGACGACCACTCAGCAGGGTACGGCTGCTCTCAAAGGTATCATAACACAGGACGAGTGTTAGATAAAAAGAAAATTGTTGGTGATCTACTGGGGATAATGTAAACACGGACGAGCGTTTACATCCAAGAAACAAAAAGGTATAAGTGTTTGGTATTGTGTATAGATTAAAGATGCGGACGAGCATCCTTAAGACTATGATACGGACGAGTACCATGTAGAAACAAACTGACACATGTTTAGAGATGATGATACGGACGAGTATCAACTGGTTAACAAAGAACACGGACGAGTGTTGAATCTGAAAGAACTCTTCTGGGGAATAGTAGACACAGGCAAGTATCTATATTCGAGAAGACATAAGTGTTTGACACAGTGTATGGATTAAAGATGCGGACGAGCATCCTTAAGACTATGATACGGACGAGTATCATGTAGAAACAAACATTAGACGCAATGTTCTGAGATGATGGTACGGACGAGTACCAACTGGTTAACAAAGAACAAGGACTATTGTCGAATCTGTGGGGATATAAATGATGTATATAAGATACGGACGAGTATCTGTATAAGTGTACCAACGAGTGGTGAGTATATATATAGATGAGTGTTTATCTGCTGGGGAGGGTGACACGGACGAGTGTCAAGAGAGAAAAGTATAATAACAAGTATATGGGTTGATGAAAGTGAGCGACTGCGCTGGGGATATGACACGGACGGGTGTCGAGAAAAGTGTATATATGGACATGTGTGGGTGCAAAGAGGATGTCTTTGGCTTTCTGCTGGTGATTTGACACGGACGGGTGTCAGGAAGCATCTGTAATACGGGTGATTTTGTTTGTAGAGAAAGTTCAGGCGACTTTACTGGGGAGTGATGACACGGACGGGTGCCAAAAGGTGTATATACTGGTGTTTGGTGATTGGAGAGGCAGCTGCTTTTGCTGGGACTCTGGTGGGGATTTTTCTGTAATGATGATGAACGGCTTATTATTCACAAGTGTTACTTCAGAACATGGCTTATGATTATGCTATGCATTTGATTTTTGCCGTAATGCTCCGTATTAGACGGAATGCTACGCTCTGAGGGGATAATATGATGCGGATGCTATGATTATGCAAAGAGGCAGAGACCCGGGATTCGGATCCCGTTGCTGCGAAGATCTCTGGTTGATCTGTCTGAAGGGAACATCCCAGCTGGGGATGAGATCACCGGTAGATCTGGTGAGATGTATTCACTTGGGGGTATAGGTCACTGGTTGACATATCCTTATGATATGGGACCCAGCTGGGGTTTGCAGAAGCTTCCTTCACTCTGTTGTGACTTCTCCGTGCGTTGCCCTTCTGAATAGAGGCTGGAACTCTGTAGGGAGATGGTTCCCTGACTCCTGTACTCAACTGAGGATGAAATGGCAACTCGGCTGGGGATAGCAACAAGAGGCAACTCAGCTGGGGATAGAGCGTTTCAGATGCTGAGATTGAGTGTATGTTAATTTGACAACTTTGCTGGGGAAGTGGGCACCTCCCAGTGCCACGTGGGAGATAGACCGAGTTGATAATGATTCGCCTGCTTCCTAAAACGTAACTTGCATGCCCCAGGTTGCATTCTGGATACCTGCAATCCTGCAAAGATAAGGAAACACACAAAAGGTCCCGAGGTATCCTCTACTGGATTCCGTCATAGGAGTCAAGCACTCTCAAGAGTAAGTATATTCCCTGCTAGCATGTGTTTTTATTTTTAGAGAAAGGCATCTGTACTTATGCAATTGTATTTTTAGAGATATCAGACAACTCTTTGCAAAACATAAATGTAAAAAACGAAACATGACTGAAAATTTGATTTTATTAATTTATATGCCCTGAATTGGCGAGATACAGTCAAAGAAACAAATCCCCTGGAATGAGGAGATTGCTACAAATTGAGAAACAAAATGTTGGCAGTGTTGATGACGCTTTGAGGAGCTTCCTCTTCTACTATGACTCGTATGACAATGACGTTCTTCTCGTCTTGCTTTCTGGAGAGAGTTGATTCTGATTGAAGCTTGATCCTTTGTAGCTTACCAAGTTGTAGATAATACAGACGAATTCAGAATGCAGTTGTTCGCTTATTCCCTTATTTTGCATGGATCGCCCTTTCGGGTTTTCAATCCATCGGGATACCCATTTTTGCCTGAGTTGTCCAATGCGGCTTTTCAACTCAGCGGGTGTACATTTTTTTGTTTATTTCCCTTATTTTTGCCCGAGTCTTTTATTCTGTTTTTGACTCGCCGGGATGCCCTATTTTTGCCTGGACTTACATTCTGTTTTCATGTCCAGCGGGTCATTTTATGCGAAGTATTTTTTAACTGCATCTGAATTCACAGGGGACGGGAAATCTTCACCATCCATGGTGCTGAGCATCAGTGCTCCACCAGAGAAAACTTTCTTTACAACAAACGGTCCTTCATAGTTTGGAGTCCATTTGCCCCTGTGGTCTGTATGAGGAGGGAGGATTCTTTTCAGCACAAGATCCCCTACTTGGTACTCTCGGTGTCTGACTTTCTGATCGAAGGCCTTCTTCATTCTCTTTTGATATAACTGCCCATGACATATTGCAGCCAACCTCTTCTCTTCAATCAGACTCAGTTGTTCGTATCGGGCCCGAACCCATTCTGCTTCACTCAGTTTAACATCCATCAATACCCGTAGAGAGGGTAGTTCAACTTCAACAGGTAGGACTGCTTCCATACCATACACAAGTTGATACGGTGTTGCCCCAGTGGATGTCCTGATTGACGTGCGGTACCCATGCAAGGCAAACGGTAGCATTTCATGCCAGTCTTTGTAGGTGACTACCATCTTCTGCACAATCTTCTTAATATTCTTATTGGCTGCCTCAACAGCGCCGTTCATCTTTGGCCTGTAAGGAGAAGAATTGTGATGTTGGATCTTGAAGTCCCGGCACAGCTCTGCCATCATTTTGTTGTTTAGATTGGAACCATTATCAGTAATGATTCGCTCTGGTACTCCATACCGACAGATGATATCTCTTTTCAGAAATCTGGCTACCACTTGCCTAGTAACATTTGCATATGAGGCTGCTTCAACCCACTTGGTGAAATAGTCGATGGCGACCAGGATAAATCTGTGGCCATTTGAAGCAGTTGGCTCAATCTTGCCAATCATATTGAAATTCTGTAATGAGATGTCCTAAGAGATGTTCCAACACTTAATAGGACATTTGACAAATTTAAACAAGAACTTAAACAGCAGGAAAAATAAACAACACAGAAGTTTGTTAACCCAGTTCAGTGTATAACCACACCTACATCTGGAGGCTACCAAGCCAGGAGGAAATCCACTATTAGTAATATTAATTCTAGACTTAAACCACCCTGTTTAATCTATCACTTAATACTTACCCAATGCAATTTCTACCTAAGACTCACTTAGATAAGAGTACCCTACTCACTCCCCCTCAATCACCCAGTGATTTTGTTTACAAGTTTAATTAAAATGAAGTCACACTTCAAACAAAAACAGCTTGATCTTACTTCACAGTTTCAATCAAGTCACAAATGCACTTTTGCTTAAAAGCTCATAAAGTGGTACATTAAAAACAGCCTGCTATTAAAGTACTAGACACCCTATTTGTTCTTCTGAAATTCGTACTCAATTCTATGAGATTCTGTTGTTTAAATAGGTTCTGAATTTTGGGCTTTCTGTAGAATGATCCAGCCCTAATGTGCAGCAGCTGTCACCTTGAATTTAGGGTTTGTTACCTCCTATATTCTAGGTGCATTAGGTCTTCTGTTTTAATCTGAATCTTCAATTTAAAACTCCCTACAGATGCGCCTTGTTCTGTTTTATATCCATCATTAATTAATTCCAGATAATTCTCCTTAAATATCTCTGATCTGTTAATCAATAATTAATTCTGATAGCAGGTCTGAGATGTCTCAACATCTGTTGGGACATCCTGACAAAACTGAACTTAGTCATTTAAACAATGTCCCAACATCTGGTAGGACATCCTGAACCAAGTTCACATACTCAGTTTGCTAATGTCCCAACATCTGATAGGACATTCTGAACTGAATTTAACATTTCTTGTTTGGTCAAAAATTCTGCCAATTCTTAAACATCTACAAACTCCCCCTTTGGCTAATTTTTGGCTAACATCTTTTCTGGTTTTCAGAGTGCAGCAGAAGTTCCTTTTATCAGAGTATATCATTACTTTTCTGTTGAATTTTATTTGAGATTACTCCCCCTCAAACATATATGTGTCCTGTCTTTATCCAGTCTTGTTCCAACAGAAAAACTTATTCAGTTCAGAAGCAAACAAACATATTTCATTCATTTAAACAGCAATTACATTTGATGTTGTTCTCCCCCTTGGTAGGCACAAAATTAGGGGCCAAAGAACTATTATCCAGAATTACAAATCATTGCTGTCATTACAAATGCCTTACATACACAGATCACTCAGATTCATCACTCTCAGTAGCTTCCTCCACTTCAGTGTCTTCATCTTTATTAGCTTCACTTGCAGCTTCACTGTCTTCATCAGATGCAGCTGTCTGATCTTCTTCACTTTCCAACCTCTTAATTATTTCATCCAGCTTCTTCTTTCTAGCTTCAAGCTCTTTGCAGGTGCACTTTAGCTCAGCAATTAATGCTTTCTTGGAGATTGGATTTTTAGCAGAGGAGGGACCAACAGATGTCCCAGCAGGTGCTTTAACATCTGCAGCATGGTGACTTAGGAATAATTTGTAATGAAAGGCCAGGGGGCTCTCTCTCTTGCAGACAATGTCCTTCTCAGTTAAAATTCCAGGATATTGACTTAGAACAATACCACACAGCAATGATGGAAAAGCTATTGGCAGCTTTGTTGCAGTAGAGATGGCATGCTTCATAGTTTGATCAAAAATATATGCTCCATAGTCCATCTTGGTTTGAGTCCCCACAGCAAAGATGAATCTGGCCAGACCAGTTGAGATTGATGAAGTGTGATTGGTAGGCACCCAGTTTGCAGTTCCAATTCTGTTAAGCATGGCATATTTTCTAGTAAGCATGCTCACAGAGAGCTTTCCCTTCACAGGCCAAGCTTTGACCTGGTTTGCAGTGATCACCTTACAGATTTGATTATCTGTTTTCCCTAGTTCATTGGGTCCATCTGTTTCTCTTCCTAGATACTCATTGATGATTTGAGGAGAAAACTGTACACATTTACCTCTAACAAAAACTTTTCTAAACTCAGAGGACTTACCATTTGAGCAATCCTCCTGAAGATTCACAATGAACTCTTTGACAAGCAGTTCATAGCAGGGAGAGAACTCTGAGACTGTCTTGAACAGTCCTGCAGCAGAGATTAGGTCAATGAGTTCTGTGCACTCAAGTGCATTGCTGCTCAGTTCTCTTTCCAAAGCAACCCTTCTTTGGTACACATATTTCCATCTGTTGACACTGGAGACATGATGGAAGGATATATTGTCCAAGGGAGCTTCTGGAACAACAGTTGAAGCTCTAGCTGGAGCTGGTTTCTTCTTGGGAGGAGATGTTGGGACATCTGATCCAACATCTGAATCTGATGGTGTTGCAGCTTTTCTCTTCTGAGTTTGAACCTTGCTCCAGGCTTTTGCTGGACCAAAAGTGGCTTTAGCCTTGCCTTTCTTTGGACTAGCCTTCTTCTTCTCAGGAATGACAGGTTCATCTTGCATCTTTCCTTTCCTGGACCTTAGCCTTTTGGCAATGCTGGGATTCACAGATGATATGATCTCTGCATCAGAATCCTGTTCCAGATTGACTATTGGAGGGGATTGAGCAGTCTCCTCATCAGCTTGTTGATCAGTAGAAGATTGATCTTCATTTGAGTCTTTAGCCTGTTCCATGGAAACTTCTTTGTCACTTTCACTTGAGACCTCTTTCTTGTCCTCAGTCTGTTCAGTATCAGCATCAGATGAGTTTGCTTTCTTATCTGCATATGTTCCAACATCCGTTGGGACATCTTGTTCTGCAGCATTGTTCTTTGTATCTTGAGCAGGTTCTTCTTGAGGTGCAGGAATGGTGTTCAAGGGAACAGAGATTCCTTTCACTACTCTTTGTTCAGAGAAAACTTGATTGACAATCTCATTGATGGAGTCATCAACATATTTGGAGTACTTAACATGTGAAGGAATTTCTTTAGCTTTGCTTCTGATTTTACCTCCTTTTGGTGTTCTTGCCTTCTTAGAGTGAGAGGCATTTCCCTTGAGCTCGTCTAATGGTGTTGATTGCATTGGCACCATAGAAATAGGGGTGGCATGAACCACGTCTTCCTGGTTGAGAACTTCTTCAGCTGTTTTAGGGTTTTGAGACATTGTTGAGGAAGATGAATGTGCAGCTTTAGGGTATAAGATTTCTGAAGGATTACTAGTTAATGTGATTCGCTTGTGATGATGTGATGAGACTCTTGATAGCTGCTTATAAGGAATTACCAAATAAGTAGCCGTTACAGTCCAAATGATTAGGAATGAAATTCCCAAGGATCTAGTCCAGACTAGCTTTGCCATCTGGAACTTATGCCATGCAATGTCATATGACATGTTGGCACATCTCATTAACTGCTAGATATCACATAAACATATTCCAAGTTTGCCCCTTAAATTCTCAAATTGAGTAGCATCCAATGCCTTGGTAAAAATATCAGCTAACTGCAGATCTGTAGATACATGCTCCAATGAAATCACCTTTTCTTCTACAAGATCTCTGATGAAATGATGTCTGATATCAATATGCTTTGTCCTGCTGTGTTGGATAGGATTCTTAGATATGTTGATTGCACTCAAGTTGTCACAGTACAATGTCATGACATCCTGTGGGACATTGTACTCAGTGAGCATATGCTTCATCCAAACCAACTGAGAACAACTGCTACCTGCAGCTATATACTCAGCTTCAGCTGTAGATAATGACACACAATTCTGTTTCTTACTGAACCAAGAAATCAGATTGTTTCCTAGAAAGAAGCATCCTCCTGAAGTGCTTTTTCTGTCATCAGCACTTCCTGCCCAATCAGCATCACAGAAGCCAGTGAGAATTGGTTTGCATCCATGAAAGTACATTATGCCATAGTCACATGTACCATTAACATATTTAAGGATTCTCTTGACTTGATTGAGATGACTGACTTTTGGATCAGCTTGATATCTTGCACAAACTCCTACTGCAAATGCAATGTCTGGTCTACTAGCAGTCAAGTATAACAAGCTTCCAATCATGCTCCTATATAAACTTTGATCTACCTTCTCACCCTTTTCATCTTTAGTCAGCTTTAAATGTGTAGGAGCAGGAGTTCTTTTATGAGAAGCATTTTCCATTCCAAATTTCTTCACTATGTTCTTGGAGTACTTGCTTTGTGAGATGAACATTGAGTCTTCCATTTGCTTAACTTGCAGACCAAGAAAATAGGTTAATTCACCTACTAGACTCATTTCAAATTCAGCTTCCATCTGCTTGACAAAATGTTTGACCATCTTATCAGACATCCCACCAAACACAATGTCATCAACATATATTTGTGCAATCATGACATTTCCTTCTTCATCTTTAACAAACAGGGTTTTATCAATCCCACCTTTTCTGTATCCTTGCTTGATAAGAAATGTGGTAAGTCTTTCATACCATGCCCTTGGAGCTTGCTTCAGACCATAAAGTGCTTTCTTGAGTTTGTATACATGATTTGGACAGCTTGGATCAACAAATCCTTTAGGCTGTTCTACATAAACCTCCTCATTAAGATAACCATTAAGAAAGGCACTTTTCACATCCATTTGAAATAACTTGAACTTTAAGATACAAGCAATTCCCAACAGTAGTCTTATTGATTCAAGCCTTGCTACTGGTGCAAAGGTTTCATCAAAGTCTACTCCTTCAATTTGAGTGTATCCTTGAGCCACAAGTCTAGCTTTGTTCTTTGTAACAATTCCTTGTTCATTTGACTTGTTCTTATACACCCATTTTGTACCAATCACATTTATGTCATCAGGTCTAGGAACAAGATTCCACACTTCATTCCTTGTGAATTGACCTAATTCCTCTTGCATAGCACAAATCCAATATTCATCAGTGAGAGCTTCCTTGACATTTTTAGGTTCTATTTTGGAAACAAAACAAGAACCTGAAATCACTTCTCTTGATCTAGTGCTCACACCTCTGTTGGGATCACCAATTATTAAATCTTTGGGATGATCCTTCTGTATTCTGATGGAGGGAGGTTTGCTTGAATCTTCTGACCTTGTATCATTTTGAGTGAAGTTATATTGATCATTCTTTTCTTCAGCTTCAACCTTGATATCAGCAGATGTTCCAACATCTTCTGGGACATCTGTAGGAGCATCATCAATTATCACATTTATGGACTCCATGATAACATTTGTTCTGTAGTTAAATACTCTATAAGCTCTGCTGTTTATAGAGTATCCAAGGAAAATTCCTTCATCACTTCTAGGATCCATTTTTCTCCTTTGCTCCCTATCTGCCAGAATATAGCATTTACTTCCAAACACATGAAAGTACTTTACAGTGGGTTTTCTGCCCTTCCAGACTTCATATATTGTGGACAAAGTTCCTTTTCTCAAGGTAACTCTGTTATGGATGTAGCAGGCAGTGTTCATAGCTTCAGCCCAGAAATACAGAGGTAACTTTTTAGCATGGATCATAGCTCTTGCTGATTCTTGAATAGTTCTATTTTTTCTTTCAACAATCCCATTCTGTTGAGGAGTGATAGGAGAAGAATACTCATGATTGATTCCTTCTGAAGAACAGAAATCTAAGAATTTTTGATTCTCAAATTCCTTTCCATGATCACTTCTAATTCTGATCACACAGCTGGATTTTTCTCTTTGTAATCTTTGACATAATTCCTTGAATACATCAAAGACATCTGACTTTTCTTTAATGAAATTTATCCATGTATATCTTGAAAAGTCATCAACCACCACATATGCATACCTCTTACCACCAAGGCTTTCAACTTGCATAGGTCCCATGAGATCCATATGTAACAATTCCAAAACTTTGGAAGTTGTCAGATGTTGGAGCTTTGGATGGGACATCTTGGTTTGTTTGCCTATTTGACATTCACCACAGATTTTTCCATCATCAATCTTCAGTTTAGGGATACCTCTTACAGCATCCATAGATATGATCTTCTTTATGCCTCTGAAATGAAGATGACCTAGCCTTTGGTGCCATAGTTTTACTTCTTCTTCTCTAGCTAGAGAACAAGTTGAAGTGGGGCTGAAGTCTAATGGCTCCCACATGTAGCAGTTGTCTTTAGACCTTGCACCTTTCATGATAACTTTTTGCTCTTTGTTAGTCACTATGCATTCAGTTTTTGTAAAGTTTACACTGTATCCTTGATCACATAGTTGACTTATGCTGATCAGGTTAGCAGTTAAACCTTTAACAAGCAGTACATCATCTAGTCTTGGAACATCTTGACAGTCCAAGGTTCCAACTCCTTTGATCTCTCCTTTAGCTCCATCTCCAAAGGTAACATACCTGGATGAATATGACTTTAAGTTTACTAGCAAATTCTTCAATCCTGTCATGTGTCTTGAGCATCCACTGTCAAAATACCAGTCTTCTTTAGCTGATACTTTCAGTGATGTATGTGCTATGTATGCAGTACTTTTCTTTGACCAGATGAGTTGAGATTTCTTTTGATGCCTCTGCCCTGTGTGTTGTTCAGCTGATCTCAAAGTTTGATTGTTGATCTGGTTCTTGGGACTGTGGCTTTGATCAGTCTGAGTGTCAGCTTTTGGTCTCCAAACTTTCTTGATTACTTCTGTCTTTTGCTTAGGAGGTTGCTGATTTCTAAGCTGCATATTCTTGGTACCTTCTACTTTCTGCTTGGAAGGTTGCTGACACATCTGATTTGGATATCCATGTAACTTATAACAGTGAGGTTTGATATGTCCAAATCTTCCACAGTGATGGCATCTCCATCTTTGATACTTCTTCTTCATCTTGTTATTTCCAGACTGTTGGGACATCTGTTGGAACATTATGTTTGTCTTTGTGTTCTGATGTTGAAGCATCTGTTGGAACATCTTGTTTGACTGTATAGTTTTTGAAGTAGTTTTGCTAGAGCTTGCTTCATCTCTGTTATATCCCAGTCCACTTTTGTCCCCTGAATGTTTATTATTGCAGAGAATAGCATCCAGTGTATTTGAGCTGCTGTTCATCATTCTAACAGATTTGGACATATGTTCCAGCTTAGAATTGAGAAGAGTTACTTCACTTTTTAAGGTATCAATGATTACTTGATCACTTGCTTTTTCTTCTTCTAGTACTTCATTCTGCTTCTTTAGCTTTATGACCTCACTGCATACTTTAGTACTTCTCTTGTACAGATCCTTAAAGGCTTGCTCAAGATCTGCATAAGTAAGCTCTTCACAGCTGGAATCACTGTCATATTCACACAGTCCAGCTAAAGCAGCAATGTGCTTAGCTGATTCTTCTTCTGAATCTCCTGAGTCTTCATCAGACCAGGTTACAGATAGTCCCTTCTTTTGTCTTTTTAAGAAGTTGGGACATTCCTTCTTGATGTGTCCATATCCTTCACATTCATGGCACTTAATTCCTTTTTCTTGACTGGTCTTTTCAGCAAGATTTGATCTTCTGTTAGCATCATAGGTTCTCTTGTTTTCAGAAGAGTTTGTGAATCTTCCACTGGAATTTGATTTACCTTCCATACCTCTGATAATCTGTTTGAACTGTTTTGTAATCAATGCAAGATTTTCTGAGAAGCTTTTATCATTTGCTAGTTCATCATCTTCTTCTTCATCTGCATTTGAAACCAAGGCAATGCTTTTGTTCTTTTTAGCATGTGTGTCATTCATTCCCATTTCAAAAGTTTGAAGGGAACCAATGAGTTCTTCAGCTTTCATGGAGCATATGTCTTGAGCTTCTTCTATTGCTGTGACTTTCATGTCAAATCTTTTTGGCAAAGATCTGAGAATCTTCCTTACAAGCTTTTCATCAGTCATCTTTTCTCCCAAGGCTCCAGAAGTATTGGCTATATCCAAGATGTTCATGTAGAACTCATGTATTGATTCATCTTCCTTCATTCTCAAGTTTTCAAACTTGGTGGTGAGAAGTTGAAGTCTTGACATTTTTACTTTTGATGTTCCTTCATGAGTTGTCTTGAGGGTATCCCACACATCTTTGGCCAGCTCACAATGATGCACCAGTCTGAAAATATTTCTATCAATGCCATTGAATAAAGCATTTAGGGCTTTTGAGTTGCCTAGTTCTGAATCTTCTTCCTCTTTACTCCATTCTTCTTCAGGTTTCAGAACTATTGATCCATCTTTGGTGTCTTTAACAGGATGTTTCCATCCAACAATTACTGCTCTCCATGCCCTGTTGTCAAGTGACTTTAAGAATGCAATCATTCTTGGCTTCCAGTAGTCATAATTAGAACCATCCAGTATAGGTGGTCTATTTACTGACCCTATATCTCTGTCCATGATACAGAATTTGTTTTCCCTAGATCTCACCCAGTATAAACAGGCAGGGTGCCTGCTCTGATGCCAATTGAAATTCTGTAATGAGATGTCCTAAGAGATGTTCCAACACTTAATAGGACATTTGACAAATTTAAACAAGAACTTAAACAGCAGGAAAAATAAACAACACAGAAGTTTGTTAACCCAGTTCAGTGTATAACCACACCTACATCTGGAGGCTACCAAGCCAGGAGGAAATCCACTATTAGTAATATTAATTCTAGACTTAAACCACCCTGTTTAATCTATCACTTAATACTTACCCAATGCAATTTCTACCTAAGACTCACTTAGATAAGAGTACCCTACTCACTCCCCCTCAATCACCCAGTGATTTTGTTTACAAGTTTAATTAAAATGAAGTCACACTTCAAACAAAAACAGCTTGATCTTACTTCACAGTTTCAATCAAGTCACAAATGCACTTTTGCTTAAAAGCTCATAAAGTGGTACATTAAAAACAGCCTGCTATTAAAGTACTAGACACCCTATTTGTTCTTCTGAAATTCGTACTCAATTCTATGAGATTCTGTTGTTTAAATAGGTTCTGAATTTTGGGCTTTCTGTAGAATGATCCAGCCCTAATGTGCAGCAGCTGTCACCTTGAATTTAGGGTTTGTTACCTCCTATATTCTAGGTGCATTAGGTCTTCTGTTTTAATCTGAATCTTCAATTTAAAACTCCCTACAGATGCGCCTTGTTCTGTTTTATATCCATCATTAATTAATTCCAGATAATTCTCCTTAAATATCTCTGATCTGTTAATCAATAATTAATTCTGATAGCAGGTCTGAGATGTCTCAACATCTGTTGGGACATCCTGACAAAACTGAACTTAGTCATTTAAACAATGTCCCAACATCTGGTAGGACATCCTGAACCAAGTTCACATACTCAGTTTGCTAATGTCCCAACATCTGATAGGACATTCTGAACTGAATTTAACATTTCTTGTTTGGTCAAAAATTCTGCCAATTCTTAAACATCTACACATATCAATGCCCCACATTGCAAAGGGCCATGGTGAAGACATTATGTTCAAGGGATTGGGAGGCACATGCACCTTATCCGCATAAATCTGGCATTTATGGCTTTTTCTGGCGTAAGCACAACAGTCTGCATCCATTGTGATCCAGTAATAGCCTGATCTTAGCAATTTCTTAGCCATGGCATGCCCTCCTGCATGGGTACCAAAAGATCCTTCGTGCACTTCATGCATCAACAAATCTGCTTCCGTCTTGTCAACACATCTGAGGAGTATCATGTCAAAGTTCCTCTTGTATAAAGACCCATCAGTGTTCAGGAAGAAACTACCAGCAAGCCTTCTCAAAGTCTTCTTATCATTGGAAGATGCCCCAGGCGGGTATGTTTGATCCTCCAAGAAGCACTTAATGTCATGGAACCAAGGCTTATCATCTTTTACAATATCCGCTGCAAATACATACGCTGGTCTCTCGAGTCTTGACACTGAAATCTGAGGTACAAAGTTAGCAGCTTGAACTTTGATCATGGATGAAATGGTAGCAAGAGCATCTGCAAACTGATTCTCGTCCCGAGGGATATACTCAAGTTTGACCGTTGTAAAGAAAGTCAGTAACCTCCTTGTATAATCCCTGTAAGGTATCAGATGATCTTGGTGGGTGTACCATTTTCCGTTGGTTTGATTGACTACCAAAGCTGAATCTCCGAATACGGTCAAAGTTTTGATCCTGAGGTCAATGGCTTCCTCAAGACCCATAATGCAAGCTTCATATTCAGCTTCGTTGTTAGTGCAGTTGAAAGTGAGTTTTGCCGAGAAAGGCATGTGAACTCCTTTAGGTGTGATAAGCACTGCACCAACACCACGGCCATTCATGTTAACAGCCCCGTCGAACATCATAGTCCATTCCTCCTCCGGGTCAGGCCCTTCAGTGTGAATAGGCTCTTCATGGTCTTTTGATTTAATGAACATGATGTCTTCATCAGGGAAGTCAAACCTCATTGGCTGGTAATCATCAATGGGTTGCTCAGCAAGATATTCAGATAGTACACTGCCCTTGATGGCTTTCTGAGATGTGTACTGTATGTCGTATTCTGTGAGAATCATCTGCCATCTTGCAACTCGTCCGGTAAGAGCTGGCTTCTCGAAAATGTACTTAACTGGATCCATTTTTGAGATTAATAAGGTAGTGTGGGTCAACATATACTGTCTCAGTCGGCGAGCAGCCCACGCTAAAGCACAACAAGTTTTCTCGAGCAGTGAATAACGCTGTTCACAGTCGGTAAACTTTTTGCTTAGGTAGTATATTGCATACTCTTTTCGACCAGACTCGTCATGCTGGCCCAGCACGCACCCCATTGATTCTTCTAGCACTGTCAAGTACATAATCAGAGGTCTTCCTTCAACTGGCGGCATGAGGATTGGAGGTTCTTGTAAATACTCCTTGATCTTGTCAAAAGCCTTCTGGCAATCTTCGTTCCACCTGACCGTTTGTTCTTTTCTTAGCAGCTTGAACAAGGGTTCACAGGTTGCTGTAAGGTGAGATATGAACCGTGAAATGTAGTTCAATCGACCTAAGAACCCTCGAACTTCTTTCTCAGTTTTCGGTGCAGGCATTTCTTGTATAGCCTTGACTTTATCAGGGTCAACCTCAATCCCTTTCTCGCTTACAATAAAGCCCAGCAGCTTACCGGATCGCACCCCGAATGTGCATTTGTTGGGGTTCAGCTTCAATTGGTACTTCCTCAGACGCTTGAACAACTTGAACAGATTTACCAGGTGATCTTCCTCTGTAAGGGACTTGGCGATCATATCATCCACATAACATTCGATTTCCTTATGGATCATATCGTGGAACAATGTCACCATAGCCCGTTGATATGTGGCACCAGCATTCTTCAGTCCGAATGGCATCACTTTGTAACAGAACGTGCCCCAAGGTGTAATGAATGTTGTCTTCTCCATGTCTTCAGGTGACATCTTGATCTGATTATACCCTGAAAATCCATCCATGAAGGAGAATACCGAGAACTGAGCCGTATTATCCACCAATACGTCAATGTGAGGTAATGGGAAGTCGTCTTTCGGGCTGGCTCTGTTCAGATCCCGGTAATCAACACACATTCTAACTTTTCCGTCCTTCTTAGGCACAGGTACTATGTTAGCAACCCATGGCGGATAACTAGTCACAGCAAGGAACCCGGCGTCCCATTGCTTTTGTACCTCTTCCTTAATTTTCATAGCCATGTCTGGGCGAGTTCGGCGCAGCTTCTGTTTGACCGGTGGGCATTCTTCCCTCAAAGGCAGCTTGTGCACAACTATATCGGTGTCCAACCCTGGCATGTCTTGATACGACCAAGCAAACACATCAACATACTCTTGAAGCAGATCTACCAGTTGCCTCTTCACTGAGTCTTGCAGGCAGGCCCCGATCTTGACTTCTTTCACGTCTTCCTCCGTACCAAGATTGATCACTTCAACCTCCTCCTGGTGAGGGGTAATAACCTTTTCCTCTTGTCTTAACAACCTGGCTAGCTCTTCAGGAAGCTCATATTCTTCTTCAACCCCTTCATCAGCTTGATTGATCGGATTGTCAAAGTCATACGATGTCATAGCCGTGCTGTTGTCGGTGCTGTCTGGAAGGCACTCTCTGCAAGGGTTAAGTTTGTTCATTTTAGTGATTGATTTTAATCTTGCTTTAGAAAAAAGGTGAAATGAAGTTATCATTTTGAAAACACCGCCATTTATTTTTGTACAAAAAGAAAAATGGAAAAAACAGTGAGCAGAAAAGAAAAAGACTTGTTTGCAAAAAGATGTCTGATATTTCATTAATTTAATCTTGTTTGCACAAAAGTACAGATGGCCCTGATTACAAAATGAGTCTTGTCATCTTGGGCAAGATGCAAGACTTTGATGCATGCTATGAAAATACAGGAAATAATAATTACTCTGCATGAGTAACTCTTATAATTTCCTGGGAAGACCAGTTCGAAACACTGCTCCCCGGGATCTTTGGACGAATCCAATTCTCCAGATTGCGCTCCTCTTCCAGCTCGTCTTCCAGACAGTTGATAGCATCAGGGGTAAGCATCCCCCCACTGACAAAACCAGGCTCTGCAGCAGCCTTTGCTTGATGTTGAGTTGGTCTGTAACCCAACCCAAACTTGTCCTTCTTCTCCTCCACAGCTATGACCTTGCCCCAGCCTAGGGCAGTTCCTTCCTCAACAACCTTCCGGGCTTGTTGGTAAGATGACATGGAGATCCCTGACACAGCAGATGCTTCATTGACATTCAAGGCTTCAAAACCTTGGCTCATTGTTTCATGGATCTCCCCATCCATCTCAATGTATTTGTAAGTAGCCAGATGGCTAACGAAAATATCCTCTTCCCCACAGATTGTGACAACTTGACCTTCCCACTCAAATTTTAACTTTTGGTGAAGGGTAGACGTTATTGCGCCGGCGGCGTGAATCCAGGGTCTACCCAACAAACAGCTGTAGGCGAGCTGAATGTCCATCACATAAAAGATAGTTTTAAAAGTCTGTGGGCCAATTGTCACGGGCAGCTCAATCTCTCCCAGAACAGATCTCTTCGAGCCATCAAAGGCTCTTACCACCAGGTTGCTGGGTCTCAATGCCAATCCATCATATTCTAACTTCACCAGAGCCTTCTTTGGTAAGACATTCAGGGAAGAACCTGTGTCCACCAGCACATGAGAAAGGACAGCTCCTTTGCATTCCATGGTTATGTGCAAGGCTTTGTTGTGGTTGCGGCCATCCGCTGTCAAGTCAGAATTGGTAAACCCTAGCCCATTGCTAGCAGTAACATTACCAACCACGGTTTCCAATTGGTTGACAGTAATCTCCTCAGGCACGTAAGCTGCGTGCAGGACCTTAAGTAGTGCATTCCGATGGGCTTCGGAGCACATAAGCAGTGAGAGGATAGAGATTTTGGATGGCGTCTGGTGAAGTTGATCCACAATTTTGTAATCACTCTTTTTGATGATTCGCATAAACTCATCAACTTCCTGATCAAACGAAGTCTTCAGGGTTTCTTTGGCAGCTGGATCTTCCTGCACCGGGCTCTTCCCTTTTGCCTTGGCAGCAGCTTCTGCTTCGGCTGTAGGTCTTTGAACTTGTGAGGCGAAGAGACGTCCGCTTCGAGTGAAGCCTCCGCCTCCCCCCACATTATCTACTTGTGGTGCAGGTGTTGATGTTTCAAGAGTGATTCTTTTTCCTTCTCGGTACACGTCAGAGCCATAGTGCCAAGGGATGGCCCTATTGCTTTCATATGGTACTGGTCCAGGCACCGTGACAGTGACTGGACTGATTGTTGCTGCTGAAGGACTTGTTATTGTTTGTGGATCATAAAAGATTGTAACCGGTGCTCTGGCGGGAGCAACACCTTCTGAATGGTAGGCGGAGTTACTTTCAGGATCGTAGAATATGGTAACAGTGGAGACATCTTCATGATTGATTGCTGGTGTTGTGGGAGGTGTTGTTGGAAGGACTGATGTTGTTGTTGATGGAGATTCGAAATGGAATGAAGCTGAAGTTGTAGCAGGAGAAACTGTTGAAAACTGATCATTTGGGAGGACAGATGAAGTACTGGTTGATGGTGCTGATGAATTGTCGGGAACAATAGTTGCTGCAGTTGTAGGAGGGTCTGAAATCGTTGTTGATGAAGTTGTTGGGTTTGTCGAGAATGATGTAGTGATCTGTAGCAGGCCACTCTGAATAAGGTTGTCAATGCCATTCCTCAGGTCCTCACACCCATTCCATGAAATATTACAATAGGGACACCCTAGTTCACACCCCGGAAATATTTGGTTTTCGCGGAGTTGAGCTTTGATTTCTACCAATGGTGTCCTGATCTGATCCACACTGGTTATTAAATAAGACGGTCTGTCTTCTTCAATAGCGTTAATTCGAGGACCACCATGGTTTGGCATCGGGTTTTTATTGACATTGGGCGGAGGTGCAAAATTCAGAGCCTTGGAGTCTACCAAGTCTTGTACCTTCATATGCAGAGCCCTGCATTTTTCTGTACTGTGACCAGGTGCGTTCGAATGAAAAGCACACCTAGCATTGGAGTCATAGTTTCTTGGTAGACTGTTGGGATCCGGAGGTGCCAACGTTCTTAGCTCAACTAGGTTGAGTTTCAGAAGTTGTGGCAGCAAGGCAGCATACGGCATTGGGATCGGGTCGATCACTCGGTTAGCTTGGGATGGCCTTTGTTGGAATGGCCTCTGTTGATTGTTGTTGTTGGTGTTGTTGTTGTTGTAGTTTCTTGGAGGATATTGATTCTGCTGATACTGAGGTTGTTGTTGGAAGTTTTGTTGCGGAGGTTGATAGACTGGCTGAGGATGAGCTGGAGCAGGGATAGTGACTGCTGCTATTGTCCTTTGAACATATTGGGGCCTACCCCTGTTGGTGTGAATGGCATTGGTCTCGCCAGTTCTTCTCGGGCCTGCAAAAGGCTTTCTCGTACTACTGGACGAGCTGGCACCATTATCAGAAATCTTACCCATTTTTAACAGGCTTTCAATTCTCTCCCCAGCTATAACAACATCTGCGAAGCTAGTGGAAGAGAAAGCAGCCAACCTGTCAATATACGTTCCCTGGAGAGTGTTCATAAACATGTCTGCCATTTCTCTCTCAGACATTGGTGGTTGAACAGCAGCAGCCAGCTGCCTCCATCTCTGGGCATATTCTCGGAAACTCTCCCTTGAGGACTGTGACATTCCCATTAGGAGGGTCCTGTTGGGTGCCATGTCGAGATTATACTGATACTGTCTGATGAAGGCCTCTGCCAGGTCCTTCCAGCATCTAACAGTTGCCCTTGTCAAGTGAGAGTACCATTCTCTCGACGCTCCAGTCAAGCTATCTTCAAAATAGAACATCCACAATTTCTCATCCATTGTATAGGCCTTCAGCCTTCCCAGAAATGATTGTAGATGAGTCCGGGGGCATGAAGTCCCATTATACTTTTCGAAACAAGGAGGTTTGAACTTATGGGGGATCCTGACCCCTTCCACCAAACCCATGTCCATGACGTCGAAACCCAAAGAATTTTGAGATTCTAAGGACCTCAACTTTTCAGCTATCTCTTCCAATCGTCTATCATAAGTCTCTTCTCCAGGACCCATTACAGTAAATTGGTCCTCCTGAGGATCTTCTTGAAGTACTCTGGCTGCTGTGGCTGTCCCTTGTATATTGACAGGGATGTTAGTCTCTGGATGGAGATGGGGTCCAAAAACTGGGGGATTGACATGAGGTTGGACCCTCTCGTTGTTACTTGTGCCAGCAGTTCCCACATGGGGCTCATCTTGATTCCTTCCTTCTACCAAAGCTCTGAGCCTCTCCTGGCTTTGAGCTAAGTTGTTCATCACTTCCATGAACTGTGTTATCTGGGTTCTCATCTCCAGCCTTTCGTTGGCCATCTGGTTCCTGACCTCCGTAAGGTCTTGTTGCATCTGGTCCATCTGGATTCCCGGAAGGTTGTTTCTAGTTGGGTACCTGTGTGGCCTGTTGAGAGGAAATACCCGGCGGCGAGCAATAATTCCTGAATGTCACAACAGAGGTTAGTAACGACAAAACAAAACCTACAAAACAAACAAAGAGGTTAGCATGCAATGCAGTTATGCTTATTTGTTCTCAAGGTATCCGGTTTGGCCTTCAGTTTTGACCCTTCCAGACCCTTGAAGATGATGCTGCTGAAGTTGCCTTTGAAGTGATCTCAGGTGGAACAAAACCAACACAAATATATTACATAAGGTGAAATAATACAACTTGTTCAAATTACAACACAAGCCCTTAAAGGGGTCAAAATACATCACAAAAAAAACAAAAGTACATGGAATAGGAACAACAACAAGCAAATGATCAAACTCTAAGGCCAAACTCATCCTCACGAACTTCCTTAAGAAGTGCTTCGGTCACAGGATCAGCCGGATGCTCCGTAAGATTTCTGATGAGAAGGTTTCTTGTTGCAACAGCTGCAGTCAACTTCTTGTTCTGACTTTGATCTTTGGACTTCTTCACTCCTGCTTTGATTTTCAGCTCTGATATTTCCTCCTGGGCTGCTGCCAGGGCTTTTTCTATCTGTTCCATCTTGTCCTGAACTCTCTTGTCTTCTAGAGTACGGGCCTCAGTGATCCGGACCCACCTGGCCTGACTTTCCTTCAAATACAAGTCTGTTCTCGCTCTTTGGAACTGGGCTTCTTTACAAGCATTCTTCAGAATCTGCTCACCAGCTTTAGACTTGTTGATATAATCTCCAGACTTCTCAATTTTAGTCAAGTGTTCCATTCTCAACTTCTCCAATCTTTCAATCTCCCTCACACCTTCACTCCTCTCCCTGAGGGTCTTCTGCAAAGCCTGGGTTAACTTCTCATTTCTTTCTTTCAAGCTCTCAAACTCTTCCAAACTGATAGTGGCAGGGGGTGGTGCTGAAGATGACTCAGGCATGTCTTCTATGGTGAAGGGCATTCCTGAGAATTGGGCCCTGGCATGGGACCACTCATAATATTGGACTGATGCCACATTATTGCACTTCCCCAGAATGGTGATTCCCTTGGTTTGAACATGATCCCAGGCCCAGGCAGCCTGTCTAACAGTTGCCAGACTAATCTTGTTCTCACAGTAGAGGGTCTCAACCAAGTCTTGTGCCCTAGGAGTGTGGACCAGTGCATAGCCTAATTGCCTCCTGAACAGCAGAGGGTTGTAATTGATACTTCCCTTGACCCCTATTAAAGGCACATTGGGAAAGTGCCCACAGCTTGTAATGATATCTCTGCCCTTGGTGCTTTGAGTACACCATCTGATGTCTGCTGAAGTGAGAGTAGTGAGCCTCTTAGCCCAGTTGCTTTGCTGATGAGGATTTAGAAATGCATCTGTCCTGGGTAGATGCCTGAGAAGCCAAGCATGGAATAATGGAGCACAACACCTCACTAGCCTTCCCCTCTGCTTCTCATTCTTCTGATGTACTGAGTAATAAAGATCACCCAATAAAGTTGGCACTGGGTTCTTCAGGATGAACAGATGGATTGCATTCTTGCTAATGAATCGAGGCTCATCTGCAAACAACACAATTCCATATATGCACAAGGCCAGCAGGGCACAAACAGCTTTCCATTCTCCTAGAGAAGCCTTCAAGGTAGCTTGAGAAATTAGGAAGTCCAGATGAAAACCAAGGATCCCAGCTTTAGAGGTCATATGCTGCTCAATTAGGACAGGCTCCAGGTGCAAAGCTTTTGCTACTTCTCCATTAGCAGGAAAGACCATCTCAGGGTTGAAAGGAATTTCTCTCCTGATAGGCATTCCAACTAATGAGGAGTACTCTTCCAATAAGGGGCCCAACTGAAAGTCTTGAAAAGTAAAACATCTCAGTGGAGGATCATAAAACTGAATGCAGGTGTGGATCAAACTCCTCTGGGATGGGTCCAGATCCATAACCATGTCCAGTATATCTCAATAATGCTCCCTGAACAAAGGTATGTGATCTGGAGTGATCAGGGTTTGGATCCTCCTGATGTCTGACAAGTCTGGTTGGAAGAAATGATAGGTGATGTTGCTTTTCTTTGGAGCCATGATGCTGAAGACTGAGTAGAGTGCTGATGAAGATGCTGAAGGGATGAGCCACTGATTGGCTGGTGCAAGTATTTGAAGTATATGGCTGACAAGCTGAAGCTAGTGCTGGTGGAGATAGGTCAGTAATGCAGATGGGGTCAAAACCAAAACCAGATGAAAATGGATACCCTGAAACACAAATAAGCAAATGTTAATATGATGCAATGAGTATGTATGCAAATGAAATGCAAGGGTTTGTGACTAAGCTGGATCTGATCAAAATGCCCTGATATAGGTCCAAGTGTGTTCAAGAATTCCAGTTGGAGGTCTAAAAATCCAGTAACCAGGGTGGGGGGGCTCAAATAAAGAGCCACATGTCCAGGGTTTTAGAATCACAAGAACTATCCAACATGGAGTATTCTTAACAAAGTCAAAGTAACAGGGTATTCTGAGGTCAAGGTACCTGCAAACCTGTAAACAGCCCAACCCCCTCACAGGTGGTGATCTAGAACAAGGATCCTCAGACTTGGATCAGTTATGAGAAGTGTAAACACTTCTAACCCGGAGGTACAGTGTTTACAATAACCATAACAATTCCTCCTCTAATTCACCTCAGTTTCTGAAGGTCAATACTAAAAGGTCATCCAGACTTAGCAGGCTTCCCAGATAGCCCTAGCATTGCAGGAAATCTGCAACACAGAGTTCTCAAGAAGAAACCCATATCTGAACCGTGTTTCATATTCCCGCACCAGACCGAAATGGAATGGGAAAGAATATGATTCACACTAGCCTAGGTTTCACTCAGGTCCCAGGTATAGGACCTTAACTCTCAATGAAACACCCACCCACCAAAACAAAAACCAGATCCAGCCAGCAACAATGACAGTATGATATAGATAAATGCAAATAAAGAAAGCAGTAAAGTAACTGTACATAAAGCAATAAACAAAAATAAATACAAGCACAAATAAGCACATAACACCCCAGTAAACACAAATCAATCAAGCGCTAGGAGGAACCCACAAAAAGAACCAGAAGCCCTGGTTGCAATATAAGGTTCCCCAGCAGAGTCGCCAAGCTGTCGCTCCCAAAGATTTGCATCCAGGTACAAGCGCGAACGGTCGGCGAAAGGGAACAGTGAGAACACACAGCCGTGAACTCACTGGAGATGAAAGAGTCGCCAGCTAGGCATTTTTATCCCGGAGGAAAGGCAATGCTGCATAGACCTAGAAAGATACGGATAAGACGGTTTGCGAACCAGAGAGACTGAGAAAGGGGGTTGGTTACAACCTGGGAAGGTATTAGCACCCAGATTGTCCGCCGTACTCGACGGGATCCACGCTTAAAAGATTTGTGTTTTAAAGGGGTAGTGTCAGTGCAATTTGTGTGTAAGATAGCTGGAAAAGGATGTACAGGTGTCAGTGTAAAGTGTATAAGTGATATGAAGTATGAAAGTGTCAGTGTATGAAAGGAGTGAAATGCTCAAGATCATGAGGCTAAAGAATGAAGCTAGAAGGAGGGGGGAATGTACAGAGACTTTTGTTCGATAACTGTTAAGTTATGCCTACGTATCCTCTCGTGCAATGAGGAAGTCAGAACACCGTAGTTCGACCCAAAGAGACTGAAAGGTGAATTGACTTATGAACTGCTTGTTTGCCTATGCTCAAGTGTATGACCTGTCTGGCTCAGGTGCAAACTGTCTTGCATTAGACGGAAGAAGCGAGTTCTCGTTTGTGAGTGAAGGTGATGAGAAAAGAATCCCGGAGGAGACGATTATTGTTTGTTTTTGAGTTTTCAGTCTTTTATTGCTTTTGGAAGTTTGTCATAAGAAAATGAGCTTAAGCCTAAACCAATGGGTTAGTAAACTCATCACATCTTCCCTCTGATTAGGGGTAATGAGAATACCTTAAGTGTGAAGTCAGATTCTCACACTTAATCACCTTTGATGCAGGATTAAGATCATTAACCTACTTGTGATTATTTAGATGTTTTTTGTGTTTTTGTTTAGTGTTAAGTAATGAGGTTAAGCCATAATCAAGGATTAAACAGACTCATTACACCATCCTAATAGAAGGATAATAGATGAGAGTGTTTAAGCTGAGGAAAGCTCCTCAACTTAATCCATGATTAGGGATTAAACCCATGACAAAACAAGCCTTTGATTAAGTGGATTTTATTTAATGGTATGATGATGAAGTGAGTTTTATGATTTGTAAGACAACTTGAGGGGGACTTGTCCATTAACACTAGGGTTAGTCCTTCTTAACCAATTAAGGAAGAATTAGAACCCTAATGCAAGGCCCAAGTTACAAGTGTGATGTCTTGATGATTTATTAAGTGAATTGATTAAGAGATTTAAACACATTAAGGGTTTAACACTTAGGATTAAAGTTATACACTCCATCCTAAGAGAAGGATGCAGGCATAAGCTTAATCACAAAGCCTTAAAGCCTTTAGGGTTTAGTCCCTGGTTATGAGGTGAGAAGAGAAGACTCAAAGAAGACACAAAGGTAAAACTAAGAGGGGAGACTAATCAAAACCCTAATCATTGTCATGCTTGGTTGTTCCTAAGGTTTGTGAGGTTAAACAAGAAAGATCTCCAATGGAACCACCAGGAAGCAGATGAAAGGATCAAGAGAAGCAAAGTGACTTGCTTCATTCAAGAAGTCAAGTCACTTGAAGAAAGAAAGTGGGAAGAACAAGAATGAGCAAGCTCAAACTCAAACACAAATAAAATGCAGCAATGGATGCAAGAGAGATGAAAAGAAAAGTTATGAGAAGTGAAGGCAAATTCACCTCCCAAGTTTACTTACCACCTGAAATGTTAGAAAGAAATGCAATGCAATGCTAAATGAAATGAAATGACATGATGCTAAGCAAAACCAGAAGCATATTGATGATGATAATGATGCTATGAGATGCTGCAAACATGAGGCAAGGCATGGGGATGTTCATACAAGATTATGAATGCAAATGATGCAAGCTAAGGAGCATGAACAAACATGAAATGTTATGAAGCATACAAAACAAATGACATGGCAAATATGCAATGCAATGATCAAACATGCTTTCTATATGTCTTAAGATGTCAAATGGATCACAAGAATGCACAAAATGCAAAGGCAAGTCATGTTATGCAAGGAAATGCAAGAAGGATGCAAGAGAAAGCCCGAATTAGGGTTCATGGATCAAACATCAAACAAAAACCCAAAACAGAAGCAAACCTTAAGATAAAAAATGGAAAATGGCATCCAAAGAAACCCTAGACCCATAATAAACCACTGCCCAAAGGGGAGCTCTCAACTCTCAACCAAACTCAAGATATGAATTTTACAAGTTATTAGGGTTTTTTAGGGTTCTTTGCAAAAGAAATGTCAAACAATTAGAAAATGCAAGATCAAATCATGGCCATTTTACCCTAGAAACTACATGCTAAACATAACACAATGCAAGAAGAATCAATGTCTCAACCTTCTCCAATACGCAGAAATGAATTTTTGAACTTATGATCAAAATAATGCATAAAAAATGATTTAATTCAATGAAAAATTCTTAAGATGCATCAAGATCAAAAAAGAAATTTGGTTTGAAGGTTGGACAATGTTTCTAAATGTCTTAGAACATTTCATGAATTTTTTTGTAATTTTTAAATACCTAAAAGTATTTTTAATTAATTAATTCCCATTAATCAATTAAAAATAATCTCTTAAATATTTAAAAATACTTTTTTAATGATGAAAAATAAAATAAAAATATTTTTGGGTCTTAAAAATTAATAAAACTCTTAGGAAAAAGTTTCATAATTTTTAAGACATTTTTGCTATTTTAAATTAATTATGCAATTTAAATGAAAAGAAAATGAATTAAAATAAATGAAAATGAAAAGTAAAACAAATGGAAGGCTGAGATTGATTCTGGGTTTGAAAACGTTGACTGGCGCGCGAATGAAGGGTGTGGATTGCATCTGGATTAATTAATTTAATTACGAATTAATTAAAGCTAATGAGAGAGATTAGGGCAAATGAAATGATCTGGGCCATCCAAAAGAGAGGGAAGTCAACAGGTCAACGCACATCCATGGCTCAAATTCAAACTGGAGTTAATGACCTGAGATTAGGGTTTAATGACTCAGGTGGCCGGAGAAGACTTCCGGTCGTCTTCTCCGGCCAGCACCTCACCGGGAAACTCACCAACTCCCTCAAAACGTAACAAAAACAAAATCTATGAATTGGGAAATGATCTCCAACCTCTCACGAATCAAACCCCTCTCTCAAAACAAATTTATTCTTCCTAAACAAGCTGAATCGAAGAGAACAAGTTTTAGGGCAAACCAGTTTCAGAGTTCAATTAAATGCTTATTTCATCACCATTTCAAAAACCAAAGACATATTCATGATCAGGACAACACAAAGAACAAGTTTGTAACAAGAAAAATGATTTCTGGAAAAATAATTTTCGAGCTACCTGAGATTTGGAGCTTTCAGTTTGAGGACTTTCTGGCCACTTCTCCTTGTGCAATCCACTCCACTTGATCCCCAGAAGATGTTTGAATGCTCAATGAGAGTTTAAGCTGGCTGGACAGTGAGATTCGAAAGCTTCTGCTCAAGCTTGGTCAGAAATGGCAATGGAGATTCTGGCACTTTCAGGTCATTGTGATGGGTTGTTTGAGATCCTGAGGATGAATGGAGAAGGTCTGGAGTGTTTGTTTGGCTGTTTGTGAGCTATGGTGAGAGTTTTGAATGAAACTGCAAAATGGAGGGAGAAATGGCAGTGAGATGTTCAGGCTGTTTCAGGCTTATGTTCTTGGTGCTGGGTGGTCTATGGAGCAAGGTGAGTTGAATGATGGAAATGGTTGAAGTGTTTGCAAACTGGACAGAGAGATTCGAAAGCTTATGCAATGTGGGGTGATTTTGTGAATGTGATGAATGAGGATGTTTCAACCTTGCCTTGTGTTATGTCTAGCTTGCAAATGGATAGTATAAACTAATCCAATTGGTCAGAGGATGTGACTTGTGCTTTATGGATAGGTGTAGCCACTTTTGCAAATATGTCAACTTCTTGTAAGATAGGGCATGGGCAACTTCTAGCCAAGTACAAAGGGCATGGTCTGCGCAGCAAAGTGAAGGGAAAGGCTAGGCTTGGTCCAACATTCAAGGCAGCAAGTTGGTAAAATGTTATGAGTGGTTTTGCAAGTTGTTGTAACTTTGGTTCCCATGTGATTCTTTGTCCAACCAAACATGAAACCATGGGCATTCTTAGTTCATTTCTGATTTTTAGGACTTAGAGAAAGTTTATGTGCTGGTTTGAAATGAATTAGAGGCTGCAATATGCATTGGTCCAAGATTTTGCAAAATTCTCACTTAGGGCATGCCTTGAAAATCAATGATTTTAGCCAACTTTGCATTGCCATAACTTTTGATTCAAGAAGAGTTTGATCATGTTCTTGTACTTTTTGAAAAGGGAAAAATGAGATCTACAACTTTCATGACCAAAGTTTTTCCATTTGAAGCATTTTTGGATCAAGAATCATGGCTTGAAAAATGACCTAAAATGATGCATTCTTGAAAAGTCAACTATGCCCAAAAAGTCAACATTTGCAAAAACCCTAAATTCTTGATTTCTATGAACTTCAACCTTCTTCCATGATCAAATAAAGATCATATACACTCAAAATGATGAAGATCACCCATTGGTTGGGTCATTGGGGGCCTCAGATGCCCTGATTTTACACTGACTTGTCTGAAAAGTCAACTCTTGATCAGATGACTTCCCCATGGAATTTCTTCATGAAAATTTATATGCATACTCCCTATACCATATAGAGACCAATGGAAACAAGGATGACCAAAAAATTTGGAGTTATGGCCTCTGAAACCAAAACCCTAATTTTAGGTCAACTGTGCAGTTCATCCTGGCTCTGCATCCACTTAAACCCTAGTTCTTGTGATTCCTCTGCAATTTTGACTTTGAGGAGATGGAATATGATATAAGGACACACATGGACCCCTTTGAGATGATTGGTGGCCTTTGGAATGGCTCGAGATGCTTTGGGATTGCTCAGATCACAAACCCTAGGTGCAGATGCCTTAGAAACTATGCAGTGAATCAAAAAAATAAGATATGAGATGATATGTTTGTGTTTATGCATATGAGATGATCACAAGCCATGGTGTGAATGGGTGAGGGAAAATTTGGGGTGTTTACACAAGTCAAGCCTAATCTAGGTTGCTTCACGCTTGTTTGTATGTTTGCCTTTATGTCTTACTTGAGTGAAAGGCTTTATACCCGGGCTTTCGAGTGCAAACATAAGTTAGCGAGGTTATGTAGTATGGGCTCCTGAGAGAACCACTCTCTTGGGTTGTCGATATGAAAACCTCACTTGGAGTAGATTCTAATGAGAATATTGACAACCATCAAGTCCTTGGCCTGTGTGCTCAGTTGTTTGCATTAGGGTCATCAACTATGAGGACCTTTAGAACCTTTTGGTTGAAACATCGGTTGATGGTTGCGTAGTATGGGGCACCAGGGTTCGCCCTCGCGTGGCTCGATATGAAAACCTCACTTGGAATAGACTTACTCAATGGAGTTGATCGACTATCAAGAATATATGAAACTGACACGTGCATCAAACAATTGAGAAAGGTCCATAACTCTAAGGCTTTGTTTTAAACCCCGTGTCGATGATCGCATAGTATGGGGCACCGAGAGACTTCCATCTCGCGTGGTTCAATACGAATATCTCACCCAAAAGAGATTCATATGGTGGAGTCAATCAACCGTCATGCTTATGGCGTGTGTGATGAACAACCATAGGGATTGTTAACTTTGGGGTTCCTTTAAAACTTTATAGCCTAACCGGCAAAATCCTTGTGAGGAAAGCAATCTGAGTATCCTTCATCCTTACCTTGGACTTATGATACCATGCCTTTATGTTTAAACATCTTTTTGCATTTTATTTGCATATCATTGCATTCATATCTGCATTCATTTTGTATTCATAGTCGCTCATGTTCATTCGTTCTCGTCTTCAGAGTTGTTGAGTACCCGTCAAGCTGATTTCTCCACGCAGATACAGAACTAGGGCCCACGAAAGAAGAAGAATGGCTGAACAAGAAGAACACAACAAGAGAGTCAAGGAAGAAATTGATGACCTGAAGAGCAGTGTGAGAAATATTATGGACATGCTCCAAGTCTTGGCTACTAAGGACACTCCAGCTCAGAAGATTGTCACCTCTGAAGTCAGTAGTTTCTTCATTAATGCAGAGTCTTCAAGACCCGCTAGCACATGGCCAGAATTTGGATTGCCACAAGGTTATACTCCACCATTTGCAACTACTCAGATGACTGGTACATCTACCTTTTTCGAACCTGGAGTGTTCACTGACTCTCAACCCAATGTGCATACTGTTGCCCAAACTGCTTATGTGAATCCTCCCTTCGTGCATAATCCACCATCATCGGTACAAGGTGTCGCTCCCACCAAATGACACCTGGTCAGAAGGGGTACAGATGCGAACGGTCGGCGAAAGAAAAAGAATGAATAGAGTCGCCAGCTAGGCATTTTTATCCCGAAGGAAAGGTAATGCTGCATAAACCTAGGAAAAGATGGATAAGACGGTTGCGAACCAGAGAGACTGAGAAAGGGGGTTGGTTACAACCTGGGAAGGTATTAGCACCCAGATTGTCCGCCGTACTCGACGGGATCCACGCTTAAAAGATTTGTGTTTTAAAGGGGTAGTGTCAGTGCTATTTGTGTATCAAAGCTGGAAAGAATGCAAGTATCAGTGTAAAAGAAGTGTGAAGTGTATAGGTGAAGTGTCGGTGTAAGAACAAGAATGAAATGCTCAAGACCATGAGGCTTAAAGAATAAGGCTGGAAAGAGGGGGAATATACAGAGACTTTTGTTCGATAACTGTTAAGTTATTCCTACATATCCTCTCGTGCAATGAGGAAGTCAGAACACCGTAGTTCGACCCAAAGAGACTGAAAGGTAAATTGACTTGTGAACTGCTTACTTTTCTATGCTCAAGTGTATGACCTGTCTGGCTCAAGTGTAAACTGTCTTACATTAGACGGAAGAAGCAATTTCTCATTTGTGAGTGAATGAGATGAGAAAAGAATCTCGGAGGAGAAGATTATTGTTTGTTTTTGGAGTTTTCAATCTTTTATTGCTTTTTGGAGTTTGTCATAAGTTAATGAGCTTAAGCCTAAACCAAGGGGTCAGTAAACTCATCACATCTTCCCTCTGATTAGGGGTAATGATAATACCTTAAGTGTGGAGTAAGCACCTCACACTTAATCACCATGATGTAGGATTAAGATCATTAACCTACTTGCATTTATTTAGATGTTTTTGGTATTTTGTTTAGTGTTAAGTAATGAGTTTAAGTCATAATCAAGGATTTAATGGACTCATTACACTATCCTAATAGAAGGATAATAGATGAGAACATTTAAGCTGAGAAAGACTCCTCAACTTAATCCATGATTAGGGATTAACCTCATGACAAAACAAAGCCTTTATTAAAGTGGATTTTAGTTAATGATAAGATTAAGAAGTGGATTTTATGGTTTTTAAGACAACTTGAGGGGGACTTGTCCATTAACACTAGGGTTAGTCCTTCTTAACCAATTAAGGAAGAATTAGAACCCTAATGCAAGGCCCAAGTTACAAGCTTGATGTCTTGATGATTATTAAGTGAATTGATTAAAGGATTTAAACACATTAAGGGTTTAACACTTAGGATTAAAGTTATACACTCCATCCTAATAGAAGGATGCAGGCATAAGCTTAATTACAAAGCCTTAAAGCCTTTAGGGTTTAGTCCCTGATTATGAGATGAGAAGAGAAGACTCAAAGATGACACAAAGGTAAAAGCTAAATGGGGGACTAATCAAACCCTAATTGTTATCATGCATGGTTATTCCTAGGGTTAATGAGGTTTGCAAAAAGATCTTCAGAGAAACCACCAGGAAGGAAGCAGATGAAAGGAGAAGGAAGCAGAGAGAAGCAAGACAACTTGCTTCACTTAAGAAGACAAGTTGCTTGGAGGAAGAAAGTGGGAGAGAACATGAATGAGCAAGCTCACTCAAATACACAAGATAAAATGCAGCAATGATGCATAAGAGAGATGAAAAGATATTGTGAGAAGTGAAGGCAAATTCACTTCCCAAAACAACTTACCACCTGAAAAGTTAGCAAAAGAGATGGAATGCAATGCAAATGAGATGAAATGTCATGATTCAAACCAAAGTCAGAAGCATAAACATGATGTTAATGATGATAAGAGATGATGAAAACACATGACAAGAGATGAGAATGATCAAACAAGCATAAGGATGCAAATGAGGTATGCTTTGAACCATGAAAGTTCAAGAAAAGTTTATGAAATGAAATGGACATACAACATGGAAAAATGAAAGATGCAATGATCAAACATGATTCTAATATGTCCTAAGATGTATTATGAATCATGTGGATGCACAAAATGTCATGGCCAGTCATTGGATGCAAGCAAATGAAAAATGGATGCAAAGGAAGTCACAAATTAGGGTTACATGCATCATGCAATACAAAAATCCAAAACCAGAAGCAAATGTCATGATAAAAAATTGAAAATGCAATCAAAGATACCCTAAACCTATACAAGTTCACTGCCCAAAGGGGAGGATCTAACTCTTAACCTAGTGAAAGTTGTGAATTTCCTAAGTTGACTAGGGTTTCAAGGTGCCTCACAAAGAAAAATACCAAACAAATTGAAAATGCAAGATCAAATCAAACCAATTTCATCATATAAACTACATGTTATGAAGGATGCAATGCAAGAAGAGTCATCATCAAACTCTCAATGGTTAGGCAGAATGAAATTTTTTAAAGTTTGAACCAAAATATTGCCTTAAAATGAATTTAATTCCAATGAAAATGATCAAAAGGCATCAAGAACAAAAAAGAAATTTGGTTTGAGAGTTTGATAATGTTTCTAAATGTTTCTAAATGCAATGTGAATTTTTTTTGGGATTTTTAAATACCTAAATGTATTTTTAATTAATTAATTTTCATTAACTAATTAAAAATAAACATTTAAATGATTTAAAAATATTTTTTAATGCAAAAATTAAAAATAAAAATATTTTTGGGTTTTAAAAATTAATGAAATCTTTGACAAAAATTTTCATAATTTTTAAATGCTTTTTACTATTTTAAATTCGTGCAATTTAATTGCAAAATAAATGAATAAAAATTGAAATAAATGAAAGTATGCTCAATCCATGGCTGAGATTCAAAGTTGGGAGTCAATGGTTGACTGCGCGCGCTATTGGAAGGTCAGGATCTCTTCTGGCTTAATTAACTTAAATGAGATTTATTAAATTAATAAAAACATATTAGGTTTTAATGATGTGATCTGGGCCACACACACGCGCGGGAGTCAACCCCAGTCCACCTCATCTACGGTCCAAATTCAAAATCTCATTAATTACGCTGCTAAACCTAATTAGGGCTTAATCAAACTCAGACAGCCGGAACAGTGTTCCGGTCGTCTTTTCCGGCGAAACCAAAAACCTAGCTTCCTCTATAGACCACCCCAACCTAAATTAACTGCCCAGAAACGTTCTCCTATCCAAACTAAACTCAAATCCATCATCAAA